>CM049321.1:36865796-39518296 GCA_026874595.1 Sipunculus nudus | reverse complement strand
AAATCCAAGGGATGATATAAATACAGTTATATAATGATTTTGGTAATAAATCCTCAGATATAAATTTAATAACTGGTAAAGGTGGAATTGACCATGATCGATTTAGCATATAAATGAACTGATGGAGGGGAACATACCATGCTCAGTTTAGAATATACAGATAAAGAGGGACATAACATGATCGAATAAGCATATACTGATAAAGGGCGACATACCATGATCATACAATTTAACACATACTTATAAAGGGAAACACAACATGATCAATTTAACACATACTTATATAGGGAAACATACCATGATCAATTTAACACATACATATAAAGAGGGAACATACCTAGACCAATTTAGCACATACTTACAAAGACGGAACAAGCCATGACCAATTTAGCACATACTTTTAAAGGGGCCACATAGCATGATCAATTAAGCACATTCTTATAAAAGGGGAACTTACCATGATACATTTAGCACATACTTTTAAAGGTGCCACAAACCATGATTAATTAAGCACATATACTTATAAGAGGGGAACTTACCATTATCAGTTTCAAAATTACGGATTAACGGCCATAATTTCTGTTCTCAAGTGTTAATTACGGATAAACGGTGTTTGGATGAACGGCGCTCCACTGTACTTATAACGGGGTAACAAACAATGATCAGTTTAGCACATATTTATTAATAGGGAAAATACCATAATTGCTTTAGTATTTACTTGTGGAGGGGAACATACGGTGACCACATTAGCACATATCGACCTAAATAGGACCATCAGTACTAACATATGGATCACGTTTTATCAGACGGAACGGACCATGGATATTCTTAACACCGTTACATAGAAAACTACGCCATTAAGGTTAATTCTAACCATGTGTTTAAACATTATAATTTATGGGAATGAAGCGATACCCGCAGAGCGTCCGGGCGAAAAGTTTTGTAGCACATCCTCAAAATTCGACAAAAAAATATTTCCTGCTTCAAACAAATGGACCTTGAATGTATCGTCCGAAATGTAATGACAGAAACACAATCGCCATCTGGCTGTGGATAGAAACAATAGATACCAGTATAGGTGTGCCATTGATTTTTTATATACCGTATTCTCCTTTTCACAGACTCATACTTCTAAAAAGGTAACAGGGATAATACACAACACAATTTTTTTTTTTTTTTATTTTACAAAATTCAGCGGAGGGTAGGTTTGGTTAATATCTAAGATAAAAAAAAACTGGATATGACAGACGCGTGTAAGTTAACAAAACATAGAAAAGACGACAGCAGAATGATTTATTTATAAAAGAATTTTGCATTCAATCGAACGTCAATCGGCATATCTGCTTCAGAAATTTAGCGTCCACAAAGGAATACACACGCACAAACGCACACACGCTCATAAGGAATTGCTTTTCTCTATCTATTCTTTTCGGGATTGTCTGAATATACAAGGCCATTATCGACACAAGATAAAATACCGGTGTTCTATATCAATGGCATGCGTTTACGCATTTATATTAAACTAACGTATTAGACTGGCTCAATCTTTTACAGTGCCAAACACAGTGCGATATGAATAATCTAAAATCAAATTCAAATGGCTGTTCCAATTTATGAAGATTGTATATATTAACATGCATTTCGATGAAATTAATCTTGGCATGCTTAAGTTTCCTACATTAAAGATGGTTTGGGTCAGCTACCGCTCTCTTCAATTGCTCTGTATGACGATATATCGCGACAGACGATTTATCTCGCAGCTGAGGTCTATATATATGTTTCATTTATATTGATATAATTTATATGTATGTATAAGTATTTAGACATGTTTTCATATAATAAAACTCTAATCTCTTACCTTTTTACTTCTTTGTCTTGCTACAGAAGATGAAGTCAGGCACGGTAAAGGCCATGTTTTTTATTCTGCGCCACCGATATCTCGGCCCGACTACCATTTTACTCGGGCTATCGGGGGTATACATCACGTAAAAAGACTGGACTCGGTATCCCCGGATGATGAAAGCGTTCTCCTCTGGCGCAATCTTGTCACCTCTGACCCAAGAGATCACGGAAGGTTACCTCCCTAGACCGGATATACAAGGTCCTATATCGGAAAACTTGAACACGACATCTTCTCCGGTTCGTATTACGTATCCGCTCTTTCCATGGAAAAGCGGAGCAAGAAAAGTTATCAAGGACATTGAACGCCATAGAAGGAGCAGCGAACGAATACCGCAGAAAACATGACAAGTCCGCAGTAATTGTGATAGACGGCATTGAGTGGTTAGTCGAGTAGAAACTAGACACGTTAGACTTCTTACAAAAGAAAGCAAAACTTTGGGCTGATACAGGTATTGCCAAGTTAGTATTTGTCTCAAGCGATGAGAAAAGCGAGCAAATTCTCTTGCATAACGCCGCCGACTGGTCACGGGCCGGCACACCGACATACTTCACTGATCTTAATCGAGCATCAGCGAAGGAAATGTTAACATCTAGCAGGGTTGGGGACGGCATTTCCTCACCGACATTCACAGAATCTGAAATTGACACTATATCAGATACTGTCGGAGGGCGTGTGCTGCACCTATTAGAGATCCGCCGTGATAGGCTGAATGGATTATCTCTCGACCAATCACTGACGAAATTACAAGCGAAGGAACGTATCAAGTTGAACTCTATCTCTAAAACTCCTTCCGCACATCTGTTGTTGAATCTATTGCAGCACGCGTCATATGTTGGGATCTATCTGCAAGTTTTATCCCAAGTGATTTCTAAAGATGAGATAGATTGCCTCGCAGCTGCAAATCTTATCCAGTTTGATAGAGCACAGAAAGGAATTCTGGTCAAGTTCGAGTCCAAACTTGCCGAATTCGCAGTGAAAAATTTTATGGATGCTGGCAAATACAAATGGGAAATTAAGAAACATCTAAGTAAATAGAATGTATCCACTGAGCCAGCTGTAGCCCTTAATGAGTTAAAGTATTGTAACAATACGTGATTTCATAAAACGGTATATATATATATATATATATATACATTTATACATTGCGTAATACGTTACTTGGCATCAATAGATATAGTATAAGATAAGGTTCAGATTCCAAACCGGTGTCCTTTTCGGTCAAAGAAAGATGACTATCAATACGGATTGATTTATTCCAAAGCAGCTTTTCAATGACGTGCCTTGCATGTTGCTTTCTGACAAATGACGTGTCACCTGCTAAGCTTTATAAGGTGCCAAGAAACTTTTAATGGAGAGACTTTTAACGCAGAAAATCTCGTCATATTATCGGTACACGCACAAGTCACTACAGGATATTTTACTTTGTATCACAAAATCCGATATAACCTGGGATATCAAAGCGTCCATTGATCCAACGCTGGCTCCATGTGCGCATGCACAGTAATGAGATTAAGCGCTAATTTTTATAAATTAGAATATGTGTTCTTTGTTTGAGACAGAATTTTAAAGCAATATACAATGAAAGTTTCCAAACTGTAGCCTAAATAATTCTTACTTTGAATTTTTTTATTAAAAAGTAAATGAAAAAAAAACCCCAAATCACGCAAAGAACAACTTTAGATTAAATAAGCACAGGTAATACAGAGTAACTACCCATAATTAATTCCTCTTTAAATATTACGTGTGCAAACTGACGTAATGTCTGTTACCTTATATTTCTCGATCGGTTACAACAATCACATCAAAATATTATATATTCATCATGTGACTCTGTATTAAGTGACATTGTATTAAGTAGGCGATTTCATAGGCATGCACGCAATTCGCATAGTTAATTTGTACATATTGAAATGCGACCTATGTGTCCGTGTGTTTGTTTGTAAATGTGTGCACTACATTGAAGGCTAGGGAGTAATGGTATAATTAGAAAAATAACTTTAGCTGGAGGACCTGTTAGTATACTAATGTGATTAGGAGCCTACCAGTAAACTAATGTGACCAGGTGGCTAGTACATTTGCTCGATTATTAAATTTTAACGTCGTAAGTATATAGATCATAAGTAAATAGATATGCACGCCCAAATGTTGTACTAATACACGTTACACACCGACATATTTGAATGATGATGTACGTAATTTAATGAAGAGCGCACTAACCTGGATTTCTAGATATGTGTTAACTATAAATAATAAAACCAATTCATTTTTGATTAATGGGCAGGACCAGCATTATTTTCTACTAGACGTATATGGCTCGCGTTTCTGTGGTATTTCTCTTGAATAAACACAAATGAGATTAACACCATTTAATGCATTTGTTTCTGTCGCCTATGATCATATCCCGCAGATGTGACGCTTTAATGTTGCATATTCTGTTGTTTATCGAATATATGTAAATAACAGAGAGACACAGCTAAGTAAAATTACAATTATTCGTATCATCCGAGGATCCCACTCAATACCATTATCTCACATTGAAGTTTATGATTGGGGTTTTAATCTTGAAGATGTTACCAGCCGATTTAGGTACGAGTGCCTTATAAGGGATATACACAACACACGTAAGTCTGTTGTAAAATATCTCGCTTAAATCGTGTTCTATATCTACCGGCCATCTTTATCATATATAAAATAAGTCATAGTTGCTGATACGATAACAATTAAAGAAAGTTAACGAAACAGATATGCATTATCCAGTTTATACAATGCTTACGCTTTTTATCCGCAGTAACAGTGCACACTGCATAACAAGCGGCTGCCACCCATCTAATCCTCCGTCGATTAAAATGAGTGAGGCTGTGTCCTAAAAAGGAATAGGGCTATGCAGTCAAGCACTAGACCACTACTCCGCATCAGTTCGGTCAGCTGGTGTCTGCAAAAAAGTGGTCAACATTGAATTAATTTGCATACGTCTGGTTCAAAGTAAGCAGGTTTCTAGTCTATCAAGTACATACGTTTCTAATATGGAAGAAGCCAGTTTCGGCACACTTTGGCCCAATGCTTGATTGCGAATAATTAGTCAAAGTAAAGTAAATCGGATTACCAATCTCCTGAATAGGTTTAGCAGACGTGAATTGTTTGGAATGTAGGTCATGTGTCTAGACCTATCAGTAACTGTTTTGTCCCACTCTAGTGAGGTTTTGGGCTGGCTAATAGAGTTCATTCGCTATCGATAGAAACATGATATGTTCAAAGTGGTCTAGGTAATAAAACGGCATGAAAACGAATAAAATATTTAAGCAATATATGCTTATATTATCAAAGGATGACATGAAGAAGTCGATCAGAAACTTCCTGTGATATTGCATTTATAAAATATTTGTTGTCATACATATTCGAAATTCAAATACTTTAAATGTTTAGAAATGTGTAAACTATAACATGATTTATCGATGGCTATATCACGTATTTTTTTCATTGTGTTATTCTTTTGTTGTTAAATATACATTGCTCAGTTTTCGCTGATCACAAACACGCACACACACGTCAATGGAGAGTTTAACATCAAATCTTCGATACTGGCTTCTCCCTGTATTGAATAGAACTTATCTTTGCTCCCAGAGTATATGACTTCTCTTCCATCTTATGAGCATTATTTCTAAATCTGACAAATTCTTTCTTGATGTTTACTCTGGAAATGTATTAAGTATTTTTATTCTTAGTTGAATGTCATTCAAAATATATTCTTCCATGGTTCCATTTATGAGTAATTGACCTATGCTTTGTAGACGGCAATACATCCATTTTATTTTTGGTTTGTGCAAATGTATGATTGTTTATCTCATAGCTGACGAGGATTTTCACGGTATTCTCGCATGAATGATGTAAGGAAAAAAATTGTCAGTAAATAGTCAATATATAGTCATACTAATGTAAATAATCGAAACTAAGGAAAGTGATCGAACTCTGGTTGTTTCTGTATGATTATGGTCGAATTAATTTATCTTAACTCTATTTTTAATTTATCGGAATTTATCTCTTGTTCTTTTTTTACTGAAATATGTTGATATTTGTAAATTTATGTCTTACTGACATTTCGCCTGTGATAACGATCCAATGAGCAATTTAACGAGTTTTACTGAGTTGGGTTACCAAGGCACTGGATTAATCAGACTGGATGTTTTCTTGAGCATTATTGTCACAATAGACAGCTTGGTGTGATTAGATAGAATATTCCCATTATTCCTATGAACAGTGTTAGTGGAAAGAAAGGAATATACATTAATTTTGTTTACTCTTATTTACACAAACTAACATTGTTGACACAATTTTTTTTTATTGCAACACCACAAACGAACAAACGAACTCTGAGTTTTTACAAGTAAAGTCATGCAAGTGGGAAAAGACCCATCGTCTTTTAATGAGAATGAATATGGCTAAGAATCTGAGAAAGACCCTATTTGTAGTAACAAGCAAAGTGTGGTGTGCCATAATTTATGAAATTCATACATAATACGTACTTTCTACAAAATTCATAGTTTATACAAGTAACTTAACACAATTGAATTATAATAGACAAATATACGGGATTACAACAGAAAGCCACACTGAATAGAATAAAATACACGTTTCATTATACGTAGTTAGGTGTACGGTTGTGTGCATACAAGTATAAATTTATTATTAACAGAAAGCAAACTATATTAACAATTAAAGAATCGTTCTGAACAAAACAACAGTTAACAAATATCCGTGGCTTGAGTTAACAGGAACAATTCACAAACAAAGTGTAGAATTTCATGAAAGTAAAACCCACCAAATTTACGTTCATCTCAAAATCATTTTCCATATACGTTTTCTTCTTTAATAATTATTATATCAAAGCTCAAGCGATGTCCTCCATGCCGGGCCGCATAAATCAAATCATGTCTAGTATATATCATTCCATAAATTTACGCTTATGTTACAGATGGACACATTTTACACATTTCTATACAGACGATGATATCATCAACGCAATTTTGTTGGTAAACAGCATTGGCTTAATAGAAGAGAAGACAATGATCAGCATGATTCAGAGAGCCATGACTATTGATTTTTATGATGTATCACTTGATATTTCTCACTTTTTTTTATAGTATCAACCTACATATATCAATCAGACTAAAATACCAAGGGAGAAAATTATTCAAATTGATTAAAAAATTCAAATGTTCTTAATAATCTAACCAATTATACGTTAGGGTGCATAACATACACTTTTGCATATTAAATACATTTGGAAAATGTTAATGAGGCAAATCATAAAGATAAAAATCAAGTTGTATTCTATTTTGCTTGCATCACTGATTGCATTCTATATTTTTTATTCGTTATGAATTCTAGCAATATATACATATATATTAGGATAATCTTAAAATAGTAAGACAATATCAATTCTGCTGAAACTAACATAAACAGGCAAGTTTTTTCGTCCTTTTGGAGACCTCTCCTCTCAAAGTCGGCTTACATGAGATGGAATGTCACAACTAGGTTTCATTTGTCTCAATTCGAATACATCACGTTGCTATGACATATGCTCTGGTCTCTCAGGCTATAAAGAAAGAACCACCACTATATATAACACATACTAAGTGCTGTTAACGAAATGTTTATATGAGTTATATTGCTTTTACATCATTGATAAAAAAATGCGATAGTTATAAAGTGATGGTTATAAAAATAACATAATATCTTTCCTGATATTTGAATATTGCATTTCATAGGTTAAAGGAAGTGATCCAAAATATTGATCAACCTTTGAACTTGTTACCCGCTAAAATTATGTACGCCCGCTCATAAATCAGTATCAATTCAAGTATAATATTAATATTGATATTATTAAATATTCTCTCCTTGCCGCAGTCATGACTAAATATATTTTTATGCATGGTTTCCTAAATTCATTATATTTTAAGATTTATGGTATGACATTTTATATAAGTTATTATTATTATTATTATTATTATTATTGTTATGAAACCTAAGCAAGAATTGATTACAACCGTTTGAATGTGAACTTTTGTATTCACTTGGGGTTCTTCTTGCAGGTGACTCACAAATTACATTATATTTGAAATGGCAACGTGCGTTTCCCCAGTGGTAGCTCACATGGTGATTCAGAACTCCGCAAAACGACTTTGGTTGGTTAAAGGTAGGCCATCCAATAAACCAATAACTGTACTCTACTGGTCTCCCCGTTGAGGTCCAGTGCCATGTATCTTTCTCGGGATCGAATAGCATTGAAAGCCAATAGTATTCCAGTGAAACCCCTATTGAAATCAATTTTTGTGTGTGTACAAAACAGGAATTAATTTTTTTCTCTTTTTTATCAATATGCATGTGGCCAAAACAATTTTGTAACATATTTTGGATTCAAAAGAAATTGATTGAGCTTCATAGTCTGTTTATATTCCATATTTCATGAGTTAATGATTATTACAATATATAGAATTTCGGACAGATCAGTATGCTATTTTATGACGATTAGGCCTAAAGTGTGAGGATAACACTTTGGAATCGCCAAACATATCATATAGTCTGTGGAATCTTAGAGAGTACAGATTTTACCCCGTTAATCTTGATGAGCTATAAGCTGAGAAAATAGAGTTGAAATAATTTAATATATATTTACTACGTCTGACACAACGCTGCTATTAAGTGTCTGCGTTTAATAAATATTCTATTTACGTCTCCTTATGAATCTTTCCACGTGGTTTTGTTCTTCCGCTGATTCTATCGAGATGAGATAACCTTTCTTTTCCTTGCACACTTTTCCCGCTGATGTCCAGTTAAGGGGTTTCTAAGAAAAGGAAGCATCATAAACAGTAAGTTTGAATACATTTGCTGACCAGGTTTTTGGACTTGTTGGCAGCATTATAGCATCAAGGGTGGTTAGATTGATTTTAGGAATAATTTCTCACCCGGAGGTTTTTATACCTGTTTTTCTATTAATTTGATGCCCCAGGAATGCTTTTGTTGATATTTAATTGGAAAGAATTCGGAACCTAGATTACTAATCACGTCCTTCCCCAGGCTTTAAGGGAACCAGACCATCAGGACCTCAGCCCCCCACCCCCCCCCCACCCCCCCCCCACCCCCCGCCTGAGGACACAGGTTGGCGAACGTATTACTGAACTACGTAAGAAGGTGTGTGCATCAGAATATCCAAAGTATGACCTTTAATTATTGAATTTGATACATTAATTGAAGAGTCAACTTTTCTTTAGTACAACTAAGCTCATTACTAATATTCAGAATTGTATAAGTTTTCACTTTACCTTCAATGTCTTAGCTAATTAATACTCATTGGAACATCGTAGATGTCTCAAAGGAAGAACTACGGCATTCATATATGTAAATATAAGGCAAACCCTCTAATATGACATACATTAAACCTGTGTTATAAGAGCGCCCATAGAAATTGCAAAATGCCTGAATTCCCAGGTGGTCTTATTAGAAAGGTCGATCATAACCAATGGGAATTCCTTTGGTTCATTAAAGGACGGTCTTGATAACCAATTAGTCTAATAAGACAGGCGTTCTTTTAGAAATGTTTCACTATATATATATATATATATATGTTTTCGTGTGTTTGTCTGTCAATGTGTGAAGTATGTAGAACTTACAGATCCTGATACCTTAATATGAAGATAGCATGTTGGACTCTGGGTCTTACGGTCATACGTCGGTAACTGGAACTTGTATTCGAAGCCTCTCGGGTATTCTGCAAAATGGCCTCAGGTTTATTCATCATTGTCAATCATCCCCAACTTAACTGATCGTAAACATTAAATATATTTCGATATGCTGATGTCTATTATTAATAGTGAAAAATAGTTCCTTCAAGGATTCTTACCTTTTCATCATTTTCTGAGCTAATAATTGATCAGGTGTTTCGGGAAAAAAAAACAAATTTGAATTGGCAAAAAAATAGCTGTCATGGAGAATTCACTTTCATGTGTGTTTTTCTGCTGATAAATCAGTGATAAACTGCTATAACGTCGACATCTATATGATATATAACCAATGTTTAGAAGCGTATATTCAGATATTTCAAACCAGTTCCACCTAGCATAATTATTGTTATCCTTATAAAAACTGTTTTATTAAAGACACTGTCAGATCTTTTAGATAAATATGAAAGAGTGTTAAATATAATAAAGGGTAAACCCAAATTTAAATATAACTATCCTTCCTGCAAATCTTCAGTATATAGGTCTTGACAATGTCACAATTATTACCCTGAATAAACACCATGGGGGACTAACACGTAAAAGCAGATGGTTGGGAATGTTTCTGAGAAGCACTAAATCATGGAGTATGGAACCTGGATTTCGAATAATTAACCCCGTCACGAATGCCTTAAAACCCTTAACCACTGTTTCAGCAACATAAGTATAACTTATGTGTACCGGGATAACTTGGCATCTGCGTACAGCTAACCCTTCTGTCAGAGCTATCACTGGGAAGCAAATTGTTTAAAATATTCTGATCATCGGATGGGGTTTCTTAAAGCTTTACCCAAAACTTTGGAGATAATCAGTAAGCCTTCCATTTGACTACTAAGGACGTCAGCTTAATTAAATGTTACTGGGGACCTCTGTCGTTTGTTTTTCATACTTACCAAATTTCCTGTTGTCAGCCGTCTTAACTTTAGAAACCTGGGCATTAAAAGTGTTTGGGTCACTGTTACGTACGATGGTTTTCGTCCCGCCTATGTAAAACATTTGCGAAGAAGCATTAATAACACAACTTGAAATCTAAGTCAATCTTTTCTTTATACCTGAACTAAATTTTTCTAAATATTTATTAAAGGTTTTTGTCTATTCAATTTAGAATTCAGCATATATACGAAGTAATTTCTCCCACATTTTGGGCTAACATTCCCCTTTCAAGGTGTTTTATTTCCTTAATTGTTATTTCCTGTGCCCTTTTTCATAAGATGATCCTCGTATGTTTGCTGGATATCATTTACATAGGAATCAATACACATTAATATACGTGAGACCGGAGGACACATTGGTTGTTATACCAGGTGAAAGAAAAATTGAAACAAATTGGATATAACGCATATTATACATATGGTGAGAAATAAATGGGGAGAAGCAGCAAGGTAGGGATATTCCAGGTAACACTGTACACTGATCCATACTAGTTATCTGATCAATCTGTAACTACTAGTCACTAAGTATTTAAAACTGCTTATTAAATTGGTTGTATTTAAAACAGCTTATTAAATTTGTTGTGAGCTGTGTAGTTATTCAAACCAACCGGCTCTCTTCTTGTCCTTTGGTGGATCTGTCTTGACCGTAGTACTAAGAGTGATCCGTTCTCTTTCCCTATTTGCGTCGGATTTCTGTCTGCCTGTTTTGAATATTGTCACATAAATATATAACAAAGCATCTTCTAAGTAGCATACCAAGAAAGCTATGTATTGATATATCAAATATGAATATGACGTAACCATTTTCATTATGATTTACGAAAGTCTACCGTTTCGATGTTTCCTATGTATCCCTTTTGATTCAATTCTTTAGGGGGGGGGGGGGTTAAAGGGGAAAAGAGTTATTTGGTTGGATTTGGGTTAGAATCCACATATGGTTAAAGAAGTTTTTTTCATCTTGTTAACTTTTCAATTATGTCGAAGTATGGTGGGTCCAACTGAACTTGGTGTTAATCAATGGCGTGTTTACCCGTACAAATCGACGTATCACGACACGATGTATCATCGACCATCACAAACCGTAATACATGTAAATAAAATGTTCTGTTCGATGATTATTTGAATAAACAAAACTGTCTTCTTCATATCAGGCATCTCTGTAACGACTAACGCATTAAGGGTGATTTCTTCCCGATTCATATGTAAATCTGATTTCTGTTCATGATTTTTGTAGAAATACATATCGCAATTTTTTGTTTGACATTGGTTACAGTAAATGTATAATTACATTTCATAAATTAAATAATTCCTGTCATATCTTGTATTCCCTTAAATGTAAACCAAGCACATGGAAAAGCAGCCGAAACAGTAATTTATGTGCAAGGGGTCCATGACCCTTCTCCGTAAAGTAAAGCCTACCTTCCTTTTAGGGATAAATATGTTTGAGCACAAAATACTATATATTCAATGGGACCCAAGCAATGAAAAAAAAAAAAAAAAACACTGCTTGGATATGTATCTCCAACTGTAGTAACGATACTTACCTAGAGAGAACCCATTCCATGAGGAACCTGATATAAATATAAATCGATTTAGCTCAGACCAAAATTAAGTTGAAACCACGGAAACAAAGGAGTTCTCCTTAACAATCCTTCCATAAAATGTTTTAAGAAAATAAAGAACGTTTTTAGGAATCCTTCTTATAACAGGCATATCCATGTCGACTTGGACATTAAAGGTGATTTGTTCCCCATTCTTATCTACATCTGTTTCTGATATTATACGTGAATCGCCTATTGTTTGTATTCAAAACAAGGATTTGAAATACAATTTCGTCAAACCTTCCACAAAATCTTAAGAGAAAAGAAAGATTTTCTTTCGAGGTTTCATAAAGTGAAAACAAATAATTAAGATGTCCAATAATTATCCTTTTGTATTGTCTACTGACCTAGGACTAAACAACTGGGCGAGCTTAAGTGTTTTGTGACCGGCCAACCGCCATATTCCCAAGACTCGACAGAGGTATTTAGGTGTAATAGCTAATAGAGCGTAACCGGAGAGCAGCAAACTTCAAGCAATGCCATGGAAAGAAGACAGGGCAGTGGTCTCACCATAAAATTACCCACTGACGGCCGCCACAGTAAACAAAAACTCCTTGGCCTGGAACCAATGATTATTTTTTTTAAATGTCTGATATTACTTGTCAAAACCAGGAGACGTTATTGTGCCGTAATTATCATATATATTACAGGGACAGTCAATTTAATTCGGTCGGCTTTCCCCATGAGATGAAAATAAACATAATGACAAAGCACCTATGACGACACCACTTGTCGTATATAGACAAGGGAAGAAAAGTGTTACTTCCAAATTCACAAGATGTCTCAATGTGTTCTTAATTGATATTAATATAACTTTAGGTCAGTAAGTGTAAAAAGAAGAGGTGATTGATTTTACAAATGTCAATTTTTAAACACACACACACACACATATATATATATATATATATATATATATACAAATTTACCATTGTCGTCTGGCATACGTGTTCTGGCTTTGGTAATCACAGTGTCCAGGCCCTCATTGTCCTGCACACCTTTCATCTTTTGATAAGAGGTGTGTCCAGCAGAATTTGTAACATACCAGTTTTTTCCTAGTACAAGCATGCATTCCCCATTTTTATCCATAGTTGCCCCTTGACATTTCGGGTTGACAGTGCAGTGTACAAGACAACCCAAAGTGCGTGCCACAGGGAGACCGGTCATGCAAAATCGTCGTGTGGTGTTTGAAAGCAGTCTCTTTCCGTTCTGTATTTTGTACCAGGTGAGAAACGGCAGCACTGCATTGCCCTCTGAAATGCAGTTGAACCACAAAATATGCAATTGTAAATTTCAATTTGCAGAGATTAAAGAGTTAAACGTTGAAATAGAACATTTTGTCTATACTAGTGTCTTCATGGATACATCTAATGTTTCTTATGTATACATTAACAGCAAACTGGCTCAGACATTATTGAACTGATAAAGGGTTGGTCCAGTTACTGTAAAATCTGACTCAAAAACATAAGGAAGCATTATGCTAACATAATTGGTTGTAACTTAACCACATTTCGATAATACATTACCACAATCTAGTTGTAATTCTAGAAAAAAATCCTTTTTCATATTCTCACCTCCCGTGATTTCCAGAAGAACAAATGAGAGCATAAGCAGATTAATTAATATTTGCCCCATGTTAAAAAAAACAAGCTGCGAGTCATATCACCGCTCTGCTTTCCCATGGAACACCCGTTTAAATAGTAATACAAACTACATGGCCCATCATTTTGCTGGGTCTTTTATTTTAAAGCAACTTTAGATCAGTTTTCGTTCAGCTGTTTAAAAATATAAATGATATCCGTTTACAATTTGTGCGTCTATTCTTCCCATGTATGGGCAAATTAAGCTCAGGAGTGAGCATGTGCTTTGTATCCTGTGTTCTTTGTGTCTGGGCAAGCGAGGGGATCTATATAGAAGAAAAGTGTGGAGCCATTATTGTTCCTCATTAAAGCTGAACACACAATACCTTTGTCTATCATGCTTTTGTTGGTAAACATTTTTAAATCTTTGTATACTTTAATCAGTCGCTATGGGCGAATGAGATAGGGATTTCGAGACACATCTATTTACAAAAAAATAGTTGACGTGTCTTTGATTCTGTTTAATTTCATATCTGAAAATGATGTTGATTTTTGTAATGCATTTCTGTGTTCGATTTATATGTATTTTTTTCATCATGGACAATATAACAGAATGATCAACATATGATTTGAAAGAAAAAAAATGTTTCATTTATATCATTTATATGTCTTATTGTCTAATTATAATTACAATTAGAGAGATATCACGTAAAGAGGATATATGCATTTTGTATCTCATGATAGGTTTGCATATGAAAGTAACAATACGTATTTTCATTATTGTATGGGAAGTTATTATGAATGTGTGAAATGAGTTTTTAAAAATCTGCTTATTATGAAACTAAAAAAAAAAAAAAAAGAAAAAGCTTCTTCGACGGATAAGGCTTTATATAAAATAAACGTCTTCTTTCCCAGTTTGGTGATAATGATGATAGCAACAAAGGAACATATCCAAGATAAAATATTGCCCTCACACCGTTTGTTTATTCTTGTAAACGAGTGTTGAACAGTGGAACGGGTGCGATGACAGGTGCCAACATAAACACAGCGCGTAGGACCAAGTGCCTGGCTCAGGCAGAACACGTGTCAATCATAAGATGCCCTGGCTGGCTTGGCCAAAAAAAAAAAAATAAATAAATGTACCCGCTGGCTTAAACATCGACTGCGGAGGCTCACGATCGGACCTCCGGTCACGCTGTCTAATAATAATCAGACACATGTCGACTTTGTTTACCAAAACGCAGAGCCATAGCATGGTTTTAACAACCCTATGCGATGTACTGAGCCTGTGGGCTGGGGTGGTTTTGCTTAGAAACTGAACTGAACTGATAGTGTAAAAAATAGGAATTATATTCCTCTTAATGTCCCTTTAATGTTTACAATCATTCTCACACAGCAACACAAAAATTTCGTTTAATTTATATAATATTACATGGATCATATTACATGTCTTTACCAAAAGAGCATACCTCAATGAAATACATGATTATTTATTTTGTTGAGTTTAACTTCCGTTAATTTAAATAAACGCCTTTGTTGTTGTTATGATGATGGTATCCTGTGCACCACTGTTTACTCTACATGATAGCATATATTTTACAACATAAATTTTAAATATACGATAAAAACATTACTTCCGATAGCAGATCAGAGATACAAAATACACAAACAAGTTATAGATTTTCCAGACAGCCAGATCACTATGTATATATATATATATATATATATATATATATATATATATTTATATATAAATATATATATATATATATATATATATATATATATATATATATATATATATATAAAGTAAAACCTCGTTGCGTCGAACTCGCAAAAGTCGAATACCACCCTTATGTGGAAATTACAGACTCGATATTCCGGATAACTCTAGTTAAATTATGACCAATTAAAATCCATTTGTGGCGAACCTCAGATGTGTCGAAGTTTTCTGAGGGTCCCTTCGACTTACACACAACGAGGTGTCCATGTCATGTTCATATTAAACCAGACGCATGTAGTCTATTTTTGTCCTGTCACTGCAAAATTATTAACCGTAAAACAGTTTTTGCTGCAGCTAAGAAATAGGGACCATTAAACTATTCCTGCGCACAGATGACTCATTTTGCAATCACTATGGTATTCTATTTTACGGTCATGTTTTACGGTACTGCTTATAGCCAGTTGTTTTTTGCTAGAGGCGACTAGGTTTTTTCCTGCTTTACGATTGATAAGAGTTAATAGTGATAATACTGCGATAAAGCCACACCAAAGCTTGCACGGATACTCGTCACAAGAAAATATTGGACATTTCCAACAAAATCTCTAACTCGATCACTGCTTGGGCTAGAGACTTCTGTCGTGTAGCGTTGGGTAGCATATGATAATTTGTTGATATCCTTGCACATTCCAGGTTGTTTTTTATTCTATTAAAAGTAAGCACGCTGCAAATTACTTCTAACGAAAAAACTGTTTTTTTTTATCGACGCTATAAAATGTTTCCTAAATATCTTTATTGTATAAATTGGACGAATAGCATGATTTTGGCCTTGTTACTTCTGCATGATTGTCTGTTAATCAGTTAACTGTTCCGGCAAAAACATTATACCTAGGTTACCCTAGTATGTAAGATTGTTTGTTTGTTTCTGTACAGGATCAATCAAACAATCCACGAAATGTGCTTTAGGGATTGAATGTTTGCAATGGAAGAGATTTTATATTTATGATACGGATCCGTTTAAATAGGCGGGTCGGGCTGTATTGCCTTGGCACAGACATGTTCTCCACAGTGACATTCTTGGTTAAACTGAATGAGGAATGGAAACATTAAAAAATATACTAAATTACAAGCAAAACACTTGTAGAACTCACTGACAAATTATGTTTTATTCAACTTGCTTCAGTTAAATTAACCGTTATTCATACCCAGTTAATACAAGCTTTAAAGACGAAAAATAAACTATAATTTCCGAAAATCAGAAACTGAAAGAAAAATACCTGCAAAATCATCCCGTTTTGTCACATCGCATTGTGCAAACAAAAAATAGCTTTCAGGAAATGATGTTTTCAATTCTGCTGCCGTTTTCGCAATGGTCTCACTATCAAGGTCAACAAAGAAAACCTGTAAAAATATAAAAAAACCTAAAGAAGTAAGTATCATGTATGAGATATGTTGCAGGTGTCTGTTTTATTGTGCGCTGGAGTGTTACGTGTCTGTTGACATTCAGATTCGTGTGAGCAGTCCCTGGTTCATTGTGCGCCGGAGTGTTACATGTATCTTTTAGGCAGGCATAGTTCGTTTCCATGGGAGACGTGTGTGTTGGGCTGGCTCGCGTGCGGGGCATAAATTAGGGGCCGTGTATGAGCCGAGGGAGAAAAAAATCCAGCGGACACGGAAGATTGGGATTGAATTAGACTGTTCTCTGAGAAGATTTGAATGAATTGTTCATATAGAAAATGTATGTTTGACTTGTTCAGCTGTGACAGTGGTGGTTTCCAGAAAAGCCTAGGATCCTGACACTCCAGTACTGTACATTTTTATTGTTTTACTTTGTAATTGTATTGATTTAGTGTATTGTAATGTTAGGGTTGCTTAAAGAACAAATTATAATTATTTGTTAACAAAACCCCCCAAAAAAACACGGACTTCTTCATTTATTTCGCTAGAGATTTTACGCTGCGTAGTGTTATAGAATCTGATTTTTTTTATATCCGGGATGCTTAATAGTTTTGAAAATTTATTAGGCCTTGACCTAGACACATTGTTCACAACACAGTGTTTAAAATTTACAGAAATTAAGAAAAGCACAAAGAACAGACCTGAAACATTTGACATTGCTGCTCAATTAGCTGACGATTATTCATAAACACACAAAATGTCCTTTCTAGCAAATGAAACCAGTCATTCACAAACAAGTATGTAAGTCATTTCAAATGAGGCGAGGTCCTCTTAGGACAAACAGAAGTTTGAGAGCCAACCTCTTTTCATGTAAATATGGGGTACAACTCCTTTATTGACTCGAAAAAAGAGTTTGATGCCACGAAGGCTAACGTGCCGTCTGACTCAAAAGGAGAATCCGTAGCTTGCTGGGTAAAAAAAACTTCATTTGATTCCTGTGAGGAATTTAATTAGGCTAGGTCCTTTCAATGTTCATAAGGGGAGAATCCACTAGATAAGGCTAAGTCCTTTTATGACTCTTGCGAGATTATTTCAAAGAGGCCAGGTCCTCTTATGACAAACAGAATTTTGTTTCTGCTGAAGAGAATTCCTCTGTTGACTCCCATGGAGAGTTTGATTGAAACAAGCATGTAGATTCCTTTTGTGACTCTGAAAAAGAGTTTTGACCGACACTGTCAGTGTCAGGTCTTTGTTTGATGAAATTGATATATGAATTGGGTTCCTCTCTTAACTCTAAAATGGAGTTAATTAAGCCATTCATATATGATGGTATTGTATCACTTTCAAATGATTTTTCAGATTCTACTTCAATTAGAATTTTGAGGGACACTGATTCAGGCAAAAGCTCATGTGAGCAAACACTTTCTTTGCCATATTCTAATAGGTATTTAACTGGTGCACATGTACTTGTTAATGGTGTGTTTTCACACAAGCACACTTAAATTCCGCTTCTCAATGTACATTTAATGTCAGATTTAATTTAACTTTTAAGTGTATTCAGTGGCTTCTAGGCAATGATGTTGCAGGTGACAGAGTACAGCCTGTACCAATAGTGACAGAAAATCCGTCACTTGATCAGGACACTGATCCTGAAAAATCAGAAAATTCATGGATTGTATTCATCATGTGCTGTAACTAGATCTATGGCCAAGAAAAAAACGCACATGAGGATAACGGTCCAGATAATAGTACTCTAGGAGTCACAAGTGACTCGTCTGAAGACTCGCCTGCACAGGATGCAGCATTTTCCAGATCAGAACTAATAGCGGAACAGCATAAGGACCCGATATGTTTGTTTCCCAGGGCAATCTCTAAAATTGAACTGTTACAAAACCCAGTTTGTTTCTATGTTAAAAATCGAGTGCTTCTGGTCACCAAACATAAATTAGTAATGCCAAAAAGCTATCGCAATGAAATTGTAAGCATGGCACATGAGGCACTTTTGTTTTGCCATTTAGGTATAAATAAAACTTATCAGAAAGTTAATACACCCTTATGTTGGCCTAACCTAATGGACTGATGATGTACAATATTGTAAATCATGCCTTACATGCCAAAAGGTTGACAAGCCTAATCAAAATCCTCCTTAAGCCCCACTTAGGCCTATTCCTGCTTATGAGGAACCATCTACTAAGATTATTGTTGATTGTGTTGGACCACTGCCTAAAACAAAATCTGGACATGAATACTTGCTCACAATTATGGCAGGTTATAGCAGGTTCCCTAAAGCAAAATAAGTGTAAGTATGATGTAGACATTCAGTGTGGAACAGAACACCTAATAAACTCAGACGTGCATAACAACCCGGATGCCCAAACTGTCAAACCTAACCGCAAAACAACAACAAGACCTCAATAACCTGCTGCAGAATTATAAACATTAGTTTTGTCACATTCAAAAGCTATCTGACATATTGTTCCACGACGTCAGTGTTGGCGAGGCAAGCGCAGTCAAGCAGCATCCTTATACACTGAATCCATAGAAATGTATCTACAAGATGAGGTCCAATATTTGCTGGACAATGATTTTATTGAACCTAGTAACAGTAACTGGAGTTCACCATGTATTCTTGTGCCAAAACCCGATGGAAATTACCGTATGTGCACAGATTATCGAAAACTGAACTCTTTCACCAAAACTGACACGTTTCCGATTCTGAGGATTGATGATTGTATTGATACAGTCAATATCTCCATGTTTTACTTGCTAAAAGGATTCTGGCAAGTCCTACTGACAGATTGAGAGAAAGAAGTGTCCACATTTGTGACGCCGCAAGGGCTGTGCCTGTATAAAGTTACGGCGTTTTGCATGAAGAACTCGTCAGCCACGTTTCAGCACCTCGTCCATATGGTTGCCAAGGGCATTCAGTGCTGGACGCATATATTGATGAACTCATTGTGTTCACCGTCAACTGGGAGTATCATCTGCAGATTCTTTTGGTCCACTTCGAAAGGCTCAGCGAAGCACGTCTTTCCTCAATTTACTCAAATCTGTTTTGTCATGCCTGTAGATAAAGTAAAACCTGTTGATGCTAAAGTAAGTGTTATTTCTGCATTTCCTAGACCAGAAAACAAAAAGAAAATAATGCTTTTTTTTTGTACTGTCGTATACTACAATAAGTTTTGTCCAAAATGTTCTGCTTTGTTGATCGTTTGACTAATTTGTTTAAAGAAGAAGCAAAAGTTTGTAAGGAATGTTAAGTGTTTAAATGCATTTCAGAATTTGAAAGCAATTCTGCAAAGTTCACCAGTTTTAGCAGCTCGAGACTCTAACGTTTAAGTTAGTTGTAGATGCTAGTGATATTGCTGCTGGTGCTGTGATGTTACAAGAAGGCAGTGATGGCATAGATCATCCATTTTTTTTTTTTCAAGAAAGTTTAATGGAAACCAGAAAAAAACTACTCCAGTATTGAAAAAGAATGTTTGAAAAAAATGTTAAAGGGAAAGACAATGTACTTACTTATTGTTTATAGAGATGTTTATTAAATGTTGTAAACAAGGTTTTGTTGTAATGTTGTAAATAATATGGTTTTGAAATGTTTAAAATTTAGAGATTGCGATCACATAAAAGAAAGTTTTTTAAGGAAACATTTCTTTGTCTTTCTTACAGGAGGAATGTTACAGGTGTCTGTTTTATTGTGCGCAGGAGTGTAACCCGTGTCTGTTAGGCAGGCATAGTTGGTTGCCATGGGAGGTCGCGATTGGGGTCTGAGGTGTAGAACACAGCGTTCTTTGTTCCAGGTCTGTCCCCGTAACTTGATTATTGTGCTTTTCAGTTTTTCATTTCTAGTATTTTCGGATGAGAAGCCATGAATTGGGCTGTGTTAAGAGCAGAGGGAGAAAAAAAAAATCCAGCGGACACGGAAGAGTGCGAGTTATTTTCGGGACCTTTCCGGTAATTGCAGAACTTATAGATATTCTTCGATTGTTTTAACAGATCTTATAGAGTCTTCAGTTTGCCTTTGGAATTATTACCAGAACTTCACTTTTGGATTACAACAGATTGATTTTGGGTTTGAATTGGACTGTTCTCTGAGAAGATTTGCATGAAATGTTCATCTAGAATATTTATGTTGAAGGACTTGTTGAGCTGTGACAGTGGTGGTATCCAGAAAAGCCTAGGATCCAAACATTCTGGTACTGTACATTTTAATTGTTTTACTGTGTAATTATATTGATTAAGTGTATTGTAATATTAAGGTTTTTTAAAGAAAAAAATCATTGTTTGTTAGCAAAAACAAACACTGACTTCTTTATTCATTCCCTTAGACATTTCACGCTGTGTAGTATTAGGGATTCTGATTTTTTTTTATATCCGTAACATAATTTGTGCTGGTCACGTTTACGTGATCTGTTGTTCTTAGTTTCCGTAACATTTATTAAGATAAAGAGCTTTTATAATTAATGTGACGGCATGGACGAGTTATCACCGACCACCTTAGGTACGACTGTCTGGAAGGACATTGAAAAAGGAAGCGTAGTGTCCCCAGTCCATCACCAAGTTACCTGCCACGCTAGTCAATGCAATACTATTTCCCGAGACAAAATCAACAAATGTATTTATTATTAATTTGGGTTACTCCAGTTCTGCGTATCATATTTGTGCCATTGCATATCTAATCGTTAAATGAACCCTGTTTGAGAAACGTTAATACTAAACATTTATGTTTGTTTTAGAGAAGCACCAATTTTGTCGCATAATTAACCTGTATAAGCTGAGTGTTGTATATTTCATAATGATACATGAATATTCCTCTTTGAATAGGCGCTTATGTGTTTCTTTCTTCATGCAAATTAAAAAAAAAGGAACATTTCAACCTGGAACTAATAGTTTTAAGCAAAATGTCATGCCCGATGGTTCATCAATTTTATACCATCATGTTCCGAGTGAGAATTTATTAATGCTCTTGTTGAATATGGAAGGAACACATTGTTACTGTGTCGTATGAACGTTCACAATTAATTGAAAATTGAAAATTTCTTTGTTTTTTTTTTCAATACATGCATCTGCCTTTAAATGTAACAAGTGACCCATGGGTCAAGACGCTCAGCTGCCAAGCATGACCTGCGACATCATTGGTTGAGATTCACCACTTCAAGTCAAATTTTGAAGAACCAATTTGTCATTTTGATGAATTTTTTACAACAACAGCAATATATATCACCTATGTCTGGTTAAATGCTCGATTATCGAATTCTTAATCTAAGTATGTATAACAGCAAAATTCCTTTTCTGTTTGGGACTATGTGACAGAGCGGTAACACTCGCTTCCAATCATATTATTATTTTAATACATTTATTAGAAACAAAAACAAACCTACATTTCACATAAACAGAGAAGAGCGCATATACATATTTCAATGACAATACATATATATGACAAAACACAGTACACTTATTGTGCAATATAATTTTCATGTCTATTATTCATTAAGTCTTGAATTGTATTTAATCTAAATATCTGTTAATTTTTCCCATTAGACATCCCCATTGTATTTGATGAATGTGGAATTTACCATTTTTTTATAGCTATCCTCTTTTCATGTCACATATTTTATATATAAATTTTAAGTTTTTTTTCTGTACTAGGAAGTTTTAACTTGCATCTGCACAAATACAGATGTCTTTTAACAACTAGAATTGTAACATTCAAACATTGAGAATCGCTATTGTTAAATATGACATCCTTCAATCCAAAACTGCATGAACCGATTTCTTCATTGATCGAATGATTAATACTAAGCCAAATATCCACTACTTGACCAAAACAAACGTCTAATTGTTTGAGATTATATTTTAAAAAAGGTGCATCCATCATCTGTGCGTTTCTTAGTTTTGACTATAAATGGGTTTAAAACTGGGCGTCTCAGAAGTAAACGTTATTAAACAAATCTGAGTTTACTGTCTATGGTCGTGACATATTATTGTTTAAATGAAGGTAATTCTTGTCAGTACCAAGTTCTAATTTCCATGACTTCCTCATGTTTAATGGTTCTTTGCAGACATAATGCTTGACTTGTATAAGTCTTTATATAATTTATATGACAAATGTTTAAAGTTTGATAAAAAAATTAAATACATATCCCATAAAGGTGATATATGAATTTTGTTTCTCATGAAAGTTTAACAAGTTATATTTCTCAACGTTGTTTCTCATGATAGTTTAACAATACGTATGTAGCAATACATATTTTCATTACTTTGTGGTTAGTATGAATGTCTGAAATGACTTTCTACTTATAATAATCTGCTTATTACGAAACTCAACCAAAAATAAAAAGAAAAAGCTTCTACGATGGATAAGGTTTTATATAAAATAAACGTCTTCTTTGAGGGATTGCTGATAATGGTGATTAAAGGTGTATTTAAAAGAACATATCCATGAAAAAAATATACCTCATGCATTTTTGTTCTGGATTGCTTAGTCCAAGGGGCCCAATCTCCTATAGAGCATGTTGTATTAACACGAAAAATATCTTCTTCCCTTAAAAGAAAATGAATCTGAAATGGTATACATGAATAAGGTACATGAATATTATTCTTTGTATCACCATATATGTTTCATAATGTACTCTTTTGTTTATTTAAATAAATAATGTTATTGTAGTTGATATAATAAAAGGTACCCTGTCCGTATACAGTTATGCAACACAATTTTAGATTTATGATGACACAATTCCAAATAGCGTAAAACAAGGGATATATTTTCTAGAAAATCAGATTATAATATATACTTCTGTTAACAATAATGATACTATAATGATACTATACGTCGAAAACGACAACATAAAAAGCTGTCAAGCAACATAATTGAAATTATAAAATATATTTTATAAAGAGAATGTTTAAAGATATACATAAACAGATGCTGAATAAAGTATTCTCCTAAGAATTTGAGAAAGTCAGATTAATTTATAAAGCATGTAGTATCTTTAATATAAGAGAAAAATTATTTTCATAGTCCACTGTTTATGACTAATAGTAACATCAATTCAGAAGTATAAATCCACCAAACAGATCTACAAAGGATAAATATAGACCGATTCAAAATTGATTTTGAAACCATTATCACGCCGTTTTACATAACTTTACATACTGATTCATCACGTAATGAATCATCATTAAGTCAATGTTGATAATATTTAAAAGAACATATGTCATCAGAAAACTGTGACTAAGTTATTGTATATTCAAGAATTAGTTATATCCAGATGACTGTTTAGATACGTTATTGCATATGAATATGGAGTAATATGTTTATATTTTAGCATGAGAAATTTAGTTAGAGGGCACACGTGTCTCGTTTGATGATAAATTCAGTACAATTTAAGTCGGTCGAAGTAGTCTTTGTTTGGCTGTATCTCTAGTGACGAGTGTTTGTTGCAATTTTTATAGGAATAGCACCTGTTTAGTTCGGTTTTCTAAGGGTTTTCTTTCTGGAGGCATGTCCATATTAAAATACACGTTACTTCTGACGGTCGGCCAAATTAGGAGTGGTGATTGGCCAGAGGACGGTCAGGACTTCGTGACGTCTTCAAGCATATGTGAGTCGTGGTTAAGACGAATTTCGCTACAATTGTCCGATCAGCGCGCCAGTCTGTGGATCCTGATGATATATGTAGTCTAGGGGTAGGTCTTCGTGCATCAGGGTAGAGACAACTGAGAAGATGATGTCTATAAGCGTAGATAGTCGGTGTCTGAGGAAGGCCACAGTGTTTACTCGGTTAGGACTTCAGGGCGAGTAGCGTATTTTCCCGAAGGACTGGTAAATCTGGCAATTTATACGTGTTGTAACCGCTTCAAGGAACTCGCAACTGTGAAGGTACTAGATATTGCTATGTGAAAGCATATTTGGTTACCTAGAAATGACTGATTCCAGGAGACATATGTTGTGAAAGACATTTGTTCTGGTCATTTAACCTGGTGGTTCACATCTTTAGCGGTGTGACGATAGACATAACGATTGTGTAAGAACAATATATTTAAATTTTAATACTTGTCCTATTTTTTGTATCTTTCATCATGTTTCGAATTTTCAGATATTGTTCATGGATTAAAAATTGTAGAAGTATAGATAATTGTATTTAATATTTAATGTAAACAATCTAATACTCTGTATACTCGTATCACCTTGGTTCCCAGTGATTGTCTTTTGAGCTGGAAGATGCAAAACAAAATACGTAATTTTAAGGACTACATGTCTCAGAAAGTGTAAATATATAAATTTCATCTATATAGGCCTCGCATACTCTACTTAATTCAAAATTGCAGCGGGCGTTTTCCCAGCGGTTATATTTAAATGGATTGAGAACTGCGCAAAAGCACTGTAGTCCATCTGTTTCCAGTCGTGGTCCTTTATTGTGATGAAATAACCGTGTTCTATCTTGCATACGTTGACAGCTGATGTACGATTAAGGTTTTTTTACAAAGGTTTGCATATTTCTATATTGAAACAGAAAGGGGGTTGTTAATATGTCTTTGGATCTGTGACTAATTCAGTGAGTTACACGCACAGAACGTACACTTCATAGACATGGCCGATCAAATCAGTAACTGCAGAATATATAGATAAAACTAAAACTTATACGGATAAAAATTGATACGGGCTTTACTTTGCTCAGAGGGTGATTTGGCTAATGTACCAGCAATATCGACTACAAAGTTATATAATGATATATATCACACTAGAAATCTAGTCTCGTGTTCATGCTGTTGCGATTTCTGTCACCTCTGTCTGTATGTCCGATAGAATGGCTGATAATTGATGTTACTATTTGTATCTAATTTTCTGCATCCACCTAAGCCCACAACCAGGAATAGAATATACTTAAATCTGGATTTTTTATTGTTTTAGGAGAGGTTTCCGCTTCCCTGGTTAATGCTTGCTTGAATGAGTACTATATATATCTTGCATATTTAAATGTGACTGATTTTCACGCGAAAATCCTGGCGAAAAGCTGTCCCGGCAGATCTTGTCTGTTTGCAATACCCATTTCTGCGTAATGATATCAGAGAATCCCCGAAAGGCTGTTTGGAACAATCTTCACATTAAGCCGCTCCAGCACTATCACCTACCTTAAAAATTATCAGCGCCTCGACCAAGATTCGAACTCACGATCTACCACCTTTAAACTCTTTTACCCATGGGAGAAGGTTAATCTAAATGGGAATTCTTTGGGCTTAACAATTGACCTTACCAATCTAAGGGAATCTAAGTTTCCCTGAATTACCGACAAATATGAATATGTTCAGAATATTAATATTTTCAGAATATGCCTTGAATCCTTTCTGTACCTTGGCATTGCTTATAAGTGATTTGTAAATGTCATTTGTCGCCTCTGTACTATTTTGAAGGCAATTCCACTCTCTATATAAAGGCACTAAGACTAACAAGTCTGAAATACCTTAATATGGAGATAGCACTTTCGGTTTCCTGTTACAAGGCCATCTCTTGAGGGCTCGTATTTTTCTACAAACCCTTTTGGACACTCTTCAAATATGACTGTGTGTCTAAAATCAGCTAAACAAAAATTATATCATGAATCTTCCCTTTTTTTGTTAATTTTTAGAATAGGGAAGTGTCTTCCAATATGGCCATGGGCGTTAATATGATAGTTAGTGATTTGCTTCATCACGTGTTTCAAATTCCGCTCCTTTTAATAGAGTGTGATATTCTGAGGTTATTGTTTATTATCCATCACACATATCGGAGTGGGCATAAATCAGCAGGAATAGTTACTGATGATATTTTCCAGATTTGAAAGCAAATAAAAGAAGGGCCAGCAACAGTAAATAACCATAGTATTAATAAAATTACAATGTTCTATCTGTAATATAATTCTACATAGACATCGGATTAATACAAATGTAATGTTTTATCAGAAATATAATTCAACAGTGCATACCTTTTCCAGCATTAATATGCTTACACACAAGATAAAAAGCTTGAATATACATACTTGAAAGAATGCGCGAAAAAGGTCAAGATATGCTTTCCGCTGGTGAAATGTATATATTGGTTAATACCATTTTCATTAATACGTAAAAATAAAGATTTATTGGTTTAATTCATTTAGTGACACATATAGAATGTCCCGCGTAGTTTGTTTAGGTGAGCACCATGTAAAGGTATAAGTCATGAATGAAAAGGTAATGAAAATGTTACACCAAAATTAAAGATTTGTAATTCACTGCGAATTTGACTTTCCTTTGGTATTACAGTCAATCTCCGGTGTCCGCCCCAGAGGGGGTCGGGCCCAGGTGGTCCGGTTGAGGCCAAGTATTGGACTAAACCAATCATAAAAGCCGGTATTTTTATCTAATATTTGATTTCATATATGTTATATGAGAATAGAATTTATTGCAAACGGCTGTTGTGTTTTATTTTTATCTTAAAATGAGGCTTTCGGTATTAACTGGAACATAATTGTCATTACTTGGGTTAAAATAATATTCTTACATTGATCGACATCGACTTGACGTACTTGTAAGCCTCTCAACGTATGTCCGCACCTTGTCCGTAAAATTCCTTGATTATTCACTCTTACCATGATAACAAAAGAATCGCTTATAGAAGCAATTAATTTACGAAATCTCTTTAAAGTTCTGTCAAAATCCTACGCGATCGTAAGCAATAGTGATAAGTAAATGTATGATATCATAGGCGCATTTTCATTGATAGGTGGGACTCATTTCCGTGATGCCAATGTTATATGATCGGGATTGTCTCACGACCCAAGCGAGAGGTCATGACCCGTGACAGTGATTGTCCGGGTGTGTTATTGCGTGTGAAACAATTTGTGCAATGACTTGACGCATAAGCCGCCATACAGGAGCATTATATATGTCTTAACCCGCTTAACCTGGTAAGTGAAGTGGACATATGGCTGACAGAAAACCTAACTGGAATTGTGAAGTGGAAATTGTTTTCTCAATAATGTTGGAGGAATTAATGTTGACTTTAGAAAGCAATTGTTCCTTATTCCTGGCGCATTTTTACACCACTTTTTACGAGATTAAACGATGCTATTTCGGCTAAGAATATCTACAGCTATATTTGGATCTCAGAATTGTAAATAAAAACTGTTTCAGTTATGTATAAAATCTTTTCACTAGTGTTTTAATTAGAATATATACTTGTTTGGCTTCACAATAGAAGCTCTTATAAATGGAGGTAATTGTTTACCTGATAAATGCAAAATATCAGAGGTTACTTATAAGAAGGACTTAAAGTACGTTCTGCAACCTCATATTTATCTGACGCTTGAGGGAAAATGTCTCATAAATCATTATTATTTGTGTCAGAACAACCGGAGCACCTGGAGTAGATAGAATATATATATACCTTGTTTAAAGGTGAGAGTGAACTTTACTTGGTGAGAAAGATATCCTAATCATTCGCGAATGATTGACACATACAAGTTCCGGAGTACATGGTTTTTTGGCCGCAGAAATGAAAGTATTATCGCATCATTTATTTGGTCCAACAAGTCGAGTACAGGTACGCACAAAAAAATGACCTAAACCATTAGACGATTTGTTTTCTCTTACAAGCCGGGTTTAATTCATGTTAATTTAGGTAACACTATAGTGTTACATTGTAAACCAACTCGATTGAGAGTAGCGTGTTTGAACTGTTTAAGATGACTTTGCTTAACAAAATGTAGTAACACCTCATGCAGCGGTTTGAAAATTCTATATATCCCATGACATATATATATATATATATATATATATATATGTATATATATATATATATATAAATATATATATATACACACCTATTGTGTCTGCAGTACATATCAAAACGTACATGCCCGTTCTGTATGTGTATGCATAAGGTATGCTAGTTACTTGTTAAATGGAAACTTGTAGGAATACACATTAATCTGTCAGTTGATTTTTCAGTAACACACACACACATATATACATATATATATATATATAACTCTGAAGAAAAACAACACTGTTAATATATATATATGTGTGTGTGTGTGTGTGTGAATATAACACATCAGTATCCCTCTTATTGCAGAATATTTGGCTCCAACAACTCATCCATCCACAGTAGTAATTAGTCTGTATAGTATTTATATTTCTACATTAGATTGCAGTTGTACTAATACACGAAATTGAAATTAGTATTGGATACAGGAATGTGTGCATTTTAAACCGAAACTGCAATTTAAACTGAAGCTGTATAGAGTTGATTGAAATTAAATTATTATATTTTCTTGGTCGCAATTATTTTTGGTAACCTGTAAACAGGAGTGTTCGCTCGCTTTACATACCGGATTCACATGTATAAGGCCTTTTCAGTCATATTAATATATATGTATATGTATAAACACAAGTATCTCTAAAACTGATATAACATGCTTAACCCGACTGTTTGCTTGAGATATGTTTCCTTCATCTGATATAAGTATGACTTACTCCGAGTGGAGGCGTCTCCTATTTTTCCCTAGACAACAGGTAATGTGGTATCTGTAGTGGTAATATTTTTCATTTTACATAATTTTAATGCAAATGATATGATGAAAAACCTGCGATGGACAAAACCGAAAGTTAAAGCTTTAATTGAGCTTTAATACAAATAGGTTAAAAATAAATTTTCTGAAGCAGACTTTATTTCGGTCATGTAAAAATAAGTGTCCAGATCTTCGGCTCATTATATACACGTCTACCTGTAATACACCATGAATCACCTGGCACCACATGCATGTGAGTATATCTACGGAAAGCAAGACCGACTAACAACAGTATGCATATCACCAAATCAGCATCAGTGGCGGAGCTCATATAAACATATTTTATTACTAAGTGTATCACTGGTAACATCTATCACCTGATGACAAAGCCTTCAGATAACATTGAGATATCATACTGCATAAATCTTCTAACACCATGCACAGGGCTATCGATGCCCACGTGTATATGTTCAAAGGCCACATATGACAACACAGGGCATGACGACGCAACAACGTCGCGATGTGATCTGTTAAAGTAGCAATAAGCCGAACAGGCGCTAATATAAGTTGTTTTCATACCTTTTTTTACCAGTACACATTACCTCACGGTGCATGCGTACATAGGTAAGAGCTAGTTGATGTATCACTGCTGTTATACTGAGCGAATCGTATCCTACACACCTGTCAACAACTTCTGAAAAGTTACAGGTAAGGTTCCTATATATTTCAGGCTGAAGTGCAAACATGAAATTTATCTGCTATTATCAAAGTTCATTTGATAAAAGAATAAGTATTTCAAGAACATAAACAAGTTGCTCCAGTGTTCGACTAAACACTTCGACACACGCATAACCATGTTCTGTCTCAATAAGAATATATTAAATAAATGCGGTGTCTCCACTCCATTTGCAAAACTAGCGCATCATAGCCTACTACAAGGGCAAAAGGCGTTGATATTGAATGTACGGTCTGTAGGCATAAAACCCAAATTCCCTTGAAGGCTATAATTGTTGGCATGGTTAATGAATTCAGTTGGAAGAGGTGATGAAAACAACTTTGCATCAATTGTATATTTTAAAAGGCCAACTGGGCAGAACTCTGGTAAATGTGGAGTTTTAAGAGGAGACATTTGAGTCTTGCCATTAATATAATTTAAGTCAGAACATAAAAGGAGGATCGAACAGCCACACACTTATGTGACCTTCACGGAAATGCTAAGTCTCTTGAGTGTATCATTTGCTCTCTACCGGAGATGGATGTTGGAGGACGATTGAGAATATCATGATATAATGATTTAATATTGAAAAAAAATATATAAATGTATGCCCTTTTTTTAATCAATAGAATTCAAATCTGCTTTTACACACATAATTCTGTTTACGACACCCTATATAACGGATCATACAGCCTGTAAACACGAAAATATACAAACACCACTTTTTTTTCGTGGCACCGGATCCGAAAATATAGCAAGTGAATCTGCTTTAATAAATAAACTGAACTCACCAATGGAAATACGATTTGTACAGGACCATAGTTAGCTGAGTAGGAACGCTACACTAAAAATAAAATACAGAGAGCTCATCCTTCATCCAATGCAAGTCACCTGTATAAATCACATTGCTTATGTGAAGGAAGAAATCCCAATGGAACTTTTATGGCACACAAAGATACCAGATAAAACATATAAAACATATGTAAATAACCATTTGTTTTCTACAGGTTTTTTTTATTTGAAAAAAAAAATGATATTATTGTTTTATTCTATGTGTACACATTCGTTTGTTTGCAAAATAAATAACTCGAAAGACCTTGGACTTCTCTTGCTTTATAGTCTCGTTTTATATTTTCAATTTTAATAATAATGGATAAATATTGATTTTAAATATATTATTTTATAAAATCACCACCGAATGTATTCAGTAGTTGACTCAACATTCGACATCGCATAAATTATATGTTTAGAAACCAAAGATGAAGTCAACTGGAAGTTAAGGCTTTAACTGGGCGTCAATACAAAGGGTGAATATAAAATTTGTGTAACAGACTTCCTTTCGGTAACGTCAAATTCAACGTGAAACACGGCTCCTTAGGTAAGCATCTTCCCATAATAAAGCCTGAAGCATCCGGCAGATACGATGTGGGTGCATATGTGGAAAACAATATAGACATTCATATGTACATATAACCCAATCAGCGTCAATGGCGGGGCTCATATAAAAAAAATTGTATAACTAAGTGTATCACTGGTAACATTTATCGCCTGGAGACAAAGCCTTGGATAACACTGAGCTATCATTCTACATTAATCACCTCCTAATGTAATGCACATTGCTACTGTTGCCCACATGTATATGTTTCATATTCAAGCAGACATGATTACATAAGGCACTGACTACACAGGTCACATAAACTGTAAATGCCACAAGGTCGTGATTTGATCTTAGACAGAATAAAGAGCCAAACAGGCGCCAACATACGTTGTTTTATATCCACTTTTTACCAGTACTTATTGCTTCACGGTGCATGAGTATATAGGCAAGGGGTGGTTAATATATCATTGCTGTTATGCTAACATGCAATACATCTGTTATTAAGCGGCAAGCCCAATTTTTTAGAGGCCGCTGGTATGAACAAATTATTAGTGCCTGGTAGGCGGATAGTATGTCAAAATAATAGCTGGAAGTCAATGGCATCAACGTTTGGTAGTTTTTTATAGCTCGTCTGACTCTTAGTAATCTGTGCTTTGGCGATCACCCTTTGTCCGTCGTCCATCCGGCTGCCCGTCCGGTAATAGGGCACGTATAATAATCGTCCGACGTAGAAATATTTTGAAACCTAAGATTAGGTCATGATGATATATATTCTTTGACCTTTTAGCCGAAGATATTATTTGGAGCACCAAGATATTCAGGCGGAGCATAAATTTCAACCATTTGGCCTAAAATGTTCTAACTTAACAATCTTGGAGTTCCTTAGCACATGTCCTTGGCAACATGAAATTAGGCCACCTTGACCGACATCTGACACCTATAGGAAAAATGTAAGTCTAGAATCTTCTAAAGCAACATACATCCTGGGAGGTTCAAGGCAAATGTCCTTGGAAACCTAAAATTAGGTCATATTGACCTATTTTCTGCGAGGGACGGTTCCGAAAAAAATGATTGTAACCGTGGACAGTCAGACAAGGCACAACTTGTATCCTTCGATACTAAATTCAAGTAAAGTAACATCAGGGAGTTCCTAGGTAAAAGTCCAAGGAAACATGAAATTAGATTACTGTTATCTTTATTCTGAGCGCTAGAATAAAATGGACGTTATTTGATCACCCTGAATGTCAAATGGTCACACATCGTGTTCCAGGGAGTTTCTTGGAAAATAGCCCCGAACTTAATCTTGCTGACCTATATTCTGCCAGCTACGGACCAGACACATGATAGTATATACCCGGAAAGCCAGGGGACAAATTGCATCTATGTAGTCTTCAAATTTTGAACATATCAGCAATGGAGGTCTTGGGGAAGTCTCCAGTGGAAACCTGAAAAAAGGTCATGCAAACCTATATTCAATGACCTACTAGCAAACAATGTTACCTGTTAGTGACACAGGGCACAAAACCGTTGAACCTAGCTCCTTCTATTTGTGAGAAATGACCCTGATAAGTCTCCTTTGAATCTAGAAACGGGATCACTATGACATATATCATGTAAACTATAGAAAAAAAATGCTTTTGTTTTGTGAAAGTCAGATTGACATAAATCATAACGATTGGACCTTAATACCGTCTGACGTAAAATTCAAGTAGGTCATGGAAAATCTCCGTCAATACCCGAGGTTATCTACTGATTACCTATATTCTGCGAGGTACTAGCGGAAAACCTAATTATGAGCACCAAGAAAGTCTGACGTTGCCATAATCTTAAATGTTGGATCCTGAATCATGATTGTAATGTCTCCATGGGCAATCAAAGTACGGTCATTGTAAATATATTCTGTGAGCTGTGAGATATAACATGATTTTAACACCCTTTTGGTCAGATTGGCAAAAATAATTGCAGTTGGACCTGGAAACTTCTAATTAAATTAAGATCCAAGGAGGGTCCAGTAAATTCTTCTCAGAAACCCTAAATAAGGATACTGTGAATGATATCCTGTGATCATTTGACACCAAATAAATTAGATCGACTACAATCATAGAAGTTGGACGTAGTCTATGGCACATTATGGAGAAAACATATATTTCATGAAATACCTGAAAGACGGTTATACATAAAGTAAAAATCATGGTTTGAATTATTAGGAATTATTTTGCTTTGTGTTATCAGAAAAGCAGTTTTATTTGAAAGTAATCGGGGATTGAAAATTGCTTAATCAGATATTCTTCACAAATAAACGTAGCCTTTATTGTAAGAGGAACATTCTTAGCCTCTTTGCAAACTTGGTAAATTGAATGAAATGTGTGCAATAGATGATGTATATTATTACAAAAAGGCAATATTTATACATTCACCCAAAAAGATTCAGTGCACGTTACATTTTGACTGATGTATATTTTTACGACATAAACAATAAATGGTTTTTACATCGATTGCTAATACCATAGCAAAATAATCTGACATTGCTTAAAGCCCTGTGTCTAGCTATACAGAGAACCTTGCACTAACCGCGCTGCACTAAAACCAAACCCCATTCACTAAGAGTGGCTCAATATTTGTCATGGCACAGATCAAGATATAGCCAGTGCGGTAAACGGCTAAACAAAAATTTCTGCTCAGATATAACGCCTATTATTTTTTTCGATTTTCCCTTCATTAATTTATAACACTTATGGTTAGCTCCTATAGATATATCTGAATATTTAGGATAAGGTTCACTACAAAACATCACATCTCTGGAATGCCTCGCAGACAATTAAGACACTGAATGTGCGAGGCATGAAAGGCCTAATTCCTTTAACGTTGATCTCCCTGTTGAGGTTTCTGTCTGTAAACAGATTTAACTTGTGAAAGCTTATGCACTTGCACATAAGCCCCGAACATAACCTTTTATCCGGGCAAAGCAGGACAAGCATTACCGTTTCATCGACGAAGAGGGTCTGTCCTCTCCATATTAACGATTAATCAATATTCGATTAACATGGGCAGACGTTAATGGATAAGTAAATGCAACATAACATAACTTTTAAAAGTTGTATAAAAAAGGAAACTATTTAGTAAGTATCAACTGTTAAATAAGTTAAATAAACGCCTGTGTCACACTTAAACACATGTATGAACTGTCTTTACGTTGCATGTCTTTTCAGGACTACTATGAAGGTTGACGGGACAGTTGCCTTTATAACAGGGGGTGCTCGCGGCATTGGTCGGGCAATTTGTGAATCTCTGCTCCACAAAGGTGGAAAGGTAATATCAGTTCATTTTATTTCATTAAATTTCCTAATTACCTGGTCTTGAATATAAAGGAAACAATTTGTTTAAATGCGGTTTAATTTATTAATACCCTTTTCAATTGTATGGAACTTTATGAATTTCAAGTGCGATAGAGACCAGATAAAAAAAAAAAACAAATAAGTAGGAACAAAGCACTTTATATCTCTCTTCTTTTGTGTTAGGTTTGCTTTGTTGATCTTGATGGCGAACTAGGAAATAAAACGGAAACAGAGTTGAAAGCGACATTTCCCAAAAGTGACGTCCTCTTCTTACGATGTGATGTCACGAAACAAGAAGACTTTGTTGGTAACATTTACATATTTATCTTCAGATTTCATTATCGGTTCCTTCAGGACTGCATGTTAATCATAATTCATTAACAAGCCCAAGCTAGTGGCAACATTAGCTTTCTCATTCGGGCCCTATACCTATGCTGTCTTAAAGACCTTTTTTAAATAAAAAATCTAACCTTAGTTGAAGTCTTCTCAACCGAAATGAAATACATGTCATCCTTCATTTTTTTAGATACATTGTGTATAGACAATCCGCTAAAATGGGATGAACTTACACTTTAACATATCAGACAAAAAAATTTAACAAATGTTTAACATTCATTAACTAAGTTATCACAGTTCAATAAATGATGAACAATAGGGAGTGACATTTAAAAGAAATCAAAACGAAAGGCACATCATCTAGCCTATAGTTTGGCTTTGATACCATTTTGAGACCACTTTGGTGACTTCAATTATATATAATATAATATGTAAATTCTGTTTAAGAGTGTGTTTGTTAGAAGCCTATACAGATCAAATAGGTTTAAGGTAACATCCTCAGCAATGTTAACAAATCCAAACACGTGTTAATTCTCAGATAACTAAATCGATCGGCATGCCCCGTCGATCCCAAAGAGGGAAATAGGAGGAAACGCCTCAAACAATAGGTGACCCTGATTCTAGGAGAAGCTAAAATTTAATGATACCAAGATTATTTTTACAAAAAAAAATAAGATTGTGTATGTTTACAGAAGCTTACAAGAAGGCTGAATTAAGATTTGGAACGATTGGGATCCTCGTGAACAACGCTGGTATACTTTTAGAGCGAAACTGGTCCAGAATGATTGATGTTAACTTAGTAAGTATCCCAAGATCAGGACATTAAAACAGACATTTATAAATGGCGCTAAAAGGGTTGTTATATTAAAACATGTTTATAACATGTTAATAATTGGTATTCAATTTGGTTGTTGATTCCATTATTAATTAAGGAAGTTGGATGTAGTTTTCGGTTTGTGGTCTCATGCGGGACATTATCTCACAAATATCGCTGATTATGTAATTTTAATAGATGCAGTCTGATATAAGATATCTTTTTCGTATACATGAACCTCCTCCATATTGTATAACAAAACCTCTCTCTCTTAAATTATCTGACTATAACCAATTCCTTTTATCGAGTAATGGAGCACTGAGGCCGTGAACCGAATTGTGTAGGTTGCAAGATGGGTATCTGATGAGTCCATCTCTTGTATTCCTTTATAGATCTATAGACCTCGCGTTACACAAAATGGTAGTCGTTCCATCAAGAAAGAAAACGTTTAAGAAAATCTTGGAATTCTCTACATTGAAATTGCACAACATATGCGATCATCATGTTTGCTTTACATGCTTTACAAAGAAATATGGAACCTTTTGTAGAAAGGTGTGATAGAAGGAACATATGTAGCTTTGGAGCACATGAGCAAAGACAAAGGAGGTCGAGGGGGTGTCATCATTAATATTTCATCTGTTGCTGGTGCGTAATTAATCATCTTTTGTATCTTAACAATTCCATTACGTGAGAAAATAAAGAATATATATATATATAGATATATATATATGTGTGTATGTGTGTGTGTTTATTTAAATAGCAGTATGAATCGTCAAACATTATTCTATGACTGGCTATAAAAAGTTAAGATTATTTTTGTGAGCGAAACTGGACACCGTATGTTTTATACGGATCATCCCTGCTTTAGGTCTGCTCGATGTTTAACTCTTGAAGTACATTTTAGTACAGTTAGAGATGTACTAAATAGTACAGCAAATATTTTATTTTTGATGTTATGATCCATTAATTCAGATTTCCATTATGTTTATGACAATATTTATATGTTCTCATTGCGGATGTAGTTGATCTATCATAAGACAGCTTTTTGTTTGTAGGTGTGCAGCCGTTCCCGTATACTCCAGTATACTCCGCCGCCAAGGCCGCTGTGGTCGCTTTCACACTGGCATGGGCGGTAAAATTAAATTCTAACTTTCATTTAATGACTCATTATGTAAAAAAAAACTCTTGTGGGTAGCCTATATCTAATTTAGTTTGAATATCATAACATGACATCTTTGTCTGACATATAACGACAACTGAAAATGTTATTCTGGATAATTATTTCACATAACAGAAATAACACTGCTTTTCAGTTATTGCCGATATAGACATGATTTCCATTAAAATATTTGTTTAGAACTCAAGATATGATGAAATATTTTATATTTATCGATGCTCCCTACCAGAAAGATGAATCTGACTTCGCAATTGGTGAATGTAAGGAGTTTTATGGTAAAGGTTTATCAGCTTTCCCTGTAAGTATTGTATTCTAGCGTGCTATTCAGGATATTTTCCTGTCTGCCGTTTTTTTAGGATGCCAATTTTTCTAATTATACCCATGGTACGTTCTTTCGTAAAGTTCTATTTCGGCTTGAGACTTACGTCACTGGGCGAGAACAAAAGCTTCATTTCATTGATCCTGGAGCTACGGAGGCCTGGGAACCATAGCACCTGTAGGCACTGCGTGTGTAATCAGCCTTGGTAATGCACTCGCCTGTGAGTGATACACGGTTATGACGTACACCCTTTTCATTAAGCTTGTATCACGCCCGCACAATGGGGCACGATCCAGAACAATTGCACATATATCTACAAACTGTGTGGAATACATCCGCAAAGTTTCGTGGAAAGGCGTACAGTTTTGCTTTTCTTATAGGACGAAGACCACTTTAAGAAGCACGGTGTACGGTTGAACGTTATTTGCCCCCTCTTGGTGGACACAGAAATGGTTAAAAACGCACGTTCTGAAGTGTTCGAACTGGATAAGTACTTGGAGACGGCAGAAACTTATACAAAGATGGCGTAAGTAAAAATATAAAAAAAAATGGATAAAAAGTGTGAAAGATTCCTGCAGATGCCCGTTGCTTTTTATGCGATGCTTTAAAGATGAATATAATAATAATGTAGAGCAGAAAACATCGCCAGTATTAACATTTGAAAGGAGTTCAGAAGGAAATTGGGAAATTCCGAGGCTGTGTTAAAGCAACTGTATGTTTCGGTAGCTTCACCGCATTCACAAGATTTATGTTATCCTACATTAATGGTAAGCATGTGTTGTATTTGCGATTGATCTTTTTCTTTAGTCCATCCAGAATCGGCGATGTTGTGATTCAGATTCTAGAAAACGAACAAGACAGTGGGAAGATACTGGTAGTGTCACCAGAAAGCGTATATTACCACGAGATGGCGCAGCTTTCTAACACTAATGGCATTGATGAAGTTAAGGTCTCCTAAAAAGGATAATATAGAATCAAAACACTTTCATTCATTTAAGGTGATATTTATATATGTTTATATATAATATTGAATTTTATGTGACATAGTGGGTATACATTTTCAGTATATATTAGAAATGTACAATATATGTAGTGTATATAGATCTATATGTAGTGTATATAGTTCTATATATCAATTAAGGAATCGTCGTTAAACTAAATGAAAAAAACATTGCCTGGAATTGTTAGTCACCAAACTGTGGATTGTGTTGATGATTCAGTTTTCGTGCACCAAATATGGCTAGGTTAGACAAAATGTTCCTGTTGCTGTCTCAACATGGGACTTTTTGGTTGAGTCAGATAAAGTTTGAGACTGTTAACCGAGTAGAGGCATTTACTGAAACAAGCAGTAAGTTCCTGACTTATCTAAAAATTATTATTTTGTCGCTTGTGACCGTGCAGAGTATGTATAATGCCTATATTAGAGATGTCGGTTATGTAAATAAGAAGGACATAACGTAAATATTGCAAATGCTTGTGACATATTTAGCTGATTGGTTCAATTTTACATATTATGATCATATCAGAAAAGTGGTTTATGTTGAAAAAGTACAGATCAATTTCACTGGAGGCAATTTTTATCTTGTCTTAAAATAAATTTGTCTGAATGTGTCAGATCATGAATATTATAAATCATCTTAACGAATGAAATGAAAGACTTGTAGGCGCTAAATAGAAATATGCCCACATTTTTTTAAGATATTGGAATTCGGTGTTTACTGATTTATAATATCTCTGAGGTGTAAAGCAGGAAAAGGTGTCAAAGCAGATATGAGGATTAATGGTAATCTGTGGAATTTATACCCAAAGCTATCGGGAAATAAGCAGAGATTATAACAGAACAACTTAATGACGTTGTTTTCACGTGTTGAGGAAACAGGTGAGGCATAGAAACCACTTTTGCTTACAAAGTTACTACGGACATGAGCATTAAATTTTCGTGTAGACAGGTTGCAAGAGAGAGTACCTATCATGTTGTATCTATTGAATTCTCCGTTCTGTGAACAAACTGGGTTTTATAAAGTATTGAACCTTCATTATTTCGTTTGCATGCTTCCTTCCCGGGATCCTAATTCTATGATATAGACTCTTTCAAAGTCTCGGTAGATTTGTTAAACAAGTACGACATTTCTTTTGCAAAACAAAGTATATGTTATTCTTTTTATTTTATCTTTGTATGTTCGAATTTGCATTTATCTGAATTGTTGGACTGGATGAATTGAATGGTTGAATTGTTTTTTTTCTAGTGGGGAAAAGCCAACAACAAACCGTTGCAAATCACTATGTCTGTGTATTGTATCTGGAATATCAGACTCATCCTTCCAGATGTACATGTTCACTTCCCAAAATTATTGTCAAGAGATACAAAAAATGCAAGTTAATCAGCAGCTGAAAAAAGAGTTGTAAAATCAATTTATTCTATCGGCAGGATCAGTGTCTTGTCTACCACGAAATTTAAACCAAAAATTTAGTGAAAATAACACAACACTTACATTACCGGGTAAGTGATCGATAACATTTGTAGCAATGAAAGAAGAATTCTTCCATTTTGATAACTACAATAAATCACCTGTTTTAACGCATGTCACGAATTAGCATTGATTCGTAAAATTGGGAAGGTTTTACTTTCATAAATAACAATGTCCAGTCTACCCGTTTACGTAAAAGTCATCATCCTAGTAAAGGGGTGACTTAATATTCTGCAAAGAGATTCGAAAGGATTTTACTCCACTGTGCCATCCAAAATCAAAACCCCTTAGATGTTGGAAACATCTGTAAAAATGAGATTCATGCTAAGATATCTGTCGAAATACCTATAATGATCTCTGGGAGGTAATTTATTGGATAACCTGCTGGGTTTAATCTAATTAATGACTGTAATTTCACTTTATTCCTTTAAATTTTATTATGGAATAAAGATCAGAGTCATTTATCATGGTTTTAAGAATACCTGTAATACTTATATTTGAATAAAGTTATGATTATTAATTTAATTATTTTTTTTTCAATAAATTAATCTGGAAGTGGAGCAACTGTTCTAAATATTGATGTCAGAAGGCGAAGGGACTTTCATGTACTGCCTCTGGTTGATTAGAAGCGGGAAGGCTTAGGAGGCAAAGATCCGCCACAATGTATATTGATCTCTAAATAGGAATGCTATATTTTTCAATGGGGTTTGCATGATTATATTTCGCTTTCATTCGTAATATTTTGTTTTCATTCCGTGGAAGTCAATGGAAGTATCTTTACAACGAGAGACTCGGAAATAGATGATCAATGGAGTTTCATATCTTGAAATCAGAGTAACATTTAGGGAATATTTAAAAAGGCGTCAAATTTCAAAAATAAACACACAATTATATATTTAAGAAGGTGGCACAGTTTTATAAGACTGTTTAGAAATAAGTTCAATTTGCACTCAATATACTTGCACTAGGAAATATTTTACGTGGACAGAGAAGATGCTTATTTCGTATTACTCGAAAATGTAGAATGAGATCAGATGTTTTATCTCAGACAAAGGTTCAAGATAATTGGCCATACACGCAGTTTATACAGACATACCTGTCACAGGATGATTAGACAGAACACAAGCTAATCACTCTATACAATGTTGCTTAACAAACCAAAATACTCAGGAAATGAAAAACACGCAATTGTCAAACTATGTCAAAAGTTGATAAAATAAAATTGAACATGTAACATGTTCAACTCAAGTCACACATTTATTTTCCCCTTTGTTATTAATAGTGAAATAATAATATGAAACTGCCCAGATATATGAATGTTACCATCAAATTCAGATTTAATCTATGCACCATGATGGAATGTTCATCATTTTGCTATCCTCATGGTGGTTGGTGCGCACTTCAGTCTTCGTTATGCTGCGGTTATCCCCATATGTCACATGCACAGAAAATCCGGATCATACTGTGCTGCATGTCTGGATTCGAAGATGGATTCATGGCACAGTGGTCAGGAAAGAGGAGGTCACGGATGATGGTTTACCTTAATCAAGGGACGCATTAGATTTCTACGGTTTAGGAGCTGCTGTTATCACAATATCGAAATAGAAAAAAAATAATTCCTGGTTCCAACAATTATTTTCCCTTGAACATTTCAAATGTTATTACTATGTACAGAAACACTGTTGAACTTTCCTACAAAAGAATGAAATTGTTCATTAAGAAAAATCGTTTTTTTTGCTGGTTACAACAAAAGAAAACTTGTCAAAAACTTATTAAGGTATGAAATTAAGATATAAGAAGAAAACTTAAATCAGTATTATTTCGGACGACACAAAAGGAGACACTGTCTGTCATCTTTAAAAAAAAATGAACCGATGAAGTACTTTAGATACTTTATATATGACAGCTAATTACAGGCTCATTGTTAAAAGTCTTAGGATGTATCTCAAGTTATATCAGAATCACCCCACTTTGAAAAATACTTTTAATATTCAATACTTATTGAAATGTATATACAAAGGGGCTTGCTCAAACACTTACATGACCTTTGATTTTTCAAAATCAAATTATTCCTCAGATCAGTAATATATACACAGAGGAAGCTATAAATCAAAGAAATTCTTTTTCAAAAGGTACGTGAAAGGAAACCTTTAATATTAAAATGACTCGTTTACGTTCACGCAAAAAAAAACAACAATTATGACAGTGATAATGGTGACAGCAGTGCATAAAATTAAAACTATGCATAATGGGTTGATGTAACTTATGCTGATCTTATCACCGCACTTAGTGGCAATAAAGTTCTCCAAATATATGGGCACGTTTGTCTTGTGCCTATTCTATATGTAGAGGTAAAATAATGAGGAATCTAATTATAATAAGCCTCTCAAAATATGCATTCCAAGTTTATTTGTCGGATTTTCTAATGTTGACCCTGCTCGATTATATATATATATATATATATATATATATATATATATATATATATATATTTATTACATACTGGCAGAATGAAGAAAATAATAGATCCGAAAATAATATTCTCTGAAGTATTATATATACTTAAGGGATCATATGTAGGTTGAGAATCTATAGAAAACTCCATTTAGGAGTGGCCAGCTGGCCATGCATAGGAGTCGGTGGGCCAAGTGTACATACATTGTTCAACTGCTGCAATTTCTAGAATAGGTTATTCCACCTGCCGCAAAATTATGTAACTGAAGTAGGTTCTCTGACCAACCCCTATCATCGCCTTCTTTTTTACTTAATGTACTTTACCAATAACGCCATTAGCTATAGAGGCTTTTCAAGCACTTTACTCCACCAACGGCGCGAGTCGCTCAGTCCTTACTTATTCCTGTTGCTCGGCTGTTGCCTTCGCAAGTGAAGTGTTTGCTTTTAGACCAGAGGGTCAACGCGGTGTTTAAATTATAGCAAGCAGCGAGTAGCATGCAGAAGAACCTGAGTAAAATGTGTGTTAAAGGTTATGACTATGTACAACTGTACGTATATATATATATATATATATATATATATATATATATATAGTTAATAAACATCAACAGAAGGAGGTATCTTTATATATATATATATATATATGTGTGTGTATGTGTGTGTAATGCGTGTTACATTTACCGGCCCATTAATACACATGGTTGCGATCACTCGCATTTTGCTGTTCTGGTTGAGTGAGCTCTAATTGTAATTCGGCACACTGGATCAGTAAGTTCATAGGTCCCCAGTTCAGGGTTGAGGGCGGCACGCCTGTTTAAATGGCTAAGCTAGCGTTTTAGAACTAATAAATATTTAATGGGCAACCGAGCACTTTGATTATTGTTAAGAATAAGAAATATGCGGCCGAAGGTCGGGCAAGCGAAACCGGGTCTGTATATCAGCAAACCATATGGGATGAACCTATAATCGACATATATATATATTCCACTTATGTGCGCACCCTTGATAATCCCAGATGAAGTTTCTGAGACAACAGTGTTGTTGTGGTTTATATTTTGACTTTAAACATAAAGATAACAATATTGAGTATCAGTAAGTTACTTTTAAATTTAAGTGGTTATTTATTATGAAAATTCTTAATCATTGTGAATAGTGCAAATTTTTAGATTTCTTGTAGCAGTAAATGTCTTAAATGTAAGATAAATTGTATTTTAATTCGAGAACTGCGGAAAAAAAGTTACGAATTGCTAAGGGGGCTAAAGATATATATGGCAATAGGAATAAAATCCCCTGATATGTTTTGGTTTGTTAAGTGGTAGAATAGACAGGTAACAACACGCTAAATTTTGGATACCAGACACAGAAGCAGTTAAGAATGAAGTTTGTTATGTCACCAGAAAAGCAGGAGCAGCATGTTGTTTGCCGGAAAGACCCCAACAAATAAGGAAACATGCACAAAAATTCACCACAGGATTAAGTGTAGGCGATTTTATTAACTTCTGGGAGATATTAAAAAAAATCAGATTGATCTTGTCTTTTTTTATAAAATGCTTTGGCCATAGATGACGTAGCGCAACAGGGATTTAGATTTTGTCCCTGAAATAGCCTTTACATAAAGCATTTGGATAAGTATATATTTCGTACTTTTTCATACTCTTTTTTACATTTAATCTTTGAGACTTAACACCATTTACCCATAGGGACATACAAAAAAACTGAGAATAGGCACACTGAAATTGCGGGAATTATGTTATTGTGACATTTGATTGATCGTTAGGTTTCGCAGTCATTGTTACATGGCTCATAAATCTGATATAATATTGTACTGTTTATTATATTACCGGCATTATTATATTATCATATGCTTTCCGGATGGGAGTTATGTGGCTATATGTACGGCAATTTTATTGAGTATAAGCATGTAGTTAATTTGAAGCCTGTGGTAACTTTTTTTACATGAAGACAACGAAAATTATATTGAAAATGCACACCTATATAAAACTTATTGACATGACCATGCCAAAATCAAAAACATCAGCTCTGCTGACACAACTTAACCATCTTACCTGGCATTCATTTATTTGAATTTACAATTCCATACATCTGTATGTTTCCGTGTTTAACAGACACTGGCCGCGCTCGCATGGATCTGTGCTGTTTACTGGAAAACCATTACAGATTCCGTTGAACCGAACTTTCGTCTGGCATCGTTTCGCGTGACACCAAAGCGACGGACCACAATCGTTGTCAGAGGAACACGTAATAGCTCTCGGAGAGTACTTATAGTCGTTTTGCGTGTACGTTTCTCGTATTCCGTCTATATTAGTTAACGGATCAAACGGATGCATTGTGGAATTTGGATTATGGCGAGTTCCACCAATGAACACCGATCTAGAGTGCATTGGATATTCTGTCTCAAGATCAGTAGATTGACTGTTCTGACGAAACTCTTCCCACAATAGGTCTATGAAGGCATGATGCATCCAGAACATTGGATCGGACGGTGAACACTGAATGTTGCCCATTTGCCCACCGACATATACATGCGGCCCACCATGCGCCCACTCGAAGCTCTGATCCACCACAAGTTCCTACAATGCATAATAAAACCTACATTATATAATACATCGCTTTACTGTATATTTTGCCTGAGCAATATCCTAGTATTGCCTGATGCAGAATTTTTAAATAGTGTAAGGGGAGGAGGGTTTCGGTCGATGAGGGCTTAGGAATGGTGCTTGAAAAAGCCATAGTTAAAGTGAAAACAGGAACTAAACTAAAATGTCTATTGAAAAAGTAAGTGGCAACTTAATTATAATTTAATATAATAGCTGAAGTAGATACGTTTTACGATGTTTAGAGCTTTATAAGAAATAATTAATATTTTGCTTAGGGACTAAAGGGCAACTCAAAATCAGGCCCCGCCGTCCACCTCACCTCTGTTTTAAATTATGGTAAATTACGCAACTATTCGCATAAAACACTCTTAGGAACAATATTGTACTCCCCAGCGGAGAAATAACAAACTCTCTGTATAGTAATACCTCAAAACTTGTGAAGTTTTTTATTTTGTTGATTATGCGACCGCTGATTAGTGCACGTCCAAAGTATGAACGAACGTATCTACGAAGTACATAACCACACTCTTCTGGAACGCTCCAGTTGCCAAAGGGCCCAGATGTTACGTTATCCTTGTTATCGCCCATGTAGTTTTCAGACCATATGATGCTATCTTTCGGTTCGTTGAGAAAGCTGTCAATCTGAGAGTCCCAGTACGGGAGAGAAACGGAAGGATCATGTTTTCTTAAGGCTTGTTCAAACCTGCAAATTGTGTACGAATCAGCAACACATCGATGTGATACAATCAGCAAATGCGTTAATTTCCTGTCAATCCTAGTTTTTTTTTCTGAAGTTAATTCAAATTATTGTATATCATTTCTGGTGGATAAAGATAAACATGATAATATTTATCCAAGATACCTCAATCTAATTGAGGATCAATGAAGGCAGACCAGTTACGGTGATAGCTGATGTCCTTTCTAAATGATAATAATATCAGAATTGGTCAGAGCTATAGGTAAACCAGTGATTTAATCTTATTCACATTATATATTTGCATAGTTTTCTTGGTTTACAAGACGGCTGACAAAAAATGAATTATGAAGTATCTAAAGATATTTTGTTTAGACAAAGAACGTTTGATCATTAAAAGATAATCGAAAGTTTATTTTAGAACAATTTGCCCTCTACTTATTCGACTCTCTCCTGAAATGAATTGTGAAGGCAAATATTACAGTCCTTATTTCACATAAATCACTTTACATGCCTACACACTCTTTCACTTTTAATTATATCTAATTTAGTTGGTCATTGAGAAAGTATTAAAATGAAAGAATTCATATGTATAGCTACGGTTGTCTACAGCATGTAGCTTGTTTTCCCAAATATTGAATACATGCAGTTCCGGGGAAAATAATCACAGGTCCGAATAAAAGGACAACATTAATTTAAATGGATAACAGTAAAACAACAGGTCTAATAGATGAATGAACAAATGCAGTTTATAATATATAAAAATGAGGGAATCTTTTCTCACCTTGTAAGGTATTCTCTGTGCCATGGAAGGAAGCCAGCTCCGAAATGGGCCGCCGGGGCGTTTTTCATGGCGTGAAGTCTGACGAAAATGTGATATTCACTGACTCCGTCTATCAGGTTATCATTCATGGCATGAAGGGCGGCATGGAATTTTCGTCGCTCTTTTCTGTTTATAAAAAGCAAAATAATATATATAATTTGCTGTCGCCATCTCGTTTTCTTTTCAATCCAAGTAAACTATGTGGAATTACCTGCCTTGCTTCATCTTTCATCGTGTTTAAAGAAAATATAATTCGAGTCCAAATTTGAATTATTGTTATACATGTGAGTTGCATTCATTCTGAAACTTAAACATAAAAAAGCTTGCACCTTTAAAATGTTTACTTTTGGATTGCATTTACTTAGAAACTTCCAATTCAAATACCCTGTGTGGTGTTTAACGATGAGCTTCGTCTTTAGAAACTATTTGAAATAATGTTTTATAACCAAGACAAACAACTTACAAAACATTGTTTTTATGAATACAATGTAAAGGGGTGTTTCCATGTGCGCGTTTATGCATTAAGTGCGTGAAAATCGCTCATATTATTTTCAAACTGCAGTGTTTCCATGTGTCCGTCCACGTTTATTCGTATTAGCGTGAAGTCCGGGATTCAGGGTAAAATGCACCACTTCACCATGTTTTTGTTAAAAGGCCTGATCAATCCACCATAGCCATATATACGTCTACCTGTTCAAGCATATACGCATATACTCGCACATGGAAACAACCCTACACGAATTACATCCTCATTATCTATTTAATAGTATGTATTATTTTGACTTTTAATATTATTTTATCATAACTGATTTGAATAATAGTATTATAAAAATAACAATAGAAGTGGTATATTACTCTGTCAACTGACGATATTCTTTCCTCAAAGCCTGCGATGGAGATGTCCCAAAATAATTCCATCCCCGTTCCGACCGTCCAAGTTTCGAGACCCATTTCATTTGTCGACTCGTTAAGGTTGCTTCTTTGGTATCAGGACTGTTGTCTTCAAACCATGACTCTCTGAACTCCTGAATGCTGGTAATAACGGCCTCGTCATGTTCGACCAATATTTTTTCACTTTCCGTGGACAATTGTGAAGGTGGGACGAGTTCTGGTAAGTCGTTGGTTTTCCTTGGGACGCCATATGACGCCAGTAAGATGGCGGCAAGCGCGACAGTTAGGAGACGCATGGCGTACATCCTGCCCTGTTTTAAACCAACTCAATAAAAGGGGTATGTCATTCACAGTAACTGACTTTTCGTTTTTTTATTATTGAGTAAACGTAGTATTATAAAACGGGAAGTACGAAGGCCTAGTACTTTGATTTACATAAATGAAAGACGAGCTATCACAATTCACTGAAAAAGACCAAGACGAGATTAAATGTTATGTTAAATGTTCAGTTATTATATGTTAGTCTTCTGGGCTAAATCCTAAAAAAAATGTATAAACCATTACAATATATACTGAACTATTCGATCGACTTACCTTTGATATGGACCCAGATTACTTAACTGGTGTGTCTAGCACAAAACGCTACAACTGAATGGTGTGTGGTTGTGTGATAAGAGGAACCATGTGACAATAAACAGTGTAAAGTGAACAAGCTTTCCCATTGGCCAGCAATGGTAAGGGTGCAATATGATTGGTAATAATCCGTCAGCGGCTAGACCAAGCAGTGTTGATACATTTTATCATTTGCTATGTAAAGCATGTATCCCAGCATGCTTTCGGGTTTTCGAACAAGAAATTATAAAACGCCCTCACAGATACAGATCATGAATTTGGCATTACAACCATGTCGGTTTTAAATATTTTAATTTATCAGTGGCGGATCAAAAATTTGTTGAAAGGGGGGGGGGCATGGGCGTGGGGGCGCTATTACTGAATACTTGGTTAGTGGGTATTAGGAAAAAATATGTATATTTTTTTTGTATATATATATATAATTATATATATATATATATATAAATATATATATATATATATATTAATACATATACTACGTACTGTATTTAAGGCTATAAAAATAAGGCTTAAATATAAGAATAAAATTTAGAGGCAGCTTTTTTGTAAAGTTAAGTAAAGGTACATAGGGTCGGTATGGGAGGGCTGTCCCTCTGCTATGTTAAGAAAATGTTAAAACGTTAAGAGGACATTTTGATGCACATTTCACACAAGGTGTCTTCTGGTAAACTGGAAAAATACAAACATATGTAACGTAAGGTGTTTGTCTATAAAGATCTACGTGTATAACTGGCAAATCATCATCGTCAAAAGTCGTGTGTTAAACTTTGAGTTATGCGCGCTTCTGTGGTCCAATCAGCGTGCCGTATTTAACAGAAGACAGATCGTGAGTTTGATTATCAGCCCAGCAACCGTGAGCTTTTTTTTCACTATCCACCCAGGCTGAGCACTGTGCAGGCTATTATTGGAATGTCGTGTCTTACAGAAAAGTGGAATTTTTGTTCGGTGCGTGTCGGGGATGGCCCTCATGTTATGACCAGCAGAGTGTAATGACGAAAAGACCGCTTCTTTCCGTAAATAGTAATATTTGTAACTATTTTAATGAAATAATCAAATTACAGAGTTGTTCATTAATATCCTTATCTTATGAATTAGAAAGTAAGATAACTTAATAATCAATTTCTGTGGAATAAAAAGAGATATATAAAAAATGAAATTTAATTACGAATAACTGAGAAAAAATAGTTTAAATTGGAGATGTTACAGATCAAAGCCCCCTCCCCCCTCCCCCTTTTGGATTCGCCACTGTCTATGCTAACTGTTATGACTATAAAATAAATTATGTAAAACATTTACAGGTAATGAAACGCAATCGGGAATCTTTGTCTGACAATCTTGTACCTAAATCTATGTCAGTCGACTTGAGGTTTAACCTTATAATAGGATCTAACATACCTGTTCAATGTCTGTATAGTTATTGTCAAAGCGCCTTTCTCAACCAGTCATTATGAGTTGAATGTGATGATTTTATAGGCCCGATCATCTTTTAACATGGTATATCAACAGTCCGTACAGCTGTCGGTCCGTCCGTCCGTCTGTCCGCTAGTTGTTAGAGTAATCCAATAAATTACCAGTTGAGTTAGATTATAGGCAAAATCCACTCATATTAAGTGAGGGCAGAGGTCACAAGACTTTGGATGCGCATTGATGAGTTACCAATAATCTGATGGATATATATGAAAGTAATTATAAATATTAACCAATACAGTTTTTCTCCTGAATTTAATTAACGAAAAATTTCACGCATATTTAATGAGGGCAGAGAGCATATGACATAGGATGTTCGTATAATTCACTTTGGCGGTGCTTTTGTTCTTAACATGTTATTTCAGAATGTCTAATGAATCAATTATCGAATAAATAACTGTTTCATGATGGGTCAACCCTGTGATTAAAACCTGAGCTCTGGGTTTACAAGCGGAGAAACACTTCTTCTTGGACAAGAAACAACAATCTTGTTTAAACCATAACATCAGCATGATACACACAGGGACGGATTTAGAGGGGGTTCCGGGCTCCAATTATTCGACCTGAAATAAGTGGAAATATAAAATGTTTTATGCCGAAATGCAGCGCTTCATTTTGCATCTCGCACAATGTTATGTTCTAGCGTTCCGCTTGCGAGGGTTATGTATAAAGCATACTACAACATGGGTCTACTTGGATGAGTTCGCTTTGGACGGGCAAATACAACCTATTGTCATTGCAATCAGGGATCGAACCCGGTTCGAATGCAGAGTGACCAAGTGTTCTACCACTCGACTGTAAAAGTCCATATATATATATATATATATATATATATATATATATATATATATATATATATATATATATATATATATTTCTTCGGGAGAGAGAAAATGGTCATACGATTGATAAAATGTTAACATCTCACAATGTAATTTTCTGTAATATATGACCCTAGTATTGCTTCTGAGTACAACCAGTAATGATAAGCAAATAATGTACACTCATTTACACATGAATCAATCTTGTAACAGACAGCTTGTTTAGCACATAATTGCCAGATAATAATTTTGACGTGCAGGGCAGCAGGTCTGTGCCAAATAATCAGGGGACTGTTTGAGGAATTTATTTGGCACTATGGTGGTCTATTAGGAGCATAACTGGTAAAATTGAGAATAAGCATCTATTAATTTAACATTTAATTTGAATATATATGGCAAGTTAATAGAGTAAAATGTTCAATAACGAGTTTAATAGAAGCAAATTAGCAGAAAACAATCGTCATATCCGATTGTTATATTATTCAGGTCCATAAAAAAACCTCTGCTAAAATATGCTGGACACTTATCATTGATAATATGATCAATGTATTTATCAGAGTCGACAATAACACATTTCTTATTTTACATTTCAACTCCGTCAAGGAAGTTATGTTTTCACCCGATATTTGTGTTTAGTTGTCAGTCAGACAGATTACTAAAACTACGATGATTGGTCACACATGTGTTAAGGAGCAAGTCCGTTCAGCAAATCTCTCGTTCAATCCCTCATTAAAGGTCAAACTGAGTAGGATTGTTCCTCTTTAATGGAGGACTGCGATCTATTCAAATTATATTTTTTCTTCGAAATCAATAATATTAAAGTTAATTTTGTTTTTAATTTACAGCACACAGTCTGGTACTTCCAGTTTCCGTTGTTAGTAAACCTGCCGCTTCCAATTCAGCTGTTCTTTTTGCCGCTTTCTCTTTGTTGAGAATGAATTATAATGTGGACCATGAATGAATGAATACGTTTTACTCGGAAATCAGAATTATGAATTATATAATGCATTAATACCCAGCGACATGATTTAATTTTCAAAACATTGTAATAAAAAATCAAAGGAAACAAAACAAAAACAACAAGAACAAAAATTGTAATAACATTAACTAGTCTGCAACAATAATTACAGTATAAACTAGTATAAATATAAATACAATATAAATATTATAAATTATGTGGACAATCTAAGACGTATTTTTCTTGAAGATGCTATATTGAAACCTATTTTGGCTTCACTGCTTTCACCAGTATAGGTGAGTATAATTCTGAAATCCAGGCATTAACCTTCACAAAAGAAGCTAATGTACGGTATGATCTGAGTGATATAAAGAAGGTTTGTTAAAAACTTGTTAACCGAGAGAAAGCATTAGGAATAAAACTTAGTTAAAACACATGGACAATCTGACCAGCTGTTTAATTATCAGGCAAATGTCTGCTGTAATCGTTTTGAGGTTGTTTAATTCACGCCAAAGAATGTGTGCAGAACTGAGCCATGAAATAAAATAAATATGAATAAAAAAAAATACCTTTCACACGACCGAAATTGATGGATGCTGTGGTTCATTCTTGATACATATAACGTACAATTCTTTTAGATGCATATGCATAAAGTTATCTCTCTAAAATTGAAGTTTACTAGTTAAACAAAGTCATATGATCTTAAAAAAGGAACCGGCGTATATTCAAGCGAGAATACCACGTTCAGTGAAAATATGTAACAAGCCTAAAGAGTACACCTGGTTAACTCAAGTTGGTCTCAAGGTGGTCTAAATAAACATGTGCTCATTCAGACAGGTTCTTAATAAAGACATACAAACTTACGTTATCTATTTATAATAAAATTTCAAAGAGACCAGTTATCTAGCTCTATCTCTCTCTATCCCTCTCTTTCTCTTTATATATATATATGTATATAAATATATTCATATATACTCATATATATGTGTGTATGTATATGTTTTTATATTATAAATGTATATTTATACATAGATAATATATCATTACAAAAATACTTAAATTATAGGCCTATTTTATATATTGAACTAAATATTTATGAATATTTACTCAACCAACGGTTGACTTTAAACAATCGTATTTCAATATTAGGAATATAGCCCCCACCTGTGACATCTTCATCTAAAAAAAAAAACACATTTTGTATTGTATCCATTATCTCTAGGCTTTATGTCCGATTCTTAACTTGTGCAAGTCTGCTTGAGAAAACAGCATTATATGTTTTTCTTAATTGGACGTGTTTAAACGGACCTTTTCTATCATTTGATTGCGTATTAAAACAAGTAGTTTATTAACGCTTGTCAGTACCCCAGTATACCATTATAAATTACAATATATATAAGCGAATCATTAAGGTTAAATCAGGTACAATGCAGGATCCGAAGAAATGCAAACCACTGTACTGGACACAGGCAAAGTGTCTGATTATAATGCCACACCTGTAGGAAGCAGAGCATTATATATTATTGGTCGATGGGATTTTTTTCTACATTTATACATGGATACTTTATGTGGGTCGACAAATATTAGAACCAAAAAATTTTGTAACATCTGCTGTCTTTGCTATATCTTCAATATTGTTAAATTTAAATGGTTGGTTTTTTTTGTAATTGTGATAGGTAACAGATTTCCATTTGGAGTGTATTGACCTTATTCTCGAGGCCGTATACTAATTTCATATCTCCTTGTATTGCCTAATAACATAATATGTATCGGAAAATATTAATATAGACGTTACATAAACTGAACCCAATTCCTTGAGGAGAAACATTTTCTTTCTATTAATTTTTTGCAAAAAAAGCATGAGTTTGAGCGATTTTATCAAATCTATCGGCATTTCTATAAGCACTGTCAACTGGGCAGTGATGTCACACAAGGAAATCCCCTGTGACTAAAACTCTAGGGCCAAAGAGCTTGGTATTTCTGACACTGCCAGCAACAAATTTTAAGGGAAGAATAAAACCTTATGCATTCCTTGATTTAAGTCATTTTTTATATTGCCTGTGACGTCACACTTTGCACCAATCAATACTATCAGAGCCAAGCTATGCACATAACATCGCAACGTGCTATTACGTTTACCTAATCTTCACCAAGATTAACCATCATCGCTGAGCTGCGAGCGTCGAAGGGGGTGGGTGTGGGTGTGTGGGTGGGGGGCTTACAGTGATCACTAAGCGATAACATACATTTATTTGACGAATAAACCTGATGGTTCACCCAAGGAGGGAGGATTTGCATTGTATGCCTCAATGTATTAGTATACCTTGGGGAGTTTTTTTATATATATCGTCATATATAGGTGAACAGATATCATTATCGCTTGCTCTTGCAATGATTAATATTTAAAAAAAACTCAAAACCTTTATACCCTGCAACCAAAACGTTTATTATTCATTGAATTGAATAATAAAGTAACGATAAATCAATAGAACTATATGCATAAGGTTATGACAATCTTTAGACATATATTTTAACCTTGCAGTTACACTTAACCAACGAAAACAATCGCTTGTCTGATAATGCAATTTTTTTCTTTAAATCTTATTTTTTCTAGCAAATCATTACCTTGATGATCCCACTGGGTGAACCGTTCTGCTACATTTCTCAAGCCATGTAATACAGCATTGCGAAAAGGGCGAATACAAACAGACCCAAGTTAGAGATTATGCAGGAAACTTCTCGTTTTAAGAACTTTATCCTTGTCCTTTTTATTTCATACGGGCTTAACGAACTACCACATAATGGGTCCGACCAGTTAGAGACGTTTGATGGATAAGCTGAAATTGACATGCACATCCTTCTCTTTAAAACAGAGAATCCTTAGTACACATTTTGTCTTGTCCTTAAGAAAATATGATCATGTGTTCAGGCCTATATTCAGGAACTCTTATCTTCGGAAGGGCCTACGTTATTCACTGGCGCCATCTCGTGGTACAATTCTGCGTCCGTTGTGATTATCAATATCCTTCCGTTTTCCTGGTCAAACTCAACGACCCGAAGGACAACGTCAGATACCCTTGAAGTACTGCAAATAACAGATATATATATATATATATATATATATATATATATATATATATATATATAAGGAATCAAACAATTGTAAGGATCATGTTGACTTATTAGTTTCGTACCGTTGTACGGCACTCTTCAGAACGGTATGACTGGAGGGGTTGTCCATGACGCATAAACATTACCTGGTACAACCCACCGTTCATCAAAAATGTCCCCACGAACATAGGACAATCCTTAAAAATGCTGGACGAAGAATTTAAAAAAAAAACACGTTCTCCACAAAATTTTCAACCGTAATACAGTCAAAAAAAGCTACACTTGTTTTCCCAACCTGAAACAACACATAGAAAACCATAACAAACGGATCAACACCAAGACTAGTACAGCGCCATCTACCGGATGCAATTGCAGAAATTCCGTGAATGCCAAACACCCGGACAATGCCTTACAAAATCAGTCATATATCAAGTTACAGTAAGTACAGAAAAAGGAAAAGCGGATGAAACGTACATCAGTCTCACGGAAAACTCCTTCAAGACAAAATATAACAACCATAAAACATCGTTCAAACAGGAATAGTACGGAACACAGCAAATACATTTGGGAGCTAAAAGAGAACAACGTCATATTTGAAATACAGTGTAAAATACTCAGAAAAGCCAAAGCACATTCCCCGAGAAACAGATGTAACCTATGCCTGGGGGAGAAATATTTCATTTTATATAAACAAAACATGGCCACGATTAACCAACGCAATGAACTTGTAACAAGTTGTAGACACGCTAGCAAATACCTCTTACGTAAACTCAACACAAAGAGTAAACCAGATTAGGCACTTTATACAAATCCACATTGTAATAACCACAAACACTCTCCAGTGAACAACTAGTTGTTCAATGGACAACCCATGAAGTCATACCGTTCTGAAGAGTGCCGTACAACGGTACGAAACTAATTAGTCAACACAATGCTTACAATCGTCTGATTCCTTACACATGACATATATATATATATATATATATATATATATATATTGATACGCTCTGGTTATACCATAGAGCCCTTTGCCAACAGTGCAATGCAAACAGCCTAGAAAGAACAATCGTATATATATATATATATATATATATATATATATATATATATATATATATATTGATTGTTTGTATTATCTCCTTATCGGGTTGGTATGTTATACAACTAAAACCAAAAATGTGCAAAAAGAAAATTTAATATCATATTTGATAAATTGTGGAACCGTTTTTTATAATTATATCTGAAAATCGAAAACGAAAATGAGCAAAAAATCATAACTATTAAATAAAAAAATCCGAGCTAAAGAGCTTTAAATTATGGTCACTATTCATTTTTCCTTCTCTTAAGAAATTTTTACTTAATATTGAATATTTAAACTATGAAAGACTAATACATTGCGGAGAGCTCCAACTATCATCTGCTAATCACGTGATAGAGCGTAGTTATTTACACCCAGTTAATTATGTATACATATATATATATATATATAGTCAATTCTGGTCTCCTTAAGGATATTTGCTAATCAAGCGTTCAAGCGTGTATAAACATGGTTTAGGTATATAACATAGTTTTCTTACGGCATTTTCGTAGACACGTCCTATAAAGCCGTCTATGTCTCTCGAAGGTAGGATTCTGGAACACTGTTTGCAGCCAAAGCTGTGTCCACCAAGAACGGACAAAGAGCAGTAAGTCGAACACTGTGTTCTTTATATTGTACTTCATCCTATATGAAATGTACGTCAGAAGAAATATAAAGTATACGCTAAAGAAGGTAAAACATTTCAACTATTTAAAGGCAAAAATCGACTTCTCATGTAAGGTTAGCCTGTTTGCTAACGACTCATTAGCATCTCAAACATTACGTACGAATGTTTCGCCGAAGGCAAATTTTTCATATTATCTTTCCGTTATGAACATTTAATTTTACTGAGAGTGGCGAGTGCAACGAGTTAGCTAAAATCAAATTTTATAACATTTAAAACAATTTCAGACATAGGAGAGCGAAAGATTGAAAAGAAAAGTGGCTATAATTTAATCAAAGCCTGCCACTGTATGTTTTATATTATAAGAAGTGGCTACAACAAATGTGAAACATCATTTATTTTTTATCACAGTAAATTACAATTAAAGAAATAATAGATTATTTAATAAAATGTCTTACTGCCAATGAGAGGGTGAAATGCAAGATAGCTGCCTTCGTCGCTGCATAAACAGGTAGGAACGGAACCGGGACCAGAGCTTAAATACACAACACCATATTCACATAATATATAATTGTGTTAAGAGTATTAACTATTAATCATACGGATACGTACTGTTTCTCAAATGCGCTATATACTTTGACATAACGACCTAAAACAAGTTTGATTAAGGTGATTAATTTTGATGAAGAATACTTTATCCTAATAAGCAATTAAAAAAATCCAAACATATATCTAAGGTTTTGTAGCCTGAAGAAACTAAGCTGGTGAAACACTCTGAAATACCTTCTTTATCCGTCTACTGGAATAAATATAAATGATACTTTTCAATTTCCTAGCACGAAGTCTAACTGGATTTAGGTCCCTAGAAGCATTATTATTTTTTAGAAGCCTGCGTCGTCATAGTGTCAATAATGGATAGTGGTGGAGCATGTTGGTGTAACGGTGAATACAGCAATGTATTTATGACCACAGGATTGGGGGATTCCGTCCTGTTTTGACCGCCTTCCGCGCTAACAGTCCTCCTTAATGTCCTTTAGACAAGGCTGTGCTCTCTCTACCCATGATTGAATAAGACGTCATTGGTGGTGCAAAGATGTGGAAAGGAACCCCTTGTGTAGCCTGAGATAGCTGCTTTAGTTGTATGCTGCGCAGGGACCTAAGCACGGTTACAAAAATGATCATGTTTAAATGAACAGGAGGACAAAGTGAAAGGTCAGATGAGACTGACATACTCATTGATATAAAAGCACACCTTTATATTCTTAATATGTAAGGCAATATTGGGTAAAAGGGAATGTAAGAATGATAACATCTCGGTTATGGACGCGATGTTGATGATGACGCCTCCTCTGCCTCCTTTGTTCTTCCCCATATTTTCCAGAGCTATATAGGTGCCATTCACTACCCCTTTCTACAAAAATTACAGAAAAAAAATATGTTATAATCGCATGAAAATAAATCGTGGCCATAGTATATCAAATCTTTTACATTTTAGTAACCATGCAAAACACACGAAAAACTATGAAACAAACACCGCTATTTTGAAAAAAAAATTCAATTTATTTCTTAACTTTGAGATAAGCAGTATTTTATTCAATCTTAAATTACCATAAATCCGATTTAAGGTTCACCTTAAGGAACGAAAAGTTTTGAGTAACATAATAACTGTCATGGAGGAAATATGAAAAAAAAAATATTACATATGAAATGTGAAAACTTATTATGTTATCGTCAATCATAATGGACTATTTTGACTCCGATATAATTCCAGCGTTATTCACCAAGATGTCGATATTACCAAATCTTGATTCTGCCTTTCTGTAAGCTTCTACAAATATAAACGGATGTGTACAGTGAGTACAGTGTTTAAAATATTACACATCACACCATTTCTGTTTATATATATATATATATATATATATATATATATATATATATATATATATATATATATATCAATTAGGGGAGTGAGAAAGAGAAACTTAGATTGACGTTCGGTTGTTCTACCATTTGGCTTCCACTGTTCCTCTACTCCTGTATGTGTAGATGCTTCGATTTGATGGGAGCGGTTTTTATTCGATTCGTCATGCGCCGTTTTATTGGGTTACACCATAACAGCCTAATATCGCCTTCATACACCAGAGAAGTAATTGAGACCCATAGGTAAAACATGAACAATGATATTATGACCTGGCATACAAAGTTTAATTGACGAACTTGTCTGTCAATTTTTATCAAACTGAAGAGGATGTCAGAAATGTATATTTGGTTAAAACACAATCTGACCTTGAATTTCAGGGACGTTGTCACCTGTTTTAAATTAGCGCATAGAACATGGGTGCAGAAATATGTGCATTTAATTAGAGAAAACAAAATAAAAATCTTCAAAAATATGTGACTCTAAAAAATACCGCACCACGGAAAATTTGACCATAAAGATCACAGTTAAGGTTATAAAGCCTTTTTTTGTTCCTCCTTTAAGAAACTGATTACACCAGTAAGTGTGTAGTTTTGAAAAAAAAAAATGCAATACTTCAGAGGTTATGGTGTTCACAATACTATTTTGAGGTTTGACCTTAAAAATCAAAGTCAATGTGACAGCTTTTCAATCTCATATCGAAACTTCATTGGACTAGTCTGTATATTGTGCAACACTTCAAAAGTTATGGGGTTTACAACAAATTTCCGCTAATTTGACACAGTATTTAATTTCTTGGATCAGTAAACGATTTCCCTGTCACATTTGAGGGAACACATTTGAGTCAAGTTTTCACTCAAAGAATCGTTAAGGTGCTGATATATATAACCTGCCAACATAATATCGGGAAGAGGCGTAACATGTTTGAAAAGTTGTAAAGAAGGAATATTGCATATGGGGGAAAACCATGCAATATATTTTTCCCTGTAACTGCAAAATTATTGACCGTATAACAGTTAAATCTAAAGCACAGAAACGAGGATCTATTATAATATTTCTGCGCACAGGTGATTTATTCTGCAGTCACTATGGTTATCTATAAAACGGTAATGTTTACGGTAATGCTTATAACTTTTTTCTTTTGCTAGAGACGACAAGGTTTCTTTGTGCGTTGCATTTGATTAGAGTTTTAATAGTGCGATTAAGTCTCAACAAAGCTTCCACGGTTACTCATCACAAGAGAATATATGAAATTTCCAACAGTATGGCTAATATTCGAACAGTATGCTATTTTAAATGGCCCCAATATGGAATAGAAAAGTGGCCGCAATGAATAATTAATGCATTGATTATCATGATTCGTGCCCTGAATATTGACATCGACGAGTTTTGTCGGTTTCCGAAAACTGGTCACACGTACATGCAAAAATGAAAGGGCTTAAAGTTTGCAAGCATGTGATAATGAGACATAATCATTTGTGACACACAGGATCATATTCGTTTTTTGAATGACAAACTCGCTGATCAGATCCGGCTTGCACCGAATAAACATACGCAGTGTTGAACCCATGCTTTTGAGCATACTGATGAGGCTGGACGATGTACGGCGACACTACACCAAGTCAAATGACTCAGTCACGGTCGAGCGGTTGATCGTTATTAAGGTACTCATTCACCGACACGAACATGTGATTTTAACGATGGGCGCTAGATTTTGCCACTTAGCTTTACTGCAACACTCACTGGTCTGCTGGACCGGTAGATCTGGCCGTAATATTAAATAGAGAAGTGGCCGCAATTGAAAATTAGTCGAATATGAAATATAACGGTGGTAGATTCGAGACCTAAAAAGCTGTCTGTTATAGAAGTTCTTACCATTATTGAGGAGTGACCCTAAGCGGGAATTTAACTCTATACTGTTTCCAACTCAAGCTAATTGAGTATTCTCTTTCTCATGTTCAGCGAGCATATTGCAAATGGGCTATAAAGAATAGCAGTTGAACCATACCTTTTTAGTTTTTATCCCCGGACAGATCCCCCGTGCGTCGAAAGGAGACGGCTCTATTACTGCTAGCATTTGTTATATAACATCTGATATATAAACACATTTAATAATCATGGTTTTACTAACGCGGAGAGTAGCTGATGCATACATATATCGCCAGTCTACAAAGCAGGTAGAGCATAACTGGAGCTTCAAATGTTATGTTAAGCACATAGGGCTTACCAATATTGTAACCATAACCCGTTTCACTGAGCAGGAGTGCACTGTATATCTGCAGTAGAATTCGAGTCATTCAAGCCATGAATATTTTGTTAAATCAACTTGTTAAATCACACTTAATTTTTAAACACATTATTTGAGTTCGGTTTCTGAGCTATGTTTGTCAATCATTATATCGTTGATTCTTGGAGGTTGTCTATTTAGGCGGCGATTGCTTTTGTTCATTGAGGGGAGGAGGCGTGACAGACCTGAGAACTCGGTCTAGAATTTCTGACACTGCATGAGAAAAAAGGTTTAATTTTTCATTAAATTTAGAGTGTAAAAGTAAATTGCACGTTTAATATGATTTAATTATACGTAAATGGATATTGATAGTTTAAATTAATTGGCGTGTACCGTTTTTTTAACAAGCATTAAACAGAGGAATTAAGCATGATTTCAGTAACCTTTACCTGAAATCCCCAATAACTCTTATAATTTTTTAATGAAATTTCCAATTTACTGTACGTTTCTGAGATTAAACGTACAGACTTTTTGCCAAGTTTCCGTCGGATTTACTCATAATTTTTGTTTAATTAAAGTATTGCGTATTAAATTATTATGAATCACAGGAATTTAGTACTGGTTAAGCCAAGTTTACGTTAGCTTAAATATGTACATACATGCATACAAATATACTTTTCGTTTACTATACCCGTCTTAAAGTTTACGACTTGTTTACGTTTAATTTACCCTGCGTTTACGTTATCTGAAACTCTTTAGTTTTTTTTTTCGGATTCCATTATTTTTAACTACAATTTTTTAATTGGTTTATGTTTCCTTAAACTCTTACGTTGAGTTTGCCGTTCCATATAAACTTCAATTTTACGTTGAGTTTAAGTTTAATCTTGCGCTTGATATACTTAGTAATATAATCTAAGTTTATTATGTAATAAAGTCAACTTAATCTCGAACTTTAAGTCGGGTTAACGTCACCTTAAACACCAATTATACTTCTGGTTTACGTCATCAAAGTTTCGAAGTTTCCTCTGTGTTTACGTTATTTTAAATTCAAAATTTACACAGGGTTTACGTCACATTAAACTCATATTTACTTTTTGTTTAGGTCACATTTAAGTTAGGTTAACGTTTCATTTAATTCGAAATTAACTTTAGGTTTACGTTGCATTAAATGCCAAGTTTACAGCAGTTTACGAAACTATCAACTGCAAATTTATGCTGGGTTTAAATTATCTTCAGCTGAAACTTTATTGAGGTTTACTCCATCTAAAACGTTGATCATACGTTAAGTTTACCTCATCTTATAATTTATTTTATACTATGTTTATTTATTCTGAAACTGCAAATTACGTTGAGTTTACGTCATCTGATACTCCAAGTGGAAGTTGAGTTTATATGGCCGTAAACTGCAAATTTACACTTGGTTTATTTTGCCTGTAATTCTGAGTTTATGTTTGATTAACGTTACCTTAAATCTAAAGTTTATGTTTGGCTTATGTTATCCTAAATTGTTAGTATATGTTTGGGTTACGTTACCAACAATCCATAGTTTATGTTGGGTTGACGTTACCTTAAAGCCCTAGTTTAAGTTGGATTGACGTTACCATAAATTCCCAGTTTATGCTGGATTAAGCTCCCTTATTCCCAAGTTTATGTTGGATTAACGTTATCTGAAATCGCTAGTTCATGTTGGGTTTGCGTTACCTTAAACTCAAATTTAACTGTGGTGTCTATTAACTTAACCCTAACTTTACATTAGGTTTACATCATCTTAATTTTTATGTTTAGAGTAGTTTACGTTACCCTAAGTCTCAAAGTTTACATAATCTACTCTGTTAATTCCAAGTATATATACCTTGAGTTTATATAATCTTAAATTAAGCTCCTACGTAACGTAAAATTGTGTGACCTATTGTTAATCTACAAGCTTATACAAGTTCACCTTACCTTAAACTAATTGTTTACAATTAGGTCATTATCTAAACTCAAAAGTAAATGAATCATGGTTCCCGACAATCCAGCTTTGGAATGAACAATCGGTAGAAATACACACGCATATTCTTCGTTGTTAATGCTCAAATGCATTTGACTCGCCGTAGGCTAGACGAAGCTAGCATGGCGACTCGTAGTACTAGCTGCAGTTGTAAACCAGTCGATCTGACCGTATAAATAAATAAGACATGAGCAAAATATATAAAGTGTATAATTTTATTCCATTCAAAGTAAAAATAATGGTCTATGGTTCAAATATCCAACAATACTACACAAAGATGTATGGTATTCCTGGTTCTATATACAATTAAGTGAGGGCCCCACATTTCAGCCCATGGCATTGTTCTGAGCTGCATGCATGGACAGAGAGTTCGGTCTCTTGTTACAAGAACACGGTGCATCTCCTGCAGCTTTACCACAAGGTTCACATAGAGTCCCGTCACTCTCTTATATGTGGCCCCATTTATGCAATCTGTCTTTGTAGTAATCATCCAGCCACGCCACAGGAACCATTGGTATTATCATGAACTTCTCTTCCCCGGATATGTTTTCAGGTTTCGTGGTCTTCCGTCTCGAACATGTTCCGTATGTGCCGCCACTCATCTACGAAAAACAATATAATTGTATACAATTTTATCATCTATAATAAATACATATATTCACAAACACACACACACACACACACACACACACACACACACACACACATATATATATATATATATATATATATATATTGTCCTATAAATTCTATGTGCTGAAAATAGCTGAGTTTAACAGAAAGCAGGACAGAAACATTCCTTTACATCCTGTGTGTAAACTGCGCATGACAGCTAATTTATCAAGGTAATATGTATGCATTACGCACAAAAGTAAACCAATCTTAATTTTTGCAACACATTTTATTACGGAGGAGTTTCTTACGTTTGTGTAACTGCCGTCTGTCTACATCATCTCTCATCTCTGTTCCTTGACTTTTTTTTTTAATTCTAATGCATCTGTCAAATAAATAAACCTGCTTGTTAAATTATGAAGGTTTTGGAAACAAAAAAAGAATAGAGTGTAGAAGAAACATGTTTATATAATTAGATTATACATGCAATTGTAGCGATAGGTAATTCAGGGCAGTGACGGGACGGTACGAATAACTGATACATACATGGAAACGTACATACGTTTAAAGTCATGTTCCTACTTTTGCGGTCCGGTACCGAATACGGGTAAGGATACAGACACGGATCCGTTAAAGCCTGAGTCATAACCGGGATATGATTCTGTGCGGCGGGAGTTTTAAGCTATTCCGTGCGGCTGTACGGCAACCGTGCGTTTTTCAAAAGGCGCAGGAACTCCGCAACCGTAACTGACATTAGCGCAAGCGCTTAAGTTGATGCGGCGGCAGCACGTCAGGCTGGCTCCAACGGGCTCCGTATAGGCACCGTACAGTAGACGTGCGGATGTCGTAGGATGCCCGTGCGATTTTTAACGTCTATCCGGCTATCCGAGAAACGTACGGTGTACCTGCGGCTGTCGTTAGGGGTCTTTGCGTCTTCCTCAAGGTAAGTTTGCGGCGTCCACAGGGTTAGCTTATATATCGTGCGAAGGTCGTGGGAATGATGAAGACACCTTGCCGTTCACGCACGTCGGCCACATAAGTATTCTTCCGGTTTCAAAAACCGAACGATGATCTACGGTGTGCGGTGACCGGAGCGGGTTGTGACCGAGGCTTAAGTATTCCTGCTGTCCCAAAAAACCCGTACGGTACTAGGCTTTAGTGGGTTTCAGCTTAAACGTTCGCTTCGGTACATACGGTCACTGTACGGCTAGATGAGAAGTTCTCCCATGTACAAAATATAAATATATATATAATAAAAAGTATATAAGAATAACAAATTATTAAACATTAAATATACCCAAGGGTCTCAACGCTCTGCTGAATTTGTGTATAAGAATTTTGTAAAAATTACAGAATGATAGTCCGGTGACCTTAACCAATGACCTTGTGAGCAAAAAATCTGAGAGCTTATTATCCTTGAACTTGCAGCTTTTAGATTATTGTAACAATATTGGGCAGGTAAGCCAATTGTGAAAGATGGAAAGTTTGGAATGAAAAGTGTGATTTAGAGTGCATCCACAATAATTTAAAGATGTGGCTTCTGTGCCCTTCACCTTTGACCTCTGGACCCAGAAAATCAAAATGTTACTTATTTAAGCGGCAGATCATTAATAAATCAAGTTTGAAGCCAATCTTTCTAGCCAAAGCAGAATTATCATGCATAAACTAATTTGTGAATGGATGGGCTCTGTTACCTTGACCTTTGACTCTACGTCCCTAAATTAAAAAGACTATTCCCCTATTGGCATTTGAGTAATATCTTAAGAAGGTTTGTGATGAAAAGTTTGGCTTGAAATGCATACCCATTCCTTTTAAGGAAATGGGCCCTGTGACCTTGACCTTTGACCTTAAGACCCCAAAATCGACAGGGTTCCTACTTTAGTGGAGAGCCATATATGTTAAGTTTGAAACCAATACACTGGAATTAACATCTGGAAACTAATTTGTGAACAGATGGCCCCTGTGACCTTGACCTTTGACCTTGTAATGTCATATTCATTTATGCTCTCCTCATACTGGCATGTGTGCAAGATGGAAAGTTTGGGATGGAAAGATTGGCTTAAAATGCAGCCATAATCTTTTTAAAAAGTGAGTCTTGTGACCTTGACCTTTGACCTCATGACCTCTATCTCTACAACTGAGATAACATGCTTAAGCCGACTATTTGCTTGAGTTATGTTGGCTTCATCTAATATAAGTATAAATTACTCCGAGTGGAGGAGTCTCCTATTTTTCCCTAGACAGCAGGCAATGATATCTCTGTAGCGTTATTATTTTATTTTCATTTTACATATTTATAATGCAAATGATATGTTTAAAAACATAAGATTGACAAAACAGAAAGTTAAGGCTTTAATGAAACTTCAGTACAAATGGGTAAATATAAATTTTCTGTAGCAGCCTTTCTTTCGGTCACGTCAAATTCAATGTCCAAATCTGCGGCTCATTAGTTAAACATTCACCCCTAATAGACCCTGAAGCATCCGGCAGATACAACGATGGTGCATATGCGGAAAGAAAGACTGACTAAAAACAGTATACATATAACCCCATCAGCGTCCATGGCGGAACTCTGATGGGGTCTCTGGTAACATCACCTGAGGACAAAGCTTTAGGATAACACTGAGGTATCATACTACATTAATCTTCTAAAACCATGCTCACCTGTATATATTCAAGGGCAACATTTGTGGGGATGACCCAAATTTCTTATTCAAGCAGCCATGATAACACGAAGCACTGACAACACTGACAACACAGGACACACAAAATGGTGTACCTGCCACCAGGTCGAGGTGTGGTCTGTTTAAAATAACAAAGAGCCGAAACGACGCTAACATATGATGTTTTTATACCCGTTTTACCAGTACATATTACCTCACGGTTCATGAGTATATAGGTAAGAGCTGGTAAATGTCTCACTTCTGTATTACCGAGCGAATCGTATCCTACACACCTGTCAAGAACTAGTGCAAAATTACAGATAAGGTTTCTATAAATTTAAGGCTGAAGTGCTTACATGCAATACATCTGTTATTATCAAATTCATTTGATTGAATAATAAGTATTTCAAGAACATAAACAACTTGCTTCAAACAGCAAAACATTTTAAGGGCATAACAAAGTACTGTCTAAATAAGAATATATTGAATGAATGAGGTGTCCCCACTCCATTTGCCAAACTATCTCGCATCATGGCCTAATACACGGGCAAAAGGCGTTGATATTGAAGACACGGCTTGAAGGCATAAAACCAAAAATCCTTTGGAAGTAATAATTATTGTGTGATGAATTTAAACGTCTCATTTGGAAGACATGATGAACTTTGAATCTACTGTATATTGTAAAAGGCCAAATGTCCATGACTCCGGTAAATGTGAAGCTTTATGAGGGAGACATTTTGAGTCTTGCCATGAATATCATTTAAGTCAGAACATATTCAAGAAGCATCAAACAGCCACTGACTTACGTGACCTTCACGGAAATGCTAAGTCTCGTGTATGTATCAGTTGCTTTCTTTGGAGATAAGTGTTAGAAGTGTTAGGAAGATTGAGTAAGAATATCATGCAATAATGTTTGTTATTGAAATAACATATCTAAAGGTATGCCCTTAATTTTAAAAAAAAGTATAATCAAATCTGTTTTCATATATTTCTGTTTACGACACCCTACAAAACGGATCATACAGCCTCCGAACAGGTAGATATAAAGACGCTGCGAAAGATAGCAAGTGATTCTGCTGTTATAAATATACTGCAGTCACAGAAAGAAATAAGATGTCTACGGGACCATATTAAGTTGAGTAGGGGTGTTTCATTAAAAAAATATACTGAGGGAGCATCCCTCCACCAAAGCAAGTTACCTGTATAAATCACGTTCAAAAATGCCAAACACTTACTACTGTAAAGGAAAATATCCCAAATGGAACCTATATTGTACACAAAGAAACCAGCTTAAAACATTCATAAATAATGACAGTGACCAATGGAATGGAAAATATAATATATCGAGCACATGAGAAAATTTAACTTGAATTGTTTAAATTTTACTATAAAAAATAACGTCCTTCCCCAGCTTTTTAAAGCAATGTTCAACCAAAATTCAGGAATAAATTGGCGGAAGTGCCATGTTTTACTTGACAGCGTCTTTAGCTCTGTACATTAAACGCCTACGATAAAGATTTGCAGGCATACTTCTTAAAAGAAAATAAGACAGCTATATTATCAAGTTTAAACATTATCCTTGCATTAGAGCTCGGGTTTTGTTTTTTTTCCCTTTAAATCTATTTTGGTTTCCAGAGTTCTCGGGGCTATGATCTGTAAACCTGAGGATTTTACACATGTAAACATGTAAAGTAATGCAAGACAGCTATGGTCCCAAAACACAACGTTCAACGTATGAGAAATAAACCAGAAGACCCCGGTAAAAAAATTGGTTTATACCTGCGTTATATTTGTGTGTGAGTCTTTCAGTCTTCGGCGGTACGATTTATTACTGACTTAATTGTACAGGCGATTTGATTTCAAATTGACAGAATATTAGTGCGGTTCTTTTAATTATTATTAAGAATAAGATTTAAACTTTCACCAAGCATGTGTAACTAACCATTTGGTTTCTACGGGATTTAGGATTGACGGGATGAATATAATTTATAAGTTACTTCTGACGAGATTTTATTTGAAAACAAATGATTTTACTGCTTCATTTTTCCATGTGCACACATTCGTTTGTTTGCAAAATAAATACTGTGGATTCAGAAAGTTTTATCGGTTTAAAACGGGGCGGAGCGGGTGCCGGGAAATAGGTTGGATATGCGGTAATGCATGATATTTATTTGCGGTTTCTACAGGCCGAAACATGGTTATAGAGTGAAAAGATGATCAAACTTACTTAAACGTAAAGCTCTGCAGGTCTGTTTATGTTCCTCTGATTATTCATTTTTCTGAATTACTATATTGCGGCTTGAGACAGATTAATCTTTGCAGTGTTTTACTACTCGCCGGTACATATATATAAATATAGTCAAGGCAAAGTGGTCGTTATAGACAGATGGTCGTATTTGCCAGGTTCTGAACATTTAGGTACTGCACAAATCTAGCTGATATGTATGACGATGATATACAATTTAGAACATCTTTATGACTATAAATAAAACATATTTCAGGAAGGAAACGATCTTGGTGTTACATTTATTTTGTAAATGCACCCAAATTTAAATGTACTTATCTGTATTATTTGATGTAATGCACTGGATATATAAAAAAAGCGTTCATAGAGGCACAGATCAAAGATTGACCTCGGGGTACCTCCATTCATGTGAATTAATAGGTCGTGTAAACGCAAATAAACGCAAATTAGCAGACAACAATCCACTTATCTGATCGTTATAGTATTCAGGTCAATAAAATACCCCTCCTAAAATATGCTGGACACTTAGCATTGATATTATCCATCAATGTATTTTATCAGAGTCGACAATAACACGTTTTTTATTTTATTTTACATTTTAACTCCGTCAAGGAGGTTTTGTTTTCACACGATATTCGTGTTTGTTTGTCAGTCATACAAATTACTGAATCCACCGAGATGGTTTACACATGGGTTATGGAGCAACTTATATCAACTAATCTCTGGATAAATCCCTTATTAAAGGATATATTAAATATGATATTTCCTCTTCGACGGAGGGCTGCGATCTATTATAATGATCATTTTTTCATTGAAATCAATAATATTTAAGTGAATGTCGTTTTTAATTTTACAGCACGTAGTCTTGTACTTCCAGTTTACCATGGGAGTAAACCTGCTGCTTCGAATTCAGCTATACTGTTTTCCGTTTTTGTTTAGAATGAATTATTATGTGGAAATTGAATGAATGAACGAGTTTTATTCAGATATTATAGGCTTCGGGCCCATAGCTTCTCCATAATGATTAACATAATGCATTAACACCTAGTCACATGACTTTATATTCAAACATTGTAATTAAAAATTCAAAGAAAAAAAAACAAAAACAAAATTAACGAGTACAAAAATAGTAACAACATTAACAAGTCTACAACAATAAATACAATATAAACTAGTATAAATATAAATGTAATATAACATTATAAATTATGTGGAAAATATAATATATTTTTTTCATCTAGATGCTATATTGAAACCTATCTTGGCTCCACTGCATTGACCAGTGCAGGAATAAAATATATTTCTGAAATAAAGTCATTGACCTTCACAACAGAAGCAAAATTACGGAATGATTCTTGAGGATGTAAAGGGGTTTTAATGGAATTCTGACATTTTTAACTGAAAGAAAGCATTAGGGAAACCATAGTTACAACCCATAGGAATTTTGACCAGCTGGCAAATTTCTACTGTTTTCTGTTTTGAGGTTGTTCGATTCCGGTAACAAATAAAAGTGTAGATCTTGCCATGACAAATAATAAATATGAATTATAAAATTACCTTTAACCAGACCTCAGTTGATGCATGCTGTGGTTAAATCTTGATACATGTAATGTACAATTTTTTTTTCAGGTACATACACATACAGTTATCTCTCTAAATTGTATTAAACTAGCTCTCGAATAAAAAAGAAGTCCGATGGTCTTTAATAAGGAATCGGCGTACGTTCAAAATTAAAAAAAAAACACATACAGTGAAAAATGTGTAACAAGCCCATCCGTGTGACTAATTAAACGTGGTCTTAATGCATAGGTGAGCTTATTAGACTGCCCAGTATAAACCGAAATGAATTAATCTGGTACACTCAAGATGAAATTAATAAACATGTGGTCTTTCAGACAGATTCCCAATAAAGACATATAGCCTTATGGTATTTTTTTATAACAAAATTTCAAAGAAACCAGTTATCCAGCTCAATCTCTCTCTCTCTCTCCCTCTCTCTCTCTCTCTCTGTGTGGGTGTGTACATATCTTAACAATCAGATATACTTATATGTTTTAATATATATATATATATATATATATGTCCATGTATATATATGTTTGTCTATTGTGCATGTATACTTATTCATAGATAATATATCATAAGGAAAATACTGAAGCAAAAGGCCCATTCTTATAATTATTATTGAAAAAAAAAAAAATAATTGATAAACCAACGGTTATCTTTAAACATTCGTTTTTCAATACGAGGCAAATAGCACAACATTGACATCTTCATCTGGAAAAAAAATTGCATTTGTATTGTGTTAATTATCTTTAGGGTTTATGGCCGATTCAGGATCTGTGCAAATTGGCTAGACAACCGCATTTTTTTCTTTGAATGTACGAGCTCTAATGGCCTTATTCTATCATTTAATGTGTATTCAGTTTTTTTATCCCTTTTTGTGGGTCCACATAGTTAGAAGTAGTTAATTGTCTGTAACATCTGCTGTCTGTGCTAGATCTGTTTTTTTTTTTTGTAAATTTTAAATGGTTGAACTTTTTTTTCTATTTGTCCTAAGTTACAGATTTTCATTTCGTGTATCTTTACCTTTTTCTGACAAGGCCGTATAATCTATTGTCAAGCAACGATTTTTTTTAATCTGCCTTATATATCAATATAGGAATGGGGGAAAATATTAATAAAGATTTTACATAAACCAGAATCACTTAGGAAAAGACATGTTTTAATTTATAATTTTTCCACAAAAATGTTGTTGTGCGATATGTTCAAAACATTGGAAATCCCCTGTAACTTAATTTATGTTGGGTTTACGTTACCTGAAAGCCCTAGTTTATGTTGGATTGACGTTACCATAAATTCCTAGTTTATGCTGAATTAAGTTACCTTAATTCCCTAGTTTATGTAGGATTAACGTTATCTGAAATCGCTAGTTCATGTTGGGTTTGCGTTACCTTAAACTCAAATTTAACTGTGGTGTCTATTAACTTAACCCTAACTTTACATTAGGTTGTCATCTTCATTTATTATGTTTACAGTAGTTTACGTTACCCTAAGCCTCAACGCTTACATAATCTACTCTGTTAATTCCAAGTATATATACCTTGAGTTTATATAACCTTAAGTTCCAACGTAACGTAAAATTGTGTGACCTATTGTTAATCTACAAGCATATACAATTTCACCTTAAATTAAACTAATTGTTTACAATTAGGTCCTTATCTAAACTCAAAAGTAAATGAATCATGGTTCCCGACAATCAAGCTTTGGAATGAATAATCGGTAGAAATACACACGTATATTCTTCGTTGTTAATGCTCAAATGCATTTGAGTCGCCGCAGGCTAGAGGAAGCTAACATGGCGACTCGTAGTACTCGCTGCAGTTGTAAACCAGTCGATCTGACCGTATAAATAAATAAGACATGAGCAAAATATATAAACTGTATAATTTTATTCCATTCAAAGTAAAAATAATGGTCTATGGTTCAAATATCCAACAATACTACACAAAGATGAATTGTATTCCTGGTTCTATATACAGTTAAGTGAGGGCCCATAACTTCAGCCCATGGCATTGTTCTGAGCTGCATGCATGGACAGAGAGTTCAGTCTCTTGTTACAAGAACACGGTGCATCTCCTGCAGCTTTACCACAAGGTTCACATAGAGTCCCGTCACTCTCTTATATGTGGCCCCATTTATGCAATCTGTCTTTGTAGTCATCATCCAGTCACGGCACAGGAACCACTGATATTATCATCAACTTCTCTTCCCCGGCAATGTTTTTAGGTTTCGCGGTCTTCCGTCTCGAACATGTTCCGTATGTGCCGCCACTCATCTACGAATAACAATAATATTGTATACAATTTTATCATCTATAATAAATACATATATTCACACACACATATGTATATATTTTTATATATATATATATATATATATATATATATATATATATATATATATATATATTGTCCTATAAATTCTATGTGCTAAAAATAGCTGAGTTTAACAGAAAGCAGGTCAGAAACATTCCTATACATCCTGAGTTATACATTGTAACATAGGTGTGTGTGTGTGTGTAAACTGCGCATAAGAGCTAATTTATCAAGGTAATATGTATGCATCTACGCACACAAGTGAAACAATCTTAAGTTTTGCAACACATTTATATACGGAGGAGTGTCTTACGTTTGTGTAACTGCCGTCTGTCCACATCATCTCTCATCTCTGTTCCTTGACGTTTCTTAGAAAATAAGTCCAATGCATCTGTCAAATAAATAAACCTGCTTGTTAAATTATGAAGGTTTTGAAAAGAAAAAAGAAAATAGAGTGTAGAAGAAACATGTTTATATAATTATATTATACATGCAATTGTAGCGATAGGTAAATCAGGGCAGTGACGGGACCGTACAAATAACTGATACATACCTGGAAACGGACATACGTTTAAAGTCGTGTTCCTACTTATGCGGTCCGGTACCGAATACGGGTACGGATACGGACACGGATCCGTTTAAGCCTGGGCCATAACCGGGATATGATTCTGTGCGGGGGGAGTTTTAAGCTATTCCTTGCGGCTGTACGGCAACCGTGCGTTTTTCAAAAGCCGCAGGAACTCCGCAACCGTAACTGACATTAGCGCAAGCGCTTAAGTTGATGCGGCGGCCGCACGTCAGGCTGGCTCCAACGGGCTCCGTATAGGCACCGTACAGTTACTGTAGACGTACGGATGTCGTAGGATGCCCGTGCGAATTTTAAACTCTATCCGGCTACCCGAGAAACGTACGGTGTACCTGCGGCTGTCGTAAGGGGTATTTGCGTCTTCCTCAAGGTAAGTTTGCGGCGTCCACAGGGTTAGCTTATATACCGGGCGAAGGTCGTGGGAATGATGAAGACACCTTGCCGTTCCCGCACGTCGGCCACATAAGTATTCTTCCGGTTTCAAAAACCGAACGATGATCTACAGTGTGCGGTGACCGGAGCGGGTTGTGACCGAGGCTTAAGTATTCCAGCTGTCCCAAAAAACCCGAACGATACTAGGCTTTAGTGGGTTTCAGCTTAAACGTTCGCTTCGGTTCATACGGTCACTGTACGGCTAAATGAGAAGTTCTCCCATGTACAAAAAGGGCGTATTTACAATAAAAATAAGTAAAACAGTAAAGTCTTATACCATATTAATTAGGCTAAATATATATATATAAGTATATAAGAATAACAAATTATTAAACATTAAATATACCCAAGGGTCTCAACGCTCTGCTGAATTTGTGGATAAGAATTTTGTAAAAATTACAGAATGATAGTCCGGTGACCTTAACCAATGACCTTGTGAGCAAAAAATCTGAGAACTTATTATCCTGAACTTGCAGCTTTAAGATTATTGTAACAATATTGGGCAAATAAGCCATGTGTGAAAGATGGAAAGTTTGGGATGAAAAGTTTGATTTACAATGCATCCACAATCATTTAAAGATGTGGCTTCTGTGCCTTTCACCTTTGACCTCTGGACCCAGAAAATCAAAATGTTACTTATTTAAGCGGCAGGTCATTAATAAATCAAGTTTGAAGCCAATCTGTCTAGCCAAAGCAGAATTATCATGCATAAACTAATTTGTGAATGGATGGACCCTGTTACCTTGACCTTTGACTCTACGTCCCTAAATTAAAAAGACTATTCCCCTATTGGCATGTGAGTAATATCTTAAGAAGGTTTGTGATGAAAAGTTTGGCTTGAAATGCATACACATTTCTTTTAAAGAAATGGGACCTTTGACCTTAAGAACCCAAAATCGACAGGGTTCCTTCTTTAGTGGAGAGCCATATATAAGTTAAGTTTGAAACCAATATACTGGAATTAACATCTGGAAACTAATTTGTGAACAGATGGCCCCTGTGACCTTGACCTTTGACCTTGTAATGCCATATTCATTTATGCTCTCCTCATACTGGGATGTGTGCCAGATGGAAAGTTTGGGATGGAAAGATTACCTTAAAATGCAGCCATAATCTCTTTAAATAAGTGAGTCTTGTGACCTTGACCTTTGACCTCATGACCCAAAAATATACAGGTTCTTTCTTTAGTGGTGGGCCATGTGTAAGTCATGTTTGAAATCCATATGTCAATCTACCCTTGATTTATCATCTGGTAACAAATTTGATTAGATGGACAGACAGACAGACAGACAAACATAGTGATTATTATAGGGCAGCCACTTGTGATCAATAAACACACAAGGTTTTTGGACACTAGATGGAATCACAGCTGAAAAACTGACATGATTGTTGTCATTTTATAGTAAGAAAAAATAGAAAATTTATTCGTAAAATTATTCGGGTGGGGGGGGGGGGGGTTTCAAGCCCCATAGTTCTGAGGACATAGGTCACAGTGACCTGATTTTCGTTTTCCAAGGATATTTTTATGGACCTCACTAGATTTTAGTTACAGGCTTCTAGGGTCAGCAGTTACCTTTTGTGCCCTGCTAACGGACAGCCTGACGGCCAGACAGACGACGGACAAAGCGCCATACCTATACCTCAGTTGACTTAGAGTCAGCTGAGCTAAAAAAAATATATATGGGCACCCGTATATAGAATAAGTATGATAGACCTTGTTCTCCGCCCTGCATGTAAATATATATATATATATATATATACATATATATATATATATATATATTATATTGGTACATATATGTATATAAAAAGCATTGGTATCCTTTAGGCAGAATAAATGGCTCTTAAAACTCAATCCATCCAAACAGGTAGGTATGATTCTTTGTGGTACATATTTTGTCTGCATTATATTGCTGTTGTGCTAGCTAATACACGAAATAGAAATTAGTATTGGAAACAAGAATTTGTGCATTTAAACCGTAGCTGTATAGAATTAAGTGGAGACGGACATGTGTTTAACTTTTTAGTATAAATAAAGGAAACTGTTTTCTCACAATTTCTATGGTAACCCGTAAAAAAAGGTATTCGCTCGCTTTTCACATCGCTTACACACATATTTGGCCTTTACAGTCATATTAATAAATATAACTATATATGTGTGTATATTCATATTTATCTCTACAACTGAGATAACATGCTTAAGCCGACTATTTGCTTAAGATATGTTGGCTTCATCTAATATCTAAGTATAAATTACTCGGAGTGGAGGAGTCTCCTATTTTTCCCTAGACAGCAGGCAATGATATCTCTGTAGCGTTATTATTTTTTTTTCATTTTACATATTTATAATGCAAATGATATGTTAAAAAACATAAGATTGACAAAACAGAAAGTTAAGGCTTTAATTAAGCTTCAGTACAAATGGGTAAATATAAATTTTCTGTAGCAGCCTTTCTTTCGGTCACGTCAAATTCAGCGTCCAAATCTGCGGCTCATTAGTTAAACATTCACCCCTAATAGAGCCTGAAGCATCCGGCAGATACAACGATGGTGCATATGCGGAAAGAAAGACTGACTAAAAACAGTATACATATAACCCCATCAGCGTCCATGGCGGAACTCTGATGGGGTCTCTGGTAACATCACCTGAGGACAAAGCTTTAGGATAACACTGAGGTATCATACTACATTAATCTTCTAAAACCATGCTCACTTGTAGATATTCAAAGGCCACATTTATTCAAGCAGCCATGATAACACGGAGCACTGACAACACTGACAACACAGGACACACAAAATGGTGTACCTGCCACCAGGTCGAGGTGTGGTCTGTTTAAAATAACAAAGAGCCGAAACGACGCTAACATATGTTGTTTTTATACCCTTTTTACCAGTACATATTACCTCACGGTTCATGAGTATATAGGTAAGAGCTGGTAAATGTCCCACTTCTGTATTACCGAGCGAATCGTATCCTACACACCTGTCAAGAACTAGTGCAAAATTACAGATAAAGTTTCTATAAATTTAAGGCTGAAGTGCTTACATGCAATACATCTGTTATTATCAAATTGATTTGATGGAATAATAATATTTCAAGAACATAAACAAATTGCTTCAAACAGCAAAACATTTTAAGGGCATAACAAAGTACTGTCTAAATAAGAATATATTGAATGAATGAGGTGTCCCCACTCCATTTGCCAAACTATCTCGCATAATGGCCTAATACACGGGCAAAAGGCGTTGATATTGAAGACACGGCTTGAAGGCATAAAACCAAAAATCCTTTGGAAGCTATAATTATTGTGTGATGAATTTAAACGTCTCATATGGAAGACATGATGAACTTTGAATATATTGTATATTGTATAAGGCCAAATATCCATGACTCCGGTAAATGTGAAACTTTATGAGGGAGACATTTTGAGTCTTGCCATGAATATCATTTAAGTCAGAACATATTCAAGAAGCATCAAACAGCCACTGACTTACGTGACCTTCACGGAAATGCTAAGTCTCGTGTATGTATCAGTTGCTTTCTTTAGAGATAAGTGTTAGAGGAAGATTGAGTAAGAATATCATGCAATAATGTTTGTTATTGAAATAACATATCTAAAGGTATGCCCTTAATTTTAAAAAAGTAAAATCAAATCTGTTTTCATATATTTCTGTTTACGACACCCTACAAAACGGATCATACAGCCTCCGAACACGTAGATATAAAGACGCTACGAAAGATAGCAAGTGATTCTGCTGTTATAAATATACTGCAGTCACAGAAAGAAATAAGATGTCTACGGGACCATTTTAAGTTGAGTAGGGGTGTTTCATTCAAAAAATATTCTGAGGGAGCATCCCTCCACCAAAGCAAGTTACCTGTATAAATCACGTTCAAAAATGCCAAACACTTACTACTGTAAAGGAAAATATCCCAAATGGAACCTATATTGTACACAAAGAAACCAGCTTAAAACATTCATAAATAATGACAGTGACCAATGGAATGGAAAATATAATATATCGAGCACATGAGAAAATTGAACTTGAATTGTTTAAATTTTACTATAAAAAAAATAACGTCCTTCCCCAGCTTTTTAAAGCAACGATCAACCAAAATTCAGGAATTAATTGGCGGAAGTGCCATGTTTTACTTGACAGCTTCTTGAGCTCTGTACATTAAACGCCTACGATAAAGATTTGCAGGCATACTTCTTGAAAGAAAATAAGACAGCTATATTATCAAGTTTAAACATTATCCTTGCATCAGAGCTCAGGTTTTGTTTTTTTCCCTTTAAATCTATTTTGGTTTCCAGAGTTCTCGGGGCTATGATCTGTAAACCTGAGGATTTTACACATGTAAACATGTAAAGTAATGCAAGACAGCTGTGGTCCCAAAACACAACGTTCAACGTATGAGAAATAAACCAGAAGACCCCGGTAAATGATTGGTTTATACCTGCGTTATATTTGTGTGTGAGTCTTTCAGTCTTCGGCGGTACGATTTATTACTGACTTTATTGTACAGGCGATTTGTTTTCAAATTGACAGAATATTAGTGCGGTTGTTTTAATTATTATTAAGAATAAGATTTAAACTTTCACCAAGCATGTGTAACTAACCATTTGGTTTCTACGGGATTTAGGATTGACGGGATGAATATAATTTATAAGTTACTCCTGACGAGATTTTATTTGAAAACGAATTATTTTACTGCTTCATTTTTCCATGTGCACACATTCGTTTGTTTGCAAAATAAATACTGTGTATTCAGAAAGTTTTGTCGGTTTAAAACGGGGTGGGGCGGGTGCCGGCAAAAAGGTGGGATATGCGGTAATGCATGATATTTATTTGCGGTTTCTACAGGCCGAAACATGGTTAAATAGTGAAAAGATGATCAAACTTACTTAAACGTAAAGCTCTGCAGGTCTGTTTATGTTCCTCTGATTATTCATTTTTCTGAATTACTATATTGCGTCTTGAGACAGATTCATCTTTGCAGTGTTTTACTACTCGCCGGTACATATATATATATATATATAGTCAAGGCAAAGTGGTCGTTATAGACAGATGGTCGTATTTGCCAGGTTCTGAACATTTAGGTACTGCACAAATCTAGCTGATATGTATGACGATGATATACAAATTAGAACATCTTTATGACTATAAATAAAACATATTTCAGGAAGGAAACGATCTTGGTGTTACATTTATTTTGTAAATGCACCCAAATTTAAATGTACTTATCTGTATTATTTGATGTAATGCACTGGATATATCAAAAAAAGCGTTCATAGAGGCACAGATCAAAGATTGACCTCGGGGTACCTCCATTCATGTGAATTAATAGGTCGTGTAAACGCAAATAAACGCAAATTAGCAGACAACAATCCACTTATCTGATCGTTATAGTATTCAGGTCAATAAAATACCCCTCCTAAAATATGCTGGACACTTAGCATTGATATTATCCATCAATGTATTTTATCAGAGTCGACAATAACACGTTTTTTATTTTATTTTACATTTTAACTCCGTCAAGGAGGTTTTGTTTTCACACGATATTCGTGTTTGTTTGTCAGTCATACAAATTACTGATTCCACCGAGATGGTTTACACATGGGTTATGGAGCAACTTATATCAACTAATCTCTGGATAAATCCCTTATTAAAGGATATATTAAATATGATATTTCCTCTTCGACGGAGGGCTGCGATCTATTATAATGATCATTTTTTCATTGAAATCAATAATATTTAAGTGAATGTCGTTTTTAATTTTTACAGCACGTAGTCTTGTACTTCCAGTTTACCATGGGAGTAAACCTGCTGCTTCGAATTCAGCTATACTGTTTTCCGTTTTTGTTTAGAATGAATTATTATGTGGAAATTGAATGAATGAACGAGTTTTATTCAGATATTATAGGCTTCGGGCCCATAGCTTCTCCATAATGATTAACATAATGCATTAACACCTAGTCACATGACTTTATATTCAAACATTGTAATTAAAAATTCAAAGAAAAAAAAACAAAAACAAAATTAACGAGTACAAAAATAGTAACAACATTAACAAGTCTACAACAATAAATAAAATATAAACTAGTATAAATATAAATGTAATATAACATTATAAATTATGTGGAAAATATAATATATTTTTTTCATCTAGATGCTATATTGAAACCTATCTTGGCTCCACTGCATTGACCAGTGCAGGAATAAAATATATTTCTGAAATAAAGTCATTGACCTTCACAACAGAAGCAAAATTACGGAATGATTCTTGAGGATGTAAAGGGGTTTTAATGGAATTCTGACATTTTCAACTGAAAGAAAGCATTAGGGAAACCATAGTTACAACCCATAGGAATTTTGACCAGCTGGCAAATTTCTACTGTTTTCTGTTTTGAGGTTGTTCGATTCCGGTAACAAATAAAAGTGTAGATCTTGCCATGACAAATAATAAATATGAATTATAAAATTACCTTTAACCAGACCTCAGTTGATGCATGCTGTGGTTAAATCTTGATACATGTAATGTACATTTTTTTTTCAGGTACATACACATACAGTTATCTCTCTAAATTGTATTAAACTAGCTCTCGAATAAAAAAGAAGTCTGATGGTCTTTAATAAGGAATCGGCGTACGTTCAAAATTAAAAAAAAAAAACACATACAGTGAAAAATGTGTAACAAGCCCATCCGTGTGACTAATTAAACGTGGTCTTAATGCATAGGTGAGCTTATTAGACTGCCCAGTATAAACCGAAATGAATTAATCTGGTACACTCAAGATGAAATTAATAAACATGTGGTCTTTCAGACAGATTCCCAATAAAGACATATAGCCTTATGGTATTTTTTTATAACAAAATTTCAAAGAAACCAGTTATCCAGCTCAATCTCTCTCTCTCTCTCTCTCTCTCTCTCTCCCTCTCTCTCTCTCTCTGTGTGGTTGTGTACATATCTTAACAATCAGATATACTTATATGTTTTAATATATATATATATATATATATATATATATATATATGTCCATGTATATATATGTTTGTCTATTGTGCATGTATACTTATTCATAGATAATATATCATTAGGAAAATACTGAAGCAAAAGGCCCATTCTTATAATTATTATTGAAAAAAAAAATAAATAATTGATAAACCAACGGCTATCTTTAAACATTCGTTTTTCAATACGAGGCAAATAGCACAACATTGACATCTTCATCTGGAAAAAAAATTGCATTTGTATTGTGTTAATTATCTTTAGGGTTTATGCCCGATTCAGGACCTGTGCAAATTGGCTAGACAACCGCATTTTTTTCTTTGAATGTACGAGTTCTAATGGCCTTATTCTATCATTTAATGTGTATTCAGTTTTTTTCATCCCTTTTTGTGGGTCCACATAGTTAGAAGTAGTTAATTGTCTGTAACATCTGCTGTCTGTGCTAGATCTGTTTTTTTTTTGTAAATTTTAAATGGTTGAACTTTTTTTTCTATTTGTCCTAAGTTACAGATTTTCATTTCGTGTATTTTTACCTTTTTCTGACAAGGCCGTATAATCTATTGTCAAGCAACGATTTTTTTTAATCTGCCTTATATATCAATATAGGAATGGGGGAAAATATCAATAAAGATTTTACATAAACCAGAATCACTTAGGAAAAGACATGTTTTAATTTATAATTTTTCCACAAAAATGTTGTTGTGCGATATGTTCAAAACATTGGAAATCCCCTGTAACTTAAAATTCTCCAAAAATCTTGATATTTCTGACACTGTCATCTCCAAATTCACAGGAAAAAATGTAAACAACAAGCATTCTTCGATTTAAATAATTTTAAAATTTTGCCTGTGACTTAATACTTTCCACCAGCGAATCACATCCTGGCCCAGACTTGCACGTAAACTCAAGGGGGGGGAGGAGGCTTACAGTGATGACTCGGTGATAACGTACGTACATTTGTCTGACGAACAAACCAGATGGTCGACCCAGGAATGGGGGAATTGTAGTGTATGACTCTATGTATTAGGATACCTTTTTTTTCATATATCGTTTATTGAACATACATCATTATCGTTTGCTCTTGCAAAGATCAGTATTAAAAAAAACTCGAAATCTTTAAAATCTGGAATAAAACGTTTATTGTTAATTGAATTTAATAGTAATGTACCGGTATATCAACAGAATAAGGTAATGAAAAACTATAGACATGTATGTTTACCGTGCAATTACTCTCAACCAATATTTACAATCACCTGTGTGATAATGCTATTTTTCTGTTTAGAAAATAATCTTCTTAAACATGCCCAGTGGGTCATCTGTTCTGCTACCTGCCCAAACTATATAAAATAGCATTGCGAATAGCCGAATATAATCATACTCATGCCAAAGATTCCGCAGGAAACTTCTCGTTTAAGCACTTTATACTTGCACCTTTTTTCATATGGGCTCAACGAAATGCAACAGATTGATTCCGAATAGTTAGAAACATCTGACGGTTAAGCTGAATTTGACATGCACAAACTTGTCTAAAAACTTGTCAAAAAATCCTTAATATCCATTTTGTTCGACCTTTTAGAAAATTTAGTCATGTCTTCAGACCTTCATTCAGGAACTCTTATCTTCGAAAAGGCCTACGTTATTCACTGGCGCCATCTCGTGGTAAAAATCTCCGTCTGGTGTGATTTTCAATATCTTTCCGTTTTCCTTGTCATCCTCAACGACCCGAAGGACAACGTCAGATACCCTTGAAGTCCTGCAAATAATATATATATATATATATATATATATACATATATATATATACTAATATATATTGTATGTTTGTATTATCACCTTATTGGTGTGGTATGTTATAAAATTAAAACAAAAATTGCGCGAAAAAAAATTATCATCATATTTGTTAAATGTAAAATCGTTTTTGTTATTATATTTGAAAATCATGACTATTAAATAAGAATTATCTGAGCCAAAGAGCTAGGAATTTTGGTTATTATTTTCTCTTAAGAAGTTTTTACTGACTTTGAACTTCGTAGAAAAATCTATAAAACTACTTAATATATATATATATATATATATATATATATATATATATATATATATATAATCAATTCTTGTCTCCTTAAGGATATTTGCTATTCAAGCGTGTATAAACATGACTTAAGTGTACACATAATTTTCTTACGGCATTTTCGTAGACACGTCGTATAAAGCCGTGTATGTGTCTCGAAGGTAGGATTCCGTAACACTGTTTGCAGCCAAAGTTGTGTCCACAAAGAACGGACACAGAGCGTTAAGTCGAACACCGTGTTCTTTATATTGTACTTCATCCTGTATGAAAAGAGCATCAGTGTAATGTATACGCGTATGAAAGTAAAACATTACAACCATTTAAAAGCAAAAAAAATCTACTTCTTTTGTAAGGTTAGCCAGTTTGCTGACGACTCATTAGCATCCTAAACATTACCTACGAATGTTTCGCCCAAGGCAATTTTTTCATACTATCTATCCGTAATGAACATTTATTTCTACTGAGACTGAGAGTGCAGCGAGGTAGCGAAAATCAAATTTTTAAAACATTAAACGTTTTAGAGACATCAGAAAAAGCAAAATATTGAAACTTGGACGTAACTAAAGCCTGTATGTTCTATATAAAAAAGTGGCTACAACAAATGTGAAACATCATATATTTTTTATCATAGGAAAAAACACTTGAAGAAATAATAGATAATTTAATACAAGTACTTACTGCCCATGAAAGGGTGAATTGCAAGACAGCTGCCTTTGTCGCGGCATAAACGGGTATAAACGGAACCGGGAACAGAGCTAAAATACAAAACAGCATATCACATAATATATAATTGTGTTTGGTGTATGAACCATTTATCATACGAATACATACGGTTACTCAAATGCGCTATTTACTTTGACATAACGTTTCTGAAACAGGTTTGATTAACATTATTTTAAGGTAACTAATTTAGATGAAGAACACCGTGCAATCACAGTTATTATAAGCAATCAAAAATACCCAAACAAATATCTAAGCTTATTACGCCTGGAGAAACTGAGCTAGTGAAACAACTCTGAAATAAAATTTAGCCTCAATTTATTATATTAGTAATAGTTTATTACAGACTATTTTAGTAAGATATTATATATTATATATAACATATAAAATATCATATATGATAGTACCTAAAGTAATCCATCTGTTACTATAACTGAAACTATTACAGCATTTTAGCATCGATAACTACTACTATTCCTGGGCTCCTATTTCTGATACTTAGACGTTTAGTTAATATAAAATTTAAATAAATTGAACTATTTTATCATAAATACATTCATGCAATTCATTAGTACATGTGTACAGCATTGTATATTTCGAGCAAGAAAATTACAACATAGTGTTCAATAAAACATTAAATGAGCATATTTATACTGAGTAATATTTTAAGAGAAAAATTTCTAATTTTTGAAAGATCCCAAAATAATTCATCAGATGTATTAGCCTAGGGTTGTAATAGAAAAATAGTAGCTATTATTCTGTTTCTCTGGGTACTATAACCATTACTTTGAAAACCTATACTATTCTATTTATATTGCTGATTACTATCGACTCAATTTTTGTTGTAATATGCCACTGACGTAACTGTTGTTAATACTCATAAATTATTAAACGTGATGAACAAAATGATCAGTCGGTCAGATATATTGTTTTATATTATTTTCGCATAGACCGGCTGTCATTAAAAATCTTCACTAGGCTACAGCCACATATTATTTATAAGTTGATATTATATAAATAATAACATATGGTTGTTATTTTTATTGTTATTATAATTGTTATCAGTGTTATTATTATATGATTACATATGTTATATATTAACTTTTATGTAACTTTTTATGCTGTTGTTTCTAAACATTCCCACCTGTATTTTGAATTTACATAATACAACATTAAGTAAACTGTATATCTAGTCCTGGCTAAGAAATATATTTTTGAGAATCTAGTAGACCAGATGACCAACCTCCTACTTTAATAAGTTATGCTTTGATATATTTCAACTTTATATGGCCTGTTTATATGCCCTAGAGTTTGCATTTCGTCTCAGGTTTTTGATTTAGCATAACACAATATTGTTCATAGTTTTATTTTGTACTGGATTTTCATTGAAGAAAATATTTTTTAATTTCCGGAAATATATTTTATTTGATAACATCATTAAACATGATTGGTTACAAAATGTACCCATTGAATTATTTATGAGTACATTTTGAGTACTCGTGTACTTTTGAAAAAAGTGCAAAAGTACTCATACTTGTACTCGAGTACTTTTGAAGTATTCAGTATTCGTACTCGAGTACTTTTCAAGGTAATGTAGCAAACTCTGCCTGGAGCATTATTATTTTATTAGAAGCCTACGTCCCCCTAGTGTCAATATAGGATAGTTGTGGAGCAAATTGTTTTAATGATGAATCAAGCAATGGATTTGTAACCGCAAGATTTCGGGATTTCGTCCCATTTTGACCACATTCCGTGCTAACATTCCTACTTAATCTTTAAACAAGGCTGCGCTCTCTCTACCCATGATTGAAGTAGTGGTCATGGGTGGCGCACAAATGTTGAAAGGAACCCCTTGTATATCCTGATATAGCTGCTTCAGTTGTATGCTCACCAGGCACCTTAGCAAGGTTACACCAATGAATAGGCCCGAATGACCAATAAAACAACATGTAAGGTCGGATGAGATTGACATACTCATTGCTATAGGTCATAACTCTATATTTCTTAATAAGATAACCTATATTGGGCAATAGGGAATGGTAGATAGATAACCTACCAGTAATGGACGCGATGTTGATGATGACACCTCCTTTGCCTCCTTTGTTCTTTCCCATATTTTCCAGAGCTATATAGGTGCCATTCACTACCCCTTTCTACAGATTAAAATTAAAACTATGTTATAATCAAAAGAAAATAAATCGTAGCCATAGTACATCGATTCATTTTACATTATGGTAACCACGCAGCACACATGGAAAATAATGAAACACAGACCGTTATTTTGAAAAAAAAAATACATTTTATTTCTTAACTGCGACACATGGCGCATTTTATTCATTGTAAAATTACTATAAATCCTATTTAAGGTTCAGCTTAGGGAATGAAAAGTTTTGAGTAATATCATAACCGTCATGGAGGAAATATGAAGAAAATATCGCATATGAAATATGAAAACTTACTATGTTAACGTCAATCATAACGGACCATTGTGACTCCGATATAATTCCGGCATTATTCACCAAGATGTCGATTTTACCAAATCTTGATTCTGCCTTTTTATAAGCTTCTACAAATATAAAACGAATGTTAGAGTGAGTACAGTGTTAAAAATATCATATATCACACTGTTTGTATATATATATATATATATATATATATATATATATATATATATATATATATATCAGGTTTTACGGAAATACTTATTACTCTTTTTTTGTTTTTGTTTTTGCTAGAGACGACTAGGTTTCCCTGTGCGTTGCATTTGATTAGAGTTTTAATAGTGCGATTAAGTCTCACCAAAGCTTCCACGGTTACAAATCACAAGAGAATATGCAAAATTTCCAACATGTATCTTTACCTCTATCACTATTGGGGCTAGACAGGTCTGGCGTTTAGTGTTTGGTAGCATATGATAATTTGTCAATAACCCAATTGACATTCTCGCACAATTCAAGTTGTTTCTTTTCGAGCGAAAGTAAGCAAGACTCCAAGGGACTTCTTATAAACCACTGTTTTCATTGACACCATGAAATGTATTCTGTCTCTCTTTCCTGTATTATTTGAATGAATGTCATGATTTTGGCCTTGTTACTTTTGCATGCTTGTCTGTCTGTCAGTTTACTGTTCACTTGACCTACTTTGTTTCTTTGTTTGTTTATTTCTGTACAAGATCAAACAAACAATCAACGAAATGTGGTTTAGGGTTTGAATGTTTGCAACAAGAGATTTTAAATGTAAGATACCGATCCGATTAAATAGGCGGGTAGGACTAATGCCTTGGCACAGACATGTTCTCCACAGTGATATTCTTTGTTTAACTGAATAGGGAATGGTAACACTATAAAAATACCATATTGAAAGCATTACACTGTTAGAACTCACTGACCAATTATGCTTTATCCATCTTGATTCTGTTTTTATTGAATCATTATACAGTTAAAGTTGAAACCATTGCTTTAAAAAGTTATTCATACCAAGCTGATTCAAGCTTTAAAGACCAATCAATCATAATTTTCTCAGAAATATCAGAAACTAAAAAAAAAATACCTGCAAAATCATCCCGTTTTGTCACATCACATCGTGCAAATAAAACATAGCTTTCAGGAAATGATGTTTTCAATTCTGCTTCCGTTTTCGCACCGGTCTCACTATCAAGGTCAACAAAGAAAACCTGTAAAGACAAAAAAATTAAAAAGGAAATATGATGAATGATACATTTAGATAAAGATAAAGAGCTTTAGTAATTAATCTGACGGCATGGACGAGTTAGCCCCGACCACCTTCGATACGGTTGCCTGATAGGACATTGAACCAAGAAGGCATGGTGTTAATGCACGCGTACACTTCAGCCGTATATCGTACTAGAGTTGAATCAGTATGCATTTGATTAAGTGCGCACCTTTTATGTTTTAAGTGTACACATGGAGGCGACAGGGTTATTATATCCATGAACAGATGGATATTTTGACTGGGAGACGCGCTTACTCGAGAGAAATAGGGCCAGGGTTGTTACGTTCTGTTAAACCTTTTCAATTCTGAAGAGTGACACGCTGGCGAGGGGGAAATGTAACACTTTTTAGCACTGGTTTATCAAGGGATGTCGAAAAGGATCATAGAGGCTGCGTCAATTAAATTATGTTATTGCAACTCATGTGTCAATACAGGACTCAATGTATCACATCGTACTGAAAAAAGGGCTAGCCTTGTCCCATCCCTGCTACCGCCTTGTTATTTTATTACGAAAAGAAGACAGAAAACGGATTGCTGTGACTTAGATAGATAGCATTAGTAATCTTTATACAAATTATAAACAAATTACTCGGCCGTATTGAAACATTATTGAGAACAGATCAATCCAACACTTGGTTGAAAGTTAAAACTCGTAAAAGATGGGGCGTCCGACCTGCACATGTGCTTGCATGACCGCGATTTTAGTCCGACAATCGCGTTCGCTGATTTGCCAATTAACATGTCGATGACGCCCCGCTGTCACGTTTATTTCAATGTCGGAAATTTTTGTCAATCTGTCTTTTGTCATGCTGGACTGTTCCTAGCGCTGAATGTTCGTCGTCCCTCCCTCACAGTCATCCATTAACGGGTATACGAAACATTAATTGACATAGCTAACAGCCATTCACCATGTTACCTTCCATGCTAGTCAACGCAATACTATCCCCAGAGACAAAACTCAGCAAATGTATTCATTATTAACTAGAGTAACACCACTTCGGCGTGTCATATTTGCGCCATTGTGTGTCTATTTGATGACACAAACCCTGTCTGAGGAATGTTTATACTGAATATTGTTTTTTTTAAAGAAGCATAGATTGCATCAGTGTTGTCGCATAATTAACCTGTAACCTGAGTGTTGTAAATTTTATAATGCTACATGAATATTCCTCTTTGAACAGTCTCATGTCTTTCTGTCTTAAAAAAATAAAAACAAACAAGCATACTTCAACATGGGACTAATAATTTAAAGCCAAATGTCATGCCCGATGGTTCATCATTTTTATATCGTTATGTTCCGGGTAGGATTTTATTAATGATATTATTGAATATGGTAGGAAAACATTGTCACTGTGTCGAATGAACGTTCACAATTAATTGAAAATGGAAAAATTCTTTTTCTTTTTCAATACATGCACCTCCTTTTAAATGTCAAAATCTATTATACCGGGGCATATTTTCATTTGGTAATATGTGCGTGTGGGCCAAATTCTTCGAAGAGACAATTATTTTCCTAATGAAGATAACATAAATATTACCTTAGCTCCTGCTTTTAATAGAGCTTCACTTATAGTCCGACCAATACCACGAGCGCCCCCTGTCACAAAGGCCACAGACCCTGCCACTTTCATGCTTGTACTTTGGAATGGTCACTACAATCATCATTGTAATGCAACATGTTTAATCTTTTACAGACACTGTAGTGACAGAAAGTACAGAAAGAAATACATGTTGTGTATTTATTATAAAAAAGGACATTTAATATACAAATGTGACTGCCTAAATAATAATATTGGTTCGCATACAAATATAACTCCCCATCTTCCTCTAAATACATCTATTTTTGAGAAAGTACATGTGTGAAGCAGATGTACAACTTCTGTGTCGGTCACGTTTTACCATAAATCTAGAAAGACACTCCTCAGATGAAAAAAAAATATAACATATATATGTATTATATACACACAAATATATATATATATATATATATATATATATATAATTATGTGTATATAATATATACATATATAATTATGTGTATATAATATATATATATATATATATATATATATATATTTATATATATATATATATATATATATATATATATATATCAAACAGTCCGAGAGTTCAGCTTATGTTCGATTTATGACACACTACGGTCCGTTTCGCCCTGAAGGCTCTTCAGGTGTGATTATGAGTACGGTGTGTTTACAACGCGTACTGCTTGCACAATTGGATTGGGGTGCGCTGGAGCGTATCGGATATGAGTTGCCTAATTGTTAACGAGGAGGAATTTGTTTTGGTGCCTGCATTTGCTTATTATCGAACATGAGCTGAACTCTCGGACTGTTTGATATATATATTACATTATCTATGCTCTCTGTTTTACGGATCGAGCCCTCTGTTGACGTAAGGTAATGAACATATATTGATTTATATATATATATATATATATATATATATTTATATATATATATATATGTTATATTATCTTTCATTTGAGTCCCTGCGGGTTGACTTCTTTTTATGATTTCGCGGGGAGGGCGGGTGCGGGCTAAAAGCTGGAATATAATGGGGGTTTCGCAAGACAAAAATATGGTTCCTGTCATTTTTACACTGAGCAGGTGTACCTGGCCAAAGAGTTGTATGTTTAGATTGCTCAACACTGTAGGGTTTTGCTTAGGGTCAGTCTTACATTTTACATAACATAGTACAGCGAAGAGCTCCAGCATGATTACGTACACATGACTAAAGGTAGCATCGTCGTGTGTTTACCCCCCAAACACATGTTTTTTGTGTAGATGGGGAACCATTAGGTCATTTATTTCCCATTATACTTGTGGAAAGGTGAATTCGGTAACATTATCAACTGTCAAAATTAACTTAATAAATTAAAACCAAAATAACACATGTCTGAGGAGGCTCTGTGCTAACAGAGACGGTGTAATGTAATAGAGCAGACATATCACACTTTCCTATGACTGTTGATGTCTAGTGAATGGGGCGCATACAGTCTTAGAAGGAGCTTACGGAGCCGCACAGTCTTATATCTGTTAAGTTGTCTTATTATGATGTAAAGTAGCAGTAAAATATTAGAACAAATAAAGAAAACGGCATCACATATGTTTTTATTTACATGATTTCTTTCATCCAATACTCTGACTTCTATTGGTATTCCCTTTATATCCCATACCAAGAACTTTTCCCATCAAAATTGTTCACGACACTACAAACATCCCCGCACGTATAAGTTTCAGTCTATATCAGGGCATCACAAAATCTTTTACGAGCTGGTAAATTTCATCGGATTGGTCGCAGGTGTCGAACCGGTCTTCATGTGGTACCCAGAGTGTCTATCTTAAAGTCCTCAGGCTCAGATTGTCTGGTTTACGCACGTTAACTAACCGGTTGGTATGCCATCGGGAATCATTTCCTTATGTACAAATATCCTCCTGTAACATAACAAATAAACCCGGCTCGGAGTATGCTAGATCAAGTTTACGACCTTAATTAAGCAAATGTACGTGCATATAATCTCTGGCAATAATGGGGGTAGTTTTAAATCGATTCCTGATGTCATAGTTGCGTTTCATTTAAGCTTGTGTCTCGGTTACGGTCTCTCTTATCATTTGGACAACCTCTTTTGTATTTGGTTTGCGCGCACTTATAACATCCCTCATCTCTCACACCGACAATCGGGAATGAGGTGTCTGAGTTTTCTTATAAGGGGTTCAACGAAAATATTCATGTATATCGCGAAAGGCTGTGGTCCATGGTTTACCTGTTAGCAAATATGTTTACAAGAGTATTTTGACAGTACGGTTTAGCCCCGTTGGCTAGTGGATGGTAGATAGGAGTGCAAATGTGTATAATGGACAGTGCAGTTAAAAATTTCCGTGAAATCATCACTCGAGAATTATAGTCTGTGTTGATAGACAAAGGTAGTCCCCATGTCAAAACTATGATTGATAAGTCAATAACTGGAGTGCTGGTTATATCATTTGTTGCAAGTACCTCAGGCTATTTGGAGTAGAAGTCACTCAGGGTGCATTTGTGAATGGTCCCATGATATTTATGCCAAGATCTTACCATGGTCCATGTGGTCCGTCGCTTGTGTTTTTGAAGTGTCGTGCGTTTTGTCGCTTATTTGGCAGAAAACAGAATCATGCTCTGCAGCTTCTTCATTGGTGTCCAGTTTTTGCCAATACACTGATTCCCGGAGAATTTGTTTAAGCTTTACAATTCCCATATGCGCTTAAGCATGGCCCTCACGGAGTACTGAAGGCTGTTAGCTTGGGCTAGGGCTACCTTTTATGTGTATAAAGACTAATGCTGCTTTCCTACCGAGATCATTTATCACCTTTATAATGAACGACGTGAATATTTGAATACTTTTGAGAGGTCACAATCCATTAGGTGGCCAAATTGTCGTAGAACAGTGGCGTATACTGTTTTTCCCAAGTTTTAAGTTTGAAAAAATGAATACGATCCCTTCTTTCATCCGTTTAGAAGATTCATGTCAGGTTCCTATGAAGATATTTAAACTCTTGGGGTAAGAGGTTAACTTTCCTTAATTGTCCGAGGACGAACTCACTTAGTTTGAAAGTTCATGCATGTTTCGCTTGCGATACTTTGAGAGACCGTGAGAGAGAGGGAGATAGAGAGAAAGAGAGAATATTATTAGCAAAGATTGTTATGTGCTCAGACTGGACATCTGAATAATTGTCATGTATATATGGAGGGGGGGGGGAAGGGTGTTAGTCCTAATGAGCGCGTTCTAGATGGGCGTGCGTATTATGGGCGTGGTTCTGAATGGCGTGGACTGGATGGGGGTGCCGGTTCATGCAGAGCAAGTTTGCTGCTGCTGGGCATGGTGTGCATGGACTCGGCTGCTCATATAAAGCTTAATATTATATATTCGGTTGAATTTAATTATATTTTATCAATTCGTTGAACATTTGAGTTTTAAATCGATATTTCTAAACACGTGTAACGACAAATCACCTTCACTTTTAATTTCGTACCCACAAAGTCAGGTATGTTTTGAAAAAAGTTTTTTTTTTAATTTTCTTTCTAAATTGCTATTTTGAATGGCCGCAATATGGAATAGAAAAGTGGCCGCAATGAATTATTAATGCATTGATTATCATGATTCGTGTCTTGAATATTGACATCGACGAGTTTTGTCGGTTCCCGAAAACTGGTCACACGTACATGCAAAAATGAAAGGGCTTAAAGTTTGCACCGACTTGCACCGAATAAACACACGCAGTGTTGAACCCATGCTTTTGAGCATACTGATGAGGCTGAACGGTGTACGGCGACACTACACCGAGTCAAATAACTCAGTCACGGTCGAGCGGTTGACCGTTATTAAGGTACTCATTCACCGACACGAACATGTGATTTTAACGATGGGCGTTAGATTTGGCCACTTACCTTTACTGCAGCACTCACTGGCCTGCGGGACTGGTAGATCTGGCCGTAATATTGAATAGAGAAGTGGCCGCAATTGAAAATTAGTCGAATATGAAATATAGCGGTGGTAGATTCGGGACCTAAAAATCTGTCTGTTATAGAAGTTCTTACCATTATTGAGGAGTGACCCTAAGCGGGAATTTTACTCTATACTGTTTCCAACTCAAGCTAATTGAGTATTCTCTTTCTCATGTGCAGCGAGCATATTGCAAATGGGCTAAAAAGAATAGCAGTTGTACCATACCTTGTAATTTTTATCCCCGAAAAGATCCCCCTGTGCGTCGAAAGGAGACGGCTCTATTACTGCTAGCATTTGTTATATAACATCTGATATATGAACACATTTAATAATCATGGTTTTTCTAACGCGGAGAGTAGCTGATGCATACATATATCGCCAGTCTGCAAAGCAGGTAGAGCATAACTGGAGTTTCAAGTGTTATGTTAAGCACATAGGGCTTACCAATATTGTAACCATAACCCGTTTCACTGAGCAAGAGAGCACTGTGTATCTGCAGTGGAATTCGAGTCATTCAAGCCATGAATATTTTGTTAAATTAACTTGTTAAATCACACTTAATTTCTAAACACATTAATTGAGTTCGGTTTCCCAGCTATATTTGTCAATCATTATATCGTTGATTCGGGGAGGTTGTCTATTTAGGCGGCGATTGCTTTTGTTCTTTGAGGGGAGGGGGCGTGACAGACCTGAGAACTCGGTCTAGAATTTCTGACACTGCATGAGAAAAAAAGGTTAATTTTTCATTAAATTTAGAGTATAAAAGTAAATTGCACGTTTAATATGATTTAATTATACGTAAATGGATATTGATAGTTAAATTAATTGGCGTGTACTGCTTTTTTAACAAGCATTAAACAGAGCGATTGAAGCATGATTTCAGTAACCTTTACTTTACGTGAAACCCCCATTAACTCTTATAATTTTTTAATTAAATTTCCTATTTACTGTACGCTTCTGAGATTAAACGTACAGATTTTTTGCCAAGTTTCCGTCGGATATACTTATAATTTTTGTTTAATTAAAGTATTGTGTATTAAATTATTATGAAACACAGGAATTTAGTACTGGTTAAGCCCCGTTTACGTAAGCTTAAATGTGTACATGCATGCATACAAATATACTTTTCGTTTACTATACCCGTCTTAAAGTTTACGACTTGTTTACGTTTAATTTACCTTGCGTTTACGTTACCTGAAACTCTTAGTTTTTTTTCTGATTCCATTATTTTTAACTACAACTTTATAATTGGTTTATGTTTCCTTAAACTCTTAAGTTTACGTTGAGTTTGCCGTTCCATATAAATTTCAATTTTACGTTGAGTTTAAGTTTAATTTGACGCTTGATATACTTAACAATATACTCTAAGTTTATTATGTAATAAAGTCAACTTAATCTCGACCTTTACGTCGGGTCAACGTCACCTTAAACACCAATTATACTTCTGGTTTACGTCACCCAAGTTTCGAAGTTTTCTCTGTGTTTACGTTATCTTAAATTCAAAATATACACAGGGTTTACTTCACAAAAAACTCATATTCAATTTTTGTTTAGGTCACATTTAAGTTAGGTTAACGTTCATTAAATTCCAAATAACGTTAGGTTTACGTTGCATTAAATGCCAGTTTTACAGCAGTTTACGAAACTATCAACTGCAAATTTATGCTGGGTTTAAATTATCTTCAGCTGAAACTTTATTGAGGTTTACTCCATCTAAAACGTTGATTATACGTTAAGTTTACCTCATCTTATAATACATTTTATGCTATGAAATTCTGAAAATGCAAATTACGTTGAGTTTACGTCACCTGATACTCCAAGTGGAAGTTGAGTTTACATGGCCGTTAACTGCAAATTTACACTTGGTTTATGTTGTCTGTAATTCTGAGTTTATGTTAGATGAACGTTACCTTAAATCCCAAGTTTATGTTTGGCTTATGTTATCCTAAATCGTTAATATATGTTTGGGTTACGTTACCAACAATCCCTAGTTTATGTTGGGTTGACGTTACCTGAAAGCCCTAGTTTATGTTGGATTGACGTTACCATAAATTCCTAGTTTATGCTGAATTAAGTTACCTTAATTCCCTAGTTTATGTAGGATTAACGTTATCTGAAATCGCTAGTTCATGTTGGGTTTGCGTTACCTTAAACTCAAATTTAACTGTGGTGTCTATTAACTTAACCCTAACTTTACATTAGGTTGTCATCTTCATTTATTATGTTTACAGTAGTTTACGTTACCCTAAGCCTCAACGCTTACATAATCTACTCTGTTAATTCCAAGTATATATACCTTGAGTTTATATAACCTTAAGTTCCAACGTAACGTAAAATTGTGTGACCTATTGTTAATCTACAAGCATATACAATTTCACCTTAAATTAAACTAATTGTTTACAATAAGGTCCTTATCTAAACTCAAAAGTAAATGAATCATGGTTCCCGACAATCAAGCTTTGGAATGAATAATCGGTAGAAATACACACGTATATTCTTCGTTGTTAATGCTCAAATGCATTTGAGTCGCCGCAGGCTAGACGAAGCTAGCATGGCGACTCGTAGTACTCGCTGCAGTTGTAAACCAGTCGATCTGACCGTATAAATAAATAAGACATGAGCAAAATATATAAACTGTATAATTTTATTCCATTCAAAGTAAAAATAATGGTCTATGGTTCAAATATCCAACAATACTACACAAAGATGAATGGTATTCCTGGTTCTATATACAGTTAAGTGAGGGCCCATAACTTCAGCCCATGGCATTGTTCTGAGCTGCATGCATGGACAGAGAGTTCAGTCTCTTGTTACAAGAACACGGTGCATCTCCTGCAGCTTTACCACAAGGTTCACATAGAGTCCCGTCACTCTCTTATATGTGGCCCCATTTATGCAATCTGTCTTTGTAGTCATCATCCAGTCACGGCACAGGAACCACTGATATTATCATCAACTTCTCTTCCCCGGAAATGTTTTTAGGTTTCGCGGTCTTCCGTCTCGAACATGTTCCGTATGTGCCGCCACTCATCTACGAATAACAATAATATTGTATACAATTTTATCATCTATAATAAATACATATATTCACACACACATATGTATGTATATATATATATATATATATATATATATATATATATATATATATATTGTCCTATAAATTCTATGTGCTGAAAATAGCTGAGTTCAACAGAAAGCAGGTCAGAAACATTCCTATACATCCTGAGTTATACATTGTAACATAGGTGTGTGTGTGTGTAAACTGCGCATAAGAGCTAATTTATCAAGGTAATATGTATGCATCTACGCACACAAGTGAAACAATCTTAAGTTTTGCAACACATTTTATTACGGAGGAGTGTCTTACGTTTGTGTAACTGCCGTCTGTCCACATCATCTCTCATCTCTGTTCCTTGACGTTTCTAAAAAAAAAAAGTCCAATGCATCTGTCAAATAAATAAACCTGCTTGTTAAATTATGAAGGTTTTGAAAAGAAAAAAGAAAATAGAGTGTAGAAGAAACATGTTTATATAATTATATTATACATGCTATTGTAGCGATAGGTAAATCAGGGCAGTGACGGGACGGTTCAAATAACTGATACATACCTGGAAACGGACATACGTTTAAAGTCGTGTTCCTACTTATGCGGTCCGGTACCAAATACGGGTACGGATACGGACACGGATCCGTTTAAGCCTGGGCCATAACCGGGATATGATTCTGTGCGGGGGGAGTTTTAAGCTATTCCTTGCGGCTGTACGGCAACCGTGCGTTTTTCAAAAGCCGCAGGAACTCCGCAACCGTAACTGACATTAGCGCAAGCGCTTAAGTTGATGCGGCGGCCGCAAGTCAGGCTGGCTCCAACGGGCTCCTTATAGGCACCGTACAGTTACTGTAGACGTACGGATCTCGTAGGATGCCCGTGCGATTTTTAACCTCTATCCGGCTACTCGAGAAACGTACGGTGTACCTGCGGCTGTCGTAAGGGGTATTTGCGTCTTCCTCAAGGTAAGTTTGCGGCGTCCACAGGGTTAGCTTACATACCGGGCGAAGGTCGTGGGAATGATGAAGACACCTTGCCGTTCCCGCACGTCGGCCACATAAGTATTCTTCCGGTTTCAAAAACCGAACGATGATCTACAGTGTGCGGTGACCGGAGCGGGTTGTGACCGAGGCTTAAGTATTCCAGCTGTCCCAAAAAACCCGAACGATACTAGGCTTTAGTGGGTTTCAGCTTAAACGTTCGCTTCGGTTCATACGGTCACTGTACGGCTAAATGAGAAGTTCTCCCATGTACAAAAAGGGCGTATTTACAATAAAAATAAGTAAAACAGTAAAGTCTTTTACCATACTAATTAGGCTAAATATATATATATAAGTATATAAGAATAACAAATTATTAAACATTAAATATACCCAAGGGTCTCAACGCTCTGCTGAATTTGTGGATAAGAATTTTGTAAAAATTACAGAATGATAGTCCGGTGACCTTGACCAATGACCTTGTAAGCAAAAAATCTGAGAACTTATTATCCTTGAACTTGCAGCTTTAAGATTATTGTAACAATATCCACAATCATTTAAAGATGTGGCTTCTGTGCCTTTCACCTTTGACTTCTGGACCCAGAAAATCAAAATGTTACTTATTTAAGCGGCAGGTCATTAATAAATCAAGTTTGAAGCCAATCTGTCTAGCCAAAGCAGAATTATCATGCATAAACTAATTTGTGAATGGATGGACCCTGTTACCTTGACCTTTGACTCTATGTCCCTAAATTAAAAAGACTATTCCCCTATTGGCATGTGAGTAATATCTTAAGAAGGTTTGTGATGAAAAGTTTGGCTTGAAATGCATACACATTTCTTTTAAAGAAATGGGACCTTTGACCTTAAGAACCCAAAATCGACAGGGTTCCTACTTTAGTGGAGAGCCATATATAAGTTAAGTTTGAAACCAATATACTGGAATTAACATCTGGAAACTAATTTGTGAACAGATGGCCCCTGTGACCTTGACCTTTGACCTTGTAATGCCATATTCATTTATGCTCTCCTCATACCGGGATGTGTGCCAGATGGAAAGTTTGGGATGGAAAGATAACCTTAAAATGCAGCCATAATCTCTTTAAATAAGTGAGTCTGGTGACCTTGACCTTTGACCTCATGACCCAAAAATATACAGGTTCTTTCTTTAGTGGTGGGCCATGTGAAAGTCATGTTTGAAATCCATATGTCAATCTACCCTTGATTTATCATCTGGATACAAATTTGATTAGATGGACAGACAGACAGACAGACAGACAGACAGACAAACATCGTGATTATTATAGGGCAGCCACTTGTGATCAATAAACACACAAGGTTTTTGGACACTAGATGGAATCACAGCTGAAAAACTGACATGATTGTTGTCATTTTATAGTAAGAAAAAATAGAAAATTTATTCGTAAAATTATTCGGGTGGGGGGCTGGGGGGTTTCAAGCCCCATAGTTCTGAAGACATAGGTCACAGTGACCTGATTTTCGTTTTCCAAGGATATTTTTATGGACCTCACTAGATTTTAGTTACAGGCTTCTAGGGTCAGCAGTTACCTTTTGTGCCCTGCTAACGGACAGCCTGACGGCCAGACAGACGACGGACAAAGCGCCATACCTATACCTCAGTTGACTTACCGTCAGCTGAGCTAAAAAAAATATATATGGGCACCCGTATATAGAATAAGTATGATAGACCTTGTTCTCCACCCTGCATGTAAATATGTATAAACTGGTAGGTATGATTCTTTGTGGTACATATTTTGTCTGCATTATATTGCTGTTGTGCTAGCTAATACACGAAATAGAAATTAGTATTGGAAACAAGAATTTGTGCATTTAAACCGTAGCTGTATAGAATTAAGTGGAGACGGACATGTGTTTAACTTTTTAGTATAAATAAAGGAAACTGTTTTCTCACAATTTCTATGGTAACCCGTAAACAAAGGTATTCGCTCGCTTTTCACATCGCTTACACACATATTTGGCCTTTACAGGCATACTAATAAATATAACTATATATGTGTGTGTATATTCATATTTATCTCTACAACTGAGATAACATGCTTAAGCCGACTATTTGCTTGAGATATGTTGGCTTCATCTAATATCTAAGTATAAATTACTCGGAGTGGAGGAGTCTCCTATTTTTCCCTAGACAGCAGGCAATGATATCTCTGTAGCGTTATTATTTTTTTTTCATTTTACATATTTATAATGCAAATGATATGTTAAAAAACATAAGATTGACAAAACAGAAAGTTAAGGCTTTAATTAAGCTTCAGTACAAATGGGTAAATATAAATTTTCTGTAGCAGCCTTTCTTTCGGTCACGTCAAATTCAGCGTCCAAATCTGCGGCTCATTAGTTAAACATTCACCCCTAATAGAGCCTGAAGCATCCGGCAGATACAACGATGGTGCATATGCGGAAAGAAAGACTGACTAAAAACAGTATACATATTACCCCATCAGCGTCCATGGCGGAACTCTGATGGGGTCTCTGGTAACATCACCTGAGGACAAAGCTTTAGGATAACACTGAGGTATCATACTACATTAATCTTCTAAAACCATGCTCACTTGTAGATATTCAAAGGCCACATTTGTGGGGATGCCCAAATTTCTTATTCAAGCAGCCATGATAACACGGAGCACTGACAACACTGACAACACAGGACACACAAAATGGTGTACCTGCCACCAGGTCGAGGTGTGGTCTGTTTAAAATAACAAAGAGCCGAAACGACGCTAACATATGTTGTTTTTATACCCTTTTTACCAGTACATATTACCTCACGGTTCATGAGTATATAGGTAAGAGCTGGTAAATGTCTCACTTCTGTATTACCGAGCGAATCGTATCCTACACACCTGTCAAGAACTAGTGCAAAATTACAGATAAAGTTTCTATAAATTTAAGGCTGAAGTGCTTACATGCAATACATCTGTTATTATCAAATTCATTTGATGGAATAATAAGTATTTTAAGAACATAAACAAATTGCTTCAAACAGCAAAACATTTTAAGGGCATAACAACGTGCTGTCTCAATAAGAATATATTGAATGAATGAGGTGTCCCCACTCCATTTGCCAAACTATCTCGCATCATGGCCTAATACACGGGCAAAAGGCGTTGATATTGAAGACACGGCTTGAAGGCATAAAACCAAAAATCCTTGAGTTTATATAACCTTAAGTTCCTACGTAACGTAAAATTGTGTGACCTATTGTTAATCTACAAGCATATACAAGTTCACCTTACCTTAAACTAATTGTTCACAATAAGGTCCTTATCTAAACTCAAAAGTAAATGAATCATGGTTCCCGACAATCAAGCTTTGGAATGAATCATCGGTTGAAATACACACGTATATTCTTCGTTGTTAATGCTCAAATGCATTTGAGTCGCCGCAGGCTAGACGAAGCTAGCATGGCGACTCGTAGTACTCGCTGCAGTTGTAAACCAGTCGATCTGACCGTATAAATAAATAAGACATGAGCAAAATATATAAACTGTATAATTTTATTCCATTCAAAGTAAAAATAATGGTCTATGGTTCAAATATCCAACAATACTACACAAAGATGAATGGTATTCCTGGTTCTATATACAGTTAAGTGAGGGCCCATAACTTCAGCCCATGGCATTGTTCTGAGCTGCATGCATGGACAGAGAGTTCAGTCTCTTGTTACAAGAACACGGTGCATCTCCTGCAGCTTTACCACAAGGTTCACATAGAGTCCCGTCACTCTCTTATATGTGGCCCCATTTATGCAATCTGTCTTTGTAGTCATCATCCAGCCACGGCACAGGAACCACTGATTTTATCATCAACTTCTCTTCCCCGGAAATGTTTTTAGGTTTCGTGGTCTTCCGACTCGAACATGTTCCGTATGTGCCGCCACTCATCTACGAATAACAATAATATTGTATACAATTTTATCATCTATAATAAATACATATATTCACACACACATATGTATATATATATATATATATATATATATATATATATATATATATATATATATATATTGTCCTATAAATTCTATGTGCTAAAAATAGCTGAGTTTAACAGAAAGCAGGTCAGAAACATTCCTATACATCCTGAGTTATACATTGTAATATAGGTGTGTGTGTGTGTAAACTGCGCATAAGAGCTAATTTATCAAGGTAATATGTATGCATCTACGCACACAAGTGAAACAATCTTAAGTTTTGCAACACATTTATTACGGAGGAGTGTCTTACGTTTGTGTAACTGCCGTCTGTCCACATCATCCCTCATCTCTGTTCCTTGACGTTTCTTAAAAAAAAAAGTCCAATGCATCTGTCAAATAAATAAACCTGCTTGTTAAATTATGAAGGTTTTGAAAAGAAAAAAGAAAATAGAGTGTAGAAGAAACATGTTTATATAATTATATTATACATGCAATTGTAGCGATAGATAAATCAGGGCAGTGACGGGACGGTACAAATAACTGATACATACCTGGAAACGGACATACGTTTAAAGTCGTGTTCCTATTAATGCGGTCCGGTACCGAATACGGGTACGGATACGGACACGGATCCGTTTAAGCCTGGGCCATAACCGGGATATGATTCTGTGCGGGGGGAGTTTTAAGCTATTCCTTGCGGCTGTACGGCAACCGTGCGTTTTTCAAAAGCCGCAGGAACTCCGCAACCGTAACTGACATTAGCGCAAGCGCTTAAGTTGATGCGGCGGCCGCACGTCAGGCTGGCTCCAACGGGCTCCGTATAGGCACCGTACAGTTACTGTAGACGTACGGATGTCGTAGGATGCCCGTGCGATTTTTAACCTCTATCCGGCTACCCGAGAAACGTACGGTGTACCTGCGGCTGTCGTAAGGGGTATTTGCGTCTTCCTCAAGGTAAGTTTGCGGCGTCCACAGGGTTAGCTTATATACCGGGCGAAGGTCGTGGGAATGATGAAGACACCTTGCCGTTCCCGCACGTCGGCCACATAAGTATTCTTCCGGTTTCAAAAACCGAACGATGATCTACAGTGTGCGGTGACCGGAGCGGGTTGTGACCGAGGCTTAAGTATTCCAGCTGTCCCAAAAAAACCCGAACGATACTAGGCTTTAGTGGGTTTCAGCTTAAACGTTCGCTTTGGTTCATACGGTCACTGTACGGCTAAATGAGAAGTTCTCCCATGTACAAAAAGGGCGTATTTACAATAAAAATAAGTAAAACAGTAAAGTCTTATACCATATTAATTAGGCTAATTATATATATATATAAGTATATAAGAATAACAAATTATTAAACATTAAATATACCCAAGGGTCTCAACGCTCTGCTGAATTTGTGGATAAGAATTTTGTAAAAATTACAGAATGATAGTCCGGTGACCTTAACCAATGACCTTGTGAGCAAAAAATCTGAGAACTTATTATGCTTGAACTTGCAGCTTTAAGATTATTGTAACAATATTGGGCAAGTAAGCCATGTGTGAAAGATGGAAAGTTTGGGATGAAAAGTTTGATTTACAATGCATCCACAATCATTTAAAGATGTGGCTTCTGTGCCTTTCACCTTTGACCTCTGGACCCAGAAAATCAAAATGTTACTTATTTAAGCGGCAGGTCATTAATAAATCTGTCTAGCCAAAGCAGAATTATCATGCATAAACTAATTTGTGAATGGATGGACCCTGTTACCTTGACCTTTGACTCTACGTCCCGAAATTTAAAAGACTATTCCCCTATTGGCATGTGAGTAATATCTTAAGAAGGTTTGTGATGAAAAGTTTGGCTTGAAATGCATACACATTTCTTTTAAAGAAATGGGACCTTTGACCTTAAGAACCCAAAATCGACAGGGTTCCTACTTTAGTGGAGAGCCATATATAAGTTAAGTTTGAAACCAATATACTGGAATTAACATCTGGAAACTAATTTGTGAACAGATGGCCCCTGTGACCTTGACCTTTGACCTTGTAATGCCATATTCATTTATGCTCTCCTCATACTGGGATGTGTGCCAGATGGAAAGTTTGGGATGGAAAGATTACCTTAAAATGCAGCCATAATCTCTTTAAATAAGTGAGTCTTGTGACCTTGACCTTTGACCTCATGACCCAAAAATATACAGGTTCTTTCTTTAGTGGTGGGCCATGTGTAAGTCATGTTTGAAATCCATATGTCAATCTACCCTTGATTTATCATCTGGATACAAATTTGATTAGATGGACAGACAGACAGACAGACAAACATCGTGATTATTATAGGGCAGCCACTTGTGATCAATAAACACACAAGGTTTTTGGACACTAGATGGAATCACAGCTGAAAAACTGACATGATTGTTGTCATTTTAAAGTAAGAAAAAATAGAAAATTTATTCGTAAAATTATTCGGGTGGGGGGGGGGGGGGGTTCCAGCCCCATAGTTCTGAGGACATAGGTCACAGTGACCTGATTTTCGTTTTCCAAGGATATTTTTATGGACCTCACTAGATTTTAGTTACAGGCTTCTAGGGTCAGCAGTTACCTTTTGTGCCCTGCTGACGGACAGCCTGACGGCCAGACAGACGACGGACAAAGCGCCATACTTATACCTCAGTTGACTTACCGTCAGCTGAGCTAAAAAAAATATATATGGGCACCCGTATATAGAATAAGTATGATAGACCTTGGTACATATATGTATATAAAAAGCATTGGTATCCTTTAGGCAGAATAAATGGCTCTTAAAACTCAATCCATCCAAACAGGTAGGTATGATTCTTTGTGGTACATATTTTGTCTGCATTATATTGCTGTTGTGCTAGCTAATACACGAAATAGAAATTAGTATTGGAAACAAGAATTTTTGCATTTGAACCGTAGCTGTATAGAATTAAGTGGAGACGGACATGTGTTTAACTTTTTAGTATAAATAAAGGAAACTGTTTTCTCACAATTTCTATGGTAACCCGTAAACAAAGGTATTCGCTCGCTTTTCACATCGCTTACACACATATTTGGCCTTTACAGTCATATTAATAAATATAACTATATATGTGTGTGTATATTCATATTTATCTCTACAACTGAGATAACATGCTTAAGCCGACTATTTGCTTGAGATATGTTGGCTTCATCTAATATCTAAGTATAAATTACTCGGAGTGGAGGAGTCTCCTATTTTTCCCTAGACAGCAGGCAATGATATCTCTGTAGCGTTATTATTTTTTTTTCATTTTACATATTTATAATGCAAATGATATGTTAAAAAACATAAGATTGACAAAACAGAAAGTTAAGGCTTTAATTAAGCTTCAGTACAAATGGGTAAATATAAATTTTCTGTAGCAGCCTTTCTTTCGGTCACGTCAAATTCAGCGTCCAAATCTGCGGCTCATTAGTTAAACATTCACCCCTAATAGAGCCTGAAGCATTCGGCAGATACAACGATGGTGCATATGCGGAAAGAAAGACTGACTAAAAACAGTATACATATTACCCCATCAGCGTCCATGGCGGAACTCTGATGGGGTCTCTGGTAACATCACCTGAGGACAAAGCTTTAGGATAACACTGAGGTATCATACTACATTAATCTTCTAAAACCATGCTCACTTGTAGATATTCAAAGGCCACATTTGTGGGGATGCCCAAATTTCTTATTCAAGCAGCCATGATAACACGGAGCACTGACAACACTGACAACACAGGACACACAAAATGGTGTACCTGCCACCAGGTCGAGGTGTGGTCTGTTTAAAATAACAAAGAGCCGAAACGACGCTAACATATGTTGTTTTTATACCCTTTTTACCAGTACATATTACCTCACGGTTCATGAGTATATAGGTAAGAGCTGGTAAATGTCTCACTTCTGTATTACCGAGCGAATCGTATCCTACACACCTGTCAAGAACTAGTGCAAAATTACAGATAAAGTTTCTATAAATTTAAGGCTGAAGTGCTTACATGCAATACATCTGTTATTATCAAATTCATTTGATGGAATAATAAGTATTTTAAGAACATAAACAAATTGCTTCAAACAGCAAAACATTTTAAGGGCATAACAAAGTGCTGTCTCAATAAGAATATATTGAATGAATGAGGTGTCCCCACTCCATTTGCCAAACTATCTCGCATCATGGCCTAATACACGGGCAAAAGGCGTTGATATTGAAGACACGGCTTGAAGGCATAAAACCAAAAATTCTTTGGAAGCTATAATTATTCTGTGATGAATTTTACGTCTCATTTGGAAGACATGATGAACTTTGAATCTATTGTATATTGTATAAGGCCAAATATCCATGACTCCGGTAAATATGAAACTTTATGAGGGAGACATTTTGAGTCGTGCCATGAATATCATTTAAGTCAGAACATATTCAAGAAGCATCAAACAGCCACTGACTTACGTGACCTTCACGGAAATGCTAAGTCTCGTGTATGTATCAGTTGCTTTCTTTAGAGATAAGTGTTAGAGGAAGATTGAGTAAGAATATCATGCAATAATGTTTGTTATTGAAATAACATATCTAAAGGTATGCCCTTAATTTTAAAAAAAGTAAAATCAAATCTGTTTTCATATATTTCTGTTTACGACACCCTACAAAACGGATCATACAGCCTCCGAACACGTAGATATAAAGACGCTACGAAAGATAGCAAGTGATTCTGCTGTTATAAATATACTGCAGTCACAGAAAGAAATAAGATGTCTACGGGACCATATTAAGTTGAGTAGGGGTGTTTCATTAAAAAAATATACTGAGGGAGCATCCCTCCACCAAAGCAAGTAACCTGTATAAATCACGTTAAAAAATGCCAAACACTTACTACTGTAAAGGAAAATATCCCAAATGGAACCTATATTGTACACAAAGAAACCAGCTTAAAACATTCATAAATAATGACAGTGACCAATGGAATGGAAAATATGATATATCGAGCACATGAGAAAATTTAACTTGAATTGTTTAAATTTTACTATAAAAAAATAACGTCCTTCCCCAGCTTTTTAAAGCAACGATCAACCAAAATTCAGGAATAAATTGGCGGAAGTGCCATGTTTTACTTGACAGCTTCTTGAGCTCTGTACATTAAACGCCTACGATAAAGATTTGCAGGCATACTTCTTAAAAGAAAATAAGACAGCTATATTATCAAGTTTAAACATTATCCTTGCATCAGAGCTCAGGTTTTGTTTTTTTTTCCCTTTAAATCTATTTTGGTTTCCAGAGTTCTCGGGGCTATGATCTGTAAACCTGAGGACTTTACACATGTAAACATGTAAAGTAATGCAAGACAGCTATGGTCCCAAAACACAACGTTCAACGTATGAGAAATAAACCAGAAGACCCCGGTAAATGATTGGTTTATACCTGCGTTATATTTGTGTGTGAGTCTTTCAGTCTTCGGTGGTACGATTTATTACTGACTTTATTGTACAGGCGATTTGTTTTCAAATTGACAGAATATTAGTGCGGTTGTTTTATTTATTATTAAGAATAAGATTTAAACTTTCACCAAGCATGTGTAACTAACCATTTGGTTTCTACGGGATTTAGGATTGACGGGATGAATATAATTTATAAGTTACTCCTGACGAGATTTTATTTGAAAACAAATTATTTTACTGCTACATTTTTCCATGTGCACACATTCGTTTGTTTGCAAAATAAATACTGTGGATTCAGAAAGTTTTGTCGGTTTAAAACGGGGTGGGGCGGGTGCCGGCAAAAAGGTGGGATATGCGGTAATGCATGATATTTAAGTGCGGTTTCTGCGGGCCGAAACATGGTTATATAGTGAAAAGATGATCAAACTTACTTTAACGTAAAGCACTGCAGGTCTGTTTATGTTATTTTGATTATTCATTTTTCTGAATTACTAGATTGCAGCTTGAGACAGATTCATCTTTGCAGTGTTTTCCCACTCGACGGTAGGGGTATATATATATATATATATATATATATATATATATATATATTCAAGGCAAAGTGGTCGTTATAGACAGATGGTCGTATTGGCAGGTTCCGAACATTTAGGAACTGCACAAATCTAGCTGATATGTATGACGATAATATACAAATTAGAACATCTTTATGACTATAAATAAAACAGATTTGCAGAAGGAAACGATCTTGGTGTTACATTTATTTTGTAAATACCCACAAATATACATTTACATATCTGTATTATTTGGTGTAACGCACTGGATATATAAAAAAAAGCGATCATAGAGGCACAGATCAAAGATTGACCTTGGGGTACCTCCATTCATGTGAATTAATAGGTCGTGTGAGCCAATCACGTTGCCGCCCGGGGCTCAAGGCCCAGGGTCCCAATAATAACCAGTTTGTGCTCAGCAAACACGCACACCAGTAAAACAAAAAGAGAGCGATTCAAATGACTGCAGCTTCACGCATGGTCAATCAACCGACCGGTCAGCGCTGGTTAGTCACTTTGGTTAGGAAAAGCTGTCCGCAATCCTAATTGCCAGGTGGTCTATTTAACAGGTTTTATCTATAGATAACATAACGGAATTTCAAAAGGGACTGATATCTAGTGGTCGTAAGAGCCAGGTGCCGCATTTCACAGGTGTCGTTCAGAGAGGATTGACTATATATATATATAGAAATATATATATTATACATTAATATATATTCCTTTGAATTCCATCGTGTAACGCTCGATGATTGTTTCCCATCCTTGAGAACATATATACGTTAATGCATGACATCTTATTTTGCCCGAGAGAGAGGAAAAGATCATAGGCTTGATAAAATGTTAACATGTCACACTGTAAAGATATGCAATATATAACCCCAGTATTACTATTGAGTACAACCAGCACTGATTAACACATTATGTCCACTCATTTACGCATTAATCAATCCTGTAATGGACAGCTTGTTCGGCACATAATTGCCATATATTGATTTTGACGGCCAGCAGGTCCTTGTCAAATAATCGTGGGACTGTTTGAGAAATGTATTTTGCACTATGGTGGTCTGTGAATACAACTAGTAAAATTGTGATTATGCATTTATTTATTTAACAATTTATGTGAATATATGGCAGGTTTATAGAGTAATATTGTCAATAACGAGTCAAATAAACGCAAATTAGCAGACAACAATCCACTTATCTGATCGTTATAGTATTCAGGTCAATAAAATACCCCTCCTAAAATATGCTGGCCACTTATCATTGATATTATCCATCAATGAATTTTATCAGAGTCGACAATAACACCTTTTCTATTTTATTTTACATTTGAACTCCGTCAAGGAGGTTTTGTTTTCACACGATATTCGTGTTTGTTTGTCAGTCATACAAATTACTAAAACCACCGAGATGGGGTACACATGGGTTATGGAGCAACTTATATCAACTTATCTCTGGATAAATCCCTAATTAAAGTATATATTAAATATGATATTTCCTATTCGACGGAGGGCTGCGATCTATATAATGATCATTTTTTTTTCATTGAAATCAATAATATTTAAGTGAATGTAGTTTTTAATTTTACAGCACGTAGTCTTGTACTTCCAGTTTACCGTAGGAGTAAACCTGCTGCTTCGAATTCAGCTATACTGTTTTCCGTTTTTGTTTAGAATGAATTATTATGTGGAAAATTAATGAATGAACGAGTTTTATTCAGAAATTATAGGCTTCGGGCCCATAGCATAATGTTTAACACTTAGTCACATGACTTTATATTCAAACTTGTAATTAAAAGAAAAACAAAACAAAAACAAAAACAACGAGTACAAAAATAGTAACAAAATTAACAAGTCTACAGCAATAAATACAATATAAACTAGTATAAATATAAATGTAATATAACATTATAAATTATGTAGAAAATCTAAGACATATTTTATCATCTAGATGCTATATTGAAACCTATCTTTGCTCCACTGCATTGACCAGTGCAGGAAAAAAAAATATTTCTGAAAAAAAAGTCATTAACCTTCACAACAGAAGCAAAATTACGGAACGATTCTTGAGGATGTAAAGGGGTTTAATGGAATTCTGACATTTTTAACTGAAAGAAAGCATTAGGGAAACCATAGTTACAACCCCTAGGAAATCTGACCAGCAGGCAAATTTCTACTGTTTTCTGTTTTGAGGTTGTTCGATTCCCGTAACAAATAAAAGTGTAGAACTTGCCATGACAAATAATAAATATGAATTATAAAATTACCTTTAACCAGACCTCAGTTGATGCATGCTGTGGTTCAATCTTGATACATGTAATGTACATTTTTTTCAGGTACATACACATACAGTTATCCCTCTAAATTGTAATCAACTAGCTCTCGAATGAAAAAGAAGTCTGTTGGTCTTTAATAAAGAATCGGCGTATGTTCAAAATTAAAAAAAGCACATAGAGTGAAAATGTGTAACAAGCCCATCCGTGTGACTAATTAAACGTGGTCTTAATGCATAGGTGAGCTTATTAGACTGCCCAGTATAAACCGAAATGAATTAATCTGGTACACTCAAGATGGAATTAATAAACATGTGGTCTTTCAGACAGATTCCCAATAAAGACATATAGCCTTATGGTATTTTTTATAACAAAATTCAAAGAAACCAGTTATCAAGCTCAATCTCTCTCTCTCTCTCTCTCTCACTCTCTGTGTGTGTACATATCTTAACATTCAGATATACTTATATGTTTTAATATATATATATGTCTGTGTATATATATATGTTTGTCTATTATGCATGTATACTTATTCATAGATAATATATCATTAGAAAATTACTTAAGCAATAGGCCCATTCTTATAAGTATGATTGGAAAAAAAATAATTGATAAACCAACGGTTATCTTTAAACAATCGTATTTCAATACGAGGCAAATAGCTCAACACTGACATCTTGATCTAGAAAAAATTTTGCATTAGTATTGTGTTAATTATCTTTAGGGTTTATGCCCGATTCAGGACCTGTGTAAATTGGCTAGACAACCGCATTTTTTTCTTTGAATGTACGTGTTCTAATGGCCTTATTCTATCATTTAATGTTGATTCAGTTTTTTTTTTCATCCTTTTTTGTGGGTCCACATAGTTAGAAGCAGTTAATTGTTTGTAACATCTGATGTCTGTGCTAGATCTGTTTTATTGTAAATTTTAAATGGTTGATTTTTTTTCTATTTGTCCTTAGTTACATATTTTTATTTGGTGTATTTTTACCTTTTTAAAAAGGCCGTATAATCTATTGTCAAGCAACGGTTTTTTTAATCTGTTTATAATACCTTATATAAAATATGGGAATTGGGGAAAATATCAATAAAGATTTTACATACACCAGATTCACTTAGGAAAATATATGTTTTAATTTATTATTTTTCCACAAAAATGGTGTAGGGCGATATGTTAAAAACCATTGGCATATCTATAAGCAGTGAGGGAAATCCCCTGTAACTTAAAATTCTCCAAAAATCTTGATATTTCTGACACTGTCATCTCCAAATTCTCAGGGAAAAATGTAAACAACATGCATTCTTCGATTTAAATAATTTTTAAATTTTGCCTGTGACTTAACACTTTCCACCAGCCAATCACATTCTGGCCCAGCCTTGCACGTATTATCAAAGGGGGGCGGGGGAGGCTTGCAGAGATGAGTCGGTGATAACGTACATTTATCTGACGATCAAACCAGATGGTCGACCCAAGAACGGGGGAATTGCAGTGTATGACTCTATGTATTAGTATACCTTTTTTTACATATCGTTTGTTGAACATACATCATTATCGTTTGCTATTGCAAAAATCAGTATTAAAACAAACTCGAAATCTTTAAAATATGGAACAAAACGTTTATTGTTAATTGAATTTAATAGTAATGTATCGGTAAATCAACAGAATAAGGTAATGAAAAGCTATAGACATGTATGTTAACCGTGCAATTACTCTCAACCAATATTTACATTCACCTGTGTGATAATGCTATTTTTCCTTTTAGAAAATAATCCTCTTAAACATACCCAGTGGGTCATCTGTTCTGCTACCTGCCCAAGCTTTATAAAATAGCATTGCGAATAGCCGAATATAATCATACTCATGCCAAAGAATCCGCAGGAAACTTCTCGTTTAAGCACTTTATACTTGCACTTTTTTTTATATGGGCTCAAAGAAATATAACAGATTGATTCCGAATAGTTAGAGACATCCGACGGTTAAGCTGAATTTGACATGCACAAACTTGTCTAAGAACAGGAAAATCCTTAATATACATTTCGTTCGACCTTTAAGAAAGTTTAATCATGTCTTCAGACCTTAATTCAGGAACTCTTATCTTCAAAAGGGCCTACGTTATTCACTGGCGCCATCTCGTGGTAAAAATCTCCGTCTGGTGTGATTTTCAATATCTTTCCGTTTTCCTTGTCATCCTCAACGACCCGAAGGACAACGTCAGATACCCTTGAAGTACTGCAAGTAATATTTATATATATACATATATATACTTATATATATTGTATGTTTGTATTATCACCTTATTGGTGTGGAATGTAATAAAATTAAAACAAAAATTGCGCGAAAAAAAAAAAATTATCATCATATTTGTTAAATGTAAAATTATATCTGAAAATCGAAAACAAAAATTGAGCAAGAATCATGACAATTAAATAAGAATTATCTGAGCCAAAGAGCTAGGAATTATGGTTATTATTTTCTCTTAAGAAGTTTTTACTGACTTTGAACTTCGTAGAAAAATCTATAAAACTACTAAATATATATATATATATATATATATATATATATATATATATATATATTTATAATCAGTTCTTGTCTCCTTAAGGATATTTGTTATTCAAGCGTGTATAAACCAGATTTAAGTATACACATAGTTTTCTTACGGCATTTTCGTAGACACGTCGTATAAAGCCATGTATGTGTCTCGAAGATAGGATTCCGTAACACTGTTTGCAGCCAAAGCTGTGTCCACAAAGAACGGACAAAGAGCGTTAAGTCGAACACCGTGTTCTTTATATTGTACTTCATCCTGTATGAAAAGAGCATCAGTGTAATGTATACGCGTATGGAAGTAAAACATTACAACCATTTAAAAACAAAAATTCTATTTCTTTTGTATGGTTAGCCAGTTTGCCAAGGACTCATTAGCATCTCAAACATTACCTACGAATGTTTCGCCGAAGGCATTTTTTTTCATATTATCTATCCGTAATGAACATTTATTTCTACTGAGACTGAGAGTGCAGCGAGGTGGCGAAAATCAAATTTTTAAAACTTTAAACGTTTTATGGACATCAGAAAAAGCAAAATATTGAAACTGGAACATAGCTAAAATTTAATCAAAGTAATTTGAAGCCTGTCACCGGATGTTCTATATAAAAAAGTGGCTACAACAAATGTGAAACATCATATATTGTTTTATCATAGGAAAAACACTTAAAGACAAAATAAATAAGAGATAATTACTACAATTACTTACTGCCCATGAGAGGGTGAATTGCAAGACAGCTGCCTTAGTCGCGGCATAAACGGGTACAAACGGAACCGGGAACAGAGCTAAAATACAAAACAGCATATCACATGTGTACAGCATTATATCTTTCAAGTAAGAACATTACAACAGAGTGTTCAATAAAACATTAAATGAGCATATTTATACTGAGTAACATTCAAAAAGAAAAAAATTCTATTTTTTGAAGGATCCCAAAAAGTTAAGGTTTGCCACAATTCAATATACTGAGAAACTTTTCATTATAACATAAACTCAGCAGTGCTGCAGGGCCTGGACTAATCAAACTTGAATTGATTTTTATATGAAACTAAATGTGAGTGTAGGTTTAGCAGATTTTCAGTGTGAATTGCAGTCTTTGATGAGCTCTGTACACAGTCTATGGCACAACTAAGACTCAACTGTTGACTGTCAACCGATTGTCCCATGAGTACTTTTGAAGTATTCAGTATTCGTACTCGAGTACTTTTCAAGGTACTCGGAGCAAACTCTGCCGGGAGCATTATTATTTTATTAGAAGCCTGCGTCCTCCTGGTGTCAATAAAGGATAGTTGTGGAGCAAATTGTTTTAATAATGAATCAAGCAATGGATTTGTGACCGCAAGATTGTGGGATTTCGTCCCATTTTGACCACCTTCCGTGCTAACATTCCTACTTAATGTCTTTAAACAAGGTTGTGCTCTCTCTACCCATGATTGAAGTAGTGGTCATGGGTGGCGCACAAATGTTGAAAGGGACCCCTTGTATATCCTCATATAGCTGCTTCAGTTGCATGCTCTCCAGGCACCTTAGCAAGGTTACACCAATGAATAGGCCCGAATGACCAATAAGACAAAATGTAAGGTCGGATGAGACTGACATACTCATTGCTATAGGTCATAACTCTATATTTCTTAATAAGTTAAGCTGTATTGGGTAATAGGGAAAGTTAGATAGATAACCTACCAGTAATGGACGCGATGTTGATGATGACACCTCCTTTGCCTCCTTTGTTCTTTCCCATATTTTCCAGAGCTATATAGGTGCCATTCACTACCCCTTTCTACAAATTAAAATTAAAAATATGTTATTATCACAAGAAAATAAATCGTAGCCATAGTACATCGATTAATTTTATATTATGGTAACCACGCAGCACACATGGAAAATCATGAAACACAGACCGCTATTTTGAAAAAAAATACATTTTATTTTTTAACTGCGACATATGGCGCATTTTATTAATTGTAAAATTACTATAAATCCTATTTAAGTTCAGCTAAGGGAATTAAAAGTTTTGAGTAACATCATGACCGTCATGGAGGAAATATGAAGAAAATATCGCATATGAAATATGAAAACTTACTATGTTAACGTCAATCATAACGGACCATTGTGACTCCGATATAATTCCGGCATTATTCACCAAGATGTCGATTTTACCAAATCTTGATTCTGCCTTTTTATAAGCTTCTACAAATATAAAACGAATGTTTAGAGTGAGTACGGTGTTAAAAATATCATATATATATATATATATATCACCTATTACGGAAATGCTTATAACTCTTTTTGGTTTTCTTTGCTAGAGACGACTAGGTTTCTCTGTGCGTTGCATCTGATTAGAGTTTTAATAGTGCGATTAAGTCTCACCAAAGCTTCAACGGTTACTAATCACAAGAGAATATGCGAAATTTCCAACATGTATCTTTAACTCTATCACTATTGGGGCTAGAGAGAGGTCTGGCGTTTAGTGTTTTGTAGCATATGATAATTTGTCAATAACCCAATTGACATTCTCGCACAATTCAAGTTGTTTCTTTTCGAGCGAAAGTAAGCAAGACTCCAAGGGACTTCTTATAAACCACTGTTTTTATTGACACCGTGAAATGTATTCTGTCTGTCTTTACTGTATTATTTTAAAATGAATGTCATTTTTTGGCCTTGTTACTTTTGCATGCTTGTCTTTCTGTCAGTTTACTGTCCCGGGAAACACTTGACCTACGTTGTTTCTTTGTTTGTTTGTTTCTGTACAAGATCAAACAAACAATCAACGAAATGTGGTTTAGGGTTTGAATGGTTGCAACGAGAGATTTTAAATGTAAGATACGGATCCGATTAAATAGGCGGGTAGGACTAATGCCTTGGCACATACATGTTCTCAACAGTGATATTCTTTGTTAAACTGAATAAGGAATGGTAACATTATAAAAATACCATATTAAAAGCACTACACTTGTAGAACTCACTGATAAATTATGCTTTATCCATCTTGATTCTGTTTTTATTGAATCATTATACAGTTAAAGTTGAAACCATTGGGTTAAAAAGTTATTCATACCAAGCCGATGCAAGCTTTAAAGACCAATCAATTATAATTTTCTCAGAAAAATCAGAAACTTAAAAAATACCTGCAAAATCACCCCGTTTTGTCACATCACATTGTGCAAATAAAACATAGCTTTCAGGAAATGATGTTTTCAATTCTGCTTCCGTTTTCGCACCGGTCTCACTATCAAGGTCAACAAAGAAAACCTGTAAAGACAAAAAAAATTTAAAAAGTAAATATGATGAATGAAACATTTAGATAAGGAGCTTTAGTAATTAATCTGACGGCATGGACGAGAAAGCCCCGACCACCTTTGATACGGTTGCCTGATAGGACATTGAACCAAGAAGGCATGGTGTTAATGCACGCGTACACTTCAGCCGTATATTGTACTCGATTTGAAATAGAATGAATTTGACTAATAGCGCACCCTTAGGTTTAAAGTGTACACATGGAGGCGACAGGGTTTTTATAACCCTGAACAGATGGATATTTTGGCTGGGAGACGCGCTTACTCGAGATAAATGGATTGTTACATTCTGTTAAAACTTTTCAATTCTGAAGAGTGACACGCTGGCGATGGGTAAATGTAACACTTTTTAGCACTGGTGTATCAAGAGATGCCGAATAGGATCATAGAGGCTGCGTCAATTAAATTCTGTTATTGCAACTCTTACGTGTCAATACAGGACTCAATGTATCACATTGTACTGAAAAAAAAGAGCGAGCCTTGTCCCATCCCTGCGTTGCTACCGTCTTGTTATTAGAAAAGAAGAAAGAAAACGGATTGCGGTGACTTAGATAGATAGCTTGAGTAGTCTTTATACAAATTATTAACAAATTACTCGGCCGTATTAATACATTGATGATAACCGATAAATCCAGCACTGTGTTGACATTTAACTCACGTAAAAAAAGGGCGTCCGACCTACACATGTGCTTGCATGACCGCGTTTTTAGTCCGGCAATCGCGTTCGCTGATTGGCCAATTAATCTGTCGATGATGCACTCGCCGTCACCTCAAGTTCAATATCGGTAATTTTTGTGTAACTTTCTTGTGTCATACTGAACTGTTCGTAGGGGTGATTCTTCGTCGTTCCTCCCACACAGTCATTCGTAAACGGGTATAAGATTCATAAAATAACAGAGCTAACAGCCCATCACCATGTTACCTTCCAATCTAGTCAACGCAATACTATCTCCAGAGACAAAACTCAGCAAATGTATTCATTATTTATTAGAGTAACGCAAGTTCTGCTTATCATATTTGTGCAATTGTGTATCCATTCGATGAAATAAAACCTGTTTGAGAAACGTTAATACTGAATATTTATGTTTTTGTCGCGAAATTAACTTGTATAAGCTGAGTGTTGTATATTTTATAATGATACATGAATTTTCCTCTTTGAATAGGCGCATGTGTTTCTGTCATGCAAAATAAAATAAAACTGGCACATTTCAACATGGGACTAATAATGTTTAAGCTGTGTGTCATGTTCTGGGTTAGAATTTATTTATGATGTTATTGATATGGTAGAAACACATTGTCACTATGTTGTATGAACGTTCACAATTAATTAAAAATGGAAAATTTAATTTTTCTTTTTCAATGCATGCACCTGCTTTTAAATGTCAAATCTATTATACCGAGGCAAATTTTCATTGGCAATGTGCGCGTTTGAGCGTGTTCTTCCAAGAGACAATTATTTTTCCTGATGAAGATAAAATAAATGTTACCTTAGCTCCTGCTTTTAATAGAGCTTCACTTATAGTCCGACCAATACCACGAGCGCCCCCTGTCACAAAGGCCACAGATCCTTCGACTTTCATGCTTGTACTTCGGAACGGTCACTACAATCACCATTGTAATACAACAGGTTTAATTGTTCAACACGTGCAGACATTGTAGTGACAGAAACTACAAAAAGAAAAAAAAATATAATGTTGTATGATTCAATATAAAAAGGACCTTTAATATACCAATGTGACTGCACATGTTTGCTTGGTGTACGCATTTTAACAATCGGTCGGTATGCCATCGAGTGCCATTTCCTTATGTGCAAATATCACCAGTACCATTACAAATAAACGCGACTCGGAGAATGCTTTATCAAGCTTACGGCATTTATTTGGGAAATATACGGCATATGATCTCCTGCGGTAATGGTGATAGTTTGTATAAGATTACTAATTTCATAGTCGCGTTCATTTTGGCTTGCTTCTCGGTTACAGTGTCTCTTACATTTTGGACATCCCCATGTGTATTTGGTATTTAGAACACTTATAACATCCCTCATCTCTCTCTCCCCTTCATAAGGAAGCGAGGTGTCTGAGTTGCTTTATGGGGTTGAGCGAATTCATTCAAGGGTATCGCGTAAGGCTGTGGTCCATGGTTTTCAAGCTAGCAAATACGTTTGCAAGAGTTGTTTGACCGTACGTTTTAGCCTTTCATTTGCTCTGTTGGCTAGTTGATGGTAGACCGGATTGTTTGATGGTGTGTTATGTTAACAATTCTGTTAAATCATCACTTATAAATTGTTGTCCATTGTTCCTGGTGATAGACTAATAGAGTCCCTAAAATGAAAACTGTGATAGATCAAATTCGACAACTAGAGTGCTGGTAATATCATTTGTAGCAAATACCTCAGGCCATTTCGAATAGTAGTCAGTTTGCACAATTAAGTAGTGAAATCCTCTGGGTGCATATGTGAATGGTCAAATGATATTTATACCAAGATCGTGCCATGGTTCATGTTGTAAGTCGCGGGGCTTAAGAGGTGATTTTTTATTATTGTGCGTTTTGTCGCTGTTTTGCATCGATATGCAGGTTTGGCCAATACACTGATTCCAGGAGGCTTTGTTTAAGCTTTACAATCCCATATTCGCTTTAGCATGGCCTGCTTCGAGTACTGTAGGCTGTAAGCTGAATGAAATGGGGCCACGCTCTCCTCGCCCTAAGCAGATTGTATTCTACACGAATATGGTAGTTAGATAGCAGTTGTTTCTGTACATCTTTCTTGTCAGGCCATCCATTTTTGTACTTAATGCAGGACGAGTGACAGCGTAAATTCAGCAAGTGTGAATTGAGCAAGTGAGTCGGCAATTAGTATTTAACTTGGCAGTATGCGGGACATGACGGCGTATACAGGATATTCATTAAAGGCTACATGCTGTAGTGAGCTGGTTGACAAGCGAGAAAGTGTGTCGCAAACATGGTTGGATGACCTTTGATGTGTTTTCCAACACAATCATGTGTGTATAAGCTAGTTGCCTACTTGAGAGTTGAAGAGGTTTCATTCCAGAACCCTGTTATTTCTGTAGTAATGTGACTAGGGTTCTGTGGTCGGTCTTAAAGGTGAATTGTTTGCCTCGGCGTGTATGCATGTTTAAGCTTTAAGCTCATCAATAATGTACTTCTTTTTCGGTATCAGAGGGTGATCTTGAGATGAATGCCACTTTGCGTATGGTATTCTAAGGCTGTAGCTGTAACAGTCCAGAACACAAACCTTTCTTTGAAGCGTCGCAAGTAACGGTTTCAGCTTCTAGTGTACAGAAGGCGAGAACAGTTGGTCTGACTAAGAGCTGTGTTATCTGATAAATTGCATCTTCTGGTGTCTGCTCCCAGTAGAATTCATGGTTCTTGTTACCTCTTAGCAGTGTTCCCATTGGCATCACAATAGTTGCAAAATCAGGTATGAACTTTGAAAATTACTAGAATATCAGTATCCCAGGATTCTGAGTAGTTCCAGTATATCTTTGGGTGGTTGTATGTAAACTAGTGCTTCAGTGGCAGCTTGTGGCATTTCAATGCCATAACTGAAAATATGTACTCCTAGCTAATCTACTTTTTTGAATTTGTAAATGCATTTTTCTCTGTTTAAATTCAACCCTCCAACATGTAATTTCTGGAGAACCCTCCGGAGTCTGCTGTCATGTTCTTCACTGATGACATCATCTAAATAGTTCAGTGTACATTTTTTACTCCGTGTGATAACTGTTAGACTTACCCAGGAGGAACATTGTGTCCATCTCTATGGCATCATTTTGGGTAGGTTAGCTTTAACCTCCTGTTGTAGTGCGTATGGTTTGAGACTCTGTCTTTGTGCAAATGACACTGCATTTTAGTGAGAACATACTCGTATATAAATCCTTTGACTGTTCGAATACCATGAAACAAATCTTGAAATGCACTTAGTACACGGATACTAGTCATTAACACTTCAGGATCTTGTTCAATACTCTGTTGAAACTTGTCAAAATATCCAGGCCCAGAAAACAGCAGCCTTTCATGGTAACATAGAATTTTGCATTGTGCTCCTTGGCCATTCAGATCTACAGTAGCAGTGAAGTAGCTTTTTGTGTCAGTGTAACGATTTTCGAATTACGTCAACCTGATATCACAGAGTTTAAGAGGGTGGGTTGCAAAATTGTTAATATACATATCTTGATCAATCGATGAAACAGTAGCACCTGTATCGATGACCATCGTAAGTGGACTGTCGTTGACATGAACTTTGGAATGCATGGGTTTGCCGTTATTTGTATCACTTGTATTTATTTTCAGCACAGCAGTGTTAAAAGGAGCAAATTAAGTTTCTTGAATATTATTAGCACTATCTTGAATGGATTCAGCCTCAACAGTTTGTACACCGTCTTATGACATATATTCTTTGGCATATTGATCAACGTTTTGGTAACTACGAGATTGCTTAATTTTTTTCGCTGGACAATTAACATTATTTAAAAGATGCTTGACTGAATCATATCTGGCAGTTTTTTTGTTTAAGGTCCTTCAACCCAGGTGTTGGTTTAACCGTTGAATGCCTGTGAACATATCTGCGTTTGTACTTTTGCACAAGTGAACTGATGCCTCAGCTTAACTACACCTAAACATTTTTTTTCCAGCAATAATTCGGTCTTAATTTTTTCTGGCTAATGTCACTGCCTGCTGTAATTCATATGTTTTTACTGGCCAACTTTGAAACGAATCCGTTGATGTGATGTGTGCTCTCTGTTAAGCGATCTCTGATCATTTCATCTTCAAACGCTTTAAAATCAAATGTAGCAGCAAGCTCATTTAATCCAGTAACACATTCAGATATGGTTTCTCTCCTGTGTTGACGCCTCGCTCGAAAGTTACTTCGTTCAACAGCTATATTAATCTGCCCATTCAACTGGTCAAGTTTGGTTAAAATCTGGGTAATACTTTTATTAGAATGTCCCTGATGAAGATCTTAATCGAAAATTTCTGGCCCTTACTGCATAGACAATGTAGTAAGACAGCTTTTTGTCTTATCTGTGAGAACCATAATTCAAAAACGTAAATTTTTGTTTTTCTTATGGCACATTTGATTCTCCTGGAGCCACTAAGCAGTTCCTACTTCCGCCCTGCACATGAATGGAAAGTGCCAATGCCCGTCCGGCTGTATTCTTTTTATATTTAAGCCTAGCAAAAATAACGTTGCACGCCTGTACCTGTTTTGCTATAAGTGACCCCTTTCGAATATATCCGTATGTGTGCCAAGCTAAATTACATCCAGTAGTACTTAAGAAATATATTAGAAGGTTCTCTTTCACAATGAGCCGTAGTTTTTAGTTAAAAATTACGCATTGCCACCCAAAGTATTGAACGTAGCCGCCAGGGCCACCTTGCATTTGTATAAAAGACTAATGCTGCTGTCCCACCGAAAACATGTAACATCGTAATAATGAACGACGGGGATATTTGAAAACATTTCAGAGGTCACAATTCATGATATGGCCAAATTGCCGTATATATATATTCATGTACATTGAAGGCGAAGGGCCCGTTTTCTTGCCTGTCTATTTTCCAAAATAAAATGTAACCGAGGACCCATGGGTCTCGAAGTTCAAGTGAATTGTCTAGAAGATATTTTCAAACAGATTTTTTTGGTCAAAATGTGGCTTCTCTGAACTTAATTCTTGATCTTTTGAGAAAAACAATGGGTAAATTCTCTATCCTTGAAGTGACAGTTATAGTTATAATCATAACTATACTAAAAAAAAACCGTGTGAAAACAAACTCGAAGGGAGTTTTCCCCTATTGGCAGGTCAGCAATACCTTTAAAATAGAAGGTTTTTGTTGAATAGTAAGGCTTGAGATGCCTCAACGTTCTATATCAAATTGGGTAATGTGACCTTTGCCTTCCACCTAATGACACAAAAATCATATCCGTTTTGATTGAGTGGTTGGCAATACATAAGTCAAGGTCGAAAGCCACATATGAACAAATACATCTGGAAAACAAATCCCTGGATGGACGGACGAACAGACAGATGGTCAGACGAACAGGACTGGGTGACAACTATTGGGAATCCAATGATGATCAATAAAAACACCGGTTCAGGAACACAAGGTTAAACCACAAATGAGCAACATACAAACAGGTTAAATATTAAAATTAGAAAAATACAGGTTGCACCACCAGTTTCCGGGAATCGCCAAAATTAGCCATAGCCAATTTTCAAGTCACAAATCATCACAATTAATTCATTATTACTAACATCATGATACTGGAGGTTTGTATCAGTTTTTTTTTAATTATTCAGGGTTACTTAAAAAGTTATATCTCTGAAGATCCACAGTGATCTAATTTAGGGTTTCTAAGGAGATGTTTTCTTGAAATCCATGGATGTTCACAGAGAAGCTACTTTTGTCAGCGGATACAAATTTTGAATTGATGACGGACGACACGGCGGACGGCCAGATGAACGACGGAAAAGGGGCCACACAGGTCGATGCCTCAGTGTTTCACTGATACTTTTGGTGAGCTGAGCTAAAATATGAAAGTTTAAGGTATTATATGTTGTTATATGCATTTAAGCTATTTACCAGGTAAAACAGTTAAAAAATGTTGATCATGACTGGGTTTAAAATCTGTGAAAGTCATGAAAAATTTTCAGGGACACAGTACAGCTTTCTTCGAATGAATTGTTATTATTTCATATTATTTCATATTGATTCACTTTTACCTTTACTTATATTTATTTTCGGGGTGAACTGTCGGTTAAATTTTGGTCAATTGCAGCGGGTTTAGGTATGGCCTGAAACCAAAATGTACGGGGAAGGTGCGGCCATTTTTTTGTAAAAGCAAGGCTGTGCGCTGCGGGTTTTCTTAACCTGTGTTGGTCGGGTTTTACGACATTCAGGGCTTTCTTTTGCTTGCTGAAGGTACTGAATTCTGGCTCGGATATATATGATATATTATATGTATTATATATATTATATATTATATATTATATATTTATATATAATATGTAAAATATATGGGGGGTTCGGTAAAAGCTAAAGCGCTTGCATGGTTCCGTTCACATGATCTTACTTATATGTATTATTTTGTCGACCATAATTGTCCATGTAACGGTATCCCTTTGAAAACAAAACCCTGATGAGTACACACTCAAAGGAAAGTGAGCTAATTGAAAATTCAGGGCTTTCCAAGTGAGACATTGCAATCGACTTTTACAATTTAAGGTGAAATATGATGCCGTTGTAACCTCACGAAAAGATTATATCCAATTGTCCTGACATAGGCGGTAGGAAATAATAACAAAATTTTAAACTGACCTGATATAAATTGCTGATAAACTGGAAGCTATCCTTAATCAAGATGCGAAAATTGGTGGCTCAGTATACCAGATTGGCGAGGGAAATGAGGTGACCCAGAAGGCCGTCGGGCTGAAACCTTTATTTGTACGTGCGAGACTTGACATAGTCAATGGTTGAAATGGCCCTAAACTGTTGAATGATCACGAAGCTATTTTTTATGCAGACGTGGTACAAAGAAAAAAAAAGTGAAGAACATAAAAAGTGTCCTAGATATTGTACGCTACACTGAAAAATGTGTAGGTACACAAGCGGACATGACACACATACACAAGTACACCACCACTCAGGGAGATCTAATTTCGATATCTAGAGCTCTAGCCCCCGGTTCAGTGAAAGACAATCCGTGTACTAGACCAGCACAAGTAAAGCAAATGTAAAACGGACACTTCGGCCTTAAAGAGATGAACCAGTCGAAATAAAAAAAAAAACTGGAAATATTGTCAGCTTTCAGGAGGGGTACACACTGTTGCGACAATGATAATAATTCATGGTGCATATGAACCACCCAAGGTTTGATTCACTTAATTTTTACAAATAGACTGATTGTTTTTCTTTTTCCTTTTGATAATTATTTTTAAATACTTTTTTATGGAACTTTTGGAATTTTTTTTAAAAAGTGAACTCGTCAATAGGGTTATGCTGTGGTTTGGCGAGAAGTGAACTTCATCGCTCCTTGAAGATGTGTATTTCAGGGCAGCTTACTTCTGATGAATGATTGACGACGCTGTAGTGATGCCCATTACGCATTTTGGATTAAATGGGTGAATGTCCAAACCTGCTACACATGCTAAAAACCATCAAACCACGCTTCAATGTTTCGTAAAATTATCATTGAACGTTATTGTGAGAGAATAAACATATAACGTGACAATCATACGAAAAACAAACGCTGATATCGTTATCTTTGAAAGGGACAAACCTTGATCAGATTATGTCGCCAAAATACACCACAATAACCCTCACACCAATGGAAGTGCCTATTAATGATTACATATTATAAAATCGAATTATTATCTTAAATCCGGTACATTTCATCGCCAGAAAAACGACATAACTCTGTATATTTGTCAGATAAAGGATTTATGCTTAACTGTATGTCCTTGAGGCTGATAGCAGTTAATATTTTGTTATAGATATTTTGGTTTCTTTATGGATTAATCTGATTAGGTCCCCAAGTTCAAACAAACTGATTTCATATTAAGTTCATCTGCGTTATATCGCAATACGGCCTATATTTGAATAGCTCAAACTAGGGCACAATTGTAGTCCAAGCTCACGTAATTGCACTTTATATTTACTCTGATTTCGACCTTATTTCCCAGCACTCAAAAGCCGAGTCTCCGTAAGACTTGATGAACGGCCCAAGCAAGGAGGATTTTTAGTCTATGACTATGTAAGAATATCCCTGGGGAATTTATTGATATCTTGTGAGGGGAACAGACACGATTAACGACTGCACTAACAGTAATCAATCCTGAAATTAAACATGCGCAATCTTCATAAACTCTAAAATTTAGCCGTTTAATAATTCATTTTTCGATGTTTTGAAAGTAAAGTACCATTAAATCAATATAATTAAATAATAAATTAAATATATTAGGTAATTAAAAACTGTACATTTTTAGACCCTGGAGTTAATCTCCACATAAAATAACTACAGCGTTTATGTTACGTCATTGTCTGTCCGTCTGAACCTCGCCCTCAAAGCTCACAATAAAAACAAAGACCAGCATATAAGATAAACGCATCTTTACTGCATTTACCCTATCCAATACATCAAAGGTATCGACTCTAAAACAAAATTTCGAGATCTGTTGGAATTCCTGGGACGCCCACACGATCCGCTGCACTCTGACGTCAATACCCAGACCCATTTCTTCTGTGCTGGACTCGTGCGCCCCAGTCCACACTAGCCGTATCTCGATTAAACCCCTGCGAGGGCCCCAACCCGTCCCGCGAGCTGCTGGAGCCCCGCAACCGCCCAGTCCCGCGAGCCCCTGCGGGCAGACTTTTTCAGGATTTTGTGGGGCGGGGCGGCCAAAAATAAATTCTCTGAGGGGCGGGGTGGGAGCGGGCAAATCAATGGGATATACTGAGGGGGGCGGGTAACATGATATTTTAGTGCGGGTTTCTGCGGGCCGAAAACATGGTTATATAGTGAGAAGATGATCCCATTTACTTAAATGTAAAGCACTTCAGGTCTGTGTATGTTTCTTTCGTTTTCAATTTTCTGATATACTATATTGCACTTGTGAAATATATAAATTCCCTGAGTTCTGAGACAGATTCATCTTTGCAGAGACCACTTTTCAGAATATTGCACATATGTACCTGGGACTAGTGTTGCATAAATATAGACTGTTCAGCACTATAGGCCTATACTTGTGGCCAGTCTAAGATATAACGTAACATGGATGAGGGTAGAGCATGCCTGTGATGTTATAAAAGTCACAGAATGGATGCATCTGGCTCTGTCACAAGCTGGGTATTGCTTTAGATAACTTAAAAAGACTGAGGTGTGCTAATCATGGATGAACCAAAGAGCACTGAATAGTTTAGAGGACTGCATTAGCAAAGCAGAATGAGATAACGAGTATGGGGCTCATGTAAAATCTTTTTTTGTGTACACAACCATGACATAGGGCTGACTCCCTCTGTAGTTCTATTCCCTTCCCCTTTCAGTTAATTAGCTGATCGTCGCTTAACAGGATTGCGCTCTTTATAAAAAAAGTGTGAACTTTGGTGAGCTAGTACGTACTGTCATTTAGCTACTGCAGCTTTAGTGATGCGTAGTGTAACTCTAGGCAGACAACCTTAATAGAAATTGATTGTTTTTTGCTTAAGTTTAATTTTATGTTTCCGTATAGCGGCATATACGTGGTACAAATGTTTAAACTGTAATTATGTTGTTAGCTACATATCTGAATATGTCGAATTTATAATTACATTAAATATTTTAAGGAGACGCAATGGCAATATATGATTAGTGTATCCCAGTTGCTGACATTTTCAGTGATATGGCAGTAAATAATTGTATTTTGGTAAGTGGTATTTCTTTAAAATAAAAAAAATGTATGATAATTATATTACACTCGTCCTTTCCTGTGAAAAAAAAAAAAACTGGAAAATGTCCTGCCATCAACTAAACATGATAACGCTATCTACTCAGATGCTCATTCATTATTAATAGCTGAAAATAAATCATATTTCTTTTAGTTGGCTACCTTTTTGGTTATCCCTTATGAATATTTGCGGTTTGAATGCGGGCTGACTTTTGGTAAAAATACGGGGCGGAATGGGTGAGGACTGAAAGCTAATTATGCGGGGCGGGTGTGGGTCGATTTATTCTTTGTAGGTTCGGGGCGGTGCGGGGCGGGTTTTGACAAATGCGGGGCGCGGCGGTTGCGGGCTGGAAGTTTGTTTTGCGGCGCGGGTGCGGCCTCTAAATGCCAGCCCGCGCAGGGCTCTTATCTCGATACTTCTCGTCACGCTTTGAGGAACCTCACTCCTCCGCCGGCCACACTCGAGCGCCCTGAACCTGAAGGAGAGTAGTGAATGGTCTGGCTTTCTCTGGTTGGCTCTAGCCATCATGTGCTGGAGCATCAACAACACTCCATTGTTTGATTTTTAAGTATGTTAAGCATAATTTCCAATGGAATTGACAGTATTGTTCAATTATTTTGTTAATCTGTGGCCAATCAAAGAGGTGTTGTCCAAATGTTTGTTTGGGACTGCTTTGGGGGTTATTTTGGACTTCACTGCATTCGGGCCAGGATAGTTAAAAAAGGAGATACAAAAGCCCCCTTTTTCTTGATCTAGTTTGACTGAAGAAAACAAATTCTAAGGTAAAAAAAGTTTAATATCAGAATTTATTTTGAAAATTATTTGAAAGAGGACCAAAGCTCAGGTGTTCTAAAGTTGTTATATAGGGAAAATAAATACAGCCACGTGTCCCCCAGATGCTGGTTAGCGACTCAGCGCCTCATCAGAGTTCCGCCCTCCCGGGATGTCCGCTTGTCCGTCAGCTGGACGGTATACCCCCTCTCAGCGCCCCCTGCGCTCTCGGTCTGCGCTCTAAGTCGTTGTGGTCTCACCCGGGGATAAAAGCTATTAGAAAAATACACAGAATACTCATAAGTCTTATGGCCATTTCAAATACCACGGCACGCATGCCTAGAAAGGTTCCTATACCGGAAACGTAATATAATACCCCTGGGCCTATTCACGTTTCACACAGTCGAACATTTAAGATTCGTATTTAAGTTACGTATTACTTGCCCGCGCCAAACGAAATAACTACCTGTGATGCCCTTACAGTAGGTGGCATTATTAACGATCGTTATGATACATCACATATTGACATTTTGGGAAACCCCCGTATTTCCCTCAATTATACATTGCACATGGAATGACCAACAGCCCTGACTCAAACTGTTAACTAAACATTTAAGCTTCCTTTGGCTTTTCTAATACATTACCACTAAAATTATACGCTACTTTGCACATGGGATTACAAATACGCTTACTTCTCGAAACATCGAGTTAACTATTTTTTTAATGAAGCCTTTAACGAACCGTTTAACGAACCTTGGAAAGAGTCCACTTTTAGTGTTTACAATCTGTATTCATACCTTGAGATAACAGTCAAAAGTCTAGGCATTACATTTACAAGAAAGAGACAAGTGAGAACAACTTCGATGGCACTCCAAGATCTGCGGCTTCTGTCTTGCTGGCGAACGTTTCAGTTAAAGTGCGATTTGGACAAAAGAATTGAGTCCCTTTTCACTGGACTCCACTGAAAGCTACTGACTATTCATGAGGTGCATGAATTACAAAAAATTAACAATAAGCAGAGTACTTGGTAGCCCTAGGAATATTCATTAGCTTCGACAAGCTAGCTAAGCCTTTTACAAAGGCGTGCCCCTTCACCTCTGAACAAGCGACCTTCGAACTTACTGACCCTAACGCAAGATCCCGATGTCCCATGCACAATGAGCGCTCGCTCGACCAGAACAGTAAATGCCAATTCTTTTCTTTCTCTATTATTGCCTAGCTACAAAGTACCTAGATATGACTTTATATTTCTCCATTGGTAGTTAGACGAGACTGAATGTATATACCCTCCTCTCTCTGAACAGTGAACCCTTAGTAAAGTTGATTATTATATGGTCATGAAAGAAACATGATCCTTCCATCAATCCCTCATTTAGGAAATCTTGTTCTCTTCTAAAGCTTCAGGGTTCTTCACTGGCGCCATCTCGTGGTAACCATCTCCTTCTACTAAGATTGCGATGGTCTTATCATTTTCCCGGTCATCCTTAACGATCCGAAGGACAGCGTCGGATATCCTTAAAGTGCAATTGCAAACGATGCTAAAACCTGCACCGATAATTATTGTGTGCAAGCAAAGAGCAGCAAACAGCATCGGTGTAGGTCATCACATCCACACAAGTTATAACTGCACGCGATTACTATCGGTGCAGCCAAGCTCACTCGATAATCGTCCCGAATGACCAAGCCATGCGGCTCCACTTCATACGGGATCAGCAAGGAGAACCCTCAGCTATATCTGTTCAAAAAGTTGCGTGACTAAAAATATAGACTAACGCAGGATAAAAAACTGGGTTTTCTTTGGCAGATACTGAGTATTTTGAAATCATCCAGCACATTTTCAAATTAAAATTCATCATAAATCTGAATACAAGAAGACGTGTGTTGTAGGCCTAAGTTAATCATTAGGCCCATTTCGGTTGTGTTGAAACAGTTATTATTAAGGCCTCTGTTTACACCGTGATATTTCTGACAGATTGTTTATACCGTGATTTTTCATCTGCCAGAACTATTTTTTTATTTTCTTTTATAAACTTATCTACCAAATAGATGACTCGGTAACTGTCAAATGTAAAATAACCAGACTTAACCTCGGTGGGTATATTTTGCGCCCTACGGTATGCTTTTTAGGGCATATACAGAACGCATCCAGGGTCAAGGAAAAGCGGGGGTCATACCCAGGAGGACTAATGACAATGCCTTTAAAAAAGGTCCCAAGGTCCTGGATCCGCTTCTGAGATATATATAATGTGTGTGTGTGTGTGTATATGTGTGTGTGCGTGCCAAGTAGTAGGAGTTACAAACTGGCAGATTTTATTATATTTTTTTAACTTTTTATTACTTCTCGTGGGGCAATTTCCGCTCTGGCGAGCACAATGCCTAACGCTCCCTGTGTTTCGTGGAAAGACGAGGGGAAAGATTCAGTTGCTCTTAGGGTGGAAAGTTTCTTCTCCAGAAATTCTGTCTCTTGCATTATATATACTTGCCTCACTTTTTGCCTTTTCCTCCTCAATTAGCAGTTCTAGGCACTCTACATACTCTGCAGTACCTCTCGCAGGTTTAGCTGCTGCTGGTGGCGAAGGGCGGGGATAGGGGTGGACTTTGAAGTCTTATTTTGGCTGCTCTGTTCAGGTATTTGTGGGGACTACTTCCCAATATATATATATATATATATATATATATATATATATATATATATATTTCTTATCCAGAGGGGGTTCGTGGCTATCTCCACATGATTTGCAGTGACGCCCCGACATCTGGTGGTCGTCTTGGTCATGTATACCCTGGTTCCAGCAACCAGCAATTAAGCACCTTGATGTCGAATTGTTTACAGGAGAATATAAAAATGACCGATGTTCATTCAACATCGAATCAATGTTTGTTTATGTCAAATCGAGATCAGTGATTTTTCATATATATATATATATATATATATATATATATATATATATATATATATATATATATATATATTTACCTATCCGTTTTGAATTTTCCTAGAAATGCCCGCAAGTCATACAAGTAGGACGCTTAACCAAGCACGTGTCTCGTATAATAAACCCCCCCCCCCAACTTCCATTCTGCTTCGTTCATTCTACATCAGTTTCATCCAAAACAGTACTAATTTAGCATTAATAATTACGGTTCATACAAATTAGTTCCAGAACCTTTATCATTATTAAGGATCAGCAGTTACAGTAACCAAGCTCAGAAGTCTCATACTGATCACTTACATGAACGATGCTGCTAGGGCTGCCATCTGACTGCCTGTTGTTAAAATAATCCGCCTAACCATTCTGGCATCTCCAGTCCAACTTAGATCCGTGCTGCCATCTGGCTGTTGATAATGAAACTAACCATCAAAACACTCTTTCATCCCCGCCATACGGGATATCGTTAGAATTAACAAGAATGCTGTCAATGTTATCAATTATAAAGTAGAATCTATTATTAATTATTAATTATTTGTATTAATAGCAGCATAAACCTGATATTCTCCTACGTTCATTCCCGAACAAAAACATTTGACCAGGCGCAAAGCCATAAGCAACAACAGTTTTCGAATTTTTCTGATCGATTTTCCTTGTAATGACAGTTGGTGGAAAACAATATCAAATAACGTATGATTAATCTTACAATAGTTTTCCTATGTAATGATAAGTTGACAGTAATTTTACTGGATTTATAGGCTGAAATTATCAAGAAAGTGTATGATTTTACCTTCTAAAAAGAAATGTTCGAGCGGCTGGAGCTAAAAATTGGTAAGTATTGAAAATCAAAATTAAAATTTTTTGATGCGGGGGTTTAAAATTGATGCGGGCGGTTCCTTCGAACAACACGTTTTATTTATTTTTTTTTTTTTGCCTTATGCATGTTTCACTCATATCGATTAGAACCAGATTTACCATTTGACGTAATCAGCGCTCCTTCCGTAATAAGCGCCCCTACCGCATTTGGGGGGGGGGGGGGGTAACGGTTAAGGTACCGGGCTCATGATCGAGAGGTCGTGAGTTCGAATCCCGGTCAGACCCCCACCGTGCCAAGACCCTTAGGCAAGGTCCCAACCGCAAGTGTGCCTCAATCAACCCAGCAGTAGAAAAGGGTACCAGTAAATACTGGGAAGGTAACCTGCGATGGACAAGCGTCACATCCAGGAGGAGTTTAACTTCTAAGTCATTTCACGCTACCGAAACCGGGATAAGCTCCGGCCTGATGAGCCATTAGGCTCGGGTGTAAAAGCCCAGCAGACTTTAAATTTACCGGATATGGTAGGAGTTCACATTAAGAAAACTAAGGGATGAGCCATCCTAACCTCACCTTTCTCTCTATCCAATATAGCGTGGCTGCAACGTGATGCTTTCATTTCATCCCGCCAAGCTTAAAAGTTACCGCCAGTTTTTATTCTATCTCCGTCAGGCTTGATCATATAATAAAATAATATATGTTGCACACATCAGATTCAGTGGTCAAGTGATATATAACATTGATTTACTGTGTCTGTAAAGTCCGACCCCGCAGGTTTCCATGCTGATCGGGTGACCTGAATCAGGTACGAGTGCATGTAAAATAAATTTTCTTGGTGTTTGTTATTTCTAATAATTTATATATTCTCTTTGAATAATATTAATAAAACACAAGAGACGTATTTGTCAATATGCTGGTTTGAATAACTGAACGCCAACGCTGTGTCGTGCAAGGTCTGTCCCCTGAAGATGATAATCCACGTAAAATTCAGATACGTATAAGGATGTCTAAATGAATAAAATATATGTAATTGGTGTTTGTTATTTTTCATAATTAATATGTTCTCTCTTAAATAATAGTAATAAAAAAATGAAGACGTCTTTCAAACGCTATGCCGCGTTTGTCAATGTACCTGCCGTAAAACTAATTACAGCTGATATGATGCCCCAATTGACCATTTGCAAATCATTAGTAAACAACAGGTTGCACGGTCAGATGAATATTTTTCTTTATCGTGGCAGTTTAATGTGATAGTTGTATATTACACTTGTATGTATGACATGAAAAATGCAAGTTATCCCGCCTGCACAGACGGCTATGGCTGCAAGAACCGTTAACTGGGAATTCTGACACTTTCATGTGTCGTACTGCCGCGCTTTATGCGAATGCTTCATTCACGGGTAATAATATGTCTCGCCTTATTTGTTTTTCACTGTAATTCAAAACGATCCGAAACAAAATGACTTCCTTGTTCTGGGAGCGGTAAACGACAACGTGACCTAATTATAATAACAGGCAATGAAACCTGTCCAATCAACCAAGGAAATCACCTGCGGCTTTGGGTTTAACAGCAGCCCAGATTTGGAGACACTGATTCTAAAACACGATGAGGTCAAGGGTCAGATGTTAATTGGACCCTGCATGGCGGTGGATTTCGATACGGCTCTTGAGTATTCAATTTAAACTGGAACCTAAATTTGAAAGGAAAAACTAACATGGAGCAAAGAATCCAGACATGATATATTTTTATACAAGGATACACAAATCGTATGGGGTGTAACTTTTGGATGTAATATATTTGAACAATGTAGGACAAAATGGACAATTATTGGTGATGCAATTCCATGCCATCTACCGGCTCATCGGCTGTCAAATGTATTTGTACAAGGTGACCGGCATAATCGGGGTACCGACGTCCAGTATCATTTTTCTTCATATTTCAAATAAATACTGTTTTACATATCTTGATATGAACATTTTATATATTCTACTACCTTATTAGGCGGAGACTTATTAAAGAGTTCATTTATTACCATCATTATTATTCTTCTTCACCTGCAAAGGAAATCTCGAACTGCAGTTATTCATACAATTTTTGCACTCACATACAACACAAAATTAAATTGTCTGCAAAACGCTATAACTTGGATTAGTTATTATTTTTCACAAATTCATACAACCTTCGCTAAATATCGTTGGTTTTTCTGAATTGTCGTGAATGTGCTGTAAAGTCAAACACGTGTACAAAAGCCGCAGTGTTAAAGGATCGTAACGCACTTCCACCTAACAATGGCCAAATATCGTTGGCTTTTTTTTTTCTGAATTGCCGTGAATGCGCTGTGAAGTCAAACACGTGCACAATTTTAATTTAGAGAGAGCCCGGGACGTATTAAATTGAACACGGTATATATGCTTTTGAACAGTCAGCTCCTAACACGATTCCTCCGTGTTTGGCTCTTTAACATTGTAAAGTACGGAGTACCCGCCCGGCAAAGTAAAGGTGTCTGATTGTCTCAAAGCTTATTGTAAAGACCGTTACCATTATTTCACAAACCATAATTATATTTTGCTAGACCTTGAGACGATCCATTCGACCTAATCAGATGAAATCAAAGCCCGTAGTGTCAATAATAATCGGTTCTATTTAGTAGATAGAGGAGCGTATATAGATACGCCATAGGCGATTGCATTTAACATGCATTCTCCTGACAAACTCGCCTTCCAACCTCCACGCAACCGTTTCGCGTTTTTACTTTAAGCGTTATGTTAACAATACTGATTTTCTTAGCCTTATCAAGTTAAGTTAATTAGAAAAAATATCTATAGAATACCAGATAATGGATAAAGATCTATTGGATAAACCTATGTTTGAAGTGTGGTGTCTGTATCGAATATGCAATGTATATATATATGCAATGTAGATGGATCATGTGACGTACTGAATAGTGAATATATATTAGTCCGGGGGCTGAGGGGGTCCTGTGTGCAATCGCCTGTCCCCTAATTTTTACTTCTGATCCAGGTAGGACACCTTTAGAGGAGTAAAAAAAATTTGGGTAGACATCCTGGATCGCGGGCAGAAAGGGTGAAATTCAAGATGGCGTCAAAGATGGCCGCCGAACCATTGAATCATACATAACTCAAAAAGTATTTGGGGCAGGGGAATGATTTTGGTGTATTTGCCTATGTTTTCGGGGTCAAGGAATCCATTGAAAACATATCCAAGACAGTACTGTTTTTGGTTACGGTGATATTCAATATGGCTGCCAATATGGCCGCTGTACCATTGAATCGGATATGACAGGTTTGGGGTTGATTTTGGTGTTATCGACTGTGTTTTTCAGGGCCCAGGGGGCAATTTAAAATATCTTCAAGACTATACTGTTTTGTTTCTGGGGATAATTAATATGGCTGTCAATATGGCCATTGTACATTTGAACATGTATGACACTCCATGGAGTAGAGGTAGGGGTCTGATTTTGGTATCTTTGTCCCTGTTGTCACGGTCAAACAATCTACTGAAACCAACTCCAAGACAATACTGTATTTGGTTTAGGTGATATTCAATATGGCTGCAAATATGGCTTCTTAACAGTTGAGTCATGTCTGACAAGCCAAGGAATTAAGGTTGGGGATTCAGTTTGGTGTCTTTGCCTATGTTTTCAATGTCTGGGATTCTTGAAATTATTTCAAGAAAATTTTTTTGTTTGTTTGGTAAGCTGCCAATATAAGTTTCTTTGATAACTGCTCCAATTCATATACATCTAATATAGTGTGTGTTCAAATCATGTTCTTTCACAAGTCTTGGAGAACAAAGGGCCCATTGACTTTATTATTTTATGTCCAAGGAGACATTACAATGACCTCCCTTTACTTTAGCTAAGACATTTTTGTTTATAAAACCTTTAAGACTGATGCCCTGTCTGACTTTCTGGGTGCTCAAAATTAGATTTGCTGCTTGTAGCTAACAAAATATAGAACACCATGACCCCGTTTCAATTGTTGATGGAGATTTAGGATGGACCTAAAATTTTATTTGAGAAGATTCATGGTCAAACTGTAATGATTTGTACCAATCTGACTTTCAGTGTTAAATTCGTGTTTTTCCTTTAGCTCACAGCATTAAGATTACAGTGATCTTGTTTAGGGATTCGACAAAAACTTTCCAAAGACCTCTCTGGATGTTATATTAGAATGCTCTAAGAACCTAATTTCAGGTTTCAAAGGAGATTTGCCCAAAACTTCCCTGTATGTTAGGTTTAAATATTCTAGGGTTTACGGACACCATTCGAACCCAGTCAGACTGTCTGGGTGTTCAAGATCATCTTTCAGCCCTGCAGCTTCCAGAATATATGTCACGATGGATTCACTTTAGATTTCCTTGAAGATATTTCCAGAAGCTCCTATGTTGCGTTAGAGGATTCTGGGCCTAATAGATACTATAAGTTCCAATCTGACATTCAGGATGCACAAATCATTTTTTTTTGTTCCTAGAATATAAATCACAGTGACCTAATTTCTTGTTTTTTAAGGATATTTGCCTAGGCAAATGACGTACAGTCTGCTGAGCTAAAAGAACAACAAACATGAAGAAAATGACAGAACTTGAGACAAATCCAGGGCAAAAGATGTTCTGCCAGTGGAACTATCACATATGCCAACAGGCTGTGTTGTTGGTGTCAATGACATAAATAATAAAATTCAGTGTTACCACCTTTAGGGGACTATTTGAACAGTTCCTGGGCTTGGTGCTCGGATATGTGTCAAATTGCACAACGTATAGGTTTCTTTTTTTACTCTTACATTAAGGTATCTGTGAAAGACAAAGGCGCACATTGAAAACTCATGTTCTTGTTGGCAATAATTCTCTGGACACCAAACAACTAAGGGTTCTGGACAGTTTCTCTCCATCATCAAATAATAATATTAAACTTGAAGCTTTCCTCAGAAAGTGTCAAGTGAAATATATTTTACGCAGAAAGACCTGAGTGTACACTAGAATAGTGCAGGTTGGTTAATATTTCCCTTAAGACATAGTCCGTCAGAAAATGGATCGCTCAAACATCATCCTGCATTAGTCTCTGATCATGAACAGGCGGATGTCCCAATCATTCATCTTGTCCCCTTTTGGGGTAAGAAATGAGCTGAAACAGATCATTATCATCGCTGGTAAAACAGATGTGATTGTACTTGTATTGTGCATTCACATCTGTTTGTGTCAAGTGGACTTAATGAACTGTGGCTCAGAGGGAGAACTGGAGACAAAAGCGAGGTATATTCCAATTCATGATCCGACAGAAGAATCGACCAGCTTATATTTATGTTCTTCCAGCCATTCATGTCTTGACTGGAAATGGCGCTATTAGCAAATTTGGACCACTGTACCAAAGCAACAACAATAAAGCAATTGTCTCCAATATCCTTACACACACACACACCCTCACACACACACACACACACACATATATCAATATGGTCTGAACATTGTATAAATAGCCCAGTGTATCGAGCAGGGTAACCTGTGATAAGTAAAACAGATGGGAAATTTCCATAACATTAACACAAATAAGTCGACTCTTATCCGTGCGTCGCATAGTCTTGTGGGTAGCTGAAAAAAAGTTGAAAATTGAACACAGGACGATCAGTTATATCATATATATTAAGTCGGTTATCCCGTTTCGTTATACTTTACCGGCCTAATCATAAGAAACTTCATCAAGAAGGCCCGCGTAAAGAATGCGTACTCGTGGTTCAGTGCATATCATTTGGTGACATCTATATCGGTCGTCTCCATTTATATGTGAAAACGCAAGCTGTATAATATAGAAAACGTCCATGTTAAAATGATGTTAGTTGATAGGAGAGACACATTGATCTTAAAACAAAAGTGTGTTTGGCTTTTGGAGAATAATTAAAAAAACCTTATTATATAGCCGTGCTAGCAAACTGTGGTTTTACAATCCGCCTAGCCTTGCCTCAAAGCAAAAGGAAACATTACTCATGACTGGCTTTGCTTTCTCATGTTAAATAGTATTCCCCTGTAGAGTCTCTTGCTGAAAAAATAAAATGTTTGACTCATACGAATTTCTCTCAATCATATTGCTGTCAATTGAGAGACCCCGGTATGCTTCCTGTTCGGATCTTCCCTTATATATGCCTTGCATCCGCCATTAGGATTCCTTTTGTTTCTTTTTATCACCAAGTAAGTTTTTTTTTATTGTGATAGTCTCTTCCAGATGGTGAAGACGAGTACTGGAAGCCATTTTATAGGGGTAATACCCACTGATATACATAAAACACACACAAACATATCCATATCAGTATCCGCATGCGTATCAACACCCCGTCGGCGCAGGTGAACACGTCATTTTATCGCGTTAGCTTGACCATTAACTGAATCTTTTGGCCCTTAGAGTAGAACGCAATCTGTCTTTACTTATCTGAATATGACATGACATGAATAAGTAGTTAATGCCGAGCTTTAAGATAAAGCCTGAAATATAAAAACTGCATTGACATTTAGCCCCTCATTTAAAACCGAGCAATCTACTTCAAGAATTGACATTTATCGTTTTAAAACTGACAGAAATGCCATTTATCAACAGCACCAAATTAAAAAAAAAATCTTTGTTACATCTACTGTTTAGTTTCAAATATAACGGTGCTACACAGATAAAATTGTAATATACTGCAATGTATGTGCCGCTGCTTTTTTATGAAGACTGAGTTTTACTGGTGTTAACAAGTACCAAGGAAATCAAAAATGTGTAACTCAATGACTAATTTAGCTGCTATTAAAATCTAAAAAAAAACTCTCCCTCTGGTGATTGATGTATGATGTACACATTTGTCTTAGTGTCAGGAGATTCTCTCATAAAACAAAAGTACTCTATTTGAAATTTATAAATTATTTTCATGAGGTACAAATTAGTTCTTCATGTCCTGTCATACGGGAACAACGGGAACTGCATAGTATATTTTGGTTAAGGTTTTTCATTTACCTTCCACTCAAAATAAAGTATTCATATATATATATATATATATATATATATATATATATATATGTTTATATACGTAATATATGTATATGTATTTATATGTATAAATAGCATGTTGTTTCATTGTATAAAGAAATGAAATACACAAAAAAAGTCGGTTCAATTTAATGGGCTCACATAAAACCGACCTTTCTGTGTATTCATATTCCATTTACATATATATACTAGCTCCTAAAATCAAAATATAGAACCCTCGCACACCGTTAGTTACAACATAACATCCCCGTATACTACAACCTCTAAAAAGAATTATCCATGATCTACAATCTTTATTAGAATCAGACGCTATATTAAAACCCCTCTTTCCTGACACACCGATCCTCTCTTTTAAGCAACCCCATAATCTACATAAAAGATTTAATTAGTACAAAATCAAAGCTTCAGATATAACACTAACGGTACATTCCCATGTAAAAGACCGCGCTGTCGCACATGGCCACTCATAGTCCGCAAGGAAACCCTAATTATCCAAGGTGCCAATCACACTGTACAGGAACCCCTTGACTGCACCAGTAAAGGGGTAGTCTATGCAATACTATGTAAAATATGTCCAGGAGTTATTTATATAGGTGAAACCAGCCTTATGCTAAGTCTCAGAATAAATGGCCACAGACAGTCCATTAAAGCGCTAATCACTAACTTACCGGTCGGAGAATATTTCTCTCAACAGGAACACTCGTCATTATGTATGCAGATTTGCGTTCTAAAGGGCCACCTTCCCGACACACGACAACGACACATATGGGAACTAAAATTGATTGACAAATTTGACAGGATTAAATCGCGATGCCGGTTTCATGGCACACTAGAGACATTGAGACCTACCATAATATTAAAAGCACCGAACGACCCCTCCATATCGATAATGACGTGACGTCATTCCTCATGCTAAGGTGCACATTCCCGTCACTGATACCGCCTTGTTATGAGATCACCTCTCAGACTTACACACAATAATAATATCAAGTAACTGACAAAAGTCATCATCTTATTCGTAAACTTTCTGATACAGACTATTTAATATATCATTTAATATACCATTTATGTATGGATTATCTCTATTCATAATCATGGGGTTGCACAACAAGATCGCCACCACATTAGTCGTCAATCATCATCAACATTCAGCCGATGAGCATAATTTATGAACCTTTATTGTGTTAGAGGACATGAACTCAACATAACCCGGACACTCATAACCTAGCAATATGGGTAAATAACAATGACACACTCAGAATCTGGTTCAACATGGTACAAATTCAGAATAACCAATCACAGATCCATAACATTATACCATGCATTATGGTCATTAGAAATTGTTTATCTAACATATATATACAGCCGATTTCTATACCTTTCCACTTGATACCCGATGAAGAAGCCAAAGCTTCGAAAGCTCGTGGTTGAATTTAACAGTTAGTCAACACTAAGGCGTCTTCATCCTGTTATCTATATACTTAGAGACTAACACGGCTACACGCATTCTAAATATATATATATATATATATATATATATATATATATATACATGTATATATATATATATATATATATATATATATATATATATATATATATATATATATATACAAGTGAACAGGTGAGACATTCCCAGAAAACAACGAAAACACGAAAACAAGTCGTCTTTTATACAGGTGTGGTCCTTCCTTTAACACTAAACAAGTTTTACTTTATGAAGTGTAGTTATATATAGAACGATCAGATAAATCAAGTAGGTGTATAAGGCGTTCCCATCTGGTAACCTTCCAGTCTGCTGCTGACTGCAAACCTACAATGAAGGTGACCATCAGCGTTTTGATATTGATGTCAATCATTTCCCTCAGTCCTGGTAGGTAACAACACCGGTAACTGTTATTTACTATGATGTATGTCTTAATGAATATTTAAATTTGACAGTCTCACAGTGCACTGTTTAGATATAAATATAATATTAAATATTATCATACATAATATTATATAGAATAATATAAATAAATATTACGCGCGGGCCACATCAGGAATGATTAGATTTAGGAACAATATGTTTGAATTTGAATTTTTCCTGGGAATTTTTCCTTTTTTATTTAATGTCAGACCATAAAGGGACGGCTATCAATTTTTCGAGTGCGTTTCCTACATGGCGATTACACACACACACACACATATATATAAACTTTAATCGGTGTTCTAGTCCCATTGGTTTAAAACAACATGCATTTGATTTTATGTCAAACGTAGCATTACACATTGGTCTTCGATTTGGTGACTGCTACTGAACCCTAGGACAGAAATCGTAATATTATAATCAAACTAAATCACCAGGTATCTTGTTTATTTCGCTGCCCCCCCCCAAAAAAAAACAACTTACTTTATTCCTTGTTAGTTCATGGATATGTCAGTCATTTCTACCCAGCTTTCGCCAAAATTTTTTCTAGGCAGTCGTCAGAAAAGTCATGTAAAACAATACGATAAGGTACCGTTAACACCAGCATCCAAATACCAAGCTTTCCCCGTACACTATGACAACAGTCTTTTTCTGCAGGTGTTTGCTCATCCGGACGCTCTGGGGAAAAAATACATTATTGCACAAAAGCACTAATGCTTGCCGATATTTTTTTTCTTTCGTTATCTTCTATTGATTCTTTCTCTCTTTACGTCAATTGTCATGCACTTTAACTCGTTTTATCGATGACCTATTTTCGACAAATGATGATTATGGTATTCACTATGTGAGTCTCCTCTGTTTCAGCAATTGCATTTTCGATTTTTAAAGCGAGCTCTTCTTTTTTGCCGTATGTAAACCTCCTCTTCTACTAACGTTCGAATTACTTTCACTGTAGCTGCTTCCCCCATAATTGCTGCCTTCTGGTCCCAGCCCTTGCAGCTTCTAACTAGACTCACCGTGAGACCACTATTAGTACCTAAATGAAACTTTCTTGAGCTTCTTAAAGGCTAGTATCTTTGTCAGACACCGGCGACATTAAGTTTCCTGAAGGCTTCGAGCCAAAGGCGTGTCGCCATAGATCAGAGGACATTCTCTAATGTGAAAAAGTATCTATTTGTTTTGAATTGGCATCAATTTGAGGTTAGATCAGACAATCAGTGTGGAAATGAAAATGACGATTATCACGAGAGTTACTTTGTCTTTATACTTGATGATTCAAAGCACATCAAAGTTTTCATGTCTGAATTGAAGGTCTTGATCCTTGCTCCAGAAATCACTGCAGAATACTGATTAAAAAAAAAAACTTGCTAGAACTTGAAGGTATGACATATGATGTAATTTCGCTGGATATATATAAATAAATATATATATATATATATATATATATATGTTTGTATATGTATATATATATAATTTAGGAAAAATGTGTCCTCCGTATTGTTGTCCGCAATTTTGCAACGATCAGGAAGGGGCAGATATAATGGAAATCAAGAAAGGTAACTTTTCTAGCTTTCTTTTATTGCATCTACTCTTAAATATAACTGTGGGGAAATATTTTCTCATCCACTGAGCACTTATGCATCTTTGGGTCCAAGCCTATAAACTATCCGAAGAATGAGGAAATATGTGATTTTGCCATGCTTTTTGAATCAATTTCAATTTTCAAACAGTGATTAAAGATTTGTTAATGTCTTAAAAGACTGTAAACAGTACGGGATAGAAAATATATGTACATATGTACATTAGATACTGCGAAATTAAAGTTATCATGTTAAAAATCCACATAATATCATTTTTTTAATGAAGAGCAAATTTATCCTGCTGATATAATGCCTCTGTCTGCTTATTTTGGCTTTTCAGGAGAATCATTCGATAAAGAAAGGGATCCAAAAGGAACGAACATAGGTAATCTATTTTTTCTAGAGCACATTTTCTTATTTTTCCTGTGAAAAAAATCAATATAATGAGTATAACGTTGACTTCATATAATATTCATCCGACTTCAATTAACCTACACGGTCCTACTGGAAATTAAATAAATGAATTTGAAGATGTTCCCTATTTTTATGAATGCATACATTTCTTCTTAATATTATTTATGATTTGTTTATATTTCAGTGGATATTGAAGAAATATGAGAGCACTAAAGTGCTGTCCTGGAAAAGGGCATACTCAATAAATCATGTCTTCCAAAATCTCTTAATTTATTGTGTAACTGGCATTTAATCATCTATTTCAACAACACATATCTTAAGAAAAAATACACAAAAACTATGAATATTAAGAATACTTTATATTAGTAATATTTTTGCCAGGACAGATGATATATGTGATATGCGAAAGTTGAGAATTATCTCAGTCTTCCCTTGTACTTTTTATATCTAGTATCATTACATGATAAAAATGAAATAAACTTGTTATCAACGTCGAATAATGACATCTTATATACATTGCATATATATTAATCCTTCATTTTCTTATCCCCCGATCACTTTTCAGTGACATTCCATCTTATCATACCACACTCTGCTTTTATCGGAAAAAGTACAAATAAAAAAAAATGATCCTCGAAAATGCTGTTATCCACTGTGACTCGCATCGTAGCCATATGTTGTCATGTTTGGCCATGAAGTTTGAAGGCTGTTTATTCCCGTTTTCTATAAGATTCTTCAACAAGAATATATTCTATAAAATTTGTCTATGAGGGTATTTATCTAATTAGTTGGTCTCTGTGTAAGATTTCCCTGATACGCAGGAAATTAAATCCATGCCCGTAAATTGTGATAAGCATCACATATTTTATTGAACTAGGAATATCCGAACCAGTCACTACAACTACATTTTTCAAACAGTCCATCAGCTATGATTAATAGTGAAATCCTTGTCATGAGGAAATAAACCAGATGTTTCTCCCTATCATTCCTTTCATCCAGCTCTTCAGCTCCTCTTCAGATGCTTGTCTAAGTCTCTATTGTACTATATTCTTCCACTCCTCTGTTCAATATGCAATACCAACCCGTTTTGAAATTTGAATGAATTAAGTTTAGACATTGGCTTATGTCTGATCGGTGGTGTGCTCATCTAGGACAAGTTTGTTTTACTTTGCGGGATTATGCCCTATTAAGCTGAATAATTAACTAGTTTAATATTTTTTTTAGGAGGCGCCTCGGGGATATTCACTGGGCTGTTAAGACCGTGGTCAGAGCGCATGTCCTGCCCAAAAGGCATTTCCGTGCAAAACGCGGTCACGCGGGTCAACTATAATCCCGATTGGTCCCCAATATCCATTGTAACGCCTCTAAAGGACTGTTCGCTCCCAAAAGGAAGTAAAGGTTGACAATATGATTCCGCTTTCAATGCGAGGGCTTTTCAGTCTGGTCAACACTGGGCACTGAATCCAGTGATGTGAACACCGTTTAACAATTTTAATGGGTTACAGGTATGTTGATTTCTATACATTCAAAAAATATCTTTCAATGATAACTATGGTTTAAAAAGTTCGGCCAAGTCATGTGTTTTTTTTTCCAAAAAGAAGCCCCACAGCTTAATTATCATTCTGGTTGGGTTGGGGTGGTATCGTGGGGGGGGGGGGGGGTTCCATATATTTGTTAAGATCAGTTGTCTGTAGATATGGTGAAACATGAAAATATATCACCATTACATCTTTCAAATGATAACAAACTAGAATCTGTAGTCAGGGCGTACTGATCTCCACCAGAATCTCCTTAAATATTAGTCATGTGTTCACCTGTATGCGTTTCATGTGTGGACACTGTCATGCTTCAGTAACACGAGTTCACCTTGCAAGTGGCTGAACAAATAAATACGAATGGGTGGCTTCCACACGGGGACAAATTTTCCTTTGCCATAATGGTTTATAAGAAAATATATGTATATAGTGGTGATTCTCATTCCCACAGAATGAAATGGACTTTTGCTATGTCTTTACCCTAACCTTCAACAAATGTTTTGCTAAACATTTTTCGTCTGTCACACTCTTTCAGGAGGCGACCTGTAATCCCCACTGAATCCAGTTCCCATTATAACACCTGTTAAGGAACTTTACTCTGTCAAAAGGAAGTGAAGATTTTAATTAAAGCGCGGAACAAATGTCCACATGAATCTTTTAATAGGAAACACTTTTCCGTTGAGTGGACACAAAGAGCTAAGACCCTTCACATGATCACCGTTTTCTGGGTAACAGGTTTGTTGCTTTTTATACATTCAGAAGTACCTTTACATGATAACTATGGTTTTAATAGTTTAGCCGATTTATGGGTTGTTTGAAAAAAAATTGTTTTTTTCCAAAGGAAGCCCTGGGGGGGGGGAGAGGGTATCTCTAATGGACTTTGAAACCCCCGTCAGAATCTACTCATCAGTAATTTGTTCATACGTACACGTTTAATGTAAAACATTGTTATGGTTCAGAATCACCGGTTCACAAGGCGAGTGGAAAAAAAAATTGTTGTTTGAAAAAAAAAATGTTTTTTCCAAAGGAAGCCCTGGGGGGGGGGGGGGGGAGAGGGTATCTCTAATGGACTTTGAAACCCCCGTCAGAATCTACTCATCAGTAATTTGTTCATACGTACACGTTTAATGTAAAACATTGTTATGGTTCAGAATCACCGGTTCACCAGGCGAGTGGAAAAAAAAACTCTGCATGCGAATTGGCGGCTTCTACTCGGAGACAATGGAATAGCCCCTTATAATTATTCCTTTGTGGAATTATGATTTTGGCACTTAAGAATTAAGAGTGGGCGCATGGTGAGCCGCACGGATATGTCGGTGGGCAAATGGGCAACATTCAGTGTTCAGAGTCTGATCTAATGTTCTGGATGCATCATGCTTTTATAGACCTCTTGTGGGAAGAGTTTCGCCAGAACAGTCGATCTACTGGCCTTTTGAGACAGAATATCCAATTCACTCGAGCCCGGTGTTCATTTGAGGAACTCGCAACAATCCAAATTGCACCATGCATCCGTTTGGTCCGTAAACTAATATAGACGGGATGCGTGAAAAATACACGAGAGCCGACTACAAGTACGCTCCGAGAACGATCAGATGTTCCTCTGACAATGATCGGGGTCCGCCTCGTTGGTGTCATGCGAAGCGGCACCAGACGCAAGCTCGGTTCAACGGAATCTGTAATGGTTTTCCAATATACAGCTCAGTGCCATGCGGACGCCGCTAGTGTCTGCTAAACACGGAAACATACAGATGTTTGGAATTTTTAGTTAAAAAATAAAAGAATGCCAGGTAAGATGGTTAAGTAGAGATCATTTTCATGATCATGTCAATTAGTTTAACATGAATATGCATTTGCTATATCATTTTCCTTGTTTTCATGCAAAAAAGTTACGACAGGCTTCGAAATGACTACATGCTTACCGCAATAAAATTGTCTCATTTTTAACTACTAGACTCCCATCTGGAAAGCCTATGAAAATAGAATAATTCGGGTAATATGATAAACAATATAAGATTATGGCAGATTTATGAGCCACGTAACAATGACAGCGAAACCTGACGCTCATTCAAATGTCACAATAAAATAATTCCCGCAATTTCCATGTGTCTACGCTCAGTCTCTTTTGTATATCTCTAAGGAAGAATGGTGTTAGGTAACAAAGGATACACTGTGTAAAAATATAAAATAGTTTGAAATATATCCTTATCTAAGAGTATTATGTGATGGCTATTTCACGGACTAATCCTAGATCCCTGTTCCGCTTGTCATTTATAAGCACAGCATTTTATTAAATAGACAAGATCAATATGATTTTTTTATATCTTCAGGAAGTTACCAAAATTGACTTTACTAAATCATGTGTTGCATATTCAGGCATGTTAGATAGATAGATAGATATATTTTATTCACAACAACAAACACATACAGATCACAATAAAATGGATAAATATAAAATATACATATATCTATCAAAATTATATTCATAAAATCTGCAAGTGTTGAAAAGCCATGAAAAAGGAGCACTAAAAAGTAACCTTACGTTTGTGAGGTATACTTATTTCCATAGTGGACCTTGAAACACATTTAACAAGATGGCAGACCATGCATACAATTTAGATAATTTATCATATTAGTTGATTTCAAAATGCTGACTGAGACTATCGAACATGGAAACACTTATTCATGTACATATGTCAGTCAGTTACATATATGTAAAACTATTGACTACAGTATTTTAAAAATTACAGTGATAATAATAGTTACATATATAGTTTAAAATGACTGAGTGTTCATAACTAAAAAAAAAAAAAAAAAAAAAACTAAGAGTGACTAAGACACTAATGTAACTGTGAGTTACATCTATTAAATACTGTGACTAAGAGATTCAAGGATAAAAAGTGACCAAGATTAATAATTATGTAATAAAAATTCCATTTTCCAGTTCCTTCATTTTCCTAATTAAGTAGTCTTTGCAGTTCTTCATAAATAATCTCTTACTGTTTGAAGTTTTAATACTAGATGGCAATTCATTCCATAATTTTATTCCATAAAATTTAATACTATATTTACCCTGAGTTTTGACTTGAAGTACAACATAAGCTTGATTACTTCTTCGTGTGTTATAACAATGTCTAACAGGTACCATATCACTAAGGTATGCCGGAGCATGATGAACATGAGTATTATACATTAGACCCAGTGTTAAATATTCAACCCTATGTGAAACATCCAACCATTTCAGCTTTTTAAAGTCACTTACTCTTAGGCTTTGTCTATTTGAATAATTTCTGACAAAACGTACCATTTTATTTTGAGCAGTCTGAAGCCTAGTCTTCAGTTTTTTATGAAGTCCCCGGTACCAAGTGTTACAAGCATAATCAAAAGTTCCCTGTAGTAGTGAAGAGCATAACAATTTTCTTTCCCTGAAATTCAAATTTGCATGTTTCCTGTACAGAAATTTTATTCTAGTATTTATTTTACTTATGACTGTTTTGCCCATGATGTTTCCAGAGAGGGTCTGATCTAGTACTACCCCTAGATATTTAACATGTTCTTTAGAGATAATGTCCACAGAGTTACATTTAATGGATAACATGTTTCTTTTTCTTAATCTTCGGCTGGATGCAAATAAAATACTTTCAGTTTTACCCAGATGAATGGAAAGCCTATTTTCCTCCAACCATACACACAATGACTCTAATTCAAGTGAAAGTTTACATTCTATCTCCTTAGGATCTCTCCCACTTACTATTAAAGCAGAATCGTCTGCATATAAGACTAAATCACATCCTACTGAACATTTCATATCATTTACATATATGGTAAATAACAAAGGTCCTAAAATGGAACCTTGTGGTACCCCACATGTAACATTCCCATAATTAGACCGTACATTATTGATTTCCACAAATTGTCTTCTGTCATTTAGATAAGACTCGAACCATGAAACAGCTGAAGTATTCAATCCAATTGCCTGTAATTTGGTAGTTAAAATATTGTGATCTACAGTATCAAAAGCCTTCTGCAGATCTATAAGTACCATGCCAGTGTAAATTCCACTATCCATATTAAATCTTATTTTATCTGTAAGATGTGTTAGAGCAGTGTTAGTGGAAAAACCAGGCCTAAATCCTGATTGATACTGATAGAACAAATTTTTGGTTCCGAGATAAGAATACAATTGATCATATGCTACCCTTTCTAAAATTTTGGATATGACTGGTAAGATTGAGACAGGTCTGTAATTTCCTTCATAATTTCTGTCATCTTTTTTAAAGAGTGGGACTACTCTGGCTATTTTGAAATCAGTGGGAACTGTTGACGTTTGTAGGGATAGATTTATTAAAAAAGTAATAGGTGCTGCTATCGAGTATGCACCATCTTTAAGAAATTTTGCTGAAATTAAATCACTTCCAGTAGATTTTGCAACATTAAACCCTCTTAATAATTTTACAATCGTTTCCTCATTGACCACAGAAAATTTGAATCCACTTGCAATTACATTTTGTTTCTTATAAAACTCAAAAACCTTTTTCTTATCATATGGCCTGAAAGTAAGTTTATCTGCAAGTTTGCTTGCAATATTGCAGAAAAATTCATTAAATCTGTTTGCAACAAATTTTGGTTCAAAACATACCTCTTCATCATTATTTTTCAGCCCTATATTAATATTTCCTTTCTTTGTTTTAGTGGGGATGCCCATGTTTCTCAGTGTGTTCCATAGTCTTTTTGGTTCATTTTGGTTTTCACTTAATTCATTTCTAACAAAATTTCTCTTGGCTTTACATATTTCTCTTTGCGTTTTGTTTCTAAGTTTCTTATACTCACTAAAAATACTGCTGTCTTTAGTTTTCCTGAATTTAAACCAAGCTCTATCTCTCTCACTAATCATGTTTAAGATGTAGCTAGAGAACCATGGTTCCGTACCATTTTTAAGTCTAACAGTTTTAACTGGAGCAACACTGTTTGCTTATTTGTTGCTGACGTTTCGGCTAACAACATAACGCTCATGTTTTCTGCTGACATTACAAACTTTACATGCCACTGTGGCTCACTGTCGTTACCAGTATGTTCACCCATTCCTAACCAAAACACATCACGATTTTTTTTATTTCTATTGCCATATGTGTCTTCAGGACCTTTACCAACTCGCAGTGTATATATATATATCAACATATTTACCCAACATACTCACTCTTTCAGAACTCAATCTAAAAAGAACGCCACAACCCTGTCCCAATACGTCTGGGACAAAAAAATGAACCCTAAACCAAAAATTAAATGGCAAATAATCAAACAGTGCAAAACCTACCAACCAGGTGATAAATGCTGTGACTTATGTCTGTCAGAAAAACTAGAAATATTGAAAAACAGCACTAGCCCCAACAACATCAACAAAAGAAATGACATTGGGGCTAAATGTCTACATCGTAAAAACTTCATGCTTAACAGAATAACTTGAGAAAAGCACGCAGAGTTGTGTGGGGGTGCCCGCCACACGTCTCTGTGTACAAGCCTCGAAGACCCGGACACGTCATGCCTGACTGCGCACCTGAAAAACCACAATAGATGTACCTACCACACTTCAGTCTGTGATCAACTGGAGACAGTGAAACAGCTGTAAGACCAAGTGAGTAGTACAACTACTACCTCTACAATTCCTCGACATATCATGTCTTGAGGTCTCTTGCTTTCTCCATACAACAATTGGATATATATATATATATATATATATAAGAATGATCTGAACACTGTATAAACAACCCTGTCTATCGAGCAGGTTTACGTATAACAGATGGAAAATTCCCTTGGATTTAACGCAAATAGGTCGATTCTTATCTGTGTGTTGCTACCTGTAAAAAGTATCACTCTAAGGCATATGATGGAATATACGACTACTAGTTATATCAGGTCAGCAAGGTCTGCATATGAGACGTTCCCACCTGGTAACTTCCCATTATGCTGCCGCACCCGATGCCAAACCCTGCACCAATAATTATCTTGTGACAAAGAACAGTACACAATGCCCATTACGTCTACACGTGTGTTATAACTGCACAAGATATTTATCGGTGGAGCCGAGCTCAGTCCCAAATCCTCCCGAATGACCCATCCAGTTCTACGTTATACCGTATAAGCACTGGGTACCTCAGCTCTGTCGCTTCAAAAGGTTGTGTGACAAAATATGTCATAAACACAAAAGCATGACCGAAATCCGTTTTTTTTTCGGCAGAGGCTGACTATTTTTACAAGAAGACGTGAGTTGCAAGTTAATCAGTAGGCCTATTTCGGCTCTGTAGAAACTGTCATTAAGTAGCCCCGTGTTTAAACCGTTTCGACCTGTCCGAGTTATAATTTCATTTTATTTAATCTAAGATACAATCAACTCGTTAATTGTTAAATGTAAAATATCCAACCTGAACGTGGCCGGGTATATTTTACTGATTATCGGCCTGTGCTATGCTGGTCCGTTATATATATACATACCCATATATATATATGTGTGTGTGTGTGTGAGTGTGTGTAGAAGGAGTTTCAAACGGGCGGATATTCAATTCTCTTATAATAAATATTATATTAATTTTGACAAATGAAAAGGAAAATACAATCTTTCGATTTTGATAATTATACTTGATAATTTAGTTGAATAAACACAATATGGCAACATTTAATGGTAAATACAGTCACGTTTACAAATTGTATTAAACATGGGGTAATTCGCCATACTCTGTCTACAGGCCATTACTCATGGTCCAATATGAAAATTTAATGAAGTAATAAAGAAAAGACCTTTCAAATGCCAACAAATTCTGATTTTAAGTATTTCATTTTTTTCAGTAATCATAATACCTCATTTATAGGGTATGTTTGCTTAAAAACATAAGTGTTTGTCTCAGCGCCCTTATAAGGCAGCTGGATAAGGCACCATTCAGCAATTAATAACGTCCCCAAGAGTTTAGTAGCTGTACTTTTTACAGTTTCCGTTAACGTTCATATTATCGCAGTTAATGGTGGCTGAGCCTTGATGCCCAATACAGTACGCACGATATCGTATATATTGTCTTATGCATACATAATAACGTGCGTATAATTTCATATGTATACGAGTTATCGTGTATATTGCTCATACAAAGAGAGTTTTCTTCACACAAAAAGGTGTAGGTACGATCTTGTGGACATAAAAAATACACGCCTGTATAAACTCGGTGATCGGAAGTGAGGACACTTATTATCTTTCAATACTTTCTTTGCTCAGCTGACTTTCAGTCATCTGAATATAGTCGTGGCCCACTGTCCACAGTCCGTCCGTCGGGCCGCCCGTCTGTCCGTCGGGCCGTTCGTCGGACTAGTGCGTTTTGAAACCGTTAAACCTAAGAATCCAAAATTTGGCATAATGTTAGATTTCCCAAAGATCTCCAATCAAACCCAAAACTGGGTCACTGTGACCAATTACCAAGGGCGAATCTTAATGAGCAAGTAACAGTCAGATTACACCTCTTTATTAAAAAAATACCTCACGTTGAATTAAAAAAATAATAAGGATATTGTCGATATCCCCTATGTTTTACACGTTTGCCAGTTTACTTAATGCATTTATTTAGTATACCTACATCTTCAGTTTTATGAATATAATAAGTACAAATATGATGGAAACTACCATACCGATGTGTGAAATTCTTGTCACAATCACAGCGCCACAAAGTACTTGCAAACAGATTTGTGCATTTCTTTTCGAGACCGTATCCCACTGAAAATCTGTTTTATTTTAACTTTTAGAATGAAAAAAAGAACCAACATTCCTTATCTCTACCAATATTACATTCATCCCCTCCCCCGATAAAAAGCCCAGTTACCGGGTTTATCAACTAGTAATCTAATATAACAAATGTATAATTAATTGTACGATATATATCCTGAGATTTTAGGCTGAAACATTTCATCCTGCAGTGCTAAAAAATTTCTTAATATAATACATAATATGATTAAAAAACATACCAAAGGAAGGGAAATCAGACCCCTTAACTTAGTACTTACACATGGGTTAAGGGTAACAAATGTCCCCGTTGAATGATACATGTCTCAGTTTGTTTTTTTATCTCAAACAAGTTGAACTAATGCAAAATCATCTAAGTGGCCGAGATTACCTCCAAAGTTTACTTGGGGGGGGGGGGTTCTTTTAGTTATTTTAGTATTTTCCTTAACCCTTCATAAAATTTTATCATAATCATTACTTTTAACTATTTTGAGAGAAGTTTCTACTAGACACACAAATGAAACGGCAACAAAGACTTCATATCGTTGAAACTGTTTTGTGTTATGATTAAATAGACCTACTGACATACAAGGTATGATATATATATATATATATATATATATATATATATATATATATATATCGTGTCTTATTCTTAGAATTATTATCACTATGCTTTGTTTCAATATTGATTTCTGAAACCGTTTACAATTCTTGTAATCCAATGTCAATAAACTTCCCATGAATTTTTTTCAGTGGTGCACAACATTAACAGTGCTCGCAACACCTGGTGATCGTACTGTACAACTTCCTAATTCTTTTTCTAGTCTTCGAGCTGGTGCTTCTTTTCCTCTTTCTGTATTTTGGACACGTTGCTATAGTTATACATGGCAGGATATGATCTAGAGTCAACGATTCATGTTACATTGATATTTGATATACAGGGGAATAAGCATACTTACACATAGAAACACGACAACAAAATAGACATATTAACTGCAGTGGAGATGATATGTCCAGGTAAGCCCAGGCGCAAGGTGGTTTATCGAGAATCTTTTGTATTTAACAACAAATGAACAGACAGCTTTAGGGAATAAGCATAATATCAAATGCTTACGTGCCTTTCAATTGAGTTGTTCAGTGATTAAGATAATAGGTAATCAGCTGACGAACAGATATGCTTCAATAAGTTCGAAAGTTAGATCGAATTATTAAAGCGATTGCCAAAAGGTGATTATCTTTAAGGACTCGTCAAAATAACCGATAACAATTACGATTACTTAGAAAAGTATTTGTAATAACAATTACTTTTGCATTTTTCGGACACAACTGTAGATAGCAAGACTAGAGAAAACATGATGGTGACATGCGTGGAGACGAATATATGTCTTCGGCTCAAGCGTATAAGAGAAAATGATTAGGTTATGACAATAATGAAAATCGTATTTTTGGACCAATAGATAAAAAACTAAAGTTAAACTTAAATTGTTCCAGTTTTTAAATCATTGATGTGTGTGTGTCAAATATTGAAGACCAATTTTGAGCTGAAACAGGTGATCCGTTGTTACGATGAAACCAAACTCGACATCATATTATAATTATTTCCAAACAACGTATAAGTTTATTTTGAATTTGAAACCTTGGGTATCATGGATGATATTTATTAAGGTGAAACAAACAACATATCTCTAAACCAAGATAAAGATGGTCCAAGAGATGGTGTCAGAGGTTGCTGTTCCCCGAATTAACCCGACAGTTTATTGCAAGGCGTGTTCATGGCGGCTTGCAATAAAAATCTTTTCGAAAGAGTACAGTTCCAGCAAATGCATTGTTATGGATAAGTGAGGATTGAAAGTGGTCAATTGCCAGAATTCAGCTTTTTGGATAACACGCGTTATGACTTCAGTGTAACTGGGCACAAACACAGAAGAGAAAAGATAAACCTTGTTTCAGAATATAAAATGATTAAATATTATTAATGACTAAATCAGAGAGAAAGCATTTAAACCAGTGAATAAAGACCAATCGTTTTTTAATTAAACATTTTAAACATTTGTATTATATTGTCGGTTCACTCGTAAAAAAATGAGCGACGGTACGCTTCGATCAGGTACGTTATGGAATATTTTGATAAGAATAAAGTTAAAAAGATATAAGATATATCTTTAAGCTCGCGCCCAATGTTCGCCACCTGTGGTTATGCTTGCGCCCCCTATTGGCTATCCGTGGTGTTATGATGGACGAGCGTTGCATCAGACCTTGCCGGAGCTCTTTGCTCATATTTGTCCAGGTCTGTTATTCGTAGCAACACTATGCCATGTCAAAAGACTAAAGCATTAGACGGGAAACATCCCGTCAGGTGGCGTAAGTAACAGTGCTGTATGACTGACTGAATATACTATAATTACCTCACAACTTGACGGCTAAAGCGATAATAAGTAATGTGGCCAGGCAAGACTTTCTGTTCAGTGACTGGGTAAAAACTGCTAAGATCCCAGACACAGTTATGGAGGCATTACAGAAGGAAGGCTTTGATAGCATAGGAGCCCCCCTATGTATTACGTTGGATGATATAACGGACCTTGTCTTGGGAAGAAAAGGGCATTGTTAGATGCCTTACGGGCGCTATCAGTAAGCTACAGGCCGCTTACCAAGAAATGAAACCTATGAAATCTGTAAACCATGGGCAATCTGTAATAGGGACCAATTCCAGTGTGGATGGTACAACACAAGGTACCAGTTCAATAGATGCCGTACTTGGAAGTATTAACAACAAAGTAATGATACATACCCTAGTCAAAACAGCGCTCGACCCCCAGATATATCTTTCTAAAAGGACCGGTAAGCACTATCTAAAAATCATAGAATTGTGTTAATGTTCGTGGTCAGAGGATGAGGATCAAGAAGTAGATAAGGGGGTGGGGGCATGTAAGCTTAGAACTTAGAACAGTCAAACCTAAGCTGGATGCAATATCCCCGTAGATGTGGATAGGCACAATTCAAGAATTTGTGGCCAGATGATGCAGGATGATTTGCTTGATTGTGTATCGGTGCAATATGATTTTGCATATACATCATAAATTGGTGATTCGGCCACTTGGTATAACTGGGCCTCAATCCAATCGTACGATGATGAATACCGCAAACTGCAGGCGGCTTATGGTTTTAGATGGGGATCTGGTATACCCCACCTGTCTACAAATAAATTAAGAGATCGAAAGGCTCAACGGCAAACTTTACACAAGGCGGTTGAGGATTACCAGGTGAAAACAAGTGGTGATGCCAGGATCATCTGTCGACAATAGGGCATATGTGCGCTTGAGATAGATGAGACTCTTCCATCTGATAGGCATTCACCATTTAATTGTGCATTTTTAGGGGACAGTTATTCTGTTTCTAGTAAAGAAGGTGTGTAGGAGGTTTGAATTGCAGGGGATATTAATGTAGAATATTTACTGCAAGTATTAAGCATGTGATCAGAATCACGAATCAGCAGTTGATAAATAACATTTCACCTACATGCGTCGAATAAACACACGCAGTGTTGGACCCTTGCTTCGAATATACTGATAAGGCTTAGCGGTGTACGGCGACAATGATCCGAGTCAAATAACTCGGTCACGCTCGAGCGGTTGATCGTTATGAAGGCACACATTAACCGACACGAACATTTTATTTTAACAGTGAACGTTAGATTTGGCCACTTACCTTTAATGCAGCACCCAGTTGCCTGCGGGACCGGGAGATCTGGCCGTAATACGGAATTAAGAGGTGGCCGCAAATGACAACTAATCGAATATGAATTTTAACGGTGGTAGAATCGGGACCTAAACATCTGTCTGTTATAGAAGCACTTACCGTTTTTGGAGGTCACCCTATGCAGGAATTTTACTGTATACTGTTTCAACTTAAACTGGTTGAATATTATCTTTCTCATGTCCAGCGAGCATATTGCAAATGGGCTATAAAGAAAAGTAATTGAACCTTACCTTGCCAATTTCCCCCCCGAACAGATCCCCTGTGCATCGAATGGAGACGGCTATATTACTGCTAGCATTTAGTATGTAACATCTGAAATATACACACATTTAATGATCATTTTTTTCCACACGCGGAGATTAGCTGTTGAATACCTAAACCGTCAGTCTGCGAACCAAGTAGAACATAACTAGAGCGTCCATTGTAATGTTTAGCGCACAGGGCTCACAGTAAAAAGAAACCGTTTCACTGGGCCGGAGAGCACTGTGTATCTGCAGAAGAATTCGAGTGATTAAGGCCATGAACATTTAATATCAAACATTGTAACATTGTGTTACCAGTTAAATCAAAGCTGATTTTTAAATACATTATCTGGGTTTGGTTTCCCAGCGATATTTGTCAATCATTATATGGTAACTGAGCCTGGATTAAGGAAATTCGTCTTATTTAGGCGGTGATTGCTTTCGTTCTTTTGCGGAGAAGGTGTGACAGACCTGATAACTTAGCCCTGGAGAGGCGGAATTTCCGAGTTAGATCTGAATAAGAAACACTAGTGTGATGTGGAGGTCAGTCAGGTAGATCTGTATAACTGTCTCTGATGTTAGGTGTCAGTTGAGTGTCAGTTAGGCAATGGTAACACAGTGAATCACAGTCCATATGAAGAGGAGGCGTGTATGACCTTCATAACGGAGTCCGGGAGAGGCAGAGTTTCTGGGCTATGCATTGACAAGAAAGACTGGTGTGGTGTGAGGGTTTGTCTGTCAGATCTGTAAAGAATCTGGTGAGAGTCGGCAACTTGTCCGAGAGAAACTGATAACTCAGTCTTGTTCAATGTTGCTTGACACAATGAATTCACCAGCAAAACGACATTAAACTGGTAAGCTACTTGTTAACGCTATCCGCGAAGCGGTATCGGCCTCTGATGGAGACTAAGTAAAATGCTGCGTCTTCATTGATACTGAGCAAATGACCAGTTTCCAGGACTGTAACTGGAACGTATTAACTTGATGAGCAGAATTAAAAAAGTACTAAACTAGCAATAATCTTTCTTACAGCATCCGGTTGCTGTCTTTTTTATCCGGAGAGCCTATTCGATCCTTTATATTTAACCAAGATTAACCGTGTCCTGTATCTGCGTTAAATTATTTAGATCGACTGCAACAAAGAAAGGTTAATAATGTTATCTGGCAAGTTTGTTTCCCAGTTAATGTCTAACCACGTCATGTCATATTTAGCAAGTAAGAGACAGAATACTCCTTTTCTTTTCCCTCCCCCCCCCCACCTCCATGAAAAGATAAGTTACCTGGTGTATCAGCCAGTAATCAAATACAATGGATGTCTTTTTAATTGCACAATATATATCCTAAGATTTTAAGCTCATGCATTTCAATATATATATATATATATATATATATATATATATTACATATAATATGTTCCTAAAGAATCCGTATCATAAGAAGGGGAAATCCCATCCCATAACTTTGTTCTTACACTTGGGTTTATGGTAATAAATGTCCTAGCTGAACGATTATGGTCTCAGTTTCTTTACGTCAAAAACCCTGAAGACTAACTGATGGAAAATCATCAAAGTAACACAGATTACTTCCAAAGGTGACTTGGGGGGTATTTTAGTTATTTATTTTTAATCTGTTGTACCGTCTTTACAATAGGTTCAATTTTTTTTCTGTTTATTTGTGTTCTTGAAAATGTATTGTGGATGGTCAAAAAATTAGTGGTTACAATTGTTTCGTACTAAGCATGGTTTTAAGAGTAGAAATAAGGTATTTCGTCCGAAGATTTTCTTTCCTGTTTCTTCGACATGCACAGACTTTATAATGTTGTCTTTCGATCCATGGACAATGCATCAGTTATTTTAACTGCCTATTTAAGTAGCATTCACAAAACTTATTAAAGTTTAAGCATGATTGAAGAATTGAGGGTGGAAAGCGTAAAGCCCGAACTAAAAAAAATGGTCAGTGTCTTTCAGTGTAAAAATCTTTTTTCCATAGTGTGGGCTGCACAACTATTCTTGAATAGGGGGTGCGACGTGCAATTCATATCTCACGTCCTATTAGGGATATACCATGTCATTTTCTTTTTGTACTGGCTTTATAATAGGTATTAGAAATATGAATCAGTACTTTTAAAACAGGAATGATTTTTAACGACGAGTAGATGAAATACATGACATTATACTAAAAGCAAATTATGATATATTCATCACTGGAATGAAGCCAATGCCTGACATGTGCCTCTTGGAAGACACATTCAGTACTGATTTTTCTTGAGTAACATATATTAAACAATTGTCAAACTCCTAAATGTTAAGGCAATTTCGAATTTTGTTCTGTGAATTTTAATGTGAAAATTAGCTTGAGCTATCCTTCCAGAATTAAGAGGTGTTCTATAGACTAGTCCATAACATAAGTACACGGTTGAAAAGGGGAATCCATGCCGATCGAATCCTGATCAAAGTCTCAGTCATTGAGTTTTGAATCACAGTCCTTTACTTAATCCTTTTCAAATCCTGGTCAATGTCTGGGCGTAATTACTATCAAAATATATTTATATTAGGATTTGATAATTTTTTTACGGGAATACTTTTATATTTGTTCATGCATGATCTTGTATTCTGTAACGTTGGATTGTATTTAATTAAATATTGTAACAGATGTCTCTTTTATTGTATGCGGCAGTCTTACATGTGTATGTGCAGCGCTAGCATTGGCCTTTGCTATGGCGGCATAGCCCGGCCCACGCGTGGGGTCTGACGTGTTTCTTTTAAAGGGGGTAGTCTCAGAGAGTGAAACTTTTGTTTTTCTTTTATTTTAGTCTGCTTATATTTCATCATCGACTCCCCCAAATAAGAAAATAACACCAAGTTTTTCTTAACTTACAATACGACATTTGATATACATACAAAGAAAACATTCCTTTATCGTGCGTCATGTTCTATAATATACCAGTTATTTTGCCCCATATTTCTATATGCAGATACAAAGACTTATTTTTTTTCAGCTGCATTACGTTCTAGATTTTCTTTATCTGCAACAAAATTGATATATGTTTGTAGTTATAGGACATAACCTGTGTCTGGATATTTAAATACTATGAACTTATAAAACAGGAACAGAGCATCCAGTAGGCTTTTGTTAGGCGCGTCTTGCGGACACCCGGCATAAATATATTCTGCCTCTAATGCCGGCATGTTAACTCCAGCAACTTTTGTCCACATAACAGTATTAAAATACAATGATCTGACCATGTAACATTTACAAAGCAAATGTAATACAGTTTCTTTTTCAACAAATAAATAGGAACAACTGTAAGAATTATTTAATTTCCATATGTATGATTTATCATTTGTGGATAAAATATTATGGAGAATGCTAAACTGGAACTGCCTCAAAAACAAATCAATAGTTGTTTTATATACTGTACGGCATCCTTCCAGCTCAGGTTTGGTATATTTGCTTGTCGAAGTCTTATTTTATTGATAGGTAATTCGACCCTTGAACTAAGTAATTTATAATACTAAATAAGTAATTCATATTACTAGTCCCTATATGCATCTCCATTTCCTTACAGATATATATATATACTTTCTGATATTTGTTTATCTCTTTTAATCATAACTTTCCAAACATAAGGGATCGCCTCCTGCAGGTCCCTAAATAGAATGTAACATATATTGTACTTTTTACAACTGAGATCTATTATTTGTGAATTGGCTTTTTTGCAGCATCCTCTTGAAGTATATGGTAGACATATTTTATTCCTAAAGTATGGAGATATTCGTCGTATACAGATTTGCCTCCCATTAAAATATATTTATTATTCCAAAGTTGTTGACGAAATACAATTTGCTTGGTGTTTGGCTCACCCAAAACATATGAGCCCAATGCATTTAAACATTGATAATAGAAATTTGGCAATTTTATAGACACCAGTTTATGTTTACGTTAGCTGCAATACAGGAAAGTACACCGTAGTGCCGTAAATAAAAATTAGGTATAACTGTACATTTTGCATTTTTCTATTTTTTCATCCTGATTATCCACATTATCCTCTGACTTCCTATAATTGTTTTCAGGTCTGGCAAAACAATACCACCCTCTTCTCGTCCACTTATCAATACTTCATATTTTATTTTTGGCTTCCTTCCGTTCCAAATGAAATCAGTCATACAACTCTTTATTTTCTTTGTAAAAACTTTCGGTGGATCTCATATATAAAGCATAAATCAACTTTAAAATATCTAAAGTTTTCAATATTGTGTTCTTGCCATATATTGTTAGAGCTCTCTGTTTACATATATTTAGAAGAATATGTAACTTATCATACTTATGTTCAAAATTAAGATCATTGGAAAGTTTTTCATTGTAGGTATACCATATTCCACAAAATCTTTACAGCTTCTTTTTGTAGATTGACCCATTTAATATCTTGGCTATGTGCTCTGTTTGTTTTTTTACCAAGCCATGCCGCTTCACATTTATTGTAATTTATCTCCAGAGACGAAACTTTTGCAAATCTTTCTAAAATTAATATGACTTCTTTCATTGAGTTTTCGTCCTTAAGAAAAAATGTTTCGTCTGTATACATGCATTGTTTTAATTCTATACCATTGATAAAAATACCTTTGACACTGCCTGACTGACGAACCATTATTGCCAAGATTTCTATTGCCATCAAAAAAGGTAGAGTCTGGGATATTCTCGCTAGGCCGAGCCGGGACGGCCAACGTGTGAACCCTGGTATGTAGAAACGCAGCGTCCGTTTACTCTAGATGTTTCCTGTAACGTGTGTATCATGGGTTCTTTAGATTGTTCGGAAAATGGAAAGTTCTCGGCTGGAGGTGAAAAGTTATAAATAAGATAGGCGTAAGAAGAAACAACTGTGCCATGTTAACATGTTAAAACCATATTTTGACAGAAATCGCGCACCAGATGTTGTACATAATGTTACTGCTTTTAATTGTGTAAAAACTGACCCTGACCCAGTTTAAGTAGATACTGATTGTAAGTGTGATGTAGATATTCAGTGCGGTACAGTACCGTTAAAAACTCAGATGTGCTTAACAACCTGGATGCAAAACTGTCACACCTTACCGCACAACAACAACAAGACCCCAAGAACCTGCTGCGGAATTATGAACATTTGTTTAGTAATAATCCAACGCGAACAAACGTATTGTGCTATGACGTCGATGTTGGCGAGGCAAGCGCAGTCCAGCAGCATTATTCTAGACTGGATCCAGAAAAACAAAAGTATCTACAGGATGAGATTCAATATTTGCTGGACAATGATTTTATTGAAACTAGTAACAGTTACTGGTGTTCAGCATGTATTCTCTTGCCAAAACCTTATAGAAGTTACCGTATGTGCACAGATTACCGAAAACTGAACTCTGTCACCAAGATATGGTCACCAAGACATGTTCCCGATTCAGAGAATCAATGATTGTATCGATAGAGTCGGTAGCTCAAGATATGTTTCCAAGTTTGACTTGCTAAAAGGATTGTGGCAAGTTCGGCTGACAGAACGAGCGAATGAAGTGTCCGCATTTGTGACGCCGCAAGGACTATACCAATATAAAGTTATGCCGTTTAGCATAAGGAACTCGCCAACCACGTTCCAGCGCCTCATCCATATGGTTATCAAGGACATTCAGGGCTGCGACGAATATATTGATGACCTTATCGTGTACAGCGACACCTGGGAGAAAATGCATATCAGAATTTGAAAGCAATTCTACAAAGATCACCAGTTTCGGTAGCTCCAGCCTTTTATCTTCTGTAGCTGAAGATGCTAGTGATACTGCTGCTGGTGCTGTGTTGTTACAAGAAGGCATTGATGGAATAGATCATTCAATTTGTTATTTTCAAGAAAGTTTAATGCAAACCAGAAAAAAATTCTCCACTATTAAAAAAGAATGTTTGGCTCTGATTTTGGCATTGCAATATTTTGAAGTTTATGTTACGTTATCAGTCAAGCCGATCATAGTCTTTAGTAATCACAATCCCCTCACGTTCATGAACAAATTGATGTGTAAAAATGAAAGATTGTTGAGATTGTTTTAAGGGGAAAGACAATGTACTTTCCGATTGCTTATCGAGATGTTTATGAAATGTTGTAAACACGATGTTTATGTAATGCTATAAATAAGATGATTTTTAGATGAAAAAATTAGTGATTTTGATGCTAAGTTAAATGCTATGTCGGCATAGCCCGGCCCACGCGTTGGGTCTGACGTGTAAACAGCGGTAATGTAGAAAACCGTCGCTATACATATAAATTGGTTCATTTATATTCTTTTTCAATGACGAATAAATTACATATAATGAGAGTATAACAGTTAGTAGGTATGTAAATTAATATATGTGAAATAAAGACTGTAATATTTGCTTTTACAATTCAATACACGAGATTCGATTGAGTAGAGGGCAAATTGTTCGAAAACAAACTTCCCATTAGCTTTTGTTGAACATCTGTTCTTTGTCCGAACAAAATATCTTCAGAAACTTCATAATCCTTCTTTTTTCAGCCCTCTTGTAAAGAAAACAACTATTCAAACATATAATGTGAATAACATTGAAACACTGGGTTACCTGTAGCTCTGGCCAATTCTGATATTATTATCATTTAGAAAGGACATCAGTTTTCACAGTAACTGGTCTGCCTTCGTTGATCTTCAATTAGATAGAGGTCTCTTGGATAAATATTATCATGTTTATTTTTATCCATCGGAAGTAATATACAATAATTTGAATTAACACCAGAGAAAAAATTAGGATTAACAGGAAATTAACGCATTTGCTGATTGTATCACATGGATGTGTTGCTGATCCGTTCACGTTTTGCACGTTTGAACGAGCCTTAAGAAAAAATGATCCTTCTGTTTCTCTCACGTACTGGGACTCTCAGCTTGACAGCTCTCTCCACTAACCGAAACATAGCATCATATGGTCTGAAAACTACATGCGCGATAATAACTATAACGTGACATCTGGGCCCTTTGGTAACTGGAGCGTTCCCGAAGAGTGTGGTTATGGACTTCGTAGATACGTTCGTCCGTACTTCGGACGTGCACTAATCAGCGATCGCATAATCAACAAAATAAGTAACTTTACAAGTTTTGAGGTATGGCTATATGTACAATTTCGGGAGAGTTTGTTAACTGTATAGCTGGGGGGTACCATATTGTTCTTAAGAGTGTTGTATGCGAATAGTTGCATAATTTATCATAATTTAAAACAGAGGTGAGGTGTACGGCGGGACCCGATTTTGAGTTGCCCTTAAGTCCCTAAACAAAAATATTCATTATTTCTTATAAAGCTCCAAACATCGTATGAAGTAATTATTTCAGCTATTATATTTAATTATAATTAAGTTTCCACAAATACTTTTTTCACTAGTCTTTTCAGTTAAGCTCACGTTTTCACTTGAAGTATGGCCTTTTCATGCACCATTCCTAAGCACTCATCGCCCCTCAACCTCCGACCCTCACGCTCTTAAAACAATTTTGTATCAGGCAATATTTGGATTTTATGCTCAGGCATTATATACAGGGAAGCGATGTTACAAATAATTTAAGTTTTATAATGTATTGTAAGAACTTGTTTTGGATCAGAGCTTTGAGTGGTTGCATGGTGGGCCGCATGTATATGTCGCTGGGCAAATGGGCGAAATTCAGTGTTCACCGTCCGATCCAATGTTCTGGATGCATCATGCTTTTATAGACAACTTGTGGGAAATTTTCGTAAGACCAGTCAATCTACTGTCCTTGAGACAGAATATCCAATTTAATCGATGTCGGTATTCATTGGTGGAACTCGCCACAATCCAAATTCTACAATGCAACCGTTTGGTCCGTTGACTAATATAGACGGAATGCGAGAAAAGTACACGAAAACGACTACATGTAGTCTCCTAAAGATATTACCTGTTCCTCTGACAACAATTGTGGTCCGTCGCTTTGGTGTCACGCGAAACGATGCCAGAGGAAAGTTCGGTTCAACGGGATCTGTAATGGTTTTCTAGTAAAAAGAACAGAGCGATGCGCGCGCGGCCATTGTCTGCTGAACACGGAAACATACAGATGTATGGAATTTTAAATTCAAATAAAGGAAATCCAGGTAATAAGGTTAAGGTGTATTAGCAGGACTGATGTTTTCGGTTTTGGCATGGTCATGTCAATAACTTTGATATAGATATGCATTTTCTATATAATTTTCGTTGTTTTTTTATGCCAAAAAAGTTACGACAGGCTTCAAATTAACAACATGCTTATGCTCAATAAAATTGCTTAACATATAAACAAATAACTCCTATCATGAAAGCATATGAATATATAATAATGCCGGTTATATTTTAAACATTGCAACATTAAATCAGATTTATAAGCCATGTAACAATGACTGCGAAACCTAACGATCAGTCAAATGTCACAATAAAATAATCCCCGCAATTTCCGTGTGCCTACTCTGAGTCATCTTGTATGTCCCTATGGATAAATGGTGTTAGGTCTCAAAGATTAGAATGTAAAAAAAGAATATAAAAAGTGTGAAATATATACTTAACTAAATGTTTTATGTAAAGGCTATTTCAGGGACAATTTCTGGATCCCTATTGTGCTGTGTCATCTATAGCCATAGCATGTTATAAAACAATCGACTATACTTAATCGTGCGTTGAATATTCGTGCATGTTTGCTTATTTGTTGTGGTCTTTCGGACAAACAACATGCCGCTCCTGCTTCTCTGGTGACTTAAACTTCATGCCACTCTGGTTGTGTCTGATATCCGAAATTCGGCGTGTTGTTTCCTGTCTATTTTTCCACTTTACAAACCAAAACACATCAGGGTTTTTTATTCCTATTGCCATATGTGTCTTTAGCCCCTTAGCAATTCGTAACGTTTTCCGCAGTTATCGCATCAATAGCCAATTTATCTGACATTTTAGAGAGTATTTATGCTACTAGTGGTCTAAAAATTTGCATTATTTACAATGATTTTGAAATTTCATAATAAACAATCACTTTAATTTACCAGTAACTTACTGGGTTGTGTCTTCTCTGGCACTCAACATTGTTATCTATAAATTTAAAGACAAAATATAAACCATCATAAAACTGATGTCTCAGAACCTTCATATTTGATTATCAAGGTTGAGGAAATTATAAGTTCATCCCATATGGTATGCTGATACACAAACGTTATACTTGCACGACATTCGGCCGCATATTCCTTATTCGTAATAATAATCTAAGTGCTCGGTAGCCCTGTGAATATTTATTAGGCCCAACACGCTAGCTAAGCCATTTACACAGGCCACCCCCCCCCCCCCACCCCCACCGTACCAAAGTTCAGCTGCTTTTGGAGCAGTTGCTGTATTTTTGCTGTATTTGTTCTCATATTATGCTGACAACTGGAGCAGCAATCCAGCAGATGTAACTACCTCCTGCCTCAAGATGTGCCAGTCAGTGCCGTGTAGATTTCAGAGAGCAGATTTTCAGCATGTGCTCGCGCACTGCTGCTTTGAAATAGTTCCAACAGCGATTAACTTTTTGATAAAATGTATTACAAATACCGGTCATTTTGAGAGACTCAGGGACACTGGCAATATAAAAATCACTCTCACTCAGTTTCTAAATAAGAAATGAGAGAATGAAAAGTTGTCTCACATTGTTAGTCATTCCTGGGCTGATTCCAGGATAATGGTATATTTGTCGGTGAATTAGGCCACACACAGAAACAAAATTCAGTGAAATAATGCAAAGGTCTATTATACTTTTAGCACACAGGTCTGCTTCTGGAGAGCGTACTACTCAGGTTCTGCTGAAGAACTGCTGAAAGCCTGTTTCTAATATGCAAATAGGCCTGCTGCGTTAAAGCACTAATTTAATAATCAGAACCGCTCATTTTGTGCTGCATCACTGCTCAAATTCTGCTGCACAATACAGGAAAATACACTGTCAGTTGTGGAGCAGACTTTCAGCATATGATCCAAAGGTCTTGGAGCATATATACAGCATATGTTGTAAATATACTAAAATAACTGCTGCAGATCTGCTGGAAACAATGCTCTGGCTACCTGCTGCAAATCTGCTTAAGATGTGCTGCATTACTGCTGAATTTTGGTAGAAGCCCTCAGCCCTGAATTGGTGACATATGAACTTAGTGACCCGAGCGCTCGGCCCCGGTGTGCCGATTTACAATTAGCGCTCACTCAATCAGAACAGCAAAAACAAGTTGTACTTAGTCATAACTTTTATGAAAAAAGCTCAGGTTGTTTAGCATGCTTCTCGCTGCTCGCAATAAATCAGACACGACGTTGACCCTCTGGTCCAAAAACAAACACTTCGATCACTTGTGAAGGCAACAGCCGAGCAAACAGGAATAGGGAAGGAATGAGCGACTCCCGCCGTTAGTGGAGCAAACTTCTGGAGAGGCCTCTTTAGCTGATGGCGTCACTGGAAAAGTACCTTAGGTTCATCGAGGTGGTGATAAGGGGTGCTTACGGTACTGATTTTTCTTTCCGTTCCGATTCTGTAATCTGCGCTGGTCAGAATCTACTCCAGTTACATCATTAAGCGGCAGGTGGAATCACCCATTCTAGGTGTAGCAATTGGACAAGGTAAGCACACTTGGCCTACCGACTCATATGCATTGCCACTCCAATATGGGCCATAGTGACCTCCAATAACATTTTCTCCCCTATTCCGACATTTGACTTAAGATGATCCAAAATGCCCTTCATTACCAAATGTGCTGACAAGTGCCGACATCTGATCGCATCCTGTTACCCCAGGATTGTATTTGTATTGTATCTAAATGATGAATTCTGTTGGCATAAGTATTCAACAGAAGAGAAAAAAAATGCGACTTGGAGTCTGTTTTTCGTGTAATGTTGTGTTTAAAAAAAAACTCTTTTTTCTTACAGTTCGGTACACAAACTGCATTCGGTAAGAGTAAATTAATTCTAGATTATCATTAAGACACCGAATTTGGTATTATTTTTTCCAGACGAAGCATTTTAGGAGAATCATAACATTGCATTGTATTCCATGACTTTTCTTTAAATGTTATTCCATATATAAAAAAAGACCTTAGAACAATTGACGCAATAAAATATATAATGTGTAAACTAAAAATCTAAACATGTTATCATAATATTTTTTTTTATATAACTCATTCAAAACTTGCTATCAAAGTACCAGAGTGACTGTTGGAAAACTGGTAAATGATCATATTTAAATTAAAAAAAAAACATAGTTTTCGAACATTTAACCGTATTTATATACTTTTATGTAATACGGCCAAAGCATGTCTCAATTATTGATAATTTAAAAGGTTAATTATAGACGGGGTGGCATGAAGAATAAGCCAACGGTGGGATGAGTAAACATGCAAATTAAAAATTAAATATGTCGATTTGGGATAGGTATGAGACTTACACATATCATAGGGAAGACTCAGCTAGGTATTCATTCGGACATAAAAAAAAAAAATTAATAATTAGTTTTAAAATATCAATTTCACCTAATGTACAAATCACTTTCTCGCAATATAAGTCTACAGACAATACATTGCCAATACAGATTCTCCACCTAAATTTGATCTCTTACATGTATTATATTACACAGAATATTATTTTCAGATCTATTTTTTTCAGATAAGTTTTTCTAATTTCTGCCAATATGTAATATTATATACATATATAAAACTAATTAACTAAATAAATATATAAATATATACAATCGGGTTTAGTCCAAATAATATATATATATATATATATATATATATATATATATATATATATGTATATATATATATATATATATAAGTTCAAGGGAATTTTTTTGTATTACCCAAAAAAAATACAGACAGTAATAACACCCATGATTACAAGACAGTACACCAAAACAGTAACAACAACAACATACAAAAAGAACATACAAAAAAGGTACTAAATACAAAATACATCTATACATACAAATTAAACTGTTTGTTCAAAGTACAGTATGACTGACAATTTATCATCTTTTCAATCAATATATAATTTTTGAAATACTTGTAATGTTAAATTAAAACAAGCTCAACATTATTGTTTTCCTTTATATGTCAAATATATTGTGTCATGCAAATTATCTATTGAGTAGTAATGGATCAAGTTTCCATTTCCCTTCTGATATTTTGCCACAAAATTTTCAATTTTTTTCTACATGCTTTTCTGTACATTCAATCTTCCTTTGATAATCCATGTATTTTTTAAAGTTGTCAAGGTTTATCTGAACAGAACATTTAGTTCTATATATAAAAGCTTTCGCATGTATAATAATTTTAGTTTTCATTTTCATATTCTCTTCAGGTATTCCTAAAATAATATTCCTTTCTGAAAATAAATTAATTAGTAAACCATGCAAAAAGCTTATATCTTGCTAAAAACGTTTAACAGTAGAACAATTATAAAAGATATGCTCATACTTTCCTACCTCTGTATGGCAAAACCTACAATATGGATCTTCAGTAAAACCAAACTTACATAATATCTTTTTAAGATATAAATAATTATGGAGTATTTTAAACTAAAACCCACTCACTTTCTTTTCTTTACATAATGTTAGGCTATTGGGAAAAGACTCCACTCAGCATCTGTAACATTATATTTATTACTAAACTTTTGACTTGTTCTGGAATCCTGTGTTTTAACAAGACTAATAAAATAATCGTATACCAGCTTTGCAATAACATTTTCAACTGCAACTGGCCCTTGTCTTGTTTTGCAATTAAATACATTTTGTAAAATCGACTGTCCATTATATCTCCAGTGATATAATATTTTACTTTGTTTAACTATTGACCTATAAACCAAAAAATCTCTTTGTTTTACTTCTTTTTCTTCCCACTCTTTAAAACTGATTGGATTCCCATTCAGACCAAATAAGTGTTTTACCGATATTAAACCTGACAGATAAAGTAACTTACAGAAGAACGGTTTGCCTTTCATTTTAATATTCTTATTTCATATGCAATAAGATAACTCTGGAACACTAACTTGTTTCCATACAATAAACATATTTATGTATACATCTGGCATTGAACCTTTTAGCCAGTTTTTGGTATAATTACACTCTAACAATAAATGTGTGTTCCCATATATCACAAATGAGTCTATAAACAATATTTTTTTTTATCTAAAATCTTTTAATCCACATTACCTGTTGCGCTTTTATATAGCAATCAATACTTAACATATTCAGCCCCCCATTTTCAAATGGTTTTATCAGCAGATCTCTTTTAGCTCTTCCCCTTTTCTGCCCCTTCCATATAAAACTCCATAATATATTATTTAATCTCTTTTTATAAGTTTCCGGCATATTGAAATTAGCCAGGAGATGAGAGAGTTTAGAAAAACATAGTGTTTTAACTATTAAAATTCGCCCTTGCAATGTTAAATTTCTTTGTTTCCACATGTTTGTTATATCATATAAGCTACTAATTTTATTTTCAAAATTTATTGTATTACTCATTTCTGTATTATATGATATATATGTGCCTAGCACTTTCACATATTTTGACCACACTAACCCTAAAGGTTTACTATTGCTATCTTTTTTTTCCTAAACACAAAGTTTCAGTTTTAGCATTATTAAGGTGTAAACCTGAACATTTGGTAGAGTGCTACTATGGAAATGTGTTCATAAAATGAATTTATACATAGTGGCCTGACAGAATAGATGCCTTGATACGTCATTTTCCTCCATACACTCTTGATTCGCATATTAACATGTTGCTCTAGAATTCCGGGAAGGAAGCATGCAAACTTAATAATGAAGGTTTAAAACGTTTATAAAAACCCTGTTTGTTCACATAGTTATGTTCAGAAAAAATCTCGAGCGCAAAGCTATTAGGACACAACATAATGAGTGTTCTCTCGTCCAACCTGTCTACACGCAAGGTTCGTGTTCGTAACCACTTAGTAAATAATAGTGTTTTAATGCCTAACCAGTCTCCTCAACTCGAGAAAACAATATCACTAAGTAGTTCTGTCATAATCTCTGCTTACTTTCCCATAGCTTTGGTATAAATACCACTCATTACCATTAATCCCCACATCTGCTATGACACCATTTTCCGGTTTCACACTTCACATGCATCATACTTCAGAAAACACCGAATGCCAATAACTAAAATGATGTGGGCATATTTCTATCTAGCACCTATTAGTCTTTCATTTCATTTGTTTCAATGATTCATAGTCATTATGATCTGACACAAATCACATTCAGATAGATTTAATAAAAGACAAATCGAAAGCTTGTTGTAAAAATGCCTCTAGTGAAATCGATCTGTACGCTTTCAACATAAATCACCTTTCCTAATATAATCATAATACAAAAGATGAACCAATCGGGTAAACATGTAACAAGGACTTGCAATATCTGCATTATGGTCTTCTTATTTACAGAACCGTTATCTCACAAATAGACACCATACATAATCTGCACTGTCAGAAGCTACTAATGAATAATTTTGAGATATATCAGGAACTTTGTCCGATGGAAGTCATTTGACAAATTTTAGCTAAATACTTTGCTTGATTGAGTAAAAATCTTTACTCGTAGAACAGTCTCACACTTTATCGGTCTCACCAAACGTCCCATATTGAGACAGCAAAAATAAAGATTTTGTCTGACCTGGCTATATTTGATGCAGGAAGACTGAATCATTAACAAAACCAACAGTTTGTTGACTAACAATTTCGATGCAATGCTTTTTTTTTATTTGGTTCATCAACGATTCATTAAGTGCATGAAGAACATTACCACTTGAACATTTCTCATATATACTAAAAATGTATACCCACTATGTAATATTTTTATTATTGACTATGTTTGTTTTCCCCAAATGCCTTACACTTATATATATATATATATATATATATATATATATATATATATATATATATATGAATGTAGGTGTTCCGCTTCCATATCATCCTTTTTAGGAGGCTTTAACTTCATTAATAGCATCAGTGTTAAAAAGCTGTGCCATCTCGTGGTAATGTACGCTTTCTGGTGACACTACCAGTATCTTTCGCTTGTGTTTGTCGTTTTCAAGAATCTGAATCACAACATCGCCGATTCTTGATGGACTGAAAAAAAAGATGAATGGCAAATACAACATATACATACCATTAATATAAGGTAACATAGGTTTTGTGGAACCGGTAAAGGTACCGAAACATTTAATTGCCTTAACACATCCTTGGAGTTTACCGATTTTCATCTGAAGTTTCAGGGAATTTTTATATAAAATTCTTTAAAATGTCAATTATTTTGCGATTCAAATTAAGAGGCGAATCGTAAACAATGTATTTTTTTTTAATTTCCAAGAAAATTCAAAATCTGCAAAAAACATGGTTTCTGTACTTTGTAGGTTTCTCCATACATGAATGTACATTTTAATCTTGTTATTTTATTAATGTGTAATCACTTGCTTCGCCAGCATGTATTTTTACCAACCAAGTCCTTTGCAAATTACCTTCTCGCAAAAGTTCCCGGTTTTTCAATATTTTACTTATCATTCTGTTGTGACATTTTAGTTTGTCAATGTGATACAACTACTGAGGAATTAAAATGAAGTACAATCTTGAACTGGTCTGTATGCACAACCATATTGGCCATTCATATTCATATGCTGAGAGTGACTTAAAATGTTCTATTCAATGTTACATTTTACAAAAAAAAATTCTTAATTATAGAAAGATTTGTATAGTTACATTCAATTAAATACAGCAGCCACGTTCAATACTAATATAATATTTAATAATATACAGTTAGAGATAGTATGAATATGTTTAAGTGTTTTATACCTAAATTTTTCATGTACACCTTTCCATCAATTTCCTTCAGTGTTTTAATTAAATATTTGAACTTGGTGGCTCATTTTAAATGGAATATATATAAATTGTAAATACATTTTGATATGTATTTCTTAGAAAAGATAAGCATTTCTCAAATACACATTATTTTTATCTTAAAGTGTTTCAAAAATGCAAAAGTTTACTGCATATGGACAAATGGCGGGGTATATTTTAAGACAATGCACATATTTTGGTGAGTATAAAAATGGGTAACCCACCCTACAATATAAATTATTTTAAAATGCTCTATTCAACCCTATTGGGAACACTTTAGTAGAAAGTATCTGACGAAAATTAATTAATGGTATATTGTCATACAAATTGTTATATTGTGAAATAAATATGGCATAAGTGTTAAGGGCGGAGGCAAAATCACACGTTATTCCTCCCCTGGTTCAGACGAAACCGCCGTTGGAAATATAGTTACATACTCGTTGCTCCAGAATTATTATATTATATTTATCTTTACATCATCACATGAGAAGCTCCGGGCATCTGCAGGAATCTTTCACACTTTTCATCCAATTCTTTATGATATTTGTACTTACGCCATCTTTGTATGAGCCTTTAACACCTCCAAGAACTTATCCAGTTCAAACACTTCGAACGTCGGGTTTTTAACCATTTCTGTGTCCACCGCACTGGGACAAATAACATTTAACCGTACACCGTGCTTCCTAATGTGCTCTTCATCCTATAAGAAAAGCAAAACTGTACACAGTACTAGTTCTACGAAACCTTCCGGCTGTATTCCACACAGTTTGTAGATATTTGTGCAATTTCATATGTCGGTCTCCATAGAGTGGGCGCGATACAAGCTTAATGAAAAGGCTGTACGTCACAACCGTGTATCACTCATAAGCGAGTGCATGTTTAGGGTCTTCGCTGTAGCGACCATGTAATAAGGCTGATTACACACGCAGTACCTGCAGGTGCTGTAGTACCCAGGCCTCCGTGGCTTTATGATCAATGGACTGAAACATTTGTTCTCGCCCTGTGACGTAAGTCTCAAGCAGAAATGGAACTTTGCGAAAGTACATACCAAGGGTATAATTAGAAAATTCAGCATCTAAAAACGGCAGACGGGAAATATATCCTATATAGCATGCTAAAATACAAGACAATGTAGCAGGGAAGCCTTTACCATAATACTACTTACATTCACCCATCGCACTGTAAGATTCGTCGTTCTTGTAGTATGCATCGTTAAATATACAATATTTCATCATATCCTGAGCTCTAAAAAGAAATCTTTTAATGGACAACATGTTGTTACTGGCAATTAACTTAAACAGCAGTGTTGTTTCAGTTGGGTAAAATAGTTTTTTTTAGAATATAATTTTAAAATGTCGTTTTATGTAAGACAAAGATGTCATGTTATGAGATACAAAAAATAAGATAAAGGCTAACCAAAAGACTTTTTACATAATGGGTTATTAAATTTAAGTTAGAATAAAACCTTACCGCCCATGCCATTGTGAAAGCGATCACAGCGGCCTTGGCAGCGGAATATACTGGTGTATACGGCCAGGGCTGCACACCTACGAACAAAAAGCTGTCATATAATAGATGAACTAAATCCGTACGGATAGCATATAAATATGGTAATAAATATGTTGGAAATCTTCATTAATGGATACTCAAAACAAAAATAAAGTATTTGCTGTACTATTCAGTACATCTCGATTGTACTAAAATGTACTCAAGGAGTTAATCATTCGGCAGACTTCAAGCAGGGATGACCCGTATTACAACATACCGGATACTGTTTCACTGACAAATATTATCTTAACTTATTTATTACCATTATTACCATAATAGTATGTTCGATGATTCATACCGCAATTTAAATGCAGATATATATATATATATATATATATATATATATATATTGCACACATATATATATAAATATATATATATATATATATATATATATATATATATTGGTTCCATCAGCATGTTTTCATGCATTCGGTAACAAATTTGGTATTTTTCATGCATTTGATTTATCTATTTCTAACTTAATACAGATGTTAAGACACAAAAGATGATTAATTTCGCACCAGCAATAGATGAAATATTGATGATGGCACCACCTCTCCCTCCTTTGTCTTTGCTCATGTGCTCTAGAGCTGTATATGTTCCTTCTATCACACCTTTCTACAAAAGGGTCCTTAATTTTTTTTAAAAGCATGTAAAGCAACACACACAAACAACCATATGAAGAACCCATGTGTTGTGCAAATTCAAAGTAGAGAATTCCAAGGTTTTTGATAACATGTTTTTTTATATTGACGGAACGACTACATGTTGTGTAACTCAAGGTCTTTAAATCTCTAAAGGAATGCAAGAGTCGGAAGTATCTAATACCCATCTTGCGACCTACACGATTCGGTTCACTTGATCTGTGCTGCATCCCTCGACAAAATGAATTTGTAATGGTCAGATAATTAGATATAATAGAGAGAGAGAGAGAGAGAGATTATTTTATCAAAAATTGGAGTAGATGAATGCAGACAAAATATATCTTATATTAGACTGCATCTATTCAAATTATATAATCAGTGGTATTTGGCAGTTAATGTCCCGCATGAGTCCACAAAACCGAAAACGACATCCCATGTCCTAAATGAATAAAGGAATCAAGAATCAAATTAAATACTCGTCATTTACATGTTATAAAAATGTCATAATATTACAACCCTTTTAACGCCATTTATAAAAATCTGCTTTGAGGTCAAGCTCTTGTGATACTTACTAAGTTAACATCAATCATTCTTGACCAGTATCGCTCTGAAATGATACCCGCGTTGTTCACGAGGATCTCAATCTTTCCAAATCTAAATTCAGCCTTCTTGTAAGCTTCTGAAAACATACACAGCATTTTTGCTCTTTTTTTGTAAAATAATCTAGGTATCTAAAATCTTAAATTTTAGCCTTGCTATAGTATCAGGGCTTCCTCTTGTTTGAGGCGTTTCAACCGATCTGCCTCGGACATGGGCGTACGATCGATTTAGTTATCTGAGAATGACCACGGGGTCGGACTTGTTATGCGTCATCAAGGTGGTACCTGAAACCTTTCTTGATCGGTATCGGCTTCCAACAAACGCACTCTTACGCAGAATATACATATAATATTACATATGATTCAGGTCACCAAAGTGGTCTCAAAATGGCATCAAGAGCTAAACTATTTGCTACTTTACTTTCGACTTCTTTAAAATATCCATTCCCATTTGTCATCATTTTTTGAACTTTGATAAATTGGTTGTAGCTTTGTTATACACAAAGAACCTAAAAAAAGTTAACGATGACATGTATTTCATTTCGGGTGATAAGACATCAACCAAGGTTTGAGTTTTTATTTCAACGAGGTATTGAGGGCAGCATTGATATAGGGAGCGAATGAAAAAGCCAGTGTTAGGGCTAGCTTAGTCTTGTCAATGAATTATAATTAACATGCAGTCCTGAAGGAACCGATAATGAAAGCTGAAGATAAAAACGTAAATGTTACCAACAAAGTCTTCTCGTTTCGTGACATCACATCGTAAGAAGAGGACGTCACTTTTGGGGAATGCCGCTTTCAATTCTGTTTCCGTTTTATTACCTGTCTTTCCATCAATATCAACAAAGCAAACCAAACACAAAAGAAGAGAAATATAGTGTTTTGTTCCTACTTATTTGTTTTTTTATCTGTTCTCTTTCACACTGGAAATTCATAACGTTCATAAAGTCAATTGCAAAGGGTACTTATGAATTAACTAGTATTTAAACAAATTTGTTTACTTAATATCTAAGACCAGGCAATGAGGAAATTTAATGAAACTTAATGAACTGATATTACCTTTCCCCCTTTGTTGAGCAGAGATTCACAAATTGCCCGACCAATGCCGCGAGCACCCCCTGTTATAAAGGCAACTGTCCCGTCAACCTTCATAGTAGTCCTGAAAAGACGTTCACTTCTCTTATTTAAAATTGATTATTCCTGAATATTTTCCTTTATTATACACCTTTTTTATACTTATATTATATTGCCTCTACTTATCCTGGTACGTATGTACATGTTGAACGCATATTGATTACACCTCACAGAAATAAGGACAAGGCAGACCCTTTCCAGTGATGTTAATATTGTGTAAATAAAAACGGTTATGTTGGTCTGTTACGTCCTGATAAAACGGAATGTTCGAGGCTTATGCGAAAGTGAATCAGCATTTACAAGTTAATATGTTTAAAAACAGAAACCTTAACAGGAAGTTCAACGGTAAAGTTAGGGCAGGAATAAGGCCTTTCATGTCCAGAACATTCAATGTGTTAATTGTCGCCGAGGTATGTCAGATGCGTGATGTTTGGTGTCGTCCCTTATTCCAAATATGCACATATTTCTATGAGCTAACTTAAAGTGGCATTTAGTGGAAGAAATATATACAAAACATGGAGGCGTCATATCTGAGCCGAAATTTCTGTTTAGCTGTTTGCCCGCACTGGCTATACCTCACTCTGTACCATGACAAATACTGAGCCACTCTTAGTGAAATGCGGTTAGGCTTAAATGCAGCGAGGTCTGTTAGGTCCTCCATATAGCTAAACACAGAGCTTTGAGTGAAGACAGATTACTTTGCTATGATATTGGCAATCGATGTAAAAACGGATGTTATTGTTTACGTGATGAAAATATACATCAGTCAAAATGTAACGCGCACTGAATCCTTATGAGTGAATGTATTTATATTGACTTAGTGTAATAATATACACTTCGTCTCTTGTATACATGCCATTATATATTTAAAAAAAAAATTGCAAAGAGGCCAACACTATTCCTCTTACAATAAAGGGCACGTTTATTTATGATGATCATCTGATTGATTAATTTTCAATCCCCGAGTACCTTCAAATAAAACTGCTTTTCTGATGACACAAGGCAATTCAATTCCTAAAAAAATCAAACCATGATTAAAGTTTAATGTATAACCTTCTTTCAGGTATTTCATGAAAGATATGTTGTCTCCATAATTTGCCAAAGACGCTAAATTCTACGTCCAACTGCTATGATTTGAGTGGATCTGTCTTATATGGTGCTAAATGCTAACTTGATATCAGTCACAGGAACCCTAATTTAGAGTTTCTGAAAATAATTTACAGGGCCCTCCTTGAATCTTAATTCAACTAGAAGTATGGAAGTTTTTAGGTCCAACTGCTACCATTTTTGTCAATCTGACCAAATGGGTGTTATAGTTAAGTCATCAAATAGCTGACAAACTATATAGACGGGGCAGAATTTCAGAAAATGTCCATATTTAAATTCCTGGAGGCAAATCATGTTAATGCATGGCATACAGTCTCTTCAGGGGTAATGAAGGGTGCTGAATCCAAATCTGTTGTATACCCAGACCGCAAAGGATGGCAAATGCCTCAAAATTGATGGTTTCCATGGCAACCTTGGATAATTTTGCAGGAATGATGATGTTTAAGAAAACGGCTATAACTTGGTTAATTTTATACATAAATCATTGGAATAAACTGCAAAATGTTGCAAACTGAAATATCTCTCCTTTAGGTGTTATGTTATGACATTGCAGAATTTGCATATTATGCTGTATGTTAATACATGCAAATTGTGGGTTAAAATTTCAACTTTTTTTCTTAAAACATATCTTTAAATCCATCTATCTTTTAAAATACAACATCCCTTAGCTTTTAATCTATTCAAGTGAAAATGCACATCAATATAGTAAAAAGTTAAGAGTATTTCTTATTTCCATATCATATTTGGATAATAATGAATATTCATGTCACCCTATCGCAATATCATTTTCCAGGTCATTTCACAGTCCCTGTTTAGACATGGATATATTCTTAGGCCATCAATTCCTTCGAGTGCTTTCCTCAGAATACAGAGAGTTCCTAGGATCTTTACCTGTTGAACAAATGATGAGAATCACATTCATGATTTTTTTCACTTTTGTCAGTATAATTTGCATATTTTACATAAATTTGCATAATTAAGCAGATGATCGGATGACCACTATAATCATTTTAAAATATGTGATATGATCACTTAAAAATTATACTTTATGCAAGTGTTTTAGTTTCTTTTTTATTAAGGCAAGTTTAATTTGCATATTGAATGTAAAATGGTATGGATCAATAAGGTATAGGGGAATTTTTGGAGAAAACTGATATTCCACGTAGATACTTTAAGCTGCACCGGCTGTCAATCATCATGCTGAGCCATAATGACCGACTTCTTTCCGTCTGCCCATCCTTCTTGCCATTAGCGCAAATTCGTAACCATCTTATTTTTATTTTGAGGTATTGTTCTAAATGAAAACCTGTAGTATACCCAACTTGATAGCTGGAAACGGCTAAAAAGTGTTGGTTTCCAAGGCAACCTATTCGAATTTTACAATAATGCTAATTTTAAAGAAATTCTTATAATTCTGTTAGTTTTATACATGAAACTTTTAAATAAACACCTAAATGCAACACACTGAACTGGTGTGCTTCAGGTGTATTTCTGTGACAATGCATAGTTTGCATACTAATGAGATTTGAAAAAAAAATGCATACGTTTATGTTTAAACCTATTTTTAAAGAGTGCCATCATTTATAATAAAACTTCATTCAGCATGAAATTTACTTTTGGAAAAGGACCCATAAAGAGAATAACAATGTTATGTTTGTTCCCATGTTGTGCATCTGATATTTACATACTATGAATATTCATTAACACTTACATTTAATCCTCCTTTCAAGACAAGTGATTATTTCTGTAACTTGCTAATTCCTGTGTAAGCTTTACTTAACATTTACAAATTACCCTCCTGAATAAAGTCCCGTAGTGATGCAATGTAATAGCTGCAGAAGCGAAGATGCTTTTAAATTACAAAACATTTTACTATCCTGTTATCTTAATGTTTAGTTCAAATATATAGAATATATATGAAATAACCCCTCCGGATAAACTAGTACTTGTAGTATCAAGGGGGGGGGGGGTCATGAAGCAACAACTGTCAAGTCATCTGATCCAGACCTTGATGTCTCATCTCTTAGGGCTGACCATGAAGAGGCTGATACAAGGCTGATTTTACATTGTACTCATGCTAATTTGGACACTTTAGTTGTGTCAGGGCGTGATACAGTCGTGCTTCTCCTGCTCTTGGCATACTTTGGTAAGATACGATGCACAGGACTCTCAATGAAAGCCGGTACTTCAACCGCTCAAAAATATATCCCAGTACACGACATTCTCACGTTGCTCTGTGAGAATCAAGTACGCACACTACTTGGATTTCATGCCATTTCTGGCTGTGATAGTGTGTCTCAAATCAGTGGCCATGGTAAGAAAAAGTATTGGGGCTTAGATCGGAAGGGGGGGGGGGGGGTTGTGTGTAATATCATCCCCCCCCCCAGGTTTCTATGGGAAAGCAAAACTATTGTAATAGTATTAATATTTATAACGAACCTTGTGAGGTATTGAAGTAACAACTGTCTCGTGTCGTCAATCATGCAAGGATCGTTAATTCTTTATTCAGAGTTTCACCACAGGTTTCCGTATTTTGTTTTTTCAATTAGGATACGCTCAAAATAGTTAATTACAGCCTGACCGTAATTACTATAATTGTTAAGTATACAATTTAATATGCAGACAAGGACCTCCAAAGCTCTATAGCTATATGATAATATATTATTCATATGAATTAATATGTTGAATTATTCTACAAATAACCCATTCTCATAATTAATAATGCATTCAGCCTAAAGCACGGTAAACCAGGAAAAAAGTAAACAATTTTATTAAAGAAGTTAAATTAAAGGTGTCTTCATATTCCATACATCATTCTTTTCCTTTGGTTCTATAGTTTGTTGATTGAATAGGGAAAATAAATGTCTATTTCAAGATTTTTAAATTTCATTGAAGGAAAATCAAATCTTCAAAAACGTTCCAATATAAGAGGTCACTCTAGACATAGTTTATACATTGTGTATTGTTTATTTTGGACACAAACAAATTCTTTTGGTTTTGATCATATTTGATCATATTTAGTATTAATATGCTTCCATACATATTCTAATATTTTAACTTATATTTTCAGATTTTTTTATAACAAATATATAAAACTTGTAAAAAATGAATCTGATTAAAACAATTAATGGAAAAAGTGGATATGCTAAAAACAGGCTTTAAAATAATCTTAAATGCATTATTCCCTTGAAAGTGAAATAAAGGTATTATACCATTCTGTCCACTTGCCTGTCCATCTGTAAATTTTTAATTTGCATCACAGTATCTAAAACGTTTACTCTTTTTCTTCATGGCAGTCTTGTCAGAGTATTAGTTTTGTAATCATATGTTTAGAACTAGACTATAACCAAGTAGGAGGGCCCCTCCCCCTCAGCTTCTCATATGCTTAAATATAAGAAAACATTACAATAGAATATTTTGAATATCTTGCATTTGCAATAAATTCAAACATCAGCTGAGCGCAGTGACCCATGGGTCCCTTGTTTTAATTTAATTGGCTGAAGAGCCCCAAGATTGATGACTTGAAAACTGATAATATATTAATTATGTAAGGAAGAAACGACATCTGATTTTATTATTATCATATCAGCGCACAAGGCAGAATCACCATTAATATCATATGCTTGCAATAAATTTCTCCTAGATTATCATTTCTTTATTCCTTTGTATGTATAGTTTTACTGCATGATATCGTTGGCTACAAGGCAAGATTCAACAACCCTATTTTGCTGTTTGGAATCTACAGCCAATAAAACTGTGAATATAACAGATACAGATACCCTCGTCTTAAAATCATATAACGAACTATTAAATGCTGATTTAATAATATTATACTAAAGCAGCGTGGAATGAATATTCATAGGTATGCAAAGATCCGATTTGAACATGGGAACAAACATAACTTTGTTATTCTCTTTATGGGTCCTTTTCCAAAAACAAATTCCATGCTGAATGAATGCTGATATTATGAATGATGAAACTTTTTACAAGTGACCCATGGGTCATAACGCTCAGCCGACTGACATGTTGGCAATATGTCTTTGCACAGGAAACTTATTACGATAATATAGGTGGCATCATCTTTCATGCATATTAGCTTATGTTCACCAAGACCCATCAGCACACCAAATTTGATGACAATTAAACCACCCTTTCCTGAAGAACCTGGCAATTTGTGTGTATTTTTCATTACTTCTGTGATGCTCAAACATACCCCAAAACTCTGAGAATATAGGTCACAGTGACCCAATTTCAGGTTTTGAGGGGGTAACTTTTAAGGAACTATCTGGATGCCAAGTGAGAAGATTCCGGGTCCAATGGTTATGATTTGTGCCCTACTTTGGTATCAAATTTTCAAATATTCTGGGGTGTGCATAAAAGTCCCATTGCTCATAGAATATGGGTAACAGAGACCTAATTTTATGTTTCCAAGGAGACTTTTCATGGACCTCCCTGGATTTTGAGTGAGAAGATTCTAGGTCCAATGGTTATAATTTGTGCCCTGCTTTTGTATCAAATTTTCTATTATGCTAGGAGTGCTTATAAGCCCCATAGCTCAAAGAATATGGGGTTTCCAAGGATATTTTTCATTGACCTCCCTGCCATGTGGGTAACAGATACCTAATTTCAGGTTTCCAAGGATATTTTTCATTGACCTCCCTGCCATGTTAACAGACAAACGCATCTTTGAAGGTCTCAAAAAAGAAAGAAAATGCATAAGAATTGGAAAAAAATTCAGGTGGTGCCACCAGTCAGCAGGAACTGATGAAACTCTTCATGATGAATTTGCATGCAAAGAATCATGGCAATCAATAAAGTATTTGTTACTAGGGCTTTTGTATCAAATTTATAGTTATTCTTGGGGGTACTTCAAAGCCCTATAGGTCAGAGGTTATGGGTAACAGAGACCTAATTCCAGGTTTCCAAGGAGACTTTTCATGGGCCTCCCTGCATGTCATGATAGAAGATTTTAGGTCCAGTGGTTACGTTTTGCACCCTGTTAACATATGACCACATCTTTTAAGGTCTCAAAAATAGAGAAAAGAATTTTAAAAGAAAATAACACTGGTGGGGCCATCAGTCTACAGAAACTGATGGAGCACTCCATGACCAATATCAATGCAAAGAATCATGGTGATCAATGCATCGGTTGTTCAGATACTTGAGCTTTTGTATCAAATTTTCCATTATTCTGGGGGGTACTTCAGAGCTCCATAGCTAAAAAATATGGGTAACAGAGACCTAATTTTAGGTTTCGAAGGAGACTTTTCATGAGCCTCCCTGCATGTCAAGATAAAAAGTTTGTAGGTCCAAAGGTTCACATTCGTGCTCTGTTAACAGATGACAGCATCTTTTAAGGTCTCAAAACTCGAGAAAAAAATCATGAAAAAAATAGAAAAATACATGTGGCGCCACCAGTCTACAGAAGCTGATGATACACTCCATGACCAATATCCATGCAAAGAATCATGGTTAGCAATGCATTAGTGGTTCAGATACTTGAGTTTTTTTTCCAAATTTTCCATTATTCTGGGGGATACTTCGGAGACCCATAGCTCAAAGAATATGCCTAACAGAGACCTAATGCCAAGTTTTCAAAGAGAATTTTAATGAACCTGCCTTGATGTGAAGTTAGAAGATTCCAGGTCCAGTGGTTACGATTTGTGCCTTGTTAACGGGCAGACGGCCGGATGGCTGGACGGCCAGACGGACGACGGACAAAGGGTGATTGCTATAGCTCAGATGACTTACAGTCAGCTGAGCTAAAAAGGGACTCATGGGTCATGGCGCTCAGCTTAAGTTTGAAATTTTTGCAAATGCAAAATATGCAAAATATTCTATTGTAATGTTTTTCATTTATATAAGCATATAAGAAACTAAGAGGAAAGGGGCCCTCCTACTTGGTTATAGTAAAGTTCTAAATATATGATTGCAAACTAATACTCTGACAAGACTGCCATAAAAAAAAAAACAGTAACAGTTTTGAGATACTGTGATGTATATGAAAAAATTACAGATGGACAGGCAAGTGGACAGAATGGACTAGTACCGTTATTACACTTTCAATGGAATAATGCATTTAAGTTTATATTAAAAGCCTTTTTTTTTTAGCATATCCACTTTTTCCATTAATAGTTTTTATCTGATTCATTTTTTTACAAGTTTATAATTTTTTAATAAAAAAACTGAAAATATAAGTTAAAAGATTAGAATTCTTAGTTGCAATCATTATATATCCACAGTGAAGCTCATATTGGGTCATATTATGCATACACATATAATTTATCATTTTTAAATCACAAATGTTTAAACTGAATTCAAAAGAAAACAATGCCACAACATGGCAAAAAGTATTGCTCATTGGAGTTTTCAGTACATGCTTAATTTTATTCACCGAAATAAAATAAAAGGTTTAGTCAATTTTATGAAATAAAAACAGCTTTTCAAATAAAGTTTACACACTGTTGGTTGAATGAGGAACAAACAATATCATTGTGCTAATTACTATCTCAGCTATAATTTATCACTGGAATTAATGGTCAATTTCACACCTTTTACTCTTCTGAAGGAAGGAATTACTTATCTGATGAACATCCACACTTTCATAGCAATACACCACTTTGTGGACACAATAAAATGTGCACTTAAATCATTGTAACCCTGGTGGTACGATACAAAATCTAAAATGTAGCATAGCCAAGAATAAAATAAACTACTGAAAATTATAACATTCATCTAGTTAATGCACCATCTGGGGGGGGGGGGGAGTTCAGGGCAGAGGGGAAGCCTGCTATTAGTGGCCAAGCTGAGCCAAGGAAAGCTGCTTGGAGTGGGTTACATAATGCAAGTGAAGGCTGTACTACCAGGTGGCTAGATGTAAACAACACTTGACATGGTGTATGAAAACTTGAATGAAAGCTACTCTTTTCAATCAATTCCTTTGAAATTTCAAATTTTAAAAGATTAAATCATTATGTATATATGCTGTGAAAAATAAATCAACAGTGCTTTCAGGGAAAAAACATGCCATTCCTGATTTTTTTAAATTGCATTATATTTGGGCCCATAACTTCAAAATAATACCCAATGCTGACCTAATTTTTTGTATGTTCATAGAAAATGTAAGAAAGAATGTTAATACTAAATATGATCAAAAACAGAAGAGTGGTTTTGATATTAGGCAGCCTTGAAGTGAAACAATGGCTTTTTAATGGAAAACGGAGGTTTTTCCTTGATATCTCGAAGGAACGAAGTCGTAATGACCCAATTTTCGGTATGGCAGGAGATTTTGGGGACATCTAATGGTATGCAAAATTTTGGATGCGTAGGTCCAACGGTTTAAATACGTGCCCTGTTAACGGACGGACGTCGGGACGGACGGACGACAGACAAAGGACCCCAGCTATAGCTAAGATGACTTATAGTCAGCTGAGCTAAAAATGCGTTTGAACATAAACCATACACTATTTCACAAAACAAAACAAAATATGCATATATTTGCATATCTCATAGTGCGCGAATCATGCCCTGTCACAGAAATACACCTGAAGGATTTTGCATTTAGGTGTTAATTTCAAAGTTTTATGTATAAATCGCACACAATTATAACAATTTCTATAAAATTAGCATTAATGTAAAATGCAAGCAGGATGCCATGGAAACCATCACTTTTTAGTAATTTTCAGCCATTTTCCAGTTGGGTATACTACAACAAGGTGGTTATGAATTTGTGCTAATGGCAAGAAGGATGGGAAGACGGAAAGAAGTCGGTCATTATGGCTCAGCATAATTGACAGCCGGTGCGGCTTAAATTATCTACCTGGAAAATCAGTTTTCTCCAAAAATTCCCCTATACTTTATGGATCCATACCATTTAACATTCAATATGCAAATTAAACTTTCCTTAATAAAAAGAAAACTAAAAACACTTGCATAAAGTAAAATTTTTAAGTGATCATATCACATATTTTAAAATGATTATAGTGGTCATCCGATCATCTGCTTAATTATGCAAATTTATGCAAAATATGCAAATTATACTGAAAACAAGTGAAAAAAAATCATGAATGTGATTCTCATCATTTGTTCAACAGGTAAAAGATCCTAGGAACACTCTGTTTTCTGAGGAAAGCTCTAGAAGGAATTGGTAGGCTAAGAATATATCCATGTCAAAAAAGAGCCTGTGAAATAACCTGGAAAATGATATTGCGATAGGGTGAAATTAATATTCATTATTTTCTAATTATAATATAGAAACCAACAAAAACTCTGAAATTGCTTTTCCATTAATGTGCATTTTCACTTGAAGAAATTAAAAGCTAAGGGAAGTTGTATTTTAAAAGATAGATTGGTTTATGAATATGTTTTAAGAAAAAAAGAAGAAATTTAACCCAAAAATTTGCATGTATTTGCATACAGCATAATATGCAAATTCTGTAATGTCATAACACTACACCTAAAGTAGAGACATTTCAGTTTGCAACATTTTGCAGATTATTCCAGTGATTTATGTATAAAATTAACCAAGTTATAGCTGTTTTCTTGAACATCATAATTCCTGTAAAATTATCCAAGATTGCCATGGAAACCATCAATTTTGAGGCATTTGCCATCGTTTGCGCGCTGGGCATACAGCAGATTAGGATTTAGCACCCTTCATTACCCCTGAAAAGACTGTATGCCATGCATTAACACTATTTGCCTCCAGGGTTACCATTTTTCTGAAAAATTACCCTGTCTAATAATCACAGTGACCTTACCTTGATTGCCCTAGAAGACTTTACAATCATGTTTCCGGATCCAACATATTGAATTTTGGCCAAGTCATACTTTCATAGTGCTCATAATCAGTTTTTTCCCCTTGTTCCTCACAGAATATAGGGTATCATGAGCTAATTTAAGGTGTTGACGGAGATTTTTCCAAGAACTCCTTGAATTCAAAGTTAGACGGATCAAGGTCCAACCGTTAGGATCTTTGCTAATCTGACTTTCACATAACTTAAATTATGTTTATTCGCTATAGTTCACATAACATATGTCATAGTCATCTAATTTCAAGTTTCAAAGGAGACTTACCAAGGTCCTAACTCGGTTCAACAATAGAAGAAGCTTGGTTGAACAGTTTTATTCCCATTCCCTGTGTCACTAAATTGATGCTCAAAAGCATGTTGTTTGCTAGAAGCTCGTTGAATATAGGGCAGCATGACCTAATTTCAGGTTTCCATAGGAGACTTCCCTAGGACCTCCCTGGATGACAGGGCTGCCTGGGTTTTGCCCAGGGACTCCCTTGAATACGATGGTTGACCATCGACATTTAGGGTGATCAAATTACGTCCATTCTTTATGGCTCGCCGAATACGGATCACAGTAACCTAATTTCATGTTTCCTAGGAACTTTGCCTAGGACCTCTCTAATGTTACATTAATAGATTATAGGCTTTCAGGATGCAATTTGTGCCCCGTCTGACTGTCCGGTGCTCAAAGTCAATCGTTCGGCCTCTAGGTCGCAGAAAATAGGTCAACATGACCTGATTATAGGTTTTTCAAGGAGATTTTCCTCGAACCTCACAGGATGCATGTTGCGTTAGAATATTCTAGACCTAACTGGTACGTAATGCGCTAATATTACGATTTTCCTATTGGTGTCAGATTTCGGTCAAGGTGGCCTAATTTCAGGTCTCAATGGACATGTCCAAGGACCTCCCAGAATGTTACGCTAGAATATTTAGGCCTAATGGATAAAATTTATGCTCCGCCTGAATATTTTGGTGCTCAAAATTATGTCATCAGCTAATAGTTCGCAGAATATAGATCATCAATACCTAATCTTAGGTTTCAAAAAGTTTCTACGTCTTACGATAATTATCAGTTCCCTGTTAACGGACGTGCGCCCTGATTGACGACGGACAAAGGGTGATAGCCATAGCACATCTGAGCTACTAAAAACTATCAAACTTTGATGCCATTGACTTCCAGATATTATTTTGGCATACTCTTCGCTTACCAGGCACTAATACTTTGTTCATACCATTGGCTTTTGAATAGCCTTAAACTTCTCTTACGCATTACATAATACAAGGGCTTGTCGTTTAATAACAGTTGCGTTGCATATAAGCATAACAGCAATGATATATTAACCATCTCTAGCTTATAAACTCATGCACTATAAAGCAATGTGTACTGGTAAAAAGGGTACAAAATACATATTTTAGCGCCTGCTCGGCTCTTTATCCTTTTGAACAGATTACATCGCGACCTTGTGGCAGGTACACCATTTTATGTGTCCTGGTTTGTCAGTGTCCTTTGTTATCATGGCTGCTTGAATACGAAACTTATGTCGCACAAATGTGGTCTGTCAACATATACATGTTGGCACCAGTAGCCATGTGCATGGCATTAGGAGAAGCTAAATGTGAATATACCTCAAGTGTTATCCCAAGGCTTTGTCGCCAGGTGATATATGTTACAAGCGACAAACTTAGTTATAAAATATGTTGATATGAGCTCCGCCATTGACGCTTTTGGGGTTTTATGTACACATGTATATGTATACATACTGATAACAGGTATATGTAATTATGTTTGTCCGTATTGCTTTCCGCATGCACCCACATTGTGTCTGCCGGATGCTTAAGACTGTATAATGGTAGATGATTACATACTGAGCCGTGGATTTTCACGCTGCATTTGACGTTCCCGAAAGAAAGCCTGTTACAGAAAGTTTATATTCACCCATTTGCATTGACGCTCGATTAAGGCTTGGCTTCCTGTTTACTCCACCCCAGATTTCTTAACATATAATTTATGCGATGTCGAAAGTTGATTCAACTACCCAATACATTCAGTGATGGTTCTGTATAAAACTATATATATTTTTTTTAATATTTATCCATAATTATTAAAATCGAAAACTTAAAAAGAGCATATAAAGCATGGGGAGTCGGAGGTCTTTCTACTTACTGTGGATTCCGATTTGTTCGTTGGGTTTTCATTTTCGTGGAATTCGTGGGTAACCTTTATCCACGAAATTTAAAACCTAACGATCATTTGGTTTATTATAGAATTTTTGAAAATCCATGAACCCTGTGCCGCTATCGTGATGGTCCGCTTTCGCCGACCATGCTGGCATATGGCACTGATTAATGAAACGCAAAGAAAACGATATGAAGCCAATATATAAGAAAAAAATAATTATATTAGGAGGAAAGATATTAAGTTCCATCTAGGGGAGCAAACAAACAAGATTTCATCAGTGTCAGACTTAGAAGTGACTGTTTGAAAGTGTGTCTGCACCTACACTGGTATATGTGGACTTGCTCTCTCTCCCTCATATTATCTCGCTTAAAGTCGTAGGTAAAAGTTATTTTGCCCTGCTAATCTTATCTGATTGTACATTTGAAAGAATGCCATGTTTAAATAAAATATAAAAACGTGCGGGAAGGTTTAATCTAGTTATCCCTAGCCGTGGTGATGAGTCACAATAATATGAGCTAGAGCCCAGTCTAACTGTGGCCTTGTTGCCCCGCACGTCAGTCAACAAGGGGTTCCATCTGAACGAACGACATACCAAGAAGTTTAAATTTTCTTAATTCATGAATACACAGAATATAAATATTGACTTCCGTTGGTTCTAATAATTCATATAATCAGAACCAGTATGTCAGTTCATCGGAGGATTTTTTCTTACGACCGCAGACCACATCTCAACGGGCAATTTACCGGCGGGGCCTAATGAGGTGTCAAGATAAGCGGGAAGCGGAGTACAATAGCCGGTCCCGGCCTGGAGAATAGACTGGGTAATAAAATTCTGTGGACCGCTAATCGGACTATCTTTGATTTCAGTGTAGACACTCCTTTTCTTAACCCAAAAATCAGCCGATATAATTGTCATTTGTGTCATTGAGCCTATAGGTTGTACCGTGATTCCTTGTTTTTTTAACAAAAAGAAAACACTGATCTTTGGCTTATTTTCATGTCTGTTCACACATAATTTTGATACAATGCCTAAATAGGAACGATTAATCCACAAAAGTTTTGAGCCAACGAATAGTGTTTCAGTTAAAAACCACATTTTAAACCTACGATATTTTCTGAATCCACAGTATTTATTTTGCAAATAAACGAATGTGTGCACATGGAAAAATAAAGCAGTAAAATCATTTGTTTTCAAAATAAAACCTAGTCAGGAGTAACTATAAATGATATTGATCACGTCAATCCTAAACCCGTAGAAACCAAATGGTTAGTTACACATGTTGGGTGAAAGTTTAAATCTTATTCTTAACAATAATTAAAACAACCGTACTAATATTCAGTCAATTCGATAAAAATCGCCTGTACCATTGAGTCAGTGATAGATCTTTTCATCGGAGATGGAAAGACTCACACACGTACATAACGCAGGTATAAACCATTCATTTACCGGGGTCTGCTGGTTTATTTCTTATACTTTGAACGTTGTGTTTTGGGACCACAGCTGTCTTGCATTACTTTTCATATTTGACATGTGCAAAATCCAAAGGTTTACAGATCATAGCCCGAGGAACTCTTGAAACCAAAATAAATATAAAGGAAGAACAGAACCAGAGCTTACATGCAAGGAAAATGTTGAAACTTGATAAAATAGCTGTCTTATTTTCTGTTTAAAATTACACCTGCAAATCTTTATCGTAAGCGTTTAATGTACACTGAGCCCCAGAAGCTGGAAAGTAAAACATGGCACTCCCGCCAATTTGTTCCTGAATTTTGTTTGAACTTTGCTTTAATTAGCTCGGGAAGGACCTTGATTTTTTATAATAAAAGTTAAATAATTCAAGATATTTTTTGTCATGAGCTCGATATATTTTATTTTCCATTCCATTAGTTACTGTCATTCCTTATAAGTGTTTTTATCTGGTATCTTTGTGTACAATATAGGTTCAATTTGATTTTTTCCTTTACAATAGTAAGTGTTTGGCATTTTGAACGTGATTTATACAGGTAACTTGCTTTGGTGGAGGGATGCTCCCTCGGTATATTTTTGAATGTAACGCTCTTAATCAGCTTAATGTGGCCCCGTAGATATCTTATCTCTATCGGTGACTGCAGCATATGTATTACAGCAGAATCACTCGCTATCATTCGGATCCGGTTCCACGAAAAACAGTAGTGGCGTCTTTATATCTACGTGTTCGGAGGCTGTATGATCCGTTTTGTAGGGTGTCGTTAAGAGAAAAATATGAAAAAAAAAAATTGATTTTACTTGTTTAAAAATTAAGGGCATACATTTAGATATGTTATTTCAATAGAAACTCATTTTACATGATATTCTCCCTCAATCTTCCTCTAACACCTATCCCCAAAGAAAGCAAATGATACATACACGAGACTTAGCATTTCCGTGAAGATCATGTAAGTCAGTGGCTATTTGATGCTTCTTGAATATGTTCTGACTTAAATAATATTCATGACAAGACTCAAAATGTCTCCCCGATAAAGATTCACATTTGCTGAGTCCTGGACATTTGGCCTTTCATAATATACAATAGATGCAAAGTTGTTTTCATTATCTCTTCCAACTGAAGATTTTTAAATTCATCAACCAACAATTATAGCCTCCGAAGAATTTTTAGTTTAATGCCTATAAACCGTGCCTTCAATATCAACGCCTTTTGCTCGTATATTAGGCAATGATGCTTAGCAAATGGAGTGGGGACACCTCATTCGTTCAATGTATTCTTATTGAGACAGAACTTTGTTATGCGCTAAACATTGAAGCAATTCGTTCATGTTCTTGAAATTCTTATTATTCCATCAAATGAATTTGATAATAACAGATGTACTGCATGTTAGAACTTCAGCCTGAAATATATAGAAACCTTACCTGTAATTTGCACTTGTTCTTGACAAGTGTGTAGGATACGATTCGCTCAGTATAACAGCAGTGATACATTAACCAGCTCTTACCTATATACTCATTCACCGTGAGGTAATATGTACTGATTAAAAAGGTATAAAGAACGACATATGTAAGCGACGTTTCGGCTCTGTTTTATTTTAAACAGACCACACCGCGACCTGGTGGCAGGTACACCATTTTGTGTGTCCTGTATAGTCAGTGTTGTCAGTGTTCCGTGTTATCATGGCTGCTTTAATAAGAAACTTGGTCATCCCCACAAATGTGGCCTTGGAATATATACAGTTGGGCACCGGTAGCCATGAGCATGGTGTTAGAAGATTAATGTAGTAAGATACCTCAGAGTTATCCCAAAGCTTTGTCCTCAGGTGATAGATGTTACCGGTGATACACTTATTAATAAAATATGCTTATATGAGCTCCGCCATGGACGCTGATGGACGGGTATATGTATACTGTTGTTAGTCGGTCCTTCTTTCTGCATTTGCACTCACGTTGTACCTGCCGGGTGCTTCAGGGTCTATTAGGGGTGAATTTGACGTGACCGAAAGAAAGTCTGCAACATAGAATTTACATTTACCCATTTGTATTGAAGCTTGATTAAAGCCTTAACTTTCTGTTTTGTCAATCTCAGGTTTTTAAACATATCATTTACATTTAAAATATGTAAAATGAAAATATAATAACGCTACAGAGATATCATTGCCTGCTTTCTAGGGAAAAATAGGAGACGCATCCACTCGGAGTAATTTATACATATCTTAGATGAAGCCAACATATCTCGAGCAAATATCTCAGTCGTAGAGATAGATGTGTATATACATACACACACATATATATATATATATATATATATATATATATATATATTAATATGACGGCAAAGGCGAAATGTGTGTATATGCGGTGTGAAAAGCAAGCGAACACCCCGGGTTATGGGTTACCATAGAAATTGTGACCAAGGTGCGAAAGACTTTCCTTTGTTTATACTAAGAAGTGTCTGTCTGAGATGTGTTTCTGTTTAATTCCAATTAATTCTATACAGCTACGGTTTCTATGCACAAATTCTCGTTTCCAATACTAATTTCTATTTTGTGTATTAGCACAACTGCAATACAATGTACACAATATTTATACCACACAGATTCATACCTACCCGTGTAGATGAATTGAGTTTTAAGAGCCATATATTCTGCCTAAAGAAGAAGAATTAATATATATACATATATATATATATATATATATATATATATATATATATATATATGTATATATATATATATATATACATGCAGGGCGGAAAACAGAGAGTTCTATCATACTTATTCTATATACGGGTGCCCATATATAATTCTTTTAGCTCAGCTGACTGTAAGTCAACTGAGGTATAGGTATGGCGCTTTGTCCGTCGTCTGTCTGGCCGTCAGGCTGTCCGTTTGCAGGGCACAAATTGTAACCGCTGACCCTAGAGGCCTGTAACTAAAACTTTGGTGAGGTCCATAAAAATTCTCCTTAGAAACCTGAAAATAGCTCACTGCGACCTATATCCTCCGAGCTATAGGGCTGGTAAATACCCCCCAGAATAATTAAAAATTTGATACAAAACCTTCAATATCTTGTGATTAATGCATGGATTGTCATGAATCTTGCCTTGAATATTGACCGTGACTAGTTTCGTCAGTTCTTACCAGTGGCGCCACCTGTATATTTTCTTATTCTTACGAATATTTTTCTATTTTTTTACTTTAAAAAGACAACAATAATGTCAGTTTCTTAGCTGTGATTCCATCTAGTGTCCCTGAATCTGGTGTGTTTATTCATCACAAGTTGATGCCCATAGTAATGCCCTGTCTGTAAGTCTGTCTGTCTGTCTGTCCATCCGTCCATCCAAACAAATTTGTCTCCAGATTATAACTGCAGCTTGGATTGACATATGGATTTCAAACATGACATACACATGGCCCACCACTGAAGAAAGAACCTTAATATTTTTGGGGTCATGAGGTCAAAGGTCAAGTTCACAAGACTCACTTATTTAAAAAGATTATAGCTGCATTTTAAGCCAATCTTTCCATCCCAAACTTTCCACCTTGCACACATGCCAGTATGGGTAGAGCATAAATGAATTTGGCGTCACAAGATCAAAGGTCAAGGTCACAGGGGCCCTCTGTTCACAAATTAGTTTTCAGATGATAATTCCAGTTTAGTTTAACGTATTGGTTTCAAATTTAACTTATATATGGCTCTCCACTAAAGTAGGATCCCTGTCGATAATGGGGTCTAAAGGTCAAAGGTCAAGGTCACATGGCCCATTTCTTTAAAAGGAATGTGTATGCATTTCAAGCCAAACTTTTCATCACAAACATTCCATCTTCAAGATATTACTCACATGCTAATTGGGGAATATTCTTTTTGATTTGGGGTCGTAGAGTCAAAGGTCAAGGTAACAGGGCCCCTCCATTCACAAATTAGTTTATATATGATAATTCTTCTTTGGCTGGACAGATTGGCTTCAATCTTTTTATTAATGACCTACCGCTTAAATAAGAAACATTTTGATTTTCTCTGTCCAGAGGACAAAGGTGAAGGGCACAGGACCCACATCTTTAAAAAGATTGTGGATGCACTGTAAATCAAACATTTCACCCAAACTTTCCATCTTTCACACATGGCTTTCTTGCCCAAAGTGGAAGAAATCTGTAGATTTTGAGGTTACCATAGTCAGTGGTCAAGGCCACTCGACTCACTTTTTTTAAATATTGTTACAATAATCAAAAAGCTGCAAGTTCAAGGATGATAATTATCAGATTTTTTGGTCACAACGTCATTGGCTAAGGTCACCGGACTGTCATTCTAAAAAAAAATTCTTTACAAAATTCTTATACACACATTCAGCTGAGCGTTGAGACCCTTGGGTCCTTAGTATAGTTAAGGTATAATAATGTGTTATTCTTATATACTTTTTATTATATATATATATATATATATATTTATATATATGTCTTTAGTCTAATTAATATGTAATATGACTTTAGACTTTTACTTATTTTTCTTGTAAATACGCCCTTTTTGTATATGGGAGAAATTCTCATTTAGCCGTACAGTGACCGTTCGTACCGAAGCGAACGTATAAGTTGAAACCCTCTGAAGCCTAGTACCGTACGGGTTTTTGGGACCGCAGGAATACTTAAGCCTCGGTCACAACCGGCTGCGGTCACCGCACACCGTAGATCACCGTTCGGTTTTTGAAACCGCAGGAATACTTATGCGGGCGACGTGAGGGAACGGAAGGTTTCTTCATCATTCTCACGGCCTTCGCCCGGTATAAAAGCTAACCCTGCGGACGCCGCAAACTTACCTTGCAGAAGACGCAAATACCCCTTACGACAGCCTCAGGTACACCGTACGTCTCTCGGGTAGCCGGATAGTCGTTAAAAATCGCACGGGCATCCTTCGACATCCGTACGTCTACTGCACAATGCCTAAATCAACTTAAGCGCTTGCGTTAATGTCAATTACATTCGTTGCGGAGTTCCTGCGGCTTTTGAAAAACGCACGGTTGCCGAACAACCGCACGGAATAGCTTAAAACACCCGCCGTACGGCGATCATATCCCGGTTGTGAACCAGGCTTAAAGGGATGCGTGTCCGAATGTGTACCCGTATTCGGTACCGGACCGCATAAGTGGGAACACGACTGTAAACGTATGTACGTTTCCAGGTATGTATCAGTTATTTGTACCGTCCCGTCACTGCTTTGAATTACCTATCGCTAAAATTGCATGTATAATCTAATAATATAAATATGTTTCTTCTACACTCTATTCTTTTTTTTTCTTTCCAAAACCTTCATAATTTAACAAGCAGGTTTATTTATTTGACAGATGCATTAGAAGTTTTAAGAAACGTCAAGGAACAGAGATGAGAGATGATGTGGACAGACGACAGTTACAAACGTAAGAAACTCCTCCGTAATAAAATGTGTTGCAAAACTTAAGATTGTTTCACTTGTGTGCGTAGATGCATACATATTACCTTGATAAATTAGCAGTCATGCGCAGTTTACACACACACACCTATGATTCAAAGCATATTTCAGGATGTATTGGAATGTTTCTGGCCTGCTTTTTGTTAAACTCAGCTATTTTCAGCACATAGAATTTACAGGACAATATATATATATATATATATATATATATATATATAACTCTGAAGAAACACAACACTGTTAATTCACAACAGTCTGTTTCACGGGATGCGACCCGATCATCAGGTGAATGTGGTTAGAATGAAGCTAACGGCATGGTTTAAAAAGCCGAGACTTTACGAGATTACGAGATTATGCTTTGTGCGATTCGGGGCGGGAGGGGGGGAGGGGGGCATGTGGGTCTTGGAAGCAGTGAACATATCAGTAGTATACATATGATAAAAATACACATATACTATGAAAAGCGGGTTCGCAGAAAGCTTAAAATATGTTGAACCCACAGTGAAAAGCAAAAGAAACAGGAAAAGGAAAATAATATGGTTTAATCCACCCTACAGCCGTCATGTAAAAACCAACACTGGCAGACAATTCAAACACATCCCTCAACATTACAGGTACCACAGGTTATTCAACAGGAACAATTCGAAAATTAGCTATAGCTGTCTACCCAACATGTCTAACCTGATCAGCAAACATAATATGAAGGTTTTAAATACTGACAATGCTGTGAATGTACCTCAAAAAACAATGCAACTGCCGTAAAAAAAGTTGAAATGTCAGCTGAAATGCATTGTCTATAAGGCAACAGTTAGAACAGACAATGACGTGAAACACTACATAGGGTGTACTGAAGGTGATTTCAAGACAAGATACAATAACCACAAGCAATCCTTTCGGAACAGATCCCACGCTAAAAATACTGAACTGTCTAAACACATTTGGTCACTAAAAGACAACAATATCAATTACAAGCTCTCCTGGGAAATATCTGCCAAGGCAGCACCTTACTTCTGTGGGACTAGGAAGTGTGATCTCTGCTTGTCTGAAAAGCTACTTATAGCAACGCCCCCCCCCCCCCCGGATCATTGTTGAACTCAAGAGCTGAAATTCTCTCCAAGTGCCGCCATCGAAACAAATTCACCCTGAAATATTTTAAAACCTAGCATTCGTACTAATATTCAGCGTGCCCCCTCAACCCCCCCCCCCCCCCCCAACGAGGATCCGCTGGGCTGACTTACCTGTTCAGGTAGCTGTTTTCTCACTGCTTTGCAGTGATGAGGGACATGGCGTTACCACTACATCATGGTGAGTTTACCGAGTGGATTGCATTTGGTATGAGTATAGTATAGTATATTTGCCTTTTATATTGTATATTTGCCTTGTATATTGTGTATTGTCATAGTATATGTGTATTTTTATCATATGTATACTACTGATATGTTCACTGCTTCCAAGACCCTATTAGAAATCAGTTCAATATGCTAATTGAGCATCCTGGTATATATCTTTGCATTATATATATAATTTACAACAAAAAATAACCTCTTTGCCCTGCCCTGTTATGTTCCAGTATCGCACGTGTACCCCGACCATTCCTATTTTGCACCCGAGGACAATAGGATCAGTGTGAGTCTTTCACAGGCCCCCCCCCCCCGCGCCCCGAATCGCACAAAGCATAATCTTGTAATCACGTAAAGTCTCGGTTTTTCAAACCACGCCATTAGCTTCATTCTAACCACATTCACCTGATGATCGGGTCGCATCCCGTGAAACAGACTTTTGTGAATTAACAGTGTTGTTTTTCTTCAGAGTTATACCGCTCTGGCCTAGTCTGTAGGCCATATAGCACTTTACAGCGGAGGGTAACACAACCTTCTATTTATATATATATATATATATGTGTGTGTGTGTGTGTGTATGTGAATATATGTATTCATTATAGATGATAAAACTGTATACAATATTATTGTTATTCGTAGATGAGAGGTGGCACATACGGAACATGTTCGAGACGGAAGACCACGAAACCTTAAAACATATCCGGGGAAGAGAAGTTCATGATAATGTCAGTGGTTCCTGTGACGTGGCTGGATGATGACTACAAAGACAGATTGCATAAATGGGGCCACATATAAGAGAGGGACGGGACTCTATGTGAACCTTGTGGTAAAGCTGCAGGAGATGCACCGTGTTCTTGTAAAAAGAGACTGATCTCTCTGCCCATGCATGCAGCTTAGAACAATGCCATGAGCTGAAATTATGTGCCCTCGCTTAACTCTATATAGAACCAGGAATACCATTTATATTTGTGTAGCATTGTTGAATATATGAACCATAGATAATTATTTTTACTTTGAATGCAATAAAATTATACAGTTTATATATTTTGCTCATGTCTTCTTTATTTATACAATCAGATCGACTGGTTTACAACTGCAGCGAGTATCCCGAATCGCCCGGCCATCTTCGTCCAGCCTGTGGTGACTCAAATGCATTTGAGCATTTACAACGAAGAATATGCGTGTGTATTTCAACCGATGATTCATTCCAAAGCTTGATTGTCGGGAACCATGATTCATTTACTTTTGAGTTTAGATAAGGACCTAATTGTAAACAATTAGTTTAAGGTAAGGTGAACTTGTATATGCTTGTAGATTAACAATAGGTCACACAATTTTACGTTACGTAGGCACTTAAGGTTATATAAACTCGAGGTGTATATATTTGGAATTAACGGAACAGATAATGTAAACGTTGAGGCTTAGGGTAACGTAAACTACTGTAAACTTGAATATTAAAATGACGTAAACCTAATGTTAAGTTGGAATTAAGCTAATAGACACCACAGTCAAATTGTGAGTTTAAGGTAACGTAAACCCAACATGAACTAGGGATTTCAGATAACATTAATCCAACATAAACTAGGGATTTAAGGTAACGTAATCCAGCATAAACTAGGAATTTATGGTAACGTCAATCAAACATAAACTGGGGATTGCAGGTAACGTAAACAAATACTAAGAATTAAAGGTAAATAAGCCAAATATAAACTTTGGATTTAAGGTAACGTTAATCAGACATAAACTCAGAATTACAAGCAACATAAACCAAGTGTAAATTTGCAGTTTTCGGCAATGTAAACTCAACTTCAACTTGGAGTACCAGGTGACGTAAACTGGACGTAATTAGCAGTTTCAGAATAAACAAACATAGAATAAACATGAATTATAAGATGAGGTAAACTTAACTTATGGTCAACGTTTGAATGGAGTAAACGTCAAACAAACTTTCAGTTGAAGATAATTTAAACCAGGCATAAAGTTGTAGTTGATACTTTCGTCAACTGCTGTAAACTTGGCGTTTAATGCAACGTAAACTGAACATTAATTTGGAATATAATGTAACGCAAACCTAACCTAATGTGACGTAAACAAAAAAGCAAATATGAGTTTAATGTGACGTAAATCCAAACGTGTAAATTTTGAATTTAAGATAACGTTAACTCAGGGAAAACTTCGAAACTAAGGTGAGGTAACCAGAAGTATAATTTGTGTTTAAGGTGACGTTAACCCGGCTTTAAGTTTGAGTTTAAGTTGACTTCAGTACTTAACTAGAATACGGGTAGTCGACAAGCGACTACGTGTATCCGCCTAAATCAGAATGGAACGGGTGAAGTGAGGCATGGATTGAGTGGCAAGGGGAAATAGAGTGAAGTTTTGCATATTAGCATGGATGTCTGCAGCCAAATGGTGTATGTCGGTTGCGCCATTTACGTATAATTAAATAATTTCAAACGTGCAATTTACTTTCCTATACTTTAAATTTAATGAAAAGTTAACCCCTTTTTCATGCAGTGTCAGAAATTCCAGACTGAGTTATCAGGTCTGTCACGCCCCCTCCTCTCAAAGAACAAAAGCAATCGCCGCCTAAATAGACAACCTCCCTGAATCAACCATATAATGATTGAAAAACATAGCTCAGAAACCGAACTCAAATAATGTGTTTAAAAATTAAGTGTGATTTAACAAGTTGATTTAACAAAATATTCATGGCTTGAAAAACTCGAATTCTACCGCAGACACACAGTGCTCTCCTGCCCAGTGAAACGGATTATTTTCACAATATTGGTAAGCCCTATGTGCTCAACATAGCACTTGAAGCTCTTGTTATGCTCTGCCAGCTTTGTAGACTGGCGGTAAATGTATGCATCAGCTACTCTCCGCGTTATAAAAACCACGATTATTAAATGTGTTTATATCCGATGTTATGTAACAAATGCTAGCAGTAATAGAGCCGTCTCCTTTCGATGCACAGGGGATTTGTTCGGTTCAACTACTATTCCTTATAGCCCATTTGCAATATGCGTGCAGGACATGAGAAAGAGAATATTCAATTAACTTGAGTTAGAAAGAGTATACAATAAAATTCCTGCTTAGGGTCACTCCTCAACATTGGTAAAAACATCTATAACGGACAAAACTTTAGGTCCCAAATCTACCACCGTTATATTTCATTATCGACCAATTGTCAGTTGCGGCCAATTCTCTATTCCATATAACGGCCAGATCGCCCGGTCCCGCAGGCCAGTGAGTGCTGCAATAAACTTGCCAAATCTAGCGCCAACCGTTAAAATCCCATGTTCGTGTCGCTGAACGAATGCATTGTTAACGGTCAACCGCTCGACCGTGACTAAGTCATTTGACTCGGAGTAGTGTCGTCGTACACCGTTAAGCCTCATCAGTATGCTCAAAGGCATGGGTTTAATACTGCTTGTGTTTATTTGGTGCAAGTAGGATCTGATTACCAAGTTTGTTATTTAATAAACGGAAATGTGAAGTGAGGCATGGATTGAGTGGCAAGGGGAAATAGAGTGAAGTTTTGCATATTAGCATGGATGTCTGCAGCCAAATGGTGTATGTCGGTTGCGCCACCTACCACAAAATCCAGAAAGCCGTCCAATTTGTATACATATGCAAAATTTGAGGCAGATAAGTCAAACCACTATATGTTTATGAGTGATTTTAGCCCGTGGCAGACAAACAGATGGACGCTGTGCAAAAATGGTTGAAGGTGATAAAGAGCTATGTGAGAACTATACACATGCAAAACTTTGGCCCAATCGGTCAAACGGTTCCCAAGATATGAGCTTGGATGTCTGCTGCATAAACTAGAATGCAGGTGGCGCTACCTGTCATAAAATCAAGATAATTGTCGGGGATGTATAAACCTGCAAAATTTTAGGCAGATATGTCAAACCACTGCCGAGATATGAGTGATTTTATCCCATGGCAGACAATCAGACGGGAGCTGTGTAAAAATGGCTGCAGGTGGCGCCACCAGTTTTGCGTATGATAAAGAGTTATGTGAGATCTATACACATGCAATATTTTGGCCCAATAGGTCAAACGATTCCCGAGATATGAGCTTGGTGGATGTTTGCAGCGTAAACGTGAATGTAGGTGGCGCCACCTGTCATAAAATCAGAAAAGCTATCCAGGATGTATACGCATGCCGAATTTCAGGTGAATAAGTCAAATCACTGCAGAGATATGAGTGATTTTAACCCAAGGCAGACGAACAGACGGACACTGTGCAAACATGGTTGCAGGTGGCGCCACCATTTTTGATGTATGTTATAAAGCTCTCCAAGGGCTACATTTGTGCAAAAAAAAATTTCCTGATCCATCAAACGGTTCCCGAGATATGTGGGTTTATGTGTGGAAACAGACGCACAAACGGACGCAGAGCGCAGAAGAAAGGTCAGAGGTCAAAACAAAATCGGGGCGCAGCAGTTCACATGTGACCCGAACATAATCCGGGGTTTCGTAAAATTCCGCCCAGCGGTTACGGAGGAGTTTACCGGACACTTACGCGGCGGCGACGGCGACGGCGGAGGCGGCGTGCAGCTGAAAACATAGTATCCGCAAAACTCTGTTTTGGCGGATCCAATAAGCATAGAGTATATTATTAAGTATTTCAAGCGTAAAATTAAACTTAAACTCAACGTAAAATTGAAGTTTATGTGGTATGGCAAACTCAACGTAACCTTAGAGTTTAAGGAAAAATAAACCAATAATAAATCTTTACTTTTAATCTCAGAAACGTACAGTAAATAGGAATTTTAATTTAAAAAATATAAGAGTATATTGAGAGTTTCAGGTAAGGTAAAGGTTACTGAAATTATGCTTACATCGCTCTGTTTAATATTTATTACACTAGCAGTACACACCTAGTAAATTTAAACTATCAGTATCCATTTACGTATAATTAAATAATTTCAAACGTGCAATTTACTTTCCTATACTTTAAATTTAATGAAAAGTTAACCCCTTTTTCATGCAGTGTCAGAAATTCCAGACTGAGTTATCAGGTCTGTCACGCCCCCTCCTCTCAAAGAACAAAAGCAATCGCCGCCTAAATAGACAACCTCCCTGAATCAACCATATAATGATTGAAAAACATAGCTCAGAAACCGAACTCAAATAATGTGTTTAAAAATTAAGTGTGATTTAACAAGTTGATTTAACAAAATATTCATGGCTTGAAAAACTCGAATTCTACCGCAGACACACAGTGCTCTCCTGCCCAGTGAAACGGATTATTTTCACAATATTGGTAAGCCCTATGTGCTCAACATAGCACTTGAAGCTCTTGTTATGCTCTGCCAGCTTTGTAGACTGGCGGTAAATGTATGCATCAGCTACTCTCCGCGTTATAAAAACCACGATTATTAAATGTGTTTATATCCGATGTTATGTAACAAATGCTAGCAGTAATAGAGCCGTCTCCTTTCGATGCACAGGGGATTTGTTCGGTTCAACTACTATTCCTTATAGCCCATTTGCAATATGCGTGCAGGACATGAGAAAGAGAATATTCAATTAACTTGAGTTAGAAAGAGTATACAATAAAATTCCTGCTTAGGGTCACTCCTCAACATTGGTAAAAACATCTATAACGGACAAAACTTTAGGTCCCAAATCTACCACCGTTATATTTCATTATCGACCAATTGTCAGTTGCGGCCAATTCTCTATTCCATATAACGGCCAGATCGCCCGGTCCCGCAGGCCAGTGAGTGCTGCAATAAACTTGCCAAATCTAGCGCCAACCGTTAAAATCCCATGTTCGTGTCGCTGAACGAATGCATTGTTAACGGTCAACCGCTCGACCGTGACTAAGTCATTTGACTCGGAGTAGTGTCGTCGTACACCGTTAAGCCTCATCAGTATGCTCAAAGGCATGGGTTTAATACTGCTTGTGTTTATTTGGTGCAAGTAGGATCTGATTACCAAGTTTGTTATTTAATAAACGGAAAAAGATATTGCGTGTGCCAAATGATTATGTCTCATTATCACTTGCAGGCAAAGTTTAAGCCCTTTTATTTTTGCATGTACGTGTGATCAATGAATATCATACAGATTAAGTGCGGCATCACTCGCCCACACCGGATTAATTAAGGATGCATTAAACATCACGAAATGTAAAAAAATGTAATGTCTTGATAAGGCATTGATTATCATGATTCGTGCCTTGAATATTGGCATCGACGGGTTTTTTCGGTTCCCGAAAACTGGTGTATTTCATTCTCATTTTTAAGTTAATTCTATATTTGTTTAGACAATAAAATGAGAGCAGTCATGTCAGTTTCTCGGTTGTGGTTTCATTTAGTGTTCCTAAACTGGTGTTTTAATTGATCGTAAGTGGATATCCTATAGTAATCACCCTGTCCATTCGTCTGTTCGTCTGTTCACCTGTCTCTTTGTCCGTCCATCCACAGTATGTTTCCATATAATATCTGGGTTGATATATGGATCTCGAACTTGACTTATGTATGGCCAATCACTACATTAAGAACGATTAAGATTTTGGGGTCATTATATTAAAGGTAGAGGTCAAACGGTCCATTTAAAAAAAAAGAACATGGATGTATTTCATGCCAAAAATATTCATCACTAACCTTTCATCTTAAAGATGTTGCTCACCTGTCAATAGAGAAATGATAATTCTGGTTTGGATAGGCAGATTGGCTTCAAACTTGATTTCAAACTTGATTTGTTAATGATCTACGACAAAAGTAAGAAGGATTTTGATTTCGGGGTCTCGAGGTCAAAGGTGAAATTTACAAGACTCACACCTTTAAAAGATTGTAAATGTATAGCAAACTTTGCATCCCAAACCGTCCACCTTTCACACAAGGCTTAACTCCTTAAACTGGAAGAAAACTGTAAATGTTGAGGTTATCTGGTCCAAGGTCAAGGTCACTGTACCTGCTTTTTATTAAAAATTGTTAGGATTATCTAAATGCTGTATATTTAAGATATACATGTAGTGAAATATAACACAAAGCCAAGGGATTCATATATATTGCGAATGAATGCCTAGAGCCACTAGCTTCACGAGCAGGATGACAGCATATGTTTACAACATTATCACTCTATATTGACGATTCGGTCGGCGATCAGGTCAATCCTATTTAGTAATCATTAGCTTAAAAGCTGAAAAGTGGGGAAGGGTACATAACCTGAGGGGGTCCAGCAGTTGGTCTGTGTACACATAGACAAATAACAAAAGAGCATGTCTTCTTTGCATTATACTGCTTTGATCATGCAAATTTTCAGTAGGCCCAAATAAGAATACATATAAAATATCTGCAGACATGTTTTGTTTACTGAACTCTGACGTATCTTTCATGTTTAAAATGCAATTATATTTTTCTTCTCCAAAAAGAATTCTTTTCACGCTCAAAAAACCCATATCCTATTTCAAAATAGCAATTTAGAAAAGAAAAGTAACTAAACATTTTTTTGCAAATCATATTTGACTTTGTGGGTATGAAATTAGAAGTGTATGTTATTTGTCGTTATATGTGTTTAGAAATATAGATTTAAAACTCAAATCTTCAGCCAATTGATAAAACATAATAAAATTCAGGGAAGATATAATATTAAGCTTCTTATGAGCCACAGAGTTCATGCATACCATGCCGAGCCGCAGAAAAATTGCTCTGCATGAACCGGCACCACCATCAAGTCCACGCCATTCAGAACCACGCCCATAAACCTCACGCTATCTAGAACGCGCTCATTATGTCTGACACTACCCCCCCCCCCCCCCTCTCTCTCTCTATCTCTCTCCATATAGACATGACAATTATTCAGATGTCCAGTCGGAGCCAATAACCATCTTTGCTAATAATAGTCTCTCTCTATCTCGCTATCTCTCCTGATCTCGGTCTCTTAAAGTATCGCAAGCGAAACATGCATGCACTTTCAAACTAAGTGAGTTCGTCCTCGGACAATTCAGGAATGTTAACCCCTTCCCCCAAGAGTTCTTCATAGGAACCTGACGCGAATCTACTATACGGACGAAAGAAGGGACCGTATTCAGTTTTTCACACTAAAACTTGGGAAAAACAATATACGCCACTGTTCTACGGTAATTTTGCCACATTATGAATTGTGACCTCTCAAAAGTATTCAAATATTCACGTCGTTCATTATAAAGGTGATAAATAATCTGGGTAGGACAGTAGCATTAGTCCTTATACACACAAAAGGTTGCCCTAGCCCAAGCTTACAGCCTTCAGTACTTCGTGCAGGCCATGCTTAAGCCCATATGGGAATTGTAAAGCTTAAACAAATTCTCCGGGAATCTTTGTGACAGGGGGCGCTCGTGGTATTGATCGAACTATAAGTGAAGCTCTGTTAATAGCAGGAGCTAAGGTAATATATATTTTATCTTCATTGGGAAAATAATTGTCTCTTAGAAGAAACGGCCCACACCCACACATTACCAAATGAAAATATGCCCCGGTATAATAGATTTTGACATTTAAAAGCAGGTACATGTATTGAAAAAGAAAAAGAAATTTTCCATTTCAATTAATTGTGAACCTTCATTCGACACAGTGACAACGTTTCTTACCATATTCAATAATATCATTAATAAAATCCTACCCGGAACGTAACGATATTAAATGATGAACCATCGGGCATGACATTTAGCTTAAAACTATTAGTCCTATGTTAAAATGTGCCTGTTTTTTTTTCTCTCTTTTTTTTCTGCATGAAGACAGAAAGACATGCGACTGTTCAAAGAGGAATATTCATGTAGCATTATAAACATTTACAACACCCAGCTTATACAAGTTAATTATACGACAACATTGATGCAATCTATGCTTCTTTAAAAATAAAATATTCAGTATAAACATTCCTAAAACAGGGCTTGTGTCATCAAACAGACACACTATGGCGCAAATATGATACGCCGAACTGGTGTTACTCTAGTTAATAATGAATACATTTGCTGAGTTTTGTCTCTGGGGATAGTATTGCGTCGACTAGCATGGAAGGTAACATGGTGATGGACTGTTAGCTCTGTCAATTAATGATTCGTGTACCCGTTAACGAATGACTGTGAGGGAGGGACGACGAACAATCACCGCTAGGAACAGTTCAGTATGACAAAAGACAGATTGACAAAAATTACCGATATTGAAATAAAAGTGACATCGGCATGTTAATTGGCCAATCAGCGAACGTGATTGTCGGACTAAAATCGCGGTCATGCAAGCACATGTGCGGGTCGGACGCCCCTTCTTTTACACGTTTTTAACTTTCAACGAAGTGTTGGATTGATCTGTTATCAATAATATTTCAATGCGCCCGAGCAATTTGTTTATAATTTGTATAAAGACTACTCAAGCTATCTATCTTAGGCACCGCAATCCGTTTCTTTCTTCTTTTCGTAATTAAATAACAAGACGGTAGTAACGCAGGGATTGGACAAGGCTAGCCCGTTTTTTTCAGTAAGATGTGGTACATTGAGTCCTGTATTGACACAAGAGTTGCAATAACAAAATTTCATTGACGCAGCCTCTATGGTCCTATTCGACATCTCTTGATGAACCAGTGCTAAAAAGTGTTACATTTACCCCTCGCCAGCGTGTCACTCTTCAGAATTGAAACAGTTTAACAGAATGTAACAATCCTGGCCTTATTTCTCTCGAGTAAGCGCGTCTCCCAGTCAAAATATCCATGTGTTCATGGTTATTAAAACCCTGTCGCCTCCATGTGTACACTTTAAACCTAAAAGGTGCGCTCTTAATCAAATTCATACTATTTAAAATCTAGTACGATATACGGCTAAAGTGTACGCGTGCATTAACACCGTGCCTTCTTGGTTCAATATCCTATCAGACAACCGTATCGAAGATGGTCGGGGCTAACTCGTCCATGCAATCAGATTAAATACTAAAGCTCTTTATCTAAATGTATCATACATCATATTTACTTTTTATTTTATTTTTTTTTTTTTTGTTATCTTTAAAGGTTTTCTTTGTTGACCTAGATAGTGAGACCGGTGAGAAAACGGAGGCAGAATTTAAAACATAATTTCCTGAGAGCAATTTTTTGTTTGCACAATGTGATGTGACAAAAGAGGATGATTTTGCAGGTATTTTTTTAGTTTCTGATTTTTCTGAAATTATAATTAATTGGTCTTTAAAGCTTGCATCAGCTAGCTATGAATAACGTTTTAAAATCAACTGTTTCATTTTTAACTGTCTAATGATTCAATAAAAAAACTGAATCAAGTTGGATAAAACATAATTGGTCAGTGAGTTCTACCAGTGTTGTGCTTTTAATATAGTATTTTTAATGTTACCATTCCTCATTTAGTTAAACAAAGAATATCACTGTGGAGAACATGTCTGTGTAAACTCATTAGTCCTACCCGCCTATTTAATCGGATCCGTATCTTACATTTAAAATCTCTAAATGCAAACATTCAGTCCCTAAACCACATTTCGTGGATTATTTGTTTGATCTTGTATGGAAACAAACAAAGAACCAAACTAGGTCTAGTGTATGGCGGAACAGTAAACTGACAGACAGACAAGCATGCAGAAGTAACAAGGCCAAAATCATGATATTCATTCAAATTACACAGCAAAGAAAGACAGAATACATTTCATAGGGTCAACAAAAACAGTGGTTTATAAAAAGTCCCTTGGAGTCTTGCTTACTTTTGTTCGAAAAGAAACAAGTTGAATTGTGCAAGAATGTCAATTAGGTTATTGAAAAATTGTCATATGCTTCCAAACACTAAACGCCAGACCTCTCTAGTCCCAATAGTGATAGGCTTGAAGATACATGTTGGAAATTTCGCATATTCTCTTGTGAAGAGTTACCGTGGAAGCTATGGTGAGACTTAATCGCACTATTAAAAATCTAATCAAATGCAACGCACAAAGAAACCTAGTCGTCTCTAGCAAAAACATAGTTATAAGCATTACCGTAAAACGTTACCGTTTGATAGATAACCATATTGACTGCAGGATAAATCACCAGTGCGCAGAAATATTATAATAGATCCTCGTTTCTGTGCTTCAGATATAACTGTTATACGGTCAGTTATACGTTACGAGGTACAGGGAAAAAAAGATTGCATGTTTTTTCCCATATGCAATATTCCTTCTTTGCAACTTTTCAAACATGTTACACCCCTTTCCCGATATTATGGTGGCAGGTTATATATATCAGCGTCTTTGAGTGAAAACTTGTTCCCTCAAATGTGACTGGGAAATCGTTTACAGATCAAAGAAATTGAATAACTGTGTCAAATTATCGGAATTTTTATTGTAAACCCTATAACTTTTGAAGTTTTGCACAATATACAGACTAGTCCAATGAAGTTTCGAAATGAGATTGAAAAGCAGTTACAGTGACTTTGGTTTTTAAGGTCAAACCGCAAAATAGTATTGTGAACACCATAACCTCTGAAGTATTGCACATTTTATTTTACAAAATTACACACTTACTGGCGCAATCAGTTTCTTGAAAGTGGAACAAAAAAGGCTTTATAAGCTTAACTTTGATCTTTATGGTCAAATTATCCGTGGTGCGGTATTTTTCGGAGTCACATATTTTTGATGATTTTTATTTTGTTTTCTTTAATTTAATGCACACATTTCTGCAGCCATGTTCTACGCCCTAATTTAAAACAGGTGACCCTGAACTTCAAGGTCAGATTGTGTTTTAACCAAATATGCATTTCTGACATCCTCTTCAGTTTGATAAAAAATGACAGACAAGTTCGTCAAATAAACTTTGTATGCCCGGTCATAATGTCATTGTTCATGTTTGACCTATGGGTCTCCATTACTACTCTGGTGACACTCTGGCTTCAAAAAATTAAAATGCTTCCAAGTACTTTAAATCCAGTTAGACTTCGTACTAGGAAATTGAAAAGTATCATTTATATTTATTCCACTAGACGGATAAAGAAGGTATTTCAGAGTGGTTTCACTAGGTTAGTTTCTTCAGGCTACATAAGCTCAGATATATGTTTGGATTTTTTTAATTGCTTATTAGGATAAAGTGTTCTTCACCAAAGTTAATTACCTTAATCAAACATGTTTCAGGTCGTTATGTCAAAGTCTATAGTGCATTTTAGAAACCGTATGTATACGTATGATTAATGGTTAATACTCTTAGCACAATTATTTAAGCTCTGGTCCCGGTTCAGTTCCTACCCGTTAATGCCCAGACCAAGGCACCTGTCTTGCATTTCACCCTCTCTTGGGCAGTAAGACATTTTATTTAATAATCTATTATTTCTTTAATTGTAATTAATGTGATAAAAAATAAATTATGTTTCACATTTGTTCAAGTCACTTTTTATAATATAAAACATACAGTGGCAGGCTTTGATTAAATGATAGCCACTCTCCTTTTCAATTGTTCGCTTTTTCTTATGTCTAAAATTGTGTTTAATGTTTTAAAAAAAATTGTTTTTAGCCAGCTAGCTGCACTCGCCACTCTCAGTAAAAACAAATGTTCATTACGGAAAGATAATATGAAAAATTTGCCTTCGGCGAAACATTCGTATGTAATGTTTGAGATGCTAATGAGTCGTTAGCAAACTGGCTAACCTTACATAAGAAGTCGATTTTGGGCTTTAAATGGTTGTGGTGTTTTACCTTCTTTGGCGTAAACTTTATATTTCTTCTGGTGTTCTTTTCATATAGGATGAAGTGCAATATAAAGAACACGGTGTTCGACTTACTGTTTTTCGTTCGTTCTTGGTGGACACGGCTTTTGCTGCAAACAGTGTTCCGGAATCCTACCTTCGAGAGACACACGGCTTTATACGACGTGTCCACGAAAATGCCGTAGGAAAACTATGTTATATACGTAAACCACGTTTAAACACGCTTGAAATAGCAAATATCCTTTAGGAGACCAGAACTGAATATATATATATATATATATATATATATGTATATATATATACAAAATGTATACATAATTAACTGGGTGTAAATAATTACGCTCTATCATGTGATTAGCAGATGATAGTTGTAGCTCTCCGTAATGTATTAGTCTTTCATAGTTTAAATATTCAATATTAAGTTTCAATCTGCTCATCTTTCTAGTAAAATTTTCAGGTTTTTTTTTCTTCTTCTCTTCATCGCTTTTATTTTTGTTTTGTTTACTTTAATTTTTTATCACAATATTTTGAATATGAAGTCATGTCGCTGGGTATTAATGCATTATGTAATTCATAATTGTGATTTCTGAATAAAACGTATTCATTCATTCATGGTCCACATAAGAATTCATCTCAACAAAGAGAAACGGTAAAAAGAACAGTTGAATTGAAAGGAGCAGGTTCACTATCAACGGAAACTGGAAGTACTAGAGTGTGCTGTAAATTAAAAACATATAATATATCGCAGTCCTTCAAAAAAAAGGAACAATCCTACTCAGTTTGTCCTTTAATGAGGGATTTAACCAGAGATTTGCTGAACGGACTGGCTCCTTAACACATGTGTGACCAATCATCGTAGTTTTAGTAATCTGTCTCACTGAAAACCAAACACAAATATCGGTTGAAAACATAATTTCCTTGATGGAGTTAAAATGTAAAATAAAAAACGTATTATTGTCGACTCTGATAAAATACATTGATATTAATATCAATGATAAGTGTACAGAATATTTTAGCAGAGGTATTTTATGGACCTGGATAATATAACAATCGAATATGACGATAGTTTTCTGCTAATTTCCTTCTATTAAACTCGAAATTGAACATATAACTCTATTAACTTGCTATATATATTCACATTAAATGTTAAATTAATAGATGCTTATTCTCAATTTTACCGGTTATGCGCCTAATAGATCACCATAGTGCCAAATGAATTTCTCAAACAGTTCTCATGATTATTTGGCACAGACCTGCTGCCCTGGACGTCAAAATTAATATCTGTCAATAAATGTGCTGAATAAGCTGTCTTTTACAGGATCGATTTATGTGTAAATGAGTGTACATTATTTGTTTACCAGTACTCGTTGTATTAACTCGCAATGCTAGGGGTCATATATTGCAGAAACTTACATTGTGAGATGATAACATTTTTTCAAGCCTATTTCCTCTCTCCCGAACAAAATAATCTGACAAGCATTAATATATATATATATATATATATATATATATATATATATATATATATATATATATACATACATATATATATATACATATATATATATATTTATATATATATATATATATATATATGCATTCCTCTCCTGAAATGAAAGCAACCAACGAGCGTTACACGATAAAATTCAGGTGAATATATATATATATATATATATATATATATATATATATTAAATATATATATGGGCCTTTACAGTCGAGTGGTAAAACACTTGGTCACTCTGGTTGCGAGCCGGGTTCGAAACATGAGGGCAATGAAAGTGGGTTGCATTTGCCCGTCTTAGGCCGGAGGTTATCTCCGGGTTCTCCGGTTTCCTCCATCCTTACATGCTACCGAATGCCATTATCTGAGCCATATAAAGGAGAATTCCTTAATTGTATAAACTACTTGTACATGCCATTTAAATTAAATCAATAACCATATATATATATATATATATATATATATATATATGTCTCTTCTTCAGCTGTATGTACACAACTCACATTACGTAGTACACTATTCATGTGCTCTTAGTGGAAATTAGAGAACTTTAAAAAAGGGCACAGATTGAGCAAACTCATCCAAGTAAACCCATGTTGTAGTATGCATTATACATAACCCTCGCAAGCTTAAGGCTAAAACAAAAAATTGTGCGAGATGAAAAAATAAAGCTCTTTTTATTTTTTTTATTTCCACTTATTTCAGGTCGAATAATTGGAGCCGGTACCCCCATTAAATCCGTCCCCGTGTGTATCACGCTGTTGTTATGGTTTTAACACGATTGTTTTTTCTTGTCCAAGAAGACGTGTTTCTCCGCAAGTAAACCCACAGCCAAGGTCTTAATCACAGGATTGACCCATCATGAAACAGTTATTAATTCGATAATTGATCTATTAGACATTATGAAATAACATGTTAAGAGCAAAAGCACCGCCAAAGTGCATTATACGAACGTCCTATGTCATGTGCTCTCTGACCTCATTAAATATGCGTGAATTAAATTTCGTTAATTAAATTCAGGAGAGAAACTGTATTGATTAATATTTCTAATTACTTTCATATATATCCATCAGATTATTGGTGACTCATAAATTCTCATCCAAAGTCTTGTGACGTCTGCCCTCACTTAATATGAGTTGATTTTGCCTATTATCTTACTAAACTGGTAATTTATCTTATGACACTAACGACTAACGGACAGACGGACGGACGGACGGACCGACAGCTGTACGGACTGTAGGTATACAATATTACAACATGGACGGGCGACTGGTTGAGATATGCGCCTTGACAATAACTACACAGGCATTGAACAAGTATGTTAGACCCTATTATAAGGTTAAACCTCAAGTCCAGTGACAAAGATTTTGGTTAAAGATTGTCAAACAAAGATTCGTAATTACGGTTCATTACCTGTATATGTTGCATTTAATTTATTTTATAGTCATAACAGTTAGCATAGACAGTGGCGGATCCAAAAGCGTAGAGTGAGGGGGCTGTGTTACATCTCCAATTTAAACTACTTTTTTTTCAGTTATCCGTAATTAAATTTCATTTTTTTATATATCTGTTTATTCCACTGAAGTTGATTATTAAGTTATCTTACTTTCTAATTTATAAGATAAGGATATTAATGAAAAGCGCTGAAATTTGATTAAATGAAATAGTTCCAAATATTACTATTTACTGAAAGAGGCGGTCTTTTCGTCATTACACTCTGCTGGTCATAACATGAGAGCCATCCCCGACACCACACCGAACAAAAATTCAACTGTTCTGTGAGACACGACATTCCAATTATAGCCTGCACAGTGCTCAGCCTGGGTGGATAGTGAAAAAATCTCACGGTTGCTCGGCTGATAATCAAACTCACTACCAGTCTTCTGTAAAATACGGCATGCTGATTGGACCACAGAAACGCGCATAACTCAAAATTTAACAAACGACTTTTAACGATGATGATTTGCCAGTTATACACGTAGATCTTTATAGACAAACACATTACGTAACAAATGTTTGTATTTTTTCTGTTTACCAGAAAACACATTTGTGTGAAAGGTGCTTCAAAATGTTCTCTTTACATTTAAACATTTCCTTAATATAGGAGAGGGACACCCCTCCAAAACCGACCCTATGTACCTGTACTTAACTTTACAAAAAACTGCCTCTACAATTTATTCATATATTTGACCCTTATTTTTATAGACTTAAATACAGTTCGTAGTATATATTATAAATACAATTTAATATTTAAAAAAAATAAATATATTTATAAATATTATAAATTTTTGATCCGCCACTGATAAATAAAAATATTTAAAACCGACATGGTCGATTTGCCAAATTCATGGTCTGTATCTGTGAGGGCGGTTTTCATTTTTGTTCGAAACCCCAAACGCATGCTGGGATACTTTCTTTACATAGCAAATGAGAAAATGTATCAACACTGCTTGGTCTAGCCGGTGACGGATTATTACCAATCATATTGCACCTTTACCACTATTGGCCAATGGGAAGGCTTGTTCACTTTACACTGTGTATTGTCACATGGTTCCTCGTATCACACAACCACACACCATTCAGTTGTAGCGTTCTGTGCCAGACACACCAGTTAAGTAATCTGGGTCCATATCATAGGTAAGTCAATCGAAAAGTTCAGTATATATTGTAATGGTTTATACATTTTTTTAGGATTTATCCCAGTAGACATTAATATATAATAATTGAACATTTAACATAATATTTGCTCTCATCTTGGTCTTTTTCAGTGAATTGTGAGAGCTCGTCTTTCATTTATGTAAATCAAAGTACTAGGCCTATGTACTTCCCGTTATATAATATTATGTTTACTCAATTATAAAAAAGGAAAAGTCAGTTACTGTGACTTACCCCTTTTATTGAGTTGGCAGGATGTACGCCATGCGTCTCCTCACCGTCGCGTTTGAGGCCATCTGACTGGCGTCATATGGCGTCCCAAAGAAAACCAACGACTTACCAGAACTCGTCCCACCTTCACAATTGGCCATGGAAAGTGAAAAAAAAATATTGGTCGAACATGACGAGGCCGTTATTATTAGCATTCAGGAGTTCAGACCGTCCTGATTTGAAGACAACAGTCCTGATACCAAGGAATCAACCTTAACCAGTCGACAAACGAAATGGGTCTCGAACCTTGGACCGTCGGAACGGGGATGGAATTATTTTGGGACATCTCAGTCTCAAGCTTTGAGGAAAGAATATCTTCAGTTGACAGAATAATATACCACTTATATTGTTATTAATATAATACTATTATTGAAAACAGTTATATAAAATAATATTAAAAGTTAAAATAATGCAAACTATTAAAGTGATAATGAGAATGTAATTCGTGAAGGGTTGCTTCCATGTGGGCGTATATGCGTATATACTTGAACAGGTAGACGTGTATATGGCTGTGTAATTGATTAGACCTTTTTACAAAAACATTTTGAAGTGGTGCATTTTACCCTGAATCCCTGAGTTCACGCATATACGCATAAACGTGGACGGACACATGGAAACACTGCAGTTTCAAAATTATATGAGCGATTTTTCATGCACTTAACGTATAAACGCGCACATAGAAACACCACCTTACCTTGTATTCATAAAAACAATGTTTTGTAAGTTGTTTGTCTTGGTTATAAAACATTATTTTAAATAGTTTCTAAAGACGAAGCTCATCGCTAAACACCACACAGGGTATTTGAATTGAAAGTTTCTAAGTAAATGCAATCCAAAAGTAAACATTTTAAAGGTGCAAGCTTTTTATGTTTAAGTTTCAAAATGAATGCAACTCACATGAAAAACAATAATTCAAATTTGGACTCAAATTATATTTGAAAAGAAAACGAAATTGGCAATTGGAGCCCAGTTGAAAATTATTTAAATTCTTTTGCTTCTTTTAAACAGAAAAGAGCGACGAAAATTCCATGCCGCCCATGCTATGAATGATAACCTGATAGACGGAGTCAGTGAATATTAAATTTTCGTCAGACTTCACGCTATGAAAAACGCCCCAGCAGCCCATTTTGGAGCTGGCTTCCTTCCATGGCACAGATAATACCTTACAAGGTGAAAAAAGATTCCCTGAATTTTATATATTATAAACTGCATTTGTTCATTCATCTTTCAAACCTGTTGTTTTACTGTTATCCATTTAGATCAATGAGATCCTTTTATTCGGGCCTCTGATTTATTTTCCCCGGAACTGCATGTATTTGATATTTGGGAAAACAAGCTAGACGCTGTAGAAAACCGTCGATCCACATATGAATTGTTTCGTTTTAATAGTTTCTCAATGACAAATCAAATTAGATATAATGAAATTAAAAGAGTTTGTAGGTATGTAAAGTGATTTATGTGAAATAAGGCCTGTAATATTTGCTTTTACAATTCATTTCACGAGAGAGTCGATTGAGTAGAGGGCAAATTGTTCGAAAATAAACTTTCGATTAGCTTTTAATGATCAACCGTTCTTTGTCTAAACAAAATATCTTTAGATAATTCATAATTCATGTTTTGTCAGCCGTCTTGTAAACAAAGAAAAATCCAAATATATAATGTGAATAAGATTCAAACACTGGTTTGCCAATAGCTCTGACCAATTCTGATATTATTTTCATTTAGAAAGGACATCAGCTATCACCGTAACTGCTCTGCTTTCGTTGATGTTCAATTAGATTGAGGTATCTTGGATAAATATTATCATGTTTATATTTATCCACCAGAAATGATATACAATAATTTGAATTAACTTCAGAAAAAAACTAGGATTGACAGGAAATTAACGCATTTGCTGATTGTATCACATCGATGCGTTGCTTATTCGTACACAATTTGCAGGTTTGAACAAGCCTTAAGAAAACATGATCCTTCCGTTTCTCTCCCGTACTGGGACCCTCAGATTGACAGCTTTCTCAACGAACCGAAAGATAGCTTCATTTAGTCTAAAAACTACATGGGCGATAATCAGGATAACGTAAAATCTGGGCCCTTTGGTAACTGGAGCATTCCAGAGAAGTGTGGTTATGTACTTCGTAGATACGTTCGATCATACTTTGGACGTGCACTAATCAGCGATCGCATAATCAACAAAATAAAAAAAACTTCACAAATTTTGAGGTTTTGCTATACGGAGAGTTTGTTAATTGTTCAGTTGGGGAGTTCAGTATTGTTCCTAAGAGTGTTTTATGCGAATAGTTGCGTAATTTACCATAATTTAAAACAGAGATGAGGTGTACGGCGGGGCCCGATTTTGAGTTGCCCTTTAGTCCCTAAGCAAAATAATCATTATTTCTTATAAAACTCGAAACATCGTAAAACGTATCTACTTCAGCTATTATATTAAAATATAATTAAGTTGCCACTTGCTTTTTCATTAGAAGTTTTAGTTTTAGTTTAGTTCCCGTTTTCACTTAAACTATGGCCTTTTAATGCACCATTCCTAAGCCCTCATCAACCCAAACCCTATTCCCCTAACGCTATTAAAAAATTCTCTATCATGCAATACTTGGATATTCCACAGGAAAAATATACAGTAAAGCGATGTATTATATAATGTAGGTTTTATAATGCATTGTAGGAACTTGGGGTGGATCAGAGCTTTGAGTGGGCGCATGGTGGGCCGCATATATATGTCGGTGGGAAAATGGGCAACATTCCGTGTTCACCGTCCGATCCAATGTTCTGGATGCATCATGCTTTCATAGACCTTTTGTCGGAAGAGTTTCGTCAGAACCGTCAATCTACTGATCTTGAGACAGAATATCCAATGCACTCTAGATCGGGGTTCATTGGGGGACCTCGCCACAATCCAAATTCTACAATGCATCCGTTTGATCCGTTAACTAATATAGACGGAATACGAGAAAAGTACACGCGGAACGACTATAAGTACTCTCCGAGAGCTATCACGTGTTCCTCTGACTGCGATTGTGGTCCGTCGTTTTGGTGCCACGCGAAACGATGCCGGAAGAAAGTTCGGTTCAACGGAATTTGTAATGGTTTTCCAGTAAACAGCACAGAGCCATGCGAGCGCGGCCAGTGTCTCCTAAACAGGGAAAAATAGAGATGTTTGGAATTGTAAATTTAAATAATTGAATTCCAGGTAAAATGGTTAAGTTGTGTCAGCGGAGCTGATGTTTCTGATGTTGGCATGGTCATGTCAATAAGTTTGATATAGGTATGCATTTTCTATATAATTTTCGTAGTTTTCATGTAAAAAAAGAATACGATAGGCTTCAAATTAACTACATGCTTATACTCAATAAAATTGCAGTACGTATAGCCACATAACTCCCATTGGGAAAGCATATTAAAATATAATAATGCCGGTAATGTAATAAACAATACAATATTATATCAGATTTATGAGCCATGTAACAATGACTGCGAATCCTAACGATCAACCAAATGTCACAATAAAATAATTCCCGCAATTTCAGAGTGCCTACTCTCATTTTTTTTGTATGTCCCAATGGGTAAATGGTGTTAGGTCTCAAAGATTAAAATGTTAAAAAGAATATGCAAAAGTACGAAATATAAACTAATCCAAATGTTTTATGTAAAGGCTATTTCAGGGACAAAATATAGATCCCTATTACGCTGCGTCATCTATGGCCATAGCATTTTATAAAAAAAGACAAGATCAATCTGATTTTTTGAATATCTCCAGTCAATAAAATCGTCTACACTTAATCCTGTGGCGAATATTCATGCATGTTTACTTATTTGTGGGGGTCTTATAGGTAAACAACATGCCGCTCCTACTTCTGGTGACATAACAAATTTCATTCTACTCTGCTTCTGTGTCTGGTATTCAAAATTGAGTGTGTTGTTACCTGTCTATTCTACCACTTTACAAACCAAAACACATAAGGGGATTTTATTCCTATTGCCATATGTATCTTTAGCCCCATTAGCAATTTGCAACGTTTTTTCCGCAGTTCTCGAATTAAAATAAAATGTATCTTACATTTAAGACATTTACTACTACAAGAAGTCTAAAAATTTGCACTATTCACAATGATTAAGAATTTTTATAATAAACATCCACTTAAATTTATCAGTAACTTAATGATTGTTTCTTCACTGATACTCAAAATTGTTATCTTTATGTTTTAGGACAAAATATAAACCATAACATCACTGGTGTCTCAGAAACGTATTGTAGGATTATCAAGGGTTGCACATTCAAGTGGAATATATATATTTCGAAAATTATAGATTCATCCAATATGGTTTGCTGATACACAGACCCGGTTTTTCTTGCACGACCTTCGGTCGCATATTGCTTATTCTCAACGATAAGCAAAGTGCTCGGTAGCCCTATGGATATTTATTAGCACTGACACGCTAGCTATGCCATTTAAAATGGCTTGCCGCACTCACCCCTGAACTGGTGAAGTATGAACTTACTGATCCGAGCGCTCGGCCCCGGTGTCAATTTACAATTAGCGCTCACTCAACCAGAACAGCAATAACGAGCAAGTGATCGGACTCATGTGTATTAATTGGCCGGGAATTTGTTTCACGAGTTACACACACACACACACACATATATATATATAAATGCATCTCTTCTCTTGATGTTCATTGACTATATATATATATGTAAACATGTACATCTGGCAGGATGAGTCTGATATTCAAGATACAATGCAAAGACCTAGTGATTTACAACGGTTTGTTGTTGGCTGTTCCCCACTAGAAAAAAAAACAATTCAACCATTCAATTCAACCAGTCCAACAATTCAGATAAATGCAAATACGAACATACAAAGATAACATTTAAAGAATAACATAGACTTTGTTTTGCGACCGAAAGGTGGTACTTGTTTTACAAATCTACCGAGACATTGGAAGAGTCTATATAATAGAATAAGGATCCCGGGAAGGAATCATGCAAACGAAATATTGATTTAATACTTTATAAAACCTGGTTTGTTCAAAGAACGGAGAATACACTAGATACAACATGATAAGTGCTCTCTCTTGCAACCTTTCTACACGAAACTTTAAGGTTCATGTCCGTTGTCACTTAGTAAGCAAAAGTGTTTTCTATGCCTAACCTGCCCCTACAACACGTGAAAACAATATAATTAAGATGTTCTGTTATAATCTCTCCTTATTTCCCCATAGCTTTGAGTATAAATTCCACTAATTACCATTAATCCTCATATCTGCTTTGACACCATTTCGAGTTTCACACTTCAGAGATATCATACATCAGTAAACAACGTATTCCAATATCTTAAAAAAAATGTGGGCATATTTCTATTTAGCGACTACAAGTCTTTCATTTCATTTGTTTAGATGAATCATAATATTCATGATCTGACACAAGTCACATTAAGACAAATTTATTTTAAGACAAGATGAAAATTGCCTCCAGTCAAATTGATCTGCACTTTTTCAACATTAGCCACTTTTCTGATTTAATCATAATATGTAAAATTGACAAATCAGCTAAATATGTCAAAGGATTTGCAATATTTACATTACGGCCTTCTTTTTCACATAACCGGCATCTCTATTATAGGCCCTATGCATAATATGCACTGTCACAAGCGACAAAATAATAATTTTGATTTAAGTCAGGAATTTCTCCCATGGAGAAAAATTCCCCGTTTTATACATCTAAGTTAAATACTTTGCTAGTTTCAGTAAATGCCTCTACTCGGTTAACAGTTTCAAACTTTATCTGACTCAACAAACGTCCCATGTTGAGACAGCAACAGGAAACAATTTGTCTGACCTAGCCATATTTGGTGCACGAAAACTCAATCATCAACATAACCCACAGTTTGGAGACTTACAATTCTAGGCAATGCTTTTTTTCATTTAGTTCAATAACGATCCCTTAATTGGTATATAGAACATGCCCTTTTCAGTTATTCAGACTTAAAAGATATATTTAAACTACATTCATTGTACATTTCTCGTATAAACATATGTAAATATTACCAAAAATGAATGGTGTTTCGATTCTAAATCATCCTTTTTAGGAGACCTTCTCTTCATCAATGGCATTAGCGTTAGAAAGCTGCGCCATCTGATGGTAATATACGCTTTCTGGTGACACTACCAGTATCTTCCCACTGTCTTGGTCGTTTTCTAGAATCTGAATCACAACATCGCCGATTCTGGATGGACTAAAGAGAAAAGAAGAATCGCAAATCAAACACATACTTACCATTAATTTAAGATAACACAAATTTGTGAATGCAGTGAAGCTACCGAAGCATTTAATTTGGTTAACATAACTTTGGATTTTCCCGATATGCTTCTGAACTCCTGCAAGTTTCATGCAATTTTGTATATTAAATTCGTTATTTTGTCATTTTATTTGCGCTTCAAATGCTGCGAAAAGACATTTTTTCTGTACTTTGTAGATTCCTTCATAAAGGAATATTGATAGTTAATGTTGTTCTAGTGAATTTACCTTTTGTTAAAAAAAATCTGAAATCTTTAAATAGTTCTATGATTACATTCAATTAAATACAGTAGCCGCGTTTAATACTTATATAATATTTAAAACTATACTGCCAGAATAGGTATAACAATATTGAAGTTTTTTTTTCAACTAAATTTTTTATGGATTTTTTTGTTATTCATGCCTACCTTCCTCGTCAACAGTGATTTAACTCCATATCTGAACTTAGTGGCCCATTGCAAAATGAATAATTTAAAATGAAAAATTATTACAGACATTTATAACTTAGAAAAGATGCGCATTCCCCAAATTCACATTATTTTCATCTTAAATTACCCCATAAATGCAAAATTTGATTGCATATGGACCTATGGCAGGGAATATTATAAGACAATGCACATATTTTAGTGTTTGACAAGACGGGGAACCTATCATACAAATGTGATTTAAAATGCTCTATTCAAACCTTACTGTAAAAACTTTAGTAGAAAATCTCTGATGAAATTATAATATTGTAATATGAAAAAGAGATAGATTTTTTTAATTTGTCATATTGATTGTATTCTGTCATATGAATTATGTTATATTGTAAAATAAATCCGTCATAGGTGTCAAAATGGGTATAGGAGACAAAAACACTAAATATTCTTCCTCTGCTTCAGACGAAACCGCCGTAAGACATATTGTTACATACTCGTTGTTCCAAAAACATTTCATTTTGCGCACCTTTCCTTATTATTAGAATATGGGTAATGGTATAAGGAGTACCTTCACCCAAACGACCCTACCATTAAATTTGCCACAATCTTTGTGGACTGATATCAAGTACATGTACATAGGGTGTAAACAAGATCGATTCCATCATTCGCTGTTGTTCACCTATCATATGTTATGACAGGCGATGTTTTCTGCTCTGCATTATTATTATATTTATCTTTACATCATCGCATGAAAAGCAACGGGCATCTGCAGGAATCATTCACACTTTTCATTCATTTTTTTTTATTTGTACTTACGTCATCTTTGCATAAGTTGTTGTCGTCTCCAAGTACTTTTCCAGTTCGAACACTTCAGACTGCGCGTTTTTAACCATTTCTGTGTCCACCAAGAGGGGGCAAATAACGTTCAACCGTACACCGTGATTCTTAAAGTGGTCTTCGTCCTATAAGAAAAACAAAACTGTACGCAGTTCCACGAAACTTTTCGGATGTATTCCACACAGTTTGTAGATATATATGCAATTGTTCTGGATCGGTCCCCGTTGAGTGGGCGTGATACAGGTTTAATGAAAAGGCTGTACGTCACAACCATGTATCACTCACAGGCGAGTGCATGTTTGGGTTTTTTGGTGTTACGACCCATTACTAAGGCTGATTACACACGCAGCGCCTACAGGTGCTATGGTTCCCAGGCCTCCTTAGCTCCAGGATTAATGAAATGAAGCTTTTGTTCTGGCCCTGTGACATAAGTCTCAAGGCGAAATGGAATTTTACGAAAGTACGTACCATGGGTATAATTAGAAAAATCTGCATCCTTAAAAACGGCAGACGGGAAAATATCCTGTATAGCACGCTAGAATACAATACTAGCAGGGAAAGCTGATAAACCTTTACCGTAAAACTCCTTACATTCACCCATCGGGATGTCAGATTTATTTTTTGGAAGGAAGCATCGATAAATATACAATATTTCATCATTGCTTGAGTTCTAAACAAATATTTTAATGGGCATCATGTCACCGGCAATTAAATGGAAAAGCTGTGATGTTTCTGTTATGTAAAATAAATATTCAGAAAAACATTTTCAATTGTCGTTATATGTCAGACAAAGAAGTCATGTAATGATATTCAAACAAAACAGGCTTACCACAAGATTTTTATTACATAATGAGTCATTAAATGAAAGTTAGAAACAAATCTTACCGCCCATGCCAGTGTGAAAGCGACGACAGCGGCCTTGGCGGCGGAGTACACTGGAGTATACGGGAACGGCTGCACACCTACAAACAAAAAGCTGTCATATGATAGATCAACTTCATCCGCAAGGAGAACGTATAAATATGGTGATAAATATGATGGATATCTTGATTAATGGATCATCAAATCAAAAATAAAATATTTGCTGTACTATTCAGTACGTCTTTAACTGTACTAAAATATACTCCAAATGATAAACATCGAGCATACTTCAAGCAGGGATGAACCGTATAAAAACATACCGGATCCAGTTTCACTGACAAATATAATTTTAACTTTTTATAGCCAGTCATAATATGATGTTTAACAATTCATACCGCAATTTAAATACACACATAAATATAAATTCTTTATTTTCTTACGTAATGGAATTGTGAAGACACAAAAGATGATTAATTACGCACCTGCAACAGATGAAATATTGATGATGACACCACCTCGACCTCCTTTGTCTTTGCTCATGTGCTCCAAAGCTACATATGTTCCTTCTATCACACCTTTCCTTATTTCTTTGTAGAGCATGTAAAGCAAACTCACCAAAAAATTTCACGAGGGACGCATATGTTGTGCAAATTCAAAGTAGAGAATTCCAAGATTTTCTTTAACTTTTTTTCTTATATTAACGGAACGACTACATTTTGTGTTACGCGAGGCCTTAGATCTCTTAAAGGAATACAAGAGATGGACTCATCAGATACCCATCTTGCAACCTACAGAATTCGTTTCATGGGCTCAGTGCTCAATCACTCGATAAAAGGAATTGGTAATAATCAGATAATTTGATATAAAAGAGAGAAAGATTATTTAATACAATATGAAGGAGATGAATGTATAAAAAATAGAAATCTTATATCAGACTGCATCTATTAAAATTACATAATCAGTGATATTCGTGAGATAATGTCCCGCATAAGACCACAAACCGAAAACGACATCCCACTTCCTTAATTAATAATGGAATCAAGAACCAAATTAAATACCCATTATTAACATGTTTCAAACATGTTTTAATATAATAACCCTTTTAGCTCCATTTATAAAAGTCTGTTTTGAGGTCCAGATATTGGGATACTTACTAGGTTAACATCAATCATTCGGGACCAGTTTCGCTCTAAAAGTATACCAGCATTGTTCACGAGGATCTCAATTGTTCCAAATCTTAATTCAGCCTTCTTGTAAGCTTCTGTAAACATACACAATATTATTCTTTTTTTTGTAAAATAATCTAGGTATCATTAAATTTTAGCTTCTCCTAAAATCAGGGCCATCTATTGTTTAAGGCGTTTCCACCTATCTGCCTCTCAAGGATCGACGGGGCATACCGATCGATTTAGTTATCTGAGAATTAACACGGGTTTGGAATTGTGATCAGTCCTGAAGTTGTGACCTTAAACCTCTCTTGATCTGTATAAGCGTCTAACAAACACACTTTTAAACAGAATATACATATAATATTACATATAATTCAAGTCACCAAAGTGGTCTCAAAATGGTATCAAAAGCCAAACTATTGGCTAGATTATGTGCATTTCATTTAAATATCACTCCCTATTCTTCATCATTTTTTGAACTTTGATAACTTAGTTGATGAATGTTAAACAATAGTTTCAATTTTTTCGGACATGTTAAAGTGTACGTTCATCGATTTTAGCGGGTTGTTCATACACAAAGTACCTAAAAAATTGAAGGATGACATGTATTTTATTTCGGTTGTGAAGACTTCAACTAAGGTTAGAGTTTCTATTTCAACAAGGTCTTGAAGACAGCATAGGTATAGGGCCCGAAAGAGAAAGCTAATATTGCCACTAGCTTAGTCTTGTAAATGGATTATGATTAACATGCAGTCCTGAAGGAACCGATAATGAAAGCTGAAGATAAATATGTAAATGTTACCAACAAAGTCTTCTTGTTTCGTGACATCACATTGTAAGAAGAGGGCTTCACTTTTGGGAAATGTCGCTTTCAAATCTGTTTCCGTTTTATTTCCTATGTCGCCATCAAGATCAACAAAGCAAACCTAACACAAAAGAAGAGAGATATAAAGTGCTTTGTTTCAACTTATTTGTTTTTTTTTATCTGTTCTCTGTCGCACTTGATATACATACAGTTCTATTCAATTGGAAAGGGTATTAATGAATTAAACCGTATTTAAACAATTTTTTTTACTTGATATTCAAGACCAGGCAATTAGGAAATTTAATGAAATAAAATGAACTTATATTACCTTTCCACCTTTATCGAGCAGAGATTCACAAATTGCGCGACCGATGCCGCGAGCACCCCCTGTTATAAAGGCAACTGTCCCATTAACCTTCATAGTAGTCCTGAAAAGACGTGCAACGTATAGACCCTGTTCATACATGTGTTTTAGTGTGACACAGACGTTTATTTCTCTTATTTAACATTTGATACTTCTTAAATATTTTCCTTTTTAATACGACTTTTAAAAGTAATATTATGTTGTATCTACTTATCCTGGTACGTATGCCCATGTTAAACGAATATTGATTACTGGTCAATATGGGGAGGACAGACCCTCTCCATTGATAAAATCATGTGTGGATTGAAACGGTAATGCTTGTTCTGCTATTCCCGGACAAAAAGTAATGTTAGGGGCTTATCTACAAATGAATAAGCTTTAACAAGTTAAATCTGTTTACAGACAGAAACCTCAACAGGAAGATCAACGTTAAAGTTATGTCAGGAATTAGGCTTTTCATGCCTCGGACATTCATTGTGTTAACTGTCGGCGAGGAATGTCAGATATGTGATATTTTGTCTTGTACCTTTTCCCAAATATTTAGACATATCTATAGTAGCTAACCTAAAGAGTCATAAATTAATGAAGGGAAGAATAAAAACAAAAATAATAGGTGTTATATCTTAGCAAACAATTTCTGTTTAGCCATTTACCGTACTGGATATATTTCGATCTGTACCATGACAAATACCGAGCCACTCTTAGTTGAATGCGGTTAGGTTTTAGTGCAGCGCCGTTAGTGATAGGTTCTCTGCATATCTAGACACAGAGCTTTAAGTGATATCAGATTACTTTGCTATGGTATCAGCAATCGATGTAAAAAAACATTTATTTTTTATGTCGGGAAAATATACATCAGTCAAAATGTAACGTACACTAAATCTTTATGAGTTAATGTATATATATTGCCTTCATGTAATAATGATACTTCATCAATTGTACCCATGTCATTCTATTTACAAAATTTGCAAAGAGGCTTACAATGTTTCTCTTTCAATAAAGGGCACGTTTATTTGTGAAGATTATCTAATTAGGCAATTTTCAATCCCCGATTAATTTCAAATAAAACTATTTTTCTGATGACTCAAAGCAAAATAATTCATAATAATTCAAACCATGATTTTTTTATTTTATGTATAACCGTCTTTCAGGTATTTGATGAAATATATGTTTTCTCCATAATGTGCCGTAGACTTCGTCCAACTGCTATGCTTGGAGTCGATCTAATTTATCTGGTGCTAAATGCTCAAGGGATATCAATCACAGTATCCTTATTTAGGGTTTTTGAGAAGAATTTACATGACCCTCCGTGGATCCTAATTTAATTAGAAGTTTCTAGGTCCAACTGCTACAATTTTTTGTCAATCTGACCAGAAGGGTGTTAAAATTATGTTAAATTACACAGCTCAAATGATATATTCACGATGACCATACTTCGATTGCCCATGGAGACATTACAATCACGATTCAGCATCCAACATATAAGATTATGACAACGTCAGACTTTCTTGGTGGTCAAAATTAGGTTTTCCGCTGGTAGCTCGCAGAATATAACTATTCATGAGATAATCTCGGGTACTGACAGAGATTTTTCCAAGACCTACTTGAATTTTACGTCAGACGATTCAGGGTCCAACCGTCATGATTTATGTCAATCTGACTTTCACAAAACTAAAATATTTTTTTCTATAGCTTACATTACATATGTCACGTACAGTGATCCCGTTTCAAGATTCAAAGGAGACTAATCAGGGTCATCACTCGATCCTAAAATAGAAGGAGCTAGGTTCAACAGTTTTGTGCCCTGTGTCACTAATAGGTAACATATTGTTTGCTAGTAGGTCGTTGAATATAGGTCTGCATGACCTTATTTCAGGTTTTCATTGGAGACTTCCCTGAGACCTCCCTTGTTGACATGTTAAAAATTTGAAGACAACATGTATGCAATTTGTACCCTGGCTGTCCGGGTGTATCAACTCATGTTTCTGGTCCGTGGCTGGCAGAATATAGGTCAGCATGATAAATTTCGGGGCAATTTGCTTAGAAACTACCTGGAATACGATGTGTGACCATTTGACATTCAGGGTGATCAAATGACGTCAATTTTTATTCTAGCTCTCAGAATATGGATCACAGTGATCTAATTTCATGTTTCCTTGGACTTTTACCTAGGAACTCCCTAATGTTACATTACTAGAATTTATGCTTGAAGGATACAAGTTTTGCATTGTCTGACTGTACAGGGTTACAATAATTTTTTTTATAACCGTACCTCGCAGAAAATAGGTCAACATGACCTAATTTTTGGTTTCCAAGGACATTTGCCTTGAACCTCCAAGGATGCATGTTGCTTCAGAAGATTCTAGACTTTACTGGTACGATATAACATTTTCCCTCTAGGTATCAGATGTCGGTCAAGGTGGCCTAATTTTATGTTTCCAAGGACAGGTGCCAAAGAATTCCAAAATTTTTAAATTAGAACATTTTAGGCAAAATTGTTGAAATTTATGCTCCGCCTAAATATCTGGGTGATCCATATTATGTCTTCGACTAAAAGGTCGAAGAATATAGATCAACATGACCTAATCTTAGGTTTTAAAATATTTCTACGTCGGACGATTATTATACGTGCCCTATTACCGGACGTGCAACCGGATGGACGACGGACAAAGGGCGATCCCCAAAACACAGATTACTAACAGTCAGCCGAGCTATTAAAGACTACCAAACGTTGATGCTATTGACTTCCAGGTATTATTTTGTCATACTATCCGTCTACTAGGCACTAATAATTTGTTCATACCAGCGGCCTCTAAAACATTGGGCTTGCCGCTTAATAACAGATGTATTGCATGTTGGCATAACAGCAATGATATATTAACCACCCCTTGCCTATATACTCATGCACCGTGAAGCAATAAGTACTGGTAAAAAGTTGATATATAAGAACGTATTTTAGTGCCAGTTCGGCTCTTTATTCTTTTGAATAGATCACACCACGACCTTGTGGCAGGTACATTTTATGTGTCCTGTGTTGTCAATGCGTTATGTTATTATGTCTGCATGAATATGAAACTTGGGTTATCCTCTCAAATGTGGTATTTGAACAAAGACATGAGGGCACCAGTAGCCATGTGCATGACATTAGGAGGTGATTAATGTAGAATGATAGCTCAGTGTTATCCAAGGCTTTGTCTCTAGGTGATAAATGTTACCAGTGATACACTGAGTTATATAATTTTCCGATATGAGCCCCGCCATTGACGCTGATTTGGTTATATATACATATGTATGTCTGTATTGTTTTCCCCATATACACCCACGTCGAATCTGCCGGATGCTTCAGGCTTTATTATGGGAAGATGCTTACCTAAGGAGCCATGGATTTTCACGCTGAATTTGACATTACCGAAAGGAATTTGGTTGCACAAATTTTTTATTCACCCTTTGTATTTACGCCCAGTTAAAGCCTTAACTTACAGTTGACTCCATCTTGGGTTTCTAAACATATAATTTATGCGATGTCGAATGTTGACTCAACTACCAAATACATTCGGTGGTGGGTTTGTATAATATAATATATATTTTAAAATATTTATAATATTATAAATTTAATATATATTTATAATATTATAAGTTTAAAATTAAAAATAGAAAAACGAAAATATAAAGCAAGCGAAGTTATTTATTTTCCAAACAAACGAATGTGTACACATAGAAAAAAACAGCAATGTCATTTTTTTTCAGATAAAAACTCGTCAGGAGTAAATGATAAATTATATTGCTCACGTCAGTCCTAAACCCCGTAGAAACCAAATGGTTAGTTTCACATGCTGGGTCAAAGTTTTAATCTTTTTACTTAATAATAATAAAAACAACCGTACTCTATTCAATTAATATGAAAACATATTGCCTGTACGATTAAGTAAAAAATAAATCGTACCATCGAAGATGAAAAACGCACATAAGTATATAAAGCAGGCATAAACCAATTACTGGGGTCCCTTGTGTATTTCTCATAATTGAAACGTTGTATTTTGGGACAACAGTTGTTTTGCATAACTTTACATGTTTAACATGTGTAAAATCCCTTGGTTGACAGGTCCTGGGCTACGAGACTTCTGGCAACAAAAATAAAGGAAAGAAGGCACAGGACATGATATTACATGCAAGGAAAATGTTTAAACTTGATCAAATAGCTGCCTTATTTTCGGTTAAAAAATACCCTCTGCAAATCTGTATGGTAAACGTTAAAAGTTACTGAGCACGAGAAGCTGGAAAGTATAACTCGGCTCTTAAGCCAATGTGTTCCTGAATTTTGGTTAAACTTTGATTAATTCAGCTCAGGTAGGACATTAGTTTGTTAATAATAAATTTAAACAATTAGAGATATTTTTGCCTTGAGCTTGATATATTTTATCTTTTATTCCATCAATCCATGTTATTCTTTATGAATATTTTATCTGGTATCTTTGTGTACCATAAAAGTTTCATTGGGATTTCTTCCTTAAATGTGATTTATACAGGTGACTTGCATTGGTGGATGGATGAGCTCTCCGTATTTTCTTTTAGTGTAGCCTTCCTACTCAGCTAACTCTGGTCCCGTAGACATCTTATTTCCATTGATGACTGCACTTTATTTATTAAAGTAAATTCACTTGCTATCTTTCAAATCCGGTTCCACAAAAAAAAAAAAAAAACAATAGTCGTATCTGTATATCTACGTGTTCAGAGGCTGTATGATCCGTTATGTAGGGTGTCGGAAACAGAATTTTGTGTGTAAACGCAGAATTGATTTCCATTGATTAAAAAATAAGGGCATACATTAAGATATGTTATTTCAATATAAAATCATTATAGCATGATATTCTCTCTCAATCATCATCCAACATCCAAATAAAAGCAAATGATACACTCATAAGACTTAGCATTTCCGTGAAGGTAACATAAGTCAATGGCTGTTTGATGCTTATAAACATTATTTATTTAAGTTGGAGTGGGGACACCGCATTTATATAATATATTCTTATTGAGACAGATAATGGTTATGCGCTCTAAGTGTTTAGTTAAACACTGGAGCAACTTTTTTTATGTTCTTGAAATACTAGTTCTTCTAACAAATGAAATTTGATAATAGCAGATAGATTTTATGTTTGCACTTCAGCCTAAAATATATAGGAACCTTACCTGTAACTTTTCAGAAGTTGTTGACAGGTGTGTAGGATACGATTCGCTCAGTATAACAGCAGTGATACATCATCTAGCTCTTACCTATATACGCATGCACCTTGAGGTAATGTGTACTGGTAAAAATGGTATAAAAACAACTTATATTAGCGCCTGTTCGGCTCTTTGCTACTTTAACAGATCACACTGCGATGTTGTTGCAGGTATAACATATTTATGTGTCCCGTGTCTTCATGTCCTGCGTTGTCATATGTGGCCTTTGAACATATACACGTGGGCACCAGTAGCCATGTGCATGGCGTTAGAAGATATATGTAGTGTGATACCTCAATGTTATCCAAAGGCTTTGTCACCAGGTGATAAATGTAACCAGTGATACATTTAGTAATAAAAAATGTTTATATGAGCTCCGCCATTGACGCTGATGGGGTGATATGGATACTACTGTTAGTCGGTCTTGCTTTTATGTGATGCCGGGTGATTTAGGGTGTATTATAGGTGTATATAATGAGCCGAAGATTTAGACGCTCATTATTAAGTGACCGAAATAAAGTCTGCTTCAGAAAAATTATTTTTACCTATTTGTATTAAAGCTATTATTATCATGTAAAATGAAAAATATTAACGCTACAGATATATCATTCCCTTCTGTAAAGTGAAAAAAAGGAGACGCCTCCACTCGGAGTAAGTTATACTTATATCAGATGAAGGACACATATCTCAAGCAAACAGTCGGTTTAAGCATGTTATCTCAGTTTTAGAGATACTTGTGTATATACATATACATACATATTAATATAACTGAAAAGTCCTAATACATGTGTATGCGGTATGTAAAGCGAGCGAACAACCACAGGTTTCCAAAATAATTGTGACCAAGAAAAAAAAAAATAATTGAACTCCTCTCAACTCTATGCAGCTTCGGTTTAAAATGCAGTTTCGGTTTAAAATGCACACATTCCTGTTTCCAATACTAGTTTCAATTTCGTGTATTAGTACAACTTCAATCTAATGTAGGAACATATATACTATACAGACTCATTAATACTGTGAATGATTGAGTTGTTGGAGCCAAATGTTCTGGAGTAAGAGGGATACCGATGTGTTATATTTACATATATATACACACACAAACACACCTATATATATATATGTATATATATATATATATATATATATATATATATATGCGTGTGTGTTACTGAAAAATCAAATGACAGATTAATGTGTATCCCTACAAGATACAATTTAACAAGTAACTAATATACATGATCTTCTGTATGCACATACAGACCGTGCCTGTACGTTTTGATATGTACTGAAGACACAACACGTGTATATATGTCATGGGATATATAGAATATTCAAACCGCTGGATAGGGTGTTACTATATTTTGTTACGCAATCATCTTAAACAGTTCAAACACGCTACTCTCAAACAAGTTGGTTTACAATGTAACATTATGGTGCTACCTAAATTAGCATGAATTAAACCCGGCTGGTAAAAGAAATACATAATCGTCTAATGGTCTTGGTCATTTTTTGTGCGTACCTGTACTCGACTTATTGGACCAAATAAATGATGCGATGAAACTTTCTTTTCTGCGGCCAAGTAAACCTTGTACTCCAACACTTGTATGTCCCAATCATTCGCGAATGACCAGGAAATCTTTCGCACTGAGTAAAGTTCACCCTCACCTATATACAAGGGTGCATGAACGAGCCTGCTCTCGACACATAATCTATCCACTCCAGGTGCTCATGTTGTCCTGACAATAAAGATGTCCGTATAGACAAATTGAGCTGAGCCAATAGACCCTTGGATCCATGGTTATATTTTGATTATGAAAATAAATAAAGATTCAGATAGATAAATAAATGGAGAGAGAGAGAGTTATTTATCTCTTGATAAAGTAAGAGTAACACATTAAAATTAAGGTAAAGTTATTTTATCATTCGAGAAGTAAGTCTATTAAAAATAGGTGTCCAGGGATTCAGGCCAATGTTTCCAAACTGGGCCACAACATTTCCGGATCTAGGGACACATTTGAGGTTTTGAAACACTGGGAGGCGTTGCCCCATCCCCTGCGCCCGCTGCTGCTACTAATGAGTTATGCTTATTCTCATATCTTTCTTTCTTAACAACTTCCTTACTGTAAAACATTATATTTTATCATTTTTGAAATCTTCGTTAAGTCAATCTATCATGTATATGTTTAACAATATAGTATATGTTATAATTGACAGACCTTCGTAAATTTGAATGAACGCGCGTCCTTTCTCGGTTTTGCGAATGTTACTTCCTCACTGACCAGGTCTTTAAGTTAAACATACCGATGGATGAATTTCTTGCTAAAGTACAGTGTTACAACATAACTGTGACATATTTGTACATATCTTATTGAGACAGTATTCCATTGAAAATTCATATTTTATTTGAACTTTTAGAATAAAAAGAATAGCCAACATTCTTCATCTCATTTAATACATCCCACAACCCCGATACGATGCCCAGTCACTGGGGTTATTAGCTAGTCAGTTAAATAGATAAGGTAAGTTGTTATCCCTTTTTTCGACTCATAGGACCTTGACATAATAAACCCGTATTATTGGCTCATTGTATCTAAAAACAGGCGACCCAAATTGTTCCTCATTGTATCTAATTAGAAGTTACACATATTACTGGCTCTTTTATTACGTAAATACAATGCCCCCCCCCCCCCTGCTGGTTTAGTGTACATAAAAAACAGGCGACGCACATTCCTGGTTGAATGGGCATAAATACAGTTTATCCGCATTCATGTATATCAATACAGGTGACCCAGGTTGCTGGCTCATTATACGTCAATACAGTTAATCCACATTCCTGTACGTAAATGCAGGTGACCCATATTACTGGCTCAATGTAGGTAAATATAAATAAGAGGTAATATCTGGTACATTGTACATGTATTAATATATTCATGAACCTGAGTCTGTTTTAACAGCCTACTGACTGAGGGAAATAATATTCAATTATTTCGCGTTGGAACCAGTCTCGAGTCATTCCTAAATAACGATAAGAGCTTCTAATACGCTTACATTTTCTGGTCACGAATCTAATAGTTCGAGTGATTGTCGATTGCGGCCACCTTTTATTCCGTATTACAGTCAAATTACTCGCAGGCCAGTGAACTTTTAGTGGCAAAATCTGGCGTCAACCGTAAACATCTCATGTTCGTGTCGGTAAATAGTGCCTCGACATCGGTCATCTACTCGACTGAGAATGCGTTTAAAAATGGATGTTTTCCAAGCAAAACTCTTCATTACAAACCTTCCATCCTAAAGATATTGACCACCTGCCATTAGGGCAATATTTTTCTTCCGATTTTGGCTTTACTGGGTCAACGGTCAAGGCTAAAAGGCACATCCTTTCACAAATCAGCTTATGGACGATAATTCTGGTTAGACTAGACAGATTGTCTGCAAACCTGATTTATTAATGACCTTCAACGAACGCAAGAATGTCAAGAGGTCATAGGAGACTTTTAAAGGACCCCCACCTTTTCAAAGATTATATATGCATTGTATATCAAACTTACCTGCAAAAAGTGAATGAAATTTGTAAATGTTGAGATTATCTGATCAGGTTAATGGAGCAATTTTTTTATAAAGATCGTAATGATTATCTCAATGCTGTAACTTCAAGGATAGTATTTTCTCAAACATTTTTGTCACAAGAGCAAAGATTAAGATGGTTGAAGCCACATTTGGACAAAAACAATATCATTTAAAATATCCGTATAGGCAAAGTCAGCTAGGCGTTGGGACCGATGGATCCCTGGTTACATTGCATTTTGGAAAAATAAATAAAGATTCAAAAATACTTATACATTTAAAACTACACTCCCAAACATTTGTATTTATTTATACATATATATATATATAAATATATATATATATATATATATATATATATATATATATATATGTCAGAGACGAGATTGAAATCCAGGCAGATTTAAAATTCGCCTAAATGAGATTGCGATTGTGATCTCGCCTAGCAAATGTGATCTCGGCTAGACGGATTTTAAACTCGCCTGGCGAGTTTGCGATTGTGATCTCGCCTAGGCGAGATTAAAATCCATCATGGAGCAGGCCAGGATTTTAATCTCTCCTAGGCGAGTTTAAAATCCGTCTGGTGTCATCCAGGCAAGTCTAAAATCTGCCTGATATTACTTAGGCGAGTTTAAAATCTGCCTAGGCGAGATTAAAATAGTGATCTGATCTAATTTCCTAATATATTAAGCATTGTAATTGACATATAAAAGATGTTTTCAGTCGGATTTTCAATATTTTAACACTGAATGGTTATGTATAGTTCACAAGTAATATATTTATTAATATTTACAGAATATTATATTATTAATGTAATAATTAACATTAATTTTGGAAATGGAATATTTTATATTATATATTTATTATTAATATGGTTATGTATAGTTCACAAGTAATATATATTTAATAATATTTAAAGAATATTATAATATTAAAATAAACTCGCCGAAGTGATATCAGGCAGATTTTAAACTCACCTGGATGACACAAGACAGATTTTAAACTCGCCTAGATGCTCCATGATGGACTTTAATCTCGCCTAGGCGAGATTCCGATTGTGATCTCGTCTAGGCGAGTTTAAAATCCGTCTAGCCGAGATCACAATTGCAATCTCGCCTAGGCGAGATCACAATCGCAATCTCTTCTAGGCGAATTTAAAATCCGTCTGGAATTCAATCTCGTCTCTGACATATATATAGACAGAGAGAGAGAGAGAAAGAGAGAGAGATCCCTGGTTACTGGTGTATGAATTTCTTGATCATGAACAGTGCCACAAAATAACTGTAACATATTTGTTCATATATTATTGAGAAGTATCCCGCTAAAGATCTATATTTTATATTAACTTTAAGAATAAAAAAAAATAGTCAACATTCTTCATTTCATTCAGTACATCCCCCAATAAATTTTAAAATAATTTTTACACAGAACATGTTTAGTTTTACATATTTCACTGTAAACTCACCAATGGAAGATTAAGTTTTTGATTCTTATTAGAAATATGTTTCTTTTCCGATAAATAAATACTAATCTTTGAATAGAAGGAACGAGGATTACGTTGATCATCTAGTATTAGATTCGAAAAATCAGTGTAACTGTCCCTGGACACCTATTTTATTAGACTTACTTGTCGATTGATAAAGTAACTTTATCTTAATTTTAAGGTGTTACTCATACTCATACTCTGTCTCTCTCTCTCTCTCTCTCTCTCTCAATCTATATTTATTTTCAGAATCAAAATATAACCAGGGATCCATGGGTCTATAAGCTCAGCTTATTTGTCTATACAGACATTTTTTATTAGTTTTCTTTCTTAAAATGTGGCTCCTCTGACTTTAATCTTGTGACAAAATGATCTAAAAAATTACTGTCCTCCATGTTACAGCATATAGATAATCATAACCTTCTTATAAAAAAATGGGTCCAGTAACCGTAACCTCTCACCAGATAACCAGATAAGCAGGTAATTTTGATTTACATTGCATATACGATCTTTTCAAAAGCATTTAAAAAAAAAACATTCAAAAGCATTCCTACTTTCTTTGAAGGACATTAAAAATCAAGCTTAAGGCCAATCCACGTTCTTTAAAATGAATGGGTCCTGTGACCTTTACCTTTCACTTGATGACCTCAACATCACAGCAGCTCTTGATTCAGTGGTTGGCCATGTCAAATTCATATATCAACCAATATATTATCTGGAAACAAATCTGTGGATGGACGGACAAACAGACAGATAAAGAAACGAACAAACGGACGTACAGGAATATTACCCTAGGGTATCTATTTATGATAAATAAAAAAAAGAGATTTTGCAACACCAGACGAACTGAAAACCCCATGCTTTTGAGCATCCTACCGAGGTTGAACGGTATACGGCCAAAAGTGCTCCGAGTCATACGACTCAGTCACGATCGAACTCTTGTCCGTTATCGAGGCATTGATAAACCGACACGAACATGTGATGTTAACGCTGGACGGTAGATTTGCGCACTAACCCTCATTCCAGCACTCACTAGCCTGCGGGACCGGGAGATCTGGTCTTTATACGGAATTGAGATGTGGTCGCAATTGACAATAAATCGAATATGAATTATAACTGAGGTAGATTCGGGACAAAAAAATATGACCGTTATTAAAGCTCTTTAAAGTTATCGAGGAGTGACCGTAAGCAGGAATTTTACTGTTTCGAACCCAAACTAATTGAATATACTCTCTCTCATGTTCGGCAAACATACAACCAATGTGCTATAAAGAATCGTAAATGAACCATACCTTGCAAATTTCACAAACAGATCCGCTCCGCATCAATTGAAGACGGCTCTAATACAGCTGGCATTCGTGATATAACATATAATACCGTGCAATTCTGTGTATCATAAGCATACTAATTTTTTTAGCCAAGAATCTGATACATTGTACTTATAAGAAACGTGGACACCAGGCTCAAAGCTCTGACCTTTCTCGATTAATTGCCAAGCTTCTTAGGTAACAAATTTACATGATAACTCGCTGCAATGCAAATTAGTCTTTTAGCCCACAGTGTACCAGATGTAGTTAATTACCTATTACAGTCGTGCGTGACAAAGTGCCAAAATACTGTGTGTCACATAATTGAAATGTGCTGTGTTGTTATATTTCGCGGGGTGGTATTGAATCGATTTCGTTTGGTAGTCAACTGCGTTGATTGAATTTGAAGGTATATTCACACATTAATTCAATATGCAATGACAGTTTAAAATTCTTAGGATAACTGCATGCAGCTTTTATAACAAGCAAACGGGAATCTAATGCAAACAAAACCAAGTTGATATTAAACATATTTTTAATGCCACAGTCAGCATAAACTGAATGTCAATATATGTCCAAATGAAATATTGAGGCACAATTGCATGGCATTCTACAAGGAAAATCAGTAGACATACTTGTTAGAGCAAAAGAAGGGTGAGACAAGCGACCCGCTAGGTCTACAGGAGAATGAAAAGAAATGAAAACAGAATAATCGGCCGAAGGTTGCTTTAGTTTTGTCAGGTTGTTTTAGCGTGTGATACTTCAATGAAGGAAATCAAACATATGTTCATACTTATATATTTGCAAGCATGACAGCTTTTGAAGAATATAAAAAAGTGAACTTTTATGGAAGTTATGAGGCTATCCTACTGACAGTAGCAAATAGGAGACTATAAATGAGAAATAAGCTACCCTATTTTCACGTACAACGATTTAGTAATGTATGTAACCCGTAATTAGACAAAATGAGCAGTAAGTTGGTTCGCATGTGTTCATATACAATATTTTATCACTACGGGTTTATTATGCTATGGCCCTATGAGTCGAAGTCAGGGATAACAGCTTACCATATCTGTTACCTGCCTATATAGAATATGGTACAGTTATTTTGTTCAAGAAATTCATACACCAGTAACAAGGGATATATATATATATATATATATGTATATGTATATATATATCTAAATATATATTTACAAATGTGGGTGAGAGTGTGGTTTTAAATGGATAAGTATATCTGAATCTTTATTTATTTTTCCAAAATGCATGTAAGCAGCGATCCATCGGTCTCAAAGTTCAGCTCACTGTGTCTATACGGATATTTTAAATGAGATTGTTTTTGTCCAAATGTGGTTAAATCCATTAATCATTGTGCTTGTGACAAAAATGTCTGATAAATTACTATCTTCGAAGTTACAGCATTGAGATAATCATAACAATCTTTAAAAAAAGAAATTTGCTACATTGACAAGATAACCTCAACATTAACAGATTTCTTCCACCTTTGGCAGGTAAGTTTGATATACAAGGCATATATAATCTTTATAAAGGTGTGGGTTCTGAAAAATTCACCTTTGACCTCGGGTCTACGAAATCAAAATTATTCTTATTTTCGTTGAAGGTCATTAATAAATCAGGTTTGCAGCCAATCTGTCTAACCAAACCAGAATTATCGTCTATAGGCTGAATTATGAAAGGTTGTGCCTTGTGGCCTTGACCGTTGACCCTGTAAAGCCAAAATAAAAAAAAAAAATATTTCCCTATTGGCAGGTTGGCAGTATCTTCAAGATGGAAGGTTTGTAATAAATAGTTAGGTGTGAAATAGTTGACCGTTGTCGAGGAACTATTAACCGACACGAAAATGTGATGTTAACCGTTGACAACAGATTCTGCCACTAAAAGCTCCCAGGCCTGCGGGTGATCTGGCTGTAATATGGAATAAAAAGTGGCCGCAATTGACCATTGATGCCCTGTGCATCGAATTGCTCTTTTACTGCTTGCATTTTTTACATTGCATCTGATACAAAAACACATTTTATTACATGTATCATTTTTTTTATTCTTACGCTCAGAGTAGCTGATGCATACCTTTACCCTCAGTTTACAAAACAGGTAGAGCAGAACTAGACAGCTTTGATTATAATGTTAAGCACATAAAGCTTACCAATATTGTGAGAAATAACCGAAAAAAAGAATATTTAATTTAAAACATTGAAACAGTGTGTTACTAGCTGATTTTTAAACATATTATTAGGAATGGTTTCCCAGCTTTGTTTGTCAATAATTATATGGTACATGAAACCTGTATTAAGGAAAGCTGTCTAATTTAGGCCGTAATAGCTTTTGTTCTTTGTAAGGAGGATGCGTGACAGACCTGAGGACCCATTATTGAGAGGCGAAAGTTCTGAGTTAGGCCTTAATAAGAGACTCTGGTGTGATATAAAAGTCAGCCAGGTATATTGTATAATATCTAGTGTTGGGTCTCAGCCCGATGAGTGTTAGTTAGATAACGGTAACACAGTGAATCACATTGAGCATTTTAACACATTCCAATAAGGTAGAGGTCTCAAATTTTGTACAGTACAATATTGTATCATGTTTTTAAGTTAAGTCTGTTTTTATGTTATTATGAAATAATAATTTTTGCTGTACCCTAAAAATCTTGAAAGATGGAACAAAATGTTGCACGTACCCATATTAAAAATGTTTTACCCTAGGTTTTGTGCCGGTGATATACTGATTGTTATTGTTAGGCATTGGCATTGTTAGACTGTGATAGTTGTGTCCTTAAATTTGATTTTTTTGGGGGGTTAGTGTCGCAATTGTGTTGTTATATCTAAGTACATTTTGGGGTCGGATGTGAATGATATCCGAGTATGGTAAGGGGTTTGATTTTTTTTAATGAGGTTGTTTTTCGCTTTGTCGAGCAGCTACAGGTTGCTGGTCAAGACCCCAGCCCTATGCGCTCCTTAAGCATACTTTTAAGAGCCAACAGACGTGACGCCCATAAGCCAAGCAGAAAGGTGCGAGAGACCACCACCGTTTAACCCACACCGGTGACTTTACAGGAAAGCCGCAGCACCCACAGCCCCAAAGGCTGAAGCAGCCTTCCTTCCCTTCACCGATCCCAGCAGCGAAGACCCAGACATCCCAATTGGGTCTTCGCTGCTGAACATTAACTATATCCAGTGAACATTAATTAGATCTTCTATACCGGTTGAAGTATTTTAACTAAAATCCTGATTATTATCATTTTTCCAATATTTAAAACGTTATCCATAACATTTTGAAAACGTTTCTTCGATTTGTTTTAAATGTTATTCTTCTGAGTACTACGGACGTGTAATACAAGAATCTCAGCATGTTTTCGAATACAGCGTAGTAAAACGTATTTTTACTAATTTTAGATCGTGCACCGTAACATGTAGATAATTGTTTATCTATGTTTGAAATAAGGTTGGTTTCTGAAGCACATTGACCCGACCATGCATGTGCAACGTTTGTGATACGGGGCTTTTACTTGCCGGAAAACTTCAAAAATATACCTACTTGCACAAAATGTAAAACATTAAGTATACAACATTTGAAAACGTGTTTCCGACATTGGCTAAATTGTTAAACGTCCGAGTATTGTGAACGTTAAATAGCACGTTCTCATCATGTTTTATGTAAACGTTGTATAAACCACCGCAGAAACCTGTTTATAAGTTCACCAATTTTAGATCATGCAACGTAATGTATAGAAAACAATGTATCTATGATAGAAAAAATAAAATTTGTGTGTGTTTATTGAAACACATTGACTTCATTGTACTGTCAATGGTTATGATACGTGGCTTTATGTGCTTAAATTCGTCGCAAATATATTACCACGTGCACACAATACAAAACTGTAAGTGCAATAAGTAGCACATAAACTGATAATCACTTTTAAATAAAAGTCGTTGCTTTGTATTGTTTTGAATGTTGTTCTTAATAATCCTAAGAGTGGCCTGAAGACGATTTGTTCATTGTAAATATCTAAGACGAAAAGATACAGTCCTATTAATTGCTAAGATGTAATATTTTGCTAAACCCATTTTCATGGGTATGCCAAATAGGCCTTGGAGTGGTGCTACCAGATCGGATGTCATTTGAAAGAAGGATGCCATCATGTTCACACAAACATGCTTTTTATTTTTTAACTATAACTATTCATAATGCGTAAATTCAGACATGGCAGCTTCTCGAGCAAAAGTCGTCTCAACGGGTCGTCTACCTATTACCTGTTCAGTTTCTTCTAATTGTTAGCATAACTCTTCTGCATTAGGATTAGAACCTCATTGCTCAGGTGGATATAAAGTAGTCCGTACTTCAGAGAGCTTTCATAATCGTGTAATCTATAGTCTTTATCGTAAGATTTAACTTGAATACCTCTTGACCCTCCGCATCTATAACTTGACCCTGGACTTGGATAAGAAATAATTTTTCACAAAGCTTCTCTTTCAAAATATCTGCAGAAGATCACACACGGTCTAGCAAGATCATACATGATGCGACTCGAAGTGGCGGTGAGACTCGCTAACCCCACACTGACTACACTTGTCTTTGATGTGAGGCGGCGTGCGTAAGTGAACTACAGCCATTTTCCATTAACTAAGGGAGGCCTGTGTCGTCAAACGATATTAATAAATATTAATGGCAAAGTGCTGCTATACATTTACCATACCAAAGTCTTTGAAAAGGTCGAAACGGCAAGACACATGTAGACATAATATATGTTTCTAGGCGGTCATGGAACCTTAAAGTTTAAAATTTGTTCTGAGTAGGACAGCTATACTTTTAGCAGGACATTTTCAAAAATTCATAAGAAGTCAAAGGCGACCACTTCTCCCAGGATCCTCATCAAACTATGCTCTTTACTTCAGAGAAAGTGTGACAGTTTACCTGGTTGTATCCCAGATCACCTCTAAAACAGAGGGCGGAAGCTAATGGACCTCTTCTGGGAAAGAGATATCTGAAAATGGTGATCCAGATGGTCTTCTGCATACACGATTGTTCCTTGTTGTCAACCCATTCCTCTTAATAATTTAGAGTGAAAATGCTGATAGACAGTGCAGTTAGACAGTGCATCAAAGTAATCCACTAGAAGAGAAAAACATAATAACTCGCCACCTGCACAGGTACCACGCAATTTTGCGTCCTATGTTCGCCAACGTTTGTGACAACATGTGCGAGCCCACAGCTAATGTAAACTTTCAACAAATTCGTACACCTGGGTGAAGGGTCACGGAGAAGGGAGTAGGTGACTGCAAGTATGAATCAGCTTTATGCAAAACATAAACATACCGATTTTTTTTTTATTTAGACACCGTTTGCTTTTGATGTAAGACCTTGGTCCGTTCACCGTTCACATCAACAATCTTTATAATCCAATGTAAAAAAAAAATAATATTTATTTTACCATGCATCGGGGTGGCTGTGTCCAGTAACTTTTGTCAGCATATCTATAAAAAAATATACATTATCTCCTTCTTATTTGCCCTTCTTCAAGGGAGTTACAGGATCAAATCTCTAGGCTTCAAATACCACTCTGCACAGTTATGTAACATTTGCAATTTATTTATCACATTCTCCGGGTAGCCATACTAGAGAGAGTTACAATAGTCCATATTTGAGCTTACAAAAGAGTGAATAAGTGCTCCAACGTTGATTTGTCCAAACACTTCTTTATCTGTCTATTTCGGTCAACTGATATTAACCTATCTTGCACATATGGTATACTTGATCCAACATTAACATGGTTGAATAAATGATTCTTTATTTTATTAACTGACCTTATCACTGCATTCCTTACTTTTATTTTACTAACGTTCACTTTCGCCAGTTGTTCTTTTGTTCCAACTAACAGACATTCAGTTTGGTGTTGTTAATTTTTAGTCGATGGGTCAGCATCCATGATATGACATCTGAAATACATTTCTCAAGGTTTCTAATGGCATCTATTTCCGTTCTTTATATCCTGTTGGTACGCTAAGTAAAGTTGGTGACCATCAGCATATCCCGTTATGAGTGGCGAGTGTTTCTCCATGATGTCATAGGGGCAGCTCAGATAGCTTAGAAATATCACAGGCCCGGCGCAGCTTCCCAGCAAAACTCCACATTTCAAATTATGTTTATCAGAGATAGAGTTGTTTACCATCACTCTCTGATCCCGATTACTCAGGTATGACTGGAACCGACTCAATAGAGATCCCCTAATGCTTTATTGGTTCAGTAAAATCTCTGCTGGGATATCCAAGCTGACCCTATCAAAAGGTGCTTTTAAATCCAGGAGTACGAGAAGGGTAACTTTTGATCATCCATGCTGTTCATCAGGTCACAATGAACTCCGAAATCTAGGGTTTCCTCCACGTGCATGGACTTCCGTGTACTGCTACAGAACTATTATACCTAGTTATACAATCAATGTACTATGAACAATGTTTATAAAACTAGCAAGTCCATTTTCAATATTAATTGTCGTGCAGTACGGTATGGACACTTAAAAATGTCATACATCTTTTTTTAGTAAACGAAGAGTCAAAGAAGGAAAATTGAAATCAATAAAACAATGGCAGATCATTTGATAATGCCATACATGGTATAGTAAAGTTCTAACCATTTGAAATTACGTTATACAAAGTAACAAGCTCAAGTCCTCTAGGCAGTAGATTTATAGCTCCCAGTGTCTATATTTTGATCTATTGATTTAGTGCCCTTTTGTTAAAGTTCTATATAATATATATAAATAATATACCATGCAAGAAATATAACATAATTCCCAGCAAATTCATTTAATTGAATAAAAAAAACCCTAGGCAACATTTACGCCACTCCAATGCATTGTTTCTATACACATAAACTACCCGAACCAGTTATTGAAACGTTTTACATGTATAAATCACATATGTAAATTATTGTTATATTAAGGCACCTGTGCAGAATCGAAAGTTTTCTGTAAGACCCTTTGCACTGAACTACGTTATCCAGCTTAACAACTCATTTACGCAGGTGTACTTTTTTTTATCAAATACCATCACAATAAATAAAAGAGTTTACTAAATAAATATGGTGTAATGTATAACGTTCAATTAGTCCGGATTGACCAGCAGTGCTGAATGAAGTTTAAATAAAGAATCCTGATTGCATCCATCCCAATTGTATTTGGGAAGTCTTGCTCACTTCAAAGGCGCCCAGATTCTTAACTTGCGCCATCTGGTGATGATGGACGCCCTCGGCTGTCACTCCCAGTATATGCCCTTTGTCGTTGTCGTTTCTGACGATCTGTAGGACACCTTCGGCGATTCTGGATGGTCTGTGGATCACATGAAATAAATTTCATTTTAATTTTTCGTATTTTCTTATATACCAACTCGGTTGGTATAATTTTAATTTGTATCTTAGTGTCGTCCGGGCCAGGTGTTTACCTCACATGTGCTGCCCGGTGTGTTTTTATCCCATTGTATGATCATGAAACCAAGGAAATGCCCCAAAAGACGCATTTGTTGGTGAGTGAAGCATGCAGAGCGCTCATCCTAAATGTTGAACGATCGTGAAAGATGATTCCCGCTCTTCAGCTGAAATTGAATCCTCTTACCTGTCGGCTTTTAAATCTTGTTCTCTACGCCTACGCCCCAGGAGTCGATGCAACTTTCCTATTTGTCAAACTCATGATTGATACAGTGGCCATTCTGTCGATTTACAGTTTATGTAAATGTTTTTTTACATAGATTCAATGATATTATAAGCTGAATCCTGGATCATTCATGTACTTACTAAAAAATCTAAGTGTCTAAGAGGTTACAATTTAAAACATTAAGATTTAGCGAATTTAAACATAGAAAAAAATATAGGATCAATGTTGGAAGAGGCACATTATTTTCAATCAAATACCTATTCGATTATATAAATATCTCATTGCCAAAACAAAAAAAAAATCACCGCAACAGGTAAATGTACTACAAACGTTACATATACTACATACTATAAAAGTATATTAAATATTTCAATGCCGGGCGAAAAAAAATAAGGAAAAGAAAAACGTAACTCTGTCATCTCAGTTTCACAAATTTGGTGTCTTTTGCTTCTTCAAAGGGGCTAAAATGGGGAATATGGTTGAAGAACAATCCTATATAGGAGCAATTTTCTAAGAGGCTCTGTTATAATCAGGTACATCGTTTGTAAAATCTGAACTTACAGGAGCGAAGACGTGGCCTCGTATACCGCGGCGAATTTCTCTTGTTTAAATGCCTCATTCTTCCCACCTAATGGTAGATCTGTGTTTACTGTGTGAGGGCAAATAACGTTCATTCGTACTCCGTGGTCTTTGAAATGATCATCTTCCTGATGAAATGAAATAATACAAATAGATGAAAGCAAATACACTGGATCTTCCAATCTCGAAATAGGAATTTACTGAAACAAAAGCTTTAAATTGATACTTCTGAGGGAAAAATAGTGTATATATATATATATATATATATATATATATAATTTTTTATGTATAATAAATCTTTCAATTGATTCATAATGACGAAGCTAAAAAACAACGACTGAAACAAATTATGTTCCATTCAGGTGAAATATTTATATATAACAGCAGTATGACACTTAAAACGCGGTATTCTAGTAACAAAGACGTAGGAGAAGTACGACACTTAGAAGGGAAATTCACCACTAATAACTGCTGTTCGGCACTTTCAAAGCCGGATCGCAGCAATTTATATCTCCTCCCCTAAAAGCGTGGTTGAAAACAAAGGCATTCATTTTAATTTTAACAGAATATGACCAAAATCGAAACATGTCAAATTAAATTTTAAACTTTATATCTACTAGTTACCATTGGAACTTATGGACATGGAAAAGTAAAACTCGTATTTATTTGTGATGAAAATAGACCAGATGAACAAAACCATCCCAACCTTAATTTCGTATTAATCTAAGAGGGCGCGGAACAAAAAAAAAAAACAGAGATTAGTACGTCAAATAAATGTTTCTGATTTATTTTCTGTGATTAAGTTGAATAGTTTAACAGACTAGGAAGTAAAAGGTTAACTTGCCGCGACGTCAAGGGTTAAAATATTAGCAAATTTAAGATTAGTTTCGGGTAAGCTTCATATGATGGCAAGGCGCCATTATATCCTAAAACAAAAACCATCCCACCTTACGATTTTACTCTGATATTAATTAATCACATCGTATTCTCTGCTTTTATAGGAGGCCTTGCGTAGGGCTGTTCGGTCAATTAACAAAAAGTAAGAATCACTTTGTTTCATGCAGATGAATTCATTATTATTCTGAACTGCTATATTTGGCAAGGAGTAAATAATTGGCAATATGTGGCCTATTTCTGGGCATGAGTATCTATTGCGACATTTCTATTCCGACACAAAATTCGTGACGCGCCTTTCTTTTGTCTAACCAGACGATGGCGCTTAACAGGATAAACAACATTTGCGGTCTAATGATGATGTCAATAGGGCATTAATTTTTGTAAGTAACATTTTAGGTTAAGCTAACCTTATTTTGGGAAGGCGCTTCTATCTCTGATTACCTTAGAAAAGGTTTTGTTTGTACAGTTATATAATTTATGTCTTTACCGCCCAGGCGAGTGTGAAGGAGACCACGGCTGCTTTTGTACCTGAGTAAACAGGAAAATTTAACACCGGCTGCACACCTGAAGAAAAATACATGATACATTTTTTTTAATTAGCGCATATCCTAAATAATACTTGTATAATATATCTATATTTACATATATGCCCTAGTGTATATTATATGTTGCTTTCAAACATGAACCGCAATTCCATGTCAGGAAAAGACGGGTATGTAATGAGAGGCCATTTATTTCATTCGCTTGATATGCTGCAGCCCCATATTCCGAATGTATATAGATTTTTTTTGTTTGGCGAATGTCTTGTTTGGGAACCAGAAAGGCCCCACTCAAAAGTAAGCTTGAAATACTGTTATCTAAGAAGAGGCTCTGAAAGTTGTATAGGCTGATAACAGGAACGAACCGATTTTAAAAAAAAACTTAGTCGTTTTTGAGTGAGACATGACACATATTATAGCCTTATCGTACTTAAAGACATGTTAATCTGACGACACATTATATTATCAAGGTTCAAAGGGAAGAGAGGCGTACAAATCTAATAAGGTTCAGTTGTCGCATTTAGGTGATGGTAAACACATGGAGACTGCACATGCATATGTACTATCTATTTGATCTGAGTTCTTATAGAATTGTTAAAGAGCTAACATCCGGTTACATTGGTTAATAATATAACTGTTGACTGCCAGGAAACTAATGTTCCATCATGAAACCCGTAGGGGTTTTATCACCACGAACCTTCCACAAACTTCTGGCGAAGAACATTCTAGAGAACTGCCAACCTCCCAAAGAGCATCGGCAATTGAATATTTGTAATATTGTATTAAACAATAGTTCGAGCAAGTTACTCGAGAATAAACCATCCATATGGCATACCCAAGGATCTTGACAACTTTTGACTTCCAATACGAAAACTAGAATAAATGGAATGAAAAAGGTAAGTGGAAACTCCCCTTGTAATCCAGTAATACTTCAAGTGGGCTGGGGTGTTGCGCTCATTTTTTTAAGAGTCTTCAATACTCCTCTGATCTAGATTTGATTTGAATGCTGAAAAGCTACATGGTTTCGTTTTGTCCTTCAGTCCTGATTCAAGGAATGACCTAAACAGTAGGGGTGTACTGCTGTTCGTGTTAGTATGAGGTTTATGTAACTTCAGAGAGAGAGAGAGAGACAGAGAGAGAGAGAGAAAGAGAGAGAGACAAAGAGAAATGTTTTGTTAAATTCCATACAATGATAAACACTCATGGGAAATATATAGCGGTTTCATTACCTGTTACATGTCCCTCTAAATGCGTTTGGAATACCAATTACCGAAAGCAATATCAGTTTTTTCTAAATACAATTCGGGTTATACTGCATAAGAGGAAAAGTGTATTTAGTATCATTTTTAATAAATGTCACTACCCCAGTTTGCTGTCATGCGATTAAATATTCGCCTTTTTTGCATACATATTGTGAATTCAGTATCAAAACTAATTCTACGTTGTAGTGCTGGTACCAATCGAAAGCGAATGAACATCGGTGTAGGGTGCTCATGACTCTGTCTGACGGGACTTTTAGAACTTCGTTATAAAAAAGTGAAATCTTGAGAAATATCAATCAGTAGGTCATGGCTGCCAAGGGCCCGATTGTTCACTAAGGTCGTTTAGGAAAGCGTCAAGGAAGAATTGAATCCTGATTTAAGCTTTACTCACCAGCTATGGAGGAAATGTTGATGATAACTCCTCCTCGCCCGCCTTCGTCTTTTCTCATGTGTTCCAGCGCAAGGTATGTTCCTTCCACCACACCTTTCTACAAATTATATGTATGATTACAAATCCTACACTCTAGTAACGAGTTTATAGGCTAAACGTAGCCTCCAATGTTATGACGTTAGTGGGACCTTTCAACAACTTGCTATTAGTGCATGGATTATAAGCAGGACAATCTCACAACTGTCAGAGGACTGTGGCGGTCTTTATTGACCATAGCATAGAAAAGTGGATAAACATTTCCAAACGTTAGGTTTGAATGTAAATCAGATTGAAATGGGCATCATTACGTTTCGTTTATATAACCTTACGTATAGTTTATGAGCCTTTAAGCAGACTCAAACTTCAGATGATATAGTAAATAAAAAAACTATGTAATATACATCTTTTTTTAGATTTTCACAAAGAGGGCCAGACAACAAACGATCAAATATTTAAACAAGAAATAGGTATATGTTCACACTTGCATCAGAGATCCCTTAAAATAAAGGTCAGAAGTTGTTTGATAACTATGTGTAAGCTAGCGTGAAATGAATCTTACAAAGTTGATGTCAATCATGCTAGGCCAGTTCGACTCCCATAATATTCCTGCATTGTTCACATGAATCGCAGTTGGACCAAATCTTGATTCAGCTCTCATATAAGTCTCTGCAAGTAAACATATGAACAATTGTAAATTCACAGTTTAGTTAAATTACGACCAGATGTTACAAGAAGGAATGTTTTTTTGGTCAGGACGGAAAACAAGAAAAAGAATACAACTCATCTGTATGATGTTACAAAGTTTGAAAAATTAACCAGCGTTTGTTATCAACCTTTACAAAGGCGACTGTTTAGAATGCTATATTGGTCACCGTTAAACGTGACATGGGAGCTGGAATCAGATATTTTGAAACACCAGGGTAACAAATATTAAAATAAAGTAATAACTGTTACCAGCAAACTCATCATGTTTTGTTACGTCACACTTGAGAAAAAATACGTCACTCCCAGGAATTCCGACTTTCAATTCCCGTTCTGTTTTCTTCCCCGTCTCCTCATCATGATCAGCGAAACATACCTTAAACACAATTAGGAGGAGCTTTTCTCTATACTTGTTTTATTCAGGTTTTTTTTTTTACCGATTGATATATAGGAAAATTGAGAATAATTAAAAGATATAAAGCGTCTATTAATACCAATAATCCAAAATTAAATAAAATATAAATATTATGAGTGTTTTCAGAAAATATTTCCGTACCATAATACTTATTGTCCTTTAATGATCATTTCATATTGCGTAATGTTACCTTGGCGCCTTCTCTAAGCAGGGCTTCACATACAGCTCGACCAATGCCTCTAGCGCCCCCTGTCACAAAGACTACAGCTCCAACGATTTTTATAATGAATCTAAAAATCACAGTTTCCACCACCCGTTGAAAACTTGGAACAAGGTCACTTCCTGTACCGTCTCTATTACCCTTTAAACTTAAGTTTTATTTTCTATTAAGCTTTTTAATATATTATCGTGTCATCTATTATCAGCTTGTGCGTTTGATCGGTACTCTCTTGTCTATTTGTTAAATGTAGACAGGTTTATGTCAAACTGATATTATGTAAAGGAATAAGATTAGGCACTCGCTTGTGTCAAAATTTGACTTAAAATAATAGTTTTTATGACCATGAACGGAAATAACCATATATTTGTTTGATTAGAGGGCAGACATTTTGTAAGGTCATTAACCGTCTGGGTATTAAATCAGTGTGCTTTTTTTAATGAAAAAAAATAATTGAATGCGCTCTCCTTTATGTGTATTATAAAGAATTGATTTTATCCTAATCTTTTCAACCGTAGCTAGTAATGGAACTCCTGTGAATCGAATGTTTATGGCTCAGTTTCTCTCAGCATTGTTATATGCACTGTGATATATATCCATATTTAATTACAACCTTTTTTCCAGCAGGGGGAATTGCTAATTCATCATATGTGTCTATAAACATTGTGATTATGTTGTTTATTAATTTAACAGAAAGGCCACTACTCAAGTGTTTACTGTGATATAATGCATTAACACCTGGATAATAATATTGGACATACCACTGTAATAATGAGAGTTTTCACTGTGTATCCATAGTATAATGCAAGCGGTGTTAACATAATAAACCGTTATAACAATGTATTAATAATTAAAGGAACCACATCTGACACTTAAACACTAAAAACTGAGTTCTTTTACCGCTGGCTGTGTCGATAAGGGCATGGTAACTACTTCGTCTGATTTGAGATCACTAACATAGCCCATTATTGCCAGGTCTTTGCCAGGAAAGGCATGTCAGTCTTTACAATCGAGAAAGGCCTTAGTAAGAGAGTATGGTGTACAGCGAATGTCACTAAAATAGACATTTGTATGACTGAGTCTTGCGTGCGGTCCCTGAAGTATAGCTATGTCAGTTAGGCAAACATAAACATCGTGAACCATAACTGCATTGCCTATGGTTGCTGAAGTCCTGTGATACTGATTTTCCAAGTTTTCTGAAACTAAGTCTGTTTTCTTTCAACTATATATTTTTGTTAACTTTAACTTTTTTTATCAATAATAGAAAATGAATAGTAAACAGATAAATGAATTGGGATATTAGCCGGTCAAACTGTGCGAATACTATCTGGATCAAGTTTATTGGCGGTATATTTCAGTTAACCAGATAACTGAATCGGGATAGTGGTGATAGACGTTTCTGGTTCGGACAGGCGTGTTTTAGTCAGGCCAGGATAATTAATCTGGTTTAAGGAAGTGGTTCTTCGGAAGGATATGAACAACACGTCTACGGATTTGGTGACGCTGTCTGTGTGAGGCAGAGTTTCTGGGTTGCGGGTTGGTTGGATCATCAGACATTTGGATCTATAAGAAAGTGTGATAAGAGGCTTCAATGTGTCAGGTAGACAGCGATTTCAGAGTCTGGTCCGACATAATCGACACAAACCTCTGTCCGGATGACAAATAGTACAAGACCAACAAAGCCCCTGTTACCTGTCTAACCAACCTTCAAACAATATAATTTAGGTTCAGTAACGTTGACTGTAAGTCGAGCAAAATTCTAATGAAGTCACTTCCAAATTATGATTGAAAAGACAATAAACGGCGAAAAAAATCCTTCCCTGTCTGCTTTGTCGAGCGTAGACTAGATTAATGCACATATAACCTCAACATTTACAGATTTCTCCCACTTTGGGCATGTAAACTATGTGTTAAAGTGGAAGGTTTGGGATGAAAAGTTTGATTTGCAATGCATCTACAATCTTTTTGAAGATGTAAGTCCGGTAAAATACACCTCGGGACCCCGAAATCAAAATCATTCTTACACTCGTTGTGGGTCATTTTAAAATCAAGTTTGAAGCCAATCTGTCTAACCAAAAAATAACTTTTACCCATAAACCAATTTATGAATGGTTGGGCCTTGCGACCTTGACCCTTTATCCTGTGAAACCAAAGTCGTAGGGAATTTTCCCCCCAACGGCTGGTGAGCAATATATTTAAGATTGAAGGTTTGTGATGAACTGTTTGGCTTGAAATGCATCCAAGTTCTTAAACAAAATGGCTCCTGTGACCTTTACCTGTGACCTTATGGCCCCAAAATCTCAACCGTTCTTGATTTAGAGGTTGGCCATACATTAGTCAAGTTCAAAATCCATATATAAACCCCTTTTATTCTCTCAAAACAAATCTGTGGATGGACGGACGAACAGACAGATGAAAAGACAAACAGACGGACGGACAGGGTAGTAAGTATAGGGTATCCACTAATGATCAGTAAAACGCCGGAATAGGAACACTAGATAAAACCACAACTAAGAAACTAACATTATTGCTGTCATTTTAGAGATTAATAAAAATAGGGGAAAAATCGGTTTTCGGTAATTGACAAAATTACCTTTAGTCAATATTCAAGTCACAAATCATGAAAATCGCTTTTTAAAATTAACATACTGGAGGTGTACTTTCAGTATTTAAATGATTCTGGGGCTACTTACAAGCATTATAACTCTGAAGGTCCGCAGTGATATAATTTAAGGTTTCCAAAAGGATGTTTTCGTGCCATCCATTGATTTTCACTCAGAAGTTTATAAGGCCAGCGGTTATGATCGGTGAATTGCTAACGGGCGGACGAACAACCGACGGACAAAGTGCCACACAGGTCTGTACCTGTTGACTTTCAGGAAGTTGAGATAAGCAAATGACAGTTTAGGGTATTATATTTTGTTTTATACATTCACGCCATGTAAGTTTTGACCAGATAAAACAGTTCAAATGTGTTGATCGTGTCTAGTTTTAAAATCAATTTTGAAATATAAATTGCCTTATATACCAATTGGTAAAAAAAAACCGGAATAAAAGAAAAGGAGAGAGAAAAGCTCATCATAATTGAGTTGAAGGTATGTTTAGCTGATCCTGATGAGGAAACGGGGAAGAAAACAGAAAGGGAATTGAAGGTTGGAGTTCCTGGGAGTGAGTTTTTTTTTTTCTCATCCCCATTTGAAAAATTCTGGGGTTCACTAAAATGGTAATCATGACAATATTTTGTAAACCTAGTTCACTAATCCATCTCCCCCTTTAAGATAAGATAAGATACAGTTTATTGCTATGTAAATGTAATAAATTCATGACATATTATAGTCTGTGGCTTGACTGGCTTGCTTAGACAAACACATTAAATAAGACAAGAATTTATAAAATAAAAAAAATTATATAAAAGAAGACATGTGACTAAAAATCTTTCACTAAGTCATTGTGCCCCAAGTGGTATTTTTAATTGCCGAACGGCTGACGCGTATGTACTAGTTTGATTTCTTTTGGAATTCCCTGATAACGACCTATAGCAAACCCCCGATTTTATATTTTAAAGAAATAGTGCGCCGGATGACTATAGTCTTTTATAATATCGTTTCTTCAACTATCGTGTTTGAAATATGGAGTCAACTGCGAGTAAAGGAACCCGAATGATCCTCTCAGCTGTTCTAACTAACCTCGAAAGATGTTTCCTTTCTTCGTTAGTGATACTGCCTCTCCATTCAGTGGCTGACAAGTATCAGGTGTCGCATAGATAGAATTAATTATATTTAAGCATACAAACCGTGCTGTATTGTTCCTATTTATTGATTTGTCATTCTGATAATAGAATGGGGTTATCCGTTAGCTCTCTTTTCCAATAGTTATTCTACCTGACAGGGGTATCGTACTGCTACTCCAAGTATTTATAGTGAATTTCATTTTTTTGAGGATTACTTTTTAGTTGATCTTTATCATTTATTTCAAAATCTTTATCATAGTTTTTAATGCATCATGATTAAGAATATAAAGCGGTGTTTTCCATTATTATTGTTTAACTATATTTATTTTCAGTGCCGATATTTGTTGAAAATCTGAGAATAGTATTAAGGTTCCTTGAAGTGAATGAGCCCCCCCCCCCCCCGTTAGTGTTAAAACTGTATTGTCGTCATATTAATTGATTTTATGTTCCTTCAGATCAAATGTTACTCATCTATGTAAGCGTAGTTCCTTATTTCAGTTGCTTAAGTTTCTGCCAGGATTATAGATCAAACGGAAAAGGGGTTACCCTGCCTTACACCTCCAGTGACTGAAAAGAATTATGTTGCCCGGTATACAACTGTAAATGTCACAGGTATCTATGCCACATGTATTCCAAACTATAAAGATGTTGTAGTCTCCAAATATCAGATATTTGTTCTAGTTCTGTCAAGTGATTTAGTACTTATATAGATTTAGTATGACTGGTAGAATTTCCTCCTTTTTGTCTTATTCTGGATTTATGGTTGAATTAAAGTCTGCTCCTATTATTAAGTTACCTGAACTATGATGAAATACAGTGTTAATCAAATCTTAATGGAATTTGGGGTCACCCTTATTAGGTGCACATATGTTTACTATGTTCACATCTTATTGTATTAATAATCACATATCATCCAAAATTGTTTTTAAACACCTCTTTAACATAATATCTGATCTATTTTTAATAAGTTTGCATACCCATTTTGCATGGTTGGCGCCATGGCTAAAATATATCTGCTTGACCCATTCGTTTTCTATCTATGTTCGCAATATGTTGTACTGTCAGTCTCTTTAAGATATTTGATAGAACTTTAATTCCCATTTAACCAATGGAAAACGTCTCTCCGTTTTGGGTAACTTGCTAGACCTCTAGGATTAAGTGATGTTATCTGACGAATATTGGCCATAACAGGTTATAGTGGTAAGTGTTTCTGTGTATTGACAAAGATGCCAGTATATATGAATATCCTTTGCTAAGTTAGGCATTGAATGTTCCTGACATGACATAATTCAAAGTGTGTGGCATCAGAGATGCTAATTAATCTCCTCATATATATGCCATTTTACCAACAAATTGGATCTACTAATGGATAAAAATTGATATCCGTTGTTGGTAGCCAAGCCAATACTGTATACCTGACAAAACATTAAAAGAACATACAAATATTCAGAGGGGTACATCAAACAACTCCTGAAAAAGAGCATATTTGCTAAAAAAAATGAATGTAGATGGAGCAACCTGTTTGGTCATCAGTGGAACATTGCTATTTCAAAATGAGTGTGAGTGGTGCCAGCAGGCTTGTGAACAAGATCGAGGTATCTCACAACTGTCGACATGTGAAATTTCGGGCTGATATACACAGAAGCTGCCTTGAGATAAATACATGAATGTATTCTGAAAATACCTAATTCCAGGCGGAACAACTAATCTCGTATTGCGAATTATTCCCAAGACATATGAACCTGCAACATTTCAGGCAAAGAAATCAAATCAATACTTAAGAAAAGTGCATCAATATATTCTATGAGAAAAGAATTGCGCCACATGTCTAGTCTACAACAGAGCTATCAAAGACGCATAAACATGCGAACTTTCAGGCTGATGCATCTATAAGCTCTTGATATATGAGCGATATTCACCGAAAGCAAACTGACAGATGGTAACTACACAAAAACAATTGCAGATGGCCACACCAGTCTGGAGTAATAGGTCTGTAAGTTCTACAGACAATCACTATTTCAGGCCAATATGACAGACCATTTCGAAGAAAATGGCGTCAATGTATTCTACATAAATGGGATGATTGGTGGCGCGACCTGTCAAGTCTACATGGAAACTCTCCAAAATGGATTGGCGTTGAACCACTCTTAGATATATCAGCCATTTTTCCCTAAGTAAAAACACATATTGCCGCAGCGCCAAATCGATTGCGGATGGCACCACCAGCCAGTCTTGAGTATTAGATGGAGGTATCCACGCTCTATAGGCATGCACACTTGAGTAAAGAATATCTATGTATTCAACGAAAATTGGAAGGTAGGTGAAGTCACCTGTCTGGTCTACGTGCAAATTTCCCAAGATGGACGGACAAACCATATTTCAAACAATTACATGAAACGAATCCAGAAAAAATTAATGATTTACAACCAAAGCAAACGCATGGATTGATGTAATACACATAAAATTGCAGATGGCGTTACCATCATTGATTACGAAAAGGAGGTCTCCAACATTTATGGACAAACACAATTTCTGCCTAATGTATTGAATTAATCGCTAAGACGAACAAAAGGCAAATGCATTTATATTGCCACACAAAAATGATTGCAGATGACTTGAAATTATAATTAGTGGTCTAAGGTCATATGTGGCATGAATCTGAGATCGGTGGTGTACATGGCAGCACCGAAGATAAAACTGGTAATCCCTTCACTATTGAATTATTGCAGTGTTCCGAAATTACTGTACTTCTCTCTTTCTCTGAAAATGTTACATTCTCATCGAAGCTTGCTTCTATTTAAATTTATAAAAATCATGAGTTTCACTGAGATTTGATTCCAAGATGTCAGTCATATAGTGTTTCAGTTAAAAGTAATTACCCAAGACCAAGTTTTGCTCTAAGTAAACTGTGTATGAAAGTCAGGCGTTAATTTGTTCTCTCTCTCTCTCTTTCACACTTATAACACCAGGGACAGTTAATTCTTCTTAATTTCTTATACCTATTGGGTGAGACATGCAAACTTTTTTTTTTGTAATTAACTGCTGGTGTGGTAGTTACCGTGTATAGTTATTGACTGGCAAGTAATATACTGTTTATTAGAACACTGACTGTGAGTCGACTCTACAAGACACTTATGTGTTCAATGCATACGTCACTTTATTTCTATTGTATACTCCTCCATGAGTAGGTTATTAAAATTTAAAAAAAAAATGAAAGATAAACATGATTGCTATCGGTGAACTTATCTCGAAAGTGATATTAAATAATTTGGAATAGTCTAAATACACAATAAAAGTTATTTTTAAATTTAATCTTAATCTCTACAGTCACTGTGAGTATATAACAAGCAGCACACCTAGACTCATAATAGCTATCTAAGACATATATGCAACAATCAGATTTGTTTGTAATGCAAGGAGGAAAAACTACAAATCTATACATCGGAAAATATATGAAATGTTTTGTGTCTGATTTGGTGTAAAATGGAGATGGATTGCAAATTAAACTATTCCCTGATAATACTCATATATTCAGACATATATTCAGATTTGCGTTATGTGTATTAAACTGCTACATGACATAAGCTAGCTAATTAATATGAAGCATGCACTTATAATAGTTGGTGACTCACGTCAGTAGTCTCCTTACTTGTCCTGTATCCCCTAAGTAAAGAAGATTATATGGCATAGTTAGCCTATACAGAACTATTAGATGTATTAGTATTGGGTAGAGGTTAATTTATTGATAATCTGTTTAAGAATAACGAACTGCGTTTCTTATTCAAACCGACAATTAATGAATCTAAAATTACACTGAAGAATATTAATGTACCATATAGTTTAATGCGGCTTAAATTTTCGAGTCTTGGTAGCAACTGCGCACGTCTGATCCTGACGTTTGTAAATAAAAATCATTGTAGAACTATGAGATTTTAAACAGAAAAGAACACATTCCTCACACTCTCTAGATGTAGTGAAGACAGTTCATCTTTATACATATATACACATTCTTTTATAATACGGGGTATACCATCTCACAAGTTACCTTTCTACATTTAATTTTCTTCCAGCCCAAATCATAATTAAACCACTTGTTTACAGTTATTCTATAAACAATATTGCATTCCTGTTAGTTAAGTACTGTTAAACTATTACCCTAAATGTAGAGTGTTGATACAGTATAGATCCTAAAGCAATATTCTCTAACACACTCAGGTGTTACCTGCGGCATACTTGAGACTATTCTAGTAAGATAACGTGCTATTCGGCTATATAAGTTGGTCAGAAGCAAGGAGATAAACATTCTAGATATGTCTTTTTTTGGGCTATTCTATTCACGTAAATACTTCTTAGTAAATCAACGTACATATAAAGTAAACAAAATATAAATGAATTATAAATGTTCAAGATTTATGCTGACAGCTTCTAAGGAATTATCTACGCCTTTTGCGTTTGCTGTTTTAACTATGGACATACCAGAGACTGCAACGAATCCTATGCATCGTACTATCTTTATATCTAACATATGTGCGGGGTCATCAACTTCTCATATTCAGATAAAATAACATAAAAAAGGTACCATAAACTAAACGGCACTCACACATGTTTGGAGAATAAACAACCGTTGTATTCAACCATAAATCCACATTTTTTTTCATATCATATGGTTCACATGGTTAATGGAGAATATTGTTTATAACTTTTGTCGCTCCTCAGCATACGTGGAATGTGTGCTTATTTCCCCATTTGTCCAGATGATTAATTCCAATTGTTCACCGTAAGCAACATCTAGAGCATTGTGTATGAATAAATCTGTAACTAAAAAAACATAGGATTAAACAATAGCAATGTTTTATTCTACTGACTATCTAGTCAAGCACAAACCAATCAAATGACGAAAGAAACAAAAAGAAAAAATGCACTAGTAGCATCATCAGTCTATTTAAAGATTAAGCAATATCAATATATCCATGCTCCTAGTGAACTATTGTATGTGTGTGACTGTTGAAAGCTGAGTATTGAACGCGGAGTATGTTGATTTGTTTTACTTATACTTACCATCCCTGCGGCAGAAACACGGTTCACATAACAATAACTGTCCGCCTCGAGCATGAGCGATAACACAGTGAGTGGTCTATCTTATTCAACGTCTCTCTTATCCATCACCAATTTAGGGGATTTCCATGGAATGCAAAGTCACAAACTGTCTCCTCCCCCCTCGTCGGTTCAGTGGGTAGAAAGGTCACTGGCGGGATAATAAGTCCAACATGTTGATGGAGTAGGATTATTCTGGCTGACTTACTGATGTGGGGTAGCTTTTTTTTGAGAAGGTAGTCTTCTTTCGTAAGATCTTCCACAAAGAGTACTTTTCTGCGCTCGCCCTTTGTGTTGATCTCCTTTTTAGCTCTCAGCTCATCGTTTCTAATGGGTCTTTTCAGGAAACGCACAACGATGTGTTTGTTGACCCCTGACTTTCTTTCGCCTGTTCAGCATGCCACTTTTTTATGTTTTCATAATGTCCTCTATTGTATGGTCAGCCATTAGCTTCTGTTCTTGTATGACCTTGTGTCACGTTTCCCTTACTTTGATGTTTCTATCTCAGCCTTGAGAACGTTGTTTCTTTGATCCAGCCCTTTCCAGCTTTCCCTTCAGTGCTTCTGTCTCCGCTTGTGAGTGCTCTATACTATGTGTTAATTTACCAGTCTTCTCTATGAGTTCTTAATATTTTCTACAGCTTGCATGGCCTTGTCAAGGTTTTCTGTGTTCTCACTGAGTGATGAGTGACTCCTTGAACTCGATTAAAGTCGTTTTAACAGAGCTTTCCGGCTGAGCGCAGGTCACCATGGGCAAAATATTTGGCAAAAGCTAATTTGTTGAAGTGCTCTGTTAAGGTGCTGTCATCAGTCGGCCATGTAACCGGAAATTTCCAACGTTTTAGAGTGTTAGTACTTAAATGAAAAAATTTGAATACATGTTCATATTTCTTTTTTTTTTTGCATGACAGCTTTGGGAAGAATGTAAAAAGTACACGTTTACGGATAACATGCAGTTATCCTGCTGACAATAGATAATAGGAGGCTGGATAGTCGGGTGTTCAAAAGCTAGGCATTTTCTCTGAGGATCCTGCTCAGGTTCCCGGTGTGCCAGTGGGAGAGAGTTTTAGGTGCCTCCCAGGATCGGTGGTTATCTCCGGGTCTTTGGGTTTCTTCCACATCAACAACTTAAAGAGGGCCATTGAAAGTGGCTAGCGTAATTTATAATAAATAATTGTACAATTCATGTTTATAAAAAAAATAACTTTGATTATTGATCGATTGAATTAAAACATTCTCAGCAATCTTTACAAGCAAAAGAATGAGAGATGGTAACATGTGGGAATTTTTTTTATTTCATATATTGAAATAGTGACAGGCGATTTGAAATACCGAGATGAGAAAAGCCAAACAGAGTCCAGGTTGTATTTTTTTTATAATGTAGCACCCTTTCGTTGAACTTTATCTTGGATATAATACCAATGGCTCTGCAAATTCAAGTTAATTTTAACAGCATTATATTGAAAACCTTAACCAATTTTAACCATTCTGATATATTCTTTAGTTTAAATGTATAAATACCCATTGTGAGTTGAAACATTATATTTACCAATCACAATTTTTACAATGAATAATGAACTTATAGTTCAACAAAACCTCATCTTGTGGAGCATATTCAAGTCGAGTATCCCGCTTTTGGTTAAGTTTTGTGCTGTACAATTTGAGTAATTGAAATTATAAGAAGTCGATTTGTGTTGACTCTTTGATAAAAAGAAAGGTTTGCGAATCCAATCGACTTCCACGATGTTGAAATACATTGTCCAGCTTAACTTTTTCATTCCCGCGAGAAGTATTTTCTGATCAATCGCCGGCTCAAGTAATGAAAGAGTTTGCTTAATAGATATATGTTAAATGAAGTTGAAGCTAAAATATCGATTGCATCTTGCAACATTTATGAAGTCTTTTTCACTTCTAAGACACCCAAATTCTTAACTTCCGCCATTTGGTGGTGATGAACACCCTCGGTAGTCACAACCAGTATTTTTCCATTCTCCTCGTCATTCTGTACTATCTGCAGGACAACTTCAGCGATTCTGGATGGTCTATGGAAAATAAAAAATGCGTTCCTTTACGGGCTGATTTGTCTTATAAAAATCCGCATATCTATAGAGATTCAGTTCATTTTGGGACTAGGTGGCAGTGAAGTAACAGTCGCTTCGTATCAGCTCACTTTGTATCATGATGTCGTCCACGGCTGGCGTCTGCCTTGTCACTCAACCTGGTATGTATTCAACCCCATTGCCTTGTCAAAACACAGAGAAACCCCTAAAACCGCGCTTCTTAGTGTGTGTAGCCCGAAGACTGCACAATCTTGATGCGGCCAGCTACTTACCATTTTATAACGGTTATGTATTATGATCCTCAAATTAAAAACTTATCATTCATGCTGGATCATTAATTATCTTATTAAATATACAAATAATGCAACCGTTAATCCTGTGGTAAATTAACCAGTCAAAGGCAAACAAAATAAAAGGTATGGTATTCAGGCATCGCCCGCGTCAATTTTATTACCCAGCATCAGAAAGGTTTATTTTAATTTTGAACAGAAACTTACCAATTTTGAGCTCCAGCCGTTTGGACATTTCTTTTAAGATGATAACATTTTGATAAAAATTCCATTTGTTATGTAGTGATTTTACTTGTTAGCCAAATAAATCTGTTTATTATCATACTTGTCAATTCCAACATCATTCGACATTTTTATGAAAACATATAAAAAAAGCCCGCCCGCAATGATTTCTGATAAAAAAAAAACGTGCCTGAGAACGAAACCTAATTTTATTGGCCTAAAACAATTCATCAAAGAAAATAGAATACCGCATCATGCTTTAATGCACCGCATGTAAACCTAAATATCGATAAATGGTCATCGTGATTATTAGAATACAAGGCCACTCGACCACTCTGATGTCATTAGAAAAGTAGTGTTTCCCTTTTTTATAGAAACTAAAACGGGTATTTGAAGAACCTGCGATTCATACTGGAGCAGTTTGCTAGAATGCTGTCTATCCCATTCAAATGTAATATTTGTTAAATCTGAGCTTACGGTAGCAAAGTAGTTGCCTCGCTTAACGCGACCAGTTTATCGCGTTTGTATGCCTCATCTTTACTGTACAATGCCATATCGGTGTCCACTCCGTGGGGGCAAATAGTGTTCATGCGTACGCCGTGGTCATTAAAATGGTCATCCTCCTGAAAAAAAAAATGAAAATATTTAAAGCGACATATAATCATGAAATTTGCTTTAACCTGGACTTAAAAGTAAACTGATACTGCTAAGCAAAGTTTCGTACTGCTGTTTAGTTGTTGTGTAATTCTTTCATTGTTTTATACTCCTTTGTTGTTGTGTTTGTGCTTTAAAGTTTCGTACTGCTGTTAAGTTTTCATGATTGTGCTTTCAAAGTGTCATGACTTATTTGTCTAAAAAATCAACTGAAATGATCATTCTTTTTTTCTTTGTTTTATTAGCTTCTTGGTTATGGATCGAATATATATATATATATATATATACATATATATATATATATATATATATTAGTTATTAAACGTTAATAAGGTGGAGCACCGTGTGAGTTACTCAGTGAGTTTCATCCCTATGCCGGTATTGGCATCCGGGCGATCATCTGTTTCAGTAATAGTTACAGCTGGGTACCCAATAAGCGTCGGTGATCTGATGATCCCCCGGGTTCCGATACTGACAACGGCGTGAAACTCCAAATCCCTATCCTGCAAGCACTGGAACCCACTTAGGATAATATATATGTATATATATATATATATATATATATATATATATATATATATATATATATGTATATATATATACATATATATATATGCATATATATATACATATATATATATATATGTATATATATATGTATATATATGTATATATATAACTGCAGTACGAAAATTTGAAAGCACGATTGGACATACCCGTTATACAAAATTGCTGGCATCCTCCGTTTGTCAAATACATAGCTTAACGTGGTCTAAATCTGGCTCTACTACCCATTCTGACTTTTATTATTGTGATATATATATCCCACACCGGTAAGGCTAGACAGACGGCGAGGCTTAATATGATCTATATTATGTTTGGTATGATGCTACAGTGATAAGGGTAAAATTTATTGAATATAACTTTAGTTTTTAAACGCTCAAAATTTTGGAAATTATATCATCAATAGGCCATTACCGCCCAGGCGAGTGTGAAAGAGACTACGGCTGCCTTTGTGCCTGAGTAAACGGGTAAATATAACACTGGCTGAACACCTGGAAAATATAGAAATGTAAAAAGAGATTACTCAAGAAACAAAAACCTTTACAGTTGATTATCTGGCCCGACATTAGTGTAGTAATTAATATATATTTATGTATATGATTATATATATATATATATATATATATATATGATATAAAATGATTAATGGTATAGACGTGTTAGTGTGTTACGCGGTGCATTTCGAAACAAACGAACTCGCGCTGGTGAAGGTCGCTTACTGGCACGTCGGACCTATGCGCGACACACATTGGTTCAAATCTAGAATCAGTCCAATATTTTTCTCTGTACAAAATGATTAAATAAAAAGTGGGGGCTCGTCCGGGATTCTAGGCTTTTTAAGGTTTGTTTTAAAAGAAATGGGTAACTACATCCAACTGGTTCACTGAAGGAGTGAAAACTTGGCTTATTAATCTCATTAAGGGAAAACACACTAAAAGGTGATGTGTGACGGCATGCATATGAAAGCGGACTGAACTGTCCTGCTGGTAAAGCTTTATTGTTTATCATTTTCAACAAACATCATAAAACACAGTCACAGATAACGATCGGTCCAGGAAATCTAGACATGCTATTTAATACTTTCAACAAAATTGCTGTAGCCGATTATGCGAATTAAATATGTTAACAGAGCAAATTGGGCTGGCTTTCACAATATACCAATTTCAGAAAATTATTCAAGATTACTAATTATCTATAGCAAGTGTTATGTTCGTCGTAGGTGTATAGAGACACAACTCGTATATATATCGAGGGAAATATTGAGTGGTTAGGTGACTATCGCGGCCATTTCGTAAAAAAAAACCCTTGAACCGAATATTTAGAACTTTCTAGGAGAAAGTAATATGTCCTATAGGAGTCTTAAGAAACATCCCTTCCTGAGCCTTTGTGCCGGAAGCCTCCTCTTTTGTTGGCCACCGTTTCGGGAAGAATAAGGGGACAGTCAAAACAAAATTTGGCATTACTCACCAGCTATTGAGGCGATGTTGATGACGACTCCACCAAGACCTCCCTTGTCTTTCCGCATGTGTTCTAACGCCAAATATGTTCCTTGTACTGTACCTTTCTTTGAAATAAATGTACAGCTACGTAAAGGGTATATAAAATCCGACTATGTTATAATATATTTCTATAGTTAACGTAGCCTCCGATGACGCCGTTAATGCCGATATTGTAAGTCAAACAGTCTCTTAGTTTTCACAATACAGTCTGTATTTATCATAGTAGATTGCAGAATCTAATCAACAGATGCCGCCATTGTGAATATAAATCGCAAGAAACATCTTATCCTTAATAAAGGCGACCAACAATTTACATAATTAACGTTTCACAATTTATTTTGTCAGCTTGGCATATAGTTTAACATTTTTTTTTTATTTTGAAGTTTTAAACATTTCACATATAAGATGATCAATATCTAAGAAGTTGTTAGCCATATTTGCATTTTATTATCATACGGCCTATGGGAGGTTGTTTGAACAAAATATGTATGAGTATGTATCAATTCTCACAAAGTTGACGTCAATCATGCTAGACCAGTTCGACTCTGATACTATTCCCGCATTGTTCACGTGAATCTCTATTTTACCAAATCTTGATTCAGCTGTCCTGTAAGCACCTGCAAGTAACCATATCAAATCTCCATGGAGATCAGTGGAGCAGATCTTATTAAAATGTAATTAGGCAAATCTCTCTAGTCAGGATGGAAAACATACAAAAATGTATATATAAATCATCTCGTAGGTTAAACAACCTTACATAATTAACCTAGAATTTTTTCACGAAATGATGTAACCTTCAGAGTTTAAGAGTTTAATTTACCGCTAAACCTGTCAGTGTTATTCGCAATAACATATTATAAATCGCCGACTTTACAAACATACAAGGAAAGCGAAAGTTACATAAGGAGAAGTAATATGTTTATTACCAGCCAATTCATCATGTTTTGTTACGTCACACTTGAGAAACAGCACGTCACCTCCTGGAAATGCCACCTTCAATTCATTTTCTGTTTTGTCCCCCGTTTCTCGATCACGGTCAACAAAACAAACCTTAAACACAAGGAAGATGAGGATTTTAACTCTCTCTCCTTTATATTAAAGGATGATCTTTAACTGAGCGCTAAATGATAAGATTGATAGTAGCAAATGAGATGTTTCGCGGATCGAATAGTTCGTGATTATAATGGCAAACCGGAAGACATTTACAAATAAAATCAGAGCTATTTTGATTTTTTTTTTTCAGAAATTCATGCAGTTTAACAAAACACCCCACTTTACAAAATATTTTTTTATAACAGATTGCTTAAGGTCACCTTGGCGCCTTCTTTAAGCAGGGCTTCGGATACAGCTCGACCTATCCCTTTTGCGCCCCCTGTGACAAAGGCCACAGTTCCAACAATCTTCATCATGAATCTGAAAATCATATTGTAACCATCCTGTTGTACCCGGTTCTCATAAAAACCGTTTGCATTCTTCGGTGATTTCGTCTACTATTGTCCTTGTTTCCCGATTATCTAAGTGTGCAAATTAGGTATTAATTGCTATAAACAAAGAAAAAAACATAAACAAATCGTAAACAGATATTGCGTATATGCTGTCAAATTGTTTGGCTGGTATAGCCAAGGATTTCCCCTGGCCTTGTTCCCGCCATTCAGTGAACAAGTCTGGTAGAGACCAGACGAAAGCTCTGCTTTCAAATACGTTGCATGTGAGTGCTGTTAAATCGTTTCATATTTTTTCTGGTATAGGGTTCTTGGGAGTTATATTTCCGCCTGTATTAACATTTGATATAAGTATTAACTTTAATTTTTTTTTATTATGGATATACTATGCCTTATTTAAGTGGAATGGTAGACTTCTCTTGCCCGCTTGATAACCGTATAGATCTAACTTCTGTTTAGTACTTATGTATACAGGGATTTGATTATTGAAAAAAAAAGTACAGTTAAACTCCTGTATAACGGCCATTGCTGGGACTGGATACAAATGACCCTAATAAAGTAATGGCTGAAATAGTAATAGAAGAATTGATCGGGAATGGGGTGGGCGGTGGGGGAGGTTTAATTATTATACAAAAACAGAGTGTTAATTACAACCTTAGCACATGTAATTATGTTTATCACTATATATATATAAATATATATATATATATATATATATATATATATATATAATTTTGCTTATAATTTTACAAACATCATATACAAAGGTAGACAGGTATCAGTGTATTTGCATGTTTTTCATGCATTTCCATAATCTCTCGTTTTCCTCTTAAGATGGTTTGAACCTGAATTTGGCCCATCATGGATTTCTGCTAACTGTCGGTCACTTTCTCGTATCTTTCTTTGATAAGTTCTACCCTTTCTCTGAAAGCAAGTTCATGTTTTTCTTGATCTCCATAATAGTTAAAGTGATCAAGACAGAGTTAGTGAAGCAATTTATACATGTCGCGATGTTTATTAGCATCCTTAAATAATCAGGTGTTGGTGAGTTGTGCAAAGTTAGCCGCACTATTTTTTTATGATATCCATCTGATCACATGAACATTAAATAAAGAAAGGGCTTAACGTTTGCCTGTAAGTGATTATGAGACTTTATCATTGTGGATACACTGGTTCTTATCCTTTTTATTAAATGACAAACTTCATGATCAGATCCGACTTGCGCCGAGCAAACCAAGCATACTAGCAACGAGCGGTGTACGGCGACACTAGCCCGAGTCAAACAACTTATTTACGGTCGAGCGGTTGACCGATATCATTGCACTCATTGACCGACACGAACATGTGATGTAAACGGTGGACGCTAGATCTTTTAATTTACCGTTACTGCTGCACTCAATGGCATGTGGGACCGGGAGATCTGGCCGTAAAACTGAATAGAGAAGATGCTGCAATTGACAATTAATCGAATAGAAAAAAATTAACGACAGCAGATTCGGGATCAGAAAATCTGACCGTTATAGAAACCCTTAACGTTATTGAGAACTGACCAAGCAGGAATTTTACTGTATACTGTTTCCAACACAAACTAATTGAATATAATCTCCAACACTCATATAGCCAATGTGCTAACAAGAATCGTAATAGAACCATTCCTTTGCAAAATTTACCTTGTTTGCCCGAAAGGATCCCCTGCGCATCGAATGGAGACGGCTCTGTTACTGCTAGTATTTGTTATATACCATCTGATATATAAAACTATTTCATGATCATGTTTTTCTGACGCGGAGAGTAGCTGATGCATACCTTTACAGTCAGTCTACAAAGGAGGTTGAGCATAACTGGAGCGTTCATTGTTATGTTAAGCAACTAGGCCTTACTAATATAGTAACAAAATAAAAGTTTCACTGGGCAGGAGACCACTGTGTAGCCGCAGTAGAATTCGAGTGATTCGGGCCATGAACATTTAATATCAAACAGTATAAGAGTGAGTTACTAGTTGTTTTTTAACAAATAACTGAGTTTTGTTACCCAGCTATGTTTATCAATCAATATATTGTAACTGATCGTGGATTTAAGAAAACTGTCTAATTTAGACCATGATTGCGTTGGTCGTTTCTGAGGAGGCGTGACAGACCTGAGAACCCATATTGGGGAGGCGGAATTTCTGAGTTATGCCTTAATAAGAGATTCTCGTGTGATGTGACGTCTGTAAGGTACACTTGTATAACTGACTCTAGTGTAAGGTGTCAGCCTGGTGACACTTTGTGTATATTATGTGCATTTGATTAAGTTTTTTTGTCTATAATTCAGTGGTCTTTGTGCGCGAGTGGCTGCAGATAAACTTTGGTTCCCTTACCCATGACGTTGTATGACTGAATGGAATATCAACTCGTGACAACTACACGTCTTTCCCGGGTTTGGTCCCGATGATTTTACTGATATCTGATTTTAGTTTGAGTGTGACTGTGACAGTTGTGTCTTAATATCTAAGTCTAGTTTGGGGTAATCGTGGCAGTTACGCTGTGATATCTGAGTGTATTTTGAGGTTGGATATGACAGCTAGATCTTGATATCTGAGTATGGCAAGAGGTTGGGTATGACATTAAGTCGAATAACTGACTAGATTTTGAGGGTGGGAAATTTAGCCATAAACTTTATATTTTGAGTCTAGTTTGAAGCGGGATATTTTGTTTGAGTCATGCTGAGACTGATTGAGGTGGGTTGTTTCAGCTGAGGTGTAATAACTGAGTCTGTAGGGGGTAATGTGTATCATGTAGACCATTATGACTAAGGTGTCTCTCTGAATCTATATTTATTTTCTGAATCAAAATATAACCAGAGATCCATGGGTCTATAAGCTCAGCTTATTTGTCTATACGGACATTTTTTTTATTAGGTTTTCTTCTCAAAATGTGGCTCCTCTGACTTTAATCTTGTGACAAAATGATCTAAAAAATTACTATCCTCCAAGTTACAGCATATAGATAATCATAACCTTCTAATCAAAAATGGGTCCAGTAACCGTTACCTCTCACCAGATAACCAGATAAGCAGGTAATTTTGATTTACATTGCATATACTATCTTTTCAAAAGCATTAAAAAAAACATTCAAAAGCATTCCTACTTTCTTTGAAGGACATTAAAAATCAAGCTTAAGGCCAATCCACGTTCTTTAAAATGAATGGGTCCTGTGGCCTTTACCTTTCACTTGATGACCTCAACATTACAGCCGCTCTTGATTCAGTGGTTGGCCATATATATATCAAGTCCGAAATTCATATATCAACCAATATATTATCTGGAAACAAATTTGTGGATGGACGGACAAACAGACAGATAAAGAGAAGAACAAACGGACGTACAGGAATATTACCCTAGGGTATCTATTTATGATAAATAAAAAGAGAGATTTTGCAACACCAGACGAACTGAAAACCCCATGCTTTCGAGCATCCTATCGAGGCTGACCGGTATACGGCGAAACCGCTCCGAGTCATACGACTCAGTCACGGTCGAACGGTTGACCGTTATCGAGGCACTGAAAATCCAACACGAACATGTGATGTTAACGCCGGATGATAGATTTGCGCACTAACCAACATTCCAGCACTCACTAGGCTGCGGGACCGGGAGATCTGGTCGTTATACGGAATTGAGAAGTGGTCGCAATTGACAATAAATCGAATATGAATTATAACTGAGGTAGATTCGGGACAAAAAAAATATGACCGTTATTGAAGCCCTTTAAAGTCATCGAGGAGTGACCGTAAGCAGGAATTTTGCTGTATATACTGTTTCCAACCCAAACTAATTGAATATAATCTCTCTCATGTTCGGCAAACATACAACCAATGTGCTTTAAAGAATCGTAAATTAACAATACCTTGCAAGTTTCACAAACAGATCCCCTCCGCATCAATTGGAGACGGCTCTATTACAGCTGGCATTCGTGATATAACATATAACATCCGTGCAATTCTGTGTACCATAAGCATACTAATCTTTTTAGCCAGGATTCTGATACAGTTTTCTTATAAGAAACGTGGACCCCAGGCTCAAAGCTCTGACCTTTCTCGATTGATTGCCTAGCTGCTTAGGTAACAAATTTACATGATAACTCGCTGCAAAGCAAATTAGTCGTTTAGCCCACAGTGTACCAGATGTAGTTAATACCTATTACAGTCGTGCGTGACAAAGTGACAAAATACTGTGTCACATAATTGAAATGTGCTCTGTTGTTATCTTTCGCGGGGTGGTATTGAATCGATTTCGTTTGGTAGTCAACTGCGTTGATTGAATTTGAAGGTATCTTCACACATTAATTCAATATGCCATGACAGTTTAAAATTCTTAGGATAACTGCATGCAGCTTTTTATAACAAGCAAACGGGAATCTAATGCAAACAAAATCAAGTTGATATTTAACATATTTTTAATGCCACAGTCAGCATAAACTGAATGTCAATAATTGTCCAAATGAAATATTGAGGCACGATTACATGGCATTCTACAAGGAAAATAAGTAGACATACTTGTCAGAGCAAAAGAAGGGTGAGACAAACGACCCGCTAGGTCCACAGGAGAATGAAAACAAATGAAAACAGAATAATCGGCCGAAGGTTGCTTTAGTTTTGTCAGGTTGTTTTAGCGTGTGATACTTCAATTAAGGAAATTAAACATATGTTCATACTTATATATTTGCAAGCATGACAGCTTTTGAAGAATATAAAAATGTGAACTTTTATGGAAGTTATGAGGCTGTCCTACTGACAGTAGCAAATAGGAGACTGGACAGTCGAGTGTTATAAAGCTCGGAAATTAAGCTGCCCTATATTCACTTACAACGTTCTAGTAATGTATGTAACCTGTAATTAGATAAAATGAGCAGTAAGTTGGTTCACGTGTGTTCATATACAATATGTTATCACTACGGGTTTATTATGTTATGGCCCTATGAGTCGAAGTCAGGGATAACAGCTTACCATATCTGCTACCTGCCTATATAGAATATGGTACAGTTATTTTGTGGCACTTTTCATGATCAAGAATATTCAAGAAATTCATACACCAGTAACAAGGGATATCTCTCTCTCTCTTTTCTTTCTCTCTTTCTCTCTTCTCTCTCTCTCTCTCTCTCTCTCTCTCTCCATATATATTTACAAATGTTAGTATAGATTGAAATCACCTAATTTCAGGTTGTAAAGATTTATTGTTCACTTAAAAGTTGCTATGTTCAGCATTTACGATTTGTGCTGTGCTTATGGACGGTCGGACCTTCGGACGGACGATGAACAAAACGTCTTTTCAATACCTCAGTTGACTTTCAGTCAGCTGAGTTGGAAATGTAAAAAAATGAAAATACAGGTGATGTTACCAGTCTTCAAAAAGTGACAAAACTGTACATGGAACAAGATGTAAAATAATAATCATGGCAACACGGTAAAAAAAATGGCAGTGGGCTAATATAAGATGTCCTAAGCGAATCTAGACGTTTTCAGCTCCGACCGCTACAAATTATGTCTTTTAAATGGACTCCGGACAGAGAGTAATCAATGTAGCTTTAAAAACTCCGTTCAGCTTAGCTAATAAATCGGAATGTTTACTTATAAGAATTGTTCATAGCCAAATGAAATGAAATGCAAACCGTGAGGTTTGCGAGTCAAGTGTACCCATGGCATAAGCCAAGCCAACTTTACAGCTTCACACTTTTGTGATGCAAGAAACTTTTAACGTACAATCAGAAAAAAAGGACCTTTACGCCGCAAGTGGGAAAATTCTTGTAATAAAATAAAAAAAAAACAATTATCTTTATAATATTTGCACCCTTATATCAATATTATATGTATGACTATAACACACATCAACCCCCCCCCCCCCGGCAGCGTGGCTGGGGGCACCAGAGAGAAAGACGCAGTCTTTCAGGTAAGCACGCTAGGTAGGAGCAACTAGCAATTTGACTGTTCTGCACTAGTTCCGAGATAGTGAAAAGATCAGCAGAGGGATGAATTCCCAGAGAAGTGAAAGTCATAGTCTGCAGACGAGCAGTGGAGCTCAATAACAGACCTGTAAGTTTTATTTACAGTTGAACTTGTAAATAGCCGATAATCTTCAGCTGTGGTAAAGAAAAGTAAGCATTCTCTCCGTGAAAATGCGCAGGAAGGAAAATCATTGATTGTGCTCTAGCGGCCATATTGGATTTCCAGCGGGTCTGTAATTCCATAGGGATGGGTCCCTTTTGAGGTCCAATCATCGTCGTGAATTTGAGAAAAATCAAGCATGTTCTTGTTGTAATATCGCAAGCGAAAGAAAACGTCACTGAAAGGGATGACGGACGGATTGATAGACGGACAAGGCAATCGTTATATGACACCGCTTTTTCAAGCTCTAATATAAACTTCCACTTTTTAAGTAGAAGTAGCACTGAATGTGGCGTTCATTACCTCCATATTGTCTGCACACGTATAATAGGGAGCATTTGGGACATTCCCAAGGGTGTCCACACTATAGAGGTTTGACTGAATTGCGTTCACGTACACGTAATGGCGATAACATGGTTTCTGTTATGAAATGAAAGACAGTGATATGCTTAATACTGGAAACATATTTGCGTTGATAGATGTCTGTCACTTATCGCACGATACATGAACAAGGTCAACTCTGGCGGAACAAGTCAGATCAACTATATGCAGTCACGCATTTCTAGCCGGGACAGTCCCACTTTTGTTAATCTTATCAGAGAACGTGACGTTGCTCGCTATAAAATCATTATTCAGATGACAGCGTTCTCGTGCAAAGTAACAATGTCAACACTTCATGGCTTATTGATGTAAGGGCCAAAGTAATCAGGACACAGTTTGTGGACGTATGTGTATGTGCAAGATGATGTTCTATTTATGAAGTACTTGAACTCAGATATTCGATTCTCAGGAGTAGTGTGTAATCGCTTCGCATCATTGTACAGTAAAGTGTCTGATGCAGAAATGAGATTTGGGCTCAAGCATTCTTAAAAACAAAATAAAATTACCTTACAATATTAAGCTAGAATATCAATCTGTGACCGTTGATACTCTGTCACAACTAAATCACGTAGACTCTCCTTGATCTAGGGGTAAATTCTGGTTTTCCGTGTTATTCCCAGTTTATATGTATATTGGCTTACCCGTAACATCATTTATATTGAAACATAATTATTATGTTGTGAAAACCGGAAAACCGAAGGACCTCTCATGACATTAAATTCATTGAATATAAAATCATGGAGGTGTGACCAAATCCCGCCCGTGTGAATATAAAGGTCATATCGTCCGTCAACTGACAACATAAATGGAAACTCTTTGCAAAATAGCAATGCACGAGAGAGTTCTGTTAGAAATTCGCTCTGAGTAAGATCTAGTTCATTCTGCTGAACTTGGGGTTAACAGACTAACTCTTTTGAGTGCGGTTGACAACTTACCACTTGCAGATTGCTTCTTATTTCTGTTCGAACCACTTTCATGAGCTCCAGTTTAGAATGTTTGCTCACCTATCGCCTGTATTAAATATATCGTAGTTAACGTGTCACGTGAGCCAAAATTTGTTTGTGGATTGAAGAAGACTAAAAACATGTGACAAGATGATCACAATTTTAACTTTTTTATCACAAGTAAGTTCGGTGAAGCGCGCATGTGCTGAGAACCCTTTCAAGTACAAGACAACGATTTTTTTAATGATCCGTAAGCAAATTTATTAGCATTACTTAACCTTTGAAATGAACGCTCTTATCAATCAAGCTGATAATCTATTTATCAGTTTAGGTCAACAGGTGGGACACATTGGGATCAAAGTAACGATATGAATGACGAATAATGAAGCAAACGTGTGACTTGGATTAATTACCCAGCGTTATATTAATACTATAGGTGTCTGATAGCAAGCTGATGTCATTTTGATCTAGTGAAATCTACATATCTTTCATTTCATAGGGCGCTGAAAGAAGGGGTTTTTATCTCATAATATAAATGTGTATGAAACAACTATAACTTATTTAAACATACAGTTTTAGACCTAAAATTATTAAGCGAGGCGTATACGTTCAGAAATACAAAGATTAATATCCAAGGTACGTCTATATTAGCATATTCACTGGGCTTAGGGAAAACCAACAGATGTATATGGGTTCATACATGTTCATGGATTTATTTCTTCTAATTAATCATGTATTGCTATAAAAACCGAAATATGGAACCGAGGTGAACTCGTAGCCATGCAAAGAATAAATACGCAGAAGGCTTTCCTATAAGCTTGCTACTGTGCATACTGAGAACCTGCTGTTCTCGGATGGTGGGGTTTAATTTAAATTAGATACCTGACAAAAATAGCCCTTAAATTAAGAGCGCCCTTCTTTTCTTTCATTCACCCGCCGTAGAAGGGAGGACTAATAAAATGGTCCTTGTCCATCCGTCCGTCTGGACGTCCTGTCCTATTCTTCTACCACATTTCTCTTGCTACGTTCTTCACGGAACGTACTAAGCATATTGTTTCTTTCATGTTCCTTTCGATAGGCGAGGAAATAAACAGCTTTAACTTCAAATCATATGCAAGGTTTCCTAGGACCTAGAGAAGGTTAATGAATACTATATTGAGTAAAATTATTATTATTCCGCCGTAGGAGGCAGGACTACTAAAATCAGTTGTGTCCGTCGGTGAGGTGATCCGTCTGCCCTACTCCTCCTTTATCTTTTTTTAAAACCTGATAAATTCTCGACCCAATATAACACACGTGTTTGGCACATGACAGGTATGTCAATGTTTTCTGCAGATGCTGCCACCTCTTTTGGGCGAACATTTTTTTTCCGGCCACAGTTATGTTTTCTATTTACATTTTAATAATTCGGTAAATAAGAAAAATGAAGCCTCCAAATTATATACACAGATTACTTAGAGCAAAAGGATTACATATATACCAAATGGACTAGGATTGTTTTTTAAAATGATGGTTTAATATGTCTTTTAATTTGGCAGATCAGCCAATTCTTTATTTTCTGAATTCTATTTTCTTTTGCACAAAATCGGATATATTTTATCTTGTGAGGTGCTCCATAGATTATTACCATGTTGGGCAAACACAAACATCATGTGTGTGTTTTTTTTAATTATTTCACAAGCAGATTGCACCACCTGTGGCTATGTCCCACTTATTCTTGTTATTCTTGAAGTAGTCTTGACGTAATCTTGACATGTCAACTATACCATTCATATCCTTTACTTACATCGATCCTGGAGCAACAGAAATAAAATACATGTGACTTAAATATGCATCTAAACATGAATGGTTTATTATATCGTTAGACTGGGAAGTCGGGAATATTATATGGCTTTGAATAAGTCTCGTCCCCGCCAAAAAGTTATGGTTTTTACTGTAAAAGTAAATCCGACCTTTGATAGGTCCAGTTTTACGTATGATCACCCGTATCGGAGGGGGGATTCAACATATTTATTTTTTCCATGTTTATTTATGTGGAAATCTCTTGGATAGTTTTATTGCCACCTATAATTGTTTTTCCGTTATGACTATATTTTAGGTAAAGATGTATTAAAATAAAGATTTCAACTGTTGGCCTGAAATATTGCACTGCTATAAAAATGAATAGAACTTTCGCAGACATCAGTTAGGTGGCGCCACTGATAACCGTTTGTGCGCCTGCCTTCCTTGATTAGTTACATCCATTACACCATTTGATGCTGAATTAACCTTTTTAAGCCAATCCCAGAGGAAAGCATGTCACAGAAAATACCACACATTTGATTTGTTCCTGTGGCGGGGGACTATTTGTGTCTCTGGGTGCTTGCATATTTTGAGATACCGTTAATTTGATACATACACATATATACAAACACTTAGTGTTGATCTTCACCAACCCAGCATATCTCCCTAATGTGTTTAGGGAAGTTTTATACCATGTATATTGAATGGTTGGGTAGTGTTACAGGGGTGATCTGCCTCTGCGATGCTTTAATTATAAATAAGTATAAACCGTACGCAATAAAAGCTACAAGATTCTATTCATGATGAACTGTTAGTCATCATTGCCTCCTAAGTCTTCCATGTACAAGCGCCTGCCTGTTTTTGGTTGTCAACAAATGTGCTCTGTTATATTTGTTCTAAAAAATTATGTATTCAGTTAAGTGCAGATCGCCATTTGCTAAAAGGATAACAAGGATTCAAATGATGAATTGGCTTACTCAATAAGGATATGTGTCTATTTGTACGGACGAGATGCGGGTAAAGGTGAGAATACGTGTAACATAATAGTCTCAAGAAGAAGATTAAAGCTTTCTCTGAAGTTTTTCTGTATTTAATTTGTATATACATGAATAAAGGGGAACATGCAATATGTCATCAATTTAGCACGGTAAAAATGGTTGTAAAGATTTTGCTTATATATATATGTATGTATTATATATATGTACTTTTCCGGTTTCCTGGTTATTTTCTATAATTACTGTACCATTTTGGCAATACTTGATGTGCTGCAATAAATAATAAAATAATATTAAACATTATACTTCTATCATTTATACAAATTTACATGCTAAATATGAAGATGCTAAGATTAGAATATCAAGATACACTTTATTCCCTTAATAGAGAAGACCTTTCTGTTTGAAGTGAACATTTAACTATAGTTTGCAATTAACCATTCGACATAAATCTAATAACAAAAGTGTGTTTCTAATTATTTTTATAAAAGAGTAATTTTTATTTATGATGAGTTTTTTTTAATACCAAACCGCATATATTAAGTTGATCTCTTCATTGGCAGATTCAATTGCATTATTTTCTAGATCTCTCATATAAGTTTATACAAAATTTTAAATAATTTTCCCCCTTTCACAGAACTTACGGAAGCTTTGGAGACGCATCCTATAAGATATGACTCTGAAAGGGCAGGAGTGGCCTGATGCGTGTCTGTAAAGGATGAACAAACGACGTTCAGTTTGACACCATGTGCTTTATATTGCATTTCTTCCCTAATATGTTATTCACCAGATAAAGAAAAACTGAATAAAGACCATTCCAAGGGAATATGTAGGAGGGATAGTAAACTGTTCTGTTAGATAACTGTCTCTAGCAAGAAGAACAGGGAACCAAGGTAAGCCACTGTCACAGTTTTTTTAAATAAGAGAACAAATCTATGAGTCGATTATCCCGAGCAAAAGGGGGATTACCAAATTCTTCCTTGGGGGAGATTTCGTCATGGATTTGAGTCATTTAAATCACAACTGCTTTCCCACATTCTAGGGATGTGATATATCCCCATCCATGAAATTTGAACAGGTCGAATTTGTTAAGCCCGATATCCATTATCACCAACTCATCACACTCAGCCTAACTATATATAAAAGAAGGCAACATTGCACACTATAGAAAAAGTACCAGTTTCATTGTATTTATGATTTTGCACCAGCCGACAAAATAGAACAAGCCATTTTTTAATGCTTCTAATTATCCTGGGAAGTAGGATCCTAGATTTGTGAACATTCATATATGGATCTGAGTGGTATGGCAAGTAAGGTTTGGTAATGAATCTCACGTTAGGTATCCTGCGTATGTCCGTCAGTGCGAGTGTAATTTAACCGAGACGCTTTTTGACAAATCTGGAGTGTTAAACGACTTTTCCTTCATTGTTTTGAATTGTTATTTGCTGCACATGCTTCATTATTCCTGTATTTAAGAAAGCCTTGATAATGACGACCCCTGTTAGCACTTTACGAATGTAATATGTACATTCGGTACAATTGAGTGACATCCACCTTCATGTCTTTGCGTCTGGCTTTACATTAGAACATATAGTTAAGGTTTATGTCATGTATGTAGACCTTCACTTTTCTCCTATAATTCTTACCATGTACATTTGAATGAACATGTACTTTCATATTATTCAGGTAAATATCTTTCAGGTGAAGATGTTTTACCTTAATCTTTAAAAATATAAGTGATTTATCACGTGACCTTGCAGGACAGAATACTATCAAGCATATTTATTTAACCGTAGAAAAGGTTTGCTTGAACAAAATGTGCTACACAAAAATACAGTACACAATTAAATGAACCAAGGATAATCATAACATGAGGTTTTACAAAACGATCTGTACGTATGAACCCCTCAAGTATAAAAAATTGCAGCTGCTAAAAAGTTGCAGTTTCTTTAAATTATAATAAACGCAGATACCATAATTCAGACTTACAATGGTGGAGCATACTTTCTAATTTTCCTGTAGATATACAAAAGATTATTTCAGTATTGGCATGTTTTTCTGAAGAGCTTATTTAATGCAGTTGACCCTGGGTAGAACTCGTGTTCAGATGAGTATCCCAATAGTGTAATTTGGGACAAAGCAGAAATCTCCTTTACATCATTTATATTCTCAAGCAGCAGCTAGCAGCAAGCAAGCAGCAGGAATAAAAGCTAGAACAAAAAGCCTAATAGGCGGAATATCTATGTGATACAGTTGCAGTGTGGGGTAGGTACATAAAAGTATAAATTTTATAGGAAGTTGCCACTTAGGAGGTTGGAACATAATAACTAAAATATCTGCACATATATTTCTCAACATGTTTAATTCCTATGATTGACGGTGCTAAGTTCACGTATGATTGATTGTTTTTGTCAGTACATAAACTAATGAAGTCCTTTTTACCTGAATAAAAACTTGAAATAGGGATAAACTTGATATCAAGTAAGCTCTTAAGAAAAGTTTCAATTTAAAACACACAAAGATACTGTGGGAGAACATTAGGGCTGTGCATTTATCAGTTTTATTCCTCTGGCATGTTTAATGTAATTAAAATCTTTTGAGTGTCTTATTGTGCGGTTGCGTATGTTACACATGCCATTCTCCAAATATGAGATATGTTCAAGGTAAAGAAAACAAATTTAGTTGGCGTTTGATTCTGAAGGTACCACCAAACTTCCTGTTTTCTCTCTACCTACTATTTCCAATACCTATTCTCTAATATAAATCGCTGCATCTGAGATCATGAACGTATTGGCAAGACAACAGAACAGGTTGAGTACGAACAAGTGAAAAAGCATTAAATAAAACAGACGCTATGATTGGAACTTTAATACACAGGTTTTGTATTTCAAAAACGATCTTTAACTTTGGAGCTGTAGTTTCAGACGAAAAGAAAATCAGATATTCGGCTCGCATAAAAGGTTCCACGTGTGGTGAGTCTATGCGTTAATGTTATATAGATGTTTTCTGATAGATATTTCTTTCCCTTCCATCACTCTTGATAATGTGTGATCTGATAATTGTTTGAGCATGTGCGCTCTAAACAGAGATATGACAAGATTTTTTATAAGCACATTCTTTACATTCCTACTGAGACAAATGGAGTAGGAATTATCCTTGTGCGATACAAAATCTGGGATGCTTTTCGCATGATTAAGAGTGATTTATGGAAAGATTTAGAAATGTTGCTCGATGACCTTCTGTTTTCACATACACTCCTAGAACAGCCCACACCCATGACCTTCTTTTCATGTCAAACTGACTTTGATCTGTTTATAATTAATTTCTAAAAAGCGGTGTTCCTTTCACCCAGACTCTTGGCAATATTTTCACTGATTTATCATGATTGCATTGTGCACAATAACAGTTTTCACTTGCGAGTTGCTTAACATTGAAGCAGATGTGCCCTTTTCTGGAAATCAGACGAACCTGCTCACGTAACAATAGCCTTGTCTTTAATCTGACACAATCATTCTTTAGAATAGACGACACTCCCGACCTTGACCTTCATACGACCTGTTCTTCCGATCAGGCAGATAAATACACTAAAGTTTTTTTATCTCAATTCGGCCTTTACCTTCGGCTTATCCTTTATGACGACTACATGCATATGCCCATACACCCATTAATATAAGCATTAACTGCGAACCCTTAGGAGAAATCTAAACATAATAATTACAAATTTACTTATCCGTAGCTAGAACAAGTAGTGCGAATATAATAAGCGTTCAAACTAATCCAAAGCATAGTTTTTTTCTCGTTTCTAAAAAAAAAAATGATATATCACCTCCAAATAACCTATAACAGACTTCAAGATCTGTCTTTTATATTCATTTCACAAGCTGTATAACTAAAAGCGAAAGGCGTAGAGTATGCGACAATAAATATCCCCTTTCACCCGTCCAAAATTGCTTTCGCCTCAAGCAACAATTAAGATGCACTATTAGCTTAGCCATTTGGGATTCTTTTGTTTGTTTAATGAATCAAACAACAATTTTGGTCATATCCTCCTACTCAAATTTCTCCTCTCCTGCTAGTGTGCGAGATTCCTGCAATAGAAGGGCGCTGTCGTTTAGGGTCTTAATCAGACGAGCATCCGGGTCAATCGGCACAGGACGGATCCAGTTGCGGTTTTGTAACTTGCGATTTGATTGGATCAGGAATAACTTGCACCAGTGGGGATGAAATCATGAGCCCTACGTCAAGTCTTCGGTATAACTTTGTCATACGTGGGTTTCTTCTATTGGTAGGGTCGTACGTGTTTTTCTGGAAGGAACCCGACTTGACGCCGCCTATAGTATTTCTATCGGTTCTTTATATGGAAATGAATGAAGGACGCCAAACGCATCAGTAACAGAATGAGCGTCCGCGTCACGTAGGCGAGCCATAACAAACCATTTGGCACATGGCTTTGTTCAGAGTCTTCCCCAGATGGCGGTTGTGTTTTCTATCCGTCCGTCAAGGTCCACATGTTAAGGCACATCCGTCGACCATGCACCTGATTCAACTTGAGGCATTTTTAGGCTACTAAAATACTTACTGCTGTTAAAATCAGTAGGTGGAATACCTTTACCGCTCTGTGTACATATTTATCATCAGTTATATCCTTTTCTGAAATGAGGCATCCGTTGGAAGTGTTTTGAACAAGATTCTCATATGAATTGTATTGGAGGCATACCCATAATTTTGATATGCGACATAGGTTTTAGTGTTCATGAAAAACAGCATTCCACATTAGCGGTTTCGAGATACATGGAGAAATTTTTATAACATATTTATTGACCACGCTAAAATCCTCATCCTACAGTAGGATGCATTTGTGTAAGCCTGATATGTTCCTTATTATCATGGTCTGATCTTTGTAATGTTTCTCGTTCAACAGGCTTTTCTAGTCCAGGGGCAGACCACAGGACGCCCGGCCGCTCAACAGCCTGACTGAGAGGGCTGCGCCTTACAGCCGCGAATCAGCCATAAAAGACTGTCTTTGGGAAGGAGGGGGTTCGGGGGTCCTCGTTAGACATCTCTATAGGCATGACCGCACAGCAAAAAACCCGCAGGTGCGGTAATCATCTGCGTCCACTTATTAATTTATATTTATTTTATTATTATATCCTCAAATGCAAGGGCGTATTCACAGGGATGGGGTCACAAAGAGGCGGGACGACCCTTCCCCCCTAACTTCTGATTAAAATTACTTGTTATTTTCAAATAGATACTTTTATTCTAATCGTGCTACCTCCTAAGAGGCATTCCCTGACAACCAGATATCACTAAAAGCAGCATAATGACATTCCCTAGCCCCACCCCGAGTTTTTCCTGCGTGATCAAACATGAAGATTTCTTAGCCGCCTTCGTCTTATCGAATAGCGCGCAAGCAATGCATAGGCGCATTTCTTCCCTTTTTTTTCGGGCGGGGGGGGGGGGTCTTCTTTTTTTGGAAGGGGGATAAATCCCCTTAATAAAACAGATGTCTATTTCAGTTCTGTTTCATTTGATCCTCAGTTTTAATAATTGTTCTATACCTAGGGAGGGGCACATCCCTCGGCACAAGTATTCGATGCTCCTCATATTATATTTTAGTGTTAGCCAGGGACAGTATCTGAATAGGGTCATGGGTAGGAAATTACCCCCATCAGCCAGACGAACATTCAAAATCGCTCTCACTTGTGAGTTGTACCCGATCATGGGGCACGGCCTTCCCATTGTGCATGCAGAGGTCTTAACATTGGGAAGGGCCAACCTTTAGAACCGCTCTGAAGCCTATAAGACCAGTTATATCCGGCTTTTTTGTCTTAGACTCTTATTTGTTGACTCCAGGTTCATGACGACCTATGGCGATCTTAAAGTCAGCTATACACCTATTTTCAATAGTATCTAAGCGATTTCAGGGTTACTCTCCATACATATTAATGAACTCCAAGTACTTCCTGTTGCGAAAAGTTCCTTTGATGCCACTGTGGCAGATGTATGGGTTTATTTTCCTACAATCTGTTAGTAAAAGCAGAAATGTTGACAAACTTAAAACTATTTAACCTAAAGTCGTTTGTAGCACAAATGGGGATGTTGAATTAAAAATATTTACATAATTTCCATTACAAAACTTTGGTTTTCCAAGCTTGCCAACAGAAGTCTTCGTTGAATATGTTTTGATTGTTTTGGCAGGCTCTTACTGTTATACAAAGGTGAATCTGAACAAACAAACATACTGTGTGCGGCTGGTTGGGTGTTTCCATGCTTATTTTTTTATAAAGGTTCACGGGCTTGTCTTTAATTATTAGACGTCAGATATGGAAATAGGCCCCTTTAAAGTCCTAAAGCCAGCTTGCCGATACCTGAACCGCCACGTGCAGTCTAACTTTTACAAAAAGCTTAAAAGCTATGAGTTGGTCATCTTAAAATACACAATACCTGACCAATACCAATAAGTTTGTGAATGAACAAACAAACGAACAATGCGCATGAACTGTCGAAATGGTATAACAGGGAATGTATTTATACATGTATATAGATAATGATTCCTGTACACTACGGTCTGTATTTTATAGTGGAAAACTAATAAGACCATTATATTTTACCGTTGCAACCAATCTGAAGGCTAAGAAAACTAGTAAACTGGATATTTCTTGGCACCGCTGTTTCCAGAGTGTCCTAAGACATTTAACCCCCCCCCCCCCCGCCCCCACACCTTAAGAATAGGCCTCCTATCTTCGAAAGCATATACTGACACTTGGCAAGCGACTAAGGTTTCTTTCATCTATCAACTTGAGAAACAATATTTCCCCCGAAATATGGAGGCCAATATACGGTGAATAACTTATGAGAAAAGAGGACTGATTTATACTATTAAAATGGTAAGGTAGGTGGCGCCACCTGTCTGGTTGACGAGAAAACTCTCCAAGATGGATGTATATGCACAATTTAAACCCAAAACATTGAACGACTCCTCAGATATGAGCAATTTTCACCTAGAACAAATGGATAAATGGACATTACACGAAAAAAAATTCAGATGCCGCCACCAGTCTTGAGTACAAGATGGAGGACGGCAAGATCTATTGATATGCTCGGTTATAGACCAATACGGCACACCACTCCTAAGTAAAGAGCATAAAATTTATTAAACGGAAACGGGAAGGTAGGTGGGGCAACCTGTTTGGATTTCGGGAAAATTTTCCAAGACGGATAGACATGCTAAATTTAAGACCAATCCCTTGAACCACTCCGGATATATGAGCAATTTTCACCCGAAGCACATGTACAGATGGACGCCACGGCAAAACAATTGCCGATGGCGCCACCAGTCTTAAATACAAGATGGAGGAGTCCAAGATCTATGACTATGCATAATTCCAGACCAAAAGGGCAAATCTCTCCTCAGAAAAGGGCATTAATTTATTCTACAAAACCGGAAAAGTAGGTGGCGCCACCTGTCTGGTTTACGATAAATCTTTCAAAGATGGATGGATATGCCAAATGTCCGACCAATGCCTTTAACACTCCACTTTTCTCACATGTACAAATGGACGCAGCGGTAAAACGATTGCAGATGGCGCCACCAGTCTTGAATACAAGATGGAGATATCCAAGATCAATGGACATGCACAATTTAAGCCTAATCAATTCATTAGTTTTAGATTTATAACGCTCACAGTACTGACAAGTGGCAATGATGGGGTATAAAAAGGCGCAAAAACAAGAAACAGGCAGAAGGTGGCGCCAGCCGACTTCCACAGAAGACAAAGGTATCCAATACCTACAGTCAGTTTGTTTTTGGACTAATCCATGCATCCCTTAATCGGATATTTATTATTTTGTGTGATTTTCACAATATATGGCAATAATCAAGGCCACTCTGATAGGGAAGGTCATGACCCCAATTTAAATATACATCATCCAATAACCCATATCTATGTATATGCATAATATGCAAGAAATCTGTCCATTAGTTTTTGACTTATAATGCTGACCGTACTGTAAAGTGGCAATGATGAGGGTATTAAACGGCGCGAACACACGAAAAGAATATTAGGTGGTGCCACAGTTTTCGGTACATGAAAAAACTATCCAAGATCTTCGGTCAAGTTGATTTTTGGATCAATCCATGCAAGATTTCTTGAGATATTTAAGAATTTGTTTGATTTTCTAAAAATTGACTTATTCAAGGTCTATGTAACTCTCCTGGTAAAGGTCATGACCCCATTTTAAAGAGGCTTCGTCCTCTTACCTATACTTATGCACATGTCAAGTTTGGTAAAGATCCGTGTAACATTCTTTGAGTTACCGCGTCCAAAAGAAATGTCTTCGGAGGCGGCGGCACGACCGTGGTAAAGCCCTAGTATCCCGATACTGTCTGGAGATATAAATATATAGGACAATTCTACCCGAGCATCTATATATATTAATTTATCAGGCTAAGGACTTCTTCAAACAGAATACAGTCATCTATTTACAATTGCTGATAACACTCAAGGACGATGATTATTACTTGTTAAAGAGTGGATCAGCAAGGTAAAATGTTTCACCAGGTAGTTAATTTTGGTTCACCCTTGTCTCAATAGAGGGCCCAAAAAACCGAGTTTGAGTCTGTGTTGCGTTCTCGGACCGCTGACCTCTTCTTTGACCTCTGCCAGAAAGTACTGTCTTTCCCCTTTGTCATTTTATTACTTTGTCTGTTGGTAACACAAAACTTTACGCAGAATGTTATGAATCGAGTTAGAGCTTGTATATGTACCAGTTTTAATGAAGTTAAATGCTTTCGAATTTTTTATTATGAAATTTAGCCAGTTGCAGAATTAAGAAGGTCTTCAATCATACGGTGATATTTTTTCATGGATAAAAAAATGCTTTATGATTTGATTCAAATTTAATGTTTATATATATATATATATATATATATATATATATATATATATATATAAAGCAGTACAGCTTTTCGTAAATCTTCCGATTATTCATTACATGTTATTGACGCACACATATTTGCGATCACATATATGCTGATATAATATTAAAGAAGTATTGTTATGCTTAACATAGATAACATATTTGTGTAGTTAGATTACGTATTCCTTATCTCGTGATATATGAATAGAAGGTCAACTCTGGTGAGACGGGACAAATAAGTCTTTTTTTTTCATGGGTGGCACTTTTTTGACTAGTACAATTATAATTTGTTATCTTTATCAGAGAACGTGACATGGCTCGATATAGATTCATTATTGTGTCAGCAAGGTCCTCGAGCAAATTAACAAAGTCAGCACATGGGGCGTTGATACAGGGGTGGAGGGAGGGGGTAAATACCACCACCCACACATACACACACACCACTTTTAAGCAAGAAGGAGGGTCAATGTAATCATCCTCCCCTCCCCTGATATTCTAAACATTATATTTATACATTTTAAACGAAATTATTACTTAGAATTAAAGACTTCGGTTCTATTTCTGAGTTTACTCTTGTTACGGAACCTAATAACAACAGATCACGTAGTCGTGACGAGCATAAATTTTGTTAAGGAGGTAAATAAAAAGCAGATTCTGTAACACGAGGCGGCGGAATAGTCTAGATGAATTAAAAAGAAGTCAGTGTTTTTTTTTTTTTGTTAACAAATAATTATAATTTATACTTAAAACAACCCTAACATTACAATACACTAAATCAATACTATTAACAGGGTGTTTAAAATATCTGATCCTAACTCCCATGAGACATTTAGCGGTGACCAAGATAACATTCTTAACAGTCTCTGCAAAGGTGGCATCATTTGATAACAAACGCTTTGAAAATTTTTCAAACTTTATTTTTAGCATACAGAGGATTGTATCCTTTGTCTTGTTTTTCGTCCCGACCAAAGAACATTCCTTCTTGTTACATCTGCTCGTAATTTAACTCAACTGTGTACCTAACAACTGTAATATATTTACTTGCAGAAACTAATAAGAGAGTTGAATGAAGATTTAGTCCAAGTAAGATTCACGAGAACAATGGGGAATATTATCGGAATCGAACGTTGTTGAGTAAGATTTTTTTTTATATAGATGACCATTCTGCGTTAATGCTGCAGCAGATATTTTCACAATAAGTCATACTTGATTGTAAGCTATATACAGATAGTACTCTTAGCCACATTCGTCACATAAAGTTGTTATGGAATAAATACCGGCGAATCGCTTGGACATATCACGAGGAGTATTTACATGCAGTTATTATTTTCTTACAGCTTTATACAATATTTCAATATTAATTGGTTTAAAGGAAACTAGGTAACCTACCATCTAGATCATCTTGTTTTTTTTTGACGTCACATTTAGCAAATATGATGTCTCTTCTAGGAAATGTCGTCTCTACATCTCTGCTTCTAATTTTTGAAAACAAATGAAAACATCTTTATTCTGATAAAGCTTTTACTTTAACTTGTTTAATGTAAGCTGCTCTTATGCAAACCTGTATTGTACCCAGCGGTGTTTGTCCGTCGTCCTGCGTCAAGTCGACCATTGACAGTTAACACATAAAAAAGAAAGGCTATCAGCCAGTTAGTCTGAACCAAACAATCATAGCCTGGACATAACTATTTGTCGATTCAAACATTTAAATGTATAGGGTAACCACTGAAAATGTCTTCATAATTAGATATACCCCTGCTGCCTATCAGGGCCATTTTGTGTCTATTCGATGATAAATATAACCATAGTGGGATACGTCAATATCTGAAATTTGCCTTTGTATAGGGTGATAAATTATATTGGACATATCAGGGTATTGACTTCTATTAGCTCAGTGACCATTATTTTAGCGTTAAGCATGAGTATTTTTCCTTGAAGGTCTTATGAATTTTTGCCATCGTTCAACATTTAAACAAAACTCGCAACCTTCCAAATTTGGCAATAAAATGCTGGCTCCTATGAACCGTTGGTAACTTATTATATTGTACACTCAAAGAATTAACTTTATACGCCATCGCATATAAATATAATACATTCTCATCGGGTCGTACACGAGTTAAATACTTATCGGAAATGTGTAAATATAAATATTTATTTTTTTATTGTGAAATTTATTTATCGTTTTAAGCCATTTCTCGATTATACCAGGGTATATGTTCTGTTTTAGTACATGGCTGTGGGTTGTGTGTTTCTCTTTAAGAGACATTTGTTTTCCTTTTCTGTATCTGATGCTGCTTATTTTTACCATATCGTAAATGTTATATCGCGATACATATCGTACTATTTAGGAGCGGCTAGAGAGCCAGTGTTGAAGACAATGGCGTTCTGTTTTATACATGCATATTTCACTTTCTCTGATTCATTTCCAACTCCTGCATATGCCCGCAAGTGAAGAATTTCAATACACTTGACACGGCACTACCTGGGTTTAAACCTGCCATCTCATTATTCCTAGTACTACATCCTAACTGACTGAGCTAACTTGCTGACATACTGAAGTGGGGTTCCTGGTAATTATAAACTTGATTTTGAAGCGCCATCTGACGGTCAGTTGCGAAACTAATGATGTAGTTAATGAATAATTTCATTTTTAATTGGGGGTTGATGCCCCCAAACCCCCGCCGGGCCTGTGAACCAAGACTAATGGATGCCTGCTTATTGTCTTTTCGGGCCATAATGTATATCGTACCGTAAGGATTCCCGTAACGTTTCGTGTTATGAGACAAAGTGTCGTTTATGCCCTTCTACTAACAGGCCTAGGCAGGAGGCGTTTATCAGAGGACGTACATGTCGCTAGGAAGCGACACGCATATTTACACTTGTGCCTGGTGTTACAAGGAGCCATTTTTATAAAGGTATAGAGCCTAAAAAAGTGAACATACATTTAGCTCATTGTGACCAAAACACAATACAGAAAGGACAATAAATTGATGTCATGTGTTAGGCGGATCCCTCCAATAATTGTTCCATGAATATACTACTTTTTAGGAAGGCGTCTGAGATATTGTACTGTTAAGGAACGTGAGCCCCAGTTAGCATTAACTAAATGTATTTTTTTTTATTTCAAACATACAGTACATACAACAAAGTACATTGTACATAACAATATGAAGACAACGACAATATTCGACTCACATGCATATAGATACAAATAACAAAAATACATTAGAGAATAACAATTTCTTGTAATTTGAAATAGGGTTGAATATATTGTTTTCTTTATGTTTTATATTCGTTTTATATACGTATTTTCCACTTTTGGATATGTTTCACCATTTTACCCTTCGTCCTCCCAATATGTTCTTCCATTTTACAAGTTTGTGTGACATACGGAAAAAAATGTTGGCGATTTTCATCTACACTTACATATATATATATATATATATATATATATATATATATAACGGCTAGCTTCATTCTAACCACATTCACTTGATGATCGGGTCGTATCCCGTGAAACAGACAGTTGCGAATTAACAGTGTTGTTTTTCTTCAGAGTTATATCGCTCTGGCCTAGTCTGTAGGCCATAGAGCACTTTACATCGGAGGGTAACACTACCTTCTACTATATATATATATATATATATATATATATATATATATATATATATATATTATTTTAATAATAGTAACAGTGTATCCAGTGGGTTGTCACCTTAGGTGTTTAGTATTACTATTTGTGCTGTTTCATTACCTAAATTCTAAGTCTTTTGTCTAGTTCTTAAATGCTTGTAATACATTTTGGGTTACCTCACAGCGATTTGGCATATGTAGGTAGGTTTCCTTCACTTTTCCTTTTACAAAAAAATAGCTTTAAGCTTTGCTTTAGTTTATAAAGAAGCGGATGAAGTTGTAAAATCCTATGTAATTATTTAAATTGAAAACTTCTTAGGTTCTCTTAAATGGTAATCTTGACAATATTCCTGAATCTCTTACAGATATATCTTTATTTTGTAAACAATAGCTCACTAATCCATCTCTCCGTTTAAGATAAGATATAATTGTATTTCACAGTATTTGGTGTGACTAGCTTGCATAGACAAACACACTAAACAAGACAAGATATAATAAAATGAAAATTAATCTGTCTCAATCAATCTTCTAAAGGTCTTTGAGGAACCGTTTAGCCCATTATATTTTAGATGTTAGATGGATCATATTCAGCACTTCTTTAATTCTCGGTGCAATGATTGTAGATCATTTAACTGTCTCTGGTTGGTTGTGCCAAATAAATTAAACATCAATTTTCAATTTATTTGATTTAGTTATTTGGTGGACTATATAAGTTAATTATGAAATTATGCAGGTTTTTACAAAAGTTGTTCTACCTGACAGGGATTCTCTACTCTTATTCAAAGTATTTATAGTGACATTCATCTTATTGAGATTTTCTTTATAGTTGATCTTTATCATTTATTTCCATTCCGTGTGAATGGAAATTCCTAAGATTTTTACAATATTGATGCACCAATGTACGCCTTGAGTTTTTAATGTATCATGATTATGCGTATTAGCGGTTTTTGGCATTATTATCTATATTTTACTGTATAAGTCCCGATTTTTATTCAAAATCTGAGAAAACTATTAAAGTTTCTTGCACTGACCAGGGCCCCCTGTTAGTGTTAAAACTGTATTGTCGCCATATTTATTGATGTTATCTTCCTTCTAATATAAGGTTACTCCTCATTGTTACTGTTCTTCATTACTGCAGTTGCTTAAGCTTCTGCTGCCAGGATAAATAGATAAATTGTAACTACAAATGGATACAAATTGATATTCGTTGTTGGTGGCGCAGCAATATTGTCTACATGATAAACCATTACAAGATCTATGGACATAAAAGTATTCAGAGGAGTACATCAAAAACTGCTAAAAAAAGAGAGCGTATTTACTAATACAAAATGTGGGTCGTGCCACCTGTTTAGTCGACAGTGGACCCATGCTATTTGAAAACGATTGTGTGTGGTGCCAGCAGGCTTGTGTACAATATCGAGGTATCGGACATGCGAAATTTTGGGCTAATACACAGAAGTTATCCAGAGATGAATGCATGAATGTATTCTAAAAATACGTGATTCAAGATGGAGCCACTAATCTTGTATTGGGACCTATTCCAAAGGCAGATGAACCTGCAACATTTCAGGCAAAGACGTCAAATCAATACTAAAGAAAAGTGCATCAATATATTCTATGAGAAAAGAATCGCCTGTGGCGCCATATGTCTGGTCTACAACAAAGCTATCCAAGACGCATATACATGCGAACTTTCAGGCTGATACATCCATAGCTCATGATAATTGAGCGATATTCACCGAAAGCAAACTGACGGATGGTCACGTCACAAAAACAATTGCAGATGGACACACCAATTTTGAGTATCAGGTGATGGTAAGAAAGATCTATGGACAAGCACTATTTCTGGCCAACATGAAAGATCATATGTAAGAAAATGGCGTCAATTTATTCTTCGTTATTGGGATTTCAGCAAATCTACGTCACAACAAACAAGTCAACAGTAAATAATTTATTTATAACATAAAAATAAATTATAATGTGCCTTATCCATGGCCGGTGCTTAACCGAAGTTAAGTGTCTTAATCAAGGTACCATGATCATTAATATATAATAAATATGATTAATATATTTCTCATTAGAACCTAACAAGAATAAATTACCGTAGGCGACCTGTCACTTACAAAAAGCAGCTTATCGCCGCAGGCGGCAGCACATGCAGTTTAATTGTTTGTGTGACTACCATTTCGGCAAAGTTACGTCACAACAAACAAGTACACATTAAATAATTTATGAATAATATAAAAAATAAATTATAATGTGTCTTATTTCTGAGTATAACCATAAAACCAAAATGAGAAACAAGTAAAAACACTTGACCTGCATGACATGATGGCAATCTGAAGATAAGAATAAAGGAAAAAAAAACACAGGAATGAGCAATTAAAAATTATGTTACTGTGACAACATGAAAGATGTGTACTCCTTTGGTGCTCTACAGGATACATAATGTTCAAAGAAAACAGATCTAGACTTCCATCTACCAATATGCAAAGCTGTGTCAGGATCACATTGGTGGTCAACTGTCTTTCTGACATCTGAAGTACGGAAACGTTTAGCAGATCGCTGTCCACCAAGTCGTGCAGCAGAAATACTGTCCTGTAAAATTGTTTTACAATGGACAATGGAAAATAACATGCGTTCAGCATCATTTGACTCTGGGTCAAACTTAAAAGCCTTAAGTGCAAGATCAGAGGGTTTAAGCCTGTTAGTCATAGCAAGGAGTGTGATTGCTTTCATACAAAGTTGCTTTATTGACAGCTTGTCATACTCTGGCTATCCTTTGAAGAGATCAATAAATGGTTCCACTGCGAGCAATTTTACGCGTCTACGAGGGACAGTAGCACCTGATTTGATCAAGGCATCCACCAGTCTTCTAATATTATTATCAACAGTAATATAAGGTCTGCCGTTTCCGTTGGTGGGAACACACCCTTGTTTCCTTTCAAAAGCAAAATAATTTGTTTAAAGTCTGTTATAAAGATTCAAGGGGGACTGAGACAGTCTGAAAGGGAGCTGCACTGCAGCACGTTGTGACCAACCTATGGCAAGTAGCCAATCTTGCCAGAGATCCGCCAAGCATACAGGCGCCACCCTGGGTTCTTTAATGGTTCCTTCTAAAGTCCCAGTCATATGTCAAATATTAAGGAACAATATTGAGCGGAAACATGTAAACCGGTATAGCGATGAAACGCAACCCGATGTCATATTATATTTATTTCCAACCAAACTATAAGTTTGTTTTAAATTTAAAACTTGAAGAAATATTTATGAAGGTAAAACATACAACAAAACTCTAAACCAAGAAAAATATATGCCAAATAGATGGTTTGTCAGAGGTTTGTATTTTTTTTTTTTTTTAATCTTTTTTTTTGCTGGAGGTAACCGCTTCCATTGTTTATAATGCTGACTGAGCTAATTCTGAACCTAAGTATGTACATCTGCAAAGTTCCCATTTCGGTTTGGGACTTCTTGACAAGGCGGTAGCACTCGCGTCCTTTCATTTTTTTTTGTATCCTGTGTCACCCAGGCCCGGTGTCTACCGCACCTGCGGGTCCTGGGTGTGTCAGTGGTAACTTTTTCAAAGAAAATTTTGTTTTCAAAGCGGAGTCATGAGGGCTAGAATTAAACACAAGTTTACTTCCTTCTAAGAATGTAAAATTCCAGCAGGTGCATTACTATGGGTACATTGAGATTATAAATGGCCAGTGGCCATAATAAACCTTTTTCAATGACACGTTCTATGACAATCGTGTTACTGGGCTCACACTCTGAAAAGCCGCACCTGGGTTCAATATATAAAATGTTTAAATATTCTGGAGGGCCAAGTAAGAGAGGAAGCATTTAAACCAATGGAGAAATCCATACCTCGTATTTATTTACGCGAAAATAATATTAAACATATAAGTTATTATGTAATGTACCTGTTTGAGGTATACTTCTTTGGCACGCTTAATTACCATGTGGATCTTTCGTCTGTGTAGTATTGATGTATTCATGGATTTGATCACTTAAAAACCAGTACAGAATAACTCCTCTATTACAGCCACTATAAAGACTGGATAAAAGTGCCCTTAATGCAGGAATGGCCTTAATTGTTGATCAAGAATAGGGGGAGGTTTAGAGTATAATACAAAAAAATACAGTGTGTATTACAACAGTTAGCATATATAATAATGTTTATCTATATATATGTACACATTTATAAATATATATATATACATATATATATATATATATATATATATATATATATATATATATATATATATATAGCGAAAATTAAGATAAACAGTGACGCTTTAAAAGGCGTCACTGTTTATCTTAATGTTCGCTTCAACTACAGACTTACACGGCTATACCACTTATATATATATATATATATATATATATATATATATATAAGTAGAAATGATCTGCTGGTATGCAGTCTTTCCTCCGCGGTCACACAGCGCTCTATGTTGGGAACAGAGCATGATGTGCTAAGGTTTGTGAAAAATCCTTGTCTTCATGATATCGCAATCGTTAATGTTTTCGTAATAATATGTTTTTTTTTTCTATTAACATCAGTTGAGTGTTACAGTCATATGATATAGTTAGCGATGAGTGAAACACAATGATCCATCATTGTCGTGTTCATCTATTCCGCCATTATCTTACCTAGCCAAATCAGGAACAATGTAAGACAGGCGAATAATTAAGAAAGCTCAATTTCAATGTATACAATTCAAATACTACCTAACACCGTTCATATATAGCAGCTACACTTACTTTAGATTTATCAGTGTACTATATGGGAAATACCCTGTTATGGATATTGAAAAGTATTAAAATTTAGAAACTTCTGTTTAAGAAGCCTTTGATTCCAAACCCCCTTTTAAAAGAAAAGTTACAGGTTATTTTAACAAATCCTTCGTTATATAATCATCATATCAATATTGGCGGCTGAATGAAAATAATGGAAAAAAAACAGGAATCGCTGTGTATTTTATAATATAAATTGTTTTGTTTAATAAACATCTGATTTCAAAACACTAACGGTTTGCATTTAATGTATAACCTATTTTCATCAGAGAAGTGTGTTTTGTTTATTTAACATCATTGTTTTGCCCATCCAAGTAGGTTTAGTATAACCAGTTGATCATGTTTATTATTTGTTGTATAACAATCTATCACCATATGTCGATTTTAGTGTTGGGGCAAAGGTTTAGAGAATCCATGTGTTTAATTTAATGCTGGTTTCAGTACAGTCGTAACAACGTGACCATTGGTTATAGGCAGTCATAGTCTAGTAGGTTTCCTGTAATAACAGTAATAATAATCGTGGCCCTTAATGTTACTGTCTTTACTTTCCTCAATTATTGGAATTTAACAAAGTCAAGTTAAGATCTCCAGCTAGCAGTCCATAAACTTTGGCAGGAACAAACATAGTATCCCTCAGATTCTTAGGCTAAAGGTAGTTAAGGTTTCTTTTATCAATGGTTCCTATATATTGCTGGATCATGCCTTGTTGGATGATTGGAATTTAACAAAGTCAAGTTAAGATCCCCAGCTAGCAATCCTTAAACTTTGGCAGGAACAAACATAGTTTCCTTCAGATTCTTAGGCTAAAGGTAGTTAAGGTTTCTTTTATCAATGGTTCCTATATGTTGCTGGACCATGCCTTATTAGATGATTGTTCATGGATATCTACTAGGATATATCATTAATGTATTAATTATAACTGGGGGCATCATAGTTTTATATAGCTACTTGTTTTGAGTAAGGTAGGTAGGTTCGTCAACAAATCAATAACAACAGCTGGACTTAGATTTCTACTCAGTGGAAAATCTACCACTTAAAGACATGGCTTCAGATTAGGATTCATATATTACTGTAATAGATGATGTTCTTTGCAGCTCATGGAAACGCAATTAAACAATTATTCGCACATTATTCTGTAAAGGGATCATATGAAGCAGGTATGCAATTATAGGTATTCCTTGCTATAATATCTTAACATTCTTTCTTACGATCCTCAGAAGTGCAAACTTGGCATTAAGTATATGACTATGAACATGAAAAGTCTGAACTTTACTAGTCCAGAATGAAACATGTTGATAAAGCCCTCGATTCGTTCTTCCCGTATTACGATGCCCTATCACCGTCAGTAGTCTCAGTATTCGAAACTTGTGCCATCCGGTGATAATGCACGCCCTCTGGTGCCACTACCACTATCTTTCCATTATCTTGGTCCGTTTCTAAAATCTGAAGGACTGCATCTCCGACTCGTGATGCACTGAAAAGTTCATAGACTATTGTCAGGAACATTGATACAACGTACTAGAATATGAGTATTTTTGTAATTGTAATAGTGTGACATTCTTTGACATGTCGATTATATCTCAATCCTTTGAGATTCACAAATATGTCGTCATGTATAATGACATTAACTTTTTATTTGGTAAGATGTATCAGTTGCTTTATCAAAAGGTAATGTATATATGCATCTTTTATTTTTAGTGTTCGACAGAGCCGAATTCATGTGATGCCTATTTTAAATTATTGCTCTGTATACCATTCATTTGTGTTGTGTTGAATCATGTTCAGATTAAAAAATTAATTGGTTTTTAACAAATCTCACATTCTGAAACATCTCGAGTTGTTTTATATTTTACGAGTTATTCAAAGAAAACATTATATACGTTTATTAAGAGTATACTTTCGGAATCATATAGTTATCTGACACCTAATGTGAATTTATCTCCGCTTAAACGTATGTAAGTATTAATAAAAGGTTTTGTGGTCCACCAAGCATAGTATATTGATAGGTGAAACTAGCATGTACGGGAGTAGGAAATCCACAAGCCTATAAACAAGTTGTTGGTATAAAACGGCTTTGTGCAACAAGCCTGTCAGGAACATTTCAGAAATATAAAGACTAGATCAAAATATGTAATCTTTCGCTAGAAGCTGCACCTTTAAACAACAGCACCAGAAATTTTACATAATGTGATCAAACAGGAATTAAAGACGTCTGAACATATATGTAAAACCAAGAATATAAATTTTCTGAATACTCTTATTTAGAAGGATATGTATTTTGTGCTATGACAGATACAGTTAAATGGCACTAAAGGTTGCACGTAAAATATACTTGACAGATCGCCAGCAATTTTATTTTCCCCGGATGTGGACGTGAACACCGTAACGAAAAGACAAATAATGTACTCTAGAAACGATTCTATAAAAAGGACTTACAAGCCCAATTAACATAAAAGCTTGTGGGTGCATAACGTACCTTTCAGTAAAAATAAAGGAGGGGACGATGCAACTTTCGCCCCATGAAACAGGACATTTTTACACAGAATTGTTGTATCCTTAATTTATCATATAATTCAACTAATATTGACATTAATTCAGAAAGCCCCTTATTATGGACAGGTTGCAACTTAAAATTGCATTGTGTATAGAGGAATAATCCGACGGATACACGAATGGAAAATAGGTAATTTGGCATAGACAACTAACAAGATTCACTCAACAACAGCTTACATTGTTATCTATGTTACCAGAAGCAAAATTATTCTTCAGTGATATGGTATATACAGAACACCTTTATGTAACTTAGGAAACTACATAACAGAATTAATCTTTATCGGGGTTTAGGTATAAATATACAAACCGCTTCAGCTCGATCATTTTTGTCCTACATAATATTAAAGATTACCCTAACAACCAGGAAAGGGCATTTGTAAGGTTGGAAGTGTGTTAAAGTAAGAACAGTAAGAGTTGCTTTTAATATATATATAAATATATATATATATATATATATATATATATATATATATATTATATATAAATATATATATATATATATATATATATATATATATATATATATATTGTATGAGGGTTCAAGTGATAAATATTACGCCGTCAAAACAAAGCTTATAGGACTTATAGCCTCTTTAACATTAGCTTATACAATCGCTTTGATGTTATATCCTTGTAAAGCGGCATGCGGATATCACTAGAAACCTATCATACATCTTATACTCAACAGTGGTAAGCTACACGAGGGCATGCTCGTAGCACAGCGCGTAGTATAGATTGTGATTTTTGACTATATTAGTCAATTCTTTATCTTTGTGATCTTTGAACTTACGTCATCATTGTAGACCCCTCAATCATCTCGACGTATTGTTCGCGATGATAAACCTCATTCGGAGACTGCGCAGCTAATTCCGTGTCCACTAGTTGTGGGCATATAACATTAAATCGTACTCCATGCTGCTTAAAGTGTTGTTCTTCCTAATTATAAAAAAGAAAGGTAACATTACGTGAAATGCATAGATAATATCTAGCTTTCTCTCGTTTCTATTATAATGTCAGATGAATGTTTTTCTGCAAAAACCTATGCGATTCATTTCTAATATTGATCATCATCTTTTTATATACGTAATCTAAATTTATACAGATAATCGGATATTAATATTATAAAAAAAACAAGAGCTAGGGGAAAAAATAGTCACAAAACTAATGTCATTTTTCCTCGGGCCCCACAATCAGACTTTCGGGCTAGAAACATCAATACTGTTTATTATACATAGTCATAACATATTTTTTAAAGTTATAACTGTCATTATATGTTTTCTTATTCATTGGAAAATCACGTCATAAGTTCCCTGACCACGACACAGCAAGCAAGCGATCTATCTAACACATGCAGGGATTTATTTCTGCAATAGATGTTTTGATAGTTCTGGTCAGTAATTGAATTTTTTTGTCATAATCCTCGCAAATGAATCAGTAAAAAATATAAATGATTACCGCCCACGGCAGCGTGAAACCAACCACGGCAAATTTGACTGCGGAGTACACTGGTACAAATAAAAACGGCTGCAAGCCTAAAATTAAAAAAAAATAACTGAAAATAGGGAAAAATCCTTTGATAGCGCATACAAATCACAAATAAGAATAATATGTATTTATAAATAAACTTGCTAATAATATTTGCTTATTATATTTGCTATAATGCCAACTAACATAAACGGACATACACACACACACAAATATATACCTAGACATAACTCTAGACCTACGAACCGCCACATACAAGCCATTTTTAAAGCCAAACAACACCCTCCCCCCCCCCCTCTGTATGTGCATAAGGACAGCAACTATCCGCCAACCATAATAAAAAAAAATACCAAAATGTATTAACAACAGGCTTTCCAGCATCTCATCAAACAAAACTATTTTCAAGGAAGAAGCGCCAGTATACCAAGAAACACTGAAAAAGAGCGGATATGACTACACGTTGGAATACAAGCCGCACCCTAACTCCAACGTGGACCGTAAAAGTGAAGGGAGAAGACGCAACAGACGGAGAAACATTACCTGGTTTAACCCACCATTCAGTAACAACGTAGCCACCAACATTGGACGCAAATTCTTCACGCTACTGAACAAATGCTTCACAGCTTGACATAAACTAAATAAATTACTGAAAAAAAACACTGTTAAACTAATTTACAGCAGCATGCAAAACATGGGCCAGATCATATCAGCGCAAAACAAGTCTGTATTGAATAAACATAAATCACAGCAAATTGAACAGAACAACTGTAACTGCAGAAATAGACAACAATGTCCTCTACAAGGAACCTGTCTCATCAGTAATATAGTATACCGGGCTACTGTGACACGCAAGGACACCTGAGAGAAGAAACATACATAGGACTGACAGAAAATACTTTTTAAAACGCGGTACAATGCCCACGTCTCAAGCTTCAGGAATGTAAACAAACGTAACAGTACAACACTCAATACAATGGAAGATTATAAGCAAAGCACATGCAGACACAGGGCGCAACACGTCCTGGCTAACGACACATGCGCCAGATCAGACATTCAAAAATCTTAATACCTGGCACACTTCATGATGGGTTTCAACAAAACGTTGTAAAACCCATGTAGGGTAAAGTCTTGAACTAAACATATATTACAGCTCCTGTCAGTCGAGCACTTTATCGTTGTGTAGTTCAACACACACCTGACTATATACACACACACACACACACACACACACACACACACACACATATATATATATATATATATATATTCAGGTGTAACGTTACAAAAACATCAAGTTGTAACACTTCTATGATCGTGATGCCTTTTAAAATATATTTTGCACACATTGTTAGTGAGTAGCCGCCCATCCATTGATTACCTAAACATTTTGGTCATTGTAACGGCGTGATCCTCGGTGTTGGTGTACAGTCAGTCTCCCAGCACGTGGGTTTTGATTGACAGTTTGATTTTATTTTTAATTAACATTCAGAAATATATAACAATTTTACCAATGACTCTGCTTGTAAATGGCCAATTGTCACACAAATTATCGAGAAAACGTCAATTTGAGGTATTTAAACGAAGGCACTAGCCTTAGATACAGATAAAAAAAAACATTACTTACCAGCAATAGATGATATGTTGATGATGGCACCCCCTCGTCCTCCTTTGTCTTTTCTCATATGTTCCAGAGCTACATATGTTCCCTCTACCACACCTTTCTAAAAAAGAAATATTCCTCTTTTTTCGTCATGTAATGCAAGACACACACTCACTTACAGGACAGAATGAGTGCGTTGAAAGCCGAAATTTTTTGGTGATATTTACATCATTTTTACCATTCATTGAGGCATCCCCCCCCCTGGGTTGAGGCAATAATAGAATTAATTTATCGTTAATTACATGTTTTTACCAACTGTCTTATTAAATTTACTAATTTGTCCAACATTAATTTACAAAAGTCTGCTCGAGTTCCAGATCCGCGGACTCACCAAATTTACATCAATCATTTGAGACCAGTTTCGCTCTGAGAGGATTCCTGCGTTGTTTACGTGGATCTCAATGTGTCCAAATCTTAATTCCGCCTTCTTGTAAGTTTCTGTAGAAGACACAAGACTAGCGGGGTTTTTTTTGTAATAGAATATATTTTCCTTTAGATTTTAGTTTCGCTAAAAAGTATCTGCCCTGATGATTTGACGGGGCTTACAGATATATTTATGAATCGGAGAATGTCCACGGGTTCCATCTTGATATTCCTTCTTCAACGTTTTATATAAACTTTTCTTTATCTGTTTCTGCTTCTAACACACACACACTTTCCAGAATATACATATACAAATTTGTATATTTAAGGTCACCAAATAGGTCCAACAATGGTATCACGGGCCAGAATGCTAGCTCGATGAGCTACATATCGTTTCGGGTTCTTTTGCATTTACACTATCGTTTAGGTTGATAACTTTTTTATAACAATATTTTTTTTTCTGACAATTTAAAATATGTTTTACCTTTCCTCAAAATGTTCACGATGACATAGATATACGTTCGGCTATGAAGAGTTTGAGTTATGGTTACAATGAGGTATTTGCGTGACAGAATGGGCACATGGTCTGAATAAAAAAAAAATAACACCTTGCTTTCGTTAGCTTTGTTTTTCAAGAAATTCAATGTTACATACCAAAAAATGTAACAGGGAGTTGTAAATCATGGAAAATCAAAGCTTGATTTGAATGCTTACTAAAGATCAATATATACACATTACCAACAAAGTCTTCTTTTTTCGTGACATCACATCGTAGGAAGAGGACATTGCTTTCTGGAAATGCTGCTTTTAACTCTGCCTCCGTTTTATATCCTGTTTCGTCATCAAGATCGACAAAACAAACCTAACACAAAAGAAGGAATATGTATTGCACAAAGTTCATTATTTATTGGTATATAATTTTATCTTTCCCCTTTCTGAATGAGATACAAAATGTACCAGTCAAATTAATTCGGGTACGTATGAACTAACCGATTTTTAAACCAATAATCAAATTCATTTTTAAGACCAAGAAACTCGAAAATTTAATTGAATGAAATGATTCATATTACCTTTCCACCTCTTTGGAGCAGGGATTCACATATTGCCCGGCCAATACCGCGAGCACCCCCTGTAACAAAGGCTACTGTCCCGTCAATCTTCATACTCGTCCTGAAGTTACATGCAGCGATGAAAATTGGAAAATTTATTAATATTTGTTTTAGTGAAACGCACGATTGCTCATCTGATGCATACTAAATATATTCCATTTTATAGGTTAATAGTTGTATATAATTCACATACATGAGGGGATGTTGAATTCACCTCGATGCCACAACATAGGATTAACTAAAAGACATGCACATACTGAAGGGCAAAGTTAGAACTAAATTCTCGTATCAATGATTGGTTAATATCATGTGGCCTGAATTAATATATTGTTATTTTTTTCATAAATATACACAATAATTGTAATAAATCCACAAAACAAATGTCATTGGTCGTACCAGTATGGATATTGAGTCTAAAAGGGAGTGTAAGCAAAATTATTTTTTGTTACTTCTTACAGTATTTGTTTAAACTAAAAATAATCTACTGGAAATCACACGATATCATAAACGAACCGAACAAAATACACAGTCATATGTATATATACTTTCTTTGGTAAAAGGGCAAATATGGACCTTTATCATTTTCAAGCGGATAACGGCAAATGAAAGTGTGTTAGGGTACATCGAAACACAAAAAGTTGAGTATGCTATGTTCCGCTACATCCCGCTAGCGATGTTATCTTCATGTCAAATGTGTTTGGTAAAATCTGACAAAAAATGAACGCTTCAGCGAGAAGCATAACGTTCAAGTAAGGACAGGGTTAAGGCCCCAACATGTCCCGAACATTCAGTGTGAAAGAAGTAGCAGATATATGAATATTTTTGTATTTCGGTTTTGGCCTTCCGTCGAATAGGCCCATTTATCCCTAGGCGGTAAACTAGAGTGGCAATATATAAGTTAAAGAATTACAGGCAAAACTAACTTTTTTTTACTCTGAAGTTAAATCTCTGTGTATTTCCTCGGGCGCCCAAGCTGTTAAACATCATGTTTATACCGTAACATGTATAGATGCCATATACTGGGACAAGGAGGTCAGGAACTTATTGTACCCGTTCAGTTGTTATCTCTTGAAAATGGTACACGCAAAGTTTGGTCGAGTTCCCCATACATTGCGGTAGTCTCAGCATTTAATATAATAATAAATTTTATTAAGACATTGCAAGGCACCTGCACAAGGCCACCTCATAAAACTCAAAGAGCTCATGCATCGCCGCACATAACTCGGAAGAATCTGTAAATCCGGGACGGACTGATATTCGTGCAATAACGAAACGTATTGGCTGAAATTGTTAATCCCTGTTTATACCGTAAAGGTAAGTGCCAGTCAAAACCCTCTGCATATTACAGTGTGTTTTTAATAAACGTTATTCCCCCTCTAAATGAAGAAACTGTTGTTTGTGACGAGCAAGGCGTTCACATGTTATAACGCAGCGCATAAAAAGGGCATAAAATTAAAAATATTTCTATAGAAGAGTGGGGTCTTGCCTACCTAAGGTTATGCGCCAAATCAAGGACAGAAGGGAAATCATAAAGTGGTTATTTGAGGGATCACATGGCTTGCACTGTCAAGTGGGTGTACTGTACAATTCGTTTGACGGATTATCACTGTTACTGTACGATAGATAATATCGTCATTTACATGTCAAGTTTGGCTTAGGTGGGGCCTATACGCACCGTAACTATTTAGCGTACAATGAGACGAAATCGGCCGAGTAAATTACAATGAACAGTAGCAACCTCACCGATCCATAGCAGCGGCGCAACAAAAAAAAAGTAAGTGGTCCGTTTAGGAATGAGATTTGTCGCTTGTCCAGTTTCAGACCCGGCTGTCATGTTTGAGGACAGTGCCGCTATGTTCCTGTTTGTAGCGAACCAGACTGGCGGAGAGCATTCAAGGCTGCATTATCCGAATAGTTACGCTTGACCTAAGGTAATATAATTTACTTTTTATTAGACCCATGTATTGATAAAGGGAGAGCCGAATTGTCAGGTCAGGTGACCCGGATGAGCACTTTAAAAGGGATAGCATTCAAAACAGATTTCACAAAATCGAGCCTGATGACCAGTGAAAAGCAGTCCATATACCCAATCACAAGTCACGTTTCAACCTGAATAAAGAGCAATAGTCAAGAAGCTTATCCTTACGAGGTAAACAATGGTAATAACATATTTATAGACAGAATAACATATATAGTAAATGCTCTAGGTGTGTTGCCTTAAACTGAAGGGAATAGATCTATACAAGATTGCAACCTAAAGGTAAGTGATATGTTGAATTGCCATTTCCCAGAGTATGAAGAATTAACATAAGGATCGGTTGCCTCAGCAGTTCATCTAATCAAACACGGTTATATTATACCTTAAATAAACACAAAGTCAGCATATCGGCCAAATCCTTTTTATCCGAGGTCCCAGTGTACGTTTGCATTCGGCAAGACAAGGTATATGTATGATGCCAATTGCCCTTTGGGGCACTGTACGCGGGAAGAGCGTGATCGCCTACCATGATGACTTCCTGGTAATACAGGAAACCTACGATTCTTGTTAAGAATTATTTTTTGCAATAATGATCAAACTGTTTACAGTTAGGTCTTGAAAAGAATCAAGAAACTTGTGGCGCCTTGTGTCTGTTTATTATTTCTTGGTAATAAAATAAATACACTCACCTGTAAAGGAACCTTACCTGAGGATAATTTGAAAGGTATCAGTGCACCTTTTGAAAAAAAAAATGTAAAAATGCGTCAAACTGCCACGGAACGCTAGTTAATGTCATTGGTAAGCAAACTGTAGTTTACAGCGAGCCAGGTAGACCCCTGCAGCTAGCTGATGGGCGTTATAAATGCCTGGCAGCTGTGTTATTACTCCAAGATGGATATATTTTCTTCGATCATTTTATGTAATCACATGCTGTGAAAGACATTGTGTACCATATTTAAACACGTAGCGATCTGGCAAATGCCCAGGCAGCGCTGGTTTCAATAAGCGGTCCCATTACATACTTATTTTGGCTTTAATCATAAGTTTCAATATTCACCGCAGGAATGTTTCATATCAGGGACATATACAGGGACGTATCCCTATCTAGCGTCAGCCCAAACCCCTTAGCAGGTAGCGCCATCTGTTGGCTCTCCAGCCAACGATGGCCAGTCAGTCTATTCCCAGTGTTCATCGCGGGAACACGGCTTTTTGCATTCAACTGACCATGAGCAAGATAGACCGAACGGAATTTGAGCAATTCAGGCATGACAATGATGCCAGGCTACAGAAAATAGAAGAAACAAACGCAGGCATACTTGCAAAGCTAAGTATATTGACTGACAAATTTAAATCACCGGATGTCAAGCAAATCAGTGCTACCCAAGAAACCGTAAATGGGGCTAATATCGCCCACGATCACCGTCAGATGCCTGACGCACCCAGTACCTTGACCAGTCCTTCCGACTGTCCTGCTGCTGGAGATCAACAGACTGAGGTGAGACCTAAACACAGTGTTTTTACAGCTCCAGTCAATGAAGACGTCCAGTCTGAATATAAGTCTATCGCTGATTCTGTTCAGAGAGTCCATTTACCGCCTGACTGTATTTTGCCCAAGGGAACGCAAGGCATAACTAAAGAGACACGCACCGCTCACGCCATAGCGACTAACAGTGCAAAATATGCGGAAACAACATTAAGATTGCTGATTTCTCTGTTTGGTCATACAGACAGCCTTACTGAAGTTGAACTGATGAAAATCTTTACAGTACAATATGCGCAGTTAAAATATCTGCAAGATGAGCTGGCTAGTCTTGTAGTCCAGGGACAATTTGATGCTACAACTACAAAATTGTTTAGAAACATCCAAAAGAACACTTCTCTCTTCACTGCAGAGACCCTAGACAATCTCAAAAGTGCTGCCACTATTGCTGCAGCCAGCGCCACACAGTATCAGACTGGGACCAGAGGCCGGGGTCGCTATAGCAGAGGCCAGAGAGGCGGATTCTACAGGGACCGCTCTAATCAGGATTATTACACACATGCCACTGCTAATCGGCAGTTCTACAGGAAACCTCAATCAGGAGGCCAAAACGTAAATGATCAGAATGCGTGAGGGCCAGAATAATGCCCATCAGTGTAAGTTATGGGGTGAGCCTAGCGCCCCCAAAAGAGAATAGATCCTGCCGGATCATACGTGGATCCTGAATCAACATTTGACATTTTTGTTATAAACCAGCTGGTTATTATGTTCCATGTTGTTACAATTGATTAGATGCTCACATGGGAATCTATATATTAACATGTCATACTGTTTGTGCTTTGAACAATTATATTGAGAGGTTCCTTGACTGATATGTCAGCAGATAGCTGAGACTTGAACATATAATTGTACATGTTGATTTACTACATTTAATACGGTTTGTCATTGTAACATGGTATTAGTCCCTGGTGCATGGGAACGTATTGGTGCTTCAGATAATATTATCAATTGGGTAAGGCATGGTGTACCTATTGAATTATCAAAAGATCAGTGCAGTTTTCATTTGCAGAATCCTCTGTTTTCGGTTGCTCAGTGCAAATTTTTAGACAAAGAAATTAGTCGTTTGTTATAACTAGATGCAATTGAGCTGTGTTCTCACAAGCCAAAGTGTGTTAGCCCAATTAACATTGTTCCTAAGAAACAGAATAAGTTTCGTCTGGTCATAGACTTGCGGTTTCTTAACCAAGCTTGTAATACACCAAAATGTGCTTACGAAGACATACGTACTGTAAAATCATTAATACAGAGAGATGATGATTTAGCGACAGTTGATTTAAAAGATGGGTTCCTGCATGTACCTGTGAAGCAGGAGCATCGTGACTTGCTGGGATTTCGATGGAAAGGAAAGTATTATAGATATAAGAAATTGCCTTTCGGGTTAGCTTTGAGTCCGTATTATTTTTGTAAAATGTTGAGACCTGTAGTAGCATATCTGAGGTCATTGGGTTTAAGAATTGTATTATTTGTTGATGATTTTATTCTTATGAGCAGACCTGCCTGTTTCACAGACCATTTAGATCAACTGATTCAAACATTATCAGAGTTAGGATGGACAGTAAATTTCGAAAAATCGTCGCTTATGCCAAGGAAAGAGGTGAAATACTTGGGGAACATAATCAGGTCACATGGGAAATCAGGTTTCCCAGACATATCAATCACGGGGGAGAGAATTCGCAAGCTTCGTCGCTCAATCCGCCAAGTATTATCAGCCCCTTCAGTTACCGCCAGACGGCTTGCATCCATTGCAGGGCAATGTGTTGCAATGGCACAAGTGATCATGCCTGCAAAGCTGCTGCTCAGGGGCACATACCGTCTACTACGTCAGAGAGAGACTTGGGAATCCCTGCTGTATCTCGGTCAAGAGGTTCAACAGGAGCTGCACTGGTGGCTGAGTTACGTCTCAGAATGGAACGTCTGTCCTGTACAAGACGGCTTCTGGCTTGGGGAGCCACCTTAGGAGAGAGGCATGCGTCCGGACAATGGACTCATCGCATGGCTCACCAGTCATCCAATTATCGAGAACTGATGGCAATTCTCATGGGTCTGCAAACGTTCGAAGATATTATACAGGACAAATCCATTCAAATCCTCACGGACAATGTTACGGCCCTTGCGTATATAGTCAACAAAGGGGGCCCGTGCAAAGACTTGACAAATATTGCAGCCGCGATCTGGCGACTCAGTCACGACCGGAACATACATATACAGGCTGCTCATATAAAGGGATCAGCAAATCAGGAAGCCGACAGGTTATCAAGAATAGTGGACATTTACAATTGGCAGCTGCATCCAAAATTGTTCGAACTTATAGACCGTCTTTTCGGCCCGCATATCGTCGACAGGTTTGCAAGTGTGACAAACACTCAGCTGCCAAGGTTCAATTCGCGCTACTGGGAGCCTCAGACAGAGGGCATAGATGCTCTGTCACAACAAAATTGGGGAGAGGAGATGAACTTTGTAAACGCTCCCTTCAGGTTAATTCCCCAGGTGCTATCGGTCATACGCGATCAGAGAGCAGAAGCAACAATCATTGCACCGAGGTGGCCCAGTCAGTTCTGGTACAAAACTTTACAGAACATGGCCGTTGCTCCGCCATTAAAGATACCGAACAGTGCCAGAGCGATGAGGTTCAGGGGTGCCCGACCAGAACCGTGGAAAAATCGACGCTGGCGAATATATGCCTGGAGAGTTTCTGGGAAAAACGTTTAACTAGGGAGGGCTGGTCCCCCAGAGCAACTGCCCAAATGAAATTTGCCTGGGCAGATTCCACCCTAAAACTGTACAACGGATTGCTCCGGAAACTCAGACATTTCTGTGATAAACGTTGTTTATTATTTCCTCCTGGCACTGCAGCTGTCATCGCTGATTTTTTGTGTTCTTTAGCTGATGAGACCGTTAAACCTGCTTCGGTCATAAAATCCGCGACAGCAGCAATTTCAAACTTATACAACGCCTTAGGCAGAGCGAACTTGATGCATACAAAGGCACTTTCAAATATGGTGAAAGCACTTACGAAAGGTGGCACTTCAGCACCACGAACGCGCTCAATGGTGATGCCTATTCAGCCGTTTATGAACTTGTTCAAGAGCTGGCCTAAAAATGAGGATCTCACAATTAAAGTTCTTAGGCTAAAAACAGTGGCTCTCCTTGCTCTATCAATTATGCTCAGACCCTCTGACATTGCCCCGAAAGCAAAGGTTTACGATCCAAAGAGCGGACAAATCGTACCGATAGTATTCAGCACGGATCAAATTACCTTTCTCCCTAATGGAGCGGCCGTTATACGCATATTTGGTTCGAAGAATGATACCTCACGGAGCGGTTTTGAGGAGACTTTACCGCCGCACGCTGATTCAAAACTAGACCCGGTTGCTGCTGTTAAATGTTACATACAACGCACTGAGGATATTCGTCCGATGGACACGCGTCCCGTTTTCCTGTCGTTGACTGCACCTTACAAAGCTATATCGTCATCCACAATAGCAAGTATTCTTGATGATTGTATTAACAAAGCTGGGTTGGCCTCCAAGGGATTTTCTGCGAAATCGTTCAGGCCTACAGGTGCCACATCAGCCATCGAAGTCGGTACAGACCCAGACATTGTTTTGAAACTTGGGCGATGGACAACAAGGGATGTGTTTTACGAACACTATGTACATGCTCAAACACCTTTTGATTACTGTGAAACCCTTTTTAATCATGTTTAAGGTTATTTATATATGTTCTCTCTACCCAGGCATTCTTTATGTATTTTTAATTAAACAATTAAACTTCACTCTGAGTTCAGTGTTTGGTGCTGACATCAGTTTATAAAAACTAGCGTCAGCCCAAACCCCTTAGCAGGTAGCGCCATCTGTTGGCTCTCCAGCCAACGATGGCCAGTCAGTCTATTCCCAGTGTGGGCGTAATTTCAGGTTAATTAGGAGAGATTAAGTGATGTTATATACGGTGATTATGTACCTTGTATTGCGATGTCACTGGGTGTACAGACTAAGGCATTCTTTATGTATTTTTAATTAAACAATTAAACTTCACTCTGCGTTCAGTGTTTGGTGCTGACATCAGTTTATAAAAAACATATTTTTCGCAAGAAGGATTGTGAATGTAATTAATCGCCCTCCCATTCAGAGAATATTATTTATATAAATTTATATATTATAAATTAAATATATTAAAATTATAAATAGAAATGATGGTTATTTTTCTCGGTTAAATAAGAAATATATATATATATATATATATATATATATATATATATAATATATATATATATATATATATATATATATATATATATATATATATATACGTGTGTGTTTATTAAAAAGAAGTCCAAACTGTGATTACAACGTCTCAACGTCTGTGTATGTGTGTCACATGTACGCAGATGCAATAAACAGGATTTTGGGCTCTCTGTGTTCAGGTAAAATATGCAAGCAATACGGCTATTTTTATTAAAATGTCAAAGTAAGGAAAAAAACAAATTATCCGATCCAGAGAACTTTTTGACCACTCAGTGTTATTTTCTCTGGGTAAATTTTTTTGACAGATTTACTTGTCTAATAAAATTTTATGTAATGGTTAAGGGTGTCTCTTTTAATCTATCAACACATATAACTCACCTCTTTCACAATATATATATATATATATATATATGTATACCGATATATATGTTGACCCTGCTAGTTGTAATGAGTTCAGGGCCAAGGCTCATTCGAAACAACTCATATTCCACTGTTCTAGGGCAATTTGGCACCATAATTGGCACCATAACTGTTACCTTTCAAATATATTCAAAATTGACGTCATCACTAGCCAATCAAACATCGTTTGGCGCGTCATGATTTCGGTAGTGACAGAATTAGTACTTTAAGAGTTACAAGATGGCCCTACTCTAGCAGCTGCGTTCACTACCTGAATGGCAAATTTTATTCATTAACAAAAACTAAATGCGCCACAATGTGAAAGAGTACATTCTACTCAAAACACCTTTCAAGCGGCACTTCTTTATATTTGAGACCATTTTTACAGATGCGGTCGTCCGTTAACAAGGCACAAATTGTAACCATAGGTCCTTGACATCCTGGGAGGTCTGTGAAAAATATCCTTGGAAACGTGAAATTAGGTCTCTGTTACCCATATTCTCTGAGCTATGGTGCTTATAAACACCCTAAACATTATTAAAAATTTGATATCAAGCAGGGCACAAATGATAACCATTGGACCTGAAATCTTCGAACTTTAAATCCAGATAGATCCATGAAAAGTCTCCTAGGAAACGTGAAATTAGGTCTCTGTTACCCATATTTTCTGAGCCATGGGGCTTTTCAGTAGGGAGTACAAAAGTAGGGCGCAAATCATGACCATTAGGCCTAGAATCTTCTAACTTGATATCCTGAAGGTTCCTCAAAAGTTTTGCCCAGAAACCAGAAATTCGGTCATTGTGACTATATCCTCCTGGATTTTGGGTATGTTTGAACACCCCAGAAATAATACACAAAAAGTGCCAGATTCCACAGGAAAGGCTGGTTGGATTGACATCAAATTTGTTGTGCATTTGGGTCTTGATCAACTTAAGCTAAAATAGATGAACAATGATGCCACCTACATTATCGTAATTAGTTGCCTGTGCAAGGACATATTGTCAACATGTCAGTCGACTGAGCGTCAACACAAATGAGTCACCTCTTAAATATTACAGCCCGGTGGGCAATGACACCTTCCCGACTCAAGTCAAATGCGGAGTCAGGAAAAACTGCCAGGCGCCCACCGGGTCAGCACACCCCTGCTAAGGGTCACGGATTTTGCATCTAAGCCGACCGATATTATTTGAAATGGGCCCTGTTATATATATATATGTCCCTATTCGCAATATCATAAATAAATACAGCAATGTATCAGTGTATTTGAATTTTCTTCGTACTGTTCATATTCTCCCGATTTCTCTCAAATATGTTTTAAACCTAGGAGTGGCCCATCTTATATTTCTGTTGACTGTCAGGAACCTTCCCGCAGCTCTTCTTGGTCAATTTTACCTTTTCTTCAAGAGTAGGTACATTTATACATGTCGAGGTGTCTGTTATGCATTCTTAAACGCCCAGGTATGAGTGAGTTGTGCTTAGGCCGTCGCGCTGTTGCTGTATGATATTCATATGGTCATACATTCATAAAAGAAGGAAGAAAGTCTGACAGAGTGACTGAAAGGTGTAATGTGACATAATCATTTGCACTAGCTGGTTCTTATCCGTTAATAAAATGACAGAATGCTTAAATTCAAATCATAAAAAAGAAACACGCATAGGGAAAATTCAACACACTAATGACACTAAGCGGTTAAACATCTCAGTCATAGCTGAGTGACTGGCCGTTATCGAGACACTCATTAACAGGCAGGAATACTGATGCTAACGTGGAAATCCGATTTGGCCACTGCCCGAAACTGCAGCGTTAACTGGCCTGTCGGCCCTTGAGATCTGGCCGTAATCCGAAATATAACGGTATATGAAATATAACGGTGGTAGATTCGGGACCAGAATACCGCAATTTGACGGTATATGAAATATAACAGTGGTGGTAAATTCGGGACCAGAAATATATTTAATGTATATATTAAGTATATATATATATATATATATATATATATATATATATATATATATATAACTCTGAAGAAAAACAACACTGTTAATTCACAACAGACTGTTTCAGGGGATGCGACCCGATCATCAGGTGAATGTGGTTAGAATGAAGCTAACGTCGTGGTTTGAAAAGCCGAGACTTTACGAGATTACGAGATTATGCTTTGTGCGATTCGGGTCGGGGGGGGGGGGGGGCATGTGAAAGACTGACACTGATCCTATTGTTCTCGGGTGCACAATAGGATTGGTCGGGGTACACGTGCGATACTGGAACATAACAGGGCAGGGCAAAGAGGTTATATAATGTAGTAAATAGTAAATATAATACAAAGATATAACCAGGATGCTCAATCAGCATATTGAAATGATTTCTAATAGGGCCTTGGAAGCAGTGAACATATCAGTAGTATACATATGATATGATAAAAATACACATATACTGTGAAAATACACAATATACAAGGCAAATATACAATATAAAAGGCAAATATACTATACCCATACCAAGTGGTGCAAGTCTCCTAGCTGAAGGTCGTAAAGCCCATTAGACCAGGATAAAGTAGAACTTTCCTGTCATCCAATGGACTCCACGAGCCAGCAGTGAGAGAACAACTACCTGAACAAATGAGTCTGCCAAGCGGATCCTTGTTGGGGGGGGGGGGGGGGTTAAGGGGGCACGCTGAATATTAGTACGAATGCTAGGTTTTAAAATATTTCAGGGTGAATTTGTTTTGATGGCGGCACTTGGAGAGAATTTCAGCTCTTGAGTTCAACAATGATCCAGGGGGGGCCGTAGCTATAAGTAGCTTTTCAGACAAGCAGAGATCACACTTCCTAGTCCCACAGAAGTAAGGTGCTGCCTTGGCAGATATTTCCCAGGAGGAAATATATATATATAAGTATATATATATATATGCATGTGTGTACATGTGTAAGTTTATCACGGTCTAAATGTATCAAAACACATATATAGACACAAGAAGTTGTATAATGCATACATACGTTGCAAGCGTTATATATGGGCCGAACGTCAGGTGTATATTGGAAGGGGCCCTAGCTGCTTGAGCGTTATATACATGCCGGACTCTGTACCATGACCCCTGCTCTGATAACTCGGAGTGTGAAGAGCACTCAGGATCAGGGTATCTAGGGTGATATATGACCCTCTAATCTTTGTGTTCCTGATACCCCCACACACAATCAACTGTGTGGTGGTTATTGCGACCAATAATCTCTTGATCGCAAACGTGCAAAGGGAAAGGTTAAATACATTCATGACTTTAAGGTGCCTTAGGGAAATAGGGTAAAATATTAATATATACTTTGGCCCGAACCACTTACAAATTGCAAGCTAACTATGGACAGATAACCAGGTGGTATCATTATTTATGCGTCAATAGTATCGATGATGCAGTCATACACTGAAGTCTGAACTGTACATCAGGGTATGGCGGGAATATATATATATATATATATATATATATATATATATATATATAAAACACCCTGATGAATTCAATTTTTCATAGCAAACTCAAAAATGCCATTATGATTCAGAAAAAAAAACATGTATTTTACATTACGGTTATTAACTACTATAACGAGGGTGATTGATTTTACTCGTTTATGTGTATGTGTCTGCAAAATACACGAAAGACGGTATCACTAGCGGTGGGCCGATCATCGAGTTTTATCGAAAGTCAGTCGGTTTGCTGCCACTTTGGTATGATCTGCCCCAAGCGCACCTGGGCCCGTAACATTCTCCTTCATGTGCTAGAAAAACAGCCCCTCTATAGGCCTTACATTCCTAGATGCTCTGAATTCCCATATAGAAAGATATTACCCGACGTTACTGATCGTTAAATTTGATCCTTAAAATTAGTCTGATTGTATCTTTATACGTGGAAGGATTGTTACTCGCGTGCACGACAGGAGAATACCTGCCGGAGAAACGCAGGTAGAGTTTCACAGATAAATGCATATTTCTTTGATATTTGCATATATTTGTCTGAACCGATTAATAATCGATCATCAGTCGGTTTTCTCAAACCTATGATCGATTATAAAAAAGGAACCGACCCCACCACTAGGTTTCACGGACGTTATTAACATTTTTTTTTTTTTCATACGGCTTTGTATTGTGAATGTCTCCATAAACTTGTTGTAAATGTCTGGCATAAGGAAACTCAGAATGAGAGTCTATGCGTTTTTAGAGCACATTTTCAAAGGGGTAGCATGCAACGATATGACCATCTTTAGAGTGCCAGTTTTGACGTCACACGGGACAATGACGTCACTGCAAGTTAAGGTTCCATTTTTCTGAACATAGATAGTTGTTGTTCGTCGTGTTTCAGGTCATGGACAGGAATACCACGATGTCAAGGGTGTCTTTGAAAATATTTTACCCTGCGCAAAGAGAAGAAAACTATTTTCATTCAACTCTGTTTGAATGTGTGTCCTAATGATATCTAAATAACGCCATAACGGATGTTTTTGAAAATTAGCATGTGACGATTTGGGCATTTTCATTTTTTGTTAGTGCGCGTCGTGATTTCACAGAGGAAAATTACGTTAAAACCAAGTAGTTGCCAATTCTTTTAAGTATATCAAAGGACAGCATCATTCACCCTCCCAATATTGAATGAACTGATGGCCCTCCGTTGCCCGAGCTTTGCTTTTCTGACACTGCCTTTCTCCCTCCTCCTGTCAACATTCTGTTTTTAGTTGTTTGTCTTTCCCATTGTCCGTAAATATACTTTCATCCAATCTTGACCAATGACATTTTAAAATGTATTGAACGAATCAATTGATAATTAGTTTGTGACAGAGCTTCAAGTTCCTAATAGCAACAGTGCTTACCTTTGCTTTCGGAAAACAAGAATTATTTAAAAATAAAGAATAATTTCGCTAGATAAAATACCCTTGGCGAAAACAGCGTGAATTGTAGGTATAGTTTGAGTAAATCCCCGATCTTTAAATGGTAACTTAACACTCTACTGCGACGGCTACTGAAGACAATGCAAATGTAAAAAATCTGGTTCATTAACATAAACAGGATATTTATATTGTGTTGGTGGTAGGGGTTATTTCTCAACGACAAAGTCTTTGCTCAAGCGCTGTGTGTGTATCCCTGTGTCTTTATGTACTTTATTGTCATTTACCTTTGGCATGACCACCAACAGCAATTTTATTGAACTTAAAACTCTTCTGAAGCAAGTTATTCAGTTTCTAGAGATGTGTATCTCAATCACATATTTCGTATATAATAGAACTTTTTTTTCAAACAGGTCAAGGCAGCAATGGGATCACCAGTATCACAAACCATTGCAAACATCTACATGGAAGCCTTTGAGCTAAAAACAATCACCTCAACAACATCTCTCTGGCTACGTTGTTGAGATGTCACGTTCACAGTGCTCGACCACTAAGAGATCGAACAATTCACTCACCATCATAGCAACAGGGACCCCAATATTCCAAGCTACGAGAAAGTTGGCAGAGGAGTAAGGTAATTGGCGGTTCTATATACCCTAATCTATCTACAGGAGGACAGGGCGGTTGCAACGAGCGTCTACATGAAAGCTACACATAGCGACCAGTACTTGAAATTGATGTCACCTCACCCTCAGGAACAAAAACGTTCGGTGGTCTGCATTGCATCTCAGGGAGCCAGAATATTGTGTCTGATGATGAAGATAGCATAGGGGAAAGGAGCCGCGTACGCCAACAATTAGAGCTAATTATTACCCGGCCTGGTTAATGGAGGTACCATAATGAAAAGAGACAACATCACAGAGAAGAAGTAGCACCACCAGAAAAAAAAACACGTAGGATAATAAACTAAACATATATAAAGAACACCTGAGCGAAGCTACAGAAAATATTCCGGAAATACAACATCCAAGTATTCCATAGAGCGGCCAACATAAAGAAATCAATCCCCCGGAGACGCAAGGACAAAATAGATCTGGAAAAGAAGCAAGTGCAGTTTATGAGATCCAGTGTCGTGACTGTGTAAAGTAATATATTTGGGAGACTATCCGTCCGCTGGTAAAAGGAATCCGGAAACTTTACGGACAAGCCACACATGTCGTGTATGAACATCAACGGGATGCCGGACACGGGATGCAGTAGGAGTATGTTAAGATCCTAGAGTCAGACCCAGTTGCCTTCAGGAGTACACTGAAGGAGGCACTGTCGAACAACCTCCGCAACCAACCTGCCCAAACCCTAACCTGGACGTGGAACTCCCGCAGATAAACATGCAACCATTTGCTGTCACATGATCCCTGTGGTTATGTGACAACACCAATCCTGGGTCATTGTCAGGGGCGCTAGATAGTGAGATACGGTCGAAGGTTACAGATGCATAGAATGTACGTCCCTGAAGTGAGAATTTTTACTAACCTTTATAAATCTATATTCTTCATAATTATATGTTTGAGGTACTCTGACCTACAATAATACATTATAAAGAGTGGATAACCACGTAAATAAATAAATGCATTTCAAAACGTAGACAATTGGACATTTATACTGCTATTCCCTGTTCCCCTTAATCCTCTCAGGTAAGAGTACGGATTCCTGAAGAACCCCCCCCCCCCAGGTAAAAACTCCCGACCCAGGTATATTTATAAGAAGGGCCATACAAGTTTATATCCTGCCATGGTCACAGGACGGGATGAACAATACACATATATGTGTTTTGTTTATTAATTATACCACATGTATAACGATACATATGAATCACTCTACGACACTATTTGCATTTACTGGGTTTATTTTAACTGCCTCTATCATATGAACAAAACTAAATATTAAATCAATTACAGAAAGCTAGGGCGACACCATGTTTCCATTAAGGTTACTGTTGCAATTTTCTAGATTAAATGAACTGAATATTTGTTCGCTCGAGCATGTTTTTGCAAGGGGAGTATAATGTTCTCTCGGATTGCTCATTACATTGGGTATAATTAACCACTTTTATCAAGCGATTCTTTCCTGGTATCGCTTTGATATTATTTTAAAGATTTCATTATTCCAAAACTGTATTTTTATTTTGTTTGATAAAGCTTAAACTTGAACACATTTTGTGTGCATTCCTTCGACTTTCCCGAAAGCAAAATATTATAATCAAGGCTAAATGACAATTTTGACATATGTGTACATCATTTCAATTCATTCCAGATGAGGAAACAAAAAAAAAATGACATTTAAAAATATAGAACAATTGCTTAGGTTCACCTGGTAAAGCATGCAGCTAAATGAAAGCTATACACATGAAACACCCGTCATATGCAGAAAGACAGACATGGAGTATGCGTTTACTCGTTTGTTCATATCGATGTACCAGCAAATAAATAAAGTGCAAAGGTGAATATAACCAACAATGGCATAGAAAGTATAAGAGGTATGCTGCCCATTCCAATCATGTGCAATACTCACATATAGCAATATTTGGGAATAAGAAACTGAACCATCGTTGAACTACAGACATATTGATGTATTCAGATACAGGACAGATTGATTATGATTAATCCTTGAAAGAATTCTAGATAGGAAAAAAAAAGAAAAAGAAAAGAAAAGAGCAGAGGACCTGTAGTCTGTTTAGTCATATAATTGTTGTTCGTTAAAGTAGGCGTTAAAATAACCAGCAAATGAAGATGTTACCAGCAAATATGCGGCGAATATTGAATAAACATATGTTTTTGGTTTGGTCTTTGACTTTAAAGATCAATCATGTAAAGATATAGACGGGACAAAAGGATATTTAAGTTTTTATAACATTATGATATCATATTATTTTCATAACATCTGTCAAAATCCTATTAGGAAAAAATGCTTTTGAATGCATTTCTTAAATATTTATACTGTCTATCTATACTAAATCAATTTTTGAATGCATTATATTTATAACATATTATAACATTATACATATGTATATATATACATACATATATATATATATATATATATATATATATATATATATATATATATATATATATACATATGTTTCATACTCGCTGCAGATTGTTGATTCTATTTCCAGCATTTAGATATATATCATCCAAATCTGCAGTTAATGCAGAGCAGTCGATTCCCACACAGTATCAAGCACATAACGGTAGAAGGATTATTTTACATACCACATAACGATTCCACACTTCCGGAATCCCTGTGGCCTGCATTTTGCGTGACAAGAGGATGTGGACCCGATTACTGTGAAAACCCGATCTCGTGCAGAAAATCCAGAAGACAAGAAGAGATTTGGTTAGTGTAATTAACGTCTGACACGAACCACAAGTAACAAACAAAGCAATAATACCATCAAGCCTTTAAAATATGACATATGTAACAAAAAGATACAATACAATCACCATAATCAACGAAAGCGCAATTATATTATATGTGCACTTTATTTCGGTCATAACAAAAATAAATGATATATTTCTTGTTTACATAAATATATATTTTATTATTTGTGTATCAACCAATAACATTCTTTATTTAAAATAGGTGCAACACTCATGGCCTGAAAAATAAAGTGGAAGAGCATCCGGCCTGAATTGAGATAGTTATTTGTTTGAGTTTCACGAATAGAATTGTCTTTATGGTGAAGCTTGCTTTTCTAACGATGCAGGACGTGTGCGTCACCGATACAGATTCGAATCAAAGATCGACCAAATACCCCCCCCCCCCCCCCCTCCGGGATATCATGATAACGTTATAAATGGGGAACGGAATAGATATCCCACAGGCTTGAGAATGATGGTTTAATGGTTTGAGTTCCATTAGGGCTGAAAAGGATAATATATGCATTTATGTAAAAAAAAACTGAAGAAAACTGTAACAACGTGATGCCTATGCTTAGCCATATACCTTGTAATAATGACTATGTACATGTTTTGTGTGCAATATATATATATATATATATATATATATATATATATATATATATATGTGTGTATTGTAAACAAGACAATTGCGTGCTTCAAACAACGTACTATGGATAATGGACTATGCACTATTGTAAATCTTCATTGTATGGCTGCCCAAAGTATGTGATTAGTACGTTGTAAAAGTTACAGGACTGTAAAGCCAGAGTGGTATGAGGAGCCCAGAGATTTGATCATGTAAATCCGTTAATGAAAATTATTTAAATCCGTTGATGAAGGATCTTCTGGTTTCCTCTCGAATTGAAAATAAAATAGTTCTTTTGATCTTGTCTGTCTTGTTTAAATGAGAAGGATAATCCCAGCCGTGCCCTGAGGTCCAGTCAACGGTATCTGCTTGTGGTTCCCTATACAAGTACAAAACATAAGGAGTCAAGGGCCTTCATTAGTGCTGCACCAGACGTTTGGGATACATTTCGGGAATGCATCAAATGCATTTAAAGTCTTAATACATTTAATACATTTAAAGTCTTATTCAAAACACATGTATTCAGAATTGCCGATCAAATGTAAAATATGTTTTTATAGCCCAATTATGCTACTAATGAGGTATGGATATTTTCGTTTCATTCTTCATGAATAGATGCCTTGCCTTAAAACGTACATTTAATGAATCTTTGATGTCTTCTTCACAGCAACCTTTTTCTTTAGACGTCCAAAAATAGTAATCAATCAAAGATCTTTGAAAACCTGAATGCCGCCAAGTTCCATTTTGGTTCGCAAATGTTAACATCCTCACTGACCAGGTGTTTAATTAAGGTATAAGCATACCAGCATATGAATTTCTTGCCACCAGCACAGCGCCACAAAATAAATGTAAAACGTATATTTGTAGATATCTATGGAGAGAGTAACCGAAGGAACTTCAATATTTTCTTTTAATAAATAAAATGCCCCACCATTCCTCCTCTTAGGTAATACATCTCCCGACCCCGGTAAAAAGCCCGATAAACCGGGTTTATCAGTTAGTCTACTAATATTTACCATGCGCGTAATCTATAAATTTTCAATATGAAATGCAATTTATTCTGAAATTAAATGAGCAATCCTCGAAATGATGGTATTTAAAAAAAGCTACCCGTAACAAGCGTTTCAAATTAAGCTCGTTTTCATGACAATAAATGTATATCCATTTACACGCAAATTGGATTGATATCACATTGAAACAGGTGTGCAGCTTAAAGGGCTTGACTGGTACCATGATTGCAAAGCAGGAATAAAATGTAGAAGAATCAGACCCACCTACTTTGTTGTACGGGGTTCCGCAGTAATCCGTGCCTAATGTTGACACTGAACTGTCAAAATGTGGTCCACCAGCCGAGCTTAGCTCTGTACAGTTGGGCATACAGGCTTGTATTTAGGATGACAAGCAACAATCTTAAATTGAATACCGACAAGACTAAAGTTATGCCTGTCGGATCTAAGCCCCTTCTAAGGATGACTGACAGTGAGAATTGGTGGCTATACTATTCTGTTTAAAAAATCAGTGAGGTATCTCGCTGTTTAGGTTGACCTGAATCTTTCAATTCATGGTTATATTAGTAGTATACGTCGTGCGGCCTTTCACCAGCTCCGCCGTATAGCTTACATCAGGCGTTGCCGCTCCACTAATGCATGCTGTCTGCTCATTAGCGCCACAGTAATATCTTGCTTGAATTACTGTTATTTAGTTCTTTCTTGGTTACCGGCAGAGCAAGTCCCGAAGCTCGATGTGGTTCAGAATAATGCTGCGCGCCTTATTCTTAACAGGCGTAAGAACTGACAACGTCACGCCTCTGCTCAAACAGCCCCATTAGCCTCCCGTCAAGTACCGTGTACAATAAAAAAATTGCTGTGTTTGTTTAACGGAGTTTTGATGGATTACTTCTATCATATTTGTCATAAATAATAACCTATCAACCTTTGATGCTTGCGGAAATCTCCTTAAGATAAGCAATATGTAATAAGAAAGTCGTTAAAGTTCTTTCCGTTTTAAAAGGTCAAAAGTCTGAAATTCGCTTCCTTTTACACGTTTAACATTTTCGACTTAAGCTTTTATCATTTAAAGATAATTTAGAGAACGTATCTCTTTCGGCGAACTCTCTTGGTAATAAATATATGCAATATCTCGTTCTCTATGGTCAGGCACAGGAAGGAGATTTCCATGAAGTTGTATGAGGGAATGTGTGTGCTTTCATCCTATTCACGCTGGCTTTGAGCTTAAACTGGACCTATTGTTTAATACACATTGTTTCCTATATGAATTCGACTTCAGATGTTTCTGATTGAAAGGATCTGAACAATGTCCAGTTTGGTAGAGAACGAAATAAAATGGCAGAAAGGATGCGGAATATCAAAGCATATGCCAGTAAAGTAGCCCTACACGATTTTGTATGACATCTGATTACGACATGTATTTGTAACGAACTCCGACATATCATTTATGCATGTGGGGAGTCCGCATGAGTAATATCTAAAGTATCTTCCATTTTTTGCGATCACTCACGGCAGTTTCGGAGATACATCGTACAATGGCATATATTTCTCACGATTGTATGACTCTGTAACCGTTTTTGCGGCCAACTCTGTGTCAACAAAGTGGGGACAAATCACATTCAGCCGCACACCGTGCTTCTTAAAGTTGACATTATCCTTAAAGTATAACATAAAAATAATGTATGATTTACGTGAAAAAATTTGAAAGATACACGTGTAGATTCGCGTCTGAACACATAGTGATATCGGCTGAATAGAAAGCCTGATTGCTAATTGTGGCTGTCACACATCCGCTGAAAGTCACATATTTACTAATTCCTAACAGGACCAATGCAAGAGCTTCAGAGACTAGTATGCACGGTAAGACATAGCTTTTTCAACCAAACCATGTAACAGTAATTGTCAAAGTGACAATTATTAACATAAAATATTTAACTGTTGATATTGTTAAATATCACCATGTAAGGGTTCACCTTTAATGTGAAATTGATTAACTGCCAACAAGATTAGTTTTTGTATTTGGAAAGATAAACAGAAGATTTTTATTGATCAACGTTCTGTCCATAAATGGAAGGAGTACCAAGATACTGGTATTAATTTAGGTCTTAACGTATTTTCTTTGGAATATTCGGTTCGGATGCTATTCTTAATACATAGTGTGTACTATGGTTCATTCATTTAAAAAATAAGTCCACTTGGATCATAACGCATTACACTAAAACATAAACAACATAAAACAAATACTTACTGCCCAAGATAGTGTGAAGTACATGACAGCAGTTTTAATTGAGCCATACACAGGCAAAAAGGGGGAAGGCATCAGGGCTTTAAATAAATAAAAAAATACCAGTTGATTATACACAATTTAAAGATTGATACATATTTTTAAGAATGATCTCAATGCAAGAACGGGGGAAAACTCAGTGTTTTTATTGTTTCACCTTTAATTGGTTCAGCGAAACTAAGTAACAAACCAGCTGTGGAAGCAATGTTGATAATGACGCCGCCTCCACCTCCCTTGTCCTTTCCCATATTGTCGAGGGCTATATGTGTTCCAGTCACAACGCCATTCTTTAAATAGAAGCACGAATTATTAAGCAGCTGTACAGTGGAAACAATTCTACCTATCACAGGAATAATTGTTCGTATATATCACATGTTCTTGAAACATCCTGTAATATCCCTTCAAACTACATTGTGAACAATGCCATCTAAAATATTAAGGCCTAAAGAAAATAATTATGTGGCATTGTCCTCTTGTCATTTTTCTTAATAACCTGGCAATTAGCAAACAAAAATTAAGACAGATGCTAAAATTTTAAATTGATAAATGCTAAAGAAATACATCCCTTGGTATTTCCTGTGTTATTTCGCGGCTTATTTAAAAAATCGCACTACGTAAAAGACTCGCTTTTGGTTTAATTTTACAAAATGGACAAGCCGGATTAACTAATGTATTTTTTATTTAGCCATAGAACTATAACATATGTATAACATATAGCAATTGCTTTTTATTATAAAATAGACTTTCCTTTAACTTTATGGATCTCTTCTACTATTATTATAGAGGGTAATTACAGAGGGTAAAGAACAGTAATAAGTAACATTTGAAACTCACAAAATGGACGTCCACCATGTTTGGCCAATTTGTCTCCGACATAATCCCAGCGTTGTTTACGAAGATTTCAATTTTGCCCAGTGTTGTTTCAGCAGCCTTATAAACATTTATGAATAAGTGTAATATATTTATTATGATGCTCTGCTCGATACCGTGCGCTATATTTGGACTATCACACTGCATAAATGCCTGATAGCTTTTTCAGTGGGAGTACTATTTCTTCATGCCATGTTCAAGGTTAGACAGGACTTGACAGGAAGTTCAGTTTATTCACATCCAGTCAGTAAAAACAACAAAGTTTCCTAGAACACACTTGTTCTCATGTTCTCATCCGATTTCTCAGTTTTACCTCGGGCCGTCAATTAAATAGGATAAGAGAAACTGAAATATACAAAATCTCTATTGTTTGCCGTACACAAAAGATAAATATATGTTCAAAACGTTCTGACAGACAAAAAAAACTGAGGAAACTTAATGTAATAGGACTGATATTCGATAAAAAATGTTCTAACGGCAAGAAACGCATATGTATGAAAAAGAGTATGTCATAATTAAAAAAAAAATCGTCACATTTTGTGAGCAAAAATTGTAGTAGCAAGTCAATTTTAGCGCATTTCCGGAACATTGTGTCTTGATCGTCTTAATCTGTATTAACACACACATTGTACAGTTGCAGGCTGCCAAAAGGTAGCCACTACAAACAGTTCTGACGGGGAACTATAGTGTGGGCAACTCCCAAATACCCCTATACCTGGTCAAAGCTAATTTAATGACTTGCATCTTTATTCAATAAGCTTTATTCTGGGTGTCTGGTACAATATAACTTGCAATGGAAATAATTGCAAAGCAATCTTACCAGCAAAACCATTCCGCTTTGTTACATCACATTGTATGAACAGAATATTAGTCCCGGGAAATGCTTCTTTCAATTCAGTCTCTGTTTTCTGACCAGTTTCGCCATCAGTATCAACGAAACATACCTGTCAAGAAAGATGTTATAGGGTTTATCCCATTTGATGCACTTTTTATCAATAAGATTTTTAAAATCTTTGATTTTTTCAAGTTTTGGTCATCATGAAAATTAAGTCATTATCAAGGTTTCCCAAATAATGACGTTAATGCTTGAACATGGGAATATAAAAAAAGAACAGATTCATAATAGCGATTACAATAATTCTCAGGTCAAAATAATATTGCCATGTATTTGACTGTTTAATTCTTATTTGTTAAGTGTTATTTATTCACAATATCAGCAAACATTTATCAAACAGGGTCACTCATTGTCAAAGTAAAATATGGGAGAGATAATATTTATTGCTATAGATTGTAGGAACTACTGTTAGAATGGTCACCTTTCTTAATATCAATCGCATACCTTCGCTCCTCCTTTCAACAAGGTCTGACATATTGCCAAGCCTTTACCACGAGCGCCCCCTGTAACAAAAGCCACCGTTCCTGACACCTTCATGGTTTTCTCAAAAACAGACACCTATCGATTATAAAGCAAAAATAATATAATATATGGCTTGTGTTGGGTATTACAATAAGCTTATGTAAATAAACATATCTATACAAGTAAACAAAACCATATCTTAAATGGCCATATGTAATCTTCGTAACGCATATAGTATTTTGCAATTGATCTCTTTTTTCTGGGACGGTCTTTGAAAACGAAAGCTTTTTCGCAGTTGTATCCGACTACGTACAGACGTTTTATTAAAAAAGTTGTGTCTGTATTTAGGCTTGTAGTCAGTATATTGGTGTCTTATTCAGTTACACAGGATGAAAATGTCCATGAACAAAGCCTCCGGTATATATTATATTGTGGTCACTCAGCATATTTGCCCACATTTTTATAGACGGATCAAATTTAGACGTTTATATTAAAGGAGACATGAAACAGCCTCTCAAGATTGATCGTATCAGAAGTTAAACGATCAATTCATACACTTAAAAATTCAGACTATATTTGGTAAGAATCCGTTATGTACAATATGTAGTATATACAATATTTGAATAACAAGTTAATATTCTAAAACACGATCAAGAAGCAGCCGGATTTTGAATAGTTTCTGCAATGGAGAAGAGGTCCTGTGTGCCTTGGATTCGATTTATTTTCTCTATTTTATAACACATGAACACAAAAAAAACGCGTCACACAGTCCATAAGGCACGAGAGAGGCTGATGATAAGATGTCCTTCTGCTCCGATAATTTACTCTTTACTTTACTCATATATTTTTTATTCATTTTTATATATATACTTTTATACTTTTATATACTTATATATATATGCTTAGTTACTTTTTACGGCATAGCGCAGTCTCGTGGGTGCAATAATCGAGTTTGTCCCTCTGTTCGAGTACAGGTCTTGACAATGTCGATCGCATTTGCAGAAGGTATTTTATGGTGCTGTTTTGGGGCCTTGTCATGAGGGTTAACTTTGTGGTTACCGGGATAGTGGTAAATTGTGGATGTATTACCTGTTTAGTCATTTTTATTGTGAATTGTTTAAGGTTTCATGATTGATTAAAGAGAGCTAAACATGGAGAGTATAATAATCTCTATAGTTCATTTTGCTTAAATTTAAACTGTGCCAGATCTTACCTCAATATTATTGTAAAGCCCTGTCTGGCATAGGACGGAGGATTTCAGTCTGATTGTCTTAATAAAGTCTAAATAGCGTCAATTTAACTTGTACTCTTTGAAGTGTTTATCCGTTAGAGAGGTCTTCCGGGCCAGTCGGGCACGAGCAAACGTTTCTGGGTAAGAAGATGTCTAGAGAAATATAAATAAAACAGATGTATACATCTAGACGGTCGTGTAATAAGTTGTTTTGGGATGGCAGAGAGGAAGGGGAGGGAAACTTACTTTACTTGCTGCCTAGCTCCTGGACAGAAGAACAGGAGAACAGTCAGCAGAATGTATTGGTTTCGACACTGTTCAGTTCCTTGTCCTTGTTTTTGATCCGTTAATGGTAGATTTTATTTCTACTTTGCCTGTTACTTTAATATAAAAATAACAAAATAGGAAAACGCAAAATATACCATACAATAGAATTTATATAATATATAATTTTACATTACTGGCACAATCAAGGCAGTGTAAAATTAGATTTAGGTGATCCGTCAGTTACCATAAACACGGATGCTTTGTGATTGTGTGTGTATGAAAAGTGCCCGACCATCGCTTTTTGGGTGGATCACTGCTGCAGCTGTAGTGTTGTTTGTTAAGCGCGTTCCCCGTCAAATTGTGCCCTGATTTCTCATTCACGAATGTATTATTTTTGTTCGGCTTTGTTCTGTGGAACCTGAATGTTCCATTTGTTTAATGTAGAGCAATAATTTGACTTACTTTTTAAAGTTATTTAAAAACATGCAGACAGTCGATTTGCGGGTGGATTGAATCTGCAAGGGACGGATTGGGGCCTGTCGGCCTTTTCTATTATAATCAGTTAAGTCTTAGTAAGTAAACATTTTAGACAGCTCCAAGTGGAGGAAAAGTAACGCAACGATGATTGAGTTAGATATAATCATTTGGAGGGAATTTTTTATCATATATTTCTGCTTTAGATTTATTTTTTTATATGAATTCATTTTTTTTTATGATTTTGTTCCGTTTGTAATTTAAGAATAGCGCTTGGGTTTTAGTCGTGTGTGTTAATTTCGGCTTAATGTCTCAGTGTTGCATTTACTATTGAAAAGTAAAATTTAAACGGTAATACCTGAAGAGGGTCGATAATTTCGAAAAGCATATTGGCAGTGAATCAGTTACACGTAAGGAAAAGTACCAGTATAATGTTTACATCTTAGTTTGTATTTCAGCGTGTTACGGAACCTCTCCTGCAGTGTTGGATCACTCTAACCTATGTGTATGATAACCTCCTCTCTGTGAAGGACAAAATTGAGCAGACAGTCAGCTACAACTGCACGTCATAACATCAGTATCGACAGAAGATGATGAATCTGACAAGACGTTGATAAGGGGAACAAGTCTGCCTGTATACTTCTAATATTTAATTCATCACAGGACAGTTTTGGATACTGGCACACCTATACTTTTAAGTTTTGTAAAGAAGGTTTTTTTATAGACATATTTGTTTTACATTGTTATAATATATTAAAAATGTTTAGTGTGTCTTAAACATATAATATTTTGAAATTGTACTTTGTCTGAAGCAAGAATGATGTTTGTATTGTTTTAGTTTTAGCATGACCAGAATCCTTATGAAAAAGCGAAATAAATGATTAAGATAATAAGCTACTGTACACCTACTAATTGTAACCGTCAATCTTGGTTGAACGCAAAAATTATCTTGTTGTTGCTTCTGATAAGGTGTTGGTCTTTTCTTTTATTAGATTAATATTTCTTTTTCGGGGAGCATATTTTAAAGCAATGTTACGTTTGTATATATTACTATTCGAAAGTGCAACGTGTTTAGTGAGTTTAATATGTGGATAAGGATGAGTAACGTTCATAACGCCCTGAATGTAAACTTCTTCATTTAACATATTTGATATTATAGATAAAAAATAAACTTTTTATAAATTCACAGGGAAAAATCATAACGGTTCGGTTTTTTTCTACTTCTACAAAATTCATGGAGATTTTGGAAAAATCCTTGTAGAAATAGGTATGAAGCTTAAATGATAGTAGCAACAACCACATCATTCCGCTGAGAGTCATTACTCATGGGCAACTTGTTTTAAGTATGAATATACAGTGGAAATATGCAGTTTATTTTTGGGAGATGCCACGTTTATATACTATATATACTAGCTCCAAAGCTAATATATATACTTGATCTGTTTGCATGTTGCACATATAACTCAAATATTATGTCACTTAAGTGTCAAAGCCAGTGATTCGCGTTTAAATTAAATTTAAGTAATGTTTGTTTTTAATTTCAGATAAGATTATTGTTTAAAATACAATTGTCAGATTTATAATGACTTTTATATGTGTCATAAAGAATTTAAAAAAAAAGAGTCCTGTATCTCCTGACAGTTGATAGGGGTAAGCTTGGGATACTTGGAAAACACACAAAACCTGAAGTGTCAGAATTCTATATCACCCAAACATGATCAACATGATTTAGAGGATATGGGGAGAGATTGGATGACCCAGATAAGTTGCTGGTGAGTTAAACGATTTGAACAAATAAACTCAGCTCTTTATATACAGTACTGTAGTCACAAGAAATCAGCAGATAAGGGAATATTGAGATCAACTCCATCTGTCTGTCCGTGGAGCCGTCCATCTATCTGCCAATCCATCTGTAAACTGTTTCTATGGCCAGTGGTAACACAAAGTGTTTTACTTGGACCTACTGCTTACTATTATTGTAAGTGTATCTTACAGTACGTGTATCTTAAGGGGTCAAAAGTGGTATGGCAATAAAAAGAGTTCCTTGTTTCCGATTATATAGTCGGGATGAATATGGTAAGTAGGGCCAATATTTTCTGTTAAGATTTTTTTAGCTCAGCTGAATATGAGTCATCTCAGCTATAGCCATGGCCCTTTGTCCGTCGTCCGCCCATCCGTCTCGTCGTCGGTCCGTTAACAGGACACGTTTTGAAACCGTTAGACCTATGAATAAAAATTTTAACATTGAATTAGATGTCCCAAAGTTCTCCTACCAAACCTGAAACTTAGTCACTGCGACTTCGTTTTTTCGAGATATTAAGTAACAACTCGTGTTACCCAGTAAATACAAAAACAATTGTTACACTTCATATCATCCCATGATGAAAACTGCTGCTGCTAATCTATTAATAAGTGATATACACATCTCTCTTTATAATTCATATGTGTATGCCAGAAATTGGGGCAAAAATGCATTTTTTAGGTTATGCGCTCATTCAGCCATAATGCACTTTGTCAAAAATCTATAATCAAATGATTGTTTTTGTATACCAGAAATTAGGTTGACTTTCTTTTAAGTTTTTTGTAAGTTATAAGCATGAATGCAAAATAAATATCTAAAATTTTGTCACACTTTAATTATAGCTGATTTTATCCGTATATACATTCGCTTCTATTTTCAGATAAAGTGTTAAGCTAATAAAATCTTAAATTTGTTAGCAATCAGTGGAAGAGGGTAGCTTTTTTCGAGTCTTCATATAACATATCAATATTCAGGTGAGTCCAGTATGCTGCTGTGAGAGATGCAGTCTAACCTATATTATATAATGGTTTTCACACCAAGCTTCTCCCTTGACTCAGCTGGAGTCATAGGGGGAGCAGGGGTCGCAGGTGTACATTTATTCTCATATCAACCTAACCCCCCCCCCCACCCCCCCCCCCCCACCCCAACCCCCCCCACACACACACAAACACCAAGTCTGGTGCAAAAATTATTATTGTTTGAAATATGTTGCCTTATTTGTTAATTAAGCTATTTTCACTACATTTTTGAAAACTGTTCTAAATCAAGGAGTAATCCGTAATGTCATGCTGTGATAATGTAATTTTTTAAAAGAAATTAAATTCCTTTTAAAAAATGTTAACACGTTATAATATGATGAAATCGGTCAGGAAGTATAAATTTATAATATATCAGCCAAATTTTATTAGATACAAGAGCAAGTTAGAATTGTTAATTCTAAAGTTGTATTTTTATATATTTATTGTTTTGCAAATTTATAAAATGTACATATTTTTTATGGTAAAAAATAAATACATGTATAAACACAATGTCTTTTTGTCGGACAAAATTAGGCATAAATGATTATGCGATTTAGAATTTTGAATCAATTTATATTCAGATAAATATGTTATACTGCATATGTAAAAAATTTATAAACTCGAAAAAAAATATTGAGTAATGAATGGAATGAGGATCATATGCAAACAGTTGTTCATTATTTATTTGCCTCAGCAGAATATGAAATAAAGTGATTGTTCTGTTTTTAAATATTTTATGAATAATCTGTTCATCCTGTAAACACTGTTGCCTTAAATTTCAAATATTGAGTGTATATGCAGAGGTAACACTCACCATTAACACACCCATCCCTTCTGAAACAGGGTCACTGTTTCTCTGCATTATGGTGCCAACCCGACCTGCATCTGAACAAAAGATGGACCCTAACCCCATCCGCAAAAAAATAAAAAAAAACACTGCCCCCTTTAAATTTTGAACTCCGGTAATGGACTCGAACCAATACAGAGTGCTAAAACTGTGTTGTTTTTTTAATGCAGTATGTAGACCATAGTGTTCATTTTAAACTTAGTTCAACTTTACAATATTGACTCCTTCATCATTAGACCAAGTTGATGATTCAAGGTTGAAGCAAATAGAACGCTTTTCCAATATTGCTTCAATATTGATGATAAATATTGGTTCAATATTTAATCAATGTTGATTTCCCTCAAGGGGAAGAGGCTTTAACTTATATAATATATAATATGAAGTTGCCTCAGTATATTTTTATTATTGTAACATGTCCGTTGTGAGTATTCCGTTATCCTTACATGCAGGTGTAAAAATACTGTATTTCTTTCGTTAAGGTTGGGATATTTAAATATACAAGAAGAATTACACACACCACACACATGTATATATCCGTGTCACCAGTTTCTTTGCTCATATTCATATTATTGTTTTGGCATTACAATTATTATTATTATTATTATTATTATTATTATTATTATTATTTGTTGTTGTTGTTTTCTGCCTCAATAATATGAAATTGAATGAAAAATAAGAAGAAAAAGTACATAATCTTGGTAATATAATAATTGTTTTTATTATAATATAACAATAACTAAAAAAACGGATTCGGATAATTACAAGCCTATGCCATTTGGTGGGTCCTGGTCGTGAAATGCACACAGCCTCTTAATTCAGTCAAACAAGATATAAAGAGGCTTTACTCACGTGGTTTATCCAACTAAGAGCACCTCCTTATGATATCGATTCGACTTGCTAACGGGTACTGCCGTTGCCTCGTTCCGTGTTCTGTACACCGGCAGTGTGTGTTGCTTGTTGTGGCTCCAGAAATATACAGCAAAACCGTTTTGTTACAGGCAGAATTGCTGGCTCGTGGGAACATATGTGTAGCTTTGTGCACATGTCTTGGGTTCAAGGACGTTGCTATCAAAATAACTACTGTTCCAGTGAGGTTTAGCTAGGATATTGAGTGGCTTTGGTAATTTACAGTTGGAGAATGTCCGTTGTGAGTATATCGTTATCCGTTCGTAAAGGTGAGAATATCTGTGTAATCTGTGTCTTAGTATTATCATATGTCTAAATCCTTAACAATAATATCAAACGTGATAATATAAATAATAATAAGAATAAGAAAAAAAATAATAAATTTTTGTAATAATGTTAATAATATAATGTTTGATACTGGCTCATTTTATGGCTAATATATGTATTAACAGGTTACAATAAAGATCATTGTGATGCAATTCGTTTATGATGTTTTAGTGAGTGCTGAACACTGGAACATTTTTGTTGAATGTTGCGTCCAAAAATGGATATATTTTTTGTTAATCATATAGAACAACTGCTATTTTGCTGTATACAACACATATCAGTGAAGGACTTTACCTCAGATGAGGCAAATTATTTTTCATTTCCTCATATTTAATTAATATGAATAATAAGGCCAGTGTAAAAGCTGAACAGGGGACATTGGACTTTCACATGCATTGGACTTTCTCATATGTGCAGGTTATGTGGGAAGCGTGCTCAGTCTAAAGTTCAGCGGACAAAGCGACCTGAAAAATGCCCTGATCCATACAGCGTGTATGTATTTAATATCTTTGGGATTGACATTACAAATGGCAATCCAGAAGTCCATGCAAATAAAATATGTGAATCTTCTAACTGCAGGTTGATGCAAGCTAAACAGGATGTCAGCCACTTGTCACATAAAGATTTCTCTTGGCAGCCACAAAAGCGAGGTGGCACATCATGTAAGGTTTGCAATTTGTTATCCAGAGCAAGGGCTAAACAAAATTAAAGCTAAAAGGGGAAGACCAATATACATTCCTGATGACTTGTTAATTGACCGGAAGGCCGATGATATTTTTCAGCATATAGGACATGTCAACCAGTCTGTTAAACATTTGAATTGTGAAATAGTATAGATGATTGATGATCAGGCGGCAACATATATTTGCAGTTTATGCAAAATAATATATGACACAAGAGCTTTCAAGACTACTTGCGGCCACTACTTTGTTCCCTTTGTCTTTCTCTGATGAGTTCAAAGCAAAATGAAGAAATTCTATCAACTGTCCTGTATATGAGACATCGGTAGTGTTTACTGAGATAAGTTCAGTAGATGAAAGGTTTGGCAAACAGATATTGAGCATGAATGTGAAATGCACAAAATGCAAACGGCTTGAGTTTTATAATGATATAGCACTACATATATGCTTTACACCATCAACCTCTATCTCTACTTTCACCAACTTCGAAATATTCACCTGAAGTGGACGTTCTTCCAGCTATGTCCCTAATCGTACTTCAATGTGTTCAACTATGAAATCAGCTGCTGTGGACATCAGCGTTCAGCATTGTCTAAAAAGATCTATGACCAGCCCACTGAGCAAAACTGAAGAAAAACTTCACACCAGTCTCACGAAAAGGAAGCTGAATTTTGCTGGTGACAAAGCTACAATCACCTGCAAAACTGGAGGTCAGGTAAGAAAACCTTATTTTCAACCACCGGATTTTTTTTTAATCAAACAAAATTATTTATTTATGTGCCTTTATTTATATAATTTAACAAAAATTCCAAATGTAACACTTTATGGTACCCTCGATATAACAGGTATTGCTGTTGTATGAAAATAAACATTTACTCTCCTTGGAATATTTTTCTGTGCTATATGCACATATATATATATATATATATATATATATATATATATATATATATATATTATTGAAAGCTAATACTAATTCATGTTGTTTTTTAGCCCTTGGTTTTAGAAAAGGCTTAGGAAAGCCAAGGAAATTAACCAAAGAAGTATCATCCCCAACGAAAAAAAGACAAGCTCGAGAAATTGAAAAATGTCGACAGGTAATTTTTAATCAAGCACAAAAAGGAGCTTTTAATTTTGCATAAAATATTGCTTTACGCATATTATGTCTAAGGACACTACAGCATCAGTTAAAGATTTACGCACATTGTCACATTTGCTTATTTTATTATTATTTTCCTTAATATTTAGCTTTATTATTAATACTATTATCATCATTATTATAATTGTTATTATTATTAATAAATCCTTTTTTCTGATACAAAGAAACGTTTTGGTTACTTAAATGCGACAGTGCTCAAACGGTTGAGTAATAAATAATTTTCATTTTTTCTGTTTACTGTTTTCAGATTGTTTCTGGAGGGTCGAACGCCAATCAACAGTCAGCAGAAATGAAACTATTAAGTAAATCTGCCAGAATTAATATTTGTTCAAAAGCTGGGGTACATTCAGAAACAGTTATATAAAAAAAATCTAGCTATTACGACCAGCCTGGGACTTAAATGGAGTCAAATGCGAAAACAGCGAAGGTTCCTAAAGAAGCATAAGGTCAATTTTTAATCTGAGAAAACTGAAAGGGATGAACAGCAACATATCCTGGGAGATCATTTAACTTACTTTTTGGTTCTGTTGGATGCAAAGATTGAGAAGATCGGTGGTGGTTAATCGCAAAGACTTGCACCTGTGCTACAAAACTTAATCAGTATTCTCAGACAGGTCAGCTAACAAGGAAAAAATAACGCTATACCCAGTGATGAAATATGGATTAAAATAGGAGGGGATCATAGGGGTAATTCGTTTAAGCTGTGTACTGAACACTACAATGTCAAATGCAATTCATAATACCTTTGTAATATGTATATTCCAGAGAAAGGATTACGATTCTAATCTTGAAAATGTTCTTGCGCCATTAAATGAACAGGTCAAATCAATACAAAGTATGGTATGGCAAGACAAACATATTAAATTATTCCTTTTTGGTGACTATGCCTTCCTCAGTCATATATATGGAATCTCTGCTGCCAATGCTACTCATGTTTGTTTGTGGTTTAATATTACAGCTGATGATTCGTAAATTGATAGGGCAAGTAGGGGAATTGCTGAACAAAGATCCATAGCTGATATGATAAATGATCATAAAAGATTCCTGTCAAAAAGGAAAGGGAAAGAGACCCTCAGCAGCCAAATTTCTGAATGTGATCCACCATCCTATGTGGGATATACCAGTTGATAATGTTTTTCCACCTTGCCTTCATATTTTGTCATAAGAAGCACCATGATTTACTTGAGAGTGCCTGCCATGAACGTGATGTCGTCTTGGCCAAAGACTATGCCAAGACTGATAAAGCTCTTGGGGACAGTTCTTTGATATATATATGTTGCTAACTTAAGACAAATAAAAAAATAAAAGCAGAGAGGAGGGTTCTTCTGGGTGATCTTGAATCAGTAGATATAGGTGCGAACACACCTTTGAGTCACTTACAAAGGGCCGACAAGAAGCTGAAATCCAAAATTCGGTTGATAGATGAGGAAATTGATATAAAGCACAGTATACACATGGATGTAGGATGAGGACTGATAACCTCTAATTTAGAGGTAATTCTCCTCACCAATGGAATTATAATACTAGGCTACCACACCAGGAGTTTTGTGGGCAACCACTGCAACAAATATTTAAAAGAACCAGTAGACTCTGGGAGCATTGTTAGCAAGACACAATATCTAACTGAGAATGAGCCAGTTCACAAAAAGGCAGATGGGGTTAAGGAAGTTTTCAGCACTTTGTTTTCTTTCTTTTCACAGGTGCATATAAATGTCAGCCATGGAAACCCTGTCACACATCTAGATATAAGTCAAGCTCAAGAAAGCAAACCCAATTATCTCAAATATTACAGAAAATATTTCAAAATGTTTCCGAAATTACACATGTTAGAGGATCATGTGATTCCCTGGATGCAGAGATGGGGTATGGGGATGGCCTTTCAAGGGGAGCAGGGCCCGGGAGTCATTTCACAAAGAATTTAATCGTTTGGCTTCATTTTTTTTTTCAATTCAAATTTTCTCACGTCGTTTTTCTGTATCCCAGTGTTTTTACACAAAGGTTTGTATTTCCAGTGCAACACAACACTCTCCCTATATTACATCATATACACACAGCGAGCCAGCTGCAGGCTGATTCAGTGGTGACCAACGTAACCCGACACCTCAGTGGATGGCCATCTGGCCCTGCTGACAGCGTGTAAAGTGCTGCTGAGAGCTAAGTGTTCCTGTGTGAAACAGCCGTGTATAGGACCGCGTAAATTGAATCAAGTATACTTCATACCTTTGCAAAAAGGCCTCAATATTTTTCAGCTGACCATATTTTACACATTACTTAACGTATAGAAAAACTTTAACGCAAGATTATTTCTACACAGAATTTGCAAATTAAAATAAAAGAACCAAGGTCAGACCGATTCCAAAAACCAAGCTTAATGATTTACATGTTGTATCACTTAATGGTTTTCATGTTTATTTATTTTTAGTGCCTTTTGAAAATAATATCGCTCTAAATATAAAAGCTGAAATGCCAACAATGCCAATTCAGAAATTATTTCAATTTACTTAAAATATCTAAATCTTTTTTAACATCTAGCAAAAGATACTTCAGGTTGTATAACATGCAATTACAAATATATTTGGAAATAAGTCAATGAGACAAATCATGATGATAGAAATCAAGAACTCTTCCATTTCTCTTGCACCGTATATAACTTCATACATTTTCATGCACTGGACATTTCTCATATTTCAATGTATATTAACAGTTACAAACTTTTTAAGTACTTACTAGCTGTACAGACGAAAAATACCTAGAACAGTAAAACAATATAGATATGGACAAATCTACTTTAAATAAGGCAGAAAAAAATTAGTTCTTTCATTAGGTGACGTCTCCTCTAAAAGTTGGCAAACACCATGACAATAATGTCACTATGGGGTTACACTTGTCTTAATTCGAAGAAATACATCCTGTTGCATTTATAGATGCACTCGTCTCTCAGGCTATTCAAAAGAAAAAAATATATATACAAATTCGATCTGTACTGGAACAGTTGCAACATATCGTAATTTGTACCATGACATTTTTATACTTTTTTATCAATATATTAATATTATTATTAGTATTATATTGATACATGTTTTTTTGCCCCAGTTATTAGTTTATATATTTCCACAAATGATTATCATGATTCAATATATTTAATAATTATAGTACGGCATTATTTTATAGTGTATACAGTTTATCAGACGAAACCAGTAAAGCATTTTTACTTAGATAAAACTACCTAAAGTATGGCAGGTCAAAGTCAGTTTAATATTTTATTATTATTATTATTATTATTATTATTATTATTATTATTATTATTATTATGAAACCTAAGCCGTATATATAAGGAATTGGTTAACCCGTTTAAATTTTACTTTTTGTATTTACCAGGGTTTCTTCTTGCCTTTGACTCACAAATGACATGATAAAAATAGTGACAACGTGTGTTTCCCCAGTAATAGCCCATGTGGTGATTGAGAACTCCGCAAAACGCCTCTGTGTTGTCAAACCAAGGCCATCCTAGGAACCAATTACTGTACTCCAGTGGTCTCCCCGTTGAGGTCCAGTGCCATGTTTTTTTCTCAGGATCAAATAGCAGAGAAAGCCAGTAGAATCTCAGTGAATCTCCTACTGGAGACAAAATATTTTGTTCACATCTAGGATTCATTTCTTCTCCGTTATTATAATTTTGAATGTGCCCATAATACTTGATTGAAATATTGTGGATCAGAAATTAATTGGTGTTTTTATTATTTTTGTTTTCAATTTGATCAAAAATGAAGAAAATACAACCGGTCAGTTTGTTATTTATGTTAAGACAATTCGCCTGCAAGGATGGTGACACGTCGCACTTTGGAATCGCCATACATATCAAATAATCTGTTGAATCTTTAAAATGTGCGTTATTAACCCTGTTTACCTGGTTGAGAGATAAACTCAGAATCTCAAGTCCAAGAAGTGAATTTAGGCACAATCAAAAGGACACAGCACTAATATTAATTTATTTGTAAGTGATAAATATTCTAGTTACAGCCTTTCTTGATGAATCTTTCCATGTGGTTTTGTTCTTCCGCTGATTCTATTGTAAGGAGATAACCTTTCTTGTCCTTGCAAACCTTTTCAGCTGATGTCCAGTTGAGCAGTTTCTATGAAAAAAAATATCTTAAACATTAGGTTTAAATATATTTGTTTTATTAAGGTCATTGGCATATTTGCAGTATGATAACATCAACGGTGAGAGGTTTCATCAAATAAAAGGAATATTTCTCACAAGCAAGGAACTCTCCTCAATTAATTATGATACCACAGTTCTATAGTATTTTTTTCTTATAAAAACATATGACTTCATTTGTTAATTTAACTGGAAAGGATTATACAAATATTATATAAATAAATAAATATATATATATATATATATATAAATATATATATATATATAACCCTGGTTTAAAATGAAACCCCTGCCGCCTCCCCTAGATTAAGAAATCGGCCGACACGAGTGGGGAAAAATGTTAATAAAGCAAGTAGGTAGGTGTGCATTAGGATGCCCAAAGCGTGACCGTTATGAGTGAACTTGACAATTGATTTTGGAGCTGAATTTACTGTAGTACGACATTGCAGAAGTTAGAAACAAGGCAATAATATATATGTTAAGATAAACCCTTTAAGGGTTCAATATATAATATACAATATAATCTGTGTAATAAAACCACATATGGGACTGGCAAAAAATAGTTTTATGGATGATTCAAGGTGGCCTTATCAGACAGGTGATCCATCAAGCAGGTTCCACTGTATACGCAAAGTTGACCCATTAACCTATTGTTTCTAATGTACTGAACATGTACATAATTAAGTAATAAAACTTAATATGTAGCTGTTAAAAGGTGAAGTGTCACAAAAACTATTACATATTCACCCGAAACCTTAATCTATAGATTGCATCTTTAATGCTATATTAATTTATGTGTAGTGAGTTACAACTTTATAGCTCAAAAGGTACTCTGCACAATCATTTTATTAAAATTTGAATTTTATTTTTTTTTATTTGTTTCATAAGAAGTAGCGTTGATGTTCCATCAGTTCAATTATACACATTTATTTCCAGAGAGGGCAACATTTGATTATACGTGTTCTTAAATGTGTATTATGAAGCACTCAAAGATCTTGAATACCTTGAGTTGAAGATAACATGAAGGAACCTGGGTCTTACGGTCATCTCTTGGTAGTTCGAACATGTATTCAAACTCGTTTAGACATTCTGCAAAAATGACCTCAGGTTTATTATCGTTTCACAATCATCTCCTATTTAACTGATCATAAACATATATATTTGTTTTGATAAGCTGTTGTGCATGAGAAATAGTGATATGGTCTATCGTTTTCTTTACATGAGCTAATCATCGATCTAAGTCTAGGTAAAATTCACAGCGGAAAGGTTGCAAAATGAGCAGTCATAATTACTGAACGGTTTTAACCTGCTAATCAAACAGGGAGAAAGTGTTCTTTTAAATACTCTTATAATGAAGACATCAATTTGATATGATAAATGTTAAGCAGAAGAATATTAAGATATTACAATAAATTTCAACCTAGCATTATATTGGTCATCGTTCAAAATACTGTTTAATGAAAGACACTTAGAGCCTTTAGAGATTAAATAATGCATATGTTTAAGTACTCGACACACTAGTATATTAATCAAAATCACTTGTGTTTCGGTCACCTAGTAGTATAAATTATTAGTATCAGGGTCGGCGAAACCTGCGTATGAATGTCGAAATATCTTGCCACAACCTTTATTATGCCATATTAATGAACATTACATTTCAGTTTTATAAAATGGGTATTTAAAAAAGTGATTCTGTAAAAATGCTTAATTCACAGATTCACAGATTGGGTGTAATATATATATATATATATATATATATATATATATATATATATATATATTATATTTAAAGATTTCCTTGGACTTATGTAATTTACCCTTTTCATTTGCTATACGTGTACCGGTATTTACAGTGACCACGTCCTCTTCATAACCAACGATTTGCATTTCCTGCATACTACTCATCTTTTGATATGTGGTGTGTACAGCAGACTTTGCTTCAGACCAGGTGTTTGCTAATACAATCAAGCATTCCCCATTAACATCCAGTGATGCCACTTGACATTTTAGCTTGACACTGCAGTGTTCCAAACAGCCAAAAGTGTGTGCCACAGAGAGCCCGGTCATGTGGAATTGTTGTGTGATGTTTGAAAGCGGCCTCCTGTCCTTCTGTATTCGATACCAAGTGTGAGACGACAGCGCTGCATTAGCTACTGAAATAGAAGTGATCAATAACAAGTTAGGTTTAAGGGATTAAAGGATCAAACGTTGAAAAGAGCATTTTGTCCATTATAGTATCATCATTAACAGATCCCGAGTTTCTTATGTATACATTTACAGCTAATGGCCTAAATGTTACTTAGGCATCAGCTGGACAAAACTAGTTGAACAAATTTGATATTATAATACCACACTATTGTTAGAATTATATAATACCTATCCATTTTATATTCTTACCGCCCATGTTTTCCAAAAGAACGAATGAGAGCATAAACAGATAACATTTAATAATCATTTGCCACATAGTGTCACATAACATGGCTGTGGGTGATGGCAACGTTCTGCTCAGACGGAATAACTGTTTCCGTTGGCAACTGTGTTCCTCTTGAAACAAGCCACATTGCCCATCATTTATTGTATTTTCTTTTTCTTAAAAAGTATATTTAAATCCATTTTCGTTTAGCTGTATGAACATATAAATGCTATCCGTTAACAATTTATTCTTCTGTTCCATGTATTTGTATTTATGGTTTGGGATTGTCATTCACCATGGGCACGCGTTGGAAATTCTGTCAGATTTATTTAGAATAAAAGATATGTGGAACCAATATTGCTCATTATCAAAGCGCAACACACAATACCTACCTTTGTCATGCTTTTGTGATAAACAATTTCTTTACATATTTCTCTGTTTTATATTCGTCGCTCTGGGAAAGCGAGTTTGGGATCCAGGACCATATCTATTTAGGACAAAGGATTTGAGTAAATACGTGGATGTTTCTGTGAATAAGCTTTATGATATGATATTTGAAAATTATGTTAATTTTTGCAATGCATAAATATGTTAGATTCATATGTATTTTTTCATTAGAGACATACGGAAACAATATCAGTTTATAAATATGAAGAATTAATATTTATATAATGTATTTGTCTAATGGTATAATTATAATACAACTGAACATATATCACGTAAAGATAATATGTGAAATTCGCTCATGCTGATACTTAAAAGTTTATTAGTAACATTCGGTATTTTAGTACTGTGTTAAGTTAATCATAAGGGCCTGGTATGAATTTCTACAAATGCGCTGCTGATGAAACAAAATCACAACAGTCCAGTTGAAAGCATCTTCGAAGGATAATTATCAGATAAAATGAACGTCCTCGTTGAAAGATACGTGATAATGGTGACAGCACACCAGCACTTTTCTAAATGAACATATCCATGATACCAACTTACCTCATGCGTCTCGCAGGGACTTTCAATCTCACGGTCAATCTCAAGCAGGCTAAGAAATATGTCGTCTTATTCAGACAAAACGAAATTCATCTCACTGTATTTTGACAAAAGAGAGGGCTTAAATGAATGCACTTCTGATCGGTATTTATTGTAACAATATATATGTTTCACAATGACAATGGAATAATATATTTGCAACTAGTATGAAAACGAGTATCTGCCCGTCAATTTTTTGTTAAGATTATAATTTATTTCACATCATAATTTAAAAAAAAATACAGTGGAGCGCGTTCAGCAAATTTTGACCATTTATCCGATTTTTAAACTAAACCTCGGGTATATCAAATAATATTTATTGTATCAGATCGTCGATGTGTATTCACTCCCGGGTAAGATTAATTAGGGATTGCATCACTGGTTGCACAGCTGCAGGTGTGACAACACATAATCAGCCAGGTTGTACACACGCAGCAACATTTCGCTTGTACTTGTAGTTGTGAAAACGACCACCAACCAGGTCCACCAATAAACTTTTTGTCCTGCCTTGTCTAGATGTTTACATCTGTCAACAATCCGGCGATGACTGCGAGTAGATTTAGTGCATGTAATGTAGGGCTATGATACACACAAACTTGTTCTCATCTGGACAGTTTAACATTGCAAACAATTTAAGCCATATCCTGATCAGCACGTTCATTCACAATTTAGCAAATTTTAACCACGACAACACGGATCATATAGCTCAGGAGTCATGTCAGATGGATTCGGGGTCTCGCAAGCGCAACCACCATGTTTTTGTCATTTGAAGAAAAGCTCTGAATTTTGGAGAAGCTTGACAGAGTCACCAAGGCAGCTTAGTTGGCCTCTGGAACTGGCCAGACAGTTTAGTTTTGGTAGATCAGCCTTAAGTGACAAATATAACATTCGTCAGAAGCTGTGGGACTTCAAGATCCAGATGCAAGACACGCAGGTTTCCGAGAGACAACGGATGATGTGTGCGACGTCTGATGACAAGTAAGATAAACTGTTGCCACCTACAGAGCGGCAAGAAGGCGGATAAACTGTCCGGCGGATATCCTCACGTTCGGCGAGAGATTAACTGGTATATGTTCTTCAGTGTAATTAACGGTCTATATAAGTAAACAAGTATTTATCACATGCTGTTCTGTTCTTGCTCCTTTAATAAAAAAAGCTGAAAGCTAACCTAAGTCCCTGACACTGTGCCACTATTTATAGTGGTAATACTGGGCTATCGAGATCAATGATGTTATTTTACATATGACCGTTCATCCGAACGTTCACTTATCCGAACACCCCCCCCCCCCCCTCCCCACCCCCGAGATATTAAGAAGAACGGCGCTCCACTGTAATATAATAATAATTTCGAAATAGCAGTAAATAAAGGCAAACAGTTAATAGAAACCCATATTATTACGGGAAGAGAGGGAAGAACGAGAGAGAGATAGACTATTTTATAAAACAACGTGCAGTACCTTTTATATAGGTTCCAATAAGGAATTAACATTCCATTGCTTATTACTAGTAGTAACATTAATCCAGAAGTAAAAATCCAGCCACCAGACCGAGAAAGAACGAACATAGACAGATTCCATTTGATTTTACAATACCTAATATTTCATGTAAATTAAACATCATTCATTCTGTGTTAGTAATATCCATTTCCACATTTTTAAAGAATATATATGACTATTTTGATTCTTAAATCCATTGGCTATTATGTGTATATGTTATTACTAGGTTTCGCATATTCAGTTGGTGTCCATGTATATTCTATACAAGCATATATATTTTTGTTGAAACAGAAGAAAGTATGACACGGACAAAGAAGTTAACCAAGCATATCAGAATTACAACAATCATGTAAAATGTTGCCTCACACTCAACCTACAAGAAGCAACAACACAAGCTATATGTATTCTTTTGGTGTAATCAATCGAATCCTGTGTATACCTGCATCGAATTGGTTCTGTGGGACGATCTATTGAGAATTGAAAGGCAAACAGTGATATTATGTAGTTAAAATGACTATATGTGTCGGAAGATGTAAATACAAATTAAATTGATTTCTCCATGAAAAAATCATTGGTTATCATGATGAAAAAAAAAATGTTGAGCCTTACATTTAATAAGCAATTTTTTCTTATTGAACAATACGCACTTTACACAGCCCTTTACCTACAGGCTTCTTCCTATAAGTAGCTTCTTCAGAAGCGCAAGATTTCTGACGACTAGGGAGCACACCTCTCATGATGAACTGCAAACGTACTTACATTTATTTTTTTCGGGCAAAACATTGTCCCTGAAAAGTAATTGCCGGCCTTAAATGGACACTGGTCTTGTTCAGAGGCCTGGTGTCAGTGTAGTTACCATATTTGCCGCGAGATGTCTGTTCGCGTCGCTATATTTGTTGCATTTACCAGTCATATTGCCTGGAGATTGTATGAATTATCTGTTTGTGTATGTGCTGATAATGTGATTAATTCCTCTTTAAATTTGTTTTTTCTTTTATATATGTCTGTTTCCATAAAAGACACCAAAAGTTCCCGATTTGTCCATTATCATTAAAGCCGATCACCGTTTCTAATTAACGCTAAATTATCACTAATAAAGGCTAACACTGTCAGGGCTGTCAAGCTACGTACAAATGGAACCGCTTACAACAAGCGGTACAACTTGGTACGGTGAGAGTCTACCCCTGGTTGAACACAACTGTTTAAATAAGTTTGTGCCCATATTTCTTGTGTAGCATGAAGGCACGAAGTGATGGTGTGAAGGGTTGCAGTCTGAAACTACTTTCAAGCCAAATAACGCTCCTTGCTTTCATTTTTGAAGCGCTTTTAAGTGCGTCCCCAATGTTACCAAAACACCCTTCTGAGATAATCTTAATAGTAAAATAGTACTCACTCTTGTCGACAAGTATGAATTCAGTGCAATATGCTTGGCAGTAAATGTCACGTACCAGTATAAACAAGGTCGGAATCGCTTGGATACGATTTGTCAAGCTGATTCTGTTAAACGTCGGAAAGAAAGTTTCATCAAAACAAATTACGCACTGACGTTATACGTACCAACCCCCAATATTTCAATGGAACCAATATTTCCAGCTGTACGAGGTGTAGAGTTAATGAAATAACCATCTTGTGTTTTGTTTATAGAAGGGAGGGAAAGTGTAAGAAAAGGAATTCCGCTGTGCCGTTACAAGTACCAACCCTTCGTATATCGATGGAACCAATGTTACCAGTTGTACGTGGTGTACATTTAATGGAAAAGCCACTCGCATTTAGTAGAACAATGTTACCAACTGCACGCGCTGTAATAAAAAAATGAACAGCCACATGAAACACCGGGGTAACTAGTTTCGACAGGTCGGCGCAGAGAGATTTTTGTTGACAACTGCAATTTCTCACCGTGATTTCCCGTAAATTCTTCTTATGGTGCGTGATTGTGGAGATTGCGCGTGTCCCATATCACATATTCTTGTCTACAGCTGCAATCTCTCGCCGTGATTCCTCATAAATTCTTATTTTTGTGCGTAATTGCGAAATTGTGCGTGCCCCACCACCCTATTGCATCTAAAGAAACTTTATAAACACAATCCTTTTATCGGCGATGTTTTCATTTGTGTCGCTGATGAGTGACAGACTGATTTATTGTTTCGACGCCGGATGAAAGCAGCATCTAAAATACGCCCGGGCGTCTATTCTAGGAAATACGATAGTTAAAGTTGACTATTACCTTTATTTCCAGAACAAATTAAAATATGTATGAAAAGGTACATAAATGCGCTAAGGCTGACCTTACAAATTTGGTTATCAAAATTTTCTTTATAATAAAAAATATTTATCTTAATATTTAAAAAAAGATAATAATAAAAAATTATTAAAATAATTATTAATCACGTACCTTTTTAATTACTGGCACTGATAATAATTTTGGGATGGATAATAAACTTAATTATTGATTCAGAACTTTCAGATATATAATATACAAGGATTGCTGTTTGTTCAACGATTAGGCACTTTTTTTTCTCTTTTGGTACACTAATAAAGGCATCAGCGCTACCTAGAGGCCGTGGGCTGACTTCTGTCCACCCAGTCTTTTTTTTTAAGAAGGGATGTATGACCAAATATTATCAAACTTGGCCATCAATGCATACGATATGGACCGTTTAATCTTTCCATTTTAGTCATCAATGATCGTTCAAGTTCATCAAGACCTCAAGCGCCCCCTGCCAGACTGGCCGTTGTCTACTTGGACTTAAGTTGTCAATTAGAACCTTAGCTTTAATGTAATATCACAAATGTAAGCTTTTAAGATGAAATGAAAATATAGCAGTTTATATGAGGTACGTGATTAAATATATTTAGCCCGACCTTTCCATCTGTTACAGTATAGGTCCTGGAACGTGTATTAGAATGTTCCGGTTTCATCAATTTGGTCATCAAGCGGCCTTGTTATAGTGAACAGATACACTTGGGCAGTGTTTACCAACATACAGCAATAACAATCTGTTAAACGGTCACATACGAGGTAATGAGACTGTGATCTGAGGTGATTTTTGCTGGAGAACTTTTGCACTAAGCAAAACTTAACTGACAGTACGAAACAATAGGCATAATATTGCTTCTGATTATGCCTCTTTAAGTTTTAGATATGTATATGAAACCTCAAAAACACATGGGAAGGACCACTCTTTTTCAATTTAACCAAACTCGCTGTCCCCAATTAGTTTTGCATGAAACATGGTGAGAATGTGTTAACCATTTTTATAAGCAGCTGACTCACTAAATTGTGATGTGTATCAAACGGATGGATCTACGGCAGGATAAATATGTTCATTTTTGAGTCTTAGTCACTTGCCATCGATTAAACAAAATAATTAAACACAGCAACACAATCTTATTTCTTGCGCACTATTACATATATAGCATATATTACTGTACCAGCGTTGGTTTGCAGGTTTTTATGTCAGTGCGTTTGTCCAGGGTTTCCTCCTAAAAAACGTCAAAGAATAGAAATAGAAAATGTCAGAATGGCATAACAAAATATCAGGAGGATTATGAAAGATCAGAAGTGATTCTATTTCTGTTAACAAAACCTGGTTCATAAATAGTATGCTGCTCCAGATCAGAACTAAACAATATATACGTACAATTCTTTCCTCTCTTATCGTAAAACCGTGCACGGAAAATAATCCGTAATGAAATTCAGTAATTTCCATCGCAATTTTTACTTTTCGAATGCTTGTTTCTCACCACCCTCATGGTTGATCGGTGCATCATAACAGATCGCAGTCCGCTTGAAAGCGTTCATCGTCACAGTACATGCAGGAGGCAATAATAAGAGTGTACTTTTTTTAAGTACGGGTGATTTGGCAGTGCAGCTGAACGCTGCCATTAAGTACGCCCTATCGGCCTGTGTAACCTACGGAGAAATATACTGACTTCTCTGGTCAACAGAGACAACATCAGGTCTCAAAGCCGGCAGATCGTGGAGGGGGGCGATGAGGTTCTGAACTCTATTTTCTAATCCAGCCTGAGCGTTCTGCTGATATAATGGGATGGCCTGGCCCCACGGCCATGTATTAATCCTTGTGGAACCTATAGGATTCCTTGGTGGCATGAACCAGCGATGATAACACACAAAGGACCACCAAATGCCGGGCTTCACTGACAGATGAATAACAACAATAATAAATGATGAGTGTGCTACTACAAGAAAATTTGTCAAAGGTATAAGGTTATTGGTATCACTTGTAGGTGACATAAGGAATGGCCCTTCCCTAGTTATAGAACTGTTTTGAAAAATTATAAAAAATAATAGCCTTCTTATATATATTTCTGTGAATATTTCAATTATTATATTGAATAGATTATATAATAAGGTGCCAGAAAGGTGTATTTTATTGTACGAAGGGTTATGTGGTATTAAGATTTAAGTGGATATTATCACTATTGCCGAATAAACTAAAGATATTCCCAGTTCAACAGCCGGTGAAGGATTGATCAATATGATGTGAAAACCCTGATAAAAATCAAAATGGGTCGCCTCTCTCAAGCCCCTGGCATTTCTTTACACAACATTGACCCCCCGCGCCGTTTCGTTGATCAGTCTTAACTTTAGCCTAGAGTTTATGGTATAGCTAGCCAGAGAGAAAGGTGCTCGGTTGTAAAGAGGCTGCCGTTAGACAGAGGGGGGGAGGGGGGTTACTGAACAAGTTGTTAGCAGAGACCCCTCGGTGAGTTGGGGAACTGTTTTCAAAAGAGTGATATGGGTCGGACAGATAGAGATGGCTTCGGATAAGAACGAGAGTGGGGAAGTTTAAGTTAAGTAAACATGGCTGCCGACCGTGGACCCACGGGAAATCTGAATGGACCTGGCGTCCATTTAGCGGATTCCGCTGTTCTCTACATAAGTTACTTTTATTGTTGTGACATGCTTTTTATATCACTTTTGAGAAGTTGTCATTTTTCGTGACTGAGTATAAGAAGCAGTTGTGCGGTTGGAACTTTCCACTAATTTAATCAAATTCCTCCAACCCTCAACCCCCCCCCCCCCCCCCCCGCCCAAGACGAACATGTGGAGCGACTGTTAAGCCCGGTTCGCTACATTTGTACGACTGGGACAGCTGACATGCCTCAGTAAAAAGTCCCTTTGCAAACTCATGTCTTCCATCCAAAACGATATGTGTGCTTAGAGTCGATGCGCTGTTTCAACGGTGATAAACTATCGACTTTTGCGACGATCGAAATAATCACTGATTCCGTGTCGACATATTCCATGATTGCGTGGTGGGTGAGGAATGGTGCGGAGAATCGATCCGGAAAATGAGAGATGAAATACATAAATAAAAATATATAAAACATATATGTATGTAGTAAGCAATTTGAGGTATTATATGTGTTCTGTGCGGAGAGTTTACAAGCCGTGTGATTGCAGTGGTGCCTACGTTTTTCACTAAGTGGCTTGAGAATGATTAGTCATACGATTAGTTTCCCCCCCCCCCCCTGTCTCTCTCCTACATTAACAAGTTCATATTAAATCGTACGAACCGCACAGTTAATACATTTGTTATTTCAAGGATAATACACTGTGCATGCGTGTTTTGTTAAAGATACATCCAAATATTATAGGCATGTAAACTTAATTGTTCCACATGCGGCGTATCTTCCTTTGTTCTAACTGTACGTTCAAATCTGCTTGCATCACAGGGACATGAAAAGTGACCATGCAAGTGAAGTTGTATAGCGACTTTCCAAATATGGCAAAGGACCGGTACGCTGCCAAAAAAATGACACGCGTGACCTTCGACCAAGGAGGCGGAGCATATGGGACAAATCAGTTATAGCCCAATGAAATATAATGCAAGCCATGAGATTTGCTCGGCTTGTGTCAAATCATGGCAGGCTCGCCTAAACGAATCGCCTGCCATGTGACACAAGCCTCGCAAACCTCACGGCTTGCATAACATTTCATTGGGCTATAACCAATACTTAACTTTCTGTCAATTTTTTAAAGATTTATTACTCTTAATCAGGTGGTTAATGAATAAACAAAGGTTTTAATTAGAAATAACCCACACACGCATCGTCAAAGTGGAATACGTAATGTACCTGAAATTGCTCATCGATAATTAGCCCTAGTTCTGAGAAAACATATTTTTTTTGTCTATGTTAAAAATGTTAATTATATATCGGGTATTTATTTTTAATCATTAAAGAACTTATCGATGCCTTAAAATGTCATTTACATTTCCCAGAAAAGAACTTGACTGTACAGCAGGGAGAACAGGACTTGTGAAAGCAGGTTTTTGGATATTAGTTCACTCTTCATTCACCAGATGGCAGAACAGTACCCACTCCTTGAAAGGAACTTCAGGTTTGTCAATATTTGGCGGTTTCCCTTATGACATTGACTATAGATATCTTTCATTTCAGTCGGTGTTCGGCTGTTGTCCTGGACACCTCGTTATACCTGGAACTTGTGATGTATTATGACATTCAATTTGCGTTACAACCGTTGGTGTGGAAATTAGTTAAGGAAGTAACAGGTAGGTGGCACCATCGAAAAACCCGAGCCTTCTTCTTTTAAGTACTTCATACAAAACTAAACAGCTGCACTCTAATGAGTGCTAGCCTCCACCATTTACTTATTCGGTCCATAATGCGAGGTTCATTCATGAATAAGTGACTGTACATTTGTGAATATTCAATGATGACGTCCATGGGTCCGGATCACGTGCCGGATCCACACCAAATTGATTCCCCCTTGGCCCATTCCCAAAATGCATTAAAGATTCCATGAGATTCCGTTCATAATTGCTTGGGTAATGTTATGAACAATCACACCAACACACACACGAACGGGAATGAATGCACAACCTCCCCGCGGAGGTAACGACGTTGTTGGTCATCACAGTCCGTGTCAAATGAGTATTGGTGAGTCGGCTAGGGTTCAGATAAAACAAGACATGGATAAAGACGGGTATAGGTTATTGTTTGCTAACATATTTCGGGTATAGTTTATTGTTTGCTTACATCCTTCGGGTATAGTTTATTCTTTGCTTACATCCTTCGGGTACAATTTATTGTTTGCATACATTCTTCGGGTATAGTTAGACGTTAATTTACATACTTCGTTACATACCTCCATTGGTATCACACAAAATCATTACGTGATGTGTCCACATGTATACAAGAGCAATTTACAAATGCACAGGTTTGGGTCAATTCCATGTTAAACTAAAGTACGGGCAGTCGACAAGCGACTACGTGTAGTCGCCATATCACAGAGGCATGGGTAGAGTGCAGAGCAGCAGGTGGCGCCACCTGTCTGGTCAACAACAAAGCTATCCAATACGGATAATAATGCATCATATCAGGCTGATACCTCCATCCACTCCTGAGAAATGAGCGACTTTTACCTAAAACAAACAGACGGATGGATGCCAAAGAAGTTCAAGATGGAGGTATCCAAGATTTATGGAATTTCAGGCCAATACGGCAAATCTATCATGAGAAAATAGCATTAATTTATTCTATGAAAACGGGAAGGTAGGTGGCGCCACCTGTCTGGTCCACCAGAAAACTCTCTAAGACGGATGTACATGCCAAATTTCAGACCAATACATTTGACCACATGAGCTATTTTCACAAAAAAGCAAACGTACGGATGGATCGTAAACGATTGCAGATGGCGCCACCAGTTTTGAATACCAGATGGATGTATCCAGGATCTATGGACGTGCACAATTTTAGCCCAATACATTACCCCGATCACTAAGACAAACAGAAGGCAAACGTATGGATGGACGCCACGCAAAAATCATTGTAGGCAGCGCCACCAGTCCCAAGTACGAGATGGCGAGATCAGAGATCTATAGACATGCACAATTTTAGCTAAATAGATTGAACCACTCCTGAGGGAGCAGCTATTATAAAAAAGCTGCCCAGATTCAAACTGCACAATAAGGACTGCTGGTGGCACCACCAGTCTTTGTTTCGCAGTATAGGTAAACGTATAACTATGCTGTTTTTCGGAAAGATTGATCCAAGGATCTGAGAGGAGTTCTCCGGAAACAAACGGCGGCGGCGGCGGAACCCGGGGGAAAACATAGTATCCGCAAAACTGTGTATTGGCGGACACAATTATACTCCACATTTCAGTCTACGACGGGTGTAAGATTTAGAAAAACTGAATTGCACAAATCGATAGTTACAATTGCACATTTCCATTTGCAGCTGTACAACCAGGGGTCAGCTGTAAGTTAAAATATAATCTGCTGTATTTAACCTACTCTACTACCTTTCGATCTTTTAAACACACTGATAATCAAAAGTTACAAAATTTAATGAAATTCCAAATATGACCAGTGCTGACAATTAGCATGTTCGGTGTATAAAATTAAGGAAGAATGGAAACCTGTACATTCATTGACTGTAGACATTATATTTTCACATTTACATTCTTATTTTAGTATGTAAATGATAATATAGATATAAAAAATAATACATAGTAAGGAGAGAGATATGACGCATTGCGTAAACTGCATATTCTTGGAATATCGTGGGCTTAGAATTAATTTCGTGGTTTCTGAGCAAACTCATTTGGTGAGTACTGGAGATCTGGGACCACTCAGTCCACACGAAGTCAGATCGGACAACTCGTAAATTTGACAATGGGACCCACGATCTCAGTCCATTTTCAATTGGGACCTACGATCTCGGACCACTATTTCTAACCTCCTCAGAAAAGTCGATCTACTCATATCGTTGTAAAGTATGCGCGATCCACAATGGGACTCCTTGGTAATACATATCTAAAATCTATCTCCTCTGCCCTATATATAACTCTTTCCTTCATCCCACGTGATAGTGACATCACCATATATACCAATTAGATTGATATGCCTGCACCGGCTCAAGGCAGAGATCAGTCCTGACTAGATGCCCTTGTGCTGATTAATTAATTTGTTTTTTTTTAAGCTTCTAAGAATGAAAGGAAGCCCTGCTCATTCACCGAATTAATACTCTGTGATGAGGCGACATGGCTAAATACCCCTCTGGCCCATAACAGGTACATGCCCACTAGACCAGGGCAGTGTTTATATAACAGTTGTTCCATAACGATTCATACTCTACATTTTTCATTCTGTATCCTAATCACAGTTACTGTTCACTTGTGAACATGTCAACCCCAAATTCAAAGAGAAAAGATTTGACATTAGCTCAAACATTTGATCTCATTAAAGAATGTTTTCTTAAGATGATAGTATTTAAATTAGTGACGTACAGTCTTTGCTTAATACCACATGCTGCGCTGCCATTTTGTGATTATAAGATATAAAAAAATGAACATATATATATATATATATAGAGAGAGAGAGAGAGAGAGAGAGAGAGAAAGAGAGAGAGAGAGTTCAGCTATCTGATAGACCATCTGCACACAGCTTCCTTTTGTTGTGTTAATTTTTTTTATACTTTTAGGTAATAAAATACATATTTTCTAACAGATGTCCTGGTAATTAAAAATAAGTTGTCACTAAAAATCTCCATTAAATAAAGATAATAAATGCAATTAGTTAATTTAGTAATCTCAAAACATGAGTAAATATAGCAATATATCATACTAGGGGGCAGCACTCTATGTGCTGGCCATTACCTCCATATAGTGGGCACTTCTATAAAGTGGGCACTTTGGTCCAGTCCCAAGGGTATCCACATTACAGAGGTTCTACAGTATATATATATATATATATATATATATATATATATATATATATATGTTGTTAAAGATGTATCATTTCAATACTTTGAAGGCATAAACAAATAATTACGCAAATTCATAATAAAGTATACCGGGTAAACAGAGACTCTTCGTGGCGGAGCGACATACTTGTATATAGGGAACTGTTATACAATAGGAAGGTTAAAGTGCTGACAGGTTTATTCTCTAATTCCATAACCTCATCTTTTTGTGGAGCAGTCCCTCAAACGATCCATCACTCATCCTGAACTTACATATACGGTAATTATGACGATCTGCCACCAACAGAGTATCATGACCTAACATAGACACATCCCATGGCCACTTAAAGTGGTCGTTGTCAGCACAGCCTGTCAGAGTGTACAGCAGGGTCTCTTCTTCGTCGTATACACTCACAGTGTTTGTGTTTTCCGAGGCCACTACGATCCTGTATGATCCAGCGTATGGAAGGACACGGATACGTCCAGGTGCTAGTGAACACTCCACAGCTGTCATGTCTGTCTCAAGACAACGGAACACCTTCCCGTCTTGAGGTACCTCGCTGAGTAAAAACGTGTTGTTGTACGGATTATATGTGAAAAGAATGTTTCAAGGGATATTTGTTATATGTTGTGTCGTCCTGTTGAATCTATCAGCTGGTATACGGATTACCGTAAGATGGTCCTCACACTGAATATAAATGTTGCCATCACCTGCAGTAACATTCCTGACTTTGTCAGCATCTCCCGACCCGATACAGTAGTACGATGCCACAACGTTTCCATTTCCATCATATCTAGTCACGTGATCACGGTTCCGAAACGCTGCTACGGTGGTGAAATCATCCATTATTTCTAAACCCAGGGGAACGCCGACCTCTTTGCAGTCTGTGGCCAGAAACTGTCTGACCAATTTTGGGTTCTCTGATATATCTCTAAATAAAGTGTCCTTTAACTCTATCTCAATTTCAGGGGCATCGATCTTGTTATAATATTGTTGGAGTAATAGTGGCTTCTCGACTCCCTTCAGAATATTTTTCAACTCCGGTTTCATGGGTATTCCCGGTATACGGTCTTCAGCGGCTCTCATCTGCCTGATTGACTTGTTCAACTCGGTATTAAATTCAAGAATTTGTGTCATATTTTCATTTGTAAGTTTTTTTCTTTTCTAATTCAGCGAATGCCTCCGGTAGATTTTGGCTTTCAAATTTATCAAATGAAGTTTTCAGCTCTTGTAATGTTTGTTTCCTGTACTGTCGGATAACCTCAGCTACTTCTCTGTCTATATCCTGCTTCATGGCATCTGCAGCTTGTTTCACCTCCATATTCATCTCCATATTTTGCCCATTTCTTATTTCAGCAGTTACCCGCTTTTTCTTGATATTTGTCATCACCTAACTCCCTCTGACGTTCTGCCACACATTCTCTCAATTTCTTCATACCTTCATCTACTTCGTACATGTCATGCTCATGGTGAACCTCTGACAAAAAACAATCAACGCAAACTCCCGTGAAGCACGTGATGCACACGTATGTAATCGCATTTCCGTGCACTTCACACAAATCTGACACAAATTTGTGTGATTTCGTTATTTTATGATTTAGATGATATTGGTGGCAAAATGCACACAGTCTCCGGTCGCATGTTTCACATTTAACTTTTGACCTGGACGTCTGACCTTTCACCAGACAGGCCTGACACACAAACGGATCTCCGACGGCCCTCATCATTTCTTCTAATTGAAGGACTTTAAAATCATCAAATAAACCATCAATACCATCGGCAGGAACTTTCGTTTGTTGACGACAAACTGGACACTCTATGTTGCCAGTAAGCGGGCGTGTATCAACCCATGATCGGAGACATTCCCGGCAAAACGAGTGGAGACAGTTCAGGGATTTAGGCTTCCTGTCACTCTTTTTCTCAAGACAAATCTCACAAGTCAACATGGCCGCCATGGCGGACAATGGCTTCAGATTTCTGAAATGAAGGGAAGCAAAGAATATTCACAAATGCACGTGATAATTTTACATTAGATTAATTGAAGTGTGCATTAAATTCTAATTTGAATTGTAAACATATTTATTAGTTAACGATAGTTTAATAATAATATTAATAATTATATATATATATATATATATATATATATATATATATATATATATAGATAGATAGATAGATAGATAGATAGATGGTATAGCCATATTAGTCTGAAGTCGAAGTATCGGTAAGTGAAGGTAAAGAGGTTAGGACAAATCGGGAAATGAAACTCATAAATAAATTAAACTGTATATACAAAATATTAGTTAAGAAGAAGGCTACCTGATACATTTTAAGCATTTTCTGTATTATAATAACCCATGCTAAACAACCGGTGTTCACGTTTTGTTTCCTGCAAACTTTTTCATCCTACATTTTATATCACTCAATTATCATCTATATTATCACTTTGCTTTCTTTTTATAAAAGATTATTTTTATGGAGGTAACCGACCCGATTTTGTAATGCTCTCTTATCTAATTCTTAATCTACGTATGTACATCTGCAGAGTTCCAGTTCGGTTTGGGACTACGTGACAGGGCGATGGCACTCGTTTCCTGTCATATCATTATGTATCCTGGTGTCAACCAGGTTAGGTGTCTACCGTAACTGCAGGTCCTGGGTGTGTAATCATTCCCATTGCTCGGCCATAACACCGAGGAACTCCAAAAGACGCATTTGTTTGTGAGTGATACACATTTGTCGGACAGAGCCTTCCCATTAAGCCTGCAGGGCGCTCACACTGGGCGGGGGCAGACCGTAAAAATCTCTTCGCCCTTGCTGAGATTTGAACTCAAGAAACCCCAGCTTTGAGTCCTGTGTTCTACAACTGAGCAATAGAAGCCAGACACTTTGTTTTCTTCATTTTTCTGTTACCTGCACACTTTTTACGCTGTTCAATAATCTTCATTATTATTTGTATTGAGAAATTTTCCTAGGTATTAATAATAATAATAATCTAGTTATATATATATATATATATATATATATATATATATATATATATATATATATATATATATATATTATGGCCCTGCGCGGAGCGGGTTTTGACCGACTAGGATTCTGTGCGGGACGGGACGGGCTACAACTAAGAAAGTTCGGGGCGGGGCAGGCCGAAATAAAGTATGTGCGGGGCGGGCTGCGGTTTTATTATCTTCTTTATTTCTTAAAAAGAAACTGTCATTTGAAGACATTGATATTTTTTTAATAAAATGCTTCCAGGTGGTGTGAAAATAGTATTATGAAGATAAATATTAATACACTTTAATTTATTGCTGTTAATACCTAATACTGACTGACAACAACAACACTATGCAAATATGTTTCTTTTTTAGGTATAAAGTCAATTTTTTATACAAAATAGATGATGCACTATTAATCTGAAATCTAAATCTTAAGGAAATTTTCTTGCAGTGAGAGCTGGTAATAACTTTGTACAAAGTTACAAGGCCTATTGGTGTATATGGACTGTGACCCTGTACTTGTGTCAGGTCTACCATATTGCAAAATATCGCTGTGCGTGAAGCAAGGGCTTGAATACCTGTGATCTTGTAATAGACACTGTGTGGCTACAGCTGGCTCTGCAGGTGAGTCATTGACCTAGAACTGCACAAAGCCTAACGTGGACTCCTTATCTAATTGTAATTCCATGTGCTCTCTATTTATTAATTGTTACTGACATTGGCAACTGGCTGGCCAAATCCCTGTTTGGCTACTGCATAATATGGCGATGACTGCTATAAGAAAACACCGCTCTTTTCATGTCTTTCTCATTAAACATCCTGAACCTAAAGCCACATTGGTCAGATTATCATAATAATATCTCTTCACTCCCTTGACCGCTTAATTAGTTTCAGTTTCAGCTAATTAGCAGATTATGACTGAAAATATTTTAAACAGCATGTGTTCATGGCTTTGGTGTGTTATAGTATGTATGGGGACGTAGAGACGAGTCGTCCATGAGCCCAGCTGAATTCGACATACAGGTGACACAGTGTCTTATCTCCTCCGGAAACTTGGTGAACAGAACTTGTGTATCAAATTTGAGGGCACATGTTTAATAGTATAAAGTTATTGCATCACAAGAATGATATAGCCGTTATATTCGAACAACTTATAATGTGACCGATTTACCATAAAGATAAAGGCAAAGTTCACAACATTTCAGAATTCTCTGAAACTTGGGAACAAATGACTAATACACTAGACAGGTATCAGGTTTAAAAAATCATTTTGTTTAATCTGACCTTGGAGATTAAGGTGGAGGTCACCAGATTTTGACTTTGCCAAGTACCATGGTAAATCTAGGAACACATGGGTCTAAACGCTCAACTGAATTTTTTATACGGATATTTTAATAAACGTTTTCAAATTGTGGGTCCTGTGATCTTGTCCTTGACTTTGTGACCTAAACATCTGAGAACTAACAATAACTTTCATCATTCTGATTTGAATAACAATCCTTCTGCCCATTCTTGACAGACCTAAAACAAAGGCCGGTCAGGAAGACCCCCCCCCCCCCCCCCCCCGCAATAGGCCCAGAGGCTTTCAGTGCAGACTGGTGGATGGTTAAATATACCACAAAGGAGCTGTTAGCATGCAGACAGAGAAGACTGACTCCAAACTGAATTGAAACGACTAAACAAAGATGTTTAGCTTTGATCAGTGTCATTCATGAATAAAGATATAGGAGTGGAGCATTCCAAGCAACAGTGGCATAAGTAAATCTGAAGTATTAAACTTTAAGCCTGGCCACCAGATAAATCAGAAGGATGGTCCTGTGACTTTGACTTTTACCTTGTGTTCTCAAAATCATATACGGTTCTGCCCCTATTGTACGGTAATCCATAAGTCGAAGATGAAAGATATGGGATAAAAAAACTTTTCCTTTGTGGACGAAAGGACGGATGGATGGATGGACTGACAGACGAACAGACGGTATAACACAGTACTTAATGGGGTAAAAAACACACCAGCTTTCAAGACATTAGAAGATATCACAGCTTACATGACTGTTTTCAGTTGACAGTGTAAAAGAAATCGTAAACATTAGAATTAATAAAAAAAAAATAGGAAGTGCCACTAGTTTTGGGAACAGACAGAATAGATATTGTCATGGTCAATATTCAAACCGCTTCACGACAATCGGTGCATTAATTATCAAGATAATGTAAGATTTGTATTAGAATTTTAATTATTCGGGGGGGGGGGGGGCGGTACTTTCTAGCACAATACTCCAGAGGATTTAGGTCGCGGTGACTTTGTTTCAGGCTTTGAAGGGGATTTATTATTGAACTCAAAGAAAGTACACTGAGAAGTTGCTATGTGAATCATTTGTGATTTTTGCTGTGCAAACAGACGGCCAGATGCACGGACGGACGACGAACACAGCGTCTTTCCTATTTCTAGGGTAGCCTTCAATCAGCCGAACTTGGAATGAGAAAAAAAAATACAGGTGTTACCAGTCTTCAAGAACTAATGAATCTATCCCTAGCCAGGAAGCAAAATAAAAATCATGGCAATCCGGTTAAAAAATGGCAGTTAGCTTATTTAAGATATACTAAGCGAATTTTAAGACAAGTTAGACGCTTCTAGGTCCGACCTTTACATGTTTAGCCTTGTTAATGGACGCCATATAGCAAGTGATCACTTTTGCTCAGCTTAGCGAATAAATCGGTGTGTGTGTGTTTATAAATCGGCTGTTATTAAATCAAAAACAATTATATTTTGGTAATACTTGCACCCTGATATCAATAAATATTTGTATGACTATATCGCATATCTTCTACCCCCCCCCCCCCCCCCCCAGTTGCTAAGCTGATAATCGTAATCTCTACTATTAAATCATAAACACATTTCTATTGGTTATGTTTGCACCCTAATATCAATAATTAAACGTATAAAATTATACAAATATACTCTACCCGTCCCCCCCTCCCCGGCCAGCTCAGCTGATAAATATCATATCAATTATTAAATCAATAACATTTTTTGTTGGTGTTGATTGCACCTTGATAGCAATAACCATATGTGTGTTTATGACACGAATCCTTTAACCAACCCCCGGCACTGAAAATCCTGCAACCACTTGTTTAATAGGATTTAGCCAGTAATTATATATTATACAGAAACCCCAGTACATTGATATAGTTAATTTTTTTTTAAATCCAAGCCAACTTTATTGGAACAAAAGAGGTCAAATGATGGTCGTAGTCATGTTTGAGGTTAATACGGAATGAGGTTTGATTTTTTTAAACTGATGAACCCATTGTATTGGCTGTGCCCATAAATAACATATCAAATTTGTCCCAGCCATTTGTTGTTCAATAACAGATTCATATCCCGCCCTAGACAGTCTCAGCAGCAAAGTTTAAGGTTATAATTTGGGAGTGTATTAAACATAGACAGTTTACTGGCTGTGGTTTTGTGAGTGGGAATAACGACATCGAGGCACGTTGTTGCATATGAAAGGGGAAAACCCAGCGTAAGGTGTAATATAGCATTATCCTACTCGCTTGCAAAATAATATTTTTTTTTTTTTGCTGTTTAATTTTGTTTAGATGACGTGGTCTGACAAGAGATTACTCCTTTATAGGCTATAAAGCCACATTATTGGCAAGCAGGCTAAACTTACCGTCCAATTTACAACACCTTAGGCTTTATCGTCTGCTGAGTTTGTCCCGAGTTTCCCGACTGACTACCGGTTATTGACGTTGCCTCGTTTTGGGTTATACACGAGCACTGCTTGTAGCTTATCGCTGTCACGCCACACAATTTCTCATTGACATTAGAATGAAGTAGGTCACGCGTTTCTGTGGGAAGCAGAAACCACGGCTTGTGCATGCATCTAAAAATATAGCAGTTATATATTTCATCCCCTATCTCTTCAACATTTACCACACCTTACCTTGTTTCAGTCTGTCAAAATATGAAAACCTAAATTAAACTTAAGATAAATAATCACTCCCTGTTCGCTAGGAAGCTTAGCTTGCTAAGTGTAACTATTCATACTCGGGTCCACCTGACTCTTCTTGAGCTTAGCATATATATCAGTATTGAAGCAACGGCCTTAGAGTTCAAGCGCTTTGCTATTTTTATATATTTTGTAGTTAGGCCTCAAAGTCTTGTTGACCCCTTCTCAATAAATCTGTCTTTCCCTGAAGATCAAATATTTCAAATATATTCGTAAAAACCTATAAAATAATAATAATAATAATAATAATAATTATAATAATTATAATTATAATAATGATAATGATAATGATAATAATCAATATTGTCAACAAATTTAATAATACTTAATTTATGTTTTCGACCATGGAACACAGAATAGATTAGAAGATATTTAGAGATTATGCAAAAGAAAATGTCAGATATGGAATCCAAAATAGAACAGTTACAGCAAGAAAACAAAAGATTAAAGACCAAGGTTAATAAACATGAGGAACAATTAAGGAGAAATAACCTGATAGTTTATGGTCTAGAGAAGGAGAATGGTAGGGAAAGTTGGGAGCAGTGTGAAGAGAAAGTTAGAGAAGTGATTAGGGAAAAGTTAAATATGAAAGATGAGGAAACCAATATAAACATCGACCGGGCTCACAGACTTCCATGGAATGAAATTGGTAAACCCAGACCAGTGATAGTCAAGTTTAAGCGCTATAAGGACAAGGACCTTGTTCTGCAGAATGCACGCAAGACTTTTAGAAACAAGAAATTCCCTATCTTTATACAAGAGGACTTTGCAGAACATATCAGGCATGTCAGACGTAATCTGAAAGTCAAGTTGACAGAGGCTATTGAAGGGGGACTGAAAGCATCATAAAGATACGAAAAACTTGTCATTGAAAGTGAGGTTTATAAGTGGAACGAAGAGCAAAACTGTGTGCAAAAACTCAAAGAAACAAGAACCGTTTATAATTTCTCATTGACTGAAGATAAGATTACAATGTGTAATGAACATGCCTCCTTCAACTCTCAGTTACAACGTGTTAATTCCAATAGCCAAAATGTTTCAAATCTTTGTAATACTGTTATTAATTTGAAATCTCCGGTGAATAATGTTAATGATATTACTATTGCTGAAGAGGAGCTTTATCATTATAATGATGGTGATAGTAATAATGTTTCTGTCTCATGTGTTTCAGGTGATTCATTGACATTTTTGCACAGCGCAGTCTTGCACTCTTACTAAAACCTTAAACGGGGGAACCAGAACTGATGGCCAGTCTACTAACATAGACTCAACAAAAAGTGGTGAGTTTTTGACTAATGCGTTAGTTAAGAGAGATTCTACAGTAGTAAGTTATCACATTGATAAGAAACATTTTAGGTTACTAACCTGGAATGCAAATGGTCTCAGAAAACACATATGGCAAAATTCACAAGAATTTAGGGGCTCATTCTATGGGTATACAGGCTACTACTCAGTGAGGGATATAAATGTAAAACGTGGGGATATAATGGTTTATGTAAAAACTGCTTTAAAGATTATATTAAACTGTCATAACCAGGTATACAGATATGTTGATATTTATTTTAAAAGGGGATAAACTGGGACTGTTGAAAGATGTTTTATTACTGTCTGTATATATTGCACCTGAATATTCAGCTTTATACAGTGTTTTTGAGGAGGATAATGGCATTATTAGACTAGAAAATATTATATATGAATTGTTATGTGAATATGGTGATTTGGAAATAATAATGATGGGAGACTTTAATGCCAGAATGGGATATCTACAACATTATCTGGAAGATGATGATATTAAATATTTAGAAATATCTGAATACCCGAAGATAATTTTAGAACAAAGAGAAATAGTAAGGATCAAACAGTCAATAATTTTTGCAAATCACTACAAGAGTTAGGCATAATGCTTTATTTAAGAATATTAAATGGTCGAATCAAACCAGATGTTCGAGGTGATTACACATATTGTTCATCTATTGGCAAGAGCCAAATTGATTACATAATTGTTAGTTCAGGGTAATACTTTAAATTTAATAAACTGACGGTGTTAAATATGGACATGTCAGACCATTTTCCAGTGACAGCAGTAATGGTGATAACAACAAAAACAAATTCAAGTATTAATTTGGATAATAAGGAAGAAATTACAGTATAGAAACAGAAAAGCTAATAATTACTGTTGGGATGAAGATAACACAGTTAAAGAAATGCTAAGTGTTTTTTACGGTATTGTTAACAATGATCCTAACAAGGCTGCTAAAACATTAGCACAAATTTAGCAGCACATTGCAGAAAATACATATATGAAGAAGACCAATTCTAAAAGGAAGTGTATCAAACAACCAGGATGGTGGGATGTGACAAGACTTGAGAAATATAAAGCTTTAATTAAGTTTAGATTGACTGATAGTAAAAATGATTTTATTGTCTATCAAAGAAAGAAGGAACATTTAAAAAAAAACTGTAAATTAAAAGGTGAACTGTATGAGAAGAAAACAACAGGACAGGTTTTATCATGTCAGACCACCAATGAAATGTGGCGCACAATGAAAGATATCGGGAGAGGCACATAGAGAAAAAATTATATTTCAAAACAAAAATGGTTTGATTATTTTAACAATCTCCTTGAAGATAATCAGATAAAGTTAGATCCTATATTTGAGCAGGAGGTTATAAAGGTGTTGAATTCAGATGCTAAATACCTTACAGGTCCAGAAAATGTAACTTTAAACAAGGAAATAACTATTACAGAAATAAGAACTGTGGTTAAACAAATGAAATCAGGTAAAGCACCTGGACCTGATGGACTGGTAACAGAATTTTTTAAAGATTTCATAGATGAATTACTGCCATTGTTGCATGCACTTTTTAACGGTCTGTTTAAACATTCAACATATCCAGGGGACTGGGCCAAAGCTATTATTATGCCTCTGTATAAGAGTGGCGATACTGAACATGTAAACAACTACAGAGGAATTTCTTTATTAAACTGTATAGGTAAAATATTTTGTAAAATTATGAATAACAGGTTTATAAGCTGGTTAGATGAAAGAGATATTTTAGCAGAGGAGCAAGCAGGGTTTCGAACAGGAAGATGTACAATTGACAATATGTTCACACTCATGGCAGTGATACAAAAATACATTTCCAGACAAAAAGGAAGAGTATATGCATTGTATGTCGATTTTTCCAAGGCTTATACCAGCATAAATCACAATGTTTTAAAATATGTATTATTAAAAAACGGAATTTCTGGAAACTTTTATATGACTTTTGAATCTATGTATTCTAAACTTAGGTCATGCATTTTAACAGAAAATGGATTAACAACATATTTTGAGTGCCACACTGGCACAAGGCAAGGATGCATGATCAGCCCCACATTATTTACTTTGTTTATGAATGAACTCAATCTACTTATTAAACAATCTAACAATAGGGGTATATTCTTATCAGAAGAAATGCCAAACCTATCTTTATTAATGTATGCAGATGATATAGTGCTGTTTGGCGATACATTTGGTCAGTTACAAAAGCATATAGAAACTCTAGAAAAATTCTGTCTGAATTATGGTATGAAAGTCAATCTGAATAAAACAAAAGTCATGGTATTTAGGAATGCTGGTAGGGTTAAAAATAATGAAAGGTGGAAATTTATGGGAAATGACATCCAGGTGGCAAGTCATTATAAATACCTTGGGACCATATACACAAGTTTTGGAAAATGGAACAAAACACAAAAATACCAGGTAAATCAGGCACAGAAAGCAGTTGGGATGATAAAAAGATACTGACTGAAATGCAAATATGTTACACCACAACAACTGTTTTATATGTTCGATATGATGGTTGAGTCCGTACTCTTTTATGGAAGTGAAATATGGGGGGTGGAATATCTGTGAGGAAATAGAGAGGGTAAATTTTGTGAAAACTTACTCCATTTAAATTCAGCGGCTCCTAACCCTGCTGTGTTAGGTTACTATGGCAGGTTACCTTTAAAGCTCAAGGGTATAATAAAGGTAATCTTGTACTGGATGAAAATATCACATATGCAAAACGGACGTTTACCCAAACAAGCATATTATTGTTTGTATCAAATGGACACGTCAGGAAGAATTAACTGGGCAACTAAGGTGAAAGAAATTTTATACAGATATGGGTTTGGGTATGTGGGGATTTTTCAGGATGTAGGTGATTGTAATACATTTATTCGAGAATTCAGACAAAGAATAAGGGACATTGGTATACAGGAATGGCACCAACAAATAACTAATAACAAGAGACTCAAAACATATGGGCATTTTAAATCAGTGTTGGAAATAGAAAAATACTTAACATGTATACCCCAAAAAAGGAACATACTGTACCTGGCTAGGTTTAGATGCTCAGTACATGATTTAGAAGTGGAAATGGGGAGAAGACATAAAATACATAGAGAGAACCGGTTATGCACATATTGTTTCAATAAAGGTTTTAACATTGTTGAAGATGAATATCATTTTATTATGGAATGTGGATTATACAATATTATCAGGAGAAAATATATAGAAAATGAAATAACAGGAGCTGGTATGGATAACTTAACATTACTGATGTCCAGCAGTAACATACAAGTTATAAACAGTCTGGCCTTGTATATTTATTGAGCAACTGAGAAAAGGAAAGTCTATATAGCCCAAGGAATTTATTAAAGGGACCTATTACTATACCCAATATGTTAAAGATACACTATGTATAATGTTCTCTCCTTAAAGTATAATGGTATCTTCCTATATATATATATATATATATATATATATATATATATATATATATATATATATATTTATTTCTACTGAAACCAGTGTGTTAAGAGAGTAGAACCGTTAAAATGTAAGAATATACATTTATCATAGATTATGTTTCTGTTTAATGGTGGCTAATACAAGAATACAAATAATGAATGCAATATGTTTGTATGTCTAGTAATTCACAGATGAATAATTTTCAAAACAAATGATCATATTATGATGCATGTTCAATCTGTCATGATTTGTTCGCCCTAAAATGTATTTTTCATGTGTAAATAAGAAATAATTATATACTTATTGCATGTATATGGTATGCATTAAGTGTTAATTGTTGTCACATATTTTTTGTTATATCTTAATTTTCAATTTTTGTATAAGGATCTAGTGAAGTGTAATGAGCTGCTATCTCATCAGTTCTCTTTATCTGTATGTTTTTTTGTTTTGTTTTTTCCTCATTTTTATTTGTATTATGTATTTTGTATTAATGTGCAGTGTCGTTTGTACTACTTGTATTAGGCTCTTCGAAGTGTATTATGGTATCCTTGCATTATTTTTATCTTCTTTTTTTCCATTTCTTATTTATTCTTAGGTTATGCATTGTATTAATTGCTTTTATGTATTTTGAATGCTATGTATTTTCTCTGTGTACTGCTTGCATTAGGGGCATTTGGAGCATATTATGCTATCATTGAATCATTCTTTTTATTGTTATTATTATAATTATGAGTATTATTATTGTTATTTATTTTAATAATACACTATGTTTCATTGAATATCTACTATTCCACATAATCTAATGCATGCAAGAGTTTTGTATTTCTTATTTATCTATTTATTCATTTTTTTTTGGTATTTATTATATTGTTAATGTAATGTTTGCATATATATATATATATATATATATATATATATATATATATATATATATATATATAAACAAGTGCAGCTGTACTTCTCATTGGTTCTATGGGCCGGAGGCCTTTAAACCAGAATGAAAAATATTCATATTCATTCATTCAAACAGGGTTGATATAGTTTATGTTTAGGGTAGCATCCCTGGCATAATCCTCTTGAAAAAAAAAATCAAACCAAAAGCCATTTAAAATAAATTTTTGTCTAGGAATATATATATATATATATATGTTATACAGAAAAACTGTGTAATCAGGCATTATGTGAAATGACTGAAAAAATTCAGTTACTACACGAAAAAACTGTTTCACTCAGGCATTACATGAAATGACAAAACTTTCCAGGCATTACAATGCCAGGTTTTTATGGCTCAGTCATTACACGCAATGCATGACTTCCTGCAGCCATTTATGTAACTGCTGAATGGCATCACACATCGTACGGTGGAAATCAGTTAGTTTGATTGTTTCCCCCTGTAACAATTAGTAATGCACTTGAAATTAGTTTTAATGCTGGGGCACCTAAAAGAAATATAACAAATACAAAATAATAAAATGCATTGTTTATATTCTATTAAGCTCACACTTTAAATTCTGTCATAACATTCAAATGAACCCTTTTAGTCACAAAACAATCCATCTTCATAATCTTTATATATATCATACTGCTATTTATTATTTAATACTACATAGCCCACATCTCAAACTTTTGTCCTAATAAGGAATGATCCACTTTGTTTTTCTTAATAATGAATGAGCCATTCTTCAACACATACTTATAGTATATCACTATTCACATGCATATCAGTTAGTTTAATAATTTTCTGCTACACACATGAATACACACACGGGTGCAGAAGAACGTATACCCTTCTGGGGAGGATATAAACATATTTTGATTTGGAACACTCACGGTTGTGGAAAAGCGATTGCGATCTGGAAACCAGGTTGATTCGATTAATTTAATTTCGCCTGGTCCCACAAAATGACAAAATGCCTCTGGGTTCGAATAAAAACCAAAGGGTTCTCCTACCCCCCCCCCCGGGATAACATACATTTCTCCGAAAATAAAATGTCTGCATTACGAGAAAGACGCATTCTGAATAGTCATTTCTTCATTGCATGAAGAACAGATGACATGATATATATATATATATATATATATATATATATATATATATATATATATGTGTGTGTGTCTGTGTGTGTGTGTATGCATGTATGTATAAATATAAATATATACACACACACATAAAGATATATATATATATATATATATATATATATATATATATATATATATACAGTATAACTCCTCTAAGCCGGACACTCAAGGGACTAGACGATTTTGTCGGTAATAGTAAGTTGTCCTGTGTAGAGGAGTTTGGCATACTCCATTATATTTTCTTCATTAAATGATACTGATATCCTCAGTTTTAAATTTGTTTACGCTTAATTTGAAATACATATTTTTTATCCTTTTCAGAATAGCTTAAATATGCATTTGTAATTTATTTAAAAATAATGATTTAAAAAGGGGAAAAAAACAAACACTTTCTCTCTTTCAACTACATCAGTTCTCACCCAAATCTAGGCAGTTTCACTTCGACGTACCATGCTTCATATATATATATATATATATATATATATATATATATATATATATATATATATATATATATATATATATAGAATCACCAGTATTGGCCATTTAAACAACCCAGAAATCTGCGCAACCAGTTAGTAGAATACAAAATCACCTCGAAAGACAATTAAACTGGTACGTTTCCATGCAAAAGACCACGCTGCCTTACGTTTTCATTTATTGCCGAAAGAGATAATGTCCAAATTAATGGGAAAACATGCACTATACATGGCAAATTTACACGTACTAGCAAAGGAACTGTGTACTTAATTGCATGTATTTTATGTCCTTAAGCCCTAAACCGGTGAAACTAGTCAAAGATTAAGCATGAGAATAAATGGCCAAAGGCACTTTATTAACTTCAATCAAAAACATACTCCAGTGGGCACACACTTCTCACAAACTTGACACAGTGCGGAGCATATGAGGATACGCATGTGTAGGGGGATCTCACGGATACAAGGTTAAGACAAATTTGGGAATAGAAATTCAGAAATAAATTAAACTGTATACAAAATGGCCTCAATCAAGACGAAGGTTATCTGGCACACTATAAGCATCAATCTTTATATAATAATAACCCTTGCTTGCCATTGGTGATTATTTAATATTTTTCTTCCCACTTTATTTTTACTTTTTCTTATCACATTTTTCTTTTCTACTTTATCACTTTGTTTTCTTCTTTTACTCTGTAACCTGCATGTTCCTATGTCTTCAGTATTATTATTATCATTACAATGTTTTTATTATTTTGTTTATTTTTAACTTCATTTTCGCATAATCATCCAGTGTTTTATTTTTACTTTATTTAGCTTTATCACTTTACTTTAGTTTATATTTTTTAGCATACCGGCGGACTAGCATGGTACATCTAACGGGTCACATAGTCAGGGCGGGAGGGACAACTCCCGGGCCTGACAGAGCATTGGGAAATCGTGCCTCCCCCTCCCTCACAGAGGGTGTAGGGTTGGTTTTCCGACTCGCGGCACAACCTCGACCGTTCAATCGGACCGATTTTGGCATTCGACAGGCGACTTGGATTGGGAATTCTATTGGAAACGGTTGGCTATACCACGGAGGGCTGCACTTTGGACCGAGCGACCCTACGACGTGACTTCATAAAATGGATGACGTCGGCCTTCATGCAGTTTCGCGGAATACCCCGAGTGGAGCGATGCGTATTGCTCTGTACCAAGCCCACACAGGCCATCATGGTTATAATATTACTAAATCAGAATGTGAATACACTGTTTCTGGCATTAAGGACTCTGTCATTGTCATTCCTACATGCACCACATTACCATACACCGGGTCTTTCCGTTTCTTTGTTGTTCGTAAATAAGAGTGTCTCCAGGGGATGTAGGGAAAGGACAACAAAACCTGGCTAAAGCATACATATTTCTTTAATTTAAATAAAAATCTCGATGGCGACAGGCACCTCAGAGTATATATTTATTGAAATTGAATCAAATCATTTCCTTGCCATTAGGATATAATACTTAGTTAATTTTGCATTGTTTTCAAGAAAGAATTTGAAAATAGCAACAGTAAAGTGCTGATGTATGGAGCTTATTCTGTATTCTATCAAAACACTGATGACCTTATTTAAATATAACATATTTTGAGTACTTAATATATATATATATATATATATATATATATATATATATATATATATATATATATATATATATATATATATATATATATAACAGTTCCGTGTGTTATAGTTGTTGATTAAATGACGTTACTGTGCTGGTAGTCAAAAGCAATAATTTATCAGGAAGGTATGATCCATTAGTTGTATAAATGTGTCATATTATGACCATTGATAAAGTTGTAGAGTATCTGTAGCGGCACCCGATATCCAACCTGTAACCCACAGGTACGGGTACTTACACGCGATAAACTTTGGACAAACATTATCCTTCCTAGTCAGGAGCTGTCCCTCAAACGATCCATCACTCAGCCTGAACTTACATACACGAACATTAAGACGATCCGCCACCAACAGAGTGTCATGACCTAACATAGACACATGACCTGGATTATTAAAGTGGTCGTTGTCCCCACAGCCTCTCAGAGTGTACAACAGGGTCTCGTCTTGGTCGTATACCGTCACAGTGTTTGTTAGCTCTGAGGCCACAACGACCCTGTATGACCCAGCGTATGGAAGGACACGGATACGCCCAGGTGACAGTGAACACTCTTCTGGTGACATGTCTGTCTCACAACAATGGAATACCTTCCCGTTTGGTGGATACTGACTGAGTAAAAACGTATTGTTGTAAGGATTAAATGTGAAATGATAAATGTTCACAGGGGTGTTTTTTATATGTTTGATCGTTCCTTTGAACCCGCCAGCTGGTATATTGATTATTGTATGAAGGTCGTTGCCATGAATATAAATGTTACCGTCACTTGTAGTAACATTCAAGACTCTGTCAGCAACTCCCGCCCCGATACAGTAGTATGATGCCACTACCTTTCCATTTTCATCAAATCTAGCCACGTGATCACGGTTGGAAAACCTTGTTATGGCAGTAAAATCATCCATGATCTCTAAACCCAAGGAATTACCGATATCTGTACTGTCTGATGACAGCTTCTGCCATAAGAGTTTTGGTTTCTCTGAAATATCTCTGAATAAAGTGTCCTTTAATTTGGTCTCTACATCAGATCTGTTTTTTGTTTCATAATATTGACGGAGTGATAGTGGTTTTTCAACTCCTTTCAGAATATCTTTAATCGTTGGTTTCTTTGATACATCAGGCACATGCACTTCAGCAGCTCTGACCTCCCTGATGACCTTGTTAAACTCGGTATTTAACTCGATAATTTGTGTTATGTTTTGTTCTGTAATATTTTTTTGTTCTAATCGATCCAGTGATTTTGGTAGACTTTGGCTTTGGAATTCATCAAATGATTTCTTCATTTCTTGTAAGGTTTGTTTCCTGTACTGCTTGGTCACCTCTGTCACTTGTCTGTCTATCTCTTGCTTCATAGCGTCAGCAGCTTGCTTTAACTTAGCAATGTTTAGATCAATTTCTTGTCCCGTTTTTATTTCAGTGGTTTTCATTCTTACTTTAATTTTATTTCTGAGATCTTTCAGCTGTCGTTGCTTGTCCTCTACATGTCTTCGTAATTTCCCCATGCCTTCATCTCGTGCACACATGTCGTGACTTTCGTGAACCTCAGAGAGAACACAGTCAACGCATACCCCAGTGAAGCAGGTGATACATACATGAAAAACAGCATCGCCGTGCACTTCACACAGGTCATTAGCTATCTGATGACTTTTAAATATGTTTTGTTTTGAATGAAACCGATGACAGGACTCACAAAGTCTCCGGTTACATGTGTCACATTTCACCTTAGCTTTGGATGTCTGACCTTTTAACAGACATCCCTGACATACAAAGGGATCTCCATTGGCTTGCACCATTTCTTCTAACTGAAGGACTTTAAAATCATCAACCAAACCATCAATGCCTTTGTCAGGTACTTTTGTTTGTTTGCGACAGACTGGACACTCTATGTAGCCAGTCAGCGGACGTGTATCAACCCATGATTGGAGACATTCTCGGCAAAACGAGTGGAGACAACTCAAGCATTTAGGCTTCCTGTCACCCTTCTTCTCAAGACATATGTCACAAGTCAGCATGGACGCCATGGTGTAGAACAACAGGGGATTCCTAAAGAAGTAGGAAACATATATCATATATATAAAAAATGTAATCACTTTATATTTCCGTTTATAGTGACTGGATTAAAGCATTACGTCATTTTTAAATCGCACAATTTACTGTCAGCTACAAGATTTATGATATCATCGTAAACCATTTAATCAAAAGGTGCATGGAGGGAACAGTATATATATATATATATATATATATATATATATATATATATATATATATATATATATATCATGACTTATACATATTGATATGACTCATGACATGTACAAATACGGATATGAAACTAAGAAAATTATCTTTCATAAAATTATATTTATTTTACATAAAAGTTTGAAGCAGATGTGTAATTAAGTTGAGGTGTCTTTGCTTTTCCTAGCAATAGATGTTATCAGATGTCACCAGATGTCTCCACTTTCAGTACCGAATTTGCCTAGTCCCCTGCATAAAATTTATTTGAGAGATTGCAAACGTATCAGAGTGGATAAATGGCAATAATATATACAGGGGGCATCCCACAGAGCAAAATTCACCCACCCAAAGGGGTAGCTATTCTTCCCTCATCTAATGGTCTGCGGATCTATACATATTGGAATTCAATTACGAAAAAAATAAGTAAAGGGAAAGAGTAGAAAAAAGAAAGAAATTAATTATTTTAAAAAAAATCATAATCCAGATAAGCCTTGTATTAGAAGAATACGCTTTAGCATTTGGCACCTGTTTATCGGCCAAACCAATAACCCGTTTTCCTGAAACATATTGCCAACATTGGATGTTAAGCATCCATAAATTGACACTTCTATAAGACCATTGCTTTTTGGACAGTCCCATTTTTTTCTGCTTTCTAATGCTACGTTAATGCGGGAGCTACTTCATTCTTCAATGTGGATAATGCCTCAGATGGCACTTAAAGAATAGAATATTGGCACTTAACCAATATTTGAAGTATTTGGAATATTTTTATATTTATATCCTGATTTATTGTTTATATTTTATTAATAACAATAATGAAACTTTTTTTTTACTATTATTAATAGTCATCATACAAATAAAGGAAGATCATGTATAACTGATTATTTAATCCTGATTATATTCCACTCAAGGTCCTAATCATAGAATGCATGCATGCTCATTATACTAATATGTCTGTACATGCTCAAGTCAGACTTCAGCCTATAGTAGATGCTCCTGTCATAATTAGTACCATGAGGGGAAGGTCTCTCAACACCTGAACATAATTAATATTCTATGAAAAGACCATATTGTAACCCTGCATCCCGCCAATGCAGTGTTTACTTATTGATTTCTACATAATGACTTTGACCAAACATTGGCCAAACTGTATCATATTTCCTTCTAATGTCCACTAATGAACATGCCAATCCCATACTCAATAAAGGAAGTTTACCTCATCAAAGGTTCAGGGAGCGGACTGTCTCAGAGAATGCTTATGGGAAAGATTGGTATCAAACCATAAGAGGAAACTCATTGAGAAATCTTAGGATGACACTAACTAGGTTAAGAGAAGAAGATACAGGTACAGCTTTAATGAGTATATATCATGTTGGGGTTTTCAAAATATATAAAATAAAATTATTAATGTGGATATAAAATATATATACGTACTGTATATGTAAATATATTTTTTATCTAATGGGAAATACGGAAATATATCTTACAAAGAAAGTACAGATAACTTTCATAATTTTCAGCCTTTCTGGTTCCATACCTGCTATATATGTATGTATGTATGTACAAATGTATATATAAATGTATATAATATATATAGACAATTTTTGAAAACGTTTACGGATTAAGAAATAGGTTTAATTATCGGAAAGATGCATTAAGTACATGTAGTGCCCTAAAAACAAGAGCAATTTTAGCAATAAGTCCAAGTAGATTGTGGCACTGAATCTGGCGACCAATACCTCAATATTGTCGGGCAGTTTAAAAAGTTTAGGTTTGACTATATAATGTTGACAAAACGAAACCGCGTTCACATAGCCTCTGTTATGAGATTTAAGAAGCAGGGATATGCTTAATACTGTAACTGGTAACACATTTGCGTATTTAGATTTCCCGTCGATTATCTAATGATACATGGTGAAGGTCGACTCTGGCAACACAAGACAAAATAACTATATACGGGTCGCCCATTTCTAACCGGGACGGTCCCTTTTTGTTATTCATATCAGAAAACGTGATGTGGCTAGCTATAAACGCATTATTGAGATTAAAGGGCCCTCGACCAAAGTAACAATGTCAAACCCGCGTTTGATAGTAAGGATTACTGCAATCGAGGCATTGGTTATCTCATATAAATTTGCGTGGGGCGTATATGTATGCTAACGTGGGTTTTTCGACATGAAATACTGTAACTAAAATATATGATTCTCAAGAGTAGTATGCAACCGCTGTACATGAGGGTACATTACAGTTACTGATGAATCAATGAAATCTGCGTTCAGTTATTAATGACCTTATAATATTAAGCTAGAATTGCAATATGTGATCGTTCCTGCTGAACCATAAATGAATAACTGAGACTGTCCTTGATCTGGGGATAGATTCTGATTCTTCGAGTTATTCACAAATATATTTATGGGCTTACTTGTCACATCATCTATATTGAAAAAGTATATTTACGTTGTGTGAAACCTGTGACCCTTTGAACACATTTAATGAAAATAAAATCATGGAGGTTTGACAAATTTACTTCTGTGTGAATACAATATATAAAAGTCATAATTCCGTTAACTGACAACATATCTGCTTAATCTTTACAAACTGGCGTTCAAAGACTAAATTCAATAAGGAACCACCTGTGGCAGTGTCCTCTCTGTGAGGTAAAATGGTATTTTAAGTTACTCTTGAAGGAGTCTGGAAATGTCAACTATATCATTCATATATCTTGGTCACATCTATCCTGGAGCAAGAGAAATAACTTGCATGTGATTCAAATATGCATTTATGCAGAAATTAAATGCATGTAAATGGTTTTATTGCATCCCTAGGCTAAGAAGTCGAGAATGTTATGGTTTTGATTCGCTCTAGTTACCGCAGATAAATATTGTAACTTTGTAAGCCAGATAACTCAAGACGAATTTGACCCTTTGATATCTTGCAAGCGCAAAATTTGGGTCAGAGGACGAAGCCTATTCATAATAGAGTCATGATTTGACTAGAGAGTGACCTGGTCCTTTGATAGGTCCAGTTTCGCGTAAAATCATCCGTATCTGAGGAGTGGTTCATCTGATTTGATCAATGTTTATTTATGTTAAGCCTGTTTGTCAATAATATGGCTTTAGACAAAAAGGTTTAATCTTGTATCAGAACACGTCATCTTCACAAAATAAATCAATAAAAAAATATTACACCCGTTGCGCGGTTTCCCTTTTATAACCAAAGCATTCCTCATTTGCACTACAACTACTCACAAAATCACAGGCTGTAATCTGGATATTCAAGGGGCTAAGATATGATGTCGCAAACTTTAACCGTAAACATTTTGTTGAGACTTAGTAAAGTGAGATATGAATCTCTTATCGAAGGAACATGGGTTTGATTTGACAAGTTTGATTTTGTATCGATGGTCAGAACTTGGGCTCAAACCAGTACATTGGGGTTACAAGTTGTTATCAAAGGTCGCCTCATTTCGTATTAACCACATTCATAATCCGACAATAACCCCTTTTGCTCCAATAAACATGGATGGGATTTTTAAAACACAACTATTTCAATGGACTGAGACGTTTGTTTAATACATACATTTATGGGCTAAACGAGTATTAAAGAGGCGGTTGCAGGATTTTCAGCTCTGCTTTGGGGGGGGGGGGGGGGGAGGGGTGAGCGGGGTAATTATTGATATATAGGTGCAACAACAACCAACAGAAAATTATCTTATCCTTATGAAAGGAAGTTGCTTTACATATTTTATTGTCCCTGTAGGGACCTCCTCGAGTAAAAATCGAAAACAAGTGACCCATGGGTCATGACGCTCAGCTGCCAAGCATGACCTGTGACATCATGGATTGAGATTCACAACTTCCAGTCAAATTTTGAAGAACCAATTTGCCAATTTGTTGAAAATTTTCTATGACAACAGAAATATATATCACCTATGTCTGGTTAAAACACAGTGAATTGATGGTCTGAGGAAAATGCATGATTGTTAAGCTATCAGGAACTATTCCAACAGCTTGCTTGAAACCTGTCAGTCTCAAAAGGAACACCACAAAGGGCAAATATAAGATCAAAATATATAGCAAAAATCAAGGAAATACATGCAAGAATTATTGAGAAACAGGTGCTTCTGTATGAATTTTTATTCAATACAAGACAACTGTACTGCACTTTTATAAATGATGGTAATATTTATTCAGAAATATTTGACCAAATCCTTTACAAGATTACATAAATATACATCCAACTGCATTCACTTTAACTAAGGAATTAAAAGATGGTTGCCTGGTTGCCATATTGGACTTCTGACAAGTCTGATTTCAGACAACAAACATTCTCTAAATCGGACCAAACATTAAAGAAAAATTACTGAAACTGCCCTGAAGAAAGAATTTCTAAGGTGGCTAACTGGCAGACATAATGGATTTCTGACAAGTATGACATTTGAACATTTGATATCCCACATTCTCCAATAAGAGACCAAACTTGGGGCAAATTATCCAGTAATAAATGCCCAAAATAATTCAAAAGGCACGTCCAGGCCCTCATATTAGATTTATAGATATGCAATTGTAAAAAGTGTAAGTCCAATATTTTTTATTATAACTCTGCTTTTCAATGGGGTCAGCAGGGTAGGTAAACTGCCAAACCTGAAAGAAAAGAAATGCAGAAAGCATGACTAAGAGTCTTGAAATAAAACAAAAAGCCATCCTAAATCAAGGTACACATCCACATATTATGAGAATAAACACTTGCTTTTATATGTGGTGATATATATTAAAATATTCAGATATCTAGGAAACTAAGTTTATTGCTAGGATTCCATAAAATAAACTGCAAAATGTTCCCATCATCTTATAAATCAGTAGCTAAACCTTAATACTATACTCTCATAGTTTTAATGCCTGGCTGAAGCATTCTGACAACAGTGTTTTTGTTATGAAGTAAGAGGTACTTATCACTGAGCCTTATCACTTAATAGGCTGATACAAAAGGGAGTCATATGTCACCAGTGCCACTCACAATTACAGCCACACAGGGAGATGTACCAGCTGGAGTAGGATGGTTATATATACAAGAAAAATAGAGATGGTCTATAAAATAAGTAATTGTGAACATCCCTGACCTATGACCTTGGCCTTTTGCCCATATATCAACTGGATTCTTTCTAAATGATGGGTAACTACTGACCACTTAAATCTGGTGTAATTACTTGGCAACCAATTGGTGAATAACTTTGACCTGCAACCTTTAACCTGCTGACCAGCTGACCCCAAAATCAATAAGTTATTTATTCAAGCAAAAAGACCCATAAATATGAAATTTGAGTCAAACTGAGTTATGCATAGATGTGGCATATGTGAAAGACTGAAGGTTTGGGTTGAACAGTTACACTTTAAATATGCTCACAAGCATTTAGAACAATTAAATATTGTGACCTTGACCTTTGACTTTTTGACCTCAACATCTATAGGCTTCTTCCCTTATTGGTAGGTAAGCCATATATGACAGATGGAAGGTACAGATTGAAAAGTTTGCCTGAAAATGACTCCACGCAAGAAGTGGGTGCAGTGAACTTGACCTTTGACCTGAAAATCAACAGGTCTTTTCCCCTGTTGGCAGAGAAGCGATATCAGTGCTGGAAGGTTTGGAATGAAAAGTCTAGCTTGAAATGTGTCCACTACCTTTTCAAAGAAGTGGATCCTGTGACCCTGACCTTTGACCTTGTGACCTCAAAATCTATAGGATTCTTCTCCAACTTAGTAGGTGAGCTATATGTGAAAGATTAAAAAGAATTGGGATGAAAGGGTTGACTTAAAATGCATCCACAGGCTTTTCAAAGAAGAGGCTCCTGTGACCTTGACCTTTGACCTTTTGACCTAAAAAAAATTTTGGTTCTTCCCGTGTTGGTAGGTGAGCTGTATGTGAAAGATGGAAGGTTTGGGATGAAAATTTTGTCTCAAAGAGTTATTTCTGGGGGGTGCAAACACACCCCATAACTTCGAGAATATAGGTCGCAGTGACCTAATTTCAGGTTTGCAAGGAGATCTTTTCATAACCTCTAAGACTGCATAGGGTTCATGGCCCTAGCCCCTACGGTTACGATTTGTGCCCTGCTAACGGACGGACGGCCGGCCGGACGGCCAGACGGACGGCCGGACGGACAGACGGACGGACGCCGGACAAAGACCCATCGCTATAGCCCAGCATGACTGAAAGTCAGCTGAGCTAAAAAATTAGGCGGATCCACCACTTTTCCGGAAGTGAGGAAACCGGACATGATCAATATGCAAGGTAATATTCATGGTATAAGAGAATTAATTATTGAGACATAGGGAATTTTGTATCTAATGTTAATTATGCTGGGTTGCCGAAACACGCTACATTACTAGAGAATATAGGTCGCAGTGACCTGATTTGAGGTGTCCTAGGTCCTTCAGTTGATATTAAGTAAGACATGTCTAGATTTAATTGTTCCGATTTGTGCCCACTTAACGGACTGACAGACCTACAGCCAGACAGACGGACAAAGAGTGACCGCTAATAGCTTGTATGACTTTCAATCAGCTGAGCCAAATATGGTGTTTATTTATTGATCATGAGGATACCAAAGTTAGAGAGATTTTGACCTTTAGCTTTGTCCTGCTAACCCTGAATTAACAAATATTCTGATTCGGATGAGTCTGAATACGAGGATGAATCAGAGGATGAGTTCATGTTGCCAGAAACATAGCTTACCTAGTCGGCATCGGAATCTGTACCAAACAACATCGACATACAAAATAATGGAGGCAAGAATGACTATAACAGGGTTGATACTGTCGTAAATGGTCCGGTGAGAGATGGAAATGTGGAAATTCTTGATGTTACAGAAAACGTGACGAAAATGACCCAGTGAGTGATATTGCTGAAACTAAACATCATGAACATGAAATAGCAGACAAGACGGAACATACTGATGAAGAACAGTCCCTCCCCATTACCCGGACGGTAAGCGTGAGAGGAGCACCAACAATTTCTCGAACTCGAACTACGATGGGCCAACCTGAGCGTCCGTGTCCGGCCCCTCGTAGGTCATCCAGGAATCGAAAGCCACCTCAGAGATACAAACCTGAAGACTATACAGTTTGTCTCACATAAGCACAACTAACCTTACAGACAAATACACTTATTTATTCAAGCCGACGAGATTTTACCGTCCGAAATACCTACTTTGACTGCGGTCTTTATTGAAATGATTCTCAGCAGCTGATGTTGAGGTATCTTTTATTAGGTTTATTGATCATTTCGATGTGATTTATGATAGTCATTATGATGTGATATTGTTCTTGCTCTCATAATGTTGATCTAGCACATGGTGTATCTCTTTAAAATTCCGTCTTAAAAACTTCGGAATGATATTGTTGAAAACACCAAGTCTGTACACCATATTTTACAGTATGCAGCATGCTACAAATGTACATGTTTTTATTTACGGGACGGAATCCTGTTAAAGGGGCCGGAATATGTTACGGTTTAATTGTATCTAATTCCTATTCATCCGTAATATAGCCAGGATTGTTTTATTGTAGTTTTACTCTGTGCTGCCACCTACCGTACATTCTGTAATGGCATTCTTTATTACACCATTACCTGCCCTGAAGTGGCCATAAGCTCTTGGCCCGTTGCACGTGTAGCACACAGCTACTACGGTTGCACTTCCTAAGCTGAGCACACACATGATTACAGAAAACACTCAGTATTAACGAGATTCCTAGCACAGGGTAAGTTATTAGTTTAGCACCTATTATAATGTTGTTATTATGTTATATGGCTTATATGAAATTATATGTAATAAGATGCACATACTAAGCAGTTAAAGAGGTCAACAGGTCAACGTATCATTCCATTTTTTAAGTGTTCCATTGCTCTTTCATTTATATCTTTAATCTCTCATGAAAAATCATTTAGGATGCATTAATATTGTTATTATCACCAGGACTGTATGTTTTCTGGCTTGTCTTAATGTGTGTATTTCTCATAGACATGTTGGTATCGTATTTATATTTTATCTGCACTATATTTGTAGAATCCAAATCACTGTTTCAACATCCAATAAGCGGTTTCGCAATAACTTGAATAAGACTAGAAAATACGAAAGTTCAAATCAAATTAATCAGTTATAAGAGCAGTTATTCATCTTAACACAAAGCCTGAAGCTGTGACCTTAAACATTTGAAATAAAATCGTTAAAGTTCTTATTATATTGATTGGCTGTATAATTGTTACAATCTGAGAACTAATTATCCTTATTACAGCATGTAGGTTATTGTTACAATCTTTTAAAAGAAGTGGGTCCAGTGACCTCGACCTCTGACCTGGTAACCTCAAAACTTACAGATTTCTAAAACTTTGGGAAAGTAAGCGGTGTGTAAAACATGAAAGTTTGGGATGAAAAGTTTGATTTACAGTTCATCCACAATCATATTAAAGATGCGGTTCATGTGACCTTCACCTTTGATCCCTGACCCTGAAAATCAAAATGTTTCTTTCTTAAATGGTGGATCATTAATAAATCAAGTTTTAAGCCAATCTGTCTGGCTAAAGCAGATTTATCATCCATAAACTAAGTTTTGAATGGACGGGCCCTGTGACCTTGACCTTTGATCCTACGACCCCATATCGAAAAGAATCTTCCCCTATTGGCAGGTTAGTAATATCTTGAAGATGGAAGGTTTGTGATGAAAAATTTGGCTTGGAATGCATAAACATTCCTTTTTAAGAAATGTGTCCTAGCACCTTGACCTTGGACCCTTGGACCCTTGAACCCCAAAATCGACAGGGTTCTTACTTCAGTAGTGAGCCATATTTAACTTAAGTTTGAAACCAATATGTCAAACTAAACTGGAGTTATGATCTAGAAACTAATTTGTGAACAGATGGCCCCTGTGACCTTGACCTTTGACCGTGTGACCCAAAATTAATTTATGCTCTCCCCCTATAGGAAAGACAGCTTAATCTTCAAAATAGGAAGTTTGAGATAAAAAGTTTGGCTTAAAATGCTGCCATAGTCTTTTTAAATAAGTGAGTCTTTTGATCTTGACCTTAAACCTCATGACCAAAAAATCACACATTTGTTTTCTTTATTGGTGGGCTATGTGTAAATAATGTTTGAAATCCATATGTCAATTCAACCTGGAGTTGTCATCTAAAAACAAATTTGTGTTGATAGTGTATTAAAAGGAGCGTAGACAAAAAAAAAAAAATAGGTGGCCCCACTGGTTTCCGGTACATGACACAGTTATCCAAAATCTCCTCTTTTAACTTCAATCCATGAACCCAGTCATAAACCCAGTTTAAAAAGGCTTCATGCTTTAAGCCTTATCTATACACATGTCAAGTTTGCTAAATGTCAGTGGCGTAGAAAGTGGGGGGCCAGGGCCCCCCCCCCCCCCACACACACTTTTAGAAGGGAGGGGAAGCAACATATGATTTGGCCCCAACACTTTTGCATGTGGGCAAACTAACTTGAAAGTTTTGGTGAAAACTGGACTTCACCCGACTGGCGTATACAGTTTTCTTTTAGGCAGCTCTTTTAATTATAACAAAATCACTCGAGTTCCCTTAGAATCACAGGTATATTATATGATAATAAACGTAATAACCAATCTAAGACTATTGAACTAATGTCAATGCTTTATAAATTCATCCTCTCTAGTTTAACATAAATGCCATTTCCACTGGTGATTCAAAGACCTAAAGTAATTACGTTTTTTTTTTTTTTTAAGTGCATCTCAGCATATATAAATGCAAAGAACACTCTTTGCATCTTCATTATCATCCTTGATACAATTTCGATTTTAATGGACAGCATATACAACATTTTGATGACAAAACATGAATACCAACGCACAAATTCATATTCAATTAAATCAACTTAACTTTATCTGAATGATGGCAAAGCAGAACAGTTTCTGGGTGATTTGAACTACATTTAGTAATTACTTAATTATTGCGGAAAATTATATAGGTGTATAGATAGGTGTATTATCTTACTTTAAAACAAATAGAACATCTTGATTAATTTTATTTTTGCCTACATTTTATAACCAAGAAATTATCAGTCTTAATTTTCAGGGCTCTCGAACCTCAAATACAGAATGCAAATAATGCATGGTTTACTAAAAATGTTTATGGCTGGAGACAAGGGAGGGGGTTCAAAGCTCGTTCAACTTACATTCTCAACATGATTGTAAGCAAATGATCTAGATATTTGTTAAAATCATTACTATCATGTCTAACTAACTGAAGATTTACAGCAGTTTGACTGAATCACTAGGTAAGTCACATTAAAATTTTCAAAAGTGCTTGAAACGTTCATCATTTGCGGAGACAAAAATCCTTGAAATCTCAATAAGGTCCAATTTGTCAGTTCTCTCCTTCTTTGCATGACAAATCAGCACATTGTTCATTCGTTGCTGGGTCATTATACTTCTTAAATAGGTTTTTATTCTCTTGAGCACATAGTTTGTCCTTTCAGATATTGCTGATGTTGCTGGTACTGTTAGGTAAAGCTTAAGGAGCTTGTCAACCTCACTGAGAAGTTTCTTAACTTTTGGATTGTCTACCAAAATCTGACATATGGTTGAAATGCTTGTAACTTTCTTTAGTTGTTCTTTCTGCTTCATCGCATCTGGGAGTATTTTCAGCTGATGGTTTAGACGTCTGAAATCCAAATCATGTTCATAGAATTCTTGCAGTGAAGGTGATATTAATATTTCCTGATTGTTGGCTTTAATCAGTACCTCCTCTACTTCATGTAAGAGTTTTATGGCAGGCTGGTAACCGAATCGTCTCTCCAATTCTTCGATAAGCAAGTCAATGGCTTCAAAGTACTGAAGTCTAAAGTACTGTTTTGGCGATCAGAACAGGAATGGTGACCCACCATCAAGAATTTTTGGTGCTCTTGTATACCTTGGCAATGCTGGTTCCTCTGTTTTATTTCTGGATTCTGTAAAAACAAGATTGAAAAATCTTTCAAAGGCATCATCTGTGCGTTGCCTTTGGTAGAAATCTTTTGTGAGATTTGCTGCTTAAACAGCATCTTGCATTGATGTATCTTTTGCTTGTATTGTTCTGGACAGCTGCTCTGATGCACTAAAGAGCAAATGTGAGAGTTTCAATCCGAAATACGTGCTGAACTTCTCCATCAAAGCTATTTGCCCACCAGCATGTCTGGCGTAGTCGTCATACCCTTTGCTTACTTGTTCAAGGGTCTTGAGCAGAGGATCATAGTTCTAAAGAACTGAATCAATGGCTGCAGTCCTTACTGTCCATCTGGTTTGACACAGAGGTTTAAGAGATGGGGCATTAGGTGTAACGACTGAGTCAGCTAGCTGGTGTTCCAGTTATCACCCACATTTTTACATGGTTGTCACCCTGCCCCTTTTATATGTTGATGTTCAGCATATACACAGGGGAGCTGTCCCTTTTTTGTTTCCGTTGTTTAAAGCACAGCTGGGAAGCAGAGCAGTCGTTACATTGCCACGTTTGTGCCGCGTTTGTCGTCAAACTCGAAGTATTTGCATTTAACCCCCTATTATTTGACATAGGCGTACATGGTAAGTTTATTTTATTTCTGTAGTTATTTCCATGTATTTGATTTGTTATTTTTGTAGTTATTTCCATGTATTACAAGTATATTATATATTGTAGTGAATCTAGACCAGATATGAACCTGTCGGTATTTGTACTAGGTCAGTGTGGCATACAATCACATGCTGACGTGGAGGATATAGCTGTGTTTTGTGTTTCAGCCTTCAGCCACATCTGAATATCTTCCTGAACTTAAGGAGTAAAAATTTGTAGTGGAAATTATTTTATCTTTCTTCATTAATGTGTCTCTGTAGTGTTATAACTGGATTAAGGATTGTTATTTCTGTGAAATGAAAACACCCTGTTATTAAATAGCAATGGGATTCAATTTCGCCAGATAAATATTCTCAGATGTTTGCTGAGACTTTTCTCTTAAGTTAATATTGTTGGTAAATATGTAGGTGTTTATCACAGGCTTAACATAAATTATCAGTTTTTAATGTGCACCGACAGACGCAGGTCATATAGAAACCATGTAATGAATCTATTACATAGTTTACTAGATACATTACCTGATTTAGTGATATAATTCCCAATTACACATGTATGTTGTTGCATGTATCGTATTTGTCGACATATACAAGCATATACACATGTATATATTGAGGTATCTGTTTTATTTCTTTTGAATATGTCATTAAATTTGCAAAAGGCTTTAGCCAGTAAAGATAATTAATAAGTAGTTTCTTTATATTTCAAACTCAAAGTGCTATATAGATCATTTGGTTATAGTGCATACAGTTACTTACATAAACCATGTCTATATATGGGAAAGAAGTAGAGATCTTACAACTATATTTGTTTGTTTCAGTTTTCATGTTGTAGGCAAGTATTGCCTGAGGAATAAAGCTACCGTTAAGACATCTGCGTGTGATCTCGTTTGTCAAATGGGGAGTTATAGTGAAAACATGCGACCTTGGGAAGCTTTTCATCTGTACTACATGACGTCAGATGTTACCAGTTCTGTCGCATTTTCGTGTCGAAGTCGTGCTACACTGAGCTATGCACATTTAGTGGCAGTGGTCGTATGTCAAGTTAAAGTGTCAACTAAGAAAGACTCTATCAGTACCAGTGGCATATAGTTATGTCAGAATTAAAGGATATGTCTGATCAGTCGAAAGAAGATGAAAATAGGTCGAAGATACAAACCTCAGCAATTCCTGATTCTGAAATACGTCGCAGTGCTCGTGATAGAAAGTTGACCGAAAAGGCCCAGCAGAATGTCGATGATGATGTTGCAAGGATGGCAAGCAAATTAAATTCTGCATACGAAAGGTGGCGACAATGTGCATCAAAAACTCGCAAATGTTTGCTGAAGCCACAATCATTAGATGAGCTGAATGAGCCAAATGTCGACTTGGTCAAATGCTCAGAAGAGGTTCTTCATGTATATGAAGATATACGAAAACGTAGTGCACCATCTAGAGACCAGTTAATGCAAGTAGACAATTGTGGTGCAATCTCTGGAAAACTGAAAGAATTACTTCAGGATAGGCGTTTGCAGCACCCTGATCAGTTTGATAGTGCTCAGATGTTTCAACAAACTCGGGGAATGAAGCATGCACGCCCTTCTGTGTTTGGTGAGTCGTCAACAAACATTACAAGAAAGTCTTCAATATCTTCAATGACGGCAAAGGCAGACGCTGAGTTAGCAGAGGAAAAAGAGAAAGCGAAGGCTCTGCAAGCGGAACAGGCACAAAAGACAAAGATTCTGCAACTCCAATTACAAATGGAAGAAGAAAAAATGAAATTAGAAGCCATACAAGTGAACTCTGATGTAAAGGTTGCAGAAGCAAAGTCTAAAATCTTACAAGATGTCTACAATGAGTCCCAGATATCAGATATGGATATACACAGTGCACATATAGTGTTGGATCCTTTGGCTCCAAGCTTTGAACCTGTTGCTTTCAACACGATAGAAACATCTGAGCATGATGATGGTGATGTAAAATATTAGGCAAAGAGTTCTCAAGATGACATTATCAAATTGTCTCAGTTATTGAGCCATTCTCTCACAGCAAATCGGCTACCGCCGCCAAAACCTTCCATATTTTCTGGAGATCCATTGAAATTTGTGGAGTGGATAATGTCATTTTCCGCACTTGTGGATAACAAGGGCCCCTCTGCAAGTGAGAAACTATACTACTTGAAAGAGTATGTATCAGGTCCAGCTAAAAAGGCAGTAGAAGGATATTTTTATTGGGACACTGACCAGGCCTACGTTGAGGCATGGAGAGTGCTGAGTGAGCGTTATGGAGATCCTTTTATAATCAAACAGGCCTTCCGTGACCGAATTGCAAGGTGGCCAAAGATAGCACCAAGAGATGTTTTTGCTTTTAGAGACTACGTCGATTTTCTGAATGCAACTGCTGGTGCCATGCCTCATGTTCGAGGCCTGGACATCTTAAACGACTGTGAGAAAACAGAAAAATGCTAGAAAAACTCCCACTGTGGGTAGTTGAAAGATGGAACAGGGTCGTTGTTGATCATCTAACCAAGCATAAATTGTACCCTGCTTTTCAAACGTTTGTGGACTTTTTGAAAACAGAAGCAAGAATCGCGTATAATCCCATCTGCTCACCCTATCTCTCAAAACCAGAGGCTAAGGAAAAGGTGGTGAAAAGACAATCTCTGGCATCAAATGCAGTTGAGAGTAAGATGTCATCTACCACAGTTTCGAATCAAAATCAACCATCACAACAGTTTCAAAAATCCCAACTGTATGAAAAACCAAGGATATCTTGCATATTTTGCAAAGATGTCGACCACTCAATTGCTGCTTGCACTGAATTTTGCACCAAAGATATGTCTGAGAAAAGAGACTTCATTCGAACCAACAACTTGTGTTTTGGCTGCCTGCATAAAGGTCACTATTCCAGTGAATGTAGAAGGAGACATACATGTAAGTCATGTAAAAGACGCCATCCTACATGTCTTCATGATGACAAAGCTATTGAATCAAAGGAGACCAAACCTGAGGAAGTCGTGCCTTCAACTCAAGCAACATCTCACAGTGTTAAACGTCTAATGATAACCTCAAGTATAGTTCCTGTGTGGTTATCTAGTGTTAATCAACCAGACCAAGAGTGCCTCACCAACGCTTTACTCGATACTCAAAGTGACACGACGTTTGTTCTAGATGATATAGCGAAGGCGTGGGATGAGGGAGCAAAGGAAGTGAAACTTAAGATTAGCACCATGACATCTGCTGGTACAGTGTTAGATTGCAAACGAATTGATGGCTTGCAAATTCGTGGTATGTTCTCTGATAAGAGAATCCCCTTGCCTACAGCATATACACGTGACTACATACCAGTCGAAAGGTCGCATATACCAACACATGAGACAGCTATGCAGTGGCCACACTTGAAGCATATCGCTAATGAGATCCCAGCGCTGCAGACATGTGAAGTGGGGCTACTTATTGGATACGATTGTCCACTGGCTCTTACGCCCCGAGAAGTGATTGGTGGTAGTGAAACAGAACCATCTGCGCAGCGAACAGATTTAGGATGGAGCATCATAGGGCTATCAAATCCATGTATGGATCGTCAGTCTGGCCTAAATCTTCGAATATCAGTGAAGGGAGTACCAATGGTTTCACCACGAGAGTTGGTAAATGCACTGGAACAAGATTTTGTTGAGAATGAGTATGGTCAAAGTAAAATGGTCTCTCAACAGGACATTATGTTCGTTGACATGATGAGCAAACAAGCGAAGCAAAGAAATGATGGTCATGTAGAAATGCCTTTACCTGTTAAGTCTAGACCCACGTTGTTGCCCAACAATAAAAGCCTAGCAGAAATTCGGTTACAGCATCTAATGCGAAAGTTAAACGGTGATCAAGGTTTGCTGCTCATTACAAGGCTTTCATGAAAGATATTATAGACAAGGGTGAGGCTGAGTTGATGTCAGACGAAGGACCTCCTGGACGATCAAACTATGTACCTAATCATGGTGTGTATCTCCCAAAGAAACGTGACAAAATAAGGGTTGTTTTCGATTGTTCGGCCAAATATCAAGGCATCTCCCTCAATGACTGCCTCTTGAAGGGACCTGAACTGAACAACAGCCTCCTGTGAGTGTTGTGCAGATTTGGGAAACACCCAGTTGCATTTATCGGAGATATTGAAAGGATGTTTCACCAGTTTTATGTACATATGGATGACCGAGACCTGTTAAGGTTTCTATGGTGGGAGAATGGAGATACAACTACTCAACCACGAGAGTATCGAATGACGGTACATTTGTTTGGCGCTGCGTCAAGTCCTGCATGCGCGATTTATGGACTGAAGTTCATAGCGGCAAAGTATGAGAGCGAGTACCCTCAAGCAGCAAGGTTCATTAAGAACGATTTTTATGTCGATGATGGTCTCACTAGTGTACCTACTGTCGGAGAAGGTGTCAAATTAGTTAAGGATGCCCAAGAGTTGTGTAAGAGAGGAGGCATACATTTACACAAATTTGTTTCAAATTCGCAAGAGCTCATGGCAAGTATCGCCCCATCTGAACGAGCTACAGTCAAAAGTTTGGATTTTGAGGATGTGCCCATGGAAAGAGCACTGGGTATCCAGTGGTGCCTATCCACGGATACGTTTATGTTCACAGTTTTACCCCGGAGTGTTCCTTCTGGTAGACGCGGTATACTTTCTGTTGTTGCGTCACTGTACGACCCACTCGGGTTTGTTGCTCCGTTTGTGCTACTAGGGAAAAGGATACTTCAGGAAATGTGTAGAAGAAATGTATGGTGGGATGATCTTTTACTAGCTGATCTACAACCGCAGTGGGATATGTGGTTGTCAGACCTACAATCACTGAACAGCATCAGAATTCCGAGGTGTTTCTACCCGGGTTCAGCTGATGTTACTGCTGTAGAACTGCATCATTTTGCTGACGCTAGTGCTATTGGATATGGCACTTGCACATACCTACGATATGTAACCAGTCAGGCTGTCCATTGCTCCCTTGTGTTTGGAAAGGCTCGTGTCGCTCCCACAAAGGTGGTTACAATACCTAGGCTAGAGCTCACCGCAGCAACAGTTGCCGCAAAGATAAGTGTAATGCTGAAAGAAGAGCTTTAGTACCCAGAGGTTGTAGACTATTTCTGGTCGGATTCTAGGGTGGTCCTTGGGTATATCAAGAACGAAAGCCGAAAGTTTCATACATTTGTCGCCAATAGGGTAGAAATCATACGAACTTTAACCAGGCTTGAGCAGTGGCATTTCGTCCCTTCGGAATTAAACCCTGCGGATATTGCATCGAGAGGGCACACCATTTCTGAACTCGAACAGACGTGTTGGTTCAAGGGACCTGCTTTTTTGTGGGAGTCTGAGGTCAGACACTTTGATGAACCTGTGATAGAGATAGATTTAGGTGATCCTGAAGTCAGGTCGCGTTCGTTGGCGACAACTGAATCTAAAATTCAAGGTTCTCTCTTAGCCAAGCTTGACAGATTTTCCAGTTGGACCGAAGTCCGCAAAATAGTCGCACGGCTGATACGTCGAGCTAGTGGAGTCAAGGACGCAAGTCTGAGTTCCGTGGAAGAAAGAGAGAAAGCAGAAATTCTGGTCATCAAGCTTCTTCAGCAGGAAGTCTTTCATAAGGAATTTCAAATGTTGGCCCACTCCAGTCTTTCAAAAGGGAACCTGCTATACAATTTAGATCCAGTCATAATTGATGGCGTGATACGAGTCGGTGGCAGGTTTAGGAAAGGGAACTCGCCCGTCAATGTGAGGCACCCTGATATATTGCCCAAGATTGTCACATCACAAATTTGATACTTCGACACTACCATGAGCAGACCAAACACTGTGGGAAAGGCTTCACGCTGAACACACTAAGAACAAATGGGTATTGGGTGTTGGGTGGTGCAAGGACTGTTTCAAGTTTTATATTCAGATGTGTTGAATGCCGCAAAATAGAGACGACCTTTAGAGAGCCAGCGTATGGCAGACCTACCTAATGAAAGGATTGAGGCTACACCTCCATTCACGCATACAGGTATGGATTGCTTTGGCCCAATTATGGTTAAAGAAGGAAGAAAGACTTGTAAGCGGTACGGGTTGATATTTACGTGCAAGTGCTCAAGAGCTGTGCACTTGGAAGTTCTCGATGATATGTCAACGGACTGCTTCATAAATGGATTAAGATGCTTTTGTGGCTCTTCGAGGATCTGTATCAACACTTCATTCTGACCAAGGTTCAAATTTCGTGGGAGCAGCAAATGAACTCAAGGAATCATTGAAGGAATTAGACAGTGAGAGAATTCAAGAGTATATGACAGACCGTCAATGTGTTCAATTTCAACCCCCCGCATGCCATTCACTTTGGAGGTATTTGGGAACGCCAGATCAGAAGTATTCTAACGACATTGCTGCATGAGCCATCTGGTCGCATTGATACATCAACACAGAACAGTTTTGTACGAGGTCATGGCGATCATAAATAGCCGTCCGCTCACCACAGATACAATTAATGATCCATTGTCGCTGGAAGCACTAACGCCTAATCACATACTGACTATAAAATCTAAGTCAGCGTTTCGCTTACCTGGGAACTTTGTAAGGCAGGACCTGTATCTGAAGAAACGATGGCGAAGGGTACAGTATATGTGTGAACAGTTCTTGTCAAGTTGGCGTAAAGAGTATCTGAGTAACATTCAGCTTCGATCAAAATGGCACAAGGAGCGACAAAATCTGAAGAATGGCGATGTTGTTATTCTGAAAGAAGACGAAGTAGCTAGGAATAAATGGCCAATAGCTAGAATCGTGGAAACGATGGTTAGTGATGACGGTCTTGTGAGGAAGGTTAAAGTGTTGTTAAACCTGCAAAGTTGGATAAAAGGGGAAAAAGAATTGATCAGCCAACATTCCTGAAACGACCTGTCCAGAAATTAGTTCTTCTGTTAGAGGATTAAACATCGTTCTTTCCTTGTTGTGAACTTTGTAGTGCTGGACTCGGTATAGAATCTTGCAATGATAAGAGATATTTCTATTTTTGTGAAAGCTTTTGATGTGTGGTTTTTAGTTTCAATCACGTTTATATATATACATTTTTTGTAAATGATAAAATGTGATTGGTGGGAGTGTAACGACTGAGTCAGCTGGCTGGTGTTCCAGTTATCCCCCACATTTTTACATGGTTTTTACCCTGCCCCTTTTATATGTCGATGTTCAGCATATACACAGGAGGGCTGTCCCTTTTTTGTTTCCGTTGTTTAAAGCACAGCTGGGAAGCAGAGCAGTCGTTATATTGCCACGTTTGTGCCGCGTTTGCCGTCAAACTCGAAGTATTTGCATTTAACCCCCTATTATTTGACATAGGCGTACATGGTAAGTTTATTTTATTTCTGTAGTTATTTCCATGTATTTGATTTGTTATTTTTGTAGTTATTTCCATGTATTACAAGTATTATATATATATTGTAGTGAATCTAGAGCAGATATAAACCTGTCGGTATATTTACTAGGTCAGTGTGGCATACAATCACATGCTGACGTGGAGGATATAGATGTGTTTTGTGTTTCAGCCTTCAGCCACATCTGAATGTCTTCCTGAACTTAAAGAGTAAAAATTTGTAGTGGAAATTATTTTATCTTTCTTCATTAATGTGTCTCTGTAGTGTTATAACTGGATTAAGGATTGTTATTTCTGTGAAATGAAAACACCCTGTTATTAAATAGCAATGGGATTCAATTTTGCCAGATAAATATTCTCAGATGTTTGCTCAGACTTTTCTTTTAAGTTAATATTGATGGTAAATATGTAGGTGTTTATCACAGGCTTAACACAAATTATCAGTTTTTAATGTGTACCAACAGACGCAGATCATAATGAATCTATTACATAGTTTACTAGATACATTTACTTGATTTAGTTATTTAATTCCCAATTACACATGTATGTTGTTGCATGTATCGTATTTGTCGACATATACAAGCATATACACATGTATATATTGAGGCATCTGTTTTATTTCTTTTGAATAGGTCATTAATTTTGCAAAAGGCTTTAGCCAGTAAAGATAATTAATAAGTAGTTTCTTTATATTTCAAACTCAAAGTGCTATATAGATCATTTGGTTATAGTGCATACAGTTACTTACATAAACCATGTCTATTCCTGGGAAAGAAGTAAAGATCTTACAACTATATTAGTCCATGGGCCAGAAAATGAAACCCCCCCCCCCTAGGGAATATTTGCGACCCCCTAGTTTTTATCCTGAAGGTGTCCTTTACTCATTTCCAGGTGTTTCCAAAAATATAAATACTGCAAACACCCTGAAAAATCACTTTTTTTTACAAACCGCGGCTAAATTTTTAATTTTTGCAGCTTACGCGACTTTGTGTCACACTATCGGCTATAACTTCATAACTATGCATCATAATTGCATAATCTTGGTATCAAATAAACCGTAAGAAAGTGTGCTATAAAATAGAATATAGTTTAGCCCAGGTAAAAGAGCATGCAACAATTCTGTGGACATTATTTTACCCCTTACCCCTTATTTTTATGCCAAAAAATTGATATCTACGTACAAACGTTTGATGCCAAAGGCAAATTTGTTGGGATTAGGCCTATCATTGAGTTTGGATTTGTCCATTTATTGATTAAAAGAGATGCATGCATATAATTGCCACGGTAACCCATATTCTTGGAAATAATTTACAATACCGATGAAATATAACGCATATATTTCAAGCATTTTCAGGCGATACCGTCTTCACGGTGTATACTGCTCCCCACAAATTAAGCATAACTGCCAAATTTTAATATCATTGGCTTTCAAGGATCTTGCTTAATTAAACGATAACAGAAGGGGTTTAAGGACATATGGAAAACAAAATAGTAAATGCATGTACTCTACCCAACCCTTTCAAATCATGAAGTGGTCGAAACTGCAATTAATTAAACCTAACAGCTTAATCTAAATAAGCATCTATTTTGCCACTGATAGAATCTTACCGTATTAATTTTTTTTGCTGACAAGTAAATATATATATTTTATGAACCACAAGAATTACCCATTTATGTAAGTTCCTTAAATATATTTACTGATTACACGTTTAAGGTTATGCATGTTTTCAGTTATACCTGCGATATCACATTGTGTTTAGCTCAATGACTTTGAAGATTTAAATGCAAACCCAAGTCATTGATATTGATAAATATCTGACATTTTTTTTTTAAATATTTTTTAATCACAAATAGAAAAAAAGTCTAATAATCTAATAAAAAATAAACAATAATTATTCATATATAAACAATAACTATTTATTAGCAAACACAATTACACTGAAGCAAGAGTTTATGTGGTTTGATCAGCTTATAGAAACGAACAAAGTTGTACCATATTGGATAGATATGGTCTCAGAAGTACCAGAAAAAAAATACCTGTATTATGTTGGCAATTGTACTGGCCGTTTTACCAATAAAAGTATCATAACGTATGTGCAAAAAAATACAAAAAAAATTTATAGTTGTTAAACTACCATGTATCTGGTCACATTGTGCCATGGTATAAAGGCAATACAGTAATATTAAAGAAGATCACTGGCAATATGTGTCTACCCATAAATGAAATGGGTTTATGATTCATCATCGTAGATGATATCCACTAAATTGTTGATGTCAATATCATCGACATCTAAGTCATCTTCATCACTCTCAGCCTTTCCGTCTGGTATGATATCAATAAGCTCTTGTGGCAGCATGTCTCCTTTCACCCAATCTATCTGCAGTTCCCCTTGATCATCAAGTCTCCATCCTTTGCCTACAGGACTTGGTATGTCAGGATAAGCTACATCTGACATGTTCCAGATATAAGCCTGGTAGTTGCATCTAAGGATATGCATGTGAAGCGATGATTTGCATGGGGGTAAGAGGCTAAGGTCAATACCATCAGAACTCGATAGTGCCTGGCCTTTCTTGGGTTGAAACTTCTGTTTGAACATGTCATACCGCAGTTTATTTACATTTGTGTAGCTGCTCTTCCCATACATGCAGCAAACAAAGTGTTCCAGCTCATCAAATGTTCCATCAGAAATATTTGTGGTACTTGCCAAAGAAGCAAATGATGACTGAAACCCAGGGAAGAAATCAAGGGTCTTCTTTGGTGTTAGCTTCCCACGACGGACAAAAGCGCTTGTGGTGTCACATCCGGTAAATGCATGAAGGGAGAACAAGATTTTACAGGAATCTGCTCCTTGTTTAGCCACAACTGATTTCACATCAATAAGTCTCCTCTTGTTCGACACTCCCGTATCAAACAAAACAGATTTCTCAATATCATGACAAAACTTCAAGAGGAACAGAAACACATCAGTGTCTGGTGATCGAACTATGGTCACAGTGTCTTCATTTGTTGACTTTGCAGCATGGATGCAGTGAAGAATGATCCTGGTATCAGCTTCTTCTTGTGAAGAAAAAAGACTCTGCTCTTGCACATGTTGGACCGTTTTTCCATCCTCACTGGTCAGATGAATGCACTCTTCCTTGAGTGCAAAATATATGTGCCTGTTCAGAAGTTTGGAGGCATACTTGTCCGTTTTCCACTCACACAATAATATTCTAGTCAGTTGTTCTTTGTTTGTACCATTATTCATGAACGATTTCCAGTCACGAGGAATCTTGGTATTTGGGCCTTGGATCAAGTATGTCTGTGACTCACCACGTCGAGATCGTTCATATCTCTTGATCGAATTCTCCTTATAGGTGTCTGTGACAAAGTCTAACCTGGGAACCATTGGCAGGAGATTGAACACTTTATCGGCAAGTTGCTCAAAAGTAGTGGGCAGACCAACAAGAGCTTGTTAGATCGCATTGCCATCCACAACATAAACTGATTCGGCCAGCTTTGGTGTCTCAGGGACTGTCACACCTGACTCCAGTAAATGAAGTAATTTAGCTTTTTCAGTCTTCACTGGATGACCATCAGCAGTTGCTAATGCCCATGGTATTGGTGCCAATGGGTAGCTGAGCGTTTTCTCTAAGCTGATATTGTTCTCCTCTGAAAGCATTAACAGCTGTCCAAAGAGGTTCCTTTCAGCTCTAACTTCGATGTGTTTGTTAGTTGTTCCCATAGCTTTTTTTGTTTCCTTCATTGATGCAAATGTAGTCAAAGTGTTCCTTTGGATGGGTTGGTAGAAGCTCACTGATTTATCAACAAATCTCTTTGTAAGAAAATCATTTTCTCCAAGAAAACCTTTTCTCCAACTGCATCAGCATTCAACAAATCAGACTCAATCTTTGAGGTTGCTGGTGCTCCAGATGATAGACAAAACAGTTTGTCCTTAACATCAATCCGAACAGGGCACACAAATCCCTTAAATGATTCAAGAAGTGACTGGATATCTGACTCTGATTTTGTCATTTGTGACTTTCTCATATCCTTGTGCACATCTATCTCAGGGGAAGTCATATCTGCCTTGTCAAATGCTGCCTGCATGAAAGAAGCTCTGGCATGACGTGTGATACACCACCTGTTGTAGGCTGCAGGATTTCTGCTGAAGCCAACAATGCCACAATGTGACTTTGCGTGTCTGTTGATCGTCTCTTCAATGGTGAGATCCACAGGATTCCTTGAGGATGGAACATTTGATCTGGAAACACTGAATCCATTTTTGCGTAGCAAGTCCTCAGCGCCTTGGTTGGTATCTGATAAATTCAACAAGGTAAGGAGATACACTGGAACGTATCGTGCATAGTTATGGTGATTGTAGGCAAAAAATGCCGGGCACATATCCCACAATGAGGCAATATGCAAGTCAAGGTCGTTTAACCTTGTTGCTCTGGAGAATCGCAGGAGCAAAGCGACCTTCTCCATATAAAATTCAGCCAGAAGGCAGCCGTTTTGCCAAGCTCTCCTTGACGTATGGTATCCTTGAAAGCACAAAATTCCTGATACAGTTCTTTGAAACAATCACTTGCAAGTATGTCATTCAATCCGGCTGGACATGGGGACTTGGTGAGAATCTCAAGTCTCCCCTGCAAGCTGCTTGTGATTGAACTTTTGTCTTCATTCTTGGTGAAGAAAGCATCAAGCAAAAGCCGCTCCAGGGTCTCGTACATCAACTTGTGCACTCTCATGGCACGATTGTAATGTTTACCACGCAACAGTTGATCAATGGATCCACTAGCACAGACACCTGCTTCAATAATAATGTCCTCAAAGCCTAATCCAGCCATCATCTTGCCAAGAACTCCAAGATATGAGCAAATTGTATGGAACACTCCGATCCGTACAAGAACATCTTTGTACTCCTCTGGATTTTGTCACATTATAGAATATGCCTTCATCACTACAGCTAGATCAAATGTTACGATTGTAACCTTTTGATTCACATCCTTTGTAGCCTGCTGTGAAATCATGAGAATCTGCTGTACTGTGGCATTAGCAGTGATTATCTGTGTATGGGTACCATATAATCTACTTTAGACTGGGAACAAGGTCCATCGTATTCAGCTTTTCCAGTGAGGGACAACCATCCTGCCCAGCCAGGGACACTTTGATCATAGGACTTGTGCAACCTTGCAAGTACCCATGCAAAGTCAGACTTCTTGCATTTATTAAGTGAATTTGACTTATTCACAGACACATGCCTTACTGTGAGATGTGGCTCCTTCCTGCTCTTGACAAAACAAGGAGGAAGTTCTGTATCTGTATACTGAATTGACTTGTCTTTAGTCTTCTTCTGTGGTTCCAGAGGCAGATGTCCAACGTCTTGATCAACACAAGTGTTATCCATGGCCTCTTGAAGGACTATGCCATGTGCAACATGGGTTGTTCCGGCCCCAGATGGGGTTTCTTATGACATGTCGAAGTTGTCCCAGCTGAAGTGAAGAACATTATTCATTGCAGAGATGGTCCTTGGAAGCAATGATTGGTGTGTGTTGATTTTATTGCAAATGGCAGTTTCAAGTTCCATGACTTGGGAATATGACTGGCAGTGTCCAAAGCGATTAAGCCGAGTAATTAGCTCAGCACTGCCTGTCATATGCCTCAATGTCATTCCAAGGAGGACATGTTTGGTCATTTTCCAGTCTCCTCGACTTAAGGCATAGCATATATCTTGAGCACAAGAATCTACTACTCGCTCCGCCTTTCCTGAAATATCCTTATGGGATTTCCTGCATATCAGATGTGACAAAAAGTTCAGCAAGACATCCGGTGGTTTATTTTCTGAAGCCATCAACTGAGTTGCTATAGGTGGCCATTGGTATGTAGCTGCATTCTTTTTGGCATCTAATAGATGTCGCCTAAGGACAGCAGCAGCTTCCTGAAGAAATCTCTCCTCAGAGGCAGCCATTTCAAATGCCACTTCTACTGCTTGTCCAACTGGCAATAAGTCTGAATAGATTAGTTCACTCCGGTAGTTAGGTGCCCAGAATTTAATTATATTCTCAAACTGTTTCTGACGCTTATTTTTAAGCTTGTGTGTTTTGTAATTTGGATTGTATGCAGCGGGATAATGTTCCTGCAAATAAAGCAAATATTTCTCCTTCAACATAGTCACACGTTCTACATTGCATGCATTGATGATGTGTTTTTCAACGTAATCACCAATGTACTTGAATGCCTCTTTGTGGGCAGTTAATTGTTCACTAGCTTCTTCATCAGGCTCTTTGTTCTCATTTCTAACATCTTTTCTGGTGTAGTCTCTGCGACAGGAATTATGATAATGTGCCTCTCTCGCACACAAGTCCAAACCTTGGATTTTTCTTAATAATACGTAGTCATGTTTCTGCTCTGCAGCATCCTGGATGGATTTAGCTGCCGTTTCAGTGACACATTTTGTCAGATATTCTGATTTCTTCTTACACCATATTTTATTTTTCCCACAAAACAGGCATTGGTCTGAACGAAACAGAATTGCAGAGGATGACAGACGCTTGTGTTTTGATGTTGAAGGACCATCTTCGTCGTCTTGTTCGGTACACTGCCGTTTCCTGTCTTTTATGTGTCCGATGTTTGTGAACCTCTGATAGCACTTTCTGTGAGCGCCATGGATATCCTTATTAAATTCTACAGGATTATGGGCACATATTGCGTCCAGTTTAACAGTTACATTGTCACTGTCTTTGCGCAATTTTACTGTTTCTTGAATTTTTTTCAAAACTAGTTTGAGAAAGCGTTCGAACCTGTTTATCAGTCCTCTGCTCAGGAAAATGTACAATACAAGTTACTTTAGGGCATGCTGCAGAGGTTTCTTTTTTTTACCTTTCTTCTTCCGCAAACTCATCGGACGTTCTGCCATTATTGTTTATATGGTGTGTATCATAATAAAGGAAAAACACCCGTTTCTACCTAGTTACTGGAATATGAGAATACAGGCTGGTACAAAGAGGCAAACTTTCAAATCAAATTTACCTGTACTCTCAGTGAGCGACAAAGGCATGTAAAAAGAAACAAACGTTTAATTCAAATTTCCTTTTACATTCAGTGAGTGACAGCGTTAAACAAATACACCCCTGTAGAAATACGACTTATACAGTCAACCATTTCGACAACTGTTTCAAACGAGTTGGAATGAGGAGAATGTTTAATATTAGCCTGATATTTCATGTAATCTTACTGAATCTTTCCTGGTCAGTTGCCTTCCCAGAAACCCTGATGAAAACAACTTGTACTCAAGAGTAACAAAAACAATCAAAACTAAACTGACATGCAAAGTTTGTTTCTATGTTTAACTATATGTTTAGCGCCATATGTGAACAAAATAATGACCACTTGTTCAAGTTGTAAGAAGGTGTAGAGTTTGGAGTGGTCAATATTTATGGTGTAGGGAATATTAAAACTATTTTACGCCAGTCGTTTTACAGAGTTTGTTTGTTGCCAACCTGATATTTCATGTAATAGTATTAGATCCTGCTCGGTCAGTTGCATTCGCAGTAACACTGGTGAAAATAGCCAATGGAATAATTTGTAACATAGAAAAAAGGTAACATGAGATGCAAAGAGACTTTTCTATGTTTACCTATAGTTTCAATCCATATTTATGTAACATAACCATGAATCACTTGTTCAAGTTTTTAATTATAGGAAAAGCATGCATGTTTGCCCAGTCAGTATTTGTAGTTTAGGGGTAGCAAATATGCACTTAAAAGGATATTTTTTCTACCTTTTTTCTAATGTTCCATATGTCTTTTAACAATTATTACACAGAGAAAGTTCATAGAAAGACAGTGTATGTGATACCAAAACTGGCAGTATTGCAAACTTTGTGGCAGTGTAGGGGAGCATTATACACTGTGAAGCCGGTATCGCCTGAAAATGCTTGACATGCATACCTTTCATTGGTTATTGTAAATTATTTCTCAGAATATGGGTAACCGCAGCGAATATATACATGCATTATTCTTGATAAATAAATGGATAAATGCAAACTCAATGATATGCCTAAATCCTAAAAATGTGCTTTTGGTATCAAAAGTATGTATGTAGATACTTTTTTTGCATAAAAATAAGGGGTAAGGGGTTGGATAATGCCCTCAGAAGTAAAGCATGTTCCTTTACCTGGGCTAAACTATATTTTATTTTGTAGAATGCTTTCTTACGATTTATTTGATACCAAGATTATGCAATTATGATGCATACTAATGAAGTTATAGCCGATCATGTAACACAAAGTCGCCTAAGCTGAAAAACTGAAAATTTAGCCGCGGTTTGTAAAAAAAGTGATTTTTCAGGGTGTTTGCAGTATTTATATGTTTGGAAACACCTGGAAATGAGTATAGGACACCTTCAGGATAAAATCTAGGGGGGTCGCGAAAATTCCCTAGGGGGGTGGTTTTCACTTTCTGGCCCATGGACTATATTTGTTTGTTTCAGTTTTCACGTAGAAGGCAAGTATTGCCTGAGGAATAAAGCTACTGTAAAGACATCTGCGTGTGATCTCGTTTGTCAAATGGGGAGTTATAGTAGGTGTCCCCATTTGCTTAAGGACAATCAAATGTGCACGTTTAGGTGAAAACTTGATGAGTTTTGTTATCTCTGTAACCAGGTCCAATGCATCACGCACTGGTTTAAAGGATCTTGCCAACTCTTTTAAGCACAGATTGATGCAGTGAGCAAGACAGTGGACTTTAATTGCAGCCTTTTCCTCTCGTATGATTTGCGTTGCTAGTCCAGATCTGCAACCCATGTATATTGCTAGCACCACCATATGCTTGACCACGACAGTTGTTTATTGGCAGTGCACATCTAACCAATACATCATTCAAGGCCGCACAGAGAGTATCACTTGATATGGAGGGGACTTGAAAAAATCCCAATGACTCTTCAAAAACTTCATATTTATCATTAACATATCTGATGGATATGTTAAACTGTTCCTTGTTTGTGATGTCTGTTACTTCATCGGCAATAATGCTATACCATGCAGATTCCTTAATGTCACACAGCAGTGACCTGAGTACTTGGTTTCCAAGTGGGGTAATCAGTTCATTTATTATTTGTGGTGACATATACCTTTTATCATTTAACCATTGCCTCATTTCAGGAACATCAGACTGCTGCAGCATAAGTAACTGTACCAAGTTACTTTCAATTTCTTCATGACCTCTGATGCACTGCCCCTGTCTTATCAAATACCGCAGTGATTCTAATTGGGTCATGAATGCCTTTCGGTTATTAGCCTGATCCCTCAGCTGATGTTTGCTTATAAGAACCTCAACATCTTCCTTCTTTAGATTCATCTTTAACACAGCCTCCTTGTGCGCATTACACTGTTCGTGTTCTTTGAACCGTTCAGTTGCTTTCTTCCAATTATTGAATCCTGCTGTAGTGAAGGCTTAACTGTTTTCTATATGCAGAACGACAGGCGAAACAGAATGCTTTATTTTTGGTGGTACAAAATGTAAGCCACTGATAATCTTCATACCATTTAGCCAAGAACACCCTTTTCCTGATTACACCCTTTGTTGTAAATTGTCTCTCAGATTTGCATAATACAGATGTGTCTGTTGGTTGGTATGGATTGTCGTCTCCCTCACAGCATGAATACCTTACAGGTTTGTACTACAACATGTTGACATGTAACATCTTCCTGACAGTTTGAGTTGTGCAATGTTTCACTGGATTTAGTTGTTGGGGTTTTCAGATCTCTCTCTCTCTCTCTCTCTCTCTCTTAGACCTTTGAAAATAAGGTCCATTTTGGAAGAAATGTGTAATCGAGCTTTGTCCATGATTTTGGATTTTCTTTTCTTTCTTGTTATGAATCCTGCAGTAACAGATGATTCGCCATTCCCGTCATTGAGCCCAGACAGTGATCTCTTTTTTCTTCTGTCATCCGCCATGGTCTAAAATACTATTTGCCATATATGCTGGGGTGTAATATTTTAGTGTAGTAATATTTTGGGTATAGAAAACCTGTTCATATTAGCTGCCATGTGCTGGTATTACTATGTTTAATAATGGAGCCACCACTACACTGCTCTAGCTCGGGGATTCCAGGGCTCAGCACTGGGGAAATTATATGCCTTACATAGCTTCTAAGCAACTGACTGATAAATCATCCCCCCCCCCGGGGTATATAACCCCTGCAGCTAATGACTTGATCTCTGTGTCTGTCATCAGCCAGCCCCATTTTATGCCCTGGCACTGACCTAGTGAATGTCTCATGAATCATGTCTGTGAGTGCCCTGTCTCATACAAGTGGTAGTACCCTGAATTGACCAAACACAGGCTGTCTAGTCTAGTGCTGAAGATGCGCTGAATTGTGTTTATATATATATATATATATATATATATATATATATATATATATATATATATACTGCATCCACAATTGTTTTTAAAATTCCTAAATATTAATTGAGGTTTCCTACGCCTCTGAAGGTCAGTTAAATATTTTTATGTTATATCTCGTTCAGTTATCTCGCCTGCAAGATTTATCTGCGGCCATAGTATTCCCTACTTTTTCTGGGGACGAAATAACAAAATTTTGACAAAAGCGGGGGAAAACCAGCGTATTCGTTGTGACCCTTAGTGGCTCTGGGGTCACTTTTAAACTCGTCATATCGAATGTTCTTTCTGTAATATAATAATAAACAATCCTATAAAATTGAGCACCCACGTTTAAGGTAAATCTATGGGACAATATAAGAATCCTAATGGAAGCTTCCTGTCGGGTACACAAGGTTTACTGACTGTGGTTTTATGGGTGGTTGTAATGTAAACGAGGCGTGTTGTTGCATTTGAAAGGGGAAAACCCAGCGTAAGGTGTAATGTAGCATAATCCTCTCCATTTTCAAACTAATAATGGTTATTCATTTATTTTTTAAGTATTTTGTTATAATCACATATGTGTTTTTATAACATTCGATCTGATGGGTGAAAACACATTAAAGACATGTACGTAAACTTAACGACACACAACATATGATGGGGTCATCCTAAGGGGTTACTAGAATTTCGGCGATTCATTTATCATAAAACATAGGTTGTTCAGGTCATTCAGGGTCTTGCAGTATTACTTACGTCGAATATCCACCTTTTAACACCTTGGGTTATATCCTCTGTTGATTGTATGCCTTTGACAGAGCCCGAGACGGAGTATTCCGCTGATCGGATTATTTCAACTGTTTCGCGTTATGTACGCAGGGACTCCTTGCAGCTTATCGCTGATACACACAAGCTCATGATTGGATATTAAAATGAAGTTGGCCGAGCGTTTCTGTGTCAAGGAGAAGCCAAGGCTCGTGCCTGCGTTTGCGCCCTGTCCCGGAGTTCATGGACGTTATTGAAATGCCACGTGGGACGTAAATGTCGTTACTGAGTGGTTTTTGAATATGGAATGTTTTACACACACACACACGTATTTATTATGTATGTACAATCAAAGAATCTGATCCTGTCAAGCATTTATACTAACACAAAGTAACGAACAGCATCAATACGAAACCTTGCGCAACCAGTGATGGTTTCTTTATGAATACCGACGTACATGTCAGACAAATTATTTACTATGGTCAATATATTTATAGGTACTAGTATACAGCAGTTTTAAAGGTAATACAGAAAGTAATGAAATAATAATAATCGATCATCGGTGGTGTTTATTGTTCAATCGTCGATCATGATTTTAAACTAATATATATATATATATATATATATATATATATATATATATATATATATATATATATATATATATATGGCCGGAAATGTGGTTATTGTGTGGTTTTGGATGTGTAGTTAAATTACCAATTGTCTCCCTTATGTTCAAATGATAAACAGGATAATATCGAAAATAGTAGTAATATCAATAATAATATTTTGATAACAATAAATATTTTACTTACTTTCAAAATCTTAATGTATTCATAAGATAATAATATTTGGATCAACCGGGACTTTAAAACCGAACCTTAGTTACGGTTTATAGGCTTACCATCATAACGGGTTTTTTTGTTAAGATAAATGATCAGACCTAATTAAAATACCTTGATACGGATAAACCAAATTTAACTGTGATATGATGTGCTAAAGTATCATACACTGAAGTTTAGCCTTGATCCCGATATTGACCTACACATCAAGATAGTGGCGGATATGTGTTGTCTCTGGTTTCTTTCTGTTCCCGTGTCTGTTCGTACTGAGCCAGTTAACCAAAATCGTCAGTGAAACAGAACACATGTATCCTGTTTTATATTGTATGAATTTTGAGATGAAGATAAAATAATGACACTGACGATTTCCGATAATTAGGTAAAAAAAAGGTTTTGTAAAGTGCCTATGATATAACTTATAAAAAGGTTTGAGATATAATACTTAATACATTATTATATTTTCCACAAATGAAAATTAAACAATATAAGTTTTTTTTGACAAAGAAAGAGGTTCTGATTCATTACTGCTTACTGCTGTCTGTTTGTCTGTCTCTGTGTTTGCCTGTCCACAAAATATCTTAACATGTTCAGGAATGACATGAACATTAAAAAATACAGACCGAAACAAATTGTAAATTTCAGGACAGATCTGCAAAATATGAGACCGGGGGGGGGGGGGGGGCGGAGGAGGGTCACATAGAGATCCCGGTGTAGGCGGAGGTATGCGTCCTATCACGGTTGGTTTAGGTAATGTGGTAAGTCTATGTTGTTTAAAACACAAACCGGGTCGATTATAAATTGATAGCATGGTGTGTATGCCATTCCAGTTATAAATTTTATATCAATCATGAAACACTTTTAAATTTAACTGAAGCGACAAAATGTTGAAAGTAAGTCACATATACAATTCCTATGTTTTCAAATCTTAAATCTCATTAAAAAAAGTTACACTTACCATTTTACGAAAATCGGAATTTACAGGCAACAGTGATTTAGTGATTTAGTAACTTGAGTTCTAAATAGTATCTAAATAGACATGTTGTGTGCTCGTTATGTAGAAGGTTAGATAGTTGAAGTTGTGGTCTCAGGTCTGCTCTTCTATCACTCGATTTTTCATATTATTTTTCTGGTGGAACATACAATCATTTTTGTCGGTCATTTTGGACAGGCAACGTAACTTACCTAAGTGTGATTCAGATTCAGACTTTTTCAGATAGCAATCTGAAAGTTTTTTTTTCGATGAAGGTGTGCTCCGCTATATGTAGTTGCTATCTTACTTTAGACAATGTACCTCTGCAGGGTTATATATATATGAATATATATATATATATATATATATATATATATATATATATATATATATATATATATATATATATAGAAGGTAGTGTTACCCTCCGATGTAAAGTGCTCTATGGCCTACAAGCTAGGCCAGAGCGGTATAACTCTGAAGAAAAACAACACTGTTAATTCACAACAGACTGTTTCACGGGATGCTACCCGATCATCAGGTGAATGTGGTTAGAATGAAGCTAACGTCGTGGTTTGAAAAGCCGAGACTTTACGAGATTACGAGATATGCTTTGTGCGATTCGGGTGGGGGGGGGGGGCATGTGAAAGACTGACACTGATCCTATTGTTCTCGGGTGCACAATAGGATTGGTCGGGGTACACGTGCGATACTGGAACATAACAGGGCAGGGCAAAGAGGTTATATAATGTAGTAAATAGTAAATATAATACAATACAAAGATATAACCAGGATGCTCAATCAGCATATTGAAATGATTTCTAATAGGGCCTATGGAAGCAGTGAACATATCAGTAGTATACATATGATAAGATAAAAATACACATATACTGTGAAAATACACAATATACAAGGCAAATATACAATATAAAAGGCAAATATACTATACCCATACCAAGTGGTGCAAGTCTCCTAGCTGAAGGTCGTAAAGCCCATTAAACCAGGATAAAGTAGAACTTTCCTGTCATCCAATGGACTCCACGAGCCAGCAGTGAGAGAACAACTACCTGAACAAATGAGTCTGCCCAGCGGATCCTCGTAAGGGGGGGGGGGGGGTTAAGGGGGCACGCTGAATATTAGTACGAATGCTAGGTTTTAAAATATTTCAGGGTGAATTTGTTTTGATGGCGGCACTTGGAGAGAATTTCAGCTCTTGAGTTCAACAATGATCCAGGGGGGGCCGTAGCTATAAGTAGCTTTTCAGATAAGCAGAGATCACACTTCCTAGTCCCACAGAAGTAAGGTGCTGCCTTGGCAGATATTTCCCAGGAGAGCTTGTAATTGATATTGTTGTCTTTTAGTGACCAAATGTGTTTAGACAGTTCAGTGTTTTTAGCGTGGGATCTGTTCCGAAAGGACTGCTTGTGGTTATTATATCTTGTCTTGAAATCACCTTCAGTACACCCTATGTAGTGTTTCACGTCATTGTCTGTTCTAACTGTTGCTTTATAGACAATGCATTTCAGCTGACATTGACCATTCATAGGACATTCGTCTTTTTTACGGCAGTTACATTGTTTTTGGGGTGCATTCACAGCATTGTCAGAATTTAGAACCTTCATATTATGTTTGCTGATCAGGTTAGACATGTTGGGTAGACAGCTGTAGCTAATTTTCAAATTGTTCCTGTTGAATAACCTGTGGTACCTGTGATGTTGAGGGAAGTGTTTTTCAACTAGTTTCATGAATTTTCTGCCAATGTTGGTTTTTACATGACGGCTGTAGGGTGGATTAAACCATATTATTTTCCTTTTCCTGTTTCTCTTGCTTTTCACTGTAGGTTCAACATATTTTAAGCTTTCTGAGAACCCGCTTTTCGCTAAAGCTTCATCATACATGGGTTTGGCTTTCATAAATAGCTCTTTATTGCAGGAGTTGTCAGAAACACGTTTACTGATCATCATAGGTATCTGCCTAATGATAGCTGGGGGGTGATTGGATTGTGCGTGGATATAGAGAGGGTCATTGTTCGGTTTTCTGTAAGGGTAGAAGATGTCATTTTGGAGGTCAAATGTTACGTCTAAGAAATCTGTGCAGGTCAGGTTAGTTTCAATGGTTATCTTTAACCCAACATTGGAAAAGAGTTTGATCATTTTCTTACGGGTGCTGTCTGCTTTGGGTCCAGACATGTTGGGGAAACAACCTAAACCGTCATCACGATACAGGCCTAGAGCATTTACACCAAATTCCTTTTTCAACATATCTAGGATGTATAAACCAACAATTTCGCATACTTCAGCGCCATCAAAACTGCCCATGGTGACGTCAAAACTAGTGTGATCTTTTTTCACCCAGGTGTTACCGTTGCTAAACAGTAAGCTTTTCCTGCTGTGCAGGATGGTTTTGATAACATCCTCTGGAATGGAGACCATGGTTTTGGCAAATTTGAGGGCTTTCATGAGAAGATCTTCTGTGATCGAGGGGTAAAAGTCAACAATATCAAACTTTATGAACTTAGATTTTTGTTTCAGCTTCAATTTCTTGAACCAAGATATTACCTGTGCGGTATTTTGCCACTGGTTGAGTTTGGTTTTCAGTCTCAGTTGGCTATTAATTTTTTCCAAGTGCTTTTTGCTAATCATACCTATTTCAGATTTAGCTGGATTAATCAATCTGCACTTGGGGTTTTGTTCAAAATTATCCTTGTGGTCTTTCAAAGTAATGTAAGCATTGCGCTCGGCCATGACTTCGATGCGGTCTGCTAGGTTAAGGGAACCGGCTATTTCTTTGGCTTCTGTATTGATATTTTTACAGATATTTCTGTCTGCTTTTTTGTATGTCTTAGTGATGTTTTCTGTAAGAAGTTTATTGTAGTGTTCTTTCGGCATACTGTACAGGTTGGTTGTCTTATCTGCCTGTACTAGGAGATTGTCAGATTGTCTGATTGTTTTGATGTCGTTGGCCATTTGTTTCTGGAATGCATTGTGTGAGTGCTGAAATTCAATGTTCCGGACCATTTCGTAGATATCACTTTCAAATGCCCTGAGGTGTTCGCTATGAGGGGGTGAATATGTGGTTTTGAATCCATAGTTTTGTTTATCTGAAGTTTGACCAGGGTTTTCGAAATGGAATGCCTTCCATCGCATTCTCCGAAGTAGGCTTTCAACTTTACTTATCAGGGATTTGGTATAGGACAGATTACTAGGGATGGGAATGTTTTTCAAAGAGTAGTTGAAGTTAGCTTTGTTCATTCTGTAGATGTTACAAGTTGAATTTCTGGACAGGGTGGGTTAACAAAAGTGCTCGACAACGTACCTGTCGCTGGAGCTGGAGTAGAAGGTAGTGTTACCCTCCGATGTAAAGTGCTCTATGGCCTACAAGCTAGGCCAGAGCGGTATAACTCTGAAGAAAAACAACACTGTTAATTCACAACAGACTGTTTCACGGGATGCGACCCGATCATCAGGTGAATGTGGTTAGAATGAAGCTAACGTCGTGGTTTGAAAAGCCGAGACTTTACGAGATTACGAGATATGCTTTGTGCGATTCGGGTGGGGGGGGGGGCATGTGAAAGACTGACACTGATCCTATTGTTCTCGGGTGCACAATAGGATTGGTCGGGGTACACGTGCGATACTGGAACATAACAGGGCAGGGCAAAGAGGTTATATAATGTAGTAAATAGTAAATATAATACAATACAAAGATAGGATATATCTTTGTATTGTATTATATTTACTATTTACTACATTATATAACCTCTTTGCCCTGCCCTGTTATGTTCCAGTATCGCACGTGTACCCCGACCAATCCTATTGTGCACCCGAGAACAATAGGATCAGTGTCAGTCTTTCACATGCCCCCCCCCCCACCCGAATCGCACAAAGCATATCTCGTAATCTCGTAAAGTCTCGGCTTTTCAAACCACGACGTTAGCTTCATTCTAACCACATTCACCTGATGATCGGGTCGCATCCCGTGAAACAGTCTGTTGTGAATTAACAGTGTTGTTTTTCTTCAGAGTTATATATATATATATATATATATATATGTCTGTGATTAAGACACAGGGCAGTGATCGAAGCACATACATCATTTCATTGTTATCCTGTTGTATCCAGGCCTGACGACTACTGCACCTTCGGGTCCATTGCATGTAATAATTCCAGCTGTTGACTAATAAATCCGAGGAATCGCCGAAATGGGATTCGTATATGATTGACATATAGCCGTGGGGCACGGCCTTTCAATTAATTAGTATCCATCCCCGAAAAATCCTAATATTTAGAAATAAACTTACTTTTTACATATACAAATGAGTAGACTCGCTAATCCCCCGTCGCCTCAAGTGGATACCATTTTATACTTAATAAATTGTTCTATTTAATGTTATATATTTTAAAATTTAAATATATAATGGAAAACTGCTAAACATTCAAACCTCGAAGCACATAGTAAGAGAAAGCCACGTTTGAATTGACTTATGTTTCGTAAATGGCATTATCCGTAGACTTTTCTTCTTTGTTCATCTACCGTACTATGTTCTGAGTTCAAATCTACTGTTATAATAGTTGTTTTGCCCTGCTGACTGTAAGTATGAGGTATAGGGATGGCGCTCTGTCCGTCGTCCATCCGGCCGTCCGTTAGCTGGCCACAAATCGTAACCGCTAACCCTAGAAACCTGTAACTAAAAATGCAGGGAGGTCCATAAAAGTCTAATTGAAAACCTGAAATTAGGTCACTGCGACCTATATTCTCTTAGCTATGTTCATGTCACCCGACCCACTTATTTTTTAAAGATTTGTACAATAATCTAAATGCTGTAAGTTCAAACAAAGGATCATTAACATGAATATGTTTATTTTGAAAAAAAAGTATTCCTTTTTAAACTACCCTTCATTTTTTCTTACGACATCCGACTCTGGACCAGTGAGTTTTAATATTTAAAAGAATGGCGGCACCTATCGCCCGTAAAATGCTTGTGAGGGATGAATCAGTTTGACTTTGGTAGTAGCTGGGAAACTCGGCTCGAATCTACGCCGAAGGATATTTAAGGAGACAATTCTAGATGGGAAAAGGATGTGACGGCAGTAGAACCCGTAACAGAAGAGGAGAGAACGAAATGAGGCCACTTTGCTGAATTTTGTTATCACAATCTAGGGAGCTCTCCGTATACTCGTTCTCACGCCTTTACTTGTAGCACAGGTTCGTCAGATTCCGATTCGGTGCATTTTTAGAGTACTATCAGTTTTATTCAGTTATTGTGATGAAATGCACGTAATACGAGGGAAATCATTTCCCATGTTGCAATTCGTAAATTATATTATTCATATAAATGATCCTCATGCAGAATAGTCTCAGTGTTGCTTCTACTTTATCTCCGATCTCACAAATTATCTAAACCTTGAGAAGGGCAAATCCTTCAGCACACGTATGCCCAGGGGGCACTTTTCTCGCGTTTTCTACCTGGAAAACACGCTGTCTCTCTTTTTAATTGCTTGTGTAAGCAAGGCTCGGCATGTGGGGTTCTGGTTGTGTAATCATCCAAACATCCACATGAAAACTCAAAGTCGCGCTCATCTCTTAAATTTCTCCCCCTTATCTGATGTGAGTCGACTGGGTCTCTCTGGCTTTTATTGATATTTAGGGCGTTGTTAAAGTAGTGGAGACAGGATTCCTACTCCTGAACTGATATGGCCAGTCTTAAAATCAAGACATATAACCTAATAATGCTTGTAATCTTAATCTTAAAAACAAAACAGAAAACACTACATCAGCCGGTCCCTGGGATTGTCATAAAATTTCCGGGTAAAACCTGAGTTAAAGAACAAAAAAATAAAGAAATAAATAAATCTATGTGTATGTTGCATCAGAGCTCAGGGATTTTGGTTTCCTTTTGGTCTTCTTCTCCAGACAGATTTCACATATTTCCTATATTGAAGAAAATAAATTTAAGTCAGTCGATACAACGGGACCACTTTATACAAGTTTATACTGACTGCATTACATTGTGAATAACTATCCTTTTAAATTGCCAGAAACCACGTCAGATGCCGTTTATTATATACCCATGGTTGTCACTCGGTCAGCCTGTGTTTCAAAAGGCCATACATGATTTGAATTTAATTTAAATACGTAAACACGAAGATAAAGCAGAAATATGTTAAATTTTGCTTCACAATCTGGCACCTGATTATTGGCCCAGACTTTCGTAAATCTTCCCGATTATTCAATACATGTTGTTGGCGCACACATAATGACGATCACATAACCACAGGTATAATATTAAAGAAGCATTGCTATGCTTGACACAGATAACATATTTGTGTAGTAAGATCACGTGTTCCTTATCTCGTGATATATGTATAGAGGATCAACTCTGGCGAGACAAGACAAATAAGTCTTTTTTATGGGTGGCACTTTTCTGACTAGGACAGTCGTTACTTGTTATGTTTATCAAAGAACGTGACGTGGCTCGATATAGATTCATTATTGTGAGAGCAATCCTCGAACAAATTAACCAAGTCAGCACACAATGCTACGGGGCGTTAAAACAGGGTAGGAGGAGGGGAGTATATATCCCCCCCCCCACACACACACTTTTAAGCAAGAAGGAGGGTCAAGGAAATCATCTTCCTCCTGCCATAATATTCAGAGCATAATATTTATACTTATTGCAAATGAAACATATTATAAAATATAATTAAAGACTTCGGTTCTAGTTTTGAAGTTTACTCTGAAATATCATATATTTTAACCTCGTTTAGAATTCAGAGAAAGTGTAAATATAATACTATTATACGTATTAAAAAGGTATACTTAATTGTAATGTATTTTAAATGTCTCACAGGGGCAATCAAAGGTGTATATATATATATATATATATATATATATATATATATATATATATATATATATGTATGTATATATATATGAAAGGTTAGAACATCGGGCAATTGGAGTCAGATATTGAGAAAAATTGAAAACGATGATGCAAGAGACTTATCACTCCTGGCTTCTTAGTTGCTGTTCCAAACACTAGAATGTTTGCATGCACACTCGATTTGGCAGTATAACATGTCACGTGGTTCCCATAATGTTTGGGTATTGGAGAATTATAATACCACGCCACATATTGAGAGCGGGTTGGACTTTGCAACACAAGTAAGTAAGGTTAAGGCGTCAAGTACCTATCCTAGTACAGAACATCAATATGTCAGATAACGAACGTACACATGTCACTTTATACCAGGTCTCTAATTCTTCACCTGCTCACGATATAGATCTAGTACAAGATCCTTCATATAATTATAAAACTGATGGCCTTTCAAGTTATTATGCGGGTACAAATATTTATATTACCTGTTTAAAATATATTTTCAATCTGCAAACATACATAATCGTTGAGTACTCTATATGTTTTGTAAATCGGTCATTGTTAAGAATAACGGTCGCGTTACTTGATTTAATTATCAGCTGTCAAATAATCAGCCTATGAAAAAGGAACAAAACATTTTTTTTATCTTGAGGTCAGGAAATAATTAATAGGGAATCAATATATATATATATATATATATATATATATATATATATATATATATATATATGCATAATGTGATCAGAGTTTAATGTAAATTAGATAAATTAGGTAAATAATACAAACCTGACAAAGGTATACACTAACGTAGGTTTCAAATTATTTAGTCTCTCTACCGTTCTGTGCACACACTGCATACGCTATACTAAAGCGAAACCCAACAAATGTATTTTGGTTTATAGATGATTACTGCAGTACTGATGCGAACAAAAAGCAAGTCACATTTTCATTGTTTGATAATTAATAAGTGTTTATTATTTAGATTATTCTTCATCGATTCGAAACATGATCGCTGATATTCACAATTTGAAATGGACACAGGTGTGCCCTAATGTTATTTGCTTTGTTCCGGCAAACAGAGCCTACCTATGATAAGCACATCGAGTTAGTGAAGTGTGAAATAGGTATCTCTCGGCTTGGATTATTTTTGTGTGCTTAGGTATCAAAACTGAATGCTTTATCTTGATCTCGGTTATAATCTAGTCACTAAGAAAGTTGGCGGAGATATGTGGTCTCTGACTGCTTTCTTGTTATCACTGATGTCCAAACTCACTCCGTCCGTCTGGAATAGTAGAACGGAACGCATATAGCCAGGTTTATGGGTAATGTGGCTGTGAAAATAAAATATTAACACTAATATTTATTTCGATAATTAATTAAACTGATGTCTTATAATATGCCCAATATAACTAAGGATGGGATTATGATTATCATATTTTTAAAGAGTTTATTAAACTTTTATCATATATAAATTAAACAATAAATTTTTACAAAGAGGTAACGATTCATCAACGTTTACAGCTGTCAATCTGTCTGTCATTAGGCTTACCTTTCCCCGATTCATCTCAACAAAAACAAAAACCAATTGTATTTTTACAACAAATCTTTAAGGGCTGACCTGATCCGGATCAAGGCATCGGCGAAGGTGTGCGAGCTTTCAGAGCTGCCAGCTAACGTGCACAGTCTCCGCTGTTAATAACATGCTGATGTAATATGTTCCCGCGCTAGGTATCCTAGGTATGTCCGTCCATGTGTGCGTCTTCTATGCCCGCTTTGACGCATTAAGACGACACTGGATTACAAAAGTACTATTGCTGTGCAATGTGCAGGCTTCAGGTTTATCGGATTTGACAAAGCTTTGCGAATGTACACTCCTGAGGATTCCGGATGTAATTGGTGCTATCGGTAAGGTTGACCTCCTTTATGTCCAGGTTCATAAAACGATGTTAGCAAATAGTTAGTACACTTTTTGTTATTATATTCTTTGTGAAGACCTCCTTTTTTGCATATTTTACAATGTACATATATATGAATATATACATTCATATGTTAATTCTGTAAATTACTATTAGCTGACCATGAATCACTATAAAAATATACGTATATGACGCGACTTTACGAGATATGGAACAAAGACTGTTCAAGCATATTTGTCTAGCCATGGACTCGGTTTGCTTTGCCAGAAAAAAAAAATTCTACAATAAAATGTGCAGTGCACGATTAAATACAACCAAGGATAATCATAACATATGGTTCACAAAGCGGTTTGTGCGTACGTATACCCGTCATTGAAGAATCTAAAGTGTAGAAAATGTAGCTGTTATTAAGCTGTAGTGTATATAAAATATGATACCATAATTACCATAATTCAGGCGTGAAATCTGTCAATGGTAGTTTAAAGCATATTCTTTTATCCGTTTGTGGATATACGAAAATTGATTTGAGTATGACCATTCAATTTCTTTCAAGCAACCTGGTTAATGCAATGTACGCTTTGTGGCGCAGATGTACAAATAAGTGCCCCTATTGTGTTGTTTGGTACCTGAATGGAATGTAATAGAAAAGCGCCTTTACAATATTTAAATCTTAAGCAGCAATAACGGACTCAAAGTGCGAACTAAACGTGTAACGGGCGGAAATATGCACCTGTTAAAATCGCTGTGGCTGCAAAGGCACTCGACCCCGACCGTCTTAACCCAGCCTGATCCCTCTACCGTTCTTAAAAAGCTACTTGTCATTTTTTAATATTATTTTAATATGATCGTTAAATTTTCTTATAAGACATTTACTGACAATCACATATCAATGATAATCAGAAGTGACATATTTTCCAGATTTGCCTGCTTGATTAAGCACGAAGATTTCGTACTAACACTTTTTATTCGTCTTACTTTTTCATTAAATCCTGTATAAATCGGTAAACGCAAATCGATATTTTTAGATTAAAGGTCATCACATTAAAGAAGTTTAGTTGGATGGATATCGAGGGACCTGCAGGAAAGTATCGTCTAGTACCTTCTAGATCCATGGAATACCCTTTCTAGTATATATGAGATACATGATTAAATATATTGAGCCCCTCCCTTTCCTATTCGAATTACCTGAAATATGTATATGTTGTATCCCCAACTATACACGTGATTTTACCAGTTATGGCTATACACATTTATTAGTTACGGGATTCTACGGGAACAAAAGCACCCTATTTTCAAATCCTATATAAGTTAATGCTCTAATCCGTCCGTTCGTCAATCCCAACATTATATACAGTCAGCACAAAACTACTGCGTTTATGCGTGCGTCTGTCTGTCCATCCGTCTGTCTGTTACTTCCTTTCTCGTTCACGAAATCCCGCTCGCCCTCGTCTCAGGCCACAAAGCACACTTTCGAATACCCGCACAAGCAATCAATCCATGGGCACACTGTTTTTTCATCATCTTTGTGTGTGTGTGTGTGGGGGGGGGGGGGGTCCGAGTTCCCTTTCACAACTAGGAATGATTGGCCTATACCATGTTATATCCCCCTTAATTTTGCAAATTAAAACTTTTTTCACTCAAAAAATAGTCGGACACCCTGGGCTTGTTCGAATGACTTATAGTCTCAATGCCGCAGACGCAACCTTTTTATTCAAAGGCTTTAACCCCTTGGATAAACTGTAAATTTCTTAAATAAAAAATACTCGTAATATAATGATAATGCCACGTGAGTCTGCATTCACGGTTTGCCTCAGATTTACCCTTGATTTTATACTCCTAAATTATATGTCAGGCATATTTTATATATTGTACATATGTAACAATCTAGATAGAATTTCACGATTTTATAAATATCAAATCGTATTTAAAGTGTAAATGAGTAAAAGATGTGAGTTGGTAATAATCGTATGCTTGTTAAATTCATCGTCAGCCAGTCAGAGGCTGTATACAAAGCGAATTTATCTGTTATTTTTTCACTTCACACAATCTTCATATATTTTCGTGGTGACTTTTATTGTTTTTTTTGCGAAAGAACGAAGACTGAAATAGTGAAACAACAGATATGTAGATTTTCAGTGTTAATGATAAAGAGTACTAATTCGAGGATGATTCCAAAACTGAAATTTGTAAACGACGCACATTGGAAAAGATGACAGATGATGCAAATGATTTTTTTATGTTAGAAGTTCAGGAAAAGTTGTCATAGAAGAAATATAAGACGCAAGTATAACAGATACAAATAACTGTGTAATAAAAATGAAAATGCTTCCCCCAGCTGCATATTCTATAGAGCAGCTCGGTGGTTGGCATGACAACGCTCTTGTGTTTTATGTACAGGTAACCATAAAGAAATGCCATCCCTGCTTAGATACGAATTCAGCTCATACTTAATTATAACGTCAATGGAGTTTGCTTCATTATCTTCAATGGTGACACTTAAGACACTTGGAAAGGTGCACCTATTAAACTACCTAGCATATATACCTATATTATAACAGATGCCTCATCATATGATTGGTGTGCCGTGTTTTATTCACAAGAGGCATCGGGATTATGGAAAGCCAAAATGCCTAAAGGCCATCAAACTCTCAGGAACTTCTCGCCATTCTGTTGGCTTAAAAGCCCTTTGGTCCTCGGGACAAGTAGTTCAGGTGTTTAAAGCAATGTGTCCAGCGTGGCTTACATAAACAGTATGGGAGGCCCAGTGTGGAGCTAAGCACACTTGCCACTACAATATGGGTTACTTGCCAATATTTCGACATGCAGCTTCAAGCCAAACATGTCGCCGGGGTTAATCTGCGTCTTTCCCAGTGTCCATTCCTATATTTTCGTCCATTCTGAACTAATGAAATTTTAAAATGAATAATTATAGCACTCCTTCTAGAAATATGAAAGAATTAATGGTGAATAAGACAGGTTCTTAATAGCAACAAAGTTTATCTTTGCTTCGGAAACCAAGAGATTACATTTAATTAGGAATAATTCCTTTAAAAATACACGTAGTAAGCAACGATTGGGTACACGCCGTGAATTTTAGGTATATTTTGAGTAAATCCGTGATATTTTAATGGTAACCTCCTCTATACTGGCGCCGCCTACTGAAGAAATATATGGTTCAATAATATAAACACAATGGGGGTTGATTGTCATAAGCCAAGTCTTCGCTCAAGCGTTTTATTAGAAAATCTATCTTGGATGGTTAATAAGTTAAATGAATCAGCGTTAGGCCTACTTTCTAACTTTATAATCAATTTTAATTTGAATTAGGAATTTTCGAAATACATAGAGTTTTAAGTTCAATAAAAAAAAATCGCGAACGGTCGTGTCAAAAATTAAATGAGAGATCGGTACATATACATACACACATACGCACACTATATTGCAATATCATTTTTGGTAACACTGACAATGTAAATCTTAAGAAATGATGACCACAGACCCATAACATCGATTCTCATATATTGTGTTTCTTTCGATCTAGGCATATATTATGTACGTGACATATCCTTTAAGTGTAGACGTTGCATATATCAACACTTTTATATGAAATTTTTCTAGATTTATTCCACTGACATATACTAGTTTTTCTTTAAATATGATTAATATTTACTTCTGCATATACTATGAAAAACATGTATCTACATCGCAGTTTGCTCAACTTAATAACCTTTGTTTACCCATGGTTAAAACACCATATAAAATCGGGATGAACGAAAACATGGATACCGGAACAGGACGTCGGAAGCCAAGTCGGATGCTAGGCTCGGATGTCATATGTTTAAAAGAATAGAATAATCAAATCTTCTAAGTGTATGAGTCACCGTCCCACACATTTTTCGCATTTAATCTATTTCTGTTTAGGTTAAACGATCTGAATATTTTCTCAGTTGTGTATGTGCTTACAGGGAAAGTTCAATGTTCCATCAGCACTCTCACTATGCTGACAATGTCTGGCCATCAATTGTATGTTATCCATACTAATAGGGAATTCATGTACTGAAATATAAGGGTAGTCGTTGTTAATCCATATTATTTTAAAGCTATTTAATGTATTATATGAAAATAATAATATTAATTCAATTACAAGGTACACTATGATCCCATTAAGGCTACTGTTTCAAATTAAATGAACTGAATGTCGGGATGCCACGATCATGGTTGCTCTGGGCGAGTATTTGCTCTGCTTGGATAACCCTCACAGGTGCGGGGTCATTTATAGTTCAGCTTTTAGATATGCGGCGTATGATCTTAATTTACAAAGGCGATGCCTGATTAGAATTGGGCAACTCAGAGCGTCCCGACAAACATATAGACGTTACACCTCTCATGACCCATACTAGGTGATATTAGAATTAAGCTGCTACTTTACCCATGTAATCATGCATACTATAAGAGATATACTAGTATGAGAAATACAAAACTGTGGACAATTTTGAGCGTATACCAGTAATTATAATAATATTAATAATTTTAATATTATTGTAAGTAGTAACAATAACAATATCAGAGCCATGATTAACTATTACAAAGAGCACAATAATGGGCATGAACATGCATGAACATTAAGATCAATTAAACACTGTGTTATCCGTGTTTATAGACTCACCTATAATAGCTGCAATATTCTAGAAAAAAAATAATAATTTAATTAATTTCATTATACTATTCAGGCCGAATATTTACAAGCTGTCACCCCAGATTCACGCTTTTAAACCAGGTTGCACGTGGTATTGTTTGTATACATTCACACCACTGTATTGCCGAAATCGCGCCTCGATGAGTTCCCCGAGCGTTACAACATTAAAAAATATATATATAATCATGTTCTTTATAACAGTTATATTTGAAATTAATGTTGTCAATGTATGTTCGATATTTGCTCCATTGTCTTACGTATTGGTATTTTTAATTGCCAGGCGATATAGCGCGCGTTCCACTGGAAAGAGTGTTGTGCTGACATTGATTGGCAAGAGATCTTTATCCTTCATAGACGAGATCTTGCGTGTTGAGAATGCAAGCTTCCTTCACCTCTTTCTTTGTGATGCATAAAACTGTTAAATGTGCATTCGAATGAATGCAAGCCTCCATCATTCACATATTCGGCACATGTTCCCAGGTTCATTCGTGCACAAGTGAATGCCCATTTGTTAATATTCCGTGATGTTGTTCCGGAAGACCGGAACATGATCCAGGTCCACATCAAATTCTGATCAATTATTCAGTGACCTATTCCAGAAATGCACTGAACATTTCATGAGTTTTTTCCTGATTGCGCGAGTTATTTTTTTAACAAACACACAAACAAACGAACAAGACTGAACACATATCCTCCTAGCGGATAATCCGTGCTTTGGGTTGTATAAATGGAACTTTATATATCCGAGTCCAGAGGGCTCAGATAAAGCAAGACACGGATAGAGATCACGTATCGTTTATTGCTTCTATATATAATTATATGACAGCAGATGCCGCAGCAATTGCTATAATTTATAATGAGTGAAATAAATAACAAAACAACAAGATATGAAATTTCAATATACCTATATATAAATACATATCGATACGCTACATAAATTCGGTTACCGGTACGCTATGCATGTTGTATCGTATTACGACTAAACACAAACAATAGAGATCATACTGTTAGTAGTCATACAGATATAAGTCATAGAACCCCATTCTAAACTAGTTATTTTAAAAGCTTAAGCTGAAGTCTATTTTCATATGATCGACTGGAAAACGATTGTATATACAATTCTCTGTGGTTTAATGAGAGGGTTAGTATAATATTATTTTTTTATACTTATTATTTGTTTACAAACAATTTTATCCACTGAGCTTTTAACAAGAAATGATACCCAAAAAGATGAATCATATGGTTAATACTTAGGAAAAAAAATATTTTTTCAGGCACTTTTTTTTAATGATCCAGACAGGCGGCTTTTTATTTTTATTTTTGAATTACCCTTAAGATAACGTAAAGTAACGTTATTTCTCATGCACTGACACAGAAATGACAACCAATGTCAGCGGTTAAAATACAAGAAAATAAACGATCTATACGTCGAATTAGTCAAACATTTGAAAGAATCCTCGGAATATGTGACATTTTTTATTTCTATTACGTGTAATAATAACATATAATATAACTATATAATATAGGACAACGGGTGTCAACATCTCGCGGTGAATCCTGGAACACTCGGACCCCGCCGACCTTTCTGATTTCCCATCGAAATGCATGATTATTTTATAAGTAGTAATCACGCACCTCACCAGAAAACCCATAATAATAAAAGCAATAAAAACGTGTGACGCGGGGCGGGGGGTTAAAGTGACGCGGGCGGTGCCTGAGAAACATATAACTATTTTTTGGGCTTATCCGGTCTAACTTTAAATTTATAGTATTACATATCGTATCTGAAAAAGCCGACCGTTACCGAAGCCTAATATATATATATATATATATATATATATATATATATATATATATATATATATATATATATATATATATATATATTGTATAATGCAGCATTTCCAGCCTTTGAAGATATAAACAAATATTTACAAAGAAAGTATAATAGACTGGCTTGGCCTTTGAGGCAAAGTCTAATCCTAGACCAGTCTCGGTGGTCATTTAGTACGGGCAGTCTCTTCTGGAAGCTCTGATGGCTATCAGTTTAAACTAGCTGCTGGCTGGCTCGGGCTCATACCAGAGAAAGCGAGGGGCTTATTGTATGAAGTTCCCGCGCAGCTTACAGGAAGGCGCCAGACTTGCACATTTGTTGGGAGCAAGCACCGGAACAGACACTCTCTCTCTCTCTCTCTCTCTCTCTCTCCTGATTGCAGAACATCTTTATTCAGAAATGCATTTTAAAGTTAAAGAATGTAAAATTAGACATTTTATTAACATCCATACATAAATAAAAATATTATTAAACTTATTTACCTTTATAATACTTCTATTGCTTTCATTAATCCAACATGACATTTCAACTTACTTCTAACATGCCATATATGCCATCGCGCGTTGATTAATTTTCCTTGCATCGTGTCATGTTTTTGCCCGATATATGATGTACTTACGTAATTTATCATAGCAGATGCCGTTTCTGGAATAGTTTAGGAATTTACCGTTAGATTGCACCACCGACTGAACTAGTTCACCTTTTCCTAGACTGGTACTTTGCTCTATTATGGCCCTCAGCCAAGCATAGAAACAGGCGTACAACGCCATCTTAAGTACTCCCAGTTGCAACTGCTGACTTACCTATAGACTGGTTCCTACTTCAGTATGCACGCTCATACCGGTTATCATGGACGTTCACGTGATCCTGGTTGATTATCCGCGAAGATTCAATAACTTTCTTAAGTTATTTCTAGTTTTCAAATATTGAAAAATGAGTTGTTGCAAAAAAAATTGAATGATGGTTGCATATATAATACGATATACTAAGTCTTTGATTTTCCACTGTACGTAGCAGTGATTAATTATTAATATCTATTAATCTAATCATTGATGACACATTTAATATACAGCCAACTTTTGGTAACTTCTTTGAGCAAACGAAATGCTTATTTTTATCATAAATAATATATACTCGAGTTGGTACCAGTCTGCCAAGAGTACTTAAGATGGCGTTGTACGCCAGTCTCCATGATTGGCCTAGGGCAGAGGTGCCATAATAGAGCGGGGTACCAGTCTAATCTTTTCCTTATTGTCATTAAATAAGAGTGTTTGTCACCAGAGGGCGTGGATATATAGGACATCAAGGCAAAATTGAATATACACATTTTAATTTTTAAAAATGAAATAACTCTAGGGCGGCAGACCCCTCAGAGACACCTTTGCTTTTATTGAAAATGTTCATTGTAAAATTATTATTTAACAAGTATGCTATAATATAGCGTTAATTTAGAATAATATAAAAAAGAAGATACTAAAAGCAACAGTAGCGGTGATGTATGTGGCCTATTTTATATTTATTCAAACCTTTTATGACCTTAGTTTAATATAACAGAAAATCAGAACGGTGCTTTAGAAAATGTAAAATATATAAAAGCAGTCACATGTTTAATATTTTTTGTGAAAAGCTATGGTGCTGACAGTCAAAGCAATAATTTCTCATGAAGGTATCATCCATTTATTATGAAAGTGTGCCATATTATGACCATTTATAGAGTTTTAGAGTATCTAATAAAGTATCCATTTCATAACCTGTAACCCACAGGTACGGGTACTTACACGCGATGAACGATGGACAAACATTATCCTCCTTAGTCAGGAGCAGTCCCTCAAACGATCCATCACTCATCCTGAACTTACATACGCGGTAATTAAAACGATCCGCCACCAACAGAGTATCATGGCCTATCATTGACACATCACGTGGACCGTTAAAGTGGTCGTTGTCACCACATCCTGTCAGAGTGTACAGCAGGGTCTCGTCTTCATCGTATATCATCACAGTGTCTGTTGTGAACGAGGCCACTACGATCCTGTATGATCCAGCGTATGGAAGGACCCGGATACGTCCAGGTGATAGTGAACACTCCTCTGGTGACATGTCTGTCTCCCGGCAACGCAACACCTTCCCGTCTGGAGGTAACTCGCTGAGTAGAAACGTGTTGTTGTAAGGATTAAAGGTGGAATAAAGAATGTTTTCAGGGAAATTTTTTATATGTCTTACCGTTCGTTTGAACCCGCCGGCTGGTATTTGGATTACTGTATGTTTGTCATTGCACTGTATATAAATGTTGCCATCACCTGCAGTAACATTCCTGACTTTGTTAGCGTCTCCCGACCCGTTACAGTAGTATGATGCCACCACTTTTCCATTTTCATCAAATCTAGCCACGTGATCACGGTTTTCAAACGCTGCTACAGCGGTAAAATCATCCATTATCTCTAAAGAATAGGGATTACTGATCTCTTTGCAACCTGTGGCCAGAAAGTGCCTGACCAATTTTGGTTTCCCTGATATATTTCTGAATAAAGTTTCCATTAGCTCAATCTCAAATTCAGGGTTGACGTATTTGTCACAATACTGCTGGAGTAACAGTGGTTTCCCGACTCCTTTCAGAATATCTTTAATCTCTGGTTTCAGGGGCATTTCCGGTATGCGCTCTTCAGCGCTTCTCGCCTGCCTGATGGACTTGTTCAACTCTGTGTTGAATTCAAGGATTTCTGCCAAATTCTCTTCTGTAACTTTTTTCTTTTCTAATTCACCAAATGCCTTGTGTAGATTTTGGCTTTTAAATTTATCAAATGACGTTTTTAGCCCTTGTAAAGTATGTTTCCGGTATTCTCTGATAACCTCGGCTACTTGTCTTTCTATTTCCTGCTTCATGGCATCTGCAGCTTGTTTCAACTTGACTATAGCTATCTCCATTTTTTGCTCATTTCTTATTTCAACATTTTTCAGCTTTTCCTTGATATTTGTCGTTAGACCACCTAGCTCCATTTGACTTTCTTCAACACATTCCCTCAATTTCTTCATACCTTCATCTAAATCGTACACGTCATGCTCATGATGAACCTCTGACAAAAAACAGTCAACGCAAACTCCTGTGAAGCACGTGATACACACGTATGATATTGAATTTCCGTGCACTTCACATAAATCTGCCACAATTTTGTGTGTTTTTGTTATTTTATGATTTAGATGATATTGGTGGCAAGATGCACACAGTCTCCGGTCACATGTTTCACATTTAACCTTTGACCTTGACGTCTGACCTTTCACCAGACAGGCCTGACACACAAACGGATCTCCGATGGCTTTCATCATTTCTTCTAACTGAAGGACTTTAAAATCATCAACTAAACCATCAATACCATTGGCAGGAATCTTCGTTTGTTGCCGACAGACAGGACACTCTATGTTGCCAGTAAGCGGGCATGTATCTACCCATGATTGGAGACATTCCCGGCAAAACGAATGGAGACAACTCAGGGATTTAGGCTTCCTGTCACTCTTTTTCTCAAGACAAATCTCACAAGTCAACATGAACGCCATGCCGGATAATGACTTCAGATTTCTAAAAAAGAAGGGAAGCAAAGAATATTTACAAATGCACGTGATAACTCTACACCAAATTAATTGAAGAGTACATGAAATGCTAATTTGATTTGCATACATATTTAATGTTTAATGATGATCTAATAATAATAATAATTATTATACATATAAATGGTATAGCAATATTAGTCAGAAGTCGAAGTATGGGTAAGTGTAGATAAAGAGGTTAGGACAAATCGGGAAATGAAATTCATGAATACATTCAACTGTATATACAAAATGGCCTCAGTCAAGAAGAAGGCAACCTGACACGTTTTAAGCATTAATCTCTGTATTATAATAACCCATGCTAACCACATGTGTTCACGTTATGTTTCTCTTCAAACTTTTTCATTCTACAAATTTATATCACTATATTCTTATCTTTATACTCTGTTTTCTTTTTTCTTAACGATTTTTTTGGTCGAGGTTACCGCCTAATTTGGTAATGCTCTCTTATCTAATTCTTAATCTACGTATTTACATTTGCAGAGTTCCAGTTCGGTTGGGGACTACGTGACAGGGCGATGGCACTCGTTTCCTGTCATATTATTATGTATCCTGGTGTCAACCAGGTCCGGTGTCTACCGCAACTTCATGTTCTTGGCGTGTAATCATTCCCATTGCTCGGCCATAACACCGGGGAACCCCCAAAGACGCACTCGTTTGTGAGTGATACACATTTGTTGGGCACAGCCTGCCAATTAAGCCTGCACAGCGCTCACCCTGGGCGGGGGCAGACCGTAAAAATCTCTTCGCCTTACCTAAGATTTGAACTCACGAAACCCAAGCTTTGAGTCCTGTGCTCTACAACTGAGCAATAGAAGCCGGTCACTTTGTTTTCTTCATTTACTCTGTTACCTGCACACATAATACGCTGTTCAATAATCTTCATTATTATTTGTATTGAGTATTTTCATAGTTATTAATAATAATAATAATAATAATATTATTATTATTATTATTATCATTATTATTATTATTATTATTAGTATTATTAATTTTAATATTACACCTGATTTATTGCCTTATTCTTTGTTCTATAATTTCTTTTACTTTGTTGAACTTATAACATTAATAGGTTGTCATTATTATATTTACAGGGTTACATCTTGATTAATTTATACCGCTTCGTATTACTTAACAATGTGTTAATTTTGTATACTCTCAGTTCACACTTTTTTCTATTTTATTGTGCTATACTAATATAATTGTATATTTATTATCATATTTAAATTTATTACCACATCTTTACATTAGTTATCCCTTTTTATATTATGCTTTATTTAGTTTTATTGTTACACTTGTCTCTTTTATTGTGCACTGTTGACATTCTGGTTCGTGTTGGGCGGGCACTAGTTTATTGTGCGCAGGAGTCTTGCATGTGTCTGTGTAGCGGAAGCATAGTTCGTTGCCATTGGAGACGTGCCAGTTGGCCCGGCCCACGTGCGGGGTCTAAAGTGTAGAAACCAACGTTCTTTGTTCTAGATGTTTCAAGTCTGTTCCTGTAACGTGTGTATTGTTCTATAGAGTTTACTATTTTTTTAATTTTCGGATGAAAAAGTTATAAGAAGCTGTGTTTAGAGCCGAGTGGGAGAGAGAGAAAATTCCAGCGGACACGGATAAGAGTGATTCAGGTTATAGACCTTTCCGATAATTGCAGCACTTATAGAAATTCTTCGAACTTTGTAACAGATTTAAATCAGTCTTCGGTTTGCCTTTTGGGACTTTTACAGAACTTCTCTTTTGGATTACAACAGATTGATTTCGGGATTGAATTAGACTATTATTCTCTGAGAAGATTTACGTGAACTGATTATCTGAATTATATGCTTTAAAGGACTTGTTGAGCTGTGACAGTGATGGTATCCAGAAAGACCTAAGTTCCGGACACTCTGGTACTGTACACTTTATTTATTATACTGTGTAATTGTATTGATTTACTGTTATAATATTGTTATACTGTGTAATTGTATTGACTTAATAAATTGTAATGTAAGGGTCGTTTTAAGATTATATTATCATTATTTGTTAATAAGAATCACTGACTGAGAATCTGATTTTTATTTATCCCCATAACAAAACTGATGCTCGTCACGACTACGTGATCTGTTGTTATCAGGTTCCGTAAATAAAACTGTGGACTCGTCCGGGAGGCTTAATAGTTTTGAAAATTTATTAGGCCTTGACCAAGACACATTGTTTACAATACCTTGTTTAAAAGATTCCATATTGTTTATAATACATTGTTTTCAGGATTAAACTTCGTGTTTTTTTTTTATTGTTATTGTTTTGACATCTTAACATGGCAGATTTCAAACTTAAACAGTTGAGAAAAGATCAGTTGTTGCGTTTGGGTAAACACATAGGGCTAAGTGTAAAAAAACCTTGAGACAGTCTGATATCATTGCTAAAATTATTCAAGATCTAGTTAGCAAAGGTTTTATTGAAGAGAGTGAAGTGAAAACATAATAAAAAATGACAGCCTTGCTATGCAGTTAGAATTAAAAAAGTTAGAAATGCAACATGAGCTAGCATTAAGAGAGAGGGATGAAATGTTAGAAAGAGAAAGACGAGTAGAAAAAGAAAAAGAAATTGAGTAAAACGACTGGAGTTAGAAAGACTTAAACTAGAACATGGTCTACGTACTGCCCCAACTCACAGTTTTGATGCAACTAAACACATTAGACTTGTCCCACCTTTTCAGGAAAAAGAGATTGATAAATAGTTCTTTCACTTTGAGAAGGCAGCTGAAGATTTAAAATGGCCTAAGGAAAATTGGACTACGCCATTACAAAGTGTATTGACTGGCAAGGCCAGAGAATTTTATACAGAGCTTTAAGTAGAAGCTGCTGCTGAATATGACCAGGTTAAACGGTTAATCCTAAATGTGCCGTCAGACTCCAAAGAAGAATCCGTAGCTTGCGGGGTAAAAACCTCATTTGATTCCTGCGAGGAATTTAATAAGGCTAGGTCCTTTCAGGACTCCTGCGAAGAGTATGCACTAAATAGGTCTAAGTCCTTTATGACTCTTGCGAGATTATTTCAAATGAGGCCAGGTATTCTTATGACAAACAGAATTTTGTTTCTGCTGAGGAGAATTCCTCTGTTGACTTCCATGAGGAGTTTGCTTGTAATAAGGATGTAGATTCCTTTGGTGACTCTGAAAAGTAGTTTATGACTGACACTGTCAGTGTCAGTTCTTTGTTTGATGAAACTGAGGCAGTAGATTCCTCTCCTGACTCTGAAATGGAATTAATTCAGCTGTTCATACATGATTGTTTTGTATCACTTTCAAGTGATTTTTTTCAGATTTACCACTTTCTAATAGTTTTTTTACTGGTGCACATGCACTTGTTAAAAGTCAGATTGGATTTCAGGGAACATTAATGTGGGCATAAGAACTTCTTTATCCTTTAAGGGAATTCAGTTGCTACTTGGAAATGATGTTGCAGGTGAAAAAGTACAGCCTGTGCCAAAAGTGACAGAAAAGCTGTCACTTGATCAGGACACTGATCCTGAAAATCAGGAAATTCCTGGTTTGTATCCTTCGTGTGCTGTAACTAGATCTATGGCCATATATGGCAGACCTCTGCAAGCTAGGCATGTTGGTCTTTACACTGTTGACAAGAAAAATCTGTGATTTAAATTACATACTGTTACCACCAGATAGGCGTAAAAAGACAACTGTGCAATGTTTACATGTTGAAACCATATTATGAAAGAAATACCACATCAGATGTTGTACAGAATCTCACTGCTGTTAATTGTGTAAAAAACTAACCCTGACCCTGTTAAAGTAGATACTGATTGTAAGTGTGATGTAGACATTCTGTTTGGAACAGTACCACTAAAAAAAGACTCAGAAGTGATTAACAACCTGGATGCCAAACTGTCACACCTTACCGCACAACAACAATATGACCTCAAGAAGCTGCTGCAGGATTATGAACATTTGTTTAGTGTCATTCCAACGGTAACTAACATATTGTGCCATGACTTCGATATTGGCGAGGCAAGCGCAGTCAAGCAGCATCCTTATAGACTGAATCCAGAAAAGCAAAGTATCTACAAGATGAGGTGCAATATCTGCTAGACAATGATTTTACTGAACCTAGTAACAGTAACTGGATTTCAGCATGTATTCTTGTGCCAAAACCTGATGAAAGTTACCGTATGTGCACAGATTATCAAAAACTGAACTCTGTCACCAAGACTGACACGTTCCCGATTCCGAGGATCGATGATTGTATTGATAGAGACGGTAGCTCTATATTTGTGTCCAAGTTTGACTTGCTAAAAGGATTCTGGCAAGTTCCGCTGACAGAACAAGATGAGGTGCAATATCTGCTGGACATTGATTTAATTGAACCTAGTAACAGTAACTGGAATTCACCATGTATTCTTGTCCCAAAACCTGATGGAAGTTACCGTATGTGCACAGGTTATCGAAAACTGACCTCTGTCACCAAGACTGACACGTTCCCGATTCCGAGGATCGATGATTGTATTGATAGAGACGGTAGCTCTATATTTGTGTCCAAGTTTGACTTGCTTAAAGGATTCTGGCAAGTTCTGCTGACATAACGAACGAAAGAAGTGTCCGCATTTGTGACGCCGAAAGGACTGTACCAGTATAAAGTTGTGCCGTTTGGCATGAAGAACTCTCCAGCCACGTTCCAGCGCCTCACCCATATGGTTGTCAACGACATTAAGGGCTGCGATGCATATATTGATGACCTCGTTGTGTACAGCGACACCTGGAAGAAACATCTGCATATCCTTCTCGACTTCTTCGAATGACTCAGCGAAGCACGTCTGACCGTAAACTTAGTAAAATCTGAGTTTTGTCATGCACAAGTAACATTTTTTGGGTCATATTGTAAGGCAGGGTCAAGTGAAACCTGTTGATCCTAAAATAAGTGATTTTTCTGCATCTCCTAGACCAGAAAAACAAAAAGCAAATAATGGGTTTTCTTGGTATGGTTGGATACTACAGGAAGTTTTGTCCAAATTTTTACTGCAGTAACTGAACCTTTGACTAATTTGTTAAAGAAGAAACAAACGTTTGTGTGAAATGCTTAGTGTGAAAATGCATTTCAGAATTTGAAAGCTATTTTGCAAAGTTCACCAGTTTTAGCAGCTCAGGACTTTTCTGTACCTTTTAAGTTGGCTGTAGATGCTAGTGATACTGCTGCTAGTACTGTGTTGTTACAAGAAGGCAGTGATGACATAGATCATCCAATTTGTTATTTTTCAAGAAAGTTTAATGGAAACCATAAAAATTACTGCACTACTGAAAAAGAATGTTTGGCTTTGAATTTGGCATTGCAACATTTTGAAGTTTATGTTACTCTATCAGTCAAGCCTATCATTGTCTTCAGTGATCACAATTCCCTCACGTTCATGAACAAATTGAAGTGTAAAAATCAAAGATTCGTGAGATGGAGTTTGTTTATACAGGATTACAATCTTAAAATCAGACACATTAAAGGGAAAGACAATGTACTTGCTGATTGTTTATCGAGATGTTTATGAAATGAAATGTTTGTGTAATGTTGTAAATAATATGGTTTTAAAAAATGTTGTAGAGATTTAGTGATTATGATCGCAAAAAGAAAGTTTTTAGAGAAAACTTTTTTTTTTCTTACAGGAAGGGGAGCGTTACATCTGTCTGTTGACATTCAAACCCGGCCCTTATTTATTGTGGCCCAGGAGTGTTGCATGTGCCTGTTAGGTTAGCATAGTCCGTTGCCATGGTGATGCGCAAGCCGGGGCGGCCCGCGTGTGGGGTCTGAAGTGTAAAAAAACACAGCGTTCTTTGTTCTAGACGTTTCAAGAATCTTCCTGTAACGTGTATTGTTCTATGGAGTTAACCATTTCTAGAATTTTCGGATGAAAAAGTTGTTTAGAGCCGAGGTGAGGAGAGAGAAATATTCCAGCGGACACGAAAGAGTGTGAGTCAGTTTGTGGACCTTTCGATAATTGCAAGACTCGTAGATGTTCTACGAACTTTGTAACAGATTTTATGAAGTCTTCAGTTTGCCTTTGGGACTATTACCAGAACTCCATTTTTGGATTACAACAGATCGATTTCAGAATTGAATTGGACTTTTATTCTTTCAGAAGATTTACGTCAACGTTTCATCTGGATTATATGTTTTAAAGGACTTGTTGAGCTCTGACAGTGGTGGTATCCAGAAAAGCCCAGGATTCGGACACTCAGTACTTAATTTATTATACTGTGTAAGTGTATTGACTTACTGTTATACTGTTGTTATACTGTATAATTGTATTGAATTATTGTATTGTAATGTCGGGGTTGTTTTAAGAATAAACTATAATGATTTGTTCATTATTCATTCCCCTAGACATCTGATTTTTTTATTTATCTTCGTAACAAAACTAATGCTCGTCAGGACTTCGTGATCTGTTGTTATTAGGTTCCGTACTAATATCACATTACATTCGTTTCCCTTGTATTCTTTCCTCTACATACCAAAGACATGGTTGAGGTGATGGTTGGGGCGGGAAAGACAACTTAGGGGAGGTATAGACGAGTGGCCCATGGGCCATGACGCTCAGCTGAATTCGACATACAGGTGACACGTATTAATAATTTGTGTTATGATCTGATGTAAAAAATCTTCGTTGGTGAATGGAACGAATTATTTTCCGAGCTTTATGCTGATAATCCATAGATAACGGGCTATAATGGCCTTATTTAGAAGTAGATTTTACCAGAAACTGCCAAGATGCTAAGTTGGAAGTCTAACTGCTACAATGTGTGTCCAATTGACTGATAGGATATTCAGATCATGCCCTTTAACATAACTCACGGAATATAGGACATAGCCTTAGTATTTTGTCTCAGCAACAAACTGTCAGGTTTCCTAAGAATTTTTTTTCAGGAACTTCGATGGATTTTCAATTAGAAATTTCTAGGTGCAACTGCGACAAATCTTGCAAGTATGTTTTATTATAGGGTGCTAAGAAAATTTTCAAATCAAAATTCATTTTTGTTCTCCTTTATTTCGTGTAACAAGGGCCACTTTTTTAGTAATGTTTTGCATAACATCAAATTGTTTTCTTGATTGCAAGCCAGCATTTGGCACTTTAAAATAATAAGATTGCAATTAAGCAACACAAGTTACCCATGGGTCCTGCAGCTTAGCTAACATTTTGTCCTCTTAAAATTGAAATCAAAATTGAGATAAACATCAGATTTGTTCTTAAACCTTGACCTACATTGATACAAAAGTCAACATGCTTTGTCTTTATGTGATAAGTCACACAAAGGTAAACTAAATCCAATCATGACTGGTCCATATAGGTTTATATGAGAATAATAAGATCAAGGACAAGGTCAACAGTGTTTAATCTCCTCCTGGAACTTGGTGAACAGAACTTGTGTATCAGATTTGAGGGACACCTGTTCAATACTATAAAATTATTGCATCACAAGAATGATAAAGAATCTATATGCTACAAACGTGTAATTTGACCGATTTACCATGATGATAAAGGCAAAGATCACAACATTCCAGAATCGTCTGTCTGACAAGCTTGGGTACAAATGGCAAATACTATAGGTATCAGGTTCCCAAAAAAGATCATTTTGGCTAATCTGACCTTGGAGATCAAGGGGGAGATAAACAGATTTTGACCTTGCCAAGGACCATTGTAAAATTAGGGACACATGGGTCTCGACGCACAACTTAAATTGCCTATACGTATATTTTTATGAGCGTTTTCAAACTGTGGTCCTGTGATTTTGACTTTTTACCTTGTGTTCGCACAATCAATTTGGTTCTTCTCCTATTGTACGGTAATCCATAAGTCGACGATATAAGGTTTGGGATTAAAACCTTGCGTCTGTGGACGGACGGACGGATGGATGGACAGACAGACTGTTACACGAAGAGACGGAACGACAGGGTATTTAATAGGATAAATACACACACCAGGTTTCTAGACATTAGAGGAAACCACAACTGACATGATTGCTGTCATTTGACAGTCTCAAACATAAAACAATAAAAAAAATAAATAAAATCAAATACAAAATACAGGTAAATAGGTAGAGCCACCTGTTTTAGGAACAGACAACAGATATGGTAAAGATCAATCTAGAAGGCAAGATTCACGTGCATCAATTATCAAGATACTGTAGGTTTTCTATTATATTTTTAATTATTCATCGGGTACTTTCAAGCCCAATAGCTCAGAAGATATAGGTGGCAGTCACCTGGTTTCAGGTTGTGATTTATTTATTATTGACCTACAAGGATGTTAACTTAGAAGTTAAATGCTTAGCTATAATATTAGCTAAAAACGTAGCTAATAAATCGGAGTGTTTAAGTATTGGTTATTGCTCAATGAAAAACAAGCAAGTCGTGAGGTTTCCGAGGCACGTGTACCACGTTCGCTCTATCTCAGAATGTCAAACCTGGATTTTTTGTTTGCTCTGAATCCAGAGAGGTGAAGTTACTATGCTTATGCGAATAAACCAGTTCTTTGCCTTATATTAAAGGGGCATGTAAAATGACTTGCACGTCACTATTGCCTGACCCTGTGATACAAGCAGATATGAACGAACAATCAGAACAACGGAAAATACGCCGCATGTGGGAAAATCCTTGTTATTAAATCAAAAACACATTTATCTTTATAATATTTACGCCCTTATATCAATAATTATATGTATGACTGTAACACACATCCTCTAGCCCCCCCCCCCCCGGCAGCGTAGCTAATAAATGTAATTATTAAATAAATAACTAATTCCTTTTGGTTATGGTTGGACATTTATATCAATAATCATGTGTATTACTTTGGCACATATCCTCCCGCCCCCCCCCCCCCCCCTCCCGACAATTTCTTTAATCCCGACCAACTCTATCGGAATAAAAGAGGTCAAATGATGGTCCTACTCATGTTTGAGGTTAATACGGAATGAGGTGGCTGATGGACCCATTGTTCTCGCTGCGATCCTTAGTCCTGACCATATAAAATATCAAACTTGTCCAAGCCAATATTCTTTCTATAAGAGATTCATCTCTCATCCTACACAGTCTCAACAGGAAAGGTTTGGGTTAAACTTTTGGGACAGTATTAGATCTATAGAGTTTACCGGTAGCGGTTTTGTGCGTAGTTATAATGAAACCGAGGAATGTTATTGCAAATGAAAGGGGAAAAATCCAGCATGAGGTTTAAAACAGTATTTTCCTGTTACAAAATAACAGTATTATCATTTTATAACTTTGTTAAGATGATATGTATTCTGACAAAAGGTTACCCCTTTAGGGGTAAAGCACATTATTGACAAGCAGGCTTAACTTACTCGGAATACCCTGGGTTGTATCGTCTGCTTAGTTAGTCCCGTGTTCCCTGACTGAGCTATTGACGTTTTGTCTTGTATGCACAGAAACTACTGCATGGTTGTTTATCGCTGACATGACACACAACTGCTCATGAATATTAAAATGAAGTAGGTCGCGCGTTTTTGTCGGAGGAAGGAACCACAGCTTGTGAATGCATCTCTTGAACATTTCTCCTCATCTTGTTTCAGCTTATATAAACATATAACTTAAACCAACATTAAATGTAATAATCACTTCCTATCTACTAGGAACCACGGCTTGCTAAGGGTAACCATTCGCGCTTGGCCCCCGTCTGACTCTTCTTTAGCTTTTCATATATATTTTGGAGTTAAAGGGCCTTGCTATTTTTATCTAGTTTATAGAAAAGACTCAATGTATTGTTGACCCTATCTCAGTTAATCGGTATTTCCCTGTTGTATTAATATTTCAATATTCATTATTACCTGAAAATAATAATAATAATAATAATAATAATAATAATAATAATCATAATAACCTACATAATTATTATAAAAATCTTTAAAATATTAATATTTGTAACAACTATACTGATGATTCATGCTTTAAGCATTATATTCTTTCCATATGACAGATTATTAGATTGTTCTATTTAGTATTACTTGTAAATTAATACCCCTTAATTTGAATAAGACATGTGATTTCTGAAGCGCCCTTTTGTTTATATTTATTAATTCAGTACCATTTAATAGGATCTTTTTTTATAAACCTCACAGTTTGTATATATTGCTCTGTTTGTAAACATAATATCTCGCAAAATTAAGTCTCTTGGCTAAATAATAATTGATATATCCATTTGGGTAGATTGAGTATCTATCATGTCACAATAATTTTCCCGTTATGTACCCAGTTACTGCTTGCAGCTTATCGCCGATACACATAAGCTCGTGGTTGGACTTTACAATGAACATGGCCCGAGCGTTTCTGTGTCAAGGAGAAGCCAAGGCCCGTGCATACGTTTGCGCCCTGTCCCGGAGTTCATTGACGTTATTTTAATGCCGCGGGGGACGTAAATATGGTTACGGAGTGGTTTTGAATATGGATTATATATATATATTAGTAGTTTGCCGATCGATTAAATCGGTTGATTGGTCATTTTCTTTAAAAGTAGATCAAAATCGATTATGAATGTACATGCAAAGAATCTATCCTGTCAGGGATATACTAAGCCAAAGTAATGAACAGCATCAATACGGAACCTCGTGCTGCCAGTGATGGTTTCATTATGAATACAGACGTAAATTTCAGACAAATTATTTAAATTACTAGGGTCAATATTTTAGGTACTAGTGTACAGCAGATTTAAAGGTAATATAGAAAGTAATCAAATAATCGATTAATAATGATCGGTCATCGGTCGTTTTTATTGTTCAACTCTGACAAGACAAGATCAAATCCTTTTTACTGGTAGCACATTTTTTACTGGGACAGCCGCGTAATTTGTTGTTTACCAACGCGCCTGTTATCTCACAGTTAGCGCCATGCAAAGTAGTGATGGCTGGCGCTAATTTACGTGAGCCAACGTGGGTCAAAGCCAAAATTTGCGCCAGTCACCGAACAATATGGCATTGATCCACGTTGACTCGCGTTATTTTTTTTTAACGCCAGCCATCGCCTGTCAACGCATACTATTAGAAGACAGGCTATGACTCGCGTTTATAGGCGTTGGTAGGGGTTAATATTACCGCTCGCGCATGCGCGATTGTCTGCTCGGGTTCAAGTCGGCGTCTGGTGCTTATACTACATAGTGTCTTTTTGGCTGTTTCCTTTTGCTTGCGATGTCATCTGTTTTGCCTGTTGGGTGGGAGGAGTCCTTGGACACGTTGGACGATGACCCGTTGGAGGATTTAGCTATTTTGGTCTTGCTGAGGTGCTTCAGGAAGCGCAAGGCCCGAGTCCAACGTCGTCCCAGGACCTGCTGGGTCAAGCGGTGGCTCGCCCGTCGACATCAACTTAGAGCATACGATGGCTTGATGGTAGAGCCAGCCGATGAATCATCGGAGGATTACATTGCGCCAAATTCGTTAGGTATTGACTTGCGATTGTAGGCGATGACACAAAATGATTAGCGTTGACATGCGCTTATAGGCGCTAAAAGTGAATTTTTTTTAAACATTCCCAAAACTTGGCGGAGACCGGTAGAGTAGGGAGGTTACTGGCGATGACCCGGGTTAACCCCTTGGGATAACCGGCGTTGAAGTTAGCGCCACTAGGCGCGCGTCTGAGAAGGGCATTATGCGCCGGACGTACACCATATCACGCACTACGCGGCAAAGAAGTGCTCAAGTATTAGAATGTTCATTACGAATTCCTGCACAGTTTAGCTACTTTTATTTGTACATGTGAAAATAATTATAAGATAGTATCGTGTGATGAACCGTTGTTTACTACACCACTGTATTGCCTGTACTCTTAAATGGTTGCAAAGTTTGATGAGTTGAAGACTTTATAATTATTGAAAGAATTTATTTGAAATTCTTGAAAATGTTATAAGGCGTGTCCAACTCAACGCCGACTGTAATTGTTTATGGAGAGGTTGGGAGGTGCCCTCTATATATAGAGGCTAAAGCGAGGTTGCTTAGATTCTGGGCTAATTTGATCTCTGGAAAAGGGACAAAATTTTCCTTTATAATATACCAGAGTCTTCTCTATCTGAATAGTTTTGGATTAATAACATCAACGTGGATATCGGCAGTTAGGGATGTACTATGTGTAAATGGTATGCAAAATGTATGGACAGACAAGAGAGGTATCAACCCGAAATGGTTATATCACAGTTTCAAACTCAGGCTGCAAGACCAATAATCAACAACAGTGGCACGAAAGCGTGTTAAATATGTCAGTGTGCAGAAGTTATTCTTTGTTTAAAGATAGAATATTTTGTGGACCTTATTTAAGCTTGCTACCATCTAGATTTCGTAGGTCCATGTCAAAATTCAGAACAGGTAATCATGAACTGCCTGTCAAAGCAGGAAGATTCCAAAAGCTGTCTTCTAGAGAAAGGTCATGTCCATTATGTAACTCATTTGATTTAGGTGATGAATTTCATTATATGTTAGTATGCCAATGCCTTACAAAAGAACGACTACAGTCTATTCCCAGGAGAATATTACGGATATACCGGACGAACTTAAGATGTACGAGTTATTTAATACAAATAGTCTAGCTTTGTTAGTTAGTACATGCAAATTTCTAGAGATAATTTTGAATTTTAAATTTGACCATGTATTGTCTCCCACAAATAGGGATATATTATGTTAGTTTTAACTAAAACCGAGCATACTGCCACCACACAACTATTTATGTATTTGATTACTCATGTACCTGTAAAAAGGTGTGAGCAATAAACTATGTCTATGTCTATGATAGGTGAGACCCGTTGCAAGTTATCCGAGACCGATAAGTAGTCCGACGACCCCCTGCATGGTGTCAGAGAGGTCTTGACCGTAAGGTTAAAATCCATTGTAGAGAAAACATTGTTTTTGTATGTTTTTAACCAAATATGGAAATATTTAAGGTCAAGGCCACTAAATGGCCGGCCGTTGGGTCGCCATGGCAACAGTACATTATCTCGTCTACGAGAGCACGCGGTACTACTAAGTGTCGGCGGGTTAGCTGTCGTCGGCGGGGGCCGGGACACCACTGGTGGTATAGCACTCCATCCTCTAATATGTATTCCCCCGATTCAGCTGCTATTCGGCGGGCATCCGCCGAGTTAGTGGGGAGCGTACCATCCTGTAAATATTGGATCAGTGGCCTCAGACTGGGGTCACGTGATTGGTGGTCGACGGCCTTCTGTTCCATATGGTCACTCAGGTCAGCGAGCTGTTCGATGGGCGCCACTGCGGTTTCCGGCATCGCGTCGGTGTTGAACGGTGTTCGCGACAGGCCGTCAGCATTCCCGTGCTGGGTTCCGGGTCTATGTTTTACTTCAAAGTCATACTCTTGAACTTTCAATGACCAGCGTGCCAGCCGGCTGGCCGGGTCTTTGATGTTCATCAGCCACTTAAGGGGATTGTGGTCAGTGATCACGGTGAACTTACGCCCGAACAGGTAGTGGCGGAAGTGTTGCACTCACCAGACTATTGCCAGTGCTTCCTTTTCGATCACAGCATAATTCCGCTCGTGCTTTCGTAGCTGGCGACTACCGTAGGCGACAGTAGTTTCACCATGTCCCTCAGTTTGTTGAGCTAACACAATCCGTAATCCAGTATCACAGGCGTCCGTATAGAGCACAAAAGGGCGAGAAAAGTCTGGGTGTTGTAATATCGGCTCGCATGTCAGCGCTTTCTTTAGACTTTCAAATGCATTGGCGCATTTATCGTCCCAGCAAAATTCAACATTCTTCTTCATCAACCGATGTAGCGGACTCGCAATACTAGCAAAATCCTTCACAAACTTTCGGTAATACGAAGCCAATCCTAGAAAACTACGGAGTTCTGACACATCTCTAGGAGCCGGAAATTCACGGACGGCATTTACCTTCTCGGGATCTGGTTCTACTCCATCCCGAGAGACAACATGGCCGAGAAATGATACCTTTGGGCTACAGAAGGTACATTTCTTACCTTTCAGTTTAAGTCCAGCTTCTCTAAAGTGTTCGAAGATCTCTCCTAGTCTTTCCAGGTGTTCATCAAACGTAGATGAGAAAACAATTATATCATCTAGGTATACGAGGCATTTCTGCCATTGCATGCCACAGAGTAAGACGTCCATTGAACGTTGGAACGTGGAAGGAGAGTTACATAATCCGAACGGCATGGTATTGAATTCGAACAGTCCATAAAAGGTAGTAAATGCGGTTTTCTCTTTGTCTTCTCTTTGGGTATCTGCCAATAACCAGATGCTAAGTCCATGGTTGAGAAATGTTGCGATCCTTTGAACGCATCAAGCATATCGTCAATGCGCGGAAGCGGGTACACATCTTTCTTTGTAACGGAGTTCAACTGACGGTAATCCACACAGAAGCGCTCGGAGTTGTCTTTCTTCTTTACCAGTAAGATCGGAGCGCCCCAGGGGCTCTTTGATGGCCTTATGATGTCACGGTCAAACATATTCTGTATATGCTCTTGTATAACCTCTCTCTGAGACACGGGAACACGGTATGGTCTCTTTTTATTTGGAACATGATCACCTGTGTTTATGTGATGTTCTGCTAGATCAGTTCGGCCAAGGTCGAAATCATCGCTAGCAAATACATCCGAATATCGGACAAGAAGATCTTGTAGCGGTCCTACCTGATCAGCGGCCAAGCCGTTCTGAGTAACATCTGGAAGGCCCCCTGTAGTTTCACCTTGAGTCGGAGTCGGCCCCGTGTGTACGGCTGCACACTCGGCGATTTCCAATTTACCCATACAGGTGCCAGCGTGTAATCTGACAGCGGTCGTACCTGGGTTCAATACATGGGTAATCACAGAATTGGTCCTAGTCACTGTCAATGCACGAGCCGGGTTAACACGATATTTCTCCATAAAATGAACACTGGGTTCCACTACACCACATACACCATCCGGCGCGCCTTGGGCTTCTAAGCTGATGGTTATTCCGGAACGTGCTGGGATCTCAATCATTTCCAGCAAATTCACAGACCATTCACGTACAGGTGGTTTGTTTGACATACTGACTTTTTCTCCTTGCCAGATAACACACTGATCGTAAAAGTCTATTAACATTCCTACAGAATCCAGTAAGTCAGTTCCTACAAGGCAGTCGTATGGGAAGATTTTGGCTACCTGGGCGGTGTGTATGACTTTGGGGCCAGCGATTTCGAGTTCAATCGACACCTGTCATATAATGTTTATTTGGTCCCCGGTAGCTGACACGATGGGCCCACCCGCGGCGGGGAGTTTTTCGGCGACACCCATTTCGGTAAGCAATGTGTGATTTACTATAGTTATTCCCGCACCAGTATCCACAAGAACAGTAACGGGCACGCCATTCACTTTTCCGGGGACTCTGACCCCATGCGACCTTACGGGCGGTGAACATACAGCAACATGCGCTGCAGGAAGACGGTTTGAGTTTATGACTGAATTTGACAGACTTACCGGGGTTGGCTCTTCGCTGGCATCTTGACAATGCGATTGACATTCAGCTGTGGATTGATTGTTCACACCGAAATGTATACAGGTAACGTCCTCTGCGGTTGTAAAACAGGCGTTTGAACCGTTGGGCTCTTCACTAACGAGATCTGTCGTACTATTTTCGGTAAATCCGTAGCGTTCATCACGAATACAAGCAACACGATTTGGAGGATTTCCGGTAGCGGCCCCTTCACCTCCAGTGGAAGAGGCGTAAATTAGTTTTTTTGGAGTGTCACTGCGGCCATGTTTTTCTTCACATCGCGGCGCGATGTGCCCTACGCGTCTGCACCAGTTGCAGATGGGCCGTCCATCTGTAGTCCTTAGATTACGCCCATATGTGCGGCGCTCAGGTGCTTGCCTGAAGTTATCAGCAGCAGGCCGAGGTGCGCGGTTATATCTCTCTGGTAGTTTTTGGTCGATTTTACGGGCCAGTTGGTCTTACTTTTCGGTTAGTGAGTTAAACAACGTGTGGATACTACCCGCAGCTGCAGCCTCGCCCTGTACACTGTTGCAAGGGATGGGTCCGCTTACAAGTTGTTCGTGACACTCTTCTCTTTTAGCCACGCGGAATGCTTGTTCGAAAGACATTGGGTCCGCTAACATCACGTACCTACGTTATTCCGGGCGCAGTCCTTGCAGGAAATGTTCGCATGTGAGTTTATCTTGCACGTCCTTGTGCATTCCTGCGTGTGCACGACGAGCGAGGGACAGAATGGCTTGACTGTAATCGTCCACCGTCTCACCTGGCAGCTGTTTCCTCTGAATCAATTCCGCATAGTGTAGTCTTTGCAGCTCCTCCGGCATAAACCTGTTGCGTAAGGCAGCGCATAGTTCACTGTAGTTCTGCTTGACAGTGTCCGTTAAGTCCTCATAAGCATCGGCCGCACGACCTCGAAGGAATGCTGGCAGTACATCCAGTTTCCGGGACTCATCCCAGGTGTTGGCTTTAGCTATCCGCTCGAATGACTTAAGCCAGGAGTCAATATCTTCTTGTGGTTCTCCATGGAACCGCGCTGGAGTGACGAGTCCACCAACCTGAGCCATTTGACTTGACTCGCTTCGCGTCAGTGGCATTGGTCCGTGAAGTGGCGAACTTCCTAAATCCCTCTTCTGAACACCAATTTGTCAGGGGAAGCCGACTCGCAGGTTCTCTCATGAAAACTCGAACTCCAGACAGGCGTTAAGACGATGTTTTTAATCAATATATTAAAGCCGTACAGGTTCGCACCATGCACGTACACTAAAATATATTTAAACAGCAGGCTACTGGAGACTGACTACCAGACTAGACTAGACTAGAACTAGTATTTTGAGTCACTAGACAGACACGGTTGAGGTGGTCTGGGACCACCGCCCCGGCCTGTCTCTTTAGACTATAATTTTGATGCCGAAAATTGCCACACAAGCCAAGCCAAGGAGCCGCGAAGAGCCACCAGCACGCACCCGCACCGGTGACCGTGAAAGCTACATCATCCACACCCACAAAGCCCCGAGCGGGCCACTCACCGCACGGATATCATCAGCAAAGCCGCTGCCCCCACGACCCCGGTCGCGAGCGACATCCCCGAGCAGAATGCGCACCACAACAGAGAGACCCCAACACAAGCAGGGAAACCCAGATCGCCGCCAGAACAACTCCTACCGCGAAGAGCCGGACTTCCTGTGACTTGGATCGGGCAGGCTGTCTTGGCTTGGTCTTCAGCTGGTCCCCGAGCAGTGGGCCTAAAGTTGTCTGTCTGCCCACTGTCAGGGATTCTTGGCTTGTCTTGCTAGTCTTGACTTGGGTTCCGGCTGTCGGGGTGGTCTTGTCTTCTCTTGGCTTGTCCTAGGGCTACCAGTCTTGACTTGTCTTGAGGCTTGGTCTTGGGTCTTGGTCTTGTGGCAGGCAGCGGACCTAAAGTTGTCTGTCTGTCCGCTGCCAGGTCGATCAGTGATTGATTAGTCCTAAATAGGACTGTTGGGGGGTTAGTCCTAAAGAGGACTGTTGGGGGTCTTGTCTGGTCTGTCTGGAGCTGTCCCGGTGTAGGTCTGGGTAGTCGTCTTGGAAGTTGCTGTCAGTGGGCGGATGGGGTGTGCGCTCGTCTGGGTGCCCTCTAATCTTCCGCTGGTGGTGTAGGGGGGCTGCCGCAGGACTTGCGCGTCGGTGTCGGATGCTGCTGTTGGTGGTTGTCAGGGGTAGTAGTTGTCCTTGGTGGGGGTGGGGGGGGGCCGTAGATTTCTTTATAATTTTATAAGTATCACATGGGATTTTTTAAGAAAATACCTCATGATCATTTACCCTTATATTGGCCTAAATGAGATATCTATATGAGATATCTTTATAGTTAGAAATCTGGCCGGCCGGTGGAGCTCTCAGTTTGTACTTTTATATTAAGTATCACATAAGTATTTATAAGAAATATTTACGATCATGTACTTTTATAGGAAATACTTATAAGAAGTATTTTTATATAAGCGCAGACTGAGAGTAAAGGGGGCGGGGGAGTTGAGGCTAGTGGCGGCATCGGTTTCCATCCACTTGCTAGTGGCCGGCTTCAGTTTCCATGCCACTGGTCTGCCGGAGATGCTGTAAATTACTAATAAAATCTATAATTATATCTTATATATGAGCGTCGGATAACCAGATATTGCGTCGATATTGTGAAAAATACAAAAACAAAAGGGTGAAAAACCGGTAAAAATCATAAAAAACGTGGGTTAGTGTGCATGAAAAAGTTGATGAGTGAGGTGGTGTATTTACATGAATTGTGCTCTTTTTTTTTTTTTTTTTTTTTTTTTTTTGTTAAAAGTTACTGGTGTATAAAACAGCATGGTGCATTTTTTGTACATGGGTTTAGTATGGCTCTATTCTAATTGGGGGTGTATTAGTATTGGTTAGTGGATCGGTGTTGTGTCGGTGAATATGTATTTTCCAGAGTTGTGTCTTGTTTTAATCTCCGGCAATAATAGTGTCCCGGTTTGGGCACTTTGCCTTCGATTTATGTTATTATTGTTCTTTAATAAAATATTGTGTATTGCTGAGTGTTTATTGTTCTGTGTTCCTTGTAGTTTTTGTTTTTATTTTGTTTGGTTTTTATTTTGTTGAAAGGTAAAACGCGTCTCGACCGAGCCTGCGAATTACTCATCCCATATCTGTTGACGTTAGGCGTGTTGTTTAATTGAATGTGTTTTGAATAAATCTCAGACAATAGTAGTGACCCGGTTTGGGCACTTTGTCTTTGATTTATGTTATTATTGTTCTTTATTAAAATATTGTGTATTACTGAGTATTAGTTGTTCTGTGTTCCTTGTAGTTTCTGCTTTTTATTTTGTTTGGTTTTTATTTTTGTGGAAAGGTAAAACGCGTCTCGACCGAGCCTGCGAATTACTCATCCCATATCTGGTGACGTTAGGTGTGTTGTTTAATTGAAGATGTGATGAATAAATCTCCGACAATAGTAGTGACCCGGTTTGGGCACTTTGTCTTTGATTTATGTTGTTGTGGGTTTTAATAAAGTTTTAGCTTAGTATAAGGATGTTGTTTTGTTGTTTTTAAGGTGTTTGAGAGGTTGTATTTTACTAGACTGGTAAGTGATTGTTTTTGGGCGGGGGCGGTTTGCGCTCTTTTATGTGCTCTCTAATTTTTGTGTTTGTACTGGGAGGGGGGGGGGGGGGGACGAGTGTAGTGAGGTTTGTTTACTGTGAGAGTTCCTTTATTGTGTTTTTTGTTCGTGTGTGGTTTATCTTTGTTGTCATGTCGGGGCGAGTGTTTTATTTTATTTTTGAGTGTGGGTTTTATTATCGTTTTGTTAGGAAATGGGTGGTTTTTGTGGTTTATTTTTATTGTTTTGTTGTTTGGGAGTCGGTTTGGTCGGGGGGCGGGGCTGATATGTTAATTAGGGGATGCCAGCTGCAGGGGAGTACAGGTACTGCGTTCCTCCGCAGCTAGGATCCGATGATTAATTGATGGTCGGGGTGTTTTTTCTATTTTTCTAGGCCTAATATTTCTAGAGATATTTATTTATTTTCGTCAGAATTTCGTAGGGTTTTAGTATGGAAAGAGTTTTTTGGGTTCCGTAAATTTCGAGTTTCTATTATTATTTCAAGTATGTTTATTTCGTTCCTAAATTTTGTACGGGCCGTAGTTTGATGAAAAGTTTGTATGGAAGGATGGGGCGTATTTGGGGGTCGTGGGTCATTGAAAGTAGGTCGCGGCCCCGACCTAGTGCCATGGCTTGACCTGTTGGTTGATTATTGGGTTTTGTAGTATGTAAAACAGGGGATGCCAGCTGCGGCGGGGTAAGTTGTGTTCCCGCCGCAGCTGGGATCCGATGTTTAATTGATGGTCTGGGTGTTTTTTCCTAATTTTCTGGGCCTGATATTTCTTATGATTTTTAATATTTTTCGACGTAATTTCGTGAAACTAGGGAATGGATAAAGTTTTGTGTGTCCTGTTAATTTTGAGTTTCTATTATTGTTTTAAGTGCGTTAATTTTGTTCCTAAAGTTTGTACGGGCCGCTGTTCAGTAACTAATTTGTGTGGAGGGATGGGATGTCTTAGGGGTCAATTAATTTAGGTCGCGGCCCCGGCCTAGTGTCTTGGCCTGACCTGTTAATTGATGCTTAATGTGTGTTGTATACCAAACAGGGGATGCCAGCTGCGGCGGGATAAGCATTGTTCCCGCCGCAGCTAGGATCCGATGCTTAATTGATGGTCGGGCCGGTTTTTACTGATTTTGGCATTAATTTTTTTTCCAAAATTTCTATTTTTATTTGCCGAAACTTCTTAATGTTTAAGTCTGGGGCGGGTTCTGTGGGTTTTTGAGGGAATTGGGGTTGTATTTTATTTTCTAGTTTGTTAATTTGGTTGCTAAAGTTGGTACGGGGCGTTGTTTCGCTTATAAATTTTGGAGGGCCGGGGAGTGATTTTTCTTTAGTTTTGATCCTTATGTAAACTCGTTAATATTTGGTTTTTAATTTTGAAATTTGGGGGAGTGGAAGATTTTAGAAAGTTCTTTAGGTTTTCGCTATAATTTTGGACTTTGGGGAATAATAGGTTGGTTAATTTTGGGGGTGAAATGGATACGGGCCTTATTTGTGCTTAATTGATTGTGGAGACCTTGTATGCAAATTAGGGGATGCCAGCTGCAGGGGTCTAATTTACCTCTGCAGATTCGATCCCCCTATTGCTCGAAGGTCGGGGTGTGTTGAATGGAGGTCAGGTCGGTTTACAGGTGCGGGGTCGCGACCCATATTACTGACCTCTTGTTTTTGTGAGTGTTGGGTTCTGTGTTGTGTGTATCCGTTGTGAAGGCTTGTTGGTGTGGTTATTGGATGTTTAATATATAATTTATTTATTTTATTAATTATTTACTATGTTATTGTTGATTTTGTCCTTCTAGAATGTAATCTAGAGGGGACTTTATTTTTATGTTGTTTTTAGGTTGTGTGTAATCGTGTTGATATTTAAGTAGTTTTATTGTGTCCAGTTCTTTTATTCTTTCATAGGAGTTTGTTGCTTGTTCTTTTAAATATTCAGTGATTTTGGGGGTGTTTGTTTTTTCTCTCAATTCGTCTGTTTTTCTTAGTTTGTGTGTTCTGAGAATGGCTCTCAGTGCTTTATTTTGTGTGATTTCTAATTTATTTAACATTGTTTTTCCTGCGCCTAGGAACGCAATGGACCCATATGTGCCTATAGGGCGGATCCATTGTTTGTACAGGTAACTGGCCGTTTCTGCTTTCGGTCCGTCATGTTTGTAGCACAGAGCTTTTAGAATATTTACTCTGTTCCACATTCTTTGGATTATATTTTCGATGTGTGGTTTCCAGGTGGCTCTTGAGTCGAATGTTACACCTAGAAATTTTGCCTCTTTATGTTCTTTGAGGTCCTCTCCTAATAATTCTAGGGGCTCGAAATATTTGGGTTTTTTAGCTTTTGTAAATAAAACAGTTTGTGTTTTTGAGGGATTTAAGCGGACTCTCCAGTCGTCGCACCAATCTTCTATTCTTTGTAATTGGGCCTGTACTTTATTTCTGGAGTATTTTGGGTTCGTGTCGGTCGACCAGATGGCGATGTCGTCAGCGTATTGTGATACGCATAGTTGTTGTCCTGATTTGGGGATGTCATTTACATACATTATGTATAGTAGAGGGCTGAGAACAGAGCCCTGGGGGGTCCCTGCTTTAAGAGTTATTTCCTGTGATAGGGTCCCTTTAACTTTTACTCTAAGTGTCCTGTTGTGTAAAAAGGATGAAATTAGTCTGATTATTTTATTCGGTAGATGGGATTTCATTATTTTGTATCTGATTCCGTCGGACCATACGGAGTCAAAAGCCTTTTCCACATCGAGGAATGTGGCCAGGGTATATTGACTCCGTTTAAAGCCTGTGGTTATTGATTGGCTAAGTCGGAGGATGTGGTCGGTGGTGGATCTGCCCGCTCTGAACCCGGACTGATCTTGGTTAAATATGGGCCCCCCAATTCGGGAGGTCGGTTGTCCAAAAACGTGGTTATTCTATTTTTTAGGATTTTTTCGAATAATTTTCCTATACAGGGGAGTAAGCTGATAGGCCTGAAATTTGTTGGTTTGTCTTGTGTTTTGCCGGGTTTTGGAATCATTGTTACTACGGCTTTTTTCCAATCGTCTGGGAAGTATCCCCAGTTAATGCAGAGTGTGTATAATTTCGCTATTCTTTCTAAACAGGTGTCGGGGAGTTTTTTTAATATTACGTAGTTAATGTTGTCTTCGCCTGGGGCTGATTTTCCCTTGGCTGTTTTAAGTGCGCGTTTTATTTCAATTAGCGCAACGGGCCTGACTGCGGGATCATTATCATCTGTTTCATTTATTTGTGTTTGTAATGGTTTGAATAAAGTCGGGTTGTTTTCTATAGTTTCAGTTACTGTATCATAGAGTTCTTCATTAAAATCTTCATCTTCTGGTGTTGTGTGTATTTTTTCCAGTGTGTTCGCGAATAAATCTGCTTTGCTTTGTGGGGTTTCGGCTACAGAGCCGTCGGGTTTTAACAGTGGTTGGGATTGCCCTGTGCTGGGATTTGTTCTTGTGTTTGAATATTGTTTGAATTTATTCCAAAATTGTTTTGTGTTTGTTTTATCATCTAAGCTATTTATGTAGTCTGTCCATTGTGTGCGTTTTTGTTCTAGGATAGCTTTTTGTGTTAGTTTATTTATTCTGTTATATAAATGGTTCGCTTCGGCCGTGCGGGCCCGTTTTTGATAATTTCGGACTCGGCGACGGAGTTTTACAAGTTCCCTGATTCTGGGCGTGAAGTGCCACCAATTTCTATTTTTATTTATTTTTTCGGGCGCTACTATATTAATAGCTTCGGTGATGGACTGGGTCATCTCGTATGTCAGGTTATCGAGGTGGGTAATAACATCCGCCTCGTCAGGATCGGTCATTTTTTCGTCCGTGTATTTTTGGAATTTTCCCCAGTCTGCGTTTTTCAGGTCTCTGAATTCTTTTGGGGGGCGCGACCTGTGGTGCCCAGTTTATATCTAAATGGATTGGGAGATGATCTGAACCTATATCCTCTCCCACATAATATTCAGAACTTAAAGCTAATTCTGGCGTGGCTAGAGCGAGGTCTAGTATATTCCACGCTCCGTTTGCGGTGTTAAAGTAAGTCGGGTTTTCGTCATTTAATAGTATTAAATTACCGTCTGAGAGTTCATTCATTAATATTCTCCCAGACTCGTTTGTGTATCGCGCTCCGTAATTTTCATGAGGGGCGTTCAGGTCTCCGAGGATTATGTAATTTTTACTGTTATTTCTGATTTTTTTGAATATTTGCGGTTGTAATTTGTTTTGTGGCGGATTGTAATAAACTATTATATCTAGGGGGGAGGTTGTGTTTTGTTCGTTGTTTATGCGCACGGAGAGAGCTTCTGCTTTGAAATGCCCGAACCATTTGTTTATAGTATAGTTTAGTTGCCTGTCTATACAAATGGCCGTGCCCCCTCCGGCTCCTGTTTTTCTGTCTGCTCTGATTAAGTCGTAGGGTCCCATCGAGAAATGGGTACCCGGTTTGAGTTTTGTTTCTGTTATCAGAGCGATTTGTATGTTGTTTTTTGTTAAATAATTTAATAAACTTTGTTTCTTGGTGGTTAGGCTGTTTGTATTTATGTGAATGATCTTGAGTTTGTCGTTTGGGGTGTTAGGGGGGTTGTTAGTATTACTACTATTATTATTATTATTTACAATATTGAATTTAATAATTTTGAGTTGTTTTATCGGGATAATGCAGGGAATTCCTGCATGTATTTGTTGTTTATTTGTTTAATTTTCCTGATGTTTTCTTCAACAGTGCGTGGATGCACTGTGAATTGGTAGGCTTGTTTATGCCCTACTGCCAGTATGTTGCAGATTTCTGTCATGGTTTTATCTGGGAGTAGTTCCTTTATGGTCATGGCCAGGTATGTCATGTTTTTGGTTGCTTGCGCTTCATTTTTTGTGTTGTTTATGATTTGGGGGGGTGGTGTGGGGATGGGATTTTGGCCCCATGCTGGTCGGGCGGGTGCGGGTGCGGGGGTGGGGAGTAGCGGAGTTTTATTTGTTTTTTCTTTATTTATTTTTTCATTTTTTCTATGATCTGAATTGGCTTTTTTGTATGTTGGGCAGGATTTAAAGCTGGCGATGTGCTGCCCTTTACAGTTTGCGCATTGCGCTTCAGTTTTGGGTGCGTTGCAGTCTTTCAGGGTGTGGCCCTGAGTACCGCAACGGAGGCATCTGGGGGGTTGTTTACATGTTTTGGCTGAGTGGCCAAATCTTTGGCAGTTGTAGCATTGCGCTACTTCACTCAGCTCCTCGTATTTTGTCATTTTGTGTTGTTAATTTTGATGTTTGTCTGTTGTGCTTTAATGTATTTTTCTGGGGTGGCAAAAGTGAGTTTTATGACTCTGCTTTTGCCGAGTCTGTGGGCCTCTGTGACCCCAATGTTTTTCAGGCTTTCTTTTATAGTTTGTGTGTTGGTTTCTTCAGGGACGCCCTTGATGACTCCCTTTGTAGGTTTTTTGGTGGTTTGTTTGTTTGTTTGTTTGTTTGTTTCAGTTGTAGTATTTTGCGGGGCGGGTTGTGTGTCCATTTCTGTTTCATCAGTGGTGTTTTTGGTGCGGTTTTCGTTGTTTGTTTGTTGGTTTGTAGGTGGTGATGTGTTTTGTTGTGGGGTGGTTGATATTTTTTGTTTTTTAGCTGATTTTGGTGTTTCTGTTTTTGTTTTGTGTTCTGCGGATGGTGATATTTCCTTGCGTTTCGGGGAGGCTGTGGGTTTTGATGTTCTGGTAACCATTTGTACCTGTATGGGGGCTGGAGTCACGCCCGCTAGTTTCAGTTTTCTTTTAGCTTGTGGTTGGTTAGGTTTGTGTGTTATGTTTGTGTTGTTTTCCGTTTTGAGTTTTTCTAGTGCTGATTCACAGCACTGAAGTTTGGGTGTTGTTTTGCTGGTTTCTGGTGCGTTTTTTGGTTGTTGTGGTGTCGTGGTTTTGTCTTGGTTTGTTGTGCTTGTTGCATGTGAATCAGTTGTTTGTTCTGGTTTGATTGTGTTCTGGTTATTTTTTCCTGTTATGATTAGCCGCATTTCTTTGATTTCGTTTGTTAATAGTCTGATTTGGTCTTTTTGTTCCGAAAGTTCTTTGTTTTGTTTTGCTATTGTTTCTTGTAGAAACGCTATGAAATCTTGCGTTTCATCTCCATTTTGTTTTTGGTTTGCAGTTTGTTTTTTCTTTAATTCCTTGTTCAATTTTGATTTTGCTGCTGTTTGTTTGGTTTTGGTTTTGTTTGCTTTATCCCTACAGGAGTCCATAAAATCCACTGTGGGGATGAGTTTGTTTTCAGTACGGGCGGCCATATTGCTATTGCAGGTTGGCCCCCCGCTGGTGTGAGTGTTTGTTTATGTGTTGTTTAGTTTGTTTTAGTAGTGCTAGTAGTACTTACTTGTTTCTGGATACAAAGTGCATGCGCTTATGTAAATGTTACTTACTTTACTGTGTTTTGCGTGTATCTGACTTGTGATTGTGTCTTGTTCTGTACCCTGTGTCTTGTTGTAGCTTGTATTATCTTGTATATTTCTGTTGTAGTTGTATCGAGTCCTAAAAAGGACTGTTTGGGTGGCACCGGCCGGCCCAGACAGACTAAACACTAAGTGAATAGTATGCCTGAACGAACACGGTGCTAATTAGAGTGTTGAGTCGGTCGATCTTATCTGGCTAGCTGATCTGGCTGATGAGTAGGCGCTGGGGAGGCTCGCTGACGTCCGTACACTACGGCAGTCAGAGAGCGTGTGTGTCAGACTGACTACCAAATCGAATCGAATCTTGTTTTTAAGCCCTTCAGACATGCACGGAACGGAAGGCCTTTGACCTACGCGCCGGCTGTCTCTTAAGCTATAATTTTAGAATTTTGAGGTCCGCATCTAAAGTCCTAAAATAAGAAATAAAATGTGTTCCGTCGCAGAAGCCGATTTCGGTATATGCCATGGAGTTGGTGTCTCTGTATTGTTTTACAATTTTACTCGGAAAAAGTTCTTTTTTATTTTCTCTATGCTAGATTCTTTTTCAGTTTATGCTTAGATCAGTCGTGGAAATTTTTTGCTAATCTTCATCCATGTGGTCATCTGGCGAATTTGATGAATTCTCAACAGATTCCTCCTCAGGTTCATCGTCGTCGGATTCATCATCTTCATCTTCTGTTTCCACATAGAATACTGAGGTAAGTTCGTTGTTTTCTGTAGTTTCGTCTTGTATTCTCCGTAATATTTCTTGTAATTTGGCTCTCTTCTGGAAGAATTCTTTTTTTGTCGCATAATTCATGCATAGTTGCCATCTTGCTCCTATCGTGGTCTGGATGATATCAAAGGCTGAACTGTTATATGGTAGTCTGAGGAATGCTGCAATATTATAGACTGTGTCATTGAGCTCTTCTCTAGTTTCCTCATCCCATCCATGCAACATGATGCAGGTGACGATCAGACTAAAGATCTGGTATGGAGTATAGGTTTTTGTGTTGGTCTCTGTAGACATCTTGGCAGGTATCTCTTCTTTTTCTGTTTGTGTTTTCTTAGTTTTGGTCGATTTATCCATGGGTTCCGTCATGGTTGCCTTTGTTCTGGAGGTTTGTGGTGCTGTTTGCGTCATCTTTGGCTTGAGCTTAACGGGTTGATCAGTCTGGATAGCCTTGGTATCCGTGGTTGTAAATGGCAGATCAACTTCCATTGCTTGGGTTGTGGATTTTGTTCTGGGTGTGACTGGTGACTGGGTGGACGTAGGTGGTTGATCAGTTGTACCGTCTGTTGTGTGGTTAACTGTGGTATTAGTCCTCAGGAGTTGTTTACGTAACTGCCGGTAGACGGCGCACCCCTTGTATGCGCTCGCATGACTTCCCCGGCAGTTGTAGCATCTTGGCTTGGCTTCAGTACAATCTCTTGTCTGATGATCACTGCTGCCGCATTTGTAGCATCTATTGTTGTTTACGCAAGTGCGCGAGTGGTGACCCCATTCACTGCACTTGCCACAAAAGGGGACTTCAATGTTGTGGTATGGTTCCGTAGAGAAGTAGTTGTATGCCAGTTTTAATCCGCTCCGCAACGCTTCACTGGACACGGCTGGGTCGGTGAAAATAATTTTCACCCTGCGTGTTGGTCGTTTGGTCATGGAGTTTTTCAAGCGTATTACTTTGATAGCTGAAGGATATTCTTCCTGAATAGTTGTTAGTAGATCGTTTTCTGATGTTTCAGGTGAAATTCCCCGTACTACTATGGGAAATTCCTTTGTAGGCTGAATTCGAATCCGTTTTTTTGGTCTATGCGCTGTGGGCCGAATATTGTGTACTTGTTTAAATTCCAGTGTAGATATCCATTCTGTTTTGTTTCTAAGACGAGGTACATGCTGTTTCTCAGTTGGGTGTATGTACAACGAATTTCTGGTTCTAGTGGCCGCATCGAAACGTATGTCCGGGAACGTCTGTCTCAGAAGTTTGTATAAAACAAACTTGTTGTCCAGTACTGTACGGTCTATCCCGTCTACGATGAGGCCCGTGGGGTTGTCCATACTAAGCCAACACTCACACGGGCAAGGCGAAAACTGCAGCAATGCTGTATTTCTATGTCGTAAAACACGTCTACTGTGTAGGAACGCTAACACGACTGTGTGAGACTGACTACCAGGTGCCCTCCCTCAATACTTATACTATCCAGAGGCCCGAGTGAGGACCTGAACGAAACAAGGGCTACTAGGCGGGTGCTGGTATCGTTATGCCCACTACAGAGTAAATGTGTGTTTCCTGTCGGCTCTTAAAATGCATATTAAGCAAAGACTATTACAATTTCAACAATAAATATTACCTTCCCAGATTACTCAAGAATCACTTAATCAGTGATACTAATTGTGACGTAATCACGAATTAGGGTTTAATAGTAATGAGGAATAAACTTAGATTATACTTTGTGGATTTTAATTTATCAATTGGAAAATGATTAATAATTGGACATTTAAATAAGGTAAGGTATCATGCCATATATGTACTTACAGAGAACAAGGAGGCCTACCTGATACTATATTATTCTAAGAAATATAAATTAGGACCTGCTTGCAAATAAAGAAATATACTTCGACAGAAAACACTCTATATATATCCATATGGGATATTGAGCATTGCCGTCGGGAGCCATCAGTGTTAGTGCGCGGGCGCTGGGCTGGTGGCATCGCCTGGCCGCTTACGCAACAGGCCGGGGCGACAGGGACCAGAGCTAATTGATAACGGCTGGACGTCAAGTGTACGCCGAGACCTGGGTGTATGAGTGCGTACTCTGTAATATATATATCCGTAAATGTGGTTATTGTGTGGTTTTCGACGTATACTTTAATTACCAATTGTGTCTATGTTATGTTTAAATGTTTAGACAGAAAAATATCGGAAATAATAGTAATATCAATAATAATAACATTTTGATAACAATAATCATTTTACCTACTTTTTAAATGTTATTGTATACAAAATATAATAATATTTAGCATGTAGTCTGTTTCATATTTTATGTAATTGGAGATGAAAATAAAATAATGACATTGATGTTTTCCGATAATTGGTTTAAATTACGTTTCGTAATATGCCTTATATAACAAATAAAAGGGTGAGAGATATAATACTTAACACATTATTACATTTTCCACAAATGTAAATTCAACACTATAAGGTTTTACAAAGAAAGAGGTTCTGATTAATCACTATTTACTGCTGACTGTCTCTGTGTTTGTCTGTTCACAAAATATCTGAACAAGTTCAGGAAATGACATAAACATTAAAAATAGACGACCAGAGGTCGAGCGCTTGCCGGAAGTTGAAATTACAGACAGACGGACGGACAGAACATATTGTCTTTTTATCATTTGAATGACCCTCAGAGTGTTTGCTGAGAAGTTGTGGACTGTAGAATGACATATCTGACAAAACAACAAGCAAGCAAACAAAGCTGACAAAAAAGACGAACAGACAGACATACTGACAATATGAGACAAGGTTGACACCAGATAACTTTACCTGGTTACAGAGAAGATTCAGAGGAAGAAAAAAAGTTATAATTTATGTAATTGAGGTTTATAGTTTTGGAGATATTGACAAATAATGATATATTGGGGAGGTTTGAGTGCAGCACCCCCTAGCGGCCATATCTGGAAAATGAAAAATCTGTTTCGAGATATTAGTGTGAGACATACGATGTACCAATTTCAAAAGGGTTCTTTCAAAACTATGGCCTGTAGAAAGCTATATGTGAGACGCAAGAACCAGCAAGCAGGCGAAATTGGGGACAACTGACAAGCAGATAGACATACTGACAAAGGGGCGCAAGATTGATACCAAATGACTTACTCAGATTATGGAGAAGACCCAGCGGAAGAAAATAAGCTATAGTTTCTGTAATTAAGGTTTATAGTTTTGGAGATATGGCCAAAAACTGATAAGTTGGAGAGGGTCGAGTGCAGCGCCCCTAGCGGCTATATCCGGAAAACGAAAATACCATTTCGAGATATAAGTGTAAGACATAAGATCTATAAGTTTCAAAATGATTCCTTTATACTTGTAAACTCTAGGCTATCACAAAGCGATATCTCGAAATATCTCGTTTGACGAGATATTGTAGGAGATATTGCGAGATTTGTATTATAATCAAATAACACTACTTGTATGCTACCTGAAGCAAAAAACTAGACCTCTGTAGCTTTAAAACTGACAAAGTTTTTCCCCCAAAATGCGTTACCATGGTTACAGCAGATTTCAGTCCCAAACACATCAGAAAAGAGAGCTTGGAATGATGATTAAAATGAGCTACAGTTGAAGTAGATACGACTAATAGTAACAAAGATATGAAGAAAAAACTGTTTTTGAGAAGTTTTGATGACCTTGACCTTGACCTTTTACCTATATTGACCAAAAACAATAAGCTCCTGTCATTTTAAAGTTTCCATCAACTGTGTAGGTTTGAAAGCGATTGCTACAGAAGAGGGAACAGGCACACCGAAAAACAGACAGACAAACATACATCTGCGACTGACCAACCAGCTTGCCGAAATCGGAGATTTCCGGCAAGCAAAAATACAGACCAAAACAAATTGTAAATTTCATCTGTAAAATATGTGACGGGGGGGGGGGGGTGCGGTTCGCATTGAGATCCAGGTGTAGGCGGAGGTATGCGCTCTATCAGGTTTATCTAGGTAACGTGGTAATCCTATGCTGTTTATAACACAAACCGGGTCGATTAAATATTGAGGTGCATGGTTTGTATGCCGTTCCAGTTATAAATTTAATATCAATCATGAAACACTTTTAAATTTAACTAAAGCGACAACATGTTGAAAACGTGTCACATATACAATTCCTTCGTTTTTAGATGCTTAAATCTCCTTACAAAAAGCTAAACTTTCCATTTTATGATAATTGGAATTTAAGGGCACAAGTGATTTAGTGAGTTAGTATCTGACTTTTGGGGATATATAAATATATATGTACTGTGCTCGGTAAGTAGAAGATGAGATCAATGAAGCTGTGGTCGCAGGTCTGCTCTTCTTTCACTCTGTTTTTCATATTATTTTCCTGTTGAACATACATTCATTTTGTTGGTCATTTTGGACAGGTACCGTAACTTACCAAAGTGTGATCTAAACTTTTTCAGGCAGCATTTTGAAAGTTTTTTTTTTTTTTATGAAGGTGTGCTCCGCTATGTGTTGTTGCCATCTTATTTTAGACAATGTACCTCTGTAGGGTTATATATATTATATATATATATATATATATATATATATATATATATATATATATATATATATATATATATATGTGTGTCTGTGATTATGTAACAGGGCAGTGATTGAAGCACACACATCCTCTCATTGTTATTCTGTTGTATACAGGCCTGACGACTACTGCACCTTCGGGTCTATGGCATGTAATAATTCCCGCTGTGGACTTATAAATCCGAGGAATCGCCCCAACGGGACGCGTATATGATTGAAATATGGCCGTGGGGCACGGCCTTTCAATTAAGTAGTATCCATCCCCGAAAAATCCTAACATTTAGAAATAAAACTTACTTTTTACATGTACAAACGAGTAGACTCCCTAACCTCTCCCCCCCCCCCCCGCCTCAAGTGGATACCATTTTATACATAATCCATTGTTCCGTGTAATTTTTATATTTTGAAATTTAGATACACATTGGAAAACTACTAAACATTTTATACATCGAAGCTCATAGTTAGAGAAAGACGTTTGAATGGGCTTATCCTTAGACCTTTCTTTTTTGTTCATCTACCGTGCCATGTTCTCAGTTAAAATCTACTGTTTTAATAGTTTTAACTCAGTTGATTGTAAGTCATCTGAGGTATCGGTTTGGCGCTTTGTCGGTCGTCCCTCCGGCCGTCCGGTCGTCAGTTAGCAGGGCACTAATCGTAACCGCTGACCCCAGAAGCCTGTAACTAAACATCTAGGGATGTCCATAAAAGTCTACTTGGAAAGTTGAAATTAGGTCACTGCAACCTATATCAAGCTATGGAGCTTGTACGTATACCCCCCCCCCCCCCCACACATAATAAAAAAAAATGACACAGAACCTCTTATATCTTGATGATTTATGCATGAATTGTCATATATCTTGCCTTGAATATTGACTGACTAGTGCTGTCAGTTCCCGAAAAGTAGTGGCGCCACCTGTATTTTTTTTCTTATTTTTACGAATATGTTTCTTTTTTTCTATAAAATGACAACAATGTCAGTTTCTGAGCTGTGATTCCATCTAGTGTCCCAAAACCTGGTGTGTTTATTGATTACAAGTGGGTGCCCTATAGTAATCACCCTGTCTGTCTGTTCGTCTGTCTGTCTCTCTCTGTCCATCCGCCAGTCCACACAGCTTGGTTTCCAGATGATATGTTCCAGTTTCGATTGACATATGGATATATTTCAAACATGTCTTACACATGGCCCACCACTAAAGAAAGAACCCGTTTGATTTTTGGGTCATGAGGTCACAAGACTCACAAGAGTATATATCCCCCCCACACACACACACATTTAAGCAAGAAGGGGGGTGGGGTGGGGTGGGGCGGGTCAATGAAATCATCTTCCCCCTGCCCTGATATTCAGAGCATTATATTTATACATTGCAAATGAAACATATTATTATTAAATAAAATTAAAGACTTTGGTTCTAGTTTTAAGTTGACTCTGAAATATCATAAATTTGAACCTGGTTTAAAATTCAGACAAAGTGTAAAAATATTACCTTCATATATATTAAAAAAGTATACTTAATTGTAATGTATGTTAAATGTCTCACACAGGCAATCAAAGGTGTATATATAAGGTCAGATCATCGGGCAATTGGAGTCAGATAATGAGAAAAATTGAAAAGGAGGATGTCAAGACTTACCCCTCCTGGCTTCTAAGTTGCTGTCACACCAACAAGAATGTAAGCATGCACACTGGATTTGGCAGTATAACATGTGACGTGGTCTCCATAATGTTTGGGGATTGGAGAAGTATAAAATCACGCCACATATTGAGAGCGGGTTGAACTTTGTCAACACAAGTAAGTAAGATAAAGGGCGTTGGAGTGCAGTACTTATCCAAGTACAAAACAACAATATGTCAGATAACGAACGTACACATTGCCACTTTATACCAGGTTATTGATCCTTCGCCTACTCAAGATGTAGACCAAGAACAAAATCTTTCAAATAGTTATAAAAAATGATGACCTTTCAAGTTATTATGCGGGTACAAATAAATATAATATATATTTAAATATATTTTCCCTCTGCAAATATACATAATCGTCTGAGTAATACATATGGTTTTAATAATCGGTCTTCGTTAAGAATAACGGTCTCGTTAATTGATTGAATCATCTTTTAATCTTGAGGGCAGGAAATAATTCTTAGGAAATCAATATATATATATATATATATATATATATATATATATATATATATATATATATACATATTATGATCAGCATTTAATGTACATTAGATTAATAATACAAAAGTATATAATACAAGTATAATACAAAGTATACACTCTCGTTTGTTTAAAATCATTTAGTCTCTCTACCCTTCTGTGCACACAATGCATAGTCAAGCGAAACCCAATAAATGTATATTAGTTGATACATGAATATACTGCAGTACTGGCGTGAACAAAAAAGAAGTCTTATTTTATTCTTAATCATTAATAAGTGTGTATTATTTACTGGATTCTTCATCGATTCGAGACAGGACCGCTGATATTCATAAATACTGGGGGACCCGCACATGTACATTACCGAACAAGTTGAAATGGAAACAGGTGTAACCTAATGTTATCTGGTTTGTTCTGGCAAACAGAGTTTGCCTATGATAAACACAACAAGTTAGTGAAGTGTGGAATAGGTATCTCTCGCCTTGGAATTTTATTTCGTGTGCTTAGGTACCAAAACTGAATGTTAAGTCTTGATGTCGGTTATAATCAAGTCACAAGGAAAGCTGGCGGAGGTATGTGGTCTCTGACTGCTTTCTTGTTATCACCAATGTCCAAACTCAGTCCGTCCACGTAAATCAACAGTGGAATAGTAGAATGGAATGCATATAGCCAGGTTTATACAAAATTTGGATATGAAAGTAAAATATTGACACATTTATTTCGATAATTAATTAAACTCATGTTTTGTAATATGCCCAATATAACTAAAGATGGGATTATGAATATTATATTTTTAACATTTTTTTTAAACTTTTAACAAATATAAATTAAACAATATATTTTTACAAAGAGGTAATGATTCATCGCCGTTTACAGCTGTCAATCTGTCTGTCACTAGCCTTACCTTTCCACGATTCATCTCAAAAATAAAAAAAAAAAATTGTGTTTTTAGAACAGATCTCTAAGGGCTGACCTGAACCAGATCCAGACATCAGCAATGGGGTGCGCTCTTTCAGATGTTATCAAATAGCTAAGTACACTATTTGTTATTATATCATTTGTGTAGACCTTCCTTTTTCATATTTTACAATGTACATATACATGAACATATACAATCATATAAAGTATGTAAATTACTCTTAGCTGACCATGAATCAATATAAAAATGTTCGTATATGAGCGATTTTGCATTATATGGAACAAAGACTGTTCAAGCATATTGTCCAGCCATGGACACGGTTTGCCAGAAAACTAAAAAATCTACAATAAAATATGCAGTGCACGATTAAATACAACCAAGGATAATCATAACATAAGGTGCACAAAGCGATTTGTTCGTTTGTATACCCGTCATCGAAAAAAATCCAATGTGTAGAAAATGTAGCTGTTATTAAGTTGCAGTGTATATAAAACATGATACGCAATTACAATAATTCAGGCGTGAAATCAATCGATGGAAGTTTAAAGCATATTCTTTATCAAAGTGTGGATATACGAAAGTTGATTTGAGTATGACCATTCATCTCTTTTGAAACAACTTGGTTAATACAATGCACGCTAGGTGGCGCAGATGTACAAATAAGTGCCCCTAAATATAAGTGGTTGGTACCTGAATGGAATGATATCAAACAGCGCCTTTAAAATACTTCAATCTAAAGCAGCAATAACGGACTCAAAGTACGAACTAAACGTGTAACAGGCAGAAATATGCATCTGTTTAAATCAATGTGGGCGCAAAGGGACCCGACTCCCACCGTCTCAACCCAGCCTGACCCCTCTACCGTTCTGAAAAAAAGATACTTGCCATTTTTTAAATATAAGTTAAATATAATCGTCTTAGTTTTTACAAGACATTCACTGACAATCACAGAAGTGATAACTTTGCCAGATGTGCCTTCTTGATTAAACACGAAGGTTGCTAACTAACACTTTTAATTCGTCACTTTTTTTATTATTTAATTAAATCTTGTACAAATCAATAAACGCCAGTCGATTTGTTTAGATTAAATGTCATCACATTATAAAAAGTTTGTTAGATATCGAGAGACCAGCAGGGAAGTATCGTCTACTACCTCTTGGCTCCATGGTATAGCCTTCTCAATATACATATGTATATGAGATACATGATTAAATATATTTAGCCCCTCCCTTTCCTCATACAAATCTCCTGAAATATGCATATTGTATAAGTTGTATCCCCACCTATACACTCAATATCACCGGGTGTTGCTATGCACAATTCTTAGTTACGGGAGTCTAAAAGGGTAAAAAAGCACCCAAACCCCGGTTTGCTGCTCTGGCTGCTCTATTCTCAAACCCTAGTACGCTAATGTTCTAATCCGTCCGTTCGTAAATCCCAACATTTTACACAGTCAGCTCAAAACTATTGAGTACCTGCATGCGGACGTCTGTCTTTTTCTTCCGTCTGTCTGTTTCTTCCTTGCTTTCTCGTTCATTGTCGCGCATGATATCCCGCCCGCCCTCGTCCTAGGCCATAAAGCACACTTTCGAATACCCCCACAAGCAAATCATTGGCACTTTTTTTTTTTTTTTTTTGGGGGGGGGGGGGGGTGATTGGGCTATACCATGTTATACCCCCATAAATTTAAAATCAAATCTTTTATTTGTCGATAAATAGTCAGACACCCTGGAATAACTGAAATCGCATTTTCCGCCGACGCAACTATTTATTCCAAGCCTACCCCCATCCCCCCCCCCCCCAAATTATTTCCGGACATGAACATTTTTATGATTTTTAGTTTTGGTTTTCCTGGGTCGGGTTTCTTTGTTCCAATTCTTGGATCCGCCCCTGTAAGACTATATATACTGTGAGTAGTTGATTTTTGTTTACTTAACCACATTTTGAATACAGGAAAATGTATGTTTTGACCTGGAGGGTTTTATGTGGTCTGAATGCAATCGCCATGTGTATAAAATATTGTAAATAAACCCGGCATCAGAGTCCCGAATACGTTCAAACGGTACCGAAGTCCTTCTTAGTCAAAATACTGTGCATTAGATATTTGACATATTGAATGACCACGAGGAGAGGTATAATGTCTGCTTTTAAACAATATGTTTAAAGTACACACCTATTCATCTACCGACGTTAAGACCAATATAAACATTTACACCAAAGCAAGTAATAGTCTTGCTGGTAGAATAATGTTTTAGTTAAAGATCTCGTTAAACACAGCCGTGGTATATGATCTCTGTAATATAAACCTTAATTAACGGTCTTAAATGAAAGTACAAGCTTATCTGATAATCAGGTATGATCGCGTGGGAATACGGTTAAGCTATATAAATTGGTAGCAATAAATCTGATCAAATGGGACTTGTTTGTACCATGGTAAAATAAGTGGCTATATCTGTGAAGTTATTAACTATGTCATAAGCATGCATTGGAAGACCACCTGGCCCTCCCCAAAGATTGTAATTCTATTCTTATAGGTATAAACATATCACATAAGGAAACATCCATGTAAGACCCACGTGACACTGCCCGCGGTGAAACACACCGCTATCTGCAAATAGCGGGACGTGATCCATGCCCGTTTCTGACTTATGGTGCTATTTAAAAATATATGTCTGCGCGAAATAGGCAAGATAAATGAACATTGGTCGCAGTTGTACTCTTGTTTCAATCGCTTTTTGAAGTTTATGTTTTTCTGTAGCACATATACGTATTTTCACCTTATGTGGATAAGACTTTTATTTCTTACCTTTTCTGATTTACCTTTTAAGTTGTTTTTTTTTGTGAAGGTGTGCATCCCCATCCTTTAAAACGTTCTTATTTTAAACAATGATCCCATCAAGTTGATCTCATTTGATACCTAATGTAAATGTTTTGAATTTTTAATAAATTCCAAATTGCCTAACATATAAACTAAACGCTTAAAGTTGTTTTTTATTCATGTGTATAAACAGAAAATCATTTGAGTTTGTTTATAAGAAAGTTTATGTTTATCCCGTGCTGACATAGTCTCTTCATTTTCACGCAGGACATCCGAACTTTGTAGTGAACCTGTGAGTTTTAATGCTTCAAAGGATCGAGACGCATATCGCGTGTATTGTAAAATACTTATGAGGAATGAAATTCATCTCTCACGTGTCAAGAAGGAAGTCTCACGTTCTGATTCTAGTGTGATGAGCGAATGTGACCTCGATTGAACCCGTAACCGCAGATAAGAGACCAGAATAACGCCGTTTCTAGGAAATTTCATATTTCAATCTGGGGAGTTTTGAAGTATTAATAATTGTATTCAATGATACTGATAAAATGTACGTTAGCGTTTCAGTGAGAGGCTTCATCTTTTTTATGTTAACTCTTGTCTAACCTCAGCAAGAAAATATCGCGTTTTTCATTTTGTTGGTTATTTGGTTTGTCCGTTTATAACGTTACGCTAAATATTTGAATGAATTTTGACAAATATATTTTTTAGGGTAACACCCAAGGAACATTCCGTTTATTTTGGAGGTAAAGTTAAATCAGCATAACATTTTTTAAAGGAGTATATACCATTGTGACAGAGGGCGATTCCTGTTGGGCAGTTGGGGCCCGGTCATATATGTATTAGGGGCAGTGTTTGTACAGCATCTGACCATATGGACTCATTCAACTTTGTGACACTGTGATTAACGCACGAGATCTTGGTCAGGACATGTGGGCTGGGGTATCATGTCGTTTTAGGAGTAAACACTTCTATTCTGTAGATAAATCTTAAGTATATTTTGGCATTTACTAATTTTAGAAGATTTTTTTTGGGTGCTCAGCAGAGGCTGCCCTCGTTATTGAAAAATGGTGAAGAGTAAATATTATGATTGGTTTTAACAGAAAAAAAAATAGGTGCCGCAGTGAGGGTGATTCAGATGATGACTACTTCAAGCAAAGGTAAATCATAATATGATGATATCTGGATAAAGGATTTTTTAAAGCTGCATTAAAGTCAAATTTTCAAGTTTTAACAAATATTAAATAAAGTAAAAGACTTTTGAATTTTTTTATGATTACAAACAGCGAGAAGCAGAATTTAGAGTCTCCAATGTTAATTTTGCTTTTTCCATGCAATCGAATTATGCCTTATGAATTGATACAGACGCAGTGTTTTGCTATGTATTTTTTTGTGTTTGCCGTAAACTTTTAGGAGTTAAGTTTATGTGAAAGAACTTTGAAAAAAAATAAATGTATGCTGTGCCTTCGTTTTTCTGTTAAAGCCTTTTGAATTCATGGGTTAGTTAAAGAAGCTACTGTAAGGTTGCACCATGACTGAGCTGGTAGACCATGCCTTGGTGATGCTGCTTCGACTTGTTTTCATGCATTGTGATTTACAGAGCTTATTGGCATTACTCTAGAAGTATGTCTCAAGTGGACGTATACAACATCAAGGCATGGGTAAAACACACGTACTTTTATTTCAATACATACTTCCAGGGCGACAGTTGCTACAGGTCGACAAATAAAATTCGATTGATACTGAAAGAATAATGCATTATATTCATGTATTTTTTCTCAGAAATAACGTTAGGGCAGTTAGTGTATTGGTGAAAGTTTTGCAAGAGAAACCTCTTCAAAATCTTTAAAGTAACTTGTGACTGTATTTTAATCTTAGAAAATGAGCACTATCAGTAAAATTTAGAAGACTTACTAAAAAATGATATCTATAAGTATTCTTAAATAAAACATAACAATTAAATAATAAAATTAAACTTAATATTGATGAATAGGATGCCGAGAATATCTGATTTATTTTTTGGGTCGTGCAGAGACTGGATATTTAAAAAAAAATGTAAAAGAAATGAAACATAATGATAAAATAATAATAAGGAGAAATATATACTATATATACTATATTATTTATTTGCATACATTAAATTCTTTGTATGGATAGTGATGTCACACCACTAAAGATGTGAACGTCCAGGTTCTTTTAAGAGTCAAACAAACTGGCTGAACTCATACATAGGTACACTCCAGAAAAGTAATATACTGTGTAAACAAAACAAATATATAAATTAAAGAAAGAAGTTACGTTACTGCAGAAGCGCTCCTGACAAACAGTCACTGATAAACACATAAATTAACACTGAGTTCGATAATGACGGTACACGGCAAAGTTCCTGTTCACTCTGTTTCTATGTACACGTAACAAATGGATGTAACGATGTTCGCCTCATTGTGGCCGTACTGTACAATCAGTCCTGTATTCACGGAGTTTCTATAATCCTCACTCTTTCGCTGTGTATATACGTTTCATAGCTCACTCATCGCGCACAGACTATTCTTTCTGAGTGTCGAATCACAGTCTTTTACAGCTGATGTCTCCTGGAATCATCCAAACCAGGGTACTAGAAAAAGCTACCACACAGAAATATTCTGTGCCTCTACCGTTACGCGTATATATAAAGTCCTCGTTCTGTTCCTGGAAGCGCACACAACAAGTGTCAACCCGCAAGATAACCAGTCCGTCGGAAAAATACGTTACTTTCTCTGAAGTCCTTTATAGATAAATCACTTGTGGCTTACTCAGACAGGCTTACTAGGCTTGTAGACATCGCATCTCAGCTGTCTACACTGGAACACATAAAGACCTGCCCGGGATTGCTGTAGATATCATCAGTCTATACCATACAGGAACGCTGAACAGGAACTTCTCCCGAAAATGTCCCACTCACTCCTTATAAATGCTTGCTTACATCACAACTCCCGATCGTCCCCGACAAATCATTACCCAAAATTACACCGACTGACAATCCCATTGCGAATAGCAAGAAGGAGACGCCTCTAGTGATAGAGGATGAGAAAATTTACCAAACACAGGTGTACTTTTTAAAATCTACAACAAACACTAATTACCGCCAAAACATAGACGTAATTAAACCATACTCAAATTAACATCAAAAGACGCACGTATCCTCTCTTACAATAAAACTGCCCTGAAACTAACATGAAATAGGACACGTGTGTTCTTTAACCAACGATCTCACGCTTATATCTAAACATGATACTCCATATTAATGTCCAATAAGTTACCAAAACAAATATCTGGTTATACTCAAAACTAGAATATACAACACAACACCTATGTTACAACTCACCGGTGACATGGAAAGTGTGAGAAACTGCAGCCTTATAGCCTTCTTTTACCATAGCATCTCTCTTTATATCGCGAGTGAAATATGCACATAACATTATCCATTTATATATATATATATATGTGTGTGTGTGTGTGTGGTTGCATAATACTCGTGGTATAGAGCATATGTAACGGATCACGAAGGCAATGCACAAATAATTGTGCAAGTTTATCGCATTATGACCATATATACAGCTGTAGAGCAGATATACCAGGTCTTTGAATTGGAACCCATAGGTATAGCTGCCTACACGATTTGAACAAGGGAACACTATTATCCTCCAAGAGCAGAAACGATATATCACTTAGCCTGAACTCGCATACATGTTGATTATTCATATCCGCCAACAGTAGAGTATAATGACCTACCATGGTGTCGGGGTTTCGGTGACAGCGCCCAATATTTGTATACTATACGGCTTTATGTGCGTTTTGTAGACCCAATGATCCTGAAATAAGCTGAGGCGCTGCTTTTTTTAAAACATAATTTCAGTGAAAAGGTAAAATTTTAGGAAATATCAGTAGAAACACTCTTTGATTTTCAGAAGTAAAACTAGCCCTGTTACTTTTTTCAGAAGTAAACTTAAATGCATAAATATGATATTAAAAACGTTTAAATGATAAAATTTAGGTATAACATAATAATATTACTTTAAATAATTTCTCAAAAATAATTTTGTGGGAAGTAATCCCCTTTTTTAGTGTATATGTATATGTACATCTGTAGATTTCAATTCGGGTTTCGGGCTACATGACAGGTCGGTATCACATGCTTCCTCTCAATTTGATGTTTACTGCACCCACGTGACCTGTGTTGATAATCGTTCACACTGCTGAGTCATATTACCGAGCAACACACGAAAGCCGCACTCGTCTGTGAGTGAAACAGTGGGCACGATCTTCCAATTAAAGCCTGCAGAGCGCTAACCCTTGGTTGGGGCCGACCGTGAAACACCTCACCGCTTCGGCTGAGATTCGAACTCACGATCTCCCGGTTTGAGTCCTGCGCTCAACTCCTGAGCCACACAAGCCGGTTAACAATATTACTTAACCAAACAGATACCTCTCATTAGTTTACGTGATGGCTATGGGAACCTTTATTAAGGTGGCTAAAACGTTGATCATGATCAGTGTGAATCATCGAACATATAACATGGGAGTTAAATTTCTAAAGAATGCTTTATGTAGTTAGACTGTATACGTTATTAGTAACCATATATTAATGGAGTTACGCGATTTTTGTGATTTTCTGTATCTCTTATGATGCTATCGTACGGATTGCCGTGATTTTCGACATAGATATGCTCAGGATTCGTCCAAAGAGATTCCACTCAATTTTATTTGCAATATTTACGTACTACCTGCATAATTAATAATTTAAATATTTGTCCTCTCACGTACGCCCCTAGTGCGTTCGGTCCTGGTAACCCAACAACCACACAGTGTGTGATGCCGGGACCTAGCTTTCTCAAGGGGTTCTGTATGGGTTGTTCGTGCATTTCTTGGTCACTGGTCCGAAAATAATCCCCATTGCTGATCCCTTCTCAAAAGGCAACGCAGGAATTAGGTCTACTGTGCAGAAGGAGATCTCGCGTGAGGAGAATGCTCACAAGGTGGATTTTATAAGAATCATAATTACCCGAATGGTAGTGAATGCAGTGACTGTCTAAAGCCGGCATCACATCTACCGAATTTTTCGGCCGATTTTTAATCCCACAGAAAATTCTTTACTTTGCAGCCGATTTAAAAAAAAAACTGGCCCACAGCTACCAGCACCCTAACACCTACCGGTACTACCTATTTCTCAGGCCGGCGAAAAATCTGCCGAAAAAAACGGTATATGTCAGACCGGCATGATTGGAAACATTGGCTCAGCTTTCAAACAGGAATGGTCTTTTAAAGTGTGTGATATTAAAAAAAATGTGAGTGCTTAGTCTTGTGCGTAGTAATGGGAATGCAATTACAGAGAACATGACTCAGCTCTGTACTACCATGCATGATAACAGGTTCCTTTACTGGCGGATTGAAGGGCTCGGAGGGCAACTTGAAATAGCGATGTTCAACATAATAAATTTTCATATAAAAAAGATTTCATTTATCATATCAATTTCTCCGAAAAATTCCATGGACAATCTCTTGGCTAACACAATACATATAATGGATCTATATATTAACGTAACGTGATTTGTGTGATTTTCCATATATCCTCTGATACCACCGTACGGTTTGCCGTGATTGTTGGCATATATATGCTCCGGGCTAGTCCGAAGACAATCCACAATTCGTACCGGTTTGTAATCGTCCAAGTCATCTAGACTCAGACACAAGGTCAACTCAAAGACAGAAACTTACGCCAAATGTCGTCTTTCAAGAGATCTTATAACGGTAACATTGTCCAACCAAAAAATTCAGCTATGAAAGACCATTTGACATCAGAACTGCTCGCACCAAACCGGGTAATTGCTAGTCTCAGTGATAAAGTCAGTATAAATAAAAAATAAAGAGACCAAACTGCTACTTGTTTAAGCGATTTCTACGCCAGTAAGCCTAGACTATTTATATTTATTCAAATATGCATAAAAACCCTGCTGGTCTGTATTCGAATATTTGTGTACGATTTAATGCTGGTGTGAATAGCCTAAATATCAAGCAAAGAAGCCAAGGGTTCTGATTACAGCGTGTGTTCAGATCACACAGTAATTTTACATGCCCTGGTTGGTTATAATTGACCTATATCTGTATCGGTGGTTTTGTCTTGTGTCCTCTTGTTACTCTGGCAATTGAAAACCACAATTTAGTGTGATAAATATATAAATGCACATGTAAGGGTAAAAAAAGTAATATATCGATAATTTATCTTCATGATGTAGCCAGTGATGTAGTTTGGGTACAAAATAAAAATAAACAATTTGATAAATAGTAAGCTTATTTAATTTTTTGGGGGTAACAAATTGCAGATGATTTGGAAAAATGCATTTAATTTAAGAGGATTATTGCTCATCTATGTGTTATTATATAACCTGAACATGATGCAGAAAATAATGGTTTCACTTCATAAATTTGATAGGTATTCTGTTGTTTATTTAAATAGGTAATATTTACTAATTGTGTACAATACGTAAAGCGAGAATGAATAGAAGATAAAATTATGCGATTTGATAACCTGTATTCAGTAAAAAAATCGACTCTCTGTTTGAAAACCACAACGAGATATTGCAGATGATTTGGATAAATGTATTTAATTTAAGAGGATTATTGCTAATCTATGTGTTATTATATAACCTGAACATGATGCAGAAAATGAAGGTTTCACTTCATAAATTTGATAGTATTCTTTTGTTTATTTAAATAGGTAATATTTACTAATTGTGTACAATACGTCAAGCGAGAATGAATAGAAGATAAAATTATGCGATTTGATAACCTGTATTCAGTAAAAAATCGACTCTCTGTTTGAAAACCACAACGAGATAATGTTCAAATAATAAGCCAATTAAGCAATCAATCATCCTTCTTCAAGTGATTGCAAAAGCATCAAACTTAGTCTGTCGATGACACGATTCGAGCAGTTACACATGGTTCTCGTAGAAGTTTCTCATCTTCGTCAGAGAACAAGCCTCAAGAGGTTTATAGTCCTATGATGAAAATTAGGTAATCATTCACGCCTGTGATGTATGAATGTACAGTCTGGTGGTGTGTCACCGAGACCTTCCTGGCGAATGATATTGCTGACTACAAGTAAGTGAAAAGCTTTTAACTTTTATATTAAATTTCATTACTGTATTGGGAGCGATTGTCGAACACCTCACGCACCATCTGAGGCGTCAGAGCGAGTGTGTGCAGCCTGAAAAATGTATCAATTTGGTGTCTATATTTCCTTGAATTTAAAGAAGTTATATAAATTATTATTATGAACATTTCATCAAAATACCTAGGGAATAAATTTGTTGACAGGATGTTAGTTCTCAAATGGCTAAATCAATTCTGAAAGTACGCTCGCAAAGAAATTTCGCATCGGTAAATATGTGAACGTTCAGGTCCTTTTATGAGTGAAACAAACTGACTGAACTTAAACATATGTTAACTAAAAAATGAAATAGGACACGTATAAAAAAACAAAAATACATAAAGAAAGAAGTTACTTACATTATCTGCAGAGGCGCTCCTGACAAAAATTCACTGATAAACACATAAATAACACTGAGTCCGATAATGAAGGTACACGGCACAGTTCCTGTTTACTCTGTGTCTATGCACTTGTAACACCGGTATGTAACACTGTTTGCCTCACTGTGGGTGCATTTTACAATCAGTCCTGTATTCCCGGAGTTTCTATGATGCTTACTCCCTCGCTGTGTATACACATTTCATACACATTCGCGCACAGATTATACTTTCTGGGCGTTAATAAGTCTCTAACAGCTGATGGTTCCTGGAAACATCCGGACCTTGGTACAAGAATATGCTTCCACACAGCAATATTCTGTTCCTCTATCGTTACGCATATATATATATAAAGTTCTCGGTCTGTTACTGGAAGCACACACAACAAGTATCAACCCACCAGATTACCAGTTTTTTTTGGCAAAATGCGTTACTTTCTCTGAAGTCCTTTACAGAGAAACATGTAGACCTTCCTCGGACTGCTGTATATATCGTCAGTCTATAAACAGGTGCACTTTCTTTAAAATCTACTACAAAAACTCGATACTTAGATACCGCCAAAACAGAAACAAAACAAAAATTAACATTAAATTGTGCATTATTTTACGAGATGGTTATGAGAAATCTTAATTAAAGTGGCTTAAAATGCTGATCATGATAAATGTGCATCATCGAACAAATTACATGGGAGTTAAGTTTCTAAAGAATGCTTCATGCAGTTAGACTGTATACGTTATTAGTATTAAACATTGATAGAGTAACGCGATTTGTGTGATTTTCTGTATCTCCTCTGCTAACATCGTACGGATTAGGGTGATTTTCAACATACATTTGCTCCGGATTTTTAAAAGAGATTCCACTCACTTTTCTATATATGCGTAAAATGTGCGTATTACAATTAATAATATATAAATTACCCTCCCACGGACGCCCCTTTTCTTTGTGCGTTCGGTCCTTGTAACCAAACAGCCATAAAATATGTTATGCCGGGGCAAACCTTCCTAAAGGGGTTCTCTGTGGGGCTTTCATGCATTTCATGGTCACTGATCCAAAAATAATCCTAATTTGTGATTCCTTCTTAAACGGCAACGCAGAAATTAGATATATTGCAAACAAGGGGATCTCGGGTAATGAGAGTGCTCAAAAGGGGGATTTTGAAAGAATCACAATTTCCCAAACGGTAGTGAATGCAGTACCTGTCTAAAGCTGGCCTCACATTTACCGATTTTTTTTTTATTTTCGGCCAGCAGTTTTAAACCGGCCAGCAAAATCTGCCAATCTCCCGGGCTGGTGAGTGCTCGCACAGCTACATATTTTTTTTTCTGCTGATCAACATAATTCTCCGGTTATTTTAGTCACTTCTAATGTTTTCTCCTGGATTAATATTGGATAAAAAATGATAAAAAGAAGGAACAGTAGGTTGTTAATCAACCGATATTTTTTCGGTTTGTCATCACACCTACAGAATTTTTTTTCCGGCCAGAAAATCATTGACATTGTAGCCAATATTTTCTGCCAGATTTTTTTAAAAATCCGACCGACAGTACCCAGCACCCTCACACCCACCGATCCTACCTATTTTCCGGCTAGGCGAAACATCTGCCGAAAAAAACTTAGATTTGAGGCCATTATCACTGGAAACATTGGCACAGTTTCACACCAGAATGGACTTTGGGAGTGTCTATTATTAGAAAAAATTCACAGCCATTAAATGTACCACATGCTATAATGCTTCCACGAACTTTGCCTGACCAAGTGAATTCTCAGATTTTGTGCGTGATAATGGGAATACAATTATAGAGAACATGACTCAGCGCTATTGTACTACCACACAAATTTCCTTTACTGGTGGATTGACGGGCTCGGAGGTCAACTTTCAATAGCGATGTTCAACATAATATATTTTCTGTGATTTATATATTTGCTGTGATTTTCGACAAAAATATGGTCCGAGTTTGTCCGAAGACATTCCACAATTCGTACCGGTTTGTATTCGTCCAAGTCATTCAGACACAGACACAAGGTCAACTCAAAGACAGAACAGTTATGTTATGATGGTAACATTGTACAACTAAGACATTTAGCCATGAAAGAACATTGGACATCAGAACTGCACGCCCCAAACAGTGCGTACAGGTGTAATAGCTAGTCTCAGTGATAAGGTCCGTACATTTAACACAAAGAGGCCCAGCTGATACTTGTTTACAAGATGTCTACGCCAGTAAGTCTAGACTATTTATATTTAACCCAATATGCTTGGATTACCGCGCTCGTCTGTATTCAGATAGTTGTGTACGATGTATTCAATGCTGGTGCGAAAAGCATAATTTTCAAGCAAAGAAGCCAAGGGTTCTGTTTACAGCGTGTGTTCTGATCACGCAGTAATTTAACAGGCCCTGGTTGGTTATAATTGACCTATATCTGTATCGGTGGTTTTGTTTTGTATCCTCTTGTGACTCTGGCAATTGATAAATATATAAATGCACATGTTAGGTTAAAGAAAGTAATATATCGACATTTTATCTTTATGTAGCCAGTGATGTAGTTTGGGTACAAAATAAAAATAAACAATTTGATAAATAGTAAGCTGATTTAAAATTTTTTGTTTGTAATAAATTGCAGATGATTTGGAAAAATGATTTAATTTAAGAGGATTATTGCTCATCTATGTGTTATTATATAACCTGAACATAATGCAGAAAAGATGGTTTCACTTAATAAATTTGATAGGTGTCTGTTGTTTATTTAAAGAGTTAAAATTTACTAATTATGTATAATACGTCAACCGAGAATGAATAGAAGATAAAATTATGCAATTTGATAACCTGTATTCAGTAAACAAATCGACTGTTTGTTTGAAAACCACGAAGAGATAATGTTCAAATAATAAGCCAATTAAGCAAACAATCATTCTTCTTCAAGTGATTGCAAAAGTATCAAACTTTATCTGTCGATGACACGATTCGAGCAGTTACAAATGGTTCTCGAAGAAGTCTGTCATTTTTGGGGGAAAACAAGCTTCAAGAGGTTTATAGTGCTATGATGAAAATCAAGTAATCATTTACGCCTGTGATGTATGAAAGTACAGTCTGGTGGTGTGTCACCGAGACCTTCCCGGCGAATGACATTGTAAGTGAAAAGCTTTTAATTTTTATATCAAATTTCATTGGGAGCGATTGTCGAACACCTAAGACACCATCTGAAGCGTGAGATCGATTAGATTCAGCCAGAAAAAAATGTATCAATTCTGTGTCTATATTTCCGTGTTTAAGTTGACTTGTTAGTTAGTTTACCGTCATTCAATACGCTTCGGCCATCTTCAGGATTACTCCGCTTTCCGTTGTACTGCACTTGAATGTCTCCGAGATCCTGTTCTAAGTGAAACATTGCTCCTCGTCTTTATTTATTTTGTGCCAACATCAGGAAGCGAAGATGCTTCACAATTGTATAATTATATATATATATATATATATATATATATATATATAAGTGGTATGGTCGTGTTAGTCTGAAGCTGAAGCGTAGATAAAGATAAAGAGTTACCTTTTTAGATAAACTAACTTGTTTATTAACACACGAGCTTTAGAAGCACACAGCCTTCTTCGTCGGATGTTAATTAAGTCGGAAAACATAAAGAGAGATGTTATATATAATGGAACGACAATGTTTAGAGTCCATGATGCCAGAAACAGTGTATTCACATTCTAATGCACTTTAGATAAAGCGACTTTTGACGTGACGTCATAATATGGATGACGTCGACCATCATGCGGTTTCGCGGAATTCCGAATAAGGCAATGCGTATTCACTGCACCTCGCCAACACATGGCATCATGGTTATTACCAAATATCCAATCAGAATGTAATTATGGACTCTTTTCATTGTCGTTCCCTCATATATAACATATCTCTATGCGTTGTGGTTGCTTATGAAGCACTTCCTTCAAACGTCATACAAAACGCCGATAGGCAAAATAAAGAAAATATAGTGAGTGACACGCTGGTTGCAAGTGACATGTGGATACAATGTTACAATGTTAAACATATTTCAGAAAGTTGCGACTTAAACCAATCACTATTGTAGAAATCTGGCTTAAAATAGAAAATAAACAGCGTTGCAAGTACCATTTGATGACAAGAACTGCATTTGTGTTTTGTCAACAGGACACAGTACGGGTTTGTATGACTTTCAATCTAGTCATTTTTTTTCTAAGAGATCAATCGAGGGGATCCCTCCATTTACTTGCAAAATCATCTAGTGCTTATATACGTAATGTAACTTTTGTTGAAGTTTGTAAACATGATTTTATATGTTCATATTCATGAGATGGTAAGCACAACCATTAATAAACTTTATTTCATATTAAAATAGTACCCCAATTGTTAAAACAATATTAAATTTAAAGAGGACATAAACTAATCACAAAAGTCACTGCAGAGGGTATTAGTATCCAGTTATTGGTACCAGTTATATCAGTAAAATATGCAAAGTGGGAACCGTTATATGCAAAATATATCATTGGCCATCTTTGAAATTACCCAAGAACATGGCCAGATTGTCTTTATGTACCGTAACTCTGAGTCACTAAGTTAAAAAATAATTTTATTGTCTGAGACCCATAAACAATAGGAATTATATATCAATAACTGTGTGCACTGAGCAGATGATTGCACAGGATCATGTTCCTTTAAGTTTCTGTTTTATATTAGATATATAATGTTGACGTATACTGAAAATTTTTTTTTTCATTAATTACATACACTTTGACATTTATCTTGTATGCTATTGCCTTTTGAATACAGTTTTCATGAATCAGGGTGTACTAAGGTGCAAGATTGGTATTCTGGGATCATGATTACTGGGAATTACATTTCAAGGAAACATCCCCTTCTGGGAGATACCATGAACCATGCGATATAATATTTGATTTGGACTAAATATATCTGTGAATATGTCCTTTATCAATACCATCAAGAGAAGATTAATCAGACAGTCGTAAAGTGTCATATATGTAATTTCAGGAAATAAAGGCTTAAACCATTCGGTGAGGTAGAATTGAAAATATGGTACACCTGCATGTGATGTAGTCTGTTTGTACCAGTCATATAGATTCATCTTTTGAAGAAAGCAAAGTTAAAACAATGCCGCATTACAACTATTGAGACAGATCTGGGCACACACAAAACACGCCAATGGTACCAACTTGTCTGGGGCTGTTTGATAAAACAAACTGTGAGAATACTATTAAATATTATTCAAATTTGTTTACTTGAAGTAATGACTGTATCTATTAATTAAGAATCCTGCAGTCATCACCACTGAATATTGGTCTGTATTTTGTATTTAGTATTTACATTTGTTACAGTCCATGATTTCTCTTCATATGATTAAATAAAGGTTACTAACTGGGTCATTCAGTTAATAATGGGAAGCTTTTTTTATATTTATTTTGTTGATGATTGTCACTGAAGCTGAAAGGTTAAGAGCTTCATCCTACACTATTGAGTTGCACACCTATTTCAGTAAAGCATGCTGTGAACGGTTTTGTGATAGCTGTCAAGTTCAGATTAGCATATTGGTTGGTTTGATAATGAAAAAAGGCAGATATGGAAAATACATAACTGTAATATTAGTTGAAACTAACCCATAGGTAATAACATTTCCCAGACCCTCAGAAGTAATGCTAACGCAAAGGAAAATTTGACATAATTATTACATGGGGGGGGGGGGGGGGCAATGTCAGTAGACATTTAACATTAATTAACAACATGTAAAAAAATAGGGGTTTTATACACTTGTGAGAAAGCTCTAAAGACCATGGGTATGTCATAAAACTGATATGGATAAGTCCAGTTGAATATTATTATCTGTTTAAGGTCCATGGGGTATCGTAATCCCCCACTAATCACTCATCTCTGGGTATATTTTTTTCTGTTGTCGTTGATCACAAATTTGTGCTTTGAAAACATCAGATTAAAGTTCAGCCTCCCAGTTTTTTTTTCTCGTTTATTCCAGCGGTGCCCTTAATTTGGCACATCATCTTTACTGACAGTGATCATTAACAGCTAGTTTTCAAATGGTAGAGTCCTTGTGACTGCTTCTGTGAACACACCTTATCAATGCAATTTGGACCAATTCTGGACCAATGATAGGACTGTGTTTCCTAGTTAACCCTTGCTAGAAATGATTGGACTGTCTCACTTAGATGTAGGCACATGCTACAGGATAATAATAAGAAGAGAAAGAATACGAATAATAATATATAGAAGGGTCAACTTATGATCTAAATAGCCGAACCTAATATAAATGCTACAGAAGGTTTTATGTCAACTGCTTTTGGTACTATTGAAGACCAGGATGGCCACCAAAACCTGAAAAAAAGCCTTTACTCATTTATTTGTCATCGTAGAATTTAAATTTTAATATCTACTACCTGGTTTTCCGTGTCGAGAAATCCATTGAAGCCCACAATAGCATCGTTGAGTAGTCACGTGACCGGCAAATCCAAGTGGAGTGCAGATTGACCTGCAAGACCCTAAAAACGGCAAAAAAATCATTTCTTTTTCATCGTCTACGACTAAAATCTTCGGCTAAAAAAATCCATTGAAACCCATAAAAGCATCGCCGTGTGGTCACATGACTGCAAGATCCAAGATGGCCACAAAAGCGGCTACAAAACTTCGATATTGCCATTTATCAATTAGTTCTATTCTGCGGTTGTATATGCGGTGTATATTACTGTGTTTTAATGATCAAGAAATTTACTGAAACCAATTGAAGCATCGCTGACTCGTCACAAGACTTTTTATTAAAGGATAGGTCCATGGCCTGTTGGTGACACTGTCCATTGAATGAGGATGAAGGGATCCATATGATAAGAATGAAATATTATTATTAAGCCTTCTGGAATTCAGATTTTATATTCCTGGGGTTAAAAAAATTCAGAAGTCTCAACCTGTCGTTCAGACATTAGAGCGAATCTCTGAGGTTCAACGAGAATTAACGATTATGCCCAATAGGCACCGGCGGGGTTCGAACCAGGGACCATCAGCTCCGAAGTCCACCGCTTTGACCACTAGGTTACGTCCAACCTTGTTGCCATGAAGAACTCTTTATGAGGGTTCGAATAATCTGCCAATCATTTTTTTTTTCATCTTCCAGTTGTGATTTGAGTATCCGCTAACGGTGTTTTATGGAAAAGAAATTCCCTATATTCAACTAAATTATCTAACTAGTCACGTGACTGGCAAAGTCAATATAGCATCTAAAAATATGCACAGTGATTGAAATAACAGCGGGTTTACATAAAGTAAATAAGACTGTAACCTAAACACTTGTGTTAGATTCCATCAAATATTGCTGCAGTATAATATAACAGTAAATTTTCACTGTATCAAGGCATTTTGCTTTTTACTGTGAAAGCAAGCTTGATATTTAATTACCATTGGACATTCAGATATTCTAATACATCAAACTTACAGCAAGGATTGACACTAATACAATTCAGTATGTATATTCATAGTTATTATATATATAAAGATATATATATATATATATATTCTAATACATTTTTCCACATGATAAAATTGCACCTCCCTTTACAAAATACCTTTCACACAGAAAATAAGTCTTACCCGTGTTATGAATTGTTAACATCAGTAATAAATTTATAAAGCTAGATGTGTATATCAAATCCCTTACTACACTTATATTAAAATATTTAATTATATACAAATATCCTTGCACCAGCTCTGATCAAGCCAAAAAAAATTAAAAAAGTAAAGAAAAAATGGAATAACAAATAAAGTAAAACAAAAAAGCTCTGACCCCTCTTCCCTAATAGTTATATGAACTATTTTCTATTAAAATTTTACATAACTTTAACTCAAGTCCCTTTATAATTAATTAATATACTTCTAGGGTATTTGAAGAATTTCAAATATCAATAAAGATTTATTAGTTTGCTCTGATTGTTTCTAAATGATTATTATTCCTAAAAAAATAATAACATAAGAGTCTTTAGAGCTCAGCTTTTCTAATACTGTAAATAATTCTGATTTATTAATCTCGTTATTAATTGATTGTATGATTGACTTTGTCTGGTTCCTTTAATCTCATCTCCATTCAGTTCATATCACAGTTTTTACCAGCACTCTCAGACTTTAGCCACAATCTATACCAGTAGTCTCCATCTATACATAATATCATAGAAAATGAAACTAAAATTCTGTCTGATAAATCTTGATGTATCCCTGTTTCTTTCTCTCTCTCTCCTGATTTTGTACCCTTTGCCAGTGAGTCAATGCATTTAATTGTAGATTATTCATAAGATATTGATTATTAGTTATTTGGGTTAAACAAAACAAACATATATTCGACCAAAAATGAATCTTCAATTGTCAATCATGATCTTCCTCGACTTAAGTACCTCATTGGCTGTTGGTAATCATGGTCAACAAATACGATATGATTTTGTCTCTAACAACTACAGGGACAACTGTCACTAAAACACTTGCTGTGAACCATCTGCATAAGATTATCAGGAGAGCTCCTATAGAGTTAACCAACTGATTATATATCCTTCATATTTGAGCTCCCTCGATTCCGACACCCATGTCACTATCGAATGTAGGATGTCATGTTTTCTCCTGGAAAAGCTAATATAAAGATGATGATTCATGGGATAGGTTTATCTATAAAACAACAGTCTTCATATCACTTTTAATACTTCCTGTCCTGATCAAGGAACGCTGATGAAACCAAATATTTCATCAAGCATATCTGCCATACCACAGTGTTCAGTGTCTATTCTGCTATTCTAGTAAGAAGTGATTGAGCTACAAAATGCTCAGCCAAGACTGTGGCAAAACACCCCGGATAGAAAACTTATCCTGCTAAACAACGTCGGCTTTAAGGCCGACTGAAGAAAGTGGACGGGCATACTAATTTCATAAAGAGTGCTACGTGGAACATATTTAAGAGAAATTAACGTATAACTAACATTCACATTTAATATACACATTAAGAAAATATAACAAGCGTAAAAACCATATTATACCACGGACTACAAAATTCAATGCACAGGATATTACTTTATAAAATAACACATGAGGAATATGGCTAATTTGCCAACAAAACGTACATAGAGGCCCCTGTAAGGATAGGACAAAGGCTGGTTATAATGCTGTTTGGTTTTATAAATGTTCATATATTCCTCTTTATTAATCAATTTATGGGTCAAATTGCAATGAAATTGTATTCAACAATATACACATTCATTCTAATAATTTTATGGAAAATTTGCAGCAGTTTATTTAAAATACCCCGGCATGGCTACAATGCATCTCTTTGAAATGGTTGCTGAAAATATGCTTATTTATACAGCACATGAAGCACTCTAAAAGTATTAACCATTTAATTTAAAAGATAGAACCAATTTATCAGGTACAGTTTTTATTAATACATTAATTCAAAATTCTATACGATATCATGCTAGCTCTAAGTTCAGCAAGTTTGAAAATACAACATGAAGTGTACCAGTGATAAAATATTGCATATATTCAACAGCAAGTCTTATATTTATAAAATGGAGATTTTTCTGTGATAAATTATCTCCTTTCCTTAACCATGTTCCCCTCTATTAACTAGTTTCACTGTGCTTCATAAACACATAAGCACATATATATTTTATTATGTTTTATCTTTATACTTCAGATTAAAATGTCTCCTATGTTAGTTATCCATTCAGTAATATACCAATCTTATTCTTTCTTAATCATTGCCTAATGTATTGTTTAAAATTTAGGACATATATTTATATATCAATATCAGTTTTTTTTTTTTTTGGTTCTGGTTTATCTCAACTGCAAGAAAACTTCTGTACTAACAAAGTGTGATTGCTGTGTAAATGTCGTCAGACAGTCCAGGCACAGTGAATTTCTGTATTTTCATTGATCAGCCTGCCTTCTTCATGGGAAAGTGCCGGATCAAGAAATATAAATTTCAATATGGTGAATGAGATTTTTTCAGGAAGGGCATAACTACTTTCTTCAAACCATTTACTCCCAAGAAAACACACCCACTAAATTCCATTTATGTTGTTCAAATTACAAATGGTATCGGTACAATTCAAAGGCATTACAATTTTACAATGTCCAGGTAGGAGTGTGGTTTGAAGTCGTTGTGCTTGTAGTCTTTAGTAGAGAAAATACTCTAACGATCCCTGCTAGAGCTCATTCACTCGATTGGTGTTTTACAAAATTGGGCTAGTTTTAAAGTGAGTAATTATAATTTTCATTTAATTTATAAAAATCATATCAAACAGGATTTGTTAAAAATCCGCACCTGCTTTTTTCATCTTTTTCCTGACTGTTGAGTATCTATATATTAAAAGCGTAAAGTTATTTTTTTTAGATTTTCCATATCTCCTCTGATACCACTGTTTGGATGACTTGATGTTCGCCATATATATGTTCCGGGTTCGTCTGAAGATATTCCAACCACTGTTATTTGCAATATTTGCATATTACTTGCATAATTAATAATCAAAATATTTGTCCCCCCCCCCTGCTGGCGCCTCTTTGTATCTTCGGGCCTGGAAACACAATGGCCATAGAGTAATAATGCCTTGACAGAGTTTTTTTTGCGGGAGCCTGAGGTTTTAATGCATTTCGAGGTCACTGGCCCGAAAAAAAAATCCCCTTCTCAACAGGGACCTATGAAAGAATTGTTTGGAACGCCTTCCTGTGACAAGGGGTCGCACAAACAGGGCTTCTTTCTCTGACCCCCCCCCCCCCCCCCTTACACGACCTTATATGCTTAATACCGGGTCCAGGGCCCAACATGAGACCAGATACTTTGACAAATAAGCGAGTCGCATGCCACTAAAATCCTGTCGCACAGTCACACATACCAGCGTTTATTGCATTGCGTCTTTCATATGCGAGGAACCCTGCCCGAACACATGACACATACAAGCTTAATAAGTTAACGATACTTCGGTTTCATGATTTATGCATGTAAACCTTAGTGATATTTCAGTAAAAATATAACGAATAATTTTATTTTAAATTAAATTAGCGAGGGATAGGACTACCTTCTCGAAAATAATGGTCCTAGCGCCCGTGCTCAACGCCTAATTTAGCATCTGCTTTAAATGTCACTTTTTATTGCATTAAATTTTTTGTGGGCTTTTTTCAGTGATATAGTGAAATGTATAGACATGGTGATACATCCTTATAGTAATTCCCCATCAATGAACTTTAAAACTCATATTTTGATAAAGGAACTGAGGGCTTTCCCAATTTTACGTCATAAAGTTGAATCCCCTGTGTGTTTATCATCGCAAAAATCAAGCAATGCGCAATATCTGCGATTCACGCATGCGTTGATCGCAGTTGATAATCGTTGCCGCAGGTATGTATCGTGTTCAACTGAAATTATAGTGTTCAATATTATTTAGACGGATACGATGATCGGATGCGATAAACGTTGGAGTTTGTCACCAGCTTTTCACACGGTGCGATTTTGTCGAATACGACAGTCGTAAGAAAAAATCAGAGGGCAACTTTAAATAGCGATATTCAACATAATATATTTCATATAAAAATGATTTCCTTTATCTTACAAACTTTTCCAAAAATTCTTCGCCGAATCTCTTGGGTACAATAAGATTTGTATGCATAAGACCATACAATTAATGGATCTATCTATTACTAACGTAACGCGATATCTCCTCTGGTACGACTCTACTGATTACCGTGATTTACGATATATATATACATATGCTCCGGGTTTGTCGGAAAACATTCCACCCACTTTTATTGTCACAGAGGACAGACTCGCCATCTTTCCTTTCAATGGAACTTTACCATTGGTGAGAACACGCGAGAGTAAAAGAAAAGTTATTCGATTTAACACTGGAAGGTAAGACCACATGTAATTAAAAATGACTGCACCCATTCAGCAACCTAAAAGAGTGCCTAGACCTAATAGTCATACGCGGTGGATTGGGGCCGCATTTATAGCCAAACACATTTTAAAATGCACGCAAAACCGTCTAACATGTCCATGAGGCCAATCATGCAGTACTTTAGTATAATTTCATTGTTTTTCGATACATTTTACAGATATTACCACCAGAAGGAAATTCTGATATTACCTGGTCGATTTTATAAATAATAGATGGGTTTAGGTTGGGTTAGAACTGTTTTTTTTTATTATTTGTTTAGGTCTCTGTATACATGCATGCCACTTAAGACCCAACCCAACCGTTCTAGTTCACTCATCCTGCTGAATAGTGATCCTTTAAATGACCTGAGGTAATAATCAGTGGAATTTAATCCCAACATGTTAAAAAAATATGACTTTAAAGTGGGGTGCTAAAGTATAGACGGTAACAGTGTATAACCAAGAACGTCAACCATGAACGACCATATGATATCAGAACTGACTGCTCGCCCCTTTCCGTGCGTCTCACGAGTAGATGCTATTATCACTTAATTACCTGTCAAGAACTGAGCAAATCTAACTAGACCATATAATTTCAAACACAGACACAACTGATCTGTCTCTGTCTTTATGAGTGAGGCACCATGTCTGTGTTAGAATATTTTTTATTCATACATATGACATTTCAGTCCACATGTTATCTGTGAATAATGAATAACAATTTGTGAATAACGAATACATTGAAATGACATCATGTCAATTATCAAAAATTCTTTTATGGATAAATACCAAAAAAAATATTTATACTGAACAAGAGTTACACAGTTATTTTGAAGGTCTCCCTCCACATGAGAATACATTATGCGAGTCTGAAGTGAAAGCATGTGGATTACAATAAATGAGGTACATTCTAGTTTGAAATTAATGAAGAACAATAAAACACCAGGAAATGATGGATTGACAAAATAATTCTATTTAGCTTTATTTAGTGAACTTGTTAATTGCTTAACAGGTTGCTTAAATGAAAATTATGAACATGCATCTTTGACAACTTCTCAAAAGCAAGCCCTTGTCAAGTTAATTCCTAAACCAGGAAAGGATCTGCAACATTTAAATGGATGGAGACCTATAAGTTTGCTAAATGTTGACGTAAAAATATTGAGTAAAATTTTAGTCAAGAGAATAGAAAAATATCTTCCAAAACTAATAAAAAATGACCAGTATGCTTTCATGCAAGGAAGATATATTGGAGAACCAATCAGATAAATATGGGATGTGTTGCATTATACTCTAGTAGAAAACAAGCCTGGAATAATGTTTGCAGCTGATCTAGCGGCTGCATTTGATGGTGTCGATCATGGTTTTATGTATGAAAAATTGAGGTATTTCGGTTTTGATGAAGATTTAAATGAAGTGGATTAAAATGTTACATACTAATGTACAAAGTTCAGTTTTGAAGAATGATTTTACCACTGGTTATTTTCAGTTACAAAGAGGGACACGGCAAGATGATCCACTGGCTGCATATATATTTATCTTAATTATTGAAATATTTGCAATCAAAATAAGGAATAAGTTTAATATAAAAGGAATAGATATTGGAAATACACATATCAAACTATGCATGTTTGCTGATGATACTACAATATTTGTTGAAAATGTTGAATCACTTGGGCATGTACTTACTGTAATTGAAAGATTTGAATTTTTTTCTTCACTTAAGATAAACCGTACTAAATCAGAGGTTGCATGCATAGGATCTATGAAACATGTTGCAAGACAGTTGTATAATCTGAAATGGATAGATTTGACACAGGCATCTATTAAAATACTTGGAATTTACTTTTCATATAATAAGGAATTGATCAATAAAGATAATTTTACACGTGTTGAGAATAACCTGGCAACAACTCTGTCAATTTGGAAAAGCCGGAAACTATCAATATATGATAGGGCAGAAGTTGCACGTACGTTAGCTATATCAAAGGTTTACTATGTGACAAATATGTTGATACCACCAAAACATACACTGAAAAATCTAAAACGACTTCTCTGTGACTTTATATGGAGGGGTAAAAGACCAAAGGTCAAATATAATACTATCATCCCAGACATTGAAAGTAAGATACAGACACAGAGAATTATGTGGGCCAAACGACTTTTTGGTAATCCTTCGTCTATAATAACTGAGATAATAAATCACAAGTTAAGGAGAATTGGTGGATTAAGATGTGTCAGAAGTAACTTCAATGTTCATACTTTACCTAAGATTTTACCTAAATTTTATATCAGGTGTTTTGAAGACTGGGCAAATTATGTGTCACTGAAACCAAAAACACATGAGGATGTTATTTATCAATTTGTGTGGAATAACAAATATATTACAATGAATGAAATGTCTATTTACAATAAGAGATTGCACAGTGTGGGCATTTGTTATGTTAAAGATTAAGTGGATGATAACGGAAAATGGATAATACATGATTTATTTTAAAAAATGCTCCTGATTATATCTATTGGGTTGCATTGAGGAATGCAATACCAAAACAATGGAAAACTTTGTTTTTGAATACTGAAATACATGCAGTTGATGCTGATACAGAGATTATTGTAACAATCAATGGACTTGAGAACATAGACAAAATATGCTCGAGAAAAATATATGGTACACTTGTTGAAAACAAATGGAGATCTGCTACAGCTCAGAAGTTTTCTAATACATTAAATGTAACAAATATATTAAGTGATATTAAGTGGCAAGATGTATATGAAAGTATATATAGAACAACTATTGATACCCATATGAGGTAATTCCAGTATAAACTGGTGAATAACTATATTCCACTGAATGAAAAGCTATATGAGTGGAAAATAAAGGAAACACCCAGATGTTCATGTTGCTTCAATCATAATGAAAGTATACTTCATTTATTTTTTGAATGTACAGTAGCCATAAACCTTTATTTTAGAGCAAAGTAATGGTTACATAAAAGCGATATTAATTTGCCAGAGCTGTCACTTAATATTATATTGTATGGTGTTGTCCCAGTCAACTCAGATAATTTATTAATTAATCAGATGTTGTTGTTATTTATTTATGTAATGTATATACAAAGAAAGGACAACTCATCCTCTTTGTTTCCAATGTTTAGAAAGATTTTAGTACAAACAGAAGTTACAGAAAGGTACATAGCAAATGATAAAGGTGTTATATTTAAACATATTATGAAATGGGGTAAACTTAAAGGTACATGTGATGAAGACCATGAATTATGAATGTTTGTAAAGACCGACTTCATTATCTTGTGGCGTCCTGTACAATCACGTGAACTTTCTTTATTGTTTTTAAATAGATAATTGTAAAGATTAAGTTAATAAATAAATTTGCCTATGATGAAGCATGAATATAGAATTAATCTATATAATCTGAGGCACAAAAAAAGAAGAAAGAAAAAAAAAAAATACATTGAAACATTGTGTGACAAGGAAACCCTCTCAAGGGATTTGCCGGAAGGTTTTTTTCTTATCGCAGGTGGTCTGATGAGACATGGTTCATGACATGGACATAAGTTTTGGTTCACACAAAGATGGTCTTAATAGATAAGTAGTCTTTAAGACAGGTTCAATTATAACTGTTTTAAATTATTCATTGATGCTGAACAATGTCTAATAAAGCGTGTTTAATGTCTTATGTTTCTTCGATAACTTTTCCTTCTCCCTACAGAAATGCTAACAAAAAGACAAAAAAGACAAAAAGATGTATATTTGATCTGCCGTGTAATTCAGTTCAAAGGGGAGGCAAGCAGATTAGGCATGCCAAAACAGTTCAAGATTTTGCTTTTTTGGCAGAATGTTTAACGTTTTATCTTGTCTCTTATTTCAGAGTGTTAATTCACTGTAACGGCTAGGACTGATATGGAACAGGGTAAACGGACTTATTTTTTTATCCAAATCAAAGGCACCGTCGCACATAGATTTAGAGCAACTGGCCCATTTACGATTTTCGGTGAAAACTTCCAAACATGACGGGCAGCAGCAAAGGTAATTTCACATAAGATTCCATGCACTTTCTAAAAATAAAACGAGAAAGGCAGGGAGTGAGATTTAAACGTTAACACATTTTTAACGCAAGGCAACAAAACGGACCGAGATATATCCCTTTTTTCCTCTTTCAGATATGGGGTGCACAAATAGTGTAGAACATGAAATGTCATCCCGATCTATATATAATTCCTGAGTCACGAAGCTACTTCAGTATGGTGAGCCCTGCCCGGTTTTATAAAAGGGCCTGTCACAATTTTACTTGGCCGAATGGAAACAATTTTTCTCCGTCTGACCCTCCGAAGGCTCAAAATCATGTTTCCGTCTGTAGGTCGGAATTTTAAAGTAATAGTCACGATGAACTGTTTTAAGGTTTGAGAGTAGATTTGCGCAAGACCTCGTGTGGATGTAGCGTTAGCATATTCTAGGCTTTACATGTCCCATATGTGCCGATTTGACATTCCGGATGCTCATATATCATCTTTTTCCTTTGGTCACGGTGGCCTATTTAAAGTTTCCAAGGACACTTTCCTAGAACCTCCCTGAATTTTACGGTAGAAGATTCGAGGCCCATTGAATATTTGGCTAGGACCTCCCTGAACACATGAAAGTTCTAGATATAAAAATAATATACTTGTAATTCTATTTTGTACCTTATCATGAACACTTTGCTGTTTGTGTTTTTTTTTTAAACACAAATAATTATTATAATCATCTGAGTAACTCTGGTATAATGCATACGTTGTACACTTGGTTACATGTTTCCTTTATATCATTCTACATGGATTCGTCAAAGTGTACTCTTTCCAGCTGCAAACCACGTTCTGTGAAAAGAATAAAATCACACCATTTAACATTCATGATTGCCATTTGCCCTTGTATTTGATGATACCAAGGAGACAGCTTGTCAAGCTTAACTTAGATAGTCACCCTTATTAGCTATATCTGTTGGAGTATTATGCCTATATTGTAACTACACTTGATTTCTAATGATCCTGTGCCGCAGCATTTACAAGTAACCTATACATCTGGTGAAGCATCCAAGTGTGGGGTATCTAAATTAATTGCAAGTCCAGGCAAGGTAACTTTAGGTGTTGATGATGGTTCCTATTGTTGTCAATATACAATTTCCGTGCAACAGGTTCTTTAGCCTCTCCGTATGCTGTTGCAGCAGACACAAATTCACCGTGATTGTTGTTCATTATTTTCTTTCGTGAAAGACAGAAGCAGTGATTCTACCACACCTGTGAAAAAAAACACTCTGTTGTCCCTTGCTCATAATTTGAAATGTTTACAATATGATTTTCTGTGAAGTTTTCTTTTATGAATGAAATGAAGCCATCAGTTCGCTTTTCTTTCAAGTATGATGTAAGCCAGATGTTCAATAGTGTGAGAGTGGCTGTTAATATGTATACCCCTGCTGGTGGGTCCATGACCTAAAGCAGACCAGCATTTTGGGCGGTCTACAAACACAACGTGAATACCTCAATAGCAATGGATTTTTGCTGCTGTATAGAAATGTATAGAATCGGTACTGCTCGAGCTGGTGTTTGAATATCAATCTAACTGAGCATAGGGGCTGAGGTCTTCCTGGCCCTGTCCCATGTGTAGGGTACACCTGTTCCTACTTCTGTATGTCTATCCTGGTGCTTGTCACAAAACTGCTGTATGGAATAGAGTAGGGCAACTACATGTTTACTGATAATCCTTACTCTGTAATGAAAAAAAATTGAAACAGATGTGATGGGTGACAAATAAAGATAATTATCAGGCATTTTATACATGGCTCTATAAAATATTTATGTATTACTACATTTATATTTGATCAATATTATTCTGATAAACCCCTGTTCTGATGTGTTTGCATACATGTATAATATGTTACTCAGAATCTATCAAAATGTATTCGCGTTGGTTACTTTACAACAATATTATCTTCTCATTCCTGCTATACTGCAATTAAACTTCTGAAAATGCAACCTCCGTTTCTATCAATACGCGCACACAGAATAGCTTCCAATAACAAACAGAGATAGGCTATAATAGTATAAATAAATTCTGAATAGTCTTGATATAAGTCTGTGTTATTCTGAAACTATAATTAAGCTAAAAACAAAACTTATAGATTACCAACCAACGCAATTGCAACCCCTAGATTCGACTCGGCAATCCAGTTTTACCAAAAGCCAGGCATCATTACGATGAGCAAACTATTTAGTCTCTGGTGTACACGTTGCCTAGACATACAAATATTCAGTATCTGGGATGACATCAAGCTTAACATTCCCAATGTGGTCGTCGGCGCATATTCTGAAACCTGCCTGTAAGCCTTCAGTCGTGTCGCTCCCCAGTCACAAACATTATGCAAATATACAACGACATCTGCCATTTCAATAGTTCCAATAACTGACAGGTTTTCTGTCCAGTTAATAACTGAGCTGATCAGTGGGAGGATAATTTCATTATTGCCAGGACCGTGCAACCGCCGTCTTTTGTCCAAACTCTCCTAGTGATCATCCGGACTGTCAGTTCTCTCAACTTTCAGTTCTTGCGCTTGCTGGGCAAGTTCGACGAGTTCGCGTTTCCTATATCCTGCACGTTGCACACTATGGGCTGACAGGTATTTCTTCAGCTGACTAACGGTCTGAGTGATAAAATCAGTTGCATGATTCGTTCACGGCATATACCCAGTGTCGCTGTTGTGGGCCATCTTTGTTTTTAGCCCTATCAGCAGCACTTTCGCCCCTCCCTTGCAGGCGTTCTACGAACTCCCGAACCTCGTATTGTGAAGCTCTTTAACGGGTCTAGAACCAGCATCCGTATGTTAACAAGCCCTATACGGTAAAATCAACGCCATGCAAGACGAGTTGGGAATGAATGGATATATTTGAATATACTATTGTTTGGACGTTCAGATGGAACCAAATGATCTTACATGATGATTGTTTGTGCGTGTATGAAATAGTCGTAGTTGTTAAAATGAGGGTTATATTTTATTAAGCGTATGTGTCGACATGCTTTAAAAATTAACCCTCGCCCGTAAGTTTACTTGCTACAACTGAAGTGTCCTACATTTCACGCTTCGCGCGGACACGGTTGATCGCTCGTTTATTTCTAAACCATAACTCTTAAAATATACCACATATTCGGATATATATGGGACAGCCGTGACCCCTGTGCATCCAAATAACTTGAGCACGCATGGAAAAGGATGAGGGGCGTGAGGCGTTTTGCACTCGTACCCTGCAATGTACTTGCAGCTAAATAAACTTGGATTATGTAGGGGAATAAATGAGTATTATAGGGAATAGAGGAGTGTTGTGTGTGGCCGAGGCCTTTCCTGCGAATGACATTGTTTACTACAGTGAAAGGCTTTTAACATCCATATCAAACGTCATGACTGCATCATACTAACAGCTCTTTGTGTATAATCGTGTCAATATTGCTACGTTTGACAGGTGAGGTTAGTTTAAATGATATAAATGCACGGATATATAATTATAAATGGTAATGCATCTGGCTTTGGTAACACTCTACTTTAGAAAATAAATTCTCCACATTAGCAGTTAAGTCACTTGATTATCTCCTCTCAACAAAATTGTACCTATTAATAGAGTTACGCCTTCATCGGTGCATCTTACCGTTCCGCCGTCCTCTCCGTATGTCGGTAATATTTGTTTTCCGACGAAAGCCATATGACCAAAAGTCCCCCCACCACCTTAACATACAACCATGCTCTTAACACAGAGCTTTACCTACAGGCCCACTGCCTAGGCCTATATCTAAAGTTAGTTATAAGTGAAGCTTCTTCAGATGCGCAATATTTCTGGTATCTCAGGAGTTTTCATATAATCAGTTAAAGATCCTCTCGATTTCGTTATTCCAATTATTATGTTTATTCCTCGTGCGTGTTTTTCATTTTATAAGAACAATGATCAAATTTTACGACACTTTTTTTTTAGCATTAAATATGCATTCGTTTAATCATTTATTCTGTTAATTATATCAAATAATATCCATATGTAAGAATATGTACTGAATATGTGTATGTTCAGCAGAGAAAGTAATGCTGAACAAAAATTATGCCGTTGGCAGCATAAGTGAAGGAAACAAAATCAGTTGTTGTCTGTTTACTTATGTGCTGTTAGGTATAGTGTTAGATTTTTCTCTTCGAAAGTCAAATGAATACCTGTATGGAATATTTTACATATAGGGTATATATGTAATTTACATATGAAAGTTACATTTGTAAAATTGAAACTTATAAATATAATCATGGAATTGCATTATATAATATTTTTCCAGTGTTATAATTTTCACTCTTTTTGCAGGAGCTTACATTCGGCTATGTAAAGGAGACAAAATGGAAATATTTGATAAGTGTGTCCCAGTTGCTGACATTTTGAGTGATATGGCAGTAAATAATTGTATTTTGGTAAGTGGTTATTCTTTAAAATAAAAAAAAATGCATGGTTATTCAATGACACTCGTCCTTATTCCTTGCCTGTGAAAAATCTGGAAATGTCCTACCATCAACTTAAAATGATAACACTATCAACTCAGATTGTCATTCATTATTAATACCTGAAAAAAAATCATATTTGTTTTAGTTGGCTACCTTTTTTGATTGTCCCTTATGTTTATTTGCGGGTTGAATGCGGGCTGACTTTTGGTAAAAATGCGGAGTGGGGCTGGTACGGGCTGAAAGGTAATTATGCGGGGCGTGTGCGGGTCGATTTATTCTTTATAGGTGCGGGGCGGTGCGGTGCTGGGCAGTCGCGGGCTGAAGGTTTGTTTTGCGGGGCGGATGCGGGCTCTAAATTCCGGCCCGCGCAGGGCTCTAGTAAAGAACCAGCTTGAATTGATCTACCTGCCGGTGTTGTTTATTATTTTACCTCCAGGCGCCACCACTGTTCCATTACGAGTTATGAGAAATCGGTAATCAAGTCAATGATAATGGGTCATATTGATTGTTTTTAAATCTTAGATTCCTTAACAATGGCTGACTTTATGGAACTCATTAAAAAAATTAATTCATAATATATAATATTTCAAATGTAAAATGTATCACTCCATTGAATGTAAATAAATTTATACTACAGATATGTCTCAATATCTGTTTTATCTTGCAGGTAACACAAGGAAACCCGTTGAAAATATGTTGGACCAAGGGCACATATTATGATTAATGGTATAAATCTTGCCACGTTTGAGACTCTAAGGTGCGCACATACTTGAGTAAACGGAAATAAACAGAGGTACCGTTTATCCTTTGGTGTTTTCTGTTTAACTGATTGACAAGAAGACATGATGAAGACTGGCTTACTCGTTATCATTCTTATCCATCTTGTTGAGGTTTACCCTGCTGAATCGAAATTTATCTGTACTCCATGTACCTGCACAGTCACGAGCGGCTTCATATTCGTAGACTGTGACAAAAAGAAATTAAGAGACGTGCCTGATCTTTGCAGTGAAAATGTAACCGAATTTTCACTTGTGCGTAACAACTTAACCCAAATTAGAAGTCATGCCTTTGTCAACTGCACGAACTTGGTTAAGTTAAACCTTCGGGATTCAGGTATCCGCATTTTGGACGAAAACGCTTTTGAGGGACTATTTAGCTTGCGATCTCTCGATTTAGGACAAAATGTACTAGGTACAGACCTTCAACAGCTTAAGAAACCAGATGTCTTTCAACCGCTAACAGGTTTAGAATGGCTTGATATGTCCATGAATAAGAAACTTGGAACAAGGCAATACAGCGTCTTAATATCTCTAATGAGCTCGCTGCCAAAAACAAGGCTGAAATACCTGGAATTGTCATTTTTTACGTCTTACTGTGAGATGTTCGATTGTGAAATTACTCTTGCGTTTTTAGAGTCTATGAGGAGTGAATCATTAACACGACTATATCTAACCGATAACAAAATTCCGGTCATACATGGGTTTTTAGCTAACTTTATCCCGAATATAGAACATCTTGTTATCAAAGGAAATAGACTCATTTCATTTATTTTCCTCTTAGACCTAAAGCAACTGAAATATTTAGATATAAGCGATCAAACCTTAACGGGAAAGAATGAACAAGTAGTAAGTGAATTATACAACCTTGGTTTGCCTTCAAGTACGTTTCTTCCAACAACAAAAAATCAAAATAGTCCCCATATCTTCGTCTGTGATATAGAGACAAATAAGAGTGATGGAATTATTCAGGGACAAAATTCCCATAACACCACTTATTTCATTCCATTACCCACAAATCTCTCATATATAATAGCTTGGAGTTTGGAATATTTTCCTTCTTGGCCTCTGGGGTTCACAGTCTACGTATTAAACAGAGGACATGTAGGAAAAGTAACCATAAACATCGCAAACAACAATTTACTAAGTTTTACATCTATAGGTGTAATAGAGCTGCAACACCCATCTATCGGTGTAACAATTGACCTTTCAAATAACAGATTATGCAATATTTCGAAACGATGTTTCGGTAAAAACTTTGCTGCTGCTATAGTGTCGATCATTTTGGCACATAACGATCTAGGTGTCATGGTTGCTCAAAGTGATTACCCGTTACAACATTTCAGTAATTTGAAAAAAATAGACCTCAGCGCTAATAACATATATTATATATCGCCCAAATATTTCAATAAAAAAAACTTGCTCCATTTAGAGAGTTTTATCCTCAAGAACAACTTTTTGCTTGACATTCCAGCTCAAATCATTTTGAAAACTCTGACGACATTAGACCTTTCAACCAACAGAATTGTGAACTTGAAGCAAAATGTTGTATCACAACTAAGCAGTTTATTTAATGCGGCCAAAATGAAAGGAAATTCCTTCACTCTAGACCTGAGTGATAACCCTTTGGAATGTTCATGTGATTCTTTATACTTTCTAAAATTCATCTGTAAAAATCTGCGGAACCTCACAGGCGTTGAACGAATATCCTGTGATCTTAATGGAAAGCAAACGTCTTTCTCTAAATTACATAGTAATATTTTGCCACATTTAGAGAAAAGCTGCCTCAGTTTACAATGGCTGTATGTAACCGCAAGTTGTCTTGTTATCCTTGTGATTTGTGTATCATTGTCTGTGATTACATATCGGCACCGCTGGGACATAAAATATTTCTGCCTCCGTTTGAAAATACGGCGTGAATTGTACGCTGAACTGTTGGAAGAAAACGGTGCTTTTCAATATGACGCTTTTGTAGCCTACAGCGAAAGTGACTTACCATGGGTCGACAACTTACTGGTTGCAAATTTAGAGGATGGAGAAACGCCTTTTCGTCTGTGTTTTCACCACAGAGACTTTGAAATCGGGTGGCCCATTGAAGAGAATATCCTTCGAAGTATATCGACGAGTCGCAAAACCATAATAGTGTTGTCACGACATTTTTTGCGGAGTGGTTGGTGTAAATTTGAAATGCACATGGCCAGAATACACATGATGGAAAGGGGAGTTGATAAACTTATAGTTATACTTCTTGAGGAAATTCCGACTACCGATATGCCGCGAACTCTGGTGGCTATCATGAGGCGCCACACGTATCTCGAGTGGCCCGGGGAAGATCTGATCGACAAAGTTCCGGTGTTTTGGTCACGCCTACGGTCTGCCCTTACGCAGGGACAATGATTCCTAAAAGGCGGACATAACATTTGAATTAAGTAGAAATTATTATTTCTTTGCCTGTGGGCTACTGAAACAACAGTTCACCAGTATTCTCAGTATTTTCATGCATTGTATAACTTGTAATTTTTTTTTCAGATATTGTACAAATACATGTTTATTCAGTATAACAACTCTTATTTCGACTGTTGTTTCAGGCTCGTAATATATATATATATATATATATATATATATATATATATATATATATATATATATATACATACATATTTCACAGGGTGTGACTGTTTTGTCACTCTTTTCTGCAAATGTAACTGGTTGTGTGTACTCTAGCCACTTAAACGATGCATGTGATAGGTTGTTACACGAATGCAAATCGGAATTAAAACAGGTTGGGACAATTAGTTTATAACTGGATAAAAATACTCTGTATTTCGACATCAAATAATACTGTTATAATTCCCGTTGTAACGCTTTGTATCACTTGTAATGTTGGTCCAGGTTGATGCATGGGTGGCCCAGGTTGAGCTGGACGCGTGTTTTTCTTCGGGTAGGGACCTTTCTTAAATATATTTTCCGTCAATCTGAAAGATAATTACGCGTATATACCTAAATATTTGTTTTTGTTTTTTTTTATTCTTCTATGTTTAAACATAATTGAAGTTATTTCACAAAATGTTCTATATATTTGTTTAAACCTTATTTAAATAATAATAGCATGTGACTTGTCCTGCCACCGAAATGATAAACTTACGTCACTTGGCAGCAGTCAGTTAATGGTTATGTTGCGTTTTTCCAGGTATGTGTAAATATATTCTGTACATTTAGATATAAATATAAAGTAGCATTGGAGTACAATAGTCACGTGATTTTGAATTATTATAACCGTCGGATATTACCAGCTGTATGATATTTTATTAATAATGTGATGGTCTTTTCATAATTATAATGTTCGATACATATTGTGACCAGTTAACTTGCATATATGAGAGCATGGAGTATTTACGCTGAGATCAAGATACTAGTAATCAAACGAGAGTTATTAATGGTATAATGGTCGGTAACTAATATTCATTCTGAAGTCTGTAAATTTTTAACTTTTTGTATGTATCATATGTATATAATATTTTGGGTTATGTTATGTTTTACTGATATCACAATAAAGGCAGTTCCACTACTGTGTTGTTGTGTAGTGCAGCCCGACACCCTTAAAACATCACAACCAGTATTGATTACAGGCGAGGTGATATATATATATATATATATATATATATATATATATATATATATATATATATATATATATATTGGTGAAGGGGCTTAAATTGTTGGGTTTAATGTTTTGGGGTGCTTTTCCACTCTATTAACAAAGTTTTCTCTTTTGAATAATCTGTGTTTAGGTAAACAATTCGTTTAATGACTCCCTGCTACATATTATACAAAAATATTTTTTTTTCCAAAATTACAATTTCCCTTTTAACTGTAGTATCAACAACTCTCCGGTTGAGAAAATGTGTTTCCGCAGCAGAAACTTTTATATGATTCCTCATTAACATGTCTTTTCAAGATGTGACCCAAAGAAAACTATTTAACATTGCGCGCTGCAGACATATCAATCACATAAATGGTTAAATCGGAGATGTTGTATTCAAGATGGCAGTACAGTGGAACCCCACAATTACGACCACCCTGGGGACTGAGCAAAGTGGTCGTAATTTGGGGGTGGTCGTATTTGTGAAACTCTTACCGTGGTCGCATATAACGCGCTGATATTTAATGGGTATCAGAGTTTATCTATTGCATATCTTTAATGTGAATTTTAACAAAATATTTTACTTAGCGGAGGACCCTTATTATGATTTTTTGTGTGTGTATAGCTGAACATATTTATTTATGATGAAAATTAATACACATGTACACATACGTAGTGACTAATGATGAACAAATAATAACACTAAGGCAATACGATTACAACCTACTGAATGCATATTGAACATAATACGTGGCTGTCATATATTTAGCCTTCCGCTTGAGTATATATTGCGTGCACTTGAGCTTACCCGACGCTAAACTGCTGAGCCATTTGGTGCTGACTGCGCGTGGTGTTGCCGCCTTGATTAACGCTACTTTGTCCTTCAAGGAGAGCTCTTTCAGAGGCATGGTTGCCTAACAGCAAGCAATTTAAATGCAAACTTAACCAGTAGAAAAATAAACTGACAACTATCTATCATAAAAGGCAAATTAATGTGAGGGATTTTCCCCCGATGCAAGCTTTATTTATACATTTTACTGACTGCTCAATACTCAGTGTCAGTAAGGTATGAACAAATTTAGGATTAACTAGGTCGTTAATTTTACCAAATAGGATCGAACAATATGTGATGAGTTGAAATATTAAGCCTGCAACCCCACACTTAGGGTAGCTGTAATAAAGATGTTCACTGAGGGGCAATTAGCATCTGACCCCAGGTCAGACCGGCTCGTTAAGTAATCAGGCCGGTGGTTATCCTCTTTGATCTATAACCTACACCTCAACGAGTCTCAGCGAAGACACCGAGTCGGGAAGATATGCGGGACCAGATTAACACTCGGGTTAAGAAACCTTGTTACCCGCTTTGATCTTTCGTTAAGGCGCCTGTGACAAGACGCAGCCATTGACTCGTGACAAATGTTGTTTCAGTACTTCTCGGCGGTGGTCGCATTAGCGGGGTCGCATTAGCGCTGGGGCCAGGAAATCTGGTCGTAATTCTGAATTCAGGGGTGGTCGTAATTTTGAGTCATTTTTAAACATAAATAAACTAAAAAAAATTCGGGACCAAGCAAAATGGTCGTAATTGTGGGGTGGTCGCAATTGTGGGGTGGTCGCAAGGCGGGGTTCCACTGTATATATAAATGTGATTTTTATGCCATCACCAGAGACCGTATAGTTATGCCACTGGGATAAAACTGATTAGACATTAGAAACATTAAGTTTAGATATATATATATGATGAAATGATAAAAAAGAAAGTATGTGAACCTATTTCAAAATCTTATCTCCAAAGTGTACTTGGGAATAGTTTTTCTTGGACTGATGCAGCTGCGCATATTTACACATGAAAACTAAAGAAAATTCATGTGGTGGATATGTGTCTGTTTGTGTCTACATGTAAAGCTTTTGCTTCCTGCTAATATATAAAAAAGTGATAAAGGAGTAAATGTAAATAAATGTATTAATTAGAATTCATAAAAACGTGACGTGACTTTGTATCAGAATCCTAATTATTCTTCGTTTGTTTTAATTTCGCAGAATGACTGATGTAAATTCATACAGAAAAGATCGCATCATTGCAATTTGTTTTCTCGAATTTGTAAATAACAACAGCCTGAGAGTCTGCCATTTGTTTAAAGTAATCAGTATTGAAATATGAAATAAGGAAGATATCTTTTCTCCAAATGTCAGAAATAAGGAACATAAACACCAACAAAAATTGTTTCTTGTCTAAAAACAAGGTACACATTTCCAACATTTAAATTTACTATTTCATATTTCATCTATACAAGATTACTGGTTCACCTTTCATAGAACTAACTTACTTGGTTGTTTTTCATTGCAATGATTTTGAATATTTTTACATATGCAAGGTGCTGCTTTAAGCCTGAGAATGAAAGTGTAATTTGTGTTTGCTAGCTTAACTTTTGCTTGCATTTTCTAAAAATAAATTAGTAACTTTATGGACTCTTCAGATACGTGGAGGTTACTGAATTCAAATCTTTACAAGCAAGTTTCACCTTTTGAACAACAGCGCTCCATCTGGGATGGTTTAGATGTGATTTAGCTGTTATTTGCCATAAATTGATAGTTATTGTTTTCCCATTGACGTCATAGTAATCTTGCACATAAAGAATCCTGATACATACAGATTTTTACAAAATAAATTGACGCTTTTAGTGACAATATTACTATTAAACAATTGAATTTTATATTGGTTTCACAAATTTAATCTGGTTCAATCTCTCAACTGCGTCTATCTGAAAATGTTCTAAATCTCTAAAACCCGAAACAAAATCTTCAATATAGTCACCCTACAACAAAAAATCAAGATTGATTTTCGAGGTGCAAATTGCCAGCCATGCGATCTAATGGAGCATATCAAACCGAAGACATAGCATATATCGCGTACGTCAAATGATGTCGCATACCAATACAAAAAAGCGGAACCTCCTGAACGATGACAACATGTGAGGTTTTACGTTTTGACGTCAAATATACTTTTATATTCGTCCACTTAATATATATATATATATATATATATATATATATATATATATATATATATATATATACATACGTGGTTACCTTTACTGGTCTGTCGTTCCTCCTTATGATACATTAAACAGTTTGTTAGCTGTGAGAAAGAGCTCTTTTAAAAAAAGGATCAGGTCGATTTTTTAGACTGCTTTACTCGATTTGTGAAAAAAAAACAGCCTTAGAGTCACCTCAAGTAACAAAGGTCAGTCTAAAGCCCAAAACAGACTAACGCGCGATTCAAGCGTCACGCGTTCGCCACGCGCGCGGCTCGCAACAAATTCAAAAGACACTAAAGCGGCCACAACGCACACGACACGCATCAGATTAGATGGTTTTAATCAAGCACCTAATGTATTTATTGTTTATCTTTGATTATTAATTTTGATAATTCGCATTGGATTAATTGTATACAAATATGTATCTGTTTGTGATAAAACATGTTCTAAATATGACAGAACTCAGTAACTATTCTTTATATTATTACTATGATATTTATATATTTGTGGTTTTTTTTTTTTTTTTTTGCAAGTTTTCTCTCTAGATACAAATCAATAATTATAATTGAATGAAAGATAACAAACGTTTCACCCACAGTTTCATATAGAATGCGAGTGCTGGGGAGGGAAACCCTCTCTTAAATTGTGTCATTATCAGGAATCCCCACGCGGCAAGCGCGCGTCGCGCGTCAAAAATCACTCCAGGAGCAATAGCTGACGCTTCACGCTTGACGCGCATTATGCGCGCGTGACGCGCGCGTAAGTCTGTTTTGTCATTGATAAATACAGTTGAGCGACATTTATCCCGGATTTGACGCTTGACCCGTGACGCTTGACGCGCGTTGGTGTGTTTTTGGCGTAAGGGTGCACAAAGTCACATGGAAAAGCAAGAATTTATGAACAGCTTACCTACTTCTAAGTCGGTAGGCCCATGTAAATTCACACCTCAACCACTTCACATCTTTGACAATTTTGTTATTACGACCCAATGGCAATTTACTCCTCATACAGTCAGCTTATAAAATCCATGCGGACATCATGCATGTTTGGTCAATTTAAAAAGTCCTGTATCATGGCGATTGAAACAGCTAGAAACCCAGATTGCTCCAGTGTTTGTTTTTTTACAATCATATTAATACTCATATTGATTAAATCATGGTCTCCATAAATCGTGTCGTATTATGGGTTTCAAAGGATTTCAGAAGGGGTGAGACTCCTTTTTAATACAATCAGCCTTAATTAAATGTGCACGTGTCAACACTAAAAGAAGCATTTTTACATGATCAATTAGCTTAAATGTGTGTCTGTCTCTCATTCTTAATTATACAGGTCTTTAAATACGGTTTTTTTTCCAGAGGGCTCAGGACCCATAGGTGAAAATCAGTTTGGAGGTTCCCTGGGAATTTTGGAGGATCCCTCGGGTCCGTGGCTATCATTAAATGGTCTGCATAAAATCAAATCAATATTTTATTATTTGTTTACTTATTATTCCTTTAGTTTGGCAAAAATAAAGACGTAGCACATTGAATAATTTAAGATTCATTTTTAAAATAGTTAATTTACAAATTATATACCCAGTTCATATGAAATTGGGCTCACCTTATAATTAAAACTAGTAAAAGGCAGCTTTAAAATATTCAAAAGGAAAATCTTTGTAAATTTAAGAAATCTCTATCTTTTAAAAGCTGTCTGTAGTTCAAATGTATGTAACGTATTGAAACTCAATCATTAAAAATTCACGGGTCACCAGAATCGGATAAAAAAAATAAAAAGAAAAACGTAGGCGAGTTTGTGATAATTTGTAGAAAGTGATGAAGCGTCAAAGGTTTACCTCCCGAATCGCTGTATAATGTCGATGAGACAGGTGTCACAACTGTGCAGAAACCGGGAAAGGTTGTTGCAGAAAAGGGATGCAAGTAATTTGGGCAGATAACCTCCGCTGAGAGAGAAATCCTAATGACTGTTTGTCCTTGCGTAAATGCTGTTGAAAATGCCATACCACCTCGAATAGTCTTCCCCCGTGTTCACTTTAAAGAACATCTGTTAAAAGGTGCACTACCGGGAACTGCTGGGGTTGCCAACAAGTCGAAGTGGATTAACAATGAAGGATTTTTTTTGCAACGTTTCATCAAACATGTGAAATGCACCAAACAAATGCCTTTCCTTCTGCTTCTTCACAATCATGAAAGTCATGTGCCCATTGAGGGACTTAACATAGCAAAGTATAATGACATTGCAATGCTCTAATGTCCACCGGATTGACGTCATACGTTACAGCCACTCGACAGGTCTGTGTATGGTCCCTTTAAGCATTTCTACAACCAGTCAGCAGATGCGTGGATGTTAACCACCCAGGGCAGCCCATGACTATAAATGATGTTGCTGAATTGGTAGGACAAGCTCATTAACGTGCATTTAAAACACATAATATCCAGTCAGGTTTCTGGATCTCTGGAATCTTCCCATTCAATCGTGGTGTTTAAACAGGAGGAATATATGTCATCCTATTTCGAAGACAGACTCGCAGAATGCATCCGCATCAATGACTAAGCTTCAGGAGCTACAACCTTGGAATGCAACTAGGTAACAGCAAATTCCGCTGAACAAGAAAAACTTGCAAAAGAGCCGTCCACTGCCTCTACATCAGACCAAACCAATGACTTGTAAGCCACATGTGCTACACAAACAAAAGAAGCTGCATCAGCTTCAACTAGTTATACTCTACACCTAAACAGAAAAGAGGTAGGGTTGGTTACACCAGAGGCTCTGCATCCTTTTAAGAAGGCCCCTCTTAGAAAGGTGACAAATCATGGAAGATATCAAGCCAAAAACAAGATTTTTACTAACACTCCTGTAATAAACAGAATGAAGATGAAAAGCAGAAGAAATCCGAGAAAAAAAACAGAAACAAACTATAACCAGAAAGAACGAAAACAAAAAGACGAGTGGTTGAAGAATGCGAGTCTAGTAATACAGATGTGGAAAAACCGATGCTGGCTGGCACAGACAGTTAAATAGACGCATCAGAGACAGAGTGACTTAAATGACGATACATAAACCGGTGACTTCATTCTTGTATCTTTCAACACATAGAAGTCTATAGTACACTATGTCGGATAAGTTATTTCTTTGGGTATATCTGATTACTGATTGAGGTGAAGATTCTCAGTAGAAAACAAAAAAAAGGAACATACACGTTTATAAATCCAGAAAAGGAAGACGTATGAGTAAGAAAATGGGAACCATTTAATTTTTTTATACATTTAATTTATTATACATTTTATTTCATTTTAATTTTATAGAACAATGAAGATAGGAGGTAAAATGAACTCCTGGAACTGACAAGTTCTGCATCCAGTGTACATGGGTAAGACATTTCAGATAACTGCTTTTTGGAGGTTATTTATCTAAAACTTTCTGTATGTTGACTGGTGACTTTTTTTGGTTTAAAATGCCTTCTGAAAAGATAAGAAAATGGAACCTGTATTTTACTTGCTAATGAGTAAGAAAATGGAAAATGCATTTAACTTAATTATAACCTTTTATTTCAATTTCATTTGATAGAAAAGTTAAGATAGAAGGTATAAGGAACACGTGGGACTTACAACGTTCTGTATGCCAGGGTACACGAGTAGGACATTTCTGAGAAGTGCTATGGAAGTTATTTTTTTATAATTTTTCTGTAGGTTGACAGGTGTCTTTATTTGTTCGAAGATGCCTTCTGAAAAGATGATTATGAAAGTGGAACCTGTAATTAACGTGATAATACTCATTAATTCCATTTACTTTCATCTTCGTTAATGGTGTCTAAAGAGACCTTTTCTAAGGCCACTAGTTTGTCATACGTTTTGTTATTGTTTTTCATATTGCATCACCATTTTTTTTATTTTCTGGTTCCCCTACTAGGGGTTTGTACATATTGTAGAGTTATTAAACCTACTTCTTTATATACGTCGTTGACTTTAACTTCTGTTAAAATGTCCCAGTGTGCCCCTTGTGTTGTCCCAATCTGCCTCTTACATTGGGTACAGTAGGATATATTTTTTTTTCAATATTCTTTCCAATCTGAAGTGTGAAAATACTTCTGTTTGACTGTGTTTGTGTAACATTACCAGCCCTAGTTAATTATCTCCAAACGGTTTGTCTTTAAATAAATGCTCTAGAATAAGATTTGGTGAAATCTGTCCCGATCTGCAACGGTCTCCCATCCACCAAGCTTTAGTTCACCAATCACTCGTCAGATGGCAGGACAAGGCGATTCAAGAAACGATCCACGTTGTCGATGGTGAACCCCTGTTTTCGGCTTTCATCCTTTTCTGTTTTCTTTTTTTTTTTTTTTTTGTTTTTTTTTTTTGTTTGTTTCAATAAGGGTTTATATGAGCCTGAAAAAATCTGGTGATAACTTACGTTTCTAAATAGGGTTCAATAGAAATTAAATTTACATACTTGGACATGTGGACACAACAGGCCCGTGCAGGCCCCCTCTTGGGTGGACTACCCGCTATAACGGACAAATTGTCCGGTCCCGTGACGGAATGCTATAGAAAGATATATTATTACCACGTAAGGCCCTCGTGAAGTGGGGTGGCCGCTCAATCCCTGAGTTTAGAGTGTCGTGTATAATAAAAAAATATCCTCCTCAACAATGTTCACATTGGTATTTTTACTTCACAGAGAGATTAAAAAAATAATTGCAGTTAAGTATTAACAGCCTTTTCATAATATAAAAATGCTACATCTCGAGCACTTTCATCAAGGAACAGCAAACAACGGTTTATTTACACGAAGTAAAGAAGCATTAGAAATATGGAAGAAAATGTGTTGCTCAAGGGTTTAGTAGTTACCAAGTACACCCAAACTTCAATAATACTCTGCACAGTATAAGGAGTATAAACTTGGATATGTGTATGGAAATGTACTTATATAGATTATCTAAAAAAATTTAAATGAGTCATTTAGGCAAAAAGAAAAAAAATAAGAATTGATTCTGAGGCCCTTATTTCAGAAATCAATGCGGGCAGACGATTTTGTTTAACCTTTTTATGCATATTATGATAAAAAATTCATATGAAAAGGCAGGAATTTAACAGATTTTTTTGCTAAACAGGGTTAAGGCGCTACATAAGCCAGGACATTCCATCAAATGCGTATTATTCCTCTTGAAAACTGATGCCAACAGCCCCTCAGATGGGCACCCGGGCCCCAGGGATGGCGTCTACTATTTCACAAACTTGTTCTGTAATGGTTTAGAATACACGTACTGGGGAGGGTACGCAGATTACTTGGAAACTTAACACACGTGAAGCTTGCGGTTATCTGTATATACAAGAATGAAACAAGAGCCAGATCACGGATCCTGTCATGCAGCTCCATGCAGGGGCGTCAATATAGGGGAGGGGGGAGGATGGGGTATATATATCCCCCACTTTTTTGCAAGGGGGGCAGGATGGTCAATGTAATCACTCCCCCCCCCCTCCACTATTCAGAGAATATTATTTATATATTGCAAATGAAATATATTAATAAATAGAAATTACAGACTTTGTTTCCATTTATGAGTTAACTATGAAATATATCTGAACCTGGTTTAGAATTAACCTATACGGGAAACATAATACCCTATTTTCTAAAATCTTATACTTAATTGTAATATATGTGAAATGTGATCAAGAATATATTTTTGAAATGTCATGCAGACGCTAAAGATATATATATGTATATATATATATATATATATATATATATATATATATATATATATATATGAGAGTGTGTGTGTGTCCCTGTCACCCCCCTCCTTGGAAGATAAATTGACGCCACTGACTCCATTGGACCAATACAGGTGGCCTCTGAATGCAATGCCTGATGGTATCCACGTGTACATATGTACATAATCCATAAATGAACACAAACAAGGACTTGCTTTAATTTATTGATAGATAGATTTATATGTGTTCTGACACGTATTGTTTTTATATTATCCAATAAAATATCATGATTTGGATACCTTAATAACATACATGAATGAAAATAACATTAATACAAACCATACTATGAATATGTATTTAACTCTATCATAAAAAGGATTCTAACACATAATTATACAGGAATAAATATAGATTTATCTCTTTCCAGATATCCTTGTAACCCAAGATGTAGGCACAACAAATGACCCAGGGGTCATGACGCTCAGCTAAGTAGGAAGACATTCACAGAAGGAAATTTATCAACTGAATGCCAAATGTTGTGGGTGGTATCCCAATTTAACTGAAGCATGGTTCAGAGGGTATGGGTTACAGAGATCTTATTTCTGGTTTCCAAGAAGCATTTTCAAGGGGGTCCCGGGATATCAAGATAGAAGATTATATGTGCAATGGTAACGATTTGTGCCCTGTTAATGGGCAACCGCATTTTTAAAGGTTTCACAAATAAAATTTATAGGAAATGCGTAAGAATTTGAAAAAAAAATCGAGGTGGTGCAGGAACTTTGCAAGCAAAGAATCATGGTAATGAACGTATTAGCTCTTCAGAAATTGGAGGTTTTGTAACAAACTTCTAATTTCACCGCGGGGTATTACAAGCCCTATAACTGAAAGGATACGAGTAACAGAGACCTGAGTTTAGGTTCCCAAGGTGATTTTTCATGTACCTCCCTGGATGGTCTTTGAAGGTCATCAAACTAGAGAAAAAAATGCGTAAAAAAATTAAAAAATACCTAGGGGGCGCCAACAGTCAGCAGGAACTGATGAAACACTCCATTATAAATATGCATGCTAAGAATCACAATGGTCAATGCATTAGTTGTTCAGATACTGGAGCAGTTGTATAAAATTTTTAATTATTCTGTAAGGTATTCCTGAGTATATGGGTTACAGAGACCTAAATTAATGTTCCACGGATGGCAAGTTAGAAGATTCTATGTCCAATGGTTATGATTTGTGCCCTGTTAACGTACGACTGCGTCTTTAAATATCAAAAATAGAGAAAAAAATGCATGAAAATAAGAATTTAAAGCAGGTGGCGCCACCAGTCTGCAGGAACTGATGATAACCTCCTTGAACAATATGCATGCAAAGAATCATGGTGATCAATGCATTAGTTGTTCAGATACTGGAGGTTTTGTATCAAATTTTTCATTATTCGGGGGGGGGGGGGGAGGGGCAGTCTGAGGATATCGGAAAAAGAGACCTTATTTCATGTTTCGAGCAGGATATTTCATGGTCCTCCCTGGATGTCAAGTTAGAAGACTATATGGTCCAGTGGCTACGACTTGTAACTGTTAATGGACGAACGGACGGACGGCACGACAGACGGAGAGACTGACGGACGACGGACAAAGAGTGGTCGCTCAAAACTGGAGGAATGGCTCACAGAAGCAGACCCACCTAAAAGGGGTTACACAAAAGGTGTTTTTTTTTTTTTTTTTTTTTATTTGAATATATATTTAGGCCTTTAATAGTGACTGGCATGTACAACAGTTTCATGTAACCATTAACTTTCATCAGAAAGGTCGGTTTTGATGTTAAGAAATATCATGATGATAGAATATATTTATTCCTGAATGCATTTTATAATAAAAAAAAAATCAGTTAAGATATCTTTATAACATCCATTGGTAAAAATTCATAATTAAAATTGTAAACTCCATTTAATGTTGATAGGACCATCTGCAACCGGTCGTATTTTTTTCGTTGTGTCATTGCCCTTCATATCCTTTTCCAAGGGAAACGGATGTGAAAGAACATGAACACACCTTGAACTTATGCTGTGTCTGACTAATGTCATAACCGTTGATGTTTATGTCTTGGTTAAGGAATTCACCATTAGATGGCGGCGACACTGGTAGACCAGGCCTGGCTTACTTCTTGTTATAAGTAAACAACAGTGTTTGACCCCCATACCGATTAGCTATACAAGGAAAAGCATGGTTCAGCACAGGGACCTTTTTTCACGACATACCTCCATGGAACCAGACACCTTAGAGAATATTGTGATTTACATTGGAAAAAATCTGCAAATTTAAGATATATAATAATGTTGTCATTTGGTATTTTTTTCTTGTAGAAATAAATTACAGAAACAGAAATGGTGATGCATGTAGCCCATTTATATATTCTTTCAAAACACTGATGGTCGTATTAAAAACAGAATGGCTATTGTGTATTTTTGGAAAGTATAAAACAAAAACAGCTTAGTATGTATAGGTGTTTGTAAAATTTTATTATAATGGTGCCGCTACAATTAAATGCAGTAATATCTCCTGAAGGTATAATCCACATTTTAAGAAAGTGATTCGGGTAATGACCATTTAAACAGCCACAGGGCCCATTGACAGGAGACTGTACTCACACCTGGAACCCATAGGTACGGGTACTTACACGCGATGAACACGGGACAAACTTTATCCTCCTTAGTCATTAGCAGTCCCTCAAACGATCCGTCACTCAGCTTGAACTTACATACACGGTTATTGTGACAATCCGCCACCAACAGAGTATCATGGCCTAACACAGACACATCAGGTGGACGGTCAAAGTTGTCGTTTTTACCACATCCTCTCAGAGTGTACAATAGGGTCTCGTCATCGTCGTACACCGTCACGGTGTTTGTTTCCCACGAGGACACTACGATCCTGTATGATCCAGCGTAGGGAAGGACACGGATCCCTCCAGGTGAAAGATAACACTCCTCTGGTGACATGTCTGTCTCCCGGAAACGGAACACCTTCCCGTCTGGAGGAAGCTGGCTGAGCAAAAACGTGTTGTTGTATGGATTAAATGTGAAACAATTAGTGTCTTCAGGGATATATTTTGTATGTCGTATCGTCCTGCTGAACCCGCCAGCTGATATATGGACTACGGCATGGCGGTCTTGACACTGAATATAAATGTTATCATTACATACGGCCACACGCCCTACTCTGTTATCACATCTGGACCCGTTACAATAGTATGATGCCACAAGTTTTGCATTTTCATCAAATCTATACACGTTGTCACGGTTCTCAAACGCTGCTAGGGCGGTGAAATCATCCATGATCTCTAAACCCAGGGATAAGTCGATATCTTTACATGCTGAAGACAGCTTCTGCCATACAAGCATTGGTTTCTCTGATAAATGTCTGAAAAAAGGGTCTCCTAACTTATTCTCAACATCAGAACTGTTGTATGTTTGATAATAATTTTGTAGTGAAAGTGGTTTTCCTACTCCTTTTAGTATATCCATAATCGTTGGTTTATTACACACGTCAGGCATATTCTCTTGAGCAGCTCTGACCTCACTGATGGCCTTGTTCAACTCGATATTTAACTCGTCATGTTTTCCTCTGGGACATTCTTCTCTTCTAATCCATCAAGTAATATCGGTAGACTGAGTTTTTTCATATTTATCAAATGACTTCCTCAATTCTTGTAAGGTTTGTTTTCTGTATTGCTTTGTCACAGTGGTTACTTGTCTATCTATCACCCGCTTCATGGCGTCTGCAGCTTGTTTTAACCTAGCAAACGTAAAATTCAATTTCTTGTTCTGTGTCTTCAGTGGTTTTCATCCCTAGTTTAATTTTATTTCTGAGATCCTTCAGCTGTCGTTGACTCTCAGCCGCAGATTCTCGTAATTTCCAAACACCTTCATCTATTTCGCACAAATCATGACCGCCGTGAACCTCTGAGAAAATACAGTCGATGCATATGCCTGTAAAGCACGTGACACCTCTGTGTGAAACAGCATTGCTGTGAACTGCACACAAATCAGTAGCTACCTGATGACTTTTAAAGAGTTTCTGATTTGCATGAAACTCATTGCACGACTCGCAAAGTCTCCGGTTACATATTTCACACTTTACCTGAGCTTTGGATGTCTGACCTTTCACAAGACATCCCTGACATTCCAAAGGATCTCCAATGGCTTTCATTATCTCCTCTAACTGAATAACTTTAAAATCATCAAATAGCCCACCAACGCCATGATTAGGCATTTTTGTGTTTTGCCGACAAATCGGACACTCTATGTCACTACTTTCCGGACGCGTATACACCCATGACGCGAGACATTCCCGGCAAAACGAGTGGAGACAGCTCAGAGATTTAGGCCAACAATCAGTTTTTTTTCTCCAGACATATTTCACATGTCAACATGGACGCCATGATGAGGAGCTAAAGTGGATTCCTATAATGAAGGAAACATATTGAAGTGAGTCAATTAAATGAGATCACGTTTTATAGGGGATATTATTGACTACATAAATTGTCGGTAACAATCCTTACTTTAAGTACCCAGAAACCACGCCAGGTGTCGATTTATTCAATAGCCATGATTATCATTAGATGACGCTTTGCTTGGAGAGGCCATACATGAATGTTAATTTGGTTTCAGAATTTGGCACCTGATAATTGGAGCAGCCTTTTCTCAATCTTACTAAAATTCTAAACATGATGTTGACGAACAAGTAATTGCGATCATTTAACCTCTGGTATAATATTTAAGAATAATTGGAATGCTTGATGTAGATAACATATTTGTGTAGTTAGATTACGTCTTCCTTATCTCGTAATATGTGTATATAAGTTAAACTCTGACGAGACAAGCTTCTTTTTTTCGGGTCGCACATTTCTAACTCTATGAACGTAATTTGATGTTTATCAGAGAAAGCGATTTTTGTGAAAACAAGATCCTCAAACAAAGTAACAATGTCAACACACCATGATACCAGGGGTCAATACAAGGATGGGGAGTTATGGTTATGAAACGATTTGTTGGGAATAAATGCATATATAACATTATGTATAGTTTCACATACAACTCGGTCAGATAATATATAACTGGTATGATATATCTCACGTGACCATGTATTAGTGTATACTTAACTAACAGCTGACAAAGGGGTATAGTCATTTTTGTTTCTAAATTATTTTTGGTCTCCTTACCCTTCTGTGTACTCACTTCATGCGCCATTCCCAAGCGAAAAACAGCAGCAATTGTATATTGGTCAGTACATGCTTACACACATGGAAAAACAGTGGAAAACTGCATCATAGTCTTAAAGGTATCTAACAATGAACTAAACTACATAAGTTAAAACAAAACTCGCAGGCAGGTAATTCAGATATCCAAAGAGATTTTTTAAGGTCCTAAGATAATCCGTGTTTAGATCAGACGGTTACAATTTGTGCTTGTTTATAAACGTCGGTAAAAGAGTTATCGCTATAGCTCAGATGATTTGCAGTCAGCTAAGGAAATAAACCGGCCTGTGTTATTCCGATTAATATATCAACTAGCTGATACACCTGGTCAACGGGCATTTTGTCGGGGATGTACTTAATAAGAGGAGGAAAGTTTTCTCAGGTTTTTAATGTAAAAGTTAAAATAATATATAGATTTTCAGTGGGATACTGTCTTAATGAGATATACAAACATTTTCGCTTGAGGCAACAGATTCATATTTCGTTTGCTTGTCTTGAAGACCAGTGGTGACTGATGATGTTTACATTTGAGGTGTGGAATGGGACGGGGGCATTCAGATTATGTAAGATCTTTGACTAGTTTAATGCATATTAGTGTTAGAATGTTATTGTAGTTATTATTGTATGAATGCTAGATTGAAGTTAATAAGATATGAAAGATGATTTAAATGTATGTTAGCCAAGGTAGTTGTTCCTAAAGTAGGAAATGGGAACATGCATACATCGTTAGTAGCAGAAGCTGATCCAAGCCCCCCCCCCCCCCCTGCAGGCTTTATGAAGGTTTTCAAAACCTAAAAAAGATCCCCATGTCGCAATGATTGGTAGAAAACCCTTGAAATAGTGTTTGATTCTGCCATCATTGCATACTGACATAAAAAATGAGTGTCAAGAGATCAAGAGTCACCTGCTATTAAAATTTACTTACCCTGTATGTTGGCCAGTGACAGGGTCAAATGTCAGGTCAAACAAGCTTAAATCCGTTATTCACATGCACAATAAAATTTAATCAAGGCTTGTGAATATTGAGCAAAAATGCATTCGGTCTTTGCCAAAAGCAGTTCGTTTTTTCAATGGTAACCGTTCGCAATTTAGTAAACACGTAAAAATCACTCAAAATGATGTGTACATTAAAATCTGTTCATTCTCATATCTTCGAGGTCACTGCTAGGACAATAACATTTAAAAAGAGATTTAGCACAATGTAATATGCAACATGATATCACAGGACATAAGTAGACCAACTTCCTTTTATAATTATTAGATGACACATTCATGTTGGTTCCTGCAGAGCTGAGAATCCTGCATCCGCCCTTTAATACTAATGTCCGGACCAAGTTAATTTGGTCAAAAGGGGTTATGGTCGTGGTTATGTTTGGGGTTAATACGGGATGAAGCGACTTTTGACAACAGCTGACCCAAAAAAATGTACTGATTATGATAAATTACTGAACATTGATACAATATCAAGCTTGTCACATCCAATGTTCTTTCCATAAGAGATTCATATTCCACCTTACCCTGTCTCAACACCAATGTTAGCGGAGAATGTTTCCAACAATATCAGATATCTGAGTCCCTTGAATACTTTGAAAGAAAGGAGGTTTTGTGGATAATTATGTTATGCAAATGAGGAATTCTGATGCTTGTAGAGGGGAGAACCGCATAACAGGACAATAGAGCATTGTCTTGTCGTTGTAACATTCTATTTTTTTTTTATTATTGATTTATTTTTAAAGATGACACGTGTAATGAAACAAGATTACACTTTTGGGGTTTAGCTATCTTTAAGACCAGCAGGCATAACTTATTGTCCAACTCAGAAAAAATATTTGGGTTTTATCGCCTGCTGGGTCTTTCCCCGAGTCAACCGACTGACAACCGGGTATTGTCGTTTTCTAGTTTTGTGTTATGTACACTGGCACTGTTTCTAGCATATCTCGGACACTAGACGCTTGGAGAACAAGGCTTTATATTTATATATTTATATATTTATATATATATATATACATATATAAAGTGAAACCTCGTTATGTCGAACCCGCTTAAGTCGAATACCCTGCTTATGTCGAATTTACAGACTCATTATTCCGGACAACTCTAGTTAAATTATTACCAAATAAAACCCGCTTGTGTCGAACCTCGGATATGTCGAAGTTTTCTGAGGGTCCCTTCAACTTCACTGTATATATATATATATATATATATATATATATATATATATATATATATATATATCAGTGGATTGGTGTTGCATTTACACAATTATGGCAGTTAGGTATCCCATCCAGACCTTTTCCGGCCTATGAAATAACAATGGATCCCATGTGCATCGACTGAATTTGTCTATACGAATGTGTCTATGAGGATGAGTAATTATGTCTAATGAGCTGTTCAAAATATAGGTCATTTGACCTTCACATTTGACCTAGTGACCCCGAAATTAAAATGATTCTCTTTAAATGGTGGTCCATTAACAAATCAAGATGGAAGGCAATCTGTCTCTCATTTCCAGTGGTATCGTGTATAAAGTAATTTGTGAACGGATGGGCCCTATATGGACAGATGGCCCCTAATTCAAATAGGTTCTTCCCGTCTGGGCATATATCCCGGAGATGGAAGGTTGGGATGAAATATTTGGCTTTAAATGTATCAAAATGTTACTCCAAGCTGGAGATATGATCCTTAAATGAATTTGTGGGCAGATGACCGCAGAAAATGCATCCGCCGTCTTTTTGAATTACGAGTCTTTTGTCCACGTCCTTTGACATCATTTCTTCACAATCAAAAGGATTTTTTGCTATTGATGGGCCATATATAAGTCTATATGTCCATATGTCAATTTAAACTAAAGTTATCATCTAGAAACGTATTTGTGGACGAAGGCGTGGACAGCAAAGCCCTTAGACGAGCACGACACATGGTCAGGGTGATTACTACAGTGCACCCCTTAGAAACCATAAATACACCAGGTTTCGGGACACTTGATCCTGAAACCACAGCTAAGAAACTGACAAGATTGCTGTTATTTGAGAGTCTCAAATTTAGGGGAAAATGAGTGAGAATAGAGAAAATACAGGTGGCACCGCACTCTTCGGGCAATGATAAAACTCATGATCAATAAACGTGTGAGGTTTCAGGACATTAGATGACTACAGAGATAAGAAACTTACACTTTGCTGTTATCTCAGAACTTTTAAATTATAGGGAAAATATGTTTAAACAATACAAAAAAAAAACAGGTGGAACCATCTGTTCGAAAAAAAAAATTGTCATAATCATAATGTCATAATAAGTTTTCATTACAATAGATGGAACCAAAAATAATAAACTGACACCTGGCATCGAAAACAAATGCAGGTGGCTCCACCACCTTTCCGAAAGTGATGAAACTAATCATGATCAATATGCAAGCAAGATTCATGGCAATCCATTAATGCATTAATTATTGAGATACAGAAAATTTTGTATCAAACTTTTAATTATTCTTGTGAGTCCAAACACGCTACATTAATCCGTGAGTATAGGTCGCAGTGACCTAGTTTCATGTTTCCAAGGAGATTTTTAAGGAACGTCTTTGATTTTAAGAATGAGGTTCCTAGGTCTAGTTGTTACAATGTGGGCCCTCTTAACGGGCTGACAGACGGATACACTGACGGACAAAGAGTGATCACTATAGCTTAGATGACTTTCAGTCAAAGACCTGAAAATGATGTATACATATATACCAACAAGAAAAAAGGTCAGAGGGATTTTGACATGTAGCTTTGACTTGTCTATCCCTGAATTAATAAGGGTTTTCATATTAAGATTAGAAAATACGAAAGTCTGAATCAAAGTTATCAGTTGTAAGAGGAGTTATGTGTCTAAACACAAAGCCTTAAACTGTGTCCTTGAAGATTTGGACCCAAAATCGAAAAAGATCTTCTTATTTTGAATGCTAAAGTATGAATACAAATTAGCAACTCGAGCAGGAATTAATTATCTGAAAACAATCATCAGAGATGCAATAATATCCCCAGACATTTACGGAGAGCCCACTACAAAAATAGCCCCCCTTCATCAGATACATATACTGACACATGACAGGGCAATGTCACAAGGGTCAAGGTCACATATTTGAACTTGTCCGGCATCTTGATGGAGACAATTTGTGTATCAAATTTGGCCAAAAAAAAAAAATATGCAGGTATTCAAAAGTTATGGGGTTCACAAAATTCCTCTGTATCTTCAGGTTTCACCCTGAAAATCAAGGTCGAGGTCACCGATCGTTAAAAATTCGAAATTTCGGTGGATAAATGTTTGTATCATATTTGACCACACAAATACAGTACGTCAACAGTCGTGGGGTTAAAAGCCAAGTTTCCGACCCGGTTGGTTCACATGGAATTTTCCTTGTACAAAATGTGAGTTTTCATGTGACTGTGCCTGACAGCCAGAGCTGAGCTTATCATACAAACATCAGCCTGACCATGTGGCCTACCGCTGACATGTATTTCATCTATCAAGTTGTGATGTTAGTTGTGTATTTGTGTGAATCATTAAAGTAACTTCACGTGCCCCTGGGGCCCAATGAATGTTTTATTATTTCAATAATGGCATGAGCCTTTTGAGTAAAATGAGGAAGATGATAAAAATTATTAGATACCAACAGATACGGTCTTACTGAGGGTGCCTGTGTATATATCATCCCTTTCAGCTGTACCCTTGGTGGTTCTCGCATTGTCAAAAAATGACATAATTTTTTCCAGAGAAGATAATTTATTTAAATTATTTGTAGTGTTAGGAACATTTCAGCCAAATTCAGCAACTCCGTCCTGCCCAACTGAAATCAGAATACAGCCAGAGTCCAAGTGAACATTTGCAGAAACGCCACCTGGTATTTATAGTGGCACTCGGTCTTAAAAAAAAACGGTATGTTCGTTGAATTGGCCTTGAAAAGCATGCTCACGGTCACCAGTTTTCAAACATGTCTGAGATCTTTATAAAAACGATCTGTGTATCAAATTTGAAGAATAAAGATACGGTACTTCCAGTTTTAGAGTTACATCCATACATGTCGACAGGCTTGACCTTGAAAGTCAAGGTCACAGGTTTTCAATCGTTTGACATCTTTCATCGGGATTTTCAGAAAAAAAATGCATCCAGATCTACTTGAAAAAACTGTTCTGTGTGTTTTTCACCGAATAAGGATATATTCAAGGTCAAGGCCTCTCTTATAGTAAAGGTCATGCCCCAATTTCCATGCATATGCATCATATGAAAGATATATGTATATACTTTTGTTTTACTTATAATGCTCACAATGCAATTCAAAGGCCACTATAATGGTAAAGGTCATGTCCCGAATTTAAAAAGACATCATTCCATTACCCATATTTATTGCATGTGCATAATATGATATACAATGTCCATTATTGTTTAACTTAGAATGCAAACAGAACTGTCAAGTAACAATTATTGGGGAATTAAAAGGCGCGAAATCAATTTAACTAACAAACCCTTCACTGCAACACCTTACTTGTTTTCTTGCTCGAATAAAAAGTGAAACATATTATCCAGGTCCAAAGGTAGGAAGCGATGCTTTTAAGTTTCTAACCAAACCTTACATGTTGCTTTAGGGTCTAGATCAAAGGGAGCAGTCAGTTTTCAAAGTCCTTTTTCTGATTGGCTGCTAGGTTTTCAGGCTCATTCATCATGGAAATCAACGCACAAGATTTATTGCCTGGTCCCTAAAATAGTGCCATCAATTGACTAAACAGAAAAATTATGGCTTCTAGCGGAGCTTCTAGATATCTGCTGACTGTTTTGCTTGAAATGATTAGAAATGGTTTACATTCCCAGGTAAAGACCAACTTTTGTTTATCTTAAGCTTTTATAGGTTTTATTTAAAAATCTGTGTCGCTCGCCCAATAATATTTTATACCGAGTGCTTGTAAGCCTCACAAGTCAAGGCTAGCGCCAGATCGGCTAAAGTCAAGGCGGGACAGTGATAAAACAAGACTACATGTGTCTGGGGATACAATAATAAATTTTGACAGAAGCGGGTGAAAGTAGCGTGATCGGTGTTACCCAATATTATGGCTGTGGGTTCACTATCAAACTCGTCATATTAAATGAATTGTTCTGCAATATAGTAATAAACAATCCTATAGAAGTTTAAAACTAATATTTTATGTAGAAATTTGGGACAAAAACAGAAACCTAATGGAAGCCCCCTGCAGGATATACACAGTGTACTGGCTATGGTTATGAGAGCGGTTATAATGAAAACGAGGCAGGTTGATGCATATGAAAGGGGAAAAAACAGCGTAAGCTGTAATGTATAGCATTAACCTCATAATTTTCAAACTTATAATGGTAATTTATTTATTCATGAAGAATTATGTTAAAATAACGTGTGCTTATATAAAATTCGATCTGATGGGGTACAACCGCATCACAGACATGGACGTTAACCTAACAATACATAGCAGATAATAGGGGTCATCCTTAAAGGTAACTATAGTATGTCGATGATTCCATGATGATATAAATATAAGTTAGTATGGTGATACAGGGTCTTGCTGCTTTACTTACGTCGTATGTTCACCTTTGAACACCTTGATTTTATGCCTTTGACTGAGGCCGAGTATTGCTGCTGGTTCCCTCTGAGTTATGTACGCAGGAACTGCTGGTTGTCTATCGTCGACGAATTCAAGCTCATGAATATTAAAATGAACTGGGGCTAAGCGTTTCTGTGCCAGGGAGAAGCTATAGCTTGTTAATACGTTTCCGCCCTATCCTGGAGTGGATGTTATTATTTAATGGCCGCGTGGGACGTAAATGTAGTTATTCTGTGTCCCTGTAATGTCTCACAAGTTATTTAATATATAAATATTTTTTAATATCCATGAACAATTTAAACAAGCATGAACATATATATATATATATAATCTATTTTTTTTCGTATGACGCACACGATAACCAAACCAGTCTACGAAAAAAGTTTGACAGCTTGCATGTTCTGATAATAATTATAAAAATAACAATTATAATAGTAAAAATAACAATGATAATAATAATAATAATTATAATAATAATAATAATAATATAAAAAAGTTTTAATATTAATAATGATAACATTTTGATAATAATAATCATTTTACTAATTGTTAAAATATTAAACAGTATTTGGTTAAACCGGAACCTGACATTTAAATCATGCTACATTAGTACATAACGTGCAATCTTTTGAAAACGACAACTTATCAAACGAAACACACGTGGGCTTAATACAGAACACCTTTTGAACAAGATTTAAAGCCAAATAACGTCCTTTAGAAATGCAGCTTGTAAACAAAGTACAGAAACCCGCGCCATAATACAACATGGAAAATTCTTAAACGAGCAAAACCCTACTACCTCCCCACCTCCCCCCCCCCCCCCCCCCCCCCCCACCCCAACCATGCAGGTGCTATATGTGGCCCTGTGAATTTTTTTTTCTTTATATATGAACCTCAATTTCCAAATCTTAACAAACGACACAAACCTGTGACGTCACGTAGATAGGCAAATAAATTCCTATTACGGAACCTGACATACCGACATCAAGCAAGATAAAACGAGCAGCTGATCAAATACATGCACACAAGGGCTTCATTTATCGCAGTTTACAATATACGCAAGCGCCGACCACTCGGACTCTGTAACATTACCATAAGCCGGACTTCAACAAATATAAAGAACACTGCCACAATGAAACGCCGATTAGATTATATTAAAATGAGGGTCCCGGATGTAATCTTTCTTTTCATCCGGTTGGCGAGAAAACAATAGCACCTGGGCGATATTAACTTTGTGCTTGGTATGATACTATGGGAAACTATAACCCAATTTTGATTTTAAAAAGCAATGCCTTTGTCTAACGTTCTTCCCATTGAAGGAAGTATGACTAAACATAGGTTAAGCACGTGGTGTTGTGATGAAATTTAGCTTTGATGTCAAGATACCCTTCATCTGTCAGATAATATTAATATATAATATATATATATATATATATAATAAATGGATATAAATTATTATATATATAAACTTTATTTCACTTTATATCCTGCATTACCAAAATTTAACAAAAACCAAAATAATATAAATGATATAAAGACATGAGTGTTTTTCATTAAATTTGAAATTACGTAATGCACATGGCCGAGTAGGTCCGATGAGGTACGGGGTAGGTACACTTAGTCTTAGTATTTTCTATTTATGGTATTAACATTTTACATTTTAATCGTATTCTGATTACATACCGTAGGTTCATGGTGCATCTTATTATACTTATTTTTTACTTTTACTCAGCAAACCTTACAAAAAGAATATTACCAATTTTATCTCTAAGCATTATTAAGGGCACATTATTATAACCTCTTTCAACATATCGTTTTAAAGAAATATCTGAACATTTGAAAAGGCCAGACTGGACACATGTTTTGGTGATGGATTTTGATTGGTTGTTTACTTTAACTAAATTATATTAAATATCACGGTGTTTTCGGTGGATGACACAATTGAGATCAACAAAGGGTGCAAGAAAAATAGCCACAGACAAGTTTACTGACTGACTGACTGAAATTGAAGTCGTCGCTCGAGCCGGTCCCAGGTCTCCGGAAAATCCGGCCCCCAATGGCTCCCATAGCAACGACAACGTTTGACAAATTGAGACGGTTTTACAGTTAGATATTTATTCGAAAATAGAAGACACTGCTAGAGTTAAAGATTGTAGTGAGAGAGGTGGAGTAAGCCGGAGAGCCCGGAAAGAACCATCGACCACGGACGGGCCACTACAACCCACACTTATGGCAGCACCTGGGATCGAAGCCGGATCGCCTCCGGTTAAAGGTCTATGAAAAGGGACTGTCATATCGTAAAGATTAATACTGTTATATGGTTTTCAATATTACCACATATTTTCGTTATCGACAGAGGGCGACGCGTATACATATGTGTGAAGGCTGAACCGACCTGTTCTGCAGCCCTCTTTGGCATGTTTTACATTTTGCCCATATAATAATACATCTGGCGTGTTTCAGGCACATTTCTAAATTTGTTCTCGCATTATGCTCTCTCCTGTAAAAACCTACAAAAATCTTAAGGGACGCCATTACATCAGTGTAATCCTTATATCTAGGAGACTCATGATGTGATAAATTGTGGTTTGTTATATAACCCGTCAGGGGTTATAACTGACACTTACCAGTCACTATGTCATAACAAAGACAAATCTAAGAGAAAACTCATATTTTATTTATACATTTTAGCCAATGCCACATATTTTAATTTTAGATGAAAGTCCAGTTTTTAGCCTGTAGTGATGTACATATTCTGAATCATATGAATCACCATGGTAACAAAAGAAAATGGGATCCGCCTCAACTGACCCGTATCTACGCACAGGAACATTTACTATTAAAAAATCACTGTTGTTTCTTTTATGCACATCTTCTAATGATTTATTATTTGTAAGTCATGATGTGAAAGGCGTAACATTTTATTACCGATGCATTTTGAGACATGTTATGGTATATATCATAAAAATTATTATGTTATAATATAACATAAATAACACGGAATATGCATATTATACTACATAAAATATACATTTATATGTGAACAGAATCCCTCAATTGGTATTCGATTATGATCATTTACAGACCCATTCCTTTAGATATTTACGAAACTTTTCACCTAAGACCAGATAAAGAAAAAAATTTATCAGTGGGTATCCTGATAAAGTAAAATCAGTAATGAGTTGAAATGTATCTCTGAAATATATCAGTTCCTCTACATCAGTGGTCTGCTTAAAATATAGGTATAAATCTCTAACATAGAAAGAGGGATTCAGGATTACGAATGCGAGACAGGTACAAACACAAATCACCGAAGATCGCCTGTTTAGTTCTCCTCTTCTGCCAGAGCTTGCCGTCAGACGGATTATCGGATCCTTTTCACGTTTCACAAGCATGTATATCACCGAAATACTGAATAAGAGGACAACAAGAGAAGGCAGTATTCGCAAACAGATAGCATCGATCATTACTAAAGTCGGCCGGACAAACGTTGGTACCTGCCTTTTAATAAGTGTGTCCATTATAGACGGCGGGAGTGTTAACATTGTGGTTATGAGTAGAGATAGAAGACATCTCTGAAAATAAAGTTTATAGGAAAAGGTTTAGCACAGGTATATATCCATATGCAACACATAATTTAATTTATTTTATTTATTTATTTATTTTTTTTCATACCCGACTGCCAAACGACAGAGAATTTCATCTCAATTGAAAAAAGTTTCGTATTGCGGAACTAATAATTGCATTTTTTAATATTTCGCATCGTAAATATCTGCATGATACATCCCAAGTATATAATTAATACTTAGTGGATATATAGGCAATTAATAAATGAAGAAAGTAATCTGTATTTGAAACGTAGTAAATTTCCATATATCATATATGTAACTAACATTGATTGTGTACAAAATGAATAGGATGGCGAATAGGATGTTACTTACTTTGACAGCTTTATCCGGTCGACAGATTTCTTTGGCTCTGTGAGGGCGACAGACTGCGTACCAGCGTTCGTATGATATATAAGTGATTATCATGCATGACCAATTGAAAGAAAATTGCCAGATTTGTAGAATTCTCATATATTTACTCTTATAAATATGTAAAAGGTTAAATTCATGTATCTGAAGAAGTAGAAAAATATTGTAAGTAGTGAGGCAAATCATTGTAACAGAATCACAAATGCATCGAAATATGTTACACACATTAAATGAATTTTTCCTCATCTGTTTAGTGCTCAATATACATAGGGATAAGAGGGCAACTAGAAGACCCGCACTGGTGACGATCAATTTTATCCAGGTTAAGGAAATGAAGGTCTTATTTGAGTAAAGCATTTTTTTAGTAGCCGTTTCATACCAAGATTTAGTGATCATGAATTTCGCGAAAGCATCCAGGCACTGATCAGAGCTATTTGCTGTCGAGGCAAAATAGAATGCTGGGATTTTGAAAACACGGCGCCGGGATTGACATATTCGTTTTACATTTATTTCTGAAATTGCAAGATGCTTAATTTTTGGGTGAAACCCGCATATTTCAGCGTGTATTTGTAGAGTATACGGAGCAAAAAGGACTACACATGCTGAAACAACGGAAAAAGATCGGCAATCTTCATGTTCCATGAACGGAAAGACCCAGTGAAATCGAAATCCGGAGTCACATTGTGCAAATAGTTGAGACAAACCCTGAGGGGACAAAATGAGAGGCCGACTTGTTTCCTGTGCAACACAGTGTCTCGTATTCCATGTATTTGGACTATATGAATTGCTTTGGAAGTTAGGCAGTTCTACAGCGCACAGAGGGACACTGACTGGAACACGTGTCACTAAGGATGAGGTTTTGCAAATTCTATGTTTTGTGGAGAAAATTTCCAAAATTCCTGTTTCTAATATAGCACTGATTTCCACACCACACATTTGAAAAACGGAAAACGTGAGGTTGTTATGTTTTAAATATTCTTCTGAGAGAGTAGTGCAAAGATGATAACGCCATGAAAATCTATCTAAATTGGTCCGGATACATAGCATGTCGTTTGGTATTTTTTTGTATGTATTTCTTATTGACTTTCGGGCGTGCAGGACTATAGACGATGCATCGGCAGTAGATTTTCTTGTTCTAAGATATTTCCTTTTATTGTTAGTCGTTATTGTCCATGGATCTCCCTGGCTAGACTTTCCTTTGATATATATTTCATGGGATTCATTCACGTCCGTTTTTCCAGATGACACTTCGAATTTCCCTGAGGGCGGGGCAAAGTCCCCTACTTGTAATGGTTGTGGATGCGAATCCCAGGTTTGGCGAAACATATCATTCGACGACGTATTTGTAGCAACTGGTAGTTTTCCATGCATAATGCTCATAATCTGTTGTGGATTAATGTTTTCTATTGTTCTCCTTTCCTTTCTCCATTTATTACTTCTTGGATCTTGGATTTTATTCAGGTTATTCAAAGAAACCACTCCAGAAGCTCTCTGGATTGTCCCTATAGTATAGTCTTCTTCTTGGTAACCTGTAGAAAATCTAACTGTGGATACATAATGCTGTTCTGTAGGCTGAAATGTGCTGTCGCCTCGTGAAGCTCTGGTACACGAATTTCCGATGCAATGTGTTTTGTTGTTGTTCGGTACAACGACAGACCGATCTTGTCCGTCACATGATGAATCGTTGACAGCATGTAGTATTTTGCTGCCTCCTGAACCTGTAGCGGTATGATTAATTGGAAATATAAAGGACGTTGTATTTGAGGCAAATTTCCCATCATCCCTTGACATTGTCGCTGGTGCCAGATACAAATAAATGAGAACAGACAACAGTAAGATCCCCGTCATTGCCGAATTCCTGTACATGTCTAAGTGAAAGTATCCTACAAGAACTGAAAACCTTGTTTGTACACTAGCTTATGTAGTGCAGTTTTCGTTTACTGTATATTAAACATGGTCCGACACAATATCTGGGTGTGGCGCATTTGTTAGCTTTTCTTCTATTTGCGCTTGGCCAGTTAAAGGAATCACCATTCTTTAATTTCTTTGGGTTTCTCATATTGGAAAACCTGACCCCTTACAAAGCCGACAAATTTAATCAAAGGCTGGGCGTGGCTGAAATCTTTCCTATACCGACCAAGTCTTATTAGCAATGACCATAGGTTGGGCGTGCCTAACCCCATACAAAATCGCAAAAATATAATTACCATTGACCCTTAGTGGGGCGTAGTTGAAGCAGTTTTGTAACTTGAACGTACGATGAGAGAATAATCGAGCCATTTATTGAATAACGACTTTAAGTCAAATTTCCTCGTCGCCATTGCAAGCCGCTACCACGCCTCTTGATGATGTATACCTTAAATACTCCGTTGAGACAATCTGCTGATCAAATTTTTGGATTCATACAAAATATCCCTATAGGATTATAAAATAAAATATCACTTTTCATAAGTTTTTTTTTTCTATTCAATAGAATTTTAAACGAAGTTTCATTGTGTTGTTTTATAGTTCACAGTCAAAGCCCTAATTCCCTACATGGGAGATAATGAGAACAAATTACGGCAAAAATCTGATGAAGGGGTGTCTAAATTTAACATTATAGTGCAATGGAATTAAATGCCCACAAACAGATCTATGATTAATAAATTATCTATAGGAATATGCTTTACATTCAGGAATAAACCAGTATTCGGAATCACATACCCTCCTTAACTTAGACGTGACTGCAGTGTTTGTAAATTTTCAAATATATATATATATATATATATATATATATATATAAGAATCGTTTTTATTAAACATTTTGATTGTGTTTTTTGTGCACTGCCTTTTGCATTTTCACAAAAATTTTTTTCACTAAAGAGAAGCAATTCTTCGAAATGATACATACTATCAATGTCCCAAAGATAAAAGAAAATACAGAAGTAAATTAAACATTCTAGTTCATCTATATGTGCGGACAAGTACCAATAATCACACGTGGTCCATGGGCTAGGAGGGGTCACCGTGCACCCCCTCTGGGATTTTATGACATGGGCATTTTTAGATCCCAAAGTATGTCCAATTAATGAAATAAGATGTTAACATTGATTATTTAGGGATACACTACCCTTTTAGGCCATTTAAAGACAACCGCGTCTTTACGCACGGCACCCGCGCACGGCACGACAGGTAGCATTGATAAGGGGGTAGGGGTATGTAAATGCTTATAGCTCGCTTAATATTTGACATATTCACTTCAAATAAACTGCATTGTGTTGGTAAATAGTAGAAAAAAGTCTCTGACAACAATAATCATATGAATGTATTATGTATTTTTGTTGATTAAGCAATTAATTACTATACATATAACATTTCAAAAGAGAGAATTGAATTCAATAGCTTTTTTTCCCAACAGTAGATTTTTTTCGAGATGATGTTGCATTTCTGAATTTCTAGTGCATTAATACTTTAGTTCCTGACATTCTTAGAAATCCTTTTGATAAAATTATGAATATTTGACCATATACACCTGTAATGAATGACCCATTGTTAATTAAATTTTATGGTATCGTTTGTTTATATGACGGATGTGGTGTTTCATGTTCCTCTCCAGATGCATTAATTTTCACTGTGTTGCTTCCTTGATACTTTGAATTGTTATTTGTCAGAACCTGAAGGTGTTTATTGGTTTTTAAATATAATGGAAACCCTTTCTTGAGCCATTTTATATGTAATAATTATACCAAAAAATCGTATTTTAGCCATAATATAATACGGGTCACTGTGCACCCCTTCTGGAATTTTATGAAATAGGTATTTTAGGTCTCCAAATATGTGCAATTAATGAATTAAGATGTTAAAATTGATTATTTTTCACCGTGACGCTTCCCTAATACCATAAATAGTCATTGTTTTAAAACTAAGGGTATAAACACTAGGAAACTCTTTATCCAGACCATTTTTTATATATAAGTGTATAAGGATATTAAACTTTCTCAAAATATATGCACTAACCCGTGTTATGTTAACCCTTCCGAAATGTTGTGAGGTTTTTGACCTCATGACCTTATTTGTCTTTTATAACCAGATAATTCAAATACTTCCTGAAAAGTCTAGGCCCAGTGCACCAGGCTCATAAAGTAAGTAATAAGGAAAAGTGTCCACCACAACTTTTAGGCAAGTTTCAATTATCATGCATAATTACTAATCTAGCTGCTATTGCTTTATTGTTTTATTTCATTTTATTTGACGTTCTCTCGTCCGTTTTTTTAAATATTATTTTATTCATGTTGTTGTAATTACATACGTAGTTTGACCGAACAACATATTCCCGAACAACACTTTTCCAGTCGTGTTCTCAGTAGGTGACATTTCATTTTTAATTTGTAAGAATGAGTAAATATATCTGTTAGATTATGTGGTGTTGGAGTAAGTTTGCTTCTTTTCTGTAATAAATATATCAGTGGTGGCCTGAATGTTTTATAGTGACCATCTCTTGCCTTGGGGTCCTAAGCTTTATTTTTCTGTGGATTAATATTGTAAAATTTCAATACCTTGTAAATTCTTTCTGTCATATTGTGTCATCCTTTGGCCAATTTCAAAATGGGGTAATGTACATTGTGGAATACCTAATATGGAAGCGACTCTCTTTATTGCACATTTTCTATTCGTTTACTATTTTTAAGTATCAATTCTTTTTAAATTGTATATAAATAGCACTGAAATTACACGCATACGTTTGCCAATAACAAGGAACACCAGTGATGGATCCTGGTCAAAATTTGATGTGTGGTCCATGAACCAAGGAACTATATTTATTTTAGCTGAGAGTAATGGTTCACATTTCACCAACTGGATGCTTGCATCACAGGTGAGCTCAGATTACTAGAACATATGCGGCTAAAATAAGTCACAACTGTGCATGTGAGTGGGATAAACTTTCTCCATATTTAGAAATTTGCACTTTTCTCTAAGTACCTTTGACTGAAGATGGTCTCTTCCCCACCTAGGACAAAAATAATATTATCTCTTATTACCAAATATTCCTTCAAAGAAAATCATATTATTTTGATCTAGGTTACTGGTTAATATTCCTGGCTGACATCAAATAAAGACATATACTAGGCTTGTCACGATGGAGAGGGTGATTAACCACTTGTGAACAAACGTCATTCAAGTAAAATAAGGTGATTCCTAATGATAAATACATTTAATATCAGGGAAGACATAGACCACTGTGACACCTCGATTCTGGTATATGGATCGAGCTGAGACCTAATGCAGCGTTAAAGCGGCGTTAAAATACACCTAACTGAATGTCTAAGCGTTTTTTTAAAAGAATGTCCTGACCTGTTGGTAACATTTTGCTGATTAGCCAAAGATGAATTTCCCGGCAGTTACCATATGTATTATTTGATTTAAGTAATTTTATCAGCATTGAATATTATTTTTAAGAAAAATTGTAATGATACTTAATGAGAGGATCTATATACATGAACATAAGACTGAGTACCCTCAAGAAGCCATTGTGTGCATATTAGCGGATGTTTATGCAGGGACTATATAGAAACATTTTTATATCACCTATCTGTTAAATAATATTAAACTACACCATAAACTCGAAACGGATTCTCCACAATGTCTCCTGACAGTCGAATGAAATACTTTAAAAACGTGAGGCTTTAACTTCCTGCTTGTATACATAGACTTGACTGATTGAGCATTGAATTTTAGATTGGGAGTTCCATAACCTCGACCTCTCTCGGAGAAATTAGGGGTCCGGTTCTCATTAACTTAACAAAAAAATGCGTGGTCGTTGAATTTATATAATTCCAGAAGAAAAGACTGAAATCTAATTGATTCTTCCTAAAATCACGTACTTTGAGGACTGGCATAAGAAGGCGGGTGTACATAATTAATTGAGCGAAATGAATTTGTATCATGCTCACGCTTATTTGTACATTTAAGGATAAGGATATTTTACCAAATTGTTAGCAGGCATTTTAACCACCGCCATTCATGTTGAATCGTTCTGAGGTTATAGGCCTTAAAGTCTATCTTGAGTATAAACGCGAATGACTGATTTTTCTTAATCTATCTTCCGAAGGCAATATGATATCCATGGTCTTATGTTTTATAATTTCCCCTCCCTGAATGGTACTGTCACTGTTAAACCTCTGCTCCTCTGCTTTCTCGCTGCTGTTAATACATGTACTCCTATACCATGTCCTTCCATTACTTACGATCGCATTGAAAAGAAATCATAAAAAGTGATCACTCTGAACTATCAATAAACATTCAGAATAGAATATGTGATATGTTTACAGTTTATACTATCAAGTACGTTTCCTTGCAAGAAAATCTGAAAGCGACATTGTAAGGCATTTAAATATAACAAGGCAGCTTATGAATCAGTCATAATATAATTGTAACAGAAATATGAAAATCAAATCAATAAATACATAAAAAAATAAGCAACACCAAATAATGTTATTAAGCTGTGTACGCCGTATTTATTAATTTTGTATAACAATTGATACTGTTGCACATGCCTTCCTGTTCTGTCTCCTTTTGACATGACTTGAAAGCGCTTGTTAATATTGTGGAACAAGACGCTACTTATGCTGTATACGGGTCTAATGCAGTAAACTTCAAAATAAGTAAATTGTTAATATTTGGTCTTTTATTTTGTTGACAAATACATCACAATATTTCAGATGGATCAGCATAACGGATCGATTTTCTATCTAATGGAAATTTCATATGATAATTTTTGTGATTATTATTGCGTTCATATGTTGTTCCAGACAGGGATCTTATTATTTTCAAAACCAATGAACACATTCCGGTTCAGGAAAGTAGCTATTTATATTATTAGGGAAGAATCACAGTGAAAATCAAGTACATCACGATAGGATCATGTAACACACATAAACGCACATATATATATATATATATATATATATATATATATATATATATAACACTGATCAGATAATTTTCATTAGTGAATTTTCCAAGTATTTATATATATATATATATATATATATATATATATATATATATAACACTGTTCAGACAATTTTCATTAGTGAATTTTCCAAGTATTTCCAGAGTGAATGCAGTTTATTTGAAGTGAATATGTCAAATATTAAGCGAGCTATAAGTATTTACATACATCGACCCCCTTATCAGGGCTACCTGTCCGCGGGTGCCGTGCGTAAAGACGCGGTTGTCTTTAAATGGCCTAAAAGGGTGGTGTATCCCAAAACAATCAATGTTAACATCTTAATTCATTAATTGGGGATCTAAAAATGCCCATGTCATAAAATCCCAGAGGAGGTGCATGTTGACCCTTCTTATATTATTTCTGAAATACGATTTTTTGGTATAATTATTACATATAAAAAAGGCTCAAGAAAGGGTGTCCATTATTTTAAAAAACCAATAAACAACTTCAGGTTCAGACAAATAACAGTTCAAAGTATCAAGGAAGCAACACAGTGAAAATTAATGCATCTGGAGAGGAACAGTAGTGTATCCCAAAATAATCAATGTTAACATCTTAATTCATTAATTGGACATACTTGGGGATCTTAAAATACCCATGTCATAAAATCCCAGAGGGGGTGCACGGTGACCCCTCCTTGCCCATGGACTAACGGTTTTTCTGGCAAACCGCGTAAAGATGCTAGATATTGTAATTTCAATATACTGTATCGTAACAATATGGTATATATAAATTATATATATATATATATATATATATATATATATAAATTAAGTATATTCAATGTATATTATACGTTATAACGTACGGTAGTCTAACGTAAATTAACGACAAGCCTTATATTTTAAAATACGGCAGTCTACCTAAGTCAACGGCATAAAATACCTTCAAAAGTATGGTGATCTACCGCAAATCAACGGTCGTTAAGTAACGGTAGACTACCGTTACTTCTACCGTTACTTGACGGCCTATCATATTTAAAAGAAAACGATCATCGTTATTCAACGGTATACTTCCGGCGGCGACGGATGGCGGTAAACTATCGTAGAACTATGTCGCGTGGATGGCTGAGTGGTAAAACGCTCGGCCCTCTCCGCGTGCGACCCCGGTTCGATATTGGGCGTGGCTATTTGAGAATGGGCTCAAGTGGCCCGTCCAAGATCGGTGGATTTCTCCGGGTCCCCCGGTTTCCTCCACCAATGCCGACTACCGAGCGCCAACACCCGAGCCATGGAGAGTGCCTCGTATTAGTTGTTATAACTAGCTGTACAATCTATGTAAACTAAATAAAGTTTTTTTTTTTAAGATTGAGCGGATTATTCGTGTAACGGCTTTTATAAGTGTAACTTGAAATGTTAGTGTCTAAAGGGCTCCGACGAACCAAGACATGGATAAAGATTGGATCTAGTTCATTGTTGTTTCCATACATACTTCCAAGACAGCAAATGTCTCAAATGGTAATTTGATTGATGAAGGAGAAAGAAAATAAAATTACAATACGATTTTTTAATATTTTTTCCACTACTAGGTTCTCTAACTTTCTCGGATAGAGCCCGATCTAATAATTCAAGGGCGTAGCCAGGATTGAGGGAGGGGAGGGGGCCATGATCAGTGGCGGATCCAGAATTTCGAAAACGGGGGGGGGGCACTAATATGCATGTATAGGTACTATGAAAACTGATATATATTATACGTGTATATGTATATATATTTATAATTATTATTATTATTATTATTATTATTATTACTATACGTTATATATTTTGGTGTAGGAAAATATACATTTTCTTTTTTTTTTCAAGTATGAACCATAGTTTATTAAGGTTAGTTTTAGGTACATGGGGAGGGTATGGGAGGGGGTAACCCCCATACTGGGAAATATTTTGAATATGTAATGTAAAGAGGACATTTTGAGGCAAGTATTAAAAAAATGAGGATATACTTTTCCCGTAAAAACCGTTACCTCATGTCTTTGCGTAAGTAGTCAAACTGTAGAGAGGTTCAATATTTAATATTTATATTTCTTCAAAATTAGGATATAAAATTTCAATCGTTTTCAACATGTTAAAGTTAATGGCGCAAAGGCGCATTTACGTTTATAACTTGCAAAATATTATCTTTTAAATGTAATCTGGCAGTGAAATAAATGCTGATGTCTTATGTTAAGCTTTGTTAAACTAAACTTTACCGGGATTCGTGGTCTCGACAGCACACATGACTCCTAAGAGCACAGATCGCGAGCATCGAGCCATGAGATTGTCCACGGTCAACCCCAACATGGGCCTGGTGCTCTGCAGATATTCTGCAGCTGTTCATAAATATCCTCATCCTCAACTAATGAATTTGTAGAGTAATAAACTGCAGATAACTTAAAAAAATCAAATTGCTAATTAATAAAAAAAGAATTTGAAAAACGAAAATTAACCACGAAAATTGGGAAATGGATAAAATGAGAGATATTGCAGCACAACAGGGGGCCACGCGCCGAAGGCGCCCTCTCTGGATCCCCTTCTGATAGCAAAGGCAAATTAATGCATACATATGTTGCCAGTCCAGTAAATGGGTTGGCTTGATACAGTCAAGAACTCGGTTTTGTGGGGAATAGCTGTTTATTCTGGAGTACTTGCAAGGTTACATTTCAATTCTGCAAAAATAATGACACAAATAAATAAATGTGAATAAAGGTGCGCGTACATTAATACATTTCGCAATAGTGTAACGGTTTGCATTCTATTCTCTCCCAACTAAATATAACAAACATTCCTTCAAGTCTTACATGAAGGCATATGGTCTTGTCCCATTATAATAATAAACCTTTTAGGCTATAGTAATTATTAAACAGACAATTGTTACAATATCATTAATGGAAAGAGACACACTTCAAGAGTAGACTAATGAATATATGAGAGATAAATGAAGTAGTATAAATTAAATTAAATAACTTACCCTGTGCCAGGAATCTGTCTTAAAACTGCATGGGGCTGTTATCATACCCTTCTCAGTCAGAGAATCAATGACAGAATAAAAAATACACAGAGTTACCAAGTAACCTGGTCAACACAGCTGACCAATGGATAACTGACACAGGCTTTTTAAGGGTTAAACTAAATTAATAAATAACTGGTAGGTGGCAGCACTGATTGTCTAAAATTAAGAAAATAAATTAGCTACAGGTGGCTGCACTGCTGTGAAGGCAGACTCCCTGAACTATATATAACGGCAACATACCCCCCCCCCCCACTGAAAGTATTCCGTCCCGGAAACTATTGATAATCACTTACTACATTATTTACAATAGTTAATGTACATATGTTAAGTCCACCATTAATCATTATTAATTTCATCCATAATGTTGCATGGACAATATACATTGTAATATATTCACAAATAACATTTGAATTCATACAAATGACACATTATTTCAAATAACTGACAAATTCATCCAGATGTCATGTTCAAATCGTCACAGTGATAATGGGTCATCAATAATTCATAAAAAAAAACCACCTAAATCACAGATATCATCAAAATCTTCATATAATACATAATCATTAGCTCCCTTAAGTGACATGTGTAAAATACATCATCATACATCAAATACATTACATCAAACACTGATACCACTGATACCATCAAACATTCAACTATCACGAACAAATTCTACGATGGCAGCAGCCAGTGTAGATATCTCGGAAGGAAAGCTTTCCTTCACCTGCATGAGTAAGTGCACCTTGATGTGGATGATGATTTTTGTGAAAGATTAAAAGCCTCATCGCTTTACCTCTTTGGAGGCTGACGCTATCTTGTTGACCTGCGGGGTGCTAGAAACGGACGCGTGGTTTTACCCGTATGTGTACCAATACCAGGTATGGGCTTGTCATCAGGAATATACTGATTGTCCTTATCGGAAACGTTTTGGTTCAATGTTTCGTCTGGTTCTGGCTCATCGGAAACTTCTTGGGCCACTGTTTCATCTGGTTCCGGATCCTCTGGGATGCCCTGGAGACCAAATTTTGGTTCATATTTCGACTGGCAAGTGTCATCATCTGCAAGAGGTGAGTCTTTGTCAAAATATCTTGGTGCGGAATCGCTCTCGTTGTAAGCATCATCAGACCCATCAGGAGTACTTAATGTGACGTTTCCATGGTTAGCAGATGGGCACTTATCCTGTGTTCCTTCTGGTAATGTTGGCTCAGATGACGCTTGTATTGTGCGAGAAGGAAAGAATTCCGGCACGGATGGATTCAATGTTATTGGCGGCAGATCTAATTCAGTTTCCTCATCGGATTCATCAGACTCGTCAGGTGTAGAATCTCTCCTGAGACGAATTCTAGGGCGAGTTGGTTTACGGCTGGTTTCTAAATTAAATAACTTACCCTGTGCAGTCTTAAAACTGCATGGGGCTGTTATCATACCCTTTTCAGTCAGAGAATCAATGACAGAATGAAAAATACACAGAGTTACCAAATAACCCGGTCAACACAGTTGCCATGTCACATGACCAAGTTTGACCAATGGATAACTGACACAGGCTTTTTAAGGGTTAAACTAAATTAATAAATTAGCTGCAGGTTGCAGCACTGCTGTGAAGGCAGACTCCCTGAACTATATATAACGGCAACACACACACACACACATATATATATATAAGGACGGCGAGTACTGGATGCACCCTGGGGGGGGGGGGCATGGCCCCATGCGGCCCCCCTCTGGCTACGCCCCTGCGCATATGTATATAGTTACGGAGTTATACATTAAAGCTGACCTAACTGCCTCGCTGGTGAAGCTTGCTTTTCTAGCAAAGCGGTTGGAGCGCGGACAAGCTTCCACCGATATGGGTTCGATTCCCCCAAATTAGGGCTCGTCCGGGATTTTTGTAACCAAATTTGCCATTTTATTATCTTCTTCATATTCACAACTTGACCAAAAATGTGTCATCAGAATTTTAGATAAAGTCATTTGTTGAAAACTTGCGTTCGGATAGTTATGTTATAATATTACACAAAGGATAAGATTCAGAACAGTAAGCAGAATTCATAGAATTTTCTTATCCTGCTGAAGCCATAGAAATAAGCACGCTATAGTATTTTGTGTATGTAGCAAAGACTGAGAAGACCCTCAGGAAGAATTAGAAGATAATAAAATTAGGATGGGGGCTCGTCCAGAATAACGGCAAACCTTGTTGCCCGGAAAATGGTGGTTAGAAGTAACTAGGCAATTTCAACCACCTAGTTTACCAAAAGTGTAACTCCTAGGATAGTTTATCTTGTTCTGATAGCAGAACGCTCTTAAGAGGGGGTGTTTTACGGAGTGACATGAAAGCGGAAAGAACTGTCTCTCTCTCTCTCTCTCTCTCTCTCTCTCTCTCTCTCTATATATATATATATATATATATATATATTTATATATATTATGAATGTAAATATTTTGCAATATAACGATACATATCGATAGGCTAAATCGATTCGGTCAACGGTACCCTATGATCAAACATAGTCATTGGTGCCCCGATGGACCAAGGTATCATTGCTAAAAAACCGAGATAACTGCATACTGGACGCTTATACATGTATACAGAGTTTAGGTACACGATCCAGCACATTGGTAGACTTTCACATCAATATCAGAGAATGGGATCCGATGCGTTTATCTGTCGAAATTGGGCGTTAAACACAGGAATACACAGCTTTTACTGAGACCTACACTCTTTTGTCACCAATTTTTTTTTCTGTGGCTGATAGAACAGTCGGGATGACGGGTCTATTATCTTAACTCATAGTGGCTTTGTTCCGTACGAGAATTTCCTTTATATATAAAATGAAATCTTCAAGATATTGGTTCAGTTTCTACAGAATTTCAATTAGTATTTTATCGAAAAATATGGCATATAATAATGTAATAATATTTACAATACGTTGCTCTTTATACGTGTACATTTATCAAGCAGCTTTTCTGATACAGTATCTAACCATGGATGCACAATCCATAAAATATGAAGGTGTGTCACATTATGGCCATTTATAGGGTTTTAGAGTATATGTAATAGTTCCTAAAATGACAGCTGTAAACAACGAATGGAAGTCACACACGATGAACCATGGATTAACATTATCCTCCCTGGCCAGAAGCAGTCCCTCAAACGATCTCTTACTAAACCTGAACATACATACACGGACATTACCATAATCTGCCATCAAAAGGGTATCTTGGCCTAACAAAGAAACACCACGTGGATGGTCAAAGTCGTCATTATCTCCAAAGCCTCTCATTGTACAGCAGGGTCTCGTCTTCGTCATATACCATCACGGTGTTTGTATACCACGAGGCCGCTACGATCCTGTATGATCCAGCGTAAGGAAGGGCCCGGATACGTCCAGGTGACAGTGAACACTCCTCTGGTGACACGTCTGTCACCCGACAACAGAAAATCCATCTGTCTACGGAGGACTGGATGAGTAAAATCATGTTGTCATAAGGATTATATGTGAAATTGTTGATGTATACAGGGTTAGTTGTATTGTCTTTTCGACCTTTTGAACCCGCCTGCTGGAATATGGATTACTGTATTGCGGCCATGATAGTGGACATAAATGTTGCAATTACTTGTAGTAACGGTCAAGACCTTATTACAGTAGTATGATGCCACCAGTGTCCATTTTTATCGAACCTAGCCACGTGATCACGGTTCGCTAACGAAGGTACGGCTATAAATCATTCAATATCTCTCAACTCCGGGGATAGCCAGAACTCACATTGTTCTGGAGGGGTTGCAGGTGAGAGATATTACCCTCATGCCATACGCTAACAACCCTTTCTTTATACCGAATCAAGATGACAAACATACAACAAAAATCATTATAAATAGTGTACCTTTGTCATACGTCAACAGTGAAACATTTATTCCCTTGTAAAACTCCGCAGTCACTTTATAACGGACTTAAGAGACGTGAGAGACAGAAAAAAGATGGGACAGCTAACACGCGGGAATACGGGTAGATGAATCGCCTACATTAATGTTCCATCAAAACCTCTCCCTAAAAAAAGTTACGGTGGAGGTGGTCACAGCAGAGGATTATCACAAAGAACAGAAAGAAACAAATCCGACAGACAATCTAACCTGGAAAAAAAAGCACAGTGTCTGAACCTGTACGCTGCTGAGTGTGTTACGTTGACGGCTACGAATCCGGCTATCCACAATGTTCACTAAGCAACGAATCAGACGTAGGAGTTAATCCTAATTTAGAACAACAAATTCCCTCAAAAAAGATGGACGACAATTCATACCTGGAAACCAAGGTAGCCTACAATGAAGACCGGTCAACGTTTGACCACAACCCATCGAGAGAGATTGAACTCAATTCCGCACCTGACATCAGTAAATACATGAGAAAGGAAACCGCAAACCACACTTCTGGCAATGTCGGGGCGAGCTATGATCAACGAAAGGCCAATTCACTGTTGACCAACGAAGCTGAAAAACAGCAAATAATACATCAGTTCCCGTTTCAATCACAACAGACCCAATCACGTCCGAACTAGGTATTGCACGAATGGATAATCGACTTAGACCGCGGACAATGAAAATGATACGGACATAACAACTTTGCCACTTTCAGTATGAAAGTGATCAGTTTAAATTGCAATGAAAAATAAAACAAACAAAAAATGTCCTTACAGGAGAAAAATCTGCACAGATATACATATTGTGTTTGTAAGAAACATATTGGAATGATAAAATGATAAATGTGGAAAGAAAACATGACGTGGGGAAATATTTTATTTTAATGGGATGGGGCAATGGTTTAGCATTTTTTTTTTATGAAAAGTTATCCAAATTTTTATCTTACTGTACTGTTTTAAAATCACAGCGTATTTTGTCTTTTAATGTTCATATTGATATTAGTGCCTATGCTTTTATAAATATCTAAGATCCATGTACCACAACGGAGAAGCTAGCTTCTTTTAACAACCCGAACATATACAATTGGCGTCTTAGACACCTCTGACTTTACCTTTTTTCAATGGGAGTTTCTAATTCAGTGATAGATCAAGGTTAAGACGGTTTCCGGGAAGGAACATTCAAATAGAGAGAGTAGAGCTTTCAATATTTATTATTAAACAACTTGGACTACTAGATATATGGCGTAATCTGACCGACGGGATTACACCTGGAGCAGATATTTGATAATTTTTTACGAATATATAAAACAAGTGAAAAGTATATTTTTTCATACACGTCAGGGTCTAAACAAACTCAGTTTAAATGCCAACAGATTGGACGGGAACTGTGTAAAATAGAAATCAAATCCTTTGGTTCTGGATATAGTAAATCTTAAGTAAAAAAAATAGAAATATACACAAAAATATAATCAATTCAAAACTAAAGGAGCTTGAAAGGGGTTTAGTGACTAATCCTGGGGATCAGATAATAGAAGAAAAAAATGGCACATGCACTTAAACAATTTAATTTAATAGCATTAAATAAAGCAAGATTAGCTTTTACGCGCTCGGAGTTAAGATAGATGGAAGAAGGAGAGGGTAAAAGAAAATATTTTCTGGCCTAAAAAAAAAAAGAGAGGAACATCAAATTATAAGAAATTCATATTTTGAAATACAGCAATAGTGCCTTACTTGTAGATATAAAAAAATACTTAAAGTCAATCAGCCTAACATATTTCACTAATGTATTTGGGCAAATATTATATCATGTATGTTGAATGGTTAGGTAGTGTAAGGGGTGTGGTGACCTGCATGAGAGATTTCAATAGCATTCATTATAATAGAGTATACACACATATACCGAACAAATTGAAAGCAAACAGGTACTTTTTATGATGAACTACCAATACATTTTTGCCTTCGGGTTCATGGTGATTCCATTTACAAGTGCTGGCCTGTTTTTGGTTGTCAATAAACGTGCTCTGCTCAATTTGCCAAGTCATACAGTATTCTGTCACAGATGTCTGTTACTTGTGTTGTTGACATTTGTTTCGTAGTGGTACGCATCGCTCGTTGCTATGGCAGCATCGCCTGGCAGGGCCTTCCCACGCGTGGGGTCTGACGTGTAGAAACACAGCGCTCATGCTGATCTGGAACTTTCTTGGCTGGTCGCGCTCTATGAGCGCGTGTCTTGTAATGTTCTTTGGGCGCGTGTATTATGTATTGTTCGGTTCTTTAGATTGTTCATGAAATAGAAAATTCTAGAATTTTCGGATGAAAAGTTATCAATAGGGGCTGTGTTTTAGAGCCGAGAGGAGAGAGAGAAATATTCCAGCGGACACGGAAGAGTGTGAGTCAGTTTTGGACCTATCCGATAATTGCAGTAGTGTCAGGAAATCTACGAACTCTATCCAGTTTGCCTTCGGGATTATTACAAGAGCTTTACTTTGGACCATTTGAACTGTTTACGTGGATTATTGGTTTTAAATGACTTGTCGCTGTGACAGTGGTGGTATCCAGTTACTGTACACTTTATTTATTAAACTGTGTAATTGTATAGATTTGCTGTTTTACTAATGTTATACTGTGTAATTGTATTGATTTAGTGTATTGTAATGTTAGGGTTGTTTTAAGAATAAATTATAGTTATTTGTTTACAAAAATCCACTGACTTCTTTATTCATACCCCTAGACATTTCACGCTGCCTAGTATTACAGAATCTGATTTTTTTTTATATCTCCATAACCAAATGTATGCTCGTCACGACTACGTGATCTGTTGTTATTAGGTTCCGTAACAATTCAGATTAGTTAGGACATTTTCTACCGGTAAAGTGAGGTGAGGGTGACGGGATAAGCATTGGATAGTGGGATGATACTTCATATGATGCTTTTCCCTGCTCATACATCAATTATGAGGATTTTATTTTATTATTTCCATATATCAAAAGACGTAAAATGCAGAAAACCGTGGAGTTCCCAATTATGTGATTCCGTTACTTTAATGTTTAGTTGAAATATTTTTTCCAGAAAATACTCAAAAGAGTTGGTTTGATGGTTGTTTTGTTTATCCCCTACCAATTTTATTTTTGATAAATGAACGTATTTTAACTTTTGCCGGGTTAGGTAAGTAGAGTATGCCATTTAATGTACGTAGTAATCTGGACCCCTATTATTATTTATTTTTATTATTTGAAGGATACTGTTTCAAGACAGGTCTGTCGTAATTCATTAGGGCACCCGGCCGGGTAAATCCGAACAGGGTTAAATAGGAACAGGTTTGGCCTACTTTTAATGGTTCGGTACTGAAAGGCCGAGTTTACCTATGATTCCATGCGCTTAGATACAACAAGCCAAAGTTTAAATTAGTCTAAAAGTCGATAATAATCAAGGAATCATGTTATTCCCTGGGTGTACAAACTAAGTCCGTCAGCGCATGTAGCCAAGTTAATATTTTATATCACTGGAGATGAAAATAAAATAATGACACTCATTTTTCCCTGAATTAATCAAAGCTGATGTCATGTAATGTGCCTATAATAACTAACAATAAGATAGCAGGATAATATTGAAAAAAAATATTATAGTGTTTACAAATTTAAATTCAACAATATTATATATTATAAAAAATGAAGTTATGTTTCACCGCTTTGTGCTGGTGCTTATCTGTCACTGTCTTTGCCTGTCCACAAATTACCTGAACAAGTTTAGGAAATGGGTTCACAAAAAGAAAGTGCATATTTTTCGACCGATCTCTAAAATGGAGGAGGATTGAGTGAGTGGAGGCCTGGGTGCAGATCCAAGCGTTGGCGAGGGTATGCGCTCTCTAAGAGTTGCTTGGTAACATGTACAGTCTCATTTATTACAGGACTGGCTGATAAAATTTTGAAGTTAAGTTGGGTGTGGTTGACACTGCTCATTCTAATAATGCCCATTAACCTGCATTTTATAATAGAATTTGTGTGTTTTCTGGTTTATTATGTGTATATATAAATGATCTAAGTAATTTTGGTTGGGAAAGTTCTAATAACGCCCTCGTGATGGATGTATGAACTTATTTATCAACAACATTTTTGTAAACACAGCAATGTTGACAAACGGGAAAAACGTAACTTGGTAGGTTTCATATATGCGGAGATAGATAGGTCACTTTAATACTGTTATGATAGGGATCTTTAATACTGTTATGAAAGACTTTGAACATTCAATTGTAACTGAAGCGATAAGGTTTAAAGTGGGAGCGTGTAACAAAGACAATATCTTTGCATTAAAATATAAAAACCCGCTCACGGTAGGTGACATCTTGCATAAAAAAACTGGAATTTAAAGGCGAGAGTGATATAGTCACCTCCTCAACTATTTTGATAAAAAAAAACAAAGGCTCCTGTAACTCATTTGGTCTATGTTGCTTTATCTGTTTAATTAACAATATATGATATGTTGAATATTGTATATATCTTTCTGCCAAATTCTGGGTATATTTTGTAAGTTTATGAAAAATGGTTGTCTATTCGTTTCCGTATGCACGAAACACTTGAAAGCACAGCTACTTTACGAAATTCAGAAAATTGACTCTCACCATGAACTTTACGTGACCTTAATAGCATATTCATTTAATAATTAATCATGGGCATAACTGTTCCGTGCAGCCATTGAGGTTGACTTGACAATAATAAAATTTGCATAATTTGGGAGAGTTCTCCTAAACAGAACACTGGGAGTTTGTACAAGCACCCATTTTGGCATGTTTTCCGGGTTATTTTTTTATATAAAAAAGGAGACAGTATAACAAAGTTCTAGGCCAATGGTTGAAGGAGCCATTCCTCCGACTTCTGAGTGAATAATAATGTCTTACCTGCATGGCACCTAATTCGTATGAGACAAATAATCCAAAATATTGCAAGACAGTTCACAGTGACTACGATATATTCACCAGTGCAGTGATAACGGCAGTCAATGCGACGTCAATGTCATCGACTTTGATACGTCATTATTGTCCTGAAAACAGCTGTCGCAAGGAAGACCGTGTGTGTAGGAGCGTTTTTTGGGGGCTCATTATAATAATTAGGTCAAAAGGGCGGGGCATAAGGGCTCTGGTGGTGAGGTCAAAAGTATGAATAACTCGCTTGGTCCAACTTTAAACAGGTCGGATATGTCTTGGCCGAAGTCGATTATTACTAGTTTATTAGACTTGCATTGCCCACACTATGTATAAGAGAAGGCAATATCTGTAAAATGTATACATTTATACATCATATAGTAACAGTAACAGCACCATTGTATTTATGATCTTGCACCAAACCACGGGAACAAAACAAAACATTTTGTAATACTTCTGTTAATCCTGCGCACCAAGATCCATTAACAAACCACGAGCTCAAGATTTATGAATATTCATATATGCACCGTGTGGTATGATCAGTAAGGTTTGGTACTGAGTCCCGCGCTAGGTATCCTGGGTATGTCTGTCCGCGTATGCGTCCCTCATGTCCGAGACGCATTTTGACGACACAGGATTGCAAAACGGCTGTCTCTTAAACGTTTCCAATTGCTGTTTACTTCGCATGCTTCAGAGTTATTGAATTTGAGGAAGCCTCGCACATGTACACAACTTAGGATTACGAATGTAATTGGTTAAATCGATACAAGCGACCCCTTCATGTCGTGGTTCAAACACAAATGTCTAACCATAGTTTTACACTTGAACAGCTAGTAAAGGTATTTTGTCATTATATCATGTGTGTAGACCTTTCCTTTTTTCATAAATCTTGTAATGCACATATAAATGAAGCTATACATTCATATTTTTCATGCAAATGGCTATCAACTGACCTTATTTTACATGAATCTATACACATATCACCGATTCAAGGTTTCCTTGAAACTAAAGATTTTACAACAGAATGCAGTGCACGATTAAATAAAGCCAAGGATAATCATAACCAGATGGAATACGAAAAGATCAGTGCGTATGTACCCCTCATAGAAACGGAACCATGTTCTCAAGTAGAAATATTGTAGCTGTAACTAAATTGCAGTGTATATAGAATATGACTCGTAGTTACCTTAATGAAGGCGTGCAATCAGTCAATAGTAGTTTCAAGCATATTTTTCTTAACTGTGCGTGGATATACAAAGGATTATTTCAGTGTGCTCCTATCTCCTCTGGAGCAACATTTTAATGCAATGCACGCTTCGAGGCGCCGATTTTTAGATGAGTATACCGATATTGTTGGTGGGGACTTGAAAGGAATGTAATCAGAAAGAACGTTAACGACATTTATAATCTCAAGCAGCAATACTGGACTAAAAGCGGAAACTAAAAGCTAACAGCCGGATACATGCATCTGTTGAAAACGCATGGTAGGATGGATATATAAAAGTGTAAATATAAAAGCGCGTCGCCACAACTGTAAACCAAATACATATATAATGATCTTCATGTGTTAACTATGCACAAAGAGAGTAAAGTAATTACTCATATTTGACAGCTTGGATGTTTATAGGTGTTATAGTTTTTTAGGTCAAGCAAACGTATTCCAAATCTCATTATATTATCATATAACATAATTGCCTATGAAAAAGATATTAATATAGATTTTACATAAAATAAGCCCAATTCCTGGAGGAAAAACATTTTTCTATCTATTTTTTCCACTAGAAACATTAGGTTGTGTGATTTGTTCAAAAACTATTGGCACATCTATGAGCACTATCAATTCGGCAGTGACGTCACACACTGGGAAATCCCCTGTGACTAAAAATTCTAGATCTCAGTAAAAGCACAGTATTTCTGCCTCTGTCAGTCCCAAATTTTCAGCAGAGAATAAAAACAACATGCATTACTAGATCTGAGTTGTTGATAAAATTCAGTCCATGATGTCACATGTGTACCAGCCAATCAAATCAGGACAAAGTCTGGGATCTGGATGAAATCCTCCCATCACACAACAAACGCACATGGAATAGGTTTACTTAACCTTTACTCCTTACTGTGCGTCATAACATAACTGAATTAATTCAACGCGTTAAAAAATTAATTGGAGATCTACGTATTATCAAGTAAGCTCTTTGCAACAGTGTCATTTAAAAACAGACACAGATAACGTAAAATGAATTTAGGGTTGTGCATTTTGAAGGTTTCTTTCTTTGGCCTTATGATTTTAATAAAACTATTTTGAGTGGCATATTGTGTGGTTGTTTTTGTTAAAAAAACAACAACCCTAGCCCGTTTCCACAATTAAAGAAATACCGAAAGACAGGAAAAAACAAGTTTCGGTGATGTTTGATTTTGACAGCACCATTAAAATTTCTTCCTTTCTCACTACCTACTTTTTTTTCAATACCTAATCACTAGAAGTAATCAATACATCTGAGACCATGAACATATTGCCCAGACAATAGTCTTTGTCACATATATGAAGCAGCATTAAACACAACAGCCGCCATGATCATAAAACATACACAGTTTTTTTTAATTTTCCAAAGCGATCTTTCACTTTGGAACAATAGGTTCAAATAACGGTGAAAAGAGAGCATTTGGCTGGCATGAACCGTATATCTTATACAGGCGGTGAGTTTATGCGAAAATACTATTTAGATGTTACTGTCAGATAATTCCCTCTCTTATTTACGCTTTGTAACAGGTGCCCTTATCATTGTTCGAGCATGCGCGCTCTACATAGAGATATACCAAGTTGCATCATGGATATAATTTTTTTGGTTAACATTCCCATTGAGAGCAAGTGGAATAGGAATTTTGGGTATCCTATACAAAAATCTGGAATGCTTTTCGCATGACTCAAGGTTTTATGGAATGATTTAGAAATGTCGCTCAGGTGACTTTAGGATGTCACGTACAATTGTGGACCTCTTCAATGACCTTATAATGCTAAACTGACTTCGATCTGTTTATATCTCCACAGCCGTTGTCATGATGTCATAGCATATATTATCTAAACGGATGTTCCTATCACGCAGACTCGCTTATATCTTGGCAACCGTTCCACTGATCTATATTGGTTGTATAGTGCAGAATTATAGTTTCTCACATACTAGTTCCGACCTTGATATTAAAGCTGACATGCTCCTTTCTGTTAATCAGACTGCTCACGTCAGGGCAATCTTGCCCATCATCTGACATAATCAGACGACAGTCCAGACCTTGACCTTCACGTGACCTGATCTCTTGAACTGGCAGATAACTACATTAAGTACTTATCTCAATTCGGCCTTGAACTTCTTCTGATCCTATATGACTACAACTTGCAATGCCCATACATCCATCATCGTATGCATTTGCATGGCATTAATTACGTAGTTAATTGAGGCGTTTACACATAATAATGATAAATTAATTTATCGGCAGCTACAACAACAGGGTGACTATAATAAGCGTTCAAACGAATCCCAAGCATTGTTTTTTTTTTTTTTTTCTCCTCTCTACAAAAATTAATATACCACCTCCAAATAACCTATGAAAGACTTCAAGGTATGGTTCTTGATTCATTTCACAAGATTTATTACAAAAAAGCGAACCGGGTAACTTTTGCGACAATAAATTTCCCCTTACCCCCGTAGTAAATTGCTTTCGCCTCAAGCACCAATTAATATGCAACATTTGCATAGCCATTTGTGAGCAACATTCTTTTGCTTGTTTAATGAATCAAGCAACAATTTGGGTCATATCTTCAAACTCGAATTTCTCCGCCACCGCCTTCGTGCGAGACTCATGCAACAGAGGGCGCTGCTGTCTTGGATCATAATCAGACGAACATCCGGGTCCGTCGGCAGAGGACGGATCCAGCAGTGGTTTAGTAACTTGCGATTTGATTGGATTAGGAATAACTTGCACCAATGATGACGAAATCATGCGCCCTACGTCAATTCTATGGTATAACATAGTCATACGTCGGTTTTTACTGTTTGTAGGATCGTACGTGTATTCCTCCGGAAGGGATCCCACCTGACGCCGCCTGTAGTATTTCCACCGGTTTTTTATATGAAAATTTATAAAGGACGCCAGGAGCATAAGGAGCATAATGAGCGTCAGCGCCACGTAGGGGAGCCATAGCAAACCATTCGGGACGTGGCTTTGTTCTGAGTCGTCCCGCCAGATGGCGGATGTGTTTTCTATCCGCCCGTCAAGGTCCACATGGTAAGGTCCCAGCACATCCGCTGAAGATACTGTAAAATAAAAAGAATAATAAAGTTATGACAAGTCAGTTAAAGAATGAATATATATATATATATATATATATATATATATATATATATATATATATATATATACCTAATCGTTTTATAATTATCGCATGTTATTAAAATTGCACATTTTATATAGTTGCATAATGCGATTTATTTTTTTCTGCAATGAAAGTATATTTACAGAAGAACCACTTTATCCATACAGTACAGTCCGACTTAACAAAAATCTCAAATATATGGATATAAAATAAAATATTAATATTTTCAACATATACAGCAAGCCAAATAATAGCTTCTATTGGTTTGTCTCTGACCGACTGGATAATACTAAGCGGTTGAAGAGTGACTCAAACAGAGAAGTTAAGCACATAATGGAAAATCGAAATGTTGATATACAGCGAATTTCACGAAATTATCCCTGCATACCATGCCATTACAGCATTGAGGACTCAAGTGCAACACAATCATAGCTTTGTGTTCAGGTATGTCTTGAATTAATGCCAATTAGTTTCGAGAAAAGCTGCCCTGTATTTGAATCCATCGTGCGCGGTCAATTTTGGGACATAATGACTGGTCGAACTGGACTTGTTGGTACAGATTTTGGAATATCATATATAACCAAGCTCCACCGCAATTGGATTAAACACTGTCGGGGGGGGGGGGGGGGGGGGCTTACGTTTCAAATATCTTCAGGTGAGTAAGACACCCGGTTTGGTTGACATATGAAATAAGAGAGAGGGAGTGCTACCTCCATGCCCCATCTAGTCCCAACCGAAATGAATTTCTGCAAATGTACATGAATATAAGAATTGAATAAGTCAGCATGAAAAATAATTTACCAACATTAATTATAAAAAAAAAATAATCGTTTGTGCAAGGTACTGACTCAAGAGTCTGCTATTTGACACGTGTTTAATAAAGCCATACTTTCTAAGGACAAGCTGTGGTTGTAATTATGTAATGTTGATAGCCGCATATTTCCGTTTTTCACTTAGATGAATCAACACTCATATGGTCGTTTTGCTTTGATCACACACTTGTGGTTAAAACGGGTGTCATGATTTATGACTCCAGAGCACTTAAAGACCCATCGTGCAAAGTTGTTCTACAATATTCAACTGTTACAGATGCGCCATAAATGTATGTGCTTTATGTGACCAGAAGCAGACACATTTGAAATGTAAACAACTCGGGAACACTACCACATTTTACTCACTTTGGTATTTTCTTACAGAAAGTAAAGTAAAAGACGGACACCTGAATGTATTGTCAACGTTTCCGTTCATAAACTTGTCCGATCTGTCCAACCGTGACTTTGCCACCTCGCTTGATTATTTTGGTGGTGTTACATTATGTCAAGGTGTACCAAGCCCATAAATATTGGCTAATGACAGGAAATTTTCCTAAAATAGTTTCACCGGAATCCTAAAAAAAACATGTCTTAGCGTAAACATACCACATCAATACGATGGGATCGTTCATAGCGTGTTTGCTATTAACACAGTCGCTTAAAGTCCTAGGTATAGCCATACCATCTCTAACGTGGTAAGGAATTTCAGTATTCTAGCATGAATTTATCAGTGTTCTGGCCGGTCGTGACCATTTAAACAAAAATGAGCCGTATAGGTAACTCCAGTTCGTTGACTTTGGCCTAGTGTTACCTCAAATATATAACAGTCTTGCCTGCTTTAATTGCGAGAATTACGTTTATTTTACAAAATCTGCCAATCCCTTCCAGGCCAAATAAACCTTTGTTTGTGACAAACTGAAAACGTGTTAGCTTTTCAGCAAATAACAGCTGACGTCAGACAGCATGGTTCCACAGAAATGTTAAGTTATGAGTTGTTTTCTGTTAACGAGCTTCAGTTGTTAGAGCCGATTGAAATAATTAGCAAACGAGGTTGTAAGGTCAATGGCCGTTGCGTCTTATGTGCGGCACCCCTGGATATATTCTGGTGCGTTAATACTTTAGAAATGACACAAACTCTCAGAAAATACGATGTGTCACCTCACAAGTCAACAGATCGTCAGTAAATATCAGTTTTAACATCGTGCCCTCACACAAAAAAATGTAAATACCCTTAAACCGTCGGCGTTCAATCTTTCTCGTCTTAAAATGTTATCAGTGATATTGATCGCGTAGGGCGTGTCCTTTACTATGAGCTTGTAATTGGCGTCTCTGCACAAGTCACGCGGGAAGCCGTTAAACAAGTAAACTGTCAATAACAGTATGCTGAAAACGGAAACGGGCCTCTGTGTGTCAAGTGCAACAAGGAGGGGGGGTCGGGGGGGGGGGGGCGACAAAATTGTTCTCAATCGTGGCGTCTTTAAATCTACATACATACATTAAATTTAAGGATTCTTCTGAATATACTCTGGCCGTGAGGAACATATTGGGTCAATTTTGCTTGCTAATTGGCTCTGTAGGTAAGCCAAGACTCGCGGAGTTCGTCGAATGGCATTTGCGACGTGTGAGCGATGGTTACACATATAAAACTGCGTTTATTCAGGGGCTATTTAAACAGTAATTAAAATAACATGAGGATGGCTTGTTTGGTATTTTTGGCGTCGGTTTCTGGGATTTGCGGAAGATGGCGCCCAAACTTCGACTGTTTATATGTTTATATTAGCAGTAGGTGCAAGTACCTTGCTTTGGTAATATGTTGATATAAAGATACAAATACACTAAATATATCGTTTGGATCAGTTATGATTTTATTCATATGGTTGTGCAATCATCATTTGGGCTCTTTGGATTCCCTGGATCGTCGCAAACATGATGCGGTGTCAATGTCAGCGGATCGTAAGACGTGCCACAACTGGACTGAAGTCGACCGAGGGGGGGGGGTACTTTTTGGGGTAAAAAAAAAGACATTTGTTGAAATCAATTTTGAGAGCGCCTCGGGCGCTCATTAAGATAGCTACAGGGGTTCGCTTTGTGCTAGTCATAAACCACATGTATGCCGGACGTGGGGAGTGTTTTGACAGGGAGGGGTTCCTGTGGTCTTACCACTACTGTCGTCATGTGTATGTAGGCCCTAATGTAGAAATATAACATGGTGTCTGTAGCCACGAGACATGTTCATAGGCCTACTTTGAATTAATAATCGTAGTGTTACCACAGACTTTCTTGGTAAGAGACCTCAAACGCACTGAAAGACCCTTGGTCAGGACAGCGGACAATAAATATCGTTAACATTGTATAGCCACGGGTAAAGCAACAATGTCTACTTCAATGCAATATGTCAGCCTAAGTATAGAATATACAATCCACCTGATCTACTGATGTCGAGATTAACACTCACAGTTGACAAGTTGCTGGGCAGAGAACGAATGTAGGGGCGGATTCAGGATTTCATAACAGGGGTGCAGATACTGGAGAAGTAATATACACCACCCACCCACGGTGTAGATGGTGGGAAAATGTAGGCTACAATGGCGCAGTTCTGTAGAGTTTAAGTACATCGTGATGCCGAATCCGCCTCTGGAATGTTTACTGCATAGATGTGTGAAAGAGAACCGGCCATGGTATCCTTTTTGTCGGTTGAGCAACATGCAGGCTTTCTTTGTTATTTAAACTGCAATTATGCGAAGGTCTAGAATGCTAGTCCAATCTTACCTGACTGTCACACGAAACAACATCGGAATTTATAGTCAGTGTACACAATGGTTTACAAACAGAGAGCCGGCACAAATAGGGTTTCGGAACAAATGTTGGCATTAACAGAGATTTTCTGTGAATATATAAATACCATAATATCAATATATATATATATATATATATATATATATATATATATATATATATATATATATTTATATACATGGATGCCGACTAAAATCGAACCCTTGACTTCCGATTGCCGATCATTTGCTTTCGGAAGATCATGGGTTCAATTCCCATCGGCGTTGAACCGAGCAGACAGACAAACAAGTGTGGTAGGGGGATGTATGGATAGTAAAAGCAACAGAATACAAAGAGCTCCATAATGTTAACAGATAAATGCCCAGCGAGACTTAAAAGTAACTGTTTTCAAACGAATCACTATTGCCTAAGTGAGGACGCAACCCACACAAACCCTTTACAGAAGAGAATATCGAGGTAAATTACTTGGTCCAGCGGAGCTTTTGGGCAACAAAACCCGAAACAACACCATATACGTTGCCTTCAGGGGCCTGTAACAGTAATACCAATGTTTGTGTTGACGTAAATATATAAGACAGATATATTTTAAGAAACCAGCTTCTGCTGGAAAACAAATTTGGTGCTTTGGATAACATGAGAAATATCTGCTTATACAATTTATTAGTGCAAAAATACTATTCATGTGACTAATATTTATATATTTACCAGTTTGCATAGAAAAATCTGATAAAATTTATAAGAACTCTCTCTCTCTCTCTCTCTCTCTCTCTCTCTCTCTCTCTCCCTCTCTGTCTGTCTGTCTGTCTCTCTCTCTCACTCTGAATTTCATTACGACGCTTAAACACCTCTCTCTCTCTCTTTCTCTCTCTCTCTCTCTCTCTCTCTCTCTCTCCAATGCACTTATAAAAGAAAGCAAAGTTATATGGGGTCAAGTCTTGTCAGAGAGAGAGAGAGAGAGAGAGAGAGAGAGAGAGAGAAAGAGAGAGAGAGAGAGAGAGAAAGAGAGAGAGAGAGAGAGAGAGAGAGAGAGAAAGAAAGAGAAGAGAGAGAGAGAGAGTTGGTTGAGTATATTTGTAGCTTTTAAGAGATATTTTTAAAAGCAAAGTCGACATAAAGCGGTGATGTAGATTTCCAAGGTGTGTATAATCCATTGTTACGATGCATTTAAATATATATATGTATTTTTAATATACGTGACAAAGACAAACAACCAAGAATCAACTTAATGAGACTTTACGCATACATTTAACATACCGCAATAGACTAAGTGTAATGAGGCGCCTTTAACATCAAGTCGCCTTACTTAAATAATTACTCCGTCCCCGCCCCCTACCTCATCAGCCGAGGCAAGAAGGCGGGCAGTTTTAGAAAAAAAAAACAATAATATTTTTTGACGGATTGGGACAATTGACGACCGCGCGTAGCAGACCTTTCAAACGACACTAAGAATTGTACCTGGCATTATACGTATATTTTTAACACTATAAATATGTCCGATAGTTTTGCTGTCTTCGAGAATACATTGAATGTAAGGAAAGGCTTTGGACGTAAATTTCGGTATATATATATATATATATATATATATAATGAGCACCCCTGCCATTATGAGGCCCCCCTAGGATTTTTTAGATATTCTATCTTTGAGAAAATGGAAGGGATGAGCCATTCTTATAAAAAACACCGGCAGTTTTTACGGTTACCTTTTTTTTTTTGCCACCTCACTTGATGATTTTGATGAAAAATTATGAAATTATGTCAGGGTGTTCAAAGCCCATATATATATATTTGCTTAGGAAAGAAAGTTTCCCCTAAATTAGCGACTAATGGTTTCCCAAGAAATCCCCAAAAAGGTAAAAACTTATCCTGGAACAGCACATAGAATGCGCTTTTGGGGGAATAACAATATTTTATAAATTAAATTTTAAGAGCGCCCGGGGCACTCATTACGTCAAGCTTTCTCAAACACTACTTCACTTCTGTGGCTTTGTAATTTATTAAAAACCATTTGTTGATCATCAGTGTTACAGTCTAACCGTATGTTTACCTTCTATATAAACCATTGTTTTCCAGAAAATTTCAAGGAGTGAGTTAATTTTAAACTTGTCTTCACATATTAACTATTTATAATTTCTAAATCGGAAATACCAATATTGCCCATTTTATAACACTATTTGTGTGTGGATGGTCAGTTTATTGTGGATGAGGTCAAGTATACGCGAGTGGATGAGACGCCTGTATAATTAGATAATCGATTAGATTAACATAACGTCATACATATTTCGGGAACAATGGAAACCAAAAATCTGCATTCTGAAGAATGCAAGCCTCACTCATGTGGCCTCCCTATTATGGGATGTCCCAAAACCGTGTTTGCATTCATTTATTTGGCCCATTTTCCTTCGTAAGTGACTCTACATTTGTCAATATTTCTTAATGACGTTCCAGAGTCCGGTATGTGTGCCAGGATCCACACCAAAATCTAATCCTTTCTTGCCCATTCTCTAAATCCTCTGAATATTTCATGAGAATCCATTCATGATTTTGAGATTTATGTTGTGAACAGACACAAGAGCAAACACACACGAACGGGCAAGAAAGCACAGCTATCTAGGGGAAGCAATAAAAAAATTGACACGATAGAGAGGAAGTGAATGCGATGTGGAAACCATGTTGATTTGTTGCCGGTGAGGGTAACCAGTGCGTTTGGTGTCTCTATATACAGTCCTCATTTCGGCTCATTAGTATTGATAGGTCAGCAAATTGCAGGACAGAGACACAATCACCCTGTCAACATCATCTCCATTATCTGCCATGACCACAGAGACAATATGCTATTTTTAGATCGTGTCATCAAGTGATTGATACACAAATGTATCATACATACTGTACTTCTGTGTGTTGGGCTTAGTGTGACAGGTCCATACACAAAATGTCTACAGAATAAGCAAACAGACTAATGTGCTATATGATGTCATATCACGACCGCCAGGTGGCAATTTCGGTTGAAAGACTATGAAAAATTATTATACAGGAATGGGCCTCGCACCTATACAAGAAGCCGTGTACTGGTTATTTCTAAACTGATGCTCAATAATATATGAACTTTTACTTTTCAATAAAATTAAGCAGCATGAATCAAAGTGCACTCAGAGAGCGAATACCTCCGCAAGCCTTTCAGTTATGTACTTGTAGTTTTTTTTTTTTTTTTGTTTACCAACATTTTCGCATGTACTGTGTTAACTTACAGCTCGCATATCCGTCACAGAGACGTTATAAATATTAAGAAATGCAGAAAAATATTTACTCTTCATTAACATAAGCGCGGGTTAGCCAGGTATCACACTACTTATACACTGAGGCCAAGTGAATAGTTGTCTTTAACAAACATGATGTAGCAGTGATTGACTTTAAGAAACATGCATTCGGTGAGGCCATCCCTGTCACTAGCTTGGACTTTGAGATACATTAGACGTTAACCGTTCGTATAGTGTGCCCCGGTAGATAAACACAAAACGAACAAAGACATAGCAGCACGGGCGACGTCACGCGAGGTGTAACTCGGGCCGTTTGAACTCGGGTCGCTAAGAGACTGATTGCTCATGTGACGTCGTTTTCAATCGGGACTCAATGAACTCGGCCAGATCCATTACGGCGCTTAGTGCATGGCAGCGTTGCTCTGGAGATTTATACCCCCATACCGCAGATGAGGACTTTCTTTTATCTAAATGTCTATGCTTTCATAAATCACTTTGTTAATCGGATTTACCTGAGCTGCCAACGTGTTTCTTAACAGACCAAAGCCTGCGCCGTAATTTAATTATGTTTGTGCAAGCATGGCCCCGTGTGATGTTAACCTTAATGTTAACTCCTTTTGGAAGGATCTACAAGTATAGGTTCTATTTTCATATTAAAGGTACATGCATCAAGAAAATATTCTCGATGGTATATGATATAGAAAGATAAAGGAACAAAATAATTGCAAATAGACATAAACCTGGTATAGACACGTATATATCTCTCCACACATCCTTGTTTTTTTTTTTCAGTTTTTTTTTTATAGGTCCATGGTGTTTTAAGAAGGTTTATCTAAGTTTAATACATGTCAATCTATAGAATTCCATTTTCGGTTTCAGAATACATGACCGGACAGTAATATACGAATATCCTTGCGTCAAATAGGCTCCCTATACGGCACCTCCCCGCCCCCCCCCCCCCCCCCCCCCCTAGATGGGTCGTAGCAACGAGGAATCAACCCCCGAAAGGCGCACTCGCTGATGAGTAAAATAAGACCATGAAACAGTCTTCCCATTCAGCCCGCCACAATGCTATGGATGGGGGCCGGCAATAAAACATCTCATTGCTCAATGGCCGAGGTTCGAACTCACGACCTACCCTCTCCTCCCCCTATTCTCGTTATATCATCATCACCTATAAACGATCGATGCAATGTATCTGTTATTTTTTCATTTTAACAAGATCTCCAAATATTCGTAGATAATTATATTTTTTTTTTATTTTGTTGGCAATAGATGGAAAACTGATATTGAGAAACAGCAAATATGGTGATTGTTTCTGTTGATGATAGAGAATACAATTCAAGGATTACCCTAAAACTGTAGGTTGCAAAAGACGCACATTAAAAAAAGATGACAGAAGATGCAGGTGATGTTTTGCTTCCTCCCATGCGTCATGTCAGAAGTTCAGAGAGAGTTGTTGGAGTAGAAAAATATGCAAGTTTAGCTGACACAAATACGTGTGAAAGGTTTCGTCATGTCTAAATATTGATGTTTTTACGTCTGTGGATGTGTCACTCGCGTATTTTAAAAATTTTCTCATATTCTGAAGAGTATAAAAATAAAAGTAAATCATTATATCATTAATGTTTAATGAAGAAGTAGCCGATTTCAGTTGAATCCATTTCAAAATATCATGGCTGGGTCAAATGTTGAGTGTTATATATCAGTGATTAGGCATACCAACTCCAAAGCAGGACCCCTTCTTCTGAAACATATATTGACACTTTACAAGGTCAAGTTCATCAGGGTCAAGGTCTTATTTTTTCTAACTTATTCGACGACTTGCTGGAAACAATCTGTGTATCAAATTTCAAAGAAAATATGTATGCAGTTCTTTATAGATAATGAGTTTAAGAAACTCAAATATTTTCGAAGGTTAGACCGTGAAAGCCAAGGCCAAGGTCACCAGTCGCAAAAACAAGAGCCGCACTTTAAATAAGCTTCTTCCGTACACCAATATTTATGCACGTTTCTAAGTTTGATAAAGATCAGCATGTGAAATGTTATTTAGCTGTCTCGCTCACAAGAAAACTTCATTCGTATTACTGATGGCTTCCCGTGCAAGTTTATGTCTACTGTGTATAGGCATAAGGAAATTATTTCAGAATGCCATCTTGGCAGGTACTTTTATATTTCCAGGAAGGAACACTGTATTTTCTGTGGATCTAACAAGTTTAGTAAAACTAAAGCCCCTAAGAAAACTTAAGAAAAAAATGTATTTTTTTCATTGAAATTCCATATTTAAGTATCTTACAAACAAAGAGATAAACATGTAGTACTGAGCTAAAATCAGTATGTTGTTATAAAATAAATATACTTCCCTGGCTGCGTATATTATATATTTAGGTCAGATCGGTGGCTGGCAGGACAAGGTTCTTGTGTTTTAACCCCAGGTTACCACAAAGAAACACTGTCCTTCCCGTGATATGAATTCAACTATGACATCATCACTCACACTAAATTATAACGTCAATGGAGCGTGCACGTAAGTAATGACACAGCCTGATTCATAGCTCAAATATATCACAAAACTATCCAACTACGAGAAAGTTTGAATAATGTATGATCGTTAAGTTGTATTATCATGGAGATACGACACTAAGAAACCATGACACACTCTAATCTGTGTAAATCCACGCTACAAGGAAGTTTATTGATTACTGTTACAGCTAGAATATTTTATTTGGTGAGAAAACTAATATTGACTATGTATACTACAAAATCAATTATTAAGGTACCTTTTTTACAAAAAGCTTGTTACATTTATAAAATAATGAGATGAATCGTATTTTTGCCTTGACAAGCATGTAAATAATATTTGTAGTTTGGCTTTTTACCACCTGCGTAATATAGCTAGGATAAAGGGTTTCCTAACTCAAGATTCACTAATAACATTAATGCATGCGTTCATCAGTTCAAGGATTGACTGTTCCAACTCTGTGCTATGTGGTCTTCCTAGCAAGTTACTGGACTGCGGCTACAGAGAGTGCAGAATGCAGCTGCTAGGCTTGTAACTGGTGCCAAGAAGCGCGACCACATATAACACCAACACTTAAAGAACTCCATTGGCTCCCGGTGCGACAGTGCATTGATTTTAAAATATTATTATTAGTATACAAAGCCAGAAATGGTCAATCGCCTATTTACATTAGGAACCTCTTAACCTTTTATGTTCCAGTCAGGCAGCTTGGGTCATCTGACCAAGGGCTTTTAGTGATCCCTAAATTATAAAGCACGAAGTGAGATGTGTCGGTCAAGAGCTCTCTCAGCTGTGGCACCAAGGTTGTGGAATGAACTTCCGCACTCAATCAGAGCTTCACCATCTTTAGCTTCTTTTAAAAGAAATCTTAAAACTTACCTTTTTATATTAGCTTTTGGTAGTTTTTAGAAATTAGGGTTTTCTTTAAGGAATCTTTGCTTTAGTAGGAATCTACATTTTATGTTTTAGTAAAACTGTGCTTTGTGTCTTGTAAAGCGCTTTTGATAATTTTTTTGTTGAATTAGCGCTATGTAAATTAAATATATTATATATTATTATTATTATTATTTTCAAGAATCGGAAGAAGAATAAGACCTACAAACAGTTGGTTTCTAAGTCACCACGCGCATCAATTTTGACGCCCCCGCCGCATCAACTATTTCATTTTTATTTCCAGCAGAAATTTTCCGATTTTGAGTTGCAGCCGCTCGGAGATTTTTATTCAAGAAGATGAAATAATAATGATACTCATATTATGTTGTGTATTTCTTGTTTAGACAATCAGTCCTGGTATAATCATGCTGTACCCTTATCCTATATACAATATATATCGAAAACTTAAATAACTGTAATATAAAAATGAACAAAGTACCATCCCGCGCCGATTTCTGAAGAAAAGGTGCCAGGGAAACATATTATTTTGTTTCTCTGAGGTGATATGTTTTAAAATATCTTGAAATTCTGGAAAATCATTCGGTAAACCTGGATGTCATCTATAATAAAAGTATTCCGAGATAACGCAACATCCGGGTTGAATGAAGTCCTGCTTTAGATTTTAGTACCTCATTTTTGGTGAAAATACTAGTTATGGGAGAGCAACATTTATATTTAGTATATATTTTATTTGACTAATTCATCTTGACCGTTTTATGTATTATGTGCTTTATTTAAATTTGAGACCAGCAGCATTACATACACAAGGTCTGGAGCACGTGGGCAGAATCTGACAATTGTTTTCTCCTTATATATCAAAGTTTGGAAGCATGGTTTGTGTGTGATTGGATCTTTAATAAAGTCAGGCAATATATGATTATCCCTGGTAAAGTAAATGCATACGAAAGATAAGAGACTTTGAACCATCTTAGCAAATTTCCCTTTAATTCGTCCTTAAAAGAGAGCTGCGATGAAATATAATGAGTAATCAAGAGCCATTAACGCATACACGATGTATTTAAGGTGATACCAAAGAAATAATTTTTTTCTTCGCATTCAAATGCTGGTATATTTTTATTTATGCAATGTGTTTATTGATGTTTAATGGTACAAGGACTGTATCTGTAAGGAGTAATTATGGTAATTAAATATTCATAACGAGACAGTCAGGGTATGTGATTAATGACCGTTATATGCACCATGGATGTCACTGCAAGTTGTTTGATAGGACTTTAATGTTCTGTGAACTGATGGAATGCATTTTGCCTTTAAACGCTCATCGACAATACGGGGAAAAAGGTCGTCTGCTTTAAGACCGCATGTCGTCTGCTTTGAACCGTCGTCTGCGTTAATTATGTCAAATACGCTAATGAAGTTTTAGTCATGCTGATCGAACCCCAATACATGCATTGGCTTTAGGTTTCCAATGATAAACGAATATAACAATAAGGATTATGGGAAATATAGTCCCCCCCCCCCCTGGAATCATGCATAATTTTCGGCAAAAACATAATATGTATAAATCGAAATAAAATCCCTCTCTTTGAGCATAGATAACAAAAGAATCCGTTCCATGTCAAGGTTCCTATATTTTTATGAAATTGCCGTATATTTCGGATTATTGATGGTGCCTGTATGGTTCATCTTTTATAGAATCATTTAAATACACAAATATAAATGTATATATATATATATATTTATATATATGCGCATATATGACAATTATATATATATATATATATATATATATATATATATATACAGTCATACTAACGTGATTATATTATATATATATATGTAAATATATATATTTATATATATATATATATATATATATATATATATATATATATAATCAGATTTACTTGTGTGATAAACCAAAATTAACTACTCACATCGACACTTATAGTAACCTAGGCCGACATGAAGGTATATAAGACACATTAAACACGTATTGCACAAATCTGGGCTCCAGGACATGGACTATTCAAAGAAGATCACCAGAGGGGGCGGGGTTCAATTACAGCACATCTTCAGCGCATCGCATCAATCAAACTAGTACTGACTGCACCATACATACGTCTTTTACATTGTTAGCATGTACCTGGACATGCGGAAACCAACATACCGAGAGCTGCGAATAAGCGGATTTATTATTTAATTGTCTGTTTTACGCTTGTTATTAAAGGTTTTCCGCGTTTCAGCCGTTTCTCGGATGCATTAAAATACGCAGAAAGGATGATTTACGAAAAAGCTTTTTTTTCAACGATACATTTATTGATTAGTGTGTCAATTTGATATCAGTACTAGTATGATTGATGCAATGCGCTGAAGATGTGCTGTCATTGAACCCCGTTTATTCGACTTTTATGGCGGGTTGCCCAGGTCCCCCCCCCCCCCACTTTCCAACGAACACACCTTTTCCGAAATTCTAGCTAAGTGTATCTCAAAGTTTTTCTCATTAGTCTTTCTGAGTGGGACCCCCCCCCCCCTCCCAATTAAAAAAAAAACTGGATCCGCCCCTGGATGTAGCAGATGAAGAATGATGGACAGAGACTATCAGTCGGAGAGTCAGAGACTATTATACATTTAGACAGGGACACAATCTATCTTTGAACCATCTCTCTCTCTCTCTCTCTCTCTCTCTCTATATATATATATATATATATATATATATATATATATATATATATATATATATATATATATGTGTGTGTCAACATCCCTCCTTTATAGGCAAGGTATGTGTGGAGGCAATAAGAAAACAGGACGTTTTACGTGTTATAAATATTCATTAAATTCCGGGTACAGTTCTTAGAGGTTTGCTGTAAGGTCTGTTACGCATGGTCCATACAATAACGCAATCGTCACCTTTCCCAACTCGCCAAATTGTGTTATTTATTGCAAACCTGCCGCCTAATTGCCTTGGCTGATGAGGTAGGGGGCGGGGACGGAGTAATTATTTAAGTAGAGGCACCTTGATATTAAATACTCGTTACCAAGCAAAGTCTATAGGGCCATGTTAAAAAATATGTGTAAAGTCTCATTAAGGTCTATGTTATATATTTCTTATAAAAAAATTTGAACTAAATACAATGTAAAAATGAATTATGCACACACAAGAAATCCTCATCCTGTCTCTACGTCGACTTTGCTTTCAAAACGTCCTCTTAAAATCGACATATATACTCGACCTGACATTATAATGTAATATTGCATGGAAAACCAAGTTCTATGCAAATTCTGCAGTGTAGTTTGGTTATACTTAAAGGAAATAAACAAAATATTTTAGTAAATGTGCCGTACCATCTGTGTTATTAATAATTAATCCTGTGTATGTCTTTCTATATATGATGCTTCCAAATGCCACTGTTCTCTTTCTAATAAGTGTTATATATTTTGGCTCTGTTTGTATCTCTGTCCTTTACGTTATGCTTATATAAAAATGATTCTTTCATCCAAACGGATATTGTGAAGTTGAATAATATATATTTCTATTTATACCGGTGGGGAAGGATTACAATGATATCAGAATTATTACACAACAATATCGTTTTCGCTTTGTACGAATTATATATACAGCTAAGCAGAATGGCAGAAAAAGCAGCCTGCGTTCTGTACCATTCTGATTTGCTGTAATAAAATGGCACAAGGATTTGAATACTCTATTCTCACATACGGATATTCCTTTTTACTTTCATTTTCTCCATTTAGGAGTAAACGGTTTCGTCGTTAGTTTATTGATTGGTTGTTAGTTAAGGACACATAGGTGAACCCCCCCTCCCCACCCCCCCACCCCCCGGCGGGTCGCTTCTCACTGCCCCTCTTTGTAGGGATTCAATACGTATGTATTTTCTTGACATAGACAAATACTACCGGTCGTAATTACGCTTTTCTCTCACTGTTTTTCATGAGTACATACATTTTGAATCCCTTTTTTGGTAAATTATTTTGACCCCTCTGCCTTGTTCACACACAGATAAAACTAAATGCGGCATGCGTATATACGCGTTCAAATATTAGCTCGTAGACTACACAACCTATTTTAAACTTTGCCATAAATAACCAACTACATGGTTGGATCACAGGTCAGCTCTGGAACAAAGGCGGCCGAGGATACCAGCGAATGGCCCTATCCCTCGGCCGGGATAAAGATGTCCCCCATCTGTCAATGGTATAGAAGCCTTTAAATTTAATATAAAGCAGTGGGACCTGTCTGCAAGACCACCTTTCTTCAAAGAAAGGGGTACGTCGGAGCCCCATACCTCAGAGGTTATGGGTAACAGAGACATTATTTCAGGTTTTGAAGGAGACTTTTTATGGGCCTCCCTGCATATTAAGAAAGAAGATTCTAGGTCCAGTTGTTACAATGCGTGCCCTGTTAACAGATGACTGCATCTTTTTAAGTATCAAAAATAGAGAAATAAAATCGTAAAAAATCGAAAAAATACAGGTGGCGCCACAAGTCTGCAGAAACTGATGAAACACTCCATGATCAATATCCATGCAAAAAATGATGGTGATCAATGCATAAGTTCTTCAGATACTTGAGCTTTTGTATCAAATTTTCCATTATTCTGGGGCGTATTTCGGAACCCCATAGCCCTGAGGTTATGGGTAACAGAGACCTAATTTCAGGTTTCCAAGGAGATTTTTATGGACCTCCCAGGATGTTTAGTTATAAGATTCTAGGTCTAGTGGTTACGATTTGTACCTGGTCAAAAGGAAGGACATACGGACAGACAGACGCCGGACAAAGGGTGATCGCTATAGCTCAGATGACTTTCAGTCAGTTGAGCTAAAAAATGGGAACAACATTTATGAACATAACGTTGAGGAAAGAGTTCAAACTAAGTGAACACATTCTCTGATGTAAACGCCTAATTATCATAAGGTTAAGATATTGGATCTATTATTCCTTGTTTTGTTTACTGTGGTTTTGTTAGCGGGTTTTAATCTTTGCGCTATATTAAGAACACGTGTTATTTCATACAACCAAGACAATGTAAGACACCCCCCCCCCCCCGGTTTTGAAGTATGATTGTTATCAGCTCTGTTTGTTCTTCATGCATAGCGGTCTACTTCTTCTTAATCATCGCAGTAATTGTTGCTTAGCAATTTCAACATCTGCTTTATATGTCATACAATGCATGCTTTTTCATATTATGTTATATTTCATATTTATATCACACTCATGATCACTTTGCATGTCATAGTTTAATATTTTCATGATTATTATCACATCTCGCTGTATACTACGTTGCATGTCAAAGTAATATATTTTCATGTTTAATATCACATCTTGCAGCATAATTTTATCTTAAACCACTTTTATTATGTGTGATTGCATCCATATGTGTTTTTACATTGTATAAACTGTATAGCCCAACAGGGCCCTGTGGCAGATCAGACAATCTTGTCTGAACGAGCTACCCTGTATAAATATGTTTAAATAATCTGAGTAAGATGTCGAAAAAAAGTGCCTAGGTGCAGTGCCATTGCATCATGAACCGTGATTAGTCCCGGTTAATCACGTATATTGTTTACACCGTGCGGTTACAGTACTTATGCAGTCGCCCGTAGAATATACACGGTCGTCCAGAGCTTGTTAGGTTTGAAGTAGGTTGGGCTTCAAACCTATATTTTATATAATCGTTTAAAAATTGTAATGATTTGATTTAAAATGAATTACCGTTACCTACTGATTTGAGCGAAAATTCGAACTGCGCTAATGCTGTAAATAAAAAAGCGCGAAAATTCAGACTCGCCAAATTATCAACTTCCACAGTATACGGTAATGAGAACTGCACTCACATACGAAGCTAAAAAGTTTGTCGAAGACGCGTATAAAGATTTAAAATAGCCATACTGGCTACAAAGATTTGCAAACAAAGTCCTTAGCACTAGATGAATTCGGCTGCAGCTCTAACAGAAAAACCCGTACCGACAGTATGAGAAAACCTGTAATAATCATGCTTGGTACCGCTCCGGGTAATAAAACCCTCCTCAACTCAGACACCGGGTCTCTATATAGCCACGGTTTATGGTTTCATGGCCTTATGAGGTTTCACCTGCGCGTTGGAGCTCCCTGTCTGGGAGCCAGTGCTCAGGATATCATGAACTGTACACTGTATACAAGCGCTCCTGTTAAAATGTTGTTTTTTTTTACTCACCGATTGAAGTTTGAAGCAAGGTGGTTATATTTTATATATTTATCCATTCCTGTCTGTCCTTCGTTCGTAGAGACCTGGACAGTGGAAGGGTTAAAAGGTGGGCGCTCTGCGTTGGTTCGATCCCGGCGTGACTTGGTTATTAGGTTGTAGTGGCCCGTCCAAGATCGATGGTATTCACCGCGTCCTACGGTTTCCACCACCCCCACAGGCTTTCGAATGCCACCATCTGGGCTAAGGAGTGCCTACATCATCTAGCATCATCAACCAAAGTTGTACAATCCATGGAAAAACAAAAGCATTTGTACATTTAAGCCAAAGATGTGGCCATTTCCCTTTTCTTAAGCCAGCGGTGGTGGCGGTGTGCGCTCGTTGACTCCAACTCTATGCCATAAGACTTGGCCGTGTGAGAAGCCGTCATACACTAAAGGATAATAGGGAACGATTCCTGAAAGAGGTTAATAAAAACTAATTTTTTCTCACCGACTAAAACCTCAATTCTTCACGTTTTCTGTACTGTTTCAAACACGTTCTAGCCTCTTAGCCCACAGCAGTGAATGAAAAAAAGTAGCTCTTTTATTTACAAAGAAACCAAAATCAATAAAGATTTCATGATGTGCATTACATTTTGAAAACCTTAGGTTTATATAATATAAACATACGCGTGAGTGAACTATTCACACTCAAATGCAATTGTATGTAGGGCTGAGCTTCAGTGGATGATACCGGATCTTAGAGGTGTGGGTGGGGGTGTGTGGGGAGGGGGAGGGTTGGGTCAACACGCTGCCGTAACTATTGCAAGCAGAAGATAAGATAAGAGATCCGGCATTACATTTCGATATCAAAAGTATAGTATTCCATTTCCCAGATTTTCTGGTCGTAAATTTGAGGGCGCGCGCCTATTGCGTCCCAAATAACTTTTCCTCCCTAAATATATTCAGGGGTCGTACTTGTGAATATCTTCTCTGTAGCGTGTGCTTATACACGTGTATGTAAGTATACCAATTCAAGATAGGCTTATCTTGCTGATATCATATCACCATACGGATACCTGCCGTCTATTGTAATACATGGCGTGGGACAACAATGCTCGGAGCTCCAAGTTCAATCACAGTTACGTAATAAATCTCACATATCAATATTATATAGACACGGGTCGCTATTCTTCGTCAAGTTGTTTTGATCATGAAGTTACAGCACGTACAGACGGACACGGACACACCATGTATTGTTTGGTATGTCTTATTAATCGGTGTCATAACGCTATAAACATCAACATTGCATAGAACATTACACATGTCACAGCGCACACTGTTGAAACTTACACATCGATTGAACAGAGACATCCATAAAAAAGGATAGTTGGTTCATTTAGTCCAAAGTCCCTCTTGAGTGAAGTAACGGTGAGGTCTATGGTTAATACTTTCTCCGGGAATGTATTGGTATATATATATGTTTCTGATGGTATACAAGCACACTAAGTTCTAAGTTAATTATTTCTTTCTTTTGTAAATAAAATTAATTGAGGATATGCCATAAGTGTTAAGTGTCCATTTTAAAATTTACACAATAACTTTTAGCAAGTTGGAAGAACATTGATATATAGGACTTTCAAAATATGCAGATATGGCGGATTTCGGAGGTGGGGGGGGGGGCGGTTGCACAGTTCTAGTTATGATGATTTTAAAAGGTGATACATATAATAAAACCCGCATAAAAGGGTAGCCCGGTTGTTATTAATTGGGACACGTAGAAATTGAAAATAAGCATAATTCAATGCCGTTTGGGATTTATGTTACATAAGACAGAGGCATCGGTGAATCAAATAACTTTCAATATATGTACCCGAACACAATTTGTCCAGTTTCAAGGATTGGCTATAACTTATAATTATGTATAAATAACAAAAATAATTAACTCACCATTGTAGTAAATCTCTCCCATATTTGTTGTAAAGCAGCTTTGTTTTAATCCATCTAAAAATATAACTTGGATTACATTCCCTAATTCAGGACGGGTTGATACGTTCCCAGCTTGCGCAGCGTAAATCCACTGCCCGCTCTCTGTCTGTGAACAACAGAGAGCGTCAAGCTTTCTCGTGTGTGGATGAGGCGAGAGTTGGAGAATTGCCTATGCTTTAAGGGATGTGGATCCGCTTTTGTACGCTGACCTCACGGTCTCCGCTCCCGTATCTTTCAAGTATGCGCTTACTGCTTTATTGAAGACGTGGGAAGGTCCAGGAGCTATTCATGGTCTATACCGCCACAGAAAAGTCTACAATGCAAAGAGGTCCCCACATTGTAAGGAATTGATACGGGTTGATAGTGAATGCGCTGTTGGAATGTGCACTCGATACAAACCCACTCTCTGCGGATGTGTACAGTGATGCTGATATAGGGTACTCGATGTCAGTAAATGTGTATATATGGTCAAACATGGAAAGTTTTGCTTGTATGTAATTTTATGTAACAGGGAACCCTAATAAAGTAAAACACAGGGCTTATAATTTGTATGTGCATATGCTCGACACATATAAAATATCTTTTTTTTAACGAAAAGTCAAACACGTTATATGTGTTAATATTGGCAATGTATTATCTCAAAACTTTGAAATGTGTTGAGCAACGTTTTGTATGTAGGTGTCCCCTAAAATAAACAGTCTATATTGGTCTGTGGTTTGCACAGGACACGTTCACTGACGAGTACGTGGTTGATACCGGACAAAAAATGTTCATCCGGTGTAACAATTTCAAGCTTCCCCCGTGTCAAGTCCCCCCCCCCCCCCCCATCTGAAATAGTTTTTTTATTAATCTTTGATATTTCAGAATTTTATCTCAGGTTACCAACGCACTGGTTAGATCACGCACCCGGCTTTTTGCTAAACTAGCAGGGTTTGTGTCTGCATATCCTGTTCCGGCGTACAAACAAACCCTATTTGACTTACTTTTTGCCTTCAACGGTGTATCTACTGCAATAGTCCATGCAGGTAGTTCTTTCCCGTTCGTGAGGTTGTGTGTGTGTGTGTGTGTGTGTGTGTGTGTGTGTGTGTGTGTGTGTTCACAGCATAACTCAAGCAGTGATGAATGGAATCCCATGACATTTATAGGGCACCTCGTGAATCGACAACGAAGAATCAATTAGATTTTGGTGTGGACCCGGTTCATGTTGTGGATCCAGGAAAGACTACCAGGAATAGTCACAGATGTTCAGTCACATTAACACGATTGAACATGGGAATTTGAGCCGAATATGTGAATGCATACACGTGTTGCCGAATACCCCACATTAAGGACCGAAGACATGGCATTCCTAAGAATGCATGCTTCCAGTCTGGTTATTAAGATAACGGTATGAATTTACAACTCACAATATGTTTGTTGATTATCACAGGAATGCTTATATCTGATTTCATAAATTTCTTCGTAACAGTACAATAAGAAAACTTCGAACCATCTTGCCGAGGTGTAATAATTATCTGAAACATAACCGCTAGAAAATGTTTTAATTTTTTAAAACATCTGTACAAATGTTTAACGCAGTAGCATGTCACAAAGAAATATTATGATTATAATTTCAATGATAAACAGAAATCTGCATATTAAAGGGTGCAAGCCTCCACCATAGGGGAGAGTCGGTTTTTGGGATTTTCAAAAAAAAACGTGTTTGCATTCACTTATTTAGCCCATATTCCCAGGTTTAATCGTGCATTGAAAAAGCTCAAGAATGCGGATCATGTGCCGGGTCAGACCAAAATCTATTCAAGTCTTCCTTGGCCAATAAAACCCTTAAAATTTTATGAGTTCCCAGTTTGATTGTGAACAAACATACACACCAACATACACGCAAACACACACATGAACAGGGGTGAATCCGTTACCATAAGTTTAATATTCCTGTAATAATAATTATTATTATTCTAAATGGTTCATGTAGTGGTATGGTAGTATAGAGAAATAAAAAAAAATAAATAATGCCACCGGGGATAATTTTAAATCGATTCTTCCTTAACCCCCCGGTAACACCGGAAAGTGAATTAAAGATATTCGGGAGTAAATCTTTGGCGAGAGTAAACTAAAAACGCTACACCTAGACACATTGACTGCCTGTATTATATATATATACAACTTGACACAAAGACCGCGTGTCGTAAAAATTAGTTAAGACTGAGATAACGTCAAATACAGTGAACTTACACAAAATTTAAGACAGGTGAGTGTGTTAATAGTCCTTGACATCTGTCTTACCTAGGTGCAATAAAAACAAGGCAGTTAAAACAGACGACAATTGTGAAAGCTTAACTTTGGCAGTTCGAGGGAATATTATTGCCGTTTTGTGTGTTCTATGAACCATTGAGGACAAGTTGAGGTAAAGTTAATGTTCTTTAATCTAAATATATTAATTCCAAGTTTGAAAACAAGTTTTCGAATGACAAGTTTTTTTTTGCATCATGGCGGCGTTACGGAGTCACGTTAGTGATAGGATGACCGGGTAGGTGGCAGTTGCACGCTTTTGGTCAGGCCCGTAATACGGCACTAAGTTTGGCTACATGTATATATGTAGAGTGAAAAAACAGGACACTATATTGAAACAAAGCTAAACCAGGATCATATTATCAAGCGGTTTGTAAAACAGAAAGCATCCACGAGAGAGCAAATACCTCGACCAAGGCACAATTTCATAGAAATCTTAACAGGTGGAATCGAACCATGCATAGTCTTCCTCATTGTGAGACAAATTTTTAACAACTCGACCCAGCAGCGGCCAGGAAAGTTTAAAGAAAAAGGATCGCGAACATAACTAAATTATCCTCTATTATCAAATATTATCTATTATCAAAAACTGGGCTCCGCCGCCATAATGTCGGTAAATGTGTTTGCCACTGAAATATTAAACCTATCGAGGGTTAAAACGCACGGCTATCTGCGCTACTTACCCGGGTTCGATCCCCGGCGTGGCTATTAGAGGGGGTTGTAGTTGCCCGTCCAAGGCCGGTGGTTTAATATTTCTACTGATTCTCCGGTTTCCTTCACCCCAACAGACTACCGAACACCATTATCTGGGCCGTGGTGAGTACCTTGATTAGATATTATAACAACTTCCAAAATCCATGTTAATTTAATAAGTTTATATAAAATAAAACACCGCTCCATGCTTTTATAGACGTGAAAGTAACCGAAAATGCCATTTTGGCCGCCAGTAAAGGATAAAGATCAAAGCATTAGTTATATATTAAAATTAATAAATTTCTCTGTTGAAGCATTCTCATATTTGATCGTCTGTGCCTTATGTGTGTTTTTATAACGACAGTATATATGATACATGTATTATGTTTACAAATGAACAGAGATACTATACAGGCTTATTGCCGGTTACCATGATTGCAACCTATTAAAGTTTAACATTACGTTATAATTCCAGTATTTTAAATGATTCTTAAGTATTTTTCTATAAATTTAACTGAACCTTCAATTATGGATTTCCATAAATAAAACTTTGTGGTAAAAATCAAACCGACAGATTGTAAGACTATACAGTCGAACCACTCATACGAGTGACCCACTTGAAGCAGACACCTCTATGCCGTTGGAAGTTTTGATAAGTCACCTTTTTTCCATATCTTTTGCCAGTTCTTATCTATGCTAGTTTTAATTTAAAGAACTTGAAATAGCAGTATTCTGATTAAAAGGTTGCATTGTAATTGATTCCGCCAAGAGAGTATGCGTGCATTCCCGTTCGTGGGTATATGTGTGTGTTTGTGTGTGTGTTTGTTCGTCAATCTAAACCTCTCGCAATCATGAACAGAATCCCATGACATTTTCAGGTAACCTCCGGCATGGACAAATGACGAATCGAATAGATATTGTTGTGGGTCCGGCTCATGATCCGGATCCAGGATGGACTGAACGGAACATTCACTAATGTGCTGTCACACATGCACGATTGAACACGGGAATATGGGTTAAATAAGTGAATGCGGCCTCCCACACATTACGGACCGCCTGCATGGCGGAGGCCTGCGTTCCTGAAAATTCATATTTCTAGTTCATTATGTTCAAGTTGCAGGTATTGATATGAAATGGGTAGATCTGAATACAAAATTAGCTACTATACTTTAGCATTTGTTTCTAGTACCCACGGAGAATACCAGGAACATAACGGCTTTGTATTGCTTTCTGTTTATGATGTACCATTGGGAACCTCTTAACTTTCATTTATACCCATAGAAATAGGTGACTATTTTCACCTTTGACCTTCACTGGATTATGGAACTTCAGTGGATAGGATGAGTTTTTAGTCATACAATTTCTGAAATGACTAATAATATTTAGACAGGTAATATTGTTTGAGAAAAAAACTGACTTAATATTTTAAAAAAGTGTATGTGTGTGAATGAAAGGGAGTATACCTGCCCCATCACCCCTACTCCACTCTCCACTCCCCCCCCCCCCCCCCACACGCATACACACATTGCAAATAGAAATTGTGTCCCTGGATCTACGTGATATTGCGGCTCTTGGCTAGAATCTAAAGGATGGTATAGAACGCTTTTATTTTTGCCCATGTCATATAAAGCGACAATTTGTACTAACCATGATAGTGTTCAAAATTGCAGAAAATAATATATTGTTGGTTCATAATATCTAAATAATATCCCTCATTATTTACACATTTCAGCTAATTAGCATGCAAAGTTATTTTTAACGGCAGCATTACAGAATTTTAAATTTGCGTATGGTAGTATTTGTTCGTCGAATTTGTTTGCTAAAAATGTGATCTCCGTTACTAAATAATGATCATGTGAATGTATGTATATGGAAGTTAAAGATGGCGCCACTGATGTTGATGTCTGTGAGCCAAAATGGTAATGTCCACTTTTTTTCTGAATGGGTATACATATTTAAACTATATCTGACCCGTTCTGCTGGACTGCAGCAGAAATGGTGCTTTTGGTTTCACTCTATTGGTTCATAAATTGTTACATATTATCTGCATATTTTTGAACAAACTGAATGTACAACCTCGGTGTCTTTTGTTTATCATGACAGACCACAGTTATATGTAGTGTGGTGCTTGGCAGGCGCCTACATAAAACCATTAGACACGCGTTTTTCGAACAAAAGGGTTCATAAGTCTCTCATTAACTCTATGTGTAAAACCCAGATTATGTCACTGTGGCCAGAACTGATGTGTTGTGTTCTTTCGTAATGTATCAGATTCAGCTAAACGTGATGCACTTGTTAATAAATTTTGATATAAACATAACCTCCTTAAATAAAAAAAAATAAAATATGTCCCACCGGTGGCAATATACCTCAAATACTCGATTGTAGAGAAAGGCTGAAATTCTAGGGTTTATACTATATATGGATATATCCATCCCAGGGAGATTACAGATACGATTTTCGATGGCTCAGAAAATAATCGATCTGATAACAGACGAATGTGAGCAGAATAGATGTGAATTTTGACGGTATGAAAATAATTGTTTATACCCTTTAAAAACTGACACAACAGGCACATCTAGTGTGTTTTATTCCTTTGCATCTGCAGACATCACACAAATTAGAAAGCAGTCCGAGACCCCATACATACCTGAGCCATGATCCTGATCAAAGTTTGGCGTGTGCTTTAAACAAGGGACAATATAGGACAATAATCCGAAAATGTGTCACAAAATCGTTCTTTGCATCATAGTCAGCTCTGCTTACTAGAACATAGGCGGCTGATAATGCCAGCGATCATTTCTATGATAAACATATTTCTTTATTGCAGAAGGTTTATGTTCTTTTGGTGTTTTTTGTTAGGCTTCACAACGTTTCATAAAAATCCAATGAAGAAAAGGCGGACCAGTGGAAACAAACCATTCCTGGTGAAGGTACAATGATTAGAGTGTGTCAAAGCAGAGTAAATGCAATAAATACTACCTATGTTTTGTTATTTTTATTAATTAACAAAAAAAGTTAACTGAATGCCGGTAGGTGACCGGGACAGTGAGTCCTCGGCAGTTTTTATACGTATTGGGAGTCACACAGTGTAGGGTGTTATTATGACTTTCTCCTCTATTTATACCAACTATCCCGGGATAATGATTGGTTTCTTTTCATAATAACAAGGATGCAGGGAGACTGACATGCTCCACTTGGCGGCAAGGATGTCTGAAGTCACTGGTAGTGTGCATATAAAAACATGGGACATAAAAACACGGGATACATTATGTCCGACTGCATACTTAATACACGGTATCACTCCGATCATGAAAACCATAAAAAACATAGCATAAGCACAAATGAAACCACATAAAAATACAGATAATGCCACAGATAAATCAATTATACATACAGAAGTACTACAACCCAATAAAAGATCTGATATGTATATATACATACATATATATATATATATATATATATATATATATATATATATATATATATATATACTCACCTTTTAATGTCAGTATAACACATTTAAAATATATTGCAACTAAGGTTAAGAAAAAATATTATGTTTTAAGTAAATATTAACTGTAACCCATGCTTAGATAAATAATAGTAATAATCTCAGAAAATGAACCATGGGATCATTATGCATATCAATCAAATATCCCCTCCCCCTTGCTAAAAAGTGCGGGTGTATATACCCCCATTACATAGAAATCTGTAAGAGAAGAAAAAGACATTTTCATTTAGTTTGCCTATACATCTTCTCTGCCTTCTAAACTTTCCGGCTGCATGGATGATGAGAAAAGAAAAATACCGGCTGGTACACCGGAATCAACATCAAATCCGAATGACCGTTAATTACCGGGTCATACAGTACTGTGCCAAATTATGTACGACCAAATGAGCGATGTAGCGTAAATTGTAAATAGAAGAAGCTCTCATATAGGGCGGCCCGTGTCTGCTATAATCGTACAGAGACGTTAAATACATGCTTATTTTTTACCGGCTGGTGTTTTGTTAATAATGGCCTTCAGAAACTTGAAACTTTTTCCTAAGGTTGAGAAATAGATAATTATAGGCTGTACATTCAGGGTTAATTACTTCCAGTGCAACATCTATTGAGAAGTCACACGCAGTTTAATGAGGTCACGTACGGGACAAGGCGCTGACTGTATCAAATTCCATTCAGTGTGTTGCACAAAACACAGCTCTTTTTGTACGTCACGGTAGGGCCACATCATCACAAAACAGTACGCATTGTAGTAGCATGAATTCTTGTCTGATGCTGTTTACTAAAGCAAATTTACAGACATGTCCCCTGTTAACTCTAAATAAGAATTTCTGGTTGATTACTCCGGTATCACATTGAGAGGCACCTTGAACCAGGTACAGATATAAGGATTCTACTCCAGTTCACATTGTGTTTACTGTGAATCATACTTTGAGCTCTCCAGTTTTGCTGGCGAGTTGTATTTGTTGCTGCAGAAAACGTACAAGATACAATGTGACCCCTCTTAGAGGACACTAAGGCGTTATAGGAACATCTCCTGTACATCATCTTTGGCTGGCTTATACAACAATGGCACACACATTCGTCTGCAGAAAACGGAGGTTTCAGTGCCGAATATGCATTCTACTTGTTGTTACCTCAACAATTTATCAGTGTAATAAATAGGATCGTTCCCGCATTCGATCCCAGGTCACATGTCTGGCGTTCGACTCGCTTCGCTATATAAGCAAGCTTTGCAAGCGAGACAGATCAGGCCGCCTTTATATGCACCCCGTAAAATAACCCCTTTTAAGAGCGTTCTGCTTTCAGAACGAGGAAAATTTACCCAGGACTCACACATTTGGTGAACAAGGTGGCGATAATTACCTACATATCTTAAATCTCGATTCCTCGGTCCCCCAAAGAAAGTTCCAATCCCGGACGAACCCCAAAATGTTACGTACACATTTTTCTCAGGGGAAACACATGCCCATCGTTCCACCGCATCGCTAGATAAGCAAACTCGAGTTGCGAGATAGTTCGGTCCATTTTTATGCACCCCTTAATATTATGGACCTTAATTTTAATTTGTACAAACTGCAAGTTGTTTTCACCGAACATACAATTGTTCTGTTTTATGATGAACCAATATGTGATATATACGGTATGGTATATGACGTCGAATACGCACATCTCTTCTGCAAACTGAAATTCACAGAGTGACCATAGTATCAACTCTGCATTTGTTATTAAACACTGGTATGATACTGACATTCAAAGAAGTGAGAAAATATAGGATTTGCCTAGAAAATGGGTTCATGTTACTGGCTGGTACGATTTTACCTTTTTGATTGGAATAGAAAATGTTACTTTTTTCTTACATAAAATTTGATTTCGGAAAGTAAAAAAAAAAAGATCACAAAGCAAAAGTTTTTAATTGGATTTCATTTGATATGTCACTTCAGCATTAACACTTTCCAAAGAAGTGCTTATATTTTGTTCAACAAAGTTCAGACCCATATCAATTGTAAAAAAAAATAGATAACATTTTTTTCTGCGAACAAATGGTTAAAAATTAATACTGGTATTTATGTATGTGTAAATATGTTAGGCAGAATTGTATCTCAGGCAAGCGCAAGTCAGTTGTGACCCCCTCTACCCCGCATCAGAAAATTGTATTATAATTTTCAGCAGAAATTTAGCGATTTCGAGCTTTAGCCACTCAGCCATTTTTTTTTTTGCAAGAAATAAAATTATAAAGTTCATTTTTGCTATTTGTTATGATTTTCAATAGAAACTTATCAATTTGAGCTCCACAGGCTCGGGCATTTCTTTCAAGAAGATAGTATAATACAATTTTGATAAAATTTCCTTTGTTTTGTCGTGCTTTTGCATGTTTAGCAAAAATAAAAATATCCTATTATCATGCTTTTCCCTGATCATATGACATTTTTTATCGAAACATACAAAAAAGGTAAAAAAAAAAAAATCGCCCGCCCGCATTGATTTATGAAATAAAGTGCCGGAGAACCAACCCTAATTTTTTTTTGCCTAAGTACCAAGCTTTAGCTCTGCATCGAAGGCTAAATGTAATCAATATTCACAAAATAAAAAAAAAAACCTGTGTAAACCCACATTATATTAACATAGATTTTTGCATTAAATTCGGACTCCGGCTTAAACTCGGGTACCAAATGACTTTTATTATAAGGGGTTTGAGTGGGATTCGAACTTCAAGGACTCGGACTTTGCTTCAGACTTAAGTGGTCGGGACTCGGACATGCGCTCAGACTCGGATGGAGTTGACTCGATCTACATTACTGTATGAATACATTTGTTTGTACAAAAAGTGTGAACATTACTTGTATGTCTTAGCAGAAATTAATAATTACCGTTCAAGATGGTGGCCTTGGGCAAGCAATCAGTGGATTTGATGTGCGCAGTCAACCGTGGATAGAACAGATATTACTCAGATACATTCCTGAAGGATCACTGCTTATAACGCGAAGGACAGCTTTAGACCTTGGAATGAACGTTTCCATTCGACTCCTTTGGTAGATAATTGACCGAAATAATTGAGCATGCTTCTAAGATTTTTTAAAACTCTTTCGAGAGGAACTCCCATAATAACAGTCTTAAATACTGTATACTCCTGTGTATAAACCGACATCAAGGAGCAGTAATCAATGAGATGTTTTTATTATTTACGGGTCGTTGGTGTATTTCATGTTTAATTAAGGTTACACTGTATAATGGGTCTGACGACCTTGTGAATGGATTAATTTAGTCATTAGACGGATCAACACTGTCGGTTTTCTTTATGATTGCCATTATTGGAATAACCAGACAAAACACATGATTTACGGTTTTATATTGAAATCTTTCCGGTTTGCTTCATATTAGCTATGGATATTTAACTAATGAATACACTTAATTAAATTCCCACGTTTCTTTGATGCCTACAGAGTTTAATTTATAGCATCCTGATGTCAACAGCAGAGTAATGGAACAAAGACTTATCTGTTAAGCAAATGCTATATATATATATATATATATATATATATATATATATATATATATATATATATATATATATATATATATATATATATATGTATTTATATATATATATATATGTATATATATATATTTATATTTATATATATATACAACACACTGAATCCCTCATTGAAACTACTGCTATGTTGAACAACATATCGGTGTGTTAACTACCTATATTATAATGGAGGGTGGTGGCATTAAATCGTTGTCACGGAGCTGTTCTGTAATCACGCCACAGAAATAAATAATTTGAGTCTTTTTTGTGTCGATTGCAAGTGTGTCTTGAAAGGAATCAGTGTCCATACATTCCCATAAATCGCGAGTAAGGTTTACCGAAGAGACATTTATCACAAACAATGAATTCGGCACATGTCAGCTCGGACTATTAAAATGCGATGGTGAACGTTAGGTATGTCCAATTCCGATAGGGGCGATGTACCAGGGGTGTTACCAGATCCAGCAGCCATTCCTCTGAACATGGCTGCCAGCCGACTCCTGTGGGCACCTAATTTCGTGCATGATTTCCGCGACAACCGTTCGTGTGACCAATAAGACACATGCTAAGATCGAAAAATCACGTTATTGTTTACCTATCCAGGTACTTATACTTTGCTTGACGGACAGTTATTTTCTACTGGTGAAGTTTAGCCTCAACTTCGGAGGGCAAATGAAGACTTTCCTGCGAGAGCCAAAGCCGTAATAACGATTGCCTAAATAACCTCAGTTGGTTATTAATATTATACAAAAGACCGCATTTTGAAATTTGAACTCGCTCTGTGCGTTTTGCGTCCAGAAACATACGATGCTGTGAATCCGAACGTCTCGAACTCGGCCTAAGTCGGACGAACTAGTCCCAACGCAAGAAATAACGGGTTATATGCTTGTATTTCTAATATGCTCATATCTACCGGTAAGAAATGTCTGCAGATGTAATACTTTGGCTTCGTTTTCGACATTGTTATATTAGAACACCTGTAGTGCTATTTGGACAACCAGCGCGACATATGTTACCATAAACACCGGAAAAGGCCCTTTTCACCACACTCGCGCCATCTGATAGACGCTCTATAAAACAGGGTCCAGGACGTTGATCTCAGTGACGAGGCTTAAGGGGGAACATGACACTTTAAACTACCAATGGAATTTCTTAGATAGCCTGCACATGATATCTACAAGACATACTTTGTAAAATTATGAAATGAAATCTGGGGGTCAATGTGCTTATTTTGCAGTATATGAAGTTGAAAATTGACACCTGTGGTGGGTTTTTATATGATATTATAACTAAGAGGGAAGCAAAAGTTACATATTTTAGAAAACTGACCCATGTATTTTTCATAATATTATAAATAAACATGCAGAATTAAATATCAATCTTATTTATAGACAAAAATGTGTATGTCAATGGGTTAAATTTTAAAATATTAGGCCAAAATATGAAAATTTTGGACATTATTAGTTTAGGAAAAACCCATAAGGTGGCGCTGGCGGTTTTGAGCCAGAGAGCAAGTCCACACATGAATGGCTTCTGGCGTCAACAATATATGATCAGCTTTTAAAATGCCCATATAAAAAGAAATATAAATATCAGACTAAAAAACTATGGGTATATACTAAATATCTCTTCAGAATTACACCATCAGTGTCACTTACAATCATATGGTGATATTTATGCTCTTTTTTGTCATCTACTTGCAACTGTCAAAACTGACTGTTGACAACATAGCCGTTGGCATATTCCTGCACTTGAGCCTCTTCTGGTGATATTCTGGTGAAATTATCTTTGTAAAACTTTGATACTATTTGAAAATATAATTTAATAAAGCAATCACACTGAGCATTCCTACAATAATTGTTCATCGTAGTTACTTTTCTCAAATGATGCCCTGAAGCGATGACGTTGTTCATGACAACAAAAGTCACAAACGGCAAAATATGTAGCCTCGTGATAATATAAATAAACCAGATATTTTTAATTTGCAGTGTCATCAGTAGGGGGCGCCAGTAAAGTGTCACGTTCCCCCTTAAGAAGAAAAAAACTTGCTAACGTTGTCTAAATGGCAGAAACTACAATTATAAAATGGCATTCGTTCGAAGCTCTGTCGTTTCGTCGTTCGGGTTCGGCTCTCGATTGGCATGGCTGGGTCTCCACTGCTAATATGGGCGGAGGGAATGCATGCTGCTTCTGCCTTTATGGTGGTGGGTGCTGTGGCTTTCCTCAGGTCACCTGTGCGGGTAAAATGGTGGCGGTCCCTCGATGTCGCTGGCTCGGCTTGGTTGGCTATTGGCTCATCAAAATTACGCTTAAGGTGCGCACAGGGTTGTAGTCTTGACTGCAGCAACCTGTAGCTGCTCGACAAAGCAAAACACATCTTTAGTCAGTCAGTCTCAGTGACGCATGAGTCGCAAGGCGTGCCTCGTCTTCAATGGATTATTCGCATATTCATTCAGTTGAGTGAAAATACATGTTGATAAACTATAAAGAGAATAAGAGATCAGTTGGAGTGAATAGAGCAAAGGTGTGGGTGACTTCGCCAACGCGCGTTCCTTCGCATACGCACATTTTGTATGCATGCAAGGGGGTCTTTGTACTAGGGTGTAACGTTCACTATTAAAGGGGCCTAAAAAACCTATAAAGCATGTTGATTTAAGATGAAAAATAACCTCTTCCCTTTAAAATGAATTGGTACCTGCCAAACTTATGCCCTGGAACCGTTTGATTACAACGATTAACGAGCGTTAAAAACAGTAGACCGGGCGCGATCACAGGTGTAAAAATAAGCACAGCGCATGCATCGCCGGGCTACAAACGTGTCAATTTGGAGATTCTCTGACTAACTTGGCCAAAACAGAAATGCATAATCCTGCTGGCTGAAACATCACGTGTTGCGGCTCACAATCGGATTTCAAGTCACACGGGATTGTTCTTGGTAAACAAACACACGTGGACTGTGCTTACCAACATGCAGAGCCATAACAAGGTGCTAAACCGCAATATGCGAGGTACTGAGCCTGTGTGCTGGGATTTTATCTTTGGTAAATTTTTGTATAAAGCATATCTGAACTGATAGTGTGCAAGAGTAGGTATAATATTGCTCCTGATTATATCCCTTTAAGTTATGTCAGTACCTCTTAATTTTGGTTTGTTTGTATTCCTGTGTGATGTACATGGTTGATTTAGAAGGCAATTTGTTAACATGTCCGTCTGTTTATCTGGTTTTATCGGCGTGACATGACGAATGTTGTATTGAGCAAAATTTCAATTACCTGAAATACCTGCTACATACTGTTGCTGTGCTACACTACTTCACATTTTCTTCACAGTATGTTGAAATATGTTTTCTAAATGGGTAGAACACTGAGTGCTAGAGAACATGTAAATAAAGTATGCTCTTCCTCATATCTTATGTTAAAGCGATTGTTTAGGTTGAAACACTGTATAGATACAGATACAAAGAATATCTTAGCTCAAGCATTAGTCATGAGTAGGGTCGATTATTGCAACAGCTACTCGTCGTTGCGTCTCAGGAGGAATTGAACCATTTGAACTATATTCAGAACATGTGTCCTCACCTTGTAACAGGTAAAAAAAATAGCTCGCCCTCGATGAAAGCTCTACGCTGGTTGAAAATTCCATACAGAATCAAATATCAGATTCAAGTCTTAACTGTTAAGTGAATTCAGGGAACAGCATCTGAATATGTGAATGAAGCGCTTAAAATAAATCATAACAAACGGTTAAGGCTGCTACTGCAACTGGCAAGTTTCCGATTCCTGCCAGGTCTAGTTTGTCTTCAACTCTTCATAATTGTTTTGTACAAGTAGCTCCTAGGCTTTGGAATGCTTTACCCTAGTTCATCAGAAACACAGATGACATATCTACATATCATTAGTCAGGACTAAAGACTCATTCATATAATCTTTATTATAATTGCTAAGTCCCACTTGACTATTTGGGTATAAATGTGCGCTATATTAATTGATCATTTATAATAATTGTAATTGTAATTTATACCTTATGTTTTTCCAAATCACAAACAAGATGTATATCTCTTAAACAAATGTTTTGAAGTTCCTATGTTTACCAACTTACAAAGAAGATATGGGTAATTTTTTTCCGGCTTTTGGCAAGAGAGCATTTGCACAAAGCGTTTTCAAATTCGCGCACTTGTAAAATTGGTTAGAAGGAATATAGCAAGACTTTTTTACGTATGTTAAATATCAACCATAACCTGCTTGAGCAGGGAAAGCTTTATTTTGTCGCTAAACAAAATTTGGTGTTTTAATTACTATTTGTCTTTTCTTAACATGTTAAGTTGCATACTTATCCTGCTGTAACAATATGAGTCGCTGTCGCTTAATTGTTGATGTCGTTGTACACAATTTTGTGTATTTTTATTTGCCTTTATTTCTTAGCATGTTTAGCACATTATGAGTCGCTATAACGCTTAATTGTTGATGTCGCAGTGCGTATTTGCCTGAGCATGCTTGGTCAGATTTTCATCATATTTGCCACATTGGATCAATAAACATCATAACCCTTTGTTGCTGGTACCACCTGAATTTTCTGCCAGAGTGCTTGTGATGATCAATATAGACTTCATTAGAGGAAACACAGCGAACGAGGGCCGACCGCAAATTTTCCTTTTCCCGATAATTACTCCGACAATCATGAAATAACTGCTGTTAATTGCGTACTTGCATAAGGTTAATTGGATCAGGTTATTAATAACTCTTGCTGGCCTGCCTTGTGGCACTTTATAACAGCACAGCCTCGCCTGTTGCAAGGTGCGAAAATTTCTGTGCTGGCAATAACGAAATACCTTTGTGTTTGTCCATGTTTCCTGGCAATGAACGCAGCTATGACAGAGCAAAGGACAGAGTCACAAAAGTCAGACAAAAAACCGTCCAATCTTATGTTAGAAACAAAGAAAATTATGTTATGAAATTCATGCAAAACTCTATGTAGCTAGGAAAAACTCTAGATAGCTAGGCAAAACTCTAGGTAGCTAGGCAAAACTCTAGGCAGCTAGCCAAAACTCTAGGTAGCTATTGCTTATCAATCATCAGGTTTAATTGATTTATTTAATAAATAATATATTACGAAAATGGCGTTAAAAATGAATATCAGCATCGCGAGTAACAAAGACATAATAAGCAACTGCAGGAATTTAGTTCACCAATTGAATCTTGCATCTTGCAGTGATATTATCGGTCAAATTGACCTGTTTTCTCTTTTCTTTAGAACTGCTACAGTGTAAATTATCTTGAAATGATTTTATTTATATTTAAAAAAATAGGCAGTACTGTGATCTTAAGATAAGGGCCATTGATATTTTCTTCTGTAAACGTATTATTCCATTCAAATAATATTTCATGAACTGTTTAATGATAATTTGCTGCATAAAAACAAACACAATTAAATCCAAATATTTCAGATTCAATTAAATTTCATTTTCCAATAAATAAAACTGCAATTTTCAAAACTTTAAAGTCATTTTAAAATTTTAAATTAAATTTTGTTACAGTTAATGGCAATTGTGCTAATACAAAACTGCCATAAGAGTTTTTGAGCATAGTTTTCTGTATATTATCTCAGCCTCTCATCATAACACATATAGACGGTATTTCGTGCAATAAGATTGTGTACTCCGATCCCAGTACAGTTTCATTTTATCTTATCTATATTTCTATTAGTTCAATTCCAATATATATATATATATATATATATATATATATATATATATATATATATATATATATATATATATATAGTTTGAGTCTATGTTTTGCACTGAGCAAGCCGCTCACACTCAAATTTTAAAGCCCAATGTATTTACCACAGATATATGATTAGTTTGTACACTCACATGTACACGTAGAGTAATGGTACAATGAGACCGACATCATCAAATATATCAGACTATAAACCAACTTCCTAAGATTGGAATATATTTGGGAACCATCGCAAAGCAATTTTGGCAAGCCTGCTCTCACTATGGCATGTAGGCCTTACTCAAATGCCTACTGACCTGTGTTTTCACGGTTATTTAAAAATGCGTAATTCGTTGAATGGTGGCTCTATTCCGTCACAACAAAAGCCCCAAGAAAAAAGGTAAAATCATTATCTATTGCCGCAAAGTAAATTTGCTTGTTTGTTTTAATGATGGTTCTTTAAACTGACCTGGTCTGCTGGTTGGCGGTTGCTCCGTCATGTGGACTTTATGACGTCACCGGGTAGATCTCTTACAGGTGAATCTGTCATTCGGGCACTTATCAGGGTCTTACTCTCCGAATTCTGCATCTCTAACATCATCTGGAATAAAAAAAAAAAACATATTTTTCTCTTTTATTTATTTTTTTTTGGCAAGTCACATGCACGACCCTTCGTAAGTAAATATGAAGAAACACGCACACAAACACACACACGAACAGGGATGAACGCATTCACTCCGGGCGGAGGCAACAAAACGACACAGGAAAAAACATAAACTCTCGGGTGAAGGTAACGATGTACTGGCTAACCTAATACAAATGAGCCACGCCATTACCAGTATCGGCTTTAGAGGAAAGAACGTTACACCTAATAATAAACAGTGCCTTGAAAATGCCTATCCATATACCTGTCATTATGCATCAGTGTGGTATTGTTGGTCTATCGTCGTCCGTCAAATACCTTTTCATTCATGACACAACGCAGGCCTTCTCGGCCTTACTACGTTAAAACGATCACATTCAACCCCAAACTACTTTTCTTATGCGCTGACCTAGGAAACTATCATACCGACAGCGATAGAAATCATACAGCGCAAAGCTGGAAACGGGTACAGCCAGAAGGTTTTAACGAAAATAGTATGAATTTAACACTCGTTTCATTTGACATCTGCACAAATTTTAGAAGCAGTTTTTGCTGAGTCCTGCGCAATCGTACTGATGGCTCTTATATGAGCGATTTCAGATCACATTAGCCAAACCATTCAGCCCTGCTTAACAAGTGCTTTTAAGACCCCTTTCAATGTGAAGGTAATTTGTTACCGTTGAAAAGTCTAATTTTTTAATATTTTTTCTACCATTTTTGGAGCTCCTATGTTATTTTGCAGCACTTTTCAACTGGGAAGATTAAAACCTAAACAACCGTAACAGCTGCCTGCGGGTTTTCCTTTTCCTTTTTTTTTTTCCCCTTTTACACATGCCTGCCTTTTTCAATTATTACGACGACACGCCGTTATGGTAAAAATCTTTGTCGAGGCTGCTTCCATACCTGCGGCAGAGAGGGATTCATGGGGGCAAACCCCAGCCCAAGGTATAACAAACCACAACCTATTTTTTATTAGTATTGAACTCGTATTTACTTCCTAAAAAATAGGTCGTGGTCTCAAGAAAGTGTTTTGTCCTACATTTACAGCCATGTTTCTATGGTAACCATTGTAATTTACAATGTCATAATAATTTTTAAATAAATAGCCATAACTCTTGTTTATACACAGAGAAAAATGAAACAAGCACCAAAAGGTGGGAAATAACATGGGGATTTTTATTTTGAACATATTGTATTCAATATTTGGTAAATCTATAAATATATACGTAAATATATTAAAATTTGTAATTTAAAAAGTGAATTTTCATCAATCTCAAATAAAAAATATTATAAAAATGTTATTCCTTTTTTGCTTAAATTTTCCCTTTAGTACAGAGAACATAAAATCAAGCATGATAACTTTGGTTCAGTTTTATGACCTGTATATGCATGTAAATGTTTATGCAAAGAAAGTTACCATAATATTACATTTGTACATATAGCCATCACTGGAACTATTCTTGAAGTTAATTAATAACCTGCAACGGTATCAGTTTCGGGTGATTGCTTAAACAATATCCTTCGGGAAAGGTATTTTATGTGTATATAATTTGCAATATACTGGATGGATAATGTTATTTATGTTCCGAAGCTTATGGGGCTATGAATTGTTTATAAAGATGGCGACGTGTGTAAAACCATGTCGTTAATCATCTTCGTCACTGTTGTCGGATTTCAGATCCAACCTATCATTTGCACACTCATGTCGAACAGTATGTACGCTTGTGCCATTCTCTGAAATTTTCATATAGATTTTTGCAAACGTACTTTTTTCATAACTTTGCATCATAATGTAAGTATAGATAAAAATCGGCGTTTGCATTTTTCCTTCCGCCTTCTTAGAAAAAATGGCGGCCATATTAAAGCCAGGTTTATTTATCAGTCAAAAATCGACATTTTAGACAGGGTAAGGTAAGTAAAATTTCATAATCCTTAATAGAAAACATTTCTTGATTGATTCTAGAGAAATTTTTTCCCGGTAGAATCAAATTCTGCTATCAAATTGTTGTACTTTGTTTATTAAATTAGATAATTTGCATACATTTGCATATTGGAATGAATTAGTGGAATTAATTATACAATAAATATAGATGTATTGATTATTCCCTTTTTTATGGAAAGAATAGAGTATTTCGGGTACAAAATATTCAAATATGATGAGATATATCGTATGTCTGTATAAAATCTTGTATTTCTTAAATAATAAATTTGAAAAATTATTGAGATTAATGGTAGTGGTCTTTTCATACGAACTCCATAAGGTAAATATTTGCTTAATAATTCAATTATAAGCGGGAATATAAGTCCACTTAATAATTGTAATAATGTAATAATTGTTTTTAATTCTAAAGCAAATATACATATTTGTGTCACTTATTAACTCAGTTCGTATATATGAACACTTACATGCATATTTCTAATGGAAATAGCCACATTGATTTTTTTTTTTTTGCTTAATTGAATGTAATTTAGAAACATATATTAAATGAATTAAATATTTTATTACTGATGTAATTGGTCTTTTCCTTTAGTTGTCCAGTGAATAAACAATTAGCTAATTTGCATAAGAATTGAGCAAATGAGATTTAAATTAGTGGTCTGTTCAAAAGAACATCATAACTTAAACAGTTACTAATTATTTTACTTTACGGCTATTTCAATAGTTGTTTATTATTTCACTTATCAGCCAAAATATGTGTAGTGTTTCACTTTTAAACTTATAAACATATCTCCGCTAATTTACTAGTTTGCGCATATAAATATATGAACCAAATTTGAATAACGATACTCATTAGAAAATTAAAAAGAAATGATGTTATTTGAAAGCATTTATTCAGTGTGATTAAATGGTTTGTCTGTTACTACTTAAGTTGTATAGTTAATAAACAGTTAACTAATTTTCACATGCAGCAGCTGGTCAAATCATGAACAGTTGTCGGATGTCTGGTGCAAAATAACTAAAATGCTTGTTCCGTGTTCAAGTAATAAACCAATGTGGTCAAAGAATGATAACACCGTGAACATTCTGAGCAAGAACAGTAATAGCTATAATGGGTGCTGGATATGGTCACTCTATTAGCATACAAATAACAAAAAAAAATATCACAAGTGTGATAAGTGGTTACATTTATTATACGTCACATGTTACAGAAATATTAACTTTCAGTTTACAGGTTGTTGTACACATTGTAACAAATACATGTTATGTATACCCTACATGTCATACTTGGATTTCAACATACTGTACACGCGGGTGCATATTTTTTTCGTCATATAATAGTCCAAGGCCGCTTGCATTTATTATTTACTGTTCCTCCTCTTTGAAGAGTTTAATAAATGTCTTACCCCTTGCGATGAAAAAAGAGTATATTACATATTATTTATGTTGATCAATATAATAACCGATTTATTATAATGTGATTTAACGTATATTTTTTATACTAGTAATGTACAAGTGATTGCAAAACTGATCACAGTTTCCAAAGGTAAAATTAGGACGTTTACAAATTCATACTTTATAGCACATTCAATATCAGGCAATAAGATCAGGATTTGAAATAGAGTTAAAGAAAAACCAGGATAAGAAAACAAGAAACAAGTCGTCTGAGAACAACAGAGCTCATTGGTACGGGACATTAAGAAAATCCTTGACCTTTAACTCCAAAATTATATGTGGGATTCCTAACCCCCTTTATAATACATATGGAATAGGAAAGCTATATGGTGAGTGGTTGTTGGGGTATAAATAGTTGTCCCTGAACTTTAACATGAGCTTGGTTGGGATCTGTACAAATTTTGTTCATATCTATGCTGGGAAATTTCGCTGCACATCAGTCTACTAAGTTTAATTGAAATATCTTCTGCATGGTCATCTTCGCAAAGCGATGGACGTACATCAGCTAATGATATATTCAGTGGACTACTCGAAGGTAAGACCAATTATTTTGACACCTTGGCATAGATAATCAATGGATGAGGTAGATTGGACCCGTGGCTAAACACATGAAAATGAATTACATAATAATTGCATTATCATTGTGTTTATCCTTTGGACTGGCAAGACCAATCAGTTATTATTAGTTATTAATTATTAATCAAATAAAGGGGAGACCGATTACCCAAGTAATTAGACAAACCACACTTAATCACACTTAATAATAGTATATGCTTCTAAATTCCATTCAATAAAACAAAAGTCAAATCAGCATCGCTATTCCCATTTAAAATAACATGCAAATGTAATTGTAATTAGTTAACAAAAAGGCGCAAATATGTAAAATAAAAAAAATGACCGCTAATGAATAACTTTTTAAGCAACTGTTTCCGTCATGATGTTCTTATGACAAGACCTTACTCTAATCTCGATAATCTGTCAAATTTGCATAATTTATCTGCATTTTATTAAATTAAATTTTAAAGGATTTATATGGAAATACGTTATATCCTATCAAATTTGAATATTTTGTACCCGAAATACTTTGTTCTTTCTACAAAAAAGCCAAATAATCAAAAGATATGTTATTGTATAATAAATTCCACCAATTCATTCAAATATGCAAATTTATGAAAATTATCTAATTAGATTTAAAAAGTAAAACATTTTTATAACAGAAATTGATTCTACAGGACAAATTACCTTCAGTAGCTGGTCTTTTAATCTAATCTGATCGTATTTTTTGGCTCCTTTTTATACAGTTGCAATACTAAAGAAAAAAATGCATATATAACCAGTTAAAAAGGTAGCAGTTAATTAACATAATAAATATGCAGAAATCACGTTTTATAATTTTTTTTTCTGTTTTCCAAATTTATACAAAAAATGCTACATTTTGTAAAATCTGCAAGCTCCTATCGTTAATAATAATTAAGCTTTAAAAAAAAGCTTTTTTAAAACCTGTAAATATTGAAGTTGAGAGGTTTCCATGGAAACGAGTTGAAGCCTTTTTTAGAAGTGTTGCCGCTTGTCTAATGGCAAACCACCTTTAAGTTACATTCCCCCTTTCCTAACAAAAAAACCGCCAAACCTCACAATGAACCTAATAAAATAAAAGTTACAATGAGAAATGTAATGAGAAAAAAGTAAGGGGAAGGGCTGGTAGCCCTGTTGTGAAGGGATTAATCTCCGGAATTGAAGAGCCGCAGAGATAGGATCTATACACGTAACCCCGTTTTATTCATTTTGTCTGTCTCTGACCCCCCGTATGTATAAAATGTGATCTATATATATACTATCTAATAATTCTCAATATCTAATAATAATATATATCACTCTTATCGTACGGATAAATCTCCTTTCGAAAGACAGTGCTTCCAGCTTATACGCGCAATTCGATTTTACAAGTATAAACACTTATACAAAACAGTAGGTCAGGTATAAAACATTAATATACAAGGATCTATTAACGACAAGGTTATAACTCTTTTTGTTTTTTTTAAGGATTTTAACAATTCGTTTCCACGCCAACCGAACCTCTATCAGCTTGGCATTGTGTGGGTGGCCGGGACTTCTTGTGTCAGCTGTCAAACTTTAAATAAAAATTTGTTACATTTCCAGGAAAAACCCTTTGTTTATATTTCACATGAGCATTGATTACAAAATATAACTTATTCCATGAAGTCCTTTCCACAAAAAAATATACTTTTTTTATTTGCCTTGAAACAATTCTTATCCAACGTATTTGAACGGACTCTATCACCGTCTTCACTTCATGTATACCTACGCCGCTGGTGTATTTAGAACCCCAAGTGCATTGTGGAGTGGGGGGGGGGGGGGAGGAAATTTCTATACCTACAGTCTTTAACCAGGATTATCGTGCGGTATGTTTGGGGGGAACTAGTCTGAACATTCATTACTGTTATTCGCGATCGTTAGTGTGTAGTAGAAGATGACACTTGGGACCCGAGGAAAACCACCTGCCTTGGACAGGGCACTATAACCCACTCTCAAGCAACGCAGGGGATCGAACTCGGTGTTGTCAGCAAAGAGGACCGGGTTAGTTGTCACACAGCTGTCCAGGTCCCTTTTCTTTTACGCTAAAACGCAATCCTAGATAAGTTGCTTACTAGTGGTGAGCCAATTAATCGATTGTATCAATAATTGGTCTTCTTTATATTCGATTAAACTGATTGTATATTTGCATAATCGATAACAAACGATTGGTATGCTCATGCAAAGAGGACAAATGATCTAGTAGAAAAAAAATCTAACCCTGTGGGAAATACAAGGAAGACGGAACGCAGAGGGGCAAAAAGTAATAAAATATTAAATCTAGCGCAGCGAACAAGAGCTAATAACCGCGACCGTTACCTTGACCATACAGCGTGATTTACAAGTCCGACTGAATTCTCTTGGTCAATATTTTAGGTATGATTCCATACGGCACATCTCACGGTAATATAAGGTACATAAAATAATCGATTAATAATCGATTATCGGTCGTTAAATTCTTCCAATCATCGATTTAACAACTAATTCCTGCCACAAGTATTTACCTTGTAAAACCCGGCATCTCTTCATCCTAGGAATCTTTTATATTTTCGTGCAAAACGAAGCGAACAGAAGCATTGACTGAGATAGATATTCTCTGCTTCTTTAGCCATCCATCAAGACCTATAAAGAGCTAATTAATCCATGACCTATAACGCAGCGGATAAATTAGATTTTTCCCTTCATATATAAGATTCCCCTAATTAAAACCGGGGGTTTCATAATGCATAACTGGGGGAAAAAATAATTCTTCTGATACCAAAAGAAACAATTTTCTACCTACCAGGCAATTTCATTACTGCGCCATGTAGTTCGATATAAATTAATGGCACACCGCAAAGGCTATTAAATGTCATGACCTTAGTAGTATGTGTTGTGTAAAGGTTCTTTGCGAAAAAAATATATTGTTCAATGGTTGTGTCCAATTATTACCCTCGTGGCATGGTCTTTGTAATCAGGTTGATTCACCTTCTTTAATTTCAACAATTTCTTGTTGATTGTCAAAGCGTATATTATTAATTAGTGTTTGACATTTTTGCTCGTCAATCGCAAGGAGTAATTAAGGTTACAAAAGACCACAGTAATTCGTAACAGAAAACAGTGGCTAGAACATCGTCTTATGCTTAAAAAACCGGGATTCCAAACTTTAATATATGTGTCACAAAGTTTATCACTGGATGAAAAACATTTTGCATATTTTGAAAAATTTCAAAAGAATCCCATGGTTATTGCATCAACGTAATGATAGCGTCATTGATGTGGAACTTGGGTCCTCATTTTCAGGGACTCGGAGCCGGACTTGGACTCGAAGACGTTGGACTTGGACTCAGGCTCCAAAAGTCTCGGACTCGAAGACGTTGGAATTGTACTCAAGCTCTAAAAGAACCGGACTCGAAGACGTTGGAAATAGACTCGAGCTCTTAAAGACCAGGACTCGAAGACGTTGGACTTGGACTCAAGCTCTAAAAGAACCGGACTCGAAGACGTTGGAAATAGACTCGAGCTCTTAAAGACCAGGACTCGAAGACGTTGGACTTGGACCCGAGTTCTAAAAGACCAGGACTCGAAGACGTTGGACTTGGACTCAAGCTCTAAAAGACCCGGACTTGAAGACGTTGGACTTGGACTCAAGCTCTAAAAGACCCGGACTCGAAGTTGTTGGACTTAGACTTGAGCTCTTTAAGACCCAGACTCGAAGACATTGGACTTGGGCTAAAACCTAAAGGACTCGGGCTTGGACTTGGACTTGTACTCGGATGTTTTGGACACGACTACAACACTGGATAGCGTGTTTCGATAGCACTGACAATCTAAGTTCAACGTCATCTTTCTGGTTTTTGCTGCCATTTTATTCCCAATAACGTTTCTAGACTCCCTGAGGGCCACACAAACCACACGGCCATAATGGAAGCCAAAGGGTCAATACACCTCCTCCAGGTGGCGTGTAATTATACTTTACCCTCGGCTTGTCTGTCGGCAAATCTACGCAGAAGGGTCTGAACATATTTTGTTGCAATTCTGTGGAGGGTTAGAAAACGCTCACAGGAAGAAGCAAACGGGTTCTGTCCGAATTGCTACGGTTATTTCATTATAATAGTGTTATTGATCGATATTAGACCTGTTCACGACAAATTTCGCCCTGTCGGGGGTTGCATGTCTATGACAACATCTTCTTCATTCTACATTTGACTGTCGCCCATTACCAGTAGCTATTTACCTCTGGGTGAAGTAGGATCATCCCTGTGTTTAAGACCTTGTTCAGGGGTCTCATCGGAGAGAGCGGTCCGAAATTGGAACCAGCAATCTTTTGGTCAAAAGTCAAAAGCTCTTCCCATTATAACAACGCCACGTTTCAAGCTAGAATTAAATGAGAATTGGAGGTTCGTTAGAGGTCAGGAATTAACCAAACATTAAATTATCAGAATAATCTAGATCGACGGACCCGTTATTGCGATATGTTCACAATATCCTCAAAATCATGTTAAAGTATACTGAAAATATGTACTTTACATTTTAAAATAATATATTTTAGAAGTAGAAAATTGGTACCTTTATTTTTTTTTTAATTTCAGTTTGAAGGTAGCCCCTACTCTTTAAAATTCCATTCCAAGGATAAACTGTGCCGAATGATATGTGACTATTCAGGTTACATCGAATATTTAAAGAAAAAAAAATTTGCTATTGGGTGGTGAATGTCATTGATCACTCAATACATATATCGAAATAAAATCAACAATATCGACTTAAACAGAAGCAACATAAAACAGTTACAAAGACTTCAATAACATATTGAAAATCTCCGTACCAATCGTATAACCGCTACTTGCATTTTGTGAAGACCAGCTTTTGTGGTCTTGGTGTAAGGCGCAGGACTGTTGTAACCATGCACACGGAACACGTAGGGGAGTCGAATCACCCAATTATAACCCCCCAACGGGAAGTCGGAGGGTGGATTTGGCTATGGTTGTCATAACACAGCACTGAACTGCCCCAGGGGAGTGCATGCTGACCCTCCGTGAAGTGTCAGGCCTTGAGCAGCTCCCTGGCAGCGCGGCAGCCAGCTTGGACAAGGGCGCACGCTGACCACGCGTGAGTCGGGCCGGACACAGGATACCTCGCGGACTGCATGGGCCGGAACTAGGTCACGGTTGCGTGCACGTGCACAAAGTGCTGCGCTCTATGTAAACGTGCCATGTTCATGTGAACAAGTCTCGGGTGTACACAACATTTACAACATGTGTGTTTACAAAATTTTTGCCCAGAGAGTACTGATACCAGCAGAGTCGGTGTTACATTAATTCAGCATATGAAAATATAAGTTAGTACGGATCGTTTTGCAGTCTTCACAACAATCATCGTCGTCGTCCCTGACCAAGCGATTGCAGTGCATCGTATACAAAGTACTGTCGAGTGATAGCCAGTCAAATCGGCCGGTGAGTAGGTGAATTGTATAAATTGCTGTTTCTGAAAAGTTAGTAATTTTTTTAGAACGGGCATCTTAATACTTTAGCTGTTTCAAATTGCCAAACAATGAACCACATAGTGTATGTCTTCTGAGTGACAGTCATGTTCGGTAAGTTGAATTTTGTATAGTAGGGGGGCCTATGTATTATGATATATCTGTATGTAACTTCAAATAATGTAACCAAGTACACCTATTAGTAAAGCTAAATGTATGTTCATTAAAAAACTAACAAAATTTGGTGTAATGTGTACTCCTGAGCAGGTTTTAGTACACACACACACACATAAATATAATGTGTAAGGTTAAATTTTCATATATAATAATTACATTCCCCATGGTCATGGTCATCTGTGTAGTAAAAGTATTTTTCAAATATTTTGTAGGGTCTATTCCTGGACCATTGAGCCTGGAGAAGGAGAATACAGCTAGCTGACATAGGACAATCGCCCAACCTGCCAGGTAACTATTAATTAATTTTGCTGAACATGTTGTGTTATATAAATATATACATATTTATAAATATAAATATATATATATAATGTATATAGAACATTTAAGGATATGACAAGTATATAAACAAATAAACTTAATGTAAATTCAATGAAGACCTAATATTTCATATGTTGTAAATGTTTGAAATATAACTAATATTATTGTCACCCTGGCTTATTGCTCTAAGTTTCCCGTAGTCTATATATTAATCGAAAATTGCAATTATGTGCCCAACACATGGATTTACTTCAAGCCACTGATTGATAAATGACTTTGGTTTTCTACTAGACCTAAAAACAGTATAACAAATTTGTAATATATATATATATGTGTGTGTTTGTGTGTGAACATGATTATACAAGTTGTCAATACATCCTTTTACTCCTGCAGCTACCCCACAATTGACAACTAGTACACAGACGTACCTCAGGCCCTGTTAAGCCATGTGGATCGATTGTTTGCAAAGGAACTTATGGTAAGTGACTCTATAAGTATAACAATATATCCCATTTATAAATACATGTATAATGAACATTTTCAGATAACATTTCACATGACACTGTGCTTGCTTAAGTTTTTTATTTTGCAATATTGATAGCACACATTTTGGAGATGAATGGAAGGAGGACTCCTTAATCTCAGGAACTAACTCTCCAATATGAATATTATATAAAGTACACCTCCGATGTAGTATCTAAAATAAAAATTATCAGCATGACATATTCAGTCATATAAGCTGTGATTCAATGTTCACCAAATCCTGCACACAACTCTGTCATATAAAATGTGTTTTTTTCATGGAATTTTACATTTTCTTTTGTATTTTCAGACTCTCTGACTCTGGAGAAAACATTTTCGTGACAGATTTGAAACCCTGAGTAGAAGCAGGGACCAGGGCAAGTCTATTGTTCAAGTACAGAAGCAGAAAATGAAGAGAGGGCTATATGCTCGTCACGCGGGTAGCCGGGAACCCAACTTTGGAGTGGTAAACTACTTGTTAGAGAGGAAGCCGAGGTGGATGACGATATAATAAAGCTACACATTTACTCTTAATTTGAACACTGAAACACACTCAGACGGAACCCTGTCAACATTGTAAGGAATAATCAGTTGTAAAACTGTTGCAGACAAATACACGTATCACAAATTACACGACCACTTAGTTTTAATAAATATACGTTCTACTTAAAAATGTCTGTTGTTATTATTTTTGTCATATATATAAATATATATATATATATATATATATATATATATATATATATAGAGAGAGAGAGAGAGAGAGAGAGAGAGAAAGAGAAAGAGTGAATACGGATGAATCTGACAGGTCCATGATAACCCATAGGTTGTCACAGCAAACATTTGACAATCCTTTTTACAACCCTAGAGGGATGTCCAATTGAAATTTTGACAACCTGGGTTGTTGTTTTAGGTACACCCATTTGACAACCCTAAAGTTGTCGATTTGACAACCCTATGTTTTCAGTGCACTATTGTAATAAAGACCATTGTAATAATTATTAAAATAACGGTAGGTAATTGCTAGTTATTGCCAACCATTATTGTAATAACGGTAACTATTGTAGTATTTATTCCTCGACGCGGTCATTATTGTAATAAATGTCACTAGTGTAACAACATTTCAACATACAAACTAAGGCTTTTGTTGTAAAATTTGGGATGAACTGCGGGGTGTTTTTTTTTTTTTCAGGCAAAGGCATTTGCTAAGTAGAATCTCATAGAAACAGATAAAACTTCCGCCGACAACATCAACCACCAGTGCAATAAAAAACTAATACAAAAGTGGTTGCTGCTATAAGCATCTATTGTAATGATTATTACAACAGTGACCGTTATTACATTAGTTATAATAGTGATTGTTACAAAAGTGGTTGCAACTATAAGCACTATTGTAATAATTATTACAGTAGTGACCGTTATTACAATAGTTACAATAGTGGTTGCAGCACAGTATTCATGCCTCGATATCACGAGTTTTCATCGCAGCCCAAGATTGTTGGGATTTTTTTTAATGACTGCACCGCGGGCTTAATGTGTAGACTATGTCCCAAAGCTGTGTACCAATAACAATCGAGTGCATCTTTGTGTTGTTCCTCGCGGTCTTATGACCCATCCGCGGGGCTGATTATACACACCCAGGAGCGGCACGTGCGGTAGACCCCGGGCCTTGGTGACACCAGGATATAAATAAAATAAAGGGAAGCTAGTGCTACCGCCCTGTCACGTCCCAAAACGAAATGGAACTCTGTAAATGTGCATACTCAGGTTAAGAATGATAAACGTCAGCATTAAAAAAAGAGGCGAATACATCCGGAAAGAAAATAAGAGAGAGTGAATATTGTTTGAATTAGCCTTGGCCTGTTTAAAATGTACACAGTGATTGAAAATTCTTGATTTATAGAAATAAAATACATGTCACAATTCTTTGCATCCTTTTAAAAGGATTTAATTATAAAGTAAACTTAAAACTTCATTTTCATAAAATAAATCATCATTTTTCGTTGAAACGATAATTTACACTAAGATTGTCAACAGATATCATGATTATATCCACTCCTTGCAAACACCAAAGGCCTTTATGTAAGTCATGCTGGGAATTTTTTCTAAGTAAAGATTCACATACAAACATAAACTTTCAGAACGAGAATGAACAATTTATCAAGAAATTTGTGTCTACAATATATCCTTATTATATATATATATATATATATATATATATATATATATATATATATATATATATTAGATAAAATCATGAAACCTCACGCTGATACTCTTGTACTTAACAGTGCAAACATTGGTGATTCAAATACCAGTCACTGACACTGAGACTTTGTAACTTGATACAACAGAAGATGTGGGAATTGATGTAGACAAGGCTTGCATTATAATGACAGTCACATGATCTCCGGAGAGAGCCACTTTAATTAAGATAATTACTTCCAGTACCGTGTAGGCTGCCTGGACCTCTCTCGGTCTTTCTGATGTTATGGCAGGTGACGTCAGCAAGAGATACATGAATGTCACCAAATTAAACCTAAACGTTAGACTATAATAGGGGTGGTTTTAATTTAATTATAATTTCTTTCTCTTTTATATTTATTAATCATTAAAGGCCAAATATGATGGTAGCTGACTTTCTTTGATATATATATTTATTTAATTTTTGTTCACAAATGTTTAATTTCTGTTCGGTGCTTTACGGAATTTACTCATAACTAGTCGTTCGAAAAAACGTACCCAGTAGAAGTAACACCTTGAAGCCTGTTGCCTTTTCTAAACAAAGTCGGTCTAACAGAATGATCAAGGACACAGAGGACCCTAGGAGCAAAGGCTGCACCTCTCGTGGTCTGTTTTATTTTTTTCTGTTACATTATTTGTGTAAACGATATTTTTTTCTAATGGGGACGCAGGTGAACTAGCAGCAGAGTTAAATCTGCTGTTTTCTAATTCCCTTCAGAACAAATAGCTCAATACGTTGAAATTTGGACTGCCTGTAGGGGACTGTTAATTGTGTTAATTGTGTTTTTTATAATCAGATACTATTTTGGCTTGGCAGAGGCGTGCGCCTTGTAACAGAGCAATAATTAATGTTGTCACCTCACCAACATTTCCTTGATCCCACATTACCTAATGATAGAGGGATTTAGATTTAGAGAACATTTAGAGATAATTTTTTTCAATGTCATCTATACAATAGACCATTGCCACAACCATGCCCATTGTTAAATAACCATTGCGTACACGAAGCAGCAAGGATTTGTTTAGACTTGTAGGGCTTACTTCCTCATAACAGTCATGTCAAAAACTGCATTGCAAAGGCCATCCATCCCATTGCACCGTTATAGGCTCTACATAATTGGCAATGTTAAGATTTAGCTATGGGTGAGGAATGATACTACCTACGAATGTACAAGGCTTAATCCCATATCTATGATAACAGCCGTAATTTCATTTCCCTGCCACGACTCTGCTTCCAGTCACATGCCCTGCGGGAGACATGCTTATATTAGGTTAGCATTTCAACAAATAAGCAGGGACATTTACCAACTTGCTGCGTGCAATCTTGCATTACGTTGCGGGTGTAGTTCGGAAGTACACCAACGTACTTAATGGTTGGTCCGGTTCATAACGACATACTTATAGACCTGGAGGCGTTGTCAAAATCTTACGAAAATATTTGTTCCTGAAATCTTAGGGGGTAATGTGAAACCGATCTGAAGTTAGCCTGGGGGCGGGTAATCTAAAATCGATTTCGAATAACCCCCCCCCCCCTGGTAAACTGAAGCCGGATAATCTGAAATCGCTACAAAGGGATTTACATTTACTCAAGGGTTGGAATTGAAACAACTACAGTATTTAACTGAATAGCCGGAACTGACTGAAAACAAATTTCGTCAAAATTTTAATTCTTAGTGTATGAATATGTAGACTATAAGTTACATGTGACAGGTTAAGTTGTACCATTTTAACGATAATTACGTTGGACAGCAGCAATAGTTATACAGTCATACAGTATTTCACTAAAAAGCCGGAACTGACTGAAACAAATTTCATTTCAACCGCTTTTTTCCCGAACCAAAATTATAAGTAAGCCTTCCGAAACAAAATTCCTGAACTCGGATCTGTATATATATATATATATGTGTGTGTGTGTGTGTGTGTGTGTGTGTGTGTGAGGGTGTGTGTGTGTGTGTGTGTGTGAGGGTGTGTGTGTGTGTGTACAGAACTTGACTGAAATAAGCAGGATGTTAAGAATTCACGATATATGAACAAAACTGAGTATTTATATATACATATATATGTGTTCTAACAAACTTACAAACACCGGAATCAGGTTAAAACTTAACCTCCCCTGCTGAGACAATCGGTCTGATTTTAATTTATAGAGGAGATTTGCTCTAAGGAAACGCCTGGAGCATCCATTCTACATAAATTAAAGGTTCCCTGGTGACATATATGCTGAATATATGGTTATGATATGGTTAAAGGAATATTGGGAACAACCTACATAAGACAAGGGAAGTTAGACTAAGGTAATACAAAAATATTAAGGTGCGTTTGTTGCAGCTAAAACAAAACACAAAATGAAGATATAAAGACAAGACCAGTGAAATCAGATGAGGAAGAAAAAATGACAAAAATGAAGACAAAAAAGACATCAGTTAATATAGCTGCGACGGATTAAATGATCGACCAACCAAACTGAGAAGAAACCACAACAAACAACAACTTGGGAACTGATGACAAAGAGAATTAATGAACTCAGGAAAATATGCATGTAAATATATGAATATTACATGCGTTTCACCGAATAAAACAAGGCCGTGAGTTCTGTATATTCACTTAGCTCCGGCCACGATAATCTTAAGTCAAGAATGTCATGTAAATTAGTTAATCCTTCTGCATCGGACAGCACCGTACACACACACACACATATATATATATATATATTTATTTATATGTAAGTGAATGGTAGTCGTGCTGTATCGAGCACTCTACTGCATTTAACCGAACCTAATTAGTGCTATACATGTTTAATGTATAATAACATTGGGTAGTTATCGTGGAGCATTCTTGACTTAAGATTTTCGTTGCCGCAGTTTGAAGAATACACAGAACTTACGGCCTTCTTTTATTCGGTGAAAAATTATACATGTGTTTACTCCTTAGTTAATTATATATATATATATATATATATATATATATATATATATAAATATATATAAAACATAAAAATATTGTTTATATATATTATTCAGTGTTATATCGCTCTGCCCTTTTTTGAAGGCCATAGAGCACTTTACATCGGAGGGTAACTCTATTTTCTATCTCTCTCTCTCTCTCTCTCTCTCTCTCTCTCTATATATATATATATATATATATATATATAAATATATATATATACATGTATTTATATATATATACGTAATATATACATATATATATATATATATATACATATATGTTTGCGTGTGTCTATGTATGTGTGTATATTTATTTACATATGCAGATCCGCATTTATGCACACCTATGCATACCGTGTGTACACGCGTGTACGTGTGTGTAAATGACAACAGCACTTACCTGGGTCGATCATATGGTGTTGTGTAAAGCCCCGTTGCATTGATTTCACAACTGAACAATCCCGCAAAGATCGTAAATGATCAATAGTTAAATTTCAGGAAAAAGATTTAATTCAATTCATTCGCTGTCAGGCACGCCCTTCAGTATCTCACAATGCGATGCAGAGGGCTTGATAATAGAGAAATCCATATGCCGCATGGCCTCAGGTCACCAGCGCTGCCAGTTGTAGCCGCTACACATAATGACCGAGTTGTCAGCAAGAAGTAATGTACAACAGAACAGTACAACGTACACGTTGTGAGCTTTAACAGGGTGTGGTACGAGATTAAAGGCGCTTGCCAATTAGACCTCGTGGACAGGCTTGATAGGTTACCATGGTGACGAAGATTCTATCCCATCACCATCCGTTGCGTCCTCTTGTATCTCTCTGTATATATATATATATTTAAATATTTCCGCTAGTTGTTCCGGATGGCGTATTGTGAATTTTAACATACTAAGTACACTAAGGCATAATGTCAACGTCCCCACAAAACTAATGAAATATTCTTTTCTTTTCTTTCCCTTCCCCTTAATTGATTCCTGTCGAATGAGAGAATAACTGGTGAGGAGCTCGAAAATTATATAATTAAAGTGGACACCCGTCAGCACTCAGAGAGACCATACCTTCACCACAACTGAATTTACATCAGCATCACCATTCTCCACTATTCAGCTCTTAAAAGAGATAAATTTCCACCGCAGATGCCGCCACCACATAATCAGTTTTGGATTGCAGATGATTAAACAAACAAAAACAGTTCTTCGTCATCCGGACCTTCTATCTGAGTTCTTTTCTTCATTTGATTGTTTTAAATTAATTAATGTTGTATTAATGTTTTGATAAAAAATTATATTATCCCCAAATATATTTCATCAATAGCATGCACAATGTCTCATAAACAATCTGGCGGTAATATATATATATATATATATATATATATATATATATATATATATATATATATATATATATAGTTACAGGGTGCACATGAAAGCAGACTGAACGGTCGGAACGCCGGACACATGCGCTGCCAACATGTGTTCGAATCCCGGATCGGCCCAATATTTTCCCCTGAGCAATTCGTCTTACTAACAAATGTGGCTTGTCCTAAATTACGCGTTACTTTGGCCCCCAGGAAATGGGGTTTGAAATAATTGGGTAATTACCGCCACCTAGTTCACTAAAACTCCTGGGTTAATTTATTCTGATAGCAGAACGCTCTTAAGAGGGGGTATTTTGCGGGGTGCACATAATAACCGACCGAACTGTCTCGCTAGTGAAGATTGCTTTTCTAGCGAAGCGCTTTGAACGCCGGACATGTGCCGGACTTGGGTTCGATTCCCGAATCGGCCCGAAATTTACCCCTGCGCAAAATTAGTCTCCGTAACAAATGGGGGCTCGTCCAAAAATGACGGTAAACTTTGTGGCCCGGGGAATGGTGGTATGGTGGTTTGAAGTTATTGGGCAAGTACCGCCACCTAGTTCATCAACAGTGTGACTCTCGGGATAGTTAATCTTGAGCTTGAGAGTGTGTGTGTGGGGGGGGGGGGGGGGGGGGTGACGGGATGCATATTAAAGCGGAACGAACCGAATCTCAGAAGCGGTTGGAACGCCGGACATGTGTGCCACCAACCCGAGTTCGATTCCCGGATCGGCCCAATATTTTCCTTAAGCAAAATGTTTACGTAAAAGTATATATATAAACACAAGGCTGAACAATAAATATATCCTATGAATGAATATAAATTAAAACTCCGTGATGATTAAAGCTTCAGAGTGGCAGTAGCATATAAACACACACACACACACACACACACACACACATATATATATATATATATATATATATATATATATATATATATATATATATATATCAAAACCGGAACGTAAAAGCTGCAGTAGGGTTCGTACTACGTTGGTCGATCATTGTCGATCAGGCCTCGAGTAATGTATGGCTATATACGGTCTGTTTCCAAGGGTTGCCGTTCAATTAACTTGTCATTGTAAGAATCAAAACTAGACAGATTTCGAAAGGAACATATTGATAAGTCGGAATTTGGAATACAGGTCTAGGTTTCGACTGCAGAATTAACTTTAAGGCCTTATAATATGTGACAAAGCTTTTCTTTTTTCTGTCTCTCTGTTCCTCTCTCTCTCTCTCTCTCTCTCTCTCTCAATATTCAACTATATGTGTATGTGTGTGTGTTATTTAAATGAAGACATGAAATGAACCGCTTTTTTATTTTACATTTGGACAAATGGAATGAAACAAGTTTTGAAGTTATGAAGATTTCCTTATGTTTCACTTGTGTGATATCAATAAAAATTACCTTGACCAAATAATACCTCTCCGCTCTTTGATGTTTCGGTCACAGTGCCACTATTATTCACGTAAATATTAAAATAACTACAAAAATCAGACAGCCACAGGTAACAGAATACAAATAATCAGGTGTGAAATCAGAGGAAGCACTCCACAGTGTTCTATAATTAAATATCTAAAACAAGGATGTGTCTGTATCATGTAAAACACAAATGACTGATATTCCATACTGCTCTAGGACTTTTTTTTTACCAGAAACAGAAAACGTACGCAAGACAGAGCTGAGGATATCCAAGTGTTATATGTGATACAAATAACAACAGTAATAAGAAATGGAATGTAAGTTTATTCGTCTTAACTAAATACCGATAAAACTTGAATTTTGATTCAGATGACGAGCATAATTTTATCCGATAGTAAAGCAAACATGTCCATCCCTGAAATCGGCCAAACCCAAAAGTCGCTTATCCGGGGGACATATAAATGGACAAAAAAGGGGACATATATTTTAAATTTCAAGATTTGCTCATCTGAAAATAAACATAGAACGTCTGTTAATTCGACCATGCATTTAGACATTATCAATCCGAGAGTCTATTTAAACATCTGTTAATTCGACCGTGCACTCAAGCATTATCAATTGTACAGAATATTTAAACATCTGTTAATTCGACCGACCATCACGCATTATCATTTGTACAGAATTTTTGAACATCTGTTATTTCGACCGTGCACTTAAGCATTATCAATTGTACGCTACATTCAAGCATCTCTGAATTGGTCCGTGCACTCTAGCATTATCCATCGTATACAGTGTATTCAAACATCTGTTGTTTCGATCGTGCACTTAGGTATTATCAGTCCGACAGTATATTAAAGCATCTGTTATTCCGACCGTGCACTGAGGTATTATCAGTATGGCACATTATATTCAAGGATCTGTTATTCCGACCATGAACTTAGACATAACAAGTCCGACAGTGTATCCAGCCACATGTTATTGCTATACCGTAAACTTATGTATTATCAATCCCACATTTTATTCAAACATCTGTTATTCCTACCGTGCACTTAGGGAGTATCGACTGGACAGTAAATTCAAACATCTGTTATTCCGACCGTGCACTTAGGCACTATCAGTCCGACAGTACATTCAAACATATGTTATTCCCTCCATACGTTTGCGAACCTGCTCATCCGATTATGTGGGTTAAATAGCAGTTGATCGAATCAGGTGAGACAGCTCTGAAACGGACCAGATCATATATTGTTAATTTAAACCATAAATTTGTCGATTAGCTCACATATTTTAATACCTGTTCATCCCTCCATATAGTTGAAGAGTATTTAACAGTCATTACGTTAATATATTTGATAATCTATGTACTTATATATCTATTAATCCGATCATATTGTAAAGCATATGGTATTTTAACCATGCATTCCAACATCCGCTGGTTTAAGAAAAAGCAAAGACTTATTCAAGCATCTCATAATCTGACATTTGTATTGCGTCCGGTACTCCGACCGTGCATTCAGACATCTTGTAATCCGGTCATCAATTCATGAAAATAAATCTATTCACCAGACTCAAATCTTAGGGCAGACAGTCAGATCTACCCGGGTTATATCTTGCGCTGAATCAAATACGTTGAGCCGAGGAATATCGTTACTTAGAAAGAGAATGAAACCTGGATCTTAATTATTCTCAAATTAACGAGCAAAGAATCATAACTATAACTTACGGGTGATGAAAAAACACCGCCTGTAACCATTAGTATAAAAATAGTGGGGTTCTAAGCAAGTATATATGACCATGGGGAGATTATTGGATCTAAGGAGTCTTCTATTGATTTTGTGAGATACAACCGCAGGACATTCTAATTATTTCTCTTTTATAGCCCTGAGGCACCAAAGACGGCTTCCTTTGCATAGAAGGGACTGATAAATGTATCTGCCCGGGTGGTTTGTACATGAGTCGTCTATAGAATTATAAGAAACCTCTTGAAAGGCCACGGGTCTTCAAGCAAAACGGTAAGCTGACAAAGAAAATTCAAATTAGATCTTGTTTCCAATGCAGCAGTAAGAAAAACTTGGAGATAGAATGGCTGTTTCGTATTCATCTGAAATATCAGACAGTTCATATCAAATGTCATGGAGGAGAAATGATGAAATTACATGTAAAACGAGATTTATTGGTCTCAGGGGATTCAAAGCACACGACAGTTACTCACTGACGTCAGTGTATGGGTTTTAATCAGCCACAAGGGACATGAACACCAGGTAACGAAGTGATATACTAACATCACTGATGTCATTGGGTTTCTATCATTGTACTACAGGCATTCTGGCCTGTATGATGTAAGAGAACCTGTTGAAATGTCAGAGAGGCAGTACCTGTAATATTGAAACTCGCATGGCAAATCGAGATATGAAAACAAATGTTTCATCAATTTTTTTTACAACGTATTATGTCCAAGTACGTTGTCACCCTGAATTCTGTAGCTTGAGTTACCCAATCGCTTATTCACTGGACTCTTCAGCATGAGTTTCCCCCCCCCCCCCGGGTTTACTGACTAGGATCTGTAGCTTGAGTTATCCCACTGGTTACCACCACCGGTTTATCCACTGGACTCTGTTCCTTAATATATTTCCTTAAAATCCACTGGTTTATCCCCTGGGTTTTTAGCTTAGTTTAAACAAATTTTATTGTAAATATGCGATTGGCAGACAGCAATACTGCTAGATGTAAATGCCTCTCGTATCAATTGTGCACAATATATGCAGTAGACAACCCAATATATATTCAAACAGTAATGTGAAGGAACAAAACTTTGTAAGTCGTAGTCTCGATTGAAAAAAAAAGATTAGACAATTAAACTTGGAACCTCTTAGTGGATACAATATATTCATGCACAAGGATGAAAACATTACTGTTGTCTTAATATGATAATTCGTCCGAACCAACTAGCAGCAATGATGGATAAAAGACTGACATATTCCTGATGCTAGGTATAACCTTCAAGGAGTTCAAAAGGTTTTGTCGATGTCGAATATACAAGGGACATTCAAGAATAAAATGCTTTGTACTTTCACAATTATCACCACATATACATTTACTGTCATCAACTAACCCCATTTTAAACAGATCATGCATAGACTGCTGCAGCCAACACGTAGTTAGGCAAGCAATACGTTAACATGCCTGTCACCAAGATAAATTAAAGGATTGTTTTTTTTAATGTTTGTTAACATTTTGATACCAAATTCTGGAAAAAATTGGGGATATTTATAAGATCTTTCTTGAACAGTATGAGGGAGGTATGGGACAGTGTGGGTTCTTACCTTGACTTCCCCACTGGGTTATCCTACTGGTGTATCCACTAAGCTCTGCATTTCGAGTTACCCACAACTAGTGTAGATATCTGCAGCTTATAGTATTGAATTATAGTAATTGTGCCGCGACTCAATACATCCCCATCAGGGGCGGATCCAGGATTCAGGAAAAGGGGGGTCCAACCCAGGAGGACTAATGAAAATCCTAAAAAAAAGGTCATCAGGTCTGGAAAAGGGGGGGTCCAGGCCGCAAAATTACGTCTAATACGTCTAAAACCCCTTAAAAAAAGGTTGCTTCGGGTGAAAAAGGGAGGGGTCCGGACCCCCTGCCCCCCCCCCCCCTTAGATCCGCTTCTGCCCAGCGTAACTGAAATTAAGAGCCCAGAACGCCGACAAAACGTAAAATGTCAAATCTATTCGTCTTATCTATGAAGCCGAATCAGACTTTTTAATCTTTTGTTCGCCCTTTGATAAGAGCATCCCAACCAAAGGTAATCTTGATATCGTTAATATTAAGGTAACATCCAGAGAGGCTCGGGGATTGAGGCAGAAAAGCAGTTTAGATGCTGCTATTACAGCTATTCATACTTTAATATCTGTATAATGAATTACATGTTATTGAAATGCATGGGAGTATGTTTTATATTCGTATCGCAAATAATGGTTGTATAATACAGCTTCCACGATAATGGAGATTAATTGTGTATTTTTGGTGTCAGAGGCAGATTCAGAAAATGTCTATTAAAATTTATCCTTATTTTTATGGCGACCGGACAATGGTTGCGAAGATAGTTGTAGTTCAACCATTGAAGTAGCAAGAGCGCAACCCCCCCCCCCCCCCACATGTTTAGACCGGTAAATCTTGGAAATAATAACTATAACTAAAACTATATTTATTTCGTATAGCGCCATTTTTACACGTATGTTTCAAATGCGCTTTACAACTAAAACATCATACTTAAAAATAGAACCACATATTTACAATATTATCAATGACACTAAAAAGTTAAAATAGTTATGTCTGTAAAAATATAAAAATATTTAGGTATAGTATTTTCTAAAAAGGTAAGTTTTAACGTCCTTCTTAAATTGTTCAATACGTGATACTGCTTTCAGTTCTTCTGGAATGCTATTCCATAGCTCTGGACCACAAACACTGAAAGATCGCGAAGCAAAAGTTTTCCGTTTTGTAGGGGGTACTACGAGCCTTCTTACACCCCTGTCAGATCTAAGCCCTAATCTGCCTGGTTTCTGTACCTCTATCAATTTCTTAAGGTAATCTAGTGCAGTTCCTTCTAAGCATTTGAAGACAACGGTCAAGACTTGATGTTCTATGCGAGCACGAATAGGTAACCAGTGTAATGCCTTACGAGCTTCCGTTGCACTATCGTATTTTTCCTTGTTTAATACTAATTTTGCTGCAATGTTTTGCACACGTTGTAGCTTTTTAATTGATCTTTCTGGTAGACCAAATAAAATTCCATTGCAATAGTCAAGGTGAGACATGACCAGTCCACGAACTAATGTGCGGGTTGCTTCCATCATGAGTATGGATCTGATCTGCTTAATTCTATGAATATTATGCATTGCAGTTCTACATTTCAATGAAATGTGATGTTTGAAATTTAGCTGCTTGTCCAGCCAAGCTCCTAAGTATTTAATATTATCTGAAAGTTCAACGTGTTCTCCGTTTACATTTAACTGAGATGATGTGCATTTTGATAACTGTCCATTGTTACCAAACATAATGAACTCTGTCTTGGAATTATTCATTTTCAGTCTGTTTGAGTCCATCCACGTTTTAATGTCTTTCGCACAAGTTTCCAGTTTTCGGATGGTGGCGTTCTCTGCTTGACGATTGTAAGCACTGAATGAACACTTAATTGCATGGTCATCTGCATATCCATGAAGTTGGATGTCTCCTGGAATAACTTCCTGTATTGTACTGGCATACGCCAGATAAAATAATATACGTTTAATACCGTAAGGCAGCGCCAGATTTTGAACCTTTCCTTCCTATACTTCAGTATTTGAGTGTCTACCAGGTTTTTGGGCATAATTGGTTGTTTGTACAAGGGTTCTGACCCCCCCCCCCCCCTTTTCCTAAGACCTGTGTTCGCCCCTAGGAGTGTGGGAAAACGTTCAGGTTTATTTTTTTTCTCAATCCTGCTTTTGAAAACTTCATAATCTGTATACCAAGAATGTTTCCATTTTTTTAGTCAATTTTCCATATTACAGAAACTTTGTTCTTTGTCGAGTGATGGGGGCTTTTAGAACTTACTAGCTGATAAACCCGGGAGGGATTATTAAAAGAGATGAGGAATTTTAGCTCATGGTTCTATTTTAAAAAGTTAAAAATAAAATATAGATTTTCAGTGGGAGGCTGTCTCAATAAGATATGTACAATTGTTTTTGTTAACATTTGTTTTGTTGCGCTGTGCTCGTGGCAAGAAATTGAAGACCTTGTGATTGATGATGTTTACCTTTGCGAAAGGGAAGGGGACGCGGGGGCATTCAGACTTTCGAAGATCTTTGACTGGTTACATATATTATTATTGTTAGACGTATAAAGGATAGATCGATGTAAGGGTCAAATGTCAGGTCAAACATGCGTAAATGCGGCACAGACAGCCGGGGTTATTTATATGCAAAATAGACCTTAATCCTATCGCAGATATTCCGGTCCTCGCCGAAGGCAGTTCGGCTGTTTTCGGTGGTAACCTCAACGCAATTTAAAGACTATCAAAAATTCTCTCAAAATGATGTGTACTTTGAAATTATTTATTCTCATGTCGCCGAGGTCACTACAGGAACAATAACGGTTTAACATTGAGGACAAAAGTAGACCAACATCGTTTTATAAGTATTGGAAGATTATATATTGATTCATATCTTGTATTTGTAATACTAAAATATTCTTGTGCATAGCTGAATAACCTTCTTGTACTTTCTTCCCTTCATTTAATTTGAAGCCTAATTTCCAGATTTCAGAACTGAATAAGCTATATAATGATCACTATACATTAAACATCCAAATTCAAATTAATATGTGATTTACTTTTTTAGATAACTGTATCTTCAAAGGACAAACAAGAATGAGTTCCTAAAATAAATTGGTTCATTCTAAGCCCACATTTAAACGAGCAAATACACATTAGTTATATGAATATTTATTCCATCTGTAACAATATCAAATACAATCACGGAGGAAGCAACAGGCGCTGCCACCTATGAACAATTTAAGGTACTAACATGTGGATCAATTGCCGAAAATGTATTCATATTCACTGTATGAAAATATTAGTGTTCACTCTTGGCCATTCCACTGCTTTCATAAATGGATACAGTTGAAAGTATTGTATTGTGCTGAAATGAGCTCTTTTCAATATTATAGCACCTTTAATTATTATGCTGTCAGAATGTCCAAGGCACATCCAAGTTATATGTGTTAAAAATATATGCATAGCAACATCAGTGTAAATGCACTGACAATAAATATAGATATTATAAAATACACATTTAATATCTTATATAGTATACAGTACAGAATGTTGTTTCTGTCTCAGATCCTTTTCATTTGTTATGGCAGAACTGCTTTATATAGCACCTTAAATAATAAGACCTATGTTTATTTATTCATGGAAAATATCCAGTATGTCAAACCCGATAAGAACTAGATATCTGCAATCGCCGAGCAAATTGCTTGTTGGATCCGTATGACCTTGACATTAAGGTCAAGGTCAAATATAATTATCAGGTGCAAATTTGCCACGTGACCATTACTCTGACCTGAATTCTGTTTTGGGATAATCAGCCGTGTTGGAGATCTAGCAGAAACACGGGCAAAACTGAGTGATACTGGGGTACGGTTTAAAAGGTGTACAACCTTGAAAACTGGGTAAAGGTAAAAAAATTAATGTCGGGTAAAAAAACCCTTTCACCTATTACTTTGCTATGCCCGAAGACACGTTTTGGAACGTCAGCCTTGTAGCAGATCTAGTGCAAACAAAAGGGGGAAGAAAAAAAAAGTCCCATAGTATAAACCTTGATCCAAATAGCCATACAGGAATGAACCCATCACCCCCTCTCTTAGTGAACAAGGTCCTATATGTTGCATTTACACGATGCAACTGACGGGTCTGGATTTAGCTGTACATTTACAGGATCATTATTAAAATAAGAAGATAAGGCCAACAGAAGAAAGGTTTGGTTCTCAGGCACTTTTTTTATAAATAAATGAGGTAGGGCGACTTTTATTTTACCTTTTTTTTGTTTCGATAAAAATGTCATATGATCAGGGAAGAGCATGATAATAACAGATTTATTTTGGCTAAATAAGTTAAAGCACTACATAAAAAAGGAATTTTTATCAAAATTGTATTATTTTATACTTTCGAAAGAAATGTCCGAGCGGCTGGGGCTCAAAATTGGTAAATTTCTATTGAAAATCAAAATCAAAGTTTTTGATGCGGGGGATTTAAATTGACGTGGGCAGTGCCTGAGAACCATACCTTATATTTTTTGTGCCCTAATGTCAACATTTTAAACCTAATGCCTGTTTTAATTTTGTGAATTGAATCATATTGTGGGATTACGTCAGGCGACACATGTATATCCTGATTACAATATTGTCACAACTGTCACAATATTATTTAAGCAACATCCCACCTTTTGGATGAAAGGACCAGTCTATATTTGAAAGAATTACGATTCAGATCGTGTCAAGCGCAACCCGTACCACGTGACTTGCATGTTTGTCCTCTCACACTTCCATACACATTTTAACCCTCATAGGCAGAATGTTCGTTTTAAATATCACTACACACGACGACTGGCTGACCCTAATCCATTGAAGTCTGAATCACCGGCGCCTTCTTGGTTTCAGGAACTTTCTTCAAAATGGCATCCTTGTTCATAAAAATCTCTACAAATTCTGAAATAAAGGAAACATTTTGAAAAAAAAGTTAAAAAAAATGCTAGCCTTCAAGAAATGTCGATTACTTGTTTACATCTTATACTTTTTCTTTAAACTTACAATTTTCTATATATTTTATATAGTATTTTAAGTTGTGGCCTTACTTATATAGTTATCCCTTCCCATCATTACTTGATAATAGGTTACGATTAAACATAACTTAAAGAGTTTGAAGAGATGTGAACCGGCTTCTGTGGCCCAGGGGTAGAGCATAGAACTCCGAGCCGGGAATTCGTGAGTTTGAATCTCTACCGAGGCGGTGAGATTTTTTACGGTCAACCCCCACCCAGGGTGAACGTTCTGCGGACTTAAGCCGAGTGTGTCTTTCGTGGGTTACTCGGTGGTTTAAAGCAGTGGGGGATATTATAAACCCAGGGCCCGCAGGTGCAGTAGTCACCGGGCCTGGTTAACACCAGGATTTGAAAATGAGAGGAGGTGGGTGATACGGCCCTGTCACGTAGTCCGAAACCGGAATGGAATTCTGCAGATATACATATATTTAGTTAAGCCAACATAAAAAAATGGAGGCCATTACCTCCAACAACAAGAAAAAAAAAGAAAAAAAAAAGCATAACAGGAATAAAAGGAATTTCGTATTGTGCAACCACAGAATTGATAAGAAATTCCTAAAAATAAATTCGTGTTTAGAGAAAAAAAATCTTGAACACTTCAAATTGTATATCATATCTGTTGGTTTCCATTTTTTTCTCAGAATGTTTAAGATGTTTGTTTCTTTTTATAGCTGCTGTCATCTATTTAATAAAGATAAAAATTTAATGTACCCTCGTGTATTTCTCTGTATGCTGCAAATTAACTGATTTTAAAATATCTTGCGATATCCAGGGCATTATATCACCGTTCACTGCAGAACCGGGAAACATCATCTTGATAAACCTGCATTGAAAGTCAAATGTACGGACCTCAATTTTTTTAATTATGTGTGATTTTTATAATATTGTTAGCATTAATGTTGTGCAGTGGGATGGATAAACACTAAAGTACACTATAAAGGGCGTCGCGCTAATACGTTCGTTCTCATTCTAGTTACTGAGTACATGCAATCCTGTTTTGCGATGTATCATAGTTAGGACACAAGGTAGGTGTTCTATATTTATTAAAAAAGATTGGTTGCTAATGAATATTATGGTCAAATAATATGGAGGCACATGGATCCCTTCAAAAATGGTGTTGATTATGGGAATTCATTTGAGGAGGGAAACCTGGGAATGTAAACGTAAGGTGACCATTCTGTAAGGAGCATACAGGAATATGCGTGAGGAGAGATACCTGGGTAGCTGAATTTTCCATCTCCATTTCTGTCGTAATTTCTTGCTAAGTAATCCACCAACTTCCTCGCCCTCTCTACAGGCATCTGGTCCGGACCTTTAGCGGTCAAGATCTTCAGTAACTCGGGGTACCTTCAATTAATGATGAATAAATATATATATATATATATATATATATATATATATATATATATATATATATGATCACACACGCATATTTATTTTAATTATATATATATTAACTTTATTGCAGAGATAGTACAACAAATTGGTGTATACATCGTCTCGCCCTATATTAAAGTATATGATTATATAAGGAAGATAAATAAACTAATTGGATTGTACACATTTAAAAATTACCCAGCATGCAGAATCATAGGTACAAGTCTATTCATATTTCCAAATGGCAATTCAAGGTCATAGTATACTTGTGACTTTACTAGCAAGATTTTAAAGGTTTCATCAAAAGTATCAGTCTTACGTAAACCATACACACAATCACAATATAAGTTGACCTCTGCAGTATTTTTTACTTACATCCTCCGCCCTTGTTCAATCTTACAATACAAATTTTTAGACACGGCGTTGATCATCAAGGACGAGCTAAAACATTTGTAAGGACCTTGGGTATCTATCTGGATTTATGTTTCCTGTCTTGCTGCCAGCAACCATTAAGTAATTAGGCGTCCTCAGATGAGCTGAGAATCTTTATATGGACCTTGAGTGTCTTCTCTCGTTACTCTGGCACTACAGTGAATTTCAATGCTCAAGAAGTGGGTGTTACTTGTTGTTTTTCACATACGTTTGGTATTTTCTTTTATTAAACCATCCGCTGGTTTAGAACTGACCTTTTAATAGATATGTTAGTCAGAGTCTGAAATGTAACTGTCTTGTAAGAAGACTGAACTGAAAAAATACTTACCACAATTTTAAATTGAAATAGCTTTTGTGTTATTTCTGCAAAAACCTTTGCTCTTCTTTGTTTTCCACCTGTAGTTTCTTAAAAATTTCGTTTTCTCTCCTTTCTCCGGTAGGTTTCTCTCTCTCTCCCTCTCTCTCTCTCTCTCTCTCTCTCTCTCTCTCTCTCTCACACACACACACACACACAAACACACACACACACACACGCACGCAGGCTTACATTAGTCCTTTATAAGTTGCCTTTTTGTCATACATATAAGACTATACCCCTTTTTTACCATTATGTGCGTGTCTATAACACTATATCAACTGTATTCACTGTAAGATACGACTATTTAAGGCCCGGCGTCTCATCAAGGAAATACGGTAATCATTATTTCCATTTATCTCACAATCTTTCACTCCTTAATTCTACCCCCCCCCCCCCCCAACACACACACACTTCTCTTTCTTATATCTCTCTCCCTCGGATGTTTCAGCTGTTCCCCTTTTCCCTAAAAATCCTCATATGTTTTTATCTATTTTCTACTTCGCCGCAAGTCTGTCTAATGCTCACTTCCTCGCTTTCCGTTTGTAATATGTAACGTAGTTTCCCGATTGCATTTGACTGTATGACGTCATTTCCTGTTTTGAAAGTCACTGCTGTCAGTCACCTACCTGATATAGCCATCTCCATTCATATCAAACATTTTGAAGCTCGCTATGATCTCATCTTTGTGTAGACTGTGGGCCTGGATGATGTGAAGATTATCCATAATCTCGTCGATACAAATTTTACCGTTACCTAGAATAATAAATTCATGTTAAAACGCATGCGACCATTTTAATAAATATTACATTGATATTTAATGTATGGCACTGAACTTTTCTTTCATGCAACTCATCTGTTGCCATGCCTAGAAAATTTCCATATTTTGCTCTTGGAGTGTCGGAAACAATGCCAGCTGGCATGGAGGAATAATTATTATCCTGGTGAAATTAACAATATTTTGGACATAAAACGAATGGTCTATCGCAGCATCATCTATCAGAAACAACGCCGGTGTATACAGCGTTTAAACTCGTCCCATGGAAAATCTGTCCCAAATGAACCCTGCGGAAGTCGCCCACACTTGTCCCAACGCAATAACCGGTATTATATGCTGATACAAACTAAAGATTTGATGGTATATAATAAAAACATCTTGTTTATTAAAGCATTATATATGTACTGGTGAGACTGCATTAGAAGAACCGGTATCTCACAGGTTTTTAGTGACATCTAGAGTAACTAATTTGTAACACTACTTCAACAGAGACATGTTTTCACATAGTCATTCATCCATATCATCATTTTGGCAGAAGCATATATTTTCTATTATGTTCTGATGTTAGGACGCCAACGTTACCAGTTTAAGTGTTCCTGAGAAAAGTCAAACTGATTAGCTCTGATAAAGCATTGGATATTTGAAATAACCATACAAATGTTAGACTAAATGACTCTAAAAAGATAATAGGTATGGTTCTCAGGTACCGCCCGCGTCAATTTTAACCCACCGCATCAAAATTTTAAATTTTGATTTTCATATTTCAAGAAGATAAAATGATACAATTTTGTAAGATTTCCTTTGTTATGAAGTGAGTTTACCTGTTTAGCCAAAAATTTGTTCTTTTCATGCCTTTCTCTGATCATATGAATTTTTTATCGAAACATACAAAAAACGTAAAAAAAATAAAATATTTCCCGCCCGCACTGGTTTCTGAATACCATACCTTTTTTTTTTGTTTTTGGCCTTCAAGTGTTCTTTACATAACTGTTTAATTAAGTGCAGGTCCTGATGCAGAGCTAAAATTGGTATATATGTATAGGCTGTTTGATGTTATATTCTGCAAGTAGTTCACCCATGTGTACCATCATTATAAAGTTTTGACAGTCGATCCTTACATACTTGCGTTCTCGAGTCAGAGTGCAAATACGATTCCTGAAAAAAAGTTGACTCGAGTTCGAACTCAGTACATGTCTGGACTCGAGTTTTACATCACAGATAAAATCCTTCATCAGTTGTTAGCGAAATATCCATAAGAAAATTTAAAACATTTGACCCAAGTAAATTCTTAAGTTTTTTTATGTTCATCGTAGGTTCAACTGAGAAGAAATGTTTATTAATATATCGGTTCCGACAGAGTAATATAAATGTTAACAATGATTGAATCGGGAATCGAATCAAAGGGAAGCTAGTGTCATCTTTCAGTGTAAAGGGCACTTTGGCGTGACTACTATTTTTAAATGTTTTTTTACGTCAATATTCAACGTCCTGACACCTTTTGACAAAGTCTCTAACAAACCAAACATACATTGGCCTCCTTTGCTAATAAAATGTTAAAATTGTTCCTAATGATATATATAAAATTGATATGGTAAACAATCAAGCTCATATTTTGCTATGATTGGAATAATTGAAATCACTCCCATTCACAAACATGAATGAGTTTATTTATTATAGTGTCATGTACAATAATACATGAAAAAATATAATAAATGTCTGCTTATAGTACCCAACCCTCGCAGGGGTTTATATGACACTCAATTCTGTAGTCGATAATGGTGGTACAGGCGTACAAACAGTTCTTTCTAATCTCCCATGCTTTGGCTACAAAGTCACTGATTTCTTTAAAACAGTTTTGAAGCAGGTATATAAATTGACTTTTAGGAGATAATCCTAACAACTCGGTTTCACTGTTATGAATAGATTTGTAAAGTTCCTCTCTTATTTCCTCATATTTTGGACATGAGCATATGAAATGGATTTCATCTTCAATTGAATTGTCCTCACACATGGTGCATATTCTTTCCTCGGGTTTTAATTTTCTAAATTTACCTGTGATTGCGTCTCGAATATTTACAAACCTCCCAGCTTCAATTTCTAACGGTAAGATTCCACATCTAAGCTGTGCCATTAAGGATCTCTTTTCTCGCGTTAAATAACGAGTGACATAAGGTTCAGTAGAGAATGAAGGTTTTAGTAATGCGTATGTTCTTAGTTTTGGCTTTAATTTCATTTATTCTAGCCACTTAGATTCGTAGAATTCTCGTAATTTTTTTGCCAACATTTTCAATAGGACATACTAACCCCTGAGCAACAATATCAAACAATGCCTCAGCATCCCCCCCCCCGCCCTCTCCACACCCCAACCGGAAACAAGGCCCATATAAACCTGTAATATTCCAGAGGCGTCAATATAGGAGAAATGGGGTTATATACAGCGCCCCCCACCCCCACCCCCGTCGACAAAACATGCACACACAGACTTTTTAGCAAGGGGTATGTTCAATGTAATCATCTCCCTTGCTATTCAGAAAATAATATCTTACAATTTAAAAGTAATATACTGTTACTTTAGATATTTGTGAGTGCGAGTCATCCCCCCCCCCCCCCTTTCAAGATAGACCGACGGCACTATATCAATCTGATCAACGTATTGACGAACTGAACTATATTTAAAAATGTTAATGGTCGGTGTACTAAATCCTCTTTATGTAGCGCTCAAGGCTTTGCATATTTACACCAACGTTTGCCTTATAATCCCCCTGACGTTTACATGTTCTTAAACCAACACATGTTACGGCAGTGCCCGTGCGCTCGCCGAAATGTATCCTATTTACGTGGTCTATGTACTCTGGGCGAAACCCTTTTGTAGTCATAAATTAATGTAAATGTCTAACAGATAATACAGAAATAAAATGATAAATAATTCAAGAGAGTCTATGAATAAATAACAGCAACAATACGTTACAGACATCAATTATTCAAGACACAGTGAATAAAAAGTCACACATGAATTAAAAGTCACAAAGCACAGAGACGAGCCGTGGGATAATCCATGCGGCGCTGCAGCAGACGACACGTGGTGGCGCCAAAATACCAATGTAATATTAAGTCAAGCGTTATACTACATAAGGCCACCAGTCTTGCTTGCAGACGACAGAGCCACAATGTATTATTAATAATAATGATAAAAGGTTCTCACCATTGTTGTCGAAATACTGTAGTAGGAATTCTAAGTCCTCGCTGGGGGCGTTGTAGCCGATCACCTCCAAACAGTCGGCCAGCTGGTCCGCGTCAAAATATCCCGTGTTGTCTGTGTCCTTGCTCTTGAAGATATCTCTAAGGACTAAAACAATAACCGAAATATTACACATTATACATGTTTGCCTTCAGATCAGCCAAAATAAATATCCATTAATATTTTTACTGATAATTATATTCTTATAAGATATATTGACAGATATTTTACACACACACACATATATATATATTTCAAGGTTTCAAAATATAAAGTACATATATGTAATATATAGTATTATATACGCAAGTTAAATAAGAAAAAGGGAATACATTTGTTTTATAAATAAATACACATATATATAGACCTCATACACACATGCATATATATATATATATATATATATATATATATATATATATATATATACACATTAAAATACACATACATTTACACATAGGTATATATACATCATATTTCTCTACAAAAACGTGTTAATATATATGATATAATATCTAGGTTTAAGCGTATGTCACAGATGTTATATAACATAAATTATATGTAATAATGGAACTTTAGTTAGAATAAAAAATTATACCTCACGCCTTAAAGACATACTTTGTCCTAAACTGTCTTTATGATAAAGTTAAAAAAAATATGCCACTTTTTACATGTTACAACTGATTCGTAAATTACAGCCACATCATAAAAGTATAAAATGCAAGTTTACAAAGAGTTATGTTGGAAATTGTACCATAAAAAAGAAAGATACTTATGAAATATCATAATTAAATGATAATTAATTCAGGTCATATTTAAACAGTCCTTGTCGTCAATAAAGGATAAAAAAAAACAAAAGACCAAGTAATATCAGTTTTGCGACAGGATGGCTTTTAAATAAGGAAATTATACTTTAAAAGCGGGAGGAATTCATCCTGAATTATTAGAAATGATATTTGTTTCAGGAAGGCTGTTAATGTATTTCTGCCACTACAATACATCCCATGCAAGATCGATTTCATACTGTTCTGAGCAGAACAACACTTCAAACGATTTAAATACGCTTTGTGCAACCACTCGGCATTAAAGTTAAATCGTACGACAGACAGGGCATTTAAAAGCAACCAAAGCGACCCAGGCATAAAGAATTAAAAGTAAAGATATCACAGAATAGCATGCCAACCCATTATTTCAGCTGTCGTTCATATGTCATGCCGGTTTATCAGATTTGAGACTAAACGGAAAGCAGCAGCTCATATTCAAAAAATATTTCTTTGAAGTTAGATACTGAGCCGGGCGGAAATCAATTTTGCTAAAGTAATATGAAATAGCTATAGGATGCCTTTGTATATGCTCAATTCACCTGTAAATGGACCCGTTATGAAAATGTATTATTTATGAAACAATGAAAATCAGGACTCGAAATCAACGTCAGACCATCGGAATTTTTTTTAGAAAATTTGTCGAAGGTCCAGCAAAATATGATTAGCGACGACCCTCTCTATAGTCGGTTATTATTTTTCATGCATGGTCTCTGTTCCAGATCGCGTTCTCGCAGGAATCACGCAGGTATTTTTATTCAATGCTTAATAAAACAATAATCGCACCATTTTGTTAATTTCCATTCAAGCGACCATTCGTGTACATATATTAATTCATATTTGCTAGTTACAAAACATTCCTGTGATTAACACATGACGTCTAACCTAAATGCGTCCGTTGGTTGAACTTAATATATTTGCATTTAATGACGTCATTTGGCTGTCTATACGTGTTTCCTACTGTTATTTGCGGATGAGGGCGCGGTCATCTCCATTGCGTTACTCCGGGTTCTACTTTGAAGGTATAATGGCCAGCACCCTCTCTCCGCAGACAGAGTCCCATCTGATTGAGATTCTTCTCAAAATACCTTCCGAAGTCAAGTGCCTTTATCAAGTGCCTTTATCAAACTCTGGCACGACCAAAAAACACCGCTCATGAGGGCTGTGCTAAGACTAAAACCCGAGTGTCGCAACTCGGCAAAATGGGTATCTGTAAGTATGTGTGTGTCCACTAATACAATGTACGGACACTTCCAAGGAAACGAACAAGAATAAATTCAGTGCTTTCCCATGAGTGTGAAGCCTGCCTGAGTGATAAAGCGGTCACGTGAATGTTTTATCATCATACAGCAGATCTCCTCTTTTCACGTTTAAGCTGAATCAACTTTAAAGTACCATTTTCAATACACGGAAGGTATTTAAAAATTTCAACTCCTTCCACCCCACCCTTTAAAATACCCTGCTTGAAACAAAAGTCATTACGGTGCCTTATCCTAATAAACTAGGTTCGCTCAGTTGTATCTATGCCCATGTACAGGTCACACAAGCGGGAATATAAATTTATATACGTATATTTACTCACCATAACGTGTCTGCTCGTCTAGTTCCACGCGCTCGTGGCCCGTGGCACCCGGAAGGTTGGACTGAAGTATACAGAGCATATAAACAAACGTCTAGTATGCTATCAACATTTAAGTAAAACAATTTTAGATCATTAAAACTGACACTTTGGGCCATAAATACGGACCAACGGAAGCCGCACTGACCATAATCTAAATTATCCTTAATTATACATGGCAATACCAATTATGTAATAACTAGTACATTCTTGTACTGGCAGTTAATACACAGACATTGATGTATATAATATCTCCTCCCAAAAAGACATACCAAGCGAACTACAGTTGGTCTACAGTTGATCTACAGTAAATCCTCGCCTATCCTCAGTTTAGCGACCACCTCAAAATGACGACCATTTTTTCACGGGCCTTATTCCGTTTTGCTCTTTGTATCAGACGTCGCTTAAACGAATACCTCAAAAACGCTACCACTATCGAGGTCCTGTCGGTGGTCGTTATTTCGAGCTGATATTGTATATCACAACAATGTTGGATTAACTTGGCCGGTATAATTATCTTAGGGAAAGGGATCCTAATGTAACTTTTACATGCAATCAACTGTTACAGGACAGATTCCTTTTTCCTTATACATGTATTTATAACATCAAAGTTGGCCACAATATTTAATAAAAGTATTCATTATTGGATAGACCCATTCCCCTTAATATTGTAATATAACTTGGTTATGAATAACACAAGTGAAAATGCAGTTAGTGTTAGTGGCAGAATTAGAGATGCGATGGGATGTTCGTGTGTATAAAGGTGAGATGTTTGGAAATCATCACTCAGGCTGTGACGATTACCTAATGCACCAACAAAAGACATATGAAATCAAATATGGTACTTGTATTATCAGATGTCCCTGTATATATATCATCAGGTTGACGGTATATTATCAACAAACAAAAAGTCTGACATTTAACTGGCGACCTCCTGCATTAAGTTATAGATTGCAGCCAACGTGTGTAAGACCTATATATATAACATCATTGGCCAGAAATAAGTAAATTGGAAATCGTTGGCCAACCGCCGCAAGATCAAAGCAGTTGTAGAGACTGTTTCCTTATTCATCATTCATAAAGCGTGCAGGTATATTAGGCGTTGCGAATTTACAAAAAAAAATTGAAAATAAACTTAATATATCTTACATGAATTGGACATTTAGCTATAATAACAAAAGTTAGACACTCCGTGGCTTAGATGGTCACTGTCTGGATACCACTAACGGTAAATGATAGTTCCATTGCTGTATTTCATACAAACAGCCCTGGTGGCAACTCTGTTGTATTTTTTTTATTAAGCAGGTTTTCCGTTTCGCAAATGAAAGCATCTCGCTCATTTAAGGTGAGCAGATGTCTTGTGTGTAACAAAAAAAGAAATGCATGTACATGGCCTTCTCTTGTATTCATGCTCCCCGGCAGTCTGGGATCCTTTATAACGAGAACGGGAGTTAAAAAAATTCGGAGCAGGATGCACAATGCGATACCACGCTCTCATTAGTCTGATAACATTTCCTTACTCCGTGCCCACCCTGGTGATGTAACTCGGAGAACCTTGCTTTACAAAGCAGTGGTCACACAGACAGAGATCTGCGACGACCGCAGTGTATAACCGTTGCGTGAGGAGCGAATATAGTATATACTGGTAAGTTAGAATGAAGTCCGGGAGCGGACGTTTGTTAGAATTATCATAACATATACCTTAATGCCTTTTCGTCTCATATGTAGAGTGACAGAATACAATTATACACAGAAATATTGATAAGTTTACATGCAATTATTTCATTAGTTTGATACATGGTAAGAGCGAAATTATTTCATGCAATTAAGGATGAAACATTCCTTCATTTAAATTTGATTTTATTGTTATTGTATAATATGTTTTTTTTTATTCTTAATCTTATTTTTATTGTACTAGTACTATGGTTTTTTTGTCATTATGATTTTTGTGTTTTGTTTATTATTATTATTTTCATTCTTATTCTTATTCTTATTATTATTATTATTATTATTATTATTATTACTATATACTTACATCTCCTGCTGTTGTCGTCTCTGACTGCGAACGAAAGGTTTGGTAAAAAAAATGATTTATTTTATATAACCGTTAAAATGAACCAGCAATAGACGAAGTGGACAAAAAGTACGTAACATGCATAAAAGCCATGTTAACTTAAGTCTTCGGTAGTTTGTGCATGCATGCGTTTATGTGTGTGTGAGAGAGAGAGAGACAAACAAAGAGAGAGAATATATACTAACTCATTTAAAGCTGGAAAATTTAAAGCCAAAAAGATTGGTTTCTCAGGCACCGCGTGCGTCAATTTTTAATTAAAAATAATTAAAAATTTATTTTGATTTTTTTGTAGAAATTTCAGATATTCAACATTTCTTTCAAGAAAATAAAATAAAGCTTCAATGATATTTCGTTTGTTATGAAGCGCTTTTACCTCTTTAGCAAAATAACCTGTTTAGCGGGTTAGGAAGCTGAAGGCGGATTTTTGGTTGCAAATTTCGGGAAAGGGCATGCATGTATGAGCTTGATGATTTATATACAGCCACAATGCCTTTATATGGTCGACACGTAACCAATCAGTGTGAAATTTGTATAAATATCTATCAATTACCGTTTTGATAATCCTATAATGCTATCAGCAAAATAGACCACTCACACTAGACATCCTTAATATATATAGATTTATACACACTTAAGTCACTAACAGAATTGCATATTAAATACTATATACATGTGTAACTGGCCAATGAAATGGCCGGTGTTCAGTATTAAAGGATACCTTATAATTAGTGTATCGTACCCGTGAAATAATAGTTATTATAATTATTATAATTATTATTATTATTTTTATCATTATTATTATTATTATTATTATTAATATTATTATTATTATTATTATTATTATTATTATTATTATTATTGTTATTGTTATTGTTATTATTATCATGTGGCTATTAGTTTTTGTTGAACACATTTTGAACACTTCGATAGTTCATAAGTTATTTTTTTTTACAGATCATACTTTTTTTTCATATTACAAACTCTAAATAGTCTAATTTTTACATAGACAACGGGTGTTTCATTCACGTATAAAAGTAATCATACGAAATGTTAGTGACGAAAATATTTATACATATTTTGTCAAATAAAAAAAAATAAACATTTACAAATGCTAATATAACTCCTGTATGACGAAATTCCCATACTCTATAAAAGGCAAGGTTATATTTGGAGATAATTACTTTCAATGTTTAGCTCTAAACAAGTATCAGTAAAATAACACTGGTAGTAGTGTTTGTGAGATATTGGATACATCAATTACGGCAATGGGGAGAAAATACAACAATTAATTCACGCTTATTTTATCGTGACCCTGACAGTGTTATCAGTATGCATCCTTTAATCAGCTGGTAGTTTATCAGTGAGCTACTATATCACAAACAATGAATGACATCACTATATATATGTGTTTGTGTGAGGGTGTGTGTGTGTGTGTGTGTGTGAGAGAGAGAGAGAGAGAGAGAGAGAGAGAGAGAGCAATGAAAGTTCTGTCCATGTTTATCACCCGTCAGCCGTTATAATAATCTGAGAACTGTAAACTGCACATTACGTATATTGATTAGAGAGATGAATTTGAATTTACTCTGTATCGTATGTGTTACAGATAAAATAATCCAAACCACAGTGGACATATAATACATGTAGAATCGCCATACATACGATAAATAGTCCAAAAATATTAAATACAGAACAGGAATACAATTATCAATAGCCAGGCAATGAAATCACTTGTTCCCACAAGTACGAGCAGTTCATATACAATCAATGCTCGAATGCCTGGTAAACCTTAATATAAACTCTCGAACCGATATATGTTGACATCACGTTCAGTCAACCCCATATAACTGACCGTGACGGCTTCGTGAAAACCCCAAATTTCACCTACTTACCATGACAAAAGCTTGCGGTGTTGCCTTCAATAACAGTCCCCAGGATGACTTTTTGCCGTATGGTGCACAGTGTCACTGAATTTCGCTCACAGTTTACCTGCGGTCGCTATGCCGACGACCTCGACTGACCCCGTATCAATTACCTTATATTGACTGATCCTCGCTTGTGTAAACTTACGTGGTGTCGGTTGGATGTTTGCACTTACAGGTGTGTTGTAGCTAATTATTACATGCACCTTTAATAGCCGCCCGAGGGGGGCGTTTAAAAAGATATTAAGGAGGCGATTGATAAGGTCCGCTGACAAATCTGCAAGATGTAGTGCTTCGTTCGCTTGCATACCGACAAACATCAGTTTATTTTAAATTTGAAGAACATATGTATAAATAGGAATATCTGAGTGCGTGTAACTGTATTTTTGTCCTTTGAATAGGTGTTTAATTGTTTATTTGATGGATGCGTATTTACTTGTATGAATTATAGAAGCAGCTGTTATGAAAATAACTCTACGTCTACGAATATGCTAAGACATACATCGGAATATTTAAACGCCTGTTGTGCCACTAGCCTTTTAACGAACATATACTGTAAGATTTGGCATGTAAGGCTGTATATTCTTGTTATTTTGTGTCACACTAAAGAAGTATACGATTATATTTTTCTGTGTTTAAGTTCTGTTTTATGCAAGAAAGGCTTTTTTGTTGTTCCCCTTTTTATACAACATACACAAGAATAAACATAAGCACAACCAACAAACCCTGATAGTGATAAGAACAAATAATCGATTTAATTCCAGGCAATGCTGGTTTATAACATGGGAATAGTAAATTAATTGGTTCTCACATACCTTCAAGGCCAGATTATGCGCTAATCAATGGTATGCATGAGCCAAAGCAGGGTCATATGTTTATGTTATTTTAAAATTGGCTCAGATTTTCAGGAATATATCATCGGCAAATGATTAATTTCTCATTAATTGGTCTCTATATATAAAATCCATATTTATATCGCGTACTTTTTTTTTTACTTTCTTCTAAGCATGATCGCTTTACCAGTGGGGAATATTCAGCGACGCCATGAAACCTGGGGCAAAATTTCCATTCGCAGTGATGGGGGGGGGGGGGGGGGAGAGGGGGGGAAGGGAACTTCGATATCCCCCCCCCTCTTCACACACATATAATTACCTTGTAACGAGGTATACCACATTTCTCCTGACCCCCCCCCCCCCCATTTTCTAAGTATAATGTTATAATAATAATAATAATAATAATAATAATAATAATAATAATAATAATAATAATAATAATAATAATTGTAATAATAATAATAATAATAATAATAATAATAATAATAATTGTAATAATAATAATAATAATAATAATAATAATAATAATTGTAATAATAATAATAATAATAATAATAATAATAATATCAACAATAATAATAATAATAATGTTATCAGTGTGGACACAGAAAATCAAGTTCTGGGGAAGGGGAGGGGAGGGGTTGTAACAAGAGATTTTAGGGAATCAAATCATGACTGTCAATACATTGTTGGATTGAGAGTGGGAGCAGTGCCCTACTAACTGCTATGCAGGAATTTTTTAAAATTTTTAATCAATATTTAAGCAATATTAAAGCAATATGAGAATTTAAAAATAACAGGGAATAGTATCGCCTCAGAAATAAGTAAAAATCATTTCCTTTAAAATTTTCATCTATAAGACCTTCATGTTTACTTTTCCATGTGTACTTTTATAGGTCGCGTACAGCAATGTCCTGGAAACGGGGAATCACATATATTATCAGTTATTTTTCTGTTTATTCATTTCTGAAACACTGCATTTCATTGATATTTGTGGAAATTTGCGACACTGGGACACATTTTTGTAAACAACATGCATTTTTACTGATTGCACTTAGGGCCTATATTTAATGACCAAATTGTACTAATTTAATTGCAATAGAGGGGGGGGGCGAGTTCATTGTATGTCCCCCTGGTGGAAAAAATGTGTGTATGTGGGGGGAGGGGGGTGGCATTCCAAGTGCCCCCCCCCACCCCAATGTATGAGGTGGTCAGCGCATACTGACGTCATTATCTGCTCTTGTTTGACACAAAGACCATATTCTCGAAAGCGGGACAATCGTTTGGTCTGATATGATTGTCTACTAGCTGACGTTACCAATCGGTCAATTGACAGTTGCACAAAATAACACATATGTCGATGAAAATCTTTTTTATTAATGGATTGCACTGCTTTCATGTACAATCGTTCTATATATATATATATATATATATATATATATATATACACACAATTGTGGGTCTGTATAAATGAGGTGTTTAAGATTTAGATAAATTCAAAACATTTATTCAAAAAGGCTTTTTACAGATTAAAGATACGACTTAAAATAATTATGTTCCATGCTGTCCTCCATTGGCTCCTTTCCTCACTCTAACGCCACCTGTCGACAGCGAGTGAATACTATGTCACCCATTGTGGGTGTACCCCTTGAAAAAACAACCTCCCCATTATAAAACATTTTATCTTTCATTCAAAATATTTAAAACATCCACGCTCACCACATTGATGGACCGGGCGCTTTTGTCAAGGGTTATGTTTTTTTAATCAGAACAAATGAAAAACCTGAAATGCACTCAGAGACCGCATACATCCGCCAACATTCTGTAATATTCGGTAATACTCCGGGAATCTTGATCAACCGTTATTATACATAAGCGCTGTAGGAAATATGTGAATAATAAGAGGCATGTGTATCATGTTTAACCAACTCGATGGTTGCATCATAGGTTAGCTCTGTCCGACAGAATAATGACGGCTCCAATAAGATGACACCTGTTCGTGCAGGCAGAAAAAAATATCACCCCCTTTGAAAATTTACGTTTAATTCCATCCTATGACAGTGAATGAAGAGAGTCTCACAAAAGTTAAGAATATATCAACCAAAAACTTTATGGTGATCCAGTTTACCGATAAAACTTACTCGATTTTTCAATGGATGTTACCCTAACCCCCCCCCCCTCTAAAAATCCTAAAAATTCCTGCATAACTTTTAAATAACTGTATAACAGCCACGCGAACCAAAGAACCCAACGGCGGAAAATACATAGAGTGAGCCCTGCGGAATAAGACCACCCGTGGGACTGGCCTGAAGTGGTCTTAATTTACAGATGGTCTTATTAGGCAATTCAATTTAAACCTATGTGAATGCTTTCGGTTTGTTCATGGATGGTCTTGACAGACAGGTGGTCTTTTTAGACAGGTGGTCTTTCAGACAGGTTCCACTGTATTACCAAGTAATGGAGGTAACCTTGCCTGGTTGTGATGAAATCATTATCATTTGATAGAGGCGTATGTGTCCTCCTCGAATGCCTTAGAACACTGGAGTTTTGTGATAGTCAGACTTATCCCGATAATGCTTGCTATCAGCACCATGAACAGAACCACCGCCATCTCCTTCTTCCAGCAGCCGAACCACTCTACGCCATCTGAAAATATACAGTAAAAGAAAGTTCTCTATTATCATGATAGTACGTCAATTAATAATAACAGGTTGATGGGAGGAGTCGGACACAAAAGGAAACACTTTTCCATATGATATTCCGCAATTTTCTGCAAAATTTACAGTTTAGTAAGCTTCAGTAAACAGTTCTCGCATTTAAGCTGCGTTTGCCAGGCGCGCGGTAAGCGGTATACGGTGAGCGATTTAGTTTTCGCTCTAGTTATTTATCATAAACCGTTTACCAGTATGAGACACGCGGTAAAACGGAACTCCAACTGGAAAACTGGATCCTCATATACCGCGCGCGGTATAGGGCCAATGGGCTTTGGTATCATTATATGTACCTACGGATGCAGCGGGATCTAGCGGGTTTTCACATCAACAATCCCATACCACAGTGTTTAACGCCCGTCAAGTAAATTCCTCACGAGATATATATATATTCATTCCGGATACCGCGTTCTGCTGCCGCAATTTGCATATCGCATACCATGTAAACGCAGCTGTATTCTCCCTTGGTTTTACCATTTCCACAGACATGCTCGTGGTGCACAAGGCAAGGAGACTCTGTTTAATAAGTCGTTAGTTTTGTAAGGAAACTTAAATACAAGCCAGCAGTCTCGCCCGGAGCCTAGCCCTTAAAGATCAGATGCAATTTTACATATATCATTTAAAGTCCCAGTTAATCATCCATTCGTTATTTTGTACTTAGAGACCAGTTTAGCTTAATTTCAGATATGACAGAGGGCGCTGCAAGTTCCCCTTCGAATACACAGTGGTGGTTTTTGACAGATGGCGCTTCGATAGCCAATTCGAAAAATGTGGAATTTCTCGGGTTTTTTTTTTTGGTGTTTTTATGGATTTTTTTATGGAAAAGGGTCCCTAAGGAGACATTCAGCATCATTTCAGACATTAAAGACAAAAACAGGCATAAAGGAGCCGTGGCTACAGATGAGTTCAGTGACAAAAGTGGAACTGCAGTCAGTTATAACATAGAATGACAGATGAAAATACATTGTCTTTCTGTCGATTCAGCTGAACCTAACCCTCCCTGTCAGTCCTCGTCGCTAGATGTCACTAGGGAGGTCAGAAAGGTCTTTTTTTGCAAAGCTTTTATGCTGTGGAAAATAGTCTCCTGTTAACACCGTATGGCTTATGGAGCACCCTCTGCAGCATATATATATATATATATATATATATATATATATATGTGTGTGTGTGTGTGTGTGTGTGTGTGTGTGTTCATCTATCTATGTTAGTGGTTACACGGTGGGTGCTGTTAAAAATGTCAAAACCTCCAAGTAAAACTGATGAAACGGAACCCCCCCCCCCCCCCAATATTTAATTATAGGTTATGAAAATATATATATTTCCCAGTCGTCACATCGGAACCTTAATCCAGAAATAAAGTAAAAATAAAAGTCATGTAGATGTCCCCATGGCCATTTAACAGTGTTATTGTCGTTAGTATATAGACCAAGCCAGGTAAACTCTCCTCCATATTAAAACCACTTCTTATTTACGCGTCATATCCTACGAATGTAATATGTAAGTAACCATCAGATGGTAAGAAGTTTAAACAGATTTCGTAACATGACTATATTTTACTGAAATAAGGCATCGTTTTTACACTTTGGCGGTTATGGTCTCATTTACGACCTGGGCAAGAATCGAGCTACATTGAAAAATGTGGATGCTGCTAGACAGGTGGTGACATCTATGGGAAACCTCAAAAACAACTGTAATATCCCATCGCCACTTAAGCAATTTCTCAGGCGATGACAAAGTACCGGTATATGCATAAAAGCGGAAAGTCAACGGCCGCTTAACCTCGACTTACCTATGCACGAAGCGTTGCCGGAAGTGGTGCCTGAGGTGACGCCGGCTGTGACGCCTTTCTGAGTTGACCTCTCAGTTGTGCCGACCGTTCGCGTGGTGGCGCTCTCTGTCGTGGTGGACTCACTCGGTAGTGTGTCGGTAAGATCAGTTATATCTGTGTATTCCCAAGTGGTCCCTGTCCCAGCCTCTTCCTGAATCCCCGGAGTATATCCAACTGGGGTAAATATAACCAACAGGTGAACATATGGTCCAATTAAATGTTTTAAGGGTGGTTGTATATATTACTGTACCAACGACCATAAGATCCTACAGCTGTAAATGCAAAAGCGTTTATACTCAGATATATAAGGCCAAAATGAAAAAAAGGTATGGTTCTCAGGCACTTTTTTCAGAAATCAATGCGGGCGGGCGCTTTTTTTTATTTTCAATTTTTTGGTATGTTTTGATTAAAATATCAAATTATAAGAGATTTAATAATAACAGATTTATTTTGCTAAATAAGTAAAAGCACTACATAATAAAGGAAATTGTATGATTTTATCTTCTTGAAAGAAATGTCCGAGCGGCTGTAGCTCAAAACTGATTAGTTTCTATTTAAAATCAAAATAAAAATGTTTGATGCGGGGGGGGGGGGGTTAAAATTGACGCCGGCGGTGCCTAAGAACCATACCTTTTATTTTTTTTTTGCCTAATATTAAAATACTGCCAGCCATTTCACGTCCTGAACTTCATTTGAAAGTTAGGTCAACAATTTATTTCAAGCAGTGCTACCTGATAATGCTGATATCACATGTAAAATGTTTGTTTTCATTCCATCATGTTAGAAATATCTTGAAACAGTTGCAAATTCAGAGAATGGAGCCCGCGGCGCCCCCTTACCACCCCTCATCCCCCGCCGGTTGAGTTGTAACATCTCTTATTTGATTTACTATTCCCAGTTTTTCTTAATTACTTTTCATTTTGTTTAGAGATTTTTTTATTCTTCAGCAATTTAACTATTAAGTTATCCAAAGTTTATTACTTTTTAATTTTATAAATTGAGGAAGTTATCGAACAGCTCTGTGATTTGCTCCATTAATTGAGATAGCATTGTTTCTATACTGAGGGATCAAGTCTTTCTGTTGTTGCACTCTGCTAGGTCATAACACCGAGGTCCCCCGTGAATCCCCATCCCTTTAAGCGTAACTACACGTTATGCAGACATTTAGAGAATAAAAGTTGCGAAACAAATAATCCTCATATTCTTTGTGAAAGGTGCCTCAAAATTGCCTCGTTACATTGCATATTTAAAATTGTTCTCAATATGGGAAGGGACGCCTCTCCCATACCCTCCCCCGTGTACCTGTAATAAAAATGTAATTTATTAAAAAAAAGCGCTAGGTTTTATTCACATGGGTGAAATCACAAAACAAATATTTATATTTTCATTGGCTGAAAATATATTGAATAGTACATTAAGTAATTATATATATATATATATATATATATATATATATATATATGTGTGTGTGTGTGTGTGTGTGTGTGTGTGTGTGTGTGTACAATTTAAGGACTTATTTATTCTTGATGTTTTCAGATTTAATCAGGGATTAAAGTGCAACAACTGTCTAAGAGACCAGGATAAATGTATTTAAGAGGGTAGTGTAGGCAGTTCAAATATATTCAAATATGTTCAAATATGCAAATTACACAAACAAGGTTGTTTTGTGGTAAGGCATTCAAGGAATATGTCATAGGTTTTTAAGAATATGCATATGAAATGTAAAAAGAAGTTGTTTCTATGAAATATAACAAGTTTTGATTTTTCAGTTCAACAGCTGAGACAAGTAGTCCATGCATTCTCACTCTGCCTGACAGGAAGAGGTACGTTTTAAGTATAGCGACCTCTGGCGGATTGGTGCACAAACCTGTTGATTTTTCACAGAGGAAATAAAGTCCGCCATGACAGTCGTACTTAGTACACGGGACAGCTGTCCACCTGTAAAGTTTTTCCACGCCACAGCTGGATGACGTCTGCACAGCTGCACACAAGCCTGTTGCCCCTGACGACAGGAATTCTGCGCGTGTGCTGTGCCACCGCCGGAAGGAGGAAGCGGAGTCGTCTACCCATACCCACCAGTTAAAGCCCGGCCACTTGACGAGGCCAATCCACAGTGGACTGTTGTACTTAAACGTCACATTTGAAGACCTAACAGGAAAGAAAGTATGTCCTGTTTGATATTCTATAGAGTTTACATCAAAGCATGATCATTCAAGATACTGTAGAAGTGGTTAATTTAGCGGGTCTGAATTTCCGCGCTTCGCTCATATTGCAGCATTCGCGCAGTTTGAATTTTCGCGCAAATCCGTATATGAGTGATTTATTTTGTATTAAATATTTAAAACATTATAACGATTATATAAAAGACAGTTTTGTTGCGCAATTTACCTTCCACCTAACAAGCTCTGGTTGACCGTGTACATGTTACGGGTGACTGAATACAGTTACTGCAAGGTGTAAATCAATACATAATTAACCGGGATTAATCACGTTTGATGATGCATTGGTACTGCACCAGCCACTTTGTTTGACATCTGAGTAAGTTGTAGAATTGCTCAACAACAACATCTGTGATAACCGTACTCACACAAGCAGCCCGCTATGTGTGAACAATTTAACAAAACGGAGCTGACAATAATCATGTCTACAGGGGTTCTACAGGTCCTCATAGGCTTCGCCTACATGTTTCATAGTTTTTTCTACAAATCACTAAAAATCGGAGATGATTTCATCTGAGATATCACTTGCTATGAAATCTTAAGCCTGTATCTCACTGGGCTGCGACAGCTTTGCAACAAATAGTGAATGCATTCGCGAGAGAGTCTCAAAAGTGTCTCAAGGTAGTTACTCACTGGACTGCGACAGCTTGCAACTAGTTGAAGACTCGACCATTGCGAGAAAATACGCGAATTAGCGACAATTTTCACTTGCAATCACACTGAATCATATTTATACGACATGTTTGCGAACATCGTACGAGTGTTTGGCCAAACATTCGGCTGGAGTTCGTATACCCGTCGTGGGAATGTCGTACGATGTTCACAAGACATTCGCAAGACATTTGTGAAATATTCGCACGACCATTCGCGACCAGAATGTCAGATTCTCATTTTTATCTCCAAATATTCGCAATGTAGTTGCATTGGTCGTAAACCCCTCTGAAAGTTGTCTCGCAGTTCTCGCAATTCCTGTGAAATTGCGAATATAAAAAACACCTCAAAATAACGACCATTTGTTCATGGTCCCAATTATTATTTATTTATTATTTTTTTTAATTTATATTAGACCTCATTTAGACGACCACCTCGAAAATGTGCCTACTTCATCGAGGTCCAATCATTGGTCGTAATTCTGAGTTTTTTCTGTATAAAGTTTCATTGTGGTTGGTGCAGTGTAACCAGTTTTTTCCCCCGTTCCGCATAGAGAATTTTTTTTAGTATAAATATACCGATAACGAGCTGCAACATTTCTTTAAAACAATATAATAGAATTTCAATAAAACTTCCTTTTGTTATATTGTGTTACACGTATTTACCCGAGATGCTTTCCCTTGATCAATCGAAAACCTTTAATAAAAAGTTTAAAAATTGCCGAGTTCTATTGATTTATGGAAAATCTGCCTAAGAAACAAATAATTTTTTGGCCCTACCTGATGATCTTCTCTACCGTCATGCTCTCTGTGACGTCACCAATGCTAATTAGGTTTCCCCCGAGGTTATTGCAGAAGGTCGCTGCGTCCTCGAATTTTTGTCTGATGGGGATCAATCCGTAACATTTCTCTCCCTCCTCAGTAGATGCCGCCACCCATCCAAGCGGACACCCTGCATTTGAAACAAGGTGTCACTTGACATATTTGGGAAGGGGAGCCGGGGGGGGGGGGGGGGGGGGGGCTGTCAGACAAGACTTACAAGAGTATGACCCAGCTGATTGCGGATTTTAGGTACAGAAATTCGATCCCAACAATGCACAAGCGGGGGTTGTAAATACACGTATGTATAACGTAGCGTATGTATACATGTAGTGAAGAGGGTCATGTAGTCTCAAATACGTAGGACAAAAATTGTTTCAAGGCAAATTACACAATCCTACGAGATTTTGTGGCAAGTACTACACGGAATAAGTAATATTTTGTGAGCATGCTCATGTTAAATATAAACAGAAGGTGTTTCCCGTGAAAGGTATAACATTTTTAAATTAAAATTTGGCAGTTTAAGACAAGTAGATCAAGCAATTTCCGTAATCATAAGATGGGGTTATATTCGACCTAAAGTTCTAAATAGATTCATGACAGCGTTGGTTAATCCCACGTGTAAGTAAGTCATGTTAAAACTGAATATGACAGTGCGTTTTAAAAATGAAATCAAGTTCTCGCGTCGTATTAACGAAATATGAAGAATATGTCCTACCGTTAATTAATGACGGTACTGGGGTTGGTGATACAGAAGCTGAAAAGATGAAACAAAGAATTATACACTTATTTATGTTTGTATAATGCATGTTAAGCAATGGTTAATATGTTGTAATATGTTTCTATATTATCATGGCCTATGTGCGCTGCTCAATTATATTATTGCAAGTAAGATTGCATGCATGCCATGGCATTCTCTTTAGGCAGGAGGCTCTGACCCTATGAGGCCAAGGGCTATGAGGCCCAGGAACTATGAGGCTAATGACATGATTAGCCATGGTCAACCGATTCCACATGTAAATCTGGACACTGGACGAAAATTAAATTGATCTATTTGTCATAAAACTTATTATATAAAACAGATAATTTGACGTCACCTGGCTCGTATTGTTCAATTTGCAATGGGTTAAGACGATCTTCTGGACATCTTTTGGTAAATTCATTTGTGCATCTTACATTATTCCTCTCATCACTATCCTGCCAATCCGCACAGTCCGCCGGACCCACGTGGATACAAAGGGACGACACGCCTGCGCAGTCGTGTTCCGGAAGTGTGATTTCATTTGTGACCTCCAAAAAGGGCAACACGAAGTTGAGGTCACGTGAACTCCAAGGGATATAAGGTGTTTTAACTTCACCGACTGCACACGAATTGCCAGAGCTAAAGAATATGGTAGCTTTGAAAAGAGGCTCACCTGAAATAAAATAAAATATTTGTCATGCTTAGCAATAGTATTAAACAGAGTTTACGCATTAATTCGTCTGATATTTTTTTTTCAATACCCCTTGACAGAAATCCATTGTATATATAGAGGGAGATCGTGGCGCAAGGAACATAAAAAAAATTAAACTGAGGTTATTTACAATAATAATGAACGTCGTATATTATTCTGCCCTTACTTCGGCGGAGACATGAGCTCCATATGTGACCTTTACATGTTAAGTTGGACGATTAATATGATAATTATAGACAATGTAGTCTTTAACAATAATCTATACGGACATTAAGAACGTATTTGAGAAAGATGAAAACGATAAAACAAGTCAAACCCAACCCACCCCCACCACCCACTGTGTCGCATGTGCTGCGCCTGGCTTCGAAACACTACAGTTTTTACATGTCGAAAGTGCATTCCTTTTGATCACTCAAGCGTCATCGCACGAGGCTGCTTTTTCATTACGGACAATGCAGTTCGCACATGCGGTTGCTGGGGGCAAGTTCGGTTGCCTGCATCAATATGGATTGCGTGACCGCGTATAATTATCTATTAACTTGAGATAGGCTGGCTCTAGTCATGAGTGACAAATAACACAGGAAATCATGAAGTCATTTTATATATAGCTTGTATTTCGAATTTTTTTTTTAATAAATGCCTCCGCCAGGAGGGTATGCGTTCATCCCCGTTCGTGTGTTTGTGTGTTTGTTCACAACATAACTCACGCAGTTATTAACGGAATTTCATACAATGTTCAGTGCATTTCGGGTATGGGCCGATAAAAAGAAATATCGATAAAAAAATTTGGTGTGGATCAGGATCATTGTTAGGTTCAGGAACGTCATTAAGGAATATTGTCACTGTTCAGCCACTTATGCAATAATGAACCTGTGAATAAGGGCCGAATAAGAGAAAGCCCAGGTGGCGGAGGCTTGTTTTCCTTAGAATGCAGAATTGTAGATTTATGTACAGTTATATTGTGAGTGCTTTCCATACTTCATTAGACAAGTAGTCAAGGAAGTCTTAGTTTCTGAAGTTTCATTATCACCATGCACAACAAAATACTATTCAAAGATTCAAAGAATTAGGCTAATTACAAGAGAGGTTACTCAGACACAAAAAGGAAAGCTGCACAAGATTTTTTTTTCTAATTGGTAAATACTAATACATTTCTTAACCAGCAATTATTGGACAGATTGTGACCTTTGACCTACCTTGCGTGCGCATCCTTTCTTTACTTGCGATGCTGACTGTGAATGTGACCGTTTCCGGTCGACCAGCGTAAAACACCTGATTACGAGGCCGGGTAGACATGTCGAAAACCTCCAAGTCTATGCCTAATACTGGAGCAATATAAAAGCTGTATCTAAGGCAGATTCTTTAATCAACAGGCAGTTCTGCCGTTGTTCATATTGCGATATTAATCATAGACAATAATAATTAATAGTGTAAATATATAAATATTACTATATTATACACCTGTATATTATATTATGTTATCATATCAAGAATAAAGACAAACAACCATAATAAAAGACAACATAATATTTTTAAAAAAATATTTAGTATGCATATACAATATGCATGTATATGATTATATATACATCGTTTAATATATATTTAGTCATGCCTATTATGAATTATGTTTCTAGGTAACGTGAAGATGTTAGTAGTATATGATGTAAATAACAGAAAATGTTGTTCTGAAATACATGTATTAATGACAGTGTGTTTACAAAATGGAGAGATTTTTAAAACAAAGCTAGATTTATCGAAATGAATCTAATATTATAGTTTTGAGGAGAATGTGATTCATATTTGAGAAGGATACCTGATATTTGGGTTGTCATGGCAACGAGCCATATCAGGCGGGTCACTTGTATCACCATCATGTTTTCTGCCAAAACCCTGTAAGATTGGAATGTTTGAGGATTAAATATTGAGCTAGAGTTGTCGGATTTAATATGATATGTTTTCATTTTGCACTAACCTTTCCCGTACCTGGGAAGGAGTGGCACCTACCCCCTCCCAAACTTGTCCAAAATCCTCTAGCTCTTATACTTAACTTTTACACCCTCCAAATTTTGATTTGTTCCTCAGTTTGTGTATTATAATACATACATTCATTCAGCTAGGTTGGATGACCGTGGAACATATACTTCTAGACATGACCGAAAATATGCACGTAACCCATACAATACACGACATACGGGAAGTGGCAATCTTGCCATCGTGAATCCCAGAACTGACCAGATTAAATCAAGCTTTCTTTGTGAAGGTCCGCACCATCGGAATCAACTCCCAAATGATTTAAACATGTCACTGATGTTAAGCGTTTTAAACAACTTTACAAATCCTTTCTACAAGGATTTCCATCTATTGTAGCTCAGAATTTTAGTTACTTATCGAATTTTATAATTCCTTATGTACATGTGTCATATTAAGCAATCTATTTATTTAAATATGTATATGTTTAGATCATTATTTTGTTTTCATGACTGTATATATATATGAGCAAGTAATGTAGGTCTCTTTATGAATGTATATTTCTCTGTTATCTATAGGACCCCATCGAAAAACAGATGAAAATGCTGAACGGGCCATCCTAATAAACACATATAAATTTAAAACAAATAAATAAAAAAAATACATTATGTATTATAATACTCTCTATGTATTCAGAGAAACGCTAATATATGGTAAAATTAAATTGAATATCGCCTATGACTTTTCCCTCTTGTCCTAAGGTATCCTTGGTCAGTGGTCCCACAATGGTCAATCATTCTAACAATAATTATTGATATATTTAATTTCAAATTTGTAAACAGCATAAGGATAATTATACCTTGTTCATTGCTAAAACGTATTGGGGATATATACCCCCAGCCCCTTGTACTAAGGCCCCCTGTCTTCGGTGTAAACTGTATATCCTTATTAATAACTCTGATACAACCTAAGGTTTATTTATCAATTCAATTTTGAAGTTTAAAGAAAACAAAGTGACACAGAAAAACAGACCTCGCTGGACTTGACTTGTACACAGCATAAAATAAGAAATCATATATATATATATATATATATATATATATATATATATATAATATATATATATATATATATTATATATATATAATATATTATATATATATTATATATATATAATATATATATATATATTATATATATATAATATATATATATATATATATATATATATATATATATATATATACAACATAAACACAAAAGTATATATTTCATTTCTGTTCCCTGTATGTTTTATTCCTTTATATTCGAAAAAAAATACGAGACGTACCTTTGGCAATTTAGATAACTCTCCTCTTCAATCCATTTTCAACTGCAAAATCGTACCGTCCACTAGAAAGCAAAGCATTTAAAACCTGAATGTTCTAAAACTGTGATCTTAACAAACATTGCCAATGAAATGTTGCGTGACACAGGAAATGTGATAATGCATGCTTGGTAGTGTCATACTCACACATCTAGATATCTAACCCCGTGACAATTGATACCCCCAGTCTCTTAGACAACAGACAAAACTTGATGTCACTATCATACCATATGGTATCTACAGGGCAATATTTAAATTTATATTTATATAAATACACACACATATATATAAACAAATATATATTGAAACCACCCCGCTAAGACAATTACATTTTGGACCCGGACTAATACATATCATCATAAAAACATCCCTTTAACATGACCAACCATTTAACACGACCACCCCACTAACACGACCACCCCACTTACACAACTACTTTGGCTGGTCCTGCAGCTGGTCGTGCTGGCGAGATATTACTGCATCTCTGTCACGTTCTCTCTCTCTCTCTCTCTCTCTCTCTCTCTCTTAATATATATATATATGTGTGTGTGTGTGTGTCTGTGTGTGTCTGATGGTTTGGTATGTGTGTATTAATATATACACAATTGTACTCGGGCCCGTAGGTCTCGGTAGGGGAGGGGAGACTGAAATTGTCCCGGGGAGAGTTTTGCCGGATCACACAGAGTATCTGGCGGTCTGTGTGAGTCACCAATAACGGTACTTCTGGGGTGCTTGTTCATTATCTCGTCACGCCCGGCTGAACACGTACAGACCGTATCACTATCACCATCCTTTGTTCTGCTTGGTGGTTTCCATGGTAAGCGTGCCTTGATCAATTCAGGAACAGAGGGACGGGCACGTGATCGCACACCTGGCCAAAAATAGTCGTGAATTATGAGGCCTATGATGAATTTAATTAGAGGGCAGTTAAAAGAGCGCGACTTCTTCCATCGATCTGAACTTTCCACTTCAAGGAAAATTTTCCTATAACGACCGCCCTTCCTTTGGTTAGTATACATTTTACAATAAATAAATATGTTTCATTAATTATAATATTTTTATTATAAATAGTAGAAGAAGTAGTAGTAGTAGTAATAGTATAGTACTATAGTAGTAGTATGTAGTACTAATATGAACATTATTATATGTAATGATTATATATGTATATACATGTATTTCTTAACATGTTATTTTACTGAGTATATATATATATATACAAAATATTTAATTTTCCCCACAGCTAACTATGTACTTCACATGCCTGAAAGTGTGCAACTTAAGTATAACGTGCTGGAAGAAATAACACAGATTATCGCCGTAATTCCGTCTTTTAATCAGAGTTAAATTATATGATATATATCTGTACAGCCACCAAGCGTGCACCACGGGCTTTATTGATATCGCCACAACATCATAGTGATTAACTCATTATTATTAACTCACTTCCCACTGTTTTTTTTCACAATGAGCAGTTATGAACAAAAGCAAAATAAAAAATACTGATGCTGGCAGTCGAGTGGTGACCAGCTCGGCCCTGTCCGCCGGGGACCCGGGTTCGATTCCCGTCGTGGCTATAAGAGTCGGTTGCAGTGGGTCCGTTGTCGGTGACTGTCTCCATCTCCAGCACAGGCACTTGGCGCAAATTGGGGGGGGGGGGGCTGTCGATTTAATATACACAGCCTCCTCTAACCGTCATTGTAGTAGATTTTAACTTTAACCAAACTGTATTTCTGTATTTTTAGCGCTCATTTATAAAAAATACCATTGTTAGCTCAAAAACGCTGAAAATGTGACTTTTCAAATCTTTCGCAGCGTCCCGCTTCTATGTTTACGGGTACCATTTGAACCGGGACGATGCGAAATGTTTTAAAAGTTTCATATATAAAAATTTTTCATGTGTTGATTCATAATAAAATTTCTTCTACATGGTGATTTGATGATCCAGAGCGAAGGTGGAGATAAATTTGCGGTTTCTCGCCGTAATTTTTTTTATTTTGCCTATAAATTCGAGTAAGGAATTTATCATATGAGGGAAAATTCAAGAATATCTGGCATTGTGTTGTATTTGTGTAACTCTAACGTTAAATGGATGGTGTTGCGCATGAGCAGTAATCAGTATTTACATATGACGTTTTCCACAACCAATCAGATTGTGACAAGACTTCCCACCATACCGGCTCGTAGTTCATGGGGTCGGAACCAGTAAAGAATATATATAAGGATTGTAAACAGATTTAATCTACCAGAACATAATTTCTTTCTGAAAAGGAGTATTATTACATAACAGGGATTATAAAATTTAGTAGAAATTATTACCAAGTTAATTTATCTTAGTGAATATATGTCACATACACAATGTATATAGGAAGTCTGTGTAAGCAATAATAGACACTTTGGAAGTTAATACGGTTGACGCCAGGGTTGAGGGTCGATATTAGCTTAACATCTCTGGGTTGATTAGGTACGAATAGGGATTTCATGTAGGCATTACACATAAGTAAGCAAACAGTCTCACATATGAATACCCGTGTGGCCCGAACTAGTGGTCAAGCGTATGTGGTCACATTAGGGTATTTGCATGTATAACAACAGACACACAGACCGAAGCAATTTGCTTACATAGTCCTGTCAGCCCACAATCTGGTGGCACCCGTTTCTCGATGCACAAGCCCCCCGTTATAGAACTCGTTCAGATGTAAAATTATATACCGTGTGCTTGTACAGTGCATTGCGTCGTCAGTGGTAACTGTTTGGGTTAAACACTCTTCAGCTTAGCTGACCTCGAGATCCACTTGGCCTGGAAAAACTCCAATAAACGTGTTCACTGTGATTTTCTGCGGGATTTTCATCGCTTGGCTGCTTTTCTACTTTCTCTAGTACCAGCTGACCAAATTTTAATTATAATTTCTCAGGAGTTAATTGACTAACTTGCCTTTAAATCATGGCGAATGAGGAGACACCGGAAGCAAAGGTAAAGGTTTGATTTTGTTATAGGATTGTAAATATATTTCCAATGATATAATCAGAATCGGCTTCAATAGGGACCCCCTATTTTTAGGTAAGCAAATTTTAATGATTATGCCAGTAAATCGTTGTAATGGATCGGATCACTTTTATTATTACAATATCTAACAACAAATTAAAGTAGCGTAATAATTCACTGTCATATGTCTCTAATAGCTTTGAAAAGTATAATGTGTGCATCAACACAATAATCTTGTATGCTTGGTATTAACAAATATTAAATTGATATAATATTCTACTACACATCCGCATCCGTTTCTTCCTTACTTAGTTTTTCATGGTCTGGAAACGCCATTCAATTAATATTAACCTGTGGTTTGTTTCTAATGGAACCATAATTTTAAAATAATTGCCGGGATTTGCAGCAGCCACCTCCATATCCCACTTACGGATTTGTTGCTTCGCTCCTTCTCATGCTGAGGTTTTGATATTAGGTCACGATAAAAAGAATTAGCAGATGCTAATCTGTGACCTAGGACTGAAAATTTGCTCAAATTGTGCACAAAATGCATGGTCTGGATCCTCATTATTCTACTCCCTTTATATGCAAAATTTTGACAATTGTCTCTAACATGCTGTAGTTTCACTGTTCGGTAATAAATGTAAACTGTTCACAATGTTGCTAATGATCGTGGAAAGAATGTAGACAGTAAATGCAAATGGTACTGTCCCTGTTAGTGTATATATTATCGACCCTTTTTTTATTTTCTATACATTTCATGAAGACAGGTGTGAAATCACTTACGTGTGTCACGATAACAAAGAAATGAGTTAAGCATATGAGCTCTAAGATATCCGAACGATCCCACGAAACGTATTTAGTTGTATTGTCTGTTTCTGTTCTTGTTATCACAGTTTAAGTGATAGATTCTGTTTTAATCTAGCCCGTTATCTGGCTTAAATATGTTATTCATTTTTATTTACTTCATATGATTTCATTTTGAATTATCTTATTTGTGTGTATAGTATACATGTCTTCACAGGTTCAATATTTATCGGTGAAATATGCAAAAAAACTTGCCTTGGGGTATTGCCTCCGATAGATACGCATTTTAGAAGGTAATCTGAAGGAATATGAGAATTATGTTTCATATTTATTATATTTTTCAGACATGGATAGAAGAGCATTCAATATCAGATGAGAGCCGTGAAAGTAAGATATTATTTTGATATATTAATAATAATGATAATAATAATAATAATAATAATAATAATAATAATAATAATAATAATAATAATATTAATAATAATTATAATAATAATAACAATAATAACAATGATAAAAATAATATTAAAACAATAACAATAGTAAAAGTATTACTAAGAGTTAAAGTCATCATCATCATTATCGTGTCATATCTGAAAAAAAACATGATTACAATTTGAGAAGTTACTAAACTACTGCATATACTAATGTTTAACACTTGAATGTTGTTGTTTTTTTTGTTCTCAAAAGATGTTCTACCTTCTTATATGAACGGTCATCATAGTTTTCTCTAGAATCTGACTTGATTTACGGTATTATCTCCTTCATTTATATATGGCAGCAGCTAGCACACAGATATATCTGTAGTGTCCAACAAATTGATAATGGAAATTTTCACGTACACATGTATTTAATGTTACAGAGTTTCTTGCGTCCAAATTCGATAGGGCGGGACAGCAGAATATTTCAGTCCAAAATACTTGAAGATACATACATTATTCATAGCAGGTTCGTGATAGGAGAACATTTAACGAATAAAAAAGAAATTGGAAATGTCAGCCTCTTTTGTTATTGTCTTAGGGCAATGACATTGTATGAGTATTTATGTTAACATGCTCAACTGTTGATGACATCTGTGGCCAGTTTTCGAAGCTGGCATTAAACAATATTCCCTGTTTTCCTTAAAAAACAATACTGGAAAGTTCAGGAACTGAGTTTCAGGTAGGGACATCTTTGGCAAGTTTTCCGAGGTGCCATATTACACCATTCCCTGTTCTCCTGAAACAAAATACTGGAATGTTCAGGAATTAAGTTTCATGTATAAAACATGATGCCGAACTCTGGATAGAAATCCATGTGCATCATATAAAATAACATATGAGGCTGGAAATACGCCCCTCTAAACTTCAGCTGAACGGCTTGCTATTGCTGACACTTCCGTTTCCGGTTGCAGTGACTAGGCGGCTGATGAGCACGTACGACAGGGACGGGAACGGCTACATCGACGCTAAGGAATTTGAAGAATGTTTACAGTTCCTAGGCTTCAGGCCTACAGAAGAGGACCTGAATTTCCTCATGAAACATCTGGATAAAAATAGTAAGTGACGTCATGCAGCGGATATGACGTAGCCTAGATGTAATAATAAAGGTCCACAATTTAAAGGCCTCTCATAGTAGAACAATGAACTGTCTGTAAAGGTTTCGCATTTTATTATTATCTATAGGTTTTCCCGTTCTCATTCATAAACAATACACAATAAATAAATAAATAAATAAATAAATATATATATATATATATATATATATATATATATATGTATGTATAAGAAGATTACATACACTCTCTTTCAAACACATAGTAATGCGTACAGGTAAATAGATGTTGCCTCTTTGAAAATATTTCATGTCACGTGATCCTATAAATGTATCATTACACATTAAGGCACATTAATTCCGTATTAACTCCAGGGAGCTTATAGGTTGCAGTTTTAATGCGAAAGTTGATAAACAAAATGTCTTTTTTGACAGTTTGTTTCTTAACAATACATCTTTATGAAAAACATATTATATTTTTTTGGTATTTTTTCCAAAAATAAAGAGTATTCAATCCTTAGAACTCATTTATTTATCTTCCAGATGATGGTAAGCTGGATATAGATGCAATCGTAGCGAACTTTGAAGTTATCAACGCCCACAGTGTCAGCGGACGAGACCTGATGGAGGCGTTCAAAAAGTTCGATATGAACGGCGACGGATATATTAGGTACGAAAGTACAGTGGACCTAAAAAGTAATATTGAACTACTGTTGGCCAGCTGGTGGTTATTATAATTATTGTATTAGCGGCCTAGGTGTTAAATCTTGACCTTCTAAATTAAACCAGGGCCACGATAACAGGGAGCAGAATGTTCCGACAAGTTAGAGTGGAGTATTGCTTGTTACAAAAATGATCAGATCCGAGATACTTATCTCTAATTGGTCGAAATATTCTTGGTCCTGTGTCAGCTCTCTTACCGGTGGCAAAATAATGAAATTTTGTTCTTGGAAGTGGTGGTTTAGTGGAAGGTATTTCGGAGGAATGTAGCGTGACCACAGTATAATGGGAATTGAGCGCCCATTTTTTTCAGAATGCAGAACTGTGTACTATAATATATCTACAAATGTTTCCCGCTGACGGTATAAGAAGTGTCAAATGTTACGTGTTTTATCTCTAGGGCAAACAAACTACTGTTACTCTGGCACTCAGAGGTGTGTGAGGCCTGGCGAATTTCTTTGACTTTTTATAGGTTTTCGATTAATCTATCATATGATCGTGGATGACATTATAATAACAGAATTCTTTTCCTTAACATATAAAAAAAACATAACAAAGTAAATTATTTTCTTGAAGGAAATGTCTGAGAGGAAAAATCAGTAGATCAAAATCAAAATATATTTTTTATACAGGGGGTCAAAATTTATAAGCGCGGTTCTTTACGCTATCCTTTCATTCTGCCTAATAAACTGAGAAGTTGCCTAAAATATCTAAAACACCGTAAAAATACGCAAATCCAAACGGATAGTTACAAGGCTGCAAGAGTGCAAGTATTCATAAGCTACACACCACAATGGGTCATATTTGTAATATTGACCTAGTTATTCTGATATCATTTTATGTACCGATACGCATAATTTGATCAGCGAATACTTAGTAGCAGGCTGTGTTTTATATGCTTCTATACCACATTCTGTTAAATTCTGAGACATGCTGTTTTGCCCACGGTGTAATCTATAATCTACAGTGTAAACTAGCAAACCACAATTTGATAATGTGGTCACCTTGGAAAGGCATAACAATGTAATGGAATGCTTTTAGTTTTCTAGGTTTCAAAAGATAATAAAGGACTTTTTAGTTTAAAAACTAATGTATACAGAGAATGATTGTTAGAAAGAATAGACATTTGGTGAAATTTGGTATGATAAACCTTAAACTAGATGGAGTGGCCTGACTCATATGAACCTTTTTTTCAGATCCATGGAACTTGTGGCCATCTTGTCTTCTCCAGTGAGTAAACACGCCATGTCAGTCAGCGAGGCCAGAAAGTTTGTCCGGGAGCTGATGGAGAAATATGATACCAACAAAGATGGAGTATTTACATATGCAGGTAAAAAACGCCCACATACACGCACACACATGTAGTTAATGATACAGAAAAAAAATAAAATGATAAAAAAAGTAAAGATACAAGATTGAATGATAATTAGGGAAAATATATCACAAAATTATTGATAGTTGTATTTATATAAAATTACGAAAATTCTTAATTCGGGCTTTTGCGTTTGTAATACTGACATGCGTGCTTGGCGATGAACGTCATGAAACATCTGCATGTGTAGGATTTTTCCCACGGAAAAAAAATACAAAAACACATGAATTTTGTTTTACAACATTAAAATGGCCGAAAGATCTGATCTGTAGGAATTTGGATTGATAATTAATAATATGCCTGAAATTATCATACTGCCAGTCTTCGGGTAAACGTCTATATAAGAATACGGGGAGTCGCGGGCTGCTAAACTTCGAGGGCGCTACACTTCATCCGTCTCCTTATTACGCTGGAACCCTATAACTATTAACTAATTGACTTGCCTGAGGAGGGGGGCTTGTTATATTTGACCACCTAGTGGGTAAGTGCCTTCTCTCCCATATATGCATAGGGCCGCCTACTTTATCATAGAGGTGTGAAGAGGGTAGGCCACATTAAGTGAAGGAGGGGTGTTTATACGTAATGGTACATGGAATATCCCACGCATGGACATATATGTCAGACCACCTTATAATTTGTGGAAAAGAGAGGTTTCTACAAACAAACCATGGGTGAGGCCAAGGTATCAGCGATCTTATCCATCATGGCCAATGTATATGTGGAAACGCTCGAGAAGGAAATTTAAGGAATCTCATCATCCAATATCTGGCTACGATATGTAGAGGACAAGTCCATAGGCCGGCACTGCCGCCATTTAACGTCACCAAGAGCCGAGATAGGATCAAGTCAAGCATTCTCAGGTTAACCTGAACTACTAATACCTGCATTACTTGATTGCATAAAGTTTTTTTTTTCTTTATTACCGGCTTCTGTGGCCCAGTGGTAGTGCTTAGGACTCAAAGCCGGGAGGTAGTCAGTTCAAATCTCAGCCGAGGAGCGGTGAGAATTTCACCAAGGGTGAGCTCTCTGCAGGCTTATTTGGAAGGCTGTGCCCCACAGCTGTGTATCACTCAGAGACGAGTGCGTCTTTAAAGGGTTCATCGGTGTTATGACCCAGCAATGGGGATGATTATACACCTAGGACCTGCAGGTGCGGTAGACAACGGGCCTGAGTAACACCATGATATAAAATAAAAAATGACAGGAAGCGAGTGCTACCGCCACGTCAAGTACTCCCAAAACCGAAATGGAACCCTGCAGATGTAAACACTTAGATTAAGAATAATATAAGTCAGCATTTAGTAATGGAGAAGGTTACCTCCACCAAAAATAATCTCCGCACATATTTCACGCATTTCTTGATAGATCGCACTTAAAAGGATTCTTCGTAAACTAATGTGAAATTTCTCATCAATGATCAATGATCCCCCTTAGGACACGCTTGGCATTGTTCCCGACGTTCTCTTTCGAGGTAATGCGTGTTTAAAGCCCAGTTGAACCACCGTCAAATATAATGCACTAAAAATTATCTAAATCCATTGATAATACTGAACCTGAATAACTGACTGAAAACTCCAGATATAGATATACATTTTAATTGGGGTACCTCTGTGGCATTCCGAGTTTTCAAATTCGCGAAAGGGAAAGCAACACGAAAATAAAACATCGTGAAATATATTCACCATCGACACAGACCTTTATAAGCCTACCACAGTCTCATTCGAATCTTATGTACGTCATCTATAAAAGTTTTTATGAGTTATAGCAAAAATTAGCCTTTTTGTATAATATCAGATTATAGTATTTTATAAGTTAATAATGAACAGGGATTTTTATTCTTTAGGTTTTCCATGTTTCCTTAAGTTTTTTTTTATCAAATTGATAAAATATTGCATGCAAATTAAAATATTACACTTTATAACAATGGATATTTCTACACACTAAAACCGCTCACTTTCTTTTCAGAGTTTGTCAACTTATACATGGGGGACGCATTACAGATGACAGAAAAATCACAAGAAGAACAGAGAGAAGAGGAAGAAAACTGATGCCATATTTGGAAAATAAACTAGCGACATCTGTTGGCAAAACCCTCAATAAGTCTACACACCTGCAATATAATCGCATGTTTTGCATCCCAAACCATAGAAGTAAAACAGTTTACCTTAAAAGGCGAGTTATCTGTTTGGATTCATCTAATAAATTAAGCAACGCTGGCGAGAAACCCCGCAGACTACAGCTACGCGCAGTGCGCATGCACATGTGAACGAGTTATTGTTCATTCACCAATTGTAAGAAATACAAATATCGCTTCAGATAGTTATGTTGGCTTTGCCTTAATTGCAACAACAAATTTTCACACGGATTTCTTTTGTTATCTTCACAAAGGAGGTAATGTTTTAATCCGTATTTGTTAGTCGTTTGGTGTGTTCAATTAATATAACTACGCATACATAACCAATGAACCGCTTGCTATGTAACTTGGCGACCAGGGAAGGCGCCATAAATCTGGTGTGGGTCCAAAGAAAAGGACCTGGTCCACTCGTATTCTGGAAGCATTACTGAGTGACATTCTTGATTAAGAGACAATGAGGATCCAAATATCAACACATTGTTAACAGTCATCTTGCTGACAAGAAACTCAAGGGCTGTATCGTTTACATCCCAACCAATTTTTATTTTAGATATTGGCACAAACTCATGTTCGCCAAGACTTGACATATTTGGATCAGTCACTCGGTGGCGACTCTTGCAATTACATGTAATATGCAATGTAATAGCTTTCCGAATACACTGGGAAAATATATATGTTTATGGTTTATACTAACGGGCAAAACAGTAATAGCATGGTATATCGACATCGTAAATAGGGAAAGGTGTGCACTTCACATTGTAAATGGATTCATATGTTTCTGTTATAATTTTGCATACATATGTACGTATCAAAACATGGCTTGGCTCCGCCCTTAATGTTTGCCCACAGTATACTAAAATAAAACCATGGATTTCTTAATCGAATATCCAATCTCTTCACTGTATGAATAGTGTTTCAGACATTTCTGGAAAAAAAAAATTGATATTCTTTTAATTATATAACTTTTAATAATACACACACACACACACACACACATATATATATATATATATATATATATATATATATATATATATATATTAAAATTTATTTATATTTATGAGTTGTGGTGTTTCTTTTGTCGAAGTAGAACGTCATATGTGCATGAAATAATGATGTTTATTTTGTTTCTGTCTGCAAATATGAAATTAACGTTTAATATATTTAGTATATCCCAAACCCAGAGGTCGGGCATGTTCTGTTTATTTTTTTAATCACTGATTTCCTTCTTTGGGAGTTAAATACAACATCAATGGAATAACTAGCTTTGGCAAAGATATGGATGAAAAGACTATTCATTATTAAAATGAGGTCATGACGTTCACTCCGAGATCTGCCTTGACTTTAACATTTCAATCTTTCTTTAAATCATGATAAATGAATTAAATTGTCCAGGGAGTAAGGAATGAATCGTACTGACATTCTGTATGACGGAAGATATTAGACAGCATACTTGAATTAATGACAGGTGGCGCCACTTACTATTCATTTTATGTTTTCCTCGTTACCTGCCAAAAATTATTATCAATGTAAAAACAAAAACAAAGAAACTTCTTAACTTGTTACATGTGCATAAATTTGAGACTTGACCTTTATTATGGAAATGATCTTGACTGAAAATTTGATGTTTTTCCTAAAGAATGAGTTGATATATTATGAATTATGGTGTGACCGAAAAACAGTGGCAATTTATCTTTTACATATAATATTGCGCACGCATACGCAGTAAGTACATTGCTTTTGGTTTAAGGTGCCCTAACAACTACCTTTTGAAAAAGAATTTATGAGATTTCTGTCTTCCTCTGTATATATATATATATATATATATATATATAAATATATATATATATATATATATATATATATATATATATATATATATATATATATGATCTACAGGTAATTTTGGTTGTAAAAGTGCTCATAAGGCCTTCGTGAAGTATGAATGAACTTTTTTTATCAACAACATGTTTGTAAACGCAACAATGTTGACAAAGGGGAAAAACATGTAATTTAAGGTGGTAGGTTGCATGTCTGCGGAGGTGGAAAGGTCACTTGCTGCAAAAAGCCATTTGCAAAGCTCTTGCTTATCTTACTTGCTGTAAGATGCCCTTGTAGAAATTGTTTCGATTATTTTGGCGGGACCCACATATTTTAAAACTTTGATATAAACAAAGCAAGCAGCCTGTGTGCGGTGATATCCACGTTTTCTGGCTTACTTTTATGAAAGCTCCGAGGGATTACCTTTAGTTTAAAAACGTCAGATAGGTGATTGGGTCCCTTTAAAGTCTGTCAATCCCGCAGTATCAGCACTATGTTGAGAAAAAAAACCTACTTGACGTGTCTGTAAAGTGAGCCAGAGATACGATTCTCATTTTGGTTGGTTCAAGAAGTTTTAATGGTTGGTTTTAAAACTTCTTGTTGAACAAGACATGTGACATGTTAATAAATATATATGTGAATAAGAGGGTAGACAAAAAGACCTATGGTAATATGTATTATATGCAGATAATCAGCAGCGGATCTAATTATTATTATTATTGTTATTATTATTATTATTATTATTATTATTATTTTATAATTATTATTATATCAATTATTTAATACATTTCAGCCTATGAAAATGTAAATATTTTGTATATCAATTATGAAACATGTTTCCATTAAGGTTATTTACAGGTACATGGGGGAGGGTATGGTTGGTGGTCCCATATGATATTTATTTTAATATGCAATGCAAAGAGGACCTTTATACAAAAAAATGTATGATGATTGTCAGTTGCTCAGGAAATGTTCTCTTATATGTCTCTGCATAATGTAGTCAAACACAGATCGTGAGTTCGAGTAGCGATATCAGCAGTGGAGCCGTGAGATTATTTCACGGTCGACCCCAACCCAGGCCTGGCGCTCTGCAGGCTAACGGGAAGGCCCATGCCTCACTCACAGACGAGCGCGATTTGGGGATTTTTCAGATTTATGACCCAGAAGAGTGTAATAACGAAAAGACTCCCTCACTCATTATAGATATATTTGGTTACTACATGTATATCCTAACGAAGCAAATCACACAATTGTTCATTAATATCCTCAACTAATGAATTTGAAAGTAAACAATTTGGATAACTTAAATAAAATTTAATTGCTAATTAATAGAAGAAATCTGAAAATGAAAATGAAAATTGGGAAAATAAACAAATAAAATGAGACATATTGCAGCTCAAGGGTGGTGGTGTGGTAGGTCGTTATATATATATATATGTGTGTGTGTGTGTGTGTGTTATATGGTATAATTATTATTCAAAGAGCGATATAAAATACAGTCTTAGCTGATAGTTGTTGGTTAGTCAAGCAAAACTTAAATTATATTTAAACACTGCACATACTTTTCTTTTATTATATAGTATACAATGACGCATCTGGCAATGGTTAAAAAATCGCTAGTAAACAATTTAAGATGAAAAAGATTCCTACTGCATTTGGACATTAAATTTGGCAATAAGATTTAACCTCTACAGAATATCCGTAAAGCCCGTTCATGTCATTTGAATAAAGTTTTTAACAAACAAACGACTAACGGTGATGAAAAAAATGATCAAGCTGATAATACAGACGGATATTTCAGTTCTTAACACAGTTCAATAGGCCCCTTCCCTGAATGACCCACAGCCTGGTTCAACCTGTGCTACATTACAGTCATAAACCGGCCCAGCAAAGGTGCCGTGCAATTTCACCTTATATATAATGCAAATATAAATATCGACATTTTATGAGTACGATATGCAGTTATCCACAACAGTCAACAGAGAGCTTTAACGTTATAGCCATAGCCTGGTATTATTTATCTCTACGTGATATCGCACACCTATTTATATGGGTAACAGGGGCCACAACTTCTTGATTGCTTGACTGTATACTTAGTGATGGTTTGGTTCTAAATGGCTTGATCCTTCTTTCCAAGCACTCTGTCAGGAGGGTATGTACTCATCCCCGTTTGCTTGTTTGTGTGTTTGTATGTATGTTTGTTCACTGCCTAACTCATGCAGTCATGAACGGAATCTCATAAAATATTCAGGGCATTTGTGCATGGGTTAGTGAAGAATCGATCAGAATTTTCTCTGGATCAGGATTTGCTGCGGATTCTGAAACTTCATCAAAGAGATGTAAGTTACAAATGTACAGGCACTTGCGCACGAACGAACCTGGAAATATGAGCCGAATAAGTGAATGCAAACACATTACGGACCGCTCACACGGCGGGGGCCTGCCCTGCATTCCTTAGAATGCACATTTCTACTAACCTGCTGTTACAGGACAAATAAGCAAGTTTTTCGTTATTATATTTCACAGTTATAAATCATTTATCAGTCACATTATTCTTATTAGCACCAGAATCTTAATCCGAATAAACGTAACATTTATTGGCTCTGTCTTTCACAACATTTTTCTAGTGATTTCACTAAGCTCATCAAGTTTTGAAAAAGTGTTGAATATATTTTCTATAACATAGAAACACTAGTGTGACTGGTCAGACAATAAAAAAACACACAGGGGACAGCGATTCGTTCGAGGGGTAAATACACCTTAAACACTGTATGCCCGCCTCATATTATATCCCAAGTATACCACCTAACTTGCAGAGGATGATGAGTCACGTGACTCTAACGTATCGTCTGCCACTCGGAAATCCGCTTTGTTCCAAGTTGTGGGTCAAGTTGGGTTTTCTTATACACATGCCATCATGACGTCAGGGGTTCTGGTTACGTGACGCGACCTTGGCAGGAATAGAACTTTGAATATTGGGAAAAGTTAAGTAATCCTGTGAATAACTGGTATTTTATTTTCTTTCTTATGTGGTCTTATTATAATACAAACATCAACACGAATTTTGCATACATTCAAATGTACATTGAAAATATAAATCTTAATTAAAATAGTCAATTACAGAAATTTATAAATATGGAATACAGTTAAAAAAAAAACAAAAATGTTGAGAGAAAATAACTTTGTTTCTGGTAATCTCTCAATTGTTTTATTTTCACTTAATCTGATATGATTGTTTTCTAGGTGGATAAAATATCACACACTGACGGCATCAAAAATGTTATAACACATAATACTTAACCTGTCACCCCCACCCCGGTTTTCTCGTACTCTCAAATTGTAATATTTACAAAGTATTGGACAATATACTTATGACTTTCTAAGCAATGTGTTACATAATATATATATATATATATATATATATATATATATATATATATATATACACCAGTTATAGTATAGTATAGTATAGTATAGTATAGTATAGTATATATATATATATATATATATATATATATATATATATATATATATATATATATTACCATTCTATCGATTTCATTGATGTATCATCCCAAGTATATTCATATTCAATATTGTCATGTGCTTACCATCATAGGCTGATTAAACCGTACCATTACTTTTTATATCGGAATTTGCCCTGTATAATCACGCCGTACAGCACTAACCAAACAAGTACCTGCGCACAAACACAGCTGAAGTGACCGTCAAACCAAATATTGTGGGTGAGAGACATATGACCGTGTTACTACAATGCGTATATCATACAAACGGAATCGAGTGTCGCCCAAACAAAACACACGCTATATCTACACGTATATATAGCCAATGGCTAAACAGTGTTGGGCCCATTCCTTCATAGCCAACGGCCGATTTGGCGTTGCAGTGACTAACTACATGTGAAGTCGTGAAGAGTGTGTCTGAATGCATGAACAGCCAAATACACAGCAACGGACTATAACAGACCGGTACATCTTGCGCTCTCGTGTTGTCACTGATTAGTCCACATTGATCTGTTCGTTTAATGAGGGCGATTTACCTGCACTGATTACTGGAGATACAAATATAGCCTTAAGCTTCCGTGACGTTTCTTTCTTCAGTTACTTCTTGGGAGATGGCAGATGTAACCGTGAGTATATCTTACCTGTGTTTTAGTTGGTAACAAACCCACATCCAAATATATACATACATACATATATACACAAGCACACACATGCACACACACACATATATATAAATATTTGAGAGAAAGAAAAGTCTCGACCATTTAAACTCTTATAATCATATATTTATATATATATATATAAATATATATATATATATATATATATATATAATATATATAATATTATATTTTACTCAGATGATTATACGCATCAAACTAAAATTATATGCGTTGTGCCTTAAATGGTAATGATCCTTTAGTTTTAGGTAAGACTTTTGAATGAGATTAAACATCTACATTGACAGAAATATTATATCATTTTAGATTTTTGATGAAAAATTAGCATCTTGTTATATATATATATATATATATATATATATATATATGCACATATATATAGTCCACGTATACGTATTACCATTGAGTATAGGGGTAGGGGTATTCCCAGAATTTCTTGGGGAGGGCATGTTAATTTTCTGTACAGGCCTTAATGGCAGTCATGATTAAATAACATGATACATATTACATGAAACCCGGTACTCAAAGTTCTATGTTCCAGTAGATTTTCTCTGACTTCACCCAGTGTCACATCACAGATCTAAAACCTCCACTAGTTAACCCGTGTTATAACCAAGAAAATGATATCTCAGATTTCTAAGAACGCTCGACAGCTAAGTTTGCCCATTGAACTCCGTGCTTGGATAGTTGAAGGACTTGGCAAACGACAGCCAGGAAGCCGTGTTTGTTCTAATAGAGATCGAGTTAAACGGCATGTTGTCTATGAACTGATAATGGTATAAATGAGGGCAACTCTGTTCCTTTACACTTGACTGGAAGAGTTACCAGGTTACGAGAAAAGCAGGCGGCAATACGTTTTGATTGGTTTATTAGAAGGGACCGATCTCGCCTGCTCTATCCCGATATAGGAAGAATCGTCAAATAAATAAAAAAAAAAACAAAGTGATAAAGATCGACTTTTAAATATAATTGCCTTCTTGTTTTTACCAAGTATTTTCACAATAAAATCCATTAACAACATTTTGAGTGAAGAAGATCAGATTCCTTTGGTAATAGTTACATTTAAGAAAACTTTCTTCCTTTATATGGATTTAAATATCATAATTATGCATTTATTTTACTCAAATCAAGATTTCCTGACTAGTAAATCTACTCATCATATCTTATAGTGATACTCTGTCATTTTTACCGACACCTTTCGGCGCCGGCTGACACTGCGTAATCGTGCATGAAATTCAAATTAGAATTCCTTAGGCAAAAAAATAAATAAAAGGTATGGTTCTCAGGCACCGCCCGAATCAATTTTGAACCCCCGCATCAAAAATTTTTATTTTGATTTTCAATAGAAACTTACCAATTTGGGCTGCAGCGGCTCGGACATTTCTTTCAAAAAGATAAAATCATACAATTTCCTTAGTTAAATAGTGCTTTTACTTGTTTAGCAAAATAAATCTGTTATTATCATGCTTTTCCCTTACCATTTGACATTTTTATCGAAACATAAAAAAAATTAAAAAAAAACCGCCCGCATTTATTTATGAAAAAAGTGCCTGAGAACCATACCTTATTTTTATTTTGGCCTTAGTTTCTCAAGATCAGACTCGAGTCCACATCTGCGGGTACTCAGATTGGAGCTTTGACTCGAGCATCCTGGTTTTGGTCTCTCTGGTACTCGATAAATCAAATCGATTTCATCACGAGTCCAGAGGGAGAAAAACGTTACATGAAGTCGGACGTCCAGATCAGAAAACACACCATAGAGACTTTTTTTTTATAAAACTGTTGATAGAATGTTTAAAAATCAAACACTGTCCGTACCAAGACTACATGTCTCTGCATTGAAAGCTTTGCAAAGTTAACCTCAAAGTAAAAAAAAACTAACAATACATGATAATCTCAAAGTTCCGTTTTTATCTCGAGTTCCAAGAAAGACTCGGATTCAAAGACCAAACAGACTCTGACTTAGACTCGGACTTGCACTTGGACTCGTATGGTGTGGACGCGATTGTAACATTAATTCTTACTTCATTAATAATAAGTAATAATAATTCTGAATAATTATAGAATTTACAATAATTCGACTCCACCTGGTAATTATCTATATACAATCAATATTTACACTCAAAATCAACCTATCTAGAAGTTAAGCGAATTCCAACGTAACTATAGACATTGTCAACTATAGCGATGTCCTGTTGAGTGAATATAATACAAGCACTTATTAAAGCAAACATTTACAAGAGTATCACTACAAATCAGTTAATATTGTTTGTTTCAGAATGTGGGAATGAACAAGTACACCATACCGGAGGAGTGTAAACAGAGTAAGTGAAACATGTTTACCTGACTTCCATAATCTATGTACCGACCCTTCCATAGTGTCACTGATAGGAACAGCTGTAACTACACTTAACCATCAGAGCTCGATACCATTAGAGGTGTAACTTAAAATCTGCATTCTAAGGAATGCAAGCCTCCACCAAATGGGGGTCCCTATTGTAGGATGCGCCTAAAATCGTGTTTGTATTCACTTATTCGCATAAGTGACTGTACATTTGTGAGTTTTCCTTGTTGCCTTTCCTGATTCCGGATCATGTGCCGGATGCACAAAGAATCTAAACAGTTCTTCACTGGCCCATGCCCGAAATTCCTTGAAAATGTAATGAGATTCTATTCATGATTTCGTGAGTTATGTTGTAAACAAACAACAAACTCGCACACACAAAACACACGCACAAACGGGGATTACCGCATACCCTGCTGGCAGTAGCAATTTGTTTTGTGTTGCGTTGGGACTAAAGGGTATATTTTAATCAATCGGGCTTGCCAAGCTTGCCAAAAGTAAATGCCTGAAAAACAGGACAAGCGCTCCAAGCACAAAAGAGTAGCTCGCTTGCGAAAAGAATTTAACCTCAGCAATATGTCTCAAATCAACACCTGTCATTATCACAAATAAATATTATGATATTAACGATTTATCATGAACAAATTGAATAAAGATGTACTTCGAATGTCACATTTGTATACAGATCCAAATATAGGAAACATGCGTGATCAACTATGGCACTGCATGAAGGTGAATACGTTTAGATGCTGCAGTACATGTTAGACACACGGCACAGAAAAATTACAGTTTTATTCTTGTTCTTAATGGTCGGTGTAATCTCATAGGACTATATAAGGGTTAAGCTCTTCTTTAGATAAAATAGGAGGAAAAAAAGACTGCGGCTGAAAAAAAGAGAGAAGGAGTAATTAGCTCATTTTTGGTAAATCAACACTGAAGATATTAAAATCTATGTTGATGAACCAGCTTAGCTCGTTAATTTAATGAAATGTTCCTTGGGTTTAACTATAAGCCTCCAAACATTTTCATCAAACTCTGTTCATAACATTCATTATATTTTTGTTTAATGCTGCTAACAGACAAGCCAACGAACCAGGAGGAAAACATATTATTCTGTCCTCTCGGCGAGGATTTATTTATAATCTATAAAGTTAGTCTTTTTGAGCTTGTCACAATATTTCCCTGGTCAGAGATTTACTTCTTGTTGATAGCTACTTAATCAGCTTTGTCCCCCGGTCTACCGTTTGTTTGGTTGTGTGTATGAATCGCTTCCTGTTTTCACAAGCATGTCACATCATCAGCAATGATATGTCTAATGATTACAATTCTCGTCCTGTAAGCCCATGCATGTTTCTGTTGATATGTTGATCAGTAGGAAATGACGTATACAAGGCGTTCATTTGAAAGGAATCTGTGATAAATACCCATAGTAACCGTAAATACATGATTGAGCAGACATTTACATTGGGATGATACATTTGAGTCGTAATACAAGCCATCGTGGAGAATATACTATCCTGTTGCATTCATATTGGGGAAAACAGCAGACGGTCTTAAAATTAGGCTATGAGTGATGAATTGACACTAAAATATTACATATGGACTCACATACCAGACTGAAAATTCATCTCTTTGGTACCAATCATTTCCTGTATCGCAGTACCCCGTCCTTGTATTCATGCGGTCAGATATTCATCAAACAAGCAGACGGATTTCCAATTTACTGAGTTAAAACGTCATTTTTCTCGTACATGGTAGTCATTGTTAGAAAGTATACTAAAACAGCTTATGATTGGTCTGGTTTGTCTCAAGTTATGGCGTACATGTAGGCCATGAGGCTCTGTCAAAAATGATGAAAATAATTGAATCCCCATAGAGCCTTAAAATGCAGTCTTCGTTGCAAGTTGTAAAGGCAGATTGACGCTAATACACTAGTTTTTGACTCTCTAATTTCAGAGGGCCGGAATGGCGCTTTGCCCGGCGTGACAGGTTGGATCAGACCTGTGTATGCCTCATGGCGATTGATTTGACCAGTCGGGATCTGATGAGGCTCATTAAACCATTAAGCCCCGAAATATATATGACCACCTGATTTGACCACCTAATTTTACCCCCTCCAGAAACTTTTCTTTTTAACGTTAGTTGGTTAATTGGTTGGATTGTTGGTTGGCTACGTTGCTCAAACAGTAAGGAAAATATTTTTGATTTTATTTTGTGTTAAAAGCTTTGGGGGTAATGTAGAGGAGAAAAATACTTTAGAGGATTCTTCGCCGTTCTGGGATCGGGCTATTTGTTTGTCGGCAGGAGCCGATCACGGGTTTTATATAGTAACCGTTTCCCAGACCTAAAGAACATCAGCCTCATTCTAGCTATCGCTAACGTCTATCACGGATTTTGGTTTTCACAAAATGAAGTGAAGACGTTGTCTCTTGGGGAAAAAATGGATCAATTAAACTTTAGCGGCAGTCTAAATATGGACGCAAAATAACCTGTCTTGTACAATCTTTACAGCACTGCTGACATCGGGTGGGGGAATTTTGTATTAAGATCATAGTAGATCAGAAGTGTTTAATAAGGCTTTTGGAGTAATGCGCTCTTTCATTGTTATCTAATTGTGTATGTTTCGAATATGTTTTCAGCCATCTTGGGTATCTTCCAGCGTTATGATCGCGATAATAACGGCGTGATAGACGCTGCGGAACTAGAGAACTGTCTACAGGTCACCGGCTTCGACCCAACCAAAGAAGATGTGGACTTCTTACTGCAATACCTGGATGCAAACGGTAACATTCCCACATGTGATGCTAATTTTGTGTTCAAGAAAAGGAGCTGTTCTGCCTGGATAAAATGATATGAAAATTGTCATAGATATGAATAGTATATTGCTGTAAAATTTGATTGATTTCCTATTTTCTGTGTCTGGAAGCAATATTCAAATCCACACAGGATATAGGTTGGAAAATTAGTCAAATAACCGGTCTCTCAATTTAGTGCTTATACAATACTACAATAATGAAATAATTGGAAATACATGTATATCTTTTCTAGAAACTGATATGATCTACTGCTTATATTCCGATATATACCACTGGTACGAGAACAAAAAAAAACGTAATCTGAGAACAATATTTCATATAGATGTTGAGATAATGCGCGAATCTTGGACCTACAGTCCACCAGCCAATATACCTTTTCCAGGAGCAATGCACGTGTTTGAGCAGGGATCGGGTCTGCAGGGTTGGGGTCACCTGACTTCCGCATGCTCACAGAAAGGCGAGATGATGATAATCAAGTATTCAAGTGCCTAATATTAATAAATTCAACTATATTATAGCTAGGGTGCTATCTGTTACTGTGATTACCAAAAATGACTGAATTAACATCATTATTTTTTAAACGTGCGTTGCCTGGATTGTCGGATATACATACGCCCAAGGCATAGCTTTCAAAGATGAACTCTGTTTTGTTCAGCTTGTTTATGATCAGTTCTCAGGCGATGGAAAGGCGTAAACGCTGTAACTGGTTTTGTCATTTGTGGTTTATTTATCATACGAAATCACAGCAAGGTACGGCATTATTTTCACTCAGGCAGTTGGAGGAAATAGCTCCTGCAACTTTTGGACCAGTAAGGGTTTATACTGCTTCACTTGCATGAGAAATTATCCCAGAAAAAAAATGCGGACACGCCGACTGGGACGGACTAAACATGTCAGATATCGCAGATAGGGGTGGCTAGTTAAATGGAAAAGGTATATTTATGTGACGGCTGACCGACGTTTGTACCGTGAGACAAATCGGTTGCAAGACCACACCTTCATTTAATGAAGAGAATTAACGTTCTATTTGTGATTTATGATAAATAGGTTGTGCAGTTTAAGGTTTTTAATGTGAGAGCTTATGATTCAGACAAATATTGTAGGCCTACACATGTAGACGAAGATTGAACAATTCTTTGCATTTCACATCAAGGTATATTTAAAGGAACCTTTGGAACTACGCAATGTTTTAATTAAACGTTTCCTTCAAAATATGAGGGCTTTAAGACCCAGCAATACAGTTGAAGGACAAAGGACCAGGGTCATCAATATATGATTAAAAAATCAACCAAGTCATACATAGTCTTTAAAAACTTATACCACAATGTTTGCAAATTTATACCAGAGCCAAATATATGGTGAATAGATTTATAGCCGATCGATAGAAATAAATTATTCATTCAATTTCTAACATTTAAGTGAAGACTAGTCTGTGAATAGAACATAGCTTTAAACTTTAGAACTGCACAAATACTGAATTTCAACTGCACATTTTCATGTATAACTACACAAATAGGGGTCACCGGTATTTTTATACATTTATAGGTGACGGGAAGCTGCAGATCGGAGAGCTGATAGAAAACCTGGATATAATTAATGCTCACAGTGTCCACGGGGATGAGCTCATGTCGGCCTTCAAACGGTTCGACATGAATGGGGACGGATATATAAAGTACGTGAAACCCCCCTACGTACTGACATTTCCCACACAGAAGTTATACTCATTACTAAATCATTGGCTTCATTAAATCTTGCCCCCGCATGGAGGTTGACATAATGCTGCCCATGCACATGAAACTAAGAGAATAGTTTTCACTTGAAACGATTATTTCTGAAAAAAGATAAATGAAAGATAACAAAATTATTAACACACGAAAAATAATATTGTATTTCTGTTTTCCGAGTTCGCTGATTTGGTGATAACATTTATACGTTCTTTATATTCGTGAAAGGATCGCTATTTTCTCATTAATGGCAACCTTATATACAATCTATATCGATAATTAGTGGTAATTGGTGTTCAAAGCCTTCTATATTTATCACTGAGATATTAACTGGGAAAACCTTGATCTCATTATTATAAATGCTCCATTCAAAGTCAAAACCCTCGGGATTTCACTGAGATTTGAAAAAGTGAGAAAAAAAATCTTCCTCCAGTTTTCCTTTTTTTATAGTTATGAAGGTTCTTTCCAAATCCGGTCAAAGATAAAATAATGGTGCAGAGCTTTAAAAAAAAAGAGAGAACAAAATAAATTCCCGTCTTTTAAACGTTCAATGCACAAATCTGGTGAAAGTAAAATTAGTGGTGCAGCTACAAATCAAGCAGACATTCGTTAAGATATGACACAACCTATATAAACTTCAATGTAAGACATTTTCTGTTTATTGAAGGTGATTGTTTCATATTACCATATCAAGTTTTGCATAATCTCTTACCGTATAGTAAAATATACTCAAATCTGGTCACATACTTCATAAGATATTTTAAATATATCTTTATCTCACAGGTGTACAGAGTTAATATCAATTCTCAGTTGCCCGGCAAGTAGAGATAAAATGTCTGTCCGCGAAGCCAAAACCCTTGTGGAGAATCTTTCGAAACGTTACGACAAAGATGGCGACGGACGTTTCAGTTATCCAGGTACGTGTATATTTAACACAATGTGTATTTAAAAGAAATACACAAAACATATATGTATTATTTAGGCTTAAGCTGCGTATAGAGAAGAATCAACCGAAATATATTTGCCATAATATGTATATATATTTATATAGTCATAATTTAAGGTTGATGTACTATATTTACATCGCTTATACCATTTTTCCTTGCCTTTATTTTCTATGAATGTATGGTTATACCTTTTATAGATTTCCTGTTTCATTTGTATACATGTAATGCAAATCTTTAGTATATTGGTATATATTATTTAATTTTAGTTATTCAGACAAAGAATGCCATAATAATTTCTTCTAATTTTGGAAAAAATGTAATATGCATACCACCGATATATTAATTATTATTACTAAACAAATTAAGTATATATATATATATATATATATATATATATATATATATATATATATATATATATTAAGTACCTTTATGTATTTTTCTTCGTACCAAGGTGCATTAAATATGAAATATTTTAATTTGTTGCAGAGTTCGTTGAGATGATTATATCCAATGGTATACCACAGGTGCAGCTGACGTCATGATAAGACAGGATTAAATGTGTGATACACAGACACTGATTATCTCAGATATAACACACGCAATTAAGCTGTAATGAACCAATTATAAGTACCATACTACGCTTTATAAGATTCGAACTTTTATGTAATGAAATGTCCCTGTCAAGTGTTAAAGGCGTGTTAAGTACCGATTCAAAATGAAATTTCTGAAAAAGGTTAAACCATCATCTTCCTATTTATTAAAAAAGTACAACATAATTCTTGCGCACTAGATTATCAATTATCTTGACTTGGTATTAATTTCATTTACTTAATTTCTTTCGGTTTTGCAATTTGAAGCAGAGTTTTGGCGGATTACATATATATAAAGCTCATAGAGGTGTGGTTTTGAATATCTTTAAAAAATTTATTTTTCAGTAAAATATTCTAGTCTCACAAAAATGTGGATGTTTGTATGTCAGTAGTGTTATGTATGCATATGAAAGGATAACAACCGTATATTTTATTCTGCTAGCCCTGTCCATCCAAGTTGTTTTAGTTAAGGCAAGCATAGTGTCACCTACAAAAGAAGCAACAAATCTGCATTAAACACGAACACTTAAACACACCTGCTCCAAAGAGAGCCATGGACCAAGGATACATACCACTAATAGTCTATACAAGCCAACAAGGTCACCGGCTTTCGTGATCCAGGGGTAGAACACAAGTCACAAACCCAGGAGCAGGGGCGGATCCAGGATTTTAAGGAGAAAAAAAGGGGGGGGGGTCCAACCCAGATCGACTAATGAAAAACCTAAAAAAAAAGGCCCCAGGTCCGGAAAAGGGGGGGGGGGGGTCCAGGCCCTAAAATTTTGCCTGAAAAAGGTTGCTTCGGGTGAAAAAGGGTGGTCCGGACACACTGGACCCCTCCCTCCGTTGATCCGCTTCTGAGGAGATCGTGAGTTCGAATCTCAGCCGAGATGGTGAGATTGTCCACGGTCAACATGGGTTCTGCCGATATATGTTTATTAGTTAAGTAAGCATCTAAAAATGAATGCGGTTACCTCCACGAAAATGTTAAAAAAAAGTGAGTCAATTTGGAAATCCAATCACAATCAAATTTCAAATAATAAATCCAATTTATTTCTTACTAAGTTAACAGAGTTTACGCTTTTTTCTCTTGCTACCAAGTACTCGCCGAAAAAAAAAGTTTGACAGGGTATTGATTGGACCCTGTGTGGACTGGTGTCAGGGATTGGTTCATGCACTGACAAAATGTGTAAGCACAGCATTTAAAGCCAGATAGAAACAAAGCCATAGGGTTAATCAGTTCTGTGGTTGGCGTCATATTTTCGAGGTTCGAATTTCACGATTTTCTCTTTTTCATTGTTTTGCTAGGTTCCTTATTTCGCCTCCTCCCCATGTAAAAATCTACATTTTACGTCCAATATTGAATAAATGGATTTTATTATTATAATATGCTCAAAATCGTAACGATTGGACGGGGATCCAAGTGGACATCAAGCAGAAATAACCGTTAATTATTGGTAGATAATTTGAAAGATTTGACATAATTTATCATTGCAATCATATTCCGTGGTCTTCGACAGTGGGGCCTCTGATTCACAAAAGGTCTTCTTTTTGCGATAATTTTCCTTTTTGCAAATATCGCGAATTTGAAATCCTCGTAAACAAAAAGACAGCCACACTATATTTTCTTTAATGTTTTCATACATATCTGGCCAGGTAGACCTAATTGTGTATGTGAGCCTTGATTTGGGGCCAAGCTAAATGGTAATAATGACACGGATTTATGTGGGTATAACGGTTTAGCATTCATAGTGGACTGATAAGGCCTACTTTGAGTCGTGAACATAAACATACAGTGTTACGAAGACAAATTGCTCAGGGGAAAATACTAGGCCGATCCCGGTTTCGAACCCATGTTGGTGGCGCACAAGTCCGGCGTGCCAACCGCTTCGCTAGAAAAGCAAGCTTTACTAGCGAGACAGTTCGGTCCGCTTTATTGTCACCCCGTAACAACAGAAACTGGACTGCGATGGCCATTCATCTTGTTTCATTGATATCGTCTATAATAGAGACGGTCCTCTTAACGTTAGGCTATCTATGAGTGAGAATTAAACACAAAATAATATATATAGTACATATAATGTAAATCCCATATCTATAATTACCGCGGTCATCCCCACGCCTTGCAAGACTAAGCTGTCACTTATAAACCTCTGGATGTTAGGCATGTATGCGATTGGTAATTCAACAAATAATCCATATACATTAACCAATAAGAATTTTTTTTAACATTGGTAGGTGTTGTCAGAACGTACTACACATATTTATCGATCGGTTGGTTCGGTTAATTATTTGTGACAATGTACTTGTGTATCTTAAGCAGTTTTCAAAAATGACAAAGATATTCGAGTCCCCATCTTAAATATTCAGTTTCATCGAGTTTTGGTATGGCCAGTTCTCCAAACATCTTGGCAGACTTTCTTATGCCAAAGAGACAAAAGTCCCGCTAGTTTTTGAAGACACATTTCACTAATCACTACGACACATATAATGTTTATACAGTCGGTTGATTAGATCAGTCAGAAACGGCGCATTTCCATTGAGTTGTCTGATAACTAATCGATTAAATCGGACGAGAGCATTTCTTTCAATGTTAAAGGGCCCGCTTGAATATTCATCGTGTATCAAAAAAGCTAATCCCTTGATACATTAATAAACATTAACCATAGAGCGCTGATCATATGCTCAACACATTGTCCGTGTTGTCTATATCTGTGTTACGACAGGCGGGGTCATGCTAAATAGCCTCCGGAGCACTGCGCCGACTAACAAGAGGACGGCTTTGCTGTTTAGGGTTGATACAACCTCCGCAGAGGGTCAGGATCTATCGTAAAAATTACAGGACCCTGTAAGCGAGTGTTCACCCGTCTCTGAACTTTAGCGGCCTTGACCGACATTGACCGAGGTTGCTGGTGCAACCACTGTTTACATCCATGGCGGACCACATGCGCCCGGACGTCACCTGTCATACCGGAATCGTGCCCATTTACCAAACACGTGCTTATATCGGATGGGTGGCACATGGTATTGTTTGTGTGTATATTTACACCGCCACGTAACCAATATCGCATCGCAATGTAGTTGTCCAGGTTTTACGAAATTAAAAACAACAAAGACAATATAATATACTTTATAACTGTTATATTTGGCATTAATTTTGTCAATGAATGCTCTCTCTTTGGACCATTGACTTATAGTTGACTATTTACCATTGTTTTATTGCAATAGACAATTCACAGGCCTTCACAATAGACCTTCTTTGTGGAGAAGGGGGTTTATAGCAACAACCCTGCCATCTGCTGTTCTAAAATGGTACTGGTTATACCTCCGCTAGGTATCCAAAGGTATATATTTACAAAAAAAAATATTTGGAACAGATTTTGTTGAAATTTTGTGGAGGGTTAGGACTACACTCAATGAATAAGCCGTTACATTTTGGAGGTTTTCTGGGACACAATAAACAAATTTAATTCAAAGGAGTCTGTACTCATTGTAACGATTATTAAATTATAATAGAGCTTAATCGGTTTATTAATCAGAATAAACGGATATGGCTCTGTCTTGGAGGTGACCCAGGAGGGGGTTGGTGAACCGTGACAGGTGGGTAAAACAACACAGTAAAAATCATCCTGTCGGGAGTATGATGTGTCCAACAACATATTGTTATTACTATTACTGGTGTCAATTTAAGTTCACAACAGCCTACCATATAGGATTTAGAAGCTATTAAAAACGATCGTGTCTTGGTGATAATGAAACGTTGAAACTTTGTGGTACTAACTGAACACTCGACCCTATTACCGGAAACTAAGATCTCCGGAAAATCCATGCGTTCCTAATCGGTCCAAAAGAAAGATCCATTCGTACTCTCAATACATGTTCAAGATCTTATATACTGATACATAAGTTAGGTAGGAAGTTTTTTTAAAGGGGAATAATTACCCATTAAGCATGTTGAATTAACACGAAAAATAGCTTCTTACAAAAAAATATGAACTCGCAAATTATTCTTTGAAACCGTTTGCTTACTCCTGTAAACGAGTGTTATAAACAGTGGACCGAGCGAGATCACAGGTGCCAACATATACACAGCTTGGGGGCAGTGTGCATCGCCGAGCCCTGACTGACATGACACCAAAATTGTATTACGTATTCCTGCTGACCTGCTGTCTAAAACGGCTCGTGTTGCGGGCTCACAATCGTACCTCCGGTTACGCGGCATTGTTACGGTAAACAGACACACGTGGACTGTGTTCACCAACACGCAGAGCCATATCAAGGTGTTAAACAGCCGTATGCGAGGTACTGAGACTGTGTGCCAAGATGGTTTAACTGGGAAACTTTTGTATAAAATAAAACTGATCTGATAGTGTGACATAACAATAATAATATTGCTCCTGATTATGTCCCTTTAACTACTAGTAGGTTCATGCGCGCTGTCCTCCATTGATTGGTTATAAAAATTCCAAGCTAGACACAAATCTATATATATTTGAAACACTTCTTCCACATTTTAAAAATTCCGTTTGTCCCAATGATTTATTTAAAAAAGAACAAAATTTAATTTAATAAATTAACTGACAGTTATATTCGATTAAAGCATATTCTCTCATAAAGACTGAACCTATATTAAATGTCTTTGTATTAATGACAACTTCTCTAGGCTTTGACACATAGTTATTGTCTTCTTTTGTCATTCGGAACCAATGGGACACATATTTGACACAGGAGATGACACACATAGGAAACATATGAGTCCTAATGAATGTGTCAGTTAAATGTCTGACAAGCAATTAATGTTCCTTTGACTCGAATCCTGAAAACCCTGGAGCAAGAATAGGACGGGCTGGAGCTCGCTTGTTGAGGGACAGGATATCGGAACGAATGGTACTTGTTTGGGGCTAAGCGTTACGGGTAATTTTTAATTATATATATATATATATAACCATCCTAATTGGTTGACCGTAGGAACTCTCCAAATTCGCACTCGTTTTGTGAGGGCTATAATGCTGTGATGCCTTCCCATTACCGTTAGTGGGGTACTAACATGAACATCTCAGCCTTCCTAGGCTGGGAATCGAACTCACTATCTTCGGACTTTGAATCCTACGCTCTACCCCTATATATACACATATATCTTATCGGTGTTATAAGAAATTGGCAATCATACGGGTACATGGATTATCCTCTACAAAAGATTCAGTATTGATATCCCACGTTTAGAAAACCTGATGTTTTGTGCAGTCTTACTCGATATTCCCAAGAAAAGCAAAAAAAAAAAAAAACGCAAGTGCAAGTGTGGACAATGTTTCCCGTGAATTTAGACCTATAACAAATCTTCCTAAAATGATTAATTCATATGTAAGGGTACATAATAATTAACAAAATATTGTAAATATGTAATTGCATCATAGTATTTGTTTAATTTAAATTTAATTACCCATGTAACGTTTCCTTAGAACTGATTTAGTACTGTTTGGCTCCCCAAGTTCCGCTTGGGAGTTTGCTTCGTTTGAAAATTTTGTTTTCTAATTTCCTCCTTGAGAATCTGCTTCAATTATTTACCATACGAACACAGGACTAGCTGGTAAATTTGTCCAAGATACGGCAATCCGCTCGTTACTGTGTCCTTGGCAGCACGTGACTGAAACTCTCGCGGGTAACTTACTAATGTTTTTTTTTCTTTGAGCCGCCTCTTAAACTGTATTTTGCTTTGATAATAGTATAAATATGCTCAGTCCTACCTAACGGTACATACCAGTGTTTTTTATGCAATAACGCAATCGTTTAAATGTAACTCTGATGTTGTAAATGTCTCTGCTTATATTTATAATGTAGGAATGCGTGATTTGCATCTCTTTTTTAAAACGATTCCATACTTCACTATGTTTGTGGCAGCATATAACTGAAAACTTGTTGTCTCTTGTAGATTAAAACCAATATAAAACCACTTTGCGTCGTCATTTATCTTAACTATCCCGATACACATACATAATACAAAAAAGGTTATCTCTGTTTGTTTTCTGCTCAAATTAGATGAATTTATTAGCACAGACTTGCCAGGAAAATGAACACTTCGATCTGTTACAATGTATGTAACAGGGTAAACATTAAATGCCTCTTTTTTGTTACTTCTCTAGATTATCCCCCACACATGTGGCAGCGAACACAGTCCATGTTGTAATATTTACGGTTAATATATATCATGAGGAGAACCTTTTTGTTCGGTGTTGTAGAGGATGGAATCTGTCTGAAAGACCACCTATCTTAGACCACCTGTATTTTAAGACGACCTTCTATAATTTAAAACTATTGTTACAGGTGCTCTTTTTATTGTGTGACACTGGCATAACTCATGTTGTAGCGCTCTTGCCTGGACGTTTGTTACAGTCTATGTTTAACCCGTACCGGTTGAATTCTTGTTGTCCTGTTGGCTTAGTCGTGAGTCACGTGTACACCATGGTGTGTGGAGACACGTAACGCTGTTTTTCTAGAGAATTCCTGAAGCGCGTGTTTACTGTGATTGTGCAAGATCTTATAGACTGTTCGAGAAGTGGAAAATTCCCGACTTGGGGTGAAGAGTATATAAGGGGCTGTGTTTAAACGGCAGGAGAGACAGCAGAGCAGATTCCAGCGGACGTAGAAGCGTGTGTCAGATTCTAAGACCTTATCCGACGAATGCAGCAATTATATATTTTCAAATACTTTTTCCTGGATTTTATGCATTTGGACTTCAGTTTACTTTCTGGATTATAACAAGAGCTTTACACCGGATTGTCCTTCTCAGAGAGTTTACATTTAAAGGATTTATCGTTGTGATGGTTTTGGTATCCAGGTACTGTACACATTATTTTCTATGTGATTGTATTGACTTGTTGCTATACCGCTGTTTTACTGTAAAATTGTATTGATTTAGTGTATTGTATTGTTAGGGTTGTTTTAAGAATAATTTATAGTTATTTGTTAACAAAAAAACACTGACTTCTTTATTCTTTCCCCTAGACATTTCCCGCTGCCTAGTGTTACAGAATCTGAATTTTTTTCTCCATTACAAAATTTGTTTTCATCACGCATACGTGATCTGTTTATTTTAGGTTCCGTAGCACTATCCTCGAGTGAAACGAAGGAATCAACATTGGACCACTTTTGGCCAATCTCTCGGATGGACTTATTACTCAGGTATCACGGTATATGTTTTGAAGGTGTCGGGAAGCATGATGGTCAACATGAGAACTTTTCTGTGTCGGTTATTGGTGTACATGACAGGAACGAACATGCTGGGTATTGGTGAGCGCCTTCTTTTAAATAAATATTTATAAACTATTGTCCTTTATTGCTTGATGAAAAATCCTATAAATAACAAAAATATCTGACGTGTTGTTAATGTTTACCGAAAAAAATTGGCCTACATGTAAACTGATACAAAATTACATGATACCCTAAAGGACATTAATATATTAAAGTTGAAATATCTTTTTATCATTAGACTCAGATTTTTATAAACACGCACTAGCATACCTTATATGTTTTGTTGGGTGAATTTTGTGGGTAGGAGAGGGTGAGCTGACAGATATAACTGTGATATTCTTACTTTGGTGGAGTATTGTATTTCTTGTATATCATATGATATTGTGTATGGTATGTATTTTTTACTTCTTCAGTTTTAACTATATTTTACTATAATGATGTTTGGTGTCTTTTAGTGACAATGATTACTGTTTGTCTTTTTTATTTATGAGGGGCACAGTGTAATTTCTTTGCAAGGGATCAATAAACTATATTTTTTACCTTATCTTACCTTATAATATATTATTATTATTATTATTTATTATTATTATAATTATAATTATTATTATTATTATTTTTTTTATTTTTATATTAAGTAAATTATATTTTTATCTTATCTTATCATATATATATTAATATTATTATTACTATTATCATTATCATTATTAGTTTAAGTATAATACTTTTTATATATCATAATTTCCAGTGTTTACGGAATTCATCCCAAACGGCACCGAACTTAAAATAGTGTATAAACAACAGATGCCCGTGTATGACTGCCAAGAAATATGCCGCCGACAAAAGAAGCCTGTATGTGATGAAATCAAAATGCATAAAGGTGCTTGTGTTCTGCTGAGTCGACAGTATTTCAAACACAGGGCTATGAAATGTATGAAGTCTCCTGTGGGTAAGTAACACTTATTTCCAATTTGCTATTAAAATTCTTATTGATGTATTAAGCAAAAGCTAAAATATAGCATTACAATCCACATTATTTATTTGAAATCATATAAAGGCTAAAAAGCCTTTTTTCAAAGTATGGCCCAAATGAAGAACGTTTCTTTCTAGATTAAAAAATGATCTGCCACAATGTGCATCATATTCCGATGCGTTCATTTTACTGACATTTCTTGACAAACCAATCCAGTTTTCAGGCTAACTGTTTTTCCCGCCGTTTTTCTGTTTGTTTCGTGTGTTGATAAACGGTTCAACTGTGCCTGTTTACTATCACAAGACCGCTTAGCCTATGGTACGATAGTGTGTGAATACTTGCAATTTAATCTGACAATTAATTTAATCTGTTGCAGAGTGTTTAGAAAAAAGGTGCTTTGCATGCACATTGGGAAATGCAAATCTAATCTCCAATAGAGGAGCTGGCCTGTAGATTGATATGCTTTTTATTTAAGTGAAACATATCTTTATTATGAATAATGTACCAGACGACTTATGATTTATGTAACAACTAAATTTTATTAATTTTAAGTGTGTATGTGACAGCTTGTTCGACTTATTACTAATGCTATCTACTCTATTAGTAAAACGGTTTAATATCAATATCTAGGTATAGGCCTATATTACTTGGGAAAAAATAGAGTAGATTCTTTTTTACTCTCGATGTGTAAATATTTGCAATAATATGTATATTATATATCACGCAGCTTAGTTTCTTTGGTTAAATACAGAAGTTTTTTAAAGCAAAATCTGGCTCACCAACTTACTTTATGCTTTGCAGCACTGATCACGCCTGGGCATAAGCTTATTTCTAGTTGTCTTCAAGAGTATGCAAACGGCTTTATAATAAAAATTGGCAGATACATAAATGTTTTAGCGAGAAAACACGCTACATGTTGATGTTTATTCAAAATACTTGATATACATGAATAGAAATATGTTCCTTTTTGTTCAGCAGCCATTTGTCCCCCTGGATTTGGCGATTTCTACTTCTGCGGACATACAAACAATGGTCGATGTGCCCCCTCTTGTTACAACATTAGGGCGAAAAGTGTCATCTGGGGTGAGGCCGACAAAAGGTGCCTCAAAATGGGAGGTCGCTTGCTCAGTATCGAATCAGAAGAGGAAGAAGTTCACATACGGAAAGTGCAGATCAGGAGAACTGGAGGTAAGAGGTCAGATATCACACTATAGGTGACAGATTTGCACCGGACATTTATTTTTTATCTCCCTTCATTTCAAGGTCGTACATTCCAAGGTAGATGCCCTTTTTTAGCTCAGCTTTGCTTCCGTTTGCTTTTGATCACCAATATAGCTGATTTAAAATATAAAAAATAAATTAAGTTTACAATAGGTTGAAATTTGGGTTTAATAGGTCATTCATGTGCACCAGATAATTATATTTTACCTCGAAATTATTCCCAAGGTCGTACACTCCACAGCCGTTTCCCCATTATTGCTCACAATTGGTTATTTAACATTAAATTTCAGCAAAAAAGATATTGAGATACTGGACCTCGGGTTCAGATGCTAAAGACCACGGAAATTGGATATGGATCAGTACTGGGCAGCCATTTGTGTATACCAATTGGCCAATGGGAGAACCAAACAATGCCCTCGGGATCGAACATTATCTCTCTTTAGTGACAAAAGCACCTCGGAAATTTCACTGGAATGATGTTCATGAGTTTGCACCAATGTCTGGATTCATTTGCGAAGCACCGGAAAACCCCATTTTTGCATAGAATGACAAGTATTGCAGGTTTTTTGTTAATGACATCAGATGCATCAACGTCGTCTTATAGGGAAGATACTTTTTTTAAATGTTACGAGTCTATATGACAAACTGTCAGGTGTCGCTAACATATGTCGCTAGTTTGGTGGAAAAGGTCGGTTTATTTTGGATAATGCTAAATGCAGATACTGAATCAGATACAGCTACTGATGCAGATGCAGATACTGATACAGATGCAGATACTGATACAGATGTAGATACTGAAACAGATGCAGATACTGATTCAGATGTATACCCTGATACAGATGCAGATACTGATTCAGATGTATACCCTGATAAAGATACAGATATTGATACAGATACTTATAACGACTCGATAAGAGTGTAAGGGCCGGATCCAGTGGGGTAAATTGTGATTTGCAAACAATCTTACAGATATTTAAAAAAATATTTGTCTTCAAAGCTCTAATAAAGCATAATATATTCGTTTCAGTTTACTACCCATTTATTAGTAAATTACCTATTACGGTGTTATTTGATGTATCATCAAAGTTTTTATTTTCAGAGTATGTTTTGAATACCCTTTCACGGAACAGTCTTTAGCACCTGCCCCCTCATTAAAGATTCTGGATCCGTCTTTTTTCTTTGTCATTCTCTCAGTGAGAGTTATACTGTGATATTAAAGCCAGCTATTCGCTGACTTTTTCTGTTGAACGTATGTGATTTCTGGCTTACTCTGTGTACATATTAAGGGACTCTTGATATATTGTGTTACGAAAAGTTCTTAGAATTTAGATCCATGGAGGATGTAAGAGCTTTTTTAATCTACAAGATGTTGGTAAACATTTTACAGCTTCTATTGCAGACAACAAGGAAAAATACTGAAAGGTACCGAAAACTGAAAGGTAATTAGCATCAACAAGCTCTTTTGGATATAAACAAACGGACAGCCATTGTGCGGTGGGATCGGCTTATTTTTTTAAAAAGATCCAAGGGATTTTCCCCAGATATCGAAATAGGCCCTTTCAATATTGTATATATCATGCCTATACTAGCTCAGATTACAATTTGGTGTTATAAATGCGGATTTTTTACCTTGAGATGATTCACTATGTTGCTTTATGAAGCACCGATTGTTTGGAACTGCGAGATGACATGAAGATATCTGCCTGTTTAACCTTTTAAAAATATCAACATCCTGTTATTTTAGTCGAGTGTTTAAAATAGTTTTATAATTACATAGCAAAGTTTATTTGTTATTCTTTTTATATGGCCATATGACAATCTTTTAAATGTTCTTTTTCTTGCATGTACAGTAACTGTTTATCATTGTTTTAAATTTCGTTCCACATATATATTCTTCACCTGAAAACCGCGGCCGATGTCGAATATTTATACGTATGGGTATAGTCTTATACAAAATAACCATGATAAACGTTCTTATAATCACAGAATAACAGGTAATGGGCATTTTTTCCGTTTAATTAGCTAGAGTGAGCAGAGCCGACCATTTTTACGGGTATAAGTGTGATTTATTTCGATATTTCATATTTTAGGTCGAAAAGGGGACGCCCTCTAATTCCATCTCTGCATCCTTATCTTTATGTCTGGCACACACAGACACGCACACCCAAAAATGTAAACTGAGACCCTTCAGTTCCCTTGTACCTTGTCAATGGACACAGGATATATTTCAATACAACAAAGAAAGTAACAGACACGCGTTGTGTTTAAATCATAATAATCATAATAAACCTGTGAAACGCAGCCCTGTGTAAGAATCATCCCTTGTCTGGGCAACTGACAGTCATTTCACAGTTTGATGAACGATGCAAGTGATTAAATGACAACTCAGTCGGCTTTTTTTATCAGTTGTATTTTACACCTAAACTAAAGCCTACCAAATTATTCAAAATTGTTTTTTTTTTTTTTTGTAGAAATAGGTTAAAAACAAATTGTTATTGTTGGAGTATTCGTTAGAAAAATAAAATATAACAAGAATAGAAAAATACATATATCCTTTATAACTTTATTAACAATGCTTAATTGTGAGACTTGGGATGATCAATGTGCTCCTTTAAACTGACTGTTTTTGCTTGCACTGTTATTTATGTGATTAAATCGCACGAACCAAAAACAGGGACAGAACGAAGCCTTCTGGTACTATATGGTACCAAGCCTGATCTTGTATGGTGTACCATTAAAGCTAATTATATAATTTTATGGTTCTATTGATTTCTTATAATTTTTGTTATGTCCCCTTTTCTATCCTTTCCGAACTCCTAAAACAATTGTCACAGGTTGGCCGATACATAATTTTAGATATATAGATAGTTTATTTATTGAAGTGTCTTGTACAATATTTTCAAAAAACGAAACATTACAAAGTATATGGTACCCAACCCTCAGCGGGGTTTGTAAGACACTCCATAACCAAAAATTTATGAAACTTACGTTGGATTAAATAATTGTGACTGTCTAACATCCCATGCTATGACTAAATTTTCTCACATCTGTTTAGCATGGTTTGATCACAAAAAAAAATGTTTGCTGCCCAGCCATGTTATTAAAATCATATTCTCGGGGCAAACTCTATTTTAAAGTAATGTTCGAGGCACATTTTATAATGGACACTGGCATACAAAATGAATATCATCTTCGATACGCTTTCATTACAATATTGAAAAATTCTTTCATTAGCTTAAAGCTTTCATAATTTGACAGTAGTAGAATCATAAATGTTCTGGAAGTGACCAGTTTCTACTCTTAAAGGAAATGTACCACATCTTAACCTCTTTCGCCTAGAAAGATTCATTTTCAGATATGATTCTGTTTCTATATTTGTTTTAATCAATTTAAAAGTCTTTAGCTTTAGCTTATTTTTAACATCTGAAATTCATTTTTCCTTAAAAAACAAACTAATTTTTTCCTTGGCCCATTAACTGAACAGAACACGGGGAGAGAGTATATAGCACCCCCACGGAAAATAAAACTTTAAATAAAAGGTTATGGTGGTATGTTGTGTTAAAATTTTGCGATATTTTCGGTATTAAACGTTTCCGTTTCTATTTCCCAGATTTGCTTTTTACGAAAAAGGGGGCGCACCCCGACCCAACTCGTCACTGATTTCTAAAGAGCCAGTTGCTGTTATCTGTCTCCATAACGATATGATTTTATGTCTGTAAATGTCGACATTTTGCTAAACAATGCATTTGAAAGGTGCCATATAACACTCCAAACAGTGGTTTTAACCGCTGCATTGTTCAGCACGTTTTTCGGGGTCTCGACATGTCGCGATAGAGATCGAATTTTAACGAGAGGGAGAGAGAGAGATAGAGAGGGGGAGGGAGTTAGAGGGATATCGAGAGAGAGAATATATAAAAAAGTACCTGTATATTTCTATCTTTTCCTCATATTCTTTTAAATTCCTACACATTTAAGACAAATAAGGCACAATTTGAATCAACTGGCTGATCCTATATATATATATGTCAAATTAGTATGTCTATAATACATAACAGCTGTCATGGAGTTCAACCTAAACGGCCATATACTAAATACAGTGTACTAAACAGCAGATGCAAGTCAAGGATTGTCATGATATTTGAAACTGACATGGACACCATCATGGCAGGATATCAAATAACGTTTAGGCGCGTGTTCTTCTGAGTTGACAGTCTTTAAAAGATAGAAACATGGAAGTGTTGATCCCTCTGTTTGTAAGTAATACATAGTTTTCCAGAAGTAATGCAAATTATTGTTTGTAGCCATCAGTAAACACCGACATAAAACTAATGTTAAAAATAGCTAGGTACACGCATTCAAGATGTCCAACCGTGGCTGCTTGCCCATATAACTCATCATGAAATGTAAGGCAAAAACAGTACGTTTCGTAGGGACCCAAAGGGTCCATTATGACCTGCCGCAACGGTTTATTTGAAAAGAAATTTACCGGACCAGCCACTCTGATATGCCTTGAAAAAGATAAAATAATAAACGTTCGATAAAATTTCGTTTTGATATGATTCGCTTACGTCTGTTCAGACAAACAATTCTGTCATTTCCATGTTGTCCCCAGATCAACTGATTTTTTTATGGTTAAATAAAGGTTTTAAAATTCGTCCCCCTCTCTGATTTGTGAGAGTGTAAGGTATGTGACAAGTGTAAGAGAATCCAATATTTTCAGACATAGTTTTATCGAAAACAAAGTTTTTCTACAGACAACAAACTCAGCGAATGACACAAGCTGCTGATTTCACCTTGCTACTATGTATATTTCGGGATTTGGGCGTGGTGTGAAAAATGCGTTATTGCTTTCTAAACGTTTGTGATACATATTTTTCCACCATCCTGCAGAGACACAAATAGTGGCCGATGCCCCCCCCCCCCCACCCCGATTCAACATTAACACACAAAGCGCTAATTGGCACCAGACAGATAAAAGTTGTCACAAAATGAGCGGCAATGGACGGCCGTTTGCTGCGTATCGAGTCAGCAGATCAGGAAATTCATACAAGAATATAGTTCACAACCACAGCATTGGAAGTAATAAGAAAGATATTACACGGTTTACACTGGTTAACAGGTGTTAATATATCATATTTTAGGATCAGATTCGATAGTAACATAATCGGAGGCAAGACGTATATGATTACAGGTCGCAAAAGTGTATTTTTTTGTAATTTTTACAATATTTCTGAAGTTCTAAGGATTTAATGTTCAGTTAAAAAATAGACAATAACAGAAGTGGTATTGCTTTTGAATAATATATTGACCGCATGGGCGCAGTTTGGTTGGGGGACTAGGGGGACATGTCCCAAAGGTCTAAATGCAAGTATAAAATGGCTATCCGTCTCAATGCTCTGTCGTTCCACGGATCGGGTTCGGCTCTCGATTGGCATGGCTGGGTCACCGCTGCTGGGATCGGTGAAGGGAATGTAGGTTGCTTCTGCCTTTGTAGCTGTGGGTGCTGTGGCTCTCCTGTAAAGTCGCCGGTGCTGGTTAAACGGTGGCGCCCTCTCGCGGCTTTCTGCTTGGCTTGGCGGCATCACGTCTGTTGGCTCTGCGAACTATGCTTAAGGAGCGCACAGGGCTGGGGTCTTGACCACAGCAACCTGTAGCTGCTCAACAAGTGAAAAACAACTTAAATCAAAATCAGTCCCAAAGGTTTTGAACTATAGAAGACGTAACATGTTATATCTCCACCATATTTTGGCAATTAAAAAAAAAGATGTGAGTTATAAAAAATTATGTGTCTTGGTGTTGTAAATTTTCTCAACTTTCAATGGGTCTTTCAGATACGACTAAAGCACCAAAACGACTGATAATGTGACAATGTATAACCCTGGTATCAATCACACATATTTAATATTTCATGCAGGTTTTACAGATAAATATAAGAAATTAATTGTTATTGCGAAATAACTAATGACGGATCCAAGGGTAGCACTGCCGTGCACATGGAACAATTATTTTTATATGTAGTTGGTTTATGAACCGAAAATTTTCTCTCTTATTTCCTACCTAGATTTCTTCAAAATTACTTGGATTGTTGCTGACATTCACAAAAAGATGTCCACACCCCACCGAGGGGACACATATTCCAGCACCCAAACACCAAACCCCCACGATATTGACCCTGACAGTCGCATCACTGGAAATACTATATAACCGGGTTCTTAAAAGAGCACTGATTACATTATTTTATTGAGTAACTATGAAAGAAAGTTAATTATGGTGTACCTTTTTTGCAAGGGCTTATATGTTTGGGTGGGGTTGAAGGCCGGGAGATCTAGTCCTCATCATTGCAGAATAAAATTCCTCCCATGGCTGCATGGCCGTCATTAGTAAAATGTGTGAATGATAGTGTGCGTGATTGTTCATAACATAACACACACAGTCATAAACGGAATCTCATGAAATTTACAGGATATTTCGGGAATAGGCCAATGAAGAATCAATTAGATTCTAGTGTGGATCCGGTGCATGATCCGGAATCAGGAAGGTCATCAAGAAATCTTTACAAAGGCACTATTGCCGAATGGACCTGGTAATAAGGGCGGAATAACTGAGTGCAAACACGGCTTTTGGGGCGTCCCACAATAGGCGGAGGCTTGCATTGTTTAGAATGCAAAATTCTAATTTTATTTGCGACGCATTGGGAAACACTGTAAGTGAATAGAATGACAATAAAGCTTGATCAGGATGCAACGAGTTTTGACTACACTGGCCACCTGTTGTTATATAATATTTCGTTTATATGTATTTAATTAGCAACTGAACCTTAGCTCTCATCAAACAAGATATCGTCATACTTTTGATAACTTAGCAAAGAATCAAATGAAATGTTTACTTGTGGGATTTTAGTTGGCCTCCAAGGACGAAAAAAAAGGCGTTTTGTAACCATAAAATTCAGTGTATGGTTTTAAAAGATGTTTTAAAAGCTCTTTAAAAAAAGTGCTATAAACTGTTTTAATATATATATTCATGTTGTAATAATATATATAAAATTTATTAATTTTTGTAAATTAATTTTAGTGTTTTAGTGTTAAATTCTAAAAATTAAAACATTTTCTCATAGCATTCGCAGATTGTATAATTAAAATAAATCTTTCATACAGACATAATATTGACAAAGATATAATTGAAAAGATAGTGTTATAATTTTTATTAATGCCTTTAAAAATCACATTAACTTAAACAACGAATTTTCTGACATTTTTACCAAAGCTTCTGATATATTTTCTTATATATGAATTTTTTTTTTAATATTTCTAAAATGATTTTTTGAAAATGTTTTGGTGAAACATCTAGCCTGTGCAACATATTAAAATGTTCAAAAAAATGGTGCGTGCCATGTAGGTATAGCACCCATATGATAAATTTTCTTTTTAAAACATACATGTACAGGCTGCGTGCATTATGATGGCTCATATATAGGCACCCACATTTTTTAACTACTTCCTCCGGGGCTAAATAATAGGGGAAATTAACTGTTATAAAATTGATGAGTCGGGGTTTTACTGCACAATTTTTCATTACGTTAGCCTGCCGGAGACTCCTAATTACCTGGAGACCCCTATAGCCTATCAGTTTAATTTAGAAAGCCCGATCGAGTGTCATGCTGTCATTTAATTGAGTGCCGGATTTATATCAGGCCGATTCGTCTACATATTTGCGAGTTCGTTCATGATACGAAATTTCTGTAAACATCTCGGTTGTTTCCTGATGCGGACGATGTCGTCAGAGCCACCGCTGGAAACAAACTGAAAATCTAGACATCGATTTTTACAGGTGAGTAAATTTTAAGTTATGTAAACTTCGTTACATCATATCCCTTAGATCTATCAGTCAAGGCCGAACCCTATCCATTTCTCAATACGGATAAAAGGACAACCAGGGTCCCACTTCATGACACATATTAGTATAGTGTCCAGAAAAGTAATTTCTCATGTGCAAAATAAATTTACTGATAATCAAAATAAATACTGCTTTCAGATTTATCTCCTCGACATACAATATCCAAAAGAGCAGTTGGCAGAACTATAGAAACCGGGCTTCAGCCTACCGCTGGTAAAACGGGTGTCGCATAATAAATTGTTTCCTGGAAAAGGCCGATACATATCATTTTCCTCAGAATTCCCGTATTTAATTTTGCTCATAGCTGGAGTTTATTATATTAGAGGAGGAGGGGTCCGGGGAACCTGGGTTCCCCGTCTAAACGGGGGTGTGGGGGCGGAGCCCCCACCTAAAGCTTAATTTTCCTGTTCAAATAGTAAATGGTTTCCCATTTTCGCGATAGATGCCTCTTCAATCGCAGATATAAATGAACAAAACTTGCTCCTGCTGGTATCTCGTCTTCACGGCTCACTTAGTAACGTGTAGGGCTCCTAGTCCAAAGATAGTAGGTTCGATTCCCGATTCTGATGCTTAGTAGTTGTTTATGTTAGAAGAGTTGAATGTAGGGACATCTACAGGGAAAAGTAGGAGTTAAAATAGGGAATGAGAGGTGACAATTTTATTTATATGTTCCTCAATACAAGCGAAGCCCGCGTTCTATAGTGGCTCCGATCAGTTTATCCAACGTATCTTAAACCAGGATGCTTGATTCACAATGTTGTTCTGTCATTAATAAATCTGATTTCTCCAGAAAGTTCTGTCCAGTCCTTGCACAATAGTTAAATATGTGCTAGGTTGCTTAAAAGATTTACATGCTAAAAAAAAAATTTGCTGTAGGCATGCAGACTAACATTTACAGATATACATATCTGTAAACAGAAGATTTGGCTATATTTTAGTAATAATAAATATTTTATACAAGAAAATTAAACATTCCATCAAAACTAAAAAAAGGTAATATATTATTTATAATTTGGTGGGTTTGAGGCAGTTAGTGTAAACAACAAAGGGTCTGATATTTGGGGTTGTGCAGCCCCTTTAGCTGACCTGAAAATTCAGAGAAATACAGAAAAAATATGCTTAATACTGCTGGAAGGAATCTATCATAAAATCATAATTGATGATAAGAAGGTATAAAAAACAACCAATGATCGTTTTTAGCTCAGCTGACTAAAAGTCATCTGAGCTATAGTCGTGGTCCATTGTCAGTCGTCTGTTCATCTGTCTGTCCGTCCATCCGTCTGTCCATCCGTCCGTCGTGCCGGATGTCAGTCCGTAAAACTGGCACGTTTCGACACCATTGGACCTACGAATCTGAAGAAGTCCCAAAAATCTCCTACCATGCCGAAAATTGGGTCAATAGGACTTTGTTCCTTCAAGATATTAAGTAAAAACCTCAATTTTTTATAAGAAATCTATTTTCACACTTCAGGACTGCCTAATACCAAAAACACTCATCTGGTTTTCTTCATATTTACCATAAATATTCCTCTATTTAGTTCCTGTGTACATGCCAGAAATTAAGTCAGTATTATATAATTTAAAATAGTTATGGGCCCAAACATAATGGACTTTGTAAAAAAATCAGGAAAGATATTTGGTCACTTAAGACCAAAAGTGTTAAAGGTTGGGACTTTTTTTCAGTAATACAACTTTAATTGATCAAAATTTAATTGTATACCAAAAATTAGATCAAAATCTGTTAAATTTTTTAAATATTGGCAAAAATATAAAAATGGTACCTTAAATTTTGCCCAAGTTTGACCATGGCACGTTTTTTCCCTGTAACTGCTGAGGATTTAATTTTCAAAGCATGTTTTTGTTACCATTTCAACTGTGAACACCAAAAATTTGAAACCAGTTGATCAAAAACTGTGGATTTTATTTAAGTTTTTAAGTGCTCACCATGTCACACATTGTTTACATCAAGCTAGTGTTATGCAGTTTGCTAGATCTCAGCTCCTCAGCTTCAGCTCTAAGTTCCTTAAATTTGGCATACAGTTATATGTCTCCAAAATCCCCTACCATGCCAAGAATTTGATCACTAGGACTTAATTCCTTCAAGATATTAATGAAAAACTTCATTTTCCCATTAAAAACCCATTGTTACACTGTAAGACTGCCTAATATCAAAACCACTGATCTGACTTTGATCATATATAATATTTAAATTTTATATACATTCGCTATGCACATGCCAGAAATGATGTCAGTATTGCGTAATTGTTTTAAGTTATGGGCCCAAACATAATGCACTTTTTAAAAAATCAAGAAATATATTTACTCCCTTAACAAGAGGATTGCTGAAGCTAGAGATTTTTTGTCAGGGATGTAACATTATTTAATCAAGATTCAATTGAATACCAAAAATTAGTCCTGAATTTTTCAAATTTTATAAGTTATTAGTATAAATATAAAATTAGTACCTTAAATTTTGCCCAACGTTGACCATGGCACGTTTGTTTCCTGAGAGCACTGTTGATATAATTTTCATAACATGCACACATAAGGATTTCATCTTTGTAGTTCAGAAAGCTGAAAGAAATTGGCCAAAAATTGTAGCTTTTATTAATGTTTTTATGAGACCATGTCAGACCCAGGCTCAATACAGCCCCTCTTCAGTCACCTGTATTTTGACCTTGTTGACCTTTCATCAGATTATGCACGCTTGAGCTAGGCATACACTGGGGCAGCCAGGCAGCTAAAGCCCAGCCACAGTTGATCCAGGTGTCCAACCCAACTCATCTAATAGTTGTTTTGAAAAACAACATAACAATAAACAATAAATTAATAATTTTTTATTGGTTTTTAATAACAAATTAATAATTAAGTTAGTTGATGAGTAACAGAAAATTAACTTGCAGTTACTGATGATGTTAGAATCTTGTATGGATGGATAGAATGTCATTGTCAATGTTATTCCAAATAACACCATGCAGTCACCTATGGTATTTTTCAGTTAAATTTTAATGATAAAAAAATAAATATTATTCATTACTAATCATTAGGGATCATATGAAGGAAATTAATGATAGAAGACAAGGATGCAGTTGATAATATTAATCTAGATTCCTACTGTGTCTAGTGTGTAGATTGATGTGAAAGTAGTCCAAAGTGAATATATTACATTTATTTTTTATTAATATAAATAAAAGCCATAAAACCAGGTACTTATGATCATTATTTAAATTTGTGAATTTTGTATATTCTGGATTCTCAACATCATTGTTTGGCTAAAACTGAATAAATACTAGACATGGTGCGAATGCTTTGCAAATGTATTTGAATACGAATTTGAATTATATACTGCATTAAAAAATTTATTGCATAAGAACGAGAGTTCAGATAAAAATGAAAGTATTTGAATACCAGTGCAGAAACTTTCAAAATGTATTCATGCATGCATTCATGAATATATTCTATAATATTATTTCAATAATCATTTCAGTTATATTTTATTTAAAAAAATCATATGATTTTCTTATTATTTTTTTTTTAAATAAAAATTAGATTGGTACAATATTTGTTATAAAATTTTAATAAATAGTTAAACTCTTGTATTATATGTGCTGCATATAACTATAAGTTATATGGCCAAGTCAAAATCTGTGTGACAATAGCACTCCATTTGTTAATTGAATAAATGAAATAAATCCTCTTCCCTGTCTCCAAAGATACTATCAAAATCATACATAAGCTAAACACCAACAATTCGTAATAAAGCTTATATTTATAACCACACAAAACCAGCATGTGCCTCTTTCCCAAATCATATTTTTTATCATGTATAACAGCTGAGCGCCGTGACCCATGGGTCCCTTGTTTAATCAGTTATTTAATGTACCATCTATATAACCATGCAGTTTGCTATAAAGATACCAGTCATGTACCTAAAATATTGACCGAGAAAATTCAGTCTAATTTACAAGTTCATCATCCTGAAGGGTACGTCAGTTCAGTAATGGTGAGTTAATGTTGATAATTATTCACTGCACAAGAAACAACTTAAATGCTGCTTTGTTGTATATGCTCTGTTTTTCGAATATATCTCTGACATAATTAGAATACTTTATTGGGACAATATCACTTCTTTTGATGTCATCATTTATGATTGATTATGGAAATATGTAATCCACTTAGTTGAATATGAAGGAAAACAACCAATCATTAATATAATCGATTAATTGGCACATTAAAACTGAATTTGTGAAATATGACTTTAGAAATACCGGCAGTGTTACCAGTATGACATGAGAACTGAACTGGGAGACATAATACAAGTCAGAAGGGAAAAAGCTAGACTTATAAAGTTCTATCTATAAAGAAACCCATCAAATCATTCCATCGAACATTAATTTAGTACCTGCCAACCAGATAGAGAGGATTTAGCTAAACCAAGAACATGTCAAGAGCATAAGCTTCACTACAATGTTACAGGTGCAAACAAAGACTGTTATAAATTTTCTCTTTTTTCTCGAACCATCCCTGTTTGGAATGCACTACCAGCTTCAATTAAGAAATCAAGTGATGCAGAGTTTTTTGCTTCGAAATTAACCATACTGAACTATTAACAGTACTGATTTACCAGGCAATGCATGATGTGGACTGCACGTTGATAACAGCACAGGTGATTTGTGCAGTACAAGACAAGACATTAATACCAATAGCAGCAGAGTTATAACCTGGTTAAAACAGCCCCGCCTAAAACAGGTTTTAGGAAGGTTTTAGACACCTTGGTGCATGCTTGAGTTACCTTCGCAGAGCTAATCCATCATTACATGGGCAATAAATATGTGCACACAATCTAAAAATTACATAAAGGGATTACCTAAGGGAATAAACAACTTGTGGAAATTCTTATTTGTTATCAGATAATGTAAAAGATATCATATTTTCAATTTGTGGCTAACATAAATGATAAAATATAAAATTAATCTTTTGGTTTTTTGCCATTTGAAGCTATGTACAGACATACAGAACATACATGATGTGTAAGTGAGATTTCAGTATTAATCACTGTACATCAGTGTAGATGTAACAATTTTCAATTTTGGAAAATCTTTTTGTATATAACAAAATTTAATTTGGCCCAGATACTGGAAGCTGAACTTGGTCATCAACTTGTTCTTGGGTTGTCCAAACAGGCATACTAAAATTGCAGTCTCAGAAACGGCCAGGGCTATCATCACCATTTTTTTATGCAATGTTGGTCACATGAGTCATATCTGTAATTTAGGTATTGGTGGTGCCACTTGCTTCAACCTTTCTGATGAGGGGGTCATCGATTATCAGTACATTAACCCATAATTACCCAGGAACAGTAAGAGCTAGCATTCCCAAATTTACAAAAATATCAGGCACATATCAAATGTTCTGGGATACAGCCATGCTTCATTTTCCTTTTTACAGAGAAAAAGCTTTGAAAATCTTCTTCTCTGAAATCATTGAGCCAAATTGTTCAATATTTCAAATTAATGATACTAGGGATAAGTTCTCTGATGATTGTTAAATTTGGTCCAGTTTGGCTAATTTTGGCTGAGTTACAGGAATTTGAAATTAGTCATTTGGCCAAACTAACATAAGAATCTCAGAAACAACAGGAGCTAGCATCACTAAGTTTTGTGCAAATGTTGCAACATGACTCATGTTTGATATTGATGTTTTCTGGTGTCACCTTCAAAGCCCTGTTTATTTTTTTACAAAAACCATGTAATTTGGTCTCTTTCAGCTTAAATATGTTTCACGATGAAACTGAGCTGGATGGTTTTAGTTTTTACAAGAATGTTATAGGTTCTCTCAGTTTGATAAGAATAGATTAGGTTCATTGTTTTTTGGTAGAGTCATAGAAAGCTGAAGTTACTCATGTAGCAATCAGTAAGTTTGTATTAAATTTAGGACTGCAATAGTCTTCTTCTACAAAAATTTTTATTTCAGATTCAATTATAACTTCTGTGACATTGCACAAAAACGATCTTAGGTGGCCTTTGTTCAAGTTAACTTGAATGATACTTTTGGCAGAAATATTTGACTTTTAACAGTGAAAGGACTGCATCTTATAATATTCTAAACATTTTGATAAAAAGTCTTATATGCCAGCTTGAGAAAAAGCATTTAAGTCAAAGTCTTTTAGTAATTGTCAACAGATTTACCAACAGGCCAAAATTGTGTCTGTATCTATAAATTGCTTGGCAGACTGCAAACTGTTTCAGATTCTGCAACAGGCCAAAGGTTAGTCTGGGTCTATTTATAGCATTGGCAGACTGCCAGCTGTATCAGATTACACAATGGGTAGAGTTCACTCAGTGCAGCCAGATATAGGTCAAGAGTTCACTCAGTGCAGCCCGGTACAGGTCAAGAGTTCAGTGAGTGCACACTAAGTTTGCCAGGGGTCATATGGTCAGTTCAGTTCCTTTTCCTCAAGGTTGCATGAAAGGACACCTCATGAATGCCTGTAGCCCTGGAATCTGTCAGGGCTCTTAAGTTCATTTTAGTTTCACCTTGCTGGGCTCAAGGTATTGGTCTGAAATTTGGCATGTTCATCCATCTTGGAAAGTTTTCTAACAAACAAAACAGGTGGCACCACTTACCTTTCCCTTATTGTTGAATAAATTAATGCCCTTTTCTCAGGAGTGATTCACATTATTGGCCTGAAATTGTGCATATCCATAGATCTTGGACTCTTCCATCATTTACCCAAGGCTAGTGTTGCCATCTGGAATGGTTTTCCTGTGGTGTCCATCCGTACATGTGCTTTGGGTGAAAATTGCTCATATTTCAGTTGTGGGTCATGGCATTGGTCTGAAATTTGTCATGGTAATCTGTCTTGGAGAGTTTTCTAGAAGACCAGACAGGTGGTGGCAGGTGTTTTTGTTGAATAAATTAATGCCCTTTTCTCAGAGTCTGAGTTGACTATATTCAGTAGTGGTGTGACATACCATTCAATCCATCCGTCACATCACCCGCACCACACTGACTTCAGGGGATACAAATTGACACTTGTCAACTACCGGTTTTCTAGTTGTTTCATGCATCTGTGCACATAGCCTAACAGTGGTATGAAGTATCTGCCTGAAATTTTTCAGGTCCATACATCTTTGATGGCTTTCTAATACACAAGGCTGGTGGTGCAACTTACAATCATATTTGTGTTTTATCCTTGACACATTTCAGCAGTGACATTTGTGTAATTGGTGCATGCACTCAGGTTCAAAATGTTCAGTGCTTGAATAATACATATACATGTCACATTTGAATTTGAAAAGTAACATTCCAGCATGGAAGCATTTGTCACTTAATTTCTTTTGTAAGAGTTATATGCTCACTTCCATTATAAAGAAAACATTTATGCAAATCAGATGTTGATAAAGTGAAGATCTTTTAAATGTTTTAAATTATAATTAAATGTCTTAGTATTTTGATTAATATTTTGTTGAAAAATTATCAACAATTTATTTTTTCCTTTGCAGATAGGAGAACAAAGGACCATGACTGATGGACCGTATCCCGTTTCCTTAGTGAGCTTTATAAAAGAAGAGGTAGAAGAGGATGAAGATGGATACACTGATGACACAGTGACTGAAACTGATCTGTCTGATAGAGTCAAAACAGAGCCATGTGAAAATAGTACAAATCAGGTATCAGGTGTTGCAGAATCGGTGAAGGTTAAAATAGAAAATGCTGTTTCTGCTGAAGGGGATGGAAACATGGAAGCTGCTTACAAAGCATACATGTGTTATATATGTGAGGAATACTTCACCCATATGAATGGCCTGGCAGAACATATGAGGACACATAATGTGGAAAATCCATTTAAGTGTGAAATGTGCAGCAAAACTTTTAATGATAACAGTGCACTTGTCACACACAGAAGGGGTCACACTGTGGTAGAGCCTTTCAAATGTGGTATTTGTGACCAATCTTTCATGGACGGTACCTCTCTTTCCAAGCATATAAAGACACACCATATCACTAGAGAAAAACCCTATAACTGTGATGTATGTGGGAAAAGCTTTATTGATACCAGCAGTTTGAATAGACACACATTGACACACACTGGGGAGAAACCGTTCAAGTGTGATATATGTGGTAAATGCTTCAATAGGAAAAGCAACCTTGCCACACACATGTGGACACACAGCATGGAGAAACCACATAAATGTGATATTTGTGGCCAAAGCTTTGCTCATTGCCATACCTACACTGTTCACGTGAGGACTCACACTGGAGAGAAACCGTACAAATGTGACCGATGCAGCAAATGTTTTACCAATAACACCACTCTCACCAGACACATTAGGACACATACTGGAGAGAAACTATATGTATGCGAGGACTGCGGCAAAGGTTTTACAGACAGTAGTACTCTTAAAAGACACACAAGAACACACACAGGAGAACAACCTTTTAGATGTAATACGTGTGGCAAAAGCTTTAAAAGGAAAAGTAACCTCAATAATCACATATTAACACACACGGGAGAGAAACCATATCGATGTGAAGAATGTGGAAAATGTTTTACTGAAAATGGCACCCTCAGAAAACACATGCGGACTCACGTCAGGGACTGATTGATTGGAGTATGATATTATTAGACCTGGGGTCAATTTAGACTTTCTCATATGCAGTTAAAACATTTTTTTAGACTTCACTTACCGTAAACTCAGCTTAATGTAGGTGTTCGAAATAATATAAATTGTAAATGAATTAAAATTATATTTATTCATTTCAAATTCAAATCATATCAAATAAAGCAGTGATCTTTAGATAATATGTATGCGCTAATAGTGCATGCATACTAAAAACTCTGTTTGAAAATTAAACATTTTACCTGGTCACCATGTTCCTGTGCCAAACGGGATGGATATCTGCTGAACAATATTTTGGAAAATATTAGAGCTTGACTATATGTTTATTTTTTCAGCACAGTTCATCTGAACCTCTGGACGTGTATTCCAATTTAATTCTTATTCATTTTTGGCTCAGCTGACTGTAAGTCATCTTAGCTATAGCGAACACTCTTTGTCCATCGGCCGTCTGGCCATCTGGCCGTCTGTCCGTTAACAAGGCACAACTCTTAACCACTGGACCTGGAATCTTCTTACTTTACATCCAGAGAGGTCCATGAAAAATCTCCTTGGAAACCTGGAATTAGGTCTCTGTTGCCCATATTCTTCAAGCTATGGGGCCCCGAATTACCCCCCAGAATAATGAAAAATTTGATACAAAAACTCAAATATCTGAACAACTAATGCATTGATCACCATGATTCTTAGCATGGATAATAATCATTGAGTGTTTTATCAGTTTCTGCAGACTGGTGGCGCCACCTATACTTTTTCGTTTTTTTAATGATTTTTTTCTCTCTATTTTGAGACCTTAAAAGATTCTGTCATCTGTTAACAGGGCACAAATTGTAAACGCTGGGCCTGGAATTTTCTAACTCTACATCAAGTTAGGTCCATGAAAAGTCCCCTTGAAAAACCTAGAATTAGGTCTCTGTTACCCAAATTCTTCAAGCTATGGGGCTCAGAAGTACCCCCCCCCCCCCAGAATAATAAAAAATTTGATACAAAAGCTCAAATATCTGAACCACTAATGCATTGATCACCATGATCCTTTGCATAGATATAGATCATGGGTGTTACATCAGTTTCTGCAGACTGGTGGTGCGTCCATTTTTTTTCGATTTTTAACGATTTTTTTTCCTCTATTTTTGTGACCTCCAAAGATGCCGTCTTTTGTTAAAAGGGCATAAATCGTAACCGCTGGACATGGAATCTTCTCACTTTACATCCAGAGAGGTCCATGAAAAGTCTTCTTGGAATCTTCAAATTAGGTCTCTGGTACCCATATTCTTTGAGCTGTTGGGCTTATAAGCTCCCCCCCCCCCCCCATCATAATTAAAAATTTGATACCAAAGTAGGGCACAAATGATAAACATTGGACCTGGAATCTTCTAACCTAAAATCCAGGGAGGTCTATGAAAATCACCTTGGAAACATGTATTTAGGTCTTTGTTACCCATATTTTCTGAGCTATGGGGCTTATAAATATAAGCACCCCTCAGAATAATTGAAAATTTGAAACCAAAGTAGAGCACAAATCATAACCTTTGGGTCCAGATTCTTCTAACTTGACATCCTGAGAGTTCCTCAAAATTTCTTCCCAGAAACCTAAAATTGGGTCACAATGAACTATATTCTCAGAGTTTGGGGTATGTTTGAAATGATGCAAAATACTCACAAAATTCCTCATGAAAAGCCGGTTGGTTTGTCATCAGATTTGTTGTGCTTATGGGTCTTGATGAACTTAAGCTAATATGCATGAACAATGATGCCACCTACATTACCTTAATTAGTTGTCTGTGCAAGGACATATTGTCAACATGTCAGCTAGTCGGCTGAGCGTCATGACCCAAGGGTCACTTGTTTGTCTGTTTATTTCACAATCCAATCCTGTTGCAATTCATTCAATTTACGCTTTATTTTTATTCAACTCATTATGTAAACTCCAGGTCTGTTAATTATTGATATGTTACAAGCAAAATATATAATTAATTTGTGAATATTTACTCAATATTTATTGTTTTGTCATCGTGTTATTCTCTGCAGGCACTGAATGGTTCCATGGAATTCTGTGGGATTATACAAATGCAAATTGGTTTTCTTTTGGATATTTTCTAAATGTAAGGGAAAGGACAATGGGTGCATCATAACTCTAATATTTGATCTTGGATATTGAATATATTTATGTATTTTGATACGTAGATACTTAAGGCTTGGGCCTGAGAGCTTGGTGTATAAGATCTCAATATTGAGCAAAACCAAAATATTGAAAAACCACTCAGAAGCACATCATCACTATTAAACTTCAACTTCCAGATAATCTCATAATTTTACTAGTAAAGGGCCTTTAGGTCTCCTGCTTAGAGGTTGCAGTCCTACGTGAAAGGCTGCATGTCCAAGTGGAAACTAAATAAGTGTATAAAATATATGGAATATATACATACATAATTTTTAAAACAGGCACAAACACAATCGGGTGAATTGTAATAACATTCTGAAAAAATTATATCTTGAAAGATGATCCTGCGCTATCCTTAATGAAATATTGGTAAAGAATTTCAAGTGGATTTGCTTCATACTACTATCAAAGTTAACAATGCAGCTTTAAATATTTCACTTTTCTACATAGCATTAAAACATTTCAATAGGTCTAGGTACTGTATAAAAATGTATATATAATATCAGGGCTACACACTCCCCCCCCCCCCCCCCCCCCACATGCATTTGTCGACATGTTTAGATAAAGCAGAGTATTTAATGCTTTCTTTTTAGTTAAATGTAGAAGTTTAAAAGTGTATATTTCAGCGTAGCTACACACACAGGGACATATGCAGGGGGCATTTATGGTGTCCTCAGGCCTTTTAAAGATTAAAATATTTCTTCTCTTATATAATATATTACTTCTCTTGAGGCAAGTGCATTAGACTCCCCAGGCTCAGCTGAGGCAGGCAGTTGCCCCAAGTCTAGCGGAGCTAATTGCCAGCTGCAATTAGGTACTGCAATGAGTGAACTCTTGACCTGTACCCGCTGCACTGAATGAACTCTTTACTTGTTGCAAAATCTGATACAGTCGGCAGTCTGCCAGAGTTATTCATAGATCCAGACTGAAACTTGGCCTGTTGCAAAATCTGATACAGATTAAAATATTTCAGTGCTTTCGTTAGAGGACATTCATTATACATATATATATAAAAAAAGTGCCCCAAAAAAGAAAGTGCCCAACCCACGAGGACTAATGACAAAACCCACCAAAACAAGGCCTACAGGCCTGATGCGAATCTGTGCAATGGGATATATATCAGCTCAGGTTTTAATGCTTCCATGCCAACCATTACTTTTCAAGTACATGTGTGACATGCATATGTACAATACAATTACTAAAAACTTTTAAACCCAAGTATAAACACCAGTTACACAAACGTCTTTAACCCAAGTATAAACACCAGTTACACAAACGTCATTCCTAAAATACTGGCATGGATCTACACAATACAAAATTATTGTAGGTGGCGCCACCAGTCTTGTGTATGAGAAAGGCTTTGAAGATGTATGGACAGACAAACATTCAGGCAGATACTTCAAAACACTCTTGGGCTATGTATAAAACCCAAAAACAATTCCAGGTGGCACCACAAGTCTTGTATAAACTAAACTATCTGATTCCAAGATGTATGGACATGCATAATTTCAGGCTGGTATGTTAAATCACTCCCGAGAAACAAGCAGGTACATACACTGTACAAATATTCTGAATGTGGCGCCACCAGTTTTGTATACAACGAATCTATTCAAGATGTATACATATGCCCAGTTTCAGGCTGATATATCAAATCCCTCCTGAGATATAAGCATGGACTTACACTTCGCAAAATTATTGTAGGTGGCGCCACCAGTTTCGTATATAACAAAGCTATCCGATATGTATAGATATGCACAATTTCAGGCTGTTATTTCAAATCCCTCCTGTAAAATATGCAGGTACATACACTTTGCAAAAATCGTTGTACGTGGCAATAATTTCAGGCCAATACATCAAACTTCTCTTGAGGCAAGTGCATTAGACTCCCCAGGCTCAGCTGAGGCAGGCAGTTGCCCCAAGTCTAGCGGAGCTAATTGCCAGCTGCAATTAGGTACTGCAATGAGTGAACTCTTGACCTGTACCCGCTGCACTGAATGAACTCTTTACTTGTTGCAAAATCTGATACAATCGGCAGTCTGCCAGAGTTATTCATAGATCCAGACTGAAACTTGGCCTGTTGCAAAATCTGATACAGTTGGCAATCCGCCAAAGCTATACATAGGTCCAGACTGAAACTTGGCATGTTGCCAGGTCTGTTTATACACTCTGAAAGACTTGGCTACAATGTTTTTACAAGATGCATAATCATAAGATTTTTAGCTCAGCCGACTATAAGTCATCTGAGCTATAGTCGTGGTCCATTGTCCGTCGTCCGTCCGTCTGTCCGTCCGTCCGTCCGTCCGTCCGTCCGTCCGTCCGTCCGTCCGTAGATGTGGCACGTTTTGAAACCGTAAGACCTAGGAATCCAAAATTCAGCATAATGTTAGATGTCCCCAAGATCTCCTACCAAGCCGAAAACTGGGTCTTTGCGACTTCATTCCTTTGAGAAATTAAGGAAAAACCTCAATTTTTTATTAAAAACCTATATTCACACTTCAGGACTGCCTAATATCAAAACCACTCATCTGTTTTTCCTCATATTTCCTATAAATAATCCTCTATATAATTCCTATGTACATGCCAGAAATTAGGTCTGTATTATATAATTTAAAAAAGTTATGGGCCCAAACATAATGCATTTTGTAAATAATCAGGAAAGAAATTTTATCACTTAACACAAAACTTGTTAAAGCTAAGCACTTTTTTTCCAGTAATATTACTTTTATTAATCAAAATTAAATTGTATACCCAAAATTAGATCAAAATCTTTTAAATTTTTTAAAATATTAGCAAAAATAAAAAATTGGTACCTTAAATTTTGCCCAACTTTTACCATGGCACGTTTTTTTGCTGTAACTGCTGTGGATTTAATTTTCATAGCATGTTTTTGTTAGCATTTCAACTGTTAACACCAAAAATTTGAAACCAGTTGATCAAAAACTGTAGATTTTATTCAAGTTTTCAAGCACCATGTCACATATTGCTAGTGTTATGCAGTTTGCTAGAGCTCAGCTCCCGAGCTTCAGCTCTAAGTTCCTTAAATTTGGCATACAGTTAGATTTCTCCAAAATCCCCTACCATGCCAAGAATTTGGTCACTAGGACTTAATTCCTTCGAGATATCAATGAAAAACTTCATTTTTCCATTAAAAACCCATTGTTACACTTTAAGACTGCCTAATATCAAAACCACTGATCTGGCTTTAATCATAAAGAATATACATATTTTTCTATACATTCGCTATGCACATGCCAGAATGATGTCAGTATTGCATAATTGTTTTAAGTTATGGGCCCAAACATAATGCACTTTGTAAAAAATCAAGAAATATATTTACTCCCTTAACAAGGACATTGCTGAAGCTAGAGATTTTTTTGTCAGGGATGTAACATTATTTAATCAAGATTCAATTGAATACCCAAAATTAGTTCTGAATTTTTCATATTTTATAAGTTATTAGTATAAATATAAAATTAGTACCTTAAATTTTGCCCAACTGTGACCATGGCACGTTTGTTTCCCGTGAGCACTGTTGATATAATTTTCATATCTTGCACACATACGGATTTCAGCTTTTTAGTTAAGAAAGCTTAAAGAAATTGGCCAAATATTGTAGCTTTTATTAATGTTTTTTATGAGACCCTGTCAGACTTTGGCTCTCTCCAGCCCCTTTTGAGTCACCTGTATGTTGACCTTGTTGACCTTTCATCAAATTATGCACGCTTGAGGCAAGAATCCAGGCAGCTTATGGCCAGCCACAGTTGATCCAGGTGTCCAACCCAACTCATCTAGTAGTTTTAACCAACAACATAACAATAAACAATAAATTAATAAATTTTTATTGGTTTTTAATAACAAATTAAAGAAAAATAGAAAAGGAATTTGTTAGTTTATAATAACAGGAAATTAACTTGCAGTTACTGATGATATAAGAATCTTGTATCGATGGGTAGAATGTCACATATTCCAAATAACACCATGCAGTCACCTATGGCATTTTCAGTTCAATTTTAATGATAAAGAAGTAAATCATATTATTCATTACTAATCATTAGGGATTATATGAAGGAAATTAATGATAGACAAAGATGCAGTTGATAATATTAATCTAGATTCCTACTGTGTCTAGTGTGTACATTGATGTGAAATAAGTCCAGAATGAATTTTTTACAGTTATTTTTTAATATAAATAAAAGCCATAAAACCAGGTACTTATGATCATTATTTAAATGTGTGAATTTTGTATATTCTGGATTCTCAACATCATTGTTTGGTGAAAACTGAATAAATACCAGACATGGTGCGAATACTTTGTAATTGTATTTAAATATGAATATGATTATGTACTCCATTAAATTTCTTACATAAAGAATGGGAATTCAGGTAAAAATGAAAGTATATGAATACTCGTGCAAATACTTTCAAAATGTATTCATGAATGCATTCATGAATATATTCTTTAATATTATTTTAATAATCATATCAGTTATATTTCATTTTAAAAAATCATACGATTCTCTTATTATTTTTAATAAAAATTATATTTGGGACAATATTTGTATTTTTTTTAATAAATAGTTAAACTCTTATATTATATGTTCTGCTTATAAGTTATATGGCCAAGTCAAAATCTGTGTGACAGTAGTACTCCATTTGTTAATAAAATAAATGAAATCAATCCTCTTCCCTGTCTCCAAAGGTACTATCAAAATCATACATAAGCTAAACAACAACAACTCATAATACAGCTTATATTTATTACCACACAAAACCAGCATGTGCCTCATTTCTAAATAATATTTTTTTATCATATATAACAGCTGAGCGTCGTGACCCATAGGTCCCTTGTTTTTATGAAAAAATGTTGAGAATAATAACAGATGCCTATAGAAATCAGAATAAAGATATATTTTATTCATCGATTTATCTTACACATAAGTGGGATATGGACAAGAATTATTTATGTTGCCTGTACAGCTCTGCTTATATACCCAAAGAACTCATTTTGTTAATACAATAAATCTACTAGCTTTTTTTACCAAAATATCTCGAAGGTGTTTCCCAAGGTTTCCAGCTTTTCTCCATAAAATCTAAGTAAATGAAGATAGCAAAAAACTAGATGTGTCGGAACGACACGAATGCCCCCGCCTGGGGCAAATTAGAAACATTTGTTAAATTTTGTAAAATTTTTTTAAGTTCGGGAGGTGTCGTATGGTCAAAAGTAGGTCAACAAGGGCAAAATGCAAACTTGATCTGTAACGGGTCATTATCAAGCGACACACCAAAAATCAGACCAGTATCTGCAGGCATTGTGAAAAAAAAGTCCATACATGTGCATTTTTCATAAAAATTTCTGTCTTTCATGAAATTTTCTATGTTCAGGATCTCTGTCATATAGTCAAAAATAGGTCAACTGGGATGAAACGCGAACTCGATCTGTAACTAGTCATTATCTGCCCACACACCAAAAATTAGGCCAATATCTGCAGGCATTGCGAAAAAAAGTCTGTACATGTGTATTTGTCATGAAAATTTCTATTTTTCATGAAATTTTCTAAGTTTAGGAGCCGTAAACGGTCAAAAGTAGGTCAACCGGGACAAAACGCGAACTCCATCTGTAACTGGTCATTATCTGCCCACACACCAAAAATCAGGCCAATATCTGCAGGCATTGCGAAAAAAAGTCCGTACATGTGTATTTGTCATGAACATTTATATTTTTCATGAAATTTTCTAAGTTTAGGAGCCGTAAAACGGTCAAAAGTAGGTCAACCGGGACGAAACGCGAACTCGATCTGTAACTGGTCAATTTCTGCCCACACACCAAAATCAGGACAATATCTGCAGGCATTGCGAAAAAAAGTCCGTACATGTGTATTTGTCATGAACATTTATATTTTTCATAAAATTTTCTATGTTCAAGAGCCGTAACACGGTCAAAAGTGGGTCAACCGGGACGAAACACGAACTCGATCTGAAACTGGTCATTATCTGCCTACACACCAAAAATCAGGTCAATATCTGTAGGCATTGCGAAAAAAAGTCCGTACATGTGTGTTTGTCATGAAAATTTATATTTTTCATGAAATGTTCTATGTTCAAGAGCCGTAAAACGGTCAAAAGTAGGTCAACCGTGACGAAACGCAAACTCGATCTGTAACTGGTCAATATCTGCCCACACACCAAAAATCAGGCAAATATCTGCAGGCATTGCGAAAAAAAGTCCGTACATGTGTATATGTCATGAAAATTTATATTTTTCATGAAATTTTCTAAGTTAAGGAGCCGTAAAACAGTCAAAAGTAGGTCAACCGGGACGAAACGCGAACTCGATCTGTAACTGGTCATTATCTGCCTACACACCAAAAATCAGGCAAATATCTGCAGGCATTGCGAAAAAAAGTCCGTACATGTGTGTTTGTCATGAAAATTTCTATTTTTCATGAAATTTTCTAAGTTTAGGAGCCGTAAACGGTCAAAAGTAGGTCAACCGGGACGAAACGCGAACTCGATCTGTAACTGGTCATTATCTGCCCACACACCAAAAATCAGGCCAATATCTGCAGGCATTGCGAAAAAAAGTCCGTACAACTGTTTGATTTCGGAATGACGGAATGACGGACATGGGTAAAACTATATGCCCCGGCCACTTTGTGGCGGGGGCATAAAAAATCAAAATCCGATAGAGGTTTTAGGATGACTGATGTTTTGCATAAAAATTCGTGATGCTAGCTCCTATCGTTTTTGGGATAGTATGGGATAACGTTCGGCCGCTAGACGACGCCACACGATCGCATAAGCTCGCAGCTTCGCTACAAAGGTCCCTAGGCCTGAATAGGGGCGGGGATCAAGGCCGCATATATTGGTCTTACAAATCCTTTAAAAAGGTCGTGGCGGCTGAAAATGGCTGTCTTCTAGTCTTTTTGGCCGTCAGTGACGCTTTAATTCGCGCGAAATGTTTGACCATTTTCAAATTGACAAATACGACATGTCCCCCTAAGGGCCCCAGCCCCACCGAAATAGTTACCCGTTGGAAATCTAATATGGCCAACAGAGCACAATCGATGATTTTCTTTCGTGCGCATTATCTCAAAGAGAATAGATTTGATCCTCCCACGAATTCACATGGCTGATTTTTGGCCATAAAAGCTCTAGCCCTATCAAATTACAGACCTGCCCAGAGTCCAAAATGGCTGCCACCGAACAATCGCTAATTTTCTTTCAAGCACAGTATTTTAGAGAGACTATGTTCGACCTTTCTCGTATTAACTTGGGCATCTGGTGACTATGAGGATTCCAGCCATATTGACATACAAACCTGCCTGATGTGCAGTATGTCGCCAGAGCATATTCATTGATTTTCTTTCTTGATTATCTTGATCAATGCAGAACATTGACACCTATGAGGGGATCAGTGCTTTCAAATTTCAGCCTCCTGTTAAATCCAGTGTGGCTGCCAGTCAAAAATTTTATAATTGTTTTGCAATCAACTTTGAGATAAAACTGTGGTTTTTCTTAAACTGGTCTCTTTAGATTATTTATGGTAATAAATTTCAGACAAATCTGACATCCATTATGACCCCAGGGCTCCAATTTGGAGTAAGTTCAAAAGATGGTAAATGTATATATATATAGTACTAGTCAACAGAAATTATTGCAGCAGGTCCACTAAAGGGTCTGTAAGGAACCAGAGCCGCCTACCAAGTGGTCAGATATTCAACAAACATGCTGTAGAATTTACCAATACGTTGAGTAAAAACTAAATTTTTCTCACACATGCAAGGTATTGGATTGGTCAGTGGAGTTTATTTTAAATGACAGCGTTCCTGTAGGTCACGAGGCATTTTTAAAAACGACGAAAATATTTGTATCCTTATAGGACTTTTTTTGCTCTCCATACAAGATGTAGAGGAGACTATAATTATCACCGAGTTATCACTTATAATATGACATATTACAAGTAATAACAGGGTATTATCGTTTTATTATTGTGTCGTTTGACCTGATTTCTTCGTAGTATATCTGAGAACATTGAAGACATGAAAACTTCATTATAAATAGGGATTCAAGCGCCTGTGATTAGGAATCTGAGCTCTGCTAATATGCATCCAATCGCGTATCGTATCGTACAGTTACAGTACCACTAATGCTACGTATGATTAAGTAATAGCAAAAGAACAAAAACTTATTTCACCATTTATTTATCAATTATTATATTAATCTCTTCATAATCAGAGGTACACGGAATTAACCAGAAGTACCACATTCCTAAATCAAGTGTCAGGTGTGCACCCGCTTGAGGGTTTCTAGTACCAGTTCCTCAAGGATCTTTGCCACAGGAATTATAATTTTATTATTTATCTACAGGATGCGACAATATATGTGGATATCCCTTCGGTGTGTATTTCAATTTTGTATTCACTATTCATCGAGCATGACCTTAGTCATTTCCGCGCAGACTTTGATGAAAGCAAAGTGTTCTCTCCACGGAGCTATTAAGTTTAGATCTTGTAAACTCTGCTGATTTAGCGGTGTTTTGTTGACAGGACCTCTTTAACAAAAGCAACACTTTTAGGTGTTATTCTGAAGTATGTTTTAACTTGTGCAGTCTAAGGCTCCTACACTGGAAGAAACTTTTCCCACACTTGTGACAGTGATATGGTTTCTCACCAGTATGTGTCCGAATGTGTCTTGTAAGGGCACTACTACAAGAAAAAGCTCTGCCACATGTCACGCACGCATATGGTTTCTCTCCAGTGTGTGTCCGCGTGTGTGACGTAAGTTTACTGCTATCCGTGAAAGCTGCCCCACAAGTTACACACTTATATGGTTTCTCTCCAGTATGCGTCCTTATGTGTTTCTTAAGTGTACTATTATCGAAAAATCTTTTCCCACACATGTCGCAGCTGAATGATTTCTCTCCGCTGTGCATCAATATGTGCCGCGCAAGGTTGCTGTTTCTGTTAAAGGATTTGCCACAAGTGTCACATTTAAATGGTTTTTCACCAGTGTGGGTAATTGTGTGCCTGTTAAGAGTATCGTTATTGTGGAAGCGTTTTCCGCAGACGTTACACTGAAAAGGTTTCTCCCCAGTGTGGGTTCGTATATGCGTAGTAAGCTTACTCCTATCAATAAAACCTGCTCCACAAATATCACATTGGAACGGCTTCTCTCCAATGTGTGTTCTTTTATGTCTGCTCAGCGTATCATTATTATTACATATTTTCCCACAAATATCACACCTATGTTTCTTCTCTCCGGTATGCGTTTTCATATGCGTTTTCAGGGCATCACCGTCACTAAAACATTCTTCACATATACCACATTTATAAGGATTATCCACCGAATGTCCCCTCACATGTATTTTAAAGGCACTTTCGTCGTCACACTTCTTCCCACAGACATCACACTCGTATGGACTTTTCGTATCATGTTCCTTTATGTGCTCAGTAAGGTGAACAATATGAGTAAAGTGCTTCTCACAGATATAACACATATATCCCTCATCATCACTATGTGTCCTGAGCTCTGTGTGGTCCGAATTTTCTTCTCCATCCTCAGATATAACTTTTTCTATTTTAACTGTGACCAATTCTCTTGACCAACTATCTTGACCTTTGGTCTGCTCCAGAGGTTCTGTTTTAACAAAGCCAAATAAGTTGGTGTCATTTGCTGCACAGTCTTCTGGTGTACCATCAAAATCATCTTTGAAATCATCTTTGTTCTCTTCTGTTACATATTCCCTCTCTGATTCAGGTTCCTCTGCCATTCTGCTTCTTTTCCTGTGTAAATTAAAAAGGGTATTGACATTTAAACTAATTTATTCTTCCTTTTTCAATTAGTTTGTCAAACTAATCACTAATATCTAAATTATATCTAAAACTTCATAATTGCTCAGGAATCTTTTTTTCATCTGAAATTAAATTAATTACTTCAGCAGGGTAAAAAGGAGCTTTAATATTAACTGTGTATAGTATCCCAAATAAATACCTTGATCATGACACATACCTTAGTAATCAACCAAACCTGCAAAGCCCTAAAATACGAACTTAAATAGATCTTTAAAACATTTCATGAATAATATTTATGTTGTAACTTGCCCGGTAGAAGAATGAGTGATTTTTTTTTTTTATTTTTATAGTGGCAGAAATACAGTCAGATACAGGCAGGTTTAAAACTTCTGTTTCAGTGTTATTTTTTTATTTTATGTTTATAATGCAAACTATGTGTTTACTCAGCAAAATCGCCATCTAGTAAATATATATAAGTTCAAGAAATACTTTTAACTTGAAAAAAAAAATAGTTTAAATAATAAACGCTTCAGTTATATATATATATATATTGTAATAGCCCTTTTATGAGATATACGTGATAAAAATACAGAGCCTGGTCAACAGTTAGTATTATTGACTAATAATAGTCTAATTTGTGCGAGAACTAATTTTTCGTGACACCAAATTAACAGGCCATTTCGAAAAAGGTCCGAGTGTCGTATGAATCCTCTTGAGCACCATTATTTCCTGCCCACGGGAGAGCTTCCCAACCTATACAAATAAAGCTTGCTTCTTGCACGATTTACATTTAATCCTTATGTGGTCTGAACAAGCAATACTCACGTCTGAAGCGGACATATGATGACGGCGATCTGGTGAATCAAGGGGCGAGTCTTCCTTTTCTTTATGGCTGAAACTCGGCCTATGACAAAATCGGCCAATGACAAACGACGCATACATATTACAAAGGACCCATGGGTCACGGCGCTTAGCTGACTTTTGTAAAATTTCAGCAAATGAAAATAAATTAATTTCTACCGTTATATTTTTTAATTTGCACTTGAACATTTTAAACAAAAAACAGCCATCACTAGCATGAAGTATTAGTACAGGACAGATTGACAGAATGAACCATTCACTTGATTTCGCTTTCTGCTGAGGTAGGGGAATAATGATTTCAAGTTTATATGATACCCAATTTATTTCATCATATCCCATATCCATTTTTGACAAGAGAGGGATGAATATATGTTTGCATGAGCTCCGTTTTATATAAGGCCTTATAATTTTGAATTTTTAAGTTGAAAATTTTATAAATATAAGTTAATTCAGATTTAAAAGTTGCATCATTCTTTATATATCAGTCAGGCTCATATCATGTCAAATTATGCATACAGATATATTTTGAATTTTTTTTTCATATTTTACTATTTTAAATGTTAAAATGAATTAAAATATTAACATAATGAGAGGGATTAGAGTTGCTTAGAGAATGGTTAAGGAGAGAGGTTAAATATAAGGTGAATATTTCTTTTATTATGAAAAATCCAGAAACTGGGAGTTTCTGCATAAACATGCGGGATATGAAATTTAAACAACAATGCTTACAGGAAGAAAAGTTGATTTATAAATATTAAATATATAAAAATAGTCAGAGTGAGACGAACAAACTGGACACTTTATTTTCCATTCTGCTGCGGCAGGGAATTAATGAACATTTACATTAGATCCTCACTTTGTTATTAAATCACGATTCATAAATTATAAATTTTATGAATTTTATACATTAGTAATATAACATATATATCTAAATATATATATATATATATTACATATATATATAAATATATATAATATAAAAATTGCAAAATAATAAATATCTAAAAAGATATAAACTGCACAATTATTTATTGGCTAATATATTATCAAATTATGAATACTGGTGGATTTAATTATATTTCATTATAAATCATTGGTTTCTAAAAACTATTGAAAAGGAAAAAATCATTTAAAATGCCGCATTCCCATGCCTGATTGTATATAGCTGTAAGTTGGTTGTGGGTGTCTTGGGGGGGATAACTGTACACCTATGATAGCAGGCTGTTCCGCCGATGATGCATTACTAATTAGGTTCCAGGCATAGCTGTACCCTAATGACCTCCAGTGGCTAGAGGTGGTTTGCCTTGAGCTTGATAATCAAAGTGAATACCAAACAGCCTGAAAAAACTAACCCTATTTTTACGAATTTTCTTAAATTTCATAAAAGTCAAGATGTTAAAATTAAATCTACAGTGCTTACAGGGAGAAAAATGTGCCATGGCTAGAGTTGGACAAAATTTAAAGTGTTGACTTTACGTTTATGCATATAACTTAAAAAATATGTAAAATTCTTATCTAATGTCAAGTATACGATTAAATCTTTAAAAATTAAAGTTATATTCCAGACTTTTTTTTTCATCAATTTCCATAACATATAACTATAAAAAGCGTGCTGAATTGAGCTTTTTCTTGTTCGCGCCCCCAAGTCTATCCCCGGCAATAGGTCGCGCATGCATGTGTCTGTTATGTACAGTTCACTTTATTCAAGCATACATGTATTTATTTTTTTTTATAATTGCAGGAACGTACAGTTTTTATTACGGTAGTGTACTATTGACATTCAGGTGGGGTTCGTATGTATATGAGAATATTATTAAATACCGTGGTTGGTAATAAGATATTTATTCCCTCCCCAACATATATATATATATATATATATATATATATATATATATATATATATATGTATATATATATATATATATATATATATATATATATATATATATATATATATATAATCATAAGTAGACAAGCAGAGCAGAAATTTAGTATGATTTGTCCCCATGCATGAAATAGGCATATATGCTGGGGCGGCCACAAGCAGACTGCATTAACGTCTTTGACTTTCAGCGCGCGTTTTCGCGCATTGCACGATGTTTATTTCACTGGCGCGAGGAAAACTGCTTCAAAAAGGTATACCTGATTTACACTGGTGCAGTTTTTTCTTTTCAGTGCGCGGAAACGGGGGATTCATGCCAAGTATGTCAGAACAATGTTACGAAAACCATGGTATATTTGTCCAAACTTGGATTCAATATTAATAAAGGTAAAACGAAATAAAAAACAGCACACGTCGGCATATTTTGAGTTTTCCTTAAAGCTCCAAAGCCATGACAATGGCTCTTACAAGTGACAAGCATAGAAAACAAAAAGTCGTCCGAGGAGCTCGCCGATACGGGGCATTCAGAAAATCACTGACCTTTAACCCAAAATAATATATGGGATTCCTAACCCCCTATACAATACATATGTGCAATATGAAAGCTATATGGAGTGTAGTTGTTCAGTTATAGGCCTAGAGAGTCATCCCTAAACTTTAACCTGAGCTGTTCAAAGTTTGTTCGTGAAGTGCTATATTTACTGCAGAAATTGAAATATGGGGAAAGTTTAAAACAAAAAACAATAACCGGACTTTTTCATGGACAAACGTGACCTTCACCCTTTGATCCCTTAATCATACGGGTTTTTCCTAATCCTCTATGCAATACATATGTGAAATATAAAAGCAATAGGGCAAGATTAAACCACAAAACACATTGATATTTGTATCCGCCAAAACGAAGTTTTGCGGATACTATGTTTTTGACCGGGTTCCGCCGCCGCCGTATCCGTTTCCGGAGAACACCTCTGAGACTACTGGACTGATTTTCCAAAACTTACACCAATTATCGGGTCACATGTGAACTGGTGCCTAACCAATTGGCGTTGACCTTTGACCTTTCCTCTCTGCCCAGCGTCCATTTGTGCGTCTGTTTCCACACATAAACCCACATATCTCGGGAACCGTTTGACCGATCAGGAAAAAAAATGTACAGATGTAGCCCTTGGATAGCTTCATAACATTCACAGAAAATAGTGGCGCCACCTGCAATCATGTTTGCACAGTGTCCATCTGTTCGTCTGCTTTGGGATAAAATCACTCACCCTGGATAGCTTTCTTGATTTTATGACAGGTGGCGCCACCTACATTCACGTTCACGCTTCAGACATCCATATATATCCGGACTGGTTTGATGTATCTTCCTGAAAATTAGCATGTGTAAAGATCTCACATAGCTCTTTATCATATGCAAAACCGGTGGCGCCGCCTGCAATCATTTTAGCACAGCGTCCGTCTGTTTGTCTGCCGTGGGACAAAATCACTCATATCTCGGCAGTGGTTTGACATATCTGCCTAAAATTTTGCAGGTTTATACATCCTGGACAACTTTCTTGATTTTATGACAGGTGGCGCCACCTTCATTCTAGTTTACGCGGTAGACATCCAAGCTCATATCTCGGGAACCATTGGACCGATTGGGCCAAAATTTTGCATGTGTATAGATCTCACATAGCTTTCTATTATACGCAAAGCTGGTGGCGTCACCTACAACCATTTTTGCACAGCGTCCGTCTGTTTGTCTGCCGTGGGACAAAATCACTCATATCTCGGCAGTGATTTGACATATCTGCCTATAATTTTGCAGGTTTATACATCCTGGACAACTTTCTTGATTTTATGACAGGTGGTGCCACCTACATTCTAGTTTACGCTGCAGACATCCAAGCTCATATCTCGGGAACCGTTGGACCGATTGGGCCAAAATTTAGCATGTGTATAAATCGCACATAGCTCTATATCATACTCAAAATTTGAGGGACCACCTGCAACCATTTTTGCACAGCGTCCGTCTATTTGTCTGCCGTGGGCTAAAATCACTCATATCTCAGTAGTGGTTTCACTTATCTGCCTAAAATTTTGCGTGTTTATACATCTTGGATAGCTGTCTCGATTTTTCTGGCAGGTGGCGCCACCTACATTAATCTTAACGCTGCAGACATTCAGGCTTATATCTCAAGAATGGTTTGATATATCCCTCTGAAATTTTGCATGTGTATAGATCTCACATAGCTCTTAATCATACACAAATTGCCCACCTGCCACCATTTTTGCACAAGTCCTTCTGTTTGTTTGCTGTGGGATAAAATCACTCATATACATGTAGTGGTTTGAGTTATTTGCCTAAAATTTTGCATATGTATACAACTTGGACAGCTTTCTGGATTTTGTGGTAGGTGGCGCAACCTACATTCACATTTCGGCTGCAGACATCCATGCTTATATGCAACACACCTCACTCTATTTCCCCCTGCCACTCAATCCATGCCTCACGTCACCCGTTCCACCCTGATTTTGCGGATACACGTAGTCGCTTGTGGACTACCCATATTCTAGTTTTCATGGAAATCAGACCATGGAGCGATGGCCATTGGTGCTTTGGAGCAATTTCGATCTTGAAACTAATAAACTTCTATAAGCTTGTCCACCTTTCAACCTGTTGAACAGATTGCTACAAAAGGTAAAACAAGACAAGACGGATGTGACACTGATAACCCTCTGGTCTACGTACCAAACAAAGACATGGGAACACAAAAGCTCCCACTCGCAAAGAAACAAAACTGACCGCTTTTAATGTATGGCTGAATGTATACAAAAGGCAGGAATTTCAAGAAAGCTAAATACAGTATTCTGGAGCCAGCAACTAGGCTCAGTGCAAATGCTGCATCAGTAAATTGCTTTAGAACGCACTGATCAACGCAAAACAGATTCAATACAATCAAGTTTTAAAGTACCTTCCGGAAATTTATAAAATGGACCACTAGACAACAGTGCTATCTATTCAGCAAGGTCACCTATGGCCATCTAAAGTTGTCAACCAGTTAATTTCCACTCTGATGTTCAACCGATTTTATGAGAGAAAAAAAACTGTATCATAAAAAAACAGCATTACTGCGATACCTATAAACTTCTACGGATACAGTATTGGTTGACTCGAGAAGCATAAAGCCATTAGAAACAGGGACTTCGGAAAATCTTTCTCTGAAACTTGTAGTAGATTTGGTAGCATTAACGTTTGACCAAATGTATACATGATGGATATTAATGATTAAACAAGCAGTGCAGTTGTATTCATGGGGGGGGGGGGGGCAAACATGTGAAACAATCTAGGCCAAACACAAAACATTCATTCTTCCCCTGGTTTACCCTTTTGACAAAAAAACTGAGTTTTATCCGTTTTATTTTTTTTAATATTAATGTATAGACCTTGAAGCAAGGACCTTGGATATAGTGTTTATCACATCTGTTTGTAAGTTACACCAAACCACATGCACTTATCGCTACAGAAACCATATTTAGATGGATTTAGCGAGAATTTATACGTCAGAATAAACACTAGTACAGTTAAAACATACAACACCGGGGCTGCCTCGACCAGGTTTATACGGCCGCAGCAAATGTCCAATTGACAACACTACACTTAATGCAGCAAGATGCTCAAAATGTAACACTACTTTTTTTTTCAATATATACCACAGAAATCCCACACAAGATGATTATTTGGTACTATATCGTCTTCCCCATCTCATGTCCATGTCTGCTATGAAAGATCGTAGAATCTCGTTATACCTGATGAGATTAAAATTAATAAATCATACGAGACTTTTCTGTAAGATAACGTTTGACTTGGAGTTATCTCTCATGCGGATCACGAGGGATTATACGCTCTCCCAATAAATACAAATCCTTATTTGAGATGCACACCGCGACCACCCTTTAAATTATAATATACTAGCTGATAGACCCGGTATACCGGGCTTTATTACCGGGGTTAGGGAGATTTATTAACTGAGATGTGAAATGTTGGCTCATTTTTTTTATTCTAAAAGTTAACAGAAAATATAGGTTTTCAGTGGGAAACTGTCTCCATAAGATATGTATAAACATTTTGGCATGACTGCAGAATAACTCACGCACCTCTCTGAGGCACAACACTTCTGTGTACAGAAAACGTTTCTAGGTACAGCTGCTTGTAACTTAATTTTGCCACTTACTTTTAAATTACATGAATCCTTCACATCATACTGTCCGTCCGTATAAACTCATAACCTGGTGGAGACAGTGCGTGAGTGATCCTGCAGTCGCTCCATTATTTTTAACATTTATTTTGTGGTTCTGTCCTGGTGGCAAGAAATTTATAGCGCGGTGTGTTTACCTTGATGACCTGGCCAGTGATGGTGTTGACATTGCGAACCGGAATGAGACGCGGGGGCATTCAGGTTTTCGATGATATTTGACTGGATTCTATCGATGGACATACAAAGATTACAAGTTGATGTGAGGAACACATGAAAGACTTATTAAATGTACGTTGCAAGGAAACTGTTCCTGAAGAAAGAAACAGAAATATTCATACCTCGTAAGTAGCAGAAGCGGACCCAACGGGACTCCATGCAGAGGGTCCGTATTCATTTTCAATCGCCGCAATTTTTATTTCATCGTATCAGACAAATTTTGAGGCCTGGAACCCCCGACACCACCCCAGCCCTGTTCCAGGAATTGGGACCTTGAATTAGGTTTTGTCATTAATCCTCCTGGGTTGAACTCTCCATTTCATAAAGCAAGAAACAAGTGTTCTTCTCTTTTACTGACCACGCACGTGGGTCAATTCCCTAATTGAAAGCAAGCGTTATTCATATGAACAACAGTCCTTAGTGTTAGAGGTTAAGTGACCACGATACACGCATTCCGGTGATTGCCGAAGTCAGTTCGGCTGTGCTCGGTAAAAAAACCCGGAAAAATCACTCACAATTACATGCATATTAAAAATTATTTATTTTCACATCGCCTTATCACTGCGGGGATAATAACCTTTAAAATGATGTATGGCACAATATTGTACACAGCGCGGTTATATAGAACACTGCGAACAAACGTGAACCGAATTCCTTTTTATAAATATTAGATGTGTAATTAATATATATATATATATATATATATATATGAATCACCATGGTATATATGGAAAATATATATGAAAATATTGTGCAAGGAAAACACATTTACCATCTTTATTCAGATTGAACATTGAGGAGCTCTCTGAGCTCACCGTCTTACTTGAGTGTTAATCCCCATGCAATATTTTATATAATTTCTTCTCCGGAAGTTTTGTTTACATTTAATTTGGGGAAACTAGGACACTTCTACCCTCCAACTTCGGTGTGGACTTTCATGTGGTCTTTTAGATGACGACTTAATCTGTAGCTTTTTCCACATACGTCACAAATGAACGGTCTCTCTCCAGTGTGTACACTTCTGTGGCAATTGAGGAGATTACGGAGGGTGAACCCTTTACCACAGATGTCACAGGTGTAGGGTCTTTCCAGAGTATGTGTCATATTGTGAATTAAGAGGCTATTCCTCCTGGAGAAACCTTTGCCGCAAGTCTGACAAACATGTGGAAATTTCCCGGTATGCGTCATTTTATGTCTTTTAAGGGATTCGTTAATTGTAAAGCTTTTATCACAAAAATCACACGCATACGGTTTTTCTCCAGTGTGCGTCCTCCGATGTTCACCAACTTTAAATTTATCTGTAAATCCTTTGCCACAAATATCACATTTGTGTGGTTTATCTGCAATGTGTATCTTTTTATGGGCCCTCAGGACGCTACTGACTTTGAAGCTTTTACCACAGACATCACATTTGTAGGTTTTTTCGTCAGAGTGTGTCTTTTTGTGTTTGTAAAGGGAACCAGAACTCGTAAACTGCTTTCCACATAAGCTACACTTACATGGCTTCTCCCCAGTATGTGTCCTTAAATGGACCTTAAGGCACGTTTTCGAGAAAAAACAGTTGCCACAGATATCGCAACTGTGTGGTTTCTCTCCAATGTGTCTTGACACATGCTCGGAGAGGCTTATTTTTGCTGCAAAACATTTGCCACAAGTGTCGCACTGGTGTGGTTTCTCCCCAGTGTGCATTATCCTATGTCTCTTCAATGAACCACCATCCCCAAAGCCTTTGCCACAGATGTCACATTTATAGGGTTTCTCTCCAGTGTGTGTTCTCCTGTGTATAATCAGGCCACCACTTTGTGAAAAGCATTTGCCACAGTATTCACACCTGTATTCTTTTGGATCTTTGGAGTGTTTCTCGATGTGTCGTTTAAGAAAGCCAGGTTGACCAAAACTTTTGTCGCAGATGTCACATTTGTATGGTTTCTCCTCTCCAGTGTGTGTTCTCTTGTGCAGTGTAAGGTCTTCGCTTTCGGAAAAACATTTTCCACAGTCATCACACTTGTATATTACCCCATTTTTACAGTGTATTTCCATGTGTCTTTTCAGAAAACCAGGTTTGGTTAAAACTGCCCCACAAATATCGCATTCATATGATGTCTTCAAAAGGTGTAGTGTTTTGTGTTTTGTCAAGGAATACTTATTGGCATAACTTTTTCCGCAGATATCACAGATATTTTGACCCTTCAAAGTCTTTTTACATTTAGTTTTCTTTTTCAAGCATTCGCCACTTGTATTACTTTTGCGTTGTTTCCTACCAGTGTGTGATTTCGTATGTCTTTTAAGAGAATTAACATCGCTAAACGTTTTCCAGCAGACTTGACATCCATATGGATCCTCCGCATGATGTGACTGTACATGTTGTGTTAGATCATCAAACTGAGTGAAGTATTTATCACAAACATAACATGTGAAAGTTCTGGGCCCATCAGGCGCCTCCAGGTCTGTATGGTCATGCTTGAGATTTTCTTCCTCTCCGTCAGATGTCGCATTTTCTATTGTAAATGTGACCAGTTCTCCTGAGACAGTTCCAGGACATTTTCCAAGTTCCGTTCGTTCTGTTTTTATAAAGACTTTTAGGTCGGTCTGATTCACTGGAGCATTAATCTGTCCAACTCCATCTTGAACTATTTCATCTTCTTCCTGCTTCAGCTGAAATCCACTTGTGTCAACAAAAGTGCCGTCTTCAGACATTTCGAGTTTCCTGTAAAACAGAAACATCAATCAAATATGAGGTCCTAATATCACATATTCAAATATAACCAAAGTTAGTGTCAATATCTGATCAATGATCTATGCTGAGATTAGTTCACAAAAATCTCTGCACAGCACAAAATCCTTTAAAAGATATAAATATGTCCTGGAACGGACACTGACGTCCTCATACTCATCATACTTTAATCACTGGTGAGAGAGCTTAAATCCAATAGTCCCATCTAAACTGCCCTTGCATGATTAAAGAATATATATATATATATATATATATATATATATAAATATATATATATATATAACGGTTATGGTTATATAATGGTTTCTAACCACATTCACCTGATGATTGGGTCGCATCCCGTGAAACAGACTGTTGTCAATTAACAGTGTTGTTTTTCTTCAGTGTTATATATATATATATATATATATATATATATATATATATATATGTATATATATATATATATATATATATATATATATATCAAAATATGAAGGATAAACTGCAGCAGAAATTCTTGAAACTAACTTGCAAGTTTATAGTATTTCTTCAACTGATAAATATTTTTAGATGGTAGTTTTGGCTTAGTGAACAAAAAAAATGTACGTTGAATTAAACTGCAACTATCACACCAAAACTTAGCTTGCCTGATTACATTATCAGCACTGGTATTGTATATGACATTCATAATATTAAAAGTATGTGAATATAACTAGAATACAGAAGTGCTTGTAATATCAGTTAAAACATTGTCAGAAGCACAAGGTTTGGAGAAGAAAAGTCTGAAAAGCCGACATTATCAGATGCGTATACATGTACTCCAAAAATTCTGATGATGCGCAGCTGTCTTTGTCGGCTGCTGAAACACGTCCTGATAATGATCACAAAGGACCTGTTCTGTATAAATTTGTATATGAGAACATAATTACAGTAACATCTTCAATAACATCATAGTACGAGATCAATGCACACCTTGTTTTTTTTTTGCTAAGACAAATTATATTATCCTTTTGTTATCGTTGCACATGCGCGGATGAATAAACCGAATTGGTGAAACACTTGGGCCAATGAAACTCACGTCTGAGATGAAAGTCTGTCCTTTGTCTTCCAGTGTTCAAGCTGATGCGGCGAATTACCAGGCATGCACCTGTGACGAAACGGCCTCTTTCAATATCGGCTTTATAAACAGATCAAATTGTAGTCTTCCCAACAGCCGCCAGGTGCCGCTACCGCCTTAAACACCAAGCTGATGATTACATAATATTGGCCTAGACAATTTCATCTGGCGTCCCTTTACAGGCCTTTCTATTGATTATGCTGCAGTTATTGAAAGCATTAAATCTGTCTATTTTTCTCGCATATATTCCTCTATTTTTGGAACTCTCAATATTCTGTAAAGGTTATGAAGTTCCATGGGGGGTGAGGGGTGGGGGGGGGGGGGGGGGTAGAGAGGTAGGTTACGTGTGACCCTCCTTTGAGGAATGAAACAAATTCCATCAATTTGTCTTGAAAATCTATTGTATTTAGTCTCAGCTACATGAATCATGTGAAAATAAATGGGACTTTATGTCTAAACTGGATGTGTTAAGTAATTTTGGTCAGTATTGTGTACCGGACCATATATGTGATAAAACATTGAAAATTGGTCGATATATCATTAGTAACCATTATATCTAGATTATAATACCTTTTTTTCCACATGCTCCAGACCAATGTATGCCCTTTTGACTTTTATATTTCCATTATCAACGAAACAAATTGTCCCCCTAATGCCTGGCATAAAGGATATATATATATATATATATATATATATATATATATATATATATATATATATATATATATATATATATATATATATGATAATTGTATGATAACTGCAAACAGAAACGGGGGTCGATGCTCCCGAGTGGTTTCCGAGAGGGCTTGGAAACGTTCCCTGAACAAGAGGGTCTGGATTGTTTCTCGCTGCTCATACCAGGAATGGCAATAGAGGATCCCCTACTAACGGCAACTAAGCCAAGCTCTATAGTCAAGCACGGTTCTAAGCTCAGGAATGCCAGACCATGTGTTGTCAAAGACTACAAGGTTGTCCAAACCTAAAATGTCTTCATTATATGACACAAATCAGAATTAACCATAGACCTTTAGGAAACCTGACAGTTAAAAAATGAGAACCTTAGATCAGATGATGATGGTATGGCAAATGAACATTTTCCACGGGCTGATTGTCTGCCTTATATAATTGCAGCGGTTGGCATCATGATCATAAATTACACTACTCTCCCTAGGCAGCGGATATCTTGCGCTTCTAAAGAAGCTACTGATCTTCCCGCTGCTTGGTTTGACCGTTTATGATTCACTTAGACACCAGGTGGTGGGTCGGTGTCTGCTGAAAAAAACAGTGTGTATATGATGTGACTAGCAGCCAACCAAATGCAAGTTAAACACTCGACAGGCATCATGGCTCCGCCCAGAGCTGCGCTTCAAGCACCGCTTGACGACAGTTTTATGGTTACTCTTAGGATAGAACAGTCAAATTTTAATATCTCCCTCTGTTTTCTCGCATCATCGACCGATTCGATTATGACATTACGACCGTGTTAGCGTAGCCATGTATCCGTTGTCAGCAAAACTGAAACCAGACAGGGAGGTGTGCACGGAGCCTATGCTGTTACATTTCATTTGAATTACAGCTCACCGGCCAGGCATCTTATGTGCACAAGGACCTGTGCAAACCACGTGCCGGGCCATTCTTATTGCGCCTGTGGCCTGTTCAAACAGTTGCCGGGGAGATGAGCTGTCACTCAAAACGAAATGAACAACATTGGCTCCGTGGATTCCTCGTTTGGCTGGTAAATCGTTTACCTGGAAACACGTCCAGATAATTATGTAGGTTCTCTGTAGCATCAGTTGTGTGTCGCATATCGGGCATTGTTTACACGCAGTCGAGAGGACCACAAATATTTAAGGAATCAGTTTGTTGTCTAGCTCATACACAGTGGCCTCTTCAACCCCTTAAAGATTCTGCCAACAGCATTTATATTTGCCATTTATTAATCATGTGATCATTTCAGCCTATCATAGGGGTCGTGTCTTCCAGCACAGGGTCTGGTCTGATTGGACCAAAAAACAGTGCTCCCCTCTGGTGTAGCGATTCAGGATACGAGGTCAAAACAAACAGCACTTACGATATAGGAAGTAGGCCTATAGGTAAAGCGCTGTGTAAAGGGCGTAAAATTACACAAAAAATTGCCTTCTTCATCAAATATGCAAACAAAACTGGACTAATGAAGAAAACAAGGATCGCTCTGTCATCGTTTGTTGTCAAGGTTCTAAACAGGTGCCAAACTGTCTGCATGCTGGTGGATCGGGTGTGTAGGTGTACGGCGCTGGAAGGGCGTGGGGTGCTGCTGTTCTGTTTTCTCGGCCGACTTCTTATCTTGACCTCCGTATCGGGTGGTCTGGGAATGCGTCTTGGAAACCTTTACGCTTTGCATGGAGTGACATCTACAATTTTTTATGCGTAAACGTCGCTTCAATATTTCCTTATTATATGCAGAGGCCTACCACGGATCAAACATTTTTTTAAACTCTCTTCGTTGGTGATGCAGCTGTTGCGGGCCTCGCCGGCTGGAGTCCACATGATCAAGTCGACCCCGACTCCACCGATAAAAACCATCTAAATCCTAGAATTACAGAGAATCCCCTTTTACGGGCGGTATCAGTCATATTTGCAACCTCAGCCGCCCATGCCGCCTGAAATGCACGTCAAGGATGGAAAAGATCACATACAGTCAGAAAGAAAAGATAAAATACAGCGGAGCTGAATTTATGGGACTCATTCCTCATTGCTGATAACATCAAGCAATGTTTAATAGATTGGCGGAGTATACCAGACATACGATTCTAGAAACCTTGCTTTCGCTGAAGTTGTAGCCTAAGAATACCATAACTTGCCATACCAGTATTTGACAGGGTACATTTCAAGCACATATCAAGATGACCTTTATCTGCCGGGGGATTAAATACCAAGCATGCCGGAGCAATGTTACAGAAACGATGGCACAGAGATAAATGCATTTCATCGCACGTGTCGTACATGTGGGCTTTTCTTTAAGCTACAATTCCATGACAGTGGCTCTCACTAGTAACAAGCAACGGAAACTGAAATAAATGTTAAAATCAGCATTCAGTAGATAAAAATGCACAGTTAAAGAGGTGGTTGGTAATAGATGTAGCCCTACCGGGCATTAATTATGGAGATTTACATTATAGAACATTGGAAGTGGATAACAAGGTTACAACTGAGTAAAGGTAGCTTTGTGAGGCCCCATGAGGTTTCCACCGGGATCAGTGGCTGACGTGCTTTGGTGGCTTGTCAATCTGAGGTAGGCCTAGCAAACTGCAAAAACAAATTGAAAGTTGATTTTATAAAAGGATGATATCCAGGAAGGCAGGGGGTATGGAGAGGATAGTGGCAGGTAACGTTACCCAAAAGGGAAAGATGGACGTCGCCTGGACAATAGCTTCACATAAATATTTTGGAGTTAAAAGCAGCTCGGCAGGGATTATGTCTTTCCAACATCAATTGATAAACAAATCAAATTACCCATGGATAACAATGCTGCTGTCACATGTATCAATAAAGTAGGGATACTCACACATACAATTGAAAAACAGGGACTCGGGTTCTTGAAGTGGGCAGTTAGCATGGAAGAGCTTATAGACAAAGTGTAACGTCTGACGACAGAACCGAGTGGTCGCTTATAACAAGTGTATTTGGTCAGCTATGAAACACATTATTCATTAAGGGGCAACTTGAACAATCTAGGGCACACACAACGCATCCATTCTTCCAATGGCTTACCTTTATACAAAAAGACTGTTTTAAAAGACCAGTTTTATTTTTTTAACATTTATGTAGAACTTGAGAACTACAGACCTTAAGAGGCAGCGATATTTTACAACCGTCTGTTAGATACACCAAACGACAAGCACTGATCGCTAAAGAAACAATATATGGATGGATTAAAACAGCAATTTATTTGTCGGGAAAAGGCACTACTCTTGTTAAAGAACACAATACCAGGGCAGCATTGACCAGCAACACGTTCGCAGCGAAGGTCCCATTGACCATCAAACAAAACGCAAACATTTTTTTCAAAATATACCTAAGAAATTCGACACAAGACGATAAAAATATACCGCAGAAATTCCACACAAGTTGAGAACTTTGTTCTGTTCTTTCACGCAAGATGAAAATTTTGCACTTTATGTATATTTCTTAGTGAATATGACAATAAACTGTGGTCTTTAACATCGCATGTTCATACGTGTTTTAAATCTCGTAAAACCCCGTAAAACCGGATGACATTAAAACAGCTAAATATCTAAACGAGACTTATCTGTAAATTGAAGGTGCCCAATCATCTTCCTTTTAAAAAAGAATTTAAGTGATTTCTGGCTTCCTCTGTGTATATATTAATGATCTAAGGTTAATTCTGGTTATAAAAAGTTCTTATAACACCTCCGTGAAGGATGTATGAACTTGTTTATCAACAACATGTTTGTTAACACATCTTTACTACAAACGGGAAAAACATGTAACCATAGGTGGAAGGTTACATATATGCGGAGACAGAAAGGTCACTTGTTGCATAACACCATTTACAAAGCACTAGCTTATCTGACTTGTCGTCAGATGCCCTTGTTGAATTTGTTTTGGTTATTTTGGCCACCAGATATTATAAACACGTTGATATAAACAAAACAAACAGCCTGTGTGTGGTGATATCCATATTTTCTGGACTATTTTTAAATAAGCTCCAAGGGATTACCTTTAGTTTATAAAGGTCAGATAGGTGATTGGGCCCCTTTAAGGTTAACAAGGATTTTACTCTAATCCTGGTCAGGAATGATTATACGCCCTCCAAATAAAAACCACATCCTTATAAAGGTGCCTTTCCATACATGCGGGCCCCCGCGCGGGACCCGCACGGTTGAAATCCAACAAGTGTGTTATCACTGTCGCCTTTCCATACGTGCGGGCACCCGCGCGGGTCCCGCGCAGGACCCGCGCGGGTCCCGCATGCGGATCCAGCAGTGTTGGATTTCTGCGGGGGCCCGCATGCGGATGCTACATGTATATATCAGTAGCAGGCATGTGTCCTTGTATTTGAAAAGAAAAAGGAGCTGATAGAGCTTATTTAATTGCATTAAAAAAAATATACGACCATTCTTCATTGAGATACGGCCCGGGACCAGCTCTAGTTAGAGTGTGACAGGAAATAGCCACCATTTAAGCCTGGCTGGTGAGATACGATATTAATCCGCTCCAATCTGCCTCATCAGTTAGTATAAATGTTTACACTGAGTATTTTCTTAAGATATTACACTAAAAATTTAGAAATTATGATTATTAGTGCATGCGTTTATCCAAACTAATGGGTCACCCGCATGCGGGGACCCGCACATATGGAAAGGGACTCTTCGCATGCGGGGACCCGCGCGGGTCCCGCGCGGGTGAAAATCCGCATGTATAGAAAGGCACCCTTATCAAAGAATTATGAAATATGCCCAAACACAAGCAAATGTGGTAAACCGCGTTGGTTTTTAATAAATTGTATACATATGTATATCACCGTGCTGTATATGAACAAAATATGCGGATATATTACATAAGAACAAACAACACTTTCACAATCTGGATTAAGAGTGGACAATGAACTGCCCTTTGGGACATTCATTCTTATAGCTGGATTCAAGACATGAAAAAAGTACGACAGTTCTACCGTCTTGGTCAAGTGTTAATCCCCATGAGATCAATCATATAATTTCTTCTAAGGAAGATTTTGTCTTCATTTAACCGGGGGGGGGGGGGAATAAAACACTTCTACTCTCCAACTTCGGTGTGGATTTTCATGTGATCTTTTAGATGACGGCTTGCCCTGTAGCTTTTCCCACAAACATCACAAATGAACGGTTTCTCTCCAGTGTGTAGCCTCCTGTGGACTAAGAGGCCATTTTTCCTTGAGAAACCTTTGCCGCAGGTCTCACAAACATGTGGGAATTTTCCAGTATGTGTCATTTTATGTCTTTTTAGGGATTCATGAATTGTAAAGCTTTTATCACACATATCACACACATACGGTTTTTCTCCAGTGTGCGTCCTCCTGTGTTCACCAACTTTAAATTTATCTGTAAATCCTTTACCACAAATATCACACTTGTGTGGTTTATCTGCAATGTGTATCTTTTTATGGGCCCTCAGGACGCTAGCGACTTTAAAGCATTTCCCACAGACATCGCATTTGTAGTTTTTTTCGTCAGAGTGTGTCTGTTTGTGTTTGTAAAGGGAACCTGGAGCTGCAAACTGCTTTCCACATATATTACACTTACACGGCTTCTCCCCAGTGTGCGTCCTTAAATGGAGCTTAAGGCATGTTTTAGAATAGAAACAACTGCCACAGATATGGCAGCTGTGTGGTTTTTCTCCGATGTGTTTTGACACATGCTCTGAAAGGCTAACTTTGGATGCAAAACGTTTACCACAGGTATCGCACTGGTGTGGTTTCTCCCCAGTGTGCATCATCCTATGTCTCTTTAATGTAGCACCAACCCCAAAGCCTTTGCCACAGATGTCACATTTATAGGGTTTCTCTCCAGTGTGTGTTCTCCTGTGTACAATCAGGGCACCACTTTGTGAACAGCGTTTTCCACAGTATTCACACTTGTATTCCTTTGGATCTTTGGTGTGTGTCCTGGTATGTCTTCTAAGTAAGCCGGGGTGGCCAAAACTTCTGTCGCAGGTGTTACATTTATATGGTTTCTCCTCCCCGTTGTGTGTTCTCTTGTGTAGAGTAAGGTCTTCGCTTTGAGAAAAGCATTTTCCACAGTCATCACACTTGTATATTACCCCGTTCCTGGTGTGTATATCCATGTGTCTTTTCAGAAAACCAGGTGTGGTTAAGACGGCCCCACAAATATCGCATTCATATGATTTCTTTAAAAGGTGTAGTGTTTTATGTTGAGTCAAGGAATACTTATTGGCATATCTTTTCCCACAGATATCACAGATATTTTGATCTTCCAAAGTCTTTTTATATTTAGTTTTCTTTTTTAAGCATCTGCCATTAGTATCACTTTTGCGTGGTTTCTTACCAGTGTGTGTTTTTGTGTGTCTTTTAAGAGAATTAACATCGCTGAAGGTTTTCCAGCAGACCTGACATCCATATGGATCCTCCACATGATGAGCCTCCATATGTTGTGTTAGTTCATCAAACTGAGTGAAGTATTTATCACAAATGTAACATGTGTAAGTTCTTGACCCACCAGGTACCTCCAGTTCTGTCTGGTCATGCCTTAACTTTTCTCCCTCTCCGTCAGATGTCGTTTTCTCTATTTTAAATGGGACACTCTCTCGTGGCTCACATTTTGGATTTTCGCAAAGTTCCGCTGGTTCTCTTTTTATAAAGCCTTGTAGCTCGGTGTCATTCACTGGGGCATTATTCTGTTCAACTCCACCTTGAACCTCTTCATCTTCCTCCTTCTTCAGTCGTAATCCGTCTGTGTCAATAGAAGTAGCGTCATGTGACATTCTGGCTTTCCTGTAATATAGAAACATATCAATCATTTATGACGTCCAAATATCAAACATTCAGATATTACAAAAATCACAGTTTTGTGTCAATATTTGTTCAATGATCTATGCTGGGATTAGTATATAAATTTCTGCACACACAATAGTCATTAATAAGATATAAATAAGTCCTGGAACGGACACTCAGGTCCTGACGCTCGGGCGATTATTTATTTTTTTTTCAGACCCGGTTTTCACCCGCAGCCTTAACAAAGCCGTCGTCTATTTAAGGCCAGCACGTATTAAAAATACATTGTCACCACAAAACAACACGCCGGAACAACATACATGCCAGTCATTAGTACTTGTTGACGGAATTGAGAACATCTCCGGTAAACGGATTGGGTTTATGAAATGTCACATATGGGAAACGCTCATCTCCGCAATCGCATATAATAACAGGGAATAACAGCGAGGGAATTTGCAGTTGTCTATAAAAATCTATCCTCGAGGGCTCTCGAGTACAGGTACAGCGGAATGTCATTTGGCTGTTCCGTTAATTGTGCATCGCCTCCATTTGGTAATATGGTATCTATATGAACATGAAGTGGCTCTTTTAATAATTGTGCACATCGTACCACTGTTCGCATTGGTTCTATGATTGATACTTATAATGGCACTGCGCAATTTTTTTCATGACACTTTCATCCCGACCTTTGACTGATTCGGCATGATATAACGATTAAGCCTATTTGAACTGAAATATACCAGGCATGTGACATTAACTGCCGGCAATATTCCATCTGATGAAGTATTTGGAAACAAGAGAAAAAAATAATATTTATAACTGTTTATTTCGGAAGCGTGGTTTCTGGTGACATTAGGGACGCACTAAAAAGCAAGGGTCACAAATTGACGTGACACTGATAATGATGATAGCGCGTGTCTAAGTGAGAGCCGCATCACTGCTAAAATTATACTTACGTCACGTATGCTTTAGATTGGTGATCGGCTGTATAATCATAATGTACGAATTGGAAAAATTTGCTGTCCGTTATGGAAACAATAGGCGTAAGTTAAAAGAAAGATTTACGGAGGAATTAAACATTTTATAAACACATACAACAAAAACAATTTCCCCCTGGTAAATATGACCCGTACATGCACACATTATAGTGAAAAGACATGGCAGCGAACTTGGAAACTTCTCTGGTAGCCGTCGGTTGAACAAGAACAGGCGTCAATTTAAGGCCGGCGATTATTTTTCCTTGACATTTTGACCCGGCTACTAAATAAGGCATGCGAATAATTAAGGCCCGGTTCCTTATCAAGGAATACGGTACTTTAACTTGGCCACGAGGGAGTGCTTAAATCTCATTGTCACATCTAAACTAAGCTTGCTTAATGAAATATATATATATATACATGTATATATATATATATATATATATATATATATATATATGACTTCGCCGACTTCAAATATTCTGATGATGCAGTCCTTTTTATTCTTTATACAAATAATTTGTCTCTGAGCCTTTCAGTTTGTAAAATTATCAAATATGCAGACGACACTGTCATTCTAGGCCTGATGCACAAGAATGATGAATCGCTCTACAGGAAAACCATTCAATATGTGACTGTGACTGGTTGGTGTGAGGAACACTACCTTCAATTAAATGTAAAGAAGACTAAAAAAGTAGTCTTTAATTTTAGGAGATCAAAATCTGTAATTAACCCAGTTGCTATCAAAAATGAAGATGTAGATATTGTAGAAAATTATAAATACTTAGGATGTATTATTGACAGGAATCTGAATTGGAAAGAAAATGTGTTGAATCAATCCAAGAAAGCAAAAAAAAAAAAGATTATATTACCTTTATTATCTAAGAAAGCTAAATATTGACAAAACCATAATTACCATGTTTTATAATTCAGTATTTCCAGTGTCCTTACTTATTCACTGGAGTGCTGGTTTACAAATATATCTGATAAGTTAAAGAAATAGTTAAATAATACCAGGAAGAGAAGTTGTAGAATAACTAGTACTTCTCTTGCCACACACCAGGAAATCTGTGAAACCAAAACAATCGCCTTCATATCAAAGGTCACGAATGACACAACTCATCCCCTATATTCAGAGTTCCGGTTTTTACCTTCAGGTAAACACCTAGATACAATATTCTCCAGAACAACTCGTTTTAAAAAATCTCTTGTACCATACAGTATTAAACTTTTTAACTCAAAACCCTCTTAGATATTTAATGTTTTGAATTATGTGTTTTATCATTTTTACATGCTTATTTTTACATGCATAGTCAATATGTTATGTGTTATTTTTAATGTATGTGTATGTATTATTTTTATGTTTTTATGTATTTATCTATTTACTTATCTATTTTTATGTATTGAATTGCAAGTCAACGACAAATTCCTGGAAATGAAGGCTAATAAATGTTATCTTATCTTATCTTATCTTATGTCATTGTCGGTTGACGTGAAACATTCATATAATGATCACAAAGAACCTGACCAGTATTTATTTGTATATGAGAACATAATTGCCGTAACACCTCCAATAACATCATAAACGAGATTACTTCACTCCCTGTTTTTTTGCATAGATAACTTATATTATACATTCGTAAAAGCTGCGCATGCGCGAATGAATAAACTGAATTGGTGAAAAACTTGGGGAAATAAAACTCACGTCCGAGATAAAAGTCTGTCCTTTGTCTTCTGGTGTTTAAGATTGTGCGGTGAATCACCAAGCAATACACCTGTGACAAAACGGCACCTTGCAATAACGGCTTCATAAACTGATCAAATTGTAGTCTCCCCAACAGCCGCCAGGTGCCGCCGTAAACCACAGGGCCAGTGAACATATGGGCTTGGGCAGATTTCATCTATTATTCTAAAACCTTGTATATTAATTGATTGTGACCAGTTTTAGCAGTTCTTGAAAGCATTAAACCTTTCTATTATTCACGCATATTCCTCTATTTTGAGACGAATTCTCCACAGGTCGGGGGGGGGGGGGGGTTAATTCATTACGTGTGACGTAGGGTAGACTGGGGCAAGACGCCCATAGGGGGTAAAAGGCCCACCCCTTGTATTTGTTCTGTGTTGTTTTATACCGTTTTGTAGTTCATGAAAGATTCACAAGCACCTCCTATATTAAAAGCTGAATTCAATTTCGCCATTAAAGGCCTATGGGGACGCTATTCAGCTCACGGCATTAAAACAAAGGTAAAAATAACTCGTGTACCTCATTTATTGAACAGTTGTAGTATAGGTAAGAAATTTAAAAAAAACAACACATCGCACATTTAATTAAGCTTGCTTTGTCTGAAAGTATAACGTTACAAGCCTTGAACTATTCTGAGTAATGTGCCGTGTGCAACGAAACACAGTCACATGGTTCGGGGTAAAACACCCAGCGTACGTCGGGGGCAAAATTCCCAGTGGGGCGTTTTGCCCCCATCACATTACGCAAAGTGCTTATAATTAGATATGGACTTGCACCATATATAAAGCCCTACGATGGAGTTATTATGATATATTATAACGCCATTGCCCTGCAAGTAGGCCTATATATATAAAATTCAAATGTATACCCTGTAAACATATTGTATATACCCTTCGACTGACCAAGAATTTAAAATATTCAAGTGATCAATAGACCTACAAGGCTACATTATTATGCCTCCGTCAGGGGTTTAGGTCTTTGCAAAAAAAAAAAACAAAAACAAAAAAAAATAAAACAGATATTAATTAAGGTCAAGATCGAGCCAAAAAAGACAAAACATATTAATTAAGGTCAAGATCGAGCCATTGTTATAAAGATAACTATAGTTTATAGAATAATCTTGTATTATGTTGTCAATGTTCCCTAGCCTACGTTCCAAGTCATTTACGGATAGGATCTGCAAGCCCACATATAGGCCTAGATCCTTTATAGTTTGAGTGTTTAAGTACCTTTGTTTAGATCGTGATTTAGTTATCGCTTAGATAATATTTGAAATCGAATACTAACTATGACCAGTGTGCCACTAGATTTTCATATTAAAATTCTAATTAACTTTAACTTTGCTTCAAACTGGATCACCCTTATTTAATAACCTAACATGTCACTTTACTTTTAAAATGTTAGCATGAACTTTCGAGTTGACGCGGTCCAAATACACATTAATGTAGATGGTTCGTTCATATAAAAAAAAAAAGGGGGGGTTCGTATGGTGACGCCGCTTTGAAAAATGCCCTCTATTGCCTTTAGGGATGCCCGTCTTCAGGTCAAGAAAAGGGAAAGGGGGATTGGTGGTGTCCAGGCCACAACATTTACTCTGAAGCCATGAAAGATTGTGGTGGCCAAAGAAGGGGGCGGACCGTCGCGACCCCTGGAACCCTCCCCCGAATCTGCTTCTGCACATAATTTGAACATGTGCACATACACTGAGCATGCATAGCCACCAATTATTATATTATTCATAAACATTGTACAGCTTAATATATTAGTATAAAGGCCTACTCCTATTAAAAACACAAATCGCCTAATATATTGTTATTAGCATATATCATTATTATCAACCCATGCAGTTCTCACTATTATTTTCTTTTTAAAAGCCTATTTTAACATTTTGGTCAATAGGCCTATTTATTCCAGATTATTGGAAGCCAGATATCTCTTTGCACGGTGTAATAAAATGTTGATAAATTCCTGCCATGTCAAATTTTACAGCTACTCACAGCTAACTTATGAAGTAAAATGACATGTAATTCCCTTCGTATCCAGCATTTTATCATCAAACCCTCTTTTCCAGTATACCTGGCATATTGACGATTAATATAACAGTAGGCCTACGTATAACGTTTTATATATATATATATATATATATATATATATATATATATATATATATATATATATATATATATATATATATATATATATTCATCTTCATGCTTTGGTTAAACTGTTATATGCCAGGGTTTAAACATAAGAGTCCTTTTGAGAACAAAACGGATTATAAATGAAGAAGCCTGAGGTCGGGGCAAAAAGCCCCCCCATGGGAGAATTGTTCTTTTCCTGTTTATTTAATTGTTTTCTTTGGTTTCTAAAAAAATTCAGTTATAATATATTTTTCACCATGGAAACTATTCTTTATGGAATAAGAAATAAGATTTAAAACTGACCCATGGGTCATGACGCTCAGCTGCCATGCATGACCTGTGACATCATGGACTGAGATTCACAACTTCCAGTCAAATTTTGAAGAACCAATTTGCCAATTTGTTGAAAATTTTCTATGACAACAGAAATATATATCACCTATGTCTGGTTAAAACACAGTGAATTGATGGTCTGAGGAAAAGGCATGATTGTTAAGCTATCAGGAACTATTCCAACAGCTTGCTTGAAACCTGTCAGTCTCATAAGGAACTTCACAAAGGGCAAATATAAGATCAAAATATATAGCAAAAATCAAGGAAATACATGCCAGAACTAGAATACGGGTAGTCGACAAGCGACTACGTGTATCCGCCTAAATCAGAGTGGAACTGGTGAAGTGAGGCATGGATTGAGTGGCAAGGGGAAATAGAGTGAAGTGTTGCATATTAGCATGGATGTCTGCAGCCCCATTGTGTATGTAGGTTGCGCCACCTACCACAAAATCCAGAAAGCTGTCCAAGTTGTATACATATGCAAAATTTAAGGCAGATTAGTCAAACCACTACATGTATATGAGTGATTTTTGCCCTTGGCAGACAAACAGATGGACGCTGTGCAAAAATGGCTGCAGGTGGTGCCACCAGTTTTGTGTATGATAAAGAGCTATGTGAGAACTATACACATGCAAAACTTTGGCCCAATCGGTCAAACGGTTCCCAAGATATGAGCTTGGATATCTGCTGCATAAATGTAGAATGTAGGTGGCGCCACCTGTCATAAAATCAAGAGAGCTGTCGGGGATGTATAAACCTGCAAAATTTTAGGCAGATATGTCAAACCACTGCAGAGATATGAGTGATTTTATCCCATGGCAGACAAATAGACGGGAGCTGTGCAAAAATGGCTGCAGGTGGCGCCACCAGTTTTGCGTATGATACAGTGCTATGTGAGATCTATACACATGCAAAATTTTGGCTCAATCGGTCAAACGGTTCCCGAGATATGAGCTTGGATGTCTGCAGCGTAAACGTTAATGTAGGTGGCGCCACCTGTCATAAAATCAAAAGGATGTATACGCATGCCGAATTTTAGGTGAATTAGTCAAACCACTGCAGAGATATGAGTGATTTTAACCCCAGGCAGATGAACAAATGGACACTGTGCAAACATGGTTGCAGGTGGCGCCACCTTTTGTTGTATAGGTTATAAAGCTATCCCAGGGCTATATTTGTATACTCATGCTGAATTTCAGGTGAATTAGTCAAACCACTGCGGAGATATGAGTGATTTTAACCCAAGGCATACAAACAGATGGACACTGTGCAAACATGGTTGCAGGTGGCGCCACCATTTTCTGTATGTTAAACAGCTCTCCAAGGGCTACATTTGTGCAAAAAAAAAATTCCTGATCGGTCAAACGGTTCCCGAGATATGTTGGTTTATGTGTGGAAACAGACACACAAACTGACGCAGAGTGCAGAAGAAAGGTCAGAGGTCAAAACAAAATTGGGGTGCAGCAGTTCACATGTGAACTGAACATAATCCCGGGTTTCGTAAAATTCTGCCCAGCGGTTATGGAGGAGTTCTCCAGACACCTACGCGGTGGCAGCGGCGTGCAGCTGAAAACCTAGTATCCGCAAAACTCTGTTTTGGCGGATGCAATTATTGAGAAACAGGTGCTTCTGTATGAATTTTTATTCAATACAAGCCAACTGTATTGCACTTTTATAAATGATGGTAATATTTATTCAGAAATATTTGACCCAATCCTTTACAAGATTACATAAATATACATCCAACTGCATTCACTTTAACTGTTCTTGAGATAATATGATCAAAAGGAATTAAAAGATGGTTGCCTGGTGGCCATATTGGACTTTTGACAAGTCTGAAATCAGACAACAAACATTCTCTTAATCGGACCAAACATTAAAGAAAAATTACTGAAACTGCACTGAAGAAATAATTTCTAAGGTGGCTAACTGGCAGACATAATGGATTTCTGACAAGTATGACATTTGATATCTCACATTCTCCAATAAGGGACCAAACTTGGGGCAAATTATCCAGTAATGAATGCCCAAAATAATTCAAAAGGCATGTCCAGGCGCTCATATCAGATTTATAGATATGCAATTGTAAAAAGTGTAAGTCCAATATTTTTTATTATCACTCTGCTTTTCAATGGGGTCAGCAGGGTAGGTAAACTGCCAAACCTGAAAGAAAAGAAATGCAGAAAGCATGACTAAGGGTCTTGAAATAAAACAAAAAGCCATCCTAAATCAAGGTACACATCCACATATTATGAGAACAAACACTTGCTTTTATATGTGGTGATATATATTAAAATATTCAGATATCTAGGAAACTCCGGCCGGCCGGACGGACAGACGGAAGGACGACGGACAAAGACCCATCGCTATAGCCCAGCATGACTGAAAGTCAGCTGAGCTAAAAACTATATACAAAATGGCAACAAAGATTTTCCCTTAGGGTGGGCGTCTTGCCCCGGTCTACCCTACATGTATGTACTTTCTTTGAGAAATGACGCAAATTCCATAAATATTCATTGGCTTTCAATTGTACTGTCTACATGTCTCATGTGTTAACAATTGGTACTTTATTTCTCGATTTAATGTGTTTAGTAATTTAACAGATCGGTATACTGTGTAATAATCAGGGGTAAGGGAATTTAATTATAATTGTGCAACTCATTTTAGTGTTATAGCCAATTCAGAACATGTTTCTGTATATTCCATGATTGGTATTTTATTGTGTGATTCAGCGAGATGAAAATTTGAAAGATGGTCAAAATACTGCATTAAAAATTCATATTTTATGGGGTTTTTTTCCTCCCACACCAACCCCTTTCGGGTGCATGTACGCTCCCTGGAACTAGCTACACTTGCAGAAAGCGCCCCCCCCCCCCCTCCTTTCAAATATGCAAAAAGGCCCATTTACTGCAATTTTAACAGTTTTTCTGTGTTTTTTGTATTTTTTTGCAGGTTTTACAGTATTTTTAGAATGCAAGATTACAACAATAGAACCAGTTCCAAAGGTTCTGAAACGTGGATGTACTACAGGACATAAATAGTAATCGTATGAACCGTCTAATGAAATCTAGGGAAATCCTGATAATAGTAAGTGTGGAAACCTTAAATAAGCACACAGCGGTCCATATTAGGTCACCGTGGACTCATTTGCATAAATTTTACAGAATTTTATGTATACGCTAAACAAATACCACTAGACTCAGTGCACTACGAGCACTCTTCAATTTGGTCTACACAGAGAACACTGACAACCACGGACTCCTCATTCTTTCACATACTTTATTCTGGTTTTACAGGTATGTTGTATTATCAAATGCATAAATATCTTTCCTCTATAATCAAGGATTTGAAATATAAAAATGTATACGTTCTTTAAAAAAACCTGTAAAATAATATCGAGGTCAGCTTCATCTCCACGGAGGTCTCCACTTGCGTTTTCACTGCAGGGTATCGTGACTGTCTCGTGTGTGTGGGGGGGGGGGGGGGGGGGGGGGCTGATAGGGTTTGCGTGGGAGGGGTGTACCCCATCTGCGGTGTAGGATTTATTATCAATCAAAACTTTAGCAATTTCAAAGCAGTTTCAGCAATACTGAAACAATAAAATAACAGGAAATAGGCCTAAAGTATCGCTTCACAAACCAACAAAAAGTAAAAATGATTTCCTTAAAATTCTAATCTTAATGATTTTTTTTATTTGAGCGTTTAATGACCACAGTCTTGTAGATCATATCGTATTATCTGTCATTTTGCTATTTTATTAATCTCAGAAACAGGTACTGCATTTCATTGATATTTGAGGAAATTTGCCAAACTGTGACGCATTTTTCTTATTAATTTGTTCTTTTTACTGATTATATAAATAACTATATTTGATTATACAATTACACTCATTTAGGCCTAATTAGCAAAAAATGCTAACTGCCCCAATGATAATTCCCGCTACTGGTGACAGTTCTACAAAACTCAATCTTCCCTGTAGGCCTATGCATGGCTTTAAGGATATATATATATATATATATATATATATATATATATATATATATATATATATATATATATATATGGTCCATATAGTTGTGTGTGTGAGGGGGGGGGGGCTTACTAACAGTGGAGACATTTTATCTTCAAGGATGAGAGGGATGACTCGCAAACGTGGGAGGGTAGGGCCTAATCAAAATTGGGACAACTTTTGTACCCAGTTTCAAAATATATTACAGTTAAGTATAAGGTTTAAAAAATAAAGCAGTATGCAGGGGCGGATCCAGGATTTAGGGAAAAGGGGGTCCAGGCCGCAAAATTACGTCTAAAACCCCTTAAAAAAGGTTGCTTCGGGTGAAAAAGGGGGGGGGGGGTCCGGACCCCCTGGACCCCCCCGGATCCGCTTCTGGTATGTGTTTATTCCAAACCAGGTTTAGATATAGCCTATATGAGACATCACAGCAAACTCAGCATTTTTTTTAAAGGAACCAAAGTCTATTATTCTAATTATTTCATTTCTAATATGTAAATATTATTCTCTGAATATCAGGGAGATTATTACATTGACCACCCCCTTGGTAGAAAGCGTGGAATGATATAATAATAATACCCCATCCCCTCCTGTATTGACGCCTAAGGGTAATTAAATAAGCATTTATCAGAATACAGCACTGCTAATCAATTAGAGCCGATATTGCAAATGGCCGAATTGTCCAAGTACGACTAGCTGGTGATACGTTGCACCAGTTTGCTCACTGGGTGTACATGAACAGACATTCAATCGAGACGCGAGTTTTTACCAGTTTGAGGTTTGTATTCATTCAGTTTATCCCCTTAGCATATCGGTAACGTTAACGAGTGCATGATAGTATTGCTCTAGGCTGAAACAAAAGGGTAAAGAGGTCTTGAATTTGTTGATGCTATTGAAGGTGTCACGGTTGTTATGTTCTCATATACAAATCGATACCGAACGGAGGCTGCGTGCGTGACATCTCCGAACTCTTCTTCATAGAAGTCGCTATATATGTACCTAAAATGTAACATAAGGCTATGTCTACATTTTAACAACTTATGCAAACATCCCGCGGATCGATTATCTAGTTGTGTAGACATGGTTTGCTCACCTTTGCGTTAAATATACAGAGCCACAACTGGGTCGTGTGTGTGTGGTTGTGAGGACTGGGGGGGGGGGGGGGGGGGGTGCATTTTAAATAGCTGCGGTTAAAATGGTTCACACGTTTACATATATAAAAATATTATAGGCCTTTAATTATGTGTGTTGTACATTTGTGTGTATTTTTTATGAGATAGTCGAGATGAAAAAATGAAAGAAACCCTTGCATCAGGATAGAATTTCAATATTCTTATAGTGTTAATACACATAACAATAAAAATAGCATGAATGAAAATTGAGAATAGATGAAAAAAGTCTATTATTACTAATCAACTCAATAATCATTAGTTTAGGATTCATGATTCCCATCTCCAGTTTCTAAATTACCTCGATCATGACACATTCAGAAAAAAATTCAAGAGCTGCGAGAGCTACCGCTGTCAGACCGATATATATATGACGGACGGAGAGACAATCTCTCCTAGTAAAACCAGCCTCGTTATTAATAACTGCTGTGTGTAAATTTTACTCGTAAATCAAAGAGAATATAATATTTATTATTTTTCCCAACAGAATAAAGTCACTTGTCGTCTTACCTCGGGGGGAGAATTTACATGCAAGCAGATGAATGTGAAGTACTGTGAGAAATGGTTTGCACATCTAAGGCCACTAGGGCCCGAGTAGAGAATCCGGTCTTCATTTCCAAGATGGATCTAAACTGATCTAAACTAATCATATTAGTAGTAATCAGCATAAGCCATGGCATGCCTGATGATATGACATCGACATGCCTCTTACTTGTCCATTACATGAATCCTAAACATCATTATACCCAGCAAACAAAATAACGTTTCGGGGACGTTAGGGTGACGTTACGTGTATGTCATGGGGACGTTCGACCCGAACGTCCTGCTGACGTGAATGTGTGGAGTTTTGTAGACGTCCCCTGAACGTCATGCTATAACGTCATGAAATGACATTCCAGGAACCTTCCCACAACCTTTCAAATCCCTTTCATTTTCATACAAACATTCATTTGGAGAACTACGTGTTTTATTTAAGTTGGTTTATTGAAGTCTCGGTGTCAGATGTTGCGCTATGCGGGCTTTAATATTGTCCTTGGTGGCTCGAACCCCGGTTTTGATGGTTGTGCGCTGTTCCGTAATGCAGCTGTTCTCTGTTCCGTATTACAACTGGAGCATTCTTGGCCTGGGATTCCTTGATGGGTATAAAACAGATACTTAAGTTTCTTGCATGTTTTATGCAATGCTTTATAGGCCTCCTGCCAATAGAAAACATACTGCAAATATTGTATGAACAAGTCATGTACTCAGGTAAGATTGTGGAAAAGTTACAATGCTGACATATTGTATAAATTAAACTTAAGTAATAAATAACAACCTTATAAAGGACATATTCTTAAATATTATAAGGATACTTCTTATTGGATAAATAAAACGTAGGGTAAAGAAAAGTTAAGTCAATAGTAATTCTGATATGATTAACTGATAGCTTAGGAAAACGAAAAGGCAATGTAAAAAGTCTTAGGACACAAGGTTAGAACAGGAATTTGTTTGCATAATTATCTCGAAGCCGACCCTTCAATTCAATTCAGTTTTATAGATATCATTTGCTTGAATTGACAACAAGTGTTATTTATAACATAAACCTTAAAAAACTTACTTTCGTCGTTTTCTCATGGTGTGCCCCTGAGAGTCGCTAAATGGTGTATTGTTGGCATGACTGTGATCTCCCAGCAGCCCCTCACTTTGCCTTAGCTTGTGATGTCTCCCACATGCCATATGATAGCTGTAACCGACACACATGAACACAACATGAATTATATAAGCTTCAACAAAGAACACAAGTGACCATGCATGCTCACCAATGAAACAAATACCGTGCCCGATCGTAACATCAAATATAAAAACTTATTCAAAGTCTGTACAAAGTACAATAAAAACTGCTGAAACAGAATAATATCGCTTATAACCATACGAAAGTAAGTTGCCATGCATGCACGTGTTTTTGGTCATATGAAACTCTTTAACCAAGATAAACATAAGATATAATTTAGTGAATATCTGGACACCAGTGGCACAAAATGCCACAAATCTGTGCTGTAATTCATTATTGAACCAAGATTTTTTTAAAATAAACAAAATACAGGGCCTGAACAGTCATGGGATAAATCACTCAGCTCTTTCCGCTGATGACCAGAGTTCGACCAGAGGCGTGGATATTAGAGTTCACCCCTACACATTACCCGACGCCATAACCTCAGCCATTAACAGTGTCTAGTTATTAGTTATAATACCTATTTGTACAGTCCGTGTAAAATAAATAGTTTTATGTGTAACCACCAAAAGTGGGATGTGTTAATCCCTGCCCGACTGAACATGCATGTGCCCAAAATTTAAATAACATTCATCAGTCATTTCTGAGAAAAGCTGCTCACAAACGGACATTGGAAGCGGTGGTAATAGCTTATACAGATGAGCTGAAAGATGATTAATATTTTATAATGTATAAACAATCACAAATAAATTTTAACTCAGAAATGTCATAACAGATTTACCTGCTTTCGTAGACGGAAGTACCAGGGGTTGAACATGAAAGGCGAAGTCAGCTTGGCTAGGAAAATGGATGTAACTTTGACAGGAACAGAGTGACTGAAAGATGTGCTGGTGTATAGCCTTTAAATTCTCATCGACCTATATATCTCAACTCTCATCTGAAAAAAATAATTCATTATTTATACGTTTTGTCCATTCTTATGTGGATATGTAGTTTCTGATGAAATAGAAGGCGCTGTGACGATACCTGGAGATATATTGTGTCACTTTCTCAAGATTTAGGTGAAAAAAAAAAAGGAAATGAAGTTGACTCCCCCCCCCCCCCCCCCCCCCCCCATAACAAACCCGGCAAAGTTCTGTTAATTAAAGAATAAAAGGCATTCCCAGGCGTGGCCACAGATGAGATGCATGACAGCGGAATATTGGCCCTGCTGTCAATTATGATATACAATATGGAAATACATACAACTTCAGCTCAATAGCATTTTATGTGCGAAAATTATAAAGCATAATCGAATCCCTATTACCAATGTGTTATACTTTTTATAAAAGACCGCAAGAATCTCATTTGATTCGAAAATATATAGAACACTCAAAACTTAACAACAGATTATTATGAAATTATAACATTTACCATCTCCGTCTTCTTCAGAATGCAGATACAACTCATTGCAATGTCCAATCCTTATGATTGCGGCTCACTTTCATCAGAGGTGTCGATATACTTGTTATCTCATGCAGCTTGCTGTGCGGTAGGGCCATATCATGTTTCTGCAACAGTATACATTTCACAACGATTTATATTATACTGTATGATATAATGGAAAAGAAAGCATAAAATATCAAATTTCAAAGAACCTTGAAAAATGCAGTATTAATCCGATGACCTGTAACGACTTTAGATGACCAGTTGTATTTGTAGGAATGCTAATTCTTTGTGCTTGTTTAACATCCGAAAATTAGATAAACTGGATATTGAACACGGAATTGATGAACTGACTCACATCATATCCGCAATCTACCCAGGAAGAGTGGACCACCTCCACAGCATTATGTACTGAGGATTAAGTACCATGCACGACAGCGAAGTTTGGATCTGAAAGAAACTACAGCCATGCACCATGTGTAAAATATTCATAAATGGTATTCACTTATGTTTAACGGAATGGTATTGCTGCCATCTGGTAAAAAAATGATTTATCTCCTACGTACGACATGCATATTGTCTCCTACGTACGACATATATAAGTAATCTTACGGATCTCATTCACAGATTACAAAGAAAAGGCCAGCTGATAATGATATATAAGCCATGTATAGGCCTATATATATCTGTTTAAATAAGGCATGCTCTCATCCTAACTTTACAACGGCTCCACCTTCTTGCAAACCGCTGAAACACAGTTGAAACGAACACGCACACACACACACAAATTTATAAATATTTCAAGGAAGTGAAATATATCAAATCGATGTCTGCACGTGATATACAAAACTTTTAGTTTTAGATAGGTATGATAGCAGCGTATGATGTTATAATAGTGAGCCGGTCATAATGTTTATAAGAAAACAAGGGACCCATGGGTCTCTGTGCTCAGCTGAAGTTGACCTTGAAGTTAAAAATCTAAATTTATATCAAATGAAGATAATGTCTGAGAGGAACAGGTAATATAGGCCGTGGATGGTTGATATGATATTATTGCAAAGAATATTTTGTGATCTGACCATATGTTTCCTAATGTTCAAACTGAAGCATGTTCAAACATATGCATGGAAACAGTTTCAAACTATATACGGGAAAATTTATGGTTAATATGAAGAAAATGAGTAAATATGAAAAACAGATGAGTGGTTTTGATATTAGGAAGTCCCAAAGTGTGGTAATATATAATTATATAATAATGGAAAATTGAGGTTTTTCCTTAATATCTGAAAGTAACAAAGTCGCAGTGAACCAGTTTTCGGTTTGTAGATCTTGGGGACATCTAACAGTATACTGTATGCCAAATTTTGGATTCAAAACGTGCCAGTCAAACGGACAGACAGACCGACGGACAATGGACCACGTGTTAAGCTCAGATGAATTATAGTCAGCCGAGCTAAAAAATATTGCCTTTGCCAAATTGAAATTACTTGTAGAAAAAAGGGTTCGGGCAAGAGGAAACAGCTACCTATGATCCTGGCTTTAAGTGTTTGAGAATGGATAATTTTGAGATATATTGAAATATTGAAAGACATCGTAAAATGTTAGGACATTACACTGTATTTCATGTATACTTTATATGCCTAGTATGTAAAATTTAAATAGGTCGACTTTTCATTGATTTGAAACTACCTACTACAATCCTCTCTCTCTCTCTTTCTCGCTCTCTCTACTTATTTTTTTTTTTATTTATATACATACGAAATATGTGTGTGTGTGTATGAAGAACTGAAAGCCTTGGGAGATATTGTCATGCAGCGCTGCGTTTGAATGGCGCAGCCAGTGGATACTATTAATGTCATTACAAATACGTGAAATGTCTTTCAGAGATTCCTTTTTTGACCTGATAAAATAGCCCGACATGTGCAAGGGACACAGTTTTGTTGTTACTATGTTCATATAGCGAATTTAATATGGAAATAACATTTAGAAATTAGACCATGCACAATGCAGTGTTCATCTATTTCAGATGTGATGAAACAACTTTCCTTGACAGTAACATCAGACATGAATACTTTTAGAAATATAAACTCGCTTTTAATAAAACATACACATATATGTATATAGCCTGAATTTTAGGAATAGTCTAATTTTTGTATATTATGTATTGGTGTGCCAATTTATCTGTTATAGGCTACCAACGATTTGTCGATTTCTTTTAAAATCAATTAAATCGGTTGTATATTTATGTTCCTATTTCTCCGACAGGATTAGATTCTATTATGTATAATGCATATATATATATATATATATATATATATATATATATATATATATATATATATAAATATATGAGAGAGAGAGAGAGAGAGAGACGAATGTATTATAAGAGAGTTTAAAATCCACGAAAACTGGCTTCTAACGGGACCCATTTACATTTCTCACAAACCACGCAGGCTGCAGGTGTGTAATTCTCCGAATAGGGGTCAATTTCGAGTTCCCAAACAGAGGGAAAAAAGTTGTTGCCAAATTCATTTTTTCTTCTTTCCTTTTCAGGCGGGATATATGAAAGGTCAAAAACTACCATCAGCAGCGCACTTTTCTCAATACTTGCTTTTTTTCTACAATAGAAGAATAACACTCTTGAGTCAGCAAGTCAACTCCGTTACAACAGTTATTTTTTTTTTAAATCACAAATAATGCGGTAAAAAGGAGACTGAATGTGGCACTTATGTAGATTTTACAAAAGTATGGTACACAATCATCATAAACACTAGAGTTTGATATGAAAATTATTCCTGACATTTTTATTAATGCTAAATGATAAGGTGACAGTGCACACAAATTTTTGACCCATAAAGTGCAATGAAGAGAACTTGCTAAAAGAGACAGGTTCGCTCAATATTACTGATTTCCTATAAATTGTCCATCATTTGACAATACCTTGTAACGTTAACTGCTGTAAAGTCTGGAGGAAAACGATCGAAAACAGTTTTGGGCTAAAATGTTGCGTTTACTGGAATGTAACGGAGTTGATAACGCACAAAATTATAAAAAATATTCTTACCTAAATTTTTAACACAATTGAACAATAAGTAAACAGATAACTTTCATGTTGTATCATGCTAAAATGGATCGACACAAGTTACCCTCACAGGTAAACAAAAGTTTACCACATAACGTTTATGTTAAACACATAAAGTCATTTAATGTAAATTACTGCTAAATTGAACAACTCAACTCGGGATTGTTGCGAGAAAGAACTTGCTAAATGCCTACCTACTTGGTATTTAACCATTTCAATATGAATTCAATAAAAACATATTTCTCCTTTGATGACAAAAAATACTTTAGAAAGTAATGTAATGCCAACATTATCTTAATCCAGGAAAATATTGTAACAATTAAGAGCTGTAACGGAGTTGATCCATTTTCAACAAGAATGATAGTCTATAGTGTTACCTTATAAAATTAAGAGCTGTGCTATATATGCAACTGACAATAAAGGCTAGTATCATCTAAACTAATAAGATATTACCATTAATTTGACAAATGTTTAAAACAAAAACGCAAATATTAAAGTAAACTGATACCAATTGTTGGTTGAACAGTGAATCCTAAGTAAAAAGGGCCTGCTCGACCACTAAAAAATGTACACAGTAATATGTTCCAAAACTTTCTCCTAATTAATGCAAAAGACTTCATGTTTCTCTTAAGAAGTCAAAATGTCCTTGGATGATAAATGCAATGCTAAAACGTGATTGAGCTGAACACTTTCAGCGGCCTTGTAATCAATCTGAATTCGTGTTACACTAAAAGCTGTCAGGTGTAGAACAGAGAACGGAATATACCGGACCGGACCGGTTGGACCGATAACACAAAAATACCGGACAGCTTATTCCTTGACCGGACCGGTTGGACCGCCCTACCTAACGTTTAAAGGTTTAAGTTAAACAGATGGGTTTAAGGATTTATTTTCACCAACAAATCGTGTTATGAACAAGGGATAATAAACCATCTCAGAAAGACTCATTGGTTACATAAAATGTATTTAAAGCAATGACAGCTGCAATAGTACAATTATATACGTGCACATGTATTATTTTATATTTTTTTCCTCTTGAGTAACAGATAAAGGTCATTTTTATTATTAACTTATGATTGAAGTGACATGTTCAGCTTTAGATCATTGTCCCCTGCTGTGTTGCAAATTGCTGATACTTTTGCTCAGTATAATAAGATCCATTTCTGTACGATGAATACATTAAATGTATTCTTTATATTAAATTATTATAAAAGGATTAAAAAGTTTTCTGTATCAAATTGCACATAAACCATTACATAATTTATCAGCTGATGTCAATCCGCATCCCTGCACAGCACAATCTTTGAACCAGCTCGCCCAACCCTGCACATTAGATTAATAAGTTTTCAATATCAAATCGCACTTGAACCGCTACAAAACTAATCAGCTTATGTCAGCCCGCATCTATCCCCGCCATGCAAATTCTTTAAATCAGCTCGCTCCACCCTGCCCATTTGGCTTATATTCTAATCACTCTGCCCCGCACAGTAACACAAAATATATACCAAAGTAAAATTATTACAAAGATTGTAATTTTAAATTTGTCATTAAAAATCAAACCCAGATCCTGCGATTAAAGTATAGATTATAATATTACATTTATAACACGTTTTGCTGTGTTTGATTTTTGGTTTTGTTAAATATTTGAACAAATATATGCAATGAAAAAAATTTGAAGAACAAACGTAGAATAAAAGGAATTACAATATATTATAATTATAATGATATTTCAACCTGACAAGGACAGGACGCTTATTTGGTGCATCAAACGGTCCGGTCCCGTCCGCACTTCTGAAACAAATTTATAAAATATGTCTAATATATAAGTTTTAATGATTCTATTGCTGTCCAATTTCAAGACTTAAGCATTTTTAACTACCAAAATTAGTTATTTTTGTCAAAGAGCAAAAGTATTTTCCAGACCAAGATAAACTCATTAAAAGGGATTATACTATATATCACGTGGTCAGTGAAGCTGCTTCTTCTCTTCAGTGTGCTTATTTATAAATCCTTTCATCAGGGAATAATTTATTACTGGTTGGAGTTTTCATAGAAAAAATGTTTGGTGATTCGTCAACTCCGTTACAATAGAATCGCAACGGAGTTGATGGTAACGGAGCTGATTATTTTTTAAATTTTACCTAATCAGCGGACATAATAGACATGAAATCGTTTAAACAATTTTTTCATTTCTTATAGATTAACGATGCCTAATTCTGTTCATGGATGTTTATAGATTTCAACGATTACTTTTTTCACAAATGGCGTAACAGAGTTGATGGGTGAATTAAGCTACTTAACATTTTATACACTTTTTCACTGAAAAAAATCAAAACTCTGGATTGAAGCCATGATTCTTCCCTTTGAATGTCTTACACTGTAACGAATGATATGATTGGCCACTCGATTTGTTCCACTGGATGGCTGTAGGTGGCATATTGGTGCAGTTGTAACGGAGTTGACGAAAATTTAGGACATACCTTCGTTAGTTCAGCGAGTGAAAAATACTGAAAAGCAGCTCATATAAATTTTGTAGGAAGCACATTAGATCTTGTTTATGGTAAACAAACACAAAAATACCCCAATTATAAGTGATGGATACAACATTTATTTATATTTTCTTCGGTACCTCTTGTTTAGGACATCTATTTTTTATTTTAAAGCAAACAAAAGATTATATTACCTTTATTATCTAAGAAAGCTTAATATCGACAAAACCATAATTACCGTGTTTTATAATTCAGTAATTTCCAGTGTCCTTACTTATTCACTGGAGTGCTGGTTTACAAATATATCTGATAAGTTAAAGAAACAGTTGAATAATACCAGGAAGAGAAGTAGTAGAATGACTGGTACTTCTCTTGCCACACACCAGGAAATCTGTGAAACTAAAACAATGGCCTTCATATCTAAGGTCATGAATGACAAAACACATCCACTATATTCAGAGTTCCGTTTTTTACCTTCAGGTAAACGCCTAGATACAATATTCTGCAGAACAACTCGTTTTAAAAAATCTCTCGTACCACACAGTATTAAACTTTTTAACTCACAACCCTCTTAGAAATTTAATGTTTTGAATTATGTGTTTTACCTGCAGAATTATCTGTTTTATCATTTTTACATGCTTAATTTTACATGCATAGTCAATATGTTATGTGTGATTTTTATGTATTTATTGTATTATTTTTATGTATTTATCTATCTATTCACTTATTTATTTTTTATGTAATGAATTGCAAGTCAACAACAAATTCCTGGAACTGAAGGCTAATAAATGTTATCTTATCTTATCTTATCTTATCTTATCTTATATTAAGACTTCATTTCGGATCTTAAAAAATTGGCCCTAAAATTGTATCTAGACCTACTCTTTCAATATTACCCTCACATCGGGAATCGAAATAAATCGTCAAACTCATTCTGATATAATTATAACCATGATTGTGTGTTAATAATACCCTATGAAGCAGTCGGACCCTATTTTGACCCCTATTTGAAGAATTGCACAGGTATATTAATTAAGTATTCATTAAATGCAGTGTAGTTTCCTTAAAATATTACGTACGCTGTCTCTCAATATTTCGTTATAAAACTATTTGCCTACTCCTGTATACGCAAGTGGAAAAAAGCTTGCCTTAGGGCAGGGCGCGATCAAAAACAATCTTAGCGCTCACACCACCTGCATGGTGGTGGTCAAGCCAAACTTCACTAATCAAGGTTTTTTCAAGCTTCTCTTGGTGTTTCTCTCATGTTTCTTCTCTTTCATATAATTTTCGCGTGTGCGCGAACAAGATCTTTCCTCATGTCACGCGGTCTTGTTCTACGTGGTATAAACAGACACAGACGGACTTGGTTTACTCACACACATGTATAACAATGTTATAAAACCTATATATGAACAGCAGACATTAAACCAGTGCGCCCGTGATTGATTTGCGGGCAACTTTCTTATTCAGCCAAAATGAGTTTATAACGTGGGACAATACATATGTTATTGCAAATGAATATGAAACTTAAATGTCACTTATTGAGATGCTGTAAAATATATAGATATTCCCATGAGAGAGGTTCATGATTCATATATTATGAAACGAAGTGCTTGATCCCATGCATAAGTTGAACTTCACGCCGTGAAGGGCAGATTACACGTATGAGACCGATATGAGGTGTAGATTTTATATCACAACTTCAGCCTGATTTATAAGGAAAAGACTTGCATTAGAATTTCGTATTCTTCTGTCACAGATTAATCGCACGTCCATGGGTGATAGTTTATAATATTCTTTAGTTCAAAATAAAAGTTATAAGTAACTAATAAAATGGAATGTTTCCTGTTCAGCTACCAACCAATCGTATCAATGGCTGTAAAGGCCTATGCATTAAATATTTTAAACGACCCACCACACCGTGCTTTTTATGTCAAATATCTAATTCTTAGATCAATTTTGAAATTGAATATCTCTTAAAATCAGGCTATTTGGTAGCTGTAGCTCTTGTCCGAGGCAATATGTCGTACGTACGGTACGAGATAATATGTCGCTCGTGCGAGATATATAGTAGGCCTATATCATACGTACGAGATCAATAGTTTATTAATTTACCAGGTGGCAGCAATATGCTTCCGTAGTGTTTTATATATCGTCGCCCCCCCCCCGCTCTCACCCAATGACCTTTACATATATATATATATATATATATATATATATATATATATATAGGTATGGTAAAAAAACTGACGTTTTCCGGACGTTTTTGTGACGTTCAAACTGGACTTTGTTTACAATAGCTTAAAATAATGATATCAATTTAATTTTTACAGGCTGCTTCTTCACACAGAGTGTTTTGTACACCAATGCCATATTTTCATCATTCTTTTTAAAGATTTACCGGTTATGCCCTCAGAGCAAGCAAAAAACATCAAACCAGGCATGGGAGTATTTTGAAGTTTCAAACACTCTTTGTATCACTACTTAAATTGTCCTTTATCACAAAATAATTATATCTTAGTTTTATTTGGGTATTATGTCTTAAGTTCACTTACTTTGAAATGATGGATGTCTTCCACTGCAGTTGGTGTTATGTAGATTATTCAGATTATCCTGATAATATGACGGCGTCTCCTGAAGCGATGTCATCTAGTGCGCATGCGCATTTCTTGCAGCTACAGTAAAATGTTCCCATAACGTCCTGGTGACGTTATTTGGCGACGTCCTTTTCGTGACCAAACCAGGACATTCCAGGAACGTTATGGTTACGTTATGTGTTTGCTGGATTATCCACCGAATGTCCCCTCATATGTATTTTAAAGGCACTTTCGTCGTCACACTTCTTTCCACAGACATCACACTCGTATGGACTTTTCGTATCATGTTCCTTTATGTGCTCATTTAGGTGAACAATATGAGTAAAGTGCTTCTCACAGATATAACACATATATCCCTCATCATCACTATGTGTCCTGAGCTCTGTGTGGTCCGAATTTTCTTCTCCATCCTCAGATATAACTTTTTCTATTTTAACCGTGACCAATTCTCTTGACAAACTATCTTGACCTTTGGTGTGCTCCAGAGGTTCTGTTTTAACAAAGCCAAATAAGTTGCTGTCAATTGCTGCACAGTCTTCCGGTGTACCATCAAAATCATCTTTGAAATCATCTTTGTTATCTTCTGTTACATATTCCCTCTCTGATGCAGGTTCCTCTGCCATTCTGCTCCTTTTCCTGTGTAAATAAAAAAGGGTATTGACATTTAAACTAATTTATTCTTCCTTTTTCAATTAGTTTGTCAAACTGATAAATACTGATTAATATCTAAATTATATCTAAAACTTCATAATTGCTCAGGAATATTTTTTTCATCTGAAATTAAATTACTTCAGCAGGGTAAAAAGGAGCTTTAATATTAACTGTGTATAGTATCCCAAATAAATACCTTGATCATGACACACACCTCAGTAATCAACCCAACCTGCAAAGCCCTAAAATACGAACTTAACTAGATCTTTAAAACATTTCATGAATAATATTTATGTTGTAACTTGCCCGGTAGAAGAATGTGTGATTTTTTTTTTCATTTTTATAGTGGCAGAAATACAGTTAGATACAGGCAGGTTTAAAACTTCTGCTTCAGTGTTATTATTTTATTTTATTTTTATAATGCAAACTATGTGTTTACTCAGCAAAATCGCCATCTAGAAAATATATATAAGTTCAAGAAATACTTTAAACTTGAAAAAAAATAATTTAAATAATAAATGTTTCAGTTATATATATATATATATATATATATATATATATATATATATATTGTAATAGCCCTTTTATGAGATATACGTGATAAAAATACAGAGCCTGGTTAACAGTTAGTATTATTGACTAATAATAGTCTAATTTGTGCGAGAACTAATTTTTCGTGACACCAAATTAACAGGCCATTTCGAAAAAGGTCCGAGTGTCGTTTGAATCCTCTTGAGCACCATTATTTCCTGCCCGCGGGAAAGCTTCCTAACCTATACAAATAAACTTGCTTCTTACACGATTTACAATTAATCCTTATGTGGTCTGAACAAGCAATACGCACGTCTGAAGCGGACATCTGATGACGGCGATCTGGTGAATCAAGGGGCGAGTCTTCCTTTTCTTATAACTGAAACTCGGCCTATGACAAAATCGGCCAATGACAAAGGACGCATACATATAACAAAGGACCCATGGGTCACGGCGCTTAGCAGACTTTTGTAAAATTTCAGCAAATGAAAATTTATTAATTTCTACCGTTATATTTTTTAATTTGCACTTGAAAATTTTAAACAATAAACAGCCATCACTAGCATGAAGTATTAGTACAGGACAGATTGACAGAATGAACCATTCACTTGATTTCGCTTTCTGCTGAGGCAGGGGAATAATGATTTCAAGTTTTTATGAAACCCTATTAATTTCATCAGATCCCATATCCATTTTTGACAAGAGAGGGATGAATACATGTTTGCATGAGCTCCGTTTTATATAAGGCCTTATATTTTAATTTTTTAAGTTGAATATTTTATAAATATAAGTTAATTCAGATTTAAAAGTTGCATCATTTTTTATATATCAGTCACGCTCATATCATGTCAAATTATGCATACAGATATATATTTTGAATTTTTTTCATATTTTACTATTTTAAATGTTAAAATGAATTAAAATATTAACATAATGAGAGGGATTAGAGTTGCTTAGAGAATGGTTAAGGAGAGAGGTTAAATATAAGGTGAATATTTCTTTTATTATGAAAAATCCAGAAACTGGGAGTTTCTGCATAAACATGCGGGATATGAAATTTAAATCAACAATGCTTACAGGAAGAAAAGTTGATTTATAAATATTAAATATATGAAAATAGTCAGAGTGAGACGAACGAACTGGACACTTTATTTCCCATTCTGCTGCGGCAGGGAAATAATGAACGTTTACATTAGATAGTCACTTTGTTATCAAATCACGATTCATAAATTATAAATTTTATGAATTTTATACATTAGTAATATAACATATATATCTAAATATATATATATATATATATATATATATATATTACATATATATATATAAATATATATAATATAATTAATTGCAAAATAATAAATATCTAAAAAGATATAAACTGCACAATTATTTATTGGCTAATATATTATCAAATTATGAATACTGATGGATTTAATTATATTACATTATAAATCATTGGTTTCTTAAAATTAATGAAAAGGAAAAAATCATTTAAAATGCCGCATTCCCATGCCAGATTGTATATAGCTGTAAGTTGGTTGTGGGTGTCTTTGGGGGGATAACTGTACACCTATGATAGCAGGGTGTTCCGCCGATGATGCATTACTAATTAGGTTCCAGGCATAGCTGTACTTTAATGACCTCCAGTGGCTAGAGGTGGTTTGCCTTGAGCTTGATAATCAAAGTGAATACAAAACAGCCTGAAAAAACTATCCCTATTTTTACGAATTTTCTTAAATTTCATAAAAGTCAAGATGTGAAAATTAAATCTATAATGCTTACAGGGAGAAAAATGTGCCATGGTTAGAGTTGGACAAAATTTAAAGTGTTGATTTTATGTTTATGCATATAACTTAAAAAAATAAGTAAAATTCTTATCTAATGTCAAGTATACGATTAAATCTTTAAAAATTAAAGTTATATTCCTGACCTTTTTTTCTTCAACAATTTCCATAACATAACTATAAAAAGCGCGCTGAATTGAGCTTTTTCATGTTCGCGCCCCCCAATTCTATCCCCGGCAATAGGTCGAGCATGCATGTGTCTGTTATGTACAGTTCACTTTATTCAAGCATACATGTATTTATTTTTTATAATTGCAGGAACGTACAGTTTTTATTACGGTAGTGTATCATTGACATTCAGGTGGGGTTCGTATGTATATGAGAATATTATTAAATACCGTGGTTGGTAATAAGATATTTATTCCCCCCCCCCAACATATATATATATATATATAAATATATATATATATATATATATATATATATATATATATAATCATAAAAGTAGACATGAAATAGGCATATATGCTGGGGCGGCCACAAGCAGACTGCATTAACGTCTTTGACTTTCAGCGCGCGTTTTCGCGCATTGCACGATGTTCTTTTCACAGGCGCGAGGAAAACTGCTTCAAAAAGGTATACCTGATTTACACTAGTGCAGTTTTTTTTTTCAGTGCGCGGAAACGGGGGATTCATGCCAAGTATGTCAGAACAATGTTACGAAAACCATGGTATATTTGTCCAAACTTGGATTCAATATTAATAAAGGTAAAACGAAATAAAAAACAGCACACGTCGGCATATTTTGAGTTTTCCTTAAAGCTCCAAAGCCATGACAATGGCTCTTACAAGTGACAAGCATAGAAAACAAAAAGTCGTCTGAGGAGCTCGCCGATAGGGGGCATTCAGAAAATCACTGACCTTAAACCCCAAAATAATATATGGGATTCCTAACCCCCTATACAATACATATGTGCAATATGAAAGCTATATGGAGTGTGGTTGTTCAGTTATAGGCCTAAAGAGTCATCCCTAAACTTTAACCTGAGCTGTTTAAAGTTTGTTCGTGAAGTGCTATATTTACTGCAGAAATTGAAATATGGGGAAAGTTTAAAACAAAAAACAATAACTTCATGGACAAACGTGACCTTCACCCTTTGATCCCTTAATCATACGGGTTTTTCCTAATCCTCTATGCAATACATATGTGAAATATAAAAGCAATAGGGCAAGATTAAACCACAAAACACATTGATATTTGTATCCGCCAAAACGAAGTTTTGCGGATACTATGTTTTTGACCGGGTTCCGCCGCCGCCGTATTCGTTTCCGGAGAACACCTCTGAGACTACTGGACTGATTTTTCCAAAACTTACACCAATTATCGGGTCACATGTGAACTGGTGCCTAACCAATTGGCGTTGACCTTTGACTTTTCCTCTTTGCCCAGCGTCCATTTGTGCGTCTGTTTCCACACATAAACCCACATATCTCGGGAACCGTTTGACCGATCAGGAAAAAAAAATGTACAGATGTAGCCCTTGGATAGCTTCATAACATACAAGGAAAATAGTGGCGCCACCTGCAATCATGTTTGCACAGTGTCCATCTGTTCGTCTGCTTTGGGATAAAATCACTCATCCTGGATAGCTATCTTGATTTTATGACAGGTGGTGCCACCTACATTCACGTTCACGCTTCAGACATCCATATATATCCGGACTGGTTTGACGTATCTTCCTGAAAATTAGCATGTGTAAAGATCTCACATAGATCTTTATCATATGCAAAACCGGTGGCGCCGCTTGCAATCATTTTTGCACAGCGTCCGTCTGTTTGTCTGCCGTGGGACAAAATCACTCATATCTCGGCAGTGATTTGACATATCTGCCTAAAATTTTGCAGGTTTATACATCCTGGACAACTTTCTTGATTTTGTGACAGGTGGCGCCACCTTCATTCTAGTTTACGCTGCAGACATCCAAGCTCATATCTCGGGAACCGTTGGACCGATTGGGCCAAAATTTAGCATGTGTATAAATCGCACATAGCTCTATATCATACACAAAATTGGAGGGACCACCTGCAACCATTTTTGCACAGCGTCCGTCTATTTGTCTGCCGTGGGCTAAAATCACTCATATCTCTGTATTGGTTTCACTTATCTGCCTAAAATTTTGCGTGTTTATACATCTTGGATAGCTGTCTCGATTTTCTGGCAGGTGGCGCCACCTACATTAATCTTAACGCTGCAGACATTCAGGTTTATATCTCAAGAATGGTTTGATATATCCCTCTGAAATTTTGCATGTGTATAGATCTCACATAGCTCTTAATCATACACAAATTGCCCACCTGCCACCATTTTTGCACAAGTCCTTCTGTTTGTTTGCTGTGGAATAAAATCACTCATATACATGTAGTGGTTTGAGTTATTTGCCTAAAATTTTGCATATGTATACAACTTGGACAGCTTTCTGGATTTTGTGGTAGGTGGCGCAACCTACATTCACATTTCGGCTGCAGACATCCATGCTTATATGCAACAAACCTCATGCACTCTATTTCCCCCTGCCACTCAATCCATGCCTCACGTCACCCGTTCCACCCTGATTTTTCGTTAACACGTAGTCGCTTGTGGACTACCCTTATTCTAGTTTTCATGGAAATCAGACCATTGGGCGATGGCCATTGGTGCTTTGGAGCAATTTCGAACTTGAAACTAATAAACTTCTATATGCTTGTCCACCTTTCAACCTGTTGAACAGATTGCTACAACAGGTAAAACACGACAAGACGGATGTGACACTGATAACCCTCTGGTCTACGTACCAAACAAAGACATGGGAACACAAAAGCTCCCACTCGCAAAGAAACAAAACTGAAAGCTTTTAATGTATGGCTGAATGTATACAAAAGGCAGGAATTTCAAGAAAGCTAAATACAGTATTCTGGAGCCAGCAACTAGGCTCAGTGCAAATGCTGCATCCGTAAATTGCTTTAGAACGCGCTGATCAACGCAAAACAGATTCAATACAATCAAGTTTTAAAGTACCTTCCGGAAATTTATAAAATGGACCACTAGACAACAGTGCTATCTATTCAGCAAGGTCACCTATGGCCATATAAAGTTGTCAACCAGTTAATTTCCACTCTGATGTTCAACTGATTTTATGAGAGAAAAAAAACTGTATCATAAAAAAAACAGCATTACTGCGATACCTATAAACTTCTACGGATACAGTATTGGTTGACTCGAGAAGCATAAAGCCATTAGAAACAGGGACTTCGGAAAATCTTTCTCTGAAACTTGTAGTAGATTTGGTAGCATTAACGTTTGACCAAATGTATACATGATGGATATTAATGATAAAACAAGCAGTGCAGTTGTATTCATGGGGGGGGGGGGGGGGGGGGGGGGCAAACATGTGAAACAATCTAGGCCAAACACAAAACATTCATTCTTCCCCTGGTTTACCCTTTTGACAAAAAAACTGAGTTTTATCCGTTTTATTTTTTTTTATATTAATGTATAGACCTTGAAGCAAGGACCTTGGATATAGTGTTTATCACATCTGTTTGTAAGTTACACCAAACCACATGCACTTATCGCTACAGAAACCATATTTAGATGGATTTAGCGAGAATTTATACGTCAGAATAAACACTAGTACAGTTAAAACATACAATACCGGGGCTGCCTCGACCAGGTTTATACGGCCGCAGCAAATGTCCAATTGACAACACTACACTTAATGCAGCAGGATGCTCAAAATGTAACACTACTTTTTTTTCAATATATACCACAGAAATCCCACACAAGATGATTATTTGGTACTATATCGTCTTCCACATCTCATGTCCATGTCTGCTATGAAAGATCGTAGAATCTCGTTATACCTGATGAGATTAAAATTAATAAATCATACGAGACTTTTCTGTAAGATAACGTTTGACTTGGAGTTATCTCTCATGCGGATCACGAGGGATTATACGCTCTCCCAATAAATACAAATCCTTATTTGAGATGCACACCGCGACCACCCTTTAAATTATAATATACTAGCTGATAGACCCGGTATACCGGGCTTTATTACCGGGGTTAGGGAGATTTATTAACTGAGATGTGATATGTTGGCTCATTTTTTTTATTCTAAAAGTTAACAGAAAATATAGGTTTTCAGTGGGAAACTGTCTCCATAAGATATGTATAAACATTTTGGCATGACTGCAGAATAACTCACGCACCTCTCTGAGGCACAACACTTCTGTGTACAGAAAACGTTTCTAGGTACAGCTGCTTGTAACTTAATTTTGCCACTTACTTTTAAATTACATGAATCCTTCACATCATACTGTCCGTCCGTATAAACTCATAACCTGGTGGAGACAGTGCGTGAGTGATCCTGCAGTCGCTCCATTATTTTTAACATTTATTTTGTGGTTCTGTCCTCGTGGCAAGAAATTTATAGCGCGGTGTGTTTACCTTGATGGTGTTGACATTGCGAACCGGAATGAGACGCGGGGGCATTCAGGTTTTCGATGATATTTGACTGGATTCTATCGATGGACATACAAAGATTACAAGTTGATGTGAGGAACACATGAAAGACTTATTAAATGTACGTTGCAAGGAAACTGTTCCTGAAGAAAGAAACAGAAATATTCATACCTCGTAAGTAGCAGAAGCGGACCCAACGGGACTCCATGCAGAGGGTCCGTATTCATTTTCAATCGCCGCAATTTTTATTTCATCGTATCAGACAAATTTTGAGGCCTGGAACCCCCGACACCACCCCAGCCCTGTTCCAGGAATTGGGACCTTGAATTAGGTTTTGTCATTAATCCTCCTGGGTTGAACTCTCCATTTCATAAAGCAAGAAACAAGTGTTCTTCTCTTTTACTGACCACGCACGTGGGTCAATTCCCTAATTGAAAGCAAGCGTTATTCATATGAACAACAGTCCTTAGTGTTAGAGGTTAAGTGACCACGATACACGCATTCCGGTGATTGCCGAAGTCAGTTCGGCTGTGCTCGGTAAAAAAAACCGGAAAAATCACTCACAATTATATGCATATTAAAAATTATTTATTTTCACATCGCCTTATCACTGCGGGGATAATAACCTTTAAAATGATGTATGGCACAATATTGTACACAGCGCGGTTATATAGAACACTGCGAACAAACGTGAACCGAATTCCTTTTTATAAATATTAGATGTGTAATTAATATATATATATATATATATATATATATATATATATATATATATATATATATATGAATCACCATGGTATATATGGAAAATATATATGAAAATATTGTGCAAGGAAAACACATTTACCATCTATATTCAGATTGAACATTGAGGAGCTCTCTGAGCTCACCGTCTTACTTGAGTGTTAATCCCCATGCAATATTTTATATAATTTCTTCTCCGGAAGTTTTGTTTACATTTAATTTGGGGAAACTAGGACACTTCTACTCTCCAACTTCGGTGTGGACTTTCATGTGGTCTTTTAGATGACGACTTAATCTGTAGCTTTTTCCACATACGTCACAAATGAACGGTCTCTCTCCAGTGTGTACACTTCTGTGGCAATTGAGGAGATTACGGAGGGTGAACCCTTTACCACAGATGTCACAGGTGTAGGGTCTTTCCAGAGTATGTGTCATATTGTGAATTAAGAGGCTATTCCTCCTGGAGAAACCTTTGCTGCAAGTCTGACAAACATGTGGAAATTTCCCGGTATGCGTCATTTTATGTCTTTTAAGGGATTCGTTAATTGTAAAGCTTTTATCACAAATATCACACGCATACGGTTTTTCTCCAGTGTGCGTCCTCCGATGTTCACCAACTTTAAATTTATCTGTAAATCCTTTGCCACAAATATCACATTTGTGTGGTTTATCTGCAATGTGTATCTTTTTATGGGCCCTCAGGACGCTACTGACTTTGAAGCTTTTACCACAGACATCACATTTGTAGGTTTTTTCTTCAGAGTGTGTCTTTTTGTGTTTGTAAAGGGAACCAGAACTCGTAAACTGCTTTCCACATAAGCTACACTTACATGGCTTCTCCCCAGTATGTGTCCTTAAATGGACCTTAAGGCACGTTTTCGAGAAAAAACAGTTGCCACAGATATCGCAACTGTGTGGTTTCTCTCCAATGTGTCTTGACACATGCTCGGAGAGGCTTATTTTTGCTGCAAAACATTTGCCACAAGTGTCGCACTGGTGTGGTTTCTCCCCAGTGTGCATTATCCTATGTCTCTTCAATGAACCACCATCCCCAAAGCCTTTGCCACAGATGTCACATTTATAGGGTTTCTCTCCGGTGTGTGTTCTCCTGTGTATAATCAGGCCACCACTTTGTGAAAAGCATTTGCCACAGTATTCACACCTGTATTCTTTCGGATCTTTGGAGTGTTTCTCGATGTGTCGTTTAAGAAAGCCAGGTTGACCAAAACTTTTGTCGCAGATGTCACATTTGTATGGTTTCTCCTCTCCAGTGTGTGTTCTCTTGTGCAATGTAAGGTCTTCGCTTTCGGAAAAACATTTTCCACAGTCATCACACTTGTATATTACCCCATTTTTAGAGTGTATTTCCATGTGTCTTTTCAGAAAACCAGGTTTGGTTAAAACTGCCCCACAAATTTTGCATTCATATGATGTCTTCAAAAGGTGTAGTGTTTTGTGTTTTGTCAAGGAATACTTATTGGCATAACTTTTCCCGCAGATATCACAGATATTTTGATCCTCCAAAGTCTTTTTACATTTAGTTTTCTTTTTCAAGCATTCGCCACTTATATTACTTTTGCGTTGTTTCCTACCAGTGTGTGATTTCGTATGTCTTTTAAGATAATTAACATCGCTAAACGTTTTCCAGCAGACTTGACATCCATATAGATCCTCCGCATGATGTGACTGTACATGTTGTGTTAGATCATCAAACTGAGTGAAGTATTTATCACAAACGTAACATGTGTAAGTTCTTGGCCCATCAGGCGCCTCCAGGTCTGTATGGTCATGCTTGAGATTTTCTTCCCCTCCGTCAGATGTCGCATTTTCTATTGTAAATGTGACCAGTTCTCCTGAGACAGTTCCAGGACATTTTCCAAGTTCCGTTGGTTCTGTTTTTATAAAGACTTTTAGGTCGGTCTGATTCACTGGAGCATTAATCTGTCCAACTCCATCTTGAACTATTTCATCTTCTTCCTGCTTCAGCTGAAATCCACTTGGGTAAATAGAAGTGCTGTCTTGAGACATTTCGATTTTCCTGTAAAACAGAAACATCAATCAAATATGAGGTCTTAATATCACATATTCAAATATAACAAAAGTTAGTGTCAATATTTGATCAATGATCTATGCTGAGATTAGTTCACAAAAATCTCTGCACAGCACAAAATCATTCAAAAGATATAAATATGTCCTGGAACGGACACTGACATCCTCATACTCATCATATTTTAACCACTGGTGAGAGAGCTTAAATCCAATAGTCCCATCTAAACTGCGCTTGCATGATTAAAGAATATATATATATATATATATATATATATATATATATATATATATATATATATATATAACGGTTATGGTTATATAATGGTTTCTAACCACATTCACCTGATGATTGGGTCGCATTCCGTGAAACAGACTGTTGTCAATTAACAGTGTTGTTTTTCTTCAGTGTTATATATATATATATATATATATATATATATATATATATATATATATATATATATATATATACATATATAGATATATATATATATATATATATATATATATATATATATATATGAAGGATAAACTGCAGCAGAAATTCTTGAAACTAACTTGCAAGTTTATAGTATTTCTTCAACTGATAAATATTTTTAGATGGTAGTTTTGGCTAAGTGAACAAAAAAAGTGTACGTTGAATTAAACTGCAACTATCACACCAAAACTTAGCCTGCTTGATTACATTATCAGCACTGGTATTGTATATGACATACATAATATTAAAAGTGTGTGAATATAACTAGAATACAGAAGTGCTTGTAATATCAGTTAAAACATTGTCAGCAGCACAAGGTTTGGAATACGAAAAGTCTGAAACGCCGACATTATCAGATGCGTATACATGTACTCCAAAAATTCTGATGATGCGCAGCTGTCTTTGTCGGCTGCTGAAACACGTCCTGATAATGATCACAAAGGACCTGTTCTGTATAAATTTGTATATGAGAACATAATTACAGTAACATTTTCAATAACATCATAGTACGAGATCAATGCACACCTTGTTTTTTTTTGCTAAGACAAATTATATTATCCTTTTGTAATCGTTGCACATGCGCGGATGAATAAACTAAATTGGTGAAACACTTGGGCCAATGAAACTCACGTCTGAGATGAAAGTCTGTCCTTTGTCTGTCTTCCAGTGTTCAAGCTGATGCGGCGAATTACCAGGCAATACACCTGTGACGAAACGGCCTCTTTCAATATCGGCTTTATAAACAGATCAAATTGTAGTCTTCCCAACAGCCGCCAGGTGCCGCTACCGCCTTAAACACCAAGCTGATGATTACATAATATTGGCCTAGACAATTTCATCTGGCGTCCCTTTACAGGCCTTTCTATTGATTATGCTGCAGTTATTGAAAGCATTAAATCTGTCTATTTTTCTCGCATATATTCCTCTATTTTTGGAACTCTCAATATTCTGTAAAGGTTATGAAGTTCCATGGGGGGGGGGGGGGTAAGAGAGGTAGGTTACGTGTGACCCTCCTTTGAGGAATGAAACAAATTCCATCAATTTGTCTTGAAAATCTATTGTATTTAGTCTCAGCTACATGAATCATGTAAAAATAAATGGGACTTTATGTCTAAACTGGATGTGTTAAGTAATTTTGGTCAGTATTGTGTACCGGACCATATATGTGATAAAACATTGAAAATTGGTCGATATATCATTAGTAACCATTATATCTAGATTATAATACCTTTTTTTCCACATGCTCCAGACCAATGTATGCCCTTTTCACTTTTATATTTCCAATATCAACGAAACAAATTGTCCCCCTAATGCCTGGCATAAAGGATATATATATATATATATATATATATATATATATATATATTTATATATATGATAATTGTATGATAACTGCAAACAGAAACGGGGGTCGATGCTCCCGAGTGGTTTCCGAGAGGGCTTGGAAACGCTCCCTGAACAAGAGGGTCTGGATTGTTTCTCGCTGCTCATACCAGGAATGGCAATAGAGGATCCCCTACTAACGGCAACTAAGCCAAGCTCTATAGTCAAGCACGGTTCTAAGCTCAGGAATGCCAGACCATGTGTTGTCAAAGACTACAAGGTTGTCCAAACCTAAAATGTCTTCATTATATGACACAAATCAGAATTAACCATAGACCTTTAGGAAACCTGACAGTTAAAAAATGAGAACCTTAGATCAGATGATGATGGTATGGCAAATGAACATTTTCCACGGGCTGATTGTCTGCCTTATATATAGCCTAATTGCAGCGGTTGGCATCATGATCATAAATTACACTACTCTCCCTAGGCAGCGGATATCTTGCGCTTCTAAAGAAGCTACTGATCTTCCCGCTGCTTGGTTTGACCGTTTATGATTCACTTAGACACCAGGTGGTGGGTCGGTGTCTGCTGAAAAAAACAGTGTGTATATGATGTGACTAGCAGCCAACCAAATGCAAGTTAAACACTCGACAGGCATCATGGCTCCGCCCAGAGCTGCGCTTCAAACACCGCTTGACGACAGTTTTATGGTTACTCTTAGGATAGAACAGTCAAATTTTAATATCTCACTCTGTTTTCTCGCATCATCGACCGATTCGATTATGACATTACGACCGTGTTAGCGTAGCCATGTATCCGTTGTCAGCAAAACTGAAACCAGACAGGGAGGTGTGCACGGAGCCTATGCTGTTACATTTCATTTGAATTACAGCTCACCGGCCAGGCATCTTATGTGCACAAGGACCTGTGCAAACCACGTGCCGGGCCATTCCCATTGCGCCTGTGGCCTGTTCAAACATTTGCCGGGGAGATGAGCTGTCACTCAAAACGAAATGAACAACATTGGCTCCGTGGATTCCTCGCTTGGCTGGTAAATCGTTTACCTGGAAACACGTCCAGATAATTATGTATGTTCTCTGTAGCATCAGTTGTGTGTCGCATATCGGGCATTGTTTACACGCAGTCGAGAGGACCACAAATATTTAAGGAATCAGTTTGTTGTCTAGCTCATACACAGTGGCCTCTTCAACCCCTTAAAGATTCTGCCAACAGCATTTATATTTGCTATTTATTAATCATGTGATCATTTCAGCCTATCATAGGGGTCGTGTCTTCCAGCACAGGGTCTTCTCTGATTGGACCAAAAAACAGTGCTCCCCTCTGGTGTAGCGATTCAGGATACGAGGTCAAAACAAACAGCACTTACGATATAGGAAGTAGGCCTATAGGTAAAGCGCTGTGTAAAGGGCGTAAAATTACACAAAAAATTGCCTTCTTCATCACATATGCAAACAAAACTGGACTAATGAAGAAAACAAGGATCGCTCTGTCATCGTTTGTTGTCAAGGTTCTAAACAGGTGCCAAACTGTCTGCATGCTGGTGGATCGGGTGTGTAGGTGTACGGCGCTGGAAGGGCGTGGGGTGCTGCTGTTCTGTTTTCTCGGCCGACTTCTTATCTTGACCTCCGTATCGGGTGGTCTGGGAATGCGTCTTGGAAACCTTTACGCTTTGCATGGAGTGACATCTACAATTTTTTATGCATAAACGTCGCTTCAATATTTCCTTATTATATGCAGAGGCCTACCACGGATCAAACATTTTTTTTAAACTCTCTTCGTTGGTGATGCAGCTGTTGCGGGCCTCGCCGGCTGGAGTCCACATGATCAAGTCGACCCCGACTCCACCGATAAAAACCATCTAAATCCTGGAATTACAAAGAATCCCCTTTTACGGGCGGTATCAGTCATATTTGCAAACTCAGCCGCCCATGCCGCCTGAAATGCACGTCAAGGATGGAAAAAGATCACATACAGTCAGAAAGAAAAGATAAAATACAGCGGAGCTGAATTTATGGGACTCATTCCTCATTGCTGATAACATCAAGCAATGTTTAATAGATTGGCGGAGTATACCAGACATACGATTCTAGAAACCTTGCTTTCGCTGAAGTTGTAGCCTAAGAATACCATAACTTGCCATACCAGTATTTGACAGGGTACATTTCAAGCACATATCAAGATGACCTTTATCTGCCGGGGGATTAAATACCAAGCATGCCGGAGCAATGTGACAGAAACGATGGCACAGAGATAAATGCATTTCATCGCACGTGTCGTACATGTGGGCTTTACTTTAAGCTACAATTCCATGACAGTGGCTCTCACTAGTAACAAGCAACGGAAACTGAAATAAATGTTAAAATCAGCATTCAGTAGATAAAAATGCACAGTTAAAGAGGTGGTTGGTAATAGATGTAGCCCTACCGGGCATTAATTATGGAGATTTACATTATAGAACATTGGAAGTGGATAACAAGGTTACAACTGAGTAAAGGTAGCTTTGTGAGGCCCCATGAGGTTTCCACCGGGATCAGTGGCTGACGTGCTTTGGTGGCTTGTCAATCTGAGGTAGGCCTAGCAAACTGCAAAAACAAATTGAAAGTTGATTTTATAAAAGGATGATATCCAGGAAGGCAGGGGGTGTGGAGAGGATAGTGGCAGGTAACGTTACCCAAAATGGAAAGATGGACGTCGCCTGGACAATAGCTTCACATAAATATTTTGGAGTTAAAAGCAGCTCGGCAGGGATTTTGTCTTTCCAACATCAATTGATAAACAAATCAAATTACCCATGGATAACAATGCTGCTGTCACATGTATCAATAAAGTAGGGATACTCACACATACAATTGAAAAACAGGGACTCGGGTTCTTGAAGTGGGCAGTTAGCATGGAAGAGCTTATAGACAAAGTGTAACGTCTGACGACAGAACCGAGTGGTCGCTTATAACAAGTGTATTTGGTCAGCTATGAAACACATTATTCATTAAGGGGCAACTTGAACAATCTAGGGCACACACAACGCATCCATTCTTCCAATGGCTTACCTTTATACAAAAAGACTGTTTTAAAAGACCAGTTTTATTTTTTTAACATTTATGTAGAACTTGAGAACTACAGACCTTAAGAGGCAGCGATATTTTACAACCGTCTGTTAGATACACCAAACGACAAGCACTGATCGCTAAAGAAACAATATATGGATGGATTAAAACAGCAATTTATCTGTCGGGAATAGGCACTACTCTTGTTAAAGAACACAATACCAGGGCAGCATTGACCAGCAACACGTTCGCAGCGAAGGTCCCATTGACCATCAAACAAAACGCAAACATTTTTTTCAAAATATACCTAAGAAATTCGACACAAGACGATAAAAATATACCGCAGAAATTCCACACAAGTTGAGAACTTTGTTCTGTTCTTTCACGCAAGATGAAAATTTTGCACTTTATGTATATTTCTTAGTGAATATGACAATAAACTGTGGTCTTTAACATCGCATGTTCATACGTGTTTTAAATCTCGTAAAACCCCGTAAAACCGGATGACATTAAAACAGCTAAATATCTAAACGAGACTTATCTGTAAATTGAAGGTGCCCAATCATCTTCCTTTTAAAAAAGAATTTAAGTGATTTCTGGCTTCCTCTGTGTATATATTAATGATCTAAGGTTAATTCTGGTTATGAAAAGTTCTTATAACACCTCCGTGAAGGATGTATGAACTTGTTTATCAACAACATGTTTGTTAACACATCTTTACTACAAACGGGAAAAACATGTAACCATAGGTGGAAGGTTACATATATGCGGAGATAGAAAGGTCACTTGTTGCATAACACCATTTACAAAGCACTAGCTTATCTGACTTGTCGTCAGATGCCCTTGTTGAATTTGTTTTGGTTATTTTGGCCACCAGATATTATAAACACGTTGATATAAACAAAACAAACAGCCTGTGTGTGGTGATATCCATATTTTCTGGACTATTTTTAAATAAGCTCCAAGGGATTACCTTTAGTTTATAAAGGTCAGATAGGTGATTGGGCCCCTTTAAGGTTAACAAGGATTTTACTCTAATCCTGGTCAGGAATGATTATACGCCCTCCAAATAAAAACCACATCCTTATTAAGGTGCCTTTCCATACATGCGGGCCCCCGCGCGGGTCCCGCACGGTTGAAATCCAACAAGTGTGTTATCACTGTCGCCTTTCCATACGTGCGGGCACCCGGGCGGGTCCCGCGCAGGACCCGCGCGGGTCCCGCATGCGGATCCAGCAGTGTTGGATTTCTGCGGGGGCCCGCATGCGGATGCTACATGTATATATCAGTAGCAGGCATGTGTCCTTGTATTTGAAAAGAAAAAGGAGCTGATAGAGCTTATTTAATTGCATTAAAAAAAAATACGACCATTCTTCATTGAGATACGGCCCGGGACCAGCTCTAGTTAGAGTGTGACAGGAAATAGCCACCATTTAAGCCTGGCTGGTGAGATACGATATTAATCCGCTCCAATCTGCCTCATCAGTTAGTATAAATGTTTACACTGAGTATTTTCTTAAGATATTACACTAAAAATTTAGAAATTATGATTATTAGTGCATGCGTTTATCCAAACTAATGGGTCACCCGCATGCGGGGACCCGCACATATGGAAAGGGACTCTTCGCATGCGGGGACCCGCGCGGGTCCCGCGCGGGTGAAAATCCGCAGGTATGGAAAGGCACCCATATCAAAGAATTATGAAATATGCTCAAACACAAGCAAATGTGGTAAACCGCGGTGGTTTTTAATAAATTGTATACATATGTATATCACCGTGCTGTATATGAACAAAATATGCGGATATATTACATAAGAACAAACAACACTTTCACAATCTGGATTAAGAGTGGACAATGAACTGCCCTTTGGGACATTTATTCTTATAGCTGGATTCAAGACATGAAAAAAGTACGACAGTTCTACCGTCTTGGTCAAGTGTTAATCCCCATGAGATCAATCATATAATTTCTTCTAAGGAAGATTTTGTCTTCATTTAACGGGGGGGGGGGGGGGGAATAAAACACTTCTACTCTCCAACTTCGGTGTGGATTTTCATGTGATCTTTTAGATGACGGCTTGCCCTGTAGCTTTTCCCACAAACATCACAAATGAACGGTTTCTCTCCAGTGTGTAGCCTCCTGTGGACTAAGAGGCCATTTTTCCTTGAGAAACCTTTGCCGCAGGTCTCACAAACATGTGGGAATTTTCCAGTATGTGTCAATTTATGTCTTTTTAGGGATTCATGAATTGTAAAGCTTTTATCACACATATCACACACATACGGTTTTTCTCCAGTGTGCGTCCTCCTGTGTTCACCAACTTTAAATTTATCTGTAAATCCTTTACCACAAATATCACACTTGTGTGGTTTATCTGCAATGTGTATCTTTTTATGGGCCCTCAGGACGCTAGCGACTTTAAAGCATTTCCCACAGACATCGCATTTGTAGTTTTTTTCGTCAGAGTGTGTCTGTTTGTGTTTGTAAAGGGAACCTGGAGCTGCAAACTGCTTTCCACATATATTACACTTACACGGCTTCTCCCCAGTGTGCGTCCTTAAATGGAGCTTAAGGCATGTTTTAGAATAGAAACAACTGCCACAGATATGGCAGCTGTGTGGTTTTTCTCCGATGTGTTTTGACACATGCTCTGAAAGGCTAACTTTGGATGCAAAACGTTTACCACAGGTATCGCACTGGTGTGGTTTCTCCCCAGTGTGCATCATCCTATGTCTCTTTAATGTAGCACCAACCCCAAAGCCTTTGCCACAGATGTCACATTTATAGGGTTTCTCTCCAGTGTGTGTTCTCCTGTGTACAATCAGGGCACCACTTTGTGAACAGCGTTTTCCACAGTATTCACACTTGTATTCCTTTTGATCTTTGGTGTGTGTCCTGGTATGTCTTCTAAGTAAGCCGGGGTGGCCAAAACTTCTGTCGCAGGAGTTACATTTATATGGTTTCTCCTCCCCGTTGTGTGTTCTCTTGTGTAGAGTAAGGTCTTCGCTTTGGGAAAAGCATTTTCCACAGTCATCACACTTGTATATTACCCCGTTCCTGGTGTGTATATCCATGTGTCTTTTCAGAAAACCAGGTGTGGTTAAGACGGCCCCACAAATATCGCATTCATATGATTTCTTTAAAAGGTGTAGTGTTTTATGTTGAGTCAAGGAATACTTATTGGCATATCTTTTCCCACAGATATCACAGATATTTTGATCTTCCAAAGTCTTTTTATATTTAGTTTTCTTTTTTAAGCATCTGCCATTAGTATCACTTTTGCGTGGTTTCTTACCAGTGTGTGTTTTTGTGTGTCTTTTAAGAGAATTAACATCGCTGAAGGTTTTCCAGCAGACCTGACATCCATATGGATCCTCCACATGATGAGCCTCCATATGTTGTGTTAGTTCATCAAACTGAGTGAAGTATTTATCACAAATGTAACATGTGTAAGTTCTTGACCCACCAGGTACCTCCAGTTCTGTCTGGTCATGCCTAAACTTTTCTCCCTCTCCGTCAGATGTCGTTTTCTCTATTTTAAATGTGACACTCTCTCGTGGCTCACATTTTGGATTTTCGCAAAGTTCCGCTGGTTCTCTTTTTATAAAGCCTTGTAGCTCGGTGTCATTCACTGGGGCATTATTCTGTTCAACTCCACCTTGAACCTCTTCATCTTCCTCCTTCTTCAGTCGTAATCCGTCTGTGTCAATAGAAGTAGCGTCATGTGACATTCTGGCTTTCCTGTAATATAGAAACATATCAATCATTTATGACGTCCAAATATCAAACATTCAGATATTACAAAAATCACAGTTTTGTGTCAATATTTGTTCAATGATCTATGCTGGGATTAGTATATAAATTTCTGCACACACAATAGTCATTAATAAGATATAAATAAGTCCTGGAACGGACACTCAGGTCCTGACGCTCGGGCGATTATTTATTTTTTTTTCAGACCCGGTTTTCACCCACAGCCTTAACAAAGCCGTCGTCTATTTAAGGCCAGCACGTATTAAAAATACATTGTCACCACAAAACAACACGCCGGAACAACATACATGCCAGTCATTAGTACTTGTGGACGGAATTGAGAACATCTCCGGTAAACGGATTGGGTTTATGAAATGTCACATATGGGAAACGCTCATCTCCGCAATCGCATATATTAACAGGGAATAACAGCGAGGGAATTTGCAGTTGTCTATAAAAATCTATCCTCGAGGGCTCTCGAGTACAGGTACAGCGGAATGTCATTTGGCTGTTCCGTTAATTGTGCATCGCCTCCATTTGGTAATATGGTATCTATATGAACATGAAGTGGCTCTTTTAATAATTGTGCACATCGTACCACTGTTCGCATTGGTTCTATGATTGATACTTATAATGGCACTGCGCAATTTTTTTCATGACACTTTCATCCCGACCTTTGACTGATTCGGCATGATATAACGATTAAGCCTATTTGAACTGAAATATACCAGGCATGTGACATTAACTGCCGGCAATATTCCATCTGATGAAGTATTTGGAAACAAGAGAAAAAAAATAATATTTATAACTGTTTATTTCGGAAGCGTGGTTTCTGGTGACATTAGGGACGCACTAAAAAGCAAGGGTCACAAATTGACGTGACACTGATAATGATGATAGCGCGTGTCTAAGTGAGAGCCGCATCACTGCTAAAATTATACTTACGTCACGTATGCTTTAGATTGGTGATCGGCTGTATAATCATAATGTACGAATTGGAAAAATTTGCTGTCCGTTATGGAAACAATAGGCGTAAGTTAAAAGAAAGATTTACGGAGGAATTAAACATTTTATAAACACATACAAAAAAAACAATTTCCCCCTGGTAAATATGACCCGTACATGCACACATTATAGTGAAAAGACATTGCAGCGAACTTGGAAACTTCTCTGGTAGCCGTCGGTTGAACAAGAACAGGCGTCAATTTAAGGCCGGCGATTATTTTTCCTTGACATTTTGACCCGGCTACTAAATAAGGCATGCGAATAATTAAGGCCCGGTTCCTTATCAAGGAATACGGTACTTTAACTTGGCCACGAGGGAGTGCTTAAATCTCATTGTCACATCTAAACTAAGCTTGCTTAACGATATATATATATATACATGTATATATATATATATATATATATATATATATATATATATATATATGACTTCGCCGACTTCAAATATTCTGATGATGCAGTCCTTTTTATTCTTTATACAAATAATTTGTCTCTGAGCCTTTCAGTTTGTAAAATTATCAAATATGCAGACGACACTGTCATTCTAGGCCTGATGCACAAGAATGATGAATCGCTCTACAGGAAAACCATTCAATATGTGACTGTGATTGGTTGGTGTGAGGAACACTACCTTCAATTAAATGTAAAGAAGACTAAAAAAGTAGTCTTTAATTTTAGGAGATCAAAATCTGTAATTAACCCAGTTGCTATCAAAAATGAAGATGTAGATATTGTAGAAAATTATAAATACTTAGGATGTATTATTGACAGGAATCTGAATTGGAAAGAACATGTGTTGAATCAATCCAAGAAAGCAAAAAAAAAGATTATATTACCTTTATTATCTAAGAAAGCTAAATATTGACAAAACCATAATTACCATGTTTTATAATTCAGTAATTTCCAGTGTCCTTAATTATTCACTGGAGTGCTGGTTTACAAATATATCTGATAAGTTAAAGAAACAGTTAAATAATACCAGGAAGAGAAGTTGTAGAATAACTAGTACTTCTCTTGCCACACACCAGGAAATCTGTGAAACCAAAACAATCGCCTTCATATCAAAGGTCACGAATGACACAACTCACCCCTATATTCAGAGTTCCGGTTTTTACCTTCAGGTAAACGCCTAGATACAATATTCTCCAGAACAACTCGTTTTAAAAAATCTCTCGTACCATACAGTATTAAACTTTTTAACTCAAAACCCTCTTAGATATTTAATGTTTTGAATTATGTGTTTTATCATTTTTACATGCTTATTTTTACATGCATAGTCAATATGTTATGTGTTATTTTTAATGTATGTGTATGTATTATGTTTTTATGTATTTATCTATTTACTTATCTATTTTTATGTATTGAATTGCAAGTCAACGACAAATTCCTGGAAATGAAGGCTAATAAATGTTATCTTATCTTATCTTATCTTATGTCATTGTCGGTTGACGTGAAACATTCATATAATGATCACAAAGAACCTGACCAGTATTTATTTGTATATGAGAACATAATTGCCGTAACACCTCTAATAACATCATAAACGAGATTACTTCACTCCCTGTTTTTTTGCATAGATAACTTATATTATACATTCGTAAAAGCTGCGCATGCGCGAATGAATAAACTGAATTGGTGAAAAACTTGGGGAAATAAAACTCACGTCCGAGATAAAAGTCTGTCCTTTGTCTTCTGGTGTTTAAGATTGTGCGGTGAATCACCAAGCAATACACCTGTGACAAAACGGCACCTTGCAATAACGGCTTCATAAACTGATCAAATTGTAGTCTCCCCAACAGCCGCCAGGTGCCGCCGTAAACCACAGGGCCAGTGAACATATGGGCTTGGGCATATTTCATCTATTATTCTAAAACCTTGTATATTAATTGATTGTGACCAGTTTTAGCAGTTCTTGAAAGCATTAAACCTTTCTATTATTCACGCATATTCCTCTATTTTGAGACGAATTCTCCACCGGTCGGGGGGGGGGGGGGGGGGTTAATTCATTACGTGTGACGTAGGGTAGACTGGGGCAAGACGCCCATAGGGGGTAAAAGGCCCACCCCTTGTATTTGTTCTGTGTTGTTTTATATCGTTTTGTAGTTCACGAAAGATTCACAAGCACCTCCTATATTAAAAGCTGAATTCAATTTCGCCATTAAAGGCCTATGGGGACGCTATTCAGCTCACGGCATTAAAACAAAGGTAAAAATAACTCGTGTACCTCATTTATTGAACAGTTGTAGTATAGGTAAGAAATTTAAAAAAAACAACACATCGCACATTTAATTAAGCTTGCATTGTCTGAAAGTATAACGTTACAAGCCTTGAACTATTCTGAGTAATGTGCCGTGTGCAACGAAACACAGTCACATGGTTCGGGGTAAAACACCCAGCGTACGTCGGGGGCAAAATTCCCAGTGGGGCGTTTTGCCCCCATCACATTACGCAAAGTGCTTATAATTAGATATGGACTTGCACCATATATAAAGCCCTACGATGGAGTTATTATGATATATTATAACGCCATTGCCCTGCAAGTAGGCCTATATATATAAAATCCAAATGTAAACCCTGTAAACATATTGTATATACACTTCGACTGACCAAGAATTTAAAATATTCAAGTAATCAATAGACCTACAAGGCTACATTATTATGCCTCCGTCAGGGGTTTAGGTCTTTGCAAAAAAAAAAAAAATAAAAAATAAAACAGATATTAATTAAGGTCAAGATCGAGCCATTGTTATAAAGATAACTACGTACAGTTTATAGAATAATCTTGTATTATGTTGTCAATGTTCCCTAGCCTACGTTCCAAGTCATTTACGGATAGGATCTGCAAGCCCACATATAGGCCTAGATCCTTTATAGTTTGAGTGTTTAAGTACCTTTGTTTAGATCGTGATTTAGTCATCGCTTAGATAATATTTGAAATCGAATACTAACAATGACCAGTGTGCCACTTGATTTTCATATTAAAATTCTAATTAACTTTAACTTTGCTTCAAACTGGATCACCCTTATTTAATAACCAAGCATGTCACTTTATTTTTAAAATGTTAGCATGAACTTTCGAGTTGACGCGGTCCAAATACACATTAATGTAGATGGTTCGTTCATATAAAAAAAAAGGGGGGGGGGGTTCGTATGGTGACGCCGCTTTGAAAAATGCCCTCTATTGCCTTTAGGGATGCCCGTCTTCAGGTCAAGAAAAGGGAAAGGGGGATTGGTGGTGTCCAGGCCACAACATTTACTCTGAAGCCATGAAAGATTGTGGTGGCCAAAGAAGGGGGCGGACCGTCGCGACCCCTGGAACCCTCCCCCGAATCTGCTTCTGCACATAATTTGAACATGTGCACATACACTGAGCATGCATAGCCACCAATTATTATATTATTCATAAACATTGTACAGCTTAATATATTAGTATAAAGGCCTACTCCTATTAAAAACACAAATCGCCTAATATATTGTTATTAGCATATATCATTATTATCAACCCATGCAGTTCTCACTATTATTTTCTTTTTAAAAGCCTATTTTAACATTTTGGTCAATAGGCCTATTTATTCCAGATTATTGGAAGCCAGATATCTCTTTGCACGGTGTAATAAAATGTTGATAAATTCCTGCCATGTCAAATTTTACAGCTACTCACAGCTAACTTATGAAGTAAAATGACATGTAATTCCCTTCGTATCCAGCATTTTATCATCAAACCCTCTTTTCCAGTATACCTGGCATATTGACGATTAATATAACAGTAGGCCTACGTATAACGTTTTATATATATATATATATATATATATATATATATATATATATATATATATATATTCATCTTCATGCTTTGGTTAAACTGTTATATGCCAGGGTTTAAACATAAGAGTCCTTTTGAGAACAAAACGGATTATAAATGAAGAAGCCTGAGGTCGGGGCAAAAAGCCCCCCCATGGGAGAATTGTTCTTTTCCTGTTTATTTAATTGTTTTCTTTGGTTTCTAAAAAAATTCAGTTATAATATATTTTTCACCATGGAAACTATTCTTTATGGAATAAGAAATAAGATTTAAAACTGACCCATGGGTCATGACGCTCAGCTGCCATGCATGACCTGTGACATCATGGACTGAGATTCACAACTTCCAGTCAAATTTTGAAGAACCAATTTGCCAATTTGTTGAAAATTTTCTATGACAACAGAAATATATATCACCTATGTCTGGTTAAAACACAGTGAATTGATGGTCTGAGGAAAAGGCATGATTGTTAAGCTATCAGGAACTATTCCAACAGCTTGCTTGAAACCTGTCAGTCTCATAAGGAACTTCACAAAGGGCAAATATAAGATCAAAATATATAGCAAAAATCAAGGAAATACATGCCAGAACTAGAATACGGGTAGTCGACAAGCGACTACGTGTATCCGCCTAAATCAGAGTGGAACTGGTGAAGTGAGGCATGGATTGAGTGGCAAGGGGAAATAGAGTGAAGTGTTGCATATTAGCATGGATGTCTGCAGCCCCATTGTGTATGTAGGTTGCGCCACCTACCACAAAATCCAGAAAGCTGTCCAAGTTGTATACATATGCAAAATTTAAGGCAGATTAGTCAAACCACTACATGTATATGAGTGATTTTTGCCCTTGGCAGACAAACAGATGGACGCTGTGCAAAAATGGCTGCAGGTGGTGCCACCAGTTTTGTGTATGATAAAGAGCTATGTGAGAACTATACACATGCAAAACTTTGGCCCAATCGGTCAAACGGTTCCCAAGATATGAGCTTGGATATCTGCTGCATAAATGTAGAATGTAGGTGGCGCCACCTGTCATAAAATCAAGAGAGCTGTCGGGGATGTATAAACCTGCAAAATTTTAGGCAGATATGTCAAACCACTGCAGAGATATGAGTGATTTTATCCCATGGCAGACAAATAGACGGGAGCTGTGCAAAAATGGCTGCAGGTGGCGCCACCAGTTTTGCGTATGATACAGTGCTATGTGAGATCTATACACATGCAAAATTTTGGCTCAATCGGTCAAACGGTTCCCGAGATATGAGCTTGGATGTCTGCAGCGTAAACGTTAATGTAGGTGGCGCCACCTGTCATAAAATCAAAAGGATGTATACGCATGCCGAATTTTAGGTGAATTAGTCAAACCACTGCAGAGATATGAGTGATTTTAACCCCAGGCAGATGAACAAATGGACACTGTGCAAACATGGTTGCAGGTGGCGCCACCTTTTGTTGTATAGGTTATAAAGCTATCCCAGGGCTATATTTGTATACGCATGCTGAATTTCAGGTGAATTAGTCAAACCACTGCGGAGATATGAGTGATTTTAACCCAAGGCATACAAACAGATGGACACTGTGCAAACATGGTTGCAGGTGGCGCCACCATTTTCTGTATGTTAAACAGCTCTCCAAGGGCTACATTTGTGCAAAAAAAAATTCCTGATCGGTCAAACGGTTCCCGAGATATGTTGGTTTATGTGTGGAAACAGACACACAAACTGACGCAGAGTGCAGAAGAAAGGTCAGAGGTCAAAACAAAATTGGGGTGCAGCAGTTCACATGTGAACTGAACATAATCCCGGGTTTCGTAAAATTCTGCCCAGCGGTTATGGAGGAGTTCTCCAGACACCTACGCGGTGGCAGCGGCGTGCAGCTGAAAACCTAGTATCCGCAAAACTCTGTTTTGGCGGATGCAATTATTGAGAAACAGGTGCTTCTGTATGAATTTTTATTCAATACAAGCCAACTGTATTGCACTTTTATAAATGATGGTAATATTTATTCAGAAATATTTGACCCAATCCTTTACAAGATTACATAAATATACATCCAACTGCATTCACTTTAACTGTTCTTGAGATAATATGATCAAAAGGAATTAAAAGATGGTTGCCTGGTGGCCATATTGGACTTTTGACAAGTCTGAAATCAGACAACAAACATTCTCTTAATCGGACCAAACATTAAAGAAAAATTACTGAAACTGCACTGAAGAAATAATTTCTAAGGTGGCTAACTGGCAGACATAATGGATTTCTGACAAGTATGACATTTGATATCTCACATTCTCCAATAAGGGACCAAACTTGGGGCAAATTATCCAGTAATGAATGCCCAAAATAATTCAAAAGGCATGTCCAGGCGCTCATATCAGATTTATAGATATGCAATTGTAAAAAGTGTAAGTCCAATATTTTTTATTATCACTCTGCTTTTCAATGGGGTCAGCAGGGTAGGTAAACTGCCAAACCTGAAAGAAAAGAAATGCAGAAAGCATGACTAAGGGTCTTGAAATAAAACAAAAAGCCATCCTAAATCAAGGTACACATCCACATATTATGAGAACAAACACTTGCTTTTATATGTGGTGATATATATTAAAATATTCAGATATCTAGGAAACTCCGGCCGGCCGGACGGACAGACGGAAGGACGACGGACAAAGACCCATCGCTATAGCCCAGCATGACTGAAAGTCAGCTGAGCTAAAAACTATATACAAAATGGCAACAAAGATTTTCCCTTAGGGTGGGCGTCTTGCCCCGGTCTACCCTACATGTATGTACTTTCTTTGAGAAATGACGCAAATTCCATAAATATTCATTGGCTTTCAATTGTACTGTCTACATGTCTCATGTGTTAACAATTGGTACTTTATTTCTCGATTTAATGTGTTTAGTAATTTAACAGATCGGTACACTGTGTAATAATCAGGGGTAAGGGAATTTAATTATAATTGTGCAACTCATTTTAGTGTTATAGCCAATTCAGAACATGTTTCTGTATATTCCATGATTGGTATTTTATTGTGTGATTCAGCGAGATGAAAATTTGAAAGATGGTCAAAATACTGCATTAAAAATTCATATTTTATGGGGTTTTTTTCCTCCCACACCAACCCCTTTCGGGTGCATGTACGCTCCCTGGAACTAGCTACACTTGCAGAAAGCGCCCCCCCCCCCCCCCCCCCCCTCCTTTCAAATATGCAAAAAGGCCCATTTACTGCAATTTTAACAGTTTTTCTGTGTTTTTTGTATTTTTTTGCAGGTTTTACAGTATTTTTAGAATGCAAGATTACAACAATAGAACCAGTTCCAAAGGTTCTGAAACGTGGATGTACTACAGGACATAAATAGTAATCGTATGAACCGTCTAATGAAATCTAGGGAAATCCTGATAATAGTAAGTGTGGAAACCTTAAATAAGCACACAGCGGTCCATATTAGGTCACCGTGGACTCATTTGCATAAATTTTACAGAATTTTATGTATACGCTAAACAAATACCACTAGACTCAGTGCACTACGAGCACTCTTCAATTTGGTCTACACAGAGAACACTGACAACCACGGACTCCTCATTCTTTCACATACTTTATTCTGGTTTTACAGGTATGTTGTATTATCAAATGCATAAATATCTTTCCTCTATAATCAAGGATTTGAAATATAAAAATGTATACGTTCTTTAAAAAAACCTGTAAAATAATATCGAGGTCAGCTTCATCTCCACGGAGGTCTCCACTTGCGTTTTCACTGCAGGGTATCGTGACTGTCTCGTGTGTGTGGGGGGGGGGGGGGCTGATAGGGTTTGCGTGGGAGGGGTGTACCCCATCTGCGGTGTAGGATTTATTATCAATCAAAACTTTAGCAATTTCAAAGCAGTTTCAGCAATACTGAAACAATAAAATAACAGGAAATAGGCCTAAAGTATCGCTTCACAAACCAACAAAAAGTAAAAATGATTTCCTTAAAATTCTAATCTTAATGATTTTTTTTATTTGAGCGTTTAATGACCACAGTCTTGTAGATCATATCGTATTATCTGTCATTTTGCTATTTTATTAATCTCAGAAACAGGTACTGCATTTCATTGATATTTGAGGAAATTTGCCAAACTGTGACGCATTTTTCTTATTAATTTGTTCTTTTTACTGATTATATAAATAACTATATTTGATTATACAATTACACTCATTTAGGCCTAATTAGCAAAAAATGCTAACTGCCCCAATGATAATTCCCGCTACTGGTGACAGTTCTACAAAACTCAATCTTCCCTGTAGGCCTATGCATGGCTTTAAGGATATATATATATATATATATATATATATATATATATATATATATATATATATATGGTCCATATAGTTGTGTGTGTGAGGGGGGGGGGGGCTTACTAACAGTGGAGACATTTTATCTTCAAGGATGAGAGGGATGACTCGCAAACGTGGGAGGGTAGGGCCTAATCAAAATTGGGACAACTTTTGTACCCAGTTTCAAAATATATTACAGTTAAGTATAAGGTTTAAAAAATAAAGCAGTATGCAGGGGCGGATCCAGGATTTAGGGAAAAGGGGGTCCAGGCCGCAAAATTACGTCTAAAACCCCTTAAAAAAGGTTGCTTCGGGTGAAAAAGGGGGGGGGGGTCCGGACCCCCTGGACCCCCCCGGATCCGCTTCTGGTATGTGTTTATTCCAAACCAGGTTTAGATATAGCCTATATGAGACATCACAGCAAACTCAGCATTTTTTTAAAGGAACCAAAGTCTATTATTCTAATTATTTCATTTCTAATATGTAAATATTATTCTCTGAATATCAGGGAGATTATTACATTGACCACCCCCTTGGTAGAAAGCGTGGATGATATAATAATAATACCCCCATCCCCTCCTGTATTGACGCCTAAGGGTAATTAAATAAGCATTTATCAGAATACAGCACTGCTAATCAATTAGAGCCGATATTGCAAATGGCCGAATTGTCCAAGTACGACTAGCTGGTGATACGTTGCACCAGTTTGCTCACTGGGTGTACATGAACAGACATTCAATCGAGACGCGAGTTTTACCAGTTTGAGGTTTGTATTCATTCAGTTTATCCCTTAGCATATCGGTAACGTTAACGAGTGCATGATAGTATTGCTCTAGGCTGAAACAAAAGGGTAAAGAGGTCTTGAATTTGTTGATGCTATTGAAGGTGTCACGGTTGTTATGTTCTCATATACAAATCGATACCGAACGGAGGCTGCGTGCGTGACATCTCCGAACTCTTCTTCATAGAAGTCGCTATATATGTACCTAAAATGTAACATAAGGCTATGTCTACATTTTAACAACTTATGCAAACATCCCGCGGATCGATTATCTAGTTGTGTAGACATGGTTTGCTCACCTTTGCGTTAAATATACAGAGCCACAACTGGGTCGTGTGTGTGTGGTTGTGAGGACTGGGGGGGGGGGGGGGGGGGGGTGCATTTTAAATAGCTGCGGTTAAAATGGTTCACACGTTTACATATATAAAAATATTATAGGCCTTTAATTATGTGTGTGTACATTTGTGTGTATTTTTTATGAGATAGTCGAGATGAAAAATGAAAGAAACCCTTGCATCAGGATAGAATTTCAATATTCTTATAGTGTTAATACACATAACAATAAAAATAGCATGAATGAAAATTGAGAATAGATGAAAAAAGTCTATTATTACTATCAACTCAATAATCATTAGTTTAGGATTCATGATTCCCATCTCCAGTTTCTAAATTACCTCGATCATGACACATTCAGAAAAAAATTCAAGAGCTGCGAGAGCTACCGCTGTCAGACCGATATATATATGACGGACGGAGAGACAATCTCTCCTAGTAAAACCAGCCTCGTTATTAATAACTGCTGTGTGTAAATTTTACTCGTAAATCAAAGAGAATATAATATTTATTATTTTTCCCAACAGAATAAAGTCACTTGTCGTCTTACCTCGGGGGGAGAATTTACATGCAAGCAGATGAATGTGAAGTACTGTGAGAAATGGTTTGCACATCTAAGGCCACTAGGGCCCGAGTAGAGAATCCGGTCTTCATTTCCAAGATGGATCTAAACTGATCTAAACTAATCATATTAGTAGTAATCAGCATAAGCCATGGCATGCCTGATGATATGACATCGACATGCCTCTTACTTGTCCATTACATGAATCCTAAACATCATTACATCCGTCCGTATACACCCATAACCTCGTCCATGCAGACCGGATTCTATACTCGCTCCGAAACAAGACTTGTTTAGAACGCTGTACCTTGTCTTCAGTTAAACGAAAATCGACGTTTTGGTGGCAGATTTCCGTTAGCTTGAATGTTGACTGTCCAACCATCTTGCTCGACAAAAGACAGGTGTCGCTCAGTGCCGGATTAGGGTGCTTTTCCATGGTCTCGTTTTCCAAGCGTGTGGCGCGCGGCGAAAATCCAACCAGTTAATTAGGCATGTTCTATTTCCTTGTATGCGATTGCCGCGCGGCAAACGCATGCACGCGTCAGTTTTGGAAACCAGCAGTGCTTGAATTCTGCGTTTGCCGCGCGGCAAATGCATGGGAATTCCGCCTTCAAACGGCGTCACGTGGGGTTTCCCCGTACCAAAACCTCTAGTTCCAAAAGTAGCATTCGCTACGGGCCTCATGTTATAAGGGTACCCACACTTTAAAAGTTTAGGAAAACAGGTTAAAGAATTTCTTTTTAGGCCTAAGCTTTCATCATTTCAGAGATACCTTACCCTGAACAGACTGTAAAGAGGACATTAATATAACCTTATCAAATATATCCCGAATATCGAAAAGGTTTTAGTGAATAACTTGTTCAGTTTCTCAAACGCTTTAGATTGGCATCAAGTATGACTTTGTATATAGTTGTACCTTTGGGTAAAGGTAAAACAAATTCAAGCCAAACACAGGACAAACAGGAAAACGGGGGGAAAGTGGCAGTGACTTCCCCAAATAAATCAAACACTTCACCTAAATCTTTACATACTCCAAGACTTGAATTATATAACATACCTTATCTTCTTTACACCATGGTAATGAGCAATCCGATTTAAGATGATTTTAAATTTAATTTTGGACCTGATGTTTGGTACTTATATAAATGTGATCTAAAAAATGTACATTTCAGTGATACTGCGTCAGTGTCAGTAATAGTCTGCGTCCAGATTTTTCAAAATATCGTTCTAATTTAACTGCTATATCCGCATGTCCCATGAAACTTTGAGGCTCTTGGCCCGTGTGTGATAATGTCAGTGTGTAAAACACACTGAAGCGAAGATGCGAATATGTTCATACTTTAAACCCTTTAAGCCCAGGGGCGGACTCGGGGTGGAAAACAGAAATAGGAACTGTTAGAGAAAGCGGCCAAGATTTATTACAATCGGGCCCAACCTCAGCAAAGGGTCAAGATCTACATTGAAGAAGATGATAATCCCCTGCAATTGCAGGCCTTGACTGACATTGACCTTGATTGCTGGGGCAACCCCTGTATACAAACATAGCCGACAGCATGGACCAGGACGTCACCCCTGAACGACGCCCATTTACCAAACACGTGCACGTGTAAACCGGGTGGCACGGGTTATTGTTTGTATACATTTACACCGCCACGTCACCGATATGGCGCCGCGATGTATTTCCCCGTCTTAGCTCGCCGGCAGGAAGTTCAGGAAAACTTTACGGTACCCCTGGCGTTGGCATCGTCCGTAGACACACCATGCAGGTTTTTTTGCCAAGTATTATACAGACTCGTCATCCACAGACCATATTATACAGACTTCCTTACAGGGTTGGGCGGGTACTACCAAGGCGGATAAACCCGGGCGAGTAATACCCCTTATTACCCGGGCGGGCAATAAGCCTTAAAACCCACATGCGGGTTTTAATGGGCAATATGATTTGGGCTTTTCTAGAAGCATTCTTTTCAATCTCAGAATCGCTGCATAAAATGCATATAATCAAATAAAGAGGGAAAACTACAGTGATTGTCCATGAAATAAGTTTAAAACCAATAGATGAGCAACATCACAGATATTAATGAAGAACCACACAAGCAAGAAATTGTGTCATGCACCAGTGCTATTATGATACATCATGCATCATGTTCAAACTGTTTTATACAAACTGCTACCAGTCCAATTCAGAATGTCCACAAAAGGCATGATAGCAGCTCACAAGCTTTGCAGCACGTTGTACTCTATTTTGTTGCGAATCTTGTTTTGTATGTAGCCAGCGTTAGAGAATACACGTTCTACAGCAGCAGAACTGGCTGGCATACAGCGAGGATTGGATGCATATGACACTAGCATTGAGGTGTCACTGTTGACCTGAGTGGTATCCTATTCATGCACTGCCAATCAGTTGACACTTGGCAGCCAGTAACCATCTTGTGTAAACCAGTTTTTGTACACACCCAATAAGAAATCCATCAACTTTCAATCTTTCATTGATACAAAGGAAATTATTTCAAAATCATTAAATAATACAAATGATAGATTCAGATAGAAATATGATTGAAATAATGGGAGTTACAAAGTACGGTAGGTTTATACTACATCTTAAGGATTCCTGATTTTTTTAATTATCATTATAACTGTTATATGTCACCAATATCAATTATTATAAGATATTGTTTATATTATATATAAATATATTTATATAGTTATATATATTTTAAAGTAAAGAAGCATGCTTATCACAGTATTTCCCAAGCTGGTACAAGAAATTTTGAGTTCAGTCAGTTGCCATTTGAGACTATATTGCCCGTAAAACCCATTAAACCCGGGTTTTCCCGGGTTTACCCAGTAAAACCCACTGGGCTAGGTTTTATACTTAAAACCCGGGTTTTGCCCAACCTTGCTTCCATATTATACATACGTATATATATATATATATATATATATATATATATATACATACATACATACATATATATATATATATATATATATATATATATATATATATATACATGGATTTTAACCTCCCTATATACTTTTCGGGACCAAAGGTCAAAGGTCAAGCCTACAGGCCTTCGTTGTTCTTGAACAGCTTCAAGTCAGGTAAAAGTTTTTTTGTTAGGCCCATTTGTCCATTGCTAATGAAGACATTTCAAATTGATCTTAATACACTGGTGTACAATGACCACATGTAGCACAACTATTAAAATTTATCATATTTTAATTTCTGGGCCAGTAATTTGACAAAATTTACACACATCCCAACCCAGCACGGGTTTAAGTTTTTCTGAGCGCCCCTTCACCCCAGTGATCTTCTGTGTTGAGGATGAATCAGCCAACTGGGATCAATATTTATTTCATACCATCGGCCCACAGGCATCAAAACATTGACTAGCGGCAGCCTGCCACCACAACTTCTATTTTCAATTAATTGGAATTGGCAGCCTGCCGCGCAAACGTCGATTGTTTTTAATTAACTGAAGTCGTCAAGGCGGCAGTACAAGCTACAACGTTCGGATCAATTCTAGTATAATTAGATGTGTACGCCATTTATAACAGTCCTTTTTCAATTTCATCTGCTTGTTGAAATTTCGTTTTCCCGAAACAAGATAAAAGTAACGTTATCCTGTTAGGAAAAATATTAAATATTACATTCATGGCTGACATACATATATTCATGTAGCTGTCATCAATAACGAGGCTCTCGGTCCGTCATGGCGACTTATATTGACAGCGGATACTCTGGTAACCGAAACTGCTTCAAACTTCAGTTCTCGCTGCAGGGTAACCACCAGAAATGTTGGGTTATAACCTTTTTTTCATCACTAACAAATGGTTCAGTTTGCTTAAACGAAAGATACCTGTTGATTTAGGTAACATGGTCGAAGTCGCAGGACCCACTTCCTGAAATGTTATGGATGCATTTTCAGCTTAATTTTTCATCCCCCATCTTCCATCTTTCAAGCATGACTCACTATTTATTTTCTTAAACAATTGGGGATGCTGACCTTTACCACAATGACTTCAATGTTCCTTCAGGTACAATATTTGCGAAAAAAATAAATTGAGAGCTCAGAGATTGTATCAAATCTTTGTCATACCACGGTCAATTGTAGATTATAAATTGACTCAAAACATTAAAACTTTGTAAAAGATTAATATTTTGTATTTAGACCTTATATTTGTTGGTGTTTCTGTTTTACAGAAGAGAAAAAACATGTCTGAGGACGCTACTTCTATTGACACAGACGGATTTCAACTGAAGCAGGAGGATGATGAAACGGTTCAAGGTGGAGTTGAACAGACTGATGCTCCAGCGAATATCTACGAGCTACAAACCTTTATAAAAACTGAACCAGCGGAACTTGGCGAAAATCCAAAATGTGAGCCACGAGAGCTGGTGACATTAAAAATAGAAAGTTCGACATCTGACGGAGAGGAAAAAGATTTCAAGCATCATCAGACAGATCCAGAGGTTATTGATAGGTCCAGAACTTACACATGTTATATTTGTGATAAATATTTCACCGAGTTTGAAGAATTAACAAAACATGTACAGGCACATCATGCGGAGGATCCATTTGGATGTCAAGTCTGCTGGAAAACTTTTAGTGATGTTAATTCTCTTAGAAGACATACAAAAACACATACTGGTAAGCAACCACGCAAAAGTGACACTAGTGGCAGATGCTTGAAGAAGAAAACCAAGGATAAATTATTTCTTACAAAGTCGTCGTTAGAGAATCAAAATGTCTGTGATATATGTGGGAAAAGCTTTACCAGAAAGTATTCACTGGTAAAACACAAAACACTACACCTTTTAAAAACTTCATATGAGTGTGACATATGTGGAGCAATTTTAACCACATCTGGCTTTCTTGAAAGACACATGAAAATACACTCAAAAGATCCAGTAAAACACAAGTGTGTATATTGTGGAAAAAAATTTTCCCAAAGTGGTGCCTTGAAAATACACAAGAGGATCCATACTGGCGAGAGACCATATAAATGTGATGTTTGTGATAAGCGTTTTTGCGATGGTGGGATGCTCAAGCGACATATGAGGATACACACCGGTGAGAGACCATACCAGTGCGATACTTGTGGCAAATGTTTTACTCAAAGAGAGGGCCTTAACAGTCACTCGTCAAGACACAGTGGAGAGAAACCACACAAGTGCGATGTCTGTGGCAAATGCTTTGCCCGGAAAGAGATCCTTACAGCCCATTTAAGGATACACACTGGGGAAACACCCTTTAAATGTGAAATATGTGGTAAGCAGTTTGTGAGTTCAGGTTCCTACTACAAACACAAAAGGACTCATTCGGAAGCGAAACCGTATAAGTGTAACGTCTGTGGTAAATGTTTCAAAATCAGCAGCATCTTAACTAAACATAAAAGGATACACACTGCAGATAAACCACACACGTGTGATTTTTGTGGCAAAGGATTTACTAATAAATACAAAGCTGACGAACACAGGAGAACGCACACTGGAGAAAAACCGTATACATGTGATATCTGTGGTAAAAGCTTTACAATTAATGAATCACTAAAAAGACATAAAATGACACATACTGGCAAACTTCCACATGTATGTCTGACTTGCGGCAAAGGTTTTACCCGAAGAAACGACCTCTTACGTCACAATAGGACTCACACTTTAGAGAAACCATTTACCTGTGATATATGTGGTAAAGGTTTTAGTGTTCGTAGTGGCCTCAATAACCACGTCGCTGTACACACCGGAGAGAAACCTTATATATGTGACATATGTGGAAAAAGATATGGGCGAAGTAATGCTCTCAAAGAACACATGAAAGTTCACACGTAGTTCTAAAGAATGACGTGTTAGGCTGCCTTTTTATGAACGCTTTATTCTGCCTTTTCTCGGCGTTGGCGCAGAAGCGGTTCCCGGGTGTGTGTGTGTGGGGGGGGGGGAGGGTCCGGACCCCCCCCCCTCCCCCTTCACCCCCCTTTTCCAGCCGCCGCAACCTTTTTCAAGGGTTACAGGCCATTGATTGTGGCCTGGACCCCTCCCCCCCACCCTTTTTAAGGCTTTGTCATTAGTCCTCCATGGTTGGACCCCCCCCCCCCCCCTTCCCTTAATCCTTGATCCGCCCCTGTGGCGTAAGCTGGCGAGGATAAATGTAGAGAAGAATTGTAATGCGGTCAACAGAAATCCTACATGCGCCAATATCCGCCGCGTGGTGTACAACCCGTTCACTGCGCACTGGGGTGATTCTGACCTTTAACGCAACGCGATCGCACATGATGTCAGCATGGTTCCCAGCTTGCCTAGCGCTACGCCCCGTGAGCTTAGCGAAAGGCAGGCTGGGAACCATGCTAACATGATGTCAACAACAGTCATATCGTTCGTTTTAAGGTTCTTCTCAAGTGTTCGCTCATGGAAAGGCAGCCTTATAGTTTATCTAAATTGTAACATATCTCACAACAATGCGTGAACGAAATTATTTTTTTTTTATTCTTTCATGACCCGTACATGTAGAAATATGTGAACTTTTTGTAATAAACATTTAGCTATAAATGTATATTCAATATGGACTGCCGTAGCAGTCCAGCCCAGGCTGTGCGACAAATAGCCCACACGTCGATTTGGACTCCGATTTAGAGTTTTATGGAAACATTTCCGGGAAATAAACATGTTCAAAACGTCAATCCCATCGTCCTTAGTGTGTGTATATGGGTCGATGAGACGGACCTGCCTTCCCTCGCGTCACACGCTTTTATGAATTGCATGAATTGCAACATACTTTTGTTGTGATCTTTGCTGTTTGGTACGGTCAAATATTATAGGATTGCTCAGGTGATGTCAACATTATATGAAGGCACCCAGCTTTTCCATTGGCCTGTGTTAGTTTGCGTTCCAGGGACGTCAGTAAAGGGGGCGGGCTACAGGGAATGAGCAATGTAATCGATTTTCAGAGGATAAAATCTATATTGAATATAAATGATTTAAACAGACATGACAGGCTTTGTTTCGATGTCCACGCTTTTTTTTAGCTCTGCTGACTGAAAGTCATCTGAGCTACAGCGATCACTCTTTGTCGTCCGTCGGTCCGTTAACAAGGCACAAATTATAACCCTTAGACCTTGAAACTTCTCACTGTACATCCAGCGAGGTCCATGAAAAAATATTTTTGGAAAATCAATTTTTTTTTTCTCTGTTACCCATATCCTCGGAGCGATTGCCCCCCCCCCCCCCCCCCAATAATTAAAAAAAATTATACAAAAACTCTAGTATCTGTTTCACTAATGCATTGATCACCATGATTCTTTGCGTGCATATTGATCATGGAGTATTTCATCAGTTTCTGCAGAGGTGGCGCCACCTGTATTTTCCCCGAATTTTTACGCATGTTTTTCCTCTATTTTTGAGTTCTTCAAATTAAGTAGTCGTCCGTTAATAGGGCACAAATCGTAACCGTTTGACCTATAATATTCTAACTATACATCCAGGAAGGTCCATGGAAAATCTCTTTGGACACCTGAAATTAGATCTATGTTACCCATATCCTTTGAGCTATCGGGCTCGTAAATAACCCCCCCCCCAAATAATTAACATGGGCTACAGGTAATGGTTTATACACCAGGTATAATGTTTCAATGTTGGACCAATACTTTTCAAGTACATGCATGTGTAACATTTATATGAACAATGCTGGTACTACACATTTTGTACAAAAACCAATTACAAAAACATAACAGCTGTAATACTGGCATGGGTGCACACAACACAAACATAATTGTAGGTGGCGCCATCAGTCTTGTATACGACGAAGCTATCCAAGATGTATACATATGCCCTATTTCAGGCTGATATATATCAAACCCCTCCTTAGATATAAGCAGGGGAAACACTTTGCAAAATTTATGGTAGGTGGCGCCACCAGTCTTGTGAACGAAAAAGCCATCAAAGATGCATAGACAGGTCAACATTTCAGGCCAATATATCAAACTTCTCTTGGGTTAGGTACACTCGGCTGACCAGGCTAAGGCGAGGAAGGCAGTTGCCCCGAGTGAACTGGAACGAATTGCTATCAGCAGCAACTGCATTGAGTGAACTCTTGTCCAGCACCTGACTCTACTGAGTAAACTTTTGACCTGCATCTGGCTGCACGGAGTGAAATCCTGGCCGTGCATAATCTGATACAGTTGGCAATCTGCCAAAGCTATAAATGGATCCAGACTGACCTTTGGCCTGTTGCCAAATCTGAAATAGTTGGCATTCCCCCAAGCTATTTAATGATACAGGCACAATCTTGGCCTGTTGGTAAATTTGTTTACACATAGTGAAAGACTCTGGCTACATTACTTTTTTCCAAGCTGACATATTCATCAGATTTTAGAATAATAAAGTATGTAGTCCTTTCATCTTTAAAGGTCCAATATTTCTGCCAAAATTCATTTTAATTAACTGGAACAAAGGCCTCCTAAGAATCATTTTTGTGCTAGGTTACCAAAGTTGAAACAACATTTTTGCAGAAGAAGACTATTGCAGCCTTCAGTTTGAAATAGGTGTATTAATAGCCACAAGACCAACTTTCTACGACTCTACGAACAAAATGAATGATTCCAATCTATTCTTATATATTGGAAAAAAAACACTACCCTATGATAATTCTTGTGAAAAATTAAACGATTCAGCTTGACAAATTAATCATAAAACATTTTTAAATTGAAGGAGGCTAAAGTTATGAGATTTCGCCCATAAAATCAGGTCTATGTATAAACCACATAAACTGCAATATCAAATATGAGCCACGTAACCAACATTTGCAAAAAACTTTATGATGGCTCCTGTCGTTTCTGAGATTATGTTAGTATGCTCACTTGGCCAAATGACTAATTCCGAATTCCTGTAACTCGGCCAAAATTCTTCAAACCGATACCATTTGAACAAACTTCAGAGAGCTAGTCTCTGGGATCATTTCTGTGAAATATTAAACAATTTGGCTAAATGATTTCAGAGACGATTTTCAATTTCTTTAGCTAGCTGTGAAATATTAAACAATTTGGCTGAATGATTTCAGAGAAGATTTTCAATTTTTATAGCTAGCTGTGATACATTAAACAATTTGGCTGTATGATTTCAGAGAAGATTTTCATTTTTTGTTTAGCTTTTTCCCCGTATAATGTAAGTTAATGCAGGTCGTGCCACAAAAAGTCCAATCCCACAGCATTTGATATGTGACAGAGTATTGCATAAAATTTGGGGATTATAGCTCCCAGTATTCCAGAGAAATTATGGGTTAATGTACTGATGACCGATGACCCTTGTACAAAAAATGGTTGAAGCAGGTGGCGCCATCAATACCTCAATTTCAAATATGAGCCATGTGACCAACATTTGCATAAAATTTGGTGATGATAGCTCTGATATTGTAATTTTAGTATCCTTTTTTGGCCAAATGACTAAGTTCAGCTTCCTGTAACTGGACAAATACAGATGACGCCACCAGTCTGCAATTACTGATGAAACATTCCATGATCACTATGCATGCAAAAAATTATAATGATCAGGGCATTAGTTATTCAGATACGGGAGCTTTTGTATCAATTTTTTAATTATTCGGGGGGGGGGGGGGTAATTATGAGCCCCATAGCTCGGAGGATTTGGGCAACAGAGACGTAATTTCAGGTTTTAAAGGATTTTTTCATAGACCTCCCTGGATGTCAAGTTAGAAGATTCCAAGTCCAGCGGTTACGATTTGTGCCTGGTTAACGGACTTACAGACGATGATGACGTACAATGAGTGAACGCTATAGCTCTGAGGAGCTAAGCTTATAAACAAACAATTATCACCAATAAGGTGGGGGAGGGGGTTGTCTTGCACTCCTACAGAACCGAAAATAAAGTTGTCACAAATTAATCTGACCTCCGAAAATCGAGCTTAAAGATGGAGTGACCTCCGTGCAGAAAAGGTATACCCTGTGAGGTAGCGATTCGGAATAAAGGGACAAAAAGGAACGATGTGAATTTCAAAGTTAAATTTATCATAATGGAAATGGATTTACACCATGACTTGATAGTTAATTTCGCTTCAAATTTACCATCTTTTTGCAGATTTTCAATAAAAGCTCACGGTGACACCTGCAATTACCGATTTTTTTCTATGTGAGAGACTGGCGTCGCCGCCCAAATTTGAAGATAATTATATATATATATATATATATATATATATATATATATATATATATATATACAGTAGAACGCCTGTATTACGGTCACCATCGGGACTGGATGAAAGTGGCCTTAATGTAGGAGTGGCCGTAATACAAGACTTTACCAGGATAGGGGGGTTAAAATTTAACACGAAACCAAGTTCAAATCTTAATTACAATCAACAAGAAAAACGTTTATACAGAGTATTAGTATAATTACTGTTATTGATAAAAAAAAATAAAATATTTACAATCACGTTAACCCTTTTTATAACAATTTCCAACAATATATACAAATAAAGTGTTTGTTATTAAATTAAAAAACATATTGTATATCAATAATATTTGTACAAATGTTGAGAAGTTCTTTGTATCCATAAAGCCTACTTATAGCACGGAAGTATTTGCAGAAACATGTGAACATTCACAAAATACACTCTTTACATCTGGTTAAAGAAAGCAGTTATGGAAGACTGTTTGTTACACAGTTTCGAGTCCACAATTTCATATTGATAGGCAAAGTCCAAATTCTTGGTAGCCATAATGGTCAATGTGAATGGGACAGAGTATGCGTAACATTTTTAAACATGTAACATTGTTTATTTTGCATTCATAATAATTCGTGTATGATTAAACTCTGCGATGTTTTCGTTGTTTCCCTGTTTTCGTTTGATGTACGTGCTCACAAGGACATTAAAGAAAGTTTAAAAGAACATCAGTTTGCCTACAATTTTTCTGATGACATAATCATCGGGTCCCGCTGGTTGTCATTGGTTAATTAAATGACAAACACCCAGATTAAGATCCGGCTCGCGAGACTGATACCCAAACATACACGCAGGTGGGAACACATGCCTTACTATTGTGCATACTAATGAGGCTAGCTACGTGCCAAACAACTCAGTCGTGGTCGAGTGGTTACCTGTCCCTGACCGTAATTGAGGCGTTTCACGGCCTGCGGGACCGAGAGACCTGGCTGTAATACGGAATAGAGGAGTGACCGTAATTGACCACAAAATGATTATGAAATATAACGGTCGAAAATTCGGGACCGGCAAATCTGACCGTTATAGACGTATTGACCGTTATTGAGGCGTGGCCGTTTGCAGGCGTTCTACTGTATATATATATATATATATATATATATATATATATATATATATTATATATATATATGTATATATATATATATATATATATATATATTATATATATATATGTATATATATATATATATATATAGAGAGAGAGAGAGAGAGAGAGAGAGAGAGATTATCTACAGTCATTGTCATCAGCAAAGCCACTCGTCTGATCATTATAAGCATAAAAAATTATAAAATGGGAGAGACAGACAGAGAGAGAGACGATGAGACAATCAATATCTTAAAATATTTTATTGTAGCAGCGCAGTACCACAATTTTTCCATGGTCAAGATGACATATTCAGCCAAGTTCAACAAATACAAAGATACCTACAAAGGATACATGCAACAGAGCTTCAGGTATCTAATATATATATATATATATATATATATATATATATATATATATATATATATATATATATATATACAGATATATATTAATATGTACATAAGCCACACACACAAAGATTTTACACTGTAGTCTGCCAGGGAATCTAAATTGACTGATAGGCACATATATTATAATTGAACAATTGGGCTGAGCAGTTTCGGATAAGATTTTTACAGTTTTTTTCGCTTTTTCCCTATAAAATCTAGGTAATGAAGATAGAAAAAAAGCAAAATCCGTTAGAGTTTTTTAGAAAACCATTTTTTTTTTGCATAAAATTTGGTAATGCTAGCTCCTGCCGTTTTTGGATAGTATGGGTTAACGTACAGACGACGGACGCCGGCACACCATCGCATAAGCTCACAAGTTCGCTCAAACTGAATGACTGCCGTGTTTGTTACTTGCATGATTAAATGCCAAATATTTCAGTAATTTGTATTTCTTTTATACTGAGATTTAAATGAAACTGTAAGCAGTACGTCAGACTCAGTGACAACATGTCTCAATCAGGATCCTAATTTAACTCTCATCTGATCATTCGGGATTCTACGAGATATGCGTGCGCATGCGCGGAGGTCAATGAGCGTTCGCCTTCGTGGAGTAAAGTAGTATAATCACCGTGCAACAGCTTTTTCGACAAAAATTGGACTTTATAACACTCTGCCTACGCGGTTTTGGTGTACAACTGGTTCCAACACACATTTGGAAGTGCCGGTGTGGCATCTACAACTGTGCAAAAGCACAGGATGGGGAACAGTGCCGCTGATTTAGTTGGCCAGATTCTGCAGCAAGCGCAAGTGGGCGCTGCTGCTGGGGCGTCAGCAAAGGAAGCTGGTCCCAAGTCTCCTGTCGCTGGTACAAGCACCCAGCTTGCCAAAGACATAAAGACTAATGGCAAACGCGTTTCCAATGGGAAATCGCACAACAGCGCCGTCCACAAGGAAAGTGGCGGCTCGGGTCAAAAAGGCCAAGGGTCAATGCAAGGGTCACCACAAAATGGCGGCCATAATAAACACGCAGACACGCAAGCAAAATCTGGGTCACAGGAGTTTCGCCAGAGATCCGATACCGAGGCAGCGGCTGGGTCACGTGACAAACGAGATCACGACCTCGGGCGGAAGAGGTCACATGACAACCAAGATGGCCGCGCCCATGGCACTGACAGCTGTCAAACAACCCGCGTGTCTGACGGACGGAACTCGTCAAAATCCGGCTCTCGCACTGACAAGGAGCACGGAAGACATAACAAGAGGCACAGCTCACGTGAGTACGACGAGGTTAAAAGGATCTGAGGTCAGTTAAAGAACAAATGGGCAAAATTAATGAACTGTTGTCTACGTTCGCACCAGTGGTGACAGAATTGAAACAGGCCTACGATGCACGTAATGATCCTGATGAGGTCGAGTCACAAGATGAGATGGAAATCCACTCGGACCATGAAGAAGGAATTCTGTCAGATGATGAACCTCAGGATAAAAGACAAAAAGATCCGTAACCATGATGCCACTAATGAGTCTGACAACATCCCCGTACCTGGTGAGGACACAAACCTTCAGTGTCTCAATGACATTTTCGCCGCAGTTAGCAATGAGGAAATTCGGGGACCAGAAATTCATGACAAGGTGGCAAAAATCATGAATACTGTGCTACACACCGGTATGCCTAAAAAGCTTCTAGAAGACAAGGCCAAGGCTTACCATACGCCAAAGAACTGTGAATTTATGACACAGATCAAATGCAATCACAAACTCTGGGAAACGTTGCGACCAGCGACAAAACATAATGACAAGGTCCTGCAAGGGTGGCAAGTGAACATGTTTCATGCAATTACACCTTTCCTTCAACTAGCAGACACATGTGCCAAGCATATTGAAGGGGAAGGAGACATGCCTAGCCCAGTAGAGCTGCTTTCAAATGTGAGTGATGGTATTACCATCATGGCAGGAGTAGCACATGAAATATCCATGCACAGGAGAGAGCTTATTAAACCAGATCTCAATGACAGATTTAAGTCACTTGCTTCTCCCCTTAACCCAGTGACACAGCTACTGTTTGGGGACCAACTTGAACAGAATGTTAAGGACATAGAAGAAGCTGCGAAACTCACAAACAAAACCCAGAAAAAGAGAGAGGCTAAAAACTATGGCTACAAGTCCAAGAGCAGCTACAGCTTTGGCAACAAGGGACACAGCCCTTTTTTAGGGACCAAGAAGCACAATTTCAAGTCAAACCAGGCTCCTGTCAAGAAAGGGAAAAAATGGCCATGGAAAATGCCTCACAAGAAGGATCATTACTAAAAGATCATGTAAGTCAATGTCACTTCAATGCAGGAAACATTAAGAACGACATGCATGACTGGCAGAAGCTGACATCAGATCCAGTTATATTGTCATATGTGTCAGGTGCGCCATTAGATTTCACACAAACCCCAGTTCAAAAATCGGAACCAAAAATTTTGAACTTCAGTGATTCTGAAAAGAAAATTGTTGATTCTGAGGTTAAAAAACTTTTAAGCAAAGGGGTTATTACCACATCCCTTGATAAGCCTGGGCAGTTTGTCTCACCTGTGTTTTTAAGACCTAAAAAAGATGGAACACACAGGATGATACTAAATTTGAAAAGGTTGAACAAATACATTGCTTACCACCATTTTAAGATGGATACTATGCAAACATGTGTAAACCTAATGACAAATAACTGCTATATGGCATCACTGGATCTGAAAAACGCGTATTACTCTGTCCCAATAGCATCAGATTTTCAAAAATACTTAAAATTTAGATGGCAGGGAAAACTTTACAAATATGTGGTTTTACCTAATGGACTTGCCCCAGCACCCAGAATTTTCACCAAATTACTTAAACCAGTTCTTGCTTCTTTGAGATTGAAAGGACATATATCCAGCATATATCTAGATGACCTGTACCTCCAGTCTGACACATTTGAATCATGTGAGCAGAATATACTTGACACAGTTGAGCTGTTGACAAGTTTGGGTTTCTTGGTTCATGACATTAGGTCAACACTGAAACCAGTTCAGGAAATAGAACATTTAGGATTTATTCTAAATTCATGTTCAATGACTGTGTCTTTGACATCAGAAAAACAAAAATGTTTTTTTTAGAAATGTTGAAAATCAGAATGGCTCAGCCAAAATGTACAATACGACAAGGAGCCCAATTAATTGGGTCTCTCATATCAGCACTGCCAGGAATTCAGCTTGGTGAGCTGCATTACAGGTCCCTAGAACTGAACAAAATACAAGCACTTATACAAAATAAAGGAAATTTTGACAGGCCAATGGTATTTTGTAAAGAAGCCATGCAAGACCTAAATTGTCGGATAGAAAACATTAATTCTCCCAAATACATACAGGTAGAAAAACCACATGTTGTGCTTCAGACTGATGCCTCAAAAGAGGGGTGGAGGGGGGGGGCAGTATGGCAGGATACGACTACTGGAGGTAGATGGCAGACAAATGAAAAGGACAACCACATTAACTATTTAGAACTTAAAGCAGCACAGCTTGGTTTACAATCTTTTAAAACATTGTTTTCCGGCAAACATGTGCAGATACAAATGGACAACAGCACAGCAGTGGCGTATATTCAAAATAAAGGGGGTACACACTCTATTAAATGCAATGAAATCACAACAGAGATTTGGAATTGGGCCGTTCAAAACAAAACTTGGCTTAGTGCAATACTTATCCCAGGTGTTGAAAATGTGGAAGCTGACAGACATAGTAGGAAATTTAATGATAGAACGGAATGGACTCTTAAAGATGGAATCTTTAAGAAACTGACCTGTCTGTTTGGAAAACCCTCAATTGATCTTTTTGCATCAAGAATGAACAATAAAACAAACAATTATTTTTCATGGAAACCTGACCCAGGTGCTTGTGCAATAGATGCTTTTCAACATTATTGGTCTTATGATTTACAATATGCATTCCCTCCTTTCAGCCTGCTAAACCAGGTGCTTCAGAAAATCCAAACAGACAGTGCAGATGTGTTAGTGATCGTTCCAGTTTGGGCCACACAGACATGGTTCCCAGTGCTCCTGAAGCTGTTATGCAGAGAACCAATTCTACTACCTCCGGTCAAAAGGATCCTGACACTGCCGCACAAACAGGGGGAGACACACCCACACGCACAAAAAATGAGACTGATGGCATGTTTATTATCGGGGAAAGCCTACAAGAGAGGGGTTTTTCCGAAAAAAACTAAAAACATGCAGTCATGGCGTTCTGGAACTAAAAAACAGTACAATACTTACATTAGAAAATGGACTAAATACTGTGCTAAATTCAATTTTGATACCATTCAGCCAACATTACCCCAGGTCTTAGGGTTCCTCACGAAACTGTTTGAAACTGGTTTGAAATACAGTGCAATTTGTACAGCTAGGTCAGCTTTAGCATCTTTTTTACAGTTGAAAGACAACTCGCCGCTTGGAACTAATGCCATAGTGAAACGTTTCATGAAAGGGGTTTTCCATAGCAAACCCACTTTCCGACGCTACCAGACAACATGGGATACAAACGTTGTGTTGGATTTTCTAAGAAACTCGCCCCCTGCTTCACAACTGACAACTAAAGAACTAACCCTCAAACTGGTTATGCTCGTGCCCCTGGTCTCAGGACAGCGCTGCCAATTTATCCATTTAATGGATCTGAAGTCAGTGTTTAAAAGTCATAGTGGAATAGCCTTCAGAATTGACTCACTTGTTAAACAGTCAAAACCAAACAGAGAACAACCAGTGATTATGTTATTACCTTTTCCAGAGAACAGTAAACTATGCGTTTTGACTTTGCTATTGGAATATTTATTTAGAACAAGTAGTTATCGCAATAATTGCACACAATTGTTTCTTAGTTATAGTAAGCCGCACAGACCTGTAACAAAAGACACAATTGCAAGATGGATAAAAACTGTTATGCTCCAAGCTGGAGTGGACACTAATATATTCAAAGCACATAGTACAAGGGCAGCATCCACAAGCAAAGCATATGCTGCAAAGATACCTTTAAGTACCATCTTGCGCACTGCAGGATGGTCAAACAGTAACACTTTTGCCACATATTATCAAAAGCCTACAGCCAATCAGAACTTTCCTCTCTCTGTGCTAGCAAAAAACAGCAGTGGTCCATAAACCAGTATTATAAATGTAGAACTTGTGTTCATTCACAATTGCTAATATGTTTTGTACTAGGACAGATCACATGATGGTAATTCATGTATTTTTTAATAAAGTTCATTGGTGGTACATTGTTGTTCGTGTTCACACCTGCTTTGAAATCTCGTAGAATCCCGAATGATCAGATGAGAGTTAAATTTTAAAATTAAACGAGACTTACCTCTTAATTTGAAGTTTGATTGTAATTTAACTCTCATCTGGATCATTTTAGGGATTATATGCCCAGCCCTACAAGAAACCCACCCTAACTGTAGGCATGAACACTCCGCTTCAAAAATTGACCTCCGCGCATGCGCTAGGACATCTCATATAATCCCTAAAATGATCCAGATGAGAGTTAAATTACAATCAAACTTCAACTTAAGAGGTAAGTCTCGTTTAATTTTAAAAACAAACTTTGCTTTTAATACAACAACAACATAGAAAAGGTGTGTCACATTCACTAACTTCATCACAGGTCAGCTCCAGACTTACGTGGCTCCTAATATCAGAGAATGCCCTATGCCACGATAAAGAATATTACAATGGCAGCATAATATGAGCATAATATGAGGATTAAAATAACCATAATAATTTAATGGATTTTTCCTTTGATGTTATCTGAATGCTGAACAGATGAATTTTATAACTTTGGTAACATAAAGTTGGTAACAGATAAACTTATCAAAACCTAGCTGAAAACAATTATCCACCTAGATAGATATAAAAAATTCACTAAGGGGGATTTCATTGCATCTTCTGGGTTATATTCTGAATCATCCATACAAAGAAAAAGAATGCTTTGCATATGTGGCAATTATGTGATTATAAATTGACTGTATTAAACAAAACATTGCACCTGTGTTAAGTAATGAAAACTGGAAATTAAACACTGAAAAACATAACGTAGTCCTGGGGGGGGGGGGGGGGGCTTCATATACAGATGGACTGTGGTCATCAGGTCATCACAATAGCCTTGTTACCCTTGACATAGAAATTACACGATATACTTTCCAGACACTTATATCAAATACTGGTTATATTTTAATGAATGATAATCAGAATGGTATACTTGTCTAATTCTGGTAAAAAATATGTATTTAAAACAGAGATATGTAGGTCAGTGGTGAAATCAATCCTGATATATATGAAGTTATCAAGGAAGTTGAAAGTAATTTCTTCAACTTTTTTAGATGTATTAAAATTTTTCTGCATTAAAGGGAAGGAACACCATTTGAAATTTTGTGGGCAAGTAGACCAATGGAAAATTTTTTCAAACAATCAGTTATATTGAGGATATTAATTTGGCCACATGCTTAAATTCAAGTTGAAAATGACTCAAATTAAACAAGGGACCCATGGGTCACGACGCTCAGCTGTTATATATGATCACAAAATATGGTTTGGAAGAGGAGGTAGGCAAATGCTGGTTTTGTGTGGTAATATAAGCTGTATTATGAGTTGATCGTGTTTAACTCAAGTTATGTAAGAATTTGATATCATCCTTGGAGACAAGGAAGAGGACCATTCTGACATGTACATAGGAACTTTACAGGGTAATATTTATGGTAAATATGAAGAAAACAGATTAGTGGTTTTGACACTAAGCAGTCCTGATGTATGAAATGTTTTTAAAAAGGTTTTCCTTAATTTCTCCGAGAAATCAAGTCACATACACACAGTTTCTGGTCTGGTAGGAGAACATAGGGAAATCTTTCTGTATGCTGAATTTGGATTCGTTGTCCCAGCGGTGTCAAAACATTGCCTGTCTTATGCAGGGATGGCAGGACAGAAAGACGGATGGACAATAGACCACGACTATAGCTCAGATGACTTATAATCAGCTGAGCTAAAAAAAAAACGCTTAATTTTATTTCAATATATCTACTAATTAAATTTGAGAAAATCAAAAAGTTAACATTCAGATCTAATAAACAGAACCAAAATATGTCATTTATTATCAAATTTGATTTTTCTGATGATTTAATCCTGGATAAAGGGGCATTTTTTGCTCCCCCCCCCCCTTGATTTTTGGCAGCTTTTGGAGGGCTAGAGCCTAAATCAAATTGCATTTTGATTTATTTACCATAAACACTTTGAAAATGTTTAAATATCCATTGAGTTTCATAATTCTAGCCTTCATGTAACCAAAAATTATGAGCACCTGAAAATGATACAAAGAAATAAAACATGGGTCACGGCCCTCAGCTGAAGTTTGAAATATTTGCAAATGTAAAATATTCTATTGACATGTTTATCATATATATAAGCATATGATAAGCTAAGAGGAAAAGGGCCCTCCTACTTGGTTATAATATAGTTCTAAATATATGACTGCAAATCTAATACTCTGACAAAACTGTCATGAAGAAAAAACAGTAAAAGTTTTAAGATACTGTCATGCATAAGAAAAATTTACAGATGGAAAGACAAGTGGGCAGAATGAACTAATACCTTTATTTCACTTTCAAAGGAATAATGCATTTAAGTTTATAATAAAGCCTTTTTTTAGCAACAATCACTTTATCCATTTATAGTTTTTATCAGATTTATTTTTTTATTGACAAGTTTTATAAATTTGTAATTAAAACTAGTGAACCAAGGGTCATGACGCTCAGCTGACTGGGAAGAGATTTGCAAAAGGAAATTTTATCATCCGAATGGTAGTATATACCCATTCAACTGAAGCATCAAACAGATTAACCAACAGGCCAAGATTGTGTCTGTATTTATATATCTCAAAAGTAGAGAACAAATGCGTAAAAAATACAGGTGGCTCCACCAGTCTGCAGAAACTAATAAAAAGACTTAATGGTCAATATGCATGCAAAGAATCATGGTGATCTCTGCATTAGTTGTTCAGATACTTCAGCTTTTGTATCAAATTTTCCATTATTCTGAGGGATACTTCGGAGTCCTATAGCTTGAAGGATATGGGTAACAGAAACCTAATTTCAGGTTTCCACAGACAATTTCAATAGGCCTCCTTGCATGACAAGAATGAAGATTCTAGGTCCAGTTGTTACAATAAGTGCTATGTAAACAGATGACAGCATCCTTAAAGGTCTCAAAAGTAGAGAAAAAAATTCGAAAAATTGAATAAAATATAGGTGGCACCACCAGTCGGCAGAAACTGATGAAACACTCCATAATCAATATCCATGCAAAGAATCATGGTGATCTCTGCATTAGTTGTTCAGATACTTCAGCTTTTGTATCAAATTGTTCATTATTCTGAGGGATACTTCGGAGTCCTATAATTCGAAGGATATGGGAAACAGAGACCTAATTTCAGGTTTCCACAGACACTTTTCATGGGCCTCCTTGCATGACAAGAATGAAGATTCTAGGTCCAGTTGTTACGATTTGTACCCTGTTGACAGATAACCACATCTTTAAAGGTCTCAAAAAAGAGAAAAAATTCGTAAAAATTTGAAAAAAAAGAGGTGGCGCAACCAGTCTGCAGAAACTGATGGAACACCTCATGATCAATATGTATGCCAAAAATCATGACCATCAGTATTGTAGTTATTGAGATACTGCAGTTTTTGTATCAAATTTTTCATTATTCTTAGGGGTATTTTGGAGCAATACAGCCTAAAGGATATGGGTAACAGAGACCAAATTTCAGTTTTCCATGGGGACTTTTCATGGGTCTCCCTGTGTGTCAAGAATGAAGATTCTAGGTCCAGTCTATACGATTTGTGCCCTGTTAAGAGATGTTTATATCTTTAACGGTTGCAAAAATAGAGAAAAAAAATTCGTAAAAAAGACCAGAACAAATATAGGTGGTGCCACCAGTCTGCAGAAACTGATGAAACATTCCATGATCAATATCCATGCAAACAATTATGGTGATATCTGCTTTAGTTGTTCAGCTACTTCAGCTTTTGTATCAAATTTTTCCATTATTCCGAGCTGTAATTTGGAGTGCCATAGCTCAATGGATATGGGTAACAGAGACCTAATTTCAGGTTTCCATGGAGACTTTTCATGGGTCTCCCTGTGTGTCAAGAATGAAGATTCTAGGTCCAGTCGTTACGATTTGTACCCTGTTGACAGATAACTACATCCTTAAGGGTCTCATTAATAGAGAAAAAAACAGCTGACCTCAAAATCAATTAGTTATTTCTTCATACAAAAAGACCCATAAATATGAAGTTTGAATCACATTCAGTGATGCATAGATGTGGCATATGTGAAAGACTGAAGGTTTGGGTTGAACAGTTTCACTTGAAATATGTTCACAAGCATTTAGAACAATATTGTGACCTTGACCTTTGACCTTTTGAACTCAACATCGATAAGCTTTTCCCCTATTGTAGGAAAGCCATATATGACAGATGGAAAGTATAGATTGAAAAGTTTGCCTGAAAATGACTCCACGCAAGAAGAGGGTGCTGTGAACTTGACCTTTGACCTCAAAATCAACAGGTCTTTTCCCCTGTTGGCAGAGAAGCGATATCAGTACTGAAAGGTTTGGAATGAAAAGCCTTTTCAGAGAAGTGGATCCTGTGACCCTGACCTTTGACCTTGTGACCTCAACATCTATAGGATTCTTCTCCCACTTAGTAGGTGAGCTATATGTGAAAGATCAAAGAATTGGGATGAAAGGTTTGGCTTAAAATGCATCCACAGGCTATTCAAAGAAGTTGGTTCTATGATATGATATGATATGATATGATAGAGTTCATTTATAAAGCGCAAATATAATATACATTTCTATGCGCTGATACAAAGGGTTAAGAAAATAAGTATGTCTTGAGAGCACGCTTAAATGATTCAATATGTGTACACGCTCTAACAGAGTCTGGTAAAGAATTCCATGCGGTGGCAGCGTACTTGGAAAATTGTCTGTCACCATATACATTATGGGAGCGAGGTACACAGACTATCCTGTGAGCATCAGAAGAACGAAGAGACCTGCGGGGAGAATATTCCACAAACAGTTGGCGCAAATACAGTGGATACAGGCTATCATTCAGCGCTTTATACACCTGTGTGAGGACTTTAAATGTGATTCTCCTTTCGACAGGCAGCCAGTGAAGCTGTCTTAGAACAGGTCCGATGCTGTCGTACTTCCTGGACCTTGTAAGTAATCGGGCTGATGCGTTTTGTGCAAGTTGGAGGCGATTGATGTTAGCATTGGAAGTTCCAGTTAGCAGGCTGTTGTTGTTGTCCAATCTTGATGTAATCAGTGCGTTGATGGTCTTTGCAGCTGTCTGGTCATCAAGATGGTTCCAGATCTTACCAATTCTGCGAAGATGGTAAAAAATGTTCTTCACTACTGATCTTGTCTGACACTCCATAATCATATTAGCATCGAAATTGGCCCCAAGATTTCTGACAGTTTGTACTGGTCTTATTTCTGCACTACCAATACAGATCTTAGGTTCAGCGCTAAGGATCTTATTAAGATGGTACCTGGGTGATATGATAAGGAGTTCGGTTTTGGAATCATTCAACTTTAGTTTGTTCTTAATCATCCACGCTCTAACACCAGCTGCACATTGTTCAATCTTCCTCAGGGATTGAGCAAGGCCGTGCTGGTCACTGAGTTTGAAGAATTCATAAAGTTGGGTGTCATCAGCGTATCCGTGTCTATGTACACCGAAGGCCTCGACAACTCTATGCAGAGGTTCTATGACCTTGACCTTTGACCTTGTGACCTCAAAATAATTATGGTTCTTCCCCTGTTGGTAGGTGAGCTGTATGTGAAAGATGGAAGGTTTGGGATGAAAATTTTGGCTAAAAGAATTATTTCTGGGGGGTGCAAACACACCCCATAACTTCGAGAATATAGGTCGCAGTGACCTAATTTCAGGTTTGCAAGATCTTTTTAGAACCTCTAAGACTGCATAGGGTTCATGACCCTAGCCCCTATGGTTATGATTTATGCCCTGCTAACAGACGGCTGGCCGGCCGGACGGACAGAAAGAAGGACGACGGACAAAGACCCATCGCTATAGCCCAGCATGACTGAAAGTCAGCTGAGCTAAAAATCTGAAAAATAAGTTAAAATATCAGAATTTTAAGTTGCAATCATTATTTATCCAGAGTGTAGCTCCTATCGGGTCATATTATGCACACATGTATATTTTATTATTTTCAAATCACAAATGTTTAAAATGAATTTAAAAGAAAATAATGCCTCAACATGATATCTTCAAGATTATTGCTTGAATCATTATTAAAAAGTTTAGTACAAAGAAATTTTCAGTACATGCTTAATTTTATTCACAAAAATAAAAGATTCAGTAAATCTGATAAAACATCTTTTCAAATAAAGTATACACACTGTTGGTTGAATGAGGGATAAACAATATCATTGTGATAATAAAAATCTCAGATACAATTTATTACTGGAATTAATAGTCAATTTCACACACAGTGAAGTTTTTACTCTTCTGAAGTAAGGAATTACTTATCTGATGAACATCAACACTTTTATAGCAATACACCAGTTTGTGGACACAATTAGATGCGCACTTCAATCATTGTAACCCTGGTGCTACAATACAAAATCTAAAATGTAGCATACCCTAGAACAGGAATGAAACAAAAACAGAAAATTATAAAATTCCTCTAGTTTATGCACCAGCTGGGGGAGGGAGGGGGGGGGGGAGTGCGGGACACAGTGGAAGCCTGCTGGTAGTGGCCAAGCTGAGCCAAGGCATGCTGCCTGGAGAGGGTTACATAACACAAGTGAAGGCTGTACGTACTACTAGATGGACTCTATGTAAACAACACTTGACATGGTATAAAACTTGAATAAAAGTTTCTTTTTTCAATCAAATCCTATGAAATTTCAGATTTTAAAAGATTTAATCCTTATGTATATATGCTGTGAAAATTAAATCAGCAGTGCTTACAGGAAAAAAACGTGCCGTAGCCAAAGATGGACAGAATTTAAGGTACTGATTTTTTATTAATGTTAATAACTTAAAATATTTGCAAAAATTCATATCTAATTTTGGGTAAACAATTGAATCTTAATTAAATAAAGTTATATCTGTGAAAAAGTCTCCAGCTTCAGCAATCTCATGTAAGGTGAGTAAATATATTTCCTGATTTTAAAAAAATTGCATTATATTTGGGCCCATAACTTCAAAACAATAAGCAATACTGACCCGATTTTTGGTATGTTCAAAGAAAATGTATGGAAGAATAGGAGTACTTAATATGATTAAAAAAGATAGATGGTTTAGATATTAGGCAGTCTTGAAGAGAAACAATGGATTTTTTTATTGAAAACACCCCTCTATCTTACATGGGCCCTGATATAGGATATGTTGCAGTTTTCCCATCCAGAACTGGTGAAAATGTACTATGTGGGTTTGAATGGACACCCTGACAGACTATCAGCACAGGTAGTGCTGGAGGCACTGGTTGAGTTGAGATGGAATGATCCTTAGTCAAACATGCTGTTCTCCTTATATGTCTGTTAAGAGAGGATTTTCTTGCAAAGCCTTTGCCACATAGTTCACAACTAAATGGTTTTTTTTTTCGAAGAGATAATTTGTCTTCTAGAGAACAGTTACAACTCTCTTTATGTCTTTTAACTTGGTTTAAACGTCTAAAGCCTGTGCCACAGATCTCACACTTATATGGTTTCTCTCCAGTGTGGCCTCTGAAATGGTATTTCAACCCATTCTTTGTGATGTAGCCTTTGCCACAAATTTTACATATGTAAGGCTCCTTTCCAGTGTGAGTCATCTGGTGTCTATCCAATGAACTACATTGGTTGAAGGATTTTCCACAGTAATTGCACTTGTATTTGGGTAATTTCCCAATTTTGTCAGTAACATCTTCCCCATCTTTTACACGCCTATATTCTTTCTCAGCAGTATGTATCCAATTATGTTTTATAAGGGCATTCTTGTTAGAAAATCTTTCACCACAGACTTTGCACATGAAAGGACCATCTGCAGCATTTTTGCTTTTAGTTTTTCCTGGTTTTACACTTGCCCTTACTACTTCTGAATTCGCATCCTGCTCAATATGATCTTTGGCCTTGTGTGTTTCGATATGCTTTATTAGTTCATCAATTGGAGTGAAATGTTTTCCACAAATATTACACATGTTCCCCTTAAGGTCAGCTTTACCTTCCTTGTCCGGGTTTTCATTTTCTCCTCCGTCACTAGAAATCACATTTTCTATTACAAGCGTGATTATTCCACCTGCTGAAGAAATTGGACCTCCATTAGGTTCTAGAGTCTCTGTTTTAACAAAACCAGATATGTTTGTGTCATTTTCTTGATCATCAGTAAGTACACCTTTAATTTGGTTGTTAACACTGGCCTGCATACCTGACATTTGGTTTATACCATCAGGGTGTGTACCTTGCATTTGGTTGATACCATCAGTATGTGCAGTTTCCATTTGGTCATTCCCCACAGAACATGTGCCTTCCAATTGATCATCTTCTTCTTCTTTTTTAAGAAAACCTTCCATGTCATCAGAAGAATATTCCTCATCCATTTTTAATATTTCCTGTGAAAGACAGAATAAATATTGATTAGATGCTTTGTTGTAACAGGCTCAAACTTAACTTTTTATTGTCTCTGTAAGGAGATTATGCGTTCATCTCCATACATGTGTGTTTGCATTTGTGTGTTTGTTTACAACATAACTCATGCAATCATGGAAGGAATCTCATGAGTTCCCAGGGCATTTCTGGAATTGGCATAGGAAGAATTAATTGTGGTGTGGGTCTGGCACATTATCTGGATCCAGATATATCATCAAGGAATATTCACAAATGTACAGTTACTTATGCATGAAATGAACCTGGCAGGGGCTTGCACTCCTTAAAATGCAGATTTATACTAACAAATTGAGACCATGGATGAACTTTGCATGAAAACAGATATGGGCAGGATAACCTTTGATTGTTTAGTGTAAAACCAAAGTCATTTTAATTACAAGATAGATGATGTCAGACAATGGTCCTCAGAGGGCCCCACATTTATGGTAGAGCTGGACTAGTTCACATATGGGTTAAAAGTTTATAGTTTAAAAATATGACAGAAGGAAACAGGGTTTTATCAATATGCATGAGGGAACAATAATCCTACTGGTTCAAATCATGTAAAAGAAGATATGTCTGAAACAATGTGTACAATACAAAATCAATGATGGTACTCTGGCAGCCATATTTGATTTTGAGCAAGTCTGTAATTCAAAAGGGATGGAGTGCTCATCTGCACCAATCATCCTGAGAATTTGAAAAATATCAAAGGTATTCTATTTGTGAAAATTTTTGCGACACAGAATCTCAGATTGTGGTCTAGCGGCCATATTGGCTTTCGGTGGTTGTGTAATTTGATGTGGATGGAGCCCTCATAGGTTCAATTATCCCTGTAAATTGTATAAAGGTCAAGTATGTTCTCATTGAGATTTCCCTTGGGAAAGAAAATCAGCGAATGTGCATTGTTGGCCATATTGGAATTCTGATAGGTCTGTAATTCAAAAAGTCTGGAGCCCTCACAGTCACCAATGACCCCTGTGAATATGAAAAAGATGAAACATGTTCTTATTGGGATATCCTTCAAAAGAGAAAATCAATGCTTGTGCTCTGGCGGCCTTATTGAAATTCCAACAGGTCTGTTATTCAATAGGTCTGGAGCTCTCATAGGTACAATCATCCCTGTGAATTTAAGACTTGTTAAGATATCACGTAGGAAAGCATCACTGATAGATGGACGGATGGATAGACAAACTGATACTGTGATCACTATAGGGCACCACTTTTTAAGTGGGGCATTAAAATAACACACAATAGGCCTTTCACAGTTAATGTAACTCGTTAACTACGGTTCCTTGACACCCATGTCAATTTGATGTAACATCCAGTTTACTCTTGGCATAAGAAAAAGCCCTCCAAATATGTCACATCAGAGATGCCTAAGTATCCCAGAATACATGGATGGACTAAACTAAAAATTAATATAGGACTGTTATATGGTCATTCTTTTATTTGCTGAATAGCTGTCTGTTTGTACATTATATTTCCTGTATATTGTAAAAGTGTATCAGTAACAATTACATAATAAATGGCATACAGAAGTGGGAGACCTCAGAACGTCATTTGGGGATACAAGCTATAACTGACAGACAACTGTGTTTATATGGACAACCTGAAGTAGTGTAGTTTTCAGATAAATGGATAAACTTGCAAAACTTCAGGTTGATATATCCATACACAGGGTTGGGTTTTATCCGGATAAAACTTGTTTAATCCAGGACAATGGATAATGGATAAAACTGGGTTTTATCCGGTTTAATCCAGTTTTATCCAGATTATACAGGATTAAACTGGATTAAACTAAGAATCACCTTGTAAAATTTGATTAAATTAACAAAAATGATAATCTGGATAAATAAGTTCAGAAGGTTAATATATAAAAAATATATGTTTTATATCCAATTGGCAATTTCCTCCAGGTTCATGTTTCACTACTGACAGCATCCACTATAAGCTTATTCTCAACACACCAGATTGAGGAGCTGTCCCTTTGTCTTCTATGTTACTTTTCTGGCCGGTAGTCAATTGCTCAGTACGATGTATTATCTTTATCTAGCATCATCCTCGAACAGCCATCAAATATTTACTCATAGTCACAGGGCAAGATTATAGGGTGACTTTTGCAACCCAATTGTCAACAACTAATTACAGAGACTCTGTAGAGGAGGATGCCTGAATGACTTTGATCCAATGCAGGTTTCTCCTCTCAGGCTGTCATGACTGGATGGTTGTCAAATAGTAGCCCACTGTTGCTGCTTGTTTAAACATGCCTTTTGAGTGGTCAAGGGATCACACTACTAACCAACATTCAGAGAAACCAACTTGGGCAAGACAGCTTTTCAAGTAAATTTTATCCTTTGCTTCTTGAAAGGTCTTCCCCACAAAATTATTGACATAGTGACTGATGCCACTGTATATCTTAGTCATATATGCAATAAATGACTGGATTATGCACATCCCTCTCAGATGTAAGAATGGATGCTTATCTGTGAATATATTACATGTATATTCTATAATGCCACTGATTGTGGATTTTAAATAAACATGTGTGAACTGCAGTTGTTTACCTTTTTTATAGTGTAATGTACAAAATAGGTGATCATGTTTTAATAAGTCATACTCAAACTGACCTCACTGAAGAAGAGAAATAATTTAAGTTTCAAAATAATTATTAAAATCATGGTATGACTATCTGTGGCAAAAAACATTGAGTTTTATGTATAAATATAGTCACATAATAATTCAGTTAACTAGACTTAAATGTTACTTATAAGAACTGTATTTTTTTACAGTGGAAAGCTAAACTTAATATAAAATGTCTACTTCACAGACAGTATGCACCCAAACTTTGGATAAAACTGGAAAAAACCTGTTTTATCTGATCCGGATTAATCTGGATTTATCCAGTGGATAATACTGACTGCGGATAAAACTGCCAACCCTGTCCATACACTCCTGAGATATGTGCAATTTTCACCAACAACAGATTTATTGATGGACACTATGTAAAAATGATTGTAGGCAGCACTATCAGGCTAATACATGTACAAGATGGAGGTATCCAAGTTCTATGAATATTCAAAATATCAGAGCAATATGTCAAATTACTCCTCAGAAAAAGGCATCAATGTATTCTAAATAAAAAACTAAACAGCAGGTGGCACCACCTGTCTCATCTATGAGAAAACTATCCAAGATGGATGAAGTTGGATGAACATGCCAAATTTCAGACTAATACATTGGATCACCCCTGAGATATTGTGCTTTTCACCCAAAACAAACAAACAGATCATGTGATGGATGCCACACAAAGACAATTACAGATGGCACCAACAGTCATATGAGATAGAGGAATTCAAGATCTATGGATATGCATAATTTCAGCCCAATACACTGTTCAGGAAGCACTCCTAATATATGGACTTGTAACACAAAGATGCACAGACGGCAAATGCATGGATGGACGCCAGGTGAAAACGACTGCAGATGGCACCACCCTTCTTTAGAAAGAGATGCTCAATTTCAACTCCATATGTACATTGAACCACTCTTGAAATATGATACTCAGGTGAACACTGTTCAAAAGGATTGCATGTGGCTCCACCAGTCTTTGTCAGGAGGAATGATTTCACAAGTGACCCAATAAGTACCAGTATGCCAGGTTTCAGATCAGATTGGTTAATGGGTCTCAGAGGAGGTTAATAGACAAACATGCGTGATAACATAGACTCTGCATAGCTGATTGCCAGATACAATTACATGATTTCATATAATTGAAAGCAATTTGTTATTTAACTTATTTTAAATTACAAGTAATTGTAATTATTAGATATAACTTGAAAACTACACTGTTATATGGATAACTGGTACTTTTTTCAATTAAAATTCAATTAAACTTGAATCAAATAAGTCATTACAGTTGATGCCTTGTGGGGTCTTTGCCAGAGTCTCACCTCAGCTGTATGTTTACAGCTTATCCCTAACAGGATTTTCTAGTAAGGGTTTGTATATTTTAAGTTCAGTGTCGAAGTATTTTAACTGATCAAAGGAACTTAAAGTAAATGGAAGTATTATAAATTTCTTTTAAATGCATGTTAATTGTAATTAATTACATCTGCAAATATGTGTAATCATAATTTGACAAATGAAAAGGAAGTCTAATTGTAATTTATCATTTTTGGATGTACTTGACCCCAGCCCTGACTAGAGATTTTTTATATCTACCAGTTAAAAATGTAAACCAGAGGTAAATTAACTTATTTGTTAAAATCTAATTTAAATGTGTCACATAAAATGATCACATTTATCAATATTGTAGAATTTATAGTTTACAAAGTATTCAGTAAAACTCATTCATTGTGCTAGATTCCTTGTGCTTTTGAAAGCAAAGGTCAAATTAAACTAGAATACGGGTAGTCGACAAGCGACTACGTGTATCCGCCTAAATCAGAGTGGAACAAGTGAAGTGAGGCATGGATTGAGTGGCAAGGGAAAATAGAGTGTTGCATATTAGCATAGATGTCTGCAGCCAAATTGTGTATGTAGGTTGCCCCCCCTACCACAAAATCCAGAAAGCTGTCCAAGTTTTATACATATGCAAAATTTAAGGCAGATAAGTCAAACCACTACATGTATATGAGTGATTTTAGCCCGTGGCAGACAAACAGATGGACGCTGAGCAAAAATGGTTGCAGGTAACGCCACCAGTTTTCCGTATGATAAAGAGCTATGTGAGAACTATACACATGCAAAACATTGGCCCAATCGGTCAAACGGTTCCCTAGATATGAGCTTGGATGTCTGCAGCGTAAATGTGAATGTAGTTGGCGCCACCTGTCATAAAATCAGAAAAGCTATCCAGGATGTTTACGCATGCCGAATTTCAGGTGAATTAGTCAAGTCACTGCAGAGATATGAGTGATTTTAACCCAAGGCAGATGAACAGATGGACACTGTGCAAACATGGTTGCAGGTGGCGCCACCATTTTTTGTGTATGTTATAAAGCTCTCCAAGGGCTACATTTGTGCAAAAAAAATTTCCTGATCGGTCAAACGGTTCCGGAGATATGAGCTTGGATGTCTGCAGCGTAAACGTGAACGTAGGTGGCGCCACCTGTCATAAAATCAGAAAAGCTATCCAGGATGTTTACGGATGCCCAATTTCAGATGAATTAGTCAAGTCACTGCAGAGATATGAGTGATTTTAACCCAAGGCAGACGAACAGATGGACACTGTGCAAACATGGTTGCAGGTGGTGCCACAATTTTTTGTGTATGTTATAAAGCTCTCCAAGGGCTACATTTGTGCAAAAAAATTTTCCTGATCAGTCAAACGGTTCCCGAGATATGAGCTTGGATGTCTGCAGCGTAAATGTGAATGTAGGTGGCGCCACCTGTCATAAAATCAGAAAAGCTATCCAGGATGTTTACGCATGCCCAATTTCAGGTGAATTAGTCAAGTCACTGCAGAGATATGAGTGATTTTAACCCAAGGCAGATGAACAGATGGACACTGTGCAAACATGGTTGCAGGTGGTGCCACCATTTTTTGTGTATGTTATAAAGCTCTCCAAGGGCTACATTTGTGCAAAAAAAATTTCCTGATCGGTCAAACGGTTCCCGAGATATGAGCTTGGATGTCTGCAGCGTAAACGTGAACGTATGTGGTGCCACCTGTCATAAAATCAGAAAAGCTATCCAGGATGTTTACGCATGCCGAATTTCAGGTGAATTAGTCAAGTCACTGCAGAGATATGAGTGATTTTATCCCATGGCAGACAAACAGACAGGAGCTGTTCAAAAATGGCTGCAGGTGGCGCCACCAGTTTTGCGTATGATAAAGAGCTATGTGAGATCTATACACATGAAAAATTTTGGCCCAATCGGTCAAACGGTTCCCGAGATATGAGCTTGGATGTCTGCAGCGTAAACGTGAATGCAGGTGGCGCCACCTGTCATAAAAAAAGAAAAGCTATCCAGGATGTTTACGCATGCCGAATTTCAGGTGAATTAGTCAAGTCACTGCAGAGATATGAGTGATTTTAACCCAAGGCAGATGAACAGATGGACACTGTGCAAACATGGTTGCAGGTGGCGCCACCATTTTTTGTGTATGTTATAAAGCTCTCCAAGGGCTACATTTGTGCAAAAAAATTTTCCTGATCGGTCAAACGGTTCCCGAGATATGAGCTTGGATGTCTGCAGCGTAAACGTGAATGTAGGTGGCGCCACCTGTCATAAAATCAGAAAAGCTATCCAGGATGTTTACGCATGCCCAATTTCAGGTGAATTAGTCAAGTCACTGCAGAGATATGAGTGATTTTAACCCAAGGCAGACGAACAGATGGACACTGTGCAAACATGGTTGCAGGTGGCTCCACCATTTTTTATGTATGTTATAAAGCTCTCCAAGGGCTACATTTGTGCAAAAAAATTTTCCTGATCGGTCAAACGGTTCCCGAGATATGTGGGTTTATGTGTGGAAACAGACGCACAAACGAGCGCAGAGGAAAGGTCAGAGGTCAAAACAAAATCGGAGCGCAGCAGTTCATATGTGACCCGAACATATTCCCAGGTTTCGTAAAATTCTGCCCAGCGGTTACGGAGGAGTTCTCCGGACACCTACGCGGCGGCGGCGGCGGCATGCAGCTGAAAACATAGTATCCGCAAAACTCTGTTTTGGCGGATACAATAATTTAAGGGTCAGTTCTTTCAAAATGTACAGACTGAATCATTTTAGTATTGCAACACTTCAAATAATTAAGACTTGACAAAAATTAATACCATGCTTATTTAAGAGTTAAAGATAAAAGTTTATAAAATAATGACTGAATTTACATCCTGGATCATATGATTAATGTTTGTTAGAACATTCTGATCTAAGATTTGAAATTCCACCAAATCTTCCACCCCCTCTTAAAATTGTGATCTCCTCTCGTATGATTTGTAATTCTTTTGGTAAAAATTAAGATGTTCATCTCTACTGGTAGAATTTTTAATCCTGCCAGCACAGAAGGAAATTAAATCTCTCCAAGCAGAAGTAAAAATTTCAGTCTCTACCAGTAGGATTTTTTAATCCTACAAGGTTTTTATCTTTACAATGACATAAACTTTTCTAAATCCCTTTCATTTTTGCTTCTCTGCAACAGAGCTCAAAATAATACGACGGGGAAAATGCAGGATGAGTATCAGTGATCTTAGGTGGGTCTTCATGGGTTTTGATCCAACATCCAATAAGCCATTGGTCAGAGGTTACAGGTCCAACTATTTCATTTGTGTGCTCACATATTTGCAGATACTGTTGGGTTCACCATTTAGATCGGTCAACAGACCTCCCTGATCAGTGGGAGTTGAGTAAGGGCAGGTCAGACAAAATGCTGAAATACCCCACTGTTACACTTGCACAAACAATTGTTATAACATACATGTGTGTTTTCAGTGTAATTTGTGTATGAATTTTATAAAAAAAAAGTTTAATCATGTATCAAGTTTAGTTTAATGTAAAGGCATATAAGAACATATAAAATAATATATCATTATCAAGGGTTTAAAAATATATGTTGCTGCAGGCACTGATAATGATTACAATGAATATATATATATATATATATATATATATATATATATATATATATATATATATATATATATATATATATATATACTTACTTTGGTTGGCTTTATATTCAATAGGCTGAAATTTCATGATTTCTTCATGTTGAATGTTTTGTTAGGCTTTTATTTTAGAGATTGCATATGCACCTGGCCTGATAAAACAATCCAGTGCATAACCCTTGTAACAACCTGTGTAGCCATCAGTTTTGTGTAGCCAGTGGTCCAGTTACAAGGACAATCACAGGAATGATGATGTTAAATGTGCACTTCACACTGCTGGCTGAAACAATCGCCCCAGTTCACTATACTTAAGATTAGATGCATGTACTCAATGCATCGTCAGAAGATGCATGCATTCCCGTCTGCTAGATTAATGAAGACAGGGCCCTAGCTGTCGCTCTGTCTTTACAACAGAGCAAAAACTGTGTCTAAACTGAACTTAAGGTGTGAAAGAATAGGCATAATATTGCGCCTGATTATGTTTCTTTAAATTTAGAATAAATCCTACAATACCTCACTCTTTTCTTGTTTAGTAATGAACTTATGATTTATGGCACAGTTGATATGTCCCCTGCGAATCAGCGTGTTTCACTTTAAATAATGCTTATATGCATGGGCCAGTTCTGAATCCATGCACAGATTAGGTACACTCCCGAGGCAGTGGAAATCTTGTGCTTCTAAAGAAGCTACTGATTTTCCTGCTGCCTGCTTTGACCTTTTATGATGCACTTAAACACCAGGTGGCCTGTCTGCTGAAAAAAAACTGCTGATGTGACTAGCAGCTAATCAAATGCCAGTCAACAAACACGTGACAGGCATCAGGCTCCACCCAGAAACCACATGTTGGGCCATTCTCTCTAAGCCTTTGGCCTGTTCAAATGGTTGCCAGACCGATGAGCTGCCACTCAAAAGGAAATGAACAACATGAGCTCGGTGTATTCCTCGCTTGGCTGGAAAACCGTTTTGTCTTCCAGCACAGGGTCTCATCTGATTGGACAAAAATACAGTGCTCCTCTCTGGTGAAGAGATTCAGGATACCAGGTTGATCAAAACAAACAGCGGTTACGATATAGGTAGTAGGCCTATATGTTTAAATGCTGTGTAAAGAGCGTACAGATTAGGTTGCTGATTTGGTTGTGTGATAACTAACCTGTTTGTACAGATGCATCATCTCTTTTCCTTCATCTTAGTTTCAGGGGCATCTTATTCCTGAGGGTTTCATATTAGTGATTAGTTCACATTCTCGAATATTGCAAAATTAAAACCCTTGTGAATAAAAAGGCCACCAAAGTATATATTAGCCCCATTGAATCGGACTCTAAGATACAAGAGATTTTATCTTAAGAGTCCGATTCAATCGGGCTAAGTATATATAGGCCTATGGTTAAATGCAACTTTATTTTATTGTAATTGTATGTAGCAGTGCACATGTAGCTTCACTGTTACTCAACTTATAAGATTTATTAACATCTCTGTACACTTACTTCATATAATGCACCGAAATACACTTATATATTATAATTTTACTGTTTATTGTCGTATCAGTTGCGAACTGCATGAGAGGTGGCCTCCGTCATCCGGGGTCTGTCTAAAACGCGGAGAATCCGTTGAGAGATGGAGAATTCGTGGAGAATTTGCGGAGAATTTACATGCACAAATAAAAGTTGAAACAAACATTCGACTTTATACACAAACAAAGATTCTACCTTAAGCTAATGAATCAACTTGACAGTAGGATAAAAGAAAAAATAGTAAATATATATTGTGATCACAGTTAAATTATATTTTTCTTAGTCTGTACACAATACGCCACACTTCTTTCTGACCATAACAATACAGAGTACACTAATAAAAAATAATGAAAAATATAGCACAATCTACACATACATACAGCAATAGTACAAGAACTAATTTGTACAATCTTCACAAAACCATTTCATTAATTGTTTTAGTTATTTTTAAGACAAATGCACATTTTAAATGAAACCACTTATTACGGTTTTTTTTAATGTTTTATCACACCTGATCATGTCTTCGAATACATCTCATTCAACAGTGAACAAATATGTAAAGATGATCTGATTTTAGGTGATCTGAATGTGTATTTAAAAGTATCATTGCATATAGAACTCTCCACATATTCTCCACGAATTCTCCGCGAATTCTCCATCTCTCCGCGGATTCTCCGCGTTTTAGACAGACCCCGTCATCCGACATCTTACCTCCGTGCTTTAGACCACAACCTATCAATATGACAGAAGATCGAGCGTACCCCTTCTCCTTTTGTGAATCTTGCAAAAGATTCCCAAGGCGAGCAGTATTGGTATCACTATAAACGTCATGGCAAAACTAAAATGAATGCTTATAAAACCAAACTATAATCTCAAGTATACAAAAACTCACCTTTGTTGAAGACATCTGACGAAAATCCTGAACAAAGTGCCTGTTCGCAGTTACGCCACCGCGCTGGCTTGTGGGTAGGGTCAAAGGTCAAGGCACATAAACAAACCTGCAAACGGTACACGTGTCTATGTTGTTCAGCCCTAAATGAACAAACAAAAATACATGGTTTTCAGGAATCGGGTGTGGGAATGAGGGAATACATGCTAAATTAATCGAAATCAGGCTTTTTTACTCCCAACCAATCGTGCTCCACGGGAGACGTCATTGGGTGGTGCTCGTCCATCGTTTTGAGGTACCTGGTACATACTTCTTCGAGGTACGCCCTTGACTTGTACGATGGAAGTATGCTGTGACCGACGAGGAAATTTTTGTAAAACATTGAATAATCACTGATAATTAGCACGCTAAGCTTCTGGATCCCCTGACGCCAATCATGAAAGAAAATACATAGCTGTATGGGGGGGGGGATTTACGTGCCAAATATCCGCATTTGAAGATTCTAATCAGGGGCAGGTCGCCCTTTTTGATGACACTGTGGATTGAAACGACGTATAAGATAAAAACCTCACATATTCAACAATTTCTGAAGCGGTTTGGCAAGAAGTTCTAACGCATATTGGTTCAATGACTTGTCAAGTCACCCATGCATGCATGACCGACCATACTTGGACAAAAAAAAATTACCTACGTCGCGTACCGTACTTCGATCTCAGAACGTCACTTTGCTGTACACGAATGTGTACCTATATAAATGATAGTTACAAGAAATAATGTTTTAAAATCGGACTTTTTTTTGTAATGTGATATGCATTTACTGTTTTGAAGGCATTCGTTTCACCATGGGGAAAAGATACGAGGTATTGAATAATTATTAATTCACTGAATGAGTTATATACCGTTTACCCTGTTTTTTTTTTCCATTTCAGGACAGAAGCAATGAAGAACCAATATTTCGAAACATTTTCCTTACGGGAAAAAATCAGAGAAATCTTAGGTTCAATAATTTAACCAATGTGTGACAAGTTTTCTTGGTCTCGGCATCCCCGACCATGCAGAACCCGGTTTGTTGACCAACAATTGGTACTCGTCTGATATTTTGGTACATTTTGCCCCGAATAAAATAATATAAAAACAATGGGAGAAGGGTATCTCCATGCAAAACTTACCGGTAGCTGAAGGAGGTGCAAATTTATTTGCCCTTACTTCTTCGTTTTCGAACATTAAGATGGTGGTTCATATATATATAATATTTTATAGGTGTTATGATTAAACTGTTGACAAAATGCTCCTTTGTTTCTTAATTTATAATTTACCTGACCCCAAAGGCACGTTCTTTGCATATAAAATAAATACCCCAGAAACTATTTGGATATTTATCAAAAGGTGAAACAATGAATATTAGAAGCATAACAGATATAAAGAACACGCAAAAGATTATTGTATTAACATACAATACATCGAGGTATATACGTTTACTGGTTTACTGGTTTATAATGACCCCCCCCCCCCCCCTTTTCCTTGTTATTTTCATATACAAAAAAAAATATATGTTTACTTGAAATATGATATATGGTGTGTCGAAATGTTCTGAATAAACTGTTTACTAATAAAATACAGTTCAACCACTTTGGAATGAACATTAGACCTGCATCTGCTGGGGCCTGTATTTCTTAGGCGTATACATGTAATGTCAGCGTAAGTGATGTCAACAGTTCTGAAATACCATAGTATGAACATTTGATGGAAAAAACTGGTTATCATTAACTCGTGCACATTACGAGTTAAATTTGCTAATTGACCACTTGACAACCTACTAGTGTGTACAAGAGTGTTAAGTTAATGAAAGTATGATATTGTTCACTAAACATTCGAGAGAGTCAAGGAGAATAGATTGTAATAACACATTTATTTCGTGCCTGTGGTCACACGGTGGATGAAATGCGCATGAATACCTTGCATGTAACGAGGTTTATGCAGCAACGAGCACAAATTTATAAAAAAAGATTTAAAATGTGAAGATTTCATGAAAATATAGATATTAGCATGGAAGGGCACGAAGGGACAAAACCATGTTACACAGTCTCCTCGGCAGAGATAATAATGTCCTAAAAATCACACTGAATATTAAGTTTGGCTTATTGACATAAAAAAATATTAAAGAAGTATGCATTTCCTTTTTTATATATGTATTAAATGTTATTAAGGTTTTGAATGTTTATGGTTCCATGAAATCCGAAGGTTCACTAAAAAGACACATATGCAATTTACATGCATCATGAGAATTTTTTAATACCCGCCTGTATGTTCAAAAAGATCCAAATATCTTTGATTCTGCCCTAAAACAAATATAACATGGTTAAAACTCATTCAGTATTTGAATAATTTTCTCAGTCTCAACCAATGATGCCTTCAAATGGCAAATCAATAATTATGTGAACAAAAAAGTATAAATCAAATGCAATGCATGTTTATCAAAAAGCAAATCCATTTTTAATACATTATCTAATTATTCCCATTATTTACAAGTACACGTCCGTATACAGCAAAGTGTCGTACAGAGATCGAATCAGGGTGGTCTACTTCGGTCCAAGTATGGTCGGCCATGGGTGACTTAGTAGTCATTTGAAACAAAATAGGCGTAGGAATTTTTCTTTTTTGATAACCCATTGTTGAACATGCAAACTCTATATCTGATGCGTCTTTTCAATCCTCAGTCTCACTTGGGAACTACGAACAGGCTTAAGTTTAGATGGACGTATTTCAAGGCTCTATATATTATCATATAAGATGCACATATTGACAGCTCCAGGAAAATATTTTCAAGTACAACAAGGCGCGCATCGGGGCAACTTGATGCAATCTCTGCATTGAGGAAAAGTATCACATTTTCTTCTTTTTCTTCCCATATACCAGTCGGACTCTTGTTCAGAGTGTAATTCTTTTCCATTTTTCTTCTTCTTGTGTTTAGGCAGCCAAATCAATATACCGATGAAACTGTTGCACTTTTGGAGACAAATAATAATAATAATAATAATAATAATAATCTTCCCCATTGAGACAGAGCCGTTATATGTTGATTTGCAATGCTTTTTAACCCTCGGTATTGGACTGAGGGACTGGTACAGTCCTAGACACAGCCTATAGCACTGCGTCCAAGCCCACATGCTACTGCACACTATAAAATGCCCCCCCCCCCCCAACACACACCCACCAACATTCAAACTTTACTTAGTGAAGGCCGCCTTGGACTGGAGTGCTGACAGGGATGGTGCATTGACTACTGGTTTATCTGTATATAGATTGTTCCTTTCTGGAATGGTCCTAGGGAAGTAGCTTTTCTGTCTGTAGGTGGTTCTGTTGAATATGGTGTCATATATATATATATATATATATATATATATATATATATATATAGAATTATGATTGACTCGGGTGTATCTCAAACAGTCGACATTCCTCGAGTTTGTTCAAAGTTATGAGTTTTAAGACGAAATTGATGTTTTTACAAATTAAAATCAACTGTATTACACTTACTAGTGACCCATGATGAGAACTTTGACTAAGGATTTGTCTGGGTCAATAGGTTACTGTCTATAGCCTCTTCTTGAAGACTTCAATAGGGATCTAGCGTCAGCTATAGATTCAAGTATTCTGTTCCACTCATGGATCTTTGGAAGAAGGGATGGTAATAGACATTTTATTGACTCTAGTCTGTCTCAATTTGTAGTTGCCCCTGGTTCTGTGGTCACCTCTAGTATAATTATGGCCTACCTTATCGGATTAAGGGCAATCAGATGATGCTATAACACATGAGCAGGTCGAGTCTGTTTTCATCTTCGATGCCGTAATGTGTCCCACTGCAGTCGACTCAGCAGTTTTGTGAAACATAAAGGTGAGTCATCTTTAAAACATTTTTTTTAATTCTTAATGGTTTTTTTTTTTAATTAACCACCTCCGTTTTTTAAATGCTTACTTAACTACATACATGTACACCTGCAGAATTCTATTCAGCGTTTGGACTGTACGTGACAGGGCAGTATCATACGCTTCCTCTCATCTTATATCCTAGCGTTAACCAGGCCTGGTGACTACCGCACCTGCGGGTCCTAGGTTTGTAATCGTACCCGTAGCAGGGTCATACCACAGAAGAGCCCCCGAATGGCGCAATCGTTTGCGAGTGAAACAGGGCCGTTGGGCACGGCCTTCCATTTTAGTTTTCAGAGCGCTCACCCTGGGTTGGGGCCGACCTTGAAACATCTCACTGCCTCGGCAGAGATTCGAATTCATATTCTCCCGTCTTTGGTTCATACGCTCTTTCCCTGAGCCACAGAAGCCAGTATCTTGATAACATTTATAGACAAAACGAGCGGTCCGGTCTTTGTACCTGTTCTGTGTCTCTGACCAGTGGCGCAATTTTTCTTCAAGGGTGCCCGGGGGGGGGGATGACTTTGTTTATATATATATATATATATATATATATATATATATATATATATATAAAAACACCGTCAGTGAACCGACTTTTCTGTGTATACCATTTCCATCTATAAACAATGAACCAGCATGGCATTTCATAAATCTATCTGTCTCTCTCTCTCTCTCTCTCTCTCTCTATATATATATATATATATATATATATATATATACCTTTTTCAGTGTCTCTCAGTGACATATTCAACTATATATATATATATATATATATATATATATATATATATATCATATTTCAATAATTATAATGTTTTAGAAAATAAGTTATTTTGTGAATTCTAAGCAAGGTTAAGATAAAACATTTTTTAGTAAATGGATCCAGGCTTTAATTCTATTTATTAATATATTTCATTTGCAATATTATAATGTTTTTCTCTGAAAAGTTGGGGGGATGATTACATTGACCACCCCCCCCCCCCCTTGCCAAAAAAGTGGAGGGTATATATACCCCGACCCCCCCCCCCCCTATGTTGACGCCCCTGCTTGTGATGGTAATGTGGAAGGTAACCCACAATGGAGATGCATGTTCCATGACTGGTCGAACTAAAAAGGCATTAGCTATATCTTTATAGTTTCGGGATTACATCTACCTGAGTTTCTTCTCAGGGAACAAAGGGTTCTAAATGCATTCCCAATTGTGATATTATATATTTATTCCATGACAAGCCTTTATTCATTGTAATGCCCAGATATTTCCCACTGTCAACCTTTACAGTAGTAGTGTGCACATATGGCTTCTTATGGGCCCTGGAACACGTATGACTGTGCACTTTTTTTGGTGGAAACACATCTGCCATTTACTCTCCCATTCTTCTAATGGTGTTAAATCCTGATGCAAAGCGTCAAAATCATCGGCCCATCTGATCCATCGGATCGGGAGGCAAACAACCGAGCACTAGAGGTGGTTGCTTTTTTACGAAACACGGATTAGTCTGAACAAGCGCCAAGAGCTTATTTCGAAATGCCGCCCTTCCACAAAGCTCCTCAACCGTTAGACTGGTACCCCGCTCTATTATGTCACCGCTGCTCTAGGCCAGTCATCTATGCTTGGCTGAGGCCCATAATAGAGCAGGGTACCAGTCTACTCAACCGTACTAAAAAGAAATAACAGGAATAGCTGGGTGCCTGTGTTAGGCAATAGTTACCTGACGATCGCCGGTGTGTAAAGATCGGCGTGAAACTGAGAGTGGTAACTCGATGTATCGTTTAACATTTAGTGTGTGCGTGTATATATATATATATATATATATATATATATATATATATATATATATATATATTATATTATATTATATTGCATCACCTAGTGTGAGCACCTCTTTGTTCTCGAATTTCTGGATCCGCCACTTATTATTGATCGATAGTGCTCATGGTCTTATTAATACTTATAGATGCAATGTTAATCATATAGTGACGGTGATTCAATTTTTAGGTCGAAAATAAACATTTGTAAATGTATTATGATTTTTGGTGTATTCGCTCTTGCTTATTTATAATAATGTTCTTTAGAGAAAACTAAAAACAACAGCAAGGCCACACTATACTAATAAGTAGCAAAATAGCATATAATATAAATATAATGGTCACGCTGGTAATATTTAAGTGGAATATAATATATATTATACCCTCCTTGTAAGAGCGGGAATATTAATTCAGGGTGTTGTATCTTTTTGTAAAAAAAAACAAAGAAACATAACATTTTTTTGTCGATTGTTCAATTGTAAATGATTTGTGGATAAAGGATTCATTATGGTTGAAGAGTTTATATATTATTATGATTTTTGACAGAGAAAAATTAATTTTGAAAAAGAGCACAGATAAAATGTTAGAAATATATAAACCTTAAAGAAATATTATATATACATATGTACTACAATATGTAAACAAGGGACCTATGGGTCACTGTGCTCAGCTGATGTTAACCTTGAAGGTAAAAATCTAAAATAATATCAAATGGAGATAAAGTGTAAGAGGAAGAGGTAATAAAGGCCATGGTTGGTTTATATGATTGGTTTGTATTGATGAGCAAGAAATTTTTGCAAATAATATTTTGTGACCTGACCATGTGTTTCCTAATGTTGAAACTGAAACATGTGAGCAGTTTGTGAACAAATGATCTGTACAATTACCATGATCATTAGTTGGCTTTTTGATTAACTGTTGACATTTCAGTAGTTTACACATTTGTTCAATCGAATCTTTTTTTTTGTATAATATATATTATTAAATATATGTTTTTTTTATGAAATGTATAGTTGAAATATAACTAATTAACAACATAAAACATGGCAAACAAAGCCTGATCTCAAATTCTGCTGATGCAGGAAAATAATGAACAAATGTTTGTAATAAATCCTCATTTTTTTATCACATCAATTTTTTTTATTTAAGTTTATATTTCTATACATTTTCAATATAACATATATATCTGAATATAAAAGTTGATTCATAATTCTCAATTGCATCATCATAAATCTCAATCTTGTCAGATAACACCACATCATGCATACAAATGTTTATTTATTTTTTACCACAAAAATATATCTTTTAAATCTGCAAAACAATAAATATCTAAAAAAAATACTTGATTTAGATTTCACAATTTTTAATGTGTCTTTATTTATCCATAATGTGCTTCATATTTTATCATAATTTAAGCATACTGATGGGTTCCATTATGATTGGTAAAATCATTTAAAAGAAAAATGATTTCTTTAAAAATGCTACATTACACAACATTGCATCTTCTGGATTACACCTTGAATTAATTTTTCAAGGAAAGTTTTTGCATATCAGAGTGGAAACAGCATAACAATTAAGGAGATACAGTGAAAACAATAACAATACTGCATAACACTTGGTGGGTTGGGTTTGCGGGGGGGGGGGGGGGGGGGTGATTTGGGTGGTGATATGAGAATAACTGTACACCTGTCACAGCAGGGGATCTCCCCCAGTGACTGTAACAAATCAGAAACCCTGGCATAGCTGACTTCCAGTGACCTGGAGTGGGACCCTGCATCTGTAATCTGTAATCAAAGCAAATGACTACAATAGAGCCTCATAAAAAAAAGTCAATAACTAGCTTAATTTTCAAGCTTATACTTCCAAATTTCAGATTTAAACAAATTAAATATTTATGTTTACATGCTGTGAAAATTAAATCAATGGTACTTAAAGGAAAAAAACGTGCCATGATCAAAGTTTGGCAAAATTTAAGGTACTGATTTTATTTTTATGCTAATTACTTAAAAAATTTACAAAATTCAGATCTAATTTTGGGTAAACAATTGAATCTTAATTAAACATAGTTATATACTTGGGAAAATAGACTCTAGTTTCAAAATTTTTCATTTTAAGTGAGTTAATATTTTTCCTGATTTTTTACAAAGTCCATTATGTTTGGGCCAATAACTTAAAGAATTTATACTTAACAGACTTAATTTCTGGCATGTACATAGGAACTATATAGAAGAATATTTATGGTAAATATGAGGAAAAACAGATGAGTCGTTTTGATATTAGGCAGTCCTGAAGTGTGAAAATAGGATTTTAATAAAAAATTGAGGTTTTTCCTTAATTTCTCAAAGGAATGAAGTCGCAAAGACCCAGTTTTCGGCTTGGTAGGAGATCTTGGGGACATCTAACATTATGCTGAATTTTGGATTCCTAGGTCTTACGGTTTCAAAACGTGCCACATCTACGGACGGACGGACGGACGGACGGACGGACAGACGACGGACAATGGACCACGACTATAGCTCAGATGACTTATAGTCAGCTGAGCTAAAAAACAGTATTTAACTATTAACTGGGCCGTACACTTAATTTATTTATTATTGTGTGCATAAAGAGGTACAGTAACAACCATATCAACAAGAAAGTTAACTGTACATAGAACTTTGTGGAGTAGGCCTAAGTTATATTATTATCGGAGAAACAAATTAAACTTTTACTGCATGTTACAGATTGTAGATCTTGTTGTCTGTTTTTGTAATATGTTATGTTATACAATGTACATGTTAACACAATTTCAGTCGGCTACTTATCAGGCCTACAGTATCTTGCACAGATACACGGTGGCGCTCAACAGCCAGCCCCCCCCCCCCCCCCCTTTCGAGTGAGCCAGTGGAAGAGGCTGTATCGATTAGGCGCTTGAATTGTTATTAGTGTTTTTCCATTAAATTTTGTAGATTTCTAAATTATGTACTTTATATTTGAGACAGGCAGGCAAGATGCCCACGTCGTTAAGTCTGTCAGCTGTATGTAGATATACCATAGAACGTACACATTCTTTAGGTAACTAAATTTTATTAGAATCACACACACATATATATATAGCTTACAAGAATGTTGAACATTTTAAAATTTGTAGGATCTTACTCAATGAATTGTATGGAAATCAGTAGCTGTATTGTTTAACATTTTGCTTTTAACCTGATGGTTGGCAAGATGGCAAGATAATTAAGATGACTTCTTCTGGTAAGCTTAATTAAGTGACAGAAATTAGCAACCTGCTGTCAGTCTTTCACACAGTTGCCTCTGTCAGGAGAATATATGTTCATCCACGTTCCTGTGTGTGTTTGTTTGTGTGTTTGATCACAGCATAACTCCTGCAGCCATGAAGAGAACTCGTGAAAATTATCAGTGCATTTGGGGAATGGACCCAAATTCTGAGCATCCAAAGTGCACATTTTGTAGAATGCAGATTTCTAGATAAACATATTTTAAGGGTATTTTTTATGAGCAGCCACAGCCAGCACAGTAACTGGCATCTTGAGAATGAAAATCACCGAAAACTAAATCAATATGGGTACAGCCAAACTGTTTTCCTGTTTTGAATAATTTTAATTAGTAAAACATGCCATACTCCCTTTATGTCTTGCAAGATTGGATTTCTTTGCAAAGTCTTTGCCACATAGTTCACAACTAAATGGTTTTTCTTTTGGAAGAGATAATATGTAATCTACAGAGCACCTAGAAGTCCCTTTATGTCTTTTAACATGGCTTGAACTTCTGAAGCCTGTACCACAGATGTCACACTTGTATGGTTTCTCTTTAGTGTGTATCAGTATGTGGTCTGCCAGGTTCCTACTCCTGAGGAACTCTTTGCCACAGGTGTCACACTTGTACTGTTTTTCTTCAGTGTGTATCAACATATGTTGGTTCAGGCTAGCAGTGGTGGTGAAAAATTTGCCACAGATGGAACACATAGAAGATCTCTCCCTTGTGTGTGTCATTATGTGTAATGTAAGATTGTATTTGGTAGTATAGCATTTTCCACAGATATCACATGGAAATGGTTTCTCTCCAGTATGCGTCTTTTTGTGGGTGGCAAGTGAACTTCTATCAATGAAATTCTTTCCACAAATGTCACATCCATAAGGTCTTTCTCCAGTGTGTGTCCTTGTATGTATTTGAAGGTTAAAATTTTGGGAATAACATTTCCCACAGATTTCACACTGGTATGGTTTTTCTCCAGTGTGTGTCCGTTTATGCATTGTAAATTGTGTATGATTAGAAAAACCTTTGCCACAGGTAGCACACCTGTATGGTTCTTCTCCAGTGTGGCTTCTGAAATGGTATCTAAAACCTTGTTTGGTGATGTAGCCATTGCCACAAATTTTACATATGTATGGTTTCTTTCCAGTGTGAATCATATGGTGTTTCTTCAATGAACTACTTTCGGGGAAGGATTTTCCACAGTCACTACACTTGTATTTGACCAACTCTTCCATGCTGTCAGTAACATCTTCCCCATATTTCACATGCCTATATTCTTTATCAGCAGTATGTATCCAATTATGTTTTATAAGAGCATTTTGGTAAGAAAAGCTTTCCCCACAGACCTTGCATATAAAAGGATTATCTGTAGTATTTGCACTATCATTTCGTCCAGGTTTTTCACTTGTATTTATTACTTGTGAGTTAACATCCTTCTCTTGTTCATCTTTGACATTGTGTATTTTGATATGCTTTCTTAGTTCATCAATTGGAGTGAAATATTTACCACAGATATCACATATGTCCCCCTTATTATCAGCTTTACCTTCCTGGTCAGGTTTTACATCTTCATCTCCGTCACTAGAAATCACATTTTCTATTTTAAGTGTAATTATCCCTCCTGCTGAAGGAACTGGACCTCCGTTATGTTCTAGAGTCTCTGTTTTAACAAAATGAGACGTGTTTGTGTAATCTTCTAGATCATCAGCAAGTTCCCCTTCCATTTGGTCACTAACAATAGCCTGTGTACCTGGCATTTGGTTGATACCTTCAGGGTGTATGCCTTGTATTTGGTTTGGGCCTTCAGCAAATGTACCTTCCATTTGATCATCATCTTCATCTTTAAGTAATCCTTCAATGTAAACAGAAGGAAGTTCCTCATCCATTGTTAAAGATTCCTGTGAAATACAGAATAAACATTGATTAGAGGCTGGGTTGCAACAGAGACCAATTAGAACTTTTATTGCTTCTGAAAGGACGTATACGTGCTTCCCGATTTGCGCGTGTTTTTTTTTGTTCACAACATAAACTCAAGGAATAATGAACAGCATCAAGGCATTTTTGGAATAGGCAAAGAAAGAATTGATTAGATTTTGGTGTGGACCCGGCTCGTTATCTGAATTCAGGAATATCATCTAGAAATATTCACGTGTAAATTCACATATGCATGAATGAACCAGGGAAAACTGGCTGAATGAGTGAATGCTAAGTCAAGACTGAAGCTAAGGTTCCTTAGAATGCTGATTTATAGTTACAAAATGCTGGGGACAAGGTCAACTTTTATCTTGATTTTTGAAGTTTGCAACAAATGTCATTTTAGTTACCAAAAAGACACACAATAGTCCTTTATCAGTTTATGAAATCCATTAACCACATTCTCTTGACTTCCAGGTCATTTTGATGTAAAATTTTGTTTTCTCTTGGCATATGAAGGCCATAGTGCATACATTTCACTGTTTCATAAAAAAATATGTCACAACCACCAATCTGGTAAATCCTAGTAGAGATTAATAATTTTGATTTCTATCAGCAGAGAGTAAAAATTCTCTACTGTAAGAATTTCAAATGTTATCAGTAACAAGCCTGGTTGAAAATGTTATTGTAACTGAATGTAATGAATTAAATATGGGCAGTTGACAAGTTGCTGCAGGTATCAATCAAATCACAGAGGCATGGATAAAGTGAGGCATGGGATCTCTCCTAACATGACAGTCCTCCTCCTTTTTTCTTGGATCAGAGATGCTCAAGTATCCTAAACACACCGATGGATAAAATAAAAACAAGTGACCCATGGGTCATGACGCTCAGCTGCCAAGCATGACCTGCGACATCTTTGGCTGCAATTCACAACTTCTAGTAAAATTGTTGCAGAACCTATATGCCAATTTTGTTTAAACTTTCTACATTGCCATAAATTCTTATCATATATGTCTGGTTAAAACATAGTGAATGATGGTCTGAGGCAAAATGTATGGTTGTTGAGCTATCAGGAACTAATCCCACAGCTTGCTCGATACCTGTCAGTCTCAAAAGGAATTAACCACACAGGCCACATATAAGATCAAAATATAGCAAAAGATCAAGGAAATCCATGCAAGAATTATTGTGAAACAGGTGCTTCCATATTAATTTTTATTCAATACAAGCCAACTGTACTGAGCTTTCATAAATGATGGTCATATTTATTAAGAAATCTTTGACCCAATGCAAGATTACATTAATATACATCCCACTGCATTCACTTTAATAGTTCTTGAGATAATATGTTCTAAAGGAATTTAAAGATGGCGTCCTGGTGGCCATATTGGATTTCTGACAGGTCGGAAATTGAACAACAAACATCCTCTAAAAGGGATGAAAAAATCACAGAAACAGATTTCTAAAATGGCTACCTGGCAGACATAATGGTTTTCTGACAAGTCACACATCCTTCAATAAGACACTAAACTTGTAGCAATTGCTTCAAAGAATGTAACAGTTATGAATGTCAAAAACAATTCAAAAGGCATGATCAGGTTGGAGAGCTCTCATATCAGATTTATGAACATGCAAATGTAAAAAGTGCAAGTCCAATTTGTTTTAATTATCAGCTTGCTATTCAATGGGGTCAGCAGGGTAGGTAAACTGCAAAACCTAAAAGAAAAGAAATGCAGAAAGCATCACTAAGAGTCTTGTGATCAAATAAAGCCATCCTAAATCCAGGTACAGACCCACATATTATCAGAACAAACACTTGCTGGTATATCTGATGATTTGTATAATAATATTTCAGATATCTAGAAAACTAAGTTTATTGCTATGATTCCATGATATAAACTGCAAAATGTTCCCATCATTTTATAAATCAGTAGCTAAACTTAACACTTAACTCTCATAGTCTTAATGCCTGGCCAAAGCATTCCGGCAACAGTGTTTTTGTTATGCACTAATGATATATCCTTATCACTCCATGAGCTGATACAAAAGGGAAACATATATCACAAGTGTCACTGACAATTATGGGCACATAGTGAGATGTACCAGTTGTTAGTGCCATATGGTTATATATACAAGAAAACAAGAAAAATAGAGATGGCCTACAAAATAAGTTATTGTGAACATCCCTGACCTATGACCTTGGCCTTTTGCCCACATATCAACTGGATTCTTTCTAAATGATGGGTAACTACTAACCACTTACATCTGGCCAGGTTTAATTACTTGGCAACCAATGAGTGAATAACTTAGACCTGCAACCTTTAACCTGCTGACCAGCTGACCTCAAAATCAATTAGTTATTTCTCCATGCAAAAAGACCCATAAATATGAAGTTTGAATCAAATTCAGTGATGCATAGATGTAGCATATGTGAAGACTGAAGGTTTGGGTTGAACAGTTTCACTTGAAATATTTTCACAAGCATTTAGAACAATATTGTGACCTTGACCTTTAACCTTTTGAACTCAATATCAATAGGCTTCTTCTCCTATTGGTAGGTAAGCCATATATGACAGATAGAAAGTATAGATTGAAAAGTTTGCTGAAAATGACTCCACGCAAGAAGAGGGTGCTGTGAACTTGACCTTTGACCTCAAAATCAACAGGTCTTTTCCCCTGTTGGCAGAGAAGCGATATCAGTGCTGAAAGGTTTGGAATGAAAAGTCTAGCTTGAAATGTGTCCACAACCTTTTTAAAGAAGTGGATCCTGTGACCCTGACCTTTGACCTTGTGACCTCAACATCTATAGGATTCTTCTCCCACTTAGTAGGTGAGCTATATGTGAAAGATCAAAGAATTTGGATGAAAGGTTTGGTTTAAAATGCATCCTGAGGCTTTTCAAAGAAGTTGGTCCTGTGACCTTGACCTTTGACCTCAAAATAATTATGGTTCTTCCCCTGTTGGTAGGTGAGCTGCATGTGAAAGATGGAAGGTTTGGGATGAAAATTTTGGCTAAAAGAATTATTTCTGGGGGGTGCAAACACATCCCATAACTTCGAGAATATAGGTCACAGTGACCTAATTTCAGGTTTGCAAGGAGATCTTTTTAGAACCTCTAAGACTGCATAGGGTTCATGGCCCTAGCCCCTATGGTTACGATTTGTGCCCTGCTAGCGGATGGCTGGCCGGCCGGACGGACAGAAGGAAGGACGACGGACAAAGACCCATCACTATAGCCCAGCATGACTAAAAGTCAGCTGAGCTAAAAATCAAGGAAATACATGCAAGAATTATTGAGAAACAGGTGCTTCTGTATGAATTTTTATTCAATACAAGCCAACTGTACTGCACTTTTATAAATGATGGTAATATTTATTCAGAAATATTTGACCCAATCCTTTACAAGATTACATAAATATACATCCAACTGCATTCACTTTAACTGTTCTTGAGATAATATGATCAAAAGGAATTAAAAGATGGTTGCCTGGTGGCCATATTGGACTTCTGACAAGTCTGAAATCAGACAACAAAAATTTTCTAAATCGGACCAAACATTAAAGAAAAATTACTGAAACTGCACTGAAGAAAGAAGTTCTAAGGTGGCTAACCAGCAGACATAATGGATTTCTGACAAGTATGACATTTGATATCCCACATTCTCCAATAAGAGAACAAACTTGGGGCAAATTATCCAGTAATGAATGCCCAAAATAATTCAAAAGGCATGTCCAGGCCCTCATATCAGATTTATAGATATGCAATTGTAAAAAGTGTAAGTCCAATATTTTTTATTATCACTCTGCTTTTCAATGGGGTCAGCAGGGTAGGTAAACTGCCAAACCTGAAAGAAAAGAAATGCAGAAAGCATGACTAAGAGTCTTGAAATAAAACAAAAAGCCATCCTTAATCAAGGTACACATCCACATATTATGAGAACAAACACTTGCTTTTATATGTGGTGATATATATTAAAATATTCAGATATCTAGAAAACTAAGTTTATTGCTAGGATTCCATAAAATAAACTGCAAAATGTTCCCATCATCTTATAAATCAGTAGCTAAACCTTAATACTATACTCTCATAGTCTTAATGCCTGGCTGAAGCATTCTGACAACAGTGTTTTTGTTATGAAGTAACGAGGTACTTATCACTGAGCCTTATCTCTTAATAGGCTGATACAAAAGGGAGTCATATGTCACCAGTGTCACTCACAATTACAGCCACACAGGGAGATGTACCAGCTGGAGTGGGATGGTTATATATACAAGAAAAATAGAGATGGTCTATAAAATAAGTAATTGTGAACATCCCTGACCTATGACCTTGGCCTTTTGCCTGGATTCTTTCTAAATGATGGGTAACTACTAACCACTTAAATCTGGTGTAATTACTTGGCAACCAATGGGTGAATAACTTTGACCTGCAACCTTTAACCTGCTGACCACTGACCCCAAAATCAATAAGTTATTTATTCAAGCAAAAAGACCCATAAATATGAAGTTTGAGTCAAACTGAGTGATGCATAGATGTGGCATATGTGAAAGACTGAAGGTTTGGGTTGAACAGTTACACTTGAAATATGCTCACAAGCATTTAGAACAATTAAATATTGTGACCTTGACCTTTGCCTTTTTGACCTCAACATCAATAGGCTTCTTCCCTTATTGGTAGGTAAGCCATATATGACAGATGGAAGGTACAGATGTACAGATTGAAAAGTTTGCCTGAAAATGACTCCACGCAAGAAGTGGGTGCTGTGAACTTGACCTTTGACCTCAAAATCAACAGGTCTTTTCCCCTGTTGGCAGAGAAGCGATATCAGTGCTGGAAGGTTTGGAATGAAAGGTCTAGCTTGAAATGTGTCCACAACCTTTTCAAAGAAGTGGATCCTGTGACCCTGACCTTTGACCTTGTGACCTCAAAATCTATAGGATTCTTCTCCAACTTAGTAGGTGAGCTATATGTGAAAGATCAAAGAATTGGGATGAAATGGTTGGCTTAAAATGCATCCACAGGCTTTTCAAAGAAGAGACTCCTGTGACCTTGACCTTTGACCTTTTGACCTCAAAAAAATTATGGTTCTTCCCCTGTTGGTAGGTGAGCTGTATGTGAAAGGTTTGGGATGAAAATTTTGTCTCAAAGAGTTATTTCTGGGGGTCGCAAACACACCCCATAACTTCGAGAATATAGGTCGCAGTGACCTAATTTCAGGTTTGCAAGGAGATCTTTTTATAACCTCTAAGACTGCATAGGGTTCATGGCCCTAGCCCCTACGGTTACGATTTGTGCCCTGCTAACGGACGGCCGGCCGGACGGACAGACGGAAAGATGACGGACAAAGACCCATCGCTATAGCCCAGCATGACTGAAAGTCAGCTGAGCTAAAAATAAGATAGGTGTCACCACAAGTTATGTGATGTGTATAAGATAAAGCCTTCCTAGACCTATAGACATATAAAATTTTAGGCTGATATGTCAAACTACTCCTTAGATAAATGCATAAATGTATTTTATGAAAACATGATTATGGGTGGTGCCATCTGTCTTGTGGATGAGAAAATTATCCAATAGGGTTGACAAGCAAACTTTCACGCTGATACATTAAATAAATACTGAAATAGATGTCTGATAGTGTTTTTCAAATCAGTGATTGTAAGTGGTGCTACCAGTCCTGCATTCAAGAAATATACCCAAGATGGATGGACAACATTTCAGGCTTTAGCTGGCTGTAACATTGAGCAACTCTTGATATATGTGAGATGTTCACCAAAAACATACCTACATATGGATGCCAGATGAAATTGTTTGCAGGTGGTGCCACCAGGCTTGCATTGTATACAAGATAAACCATACCAAGGAATTTGGACATGCAAATTTTCAGACGATAGTGGTACATCAACCCCCCCCCCTCCCAATACAGAAAAGGGTATCAATGTATTCTAAGAAACTGGAATGGTAGGTGGTGCAACCTGTGAGTCTATAACAAAACTATCCAAGATGGATAAAAATGCAAAATTTAATATATACGGCCATACACTCCTGAGATATGTGCAATTTTGACCAAAAATAAATTAATGGATGGACGCTAGTGGAAAGCACCATCAGGCTTGTATATGATATGGAGCTTTATAGATAAGAAAAATTCCAAGCCGATATGTCAATCTACTCCTGAGGAAAAGACATCAATGTTTTCTATGAAAAATGGGAAGGTAGGTAGGGCACCACCTGTTTGGTCTACAGGAAATCTATCCATGATGGATGGACAATATTTGGGATGTTTTTGAACCCTGACCAGTACAGATGAGAACTTTTATCTCAACCACTAGAAATGCAAACCATAGCAAAATTAACCATATATATTATATTTAATTTAAAAGTACCACATACAATTGTCACATTTATCAATATTGTAGAACAGTTTCCATGGTATTTTGCAAAACACAATCAATTCTTTGTGCTAGCTTCATTGTGCTTTTGAATTCAAAGGTCAAATAAATTAATTTAAGGGTCATTTCTTTTAAAATGAGCAGATTAAATCATTTCAGTATTGCAACCCTTTAATTAATTGAAGCAAAATTAATGCATGTAGAGTTCATGAAAAAGGTTAAGAAAAATAATGAATGAAGTTAACATTTTTAGATCATTTAATTAATGCTTGTCAAAACATTCTAAGATTTGAAATTCCACCAAAACTCCATTCCCTCTTAAAATCTCCACTGGTAAGATATGTAATTCTACTTGTAAAGTTGTAAACATTTAATTGTTCATCTCAACTGGTAGAATTTGAAATCTTACAAGCAGAGGTGGGAGTTTCAATCTCTACCAGTAGAAGTAAAATATTTTAAATCCAACCAGTTTCTTATTTCTACCACAACATATACAGTAAAACATCAAAATTATGACCACTAATGGGACTTTGATGAAGTAGTAGCATTTTGTAGGTTGTTGTTAAGAGAGATTTTAATGTACATTACTAAATCCCTTTCAACTGTGAATCTCAGCAACAGAGTTCAAAATAATACAAAATAAAATTCAGGATGAGTATCAGTGATTTTACTTGAGTCCCCATGGGCTTTGATCCAACATCCAAGAACCAGTGGCCAGAGTTTACTAATTCTGGCAATTCAATGATTTTATTTGTGTGAGAACATATTGTTGTCACTGTTGGTTGTACCATATGGGTCAATAGCTTTTCCAGACAGAGCTAGGGACGGATTAATAATTGATTATAAATGATGCTCAGATTGATGCAAAGAATCTGATAATCGATCTTGTAGTGCCATTTATAATCAACTGCTAAATTGTGCATGTAAATTAGGCTTTGTGATTAGGAAATGTGTGCTTTTATATACATTATGCAAGCAAACAAGAAAAAAAAATCTGCTTTTAATAAAAAACAAAATTTCTATGTTACTATACAGATATATAGCCTAAAGAACTATGACCTTATTAGACTAAATGTATGCCTACATATCAGTAAGATGATGTACCAGTCTATATATATGGTCCAAAAGTTCATATTTAACACCCGATTATTTTCAATTATCAATCGATAGAGCCAGGTCCACTGATTCATTGTATTGATGATCAATCAAGAAATTACAACCTGTTCCCAAAACTAGAGAGAGCATAACATACATTTGTGTTTTCAGGGAAATTTAATTTTGAAATTTTAGAAATATGTGTAAACATGTAGGCCCTTATCCGGTTTCATTTTAAGCTATGCTCGGACTGGTATTTGAGCAAAGAATACATAAATTTACTGTTTTAAATATTGAAAATCTAAATTACTAATCATCTTAGACAGGCAAGAACAATTTAAATGTATCATTACCAAGGGGTTTAAAATAATAAGTTGCTACAGGCCTAGAGTATTGTTTTCTTACTGATGATTCCACTGAATATATATGGATAGGTTGTAATTAATTTTACTTTTACTGTAAATGCACATTAATGTAGCTTCAATAAGAATTAACCTTTAAGATTTATCAACATGTATTTACACCTTATTCATGAACTGCACTGAAATACACATATCAGAATTTATTGTTTATATTTATACGTATACATGTATGTTGTGATTGTTGTTAGGTAGTCTCCGTCATCGGACGTCTTACCTCCGTGCTTTAGTCCACAAACTGTCAACAGGGCCAAAGATCGAGTGTCCCCTTTCTCCTTTTGTAGAAGATTCCCAATGCATGCACCATTGGTAAATCTATATGCGTCATGGAGAACTGAGATGGATTATTACAAAAGCAATCTGATATCGCATAGATACAAAAAAATGCACGTTTGTAGGACATCTGGCGATAGTCCTAGACGAATTGACCACCTGAACGAAATGTGAGATTTTAACGCCTCATGACAAAGTCGGCTCCTTATCAGGCTAGACTGGTTCCCTGCTATATTATGGCCCTCAGGCAAGCATAGATGATTGGCCTAGAGCAGCAGTGCCATAATAAAGCGGGGAACCAGTCTACTTATCAGGCCTTTCTAAAAACAAGGAATAAAATACGGAAAATCACAAATATTAAAAAAAACAAAAAAACCATCGGATTAAAATTGTTTGTTGAGGCCAAAAGATAAAAGGTATGGTTTTCAGGAACTTTTTTCAGAAATCAGTGCGGGTGGGCGATATTTTATTTTTCCTTTTTTTGTATGTTTCGATAAAAATGACATATTATCAGGGAATTAATTAAGCATGAAAATAAAAAAAATTTTTTTTGCTAAACAGGCAGAAGCTCTACATAACTAAGAAAATCTGATCAAAATTGTATCATTTTATCTTCCTAAAAGATGAAAATCAAAACCAAAAATTTTAATGCGGGGGTTTAGAATTGGAATTGACGCGGGCGGTGCCTATAAGAACCTTATACCTACCTTTTATTATTACTATTATTATTATTATTATTATTGCCTTAATTACTTTATAACAAAAAGTTGTGATAAATTTGTAAAGAGAAAAGTGGTTTCTTTAAATATTTTGATACCGTTTTGTGTTATCTGTGAAAGGCAGGGTAAAGTACCCACTGCCTTGTGATTGGCCAAGGCATATCTGCATGGTGACTGCCAGTTATCGGAATGCCCCTCCGGCCCCTGGTCAATTGAAGGTCAATAAGAGGAAGTTCAAGCAAATGTAGTGCGGGAGGCTATATGAGCATTATAGCGGGTGTACGTATTTTTTTTATTTATGTTAGATATGTGGTTACATGTGATGATGAAAAACCTCTTTATGAAACCAACTAAGACATATGAGTTTATTTGTGCTGTTATTGTCCAATCTGCATCCAGTATACAAGTGTTCATGAAATGTGACGGCAATGGCCCAAAGATTTAAATGTCAGACAAATCGCTTAAACCTCTATAAATGGACACGTCTCGTCTATGTAATTCAAAATTTACATAATACTGTCAAAATTTGAAATTAATGATATAAAAAATTCGTAAAGGCGTAATGCCACTCCTTTTTGCTATAATATGTTGCAGTTGTGTTCTAATTTTAATACTTACAGTATACTATGTGCAAATGATAAATGTCACAATATTCATGGAAATGCTAGGAAAGCTTACTCGAAAGAAAGTACGATCTGTAATACTTCTCTATACATTCGATATATATGGACAAATCAGTCGACCAGTCATAGATCATTGATAATCATTTCGCCGCTGATGATGGCTAGCGGTAAGCATACAACGTTGGGCGGCTGCATGATAAAAAAATTATCTGTATATCCGGATACTACATGAGTGTAGCACAGCAAACCTATTATTATGTGTCAAATAAAACATGACCATTGGGTCTGGCTGGCATACCATCAGCTAAACACGATGCCATCCGCTCACAAAAGATGGCAATTCATTTTTGCGTTCGTCCCCGTTTCTTGTGTTTGTTAACAACGTAGCTTATACACAATCATGAACTGAATCTCATGAAAGGCATTCCGGAAATGGGCCATTGAAGAGTCGATTTTAGTGTGGCTGAGGGCAATGAACCGGATTCAGGAACGTCCTCAAGGAATATTAACAAATGTAAAGTCACTTAGGCACGACGGAACCAGGGAATATGGACTGATTAAGTAATTATATACGAACACTTTTCGCGGGGGGGGGGGGGGGGGGGCAGCACGAAGGCATTTGTTCCCCAGAACGCAGAAATCTAGCTAGTATTTATGAGAAGAAATGTGAATTTGTTAACAATTTGTTCACCTATGTTTATTTGTGTTTTCTTTCTGATATTTTTGTGCTCAAAATGCAGGGCGGGTGGTTTCCCCCAGTGGGGTAAGGTTTTCTATATATAATGAGGGACGAGGCGGCCGTGGGCTGAAGGCTTGTTGTTTGGGGTGAGGGCGGCTCTTTAAATTCTGGCCTATAGTCTCTGCCGCTTCTAGATATTAAGCCAGGCCTTATTTCCATTTCCCGGGAGTGTAAATAAGGAATACTTATTTCTACTCTTCCTCGAGGAGTGGTAATAAGGGATGCTTATTTCCACTCCCCCCTTGTGATAAAGGCTGGTATACAGTAACTGTTGTGGTAGTTAACGTGAGCGTAACGCAAGGCAGGCTGGGAACCATGTTAGGGGGACAATTTATTCCACCGGAGTTTGGACAAAAACACCGTTCATGACAATGAGGACACTATATAGCCCCAACCAGAATAAAAAATTCTTAATCTCATTTTCCAACACGCAATACGGCATCTATTTTTTTATTTGAACATTCAAGATATCGTAACTAGTTATGAGATGCGAAACTGAAAGAGAATTGAGATCAATATTAAGAAACTAGAACGTGAAAATGTTAGCTCGAAATCGCTATGTACAAAATACACGTTATATTCCCCTAAAAAGTGAAGGGGACCAATGATACTTTGTCCCCATCATATTTTGTCCATATATATGCCTTAAAGTGAGGGGGACATGCTCCAAAGGTTACCGGCAGCTCCATGTTCGACATAGACGAATAGTTTGAATGAGCAGTACCTTGGGGGAATCATATAAATGTACAACAGCTGATGTGTACGTTCATAGGACATTGAAAAGCCTATGATTTGCCAGACCAAATACATACAACAGAACGGTGGGAAAGGGCGAGTGCATAGGGTTAAACAAGAGCGTTGGTTTAATATTCAATAGTCTATTCAGTAAACGAGGTTAAGGCAAAGGGGTTTGGAGAATTTTGTTCTCCAAATATTACATATTTCAAGCCATCTATTAAACGGCAAACCTGGCTCATCCTTTGATGTGACTGTTTCCACCCAAAAGAGAAAGAGCTATTCCTGAGGTTTTGGCTCAAGTTTTAAACAAAATATACAAATGCCTGATTTAATGGACCTGAAATTTAACATTGTTTTTTTATCAGTTAGTTTTATTAAGTGGTATGCATTTTATTTATTTAATATCCAGTATAAATTCAGAACATAAAAATATAAAAAAGTAAGAAACATTTTATATTCAGAGCTTTTATTCATAAAATGATATTCAAAGAAAAATGGAGGGTATCATCAATACGTATCGGATATCGATTTGAGTGCATGTATCCAAGTACGTATATTCTACCTGAATATAGGCGCACCGATAACCAGCCCTTATTTTTATCGAGCCCAATTCGACATTTAGCGCCGGTTGACCTGTAAATCTCTCTGTAACAAAACACAAAATGTATAAACATCGATTATCACATTTCCCTACCCAATTCGACATTTAGCGCCGGTTGACCTGTAAATCTCTCTGTAACAAAACACAAAATGTATAAACATCGATTATCACATTTCCCTACCCTTTGGCCCACTCTCCTGAAAAATACCATTAGACTTAAGTTAAGATTTTATGAAAAGAGGAACAATGTTCAGTTATTCAGATAATGGAGATATGATGTCGACAGCGTCTAAATAGAAGAAAACCTCTGGTTTATGTCACAAAAAAAAAGAAATCAAAATATGCGCTATACATGCTCCTGCATAGTGACTAATCCTGTTTTTTTAGTTCAACGTTACAAGCCATCAGGCTGAGTGAGAAAAAAAAATGATATTTACATTACAGTAAACAAGTTATAAGATATCAGTCCAGTCTTCAAAAATCTGTCTGTCATGAACATGTTCAGAAGTTATCTGTAAATTTTGATGAAATAACATTGATAAAGGTTAAGGAAAAGTTCACTTCTTTTTTGGTTGGTATCAATCAAATCTTAGAGAGGATCTTGGTGAGACTCCGTTCCGGCTTTGGTATGCGCCCAGCGATTGGTTTCTACTGTCAGGAAAGAAGGGAGTGAATAATTTTACGTGCAGAGTTTAATCACTTGCAATAACTCTCTTTTTTTCATTCAAATGGATTTAAGTAAAAATGCAGTCGAATGGTCTGTTTTGACTTGAAGAGTGGTAGGAAGACGTGCGTGGTCTTTGGCTTATGTCTGTAAGATGAGGAAAGCAGAACATGTTGTCAGGTCTTTTTTTTCAGAAAAATGTAGGGGGGGGGTATTATTAAAATATTACTGTAACTTCTTTTCTTTTGGCGAACGCACATTTTCTGCAAAACATACCTATACATGTTTTTTTTCACTTTAGGCATTCTATAGTGTTAAAAATAATCGTACACTTGTAAGTCATACACATGGCGCATAGAATAAAGTGAAACATTTTCGCCTAATCCACTGGAATCTGTAGCTGAATAAACTCCGAGGAAACGAAAAAGATGTTATCATGGGGGTTAAGACATCATGTAGATGTATGATGTGTAAATGAAATGTAGTTGCATGATGTCTTAGATTCTAATTTTCTGTGGCCTAAGCTAAGAATGTTATCTGCATGTCATGTGATATAGCTATAATAATACTCACACTGAATACTATCTTGTGTCTTGGTCAAAATTAAGATAATGTTTTTCAAAGTATTTTTCAATCAAATTAGTCTTATTGTCATTATAATTATTGGATGCTTAAACAGCTGTGTAAAAAATACAACGGTGGTGAAGAAATTGGGATGGCACTTCATGTTGAGCGTGGTGGCGTAATGGATAAGGCGCTGGACTTATGACCGCAAGGTTGTTGGTTTGCGTCCTCTTCTGACCGTCGTCTGCGATAAGACTCTCGCCGAAGTCTTTACCACAAGGGTGCGCTATATCGACCCAGGAGTGAATTGGTACTAGTCATGGACGGCAGGCAAATGTAGAACGAACTAGATGTGGACGGACAATGGTCCTCACAGGGTCCCGCATTGCTGGTAGTGCTGGACTAGTCTACATACCGGTGAAAAATTTTGGTTAAAGTTGAAAATTATGACAAACAGAATTAGGTTTTTATCCATATGCATGAGGGAAAAAAATCCTACTTGTTCAAATAATATTCAAAAAGATGTCTGAAATAATGTGTGCAATAGAAAATCATTGGTTGTACTCTGTAGCCGATATTTGATTTTGAGCAAGTCGGTATTTCAATAGGTCAGAAGCCCCCATAGGCACCAATGATCCCTGTAAATTTGAGAAAGATAAAGCATGTTCTTGTGGAGATATTGGGTGCGAAAGAAAATCAGTGATTGTGCTCTGACAGCCATATTGGAAATCCGACAGGTCTGCAATTCCATAGAGATGGAGCCCTTATAGGTACCAATCATCTCTGTGAATTTTGGAAAGCTGGAGTATGTTGTTGTTGAGTTATCACGTGCAAAGGAAAATCAGCAATTGGTCTGTGGCGGCCATATTAGAATTCCGACAGGTGTATAATTCAATAGGTGTGGAGTCCTCATATGTACCAATCATCCCTGTGAATTTAGTAGCTAAAGTATGTTGTTGTTGAGTTATCACGCGCAAAAGAAAATCAGCGATTGAGCTGGGGCGGCCATATTGGAATTCGGACAGGCCTGTAATTCAATATGTCTGTAGCCCTTATAGGTACCAATCATCTCTGTGAATTTTGGAAAGCTGAAGTATGTTGTTGTTGAGTTATCACGTGCAAAGGAAAATCAGCAATTGGTCTGTGGCGGCCATATTGGAATTCCGACAGGTGTATTATTCAATAGGTGTGGAGTCCTCATATGTACCAATCATCCCTGTGAATTTAGTAGCTGAAGTATGTTGTTGTTGAGTTATCATCGCGCGCAAAAGAAAATCAGCGATTGGGCTGGGGCGGCCATATTGGAATTCGGACAGGCCTGTAATTCAATAGGTCTGTAGCCCTCATATGTACCAATCATACTTGTGAATTAGGGAAAGCTGAAGTATGTTGTTATGAGTTTTCGCGCGCGAAAGAAAATCTGCGATTTGGCTGTGGCGGCCGTTTTAGAATTCCAACAGGTCTGTTATTCAATAGGTCTGGAGCCCTCATAGGTACCAAACATCCCTGTGATTTTGGGAAAGCTGAAGTATGTTGTTGTTTAGTTATCGCGTGCGAAAGAAAATCAGCGATTGGGCTGTGGTTGCCATATTGGAATTCGGACAGGTGTGTAATTCAATAGGTCTGGAGCTCTGGTATGTACCAATCATCCCTGTGAATTTGGGATAGCTGAAGTATGTTATTGTTAGTTATCGCGCGCGAAAGAAAATGTCACTGACGAATGGACGGAAGAGCACTACAGGGTGATCACTATAGGGCACCGCTTGTCAAGCGGGGCCCTAATAACCTTCTGCCACCTATTAAGGCTGCTTGGGTTGTATGCTGCCAAGGGAACCGAGAAAACCTACATTAATGAATAGGCCCGACAGACCAGGAAGGCAAAGTGTCAAGCCGGAGGAGACCGAGATCGTCGATGATAACAGAGTATAAATCCACTATAACTTTACCTTTCATGTATTGGATAAGTTTTTGTAGCATTTTTTTTTAAAGCAAAACATTATTTGTAAAACTCCTGATTTGTAGTTGCTTCTCTGAAATATGTCGCGACAGATAAAAGGTCTTGCTATTCTATCGAGCATTTTATATTCCTAAACTGAACCTATGGTCGATGGATAATTTCGATCAACTGACCAGCAAAACCTAAGACAAAATACGCTACATTCAATCCAGAACGAATTAAAGTACGACTAAGGAAATGGAAACAATAAGACGATTAAAAAGCAACGAAAAAATTTATTGAAGGTTATTACTGAAGTTTATGAATCATACCTGTATCCAAAACAGTTCAATGGACGAGAACAGTTTCCTTTGCTTTGCATGATCGTACAGAACCAGTTATGTATGAAACATCTTCTCTTACATCTTAAATTCACATTTTTCCCCAGCTCATTTGTTTCCATTTTATTTAACGTATGTTTGAATTTACGTTTCTGCTCTTATGGTTTTCACACCTTTCCTTTAATGTTACAGATTCACAAACTAGGATGCAGAAATTAAAATATGTAAGTAAGGTAGCAGAGCTTGACGGAGAGGCCAAATGGGTGTTCCATTAACTCTGAAAAAGCTATACTATGTTCTCACATCGCATGATACTCGTATATTTGCCGTATACAAAAATGTAGCCCAATTAATGTCAATAAACTTCAAATGTATAGCCTGAAAAGAAAATAGCACCACAATATTTTCTATGATAAAAGAATGACACACGGCAATTCAAACATCCTATAAAAAAGCCCCGTCCTCTGAACAATGTTTATATGCATAAATATAAAAGACCCTTCAATGGTACATTTTCCTTAAGTAGTCATCCATAGTAAAGCAACAGCTGGATGAAAAAATGATTGGAAGTTGTGCAGCTTACTGCATGTTCTGAATCAGAAATTCTATAAACAAGCCATCCGGTACTCTGCCCTTGCTTCTTCAGCATCAACATAAACAAACTTCAACAAATTCATGTTGTTTTATGTAGAAAATGCCTCTTAGCACAGGCGCTTGAATCCCTATTTTAATAAAGTCTTTATATCTCCAGTGTTCTTAAAAATACTACGACAGAATCAGTCCAAACGAACCAATAATAAAACGGTCATACCATGCTGTCACTTATATTATGACACAATATAAGTGACAGCATGGTATGACCGTTTTATTATTGGTCCGTTTGAACTGATTCTGTCGTAGTATTTTTAAGAACACTGGAGATATGAAGACTTTATATTTATTACAAATAGGGATTCAAGCGCCTGTGCTCTTAGCTTGTGTTTCTTTTACAGAATATAAATACGCACTGGGGATATTAACAAATTGATTTAAATGGGTAAAACTATATTATACCTGACTCTACTACATGGCAATACCTGGCTTATAAAACAATTATAAATATATTAAGAAATGCCTGCATCACATAGTTTACTATAAGCTGATACAGAACACATTTAAACTTATTTAATGCAACTTGAAACTCGGCAATACTATGAGTGGTAATACTGGCAAATAATGGGTATGCATACGTAAACTAAAACTAGAATACTAACAGGTCAAGAAGGGCCCCACAAAAGGGGCATAGACTTCTAGTGTGGGCTGACTGATGCTTGAAAAAATATTATTAAGGACCTGATTACAGGCAGAGACAGAGAGAACTGACCCAAAAAAGTATATAAACAACTGTACCAAGATGCATGTTAAGGTTTGAATCACTGATAGTCCTGTATGAAGGTGTAGGAGTGGAGTATTCCAAGCAACAGAGACATAATTACATCTGATGTATTAAACTGTATGCCTGGTCAGCATATAAATCAGCAGAATGTCGAATTTATGTCGAAATCAATATGGTTCTTCCCATATTGTTAGGTAGTCCTAAAATGAGACTTTGAATAAATTATATACAATGCCTCCACTACCTTTTTATAGATGAGGACCCTGTTTTATCCGGAAATGAATTGGTGAACAGCTAGCTCCTGTGACCTTGACTTTAGGACCCTCAAATCGATTTGTGTCTTCCCCTATTGACAGGCGAGCTCTATGTGCAAGATGGAAGGTCTTGGATGAAAAGTGTGGCTTGAAATGCATCCACAAACTGTTTAAAGGTGTGTGTCCTGCGACATTGACCGAATGACCCCAAAAACAAAAGGGTTCTTGCTTTAGTAGTGGGCCGTACATAAGTAAAGTTTGAAGTCCATATGTCCACTTAAACTGGCGTTATCATCCAGAACGAATTTGTGGACGGACGGACAGGGTGACTAATATATGGCACCCGCATGTTCATACAAGGCCCTAATAAAAGCGTTTAACACCAACTTATTCTAGTCATTTTAATTTTAAATCTGATTGAAATTAGTCTTTCCGTATCAATTTTTCATCTTTTTTAACCTTTTCTGTCAGACACCAAATTATTGGGCTTACAGGATAACTGACTTTTTTGTCGTTGGCCACAGAAACCTTACCCTGTCCATCTTAATTTTCAAGGACCAGTCGAGATCATAACTTTTCAGAAAAGGTTTAGGTGACTATATTAGTGTCACATATTGTCAAATGTTACATCATGCATACAAGTGAATTCTATAATGTAGATTTAGACCGGATGACTCAGAAAAACATTCACCACATTGTTCACATTTAAATGGTTTCTCTTCAGTTTGAACATTATGTTGTAAAGTGTTTTGATCTGAAGAAACATTTGCCATCTCTTCAGTATGAATTCTACTGTGCATGGCCAGATCAGATGAACAAGAAAAAGAGTTGCCACATTTCTCACATTTGAATCGTTTCTCTCCAGTATGGGTTACCTGGTGCACAGTTTGATCAACTGGCCCACGATTGGATTGGTTCTCTTTGCTATGAATTCTGCTGTGCAAAATTAGATTAGACATCTGGGAGAAATATTCACCGCACTGTTCACATTTGACTGGTTTATCTTTGGTATGAATTCTGATGTGATAAGTGAAACTAGACAACTGGGAGAAACCTTTACCACACTGTTCACATTTGTATGGTTTTTCTCCGGTATGAACTCTCCTGTGCACAGTCCGATCTGATGAATTGGCGAAACATTTACCACACTGTTCACATTTGAATGGTTTTTCTCCTGTATGACTTCTCTTGTGTGATGTTAGTCTGCTTGATTCGGAGAAAGATTTGCCACACAGTTCACAAGTGAATGGTTTCTCCCCAGTATGGATTTGATTGTGTCTAGTCAGATGAGACAAACGAGAGAAACATTTGCCACATTGTTCACATTTAAATGGTTTCTCTCCAGTATGAATCGTAATATGCCTATTAAGATGGTACAAACGTGAGAAACATTTGCCACATTGTTCACATTTGAAACGTTTCTCCCCACTATGAGTAGCGATGTGTCTAGTAAGGTGGTGCAAACGAGAGAAACATTTGTCACATTGTTCACATTTGAATAGTTTCTCTTCAGTTAGTTTTCGAGTGTACTCTGTCATCTCGCTGGGACCCACAGCATATGTTTCATGTTCAAAATTTCCTTTACTTGCCTTTGTTTGGCTCTCTGCCTGCTTCCTTGATCCTTTTTCTTCTGAAAAATACTTTTCATAGGAGTTACAATTGAAGGTTGTGTCATTTAGTAGCACATCTTGTCCATCTGAAAATTCAGATTTAATTGGACGTAATTCTGATTCTTCTTCAATAGTATTAGTATTAGAAACCACATTTTCTACATGTACTTCAACATCCTCTGTCTTCTCTTTTTCAACCACAACAGAAGACTTGGGCATTCTACTGTTTGTTGAGGTGGCATTATCAGTTTGTTCACCACTATATTTAAAGAATTCCTCATTAAAATATATACCGGTAATGCTGGACTCTTCATTTTGACTTGGTGTGCTAGTGCAGTATTCCTGGTCTTTTTCTTCTTTAATGACTGTCTCTAGGTCTTGTGGAATAACCTTGTTTGGATCCATTTTAGAAATATACCTGCAACAAAAAGGAAAACAAACTCCATTACCAAACCCGGATACTCTAATTGTCAGGATTCACATTGTACAAGGGTTATACAGACAAGTTGTGTGGGCAACTTTTTCATCACTTCAAGTTACTTTCCCATTTTAAGTTAATATGCTTTGTGCCCATACTTTCCCATTTTTAGTTAATTGCATTGTGTCCATTAAAAGTAATATTATATTTTATATAATATAATATATTTTATTTTAAACAATTTTCAATAAAGCACCAGAAGACATAGGAACATTGTTCACGGAGTTTGAAAAGTTTTTTTCTTCACATAATGATGGGCAGAAGGTAGTCTGAACAAAATGGCTTCAGTTATGGCAAAAAGCTTTACAGTATCACTGAGCTCTCAATTTTATGAAGGTAAATTAAAGAGGGCAGAAATAACACTTAAAATGTTGATTTCATAACAGTCACTGATATACATAAAAAATAAATATTTCTAAGTGAAATTTATGATATTGCTGAGGTAATGTGACAAAACTTTAACATGGCTGACAGTGACAGTAACCGTCAAACATGGATTGTTTCAACACCTCTCCATTATATAATATAGAATTAATTGGTGTTTGTACATGGTACAGTAATATTTTCTTGAAAAGAGAGCTGTGTTATAGGATCTATGGCCATTATGGCGTTAAAACTTTTGTAGCTTTATATAAGTATCTTATGTGGAACATAACTGCCACATATTGACAACAGGAGGTGCTTTTTGCCTTGGCTATCAAGTGTTTCAGTCCAAGTAAACAGACAATACTGCTCACAGTTCCCATGATACGAGCAGCAAGAACCTATTTTATAAAGCAACGTATTTGTGTATGTTTTCTGTATTATTAAGGGATTACTGGTGATTCAAGTAAGAATATATAATTTCACAATTGTGTGAAATATGATACCTGATGATATTATAGATTTGTAGGGAGATTATAATCCCAAACAAGTTCATATGTGGGATGGTGAATATAAAATACTCCAGTCCAATATCAGATATATACAGTAAAACCTGTCTAAAATAAAACAACTGACTATTAAAACCCTTGAATTATAAGCATGCAAATTAGTTTAAATCAGACCAAGGGTCAATTTTGGATTGAATTGGAACTTAATTGGAATTGAAGGGAAAACTGATTTAATTGGAACTGAATTGAAAAAAAAGTGAAAATTAAATTAATTGAAACTGAACTTGAATTGAAGTTTACAGGTTAGACTGAACTGATCTGAACTGATAACAAAAGTTCCAATTCTCATATTATTCAAATTTTTGCTCACTGGAAGTTGCTCAAGGTCAGTTTTAAAATCACACTTGTAGCATTTGGTCAAAAAGTGAAAACAAATCCTTTTCATAGATGACACATGTATCATGAAAACAGAAATGCTTCTTAATAACTTTTACTGAAATCATTGTATCAGCAGTTTCAGCACAGATGGGATAATACTAATATAATAATATGATGTATAGTAATAGAAATTTTAGCTGATCAAAGTGATGGTAATAATAAAATAAAAGTGAGCTGTTACAGTTATGGTAATAGAAGATAAAAGTATTAGACAATGTATTACTTTCCATTACTTCAATTTTCCTGTTGTGCCATAGAGCATGTGATCAGATAATACTGAACTGACTTGTTCTGGTCCATTGACTTTCTAGGATATGCCTAATTTTACAGCATTCTGTGTGCCTGGAGCTGCTCTCAGACCTGGTGTGCTTTGACCAGCTGTTGCCAATGAGGTGACCAGTGGGTCCGATTAACTTGGTATTCCATTAGACAAAACAAGCAAGGGCCATGAGATATTAATATACCTTCCATAAACCACTGGTCTTTGATGATTGAACTCAGTAAAATTATGTTGCATATGCACCAAATTTGTTCACCTTGCTATTGTTAGGGAATATAACAGTGGTCACACCCCCCCCCCCCAATGTTTATGAAAACTTTAATGATTTCCTTACCTGAAACAGAAATAAGAATATTTGCATATATATTAATTGCACTAGACTAGGTTTGTTTTCAAATGAGTGGCCATTATTAACTGGTGACTAGTTAATGTTACAACTCATAATTAATGACACTTTAATTTAGTTTTGGAGCATATTCAACAGATTCTGAACAAAAGTGTAAATTGTGTTCAAGTTTACGGAAAAGTAATAGAGGACCTGTGATAACACTTGTTACACTCCAACGAAATGTATTCAAAATGATTGCAACTTTTTGTATTGCGAGTTGAATTTGTATTGAATAAAATTATTTGATTTGAATTGGAATTAATATTTTTTCTCCAGTGGATTGAATTGAAGTTTCGTAAAAGATCTTGAACTGAAATTGAATTGGAATTGAAGTATCTGAATTGATCCCAGGTCTAGTTAAAATTTGCCTGTCCTAAGTAGACCATCTGTTAATTAAGACCCTTTTGGCCAATGCCATGCATGGTCTTGGTTTAGGGACACATCGGCGGCACTTAATATCAGCCACTGGCTGTAAACTGACCATGTCAGCCTCCAGCGCACAGCGACAGGCCAATTTGGCTGCCAGCTCAAGTGAACCACAGAACTGCACTGGCACTGTGAAGTCAACTATATCAGCTGTGGTGTGAGCCAAAGAGCACAATTTAGGACACCAGGTGTATGTGTAAGGTGGATGATAAGTTAAAATAATCAATATTAAAAGTGACCCCTGTGAAAAATTAACCTTTTCGCCAACAAAAATAAAATACTTGAACAAATAAATATTCAAAGTTCAAGGAAAATTTTTGGAAATTATACTGGAAATCCTCGTCATTTCATACATAAATTCACAGAGGAAGGCACATCGGGCCAAAAGTATGTAGTCTTTACTGACAGGCTTATGCATTTAGTTCACTTAGGGGCAAGGCGGCTTAAATGGTGCCCTCCAGTTCGCACCCCACAAATTTTGTTGACTGAGCTAGCAGCCGAAAACAAATGCTGCTGGGTGCTGGCAGCTGGTGATATCAATGGCAGCCGATATCAATGTAGCCGCCAAGGCTGACTAAAATGTTAAATATATATCCAAGCATACATTTTAACCACCACCCATGTATACATTTAATTAGATGGGATTCTATGCTCAGTATGATCTGTGTCTATAGAAGGTAGAAAACCCATCAGTATCTCAAGTATCTCATTTTTAAAGACAAAATACTGTCATGATAAGCTAAAAATTGCATAAAGTCCAATTTTAAATGTCTGTAACTCTTATAAACAGGACAAGTACACAAAACATTGTCGCTGCATGCTACATGTACATTTTTTCTGCTTTTATCATGGAGGTTATTAGCAGTATGACCTGTGTCTTCTTATACCAAAACATACAATAAAGTAAACTGCAAAATAAGATACTTTTTGGCCATAAATGGTGAAGAAGTTTTAAGGTCACCTAACCTTTGAAACTGATAATAAAACTGCCTTTTCCAGAAAATATGATTGTATCATATCAAAACATCACTTATCTCTATATATGTGGGGAGGCAAAGAAACAGTTGTCCATTTATTTACAGTGCAAGATGTTTTGTGGCTGCAGGCGGCTTATATCAATGGTGGTCAACATCCCCTATACCAATGGTCTTATTACACGGTTTTCATTTTATCTTTCTAATATAATAGTAATAAAACTAATATTAGCAAGATATCTTGTAAGCAGTAGGACCAGTTACAGTCTACAGGTGTGTATGTGTAGGGGGGGGGGGGGGGGGGTCGGAGGGTCACCAATGTTTAAAGTACCAGTACTGCTGTAGTAAAAAATATTTTTAATGTCAGCAGTTCATAATACTTCCCATTGTCGTTAGGGGCGCTCATTGTTAGGCCTACTCTAAAGTTGGATCCGTTTGGATCACAGGTCACTGTTTGGATCCTTTGTGTAACTATGGTAACGTCCGTTTGGGTCTGTTTGGTCAGATCCAGATACTATTTATTCTATATTTTATAGGTCGTGATAACATATTTTGTGAAGCCCATACCTTTGAACAGAGAACTGAAAATTCACGGTCCGAGTGATGAAACATTAGCAATTCTGATTGTGAGCGATAATACAGGAATGATCTTCGGGACAGCCTGAAACAAAAACTGGGATGTCGGATGTCCGGTGCAGATGCCATGCTGTTCAAATAATAAAAACATTTTAGTCTGTGCTTTCACGTGTGTTATCAACTTATCAAAGTGATTAAATATTCCAAATGTTTAGTAATGTTTCGATATTATCTTAGATTAAGTATACTTATTAGTACTTATAATGGCAATATCCGTTTTATTATTTATTAAAAATAATAAATGTTCACAAATGGACAAAAATGTACATGTACTTGTAAAATGACTGCTGACTTGTTATACATGTGAGGTAAACATTGATATTTTTTGCCCAAGGCTATTATTTCTCTTTTCTTTTTGATAATGAAAAATATTCATGGAACCTGAATAAAAGTTGAACATGAGCTGTTTGTTTTCCTCGGATAATTAACTCTGGAAAATATCCAGAGTTATAGTGTTGCTTGAATCATGCACAAGGATAATTATGATATATAATACTCTGTGTCGTCATTTTATCTTCAAGGGCGAGGGGGGAGGCTCACACGCAGATACCCCCCCCCCCCCCCCCACACACACACAAATGTGTATATATATATATATATATATATATATATATATATATATATATACATATATCCATACAATTTACCACATTTCAAATATATTACAGTTGAGTATGAGGCTTTATAGAAATAAGTTATTATGTTTCCAGTGTAAGATAATTCTGAACCAGGTTAAGATATAACATTTCATAGTGCTCTCATGAATGGAATCATAGGGCTCCCGCTTTTATTCTCAAAATCTGCATATTTTACCGGACCCCCTGGACCCCCCCCCCCCCCCCCCCCCCCCTTGATCCGCTTCTGGAAATGACTAAGGAAAAACTAAATTCTGGGCTGCTACCCTAAGACTATTTTTTTTTAAAAACTTTATGTACATTGGAATGACAACAAATTTCAGTTTAAAAACGTTTCATTAAATGAAATATAAGAATAAGAAAAATTGATTAAAAAAAAGCCCTGCTCACATCAGGTATATACACACTGTCTGTTTGAAGCTGGTACACTCGATATCATAATGCTTATTATTAAGGATTAACAAAATAAGAACTTATCAAATACTAGTAAAATATATATTATAAACAAAGGATTATACAGTTTTCGAATCTGTTAAATTACAGCAATTTCGTCTATTTTAAAATCTTTATTCTTTCACCTAATGTCCGAAATCTAGTCGGCTTATTGACCATGAATTGTTCATGAGTTTCTCACGCGTGTTGGAGCCACACCTTGCTCACCATTGTAATCAACATTACATGTTCAATCATGCATGACTAGAATTCTGTATCCTGCCAAATTTGCACATAGTGACACCCCGCCGAAAAGGTTTCCTCCACACGCATGAATAATAAAATAGATCACCATGACCTCGTTTGCATAAAATTGCAGGATTTTGTACAGTGCTTTAAGTAGTGGTGGGCCGATCATCGAAGTTTATCGAAAGTCAGTCGGTTTGCTGTCACTTTCAAGCGCTTGATTACCAAAGGCAACTATCGATTACATCATAATAATGATTGTTTTCTTTCCAGAACGCCTTTATGATATAGGCAAATATTATTCTTCCATTTTTAACACATTCCGCGCTTCATATAATGAGTCTGTGTTCCCAAATAACTTCCGTATGTAACTGAGTATGACACGGTAGATGCGAGAACGGAGGACTTGTAAAACTTATTATCTGTGAACTCGCAGGGAGCTGCAAAATTAGCGGGGAGTTTTCATACGAGATGTACGTACATTGCAAAATATGGGCGGGATTGCGTTAAAATACTCCATAAATTCTCCAGGTCTATGCAAATTTTGCGAGATTCTCTTAGAAATAATCGATGCCAGGTGGCGCTGTTTATGCCGTCCTTAAAAATTCTTTGTTGGGGCTAGACCGGCCGGTCGAGTTTTCTATTTCGGCTTTTTTTTAACTAGTCTGCAATTTTTTTGTATGATCTGCCCCAAGCGCACCTGGGCTAAAAAAATCTTCCTTCATGTGCTAGAAAAACAGCCCTTCTGAAGGCCCTTATATTCTTATATGCTCTTAATTCCCATGACGAAAGATATTACTCGACGTTGCCGATCGTTTAATTTGATCCTTAAAATAAGTCTGATTGTGGTACATTCGTGTGCGAGAGGAGATTACCTGCCGGGGAAACGCAGGTACAGTTTCACAGATAATTTTCATATTTCTTTGATAATTGCATATATTTGTCTGAACCAATTAATAATCGATATCAATCGGTTTGCTAAAACCGTTGATCGATTATGAAAAAGGAACCGACTCCCACCACTAGCTTTAAGGATGATATCAAACATTTATGCAACTGGTACCAAAGTATATAGCCACACCTAACGCATTACTCAGTTGAGCGTCATGACCCATGGGTCACTTGTTAAATATATTGTCCATAAGTTCATGATAATTGCAGTATCAGTGGTCTGATTACAGTTCTTTGCTCTGTTTGTACCCTGGTGTTCCTGCCCAGACAACCATGCCATACCAAGCAGCGGTTACACGAAACAACATCAATCACAGTGTAAAACCGCTGCGTGAGGAGCGTATATCTCAAACAGTTCAGGGGAAATTAGCTATATATATCAGAACACAAAGTCTGTTTTACATATCGGTGATTGTTTTGTTTATAAAGTAAAAAGGGTATTTTTGGTGTTTTCCACGACATGGTCGAGATTCTTGTGAAATTAACGTGTGATATGAACCATACCCTGGATACCAGGTTTTGATAAATTAAAAGAGATTTACATGGTGAGTGCCACAACAAGTTGAAAGATACTGCAGGTTAGTGTGTGTGTGTGTGTGTTTGTGTGTGTGTGTATATATATAATATAATAAATATAAACTGATATAAAGCTGATAAACGGATAGCGTCATATCGACCCTCTGGCATTACGACCATATTACTGGCGCCAGAGTGTCTTTACATCTAAGTCTTAGGAACGCATTATAAGGCCTTATGCAGATGCAAATATTTTCGTCATTTCTGACAACGCTTTATGGCCTACAGGTATACACTGTCAATCAACATAACCCATATACCAATCGTTAGCAATTTTGTGTACTTTCTAATAATACGTACATGAGCGAGAAATGTTCCGTTTTAACCCGGCACATTTGTAAATCCCCCCGGCATGTTTGTTGAATTTATGACCTCTTGAACACAAGCATGGCTCGCACGGGTTACAGGACGCAGGCAGCTTGCAGGCGATACAGGAAATGCCCCGCAGGCGATACAGGAAAGGACCCGTGTCCATGGAGACGGTGTTTCAGTTGGGCTGTGACCTCACTTGTATACTTTTGTGTAAATTCATCATTCTTTACATAATATTGAGATTATGGGCCGTTTTCCACAATATGAATGAAGAATATTATATTGGCTCAATTGTTTATACCTATTTTGTTGCGCTGCACTCCTGTCAGGAAATTCATACACTATGATTACCTTGAAGACCTGGTCAGTAATGATTTTTTTTTTCGAAGATATATGATTCGTATATTATAATTGTTGTTAGAAGTATAGTTTGATGTGTGGAAAATGAGTACCAAGGGATCGAGAGTCACCTGTTGTTCACATTTACAGACCCTGCAAGTGGATCAGTGACAGGGTCAGATGTCGGGTCAAACCTGCTTAAATCCGTCACTGGCAGCAGGTTTACTCAAATGCACAAAAGAACTTAATCCTGCGCTGGAGGTTGTGAAAAAGAACCTGTGACGTCGCAGGCATGCCGGTTTTTGCCGAAGCAGTTCGGCTGTTTCCGGTGGTAACCTCCATGCAATTTAACAAACATGCAAAAATAACTCAAAATGAAACGTACTTTTAAAATTATTTATTCTCATATCGACGAGGTGACTGGGGGAGCACCTACCTTTAAAATGAGATATAGCACAGTGTCATACGCAACGTTGTAAGATTTGGCATGATAGGTTGTATATTCTTGTATTTTATGTCACACTTAATGAGTTCAATGGGCTTCTCTCTCTCATTTGCAGCTGTTCTCAATAATAGGAATATTTTAATTATTATTATAACTTTATTGATTTTGTGAATTTAATCTTTCGTATACATTCAAACCTCTGCATTACCTTGTGACATATCACACATGTATAACAAGCCTTTGTTCCATGATGCCTGGGTACTGATTGCATAATCTCCTAGTCATGGTCACTGGGTCCCGTATTTGTACAGGCCAGATCCTAATCTGTTAATCTCATCAGGGTAAAGGTGTTGATCTCATCAGGGTGACCACTAATAGAGGGGTCCCGTGATGTTTGGTCAGCTAAGAGCACACACAGATAGATGATATCACGATAACGTATAATTACACTGAATGTAGACCTTATATATGTCAGGGTATAATCAACAAACTCTCATTTCATTGGTCAGTATAGGGGGTGGAGTTCACCTCACCCATCTGACCAATGGAATGAATGGGGAGATGTGATTGGTTATATTCAAATGAGAGAGAGAACAAAAACCATGGTGTAATTATGTGTGGGACAGATTCCACTTTGGCGACTCGACACCTAGGACCGTTTCTGTGTATGGACATTTTTATCATATACTTAATACAAGGAGAATAAAAAAAAGTTACCTAAGTTAACGAATTTGTGTGTTGTGGCTGTGTGCCACAAGTGCCACGAACTTGCCTGAACGAGAGCGTGAGTGGGAGAAAGACGAAGTTTATTTAGTCAAGTAACATAAGTTTACATTGGCGTCGCGTGCCAGGTCGAACTAAAATGTCCGATCACACGCCTAGAGATAGAAAAACTCCTGCACCAACGGAGAGAGCAGTGTTCAAGCACATGAAAGCGAACAAAAATCAAATACGCTGCCGAAACTGACGCCTCTACAATCCCTGTGGTCCTGATGTGTCCTTCAAGAAACGCTAGCAGTGTCACAAGCTGTGGAGAGGCCATGCAGAAACGCTCAGGATGACAGTAAGAAGTTAAACGTCGAAGAATTTTATTTTATTATTATATATGCTTCTAAAAAAATGTAAAACGTCTTTATATATGATTATACAAAAAAATAATGACAGAATGTATATTTTTTTTATTTTGTGACATTTCAATGTGTATTGTAAATAAGAATTCTATGAACTTTTCAGTTCTCACTTTATCAGGTGTAATTTGATTTATGGTTGTCTTTGTATTTTGATAGTTCCCATATTAGATCGTCCTGCTGTGTGCTGCAAATTTTAAATATAGTTCTGGGTGACAGATTCACTGCATATGCCATCATGTGAGCCATAGACTTAAACTTGAAACACTATGTATACATATTCTTGAGGCAATTATTTATAGATGTATCACGATAACGTATAATTACACTGAATGTAGACCTTATATATGTCAGGGTATAATCAACAAACTCTCATTTCATTGGCCAGTATAGGGGGTGGAGTTCACCTCACCCATCTGACCAATGGAATGAATGGGGAGATGTGATTGGTTATATTCAAATGAGAGAGAGAACAAAAACCATGGTGTAATTATGTGTGGGACAGATTCCACTTTGGCGACTCGACACCTAGGACCGTTTCTGTGTATGGACATTTTTATCATATACTTAATACAAGGAGAATAAAAAATGGTTACCTAAGTTAACGAATTTGTGTGTTGTGGCTGTGTGCCACAAGTGCCACGAACTTGCCTGAACGAGAGCGTGAGTGGGAGAAAGACGAAGTTTATTTAGTCAAGTAACATAAGTTTACAACGTGGTTTCAAAGAACATTAAGGACTTACTTTATTTTATAAGTATGATATATATATATATATATATATATATATATATACATACACACACATATATATATATAATAATTTTTTCAACAAAAATACTATAATCATGTCTATTCAATTCGTATTTATTTTGTTAATATTTACCATGTATTGGAGCAAGAATAATAAGAAATGATAATGGTGTAATTAATGATAATTATATCTAATGCACAAATAACATGTATACACACTCAGATGTGTATTTGCCCTCATCTACCATAAAACGCTAACAGACACACATACGCTACGTTGTTTTATGCAGGTGGCGACTGTTGCATCCGACCTATGCCTCCGACATCCGGGTTTTGGTCTGTACCGAGAATTATACTCTATCATCGCTCACATTCCAGCAGGTAAGTCACAAAATAACCTTTGAAATAGAATAGTTCTCTGCATTTTCATCCGTTCAGATACGTATGGCACCTATTTATCGGCTGTTCATACAATATTTGTCCATTAAAACAAACCTATCAACAGGATAAAAAAAAAACATACTAAAAAGTAATAGGGCTGATCATGATGTCGAGTGGAATAAAGATCGGTTCTCTCAGTTGGCGGCAAAAAAAAAAAAAATATAGCCTATATGTCTCGTACGGTAGTAAGCCTCAAAGGCAATAATACGCCTGATGACGGAAATGAGATTGGGTTGTTGTGGCCATGCCAGTTGCAGTTGCAACTTCGATGGTTTCCTCCTGGTTCCCCGAGGGTTGTGGGGGAAGCTTGGGAAGCTCTTACTATATAGGTACATACCGTACATACTGTTTATTAATATATACAGTAGAAGTTACTAGAACCTCGAATATCCATATCTTGTTTTTCCGAAAATTCGTTTTTCCGAAATTTAAATATAGGAACCGAAATTTACCTGTATTAGCTGAAAAGTAGAAATATGACAATCGAAAATATATATTTATCGAAATTACTGAATGTGCCAACTGCCATAATTCTGAGGACAAGTGGCCAAGTGTTATGGACTCACCCGTGAAGAATAACAATTGGCTCAATAAGTGCGTCTAATTAAGCATAATGGGTTATTGAGTGCTTTTGTCAGTAAGTCGTTCAGTGAATGCATTCATCAGATCACCTGTGCGAGTACTGATGTAACGCTGTCCTTATTGTGTCAGTGATCTTTCTATGTTTGTTTCTTTGTTCTGTCCTGTTGGTAAAATAACTCAAAGTTTGGTAAGAGTTCATCTTATTGAGTTTTTCCATGTCATCATTTGGCTCTGTCTTCGCAATTTACCTAGTATCACAAACTTAGAATGTAAAAGTTTCCTCACAGTGCCATAACTGGCTGTGACACTCTCATTTGGATAAAAAAAAGGTTAATTATAATCCACTTTAATCAGTCAGTGATTTATATCAACGTTCCACACCTGAAGTATTTCTGTGGCCTGCAATCTTCACCTGTGATTTTTATAATAGCTCCTTTATCAAATGACATGACACAAGTTTGTCATACTAAAATACATGTAATTTTAATCATTTATATTACTACCCGTAGATAGCGGCATAAGTTATCCTATAACAAGCTTACCATGTGCAAACTTCCATACATGTACTGCTGTGGTAATGATATAGTTATTGAAGAAATGTACTTGGCATATCCAAAACTTCAGTTATCAAAACAAATTTTATGTACCCTAAACCATTCAGATATTCGAGGTTGAAAAGTATATAATAGGGGAGAGTCCAACTCAAGAAAATGAATAAGAACCCTTAAAATGCTCATCTGGTCCAGAAAGGGAGGGGTCTAGGTAAAAAAATTTGGTTTAACCCCCTAAAAAGGGTTGTTGAGACTGAAAAAGAGGGAGTCTGGACCCTCCCTCTAGATCTGCCTTGTGGTCTGGCTGACTGCCTCTTTTTGTATTGAGCCCAACCATAAGCACAACAGCTGGTATCTTCTCATTTTGTGGTAATTTATCCTGACTTTCTATGAGGACAACAAACTGTAACCAGCAAAATGTAATTGCTGTTGTACATGAAATTAAAAAAAAAAAAAGAAATCCCTCTTTAGTCCTAAGATATTTATGCCCTGAAATCATATGCAAAATCAAACTTTCTACTTTCAAATTTAACTAAGCATTATGGCCCAAGAGCCAAGGTTTAATAATTGTTATAGACATTATGACATTTAAACTTTTGCACCATGTCGTGTGTTATATTTTGATACCAATTATAATGAATGGGGACAGGAAGTGCATTGTAATTTAGTTATCAGTAATGATGATTTTAGTTAAAGTTATTTGTATAGTTGGGTCAAGGAGGATACAGGTCATACTACTTACAGTCGCCATGACATCTGTGGTGACATGGTTCAACGTGTTTAAATAATGAAGGAAAACTGATGTATTTAAATTGAGATATCATGCTTTAGTTTTGTTAGTTATATGTGTCAACTGTGTCTAAACAATGTGAGATACCTGTGATCTTAGTTTTTTTCTGGCCCATTTAGAATTGCAGGGTATATGGAGCTTATAATTCTACCACAGTACGTATGCAGCCTGGATACTAAAATGTATAATCAGATATAACCAACATGTTTATCATCCATGGCTAACCAATTTACTGATTTAATTTGGTTGCAGCTGGTAAAATGGATTCAAAGAAGTTTATATCAGGGGAACTGGAGACGATCATTAAAGAAGACCCGGAACATGTCATGATCCATACAGAAACTGAGCTGTCGGGTTCTACATCTGTTAAGGAAGACCTCTGCACATATAAGGTGAAAAACCTGAACCAACTACTTCCATTAACACGCTCAGAAGTAATGCTGTGTCAGGAGGAGGGAAGACAGAAGATATTACAGTACATGTAGCAACTGAGATTTGTACCATTCCAGATGAAGGATTAGATTTGAGTTCCTGTAAATCTGAAATTACGATCAAACATAACACAAAAGGTAATGACACAATGTTTAAACGTCAGGTGTGTGAAAAGTATTTTGCTGAAGAAAGCACTTTTCTGGAGCACAAAAAAAGCCACAAAAATTTAAAATGTGACAAATATATTTGTCCTCCACGCAGCATTAAACAAAAGCCCCCAAAAACAACTACTGGAAAATCTTTCAGATGTGAGCACTGCAGTCAACATTTATCACAGGAGAAAAAACTGAAAAATCGCAGTTGGAAGCGCACTGGAGAGGAATCATTCATATGTGAAGAATGTGGTAAATGTTTCTCAAAATCTTTCAATCTGATTGGTTATTGCAAAACTCATTTTGGGGGAAAATCTTTCCACTGTAAAGAATGTGGCAAATGTTTCTCTCTTTTGTCTTATCTGACCAAGCACAGCTTAAATCATGCTAGGGAAAAACCCCACAAATGTGATAAATGTGGCAAATGTTACACCCGATCATCCGATCTGACTATTCATAACAGAATTCATACTGGAGAAAAACCATTTAAATGTGAACAGTGTGACAAAATGTTCCGCCTATCTTCTAGTCTGGTAAAGCATATAAGAACTCATACTGGCGAAAAACCTCACAAATGTAAACAGTGTAGCAAACGTTTTGGCACCTCATCTGAATTGATTTTGCACAACAAAAAACATTCTGGAGAGAAACCATTTATGTGTGAACAATGTGGGAAATGTTTCACCGAATCTTTTCGACTGACTTTGCATAAAAGAAGTCATACTGGGGAGAAACCAAACAAATGTGAGGACTGTGGTAAATGTTTTACTTATTCTTCCCAAATGGTCACTCATAAATAGGTTCACATTGGAGAGAAGCCATTCAAATGTGAACACTGTGGCAAATGTTACTCTCGTTTATGTCATCTGGCTGAACACAACAGAATTCACACTGGAGAGAAACCATTCAAATGTGATCATTGTGGCAAATGCTTCTGTCGTGCAAATCACCTGAAACAACACGTTCGAATTCACACAAGAGAGAAACCATTCAGATGTGAAGATTGTGGCCACTGTTTTTCTCGAGCTGATGACCTGACTCGGCATACCAGAATTCATACTAGAGAGAAAACATTCAAATGTGAAGACTGTGGCAAATGTTTCTTTCGTTCAAGTCAGCTGACTGAACACAAAAAAAGTCATAGAGGAGAGAAACCATTTAAATGTGAAGATTGTGGCAAATGTTTCTCTCGTGCAAGTCAGCAGAAGCAGCACAAGTTGGTTCACACTGGAGAGAAGCCATACAGATGTGAAGTTTGTGGTCGATGTTTTTCTCGTTCACATCATTTAACTCGACACAACAGAATTCACACTGGAGAATAGCATGCATTCAAATGATGTGCTAATTGTGTAAGAGGTTTCTCCTGAGATAGTCATATGAGCTAAGAAACAAAATTTATAATAAATGGAAAGCCATTAAATGTCTTTGATTTCACAAATGTTTCCTAACATTATATTCTGAAAGGTCGAATAGATAAAAAACAGAAGACCAAGTAAATATAATCAGTATGTCAAGTTCTTGTGCCAAATGCTGAGGAGACAGCTTTGTGTGCACTGGGAAAATGATCTATGTGACCAAAGATCCTATCATCATTATGTCCTATTCAGTAATATATGAACAAGCAGCATATGAGGGTCATTTGGGTAACATAGAAATTGTTAAGTGTTCGCATCACAATGGATATATCATAATATTAAATGGGATTACATTCAACACAGTTGGTATTTATTTTTCTTTATTGCAGCATTCAGATTATACCATCTCCATTGTAGTTATTTTCTTTATTGCAAAATGTACACATTATTAATGAGCCCACACATAAAAATCAATAGACAAGCATTGACATGAAGAAAAATTAATATTAACATATGTATTCAACTTTTGTTTCCATAATTTCCATTTTTAACAAACATTTGTCTTTTAAAATAGAAAACACTTATGGGAATAAAGTTTCAATATCAGTAGTATTTTATCTCTATGTTATGTATATTATGGATAGCATTGTATTGCAAGCATCTATATATACAATAGGATAATCTTGTTGGTCAGTTTTATGGAAACATTCAGGACTAAAAAAATAATATTTGCTTTCCGCAGACATAATTTTATTCCATCTAAACCAAACAGTCTCGTATTTTGTTATTTTTCTTTGAATTAAGCCACCAGTTTTCAGTGGAATGGTAGGTTTAATAAACTTGCAGTTTACAGTGTTGTTTTCAGGGTTGGCCGAACCGTGATGAAGACCGAGGACAATGCATGGGATACGACTTTCACCAAGACTTGGCCCATGTACTGTCTTGCAAATGTTTCCCATCATGGACGCCTTACAAATTTATTTTGCATTATCTCATATCATTGTTCCCGCAAAAATATAAGCAAGCCCTACACAATCAGTTAATGTCATATTACTGCCAGGAAAACAGAAAAACAAGTATAAACAAGTACAAACCACGCATGCGTACATTGTACAATACATACGTTTTAAAACCTTAAAATCTACTTGGCCTAAGAATGGGGACCAGAAAAGACACGCTTTGAAACTGAGCCCAGGACCTCCGAAATCATTGTTCAATGAGTCCTAAGTCACCACATCTTTCCAATTGTATCCGAAACAGAGTTTTACGGATTCTCTGTTTTCAGCCGAGTTCCAACTTCCAGCACCCTGCGTTCACTTACTGGAGTTTCTCCAAGACCCCCCCCCCCCCCCCCCCCGACCAATCTCTGTGAAATCCAGTTTAATTATCGGAACACAAGAAATTATGTTTTACAAATCTTGTGAGCTTATGCGATGGTGTGGCATCGTCCCTCATCAGTACGTTCACCCCTGCTATCTCATAAACGACAGGAGCTATAGCTGCAATATATATATATATATATATATATATATATATATATATATATATATATATATATATATATACATTAAGTCCTCTAAAACACTAATTGAGCTTATTTTTGGCTATCATTGACTTTGATTTTCAGAGGGAAGATATAAAAACTTTTAAAAATCTTCTACAACTTTCTTTCAAGATTGTTTGATATTTCACGGAAATAATCCCAGAACAATCATTCTCAAGTTTGTTCGAATGGTTTCACTTGAGTAGCAGAAAACTGAACTTTTGACTAGAAAAAAAAACACTGCAGGGTTCAAATGTGCTGTAATAATTTAATATTTCATGTAAACACGATTTATGATTACCAGTAGCTCAAACTCAGTATGGTAAAAAAAACTCCATTTTATGAGTATTATTCAATTATCAACGCATATAAATACCTCGTCATTTCTATAGTTCCACTTCTTGTTATCGCATATGACAGCAGCTATACACCTAATAGGATAATGTGACATGCATGATACTGCAGCAAGCACTTAAGGCACTTCTACTTAAATCTTTAGTAAAACAGATTAATTTTATGAGTTATTTGTAGGCATTAACGGTATGTTTAATTTTTTTTTAAGAAAGAAAAACAATGTTTGGATAAACTGTGACTTGTTTAATTGCAATATCCTCAAAGTAAATAGTGCATGTGCTTTTAAAGTATTTGAATTATTTTAAGTATTTATATCATTGAAATATATTATATATTTTAACTATTAACTTGAGATGATTTTTTTTCCACAGCAAACATAATTGTCTGTAGATAGTGGATCATGAAACGATTGATAACTCTACAGACAATATATATCTTAATTTCAGTTTTGAACTCTAAAGTGTACACTGATACTTGATAGGTATAGTGAACGTGTGGCACAGCGGCAGGGGGATTCATCCCGCCGGACATAAATTATACATTTTTTTAATGCAATCTTAAAGATATAATAACTCGTAAATAGGTCTGGGTAAAAGATTGTTATTATTCACGTAACATAAAATATTATGCATTTCATATTCAGTAACTTTAATTCTATAAACAGTGGTAAATCAAAAGACAAACATTTAGGTAGTACTCAATATATTCAGGATAGTGTAAACGCATGTTTTTTAACGATACTCTTGTAAGTGTATGGTAAATCAAGGAAGAGGGAATTTCAGGATGTTTCATATCAGGCTGTTTGAATATCATGGAATTTTGGGGAATATAAGAGTGAAAATTATTTATTCCTAGGAAAGAGCAACAGATTTCCTAATAATATTTTCCGCCCAACGTGTAAGATAGACACCCCACCCAACCACCAGGGGCCAATTGTTTTCTGGCAGTTTTTTTTCCTGGTTAGTACCCCTTAGGAATGTCTGTAAACGTAGACCGCCCTGAAACAAACGCCTTTGCATGCCTAGTCAGGTTATCGATTGCGTTCTGATATTCCTGAAATACTTGAAATGGGACACACAGCCATAAAACACAAAACATTTAGATTTTTCTCACCAATCTTGTAAAAAAAAAGGCCAAATTTGTACTCTTTGGGGAACTCCTCGTGCCATTTCATTATACTAATTCCCCGATATGCCACCGCCCCCAAAATGTGCCGCCAGGGGCGGACCGCACCTGCCGCACCCGATGTGGACGTAAGGAGATAATTTTATTCTCTCATATACAGGCTTTAACATGTCAGTGCAAGCAAATATCAAGGTACGAGATTTGCTGCTCTCTGGCGGTTACAAGATGAGCTACAAGGGCATGTTCGTAGTCTTGAGGTCTTGGGCATTGATGGGTCCACGTACGGTATATTTCTGACGCCAGTTGTTTTATCTCGCCTCCGACAGGACGTTAGGATAGAAAGGGCCCGAGAAGAGGAAGGCAGAGAGAGAGTGACTTTAACTGGCTACTGTTATTTCTTAGGAGAGAGAAAGAACGAAGAGGAAGTTGGGAGACATTTAAAGACGCAAATAACAGTAATATAGTAGAGGCTGCTAAAGAGGAGAGGCGTCCAGTGCAGCCTCGGCACTGCACACTACGACTGATTTGAGGATTTGTGCGTATAGAGGCACAGAGACCCTTAATGCAGTTGAAGTCAAAACAATTTTTGTACTTGTGCACCGTAACAGTATCCCTCCTCATGAGATGTTACAGCCCTTGGGTAACCTTGAATTTGCAGATAGGATTGATGGAGATAGACAGATATCAGTCGATATCTTAGTTGGTCTTGACTTCTTTTAGAGCTTTATGAAGGAATACATATGATTAAACTTCCTAAGGGTCTTGTTATTAAAGACACTATCTTTGGCTGGGTGGCCTCTGGGACATGGAGTAGTGGGGATCCCAGTCATAAGGCTAAAAATGTTTGCTTTGTTTGTCTGATGTACCAGACACTACCCTGAAGAAATGTTGGGACCTTGAGTCAGTGGGTATAAGTCCTGTAGAACAGGACCATAGTGAGGACAAGGTCCTGTCCAAGTTTAAGGAGTCGGTTGTGTTTATTAAGGGGCGTTAGGAGGTCACTTTATCTTGGAAGAACAAACCTGGTTACCCAGGCTTCAGAATAATTTAGGGATAGCTAGAAATAGATTGAATAGTTTGACTAGGAGGCTATCCAGAGATCCTGATTTGCACAACAGGAATGATAATTAAGGCACTGGAGGAAATGGAGTCTCAAGGGATTATTGAGGTGTTCCCTCTAATGAAACGTCCGTATCATACCCAGTGTATTACTTTCCTCCTCGTCCTTTGGAGGCATCTAGGTTGTGGCTAAGTGTAAGGTGGGCCACATGAGAACCATCGGCAGGAAACAGCATTCACAGATGGTCAAAGGTGATCGAAGCCTCCAAGAAAGGCGTCCAGGGGAAAAGAGGCTATGTCCGATGTGTATAGGATGTGTGATCACAACCTGAAGAGATATATGAGATAGATAGAATGGGTAATTTCAATAAGGCCCTAAGAGTGACTGCTTGGATTTTAAGGTTAATCCATAATTTGAGGAATCCAACGCAGCGTAGATTTGGCTTGTCATGACATTTCGTCCCTTTTGCTACAAAGAAACCATACAGTTATATCTGTTCCTTCCGGCGTTAAGCCGTCACGAAGCCAGATTTATGCATATTTTGCATCGGTAAACAGATGTCCGTTTTATCTTTACAGCGTAACGAGTACTCGAGTCCGAGTCAGGTAATGCCTATCGGATACTCGAGTCCAAAATGTTATACCCATTTCAGCACTATAGAGTACTATAGTCGCTGTATGCCAAAGTATAAACCCCGAAGTATGCCGACAACCTGTGTATGCACAAGGACCGCGCGTCATTTTACTGTACATTCGAAATTATCTTTACCCTAATGCTTACCGGAATGCAATTGGAAAAGTTGAATCAGCAGTCAATCATACGAAGACGGGTAATTAAACGTCACGTACAGAACAGCATTTCGTTATATTCAGATATAATTATCATCAAGAAAACGATTATTTTTTTCTGTATCATAAATATAGAAAGGCATTGTAATTTTTCGATAAATTAGGGTTAAATATAAACACGTCAGTCAGTATGTTTCAATACGAGACTGTATTATAGTGCATGTAAATGCAATATAGGCTATTCTCCGAAATTTTCGGCGGTGTGTAAAAACCAGGACCTCACGGATCCCTGACTCCGAACCCCCCCCCCCCCCGCCCAAAAAAAAGAGAAAAATTATATATTTTCCATTATTTATACCGTTAAAAACACACCTGTTACTTATTTAAGAACAGAACAAGAATTGTAGCTATGCAGCTTTGTAATTGATTCCATGAAAGTTTTAAGTATACAAAAAATATTTTGGTGAAAAATTTGAATTGATGACCGTTCCCTTTTGACGGACCCCCGTAATCACTGCTATTTTTTTTTACTCAAAGAGGAGAGAATTAGCACTCATGCCACTCATTAAAATTGATTTTTTTTCAGTAGAAATATAATGGGGCGGGCATTCTGAGGGAAATTTATTTGACATGCGCCACCGCGAGGTCATTGCAGACCTCAGACTGATATCAGAGTTTTTCCACATAACATAGGTTTCGTGTTCCATTTATAACCAGCCATGCGATTTAAAGTTCGTAATAATATATTTATCAAAGATATTGTTTATTACTTGCATTTAAGCAATACCAGGTAAAAATATAATGATTTAATAAATTTTCTTATCATACGTTTTTAAAACGATAGACACAAATATGGAATAAATAACAAATATAAAAATTGTGAATAAAAATGTAAAAATACATGTATAAAAAAAATTACTAAATCACATGGGTGTTATGCCTAAACGTGATGTTAAAATATGTACTTAAGAAATGGTAAAACAACGAGATAACGGGATCTGTGGGATCCGTGAGGTCTGTGTGCCAGGGTCTGTAGGTGTTTACCATAATTTGTGCACATGACAAAACAGACTTATTTTACGTTTAAACCAAATATAATATAAAATTCGTCTATAGAAATTTTTCTGCTAAATATCGCGACAAGTAAGCATGAGATATTTAAGAATTATAGACTTTTCTTGGGGTTCGGAATCCGAAGTCCGTAGGGTACGGGTTTTACATACTGCCGGAATTTTCTGGGTTTTTCATCCCAGTTTCTTTGGATATTCTCCGGCTCTCCGGGAATCCTCCAACATTTAGCTAGCAGTTGAGGTTATCTATTATCGCCCACATTCAATAGAAGCGGCCTTTTATCTGTAAATTAACATATTCGATTTCCCAGCGAACAGTTATGTGCGAATGAACTTGATAAAGGTAAGTGTATTCACCAGCGCTTACTTAGTGTTTGCGGATCTAGAATTGCGGTGCAGTGGTGCAGTGTTTCAGTGGCGGATACAGGCAATAGGGTCTAACTAAAAGTAAAACACGGTTACTCGGGTCTGGTTGGCAGTGTCGTGTTGCCAACCAGACCACTATATGTAATGACTATAGTCCGTTCCAGCACCCATGTCCACCTGTTTTTTCGCATTTATCTCTACATAAGACAAACTTGCAAATCAAAATTTGCACCAATGGCATAAAAAGGCAAAAGCGTAATTTTTGGTACCTTACCTACTCAAAATATAAATATTATTCACTTTACGGCCTGGTTGACATATCTCATATATATCCGTGGTTCATGGCGTCCCTAATAAGTGGCCATTGTTTATCCTCCTTGTATAAAGTAATGTGACGAAACAGCTAAGCGCGTGCACGTGGAGAATACAAGTCTCGCTGTAAACAGGGGTCGGCAGCTCTTGATTATTGGTCCCATGAATATGGGCGCCTCTTTAGTACGTCACGTCTATTATGACGTCATCACTAATCCCCGATATGCCCATTTCACAGATTGTTGGCACGATGTCGCTATAGAATAGACTTGTTACTCATAAAATGGTTTTAAATTGTTTACAGGAAAATGACATAAGGTACGCTATTATTTCCATAATAGTTAATTATGCATTTCCTCTTTCTGCCCTCAGATTAAAAAGTTTGGACTTTCTTTTATTATCAAAAAAATAATCACAAAAAAACAGGTGGACAGGGGTGCTGGAACGGACTATAATGTATAGCTATACACTTGTCACCCTCTTTGCATCAGTGCACATCCAGCCATACCACACCATCTAATTAAATGAATAGCCACCAAGGGTAACTTTAAAATGTTAGATATATCTGAGGGTACATTTTATAGTCACCACCCCATGTATGCACTTTGGTGGGATTCTAACCTCTGTATGATCTGTGTCTACAAAAGGGAAAAAACCCCTCAGTAACTCGAGTATCTCACTTTTTAAAGACAAAATTCTGTTATGATAAGCTAATAGCATAAATTTCCTGCTTAATTAAGTCTATAACTCTTATAAACGGGACCAGTACACTAAACATTGTCCCGCTACATAAACATTCTAACTGCTTCTGTCGTGGCGTTTATAAGCAGTAAGACCCGTGTGTTCATAGACTAAAATACATAAGAACTAAAGTAAAATGTACTTACAGTTGCCAATAAGTTGCAGTTGTATTGACAATAAGATACTTTTGACATGGTGAAGAAGTTTTAATGTCACCCAATCAATAAAACTGAAAAAAATCTGCCTTTTCTGGAAAAAATACAATCATATCGTGGTCAACTACCACTTATCTCAATATATGGGGAGGCGATGAAACAGATGTCCATCAAAGGTGCTAGACGTTTCGTCGCTGCCGGCTGCTATTAGATGAATAGCTGTGTAAACAGATTAACAGAAACCACCAGACCATTATCTGATTTGAAGTGCTTCATGCCATACCGGAAATTGAGGGTGTCACCGGAAGTGAACTTAAACTTCTTTCATGCCTATTTTTAAATTTCCTTCATTCCCTCTTTCCTTCTCTCCAGGCTTTGATCAGGTACAGGGGGTCTGTACTCACTACTAGTACTTCATCTTCTCACAAGACATGGGGTCTATTACAGTTGTTCTATTACTATTACTATTACTTTCAATTTCTGATATTACTATTACTATTACTATTACCACATATTATCTTCTATTACTATTACTATTACTGGGGTATCTATTACTATTATTATTACTTAAACTGATGGGAGGATTCTAGACCTTGGGCAGCCATGAGTGCTATAAACTAGCACTACAATCACATGTTTAAATAATATTAAAAGCAACTATATCATCCAGTTACCTACACAATTTTCTTATACTGTGTCTGTCATTTACAAAAAGCCTAATGATACTTGAGATCTTACTTATTTCAGCTTCTTTAATTCTGGTTTTTATTATATTTTGAAACCTCAATGATTGTTATTGGGGTGTTTCAAGTCGAAATTATAAGATAATTGTATGAACTCTTGAATACATGTAATTTAAAAGCAACTGGCATATGTAAAATATTTATTTATAATTATATATGCATACTTGTACATTTTATATTATTTTCATATACATTTCACATAAATTTATTTTATAGTACATACTTCTGTTTAGATATAATCTTTGTTCTCATAGTCAATAAATAAAGATTTTCAGTGTAACTAAAAATTATCTCCAGAGGAATTATTCATGATTATTGCATAATATTATTTAGTATCGAAGCTGACAATTCAGTCCTTTATGTATGTATCATAGTAGGAGTTTATATAGGGCTGTGTCCTGTTTCCCAATCCTTAAAAATATATTGAATAAAAATACTATTCACATCAAGATTCTGGACAGAACCAAACTGGAGACAAAAGTACCCTATCTTCTCTGGTGTATATATATGTTCATTTGGATGTGATGCCATGTTTTATTCCATCACATAGTACATCTTGAGAGTGAACAGAGAGGTGGTAAACTTTACAATAATTTGGTAGCATGCATGGCTTTTATTCTTCAGGCATGCCCTTCTTCATTGCAGCAAAACCAGCACAGGATAATTTAGTAATATGGAGAGTGATTTAAACTTACATCAGTTTACAAAACAAATAAAATATTATTTAAATCACTTTCACAATAAATTAGGTATTAAACAATCTTGTACTTTAAATTTTGAACATAACAGGATCTAATTATTTGATATCAAAATTTCAGATATTTAATAATAAAATATTAACATTTACTTATATTCTCATATTATATAATAAACTAAATTAATATCATGAAAAAATTGTCCATTTATTTTTCAAAATTTAAATTTACATAATTTTAGATACTGAATGAAGGTCTGCAAAATTGGTAATATGAAATAACAGACAAGTATTAAAAGAATAGTTTAAAAAAAATATGTATATAAATTAACTAGATAATACATGTGCCTGTAGTATGACTCTATATAAGTGATTGTAGTACTGGTATGAGTTTAAAGCATTGTAAGCTTCAATACATTAAGGGTAGTGAAAACACCATAAGCTTATCATGAACATTTTGGGTCTGCACTGTATCTGGTTCCATATTATTTTTTTCTTTTTGAATGTGTGTTATTGCAGTCTGTATGATTAAAATACAAACTGGCTTGTGAAAACAAATCTAAGTACATTTCAGATTATGCATATGGATTGATGGATGTGAGATAAGATGTGCTTGTCACAATAACAATACACTTTTTATCTGTCTCTTAACATCAAACATGCCTCTGTTTATCCATGGTTTACTAATCAAAGGTCAGATTGTGCCAGGTAACTTATTTGACTGTGACCTACTCTGTCCGGTACTCTTATGTAATTAGCACCAGTGGTCACCAGCAATGTGGCAGCAACCCATGCTTGCCTCAACAATAGGCACATCCTGGGCAATTACTGGACATGAACTGAGTCTTTTCAGCAATATTTGCTGATATGCTTCATGATCAAGGGGCTCACAGGAAGTAATAGAAAGGAATATGTATTACTCTATTACTTTTCCTTCTGTTTCTATTACTATTACTATTACTGTTAAAATTTTCGAGTCTATTACTATTACTATTACTATTACATGGAAAAAGCTGTAATAGTCTATTACTATTAGTCTATTACTATTACTATTACTTATTACTATTACCCCATGTCTGAGTACAAAATACAAGTACTTTTATCATTTAATTCATTCAGATAAAGAAAAACACAAAATGTTATGAATATTCTTTTATTATATAAAATAAACATTGTATATATCTGAGTTTTAATGAATACTCGGACACCCTAGACCAAAACAGAAACAAATTATATGCTGACATAATTTTTTCATTAAATTCAAATAAAAAGATAAAAAAAAATAAATAAAAATAAAAAAAATAATGCATACGTTTAATTGACCTTATAAAAACAAATGGTAAAGTTTAACACATAGGGGAAATAAATTTTTTATCTTGAAACCTCTTATTTTTTTTCTATCTTCTCTTTCCTTTTCTTCATATTTTCTGAGAGTAATACATGTATTCAATTCTGTTTACCTTTGAATATTAGTAATGATGTAGTATTTCAAAATTTGTCAGGTGGTCAGAATGTCAACTGCCTCTGACCGGGCAACAGACAATTCCAGCTTTAACTGTTAAATATGAACAAGTATTGGTGAAGATTTTTGTTCATTACATGTCTGAAAATGTTTGGCTTGTGTTGACACATTTCACTTATATTTTATAATACTTTTTTATATTGATATAAATAAAATATAATAATCAAATGGAAATGTTATAACATCTAAAATCAAATATATCAATTAAGTAATGATTCTATCCTATATATTTAATACGTAATAAATTCATATGGCTCCCCATAGTCAAAAGGGTATGGTTCTTAGTTGTCCTCGAGCACCCTGTGTTGTGTCCATCAGTCACTTTTCCAAGTGGTATGGCTGGATCTGGCGCATGTGCACTCACTTCCAGTATGGCAGGAGTGTTGACCTTCCTGCCATCTTCAAGTTGCTCAGCTTCTACTTGTGTACACCCATCCCAGATATCACAAGCATATTCAAGTATAGGTCGTATGAAAGATTTATACAAGGTTTCCAATGCAATCCTGTTTAGTCTGTACATCAGTGACCTTAATACATTTACTCTCTCCCTTGCTTTATCACATGTATAATTGATATGGTCTTTCAAGTTTCCCCGTTCACTGAATATTTAACCCAAATGCTTATGCCCCAACACATAATTTACTGGTTCACCAGACACACATAATGGATGATTTATATTTTCTTTGTGCTGAAAGTTATAGCCTCTGTTTTGTTTGGTTTGAATCTAACAAACCATTTCCCAGACTCCGTCGAAAGCATTTGAGGCATCTAGTGAGACAAATATAGTGTCTTTTCCCAGGTCATTAGCTTGGGAGATCATGTTGTATATTTCACATTGCTGATACGTACATGAATCATGTGGCATGTACGTCCATTGTACTGTAGTGAATTTATAAGATTTGTATTGATACAGATGTGGGGTTGGGGATGTCCCCACACTGTATCACAAGCAGTTGCTGATGCGCGTGGCAGACAATGTTCCAAGACCAGTTTGATGATAGAAGCCTTTATTCAATAGCAAGCGGTCTGGGACAGTTTCTCTCTCTGAGAGAGCCGCCCAGCCTCCCTGACTCACTCTCTCTCTCAGCGCGCACTACAGATAGTTTTGTTACAGAGCTTACACGTGACATATGAGATGTACATATCCATATTTCTGCATTTTGTCATAAAAGCTAAACCTTATTGGATGACTCAAAGTAGGTCACAATTACATCAGAGTGATAAGTGTACATCCTACTTTCGTGAGATCTGATTTGACAAAAGTGCTATGGAAAATCCCAAGTCTGACCTGACATACATCCAGTTATAGACTGACCTACAAGTCCTATTTCCAAACTCGTATAAACATAATCTGCCTGCCTCATCATAGAAACCAATTTAGAGCTAATTTGTGAGAGAACATTTAGGCTCTACAAACATACTGAATTGCCATTAGATACTTGGTCATCTGATGAACATTAATTTCCTTTGGCTCTGTCTGAGTTTCAGAACAGACTGTAACCAAGATTGATTTTTATTGTTTCTGAATGATTTTAGATCTTAATTAATGAAATATTGAAATATTCCTTTAAATATGTGTTAATTCACATATACACCCTTTCTCACTCCATAACATATCCCTCTGGCATTCAGAATGAGGCTCCGGCCTCATGGGCTAAGTCGGAGAAAAATTTAGTTATTTCAAGAAGGATAACTGGAATGTAGATGACAGAAATACATAATGTGTAAAGATCAAGATACACTGCTTAAGTCTGTATTTACTGCAAGATCAGATACCTTAATAGTGGATAGAACTATATATTCAGCTAGCACACGGGAAATGTGATGGATATATGTCGGTAGAGAGTAAAGTATTACATCACTGAGGTGTAATAGATTACACATATCAATATAGATATGGAATACATGAACATGTGTCACAGTTCCAGATGTAACAATGTAAGGAATAAAGTAGTGCATGTTTTAAATTGATATGAGTACAACAACAGTGCTTAAGCTAAAGCTTAATAAGCTGAGAAAGGAGATATATATAGCTACACATATATGCTAACTAACACAGATTTTCTTTTTTTGTGAATGGACAATCCTAAACATTATCTAGAAGATAAAATGCTGATGTATAAGTAATCAGGAATAACATCGCAACCATGATGACATTATTTGACATCCTAATATAAGCATTAAACTTTAGATTAAATAAGTATGACAGTATCTAAATAGAATTAAGAAATAAACATCTTAATAGATATGATGATAACATCATGTTCATAATGAATGCACAGCTAGAATATACAAGTACTGTGCATACAGAATAAGCAATGGAATAATTCAAAGTTTGTGAACTATTCTAGCATACAGTAAGTTATGTTACAGAAAGATGTTCAGTCGAACAGCAATATGCATTACCAATTATAACAAGTGAATTAGCAATGCCTGTAGCTAAACATATAATGCCTATTGAGAAATTGATAATGAATTCTGTATATGTCAAGGTGTATATACTCTTGTGCCTAAGAGTTAACATATACATAGGTACATGACAATCTGCTCTGTGTGTTGAACAGTACCAATGATTCAAAATACATCTTGGCTTTCATACTTGCCATTGGGACAAGTTGAATTGTGAATAATGGAAGGTTGATTTGCTATTCCTTTAGCAAAACACAACTGGTGTACCTTACCAGCGGATAAGTACATGACAGAATGATGTCATTCCTAACGACAGAGGAATGTTGTACATATATTCCCATTTATTACCCATTTCTGTGCAGGAGCAAGGCGAAAGTTTTGTAAAAACGTGATGATAATGAAAATAAATCCCTGACAGTTGCATGTATCAATCTAGACCATATGGATTTTGATGGTAATTTTATTGTGAGCTCATTATGTGTAAGATCAAACATACATCTGTAGAGTGATGATTTAAAGCATATGATAAATGTTAATGATCGAAATCCTTGTCACTCCACATTTTGGTTTATGGGTTATCAGTATCATGAATGCAGCGACCAGAATGCATTTGCTCATGAAACATGTCTGTCATAGTACGCGTAAATGTGAATTCCTATGAGAAGAATTCCTGGGCTAACCTACATTTCTTGCCTGGCATTTCCAGCTATTAATGAGGTTAACCAAATCAAACCCTTGTTTGAGGCAATAGTGTGACCACAGGTCAGAGCATTGTTGACTTTTGGAGTCATCAAACTCCCCAGTTTGTCCAATTCCCTGTATATTGGGGGGCTTCCCATGAACTCGTGTTTTAGGACCAAACTGTGACAATTGAAAATAAGCATCCCATTGTGCTTTGGTTACACAATGTGCAACCATTCCATTAAATTTATAGCCAAGAGAGCATTATGATAACCACTGATTTGGTATGGAACAACACATGAGAAAATCTCAATATAAATGAATGCTAACATGCTGATGGTTTTGCATATTGCTCTACTCTAGGAATTATTGTATTAAAATCAATACAGTCATTTTGGTGACATTACATATAAACATCTTAGATAGACATTACTATATCAAATCTAACATTGACAGTTCTACACTGTTTTATGTGTTTTTTTGTAAGCCTCTTCCTAACCATATCAATTAGATAGAGACATTAAATTATATCATAGTACAATTATGACACAGCAATAAGAGAAAGTAATAGATTGCTACTTACATATTTTTTTTTGTTTTACAACATATACATGCAAAATATTCTGAAATGCCCCAAATTTTACATTGGGTATTTAAAATTCAGAGTCTCTGGTTTTGTTTTTCATTACCTCAGAAAATCTTGGGATCTTTGGGTCTTCTGTGGTCTTCTCTGCTGGCTTGGTTGGCTTCATTTTTATCTTTCTGGAGTCATGGTATGGAAGGTGATGCAGAAGACAGCGGTAGAACGGCAAATCTGCTTCTAGTAGTTGCAGGAACATAGCGAGGAACTTGTTGTGAGATAAAACACAGTGCACGTGGTATGGCCAGTAGTATTGTTGACATAGGCCCAAAGCTGGCTGGTCCCGATATTGATTTTTTTTTGGTGTGGCTGGTCCGAAACAATGATGATCTTAGGTTGAGATATCACAGCACTTTTTTTAGTGAAAAACAGTCATTTTAGCAACTTGAAGTCACGGTTAAAGCAATATGCTGATTACAGTGTCCTTGTGGTTGAAAGATACAGTGAGAGTCTTTGATCTTCTCAAGCAGAGCATTGAGAAACTGCAGCCAAGTTAAAGTTTGAAGAGAGAGTTCATAGCAAAGTTTGATACCGTCAGCAGAAGAGATGACATTCTTGATGTTAGGCTGTGATCCAGTACCTGGGTTGTAGTTCCAATGCATGGGTTGGTAGACCAGTCAATGGCATCTGTGGCTGCAAGAGGGGGATCTTCTGTCTTCACTCTAGCTGGCAGCATTGTCGTTTTTTTCTGGCGCTGATGTGCTGGAAGTGAATCCCGGTTCATCAACCATAATGATACGAGACCCGGTCTCCACCATAATGATACAATGGAGGGGGTTGGGGATGTCCCCACACTGTATCACAAGCAGTTGCTGATGCGCGTGGCAGACAATGTTCCAAGACCAGTTTGATGATAGAAGCCTTTATTCAATAGCAAGCGGTCTGGGACAGTTTCTCTCTCTGAGAGAGCCGCCCAGCCTCCCTGACTCACTCTCTCTCTCAGCGCGCACTACAGATAGTTTTGTTACAGAGCTTACATGTGACATATGAGATGTACATATCCATATTTCTGCATTTTGTCATAAAAGCTAAACCTTATTGGATGACTCAAAGTAGGTCACAATTACATCAGAGTGATAAGTGTACATCCTACTTTCGTGAGATCTGATTGGACAAAAGTGCTATGGAAAATCCCAAGTCTGACCTGACATACATCCAGTTATAGACTGACCTACAAGTCCTATTTCCAAACTCGTATAAACATAATCTGCCTGCCTCATCATAGAAACCAATTTAGAGCTAATTTGTGAGAGAACATTTAGGCTCTACAAACATACTGAATTGCCATTAGATACTTGGTCATCTGATGAACATTAATTTCCTTTGGCTCTGTCTGAGTTTCAGAACAGACTGTAACCAAGATTGATTTTTATTGTTTCTGAATGATTTTAGATCTTAATTAATGAAATATTGAAATATTCCTTTAAATATGTGTTAATTCACATATACACCCTTTCTCACTCCATAACAGTATAAGAAATTAAATGGAAAGCATACAATGGGTGATCCCAAGGGGTCTGCATGCTTTGTTTACATCTAGATTAACTAACATCTTGTTCTGAAATGTTATCTTTTCTAAAACCTCAACAGCATTGACATGTTGTTATGGTAGTTACCCTCTATGAGTATTAAGGATTGATTTACATATAAAGAATTGATTAAAACAATGTACCCAGGCGCAGATCCAGGGTTTGTTTCAGGGAGCATCAATAATAAAAAGGTCGTTGGTTGAGGGGGGGGGGGATGGGTCATGACCCAAAAAAAGAAATGGTTATGCATAAGATTTGTCAATAAAAAAAGGTTGTTGGTTCGACCCAGCCCTCTGGATCTGCGCCCTGTGCCTTTTCAAAATCTTCAGCAACCACTTGATCATCAACCACAAGCGGGGGTATTGTACTTTCAGCAGATTCCATCTTAAAATATTTTTTGACAAGTTGCCACCAGATTTTATGGTGTTAAAGCACCTGAAGTATCTATCATTGTATCTCTTTTTTTTTGTAATATTTGTTTTTCGCCAGACCCTCATGATCTATTACAATATTATGTGCTTTCCCGAACTAGGCCCAGTGGTCTGCCCAGTTTATTTAGCCATTTTATGTAACCTGTTTCTGCCTTTGATGTGTCACCAAAGATTACTGGTAAACCGAGGCTTATTCATAGCTCTGTTATGAATTATATTTTTATTGGGAATATATTTATTTAGGATAGCAAAAAATCATGTGTCCATTTTTCAACGGCAGAGATAATGTCACCTGTTTCAGCTACACTGCTTAGGGCCACAGTTGTGTTAAAGCCTTCACTATCAGCTATGTCATAGATTTTCCTAGCAAAGGATTTATATATTTATACCTTAAAATTTAATTAAACTCATACTGATTGGTTACTGTTACATAAAAATAAACACAAGAGATCAAATGAGATCAATTGGAAACAACCACACACATACAAGGTTAATGTGTGTAAAGATTATTGGCAATGGAATATATACACCATCACTACAGTTATTATTACACCTACTAAATAGTTATTAATTTGCTAGTTAGTTAATAATTTCTTAGCATGTTACCTTTGATTAACTTTTTATTCAATTTTAATATTATGATCGTGATTATTTTAATATAGTAAATTTTATTGACTTTGGATCAGTGGTATAAACACAAATTTCAGATGAATAAAAGATACAGCTTGCTATATATGATTACTTGCAACACTACTATCTGATATTGATTTGACACACTCTGTGCAAGCTCTTTATATAAGCTAGAGGTGCACGGTTACCATCTGAGCGGTACCTGCATGGTCAGCTCTCCTGCACAGGCTGTTATTGCCCAGTGCTACATAGCTGAGACAGGCTAGCAGAAAAACACCCCGTTACGTAGTGAGATATGCAGCTAAAATGGGCATCTGCAGTATGACTAGTCTCCACAGAACCATGCATACACTACATTTCCCTCCTCACTTTGTTAATTGCAGGGTATAAAAAATGTCCACCATTCCCCTACGCTCTGAACACAGCGTGTGACCTCTTGGTGACCTTCCACTCATACGCTATGAGAAATAGCAGGATTCTTTAGGTTTGGCAACACCAGTCAGTTTGTACTTGATACAGTAAAATCTGATTTGCTCTGCGTTTAAACAAATGTGCAGAACCTGTAGAAGAAATCTGATTGGCTTACTGTGTATACAAACCCAGTTGTGCCCTTGCAAACTCGTGTAGCACTGCATGCTTGAAAGGAAATATGCAGGCGCTAAGGGATAACTGTCCTCAGGCCACACCAGCAAGTCAGTATAGAGACTGTGTTAAAAGTTGACGATTGCATCGTATGTATTCCACCGGGGGTGGAAAAAGTCGGTGCTTCCAAGTGCTTTCCACTGCAGTGCAAAGTGACTGATACCTCGAAGAACATTTGATTGTTCTTCAGATATCTGCAATATGATTGATTAAATATTACACTGGGGGAATTCCACAGAGACAGCACCGCCTGGTGGCCAAACCTGACCGACAACCATAGGTTAATGCAGCGGGTAGTGTAGCGAATAGTTGAGCCTAGTGTAACCACTGCATATGGAGCGTACCATTCCCTTTGGTGACCCTGAAATCTAATAAAAGAACATATAAAAATGAGTTAACATTTAATACTAGTATTAATGTGATATGGATCCACGTTAACTCTCGAAGCACTTAAATCTAAGATGATAACAGAGTCCAGATTAAAAGTTCAAAGGTCAAACAGTCCATGCTTGTGAAATACACTGTCCCTAACGAGCGCAAAATTAACACCTTGATAGTTTGTTTAAATCCCCTACTGTTTCACCAAAAAATAAGATAAATCCTCAATGTACAAAGGTAAAGCTGCAGGGCAATTATTTGCAAAATCAAATAATGTTTAAAAATCCTGGAAGCTTACTCCAAATTTGCAAAGCGTAAATCCACAAAGCATACAAGTAAATCCATTACACAATAATCCAAAGGTTAATCCATGACACAGTCATCCAAAGAGCAAATCCATGACACAATAATCCAAAGAGTAAATCCATGACACAATAATCCAAAGAGTAAATCCATGACACAGTAATCGAAAGAGTAAATCCATGACACAGCATTCCAAAGGGTAAATCCACGACACAGTATTCCATAGAGTAAATCCATGACAGTAATCCAAAGAGTAAATCCATGACTCAGTTATACAAAGGATAAATCCATGACGGTAATTGAAAGGGTAAATCCATGACATAGTAATCCAAAGGGTAAATCCATGAAACAGTAATCCAAAGGGTAAATCCATGACACAGTAATCAAAAGAGTAAATCCATGACACAATAATTCAGAGTAAATCCATGACACAGAAATCAAAAGAGTAAATCCATGACACAGTAATCAAAAGAGTAAATCCATGTAAGCATAAATCCTTGGGGTATAAAGTGAGGTAAAGGTCTGAGTGGTTTTTACTCCATTTGGCTCTATTCCAAGATCTATATAAATTATCAGCCAAGCAAGATCATTTTCTGTTCAGACACTTTTGGGGTGTTACCTACTTAAGATACAGTTGGCTTTATATGGTTCAGTCCTGAATACTAGTATGCAATTATTTATAACCTTTGCCAGGTTGTCATATTGTTTTTGTTTGCTTAGTTACCATCATATTTTGGTCTGTTGTTGTTTTTCCAATAATCCCTGAATTTGCTCCCTTACTTATCAAGAAATCTAATCCCTCCTTGTGATAATTGATGTGAGAGTCACTGATCCTTATAACTCCTCTTAGCTCTTCTGGTCCTCCGGCAACGGGTACAGCAGCTTTAATACATCAGCTGGATGCTCCTGCCATAGGAAGGGTGCAGGCTCTATCTGTCCAAGGTTGTTCCTGGATTCCCATACATGATGCCCATAGCTGCTCTGCACAGGTTTGCTCCTGGCTGAAGATTGTCCTCGAGTGAGGTCAACCCGCTGTTCATGTCGGTGAATTTTTAGGCTGGCCAGCATACCTGGATGAAGTTTTGCGGATACTATGTTTTTGACCGGGTTCCGCCGCCGCGTTCTTTACCGTAAAACTCCTCTGAGACTACTGGACGGATTTTTCTGAAACTTACAAAATTATCGGGTCACATGTGAACTGGTGCCTAACCAAGAGACCTTGACCTCTGACCTTTCCTCTCTGCCCAGTGTCTGTTTGTGCGTCTGTTTCCACACATAAACCCATATATCTCGGGAACCGTTTGACCGATCGGGAAAAAAGTTTTACACAAATGTAGCCCTGGGATAGCTTTATAACATACACAACAAAAGGTGGTGCCACCTGCAACCATGTTTGCACAGTGACTATCTGTTCATCTGCCTTGGTTTGAAATCACTCATATCTCTGCAGTGATTTGACTAATTCACCTAAAATTTGGCATGCGTATACATCCTAGATAGCTTTCTTGATTTTATGACAGGTGGCGTCACCTACATTCATGTTAACGCTGCAGACATCCAAGCTCATATCTCGGGAACCGTTCAACCAATCAGGAAAAAAATTACACAAATGTAGCCCTTGGATAGCTTTATAACATGCACAAAAATAGTGGCGCCACCTGCAGCCATTTTTGCACAGCGTCCATCTGTTTGGCTGCCTTAGGTTAAAATCACTCATATCTCTGCAGTGGTTTGACCAAATTACCTGAAATTTGGCATGCATATACATCCCGCATAGCTTTTTTGATTTATGACAGGTGGCGCCACCTCCATTCACATTCACGCTGTAAACATCCATGCTTATATCTCCGGACTCGTTCAACCAATCAGGAAAAAATGTTTACACAAATGTAGCCCTTGGATAACTTTATAACATACACAAAAATGGTGGCGCCACCTGCAGCCATTTTTGCACAGCGTCCATCTGTTTGTCTGCCTTGGGTTAAAATCACTCTTATCTCTGCAGTGGTTTGACCAAATTACCTGTAATTCTGCATGCATATACATCCTGGATAGCTTTCTTGATTTTATGACAGGTGGCACCACCTACATTCATGTTCACACTGCAGACATTAATGCTTATATCTCTAAAATTGTTTGACCTATCAGGAAAAAAAAATACACAAATGTAGCCCTTGGATTGCTTTATAACATACACAAAAATGCTGGCACCACCTGCAGCCATTTTTGCACAGCGTCCAACTGTTTGTCTGCTGTGGGATAAAATCACTCATATCTCTGCAGTGGTTTGACTTTTCCACATGAAATTTTGCATGTGTATACATCTTGGATAGTTTCTCGTTCAAGTAACAGGTGGCGCCACCTACAATCATGTTTATGTGGCAGAGATCCATTTTTATATGTAACACATGTAACTCTATATCCCCTTGCCACTCAATCCATGCCTCACTTCACCCGTCCTTTTCTGATTTTGGCGGATACACGTAGTCACTTTTCGACTACCCGTATTCTAGTTAGTATTGTCTTTCAGCTCGATCGTCTCTCCGCTTGCTCGAATCCCAGATGTTGATGCCGACCAGTCAGATGTTTCCAGAGGTCCGCCTTCCTTTTTATACAACCCACCTGACAATAGCAAGCAGAATAGTAGTACTCCAGCAGGTGAATCTCTCCCCAGTGTTTGATTAGCACCCTCTGGTCTGCACACCCTGGACCTTAAGCAGGAACCAATGGGACAGGTAACCGGCTTTCCTTCCCATTTGACGAAGCGTGGTGACTCTTTCGCCTGTCCAAGGGCAGTCATCACCAATGTCCTGTCCTGGTTGTATGACTGTCCATTTAGCTGAGGGGTGTCTGGTGGTGCCTCTGTTCTTTTATCATCGGAGCTGTCGTCACTTTATGCAAAGGTAAAGATGTCTAGATTCTCCACATCTCTATCCAGGTAGAGATTATCACTCATCATGTCCATACTTGTCTCAGGTGGCGTATTGTTCCAGTTATCAGGCAACTGCGGTTTCAATAGGGTTTTATGAGATCAACGTGGCTAACCGCTTGTCTAGATCTTGGGCTAGTTTGGATCTTGTACAGAAGATCAATAAACACATCCATCACTAAATAAAGTCAATTTCAGCCATATCCTAATTTCTTCTACTCATACGATAAGTATGAAATGGGGTAGAAGGTTGATTTATGAGGTCATTTGCTCTGTCTCCCTTGTCCCAACCATATTATTCTTTTCTTGCCTATTTCATGATACTGCATTAACCGCAGAAAAACATCAGATTCAAACTCGGTACCTTGGTTGTAGTGCAGTTGTAGTGGTACTCCATAACGACAAATGAACTGTGTCATTATGGTGTCAACTACCGTTTGTGCTTTATTATCCCCGAGTGCAAATGCCTCGATCCACTTTGTGAGGTAGTCAGCCAGAACTAAAATATAACGGGATTAGAATATCTATGGTCAACCTTTCAAGAGGTGCCCCACTGGCTATTGCTGCAACTTCCCTTTGCCCCACCTAGATCCAGTGTTTTTGTTGGCACATTCTTTACAATTTTGAAAATATCGTACAATTTCATTGCGTAGTCCAGGCCAGTAGCATCTCAGTTTCCTAGAGCTTTTCTGAACCCAAGGTGGCAGCCGAACCTAGTTCCATGAAGCTGATGCATTATCTACTCTTGCATTGTTTTGCAGCACCTAGTTGCCAAGTGGACATAGGTTTTAGCGGTGGGGTTTGGACGGTTACAGGTATTAAATGTTTTCAAGATATCTGACAACCATAGTAATCATACCGTCAACTTTTCTATTATCGCAATATCAGGATATGCATTTTTGTCCATGATTTTGGTTCACAAGCAAGCCCTTGAGTGTATTTTCTGAATAAATTGGCTTAGCTTTGTTCAAAATAAATTTATTTTCAAGATTCACATTTAATTTTAAAACCTCGAGCATCTCAATGCCTGTGTGCAGGTGGAATGGTGTGCTTACGGACTTTTGGAGTAGTTGGAAATGTCCAGATGTAACATGATGAATCAGAGGACCAAAGGCAGAGAATTTCCTACAAAATATTCCAAGAATGCTGCAGATCCTCATACTTTAAACTTCAGTTCCTCTATATAATGTATCCCGATTTACCTGCTATTTATTGAGCAGCCTGATCACTTTAGATCGGAGCATTATCACCTCTACCCCCATGTGTACCTACCCAGTGCCTGACATCCCTCTTGATATAGTTCAAACAATACAATATCTGACTCGAAGGGAAACTACTTCTTACCTTTGTGTTAGTGAAACATATAAAAAACAGGAATTGTTTTAGATTGGTGAATAGAGTGGTCTGTACGGTATGTAGTAGGGAATACTTGCACTGTACTTGTTTTACTTATAATTTTCAGGTGCTTTGATGTCTCTGTACACCACTAATTGCGTAGGGAGGCATCACGCAACTCGATGGATGCTTCATTAACTGTGTGGGGTTTTATTCGTTTTGGTCCGTTGATATTGTGCTGATATGTAAATTGAATCATTTTCCGAGTATTGTATTTCACATAACTGCATCATTATTTTATAAATAATCATGTCATTAAACACTTCTGACTAGAATTAAACGAATTGCCATTTGTTAGTTATAAGTGCATTTTTTTACGCAACTGAATTTATTTAGTTAGGAGGCAGTCCTAAGAGACTGCTTAAAGAGCCAGCTATAATTTTCCCTGTCCTACAGGAAGAAATTTGCGTGTCCAGTTTTACACTCAGATATCCAGAACCGGGTGATTAAAAGAGTTTTAAGTGTTCCTGAAATAGCATAGAATATATATAAATATTGTTACATAGCAAATTTGCCATGGTGAAAAAATTGAGCTGATTCCAGAACCAAACCCATGTCAGTGGTGCACATGCCCACATATACATGATGTATATAACACATTTGCCTTGTGGTTTTGATATTTATTTAATTGATTTTTCATTCTCTTGCAGTTATTGAAATGGATTCAGACAGGGAAATACTACGAAAGGAGATGTTGATAAAAGAAGAAAATGACCAGGAGTATTTTATGAGCAGTTCAGAGAATGAGTCATTCACTGTCACATTTGTCAAGAAAGACCTGCATAAAAATAATGAGGACCAGTTTGATTCAACCACATCAAGAGACATTGATACATGCAAATTTCATGCTGTGTTAGAAAAGCAAAAGACAACTGTGGTTTCAAATAACCCGGAAGAAGCATCAGATTTATACCACTTTAAATCTGAAGTTACAGATGACCGAAATATGACAGGTAATAAAGGGATGCATAAATGTCAGTTTTGCGAAAAGTATTTCATAGAAGAGCAAACTTATGTAATGCACACAGAAAGTCACACAAGGGAAAGTAGAGGAAACCTTGAATGTGATCAATCAACTGCTAGAAAATCAAAATGTGAGCACTGTGGCCAATGTTTATCACAGGAAAGTCAACAAAAAAATTGCGGCAGGAATCGCACTGGAAAGAAATTGAAATGTAGACATTGTGGCAGATATTTTTCCACGCCCTTTCATGAGAGCAAACACAACAAGAATCGGCCAGGAAAAAAAGCTTTCAATTGTAAATATTGTGAAAAATCTTTCTCTCGTCCATGTTTTCTGACTGAACATATCAGAATTCATACCGGAGAGAAACCATTCAAATGTAAAGATTGTGACAAATGTTTTGCTTGTGCAGGTCACCTGACTGAACACAAAAAAATTCACACTGGAGAGAAACCATTCAGATGTGAATATTGTGGCACATGTTTCTGCCGTGCAGGGGATCTGAAAAAACACAAAAGACAACACACTGGAGAGAAACCGTTCAAATGTAAAGACTGCGGCAAATGTTTCTCTGATTCAAGTAGCCTGATTCAGCACTACAGAACTCACACAGGGCAGAAACCATATAAATGTGAAGATTGTGGACAAAGTTTTTCTTCATCAAGTTCTCTGACTGTTCACAAGATAATTCACACTGGAGAAAAACCATTCAAATGTGAATGTTGTGGTCAACGCTTCACTTGTTCGAGTAATCTGACTCGACATAAGAGAATTCACCGGGGAGAGAAACCATTTAAATGTGAAGCATGTGGCAAAAGTTTTTCTTCTTCAAGTGATCTGAAACGACACAATAAAGTTCACACTGGAGAAAAACCTTTCAAATGTGAAGATTGTGGCCAATGTTTCTCAGCTTCAAGCACTCTGATTCAACACAAAAGAATTCATACTGGAGAGAAACCTTTTAATTGTAAAGACTGCGGCAAATGTTTCTCTCATGCAACAGCTCTGACTCTGCATAAAAGAATTCACACAGGAGAGAAACCATTCACATGTAAATATTGTGGTCGAAAGTTCTCGATTGCAAGTAATCTGACCCAACACTACAATATTCACACAGGAGAGAAACCATACGAATGTAAAGATTGTGGCAAATGTTTCTCGCATGCAAGTTCTCTGGTTGGACACAAGTTAATTCACAGTAAAGAGAAACCTTTCGAATGTGTAATTTGTGGCAAACGTTTCTCTCGAGCAAGTTATTTGGTTCAACATAAAAGAATTCATACTGGAGAGAAGCCATATAAATGTGAAGAGTGTGGTAAAAACTTTTCTAATTCTGGTCATCTGACACGGCACAAGAAAATACACAACAGAGAGAAATCATTAAAATGAGAAGATTGTGGGAAAATCTTTTCTAGGTCTGGCAATTTGACTCGACACAGGATAATTCACACGAGAGAGAATATCATTGAAAAGAGGTTTAAGCCAATCTTATCCAAATAATTTGTACTAGAAAGACATTCACAATGAATAAAGCGATTAATATTTCGCTATTCACTTTATATGTTTTTACACTTAAAATAATATCAGATGTGACATCAGCGACATAACATCCTCGCCTCTCAATTTCCTTGTTTTACAATTATTTTAATACACTAAAAAGGGCCTTAAGTATATTAAATTAGCAAGACATTCGCATTTGGCATGGCATAACACCTAATTAGGTAAAAGATGATCAAATTCACAACTATTGATATTTGGATTCCGATCTTATCTTGATTCTGGTAGAAATATCGCGTACTTTAAAGTTTTTGTTGTAAAGACTGGCACATCCTGACAAAGACTGAAACCGACAACGTGACATCGGTTTAAAGAAAAAAAGGCGATTGCCATGAACTACGAGGCCCCGTAAACCCCAAGTAAGCGGCTGAGCATTTTATCAAAAAGAGCACTTGCGTATTATCAGCCATATCCCGTTTGTACTCAGGCAAGCACAGTTCGTCGGCTTAGGCTGGGATGTCGGACCAAACAACTGAGCTGTTTACTCGCAAGAGTACTGGTGAGGTATCATTGGCACATCGCTTGTGCTCAAGTTGGTTTAGATGAACACGGTGTTCCTTCATTAATATAGCCTTAAGTTAATCATTTACTGTCATATATAATTGGCCCTTGACCCCTCGACCGAATTTCCGAAAATTCGTTTTTCCGAAAGAAAAGCTTGTCCCCCGAAGCTTTCGGAAAAACGGCGTTCTACTCTACCTCAATTTCTGTTTAGTCTCCAGGTTGAGGCCAGACTGTATGAAGAGACGAGGATCGTTTTTTCAAGAACAAGACTTTCATCAGTTGGTGTTGAGATTTCAAGACCTCAAGTTGGTGTTGAGATAAGGTCTCGAGACTGAAACCAGTCGACCATCCGACTGGTTTCGTCCGATTGCTCAAATTGTAACCGTTGGACCCGGAAACTGCTAACTTAATTCCAAGGATTATTAATTATTATGCATGGATTACTGTATGCTTTTTTGCATCTTTATTATGAGGAGATTGCTGTAGACTGGTATTGTAGATTGCATTTGTTCTGTTCTCACAAATGGTACCAGTATTTTTGGTACATTATAAACTAATGCATAATAGTCAGTTCTTCCGCTGTGGTCTTGTATATTCTCCTGGTCCTTGATATGATAATAAAGTTGTATCTGTCTGTCTTACTGTCAGTCCGTGATTTATTGTTATTGGCTTTTGAATGCATTTTATGACGACATATTTTATCAAAACCGCTTATTGGATTTAGAAACTTGTTACTTTATTTCGAGGCAGGGCGCTCGCCAGCCGTTTCCCAAGAAAACTAAATTAGATCACGATTACCTATACTATGTGGCTATGAGCGAAAGACATTTTGATCATTAGGTCAGACGGGGCACATATCTTTAAAATTGGACCATAGATTTATTTGTTAAATATAAAATATCCTTTGAAACAATAAATTATGTCACGGTGATCTTTATTAAGTGAGGTACAAACCAAAAACATATTTCTAGCATCCTGGAAATCAGAAAGAACACGAGCTTTAACTATCGGATCTAGAAGCTTCTTGCTTTAAATCCGCACCGGTCCATGGCCAATTTGCTGGGAACCCAAAAATAGTTCAAGCTGACGTATACTCTGTAAGACCCAAAACAGCCCGGAAGTCTGGTAAAAATGTCACTTACCCTACAGGATATCACGATGACCTTCAATCTGCAAGATATTAACCAGAATCATGATTTTGAGCAACCTTTAAATCTTACAGGGCACAAATTGTAATTATTGGACCTGAACACCTAATCCTTAAAATTCAGATGGGTCTGTGTGGTCTCCTGTGGAACATGAACTTGGTTTCTGCGACGCACTTGTTATGAGCTGTGGAAAGAAACAGGATTTAAGTTCCTTGAAAGTCAGATCGGCAAAGATTGAAACCGTTTGGCTATGGACATATTTAACAGGGAGGCCATGGAAAAATCGTCATGTATCGGTACACTAGAATTAGGTCACAGTGTCTTAGATGCTGTGAACGCCACACAAAAAACAATATTTTAACACCTTGAGAATCGGATACATTTTGTCAAGTTTGGACCTAGAATATTCATATCTATAATCTAGTGGGATATGATAGAAACTCCTTTGAAACGCGAAATCAGGTCACTGTGATTTATATTCTGCAAAATAATATAGTTTGAGCACTGTGGAAGTCAGATGGACACAAATCTAATAGCTGGATTTTGGAACGTCTTCTGTAACATTGAGGATGCTCCTGGTTAAATCTTTTCGGAAATAAGAAATTATCTCACGGTGTGACTTTCATTGTGCTAACTCTGTGTGTGTGTGGGGGGGGGGGGGGGGGCTGGCATGATTTTCATCAGCTTGTAATTCCGATAGGGCATAGTCAAAAATGTTCGACTTTCTGTTTCCATGGTTTTGGATATATCGAACAGGGCTCAAAGCCGTTAGATAATGTGTTAAAATTTCAACCAGGGTGAGATATTCCAAGGTCTGCGCCCACCTTGGACGAGTGCTCTGCAGACATGATGGGAAGACTGCTACCATCTGTCGTGTTTCACGCACAAATGTGTTATGACCCAGCAGTGGGTGTGACACACCCAGCAACAGCAGCAGTGTAAGTACGAGCCTGGTTGACATCAGAATTATCGTGTGCAAGCTCCAGTCACGTATTACGAAGCTGAATACAATTCTGCAGAAGTTCATAGTACTAAGTTAAGCAAGTACAAAAAAAACTAGTTGCCTCCAAAATAAAATACATAACAAACTGTTCGACTTCATAGTCGGCGTTCAGGTAGTTCTAGATTAAATATTTTTGGAACCCAAAATTAGGCCAGGTTGACAAATATTCTGCAAACTATGGGCTATTACATTTAGAGCACCCTCGAATCCATTCTTCACAATGTTCAAGGTTGCTTAACATATTTATGCATTAAATCATAAAATTGAAATAATATGATAAACATTTAAATCTGTCATAATGCAGATATTGGTAAAAATAGATCATTGAATTTTAGAGAAATGTCACGAACAAATATTTCAGATTACTCCCATATCAATTATAAATACATGTCGTACGTAGCTTTATGTCAAATTCAGCTCCGAGTCATGGTCCATGGGCCACTTGTCTTGGGGCCCCATAATATAAGCAGTCACGGGCCCAGAAAGTTAGAAACGGTGCTAGAAAGTTATTCTTTCCATGACCTGCTTGCATTTTATGTAATTATCATGTCTAAATCTGCTTGGAAGTAGTTCTAAGATTTAGAATGACCCTCCACAGTTTAATACAATGCCTTGCTCATATGTCCAGGATCTGTTTATTCCTGCCAGATTTTCATGTATGACCATCTAAAAATGGAGGATTTCTAAAAATAATGGGGGAATTAATGGAAAATTACAGTATTTTTTAAAGATAACGTGTGCATTAATAACTTAATATTTCAACGATATAAAATAACATAAAATTCTATTTCAGTTCAATAAATAGATTGTATTATACTCTTATGTGGCGAATGAAAATATCTAAGAAGACTACAAAATACAACACCAAAATAAAGCGCAGTTCGACGCTGTTCCCTGAACGTATATTCCCCGATCGAAGAAGAGTAAATATAACAGCAGACTGTTCAAACCGTCAGTAATTCTGATTGGTCGTTAATGTCGGTTACTAATGTAAACTGCACAGGATTTAGCTCTTTGGGCTAGAGCTGAACAATTTAATTGTGCCCATGTATAATAACTCAAAATTAATGTCATGTATTCTACTGCGCTCTGAACACAGCGCGTGACCTCCCGGCCCAGTGACCTTCCACTCACACGCTGTGAGAAATAGCAGGATTTTTCAGGTTTGGCAACACCCAGTCAGTTTGCGCTGGATAAAGTAAAATCTGATTTTGGGTCTGCGTTTAAAAAAAAAAATCTGCAAAACTGGTAGAAAAAAAAATCTGATTGGCTTAGCGCGCGTGTAAACAAACACAGCTATGCGGGGCAAGCTCGTGTGGCACGCAATACAGGAAACAGCAGACAGTCGGGGATAACTGACCTCGGGCAAGTCAGTATACAGACTGTTGAAAGCTGACGATTGTATTGTGTGTATTCCAATAGGGGTGAAAATAGTCTGTGCTACCTAGCGCTTTCCAAAGCAGTGTAAAATGACCGGTACCTCGAACAACATCCATTTGTGCTGGTGATACCTGCAATGTGTTTGGTTAAATATAACGCAGGTGGGAATTCGACAGAGACAGCGACGTCTGGTGGCCAAACCTAACCGGCAACCGCGGTTTAATGCAGCGGGTAATGTAGCGAATAGTTGGGCGTAGCGTCTCCGCTGCTAATGGAGCGTAATGACGCCCATGAAACTCATGAACCTCAGTTTTTGCTAAACATGCATGTATCAGTGTTATAAATGCTTGGTATCTCTTCTCTAGTAATATTAGTGGAGCAATTATAGAATCCATCCTACATTCTATTTGTCTTATTAACGAACAAAATATCCACTTTATGTCAATGAAGTCATGTTTGTGCATATATGTCCGAAGTTTGTACCTGTTTCTCTGCCTTGTAGCGAACCTGTTATGGGAAATCTATGAAATAGTAGTACTCATTAAAATCAATCATAAAGCTCTTCAGCAGGTCTCGAACAAGAAACCGTGTCATTCAAGTCCTATGAACTATACTATCTGCGCCATGCAAGATGCGTTGAGAATGAGTGGTCAAGTGGGGATATTTAAATCTACTATTGTCTGGAATTTCAATTGGAGCTTATAAAATAACCTTTTGTGATGATTGTTTTTGCGTGTGAGATTCTGTTGTAGTTGTTTAAATGAGGGTTACTTTTTGTTAAGGGCATGCAATGTCGGAGCGATTTGCGCCCAGACATCGCAAAAGCTAAAAAAAACTAACCCTCAGCCATTTGTTTATTGTCTGCCACTAAAATGTACGCCATCTCACGCTTCACATGGGGAAGGTGGAGTCACTGGTTCATTTGTAAACCCTCACCCTTGAAAAACACAATAAATACTAGGGATAGCCGTGATCTATGTGCATACAAATGCCTGGAGGGCGCAAGACAACGGTTGTGAATGACATAGACAGGACATGTGCTCAAGATCCAAGTGGTGTAAACAAGTATAGACTGACTGATGTTGAATCCAGGTGGGATATGAACAACACAAAATATGGTACCATAACTGCTCAAATGTGAGAAAAGACCGTAGTTTATAGAATATAAATGGGTCTCCTATGACTTAAGCTAGGTTTATGAATGTGGTAGCTTCAAAGATAGAAATCACTGGATGTGCACGGGATCACCCTTGGACAGGTACGGTTGGACGGATTCTATAGTTCTGCCATATTTGTATTAAAATATCTCTATACAATTGGTTTCACTTTCATTGTGTATCCATATCACGATCTTCAAAGACGGTCTGCTCCAAATTTTTTTCACAGCATATTCGCCACATAAAATATTGTATCTCAAATTATTCATAACCTAAGTGAGAGTTTAGGGGCAGCAGCCCCCATTTTAAAGGGAAGTTTAATACGCGTGCAATCATGTGTGCCTGCAGTTTCGCCAACCAAAACAAGTGCTAAGAATGTTTTCAGCCAGATTTTGCAGACTAGGACGTCTGGCCAGCAAAATTCGTTTGATGGGATGCTCTTTTAATTTAATTGATGGAACCTATAATAATCCACGCGGAGAGTAAAATCAACAATATATTTTCTTAGTGTTCATGGGAACATTACATCTGTTCATCACCAACATGTTGAAATCATGTCGGAAAATGACTGAATCTGAGGATAATAATCGGATAAGTATAAACTTGTGTTGCAAATTGCTTTTTGTAATAACATGCTACATATTAACCTTGTGTCATTTGATTCATTGTCTTCAACGTCACGTGTTTAATACTTGTAAAGAAAATTGATATAAAGACTAAAAGACAAGCAACACGATTTTTGAAAGGCAGTACTTTTATAGTCCAGTGGAACTGATCAATTGATATTTCTACTAGTACGAGCATTGATCGATACTAATACTTTTTTTTTATTAAATATTGTAATAATTTAACCTCAGTCATGAACACTAGGACTGGTAACAGTTTACATAATTTCTATTCTTACTTCGGTACCATTAATAGTGGATTGTCGATCTGCTATTATAACCTGAAGCAACAGGAGCGTATATGAAATTTTGCCGTCAATCATTATAAAATTATTCCACATATTACTTCCTCACTAACTAAATAAACATTCTTTGATATTTCGTGATCAAATGTGTACATTATTAAGCCCGTCAAAACATTCACAGGAATAACAACCAATGTTTCGTATATTAAATATTACTAAAAATGATATGGGACTGGACCTTTTTTTTTTTAGCTCAGCCGTCTGTCAGTCAACTTAGCTATAGTAATGGTCCATTGTCCGTACGCCGTCCGTCCCTCCTTTAACTGGCACGTTTTGAAACCGTTAGACCTACAATCCAAGATTTGGCATTTACTGGGGCACTTGGACAGTCTCTCAAAGAGGTCCCCACCTTTTATCACAAGCAGGTACTGTTTCGCGTTGCTGACAATGTTCCAACGCCAGTTTGATGATAGAAGTCTTTATTCAACAGTGAAAGGTCTTGGACAGTCTTTCTACCTGAGAGAACCGCCCAGTCCCGCTATGTTGGCATGCGCGATAAAGAAGTTTTGATACAGAGCTGTCACGTGACATATGAGACATACATTTCCATATTTCTGCATTTCGTCAGTAAAGCTAAACCCTATTGGATGACTTAAAGTAAAGCACCATCACGTCAGAGTTGGATGTGTATTTTAAATGTTTATTTGATTTGATTGCTCCAAAGTTCCTCGGAAAATCCCAAGTCTTACTGAACATGAACTCTCAAATTGGCTGACAGATCTGGGTAGCCCGTGATTGTTCATATAAGTAACTATTGTTTTGCTAACTCACAAGTCAATGTACCAAACGCTATTAGTTTTCCTGGCTTTGTCTGAATATTAGGATACATCAATTTATGATACTTGTCTTAATGTTTCTGTCATTCTGTGCATTTTTTAGTTTGTTTACTTACCAATATTTAAAGTTACCACTCCATAACATTTGTATGGGTTAATGCCCAGACTTTTGCAGATTGGAACACCTTTACAGGTATAACTATGAAGTAAATGGACTGATTCTACCTCACAAAACCCCATACCGGTTGTATATGTGGGAAGGTGCATATCGACTCTGTCAATATCTAAATTAAGAAATATTGATAATCTATTTTTTCAGTTCAAGAAAATAAGACAAAGAAATATGGTAACTCCAAATTCTAGGTCAAAGTGCAAGATGTTTCTTGATGGAGAAAACATGGCTTTTACCAAGGGCCATCTGTCAGAGTCATTTCTTTACATCCAAACAAGTCCCCGTGAATTCTGAAGGACACCGGAATTAAGTAACAATGACCTATATTCTATGAGCTATGTTATTGTGAACACCTTGACAGCCTGACTCTTTTGAGTCTTAATGGATGCTGCACTAATAATAAATATCATGTACATAAATATATATGTGTATATATATATATATATATATATATATATATATATATATAGATAGATAGATAGATAGATAGATAGATTTACAGTTTACATTCAAGTGATACTTTTAACTCTGCATTTAGTCTGACTTTGAAAAAAACTGATACAGAGTTCATCCGGCACACCCATTTCCTTATCATAATTCAAAGTTAAAAAAAAAATAGTCACAATAGTTCATGTAAAATGGACTATCAGATATGAAATTTCCCTTGTCGTGGGCCATTTTAAGTAAATATTCTTATAAATTCTGTGTGATTAATGAATGGATCACCTTAATATTTGTTGCACATGTTAAAATTGGATATCGTTAACGATGGTTCCTGACAGATAGAATCTTCTGTAGTATTTTTGAACATTTTTTAATGAAAATTTAATGGTCATGTTGTGAGTTAGATTCCAAACTTTAGCAACAATATACATCATTTTTTGAAAGATGTTCCAGTCAAATGTACATGATGTGATATTATTTTATGAGTGAGATTTCAACTTTGAAACAAAATCACACATAAATGGCCACAATTTTTGAAAAATTCATCCGGAGTCATGAACTTAGAAGCGTGTACATCATACCATATTTATTGGATTGAAAACTGAGTTGGAGAGTCACTGTAAGACTTCCATCTACTCATTTGATCATAAATGTATCAAGGTTTATTTGTGACAACAATGATAACACATCCATATACCAAGAGCAAAAATTTTTTTTCGCCAGTTTCAATGTAACACAACTTCGAGGTTAGCCATAATCAAAGATTCTAACCAAACTATTTCAGCCATTTTTAAACATGAGAGGGGTTTTCACAGAAAGTTTGGTTAACACACCTCACTGCATCACTTTATTATGTAATGGATATTTTTGTTGATAGAAAGGTATTCTGGTAATTTTTACCAAATGTGTTTGCTTTCATTTTGTAGGCATTTACGAGTACTGAACTTAAATCTCCATAATAATTGCATATCATTACCTGCATATATTTTTTTATTCGCCCAAAATGTTTCTTTAATAAAAAGCAAATATAGTTAAATACCTAGTAAACAGTAATGTTAGTTATATGATTGCATATTATGCCAAAATATTTTAGGTGAGGCGGTTTACATGTTCATAAATAAAGAAAAACCAGATGGATGCAATCAGCGAGCGAACTCGTACTTGAATCCCGTTTCCCTTCGACGCCCGCAAATGAGCGATAACCAGGAAGCAATTATGAAGTGTATGGCCATGGAAATTAGGTCATGGTACAAAGAAAATACCTGTGTAAATAGGTCAACTCAGACTAATAATGTGCAAGCAATTTTTGAAAATCAGCCATATTTGAGATCCAGGACAAACACAGGCAAAAGTAATGTAAACAAAACAAGACCCCCAAAAAGAGAAAACAAATTGAATTTGATGGTTTGCACCATCGGGAACCTGTGAAAGTCCATACACAAACAATGTGACCAAAATAATGAAATAATAACAAACTCATTAAGCCCTGTAGGCCTTGTATCCATACAGGGGTGGCTATAAATGATGATTTTTACTTTTTTCAAGACTTCAGAACTATCAAAGGCCATGCACAGAGGGGGCTACACTTCTTTTAAAATTAAGAAAAATAATTTTTTTCCTAAATATCACCACCACAGTCATTTTTCAGGGTTTTAGCACATTAATACCCATCCCTAATACTAAGCCTCTTTGACAAAAGGTTTTTTTTTGTTATTTAGCATTGTGAACATTATGGAGTCTATTCAGCTATGAAAGAATTAACAAAGTTTAAGGTTGTGAGTAGTTTGGTAAATTAAATATATTAGCAAAAATAAAAACGTATGCCTCAGACATTGTGGAAATAGATGTTTTGGGCATGAACCTAAATCACTGACAGAACTTACATGTCTAACCATAAATGAGCAAGGCACAGTTGCAGTGTTACTGTTCTCAGTTTACCAGTTCCATTTATTTGGTTCGTTAAATCCTATTAAATTTCTGTCTTATTCAATATTAAAATAATGCGTAACAGTGTGAAAATAATAAATAATTGTTACACATTATTCAGTGATTCTTCGTAACATAGAATATTTAATAACAATATTATGTGGAACATGTCAAAAGTTTCTTCCCTAACTTCATTTTCTTCCCAGAAATTTCCCTGACTACTCTGGGAAAGGAAGCAATACCTATCTTCCCGGAAGAATGCCAACCCTGATATATTTATTGCGTTTAATTTACGATAATCGTCTCAATTTTGCATTAAAAAAAACTTCATCATGCAACACAGCATTTATTAAAAATTCTTAAACTTCCTTTCCATGCAGGATAACCGCGAGGTCTTGAGCACATGAGCGAGGTCTACAGCTCACACCGGCATGAAGATGTACAATTTAAGTGAATGTTCTGTGCTAATGTTTTAATATATGTGTTAAGGTAGCTGCAAAAAAAAAAGAAATCCGAAGTGCTTTTGCAATATAAAGTAATTAAACAGTGTAATACTCATTAAGCCTCCATACTCTTTTATTTACAAAGGTTGTACATCTGTTACAATATAATTCCACATAGAACCACGTTCTAGGACTGTGATTCAGCTCTTCCCCTGCAGCAAGTTGTCATTGTTGGTTTCTCAGATCATTTTTCAATAAACTTTACATTATCAGTGATCAAATCATGCATGGAAAAACCACTGTGAAAATTTGGAAATTGAGGAGAATCAATATTTTAGCTTTTGCTGAGAACGTAGATGCAGCCTTCGGCACAACTTGATCAGCCACCGATGCATCAGTATTGTCAGAGAGGTACAACAGTACTGTGACCGGTATACTTGTTAAGCATGCCTCCGTCTGTGAGGTTTCCCCAAAGCAAGAAGTCCGGAAGGCCTGGTACAGTGATGACATTCATGAATCTAGAAAGTTACGTCAACAGCTTTAGAGAAAGTATCAAAAGACAGGTCTGACGATACATTTTCAGATGTTTAAAACACAGCAGAAAAGAGTAGTTAAGATGATTGATGAAGCAAAATCTAAAGATTTTCGGACTAAATTCTGTGAAAAAGAAGCAAAAAAAAAAACAGTGTTTAACATTGTGAACTGTCTGATCCAACCAAACTCGACTAGGTCTCTCCCATTCGGTTCCTGTAACATAGTGCTTGCAAACAGCTTCGTCATTTTTTTTTTGTATGACAAGATCATGAAGATTGGCACGGCCCTGGATGAGATCACGATAGACCAAGACATTACTTTGGTAAACTGTCCCCCAGCCATGCAGGTACTGGAGTGCTTCTGTCCCTTAACCCCACAGGAGGTAAAGAACCTGATTGTCAAGAGCCCAACAAAGTCCTGCATATTGGAACCCTTGCCCACCTGACTTCTCAAGCAAGAACCAGTCTTGAGGGTACTTGTGCCCGAGTTTACCTCATGCATCAATGCATCATTAACATCTGGATGTATGCCACTGTGCTTGAAAACGGCTATTGTATCTCCATGCCTGAAGAAATCAGGCCTTGGTGAGAACAGTTTAAAGAATTACAGGCCAGTCTCTAATATGGCTTCCTTGGAAAGCTCATTGGGGAATCAGTCGGCCATCATCTGACCAACCACATGTCACAAAATGCTCTGCATGACCCTTTTCAGTCAGCATATAGAAAGGGCAATAGCACTCAAAGTACATTTGTGTGAAAGTGTGTAAAAAAGATTTTGATCTAGCTGGCACTAGATCAAGGTAAAGAGGTTTTACTGCTGCGTCTAGATCTCTCAGGAGCTTTCGACACGGTTGATCACAATTTCGCTTGAAAGACTCCCCCCCCCCCCCCACCGTTGGATGGAGAAGAAGTGCATTGAAGTGGAAAAAAAATTATTTAACATCACGGAGTCAGCAAGTAGTGATCGAGGGTACACAGTCCAAAGAGACTCTTCTCACAACTTGTGTACCGCAGGGATCAGTTCTTGGTACTTTGCTGGTTTTATGTTTCCTCCTGCCGTCAGTTGGGGTATTCAAGTTCACCCTGTAAAGAGGCATGGTTATGCTGACGACACTCCGATATATGTCACTTTAGGCTGAATGATATCAGCAGCCTGTCGCATGCCATTTCCATCCTCGAAGCATGTGTCGATGATGTTAGAGCTTGGATGGTCAGAAACAGACTTAAGCGAAATGATGAAAAGACAGAACTTTTGTTGGTGGCATCAAAGCATCATTTGACCAGGCTACTGGAATGTGATCCCACCGTTTCTGTTGGGAGTGCCGTCATTAGACCATGAGACTCAGTGAGGAATCTCGACGCTATGTTTGACAAGAACATGGACATGCGCCAGTATGGCATAGATTAGGTGGAATGTTTACGGCTTACCGTAAAGTATAGAAATCCCTCTACATTGATGATCGGCTAATAGGACTCGAGCATGCACCAAGGGTTGGGGTTTAAGGCTTGTATTGGTTTTGACCGGCATCCATGCTGGATGTTCCGAGTCTATAGTGTGAAGGTTTCACTGGAATAAACGGATATTTCCAGGTGATCTGTATTTGTGAATATTTCCTACAGACTGTCCGTTGACCCTTTCATCTCATGCTGACGTGGTGGCAGCGGTTTTCATTTACTGTTGAGGTGTTCGGATACAATCCAGCTGAACTGAGGTGAAGGTATTTTGGCGGACTTTGCTGTCAACAAGAGCAGTTGTGACTACTCAACCAGCAAGCATCTACTAGTATACACTACTACTGTACTTGGACGTATTCAGTGAAAAACAGGTACTGTCATTGCCTTAAGGTAGAAAACACGGTTTTCATTGTGTAGACCTTTGCACTGACTAAATATAACCCATACATTGATACCGAATACTTGGAATAACTGTGTGCTTAAATCAAACTTGATACCGATTGTGACATCGATAGCCTTACAACATGGCCTCTACCCATCGCGCTCCGAAACAATGGTGCTTAACTGAAAACGAGACACATCCGTAGAAAGCTGGCGTCAGAACATTATTTACACTCTGTCATTGGATGCCAACTTTGCTCCCTTTTTAGTTGAAGGATTTACGTGGCTTAAGAAGTCGAAGAGTCAGTTGTTACGTGGACTTACCAGTGATGACAGTAGTGTGCCTACAAGTGAGAGACGTACAGCCCAACAGAAAGTCAGCATGTTGGAGCTTATGCTGGGTCAGATAGCAATTATTGCCCAGTTATCTCTAGAAACACAATAGTTACTCATTCTACATCACTCGACGGTATATGGGAATCAGTTCGCCTATATTATGGTTTTCAACTCACAGGTGGTCATTTTCTTGATTTCGCAGACTTCCACTTAGAGCCTGAAGAGAGACCTGAAAGGCTCTATCAGCTTCTTGTAGCCTTTATTTATTTATTTACATTATGTTTATACAGGGAAAACCAATCAGTTTAAATTAAACTGGTCTTACTTGGTGCCCTGTATCAGTACATATAAAACATACAATGACTAAACTATCAATACAATGCATAAAATAATACCATGACTAAAAATATAAACATGAACATATGGACTCAAATCATAAAAGCATATTAAGAGAGTTAAGAAAGTATATCAATATATACATCTATAGACAGAAAGAGTAAACTAAAATATCACATTAGATCAGTATATATATACATGCAAATATGCGAGGCATACGAACCAATAATATTACAATAATCTCTAGCATTTATGGACCTGATCATTGTTAGATTCAGTTAAATACGTATGAAATTAATTTACAGTTATTGTATGATCTATGAAATGATAGAAGAATGAGTGCTACATGTATAAAACGCAAATTTATGCAAATATAACCTGTCATATAGAACATACAGTTGCTAAAATTTCCAATTTGAGTCGTCTCTTAAAAGATGCACAAGTTATGGCTGACTTAGATTCATTTGATAAACTATTCCATATTTTTGGCCCCATATATAGTAAAGATTTTTTCAGATAGTGTGTTCTAGGTTTAGGAACGACTAAATCATTGCTCACAGCAGCTCGGGTTTGATGATTGTGAGCTTCATTGACAAAGTGAAAATTATTCTCTTGTAAACCAGGAGCTATTGAACAAACACATTTATACATAAGTACTGCAACAGAATACATATAGCGTTGACGTATATTCAACCAACCCAGTTCATTTACTATGGTTATAGAATCAATATTTCTGTCATAGTTTTTGGATATAATGCGGGCAGCTCTGTTTTGTATTTTCTGTACCGTATCATTGGTAGACAATAATGAACAACCCCAAATGCTTAGGGCATAGTCAATATGAGGCTGAATTATAGTTGCATAAACCTTAGTAAAGGATTGCATAGACAGATAGCTTGATATTCGGTAAAGAACTCCTATCTTTTGAGATAGTTTTTTGGATAGAGAGTGAACATGTGGTTTCCAGGATAAATTAGCGTCTATTATAACGCCAAGTAGATTAATCTTATTAGAACGAAGTAATGTTGTATCTAATATTGATATCTTGAGTTTGTGATCAGCAATTCTATGAAGATTTCCAAGTAGCATAACATTAGATTTATTATAATTCAGAGTAAGCAGGTTTTCGTCGTACCAGGTGGTCACTTGATTTACTACTCGCTGTAATTTAATCTCAGCTTCTACAGCATTTTTACCATGGCAATATACAGTGACATCATCAGCGTACATCACAATACCATCAGTATTTAGCACATTTGGAAGATCATTTATATATATCAAAAATAGAATTGGGCCGAGAACCGTACCCTGAGGAACACCTACATTAACAACAACAGCATTGGATAGATTGTTATTGTATTTTACGATCTGTAGGCGATCATGGAGGTAAGATTGAAACCAGGCAACTGTTTTCTTATCAAAACCAAAAACGAACAACTTTTCCAATAATCTTTTATGATTTATGGTATCAAATCCTTTGGTTAGGTCGAAAAAACAAGCAGCAGTAACTTTACCCTGATCCATAGTTTTATATACGTCATTTGAAAATTTACTAAGAGCTGTTACAGTAGATTTTCCAGGCAGATATGCGTGCTGACTTTCTGAAATATTATTGCTATTTATGATAAACTTGATTCGTTGCCTTTGTACAGCTTTTTCAAATTGTTTCGCAACGTGAGGTATTATTGATATGGGTCTGTAATTACTCTTATTTGCTTTATCGCCTTTTCCTTTATATACTGGAGTAATTCGAGCTGTTTTCCAGTCAAGCGGGTACGTGGCGTTATATAGTGATAGATTAAATAGATAACATAACATAGGACTAATGAGCTGCGAAGCCATTTGGAGTAATGTGATGTCCATATCGATTATATCCAGAGTGTGTTTAGGTGGAAGTGCAAGTAAATCTTTCTGTATATCCTGCGATAGTAATATAGAAAATTTTAAACGGGACTCTGTAATATTCAAAGACCAAACTGGGCGGGTTTCGGATGCCTTAAAATTTACCGCTAATATATCACCTATAGTACTGAAATACTCATTAAACTCTTCACATGATATATCGCAATCTCCAAGTTTAGCTGATGAGAAACCAGGTAATACTTTTTTTAAGAGCGCTCCACATACCTTTGATATTATTATAGTTATTATCGATGTTATGTCTGAAATGAGCAGTTTTCGTCGATCTTATAAGCGTAGTTACCATGTTTCTCATTCTTCTATACTTAAAGAAGAGAATGTGAGATTTGTGTTTTACAGCGCATCTGTGTAATCTGTCTCTGAGCTTTATCATGCTACGGATTTGCGGCGTCATCCAAGGGTTATCTCTATGTTTTACCCTACGAGACCATATGGGCGCATGTTTATTACAGATATTTAGGAACTCAGTTTTCCAGCTGTTCCATGCAACTTCGATATTAGATTCATAGAATACGTTCTGTGGTATAACAGATGAGGCGATATCATTTCGGTAATTCTCTAGATTAAATTTGCTAAAGTTTCTAGATTTTATTGTTATGACATTTCTATTAATATTTTTAAATGATAGTACTGTGTAAACTAAATAGTGGTCACTCAAAGAGATTGGTAACACATCCGTAGTTATATGTCTCTCGGGAATGTTCGAGAAGACTGAATCTATCACTGTTGATGAGGTTACAGTTTCTCTGGTTGGAGACTTCACTAACTGCTTAAGTTGGAAATTGCATAGCCACTGGTCAAAGATACTTGTCAAAGTTCCTGTTTTACTTACATCCATATTAAAATCTCCAAGAATGACTACTGGTACATGGTATTTTAGCGATTCCTCAATAAGATCAGTGATTTTACTTAATAAGCATGTATCAGAAGATGGTGGTCTATATATTGAAGCAACAATAATATTGCGGTCAGCATACTTTACCTTTACAAAGATAGCTTCAGTATTGACTGATTGTAATTCATCACATAAAACCGGATTCAAAGTATCATCAACATACAAGGCGACCCCCCCCCCCCCCCCCCCCCCCCCTCCGTGGCGATCTCGATCTCGCCTGAAGATTTGGTATCCAGGAATGTTAATTTCATCATTGGTTATATCTTCACACAACCATGTTTCATTTACTGATATGACTTTTGCGTTACACCTTAAAGCAATATCTTGAAATTCATCAAATTTTGGTAAGATACTTCTAATATTAAGGTGTATAAAACAGGTCTGCTTGTTATTAGATACATTTAATAGTTTGATTGGATCAGTTGGATTCTCACCAATTTGACCGACTTTGTCAATATTAGTGAGAGCCATCGTGTCAACATGGGATTCGGGAGAAAATTCTCTGACATTTGTATTTATTATCTGGATCTTGGGGAGTGATCTTTGTGAAAATTTCTGTATGATTCCCATACTTTCGAGCTGTCGTCATTTGTTTGGTTTAGATGGTATCTCACGCTGGATGCAACCTGCCCTGTCATAACTGTCACACCATGGTAGCTGAAATGGACGCCATCTGGGCGATAATACCGCTCTCTCAGTGGTGGAGAACAGTCATTGAAAATGACATCGGCATAAAGTTTACATTTCTGTTGTATATCATGGTGTAGCTGCTTATTTATTCTGGGAGGAAATTGGGCTTGGGCAGCATGCACTCGCACAATTTAAAGAGATAAAATAACACTTTCTTACTGGAATAAAACTTAAGCCTAAACCTTCAAAATATCAGGACTGCATATTATTATCTAAACTTATAATTGAAACAGAAGGGTACTTACCAGACTAGATAAAAGGACTGCTCTTTGGTTGTGGGTGGCTCTTCACCTGGGTAGCCGACATTGTCGTAAAACCAACCCCAAGGTGAAAAAGAAGCCATATACCCTCTGCCTGCCACAGAGGGCAGGCATAGGGGTCCACTGCTCGATGATCCAAGAGAGGGAGAATCGCCAGGGCAAGGGGGTTTTATCCCAGAGGGACAGAGGGCAAAGTCCTTAGCTGCCTGTGATTGGCTCTGGGGCATCTCTATATCGACTGTCAATCAGTGTTGATGCCCCTCCCCGGCAAGGTCAAAGGGCAAGAATGTTACAATGGTTTAGGGTTAGAATTTTCATGTTAAGATTTGAGTCATTTAGACGCCTAGGTAATGCAAGAGTTACAATTTGAAATTTGCTACTTTTCCTTGTTAGTTCTAGCATTTTACAGAATTTGTTAACGAAACTTGAGCAGTCATCACATTCAACGTTATTTGTACCAACCTGTATCACTAGAGTATCATTCACAGAGAGATCTCGGCTAGCTTTAGGTATCTTGTACAGTGCCTCACCAAGCGTTAGCCCACTAGTGCTTAATTAACACACATATCTGTTTATCCTGAAGATATTTGGCTAAACTTGCATAAGAATTTCTGACAAGTGAATCGCCAACAACCAGAACACGAATCCTAGCGCTTTTGTCATTCAAGTCAATGGTAACTGAGTCCGTTAAAGGATTACTAACTGCATCATTGTGTTTTGTTGCGTCGGATACTTGGCTTCCTAACCCAGTTTCTATGTTTTGGTTGACATTCTTTGTAGCTAGAGTTTCATTCAGAGATGGCCAATCATCATTCACAAACTCTGTGTGGTTGTCATTGCCAGTTACCTTAGTTTTAGTGGTGGTTCCAATGGTCCCAGTTGAGCGTCTACGATAAGGGTCAACCATGGTTGCAGATTTACTGTTCTTACAAACTGCACTTTGGTTTGCATTTTGACATTTGCATTTTGTTTGAGATTTCATCTGAGATTGATTCAATTTTCTTTTCAGTTCAGTGCATTCAGCGGTCTTGGTAGATAGTTCACGTTCAAGTTTTTCATTATTTGCTTTTATTTCTAGGCATTCTTGCATTTTATTAAGCATGGTTTTATTTTCCTGTTTTATAACTTGGATTTCAGAAAGTATCTGTGCTAGTAATGTTGGAGATTTTCTGCAAGTGGGACAGTTCCATATATGAGGCCTTCCTCATCAGGCATTGTGTTTGTGTAGTCATAATGAAACCAATTGTTGCACACACAGCATCTGATCATACTTGTTTCAGTGGTGTTGTCATGTTTGCAGTTACTGCTGCAACATGAAGTATCATTTTATAAGTTCAGTACATCAATTTGAGACTTATCTTGCGGTGTTCTTTTGTCAATCGAACTTTCACTTTCTTTTGAGGAAACCTCTACTTTCTTGTTTTTATTTCCATATAGACTGTCTTTATCGAAGACAGTCTATTGAAAAAGTCCGGCAGCATCTCACATCATGGTGAATCCATTGATGAAGATGAAGAATTAACCCCGACGTTGGAAAATTTGGTCGTGCTGACTTGGTTAAGACTCATTCACCCAGATCTACCACGTTTGGTCAAGCAACGATACGGCACGGAGCTTCAGTCGCGTACGTTGGCCTCCATTAAACCAGAGACATCGCAGGCCTTGTCTTCGCTGCTGGACGAGATCCGCACAGTTGAAGATGCAAAAGTTATGCGTACTGCGGTGTCTAGATTCCAGCAACCCCGCTCATACTCACAAAAAGCGCCCACTCCTCAGTCTCGCCCCCGCACTAGGCGCTTGGAGAAAAAATGCCCGTTGTGGTCTCAGGCTGGGAGACCTAATCAGCATTTCCTAAGTGAATGTAGATTTCTGCCTGAAAGTGACAGAAGGTACATGGTACGAGCAAGACAGGTCTCCGGATATGATGAGGAGCCAAATTGTGAGGGATTATCTCCTGATGTTGATCTAGACAGGGCACATGATTCACAAGAGGGTTGGTCACCTGAGTTTAGAGAGTTATCTTCTCCTACAGCACGACGCGTTAAAGTGAAAGCGTCCCCTACGGTAAACATGTTTCATGGTCACACACCAATAAACATAACTCTTGACTGTGGTGCCACAGGTAATATGATCAGTGGTGAAGCCGCTCAAAGGGCGGGAGCAGTTATAAAGCATTCATCCAGAATGGCAAACCAAGCTGATGGTCAGTCGCCACTTGAGGTCATCGATGAGACCACAATGACCTTTCATTGTGAAGACAAGTCCTTCCATTTTGAGGGATTAGTAGTGAGCCAGTTAGATGTTGATATTCTTGCTGGGGTACCTTTTATGGAGCAGAATGATATCGCCGTAAGACCAGCGAAGCACCAGGTAATATTCAGTGATGGAACAGTCTATGAATATGCTCAAAGGTCCGGTATTAAGGAATTGCATTCCATTCGGCGGGCACATGTACAAGTATTACGCACACCATCCGCCAACACAACCGTTTGGCCAGGAGAGTTCCTTGAAATGGAAATCCCGCCCAACATCGGGTGCGACGACAAATATTTGGCTCTGGGAGAGGAACCCAGACGATCAAACAGAAAACGAACTCTTAATGTTCGACTTAAGGACTATGTGCTGACATAGGGCTATTTTCTAGTTATTTTTATATTGCTGTTTTTATTTCATTGTTGGTGTTGGTCATCTGATGTTATAGTCGTCCCTTTTCTCAATTGCAATCTGTCTCCATGATTCTGTATTTGACCTACACCTATATTTTACAGTAGTTCCATCATGTGTGATTCTACGTAAGTAGCTAGTGCATGCATCATATGTAGGCTTTACTGCTTGTAACTCTGTATGTCACTTTCGCGTATGATTTTCTGGATCCGATCTTCAACGGTCGTAATTGCACTACCCCTTAAGTTAGGTTTTAGTTTCCATATACAATTGATCCATTGTTCAGATACCCTCAGGATACGCCTTTTCTATAAGGGCGTTGCTTTCTTGTTTGTTCTCGTTTATAAGTAAACAGTTCATTATATAACAGAATGAGGAAAAGGGGAAAGAAAGAAGGATAGCGCCAGTATGGCATAGATTAGGTGGAATGTTTACGGCTTACCGTAAAGTATGGAAATCCCTCTACATTGATGATTGGCTAATAGGACTCGAGCATGCACCAAGGGTTGGGGTTTAAGGCTTGTATTGGTTTTGACCGGCATCTATGCTGGATGTTCCGAGTCTATAGTGTGAAGGTTTCACTGGAATAAACGGATATTTCCAGGTGATCTGTATTTGTGAATATTTCCTACAGACTGTCCGTTGACCCTTTCATCTCATACTGACGATGACCCTGCAAGTGGGCCTTGTATGTAAGGCCATGTACTATAACTTGATGGGAAGACTGCGCCAAACTCTCATATTTCACGCACAAAAGAATGCGCCTTTCGTGGGTCCCTCAGTGTAATGACCCAGCAGTGGGAACGACACGCCCAGCAACAGCAGGAGTGTAACACCGAGCCTGGTTGACATGATTATCTCGTGCAAGCTTCAATCACGTAGTACGAAGCTAGAATGGAATTCTACAGATGTTCATATTACAAAATTAAGCAAAGACTTTGATATAGTACGTTACCTCCATTAAAATAAAGTACAATACAAACTGTTCGACTCCTTACTAAGCGATGAGGTTGTTCCAGCTCAAATATTCTTGAAAACCACAATTAGGCCAGTTTGACAAATATTCTGCAAAGTATTGGCATATATTACATTTTAAGCACTCTGGAATTCATTCTTCACAATGTTCAAGTGTGCTTAACAGCTACGTATTATGCATTAGATCATAAAAAATTAAATAATATGATACACATTTAAATCTGTCATAATGCCGATATTGGTCAAAATAGGTCATTCCCTTTTACAGAAATGTGAAAAACAACTCTTTCAGAATCAGTTAAATTTAAAAAATTCAGCTGAGCATCATGGTCCATGGGCCACTTGTCTTGGAACCCTTAAAATAAGCAGTCACGGATCGACCTAGAAAGTCAGAAAGGACTCTAAAAAGGTTATTCTTTCCGAATTTGCTTGCCCTTGTGACCCTTGATGTTGTGGCTGAGACTCCATGCAGTCATATCACAAAATGCGGGGAGCAAAAATACAACTTTGCATTCTGAGGATCGAATCCGGGTTCATGTACGGTACACAAGGTTTATCGCATGTGTGACAGTGTAAATGATGTCAAATTAAGTGTTAATTCTACATATACCCGGGGATGCACAGAATTATGAACTGCCGGTAGTTTAGACTTGACATAGATTTTGATAACTGTATAATCTGCTTGCACTTTATGTAATTATCTGGCTTTAATTCATATCTGCATGTGCTTGGTAGTAGTCCTCAGATTTAGAATGACCCTCCACATTTTAAAACAATGTCTTGCTCTTCTGTCCAGGATCTCGTTATTCCTCCCAGATTTTTATGTTTGACCATCTAAAAATATGAAAGATTTCCTAAAATTATTGGAAAATTAATGGAAAATTGCAGTTTTTTTAGAATAACGCGTGTATTTATAACTCAATATTACAAAAAAAAAATTCTACATCAGTTCAATAAATAGATTGTATTATACTCTTATGTGGCGGATAAAAATATCTAAGAAGACTAAAATTATATAACTATATATTAAACACTGATGACACACCTGATGATATGACATCGGCATGTATGCTTCTTACTTCTCCATTAAATGAATCCTAAACGTCATTACGTCCGTCCGTATACACCGATAAAGCACAGTGCGACGCTGTGCCCCGATCGTAAATTCCCCGAACGTAGAAGGGTAAATATAACAGCAGACTGTTTAAACCGTCATTAAATCTGATTGGTCGTTTATGATAGTTTCTTATATAAACTGAACAGGATTTGGCTATTTGTATTAGAGCTGAACAATTTATTTGTGCACATGCATAATACCTCATAATTGATGTCATGTATGAATTCTACATAAGCTGATATTTTCGAAATCACGATTTTGAGTGTTATGTATTATAAAACAAAAGTAATAGGCGTACAGACAATTAAAAATCTCATACACAAAAAAAAAAACTTAATTTTGGTGATAATACGGTTAATACCGTTGTTGAACATACAATCATATAGAACACGGAAAAATATTAAATAATTAACTTTTTTCAGTTTCCTTTTAAATGGATTTTTCTTAATACATATCTTCACTATCTGTAATGACCACAATCTCTTGACAAAGAATAAAGGAGTGTTTCGTCTCATAAATGAAGATTCTCTTTGTTGAACATAACTAAGAAAATATATACAGATCATCAAGTAATCGCGGTGTGGTTATTCACAAAAAGTTTTACTTAAATTTAATTTACTTTTTACTTTTAATTTACTAATAGTGAAAGCTGTACTAGTACTCGTGCTTTTTTGTCAGCTGAACCTCAAAGTCAGTTTCTTGACTTACAAGTACAGAATATATATTAAAGGATGTTTGCGTTAATTTTTTGTTAATTATAAAACAAAGTTCATTATAAATTCATATTCTGCATTTGTTATGTATTTTTACTGCTTCATGAACGTAGTAAGCAATGATAATCAGCTAGCTACGTTAGGCACTTAGGGTTTAAAGTCATTTTGTTTCAATACAAGGTTACACGTGCATACAATATTCTACGAGAATTCTCCGGTTTTTCATCATCGATTCTTTCGTTATTCTCCGCCTCTCCGGGAATTCTCCAATTTTTAGACAGTATTTCAGATCCTCTAATATCGCCCGGAGTCCAGCTGAAATGCAAGCAGTCTGACTGATATCTGTAATAGTTATTTACGAGATTTCCAAGAGAACAATTTTGTGTGATTGTGCTTGATAAAGGTAAGAAAATTCACTGGCCGGTAGTCTGGGCCATCTCTTGACCCTGCTTCGCAAGTTATTTTTATGTCTGGTTGACCGATCTAACCAAAACGGCATATGGTTGTTACTAAAACGCGTACGTGCACGCAGAGTTCACTGCTTTCAAACACACTAAAACGCGTGCGGCACGGGGTGCGGACGGTGTATAAAATAAACATAAATCTTGCAGATATAAACTTAAGTTTTATATTATCATCCTCAGATTGTCAATGACATATTAAGGTTAATATTTAACCATATTCCATTGATTCCAATGAAAAATCCATAATTTCCTAAAGTTCATAATGTATTTTAATTTCATTCATTGCTGAATTGTTAATTTGTAATAATAACAATATATATATATACCGATATATATATATACACACAACTGTGTGCCAACAGTGTATATAATAACCATCATTATATATGAAGCTAAATCTTTATACTGTATTAGACAATTGCTTAAGTACTAATTAAATATTTTTTTGCAATATTTACTGTTTAGAGCCAACAGAACTCATGTGAAGATCACTATATGTCTTAATGGAATTAAAATTTTATTTGTTATGGAATAAATGAAATTGACCACATGAAACATGTGAGAAACGAGTCACAAGACACATCAGACACGGGGTAATTGTAATAAGTGATAGTATTAGTCTATTACAGCTTTTTCCATATAATACTATAACTAATAGTAAAAGATTAAAAAATTTGAGCTGTAATAGTAATAGTAATAGAAACAGGAGGCAAAGTAATAGAGTAATACATGTACATATTACTTTCTATTACTTCCTATGACCTACTTAGTCATGAAGCATATCAGCATATAATCCTGAACAGACTCAGTCCAGTTCAGTGACTGCCCATGTTGTGCCAATTGTTAAGGCAAGCAGGGGCCAGCTGTTAAACATGTGCATGGTGACCACTTGTGCTAATTACATAAGAGTACTGGACAGAGCAGGTCTCAGCCAAATTAGCTCCCTAGCACCATCTCACTTGTGATTACTTAAACATGGATAAACTGGCATGTTTGCTGTTAAGAGACAGATAAATTGTTGATTATTTTTGTGTGACAGCAATAATAATATGCATATGGATTCACATCAATGAATTGATATGCATAGTCTGAAATGCACCTAGACTTGTTTGCAAAAAAATATAATATTGAACCAGATACAGAGCAGACCAATATTGTTCATGATAAGCTAATGGTGTTTTCACTACCGAAAAAGTATATATAAAGTTATACATTTCTTTAATAAGTAAATCAGTTAAAAATATCAATCTTTCCATATTAAAAAGGAAGGGTCTGGGCTTGTACTCAAGTACACAATTTTAAGTATTTGGTCTGTACTTGTACTTGGTACTTTTTACCAAGTACAGTACTTGTACTGTACTTGTACTAGCTAAAAATGTACTTGAAGAATCAAGTACATTTCAAGTAATAGTCAAGTACATGTATTTTTTTAAATTATTTGAATACAGAGCCACTTATCTACTTACCATAATCATAGCATTAGGAGACCTCAGGTCAGTTAGAAATCTCGGCACTATGTATGACTGATAGACTAGACTGAATAATTCAACCTGTTTTGTGAGTTGTTCTGATGAACCAAAACTATACCTCAGTCCTAAACTGCTCAGATCCTCAGACCTGATTATATGAATGGCTTGTGGAAACACTACCCACTGAGTATCATGTTCATCAAGTGAAATGACAGCTTGTGTATGCATAACTAAATATTATTTTCATCAACTGTTCCCAGTCACTGTGAAAGACTGAAAGTCCATCAAGACATCTCCGTGGATTACCTAGAATAAAAAAAAAAAAACATTCAGCAAAGTCAAGCAGCAATTCAGGCATCAAAGCACCATTTCTTGTGTACTGATATATGACTGTGTAATAGTGTATATAAATACAGAAAGGCCATCAAGACTGTCACCCTGGATTACCTAGAATAACAAAAAAAACTTTCAGCAATTGGAGCATCAACCCACCTTTTTTGTGTACCAGTACTGGTATCTGACTGTGTAACAGTGCGTATAATACAGGTAATTGTTTTATCAATAAATGTTCAGAAAAATGGCTTTTTTAGTTTTTTAATTAAAAGTACTTGTACTCAAGTACTGACCCCTTGTACTTGACCCAAGCCTGGCGCAGACACAGATTATCTGCATCTGACATTGTCAGCTGCCTAAACTGTGAACGTTCTAGAACTTGTGCAGCCTACAATACTATAAACTCAAAACATCACTACAATCACCTTCATAAACTCATATTACTAGCACATGTATTATCTAGTTAACTTGTATATGCATATTCTTTTAAACTTATTCATTTATATTTAATATGTCTGTTATTTTACAGTAGTAATTTTACAGACCGCCTTTCAGCATCTTTAATTATGTTAATTAATATTTTAAAAATTTAGTTAACATATTTTCACAATAGTATTATCACGCTGGTTTTGTCACAGTAAATTGGGAAATTGACACACTAAGAGACTTTCTCACATCTGAAGAATTGGAAATGGTAAATGAGATTATTGCAGTGAAAAAGGACAAGCCTGAGGAAAACAGGCCAATATTGTTAAGTTTCAGACCACCTCTTTTTCCACCCAAAAGATGTCTAGTGCAATGGAATAATATATGGCATCATATCCAAATGAAGATATACACCCCAAAGCTAGGGTATTCTTGTCTCCAGTTTGGTTCTGTCAAGAATGTTGAATATATCAATTAGGATTGAGAAACAGGGCATAGCCAGAAGGAAAACCCAGTGGAAATACTGTGAAGATTAAAAGTTAGCCATAAAACCTGAACTTCATTATGTAATATGACAATATGTGACACATATGTTGTTGCAAGGACTGACCTTTAACTGCTATATTTTATGTAGTATTGGTATGGTATAATAAATGCATCATTTAATGCATGCTAATCCTAAATGATAAGATAGATATACTTCATCAATCCCTGTGCAAAGAAATTGCATGGTCTTGTAATTTATATAAATAGTGTACATAAACAAATCAAATAAACCAAGGTAATGAAAACATTGTTCATTTAGGTTTCAATATAATATATAAATGAACAGAATTAAAGATGCTGAAATACTTATGATCCCCATACCCAGTATCATTAAGCCTTCTGTTAAAGACACAGTTTAACATGAAGAATATAAGAAAATTGTATATATATAACTTGGTGATACAAGTGCTTGTAATATTAGTTTATACTTGGGATTGTAGTATTAGTTTATGGCATTGTTCAAGGACTGCGCAAGGTCCGGAATCCTCCAATCGGTATAAGTAATTGTAATAGATACCAAAGTAATAGTAATAGAGGGTAAAATGTGGTAATAGTAATAGTAATATCAGAAATTGAAAGTAATAGTAAAAGTAATAGAACAGCTGTAATAGACCCATGTCTGCACGTTATTGGTGCAAAAATTCCCAGCCGAAGTAACATCAATACAAAAAAAATTAAAATACACATAATAATAGAATCACTTTAACTTTTAAATAAATAAATGTATAACTTAATTATTTCATGGGGAATAATAAATTTGTGCATGCTTAAAATGAATGTCATAACAAAGAGTCACAATGAGGCCATTTATTTGATCTGCCCATTCCATTTTACTTTTAAAACATATAAATTATTTGTTCTTTTTGCGTGACTATGCGCATCAACACTATACAAATACCATTCATGTTTTCATTGCATCTTACACACATTTATTTTGTAATTCATGATATATCACTCCCTCCTTTTGAGCCCCAACAACCTTTTTCTTCAGGGTTTTAAACCAATTTATCAGGACTGGACCCCTCCCTTTTTGGATCTCTGTTTCCAAATCCTGGATCTGCCCCTGGGAAGCATATTTTAGTGGTTTCTGATTTTTTATGGGATGCTTATAATTGTATCTGCCAAAACAGAGTTTTGCAGATACTATGTTTTCAGCCGAACGCCGCCGCATCCGCCGCCGCCGCATAGGTGTCTGGAGAACTCCTCTGTTACCGCTGCATGGAATTTTTACGAAACCCAGGATTATGTTGGGGTCACATGTGAACTGCTGCCCCCCGATTTTGATTTGACCTCTGACCATTCCTCTGCGCTCTGCGTCCATCTGTGTGTCTGTTATGACACATTAACCCACATATCTCGGGAACTGTTCGACTGATCCTGAAAAAAAAATTTGCACAAATGTAGCCCTTGGAAAGCTTTATAACATACATAAAAATGGTGGCACCACCTGCAACCATTTTTGCACAGTGTCCATCTGTTCATCTGCCTCGGGATAAAATCACTCATATCTCTGCATTGGTTGGATTTACCTACTTGAAATTTTGCATGTGTGTACATCCTGGACAGCTTTCTTGATTTTAAGACAGGTGGCGCCACCTACATTCACCTTTACGCTGCTGACATCCAAGCTCATATCTCGGGAACCATTTGACCGATAGGGCCAAAATTTTGCCTGTGTATAGATCTCACATAGCTCTTTATCATACGCAAAACTGATGGCCCCACCTGCAACCATTTTTGGACAGCGTTCGTCTGTTTGTCTGCCGTGGGATAAAATCATTCATATTTCTGCTCTGGTTTGACTTTTTGCATTTGTATACAACATTGATAGCTTTCTGGTTTTGTGGTAGGTGGCTCAACCAACATACACATTTCCATGCTTAAATGCAACACACCTCACTCTGTTTCCCCTTGTTCCTCAATCCATGCCTCACTTCACCCATCCCACTTTAATTCAGCGGATACATGTAGTCACTTGTCGACTACCCGTATTCTAGTTTATATGTCCCGTTCCTTGATTAAGCATACATGCATAGATATGTTACACTTTATAAGTAAATATAATAATAATAATAAAAAAAATAATATTAGTAATAAATATTATTATTACATTTTTTATTTACCATTTACAATACAAGAATACAATACAATAATAAATGAAAATAATGACATAAAAAAAAATATATGCAGTTTTCTTTCTAACCGATAAGGTTACTTTATTTGCATAATAACCTATAATGTTTTTGAATTCTAGTCAGTTGGTGATCATATAAAACATTTAAGTTGATTTCTGCAAGATATTTATTTATACACCATCCTTACCCATTGCCGTACAGATTTAAGCATGTTTGTAAGCAGATGAAATCTGCATGCACCTGTACGTGCACGTATGCTTTCATGTGTTTTAGCAACAATCATTTACATGGCTGTAATGAATTTAATTAGGTCAACTCAAAGCACATATGTTATCGATTGGTGGGCAACCATCTCCGTGAAGCACTGTACTTCACAAATTTTAGGATGTGATAACTTGTTTGAAATTATCATGTGACCGAAATCAGGCCTCCTAATAGGCCACTGTGCAATTCAATAGCACAAGGCGTATTGGATTGGCATTTTTTCATGTAGTAAATTCAAGCTCCGCCCACCTGTGCAGTGACAAAAAAGTTCTTCAAGGAAATGTACCAAGTGAAAGACTTTTGGAGCATCTGGAGGATCATTCATGTACTTTTCTTACAAGGTAATGAGTGAATACAGACAGGAGGTACGATTCTTAGGATTCACGTTAAGGAAAAGTAAGAATCAGATAAAAATAAGTGGCAAATTAAGATACAAGCAGCTGGACATTAAAATGTTTTCTGTTCACGGAAGTGTTGTGCCACAGGGAGATGCGTGAGTTACTCTACAATCGTGCCTGACTTTGTGATGCATGGAAGTAATGAGAGTAATATATCGTGCCCCAATGTATATACATCTCATTTTTTATAGCTCCCCAAATGCAGTTATCAAAATATTAGCACTGAGCGTTAATGTAAAAATTAATGTTTCATTCATGTGTGAGCTGTAGATCATGCTTTCGTGCTCCAGATCTGATAGTAATCATGTATGGCCAGAAAATATATGAAGGTTTACAAATGCCATTGTATGGTGAAGCTTATTAATACATTATTAAAATGCAGCGAATTTGGTAAATTTCACATAATAAAATAATAAATAAAAATAAATTCTTGAACATTATTGTAAATATGCATTCCACACTGTTACACAGTGGCCTATTGGGAGGCCTGGTTTTGGTCACGGGATTATTTCACGCAACTTATCACATAAAAAAAATTGTGAAATACCCTGCTTCACAGGATGAATCAAACACAATATGTTTCACAAGGTGGAAGTGCTTCACAATAATGCCTACTGGCAATAGAATACGGCTTTTGATTGGTATACACTACATTCGACAATGTTCAAGCATCAATTTTATCTCAGCTGACTGAAAGGTAACTGAGGTATAGGTATGCCACTTTGTCCATTGGCCTTCCAGATGTCAGCAAACCGTAACCACTGACCATAGAACCTTTTTAGTCAACATCCATAGAAGTTAATAAAAATCTACTTGGAAACCTGAAATATGATCACTATGGTATATCCTCTGAGCCATGGGGAATGTTGATAAAAAACTTCCAGTATCTTGATAATTAATGCATAGATTGTCATGAACCTTGCCTTGAATTTTGACCATGACTAAAGAAAGAATAATCTTTTGAATTTGGGGTCACGAGGTCCAGGGTTTGCAAGTTTTTTACACTGATGTTATTTACACTGATAGATAGTGGCAGAGAGCGTTTAAGCAAAAGCATGCTGGCCTGTCCATAAAAAGGAGCAGTACATTCCCAAGAGCAATTGTTTCATCTTCTTTAGCTCTCTGTTATTCAGCTTATTCAATTTATCACTTTTACTGTCAAGAAGAACACCATTCAAACACGATAGTCTTGCTGTCACTTCCCAGAGATTGGGAGTCAAAGAAGAGAAAAGGAAGGCATTATGCTTTGCTGACAAGCTGACAATCCTTATTGGGCTCATCCGTGGTGACATGTCTACCATCATGCAGATGTTAAAAAAAATAGAACATTCTTATAAAACGAAGTCAAGAAGTTAAATCTACGCATTAGGATAGGGTATTTCAATAAGTTTAAACCTAAATTAAATCTGAAAATTATAAATTATCCATTTTAATTAGTAGACTAGGATCGTTAAAAACTCTTTAATCCCCATGCCTTTCACTCGTGTTGCGTTTACCACACTGGTGCCGCCTGTTGGCTGTTAAAGTAACTAACCGAGCTTCACCAATTGCGTGGTCAATTGACTTTCCCCTCTGATGAATTTGTTAGAAACAGGTTAGAATAATCTTAACATATCAAGCTCTGCAATAAATCCGATATTGTTATATGTTCAAGTTGTCAATTAAGTAGGTTGAAAAGAAACACGGTGTTCCCTCAGTAAAATGGCATTAAATTAGAACTTAATTAACTGTCCTACGAACTTACCGCAAGAGCCCTGTCCGATTTTCCGAAAATTTGTTTTTTTTTTCAAAATAAAAGCTTGTCCCCAACGCTTTCGGGAAAACGTGCTCTACTGTACATCGTCCCAGGGATCATACATACTGATAATGTCAATTGACAATGGACTACAGCCTGACTGGTGCCAAATTAACAACTTCCTGATGGGTCATGGTTTCCTAGGTAAGAGGTCACTAGGCTTCGGTAGGGCAACTTAATTTATTCATGGATAGGGGCAGGGGTGCATGATTGTACTTTAAGCTAAACTTTTAATCCCAACCCTCCATTTTGTGCATATTCCTTACCTAGTATTTTGGGAATAATCTATTTGACTTTGAAGTCACAAGGTCAAAGTCATAGGGGCTGTCTAGTATACAAAAAAACGTTTTCATGGTAAGGTGCACCTGTGCACCACAGCTCATACAACTGTTTGCACAAAATGATTTCAAGGTGCACAAATATATTGTCAATACAGTCATTTAATTACAACTATATTATAATTTATACACATATTTCAGTGCAGTATATAAACTTAGGATTTAAACCTGGTCAGAATGCAACCTTGAATTATATCCATCTAGAGAAAAGCTCAGATCAATGGATCTATATACATGCAGTATCTAGTGTGACATAATGTTTTAGTGTATATATGTCCTTGTTTGATCATCTGGATTGTCAGATGTGCATGTGGCTAATGGTCCTGTAGATCTGATCTAGTTAGGGGCCTCAGGTGCACACTGTGCACCTTGCAGTGATACAGTTGGTGAACCAAACTGTTTAAAGGTGCATCTGTGCACCTAGGCACTCAGTATTTCGAACGCTGTCCGTCCAAAATTAAATTCAGGGGATAACTCTAGTTTTAATGGATATATTGGTTTCAAACCTGAATTATGTATTGATTGGGATCATAAGCTTTAAAAGTCAAAGAAACAGGACCCATTTCCTTTAAATGATTTTGAATGCATTTTAAGCAAACTTTTCATAAAAAACCTTCCATCTTCCAACATATTGTTTACCTGCCAAGAGTGGAAGAATCTTTTTGAGGTCACAGGGTCCAGCCATTCACAAATTAGTTTATGGACGATAAGTATGGTTTGGTTAGACAGGTTGCCTTCTAACTTGATTTATTAATAAAAATAATGTTCCATTAAGAGGTATTTTGATTTTGGGGTCCTAAGGTGAAGGTCTCATGAGCAGGGATGGGTGGGTAAGTACCCAGGGGGTTGATACCATTTATTACCCCGAGTTGGGCAATAAAACTTGAAACCCACATGCGGGGTTTATGGGCAATATGATATGAACTTTTCTAGAAGCATCCTTTTCAATTTCAGAATCACTGCATTAAGTTATTTAACAGTTTTAACCAGCTAAAACCGACAAAAATATTAAAAACTTAGTATGAGCATGTTTTACCCATGGCTGGTTACTCTATATATATACAATATGCACATAACATATTAGCCTTGATGGTTTCCATATTTACTTATTTGATTTTTTGTCCTGTTTCAGTTGTTAACATGGATTCAAACAGGGTGTTACCAGAGAATATTGAGATGATAATTAAAGAAGAAAAAGAACAGGGGTGTCATATGGGCAATATAAAAACAGAAGAATCCACCGTCTCATTTGTTGAGAAAGACCTGTATAAAAATAATGAGATTCACCTTAAAACGACAACATCAACAGACACTGATACTTCCAAATGTCATATTGTGTCCGAAAAAGAAAAGACAGATGATATAACTGTTCTTAGACTAACTAAAGTTTCCAATACTCTAGAAGAAGGGTCAGATTTATACCACTTAACATCTGAAGTTCCTGATGAACAAAGCATGATAAGTAATAATGGGGTGCTTAAATATCATTCCCCAGAAGAGAAAACTTTTGTTGGGCCCACAGGTAGCTCCACAAAGAAATGTATAGGATATTTTGAATTTGAAAAATATCAGTATTGCCGGAGTGACATGAATAAAAATTTGGGAGAATTAACCGTCAGGAAACCACTCCAATGTGAGCATTGCGGCCAGAGTTTATCACAGGAGCGTAAACTGATGAGTTGCAGCAGGAAAAACACTGAAGAGAAATTCAAATGTGGACATTGTGGACATTTTACCAGATCTTTTCATGAGACAAAAGGCAACAAGACTCATTCTAGAGAGAAAACATACAAGTGTTTAGATTGTGGCAAATCTTTCTCTCGTGCACGTCTTCTGACTGAACACAGCAGAATTCATACTGGAGAGAAACCATTCAAATGTAAAGATTGTGACAAATGCTTCGCTCGTGCAAGTAACCTGACCGGACACAAGAAAATTCACACTGGGGAGAAACCATTCAAATGTGAATATTGTAACAAATGTTTCTCTCGTGCAGGCGACCTGATTAAACACAAAAGACAACACACTGGAGAGAAACCATTCAAATGTAAAGACTGTGGCAAATGTTTCTCTCATTCAAGTAGTCTGAGTATACACTGCAGAATTCACACTGGAGAGAAACCATTCAAATGTGATGACTGTGGCAAATGTTTCTCTCGTCGACAGCTTCTGACTGAACACAACAGAATTCACACTGGAGAGAAACCATTCAAATGCAAAGATTGTGGCATCTTCTTCTCAGCTGCAAGTAATCTGACTCGACACAAGAAAATTCACACAGGAGAAAAACCATTTAAATGTGAAGATTGTGGCAAAAAATTTTCCTCTTCAAATGATCTTTCTCGACACACAAGAATTCACACTGGAGAAAAACCGTTCAAATGTAAAGACTGTGGACAAGGTTTTCCTCAGGCAAGACATCTCACTCAACACAATAAAATTCACACTGGGGAGAAACATTTTATATGTGAAAATTGTGGGAAATGTTTCTCAACTAGAGGTAGTCTTACTCAGCACAAACGAATTCACACAGGAGAGAAACCATTCAAATGTAAAATTTGTGGTAAACGGTTCTCAATTGCAAGTAATCTGACCCAACACTACAATATTCACACAGGGGAGAAACCATACGAATGTAAAGATTGTGGCAAATGTTTCTCGCAAGCAAGTTCTCTGGTTGGACACAAGAGAGTTCACAGTGGAGAGAAACCATTTAAATGTATAAATTGTGGCAAAAGTTTCTCACAAGCAAGTGGTTTGACTGCGCACAAAAGAATTCATACTGATGAGAAACCATATCAGTGTGAAGATTGTGGCAAGAGCTTTTCTAGTTTTGGGCATCTGACTCGACACAAGAAAATTCACACAAGAGAGAAGTCATAGAAATGAGAAGATTGTGGCGTTCTTCTCTTGTGCAGATAATCGTTCATAAGACATTCACAGATGAATAGTGTAGTAGATCTTTCGTTAAAGCAGGTTATTTGTTTTTACACTGAGAATATAATCAGATATGGTATATTTGACTGTAGATCCACAACCCTTAATATCCATGTTTCAAAATTGTTGCCAAGGTATACGAGACCTTGAGAGCATATGTATAATCGTGCAAAGTCAGTTTTCAATCCAATGTTAAAAACACATACATAAGGTGCCATAGTTATATAAAAAGGTCCCATAACAACAGACAACAAGTTGTGGTATCTTGTAACTCCTATTTTTTTACGAAATGTCAAGTAGGAAGAAAACACAGTTTCTGGTGTATAATTTATGTAACCTGAATTTGTTTAGTCGAGGAGAGGCAGAAATTGACGTTTTGTTTCGAAACTCAGACCAGGATCTCATAAGTTGGTGTTAAGATTTTGTCTCGAGACAAAGGCCAGTCGTCCATCAGACTGTCAGTTCGTATGACCGCCTGTTAACTTGGCACAAACTGTTATCGATTGTCTCAAAACTTCTAACTTAAATTCAAGGTTTTTGATATTATCATTGGAGACCCTAATTGTGGGACATTGTTGTGCAACCAAGAAATAATTCATTGTTAATAAAATTAAATTTAAACTTGCAATTTTCTTAATAATTATGTCTCGATCGTTATGTATCCTTCTTTGCAAGTTTATCCTGTAAAGTTTGCTGACGTCTGGTTGTAAGCATCTGCATTTGTTCTGTTTTCACAAATTCTACCAGTATTTGTAAGACTACCAAATTACAGGAAAGTGGTCCGTTTCTCTGCTGTTGTTTCATCTGTTTTCCTGAATCCTTCTATGCACATTATCCCTTCTCAGGATCAACGAAAGTATTTGTATCTGTCTCTCTGTCTTACCGGTTGTCTGTCCATTTGATATTTATCTTTGTCTTTTGAATGCACTTTTAGCTCAGCTGACTAAAAGTCATTGGTGCTTTAGTCATGGCCTGTTGTTCGTCGTTCGGCCGGCCGTCAGTTAATAGGGCACGTCTGAAACTGTTGGAACTAGGAATTCAAAATTTTGCGCACAGTTAGATGTTCCCAAAATCTCCTGCCATGCCGAAAATTGGGTCACTGTTACTTCGTTCCTTTAGGAAATTAATGCAAAAACTCAATTTTCCATTAAAACCTGTTATCACATTTCAGTACTGCCAAATATCAAAACCACTCATTTGTTATTAGGGCCCCAGCTTTCTCAAATTCACGGGGCTGATTGATACATACAAGGGCTCCAGACCTGTCAGCTGCCACAGCCCCAATCTCTGATTTTCTTTTTCTGAACAACATCAGGTCTTCATAAGCTTTTCTTAGAACCGTTTCCAAGTAACATCTAAGTAAACCATTACTCAATGCGGGGCCCTCTGAGGACCATGGTCCAATTTCATCTAGCTCTTCATATTTACCATAAATATTCCCCTATATAGCTCATATAATTAGATGATTTGCCAGAAATTAGTTCAGTATTACATGATTTTAGAGAGTTATGGGCCCAAACACAATGCAATCAGGAAAGATATTTACTCACATAACATGATAAATGTTGAAGCTAGAGACCTTTTTTCAGGGATATAATTTTATTTAATCAAGATTCAATTGTAAAACCAAAATTAGATCTGAATTTTGTAATTTTTGAAAATTTTAAGCATAAATATAAAATCAGTACCTTAAATTTTGCCAAACTTTGACCATTGCACATTTTTTTCCCGATTATCACATTTGATTTTATTTTCACAGCATATTCACATAAGAATTTAACCTGATATATTCTGAAAATTTGAAAATGAAAGCTAAAAAATTAGGCTAGTCATAGAAAGTTTCATTCAGAGGCTATATTGTATTACTTGCATAATGTCCAGCTGCAGGCTGACGTTTGCTTAGAGTCGCCGCACAGGGATAAAAGTTTATTGACACAATTGGTAGTTCAGAAGTTCACCATTGTTAAGGACCGCATGCTTCTAGAAACTTCTCTTTGTCTTAACATGTCAGTTTGTAATTAATGGCAGTTGACGTCAGGTTGCCTTATGTAATACGAAACGGGCACATGTCCACATGGTAATTTCGGATATTATGAGTCAATTCGGTTAACCGGCGAGATTTTTAAATGCGCCCTGGGCAAACGGAAATGACCTGGTGACATGAATGATGTGTCAAATAGATTAAGTGACGATTATGACCACAGGTAATCGGTGCGAAATTCATTTAATCTTTCTTAACAAAATTTCAGATAGTACAAACTTTTAGCTCAGATAAAGAATGATTTAGAATAGTATGATAATTGTTCTTAGTCAAATATAAATCCAAGGAATTATTTTTGGGAGAATTCCATGAATTAAGTGAGTTTGTTTATTTCTGGGAAAATATGATTAGGTCTCTTGCAAAATAGAAACTTACAAACAGCGACTACCCTTTTTAAATGTTTCTGTCTCAGGATGGTTTGAAGTTATCACATCAGTATTTTCTCAATACCGGTGACATGTTTTAAGCATTTTTATGAAAATGTCATGTTTTAACTAATTTGCAAACATCAAAAACAATTTGTTGCATTGCATAATACTTTTAATAACCAATATAAAAATGCATTTAATTGTATTTATACATTTTATCTAATTCACTTGCAACTATCTTAGCCATCATTTATATTTCCATTATAGCATCATCCAAATTAGGCCCGCTATAACGATATGATCAGGTAAATAAATTCCTGTTTCCCATCCCCCATTCGCGTCTAAAATTAAGTAAATTTAAACATACATTTTCTGACATCGCTCGGAACTGGCAAGTTACCTTAATGCAACTGAGTCGTCTTTGCATAGAATTTGCGATGAGCAAAGTTGAACACTTAAGGACTTTTCAGACTTTGATATAAAATGTCTGAAGTTTGAATACCTGGCGAAATATCTATTTAAGATTCGTGTGTCTGTGTTAAATGAATACATTTATTTGCGTAATGTGTTGATATCTAACAAAATGGAGATATATGATGATGCAATTGTAATCAACTTGTATATTCAGATATATGTTATATTGGGAATGTATAAAAATTTCATACTTGAAAATAAAAATTGTAATAAAAAAATGTGATCTAATGCTAACATTTGTTAATTATTATGCCTCCTTGGCGGAATGGGAGATAAGTGATCAGCTGTGTATGTCTCCCAATCTGTCTATCCATTATTAAATATTCAGTAATTAGGAATTAACTTTTTTATCCTTTAAAGGACTGTTCAATATAGTGAATATCCTGTACGGATATAAAGAGATGTTGTACCTCCCAACATTCCACCCCCACCCCCCCCCCCCCAAAAAAAAAAAAAGAACCAAACCACAAAGTCCGTGCACCTGCGGACAGGGGACGTTATTGCAAATGTATACTTTTTTATAAAATAAAAAAAAATATTATTCAATAATATTTAAAAAAAATAGATCTAATTTATCAAATGTATAAACTGCTGAATTGTCAACAGTTGATGAAAAGTAAACTAATGATCGTGATTATAGTACAGATCATGTGTTCACAAACTGCTCATATGCTTCAGTTTCAACATTGGGAAACGCATACATGGTCAGGTCACAAAAAAATTATTATTTGCAACAAATTCTTACTCATCTATACATATAAATAATATCAACCAACCATAGCCTGTAATACCTCTTTCTCTCCTTGGACATAATCTCCATTTGATATTATTTTAGATTTTTTTCTTTAACTTCAGCTGAGTACAAATAGTTGACCAAACCTTTTCTTATTTCATCAGATCTAGAAAGATCTTATATTCAGGGAACTATGTGCAATAAACAGTTGTTTTAGCACCCGGAATGTCAAACAGGGCACAAATTGTATTAGTTGGACCTGGGACCTTCTTTTATGAAATCAGGTGGGGTATGATTGGAGGCTCCTTTGAAACCTAAAATAGGGTAACTTTGACCTATGTTCTGCAAGCTATGCGAGCAAATACGAGTTGAGCACTGTGAAAATTGTCACAAATCGAAATAGCTGAGACTAGGAACTAAGCATTCAACAATCAGGGTGCTTCCGGTTAAATTTCCCCGGGAATCAGAAATTAGGTCACTGTAATCTATATTCTGCAAACTATGGGAAAAACACAATTTTAAGCAATTTTAAGATCAGACAGTTTGGGGAAATCATTCTTCGCAGTGTACAAGGTTGCTTAACATATACATTGCATCGGATCACAAAAAAAAAAAAAAAAAAAATGCCACACATCTAAATATTTCAGAATGTAGAGTTTGGACAAATAATGTCAAGCCACGTTTACAGGGATGGAACGAATACCTGTAAAATTTCATTGCTTGTAACTAATCCAGATTGAGTCAAATTTGAAACATATACTCATACATCAATAATAATGCTTGCAGTGGTGTTATGTCATTATTAAGCTGAGCATCATGTTCTATGGACCACTTGCCTCTAGCCTCTCACGTCGCATACCGCTCAAGCAGCCAACAAGGCGCTAGAAAGTTATTCTTTTCAAATTGGCCCGCCCCTCATGGCCCTTTATAGTGTGCTTGAGGCTCGAGTCCTATCACGAAGAGCGGGTACCGAAAAAAGCGGGGATGGTGACAATTGCACGATCTAATCGAATTATCTGCAATTTAGATCTTAATCTGCTGGACTGTTATCCTGAAATTCCTATCAGGTTTTCAAGCGACCTACATCAGGGTAAGTTCTATTGTGCCTAAGAATAAACAATGCAGTCAGTGACGGAGTCAAACACGTTAATCTGACCTGACAACTGACCCAGTCAGTGACCTACTTTGCTTAGGTTGGTAAATATGAATAACATGTGACTCGAGATCCTTTGGCATTCGTGTCTGATGTCAGCATGCAATAACGGTTGATTCCCCAATTCATGCAGGTAATCCTTCAGCATAATGGTGAAAAGACCACAACAAGTGTTGCTGCACTTTCACCTTGCATTTACATTTACATCGTCAATAATTCTAGATACCCTTGTATCAAGTTAACTATCCAAGGAAGCACTTGCATAAATTTCTATTTACTATAGTATATATTTACAATACTGCGTCAAAGATATGACACCGCAAAATAGATCCACAGACTTATCAATATATAAAATATGTTTCACGAACAAATGCCTTTTTTTGGTTATATTTTGCATGGATGCTGTCGATGAGTATGCTATATTTGCTCCATATACTTTTTTTGTAGTTTGCACTTCTTTATTTCGGCGTAAAGGCGTGCTGTGTGAATATTTGTATGAGATAAACCGAGACCTTAATAGACCGGTCTTATGTGTGGAGAAAGGTTTTCAAGTATGAGTGAATTCATGCGACTATCCAAAACTCCGGAGAATGGGAAAATTATCAATGAAGTTTGGCTTAATATGGTATGCAGTAAACATTTAATATTACAACGCTAAAAATCTTTGTTTATATTCATGTTGGCCTTGTCACTAGCGCCTGCGCTTAAATCCCTGACATATCCTTCCGAACTGAAACATTAGAATGAATTAACTTATCAGGACTGCATGCAACAGAGATATTAACAGAAAAAGTTGGGCGTTTTTAAAAGCGTCGAGCTCATTTTGCAAGTGTAGCGAGTTGGAGAACGGTCTGGAAAATTGTGAAAAAAAAATGAAACAAAATATGCATTTTTTAATGCAGTATATTGACCAATTTCCTACTTTTAATCGTATGCTGCATCACACACACACCCTGACACACACACACACACACACAAATCCAAATATTGAATATCGAATTTTTTTAATCATGTGCATTTGCCAAATTGATAATATTTATACCCTTATATAGTATTCATAAAATCTTTATAAAAACTTCAGATGTGACTTTTTTTTAAATTTTACTCAAAACCTTAGGCGTGCATGGTATGAAGCACGAATCAAATAGAGGCATATTGGGAGTTTGATCATTTGATAAGTCGTAATTTATTAATAAATATTACCATGAACAATGAATTTACAGAAAACTAACCTGAGTTCAGTGATGTATAGTTACACATTGAGCATTGCAAAAATAATGCTACATTCCAAAAAAGACTTCTCTATAAGGTTTTCAGACTAAATATTACAAAAACATTCATAATTTCAACCGTTCTCACGAAAATGAATTGCACAATTTAAATCCCTCACTTTAGACTGAAATTTTTACAGGTACCAGCACCTGGGGACAGCATGTATGTGCATGTCATATCACATACCCCGACCCTGATATTGAATAATTTCATGCGATTTTAAATTTTGGGATACGCGAATAATATGCATCTACTTTCTTCAACAATTTAGACCAAAACTGAAAATACGAAACCAGCTTTGATTTCTGGAAATCATTCATTTTCCGAAAGTTTTAACCAAAATATTTTTTTCAAGTAGGGCATATTATAATTCTTAGGACAATGGGTATAACTACAATATAAATCGTTTATTATAAATTATTATATATCTAAACCAATACTGATCTCACCAGGTCCCAAGGTTCCCAGATATGGATTTTTAGCCTTTGTTAACATTTTCATAATTATTCCATTTAATTCTGTAATTATTAATTATGTTAATTTATGATATCATATATAGTTTTCAATAAAAAATTCCTGTAGATCACGTGAAGATATACCTGAATGTTAGGCCTACCCCATGAGAAATTCCAATGGAATTGGTAGCCTACATTTCCTACCAAGATAATACGAGTGAATGATACTTTGTGCTGCTTCATAAACATAAAAAGGACTTATACTATAGTAATAAATTATAGGATTTAATGAACACGTTAGTTTGTTTTAATATACCAGGCCATGTAATTGCATGTCCAATATTCTCCGAAATGTTCCGGGTTTTCATCCGTGGTTCTTTGGATATTCTCCGACTCTCCGTGAATACTATAACATTTAACTGGTATCTGATTTAATCTATTATTGCCCAAGTTCAAGCTGAAATAGTAACTGACTAAAACGCGTGCACAGTTTCGCGTGCGGCCCGATTTTGCGGACAACAAAGTCTGACCAGAAAAAAGTTATTGTGGGGTGTTGAAATACAAGCGGTCATCTATCTGTAATAATTATATTCGAAATTTTCCAACGAACAATTTTGTTCGACTGCTCTTGAAAACGGTAAGTTTTAAGATTAGTTCATCTTAGCCCATAAGAATTGACTCCTCAGACTTTTTCCTGCAGCTGTACTATTGTAAGGTTTTCCCACAGGTAATACTCGAAAACAACACATTAATTTAAGTTTAACATCACCAAAAGATCAAAACCCTGTCCGAACTTAGAATGCTTATTATTCACATGCCGAAATAGTATACTGTCAGTCAGTGCATAGGGTGTAAGCTTTACTACAGGTACGGAGGATATGCTTCGGGTGTATGCTTTACTAAAGATCTAAAGGGTGGCTGGTCACTAAACTTCACCAATAGCTTCACAGGCATCATTTCCTCAAACATACATAAGGACCCCAGCTACTTCCTAATGGATTATTTACCTGCAGGCCCTGGAGGACTGATCCCCAGACCCGTTAACTCGTGACTGAATCTTCTGCCCTCCCCCTTAACTGGCTGTGATTTATTATCAGGACATAAATGGATTAGCCCATTTATAGTGTGGGGGTGAGTGGTTATCTATTAGGAGTATATGGAATACCCTACACCATGACTCAGTCATCACTAGTCTTACATGCTACATACCTTCATAGGGGAAAGTATCTGCAGTGCGACCCTTAACCAGGGTCAAGCTAAATGAGAGAAAAAACGTACCACTCTGAACCATTCAGACTGTAGGTTTCTTTCAACTATATAAGAATTGATTGAGTTCATAGATTTTTGGTAGAGTCATAGAATTTAGAAAGCTGAATTTAGTCTTTGAGCCAGTAAGCCTATATCAAACTGAGGTCTGAAAAGTCTTCTCCTGCAAAACTTTTGTTCCATATTCTGCAACTTTGCCAACAAATTTTTCCTAGGTGGCCTTTGTTCAAATTTACTTAAATGATTAAAAATAAAAGGACTGATATACTTTGGTAAACAAGCTGGTAGATCTATTGTTGTCAAACAGAGTGAGCTCTGTGGGTATGTAAGCAGAATTGTACTGGCAACAAAAAATTATTTGTTGATATTCAAATTGTAAGATAAATCCATGAATTAAATATATCTGTATTCTAATTTTGCTTTCAATAGGATTTTGTTACCAGTATTATTCTAAACATTTTTGATAAAAAATCTAATGAATATATGTCATGATATATATATATATATATATATATATATATATATATATATGAAAAAAAAAATGTTTCCGAAGTCACTTCACTATACATGTAAACAGATTTAGCAACAGGCCATGATTTTGTCCTTCTGCCCCTGTCCCTGTTCCTTGGCACACTTCCAACTATTTGAGATTTGGCAACAGACCAAGTTTCATTCTGTATCTATTTATAGCTTTGGTAGATTAGGCAACAGGTCAAGAGTACAGTCAGTGCAGCCAGATACAGGTCAAGAGTTCACTCAGTGCTGAAGTAGCTGTGCCTGGTACATTAGTTTCAGTTCACTTGGGGGCAACTGCCTTGCCCAATTCAGCTTGGTCATCCAATCCACCTGATTCAAGAGAAGTTTAATGTATTGACCTGAATTTTTGGCTACCACCAACCTACAATTATTTTCGCACAGTGTATGTAACTACTTATTTCTTAAGAGGGAAAGGATATATTAATCTGAAATTGTGCATATCAGTACACAGGGTGGGCACAATCTCTCCAGAGGGAAAGGGAAGGAAAAAAATATTTTCTTCCCTGAAGAGGAGTTAAACTTTCTTCCCACCATTTCATTCCAGGGAAGAAATGCAGTCACAACAATCAATTTTTAAAGGAAGGACATATTTTTACCGGTACCTGTATTATTTAAAGGATTAGAATAATTTATTCCCTTTTTTTATCACGTTTATTAATGTTTATATCATTTTATAATTCATGTATTGGCTCTTTCTGTCGGGTGCAAATAGTTTACTTTCTTTCTCCAGGGGGCCCTACTATCAAAAAGGGGTACGGACTGCTTGAGAATCCTAGTATTGAGCGCACAAAGATGCCTCCTGTAGTGATAATTGTAAATTACTGGAACTGGTCATGGCAGCAATAGGCCAGTTGGACATAGGGTCAACAGTGTAACAGTATAGGGGTTGCTTTTACTTGGAGTATATTTATGTTTGATCAGAATCTGACAAAAATGTTGAGACCTACGCAGGTCGAGTAAAGGATGAGCAAACAAACCCCTTCTGCTTATCTGAGAAACTAACCGGGAATTAGACTGCCAGGCTATTGTTGGTATAGTCTTTAGCTGAGAAATTAAGATGAACTCAACGTTAGTCCAAGGGATGTAATGTTGTTTGTGCAGTATGTGCAATCTTTAGTTGAGTAATCTACTAGAGCATACACACTCCAGGGGTGTTTAATACAGTAGGATTAGCCTTTAGCTGTGTAATTACACTTTAAACTGAATGAAATAAATATGTCAAATTGGTTTAAGAAGATACATACACTATTTGAGAATGTGCCGACTGTTAAACAATTTGCTTATTTATTTGTCTAGTAATAAGCAGCTGTAACCTGCCTATATATAAAAAATGTGGTTTTCGCTAAATGTCTTCTCTTGAAATGTTAGCAGATCATTTTCTCAAATGATCTAGATAAAATAGCTTGAATCCAAAATTGTCCACAGGCATCTATTTCTAATCAATCTGAGTCTGTCAAGTTAATTATTATTTTTTTTAAATCAGAGTGTAGGATCAAAGGCTTTTTGCTATGTAGCCTTCTTTGACAAAGATTTGTTATATAATTTAGCATTAGGAACATGTGTTAGTCCATTCAGCTATGAAAGATTATCAATGTTTCCGGTTGTGAGTAGTTTGGTTATTGAACTATATAATTGTAATACATTATTCAGTGATTCTTGGACATACATATGTGTGAATGTTTAATAAAAGTAAGTGGAAAAAGTCAAACATTTCTCCCCTTTATTAATTTTCTATCAAGAAACTTTCCTAACTTACCGGATATTTCCTAAAATTCCCTGTGAAGGGAGAAATGTCTGTACATCTCACATAGCTTCATTGTATATAAGACTGGTGGGGTCACTTGCATTAATACTTTTTTAGTGTATGTCCCTGTTTATTTCTCAAGAATGTTCTGACATATCAGCCCGAAGTTGTGTATGTCCATGTAAATCTTGGATATTTAATTGTAAAAAGGACTATGGCATTGAAACCATATTTAATATACATATTCCTCTATACATTTTATTTGCTATGTACATACCAGAAATTAGCTCAGTGTTGCCTAATTTCTTGAAGTTATGAGCCAAAACATAATTCACTTTGTAAAATAATCAGAAAATATATTTATCCTTTTAACATGAGAATTACTGAAGCTAGAGACTTTTTTTTCAGGGATATAATTTTAATTAATCAAGATTCAATTGTAAACCCAAAATTAGATCTCAATTTTGCCAGTTTTTAGCTCAGCTGACTGAAAGTCATCTGAGCTATAGTGATCACTCTTTGTCCGGCGTCTGTCCATCTATCTGTCTGTCTGTTATCTAGGCAATAATCATAACATCTGGACCTAGAATTTGTAAATTGACATCAGGGAGGTCTCTGTTACCTATATCCCTCGAGCCATGGAACTCGAAAGTATGCCCCCCCCCCCAATAATTAAACATTTGATACAAAAGCTCCAGTATCTCAATAAATATTGCATTGATCACCATGATTCTTTGCATGCTAACTAGTCAGGGAATGTTTCAACAGTTCCTGCAGGTTGGTGAGGACACCTTGATTTTTTTCAAATTTTTACACATTTTTTCCCTATTTTGAGACCTTCGAAGATGTGGTCATCTTTAAACAGGGCACAAATCATAACCATTTGACCTAGAAACTTCTGTCTTGACATCTATGGAGGTCTATAAAGAATCTCCTTGGAAAATTGAATTTAGGTCCCTGTTACCAATACACTTTGAGCAACTTGGCCCAGAAGTACCTATTTTTTCTCTATTTTGAGACCTTCAAAGATGCGGATGCCTGATAACAGGGCATAAATCTTAACCATTAGAACTAGAATCTTCTAACATGACACCCATGGAGGTCCATGAAAAATCTCTTTGGAAACCTGAAATAAGGTCTCTGATACCCATATTCTCCGAGCTGTGAGGTTCAAAATTACCCAAAGAATATTTAAAAAATTGTTTCAAAAGCTCCAATATCTGAACAACTAATGCATTGATCACCATGATTATTTGCATGCATCTTCATCAGAATGTTTAATTAGTTGCTGCAGGCTGAACTGCCACCTTGATTTTTTTAGAATTTTTACCTCTGTTTTTGAGATCCTCAAAGATGTGGTTGTCTTTTAACAGGACACAAATCGTAACCATTGGAACTAGAATCTTCTAATTTTACATCCAGGGAGGTCAATGAAAATCTCCTTTGAAACCTGAAACTAGGTCTCTGTTACCCATAATCTCCGAGCTATGCTTAAGTTGAATGGGGATACAACCAACAAGTTTGGACAATCAGATGAAGAAAATTTCTTTTTTGAATGTCTTCCAAGTCCACTGAGCTTCATGACCCCTGGGTCTCTTGCCTAAATTATTAGCATTAATAAAAAATCATTACCTTGAATTTTGTCCAAACTTTGGTCACGACACGTTTTTACCTGTACACGCTGATGATTTAATTTTCTCAGCATATATACCTAAGGATATATTTTTTTATTAAATCTGAAATTTCAAAGTCATTATTTGAAAAGAGTAGATTTTATTTAAGTTTTCAGATACCAGGTCGGGTATTTTTTACATCAAGCCAATCCAGGTTAACAGTTGTGTGTAGTGGGTGATGGGGCCCTCGCCTGTGTTGTAAAATCATTCCTCTCCCTGCAGCTTAGTTTGCTGGGATTTAACTTGGTCCAGCTTAGTTTGGCTTCCCCTTAACACACTCCCCCCCCCTCCCCCGAAATGCACACACAGACAAGTAACATAAACTATATGATTGTTATAATTTTCATAATTAAATTCATTATTATTTATTTTGGCTATTTTATGAATTTTCTGATGTATCACAAGGGGTTTCAGAGATCAAAGTACACATAAATTTAATTGTGCCCACGAAGTGATGTATTTCTATAAAAGTTTGAAGTATTCCATTAATATCTCTTGCCATGCATACAAATGGTACACTAAGTCAAGAATTTGGGCAAACTTTTCTGAAATTTAATCTTTAGCTCATTTGGTCATATCTTTAAACTGTTTTTAGAATTATTTATTGCATTTACATTTTTTGTTTATCAAATATATCCTTTGTCGTAACTCTTAAGCCCATAATTTGTTTTCCATTTTTCATGATTACATGGTTTTTTAGGTATATATTACAGAGTACAATATATAATTATTAGATTTAGTTTATGCTCATTTAAGATGTATAATTGTAATTTTTATCAGTATTTTATATCAAGTAATAAATTTAATATGTATTATCATAAAAAAGGCTGATCTCCACTTTTTCCCTTATTCTATATATTACAGGGTATCATATATTCCCAGCTGGTATTTTAAACACATATTACTCTCACATAGTTTAAATACAGATAGTTTTACAAATGTATGATCATGAGAAGCTCCTGCATCTTTGATTAGTCCAAAAAAGGCATATGTAGTATTTGTCTTGCATTAATATATATTGTATTTGATAATCACCAAATTGCAAAGGCATTTGCTTAAGTTTATTCAAATGCTAATATGTAACAAAATAGAAAGAAGTACATTCTGCTAAAATTTGAAAAAATTCAGCTAAGTGCCATTTACCATTGGTCCCCTGTTTATTTCTTTTCGATAAATTAGTAAGAATGGTGGCCCTTTAACCTTCTACGTTAAGGCCGATAGACAACTTTTTCAGCGATTCTATGATAGCACATGCCATGGTGCGCGTGGGGAACTGAAAAGTTTCTGTTGGACTGTTAACAGCATATTTTTCGGATGTCCGTCTGTAAGACTGGTACGTTTCGACACCATTGGACCTACGAATCTGAAATTTGGCATACAGTAAGATGTCCCCCAAATCTCCTACCATGCCGTAAATTGGGTCAATAGGTCGATCTTCATTCCTTTGAGATATTAAGGAAAAACCTCAATTTTTCATTAAAAATCTATTTTCACACATCAGGACTGCCTCATATCAAAACCACTCATCCTGTTTTCTTCATATTTACCATAAATATTCCTCTATATAGTTCCTATGTACATGCCAGAAATTAAGTCCCTCTGTCCTTCCATCCATCCATCAGAGACTCAATGACTCAACAACAACAAACTGCAGCTTTCCCTAATTCACAGGTATATTTAGTACCTATGAAGGCTCCACACCTATCGAATTACAGACTTGTCGGAATTCCAATATGGCCGCCACAGCCCGAACGCTGATTTTCTTTCGCACACAATAACTCAAGAACAACATTCTTCAGCTTTCCCAAATTTACAGAGATGGTTGGTACAGATGAAGGCTCCAGACCCATTGAATTACAGACCTGTAGGAATTCGAATATGGCCGCCACAGCCCAATTACTGATTTTCTTTCGCACACGATAACTCAACAACAACCTACTGCAGCTTTCCCAATTTCACAGGGATCATTGGTGCCTATGAGGGCCCCAGACCTATTGAATTACGGACTTGCTAAAAATCAAATATGGCTAACAGACTACATTCGGTGATTTTCTATTGCACACATTAATTCAGCTATATCTTCTTTAATACCATTGATCCAGTAGGATTTTTTCCCTCATGCATATGGATTAAGACCTGTTTTCGTGAGTTATATTTTTAAAATTTAACTCAATTTTTCACCAATATTCAAACAATTCCAGCACAAGCAGAAACATGGAACCCTCTGAGGACTATTGTCCAACCACATCTAGTTTACTCATCTAGTTATGGGCCCAAACGTATTGGACTTTGTAAAAAATCCGGAAAGATATTTGGTCACTTAAGAGTAAAAGTGTTAAACCTAGGGACTTTTTTCAGTAAAACAACTTTAGTTAGTCAAAATTTATTTGTTTCCAAAATTTGGATCAAATCTGTTAATTTTTTAGCGAACCTGTGAGCTTGTGCGATGGTGTGGCGTCGTCCGGCGTCCGTCGTCCGTCGTCTGTACCTTAACCTATACTATCTTGAAATCGGCAAGAGTTAGCATCACGAAAAAATGTCTTCTGAAAAACTCTATCGGAATTTGCTTATTTTTTGGCTAATTGCATTTTCTTAGATTTTAAAGGGAAAAAGGTAAAAAAGCTTTAAAAATCTTCTTTTCCAAAACTGTTCAGCCAAATTGTCCAATATTTCACAGAAATGATTCCAGGAACAATCTCTCTCAAGTTTGTTCGAATGGTTTAAGTTTTGTGATTTCTGGCCAAGTTACAGGGAGTTGAACTTAGTCTTCTATTCAAAAAAGCATACTAAAATTACAATCTCAGAAATGGCTGGAGCTATCATCACCAAATTTTATGCCAATGTTGGTCACATAAGTCATATCTAAAATTGAGGTATGGGTGGCGCCATCCGCTTCTCTGAAACCATATGGCCAAATTGTTTAATATCGCACAGAAATGGTTCTAGGGTAGTGCTTTCTGAAGTTTGTTTAAATGGTCTCAATTCAGTGACTTTTGGCTGAGTTATTGGAAGCTGAATTTAGTCATATTCCATTACAGCCCATTGTAGCTCAGTGGCTACAAAGAACTCCTTCTCAAAACCCACTAAGCCAAATTCTTAAATCTCACTCATAAATTATCCTTAGATGTTGATAATTCAAGTTTGTTCAAATGGTTTTGGTTCAGGAAATTTTGGCTGAGTTATGGGAAGCTTAACTTAGCCATTTTGCTGTATTTTCCTATATGAGTTATAAACCTGCAAAACATTTTTGACTGACGCCACTGAGGTCAATTTGTTTAATATTTTTACAGGATTAATCCCCTGAATAATTCTTATAATGATTGTCTTTTATGGTTCCAAAGAATGAATTTTGGCTGAATTATAAAGATTGAATTGAGTCATTTTACCATATATGTTAGCTGTGTAAAGCAGGTACATCTAGCGTGGCACCAGTTTTTCAGCATCCGTTACATAATGCCTCTAGACATTTAGATTTCAGGTTATCTATGGTTATCTTAAGACTTATTATGTTTGGTGATAATGATTTGTTGGGCCATCTGTATTTCTGAGACTGCCATTATACATAGATCGTGCCAGTTCCCCAACTATGGTTTCATGCAATTAAACTACAGCTAGACAAATCTAACTTAATATCCCAGGCGATGGCCTCGAAAAAATTCTGCTTGGATTCTTTAAATAAATGGACAGCAACTTATGATTTGCAAGCTTCCTACAGAAAATATTTTCTCTGGTAAACCCATTATTGGAATTCTGCAGATGTACATATATGTAGTAAAGTAAGCATTACAAAAAATGGAGGCGGTTAACTCCACCAAAAAAAAAAAATAGTTTTTCTCTGGTAGACCCGTCAGTCATGACTAGTATCACAACCTCTTCCAACATAATGGCTGGCACAAGGCAAAGGATTATAATCAGACCAATCAGAGCGTGGTATCGCAGTGCATCCAACTTAAGTTTTAAACCCCCAAACCCCTCGTCTAAACACATCGTCTAGACTCAGAATGCCCAGATTAGAACTATTGGAACTATATCTTTTAACTATTTGTAAATACTTGGGTTTGCATTTTTAGCGAATCTGTGAGCGTATTCAGTGGTGTGGCGTCGTCTGTCTTCCGTCGTACGTCGTGCGTCATTGCTATCTAAAAAAGGGCAGGAGCTAGCATCACCAAATGTTTTTGCAAAAAAATACTATCGGATTTTTGCTTATTTCTTGGCTAACTGGATTTTCTAAGATTTTATTGGGAAGAAGCTAAAAAAAACATTTAAAAATGTTCATCTCCGAAACCATGCTGCCAAATTGTCCGTTCATCTGTCCCAATAATCCTCCCTGGCAAAAAGAACATATCTGAAAAATCCTGACTGATACATCTTAGTTTTAATATGTCCTAGCCCGAAACTTGCAGGTCTGAAGCGTCTATTTTGCTGAAATCATAATGACTAAGGAAGATATACAGGTCATAAGATGATCAATATTAAATTTTAAAAATAAACCTCCATTCATACACCCAAACTTTGCACAGGTTCGCATTAGGCCTGTAGGCCTTGTTAGAATTTCATCTTAACACTAACGCCCAACGGAATGCCTTTGAACAAACTTGTTTCAGCAATCATACGAAGACTCAAGTCAACGGCACAGAATAGCATTTCGTTATAATCAGATATAATTATCATCGTGACTAAGATTAATGAGTATGTAAGGACTCACAAACACGAGGAAATTATTATAATTACGGACTTGTTTTCCGGACGAGTGATCGGCCTCAATTAGCACCTGGTACTAGTAAGCACGGATGCGTAGGGATGGTTCTGGTGTCATGATTTCTCGTCTAACGTAATGGTTCGTGTTGACCCAGTAATTACCGTATAATCAGACATTGTAGCAGGCATTCACAATAATTCATAAAATATAATGTTCACGAATACCAAAAAGAAAAGGAGTTTTTTTAGCGCACATGTGCCTTTGTATAGCATCGACGAAATGATATTTCTGCCGTACTAGATGAGCAGTGAACCAATCTGATTAGCGGAGATGTATATTATTTATCTGATCGGGTCGTTTCAAGATGTTGTGATAGTGCATTTATGTGTTGCGTGTGTGCAGTATGCTTGTACGAAGGGTTTTATTATGTCACTTTATCCTATTGCGACGGAGGCTCCAAATTTTTCATTTTTTTTCAAAATTATCATTTTTGTATATATATTTTTTTAATTAATAATTTAAACAAATGTAATACAATTTAACAATATAATACAAATATTCCAAAGATGACAATTTATCGTAAATGCTTCAATGTGCATTTTTTGTTGTTTTCAAATTTCAAATAATTTATTAAAGCCTTTTTCAGTCATTCTGCCTTTCAGTCATGCTGAGCTATAGCGATAGTTCTTTGTCCGTGTCCCTTCCTTTCTGTCCGACCGCCTTACCGTTCGACCGACCGTCGTCAATGTTAGACCTAGAAACTTCTAACTTAAAATCCTGTTATATCTTGGTTAAATATCATAAGAAGCAAACAATTAGGTACTCCGGGAACGAGAGGGCAAAAATATGCTTAAACATGGAATATGCATGGAAGCCAAACTCTTCTTAATGTTTTAAGTACTGCAATTTTTATTAAATTTTATACAGAGGAGTTCGAAAAATTGTTACCTTGGCCAGAATCATCAAGGTCAAGACCAAGTCTTGGGAATTCTAGAATTATAGTGACCCCAATAACTTCGTGCTGAAGCTTTTTTGTCGAGTTTGGAAACTGGTAATCTTGACCTTGATATTCAAGGTAAAATGTGCAGAATTCTAGGATTATCATGATCCTTTTACTTTTGTACTGCATACTCTTTTCTTCAAATTTACATACCACTTTTTTCCGCCATGTTGTTATCGCCATGTTGTTGGACGAATTCAAAAGCTGGTGACCTCAACGTTGATCTTCAAGGTCAAATCAACAGAATTCCATTATAATTGTCACCCTTAAAGCTTTCATCAGCCAAAAATGTAGATATTTTCATTCACCAGATAACTTTTTGTGTATTGCATATTTATCCTTTAATTTAATAGACAAACACTTTTAACCAAGTTCGCGCAGGAATTTTGAAAACTGTCGACCTGGGTCTATTCTTCTCTTGTAGAACTTGTATTGACCAGTCATGATTGGATACATTCTTCACATATGGGCCCCGTCCCTTAAGGTAGAACCTTGGTATCAAAATCACACCTGACGTTTTTCTCAGTTTGGTTTTTGGTGATAAAACCGTTAACTTGTTACGTTATGTAATACATCATGAATCATGATTAATTGGTCTCTTGTTTGTGATGAACCTCGGTATCTATAAGTTGTTTAGATTATGGTAACATATTGGCGTTCGTTTGTGGTAGGGCCCTACGCGGGGCGGGTTTTGACCCGCGGTCCCCCGTGGGCCCCCGCATAGGAATCTTTAAGGGGCGGGTCGGGCTACGTCTAAGAAAGTGCGGGGCGGGGCGGGCCGAAATGAAGTCTGTGCGGGGCGGGTCGTTCTGCGGGTTGATGATCTGGCAGTTCAGTAAAACATGAATATAAAATTATACTAAAAAAACTATCATATGAAGAAATTGGTATTTTTGTATAAAATGTTTTTAGGTGTCGTAAAAATAGTAATATGAAAAGATAATTTTGAAAAAAAAATTAATTTAATCCTTTTAACCCCTAACACTGACTAACATTTTTAACAACACTATGCAAATGTGACTGTTATAGGTATAACGTCAATTTGTTATACAAAATAGATGATGCATCCTTAACCTGAAATCTAGACTCAAAACAATTGTCCTTGCAATTGGAGCTGGTCATAACTTTGTATAAAGTTGTTTATGGACTGTAACCTTGTACTTGTGTCATGTCTCACATATTATATAATATAGCTGGGAGTGAAGCAAGGGCTTGATTACCTTTGATATTGTAATAGACAGTGTGTAGCTACAGCTGGCTCTGTAGGTGACTCAATTGACCTGGAACTGCACAAAGCCTAAGGTGGACTCCTTATCTAATTGTAACTCCATATGCTGTCTAAATGTAACTGACATTGAACACTGGCTGGTCAAATCCCTGTTTGGTCACAGCATAATGTCTTGATGATTGCTATAAGAAACAAGGCTCTGGCCATGTCTAGATTTCAATGAACATTCTGAACCTAAAGCCACATCGGTTAGATTACCCCTTTACTCCCAAGACCCGATTGGTCTCAGTTTCAGCTAATTAACAGATTATGACTAAAAAAAAAAAAATAACCAGCAACACATCTCAGTAGTCTGATGACTTGTGATTAGCCAATACTATTCTAAAGGGTAACTTTGGGTACACATACTTTGAAGAAGTCTTTTTTTTTTTTTTCACTTTTTTTTTTTATAAAACTAAGTAGAAACAGACACAATAAACCAAAGTTTTGTTTATTTACCATGTAAAATATGTAAACATATTAAAGGTGAGTTAAATTATTATGTATATATTACATCAATTTACCCATCAAAGATGTCTTTAAACATAATTCATGAATTATGGTTTGAATTATTGCAAAAACATATTCAAATTAATTTTTCATTCCTATCATCAAACATTTCATATATATTAATAATTAGCGTGTCTTTAATATGTGCTGTAAAAATATCTTGATATGTGAACCTTTGGATCCGAAAACTATTTTTAATTATTTTGCGGGCTAGACTGCGGGCCTGAAACTTTAAAAATGCGGGGTGGGGCGGGTACGGGCTGAAAGAAAATTTTGCGGGGCGGGTGCGGGTTCAATTTTTCAGCCCGCGCAGGCCAACAAACTTTGTGGGGGGCGGTGGTGTAATGGTTAAGGTGCCGGGCTCATGATCGAGAGGTCGTGATTTCGAATCCCGGTCAGACCGAGACCGTGCCAAGACCCTTAGCCAAGGTCCCAACCGCAAGCGTGCCTCTGTCCACCCAGCAGCAGGAATGGGTACCAGTAAATACTGGGAAGGTAACCTGCGATGGACTAGCGTCCCATCCAGAAGGAGTTTAACTCCTTAGTCGCTTCTCGCTACCGAAACCGGAACCTTATGAGCCATTAGGCTCGGGTGTAAAAGCCCAGCAGACTTTACCTATTGCCGTTCGTTGCCGAATGAGCTCTATTAATACTTCCTCAATTTCCTTGTCACCAATTAACAAATTCTTTCTTATTAAAGTAATAAAAACAACATTTTCAGTACGAGTAACTGCATTTACCATTATGCATATTTGTTAAGAACATTCTGGGTTATATTTTTATGGAAGTAACAATAGATGACATCGTTCTTCAATCAAGATACTAGTAAATTTTACCGTAAATACGCAGTAGTTTCGTGGGAAATGATTAAACTATTTTCTATATTAAGCTACGTTCCTTCAACTGGGGAAATCTAAGGCTTCTATACAATCTCCGATTTAACATAAGATATAGGTAGTATAGATAGATATTATACGCTTTGGAAGGAGCGTATATTTAAGCTAACACAAATATAATAAGAGTGACATTGGGTGTCTATTACTTAAAACATTATAGTAGTTCTAACTGGTTGAATCAGTCATTGGTAGAGTCGTACACAACATTTTCGACCATCACGCTATATCTCAAGAAATCTCCCGACGTTTGCTTCTCGAGTTCAAATGATTTTGGAGGTACGGGTACACCGTTGGATACATCACTATTCGAAACATACTCAGCCTCGGTCGGGTCAATTCTCGGCCTTGGTACATTGTTCGATCTTACCGGTTCAGCATAGATAACGTTTGCGTCTGTCACATCAGCCTTTCTATTTCTACCGTTCCTGTATATAAAATAAAAAGTATGGCACGTTATTTCGTACGACCCAATGGGATAGCTATAATGTAAGATTCTTAGGTTTTGTAAAATATTAATTGGTGTCAATATAACAAAATTGTTAATAAAGAAATGCAAAAGAATGGTCAGTATGTCTGTGTTATTTCCTCTTAAACACTGATAGAAAGTCAAAAGGAAAAGGAAAATATAATTCAGTTTAACATCATTCATTTGCCATTTAACATATGCCTGGACCCTTTACCCATGTTTCACCGTAATGTACCTTGACTACTCGCTAAAATTGCTATCTATGATGCTTAATTCGAGCACCTATATTTTCAGAATGCATGGCAATTGATTAAATATATTCAATCTTGTTCGTGTGTCCCCTTCATGTTCAAACTCCGTATATGACAGTTGCAGACACAACAATATACCGGTACTGTGGTAAGCCACATTTTCGCGGGGTTAAACATTCTTTTTCGGAATAAATCACCTTTTGTGAATATCGCTAATTTAAACACTCGCGAACAAAAAGGCAACCACAGTATTTCTAGTGATTGCACAGTGACCCATCATGACATGCTCATCCACCCATCACCCCTCCGAACACTGATTAGCTCGAATCTACCGCGATCTGCCAATAAAAAGGTTTTATAATCTTCCAAATAGCCATCCTTCCACACGCTTTCGCTTCATAATGAGAACTATCCAGCAGCCAAGATCAAGCCTGACTGTGAAACTCTAAATGATACAGCACATTCATTGTTTAGTATTTAAATACAGGAGAATAATATATTGCATATTATAGCATATTTTGTATATGTAGATATATCTGAAAAGGACTTGGTATGAATGTGATAGCAAATAACAATACATCATGAAAAAAAAACTTGCTTATACCTACTTTCATCTGAAGAAAGCAATACCAACCCTGATCAGATTGGCCACGTCTGTACAGACACAGCTCAAGCCAAAATATGGGAAGACAGAAGGCCTCATATCTGTCTAAGTAAAGATACCTTTATAATATAATGTAAGATTATGTAACATACCTTCGACAACATATAATGACTGTGCCGATGACGAAAGCAACGACTATAAAAGACAATACCACGACGACGATTAAGAAGATTTCTGTAGCTACAACACTTCTCTGAGACCCCCTGAACGACCTCCCTTTATTGTCCATTCCTGATGAAGTTGGGTACTGAGAAACTTTGCCTCGAGTGATAGAGGTCATCATAGTATGAGTGATAGCACCCGTAGGCGAAACTTCTGATGTTTCCCGAGACTTGGATATGGCTGTTATAATGTCAGATTTCCTTAGCGTGACTTCTCTGGTACCTGGACTTACGCTTGATGTAACAGGTGATCCGACTGTGATTGGTTGAACTCCAGTACTGGCAATTGTTGAAGGTTTTGTGGCTAGCCCGATTTCAGACGTGAAGCTTTTTGTGGGACGTGGTGTTGATGTTAATGATGTTCCTGTTTCATTACAACGGACAGAAATATTAATCTTCTGCCCCGGCGCTAGTGAAATAAAAATTCTTACATAAAAACCTGTTAAACTCTTTAGGAAGACATATACGCTTAGAATATTTTTCCTATTAGAAAAATATGTTTTTCCCTATTAACGACGAAATAATTTTCCAGTATATATCCATTTTCCTGTTAAATATGCATTTATTGTTATATATATTTTGCACAGTTAGCTTAAGGCAACTTGTTGACAGACATATATCTCAGATGCTTGCACAAAGAATGACAAATCATTCACAGTATCAAAATGAGATTCAAACTACTTTGAAACAAGGTTCTGTTCATTAACCAGACCATGGTTAACTGAAAAAGGTTGCCCTGCAGACTAATAATATATTACTTCTGAAATTAAGAAGTACTATCTACTGTCAATAAAGTCAAGTACTGTCATTCTTAGTCATTAAATGAAAAGGCACACTCACATTCTACAATTATATCCAGGGATCTGAACTGCCTACGTTCCACAGCTTCAGTCCAAGAATAAATGAGCAGAAGACCTCGACGCCTTGTTCTCACAGCAACCTTGTTTATTTCCTTGAAAAACTCGTTGAATTGGGAACACCTCTCATATAAAGATGATTCGTTCTGTTTAATAACGAATCGCTCGTTGCAAGCTGTAGTGGTTTGGGCAAATATAATATTCACCTCAATCTTCACTTCATCCGTATTGCCAATGGAACATTGGCAATGCCTTGTTGTGTGTTCATTGTCCATAGGTCGCACGATTCTTAAAAAGGTCCCTCTAATTGTACCATTGCTGCATATATCAACTGAAAAATCATAATACTTATATATCATATTGTAATCCAACGTCCAGAGTATGACCTTTTACAAAGATAATTCAAGTACGTTTTGTATCTATGATAGAGGACGTATGTGAAATAATATAATATAAAATATCAGATAAGCCACCTGCTATTATATTTAGATGAATATTCCATTTTCATCCTTAAAATACAACAATCTGAAACACTGGTGTCTCGCAAGTAAGATAATTGTGCAATGATGGTTTTAAGAAGGAGGCTTCAACGCATTTAAAGCAGGTAGACCAAATTCTCATTCATCATATTTCTTTTGTGTTGTTTGTCCTGATCATTGGTTATAAACACATATACAATGATATGGAAGCCACTACTTTGTAAAAGCTAAATCGTCGAGGATTTTATTTGTGCTTTTATAAACGAATATCGATTTACATAACGTGTCAGTCAATTTTTTTCGCAGAATAAGACATTTGGACGTTCAAATAAACTTGTTCATTCATATACAACGTTTATCTGTACCTGAACAAAATTTGCTTAAGTAAATTAATTTATAAGAAAATGTGATAACTATATATTTCTCTTACATAAAAGATGTAATGGAAATGTAAATTATGTTCTCTTGGAGAACCGCAGTTCTGCTGTTCTCTGTCCGTTACTCAGAATTCAGAATAGTAAATTCTGTGGCTCAGGGGTAGAGCACTGGAATCAAAGCCGGGAGGTCATGAGTCGAGGCTGGAAGATTTTCATGGTGGGTTCCTGTCGGGTCTGGAGGCTTAATGGGAAGGCTGTGCCCAACAGCCGTATATCACTCGGGGGTTATGACCTAACAGTAGGGATTATATCACACCCAAGACCTGCAGGTGCGGTAGGAACCGGGCCTGGGCAATACCAAGATACAGAAATAATATTATAGGAATCCGGTCATATAGCCCAAACCGAAATGGAACGCTGCAGATGTACATACTTGATCAAGAATAAGACAATGGAGCATAGAAAATGAAGGCGGTTACCTACACCAAAAAGAAATTAAGACAAAACGTCGCCGTGTTAATATATATATATATATATATATATATATATATATATATATATATATTCGTGGGAAAAAATTAAAATATATACAGAGTAAAAATAAGACTGAATGTGGTCACATATAGTGTATAAGCTACTAAGTATTGTAGGCATTGTTGTAAGGATAAAATGTGGGCCATACATGGAACCACAGTAATTCACATTGTACACCAGATGTTAATAACTTATATTTATTTAGTTTCATATTCCAATTAAGCAGCTCTTACGGGGTTTAAACGAGGTAAATGCTTCAAACTCAGTGGGGAATCCATATAAAAAAATCCATTGACTAGTTATTTACATAAACACGATAGCACACTTACCCTCCGGAGCAGCTGTTAGTACCAGAGGCAGCAATACACAAACGAGAACACTAGACTTTTGGAAACTACCAGCGTCCATACCTCCGTTTTACATCAAACGTCATTACATCAGACACGTTCTGTCTAAAGAATGTACGGCAGCATACACACGGCAATGGCGGATCCAGAGATGCCCCCCCCCCCTCCCGGTTGAGCTGTATAACATCTCTAATTTTATCCATGTTTTTTTTTTCATTTTTTTTAATAAATTTTATTTTTTTTTTCTGAGATAATTCTTATTCCCGAGCAATTAAGTTATCCACAGTTTATTAATTTCTAATTCATAAGTTGAAGATGTTAATTAACAGCTCTCTGATTTTAAGATAGCAACCACATGTTTCTATATTGAGGGACCGAGTCTTTCCATTTTTGCACAATGCTGGGTAATAACACAGAGGACCCCCCCCCCCCCCCCAAGAAGCCAGTAAAATGCAAAGTTTAACATGCAACTTGTACATTTTGTCAATAATGTTACCACTAGGATTACATTTAAACTATCATATTTTGTAAGGTATTAACGTCGATGCGCATTTTCACGATATAAACATCAACATGTTACAAAAACAAAAAATTATGCACAATATATAACTTATTTGTTCTTAATACCCTTTTTACCCACCAACTACAAACCGATATTAGCCCCCCCCCCCCCCCCCCCCCCCGCTTTCGAATTTCTGGATCCGCCACTGCACGGTGACACAGATACAGCGGGAAGTGTTTTAAATACATATAATAAGGACGACGCACGATGTTCAGCTGTAAAAACTATTCGCCATAGATCATGTCACCATGGATTCATAGAAAGGAGATGAGGAAATATATCAGTGGAGACCATTGTACCTTATTATGCACATATTATAAAACATATACTTGTATGGTTAATGAAAAGACTAGTATGTGACTGAAATATTAAAATGGAGCATATGTGAAGACGTCTCTAATAGATACCATTGTGATGTCATCTGTGTTTGGGGCATATGGGTTTTGTTAAAAAACTGTCGTTTTAAACGGCCAGTTAAATGTTATTGGACTACAAGCGATAGTATTAATCCATTACATATATTTTGTACAAGGGAGAATATTAAATTAATGCCAGTTCATCAGTATAATTTTCAAATTTCCCGGTCTCTTCGAAAAAAGAATATATTTAGCGCATGGTACACAAATTTGAGCGAAACAATAACCATAATAAAAAATGGATTTGGAATCGATTATCAAGCTGAAAAGGCCGGCATGTGCTTTTATATGGTGCACAATAAGTCCGAAAGGGTGGTCATTTTTGTCAATTATAGTCTGTTCCAGCATCCCTGCCACTTTTTTTTGCGTATATTTTTTGTGAATCAAAGACCGCCAAAACTTTCTGTCCTTAGGGCAGGAAGTGGAAAATGCGCAATTAAATATTAGAGAAATAATTGCCTACATCAGGTCATTTTCCTGTAAACATTTTAAAACCATTTTATGTGTAACTAATCAATTATGTAGTGACTTCATGCCACTAATCTGGGAAATGGGCATATTAGGGAATAGTGATTACGTCATAATAGACGTGACGTTTTAAAGAGGCACCAACATTCATGAAACCAATGATCAAGAGCTGCCGCCCCTGTTCACAGTGAGATTTGCATTCTCCTCGTGCGCGCGACCCACTACATCACATTACCTTAAATCCATATCCACGGATATATAAGAGACATGTCAACCATAATAGTATTTATATCGTAAGCAGGTAGGGTACCAAAAGTTACGCATTTGTCTCTTTCTGCCATTGCCCGTAGATAGTTCTGGAATATTCCCGTAGTTTTCATACCGTAGAGGTACATAAAGGTCGGTTCCAAGGCCGCTGGGGAGAGAGTCAGCCCAGGCATCTGAGCAGATATGCTGTGCAGTTCAGTAAATCAGAGTGAGTCAGTGAGATTTAGTTCAGTCGAGACGTGTCTGCAGCCAGCCGTGCTGTGAGATGTAGAATTGCACCAGAATGGGTCTTGATAAGTATCGCAAGTGTAGGATATAGGCCCTAAGAGATTATGTTGAGTTAGCCGAGGAGGGCGTTAGTTGTTTTGTGGACTTTGTATTCGTTAAGTAAGGGCCAGTTAGCGGAAGCCAAAGCATTGTTAAAGAATTATATTGTACTATTGGAGCCAGTCTGCAAGGGTGATGACCGATTGTTGAATATTTGGAATAAACTTGTTTCGTTATACCCCTAGATTCGAGAATGTTTGGACTTTTGCCTGGAAGTTCCCTGGGAAAATATGGGCTGCGTGAGAGTTGTGACACTGCCAAAGATAAGCTTTCTGTCCACTTTGAACCTAACGTAAAATGTGACTATGAGCGGGCATTATTTTGTCGCATGAGACAAAAACCTGAATAAAAAATGATAGTTATCACACAGGACTGTGGCAATTGACTGCAAATTGTAACTTTACAGAAATTGACTTAAAGATAAAACTTCTCACAATTCAAACTACACACGATTCAGAAAGAAGGGCTCAAGTGATGAATCCATGGAACCTGATGATATATTATGCCTAGGGCTCAATCACTGTATGATGCTCACAATAGAGGTATAGAAATGCAACTGAACTTGGACCATATTTTAAAAAAATGCAATTAATCAAAGGCTCCAAATATCCTGGTGGTCAGACATCCTGCCCAGCAAAGGGCTAACTTTGCAATGCCAGACACAAACAAAATAATTTTGCTCGGGTGTGCAGGTCAGCTGCTCCAACAAAGTGAAATCGGCAGCATCAGAGCAGGCCAACCACAGCGAAGGACACGATTCTTGACCCCCACACAGAACTGAACAAAGTTACATCACAGAGCAAAACCAGTTATACCCTCAGATGAAAATGCATGTTTAGTATTGTCTGTTCGAAGACCATGAACAAACTTTTACATAAACTACCCAAGTTCAATTTCAACATATTAAATCATGATATGTTGTTTGCTGCTGATAGTGCTGCATCATGTAAAGTCATTCCTAAAATCATTAAATAATGTTGTTGACTTTGTAAATGTTTTAGACAATGAATTTATTAATGAATATGGAGGAAACAAACTCAGGCCCTTAGGCAAGTTTCATGCACAAGCTATGTCAGGCAATAGTGTATCACTAATGTATTTTATGTCATGCCAGGGAGTTATGGTTGTCTGTTGAGTCATTTCGCAAGTCAGACACTTGGTTAACTTATTGTAGCAGATCATGTACTATGTCCACTCAGTGCTGATTCTATTGTCAGTAAAGCAAATGGCCACAATCCATATCTATTTAAAGGTATTGGTAGCATGAAAGGATATACTGTAAAACTCCATATTGATCAATCTGTTTTAGACCCGGATTCAAGATACCTTTCCACATTTTCTACTCACATAGGACTCAGGCTTGGTCCAAAGACAGAATTTTTGAATATCCTATCATAGCAAGATACCCCAAAACGCTATGGAACATGTCATTGATAAAATTTCTGGAGCCAAAACCCCAATGATATTTTTGTTTTCAGTTCCAGCTTAGAAGCCCACGACAGTGCCCTTTGACAGGTTTTCGAACAGATTGACCACTACAAACTCACTGTCAAAGAAAGATAAGTTTGAGTTAAACAAACAAAGCATGATCTTTTCCAAAGCCGCACTTGAATCTGATCCGATGAAAGCTCAGGCATAAAACACGATGTCTCACCAAAAACTTTAGCTCAAGTACAAAGCATTCTTTGGATAAGGAATAACTTTGTGCTCTTTTCATTCCATTGTACTGCACCATTACTGCCCAATTGATGAAATTAACACAAGCAAAAACCGAGTTCCACAGGGACGAATCCCAGGAACAAGCATTCACTGCCCTTAAACAAATCCTGGGCAGCTAACCCGTCTTTGCTTACATTGAATTAAGATGAATTAAGATGGTCTTCGAGCTATTCTTGTACAGTACGATGACAACCATCAACCAAAAAAACTTAGCATACCGAAGCCGCTCGTTGACACAGAGGGGTAAAGATACAACGCGAAATTCTTGCCGTGATATGGGCATTAGCATATTTACATCTCTATGCGTGTGGTAACCACTTCACGACAAACCAAATACTAGACTGAAAGTGAAACTGAAGAGATTGTCACTGAGATAACATTCCTATAACATAACCATCAAATACAGAAAAGGCACAAATAATCCTGCGGACTACCTTCCTAGGCATCCTAGTAACAAAACTTCCAGGGAGACCACGGAGTCAGTTATGTGCAAACGATTACGGTCTCCTCCCTTCAGGACACTAATTCTTAGTAATCATGGATGAGTAGAGCCGGTTTCCAGGGTTGAATTTGTAACCAGTCTGGCTGCCACAACTATCATCCTAATATTTGACAAACATTTATTTCCCGTTAAATATCAGATATCTTGAAAACCAACAACAAACCACCGTTTTGCGAACTCTACAAACAATGTGCAGAAAAAACAGGATTTCAACATCGCCGCAATACGGCATACTGGCCTTAAGCTAACGGTACTGCAGAGAGATTCATGCAAAAACATAGGCAAAGTATGCAAATGTGCACAAGTCGAACAGAATTTGTGAAAACGGGAGCTCCTTAAGTTTTTACTTAACTACAAAGCTACACGTCATTTTGAAACAAACGCTGAACGTACACGAAACATCAATGACTCAAACGTTAAGGTTGGTGACAAAGTTCTGTAAATAGGTAACAAGATAAGGGATAATAACCCCAACTTTCCATTGATAACCATTCGAATAGGTTTCCAGAAAAACAGTATTATTAACGCACACTAGCTATTACAAAAGGTTAAATTTTGAAGCAAACCTCATAAAGCCTGAACAGCAAGAGCATGGAGATGCCGGTGACGAGGCCAAAGAAAACGAAACGACGTCGCTGGCCAATCCAAGTGTTCCGTCGCACAAGGACGCATCAGTACCTGTCAGACTAAAACGTCATGCAAATCGTCCAAATTATTTAAAAGACTATTGTGTTAACTTACCATATAACTATAACATAAAAATAAATTATAATGTGCCTTATCCAGGCCCAGTGCTTCACCATCACCGATCCGTCTTAAACTATGTACCCTGATCATTAATATATCATAAATATGATTAATATATAACCACTTAGCACCTAGCATGAATAAATAACTGTAAGCGACCTGGCGCTTACGAAGTGCAGCTAACCGCCGCAGGCGGCAGCACATGCAGTTTAATTGTTTGTGTGGCTACTATTTCAGCAAATATACGTGACAACAAACAAGTAAACAGTATACAATTTATTTATAACATAAAAATAAATTATAATGTGCCTTCATTCAGAGTATACCCATAATACCAAAATGAGAAACAAGTAAAAAAGACTTGGCCTGTATGACATGCCCATCTGAAGATAAAAATACAGGAAATCAAAGCACATGAATAAGCAAATAAAAGCTAATTACTGTGACAGCATGAAAGATGTGTACTCCTTTGGTGCTCTACAGGATACATAATGTTAAAAGAAAACAGATCTAGACTTCCATCTACCAATATGCATAGATGTGTCAGGATCACATTGGTGCTCAACGGCCCTTGTGGCAGCTGAGGGACGGAAACCTTTAGCAGAAAACCCCTGTCCACCAAGTCCTGCAGCAGTAATACTGTCCTGTAAAATCTGACCTACTGTAGCAGCAGAAATGGCAGAGTATGGCTTCCTAAGCGTAAAGAACACTGGGCCCTTTGGCCCTCTTATATGAGATGTTCGGACAATATAAGTCTGTAGGCAAATTACAGGATCGATCTGTCTATCAGCACAGTGGGGCACAGTAACTTAAAACCCTGATCTATCAGTGTCATTCTTAATTCCATGGTATGTAACAGTAAGTGAACCACCACTGTTAAACTCTAATTGGTCCATAGAAAATAACATGCGCTTAGCATCACCTGACACCTGATCAACAGTAATATCAGGTAACTGATAGGCCACATAGCAGTGAGACAAAGTAGCAAGCATGGAATTAAAAGTGGACCTAGGCCTATCAGACACATCAGATAGTACACATAAAAAATCTGCTAGGTCTGCCGTCTCCGTCGGTGGGAACACAACCTTGTTTTCCTTGCAAATGTAAAATAACTTGTTTAAAAGTCTGTTATAAAGCTGTAATGTGGACTGAGACAGACTGAAAGGGAGCTGCACTGCAGCACGTTGTGACCAACCTATGGCAAGTAGCCGATCTTGCCAGAGATTCGCCAAGCATACAGGCGCCATCCTGGGTTCTTTAACGGTTCCGGCGGCAGTCCCAGTGGTAATACCCACCGTTTGTTTCTCGGTAGCCTGACAGGCCTGTCTATGCATAAGCTGATGAGCCTTTGGAACCAAGACTGACTGGGCCACCAGTCTTCTGAGAAACGACTAGGGCCAGCACTCAAGGAATTTGCCAAAACGGGCAGTTTACAAAGTTGTTGCCCCCCCCCCCCCCAGCAGTTGGTGTGGGCCAGGGCATCGACAGCCTAGGTCAGAGGATTCCAGTACAGGCTGTTGTATCTGAGGCGCTGAGTTGTTATGAGGGATGCAAACCGGTTTATGTCGTGAGGACCCCACAGTCGGTCTAACATTTGAAACAAGCGAGGGCTCATCATCCAGTCGTAAGTAGTGAGCTTTCGTGGTAATAAGTCGGCATGAGTATTTTCTGGACCAGCCAAATGTATCGCAGAGAGGTCTATCTGATGTTGTATGCGGCAGCCTATATAGCCCTTGCTACATGTGTCAGTTGTAAACATGGGCCGCCTAAGTGGTTGATGTAGGCAACACTGGAGATATTGTCTGTTAGAACCTGTACAACTTTTCCCATGAGAAGCGGCATTAAAGTTAGTAAGGCTAAAAGTATGGCTAACAGCTCCCTGTAGTTTGACGCCTGATGGGTGGTGAATACATCCCATAAGCCGCTTGCCTCCATGTTGTTGCATACAGCCCCCCAGCCGGAGGCTGATGCGTCTGTTACAAGTTGTACCTGAATAGACTTGTTGTTTACTGGGCTGCCATTCCATGTGGTTAGGGCACACAGCCACCAACGAAGATCCCTGCAAGTGGCTGGATCTAGACGTAGTCGGTCTGTCCGTGAGTTTCTTGTAGCAAGCAACCGATACAAATTGCGAAGAAGTAGTTTGGCAGGTAAAATACACAATGTCATACTAATACATTGGCCTGCTATACGTGCTAGTGCCCTGGCAGTTAGCCAACCTTGATTTAAGGCTCTATTTATATCCTTCCTAAGTCTCCTCACCCTATCTTTGGGGATACAAATCCAAGTTTTGTTATCATTTGTAACGGTACATATTTTATACCCAAGGAAATGAACCACATGACTCGGAACCAGATTGGATTTTTCCCAGTTTATAAACCAGCCAAGATTCTGTAATACTGTTAGCAGTAAATCTTTGTGTGCATCAATATTATGACTATATACCATTAATATGAAGTAATCAACATAAGCAACAACCCTCAAGTTGTTTTCTCTCAAATATTTAACTACAGGCCTAATACACCTCTGGAAAAAAATGGAGAAACACATAAATCAAGGGTAAAACCTGCCATACATAGTATTTTAACCTCAAGGAAAAACCTAAATACTGTTGGTGCTCCCTGAAAACAGGGATATGATAAAGACTATTGCGCATATCAAGTGTGATAAGTTTGTCATGAGGCTTGACAAGTGACTGTACGGTTCTAATATCCTCATGTTTGAATGAAGGTACATCAAAGCACCTGTTTACCCCTCGAAGATCTATAATTAGTCTCAACTGGTTATTTCTCTTCGGCACCACTGAAATGGGAGACACACAAGCAGGTTTAGAGTCAACCTGTCTCCCAGCCCCTGATTGCAATAAGCAGTCAAGTTCATTGTCAATAAACGCACAGTGTTTAGAATCAGCAAGCCTATTTTGGAATTCAAAATGATGAGGTAATACCCTGAACGGTATTGCAACACCCTGTGTTAACCAGCTAATGACCTGTGAAGGAGCCCCAATGTTTTCATAAGCTTTAGCATTTAATGAGTCTGCTGAAAACGGTATGCACATAGTCCATGGGCCTCAAAATTATTAATGAGTCTGTTGGAACCTGTATACACATAGTCCATGGGTATCAAAAGTAGGCAGCAGTGTTGAGAACAAACAGAAGTAGCTAAAAATCTAAATGTTTACAGCACACAGCGTCCCCAATCAATTCTGATCATGGGCGTCCTGCTTGGATGGTCTTGAATATTGAACACCAGAATCTAGGAAGTTCCGGAATGCAGAGGTATTGGTATTGTACTGTCTTGACTGATAACGACCACGAAACCCAGGCCTGTAGCCAAAACCTCTGGGACGGCTGTATGACCTTTCTCTGTCATGTGCTGGGTACTGTGGGATAATGCTGTTTGCTATGCGGAGAATTTCAATTGCCCTCGGTGGCAAGGCAGACGTATTTTTCTGCAGGGTACGAAAAATTCTGGAGGCTTGTGGATATTGTCAGCGTACAATTAAGTCTGCATACTCATCTTGCAAGGACTGCACATACGCCAGGTTAATCAGGTATATGTGGTTAAGTTCTTGTTCGAGGACCTTATCCTGTGGTAGTGTTGCCAAGAGTTTTAATGTTGTTTCAGCATAACGAGCCGACCTACTAATAACATTGAGCAGTGGTTGGTCATTGCGTGGCACTCCTTGTCTACAGTCATGTACCTCATGGTCAGCAGGAAGCACAACGTGAGCTAGAGAGTCACGTATTGATTTGAACTGTCCTTGCAAATCTTCCTCAGGGTGATTCACTGTACCGTGACCAGGACTGAGGGGGCCCCTCAAGCAGTGACAGGGGCAAGAATTATCAGATGCGGCCTGGTGTGGCAAAGCATGTGCTAGAAAAGTCTCACTGTTTATCTGAGTCGAAACAGTTGTACTCACGGGCGGGTTTGGTGCCGGCGCAGTCTCGCCTTCATTTTTATGAACTGCGGAATGCCCCTCTAGACTTTCAATCCTGGCATTTAGTTTCGACTGTTCGACTTTAAAACAGTTGAAGTCACGGCAAAATTGACTTACTAACACTTCAATTTTACAAAGTTTTTCATTATCGCCCATCGCGGCTGACCCAAGCGGTGAGATAGCACCTAGCATGAATAAATTACCGTAAGCGACCTGGCGCTTACGAAGTGCAGCTAACCACCGCAGGCGGCAGCACATGCAGTTTAATTGTTTGTGTGACTACTATCATCCAATTTGATATAGGAACCAGAAGTCGTTTTATATATGACCCGTTAAGCACACAACAGAATCACTGTAAAGTCTTGTATGTCTCATTTTGGTAAACCATACTTACGTGTATTCTCTAGCTTGTATACGTAGAACTATAATATATCAGTAACAAGTCAGGTCAAGTGTATGAGTATTGGCATGTAATCACTATGAGAACAGATAGTGTTTAATCTTGATCTACATATATGTCACACCACTGCTAATACTATGATGAGGTAAATTTTCAGGCCCGGGGAATCTAGTTGAGTTACTACAGTCAAGTTCCGTACTCGATTTTCTGTTTTCTCTTATTTAAGTGTCTGATACCGAATATATGTGTTTTCGGGTATTATGCAGAATAAATGTAGTGTCCGTCAAGCTGAGTTGTTATCATGGCACTCCAGTATAACTATATAACAGAACCAGAAAAGGTTTAAAAAAAAAAACAAGAAATTGGTAGGAAACATTTTATACATTTCAACAAATAAATTCACCAAAAGAGCGATGTTTGATTTCTTGAAGAAGAGAGACTTAAAATCTTTTCTGTAAAAGAACAATTAAACTGTGATCAAGGTTTAACTGAAAGAGAACCGTTTCACTGTCCTAAGGCTTTTCGAAATGGGAAATCACCTGCCACTGATGAATTGCCCTGTGAATGTTACACATGTTTAGGACGCTATTAAATCAGAGCTGATGGCTTCCTATAAATTTTAATTCCTTAGATATCAAAAGACTGTCTTCTGTTAAAAAAACTGGAGATCCATATCATTACTTAACAGGCTTCTTGCCATAAATATACACTGGTAACAATTCGAACAGAATTTATCAATTAACGACGTTCTGTATAAATGAAAATGGTATTAAAGGCAGTCTTATTTATTAGATTTATAAAAGGGTTCGATGTATTAGAATTACAATTTATAATAAAATGTAGCTTCCTGTGTGAATTTTGGAAACACCTTTTGTAAATGGATTGAGATTTACCATTGTAATATTTCCTCATGCGTTATTAACAATGGGTGGGCTTCAGGTTTCTTTTTAGTTAAAATGGAGTAAGAGAAGGTTCCCCACTGTCACAATACTTGTATTGTTTATGTGCAGAATTACGTGCGACTAGAAACAGAAATCCTGATATAAACGTGTTATAAAGATAGATAATGTAGAGCCTGTGATATCAAAATACGCAGATGATGCTGTATTATTTTTAATTTTTCAATTAGAAACAATAAACTTTTCTTTTTATTATAAGTTTGTTAAAAATTAGTGGCATGGTGATGAAAGATTACTTCATGTCACTTTGTTATAAATCGTCTATTTTTGTATGTTATTGTGTATATATGTATGTATACTTTTTTGTAATAAAAAACGATTGATTTGATATAGATTTAAAATAAAAATTAAAAAATTTCAGGAATTCGACTTATAATCATACATTCCAACTTAAATGCGGATATTAAGAATATCTATATATACGCATCACATTAATTTATTGGGAAACCCTAAGACATATTTACGTATCTTTATTTAGGGTACTTATTTTCAAAATTATGATTTCATAGGACATTGACGTTTGGTTTGTGCATGAATTATTTTTCTAATTTTCATCCTTTAAAACGTCTTCCTGTTAAATATTGGCCCCGTTTTAGCATTTAGCGCTCAAGCTTAAAACTCAATGTGTTAAAAATTAATGTTTTAAGCTATAACTGGTTGAGAAATATTGATTTGAAGGAAAATACATAAAACCGATACTTATGAATATTTTTTAAAAAAAAAATCAATCAGTTACGAGAAATCAGAAAGTTTTCATACGTTACGTTGTAGGAAATACCCTTGTGTTTAAGAAAATGTATCAGGTGATCCCAGCACAACAGTTGAAGAAAATGAAGGAAAACAACAATATTAATACAGACTGAGTGGACAGTTCTGAGATGTTGATGTAGGAGGACAAACTTTGGTAATTTTGTTTTTGAGGCACTGAAGGGGAATGAACAAGGTGCGTTCATCTCCGAATTAGACTACTCTTCCACAAGGCTACATCCTCCCCATCCTTATCGGGGTTCATCCTTCCGCTCATTGTATATTTTTTATACCTTTTCTAAACAATAGCTCTACGGATACAGTTAATATATGTCATAAATATTTATGTTTGACCATTTGAGCCCAGCCACTCTGGTGGCGACACCTACTGTTTTGGTTAGCGTGTATAATGTGCATTTTTGTGTGCTAAAGGCCAGCTGGAAAGTGTACATATTTGGCAATGTGGTATGTTATATCACCTTGGTAAAAGTATATTGAAAATGAAGGGTAGGCTATTTCATAAGACATGTATCTTTCATCATGCAGATATGAAGAAAACTGTCTACACACATAACTTTAGCAGACTTATTGGAGGATTGGATTTGAAACCGTTTCCATTCAGTTAAAAACAAATAGCCTTTTCATGCAATCAGAACCTGTCTGAAAGGTCTTGTGCGCGGATTGTCCTATTACGGAATGTCCCGTCCGAAAACGTCCGTCCACAATTGAATAGAAGCATTTTTTTCTATAGCTATAGTGTCTTCAAAAAGGAAGTATTCACACGTATGCTTTGGGTCCTTGGCCCTTGTTTAACTCTAATAGTGTGTAAAAATGTCGATTTACATACCTGAACATTAATGACATGTGATCACAATGTAAATATACTTCAATTAGAATTTTACTCAGAGGTGTAAATTTACTCCATATGCAAATATAGTTAAATGAGTAAAGGTCTGCATGTCAATTGGGCATATGATAAAAGATTATTTACTGATAAGTAGATTCATGGTGGGAGAATATTTTTCACCCGTCATCTCACATAAGCTGATTTGATTCATTTTGTAAAATAAACACATTTTGGATAGAGAATATCTCAGAACAATGAAATTACAATTTTTATCATTCAGAAACCGTTAGTGAATATTTAAACGGGACTTTGTGATTCAATTAACATATCAAGATCATCAACATTGTCTTTATTAGTCAACTTTATATTAAGAACGGTATCAGGCAGGAAAAGATACATTTAGTATATAACAAATAAATGTAAAACTTCTTCACCCGCAGTTAACTGGGAGAGTTATACAATTTGAACATTAAAATAATGGCTTACAATTACATTGTACAGGCTATACCCCAAAAATTAAAAAATTAAGAGGTCTTATACAATTTCAAGACAAAAACTTAATAAAATAATGCAGATAAAAAATCTTGTGAAAGAAATATATGATGAACAAAAAATTTACAGAATCAAATAGGATTATGATAAATAGCAGCAAGACATTAGTGTATCAATAAGGGTCAAGCGTTGAAAGCATTTAAAAATGATCCATCATAAACATTATCTACACAATTAAGATATTTTATAGTTTAAGATATGACACAGTATAATAGCAGTAAACCGAATTTTTGCTGTTAGGTTTATCTGAAAATAACCTTTTATCTGAAAATGTACTTTTTGCACACCTCTTTAATCAACATTATTCCTTCCAAAAATAAAATAGAAAGAAATATGGCAATAAGCAGAGACAAAGTAGCAAAGCAACACATGTTGTGGAATATATATATGCTGCTAAAGAGGCTTAATTACATGTAAGATGTAGACATGTTTGCGTTTATGATCTGTAGATACTTGAATGTGTTTGAAATGCTCTATGATGTTTTGTTCTCTTCTGTGTTTGTAAAATTGATATTGTACTTGTTTTCTTTTGTTTAGACATGTCAATTCGTCTCCCAATGTTTTACGGGCAGCGAACAAAACAAACGTCCTTTCTGCAAGAGAGCTGTTGTTTTAAAATAGAAAGAGATATTGTTAACTTAATCTAAATTGCGTGCACTTGTTTAATTTTTTTATATTAGGTTTTTGAACCTAATGCTAGTGTATTAATTCTCTTATGGACAATAAAATATCTCTGACAAAATCGAATTACTGCAGCAGAAAAATCAACTGAAACTACGAGAATATCCATTAACTCTCAGACAAACAAAATTGTGAAGATATATAAACTTCATTTTAGAAATTATTCCCAAACAGAGAAATTCATTGTGTCTGCTATTCAAGTAAGCATTTGAAAATACTGTTCCCTGGAAATCGCCCTTTCTGGGAGTGGTTCAGTCGTTTTCTGCTCAGTCTTACAAAAGCACAGACCAGTATATTAACAAAAAACACTGGTGATTAACGTTAACTCCTTTGAGGAGGCAATGTATTATGACTATGATTTAATGATGACCATGAATTAATAATCAAAGAATACGTGTATACGGGTGTAACATTTATGCTGCTAGGTGCTAGATGTTATATTCCTAGAGTTGTTTAAAAAATGAATCATTGCGTCTCAAAGAATGCAGTCACAGCGCAAAGGCGATGAATGTTAACAATTTTTTATAACGAATGCAATCGATATCTTACATTCAGTTAATTGATTATCATAGCAGGTTATTATATGTGCTGTATTTTACAATTTGCAAGACCAGTCGTACATTTTTATCCTGATAGCGGATAACACCAGCTCCTGGCTGTCAACGCCAAAACAGGTAAATGGGAACAAAAATATTATGTTGAATCAACAAAGATTTTTTTTTATTTCTGACATATTGCCATAACATTAAAGATCTTTTTTAGTTATTTTGCGCTATTAAACACCTTTCCTGTGCGTAGATTATATACCGAATCATCAAATAACATCGTAGCACTGATTACTGTCAAGACCTTTTCGTATTTCTGTCTTCCATTTTAATACTGCATACTGATATATTACAACTGATCTTGATGCAACATTTTCAAAGTGGATCCTGAAACACCCTTTCCAATTAATCATTTCACAGTATCTGATTAATAAGCTTGTTATAGTTAATCAAGGTACAATACGAAGGGAATACCCTTATGTTTCAGAAAATGTATCAGGTGATCCCAGAACAACAGTTAAGTATCTTTAGATACTTGGATGTGTTTGAATATGTCTAGGATGGTTTGTTCTCTTCTTTTGTGTTTGTAAATTTGATATTGGACTTGTTTTTGTTTAGACATGTCAATTCGTCTACCAGAAATGTTTTACGGGAAGGGAAAAGATACTTCTTTTTGGCAAGAAAGCTGATGTTTTCAAATGGAATAGGATATTATTCACTTAATCTAAATTGCGTGCACCTTTTTTTATTTTCGTCTATTTAGTATGCGAATCTCATGACAAGACCGAATTTTTGTAGCAGAAAAATAAAGTGACACAACGAGAATATCCAATAACTCTCAGAAAAACAAAATTGTGAAGATATATCAACTTTATTTTAGAAATAATTCCCAAACAGAGTATTTCATTGTATCTGCAATTCAAGTAAGTATTGGTAAAATCTATTCTCTGGAATCTGCACTTTCGTGGAAGTGGTTCATCCTTTTCTGCTCAGTCTTACAAAGTCACAGATTAAAACATTGACAAACAAACACGTAATTAACGTTAACTCCTTTGTGGATGATACCAATTTTGACTATAATATAATGTTGACCGTGAATTAATAATCAAAGAATACGTGCAATTCGGTGTATCATTTATGCCACTAGGTGCTACATGCTATATTTACAAAGACTTGTTTAAAAAACGAATCAATGCGTCTCAAAGAAAGCATTCACTGAGCAAAGGTGATGAATGTTCACTAATGTTAATGACCAAAGCAGTATATATTATATTAAGGAAATTGATTATCATATCAGGTTGTTATATGTACATTTTTATAATTAGCAAAACCAGTCGTACATATTTTATCCTGACAGCGGATATCTCTCTGTCAACGCCGACTCCTGTCTGTCAACGCCAACACTTGGCTTTCAAGGCCGTCACGGGTAAATGGGAAAAAACTCATGTTGAATCAACAAAGCTATGTGTTTTAATTTCTGACATTTTGCTAAAACATGTTAGATCACTATTATTTGTTTTGCGCTATTTTGCACCTATCCTGTGCTTAGATTATATACCGAATCATCAAATAACATCTGAGCACTGATTTTTGTCATGACTTCCGTTTTCCTAACTGCATTCTGATATTACAACTGATCCTGACACAACATTTTCACTTTTGATCCTGAAACACCCTTTTAAATGAACCCTTTCAACCAAGCTGATTAATCAGCTAGTTATAGTGAATGAAGGTACAATAGAAGAATGGAAAATTAATAGAATTTTCTTCTATAAAACAATGTCGATAACAATGTATACACATAGCAGCTAAATTTATATATCATTTAAGATGTTACCATCTATTTACACAAGTTGAGAAAAGACTTCGCGATATATGTGTTTGTTTTCTCTTAATTAAAGTCTTCTGATGCGTTCGGCTGTGAAGTGACAATGGAACAAAGTTATAACATTTGATCATGGATCACTTCAAGATACCGATTCTTTTCTTGCTAAGGCCACCAACTAAACACCTTCAGGTTTGTTCACAATTCTCTTTAAAACTAAAACTGGAGCAACACTTTATGTCTCCTTTGTCTACTTGATGTATCTCAGTTCAACTTATTGTAAAGTTTCATATTGACTTAGCTCCAGCTTCGTGTACCCTGTATCGCCAGGAGTTGACGCTATAGATGCCCCATGTTGGGTACTTTCCCTCGATGTCTGATTCAGGTTCAGTTCCTCATATCCGGGATGACCTCGCACATCATCGCTCTTTTTGTTTTTGATATCTTGGACTGTGTTTCGCCTTAAAGTATTACAATGAAACGTATATACAGAAATTACGTAACATTAATAAACTAAGTTACACCTCCCCATTGACTTTGACATGATAGCCAAGTGGGATCTACTGGATGTAGAGATTACCCATGAAAACATGATGAAATAAATATACCTTATTCAATGATGATTTTATTATATGAATATTATTCCATATTACTAGTTTTAAGGTATAAAATAAGCCACCATTTAATCCTTACTATTACATAATCACATAAATGTAAAATTATGTAATTATGAAAGTTTACGGATCCGGACTGTGTGTTTCTAGAGCCAGCTGAAGTCAATATATGGTCAAAAAGAGGGAGGGCCTCATTTCTTATGTTAAGATACCTTTAAAATATAATGTAAGATTATGTAACATACCTTCGACAACAAGTAATGAATATGCCGATGATGAAAGCGACGACTATAACAGACAGTACCACGACCACGATGACGATTTCGGTAGCTACAACATTTCTTTTAGACTCCCTGGAAGACCTATCTTTATTGTCCATTCCTGATGAAGTTGGATCCTGAGACACTTCGCCATGAGTGATAGAGGCTTGTGATGTTTCACGAGACTTGGATGTGGCTGTTGTAATCTCAGATTTCCTTAACGTGACTTCTCTGGATCCTGGACTTACGTTTGATGTGACAGATGATACGACTGTGACTGGCGTGACGCTTTTCGTGTTACGTGGTGTGGATGTGACTGATATTCCTGTTTGATTACAACTGACAGAAATATCAGTCTTCTGCCCAGGCGCTGGTGAAATGAAAAAAAGAATCTCTACATGAAAACTGGTTAAACTCTTTAGGGAGGCAAAAACTTTGGGAATATTTTTCCTATTAGAATAATATCTATTTCCCTATAAACGACGGAATAATTTCTCGAATATATATCTATATTCCAGTTTAATATTCCATTATTATTATTAATATGTTGCACATAATACTAGGTTCATAAGGCAACTTGCTGACAGACGTATGTCTCAGATGCTTGCACAAAGAATGTCAAAACATTAACAGAATCAATATGAGATTCCAACTATTTTGAAACCAATTTTCGTCCATAAACCAGACCATAATTAACTGGAAAAGGTGGCCGTGGAGACGAATAATATATTACTTCTAAAATTACGAAGTACCTTCTACTGTCAGTACTGTCAAGTATTGTCTGTGTCAGTAATAAAATGAAAAGACACACTCACATTTTACAATTATATCCAGGGATCTGAACTGCCTACGTTCCACAGCTTCAGTCCAAGAATAAATGAGCAGAAGACCTCGACGCCTTGTTCTCACAGCAACATTGTTTATTTCCTTGAAAAACTCGTTGAATTGGGAACACCTCTCATATAAAGACGATTCGTTCTGTTTAATAACGAATCGCTCGTTGCAAGCTCTAGTGGTTTGGGCAAATATAATATTCACCTCAATCTTCACTTCATTCGTATTGCCAATGGAACATTGGCAATGCCTTGTTATGTGTTCATTGTCCATCGGTCGCACGACTCTTAAAAAGGTCCCTCTAATTGTACCATTGCTGCATATATCAACTGAAAAATCATAATACTTATATATCTTATTATAATCCAACGTCCAGAGTATGACCTTTTACAAAGATAATTCAAGTACGTATTGGATCTATGATAGAGGACGTAGGTCTAATGAAATAACTGTCTCCCTTTTCATAATATAAGCAAAGAAACTTGTGTTTAGATAAACAGCATGTTACGCATTACTGGCAATATACGAAATCAGATAAGCCACCAGCTATTATGTTTAGATGAATATTCCATTTTCATCCTTAAAATATAACAATCTGAAACACTGGTGTCTAGCAAGTAACATAATTGTGCAATGATGGTTTCAAGATGTAGGCTTCAACGCATTTAAAGCAGGTAGGCCTAATTCTCATTCATCATATTTCTTTTGTGTTGTTTGTCCTGATCATGGGTTATAAACACATATACAATAAAATGGAAGCCACTACTTTGTAAAAGCTAAATCGTCGAGGATTTTATTTGTGCTTTTATAATGAATATCGATTGCATAACGTGTCAGTCATTTTTTTTTCGCAGAATAAGACATTTGGACGTTCAAATAAACTTGTTCATTCATGTACAACGTCTATCTGTACCTGAACAAAGTTTGCTTAAGTAAATTTATTTATAAGAAAAGGTGATAACTATATATTTCTCTTACATAAAGATGTAATGGAAATGTAAATTATGTTCTTTTGGAGAACCGCAGTTCTGCGGTTCTCTGTCCGTTACTCAGAATTCAGAATAGTAAATTCTGTGGCTCAGGGGTAGAACACTGGAATCAAAGCCGGGAGGTCATGAGTCGAGGCTGGAAGATTTTCATGGTGGGTCCCTGTCGGGTCTGGAGGCTTTATGGGAAGGCTGTGCCCCACAGCCATATATCACTCGGGGGTTATGACCTAACAGTAGGGATGATATCACACCCAAGACCTGCAGGTGCGGTAGGCACCGGGCCGGGGCAATACCAAGATACAGAAATAATATTATAGGAAACCGGTCATATAGCCCAAACCGAAATGGAACGCTGCAGATGTACATACTTGATCAAGAATAAGACAATGGAGCATAGAAAATGAAAGCGGTTACCTACACCAAAAAGAAATAAAGACAAAACGTCGCTGTGTTAATATATATATATATATATATATATATATATTTATTTATTTATTTATATATATATATATATATATATATATATATATTCGTGGGAAAAAATTAAAATATACACAGAGTAAAAATAAGACTGAATGTGGTCACATGTAGTGTATAAGCTACTAAGTATTGTAGGCATTGTTGCAAGGATAAAATGTGGGCCATACATGGAACCACAGTAATTCACATTGTACACCAGATGTTAATAACTTATATTTATTTAGTTTCATATTCCAATTAAGCAGCTCTTACGGGGTTTAAACGAGGTAAATGCTTCAAACTCAGTGGGAAATCCATATAAAAAATCCATTGACTAGTTATTTACATTAACACGATAGCACACTTACCCTCCGGAGCAGCTGTTAGTACCAGAGGCAGCAATACACAAACGAGAACACTAGATTTTTGGAAACTACCAGCGTCCATACCTCCGATTTACATCAAACGTCATTACATCAGACGCGGTCTGTCTAAAGATTGTACGGCAGCATACACACGGCAATGGCGGATCCAGAGATGCCCCCCCCCCCCCCCGGTTGAGCTGTATAACATCTCTCATTTTATCCATGTTTTTTTTTCATTTTTTGTAATAAATTTTATTTTTTTTCTGAGATAATTCTTATTCCCGAGCAATTAAGTTATCCAAAGTTTATTAATTTCTAATTCATAAGTTGAGGATGTTAATTAACAGCTCTCTGATTTTAGGATAGCAAACACTTGTTTCTATATTGAGGGACCGAGTCTTTCCATTTTTGCACACTGCTGGGTAATAACACCGAGGACCCCCCCCCCCCCCCCCCCAAGAAGCCGGTAAAATGCAAAGTTTAACATGCGACTTGTACATTATGTCAATAACGTTACCCAGAGGATTACATTTAAACTATCATATTTTGTAAGGTATAAACGTCGATGCGCATTTTCATGATATAAACATCAACATGTTACAAAAACAAAAAATTATGCACAATATATAACTTATTTTTTCTTAATACCCTTTTTACCCACCAACTACAAACCCTTATTAGCGCCCCCCCCCCCCTTTGAATTTCTGGATCCGCCACTGCACGGTGACACACATACAGCGGGAAGTGTTTTAAATACATATAATAAGGACGACGCACGATGTTCAGCTGTAAAAACTATTTGTACATTGTACCTTATTATGCACATATTATAAAACATATAATTGTATGGTTAGTGAAAAGACTAGTATGTGACTGAAATATTAAAATGGAGCATATGTGAAGGCGTCTCTAATAGATACCATTGTGATGTCATCTTTGTCTGGGGCATATGGGTTTGGTTAAAAAACTGTCGTTTTTAACGGCCAGTTAAATGTTATTGGACTAAATGCGATAGTATAAATCCATAACATATATTTAGTGCAAGGGAGAATATTAAATTAATGCCAGTTCATCAGTATAATTTTCGAATTTCCCGGTCTCTTGGAAAAAAGAATATATTTAGCGCATGGTACACAAATATGAGCGAAACAAAAACCATAATAAAAAAATGGTTTTGGAATCGATTATCAAGCTGAAAAAGTCCGGCATGTGCTTTTATATGGTGCACAATAACTCCGAAAGGGTGGTCATTTTTGTCAATTATAGTCCGTTCCAGCATCCCTGCTACTCTTTTTTCGCGTATATTTTTTTGTGAATCAAAGAACGCCAAAACTTTCTGTCCTTAGGGCAGGAAGTGGAAAATGCGCAATTAAATATCAGGGAAATAATAGCCTACCTCAGGCTATTTTCCTGTAAACAATTTAACACCATTGTATGTGTAACTAATCAATTATGTAGTGACTTCATGCCACTAATCTGGGAAATGGGCATATTAGGGAATAGTGATTACGTCATAATAGACGTGACGTTTTAAAGAGGCACCAACATTCATGAGACCAATGATCAAGAGCTGCCGCCCCTGTTCACAGTGTGATTTGCATTCTCCTCGTGCGCGCGACCCACTACTACATCACATAACCTTATATCCTTATCCACGGATATATAAGAGACATGTCAACCATAATAGTATTTATATCGTAAGCAGGTAGGGTACCAAAAGTTACGCATTTGTCTCTTTCTGCCATTGCCCGTAGATAGTTCTGGAATATTCCCGTAGTTTTCATACTGTAGAGGTACATAAAGGTCGGTTCCAAAGCCGCTGGGGAGAGAGTCAGCCCAGGCATCTGAGCAGATATGCTGTGGAGTTCAGAAAATCAGAGTGAGTCAGTGAGATTTAGTTCAGTCGAGACGTGTCTGCAGCCAGCCGTGCTGTGAGATGTAGAATTGCACCAGACTGGGTCTTGACAAGTATCGCAAGTGTAGGATATAGGCCCTAAGAGAGTCTGTTGAGTTAGCCGAGGAGGGCGTTAGTTGCTTTGTGGACTTTGTATTCGTTAAGTAAGGGCCAGTTAGCGGAAGTCAAAGCATTGTTAAAGAATTATATTGTACGATTGGAGCCAGTCTGCAACGGTGATGACCGATTGTTGAATGTTTTGAAATAAACTTGTTTCGTTATACCCCTAGACTCGAGAATGTTTGGACTTTTGCCTGGAAGATCCCGGAAAAAATATGGGCTGCGTGAGAGTTGTGACACTGCCAAAGATAAGCTTTCTGTCCACTTTGAACCTAAAGTAAAATGAGACTATGAGCGGGCATTATTTTGTCACATGAGACAAAAACCCGAATAAAAATGATAGTTATCACACAGGACTGTGGCAATTGACTGCAAATTGTAACTTTACAGAAATTGACTTAGAGATAAAACTTCTCACAATTCAAACAACACACGATTCAGAAAGAAGGGCTCAAGTGATGAATCCATGGAACCTGATGATATATTATGCCTAGGGCTCAATCACTGTGTGATGCTCACAAGAGAGATATAGAAATGCAACTGAACTGGGACCATATTTAAAAAAAAATGTCAATTAATCAAAAGGCTCCAAAGATCCTGGTGGTCAGACATCCTGCCCAGCATAGGGCAAACTTTGCAATGCCAGCCACAAACAAAATAATTTTGCTCGGGTGTGCAGGTCAGCTGCTCCAACAAAGTGAAATCGGCAGCATCAGAACAGGCCAACCACAGCGAAGGACACGATTCTTTACCCCCACACAGAACTGAACATAAAGTTACATCACAGAGCAAAACCAGTTATACCCTCAGATGAAAATGCATGTTTAATATTGTCTGTTCGAAGACCATGAACAAACTTTCACATAAACTACCCAAGTTCAATTTCAACATATTAAATCATGATATTTTGTTTGCTGCTGATAGTGCTGCATCATGTAAATTCATTCCTAAAATCATTAAATAATGTTGTTGACATTGTAAATGTTTAAGACAATGAATTTATTAATGAATATGGAGGAAACAAACTCAGGCCCTTAGGCAAGTTTCATGCACAACTATGTCAGGTAATAGTGTATCACTGATGTATTTTATGTCATGCTAGGGAGTTATGGTTGTCTGTTGAGTCATTTCGCAAGTCAGACACTTGGTAAACTTATTGTAGCTGATCATGTACTATGTTCACTCAGTGCTGATTCTATTGTCAGTAAAGCAAATGCCCACATTCCATATCTATTTAAAGTTATTGGTAGCATGAAAGGGTATACTGTAAAACTCCATATTGATCAATCTGTTTTAGACCCGGATTCAAGATACATTTCCACATTTTCTACTCACATAGGACTCAGGCTTGGTCCAAAGACAGAATTTTTGAATATCCTGTCATAGTAAGATATCCAAAAACACTATGGAACATGTCATTGATGAAATTTCTGGAGCCAAAATACCCCAATGATATTTTTGTTTTCAGTTCTAGCTAAGAAGCCCACGACAGTGCCCTTGACAGGTTTTCGAACAGATTGACCACTACAAACTCACTGTCAAAGAAAGAAAAGTATGAGTTTAACAAACAAAGCATGATCTTCTCCAAAGCCGCACTTGAATCTGATCCGATGAAAGCTGAGGCATAAAACAAGATGTCTACGCCAAATACTTGAGCTCAAGTACAAAGCCTTCTTGGGATAAGGAATTACTTTGTGCTCTTTTCATTCCATTGTACTCCACAATTACTGCCCAAGTGATGAAATTAACACAAGCAAAAACCGAGTTCCACAGGGACGAATCCCAGGAACAAGCATTCACTGCCCTTAAACAAATCCTGGGCAGCTAACCCGTCTTTGCTTACATTGAAGAAAATAGTGAAACCGAATTAAGATGGTCTTCAAGCTATTCTTGTACAGTACGATGACAACCATCCACCAAAAAACTTAGCATAGCGAAGCCGCTCGTTGACACAGAGGGGTAAAGATACAACGCGAAATGCTTGCCGTGATATGGGCATTAGCATATTTACATCTCTATGCTTGTGGTTACCACTTCACGGCAAACCAAATACTAGACTGAAAGTGAAACTGAAGAGATGGTCACTGAGATAACAATCCTATAACATAACCATCAAATACAGAAAAAGCACAAATAATCCTGCGGACTACCTTCCTAGGCATCCTAGTGACAAAACTTCCAGGGCGACCACGGAGCCAGTTATGTGCAAACGATTACGGTCTCCTCCCTTCAGGACATTTATTCTTAGTAATCATGGATGAGTAGAACCGGTTTCCAGGGTTGAATATGTAACCAGTCTAGCTGCCACAACTATCATCCTAATATTTGACAAACATTTATTTCCCGTTAAATATCAGATATCTTGATAACCGACAACAAACCACCGTTTTGCGAACTCTTCAAACAATGTGCAGAAAAAAAACAGGATTTCAACATCGCCGCAATACGGCATACTGGCCTTAGGCTAACGGTACTGCAGAGAAATTCATGCAAAGGCATAGGCAAAGTATGCAAATGTGCACAAGTCGAACAGGAATTGTGGAAACGGGAGCTCCTTAAGTTCTTACTTAACTACAGAGCTGCACGTCATGCAAGCACTGGTTTTGCACCAGCCACCGTACTCAATAGCTACCCGTTGAAAACAAAACAACCAAAAATAGCCAAACAGATTCATGACCATAAGTTGAGGACGAAAGACCACAAATCAAAATCCATTTTGAAACAAACGCTGAACGTACAGGAAACATCAATGACTCAAACGTTAAGGTTGGTGACGAAGTTCAGTAAAAAGGTTACAGGATAAGGGATAATAACCCCAACTTTCCATCGATAACCATTCGAAGTGGTTTCCAGAAAAACAGTCTATAATTAACGCACAAAAGAAGCAATGAGGTCCAAGCTCGAAACACTAGCTACTACAAAAGGTTAAATTCTGAAGCAAACCTCATAAAGCCTGAACAGCAAGAGCATGGAGATGCCGGTGACGAGGCCAAAGAAAACGAAACGAAATCGCTGGCCGATCCAAGTGTTCGGTCGCATAAGGACGCATCAGTACCTGTCAGATTAAAACGTCTTGCAAATCGTCCAAATTATTTAAAAGACTATTGTGTTAACTTACCATTATAACAACGGCATCATCCTATTTGATATAGGAACCAGAAGTCGTTTTATATATGAAGCGTTTTGTACACAACAGAATGTCACTGTGAAGTCTTGTATATCTAATTTTGGTGTATTTTTATGTGTATTCTCTAGCTTCTATACGTAGAACTATTCAGTAACAAGTCAAGTCAAGTGTATGAAGATTTGCACGTAATCACAATGAGAACAGTCTGTGTTTAATCTTGATCTACATATATGTCATACTACTGCTGATACTATGATAAGGTAAATGTTAAGGCCCCGGGTATGAAATTGAGTTACTACAGTCAAGTTCCGTAATTGATTTACTGTTTTCCGTAAATTTAGTGTCTGATGCCGAAACAATGTGTTTTCAGGTATTGTGCAGAATAAATGTTGTGTCCCTCAAGCTGAGTTCTTATCATGGCACTCAAGGGTAACTATATAACAGAACCATAACAGGTTTTGAAAGAAATTAGAAATTGTTATTGAACACTTTATACATTTCAACAACTAAACTCATCAAAATACAATGTTTTGATTACCTCATGGTGAGAGCCTTAAAATCCTTTCTGTATAAGAACAATTAAACCGTGATCAAGTTTAACTGAAAGAGAACCGTTTAACTGTCCTCTGGCTTTTCGAAATGGAAAATAACCTGCCAATGATGGATTCCCCTGAGAATTATATACATGTTTTTTGGACGCTATTAAATCAGAGCTGATGGCTTCTTGATAATTTTAATTCCTAAAATATCAATAGAGTCTCTACTGTTAAAAATGGAGATACGTATCATTACTTAAAATTGACTATAAATTAATATAAACTAATTGTATAGCTCTAAGAGTGCTGAGAGCACTCCAATGATTGATCCATCCAGACCAAACATACTTCTTGCCAAATACATAAATTGTTATCAATTTGATAGGAATTTATAATTTAATGACGTTCTGTATAAAAGAAAATGGAATAAAAAGGCATTCTTATTTTATTCGATTTGACAAAAATCGTTCTATGTGTAAGAATGACAATTTTTACAAAATCTAGAGACCTATTTGAATTTTGGAAACCCCCTTTTTTAATGGATTGCGACTTCTATTGTGTTATTTTCTCATACGTTATTAACAATGGGTGGGCTTCAAGCTTCTTTTCAGTTAGCATTGGGTAAGAGAAGGTTCCCCACTGTTACCATACTTGTATCGTTTGTGTGCAGAATAACTTTCAACTAGAATAAGGGATAATCCTGATATAAACGTGTTGTAAAGATAGATAATGTAGAGCATGTGACATCAAAATATGCATATGATACTGTGTTATTTTTATTTATAATAAGACACAATAAACGAATTTCTAAAATTATATCACCTGTTTTATTCTAAGAGTGCTTCAACGGATAATAAGGAAAACTGAATGTATAATTATGCCAATAGGAAGCCATGAGCATGTAAAAGATGAAATAACAATATTAGGCATCAAGTGAATAAATAATATGTCATCTTGTTATAAATTGTCTATTTTTCTATGTTATTTTGTATTTATGCATTTATACGTTTGTTTGTAAAAAAAAATTGATATGATCTGGATTTTTTATAAAAATTAACAGATTTCAGGTATATATATATATATATATATATATATATATATATATATATATATATATATATATATATATATATATACTCATCTTGTTAAATTATGGGGAACCCAAAGAAATTATTTACTTATTTCTATTTAGGGTACTTACTTTCAAAATTATGTTTTCAAAGGACATTGACGTTTGAAATGTTTAATTTTTACTTTAACGTCTTCCTGTTAAATATTTGGCCCGTTTTATCATTAAACGCATTGGCTTCAACTCAGTATCTTAAACTTTAATGTTGTGTGTTATTAATGGTTAAGAATTATCCATTTAAGATTTAAATCCACTTAAGATTAAGATTTAAAGGTAAATATATAAAACCGATTTATTCAAATATTAAAAAGAAATCAATCAATTACGAGATATCATAAAGTTTTTGTAGGCCTCGTTGTAGGGAATACCCCTATGTTTCAGAAAATGTACCAAGAGATCCCAGAACAACAGTATAAGTAATTTAAAGGAAAACAAACAATATTGAAACACACTCAGGGACAGTTCTGAGATGGTGGTGTAGAGGGAGCACAAACTTTGGTCATTTTGTCTTTGATGCACTGATCGGGAATGAACTAGGAACGATCATCTCCGAATTCAACCACTATTCCACTAGGCTACATCATTCCCTTACCTTGTCATTCATGTTAAGGTAAATACTTTATAATGTTGAAAACACGATGTTAAATTTATGCAAAATAAAAAATATTCAGAATCAAACAGGAGTATGATGAAATAGCAGCAAGATATTGGTGTTTCAATAAGGGTCAAGAGTTAAAAGCATAATTCATCAGAAACACTATCTACACAATTAAGATGTTTCTAGTTTAAGATATAACACAGAATTATAGCACTTATCCCATTTTTTACTGTTAAGATTAGCTGAAAATAACCTTTTATCTAAAAATGAACGTTTTGCACACTTCGTTTATCAGTTTGATTAAATATATGACTTCAGGACAGTGGTTAATAACCGGCGGAACAGTTTGAATATCAAAAGAATATCCTCTTTGGAAGTGAATATTATGAGTTGAGTGCAGATAGATCAATAAATTAAATTATATTGCTGGTGAAATATTATGTGTGAATAACAAAAAGTAAAACACAAACTCCTTGTTTAAAAGGAGTAATCAACATTGTTCTTAGAAAATAAAAGAGAAAGAAATATGGTAATAAAATATGGCAACATAACATGTTGTGATATATATATATATATATATATATATATATATATATATATATATATATATATATATATATATATATATATGTGTGTGTGTGTGTGTGTGTGTGTGTGTAAATATATATATATATATATATATATATATATATATGGTGCTAAAGGGGGGTGATTACATGTAAGATGTAGATTTATGTTACCGTATATGATCTGTAGGCACTTGAATGTGTTTGACATATGTCTATGATGGTTTTGTTCTCTTCTCTTTTGTTTGCAAATTTGTTATTGGACTTGCTTTTGCATAGACACGTGAATCCGTCCCCAAACAATGTTTTACGGGCAGCAAACAAAACAAACTTCTTTTCTGCAAGAGGGCTGATGTTTTCAAATGGAGATATTATTCACTTAATCTAAATTGCATGCACTTGTTCAATTTTCTTATATTAGGTAGTCGAACCTAGTGATAGTTTTTCAATTCTCTTATGGACAATAATATATATTTGACATAACAAATTACTGCAGCAGAAAAATCAACTCACACTACGAAAATATCAATAAACTCCCAGAAAAACAAAATGGTGATGATATATAAACTTTATTTTAAAAAATTATTCCCAAACAGATTGTTATTATATCTGCAATTCAAGTATGGATTGGAAAAAAAAATCCCTGGAATTCGCCCCTTTATGAAAGGTTCAGTAGTTTTCTGCTCAGTCTTACAAAATCACAGACTAGTATATAAAAAACAAACACTGGTGCCTAATGTTAACTCCTTTGTGACGGTAACATATTTTGACTATAATTTAATGTTGACCATGAATTCATAATCAAAGAATACGTGCAATCCAGTGTAACATTTATGCTTCTAGGTGCTAGATTTCATATTCACAAAGAGTCGGTTAAAAAGAATGAATTACGCGTCTAGAAGAAAGCATTTAATGAGCGAACTCGATGAAAGTTCACTGATGTTAATGACAAAAGCAATATATATTGTATTCAGTGAATTGATTATCATATCAAGTTGTTATATGGTTTTTCACAGTTTGCAAGACCTTTCGTACATAATATATCCTGACAGCAGAAATCTGTCTGTCAACGCCGATACCTGTCTGTCGAGGCCGGACATTTATAAATGGGAACATAAAAATAATTCAGATGATAACTTTCAATTGATACTAAACATGATCTGGTATAATAATGGAACAAACTGATAACTGACAAAGAGATTAAAATTGGAAATATTTTAATAAATTAGGTGGAAACCTGTCCATTAAAACTCAGACATTAATTTTGCAGCCGACAAGGTAGATATAACGTAGACCAAACAACTGGGAAAAGAAATATTCCGGGTTTATATTCATTGATATATTCACAGATTAATGTACAAAAGAAACCAGATTCCGGGTTCTACAATGGAATATTTTAGAGAATATATTTCCGAATACTTTGCATTTAATGTACAAAATCGACTCTAACAAGTGTTTAGAGGTTGACTATTCTGAATTTTGCTTAACACTTTTCAGACCCACAGGAAGTAGCGTCTTTCTTGAGCTATGTAGAAAACTATGTACCATCGCTGACTAACAAATGTATAATTTCAAATGACACCTGGGCTACCCAGGCGGCACAAATAATAACAGCATAGATGACACTGTATCCATAAAGCAATTTCATACAGTGAATCAGTTTATCCCGATTGTTAAAAAAGATTTCAGCAGATGTAAGTATGGTGTAAGATAAAATAAACGTATTTCTTTTATATGAATTAACGTTAACGTGGAAGATGTTAACAAATATGGCAATGGTAACAAGATATTTCAGGACGGAAACTTAGAAAATAGCATGTACCACTACTTAGGATTATTTACAACTCATAATTGTTAATAATAACATACGCAAATGGGTTGAAGAGTTTTTTGTTTATATCGCAGTGTTGCATATATGAAGTGAGCTTCCTTAAGTTGAAACACGTTATCGCTTTTAATGGGGATAGCGAGAAAGAACTTTCGATGATTTAATGGTCATAATGGAGTAGTGAAATTTATTACATTATATAATAACATTTGTTGTATAATTAATAAATAAATGCTTAGGAAAAACACTGAACATATTTAACACTATGGGTTATCCATTGCATTGAGGATACGCATTTTTCCTTGCTGAGCAAAAAAGAAGCATCTGAAGGTATGTTTAAAAAAAATTGAAGTAAACGGTTCTTGTCTAAGATGGTACAGTATATTTTATATAACCCAATTCTATTCATTGTATAGTTTCATAATGGCTTAGGTCTAGCGCCGTATATCCTCTGTCGCCAGGTGCTGACGCTATAGGCGTCCCCTGGTGAGCACTTTCTCTCGATGTCTGATTAATGTTCAGTTACTCATATCCGGGATGAGGGCTCACATCATCGTCATGTATGTCTTTTATTTCAGGGTTTTTGCTTCGTCTGAAATTAATTGTCATATCAAACACATGTACAGAATTTTTTTTTGTAAATCATTAGGTGTTAATACCACGAATTTAAAGTAAGGGGCTTGGCCAGGATCAACCAAGACATTATTAACCATAATTATAATAAGTTGTGTCATATATGATCAATATTCTAAAGAATACGAAAAAAAATATATTAATTCAAGCTTTGCTTTACCTGTAACAAGAATATGCGCCAGCACTCAGAACAAACACGGCAACCACAACAGAGAGTACAACTGTGGTTATCATAAAGATATTAACTTTATTTCTCGCTGCCGGTTTTGACGGCAGAACGTCCCCAGTGGCAAGTGCTGTGGACCTAGGAGAGGTGTTTGTGTCACTTTCGGACGAGGTGCTGGAAACAGTGCCCTGTCTTACACTTGTCCTTACAGGTGACGTGGCTGTTACACCTGTAAGAGCCTCACTGATTTCTAGTTCGGACGTTGAAGTTATTTGCAAATTACAGCTGACAGTGAAGTTTGTCTTCTGGCCTGGCGCTTGTGATAAGAAAGTACATGCTACATGCAGTGATACTATAACTCAACCATTTTCAAACCGTATTACTGTTAAAGTGGACATTTCAAATTTTAATAATGCCATTTGATTCTAATATCATGTACTGACACTGGTCCTAGAGAGATACCAATGAATCACAGCTGTAACTATATAAACACGACGCACACATAAGGTCAATTACAAGTACAATGAACATTATTTGGAAACCAGCAGCCATATCAGGGACCGTAGTCTTAGAATATATCATACACTCGTCGCTATCCTCGTTTAAACAGTATTTCAGTATAGGCAAGTTTAAAGGTATACTGTTTTATTCGACTTACTATTAATGATAAAACCAAGAAATAATATAACGGATGATTTATGAAAATGTAACCCCAACGAATGAAGTATTAATTCTTGGAAAATATACAGTTAATTGCCGATTTAATTGAAAAGAAGAGCTTGCATTATGCACAAAAAACTAATACGTATTTATATATTTCAGTTTTGTTGGCAGGATAATTTCAGCGATAGGTTCTAATATTTAAGTTCAATATTCCAGTGTATCATTAATATTTTGCACAATTTTTCAAATGCACTTAAGGAACATTGGTAGAAAAGTCTAGGTGGACATGCAGATTAAAGAAATATTAATTATGAAAAATAAATGATTCCATATCTTTAACGTGTTTGGTGTAACCGGTCAGACCCAGGCATAAGATGAAAAGAACCACTTACATTCTACAAGTATATCCAGGGATGTGAATGGTCTACGTTGCACGGCTTCAGTCCAAGAATAAATGAACAGAAGACCTTCTCGCCTTGTCTTCGAAGCACGAAGTGTGTATAGGCTACTTAAAGGCTTGTTGATCTCCGAACACATCTCGTATACAACAAATTCGTCCAATATAATAGCCAATCGCTCGTTGCAAACTCTTGTGGTTGCGCCAAACATTATTTTCGTCTTAATCTTCACCATTCCCGTGTTGCCGATGTTACATTCGCAATGCTTTGTTGTGTGATCATTGTCCAATGGTCGCACAATTCTTAGAAAGGTCCCTCTAATTGTACCATTGCTGCATATATCAACTGAAAAATAACAGTACTGATATATAATATATTTATTCAACGTCCAGAGTATGATCTTTTACAAAGGTTTTTCAAGTACGTATGGGATCTATGATAGAGGACGTATTTGTAATTATTATTTTTATTATTATTATTATTATTATTATTCATTTAGATGCACATTATTACATTAAGTTTCTATGCGCTTGACGGTAATAAAATACAAGTTATAAAACATAAAACAATTAGTACCAAAGTAGGATTAAAAAAGTTATAGACACATTTAAGGAAAATAAAAACACGATCGTTTAATTAAGTCTCTACAATGCAGGGATTGAACTAAAATAAAAATTATTTCACTGTTAGGAGTCACTGTATCACACATATTCCACATATCCACCAGGAGTAATGTCACAATCTAGGCAGCAAAATATCCTTGTAAAAATAACACAGTCTTAAGGTGCTTTCTAAATGTGATTGGTCCCCTTATATCTGATGGCAACTCATTCCACAGTTTAGCCCCTAATGTCCTTAGTGACCTTTCACCATACTTGTTGGAGTGGCGTGACACTTCTAGTCTCCAGTGATTAGATGAAGAGCGAAGAGACCTGCGATTGTAATATACTATGCTGAGCTCTTTCATGTACTTAGGCGCTCTGGCAGAATGGAGAGTTTTTTGAATGAGTGTGAACACCTTGAATAAAATTCTCTGCTTTACAAGTGGCCAGTCCAGTTGTTTGAGCAATGGTGTTATGTGCCCTCTACGCGTTGTTCCTGTTAAAAACCTTGCTGCACTGTTCTCCAACTTGTATAGTACGCTCTAATGCACCAAGGAGGAGGCCATTATGGTAGTCCAGACGAGATAGAACAGTAGAATTAATGGCCTTGACACAAGCTTCTTGCGAGAGACGAACTTTGACTTTGGCAATGCGACTGAGGTGGTAGTACATGCTTGAGGTAACCCTATTGACTTGGTGCTCCATTTTCAGATGACCATCAATATAAACACCAATGTTCTTAGCCACTGGCTTTGGTGTAATGGTAACCTCCCCAATCTATTAGGTGATGTTACTCACATGCTGTGCAGAGTGTTTACTCGTGATGATGACTACTTCCGTCGTAGAAGTGAAATAAATACTTGTTTCCCTTTTCATAATATAAGCAAATAAACTAGTGTTTAGATAAACAGCATGTTAAACATTACCAGCAATATAAAATATAAGATAAGCCAACAGCTTTTCTGTTTAGATAAACATTCTTTGTCCATCCATTTCAACATACACCAATCTGAAACACTCGCGTCTAGCAAGTCATATAATTATGCAAGGACGGTCGCAAGAAGCATGCATGAATACTTTCAGTCTTAGAACAGGCAGACCTTATTCTCATTCATCATCTTTCTTTTGTCCCGATCTCATGGGGTATAAACATGTATCCTCATGTCTTTGTGTGCTTATCGATATGGAAGTCACTACTCTGTATAAGGGAAATTGTCGAGGATTTCAATCATGCTTTTTGTAATGCATATCAATTGAAATGACATGTCAATCAATTCCATTTTTGCAGAGTAAAACATTTTGACGTTCAAATAAACTTCATCTTTCATATACAACCTTTAGTTGTAGTTAAACAAAATTAATTAATTTATAAGAAAAGCTAATAACAATATATTTTCTCTTACATAAGAGATGAAATGGAATGGTGAATATTCCTTTGGAGAACCCCAATTCTCCTTTTCTCTGTTAGTTACTCAGAAAAGTAACTTCTGCGGCTCAGAAGTAGAGCACAGGAGGTCATATGTCGAGGCTGTGAGATTTTCTGTAGGTTTAATATGAAGGTTGTGCCCCACAGCCGTGTATCAGTCATGTGTTCCTCGAGGGTTATTACCCAGCAATGGGGGTGTTTACACACACAACATCCACAGTTTCGGTAGACACCGGGCCTTAGTGACGCCAGGATACAAAAATAATATGACAGGAAGCTAGTGCTTCAGCCCGGTCATATAGTCCTAACCGAAATTGAACGCTACAGATGTACAAACCTCATTAAGAATTAAAAAAGGGATCATAAAATATGAAGGCGGTTACCTCCACCAAAAACAAATTAAGAACGAAACGTCATTGTATATATATATATATATATATATATATATATATACATATATATATATATATATATATATATTCGTGGAAACATAAAAAATATATAAAGTGATGTGGTCGAGTAAAAACAATACTGAATATTGTGACATGTGGTTTAAAAGCTTCTGCATTTCAGGTATTGTAAGCATGGTTATAAGAATAATCTCTTAGCCATACATGAAACACAGTTATTTGTGAAGAACAACAGATATTAATGTAAAAAATGTTAATAACTAAGATTTATTTAGTTTCATGTTCCAATTAAGCAGCTCTGATGGGGTTCAAACTAGTTAAATGCTTCAACCTCGGTGTGGAAGCCATATTAAAAATGATTGACTTGCTATTAATATATACAGGAATAGCACACTTACCTTCAGGAGCGGCTTTTAGTAGCAGAGGCAACAATATACAAACAAGAAGGCTAGACCTTGGAAAACTACGAACATCCATAGCTCCGTTTTATATCAAACGTCATTACATCAGACGCGGTCTGTTTAATGATTGTACGGCGGCATACACACGGCTATGGCGGATCCAGAGGTGGGCGACCGCCCCTATCCCCCCCCCCCCTTTCTTGAGCTGTAAAAAATATCTCATTGTATCCACTTTATTGTATTTAATTTTAATTTTTTTCCTGAGATCTTTCTAATTCCCTAGCAATTAAGTTATACACAGTTTATTAATTTCTAACTCATCAATTGAAAAAGGTTTATGAACAACTCTGTTATTTTGTCCATTAACTAAGATAACATCCATATGTTTCTATACTAAGGGGTTCGAGTCTTTCCGTTTTCTGCACACTGCTGGGTCATCACACCGAGGACCCCCTCCCCCCCAACCCCTAGAAGCCGGTAAAATGCAAAGTTAATCATGCGACTTGTACATGATGTCAATAAAGTCATCACGAGGATTACATTTAAACGATCTGATTTTGCAAGGTTTAACGTAGATGCGCATTTTCACGATGTAAACATCATCATGTTTAAAAAAAAATTATGCACAATTATAAATTATTTTTTCTTAATACCCTTTATACCCACCAACAAAAAACCCATATAAGCGCCCCCCCCCCCTCTATTAATTTCTGAATCCGCCACTGCACGGTGACACAGATACAGCGAGAAGAGTTTTAAATTCATATAATAAGGACGACGCACGGTGTTCAGCTGTAAAAACGTATTCGCCATAGATCACGGTACTACACTACATGTAAATGTGATGAGGAAATATATCAGAGAAGACCATCGTACCTTATTATACACATATTATTAACTAAATACATGTATGGTTAGTGGAAAGACTAGTATGTGACTGAAGCATCAAAATCGAGCAAATTCAAGGCGTCTTGTATTTATGATTATCTCTGCGGTAGAGTAAAGACGGATGTGTGACAAAAAGAGGCTGATTGAGTGTGTATATTACGTGTAGATACCGTTGTGATATCATCGTTGCCTTGGGCATCTGGGTATGGTTAAAAACTGTCGTTTTAAACGAAGTTAGACGCTTCTGGGAGGCTAAGCATAGACGTGAAAAGAAGCCCGTGGATAGTTCTGGAATATTCCTATAGTTTCCATACTGTAGAGAGATATACAGGCCGGTTCCAAGGCCGCTGGGGAGAAAGTCAGTCTAGGCATCTGAGCAGCTAGATATGTGTGGAGTTCAGTGAATCAGAGCGAGTCAGTGAGATTTAGTTGAGATTTAGTCGAGACGTGTCTGCAGCCAGCCGTTCGGTGAGATGTAGATGTGCACCAGACTAGGTGTTATCAAATACGGCAAGTGTAGGACGAGTATTGGTCATAGGAGATTGTGTTTAGTCGGCCGAGGAGGGCGTTAGAAGTGTTGTGGACCTTGTATTCGGCCGAGGAGGGCGTTAGAAGTGTTGTGGACCTTGTATTCATAAAGTCAGAGTCAGTTAACGGAAATCAAAGCATTGTTGAAGTATTTAATTGTACGATTGGAGCGAGTCTGCAAGGGTGGTGACCGATTGTTGACTGATTTTGAATAAACTTGTTTCGGTATACCCCTAGACTGGAGAATGTTTGAACTTTTGCGTGGAAGTTCCCGGGAAATATATGTGGGCTGCGAGAGAGTTATGATCCTGTCAAAGATACGCTTTCTGTCTACTCTGAACCTAAAGTTCAAAGACTATGAGCGGGCATTATTTTGTCGCATGAGACAAAAACCTGAATAAAAAACTGATTGTTATCACACAGGACTGTGGCAAGTGGCTAGAGTGTGTTACTTTACAGAAACTGACTCCGAGATAAATTTTCACACAATTCACACTACACATGATTCAGAAAGAAAAGCTTAAGTTATGAATCCATGTACCCTTATGATACAATAAACCTAGTGCGCAATCACTGTGTGATGCACAAAATATAGATATACAAATGTAACTGAATTGGGACCATATTTTTAATAAAGTAGCAATTAATCAAGGGCTCCAACGATCCTATTGTTCGAATATCTTGCCTAGCCTTGTGTAAACGTTGCAATGCTTGCAACAAATAGGATTATTTTGCTCGGGTTTGCAGGTCAGCTGCTCCAAGAAAGCAAAATCGGCAGCATCAGAGCAGGACAACCATAGCAAAGGAAAAAACTAATCAGGAACCCCGACACAGTACTGTACATGAAGTTACTTAATAGAGCACAAAGAGTGATATTAACATATTGAATCATGATATTTTGTTTGTTGCAGACAGTGCTGCATCATGTAATATTATTGATAAAAATTATTTCATGAAATCATTGAATGATGCTATTGACCTTGTACAAGTTTCAGACAATGAATCCATTAATGTATATGGAGGAAACAAACTCAGGCCCCTTGGCAAGTTTTAACCATAAGCTGTGTCAGGTTAGAAGTGTATCACTGGTGTATTTTATGTGATGCCATGGAGTTATGGTTGTCTGTTGAGCTATTTTGCCAGTCAAAAACTTGGTTTACATACTGTTGCTGATCATGTACTATGTTAATCCAGTGCTGATTCTGTTGCTTTCAAATTCGTTGCCCAAAATCTACATCTGTTTGTAGGTATTGGCAGCATAAAAGAGTATACTGTAAAACTCCATATTGATCAATCTGCTTCCCCTGTAGCTCAGCAACACAAGTAAACACTATATAAGCCCATAAAGAGATAAAGTAAAACGCGAGTTATCACTTTCAGAGGAGTAAGATATAATAGACTGGATGGCTCTACCCCATGGGTAAGTCCACTAGCCGCAGCCCCTAAACAAAAGAAACCAAATAAAGTGAAGCTGTGTGTCGATATCAGAGTCGCAATCACTGACATTGTTAGAGAACGGCTACCCCCCCCCCCCCCCCCCGTACATTAGATGATATTCAGAACGATTTGAATGGATGACCAGTATTTAACAAGCTAGATCAGGTTACCATCAGTTACTTTTATGGGACTCAAACGGTACAAGAGACAGAATTTAGGTATATCCTGTCCTAGCGACATGTTCCGAAATGATATGGAGCATGTCATTTATGAATTTCTGGAGCCATGAATATCTCAGATGATAGTTTTGTTTTCGGTTCTTGCCAAGAAGCCAACGACATGGGTTCGAACAGATTGATCACTACGGTCTCACTTTCAGCAAAGATAAGTGTGAGTTTAACAAACACAGCATGATCTTCTACAAAGCCGGACTTGAACTTGCTCCGATGAAAATTGAGCCACTAAACAAGATGCCTACGCCAAGCACTTGACCTGAATGCAAAGCCTTATCGGGATGACGAATTACGTGTCTCGTTTCCTTCCACAGTATTCCACCATTACTGCCCCACTGAGGAAATTAACACAAGCTAAACCGAGTTCTACTGGGACGAATCCCACGAAGAAGCATTATCTACCTTTAAACACTTCCTGGCCAGCAAACCTGTCTTGGTTTACTTTAGAGCAAATCGTGAAACTTATCGTAGACGCCTGTCCAGTTGGTCTTGGAGCTATTCCTGTTCAGTACGATGACAACAACCAACCAAAGTTTTAGCATTCCGAAGTCGCTCGTTGACACAGACAGGGCAACGGTGTCTATGCCGTGATATGTGCATTGGAACATTTCCATCTCTATGTGTTTGGTAACCACTTAACTGTCATAACCGATCATCAGCCCCGCATAAGCATATACGGCAAACCAAATACTAGACTGACAATGCAACTTAAGAGATGGTCACTGAGATTACAACCCTATAACATAGACATCAAACACAAGAAAGGCGCAAACAATCCTGCGGACTACCTATATAATATAAACTTATTTATTTTACATCAATTGTACAAATAGCTAATATAACTTATCAAGGCACTCTCCATAGCTCCGATGATTGTGTTCGGTAGTCTGTATGGGTTAGGAAACTGGAGAATCCGGAGAAAACCACCGGCCTTGGACGGGTAACTACAATGCACTCTCATAGCCACACTCTCAAGGCATCCTAATGACAACACTTCCAGAGAGACCATGAAGTCAGTTATGTGCAGACTGTTACGGTCCACTCCCGTCAGGACACTAATTCTTAGTAATCATGGATGAGTATAGCCGGTTTCCAGAGGTTGAATTTGTAACCAGTCTAGCTGCCACAAATAACATTCCAGTATTTGACAAATATTTCTCTTCCCGTGGAATACCAGCTTTCGTGGATACGTGGATACCGCCTTTTCAAAGTGAAATCTTCAAACTGTATGTATAATTCACAGGATTTCAACATCCCTGCATAACGCCATACTGGCCTGAAGCTAATGGTACTGCAGGAAGATGCATGCGTCCATAGGCAAAGTATGCAAATATACACAGGTCGAGCAGAAAACGTGGAAACAGGAACTCTGTATCTTCTTACGGAACAAGTGCTACACCACTTGCAAACACTGGTCTTTCACTAGCCACTCTACTCAATGGCTACCCGTTGAAAACGAAACAACCTCAAACATCCAAACAGATTAATGACACTGAGGTGAGGACGAAAAGCCACAAATCAAAATCCATTTTCAAACTGAACGTTGAACGTAAACGACACATCAATGACTCAAACGTAAAGGTTGGTGACAAAGTTCTGTTTAAAAAGCAACAATGAAAAGGACCGTATTCAGAAGCTGTACAACAAGAATTTGTCACTTCAACTCCAGTTGATTCATAATTAAATATAACAGTTTGAATATTCAAATTGCATTGAATATTAACACGGTACACCGTATATATGTATATGCATATACATATGTGTGTATGTGCATGTATATATGTATACTTATATGAACATGTATTTATGTGTGTATATTTAAACATTTTTGTGGTTATATGTATAGTAAAATATGAATTTATTTACATGTGCGTGTATTCAGCGGAGCCGATCAACATCTGGTGCCACCCTATATACAAAATGTGAATACCTCCTCCTATGCTAATACCTACTCGTATACCTATTCGGAGTCTTCCAAATTTTAAAAATCCTTTTGGTTTTCTTCTTGGATACTATCTAAAAGACATTTTCCGCAAAACGACATCCAAATGGTATTATTTATTTTATCTATACAATGTGCATCTCTTTTTTCTCAGGCACTGTCGATCGACAAATGTATTTCTTCTATATTATTTTATCAGTCAGTGACCGATCTTGTGGTTTTATGGGAAACAGTGGCGGTACTGCCTGTGTATTTGACCTTTTTCTCACATTTCTCTTACATGCCAGACAATTTTTAAGTTTATTCTCTAAATGTAAGAGGACTAAGTAATAAGTTATATCGTACCAAAGTTTTTCAGTTGTTTCAAGCTAAGCAACCGGGCTTGATATTTCTCCAAGAAACACACAGTTCTTTTTAATGTGAACAAATATGGGGTTCAAAAATATTATTTGCACACGGCAGCACTATGAGCAGAGGGGTCTCCATTCTGTTTCCACATAGATGTGATATAATAAAAACAATACTAACATAGAGCAAAATGGAAGGTATATAGCACTGGACTGTACCATGGAAGATGTGAATTTCCTCTTCCTGAATGTATATATGCCGACCAAAAACCATACACAATTACAGACAATGTGCCCTTTTCAGAGATATATTATCCATACCGGATGTGAATTGCGATGAGAATCTTGGGTGGTGATTTCAATATAATGCTAAACCCGGAACATGACAAAAGCGGAGGGTCCGATGAACCACAATCTTTATATAGAAACTTAGTTAATACTTTTCTTGAAGATTGTGATTTTATAGATGCATGGCGAACTTTTCATCCAAACAAACATATTTTACTAGAAAACAGAAAACTCTTTTAATTCTAGGTAGGCTTGACTACTGGTTTATGCCAACTTTTCTTTCACCTAAAGTAACTTCTGTTGATATAATACCAGCGATATGCACGATTTAAAATTTAATTTCTCCTAAGTTAAGTATGACTAAATAATTTAATTACTTTGTTATACGACGTAAAATTCCGTGAAGGGATCAGATCACTTGTAAAGGAGAATATAGACATATACAGATTTGAGCCAAATAAATATCTTGTATTGGACACATGAAAATGTATCATACATGTTTTTTCAATCAAATACTCAAAACAAAAATCTAAAAACGCCCATTGAAAGCAGATTTAATTGGAAACTGAGAAACGCCGTTTGTCACATACTCTTGATAGCAGTCCAAATCCACAAACGCTAACCAGATTTGAAACATTAAGAACAGAACTGGAGCAAATATATGAACAAAAAACCAGAAGAGCAATGATGAGATCACGCATTCCATCTTGCATGAAAATTACAAATTACTTTTTCGACATCGAATGTAGAAATAATAAAACAAAACAATATAACTAAATAACATACAGATCGAGGTACAATTACACAGGAAGAAACCCTTCTAACCCTTATGCTGACGATAGTGATTTTCTATTTAAACGGGCAGAACTGCCTCAACTTATTGAGGAACACAGACTTTTATTAGATTCTGAAATGACAATTGAAGAATGCTCAACAGCCTCAAATAAAATGTAAAATGGAAAAACGCCTGGACTAGATGGATTAACTACTGAACTCTATTAATTCTTCTGGCATGAATTAAAATACCCATTTATAGATTCACTTCAATATTCTTTTCAGCAGGGCACTTTATCAGTTTAACAAAGAAGGGCAGTTATATCAATAATCCAACAAGAGGCAAAAGAAAGAATATATATAATATTGGAGATATATATAGATAAATATATATTTCTCTTCTTAGTGATGATTATAAACTAATCACAAAAGCACTAGCCAATATACTTAAACCAATAATGTCTACTTTGTACATCGCACATCGTTCAAACAGGGTTTATAAAAGATTGATACATTGGTAAAAAAAATATTGCATAATAAAAGATGTGATGCACTTTTCAGAACTAGAAAATATATCTAATATCTTGTTGCAAATCGACTATGAAAAGGCTTTCGATACTTTAGAGAGGGGGTTTTATTTTAAAAAAGCAGTGGATGCATATAACATCGGGGTCTCATTTAAACGTTGGATTAAAATTATAAATAAAGATATGACCACATGTATTATTAATAATGGAAACCTCTCCACACCGTAAAGCCTAGACAGGGGAGTCAGACAAGGTTGTCAACTTTCACCTTTTCTCTTCATGATGGCCGTCAAGCTTGTTTCTCTTCATGACACATATAATCCAAACATTAAGGGTAAGGGTATTAAAATAAGAGACATTGAGATAAAAATATCCCAATTTGCAAATAACACTACCTGTTTCTTAAGAGACAAATTTTCCGTAAATTGCTGCTATCATCATTAAAACTGTTTGAAGTGTGCTCGGGACTTAAAACTAATTAAGATGAAACTGAAGCAAGATGGATAGGTGATACTCTTGGGAAAGAAGATGGTGACCTTCAAGTAAGATGGAGTACGGATGACTTTAAAGTGTTAGGAATTATATTAATTGATACACAATCAAAAATGATTGAACTTAATTTTAATTATACATTAAAGGATCTACAAAACACCATCAAAATACGGAGAACAAGAAAGTTGACGCTAAAGGGACGTATACTTATAACGAAATCTTTAGGGATTTCTAAATTAATATTACCCATGTCTGTTCTCTACACTCCAGCTCACATTCTAAAATATGCCCAGGGGTTTATGAGTCGAGTTATATGGAATGAAAAACCTGCAAAAAATAAAATATTGTTTCGATATTTCCTGTAGATAACATAGTCATAACTCTCCAGATCGGTTGACACATAATGAATCGATGAAATTAATTTGGCTTCAAAGATCTTTACAATCACGTACTGCAAGATAGAAAACGATGCTGGATTTCTTCTTCAATACAATTCCCATTGCCCTAAAAGACATATGTCCCTGCCAGAACATCTGTCATTGTTTTACAGAGACGTTTTCAATATTTTGACAAAACTGAAAAAAATAATTACAGCCCACTTCTAAAGATGTCATGAAACAAATAATATGGTTTAATAGCAACATACATAGAAATGGCAAATCTGTTTTGTTTCCAAGGTTGTACAAAACTGGAATAAAACTATTGCGGGACATCATAAAGGAGAGAAGTTTTTTCCTCCTCTCTACTCGTGCATTGAAAGACAAAATTGGGATCGAGGTCAACTATCTAACATTCTATGGATTAAAATGCTCTTTACTAATGTAATGGAAAAACATACTTCGCAGTGATACAAAACTGTGTACAACAGAAGATCATATATTTAATATGCAATTCCCATGAGACATCAATTCTGTATAATAAATTGTCATGCAAATTAATAAGCAAATGGTAAATATTTTTAAAACGTGAATACCCCTCGGCAATACAGAAAGAGAACGATGAGCTGGCCGAATATTTTTCGTTTTCCCCTTATACATGCACCAAAACAAGTGATGATACAAGATTTTCAATACAGATTACTGCATAGAATTGTGTCACGCGATAAATGGCTTTACCATAGGAAAATTACATTTTCACCCCTCTGCAAAAACTGTAAAACCAGTTTTGCCATTGAACCATGGCCAGGGTAACACTCCGTTACCAGGCCTACTCGCACAATTACTACACACAGACCTGACGCACTCAAATATAAACAAAGAGGACCATGCCTGAACAATCTGGTTTCTGTGCCCTGTAGAGAGAATATTTCAGAATCTGTTGTAAAACATTCTGACAGCTATTATCATAAAAAGACTGGTCCAATGAAACTTTGCCTCCTCAACCCTTGGTCAGTTTACAATAAAACCACCGCCATTTATGATTTCATAGTTGATAATGGATTGGACTTGCTCACTGTAACTGAAACATGGTTGAAGGGAGATTCTCGCTCCAAGTTTTAATGTGCTCCACCAGGCAAGGTGTCGCAGGGGCGGAGGGATAGCTGCTATATGCAGAGAGAGCATTAGCCTCAAAGTTATACCCATTGCTAATAATGAACGATTCTCAGCATTTGAGGTTATTGAATGTCACTTTACATGCGGCCATTTAAAAAAAACTTATAGTCCTATAGAGACCACCATTATCTGGCAAGAAAGGGATTACTTTCAATACATTTCTGAAGGAATTTTCTGATTATCTGGAACAGTGAATTTTAAGCTATAAGCATTAGGTGATTCTTGGGGACTTAAACATTCATGTGGATAAAATCTTGATAGAGAGGCAACAGATTTTACAGGCTTGACAGAAAGTTTTGGCCTTAAGCAGCATGTACAACAGAGTACCCAACGCAACGGTCACACTCTTGATCTCGTATTAACTAGGGCAGGTGAATGCTTAGTTAAGGATGTGCAGGTAAAGGACATGGTTTTCCCTAATCATTATCCGCTATTTTTTAAGTTAGATGTGTCAAAGCCAGTTAATCCTAAGTACACAGTCACTTATCGGAATCTCAAATCAGTCAATACTTGTGATTTTAGCAAGGATATCCAGAAATCAACACTGTGTGCTGATCTAAGTAACTACTCTTTGACTAAACTTGTCGATTCTTACAAATCTGAACTTTCATGGGTAGTGAACAATCACGCACCACTGAAGACTTGTGTTCCCACCATCCAGACAGATTCTGAGAGTGGTATACAAGTGAGGTCAGAGTGGCTAAACAAGAACACAGACCGACTGAGAGACTCTGGAGAAAGACTGGGTTAACTGTTCATCGTGAATTATACCTGTCTAAAAGGGCAAACGTAAACACTATTATTCAACAGTCAAAAATTCATTTCTACCAGAATGAGATAACTGAATGTCAGAATGACTCTAGGGAGCTTTTTAAAAGTGTGAACAGTTTGCTAGGTAAGGAGAAGAAAGTCATATTACCATAAAAACCAAAATCTGAGTTTGTAGAAGAGTTCAGCACCTTTTTTGTACAGAAAATAACAGATATTAATGCATCCATACAAATATCTGAGTCTTCTATGATCCTGACGTGCGACAAACCTGTGTTACCTTCCACCTTACTGCAATATCCTATGTCATCGCTGCTCCCTGCGACGGATGAGGAAGTATTACGCATGATATCATCATCTGCAAGTAAGCAGTGTGCGCTTGACCCTGTTCCTACACGATTGCTAAAGGTTTGTGCCGCTGTGCTTGTACCAGTCATCAAACAGATCATAAACACATCACTGTCTACTGGTGAATCACCTTCTGAATACAAGACTGCTCTAGTTACTCCGCTTCTAAAAAAGGCTTCATTAGATCCTAACATCCTGAAAAATTTCAGACCAGTATCTAATTTAGCATACGTGTCCAAGCTCTTAGAGAAGGTTGTTGCAGCCAGGCTTAGCAAGCATCTCGAAGACAATAACCTAACAGAACCCTACCAGTAAGCCTACCGAAGGGGCTATAGTACAGAGACTGCTAGACTTTGCGTTAAATACGACATTCATTGCGCATTAGGTGAGAAGAAGTGTGTTCTGATAGTTACGCTTGACTTATCAGCAGCTTTTGACACTGTCAGTCACTGTTGCAGACTCTGGAGACACTTGGTGTTTCTGGTAGTGCCTTGAGATGGTTCAATTCATACCTCACTAATCGAAATCAGGACATAACGCTGTAGATCTACGTCTCAGCCACTTGATTGTGGTGTACCACAGGGGTCCGTTCTCGGGCCCATCTTATTCACTCTTTACACATCACCATTAGGAACATTACTCAGCCATCCTGGTCATTATCATATGTACGCTGATGATTCAATGCTTTATCTCACTTTTCGACCTTCAGAAATCTGTGCAAATATCACATATATGGAATATACAACTGAGCTCGTTCGGAAGTGGATGGCAAACAACCAACTTAAAATGAATGATGATAAAACAGAAATGATTCTAATAAAACCTCGCAATTCTGAAATTGTGTTCCCAAATCTGTCCGTCGGTGGGCAAGTAGTCCAGCCATCCTCAGTATGTTAGAAGCCTTGGTGTGTATTTTGATTCATACTCCAGTATGGAGCATCATGTTTATACAGTTTGCAAGAGTGCTTACCTGCACCTCTACAACATAAACAAGATCAAAACCTACTTAGATAAGCCATCACTAGAGCGTTTAATCCATGCATTGGTGACCAGTAAGTTTGATTATGGTAATGCCCTCCTCTTAGGATATCCAGTTTTCCTCATACAGAGGCTCCAGAGACTTCAAAACTGTGCAGCTCGAATCCTGTGTGGTAGTAAAGGATACGTGCATATGACGCCTGTCTTGAAAGCCCTACATTGGCTACCTCTGAGTCAACGGATAAAGTTTAAAGTTGCTATGTTGGTGTTCAAAGCAAAACGTGGTATTGCTCCAAAATACCTCCAGGATTTAGTCCAGCCTTACATACCTGCGAGACGTCTGAGATCATTAAACCAAGAATTACTGTGTGTTCCATATACAAGGTCAACCTTGGTGGCTAATAGAGCTTTTTGTGTTGCAGGAACCACTTTGTGGAACTCTCTCACACTGGACCTACGTCAAAATTCTAATCTTGACACATTTTAAAAGAAGCTTAAAACCTTTTTGTTTTTGCAATATTTTGGTAGCTAATGATACTTTCACTAAAATCATTCAGCACATTTACTACGATATTTCGCTCTTGGGTTTTAACAGCTGCTTTTAATGATATGTGTATGCAAAGTACCTTAATGTAATTTTTAATCCTTTCAGTCTGTGTGCTGTAAAGCGTTTCAGAGCACTTCGGTGGATTTTACTATATAAAAAATAAAATATTATTATTTATTATTATTTAACCGAAGAGGAGACATTTATAGAGAAGAACTTATTTGTTTGGACGTTGAAAATTTCTTGCAAGAGTTTATTAACCAGCGGAATAACATCTTCTGTTCACAAGAACAGCTTTATATGCTGGATTTATTAATCGGACGATACTATGATTATAAAAAAAAATACTTAAAGTACTGTTTATTATAGGAAAGATATTTCCTCTATACAAACAGATTTAAAAAAAAAAACTATTCTTCTTACGGTTATCAAGACCTTTCTAAAAAAATCCACATTAATGTGAAATATAATTTCATTCTGAAAGACCAGAACTAGATGCCTGGAAGAAATTGTGTCTACTCTTTAAATAGTTTATCCTATGTGCATCGATTGAGAAAATGCATATCTATAAGTCTGTCAAGAAATATGTTCACATCTACGAATTTGTATCCTTCTTCAAAAGAGCTTATTTACGTAAAAATTAAACTTCAAACTGATTGTTTGTACTTTGCTTTTTTTATGATTATATCTATATACATTTGTATGTATAAATAAAAATATCCTTGGGAAGATAACATTAAATAAAATTCTTTAATTGAAAAGATTTGCCAATTCCTTTTTGTATGATTTATTGATTTCTCTGTGCTCCTTTAAGCCAGGCGATGGCCCTCTTGGCAGGAGGGCTCGGCGTGTGGTTTGCCCTCTCTCCATGATTAGTAATGTTGACGGACAGGTAGCGCCGCCACCTGGCGGGCAAATTTTTCAACCAATCAGGGCCAGAATGGGCTGTGAGCTTAAAAAAATATTTAAGATGAAAATTTTCATTAATCTCCTGAACAATTGATATAAAATTAAACCGCAATGTCATGTTAAAGGAATTATGTGTATGAGGCGAAAAAAAACGTCAACCCCCCCCCCCCCAAATGTGACTTGGTTTAGTACCCTTAATTCTTGTCTATGTACATTTCTTATTCGTACAAATATTTCACTCCTTGTATAAGAATGTCATAGCAGTGTAAATTTCGTGTTTAAAAATTTTGTTACATTACCACTGTTTCAATATTTGAAGAATTGGATGTCGATGATTATATTTGGAAAAAAATTGAAAATAATATTACTGAGACATCAAATAAAATTAAGAAAAACAACAACAATAAAAGGGGAAACTGCCCAAAATCCACATACTGAACCATTCGAAGTGGTTTCAAGAAAAAAAAATCTATAATCATCGCACCAAAAGAAAAATGAGGTCTAAGCACGAAACACTAGCCACTCCAAACGGATAAATTCTGACCCAAACCCCGTACGCATTGATCAACAAGACAATTGAAATGCCGATGATAAGGCCAAAGAAACTGATACGACATCGCTGAACGATGCAAGTGATCTGTCGTACAACGACCCTCAGTCCCTGTGAGACGAAAACGTCACGCAAATCGTCCACGTTATTTAAAAAACTATTGTGTTAACTTTTCCAACATAATAACCGCATCATCCTATTTAATATAGGAACTAGAAGTCTTTTTATATAATGTGAACAATTAAGCAGAAGGTAACTGTGATGTCTTGTATGTTTAATTTTGGTAAACCATGCTCCTGTGTATTCTCTAACTTGTATACGTGGAAATATCTCGTGGCATGTCATATGATGTATATAAGTACTGACACGTAATCACTATGAGAACAGTTACTGTTTAATCTTGATCTACATGTACGTTATATCACTGCTAATACTATGATGAGGTCAATGTAAGGGTCATCGGAATGTATTGGAGTTACTATATTCAAGTTCCGTACTTGATTTACTGCCTTCTGTAATTTAAGTGTATCATACCGAATATATGCGATTTCGGGTATTTTGCAGAATAAATGAAATGTCCGTTAGGCTCAGTTGTTATCATGACACTTCAGTATAACTATATAACAGAACCAGAAAAAGTTTTGAAAGAAACAAGAAATTATTATGAAACACTTTATACATTTCGACAACTAAATTGATCAACAAGAGCGATGTTTTGAGTTTCTTCAGACGAGAAAAAAATACAACCGATTCTTATAAGAACAATTAAACTGTGACCAAGGTTTAACTGAGAGAAAGCTGTTTAGCTGTCTTAAAACTTTTCGAAATAGAACATCTGCTGCTGATGGATTGCCATCTGAATTTTTATAATTTTTTTTTCTCGAACGCTATTAAATCAGAGCTGATGGTTAAATTCCTGAAACAACAAAAGACTTTCTACTGCTAAAAAAACTGGAGACCTGTATCATTACTTAATTTTGACAATAAATAAATATAAACTAACTGTATAGCTCTAACAGTACTGAAAGCACTCTAAAGATTGATCCATCCGGACGAAACTGGCTTCTTGCCAAATAGCTACATTGGTAACAGTGTATTAATTCTCTTATAGAAAAAAAATATCTCTTGAAAAACCGAATTACTGCAGCAGAACTGACACTACGTGAATATCCATTAACTCTCAGAAAAACAACATTGTAAAGATATATCGACTTCATTTTAGAATTCATTCCTAAACAGTGTATAGTATCTGCAATTCAAGTAAGCATTGGAGGTAACTATTCCCTGGATCTCCGTTTCATAGAAGTGCTTCAGTTGTTTTCTGCTCAGTCTTACAAAATCACAGACTGGTATATTACCAAACAAACTGGTGATTAACGTAAGCTCCTTCGCGGAGGCAATTTTTTTTTTACTATGAATGAATGTTCACCATGAATTAATAATCGATGAATACGTGCAATTCGGTGTAACATTTATGCTGCTAAATGCTAGATGTCAAATTCACAAAGAGTTGTTTAGAAATGAATCAATGCGTCTCAAAGAAGGCATTCAATAAGCATACCCGATGAAAGAATCCTTATGTCTCTAACCAAAGCAATATATATTATACTAGCTGATAGACCCGGTATACCGAGCTTATTACCGGGGTTGGGGAGATTGTGACCCCCGCACAGAGGTGAGCGAAAATAGAAGTAGTTCATCAAACTTGAACCCAAACGCTGATTCTTATGAACCAAGAGAGAGTAGAAATAAGAACACACCAATAGATGAAGCACCTCTGGTAGATATGATAATGGACTTGAAAGCACAATTAAATGAATTAAAGGAAGAAGTGAACCAAGTAAAACAAGAAAATAATAAACCCAAAGCAAAGGTAGACAAGATGGAAGAGCAATCAAAAAGGAATAATTTGATATTCTATGGTTTAGAGGATAATAGTGGTCCTGAATCTTGGGCTGAAGTGTAAAAAAAGTTAAAATAGTTATGAATGAAGAAATGAAGCTTGACGATGAGATAATTGAAATAGAGAGAGCACACAGGCTACCCTGAAAGATTACAGGCAAACCCTTGTAAAGTTTGGAAAGTTTAAAGAAAGAGAAAAAGTCCTGGATCAGGCTCGCAAAGAGTTAAAGAAGATAAAATCTCTAGTGTATGTCCAGTAAGGCTTCAGCAAAAGGGTCAGAGAAGTCCGAAGGTGTCTTAAACCAAGGCTTAAACAGGCAAAAGAAGACAAACTGTGGGCGCAGTTGAGATATGATAAACTGATTATAGAGAATGATGTCTACATTTGGGATTCAGAAAGTGATAAGATTAAGTGCATTGGACACAGGAAGGGCAGACCCATAGTTAGTGACAGGCCAGAAAATCCATACACTGGAACTGAATGAGCATATGGCCAGGGCATTGAATATGAATACAAAAACTCTAACATATGTAAAACTATGTTTAATTCAGATGTCAAAAAACTCATATGCACAGATAAATAATGATAGTCAATGTATAAATATTTCATGCTTTGATACAAAAGATGATGATGTTGATGTAAATGTTTCTTGTGTAAACAGTAGAACAGGTACAAAATTAACTAAAACTAGGCTAAATTCAGATGTAAAAAACTTCATATGAACAGATAAATAATGATAATCAATGTATTAGTATTTCATGTTTCGATACAAATTATGATAATGTTGATGTAAATGTTTCTTTTGTAAACAGTAGAACAGATACAAAATTAATTGATCTTTCTCATTCAGGTTCTGCACATGAGGATTGGGATGCACTGAAACACCCATGCACCATTAACCATGATGATGATGATAAAAATCCTGTTTTGCCAACAAAAACATGCACTATTAACAGCCTAACCCCATAGACAAAGGTAAGCTTATCATTTACTAATAACAACTGCACTGGTATAAACAAAACATTTGCTTTTTTGATAAATATAAAACGGTTTCTTTCATTTTCTGGAATACAGGGGGTCTAAACTCGAAACGGCATACACCTGATTTCATAGAGATGGTAAAAACACTGCAGTGTCTTTGTATTGTGGAAAATTGGAGTAACGTTTCAGACCAATTTGATGAACACTTAAAAGAGTTTTTATTGTTTTGGAAATGCTAGAAGTGAACTGTCCATAGGTGGGGTACTAGTTTGTTTCAGAAAATGTTGTAATTTCAGGATTTATAAATACATGGATATCACTGCATTTATCATAGATGGTGCTGCTTTTAATTTAAAGGAAAATATTCTACTTTTATGTGTATATGTTGCCCCAGAAGGTTCACGGGTTTATCAATATGTCAATGAAAATGATGGTATAATTCGAATAGAAAATATATTGACAGAAATTATGACCAAACATCAAGATTTGTATATTATCATTATGGGAGATCTAAATGCACGGATTGACTGCCTGCCTGATTACATTGAAAGTGATACCCTTGACAATGTAATTAATGAGGCATATCCCACAGATGATTTTATTTAGGCAGAAACTCTAGAGACCGTAAAATTAATGTTTTTTTTTTTTTCTTGCAAAGTCTTTGTTGTTCTTATAATAAACATATATACATTATAGTATCCGGTGAATATACATGTGTTACATATAATGGACAGAGAGAAGTAGATTACATTATTACAAGTACTGAACTTTTTAGTTATGTTAAGTCTATTAGTGTGCCTCATTAGATGTATCAGATCATTTTCCAGTTATGGGTTCCTTTGATTTAAACGAACACACTAACTGTACACAATGGATAAAACATAAATTAAAAACAATAGATCCCATTGAACTTGAAATACATTTTCTAAACAAGTATGACCAGTACACAACAGGATTTGATCAGCTTATTGAATGTGATACACATGTGGCCTTAGAATATTTAAATAATTTTATAATACAAACTTTTATTCTGGATTTGAAACAAGGAAATAAGTACGAGAAAAGTAGCGCCAAGCCTGGTTGGTGGGACAAAGAATGCGAGTTGGCAAAACACAACAAATATAAGTTACTGGGTATACATGGAATAACACATTATCAAGGTGATTGACAAGCATATAAGGAAGAGAGAAAGAATTTTAAGGACAAACAGAATATCAAAAAAAGATTGTTGTTGCAGAATTTGTACCTACCATATGCGTAGATTATATACTGAATGATCAAGTAACAGTAAAGGGTGGTCACATTTCTCCATTGGCCTTCGTAGTAGGTGTGTAGTTAGTCGCCTTAAATTTGAAACAAAATCACGAAATAAAATGAATAACACTACCTTATCATAGTTATTCAATAAACAACCTCAATAAACAACCTCAAAATTACCTATACGCTAACGATATTATATTGTTCATGAAAGATGAGAAAGATATTCATAAAAGCCTTAAGATATTAAGAATATTCTCGGAATATTAAGGGTTAAATCTAAATATGAACAAAACGAAAGACTTGTGACTCGGCGAAATAAAAAGGATACTGGGAAAAGAAATATTCCTGGTTTTTATAATTGAATATTGAAAGACATAACTTAGTGTACAAAAGAAACCAGATTACGGGTTCTACAATAGAATATTTTACACAATACATATCCGACACTTATACTTTGCCTTGAATGTACAAATCCTACTCTAACAAGTGCACAGAGGTTGTCATTTCTGAAGTTGATTTCGCTAAACACTTGCTTACACTTACAGGAAAAAGCGTCTTTCCGGAGCCATGTAAAAACTATGTACCATCGATGACTAACAAACGTATAATTTCAAATGACACCTGGGTTACTCAGGCTTCACAAATAATAACAACATAGATTACACAGTATCGACAAAGCAATTACATACCGTGTATCAGTTTATCCCGCTTGCTAAAAAAATGTTTCAGCAGATGTTAGTATGGTTTAGTATAAAATAATCGTTTTCTGTTATATAAATGAAGCTTTACGTAGAGCAATTTGACAAATATATCAATAGTAACAATATAGTTCAGGACGGAAACGTAGAAAATAGCATATACCACTACTTAGGATTATTTAAAACTCATAATTGTAATGATAACATACGCAAATGGGTTGAAGAGTTTATTGTTTATATCGCAATGTTCAAATATAAAGTGAGCTTTCTTAGTTCAAAAGCATTAACACATAATGAGGATAGCTAAAAAGATGATGTAATGGTCATAATGGAGGAGTGAAAATTATTGCATTATATAATTACATTTGATGTAAATAAATGTTTTGGAAAAACAATGAACATATTTAATCCTATGGGTTTTTCATTAAATTGAGGATATGCATTTTTTTCTTGCTAGTCAAACACAGAGGAAGCATCTGAAGGCATGATTAAAATTCTATTGTCTATATTGTTAACAAACAATCGAAGTAAACAGTTCTGGTCTAAAATCGTATTTTATATTTTATATAACCCAGTTCCATTCATTGTACAGTTTCATATTGGCTGAGGCCTAGCGCCGTGTATCCCCTGTCGCCAGGCGCTGACGCTATAGGCGTCGCCTGTTGAGCACTCTCCCTCGATGTCTGATTAATGTTCAGTTCCTCATATCCGGAATGAGGGCTTAGATCAGTGTGCTGTATTTCTTTGATATCAGAGTTTTTGCTTCGTCTGAAATTAATTGTGATATCAAAAACATATGCATAAACTACTTAACAACAATATATTAAAAAAACACCTCATTAGTTTAAAGCTGAAAGCTAATGGAAAAGTCGGAACTAATGCTTGTAAAGATTCTGCATGACATTGTGCTGAAATATACATTATATTTTTCTATGATTCTTTGCTGTTTGTATCATATGGAATATTATTAAATGAAAGATTCAAAAACTAAAAAAAATATTTTATCTTTAAGACGTAAATCATGACATGTATTTACATCAATTGAATTCAAGCGGAGTATATATAAGATTGTTCAGACATCCATCATATTATATTTAATTATATATCTAATATTTTTGAAGATTTATGTTAACTTAAATCCTCTTATCTAACTGCATTTTTTGTTAACCCTTAGGTGATTAGGCCACAAATTTAAAGAAAGGGCTTGGCCAGGATCAACAAGTAAATAATTAAGCATAAGTAAAATCAGCTGTGTCGTATATGATCAATATTCTTAAGAATACGGAAAAAAAATATTAATAAGCATTGATATACCTGTAACAACAATACGCGCCAGTGCTCAGAACAAACACGGCAACCACCGCAGAGAGTACAACTGTGGTTATCATGAAGATATTAACTTTATTGCCCTCTGCTGGTTTTGACGGCAGAACATCCCCAGAGGCGAGTGCTGTTGACTTTGGAGAAGTGTTTGTCTCACTTTTGGACGAGGTACTGGAAACAGAGCCCTGTCTGACACCTGTCCTTACTGTGGACGTGGCTGTTACACCTTTAAGTGCCTCAGTGATTTCTGGTTCTGTAGTTGAGGTGATTTGCAGATAACAGCTGACAGTGATGTTTGCCTTCTGGCCTGGCGCTTGTGATAAGAAAGTACACGCTACATGCAGTGTTACTATAATTCAAACATTTTCAAACAGTGTTTCTGTTAAAGTGGAGTATACATATACCTTAGCAGGTTACATGAGCAGTGTGTTTCATGAATTTTGCAGGATTCAGCGTTTAAAACGAAAGAGTTCTCGTAAATATTTCGTATATAGAAAAAATTATAATCAAATTTTAATTATGCGATTCGATTCTTATGTCATGAACTGAAACTGGTCCCAGATAGAAACCATTAAATCACATTTATTACTATATAAACACGACACACACATAGGGTCAATGACAAGTACAATGAAAATTATTTAAAAGGAGCAGCCCTTATCAGGGACCGTAGTCTTATATTATATCATACCCTCATCACTATCCTTACATAAAAGTATTTTACTATATGCAAGTTTAAAGTTATAATGTTTTCTTTGATTCATTACTTACAATTAATAATAAGATGAGATATTAATGTTACAGTTAATTAATGAAAATGACCCCCCCCCCACGAAGGAAGTATTAATTCTTGGAAAGTATACAGTTAATTTCTTATTTAAATGAAATAAGAGCTTGCATTCAGCCGTTAAACTTAGGGATTACGTATACGTATATATATATATATATATATATATATATATATATATATATATATATATATATATATCAGTTTTTTTCGACGGGGAAATTTCAGCAATATGTTCTTATATTTTTTTTCAAAATTCCAGTGGTTTATTAATATTTTGCAAAACGTATTTAAAAAGTTAAGATACATTGGTAGAAAAGCCTAAGTGGACATGCAGAATAAAGAAATATTGATTATGAAAAAATTAATTATTCCATATCTTTAACGTATTTGGTATAACCGGTCAGTCCCAGTCATAAGATGAAAATAACCACCTACATTCTACAAGTATATCCAGGGATGTGAATGGTCTACGTTGCACAGCTTTATTCAATGAATAAATGAGCAGAAGACCTCGACGCCTTGTTCTCACAGCAACCTTGTCTATTTCCTTGAAAGACTCGTTGAATTTGGAACACCTCTCATATAATGACGATTCGTTCCATGTAATAAAGAATCGCTCGTTGCAAGCTCTAGTGGTTCGGGCAAATATCATATTCACCTCAATCTTCACCTCATCCGTATTTTCAATTGTACATTGGCAATGTTTTGTTGTGTGATCAATGTCCATCAGTCGCACAATTCTTAAATAGGTCCCTCTAATTGTACCATTGCTGCAGATGTCAACTGAAAAATAATACTTTTTTATCATATCGGGATCCAACGTCCGGAGTATGAAGGTAACTCAAGTACGTATGGGATCTATGATAGAGGACGTAGGTGTAACAAAATACCTGTTTCCCTTTTCATAACATAAGCAAAGAAACTTGTGTTTAGATAAACAGCATGTTGAACATTACCGGCAATATAAAAATCAGATAAGCCACCAGCTATTATGTTTTGATGAATAATCCTTAAAATACAACAATCTGAAACACTGGTGTCTAGCAAGTAACATAATTGTGCAATGATGGTTTCAAGAAGGAGGCTTCAGCGCATTTCAAACAGGTAGACCTAATTCGCATTCGCCATATTTCTTTTGTATTGTTTGTCCTGATAATGGATTATAAACACATATACATAAGTCTGTGCGTGCTTATCGATATGGAAGTCAATACTCTGTACAAGCAAAATTGTCGAGAAATTCATTTGTGCTTTATATAATGCATTTCGATTGACATGACGTTTCAATCAGTTCTACTTTGGCGCAGAGTAAGACATTTGGACGTTTAAATAAACGTCATCTTACATGTACAACGTTTATTTTTAGTGGAGCAAAATTTGCCTAGGTTAATAAATTTATAAGAAAAGATAATAACTATATATTTTCTCTAACATTATGGATGTAATGGAAAGACGAAAATAATTTGGAGAACCCTAGTTCTGCTATTATTTGTTCGTTACTCAGAATAGTTACTTCTGTGGCTCAGGGTTAGAGCACAGGACTCAAAGCCAGGAGGTCATGAGTCGAGGCAGGGATAATGGGAAGGCTGTGCCCCACAGTCGTGTATCATTCGGGGGTTATGACCCAGCAACAAGATCCACAGGTGCCGGGTTATAGCAGGACAACTGGCCTGGGTTATACCAGGATACGAACATCTGATAGGAAGCGAGTGCTACCGCCCGGTCATATAGACCTAATTGAAACGCTGCAGATGTACATACTTGTTTAAGAATTAGACAATGGAGCACAAAAAATGAAGGCAATTACCTCCACAAAAAAACAAACTAAGAACAAAACTTCATTGAGTTATATATATATATATATATATATTTATATATATATATATATATATATATATATATATATATATGACGTGATGTGTAAGCTCCTGTATTTCAGGTATTTTAGGCATGGTTATAAGAATAATCTGTAGGGCACACATGGAATCACAGTAATTCACATTGAACACCAAATATTAATGTAAACAATGTTAATAACTAAGATTTATTTAGTTTCATGTTCTAATTAAGCAGCTCTGACGGGATTCAAACTAGTTAAACGCTACAACCTAGGTGGGTATCCATATTAAAAATCCATTGACTTGCTATTTATATACACACGATAGCACACTTACCTTCGGGAGCGGCGTTTAGTAGCAGAGGCAGCAATATACAAACTAGAATGCTAGACCTTGGGAAACTACCAACATCCATAGCTCTGTTTATATCAAACGTCATTACATCAGACGCGGTCTGTCTAATGATTGTACGGCAGCATAAACACGGCTATGGTGGATCCAGAGGTGCCCCCCCCCCTTTAGCTGTATAATTTTCTTATTCCCTAGCAATTAAGTGATCCCCAGTTTGTTAATTTCTAACTCATAAGTTGAGGATGTTAATGTACAGCCTACTGAATTTGTCCATTTATTAAGATAGCATCCATATGTTCCTATACAGAAGGACCGAGTCTTCCCTTTTTTGCACACTGCTGGGTTATAACACCGAGGACCCCCCCCCCCCCCCCATAAAAAAGCTGGTAAAATGCAAAGTTTAAATGCGAATTGTACATGTCAATAATGTTACCACGATGATTACATTTAAATGATCACATTTTGCATGTTATAAAAGGAGATGCGCACTATCACGATATAACATCAACATATTACAAACACAAAACATATGTACAATTTATAAGTTATTTATTCTAAATACCAACCAACCACAAAACCATATTATCCCGCTCGCATTGTACGATTACAGTCAGCAAGAGTGGTGACCGATTGTTGAATGTTTTGGCATAAACTTGTTTCGTTATACCCTTAGACTCGAGAATGTTTTGACTTTTGCCTGGAAGATCATGGGAAATATATGTGGGCTGCGTGAGAGTTGTGACACTGTCAAAGAAACGCTTTTTGTCTATTTTGAACCTTAAGTAAAATGCGACTATGAGCGGCATTATTTTTTCGCATGAGACAAAAAACTTGATAGTTATCATACACGACTGTGACAAGTGGCTGCAACTTGTAACTCTACAGAAATTAACTCAAAGATACATCAGAGCAGCATCAGAGCAGGCCAACAACAGCAAAGGACACGACTCATAACCCCTACACAGGACTGAACATGAAGTTACATTACAGAGCACAACCAGATGAAAATGCATGTTTAGTATTTACTGTGAGAAAACTGTGAACAAACTTTCACATAAACCACTCTTGTTCAATTTTAACATATTGAATAATAATATAGTGTTTTCTGCTGATACTGCTGTATAATGTAATGTTATTGATGAAAATTCATAGCTGAAATAATTGAATGATGTTATTGACTTTGACATGTTTCAGACAATGAATCTATTAATGCATATGGCGGATACAAACTCAGGCCCTCAGGCAAGTTTCATGCACAAGCTGTGTCAGGTAACAAGTGTATAACTGATGTATTTTATGTCATGCAAGGGAGTTATCGTCGTCTATTGAGTCATTCTGCAAGTCAGAAACAAGGTTAACTTATTTATCTGATCATGTACTATGTATTCAGTGCTGATCCTGTTGTTGACAAATTCGTTGCCAGTATTCCTCATCTGTTTGAAGGTATTGGTAGCATGAAAGGGTATTCTGTAAAACTCAATATTGATCAATCTGTTTTCCCTGTAGCTCCGCGACACAGGCGAATACCATTTATGCTTAGAGAGGAAGTACACGAGTTATCACCTCCAAAGGAGTTAGATATTATAGAGAGTTGATGGCCCTACCAAATGGGTATTCCACTTGTCGCTGCCGCAAAAACCAAATGAAGTGAGGCTGTGTGTCGATATGAGAGTCGCAAACACGGACATCGTTGGGCAACGCCACCCTGCCCCTACATTAGGTGATATTCAAAATCGTTTTAATGGATCATCAGTATTTAGTAAGCTAGACCAGAGAACTGAGACCAGGCTATCATTAGTTACTTTTAGACCCTGAGTCAAGATACATTTCCACAATTTCTACCAGCATAGGACTCAGGCGGTACAAAAGAGAGAATTTTGGGATATCCCGTTCTAGCGAGATATTGCAAAACCCTATGAACCATGTCATTAATGGATTTCTGGAAAGATAATATTTGTGTTTTCGGTTCTAGCTTAGATGCCCACGACAGTGCCCTTCGACAGGTTTCCGAACAGAAATATGATATGGGCATTAGCATATTTTTCATCACTATGTGTGTGGCAACCACTTTACGGCAAACCACATATTAGACTGACAATGAAATTCAAGGGGTGGTCACTGAGATAACAATCCTATGACATAACCATCAAATACAAAAAATACTAATTTTTAGTAATCATGGATGAGTATAGCCGGCTTCCAAGGTTGAAATTGTAACAGTCTAGCTGTCACAACTATCATTATAGTATTTGACAAACATTTCATTTCCAGTTAAATACCAGATATCTTGAAAACCGTCAACATCGCCGCAATACGGCATACTGGCCTAAGGCTAAAGGTACTGTAGAGAGATTCATGCAAAGGCATAGGCAAAGTATGCAAATGTGCACAAGTCGAACAGGAACTGTGGAATGGGAGCTCCTCAAGTTCCTACATGGCTACAGAGCTACACCTCAAGCAAGCATTGGTCTTTGACCAGCCATCGTACTCAATGGCTAACCATTGAAAACAAAACAACAAAAACATACAAACAGATTGTTGACCTTGAGGTGAGGACAAAATACCACAAATAAAAATTCATTTTTATAAACGCTGAACATGCGCGTAACATCAATGACTCAAACGTTAAGGCTGGTGACAAAATTCTGTAATAAGAAAAAAACAAAAATAAAAATAAATTTCCATCCATAACCATTCGAAAAATGCAGAAAAAGATCTATAATTAACGCACTAAAAAGTAATGAGGTCCAAGCTCAAAACACTAGCTTCTTCAAACTTTTAAATTCTGAAGCAAACCCCATAAGGCTAACGCAACAAAACATGGAGATGCGGAGAACGAGGCCAAAGAAATCGACACGACATCGCTGGCCGATGCAAGAGTTCTGTCGCACAAGGACGCATCAGTACCTATCAGACTAAAGCGTCATGTAAATCGACCAAATTATTTAAAAGATTATTGTGCTCACTTACCATGATAATAACCGCATCATCCTATTTCATATAGAAATCAGAAGTCGTTTTAATGTGAAAAGTTAAGTACGCAACAGAAGGTCACTGTGATGTCTTGTATGTCTCAATTTGGTCAACAATACTTATGTGTATTCGCTAACTGATATACGTTAAAATTTCAGCAAGTCAGGTCATGTATATGAGTACTGACATATAATCACTATGATAACAGTCTGAGTTTAATCTTGATCTACATATATGTCATATCACAGCCAATACTATGATGAGGTAAATGTTAAGGTAAAATTAAGTGGAGCTACTACATCAAGTTCCGTACTTGATATACTGTTTTCTGTAATTTAAGTGTCTGATATCAAATATGTGTTTTCGGGTATTGTGCAGAATAAATATGGTGCCCGTCAAGCTGAGTTGTTATCATGGCACTAAAGTATAACTATATAACAGAACTAGAAAAGGATTTCGAAAGAAACATGAAATTGTTATGAAAAACTTTTTACGTTTCAGCAACTAAATTATAAAAGAGCAATGTTTTGATTTCCTTAAGAAGAGAGACTTAAAATATCCTATGTATAAGAACAGTAAAACTGTGATCAAGGTTTAAATTAAAGAGAACCGTTTACTGTCCTAAAGCTTATCGAAATGGAAAATCAACTGCCACTAATGGATTGCCCTGTGATGTTAAACATGTTTCTGAGACGCTTTTAAATCAGAACTGGCGGCTCCTTATTAATTCTAATTCCTAAAATATCAATAGAGTCCCTACTGTTAAAAAATGGAGATAGTTATCATTACTTAAAGGTGATTATAAATAAATATAAACTAAGTGTATAGCTGTAAGAGTGCTGAAAGACCTTCAATGACTGATCCATCGAGACTAAACAGGCTTCTTGCCAAATACATACATCAGTAATAATTGAAACAGAATTTATAATTTAATAACGTTCTGTGTTAATGAAAATGGAATAAAAGGCATTCTTATTTTAGTAGAATTTGAAAAGGCGTTCTATGTATTAGAATGATAATTTATACAAAGGTAGCCACCTGTTTGAATTTTGTGGCTTAGAAATTTTGTAAATGGATTGAGACTTTCTATTGTGATATTTCCTTATGCGTTATTAACAATGGATGGGCTTCAAGTTTCTTTTCAGTTGGAAGGGGGTAAGAGAAGATTCCGAACTGTCATCATACTTGTTTAGTTTATGTGCAGAATAACTGGTAACTGGAATAAGGGATAATCCTGATATAAACGTGTTATAAAGATAGATAATGTTGAGCATGTGATATCAAAATATGCAGATGATACTGTATTATGGCTAATTTATGTATAAGAAACAATAAACGAATTTCTAAAATTATATCACATGTTCTATTGTAAGAAAGATAAAGGATAAGATAAGAAAACTTAATGTATAATTATGCCAATAGAAAGCCATGAGAATGTAAAAGATGAAATAACAAGATAAGGCATCAAGTGGATAAAGAGACATGTTACAGAGTGTCAATATTAATGATATACTTGAAAATCTGTTTGAATTTAATATTCATTTAGAATTTGATTAAAATTGAATCTGACACCTTTAGGAAGAATAACAATCATCAAAGCAGATGATTTTTGCCATGATCAGAATTCATATCAAAAGGGTAACATACAAAACATGGAACCTTCAGGACCAGACTGAAAATGCTTGTAGGTTCAGAAATTAAAATTTATTATCATGCATTTTTGTTTATATTATAAGTATGTTAAAATTATTTGCATGGTGTTGACAAAATGTTCTTCATGTTTGTAAATGTTCATGACACCTTGTTATAAATTGTCTATATTTGTATGTTATTGTGTATATATGTATGTATACGCGTCACTTTTTCCATTTGGCCTTCGTACTAGGTGTGGAGTTATTCGCTTTTAAGTTGAAACAATAACAAGACATAAAATGAATAAACTACCTGATCAAAGTTATTCAATAAAAACCTAAAAATTACTTATACATATACACTAACGATATTATACTATTCATGAAAGATGAAAAAGACATTCATAAAAAAGATATTAAGAATACTTCATAATATTCAGGGATTAATCTAAATATGAACAAAACATAATGTTTGTGACGCGGACGAAAACAATGGATAAATAAAAACATTTTAACATTAAGTGCAATTATATATTAATTCAAAAATAAAAGTCTAGGATCCACTTTAGATAGTTCTGAGTCGCCCCTGAAATTGACAACCACTGGAACCCAACCCTAAAAAATCAAGCCATGTAAAGAAATTTGGAAAGGCTATCAACAGACGGCAGAGTGATCATAACTACTTTTATTTCCTATCTTGTTAAACTAATGCAAGCTATAGCCCTCTAAGATAATGTATTAGGTTAAGTGAACAGACAGCTTGTTAAATTGTTTATGGATGAAAAAAATAGAGTAAATAAAAAAGGTTTTGAAAAAAGTTAAACGTTAAGTAATAACGTCTCACTAAGAAAATGGAGGAATTCGGATGATAACTTTTGATAGATACTAAACATGCTCTGCTAAAATAATGGAACAAACTGATAACTTATAAAGAGATGAAAATTGGAAAAAAAATATATATTTTTAATAAATTAGATGGAAACCTGTCAGTTAAATCTCAGACTTTCATTTTACAGCCGACAAGGTACATTTACCTCAGACCATAACTACTTAGAAAAGAAATACTCCTGGTTTATATTTATTAAATACAACACAAAAGATACAAGATTACGGGTTCTAGAACAGAATATTTCACACAATACATATCCGACACGAATACTTTGCAACGAATGTACAAATCCGACAGTGCACAAAGGTTGACTATTCTGAAGTTGATTTCGCTTAACACTCTTTTTACACTTACAGGAAGTAGCGTCTTTCTGAAGCAATGTAGAAAACGTGGAACCATTGCTGACTGACCACCGTATAATTTCAAACGACACCAGGGTTTCTTAGGCCGCACAAATAATGACAACATAGATGACACAGTATCGACAAAGCAATTACATACCGTGTCTCAGTTTATCCCGCTTGCTAAAAAATTTAAGCAGATGTAAGTATGGTGTAGGAAAAATTATCGGTTTTTTTTTCTTTTATATGAATGTAACTTTACGTAGAGTAATTTGACAAATATGTCGATGGTAACAATATAGTTCAGGACGGAAACGTAGAAAGTAGCATATACCACTACTTAGGATTATTTACAACTCATATTTGTTAATGATAACATATGCAAATAAATAGGTTGAAGAGTTTATTGTTTATATCGCAATGTTGCAATTATTAAGTGAGCTTCCTTAGTTCAAACACACTAACGCTTATAATGCCGATAGCTTTAAAGAACTTTCGATGATGCAGTTGTCATAATGGAGTAGTGAAATTTATTGCATTATATATTTACAATTTATTTCTAATTAATAAATAAATGTTTGGGAAAACAATGAATATATTTAACCCTATGGGTATTTCATTGCATTGACTATACGCATTTTTTTCTTGCTAGGCAAACAGAGGAAGCATCTGAAGGTATATTCTAAATTCTGTTCTCTTTATTGTTTCCAAACAATCGAAGTAAACAGTTCTTGTCAAGGATGGTATGTTATATTTTATATAACCGAGTTCCATTCATTGTACAGTTTCATATTGGCTGAGGTCTAGCGCCGTGTATCCTCTGTCGCCAGCCACTGACGCTATAGGCGTCCCCTGTTGAGCACTTTCCCTCGATGAATTATTTATGTTCAGTTCCTCATATCCGGGATGAGGGCTCACATCATCGTCCTGTATGTCTTTGATTTCAGGGTTTTTGCTTCGTCTGAAATTAATTGTCATATCAAAAACATAAATTACTAAACAATAATAAATTAAAATACACCTCCTTAGTTTTAAGTAATAGCTAAGTGGCCAAGTCGAAAGTAATGATTGTACAGATTATGCATGACATCGTGCTGAAATATACATAATATTTTTTATGAATAATTGCTGTGTGTGTCATATGGAATACTATTCAGTGAAAGATTTAAAAATTGACAAAATTAACTTTTAAGAACTAAATTAATACATAAATTACATTATTTGAATTAAGACGGAGTGTTTGTAAGATTGTCCAGACATCCATCATATTATATTTAATTATTTATTTCATATTTTTGAAAGATTTATGGAAACCAATATCCTCTTTTCTTACTGATTTTTTTTGTAAATCCTAAGGTGATAATACCACGAATTTAAAGTTATGAGCTGGGTCAGGATCAACCAGGACATAATTAACCATAAGTATAATAAGTTGTGTCATACATGATCAATAGTCTAAAGAATATGAAACAAATATATTAATTCAAGCTTTGCTTTACCTGTGAAAACAATAGGCGCCAGCACTCAGAACAAACACGGCAACCACAATAGAGAGTACAACTGTAGTTATCATAAAGATATTAACTTTATTTCTCGCTGCTGGTTTTGAAGGCAGAACGTCCCCATTGGCGAGTGCTGTGGAGCTAGGAGAGGTGTTTGTGTCACTTTCGGACGAGGTGCTGGAAACAGAGCCCTGTCTGACACTTGTCCTTACAGGTGACGCGGCTGTTACACGTGTAAGCGCCTCAGTGATTTCTGGTTTGGACGTTGAAGTTATTTGCAAATTACAGCTGACAGTGATCAAATTTTAATAATGCCATTTGATTCTAATATCATGTACTGACACTGGTCCCAGAAGGAAACCAATGAATCACAGATGTAACTTTATAAACACGACGCTAACATAAGGTCAATTACAAGTACAATGAACATTATTTCGAAAGCAGCAGCCTTATCAGTGACCGTAGTCTTAGATTATATCATAACCTCATCACTATCCTCATTTAAACAGTATTTCAGTATAGGCAAGTTTAAAGGTATAATGATCTCTTCGACTTAATATTAATGATAAGACCAGGAAATAATATTACGGATAATTTATGAATTGTAACCCCAACGAATGAAGTATTAATTCTTGGAAAATATACAGTTAATTGCTGATTTAAATGAAACAAAGAGCTTGGATTCAGCACAAAAAACTTAGGGGTTAGAAAATTATATATATATATATATATATATATATATATATTTCAGTTTTATTGGCGGGGTAATTTTAGCGATAGGTTCTAATATTTTAGTTCAATATTCCAGTGTTTTCATTAATATTTTGCAAAATTTTTCAAATAAACCTAAGGAACATTGGTAGAAAAGTCCAGGTGGACATGAAGATTATAGAAATATTAATTATGACAAATAAATGATTCCATATCCTTAACGTATTTGGTATAACCGGTCAGTCCCAGGCATAAGATGAAAAGAACCACGTACATTCTACAAGTATATCCAGGGATGTGAATGGTCTACGTTGCACAGCTTCAGTCCGAGAATAAATGAGAAGAAGACTTTCTCGCCTTGTTGTCACAGTAAGAAGTCTGTACATTTCCCTTGAAGGCTCGTTGATCGCCGAACACATCTGGTATAGAATCATTTCGTTCAATATAATAGCGAATCGCTCGTTGCAAACTCTTGTGGTTGCGCCAAACATTATTTTCGTCTTAATCGTCACCTCACCCGTATTGCCGATGTTACATTTGCAATGCTTTGTTGTGTGATCACTGTCCAATGGTCGCACAATTCTTAGAAAGGCCCCTCTAATTGTACCATTCCTGCATATATCAACTGAAAAATAACAATACTGATATATCATATTTCAATCCAACGTCCAGAGTATGACCTTTTACAAAGGTTACAAGTACGTATGTGCTCTATGATAGAGGACGTATGTCTATTTATTATTATTATTATTATTATTATTATTATTATTATTATTCATTTAGATGCGCATTATTACATAAAGTTTCTATGCGCTTGACGGTAATAAAATATAAGATATAAAAAATAAAATCAGTTAGTACTATAGTTGGTTTAAAAAAAGTTATAGACACATTTAAGGAAAATAAAAACACGATAGTTTAATTATGAGTCTCTAAAATGCAGGGATCGAACTAAAATAAAAATTATAGCACTGTTAGGAGTCACTGTATCACACATAGTCCACATATCCACCAGAATAATATCACAATCTAAGCAGCACCATATCCTTGTAAAAATAACATAGTCTTAAGGTGTTTTCCAAATGTGATCGGTCCCCTTATATCTGATGGCAACTCATTCCACAGTTTAGCCCGTTATGCCCTTAGTGACCTTCACCATACTTGTTGGAGTGGCGTCACACTTCTAGTCTCCAGTGATCAGATGAAGAGCGAAGAGATCTGCGATTGTAATACACTACGCAGAGCTCTTGCATGTACTCAGGCGCTGTGGCAGAATGGAGTGTCTTTTGAATGATTGTGAAAACCTTGAATAAAATTCTCTGCTTTACAGGTAGCCAGTCCAGTTGTTTGAGCAATGGTGTTATGTGCCCTCAACGCGTTGTTCCTGTTAAAAACCTTGCTGCACTGTTCTCCAACTTGTATAGTACGCTCTAATGCTCCAAGAAGGAGGCCATTATGGTAGTCCAGACGAGATAGAACAGTAGAATTAATGGCCTTGACACAAGCTTCTTGCGAGAGACGAACTTTGACTTTGGCAATGCGACTGAGGTGGTAGTACACGCTTGAGGTAACCCTATTGACTGGGTGCTCCATTTTCAGATGACCATCAATATAAGCACCAATGTTCTTAGCCACTGGCTTTGGTGTAATGGTAACCTCCCCAATCTATTAGGTCATGTTACTCACATGCTGTGCAGAGTGTTTACTGGTGATGATGACTACTTCCGTCTTGGAAGTGTAATAAATACTTGTTTCCTTTTTCATAATATAAGCAAATAAACTAGTGTTTAGATAAACAAATGATAAACATTACCAGCAATATAAAATATAAGATAAGCCAACAGCTTTTCTGTTTAGATAAACATTCTTTGTCCATCCATTTCAACATACAACAATCTGAAACACTCGCGTCTAGCAAGTCATATAATTATGCAAGGACGGTCGCAAGAAGCATGCATGAACACTTTCAGTCCCAAAACAGGTAGACCTTATTCTCATTCATCATCTTTCTTTTGTCCCGATCTCATGGGTTATAAACATATATCCTCATGTCTCTGTGTGCTTATCGATATGGAAGTCACTACTCTGTATAAGGGAAATTGTCGAGGATTTCAATCATGCTTTTTGTAATGCATATCGATTGAAATGACATGTCAATCAATTTTTCATTTTTTGCAGAGTAAAACATTTTGACTTTCAAAAAAACTTCATCTTTCATATACAACCTTTAGTTGTAGTTAAACAAAATTAATTAATTTATAAGAAAAGCAAATAGAATATATTTTCTCTTACATAAGAGATGAAATGGAAGGATGAATAATGTTCCTTTGGAGAACCCCAATTCTCCTTTTCTCTGTTAGTTACTCAGAAAAGTAACACCGTGGCTCAGAAGTAGAGCACAGGAGGTCATATGTCGAGGCTGTGAGATTTTCTGCAGGTTTATATGAAGGTTGTGCCCCACAGCCGTGTATCAGTCATGTGTTCCTCGAGGGTTATGACCCAGCAATGGGGGTGTTTACACACACAAAATCTACAGTTTCGGTAGACATCGGGCCTTAGTGACGCCAGGATACAAAAATAATATGACAGGAAGCGAGTGCTTCAGCCCGGTCATATAGTCCTAACCGAAATTGAACGCTATAGATGTACAAACCTCATTAAGAATTAAAAAAGGGATCATAAAATATGAAGGCGGTTACCTCCACCAAAAACAAATTAAGAACGAAACGTCATTGTATATATATATATATATATATATATATATATATATATATATATATTCGTGGAAACATAAAAAAAAATATAAAGTGATGTGGTCGAGTGAAAACAATACTGAATATTGTGACATGTGGTTTAAAAGCTTCTGCATTTCAGGTATTGTAGGCATGGTTATAAGAATAATCTCTTGGTCATACATGGAACACAGTTATTTGTGAAGAATAACACATATTAATGTAAAAAAATGTTAATAACTTAGATTTATTTAGTTTCATGTTCCAATTAAGCAGCTCTGATGGGAATCAAACTAGTTAAATGCTTCAACCTCGGTGTGGAAGCCATATTAAAAATGATTGACTTGCTATTAATATATACAGGAATAGCACATTTGCCTTCAGGAGCGGCTTTTAGTAGCAGCGGCAGCAATATACAAACAAGAAGGCTAGACCTTGGAAAACTACGAACATCCATAGCTCCGTTTTATAACAAACGTCATTACATCAGACGCGGTCTGTTTAATGATTGTACGGCAGCATACACACGGCTATGGCGGATCCAGAGGTGGGCGACCGCCCGTTTCCCTCTCCCCCTTCCTTGAGCTGTAAAACATCTCTCATTTTATCCACTCTATTGTATTTAATTTTCATTTTTTATCCTGAGATCTTTCTTATTTTCTAGCAATTAAGTTATCCACAGTTTATTAATTTCTAACTCATAAATTGAAAAATGTTTATGAACAACTCTATGATTTTGTCCATTAACTAAGATAACATCCATATGTTTCTATACTAAGGGGATCGAGTCTTTCCGTTTTCTGCACACTGCTGGGTCATAACACCGAGGACCCCCCCCCCCCCCCCACCCCCAAAGTTAAATATGCGACTTGTACATGATGTCAATAAAGTTACCACGAGGATTACATTTAAACGATCATATTTTGCAAGGTTTAACGTAGATGCGCATTTTCAAGATGTAAACATCATCATGTTTAAAAAAAATTATGCACAATTATAACATATTTTTTCTTAATACCCTTTATACCCACCAACAAGAAAACCATATAAGCGCCCCTCCCCCCCCCCCCCCCCTACGAATTTCTGAATCCGCCACTGCACGGTGACACAGATACAGCGAGAAGAGTTTTAAATTCATATAATAAGGACGACGCACGATGTTCAGCTGTAAAAACTTATTCGCCATAGATCACGGTACTACACTACTTGTAAATGTGATGAGGAAATATATCAGAGAAGACCATCGTACCTTATTATACACATATTATTAACTAAATACATGTATGGTTAGTGGAAAGACTAGTATGTGACTGAAGCATCAAAAATCGAGCAAATTCAAAGCGTCTTGTATTTATGATTATCTCTGCGGTAGAGTAAAGACGGATGTGTGACAAAAAGAGGCTGATTGAGTGTGTATATTACGTGTAGATACCATTGTGATATCATCGTTGCCTTGGGTATATGGGTATGGTTAAAAACTGTCGTTTTAAACAAAGTTAGACGCTTCTGGGAGGCTAAGCATAGACGTGAAGAGAAGCCCGTAGATAGTTCTGGAATATTCCTATAGATATACAGGCCGGTTCCAAGGCCGCTGGGGGGAAAGTCAGTCTAGGCATCTGAGCAGCTAGATATGTGTGGAGTTCAGTGAATCAGAGCGAGTCAGTGAGATTTAGTTGAGATTTAGTCGAGACGTGTCTGCAGCCAGCCGTTCGGTGAGATGTAGATGTGCACCAGACTAGGTGTTATGAAATACGGCAAGTGTAGGACGAGTATTGGTCATAGGAGATTGTGTTTAGTCGGCCGAGGAGGGCGTTAGAAGTGTTGTGGACTTTGTATTCATGAAGTCAGAGCCAGTTAACGGAATTAAAGCATTGTTGAAGTATTTAATTGTACGATTGGAGCGAGTCTGCAAGGGTGGTGACCGATTGTTGACTGTTTTTGAATAAACTTGTTTCGGTATACCCCTAGACTGGAGAATGTTTGAACTTTCGCGTGGAAGTTCCCGGGAAATATATGTGGGCTGCGTGAGAGTTATGACACTGTCAAAATTACGCTTTCTGTCTACTCTGAACCTAAAGTTCAAAGACTATGAGCGGGCATTATTTTGTCGCATGAGACAAAAACCTGAATAAAAAACTGATTGTTATCACACAGGACTGTGGCAAATGGCTAGAGATTGTTACTTTACAGAAACTGACTCCGAGATAAATTTTCACACAATTCACACTAAACATGATTCAGAAAGAAAGGCTTAAGTGATGAATCCATGTACCCTTATGATACAATAAACCTAGTGCGCAATCACTGTGTGATGCACAAAATATAGATATACAAATGTAACTGAATTGGGACCATATTTTTTTTATAAAGTGGCAATTAATCAAGGGCTCCAACGATCCTATTGTTCGGATATCTTGCCTAGCCTGGTGTAAACGTTGCAATGCTTGCAACAAATAGGATTATTTTGCTCGGGTGTGCAGGTCAGCTGCTCCAAGAACGCAAAACCGGCAGCATTAGAGCAGGACAACCATAGCAAAGGAAAAAACTAATCAGGAAACCCCACACAGTACTGTACATGAAGTTACATTATAGAGCACAAAGAGTGATATAAACATATTGAATCATGATATTTTGTTTGTTGCAGACAGTGCTGCATCATGTAATATTATTGATAAAAATTATTTCATGAAATCATTGAATGATGATATTGACCTTGTACATGTTTCAGACAATGAATCCATTAATGCATATGGAGGAAACAAACTCAGGCCCCTTGGAAAGTTTTAACCATAAGCTGTGTCAGGTTAGAAGTGTATCACTGGTGTATTTTATGTCATGCCATGGAGTTATGGTTGTCTGTTGAGCTATTTTGCCAGTCAGAAACTTGGTTTACATACTGTAGCTGATCATGTACTATGTTAATCCAGTGCTGATTCTGTTGCTGGCAAATTCGTTGCCCAAAATCTACATCTGTTTGAAGGTATTGGCAGCATAAAAGGGTATACTGTAAAACTCCATATTGATCAATCTGCTTCCCCTGTAGCTCAGCAACACAAGTAAACACTATATAAGCCCATAAAGAGATAAAGTAAAACGCGAGTTATTACTTTCAGAGGAGTAAGATATAATAGACTGGATGGCTCTACCCCATGGGTAAGTCCACTAGCCCAAGCCCCTAAACAAAAGAAACCAAATGAAGTTAAGCTGTGTGTCGATATGAGAGTCGCAATCACTGACATTGTTAGAAAACGGCTACCCCCCCCCCCCCCCTACATTAGATGATATTTAGAACGATTTGAATGGATGACCAGTATTTAACAAGCTAGATCAGGTTACCATCAGTTACTTTTATGGGACTCAAACGGTACAAGAGACATAACTTAGGAATATCCTGTCCTAGCGACATGTTCCAAAATGATATGGAGCATGTCATTAATGAATTTCTGGAGCCATGAATATCTCAGATGATAGTTTTGTTTTCGGTTCTTGCCAAGATGCCAACGACATGGGTTCGAACAGATTGATCACTACGGACTCACTTTCAACAAAGATAAGTGTGAGTTTAACAAACACAGCATGATCATCTACAAAGCCGGACTTGAACTTGCTCCGATGAAAATTGAGCCACTAAACAAGATGCCTACGCCAAGCACTTGAGCTGAATGCAAAGCCTTATCGGGATGACGAATTACGTGTCTCGTTTCCTTCCACAGTACTCCACCATTACTGCCCCACTGAGAAAATTAACACAAGCTAAAACCGAGTTCTACTGGGACGAATCCCACGAAGAAGCATTAACTACCTTTAAACACTTCCTGGCAAGCAAACATGTCTTGGTTTACTTTAGAGCAAATCGTGAAACCAAACTAATCGTAGACGCCTGTCCAGTTGGTCTTGGAGCTATTCCTGTTCAGTACGATGACAACAACCAAACCAAAGTTTTAGCATACTAAAGTCGCTCGTTGACACAGACAGGGCAACGGTGTCTATGCCGTGATATGTGCATTGGAACATTTCCATCTCTATGTGTTTGGTAACCACTTCACTGTCATAACCGATCATCAGCCCCGCATAAGCATATACGGCAAACCAAATACTAGACTGACAATGCAACTTAAGAGATGGTCACTGAGATTACAACCCTATAACATAGCCATCAAACACAAGAAAGGCACAAACAATCCTGCGGACTACCTTCATAATATAAACTTATTTATTTTACATCAATTGTACAAATAGCTAATATAACTTATCAAGGCACTCTCCATAGCTCCGATGATTGCGTTCGGTAGTCTGTATGGGTTGAGGAAACCGGAGAATCCGGTGAAAACCACCGGCCTTGGACGGGTAACTACAACTCACTCTCATAGCCACACTCTCTAGCCATCCTAATGACAACATTTCCAGAGAGACCATGAAGTCTGTTATGTGCAGACTGTTACGGTCCACTCCCGTCAGGACACTAATTCTTAGTAATCATGGATGAGTATAGCCGGTTTCCAGAGGTTGAATTTGTAACCAGTCTAGCTGCCACAAATAGCATTCCAGTATTTGACAAATATTTCTCTTCCCGTGGAATACCAGCTATCGTGGATACGTGGATACCGCCTTTTCAAAGTGAAATCTTCAATCTTTATGTATAATTCACAGGATTTCAACATCGCTGCATAACGCCATACTGGCCTGAAGCTAATGGTACTGCAGGAAGATGCATGCGTCCATAGGCAAAGTATGCAAATATACACAAGTCGAGCAGAAAACGTGGAAACAGGAGCTCTGTATCTTCTTACGGAACAAGTGCTACACCACTTGCAAACACTGGTCTTTCACCAGCCACTCTACTCAATGGCTACCCGTTGAAAACGAAACAACCTCAAACATCCAAACAGATTAATGACACTGAGGTGAGGACGAAAAGCCACTAATCAAAATCCATTTTCAAACTGAACGTTGAACGTAAACGAAACATCAATGACTCAAACGTAAAGGTTGGTGACAAAGTTATGTTTAAAAAGTAACTATGAAAAGGACAGTATTCAGAAGCTGTACAACAAGAATTTGTCACTTCAACTCCAGTTGATTCATAATTAAATATAACAGTTTGAATATTCAAATTGTATTGAATATCAACATGGTACACCGTATATATGTATATGCATATACATATGTGTGTATGTGCATGTATATATGTATACATATATGAATATGTATTTATGTGTTTATATTTGAACATTTTTGTGGTTATATGTATAGTAATATATGAATTTATTTACATGTGCGTGTATTCAGCGGAGCCGATCAACATCTGGTGCCACCCTATATACAAAATGTGAATACCACCTCCTATGCTAATACCTACTCGTATACCTATTCGGATATTTCTAAATTTTAAAAATCCTTTTGGTTTTCTTCTTGGATACTATCTAAAAGACATTTTCCGCAAATCGACATCCAAATGGTATTATTTATTTTTATCTATACGATGTGCATCTCTTTCTTCTCAGGCATTGTCGATCGACAAATGTATTTCTTTTATATTATTTTATCAGCCAGTGGCCGATCTTGTGGTTTTATGGGAAACAGTGGCGGTACTGCCTGTGTATTTGACCTTTTTCTCACATTTCTCGCACATGCCAGACAATTTTTAAGTTTATTCTCTAAATGTAAGAGGACTAAGAAATAAGTTATATCGTACCAAAGTTTTTCAGTTGTTTCAAGCCAAGCAACCGGGCTTGATATTTCTCCAAGAAACACACAGTTCCTTTTAATGTGAACAAATATGGGGGTCAAAAATATTATTTGCACACGGCAGCACTATGAGCAGAGGGGTCTCCATTCTGTTTTCACATAGATGTGATATAATAAAAAGAATACTAACATAGATCAAAATGGAAGGTATATAGCACTGGACTGTACCATGGAAGATGTGAATTTCCTCTTCCTGAATGTATATATACCGACCAAAAACCATACACAATTACAAACAATGTGCTCTTTTCAGAGATATATTATCTATACTGGATGTGAATTGCGATAAGAATCTTGGGTGTTGATTTCAATATAATGCTAAACCCGGATCATGACAAAAGCGGAGGGTCCGATGAACCACTTAGTTAATACTTTTCTTGAAGATTGTGATTTTATAGATGCATGGCGAACTTTTTATCCGAACAAACATATTTTACTAGAAAACAGAAAACTCCTTTAATTCTAAGTAGGCTTAACTACTGGTTTATGCCAACTTTTCTTTCACCTAAAGTAACTTCTGTTGATATAATACCAGCGATATGCAGGGATTAAAATTTAATTTCTCCTATGTTAAGTATGACTGAAGCATCTGAAAGAGGCTCAGTTTTTTTTTAATTTAATTACTTTGTTATACGACGTAAAATTCCATGAAGGGATCAGGTCACTTGTAAAGGAGAATATAGAGATAGATAGATTTGAGCCAAATAAATATCTTGTATTGGACACATAAAAATGTATCATACGTGGTTTTTCAATCAAATACTCAAAACAAAAATCTAAAAACGCCCATTGAAAGCAGATTTAATTGGAAACCGTTTGTCACATACTCTTGATAGCAGTCCAAATTCACAAATGCTAACCAGATTTAATTGAAACATTAAGAACAGAACTTGAGCAAATATATGAACAAAAAACCAGAGGAGCAATTATGAGATCACGCATTCCATCTTGCATGAAAATTACAAAATTCTTTTTCGACATCGAATGTAGAAATAATAAAACAAAACAATATAACTAAATTACATACAGATCGAGGTACAATTACAGAGGAAGAAACTGTTTTACAAGGATGTCATAGTTTCTTTACAAATTAATTTAAATCTTCTAACCCTTATGCTGACGATAGTGATTTTCTATTTAAACAGGCAGAAATGCCTCAACTTATTGAGGAACACAGACTTTTATTAAATTCTGAAATGACAATTGAAGAATGCTCAACAGCCTCAATTTAAATGTAAAATGGAAAACGCCTGGACTGGATGGATTAACCACTGAACTCTATTAATTCTTCTGGGATGAATTAAAATACCCATGTATAGATTCACTTCAATATTCTTTTCAGCAGGGCATTTTATCAGTTTAACAAAGAAGGGCAGTTATATCAATAATCCAACAAGAGGTGAAAGAAAGAATATATATAATATTGGAGACATATTTCTCTTCTTAGTGTTGATTATAAACTAATCTGAAAAGCACTAGCCAATATACTTAAACCAGTAATGTCCACTTTAATGCACATTGTTCAAACAGGGTTTATATAGGATTGATACATTGGTAAAAAAAATATTGCATAATAAAAGATGTGATGCACTTTTCAGAACTAGAAAATATATCTAATATCTTGTTGCAAATCGACTATGAAAAGGCTTTCGATACTTTAGAGAGGGGGTTTTATTTAAAAAAAGCAATGGAAGCATATAACATCGGAGTCTCATTTAAACGTTGGATTGAAATTATATTCAAAGATATAACCACATGTATTATTAATAATGGAAACCTCTCCACACCGTTAAACCTAGAAAGGGAGTCAGACAAGGTTGTCAACTTTCACCTTTTCTCTTGATGATGGCCGTCAAGCTTGTTTCTCTTCATGTCACATATAATCAAAACATTAAGGGTTGTAAGACCTGATGCTGGTATAAATAATGCAATTCCTTTGGAGTTAATACGTTCTTTATTGTCTAATCTAGAACTCACTTCTAGGTGATTTCCAAACGATTGACTGCAACCAAAATAGAACAGTCTCATGAATATAAAACCAAATTACAAAGTACTGTAAAATACACACTTGAATAATGTAGGCTTAGAAACAGAATTACAAATAAAATCAGATTATACAGAATATTTGCAGGTTACTTTTCAGTCACATGTAATTACGTAAATGTAATCTTCCATTTTATTTTTATACAACAGATATTTCATTCTAAATCAATCACAACCAAAAAACTTACTCCATAATGTGAATCCTTATAGAAAATCTAATGATTTATGAAAAACTAAAAATAATAAATACCACAAACATACCATTTTAGTATTCTCTCAGCATCCCAAAATCTGTCTTACAGTTGGTGATTCTTTGCCAGCTCGCCTCTGACCGAATGCTGACACTGTTCTATTACAGGGTTTTAATACCCTACATTGACACCATTTATGGAACTATAGCTAGCTTCTGGTCCACTTGGACATAGAGAGTAAGTTACACTTTATTAAATTAGCTGGCTTCTAGTGCACAATAAGACGTAAAGAACTAGTTACAAGCAATCTCAGCCTGACACATTTCAAATGACGCAGTGTCCTGCTGTACCAGAAACATACTTCAATTAACCCAGCACTTATGCTGTACTGGAAATATACTTTCAGTTTACCCAGTGCTCATGCTGTACTAGAAATAGTATTGGCAGAACAAGTCTAACAGGCTCTGTAGATTATAAACACTTGCATAAATGCACAAATCATACTTGAAATTACTAGATACAAATAGGAATACATATAATAATAATAAACATGATACATTCACACACAATCAAGTTAAATTCGTTAACAGTACTGTTTTGGCCGTTACATACCGGCTCCCTAATTGCGTATCCTGATATGCAATTGTTACTAAAATATATCAACAGGCCAACTTGTAACCAAGGATATTTGTGAATACAGTTAACATAAAAATAGATCAAATGTGTCTCTGATGAAAAACCCAAAACAATTTATTATCAGTATACATGTCTAATCATCAGCCTCCAAAATCAAACATAACTTGCTGATAGGCCGATGCAGCATTGTTGACTTCGTCTTGACCTTTGCTGACCTTACAAGACCTTTCCTGTCCTTCACAGTTTCAACCACCCTACCCAACTGCCAAATATTTCTTGGGGTGTTATCAATTATCAAGACAACATCATTTACAGAGATGTTTCTAACGGGTCTTTGCCATTTTTGTCTCACTTGTAAACTGGTCAAATATTCCCTTGACCATCTCTTCCAAAAAATGTCTGCAAGATATTGTATTTGTCGCCACTTGCGTTTAGCATAATTATCTTTCTGATCAAATATTCCTGGAGGAAACTTTTGCCCAGAACCTTGAAACAACAAGTGATTTGGGGTTAATGGTTCTAAGTCAAACGGACTGGAAGGAACATCTGTAAGTGGTCTTCCATTTACGATGGCTTCTACTTCACAAAACAAGGTTTGCAATGCATCATCATTCAGACAAATGTGCTGCTGTGCAAGGAGAGCCTGCAGTACTTTTCGCACTGTTCTGATCATTCGCTCCCAAACACCACCAAAGTGGGAGGCACCGGGTGGGTTAAATTGCCAGTCTACACCCACCTGCAGTAATTTGTTCGCAATCTTGCTTTGATTCAATTTACAGAGGTCACCTGTTATCTCTTTCTTAGCTCCCACCAGATTAGTTCCATTATCGGATCTGATGAAGCGTACCTGTCCCCTTCTAGCAATAAGTCTTCTTATTGCATTAATACAAGCATCCGTATCGAGTGAAGGGGCTACCTCTAAATGCACTGCTCTTATGGCTAGACATGTGAAGATGACACCATATCTTTTGATTGAAGAACGCCCTCGTTTTACTTCAAAAGGACCAAAATAATCCATACCTACCCTTGAAAAGGCCGGCTCTCCAGAAATAAGTCTTTCTGGTGGTAAATCAGCCATCTTCTGCTGACCTCTAAGAGCTTGATACTTCCTGCATGTAACACATTTAGCTATCAGAGATTTAATTTTGTGAGCTGTACCAGGAATCCTGAACTTCTGTCGAAGTGCAGTTAACATTGCATTTTTCCCTAAATGCCCCACTGAAGCATGCACATGTCTCAGAATCAAGGTGGTAATATGAGAATTCTTGGGAAAAATAATCTGATGCTTGGTTTCAAGTGGAAAACTTGATCTCTCCAAACGACCACCTACACGCAGTAGGCCATCTTCTAAGTTTACTGTTGGGTCCAATTTGAAAATTGAACTAGATCTCTTAATTTTCTGTGACTTCAAACATTTAATCTCCTCAGAAAACTCTAAACACTGCACATAACGAATCACAGCTAATTCTGCTTTCTTCAAACTTTCCGTGTCAAATAATATAAACTTTGACCTTTCTTTAGACAATGATTTTTCTCTTTGTTTGTACTCTGTGATTTCTTTGTCTTCTTGAAGTTTACAAGAGTGATCATCCAACCCTGCACCCTTCAAACGATCCCTAATTTCCTTGCGTCTCTCTGTCAGTTTTTTTCAAGTATTGAAACCAAAGATGGAACAAACAAACACCTTTCTTTAGTTTCATCCAGTCTGAAAAATAATTCAAAAGCCTATCGGTAGCTGACTTGGAAGTATCAACCAGATACGAGACAAGTGAAGCATTTGCATTGCCTTTGACCTCTGGGTCATCATTAGACAGAACCACTAACAACTGTGGTTGTGGCCACTCAGCCTTTGATTGCCATAGAAATTCCGGTCCTGAAAGCCATCTTTGGTTTTCTAAGAATTTCTGTATGGACAATCCCCTTGAGGCATCATCTGCTGGGTTGGCCCTAGTAACCACATACCTCCATTGACAAACATCTGACATTTCTCTTATATGAGCAATGCGATTTGCCACAAATGTGTGAAACCTTGTGGTTTCATTCTGTATATATCTAATAACCGACATGCTGTCAGTCCAAAACAGTGTATCTGACACTTTATACTCCAGCTCTCTAGTAATAAACTGGTTCAATTTAACCGCAACCATAGCGGCGGTTAATTCCATGCGAGGAATTGTAGTTCGTTTCAGGGGCGCCACTCGCGCTTTTCCCATTACAAAACTGCAATGGACCTTACCGTTTTCATTTTGGAGACGGACGTAAGTGACGGCGCCATACCCGACATCACTGGCATCAGAAAAATTATGAATTTCACATGAGACAACACGCCCAAAGTTTTCAGGTTTATAGCATCTTTTAATTACCAGTGACTCCAATTTAGGCAAGTCAGTCAACCATTGATGCCATTTCTGTAAATTTACCCCTGTAATCTCTTCATCCCAGCCCATACCTAGTTTGCACAAATCTTGCAGAATAATCTTACCCTTGAGAACAAAAGGAGCTGCAAATCCGAGTGGGTTATATACAGAACTGACTATTGACAAAATACCCCTCCTTGTGGGCGGCTGATTACGAAACTGAATTCTGAACCCTAACTCATCAGATTCTACAGTCCAATAAACACCCAGTGCCCTCTCACATGGTAAATTATCCTGGGTCAAATCAAGTGATTTCATGCCCTTAGCACGTTCTGAAGCTGGAATTGTAGCCATAACGTTCCGACTATTACTAACCCATTTGCTCAGTCTAAAACCACCCTTCTGACACAATGAACTCACCTCTTTAACAACTGCAGCTGCCTTTTCTTCTGAATCAACAGACCTGAGACAATCGTCAACATAAAATTTTCTGAACACTGTATTAGTAGTTTCTTGGTCAAAACTGTGACTATTGTCATGGGCAGTTTGTTGAAGTGCCATATTAGCAATACTTGGGGATGAAACAGCCCCGAACAGATGCACCTTCATTCTGCAAGGTACGGGTTTGGCTGTCAAATCACCAGATTTCCACCAAAAGAAACGTAAATAATTACGTTCTGACTCAGGGACAGAGACTTGATAAAACATAGCCTCGATGTCTCCCATTACGGCGACATTTTCTTGTCTGAACCTCATCAGGACACCTAACAAGCTATTGGTCAAATCTGGCCCTGATAGCAATTGACTGTTCAGGGATACACCATCATACTTAGCTGCACAGTCAAAAACTACACGTATCTTATCTGGTTTCTTGGGGTGGTAGACCCCATGGTGTGGAATATACCACACCTCACCATCCTTGACAACCTCATTTTCAGGCACTTCCTCAGCAAACCCCTTCTCAAACAGTTTAGACATAAACTCTAAGTAATCTTGTTTATATTTTGAGTTCTTACCCATCTTACGCGCAAGGTAACTGAAACGCTGAAGTGCTTGCCTCTCATTGTTTGGCATCTTTGGCGGCTGAGCCTGTTTAAATGGAAGTGATACCTGATAACAACCGTCCTCCAATTTCATGGATTGTGTTACCTTTTCCAAGAAGTTCCTATCTTCTTGTGATGGTTGCATAGCTTCATCAACAGCTTTCTCAGGAAAATCAAAATTGAAAGACTGTCGAACCTTACAATCTAATTGTTTAAGATCTTCCACATACTCAACGGCCATGGTATCCGCCCTGTTCACAGACGAAGGAATTTGACCTGTGGCACGAATCACGTTCCACACTATCCAACCTAGCTTGGTTTTAGCAGCATGTGGACTGCCACTGGGTCCTGTAATTACTTGCAAAGGACTGTAAGCATCTGGCACATTATTCTCTATAAGAAGCCCAATACTTGCCTCCACCTGTGGTAAGGAGATATTTTCTAGGTGTGGCCATTTATGTATGTCCTCATTGGTAGGTATGTGTGTCTTTGACACAGGCATGGTCTGTTTTGAGTACAAATTAGGCAGATCTACAAAATTTTGTCCCTGGAAATCTCCAACCTCTAAACCTCTCACAGAACAGGTGTTTAGTGTGTGAGGTGACCCCATGGTGTCAATGGTAATTTTCATGCACTTGCCAGGTGCTTTAAGTTGATACATTAGCTCCTCGGTGCAAAACGAAACGTTACTGCCCGGGTCAAGAAAGGCATAAGTATCAACCATCTCTGAGGAGTTCTTAAGCCTCACCTTAACAGGAATGATGGCCATTGTTGCGTCACCGGCTCCCATATCACTAGCATGATTGGCAGCTGAACTAACATTTGCTATGTCTTTGTCAAGGTCAACATTTTGTGCATTTGGGAGATTGTTTACCTTCACCGACTGATCTGAAGCATCAAAATGTAATATTGTCGGATGCCGACCTCCGCACTTTTGGCATGATGCCTTGTAACGACAGAACCTTTTCTGATGCCCTGATTTAAGACAACCAAAACAAAGGCCTTCTGACTTTAGGAAGTCAGTTTTTTCTTGATGTGTTTTTTCAGAAAATTTCTCACATTCTTGCAAGGCATGTGTGGCCACATTGCAATAAATGCAGGGTTTGACCACTCCACTTTTAAATACATGTTGACCACATGTGACCATGGTGCTACCTGGACCCTTTTTTCTGCTAGTCTCAAGTTCCTGCTTATTTACCTTTGTTGTTGCTTTTATAGCATAGCTACTTTTTGGCCTTACTGCTGACACTGATTTGGAACTCTTTCCGAAACTAGAATGCACATATTTCAGGTCTGTTAGAGCATCTCGACCAAAAGTTGGGTCATTCAATTTCTTGGCTTCTTGTTTGACAAATACCACTAAATGATGGAATTTAACTGACCCACTTTGTTCCCGTTCCCTGTAAACTACATTTCTCCACCTATCATGCATGTAAGCAGGTAATTTACTTACCAGTTTCTTTATATTTTCTGGGTACTCTAAGACCTTGGCTGCCTCAATACTACAAATTGCACTTTCACATTCAGTGAGAAATATTGAAAAGTCATCCAAGGATTTTGAACTGTCTGCCTTGATATTTGGCCAATTAAAAGCCCTTTTGATAAAGGCATTCGCTATAACCTCATTGTTTCCATAGCGATCTTGAAGCTCCCTGAGAGCAGCTTCATATGCCTGCTCTGCATTTAAATAGCTAAACCCACTAACTATTCTCTGAGCTTCCCCTTCAGTAAACTGTTCAAGATAGCTAATTTTCTCATCAGCACTATCTGTATATGCCAGTATTTTGGAAGTAAATTGCCTCATGAATTTCTTGTATTCTAGTGGATCACCACTGAACTTCTTAATCTCTGCTGCTGGCTTTCTCAACTGAGACACAATTGACCACAAATTAGCCTGACCATTACCATCAAGAACTGCTTGATGTACAGGGGTGCTTATGGCTGGGCTACCAATTGCATTTGTGGGACAAGGTGACCTATCAGTAAACAAACGTTTTTTCTCATCAGTTACCTGTGAACCATCAACATTATCTGTAACCTTAAATCTGACACCTCTACCAGAAATAGGAACAGAGTTCAAAGGACTACTTACATAATCAGCATCTGATATATTGTGATGAATCCCATAATCATCCTGAGTTTGATTCACACTACCTGACATAAAAACACAATCACTACTGTCTTTATGACCTCCATGAACTCTGCTGCTTGAAGATGGCACAAAGTCTTGCACAAAAGGGTTCATACTTGGTGACACTTGAACCTGTGAGAAGTCCTCTGCCGCAGATGGCATAACGTTGTCCCCCAATGCTCCTGATGTAGGACCAGTTGTCGACACATATGTTGCCTCCAGTTGGCCAGATATAGGTTCACGGAAATTGAAAACCACCTCAGAATCCCTTGAAATGTGTGAGTCAGCCTTCACTTTCTGGTAAGCACATAATTCAGTATCCAGTAATGGCTCAGTTTCATCAAATTCCTCCAAAACACGTGACCTAGCTGTGGAAACTGCTAACTTAGTATCTAGAGCTAATTGTTTGACTTCCATATCAAGTTTGAATTTAGCGAGTTCTAGCTCTTGTTTTTTCTTCAATGCTTCAGATTGAATCAACAGCTCTGCCTTTCTCTGTTCTTCTTAAAGCTTGGCTGACGCCACAGATGTAGCTAAAGAAGTCCGAGATCTGTGCGATATTTGGCTGACACTGTCACTTGGATTAATATCCCCTGAAATGCCAGTGTCCCTTACTGAGCTGTTTCTTCCACTTAACTCCATCGTTAAATGTAGTTAAAATGTCAATAATGTAAGACCTGATGCTGGTATAAATAATGCAATTCCTTTGGAGTTAATACGTTCTTTATTGTCTAATCTAGAACTCACTTCTAGGTGATTTCCAAACGATTGACTGCAACCAAAATAGAACAGTCTCATGAATATAAAACCAAATTACAAAGTACTGTAAAATACACACTTGAATAATGTAGGCTTAGAAACAGAATTACAAATAAAGTCAGATTATACAAAATATTTGCAGGTTACTTTTCAGTCACATGTAATTACGTAAATGTAATCTTCCATTTTATTTTTATACAACAGATATTTCATTCTAAATCAATCACAACCAAAAAACTTACTCCATAATGTGAATCCTTATAGAAAATCTAATGATTTATGAAAAACTAGAAATAATAAATACCATAAACATACCATTTTAGTATTCTCTCAGCATCCTAAAATCTGTCTTACAGTTGGTGATTCTTTGCCAGCTCGCCTCTGACCGAATGCTGACACTGTTCTCTTACAGGGTTTTAATACCCTACATTGACACCATTTATGGAACTATAGCTAGCTTCTGGTCCACTAGGACATAGAGAGTAAGTTACACTTTATTAAATTAGCTGGCTTCTAGTGCACAATAAGACGTAAAGAACTAGTTACAAGCAATCTCAGCCTGACACATTTCAAATGACGCAGTGTCCTGCTGTACCAGAAACATACTTCAATTAACCCAGCACTTATGCTGTACTGGAAATATACTTTCAGTTTACCCAGTGCTCATGCTGTACTAGAAATAGTATTGGCAGAACAAGTCTAACAGGCTCTGTAGATTATAAACACTTGCATAAATGCACAAATCATACTTGAAATTACTAGATACAAATAGGAATACATATAATAATAATAAAAATGATACATTCACACACAATCAAGTTAAATTCGTTAACAGTACTGTTTTGGCCGTTACAAGGGTATTAAAATAAGAGACATTGAGATAAAAATATCCCAATTTGCAAATGACACCACCTGTTCCTTAAGAGACAAATTTTCCGTAAATAGCTGCTATCATCATTTAAACTGAGGCAAGATGGATAGGTGATACTCTTGGGAAAGAAGATGGTGACCTTCAAGTAAGATGGAGTACGGATGACTTTAAAGTGTTAGGAATTATATTAATTGATACACAATCAAAAAAGATTGAACTTAATTTTAATTATACATTAAATGATCTACAAAACACCATCAAAATATTGAGAACAAGAAAGTTGACGCTAAAGGGGCGTATTCTTATAACGAAATCTTTAGGGATTTCTAAATTAATATTACCCATGTCTGTTTTCTACACTCCAGCTCACATTCTAAAATATGCCCAGGGGTTTATGAGTCGAGATATATGGAATGAAAAACCTGCAAAAATAAAACACTGTTTCGATATTTCCTGTAGATAAACATAGTCTTAACTCTCCAGATCGGTTGACACATAATGAATCGATGAAATTAATTTGGCTTAAAAGATCTTTATAATCACGTACTGCAAGATAGAAAACGATGCTGGATTTCTTCTTCAACACAATTCCCATTAGCCTAAAAGACATATGTCCCTGCCAGAACATCTGCCATTGATTTACAGAGATGTTTTCAATATTTTGACAAAACTAAAAAAAAATAATTACAGCCCACTTCTAAAGATGTCATAAAAGAAATAATATGGTTTAATAACAACATACATATAGATGGCAAATCTGTTTTGTTTCCAAGGTTGTACAAAACTGAAATAAAACTATTGGGGGACATAAACGAGAGAGGTTTTTTCCCCTCTCTACTCTGTTGGAAGACAAAATTGGGATCGAGGTCAACTTTCTAACATTCCATGGATTAAAATGCTCTTTGCTAATGTAATGGAAAAACATACTTCGCAGTGATACAAAACTGTGTACAACAGGAGATCATATATTTAATTTACAATTCCCATAAGACATCAATTTTGTAAATAAATTGTCATGCAAATTAATAAGCAAATGGTTAATTTTTTTTTAAAACATGAATACCCCTCGGCAATACAGAAAGAGAATGATGAGCTGAACATCCCGGACGATGACTGGCCGAATATTTTTCGTTTTCCCCTTATAGACCCACCCGGAGTATAAAAGGGGCCGCAAGATGGCGTAGCTGTCAGTATTTGAAATTTAAATACCTGTCAAGACACATCGCCCGGAATCATGAAAAAAAAAATCATGCTTGAATTCTAGGCCATTATTCAGTATAATATTTGTCTGACATACGCATTTTTACTCAAGGAAACAAATGTGACCATTTAAATGATCATACGTTATATATTTTCTCCAATATCTGACGATGTTGCTCACCAGCCGGTCAGCTGTCAGTGCCGATCACCGATCGCCCCCGGCTTGGAAAGACTGGATAAATTTAGTTTAGTCGAGCGAGATTGTCTCTCACACAAAACGTATGCCTTGTTGATGCATCAAATATTATTGTTCTCATTTTTAAAGTGATAAAATCAAGTATTTTTTTTAGATATTCCCAGTTCTAGTGCCGAGGCGGACAGTCAGATTGCATAGTTTTGAACTGGCAGTTGGGGGGGGGGGGTCACGTGACATGACACCCCAATGTAAAAAATAACAGACTGCACGTGTTTTATTGGGCGTTGCCTGGTCTTTTGCCTCCACAAAACATAGTGGAATCAGTGTCGTTACATTCAACCTCTTCTTCCACTGAAGTGATTTTTTTCTACTCTTGAAACACCTCATTGGTGCATATATATATATTTAATTATAAATTCAACTGAAGGACGACTGCTGATATTATGAACATCTAAAGATGGTAGCATGGAAATATTTTTATTTAGTATTTCATCAAAAACAATCAGGAAATATATTATTAATTCAGGATGACCATAATTAATTGCAGAAAGCACACAAATCCGAATGACGCTGTCGACTTAACAATTAGATGTTTTTTAGATTTTAAATAATTTCACAATATATGATTATGTTATGTGTAACAAAACAAATTTTTCGCCACACACACAGATATATATATATATATAAATTAAATAACTTATTCTAAATAGTTATCTCAACTTTTCTCTGTGTTATATAATGTATGGCGTCCGCATGGTCATTAAAAATGGACACTAGACATGTTCAGTGAATTAATTTTCTAGTCCCTTGCCTTATACCAATCATGTGAAGAATGCTATTGGTTTATTTTTCCCAGCTGTTAGGATCGGGTCACCTATCAGTTGATTTCACGACAAGGGTAAATTCAACAATTTCACGCCATGGAGACTGTACATCTGATGATTAATAAATGAATTTGCAGCCTCAGAATTTTAACAACATTCATGTTTGACCAATCTCTTAAGGTTCTGAAATAATCAGAATCATAGTTTAAGATAGGCCTAATACAAACCCAAAATGATTTACATCATCACAAAAAAAAAATAACCAAGTTGTATATATATTAACTCAAAGAAAAAGTTATTTTTTTTAATTTTTTAAATTTTTTTAAATTTATGTGGTCTTATATATGTGAATCAGGTATGCTGAATAAAGAATGGGTCATGTATACATGTATCGGTAAGTATGTGTGTGTGCCGAAAATTGTGGTAGTATTATTAGTATTTTAAAAATATTTTTTTTTATTTAAATAATAAAATAAAGGTTTACCTAATTATGAACTTTAATTAATATTATTATTTTTTGCATTGCTAAAAGATGTATATTTTGTTTATGCAATATTGCTAGTTTAACGATGGGCTTCACCATTTTATGAAAGCATAGATGTCCGCAATGACAGCTATAAAATAAACCAAGTTTGTCCGTGTAGGTTTCCGGCCCTCACTGGATTATAGCACTTACAAAAAGCCCGTATACATTTTCAAAGAGGTTATGTTATCACCTCTTTTTCTTTTTTTTTTTTGTCTGTCTTGTATAGCATCAGTGTAATAAATCTTGATGAAAGACAGGTCTTGTGACAAGTAGGGAAATGATTTAATTTTTAAAGTCGCAGATGCAGGATTCTTTCTGCATCGTTCTTATTTGGTCGACACATATGGCACTATAATCAATTTTCCTCATATTTCTTAGCACACACCGATTGATACATTCACGTAGGTATACATGTATGTTAATATACATTAACATGTTTTTATATATAAATATATCCCGAAATCCAAACTTTGATTTCTTTTCTTTTTTTTGGGGGGGGGGGGTTGCAGAGGTTCCCTCACCCGGACTCAAAACAATCAAATTTCAGTTTTGAACCTTTAAAAAGCCTCGTCTAATATTACATTGCCTCTTGGAAAGTAATTGAAATTTTGATCATATAATAGGCCTACTGCTCGTCATAATCAACTTTCATCTGAATGTGCATGCACGCGTTGAACTTCTGTGGTGTTACATTGTTACATACCAAAACCGCAATGTCACAGTGTCAACAAAATTGCTGAAAATAAAAATACTCATATTCTGTGAATTTTTTATTCATCTATGCCCATGCAAAGTTGCAACGACACATATCCAGTTTCTATATTTGGTAAAAAATGGGGATATTTTGTGAATGAAGAAGTTGGCTTACATGTGGTCGATAATCTATAAAATCCAAATCAGGCTATTTGAAATCTCTATGGAGACAATAATGTGTAAATTTAACTTTATCGGTCTTATTAAATATTTGCTCTCAAAAAAAATTTTGGATGACAAAACTCTCGGAATCTTCGATACCACATCTGTCATCATGTACATGGCTTGCTTCTAAACGAAGTCTTGTTTCAGCAAACCCCGCAAGTGCAGTAAAAAACATCTGTCTGATAACCAGATAACAGCTATCGTTTCTACCGTCATGCTGATATACATATCATGCAAAACTTTCAATGTGCCAGCGCCTTCAAAACTACATATAAAGCGCGGTTACCATACAGCACGAAAGTAGGTCGATGCTGCTGCCGGTCATGTCCATATTTTCACTGCCGGCGGCCATGTTCGTGTTTCCACTGTCACGCGTAGACTGTAATTACAGTATGTGACGCATATTTAAGTGAATTTCTGTAATGACCACTAACACGCGCCTACCTTGTTCACTTGGTACATCATTTTATAAATTCCTACAAACACATGTGTTAAAGAACTAGTGCGTGCATCACTCGATTGGCCATGCGGCCGCGAGTAACCCAGTGTCAACATGTGCTCGCGTTTCCAGGTCATGTCAAACCGGAAGGCCGACGTAATCCCATATTCCAAAGGGAAATCGAAGTTCTTATACACTTGGAGCACCGTTTAGAAAATCAAAATTGATGGTTTATTGCGTTTAACGGGAGTACAATTCTTGTCAATTGCTGTTCATATAATCCTGCACTGCAGTAATCTGCCGAGCTCACGCAAGTACACGTGCTTGATAATGTTGCCAAACACCATGTCGCTCCGCCTCTATTGCCATATAAGGTAGACGCGCACTGCGCATGAGACCCGATCCGGCGGATCGGGTGTTGGGTCTTTATACATGCACCAAAACAAGTGATGATACAAGATTTTCAATATAGATTACTGCATAGAATTGTGTCACGCGATAAATTGCTTTACCATATGAAAATTACAGTTTCACCTCTCTGCAAAAACTGTAATACCAGTTTGGCCATTGAGCCATGACCAGGGTAACACTCCGTTATGGCTTTGGCCAACTGTTAAAACTCAGGTCTCTTGCACTCAATGAACATTCCTCAATAGGTAATCTCTGGAATAAACTCAAGGATTATGGCATTCAAAGACACACGGTCAGGGGATCCAGGGCAGGTCAGTACTGTGCCAGACCTATTTGCACAATTACTACACACAGGCCTGACCCACTCAAATGTAAACAAAGAGGACCATGCCTGAACAATCTGGTTTCTGTGCCCTGTAGAGAGGATATTTCAGAATCTGTTGTAAAACATTCTGACAGCTATTATCATAAAAAGACTGGTCCAATGAAACTTTGCCTCCACAACCCTTGGTCAGTTTGCAATAAAACCACCGCCATTTATGATTTCATAGTTGATAATGGATTGGACTTGCTCACTGTAACTGAAACATGGTTGAAGGGAGATTCTCGCTCCAGGTTTTAAAGTGCTCCACCAGGCAAGGTGTCGCAGGGACGGAGGGATAGCTGCTATATGCAGAGAGAGCATTAGCCTCAAAGTTATACCCATTGCTAATAATGAAAGATTCACAGCATTTGAGGTTATTGAATGTCACTTTACATGCGGCCAGTCCGTATAACTTATAGTCCTATACAGACTACCATTATCTGGCAAGAAAGGGATTACTTTCAATACATTTCTGAAGGAATTTTCTGATTACCTGGAACAGTGCATTTTAAGCTATAAGCAGTGATTCTTGGGGACTTTAACATTCATGTGGATAAAAATCTTGATAGAGAGGCAACGGATTTTCCAGGCTTGAGAGAAAGTTTTGGCCTTAAACAGTATGTACAACAGAGTACCCACCGCAACGGTCACACTCTTGATCTCGTGTTAACTAGGGCAGGTGAATGCCTAGTTAAGGATGTGCAGGTAAAGGACATGGGTTTCCCTTATCATTATCCGGTATTTTCTATGTTAGATGTGTCAAAGCCAGTTAATCCTTAGTACACAGTCACTTATCGGAAGCTCAAATTAGTCAATACTTGTGATTTAAGCAAGGATATCCAGAAATCAACACTCTGTGCTGATCTAAGTAACTACTCTTTGACTGAACTTGTCGATTCTTACAAATCTGAACTTTCATGGATAGTGAACAATTACGCACCACTGAAGACTTGTGTTCCCACCATCGGGACAGATTCTGAGTGGTATACAAGTTAGGTCAGAGTGGCTAAACAAGAACGCAGACAGACTGAGAGACTCTGGTGAAAGACTGGGTTAACTGTCCATCGTGAATTATACCTGTCTAAAAGGGCAAATGTGAACACTATTATTCAACAGTCAAAAATTCATTTCTACCAGAATAAGATAATTGAATTTCAGAATGACTCTAGGGAGCTTTTTAAAATTGTGAACAGTTTGCTAGGTAAAGAGAATAAAGTCATATTACCAGAAAAACCAAAAACAGAGCTTGTAGAAGAGTTCAGCACCTTTTTTGTACAGAAAATAAAAGATATTAATACATCCATACCAATATCTGAGTCTTCTATGATCCTGACGTGCGACAAACCTGTGTTACCTTACACTTTACTGCAATATCCTATGTCATCGCTGCTCCCTGAAATGGATGAGGAGGTATTACGCCTGATATCATCATCTGCAAGTAAGCAGTGTGAGCATGACCCTGTTCCTACACGATTGCTAAAGGTTTGTGCCGCTGTGCTTGTACCAGTCATCAAACAGATCATAAACACATCACTGTCTACTGGTGAATCTCCTTCTGAATACAAGACTGCTCTAGTTACTCCGCTTCTAAAAAAAAAGGCTTCATAAGATCCTAACATCCTGAAAAATTTCAGACCAGTATCTAATTTAGCATACGTGTCCAAGCTCTTAGAGAAGTTTGTTGCAGCCAGGCTTAACAAGCATCTCGAAGACAATAACCTAACGGAACCTTACCGGTGAGCCTACCGTAGGGGCCATGTACAGAGACTGCTGCACTTTGCGTTCATAACGACATCCAGTGCGCATTAGGTGAGAAGAAGTGTGTGCTGATAGTTATGCTTGACTTATCAGCAGCTTTTGACACTCTCAGTCACTGTTGCAGACTCTGGAGACATTTGGTGTTTCTGGTAGTGCTTTGAGATGGTTCAAATCATATCTCACTAATCGAAATCATGACATAACCATTGATCGCTGTAGATCTACGTCTCAGCCGCTTGATTTTGGTGTACCACAGGGGTCCGTTCTCGGGCCCATCTTATTCACTCTTTACACATCACCATTAGGAACATTACTCAGCCATCGTGGCCATTATCATATGTACGCTGATGATTCAATGCTTTATCTCACTTTTTGACCTGCAGAAATCTGTGCAATTATCTTATATATGGAATATACAACTGAGCTCGTTCGGAAGTGGATGGCAAACAACCAACTTAAAATGAATGATGATAAAACAGAAATGATTCTAATAAAACCTCGCAACACTGAAATTGTGTGCCCAAATCTGTCCGTCGGTGGGCAAGTAGTCCAGCCATCTCAATATGATAGAAGCCTTGGTGTGTATTTTGATTCATACTCCAGTAATGAGCATTATGTTAATACAGTTTGCAAGAGTGCTTACCTGCACCTCTACAACATCAACAAAATCAAAACCTGTGTGCTGTAAAACGTTTTAGAGCACTTCGGTGGATTTCACGATATAAAAAATAAAATATTATTATTTATTATTATACCGAAGAGGAGACATTTGTAGAGAAGAACTGTATTTGTTTGGACGTTGAAAATTTCTTGCAAGAGTTTATTAACCAGTAGAATAACATCTTCTGTTCACAAGAACAGCTTTATATGCTGGATTTATTAATCGGACGATACTATGATCATAAAAATTACTTAAAGTACAGTTTATCATTAGAAAGATATTTCCTCTATATAAACAGATTAAATAAAACTATTCTTCTAACGGTTTTCAAGACCTTTCTAAAAATCCACATTAATGTGAAATATAATCTCATTCTGAAAGACCAGAACTAGATGCCTGGAAAAAAATGTTGTCTACTCTTTAAATAGGTTATCGTATGTGCATCGATTGAGAAAATGCATGTCTATAAGTTTGTCAAGAAATATGGTCACATATACGAATTTGTATACTTCTTTAAAAGAGCTTATTTACTTTAAAATTAAATTTCAAACTGACTGTTTGTACTTTGCTTTTTTATGATTATATCTATATATATATATATATGTATGTATAAATAAAAATATCCTTGGAAAGATAAAATTAAATAATATTCTTTAATGGAAAGGATTTGCCAACTAGTTTTTGTATGATTTATTGATTTCTCTTTGCTCCTTCAAGCCAGGCGATGGCTCTTTTGGCAAGAGGGCTCGGCGTGTGGTTTGCCCTCTCATTAATTAGTAATGTTGACGGACAGGCAGCGCCGCCACCTGGCGGGCAAATTTTTCAACCAATCAGGGCCAGAATGGGCTGTGAGCTTAAAAAAATATTTAAGACGAAAATTTTCATGAATCTCATGATCAATTGATATAAAATTAAACCGCAATGTTATGTTAAAGGAATTATGTGTATGAGGCGAAAGAAAACGTCTACCCCACCCCCCCGCCCAAAAAAAAAATGTGACCTTGTTTAGTACCCTTAATTATTGTCTATGTACATTTCTTATTTGTACAAATATGTCACTCGTTGTATAAGAATGTCATAGCAGTGTTAATTTCGTGTTTAAAAATTTGGTTACATTACTACTGTTTCAATATTTGAAGAATTGGATGTCGATGATTATATTTGGAAAAAAATTGAAAATAATATTACTGAGACATCAAATAAAATTAAGAAAAACAACAACAACAAAAGAGGAAACAGCCCAAAATCCACATACTGAACCATTCGAAGTGGTTTCAAGAAAAAAATCTATAATCATCGCAACAAAAGAAAAATGAGGTGTAAGCACGAAACACTAGCCACTCCAAACGGATAAATTCTGACCCAAACCCCATACGCATTGATCAACAAGAGAATAGAAATGCCGAGGATAAGCCAAAGAAACTGACACGGCATCGCTGAACGATGCAAGTGATCTGTCGTACAAGGACCCCCAGTCCCTGTGAGACGAAAACGTCACGCAAATCGTCCACGATATTTAAAAAAACTATTGTGTTAACTTTTCCAACATAATAACCGCATCATCCTATTTAATATAGGAACCAGAAGTCTTTTTATAAGTTGTGAACAATTAAGCAGAAGGTAACTGTGATGTTTTGTATGTTTAATTTTGGTAAACCATGCTCCTGTGTATTCTCTAACTTGTATACGTGGAAATATCTCGTGGCATGTCATATGATGTATATAAGTACTGACACGTAATCACTATGAGAACAGTTACTGTTTAATCTTGATTTACATGTACGTCATATCACTGCTAATACTATGATGAGGTCCATGTAAGGGTCATCGGAATGTAGTGGAGTTACTACATTTAAGTTCTGTACTTTATTTACTGCCTTCTGTAATTTAAGTGTATCATACCGAATATATGTGATTTCGGGTATTTTGCAGAATAAATGTACGGTCCGTTAGGCTCAGTTGTTATCATGACACTCCAGTATAACTATATAACAGAACCAGAAAAAGTTTTGAAAGAAACAAAAAAAATCTTATGAAACACTTTATACATTTCGACAAATAAATTGATCAACAAGAGCGATGTTTTGAGTTTCTTCAGACGAGAAAAAAATACAACCGATTCTTTATAAGAACAATTAAACTGTGACCAAGGTTTAACTGAGAGAAAGCTGTTTAGCTGTCTTAAAACTTTTCGAAATGGAACATCTGCTACTGATGGATTGCCATCTCAATTTTATAATTTTATTCTCGAACGCTATTAATTCAGAGCTGATGGTTTCATTTAAATTTAAATTCCTGAAACATCAAAGGACTTTCTACTGCTAAAGATTGATCCATCCGGACGAAACTGGCTTCTTGGCAAATAGATACATTGGTAACAGTGTATTAATTCTCTTATAGAAAAAAAATATCTCTTGAAAAAACCGAATTACTGCAGCAGAAAATTAACTGACACTAAGAGAATATCCATTAACTCTCAGAAAAACAAAATTGTAAAGATATATCGACTTTATTTTAGAATTCATTCCCAAACAGTGTATTGTATCTGTAATTCAAGTAAGCATTGGAGGTAATTACTCCCTGGAATTCCCTTTCATGGAAGTTTTCTGCTCAGTCTTACAAAATCACAGACTGGTATATTACCAAACAAACTGGTGATTAACTTTAGCTCCTTCACGGAGGCAATGTTTTTTTTAACTATGAATGAATGTTCACCATGAATTAATAATCGATGAATACGTGCAATTCGGTGTAACATTTATGCTGCTAAATGATAGATGTCAAATTCACAAAGAGTTGTTTAGAAATGAATCAATGCGTCTCAAAGAAAGCATTCAATAAGCATACGCGATGAAAGATCCCTTATGTTTATAACCAAAGCAATATATATTATACTAGCTGATAGACCCGGTATACCGAGCTTATTACCGGGGTTGGGAAGATCGTGACCCCCGCACAGAGGTGAGCGAAAATAGAAGTAGTTCATCAAACTTGAACCCAAAAGCTGATTCTTATGAACCAAGAGAGAGTTGAAATAAGAACACACCCATAGATGAAGAACCTCTGGTAGATATGATAATGGACTTGAAAGCACAATTAAATATATTAAAGGAAGAAGTGAACCAAGTGAAACAAGAAAATAATAAACTCAAAGCAGAGGTAGACAAGATGGAAGAGCAATCAAAAAGGAATAATTTGATATTTCATGGTATAGAGGAGAATAGTGGTCCTGAATCTTGGGCTAAAGTGTAACCAAAGTTAAAATAGTTATGAATGAAGAAATGAAGCTTGACGATGAGGAAATTGAAATAGAGAGAGCGCACAGGCTACCCTGGAAGATTACAGGTAAACCGCGGCCAGTTATTGTAAAGTTTGGAAAGTTTAAAGAAAGAGAAAAAGTCCTGGATCAGGCTTGCAAAGTGTTAAAGAAGATAGAATCTCTAGTGTATGTCCAGTAAGGCTTCAGCAAAAGGGTCAGAGAAGCCCGAAGGTGTCTTAAACCAAGGCTTAAACAGGCAAAAAAAGACAAACTGTGGGCGCAGTTGAGATATGATTAACTGATTATAGAGAATGATGTCTACATTTGGGATTCAGAAAGTGATAAGATTAAGTGCATTTGGCACAGGAAGGGCAGACCCATAGTTAGTGACAGGCCAGAAAATCCATACACTGGAACTGAATGGGGATATGGCCAGGGCATTGAATATCAATACAAAAACTCTAACATATGTAAAAACTAGGTTTAATTCAGATTAAAAACTCATATGGACCGATAAATAATGATAGTCAATGTATAAATATTTCATGCTTTGATACAAAAGATGATGATGTTGATGTAAATGTTTCTTGTGTAAACAGTAGAACAGATACAAAATTAACCAAAACTAGGCTAAATTCAGATGTAAAAATTTCATATGAACAGATAAATAATGATAATCAATGTATTAATATTTCATGTTTCGATACAATTGATGATGATGTTGATGTAAATGTTTCTTTTGTAAACAGTAGAACAGATACAAAATTAATTGATCTTTCTCATTCACTATTAACAGTCTAACACCACAGACAAAGGTAAGCTTATCATTTACTAATAACAACTGCAATGGTGAAAACAAAACATTTGCTTTAGATAAATATAAAACGGTTTCTTTAATTTCCTGGAATACAGGGGGTCTAAACTCGAAACTGCATACACCTGATTTCATAGAGATGGTAAAAACACGGCAGATATCCTTTGTATTGTGGAAAATTGGAGTAACGTTTCAGACCAATTTGATGAACACTTTAAAGATTTTTATTGTTTTGGAAATGCTAGAAGTGAACTGTCCATAGGCGGGGTACTAGTTTGTTTCAGAAAATGTTGTAATTTCAGGATTTATTAATACATGAATATCACTGCATTTATCATAGATGGTGCTGCTTTTAATTTAAAGGAAAATATTCTACTTTTATGTGTATATGAGTTTATCAATATGTCAATGAAAGTGATGGTATAATTCGAATAGAAAATATATTGGCAGAAATTATGACCAAACATCAAGATTTGTATATTATCATTATGGGTGATATAAATGCACGGATTGGCTGCCTGCCTGATTACATTGAAAGTGATACCCTTGAACATGTAATTAATGGGGCATATCCCACAGATGATTTTATTTAGGCAGAAACTCTAGAGACCGTAAAATTAATAAGTTTGCTTTTTCCTTGCAAAATCTTTGTTGTTCTTATAATAAACATACATACATTATAGTATCTGGTGAATATACATGTGTTACATATAATGGACAGAGAGTAGTAGATTACATTATTATAAGTACTGAACTTTTTAGTTATGTTAAGTCTTTTAGTCTGTTAAAATTAGATGTATCAGATCATTTTCCAGTTATGTGTTCCTTTGATTTAAACGAACACACTCACTGTACACAATGGATCAAACATAAATTAAATCAATAGATCCCATTGAACTTGAAACACATTTTCTAAACAAGTATGACCAGTACACAACAGGATTTGATAAGCTTATTGAATGTGATACACTTGTGGCCTTAGAATATTTAAATAATTTTATAAAACAAACTTTTATTCTGGATTTGAAACAAAGAAACAAGTACGAGAAAAGTAAAGCCAAGCCTGGTGGGTGGGACAAAGAATGCGAGTTGGCAAAACAAAACAAATATAAGTTACTGGGTAAAAATGGAATAACACATTATCAAGGTGATTTACAAGCATATAAGGAAGAGAGAAAGAAGTTTAAAAAAATTTTCTGAGGACAAACAGAATATCAAAGAAAAGATAATTGTTGCAGAATTTGCACCTACCATATGCGTAGATTATATACTGAATGATCAAATAACAGTAAAGGGTGGTCACATTTCCCCATTGGCCTTCGTAGTAGTAGTTACTCGCCTTAAAGTTGAAACAAAATCACGAAATAAAATGAATAAAACTACCTGATCATAATTATTCAATAAACAACCTCAATAAACAACCTCAAAATTACTTATACGCTAAAGATATTATATTGTTCATGAAAGATGAGAAAGATATTCATAAAAGCCTTGAGATATTAAGAATATTCTCGGAATATTAAAAGTTAAATCTAAATATGAACAAAACGCAAGGCTTGTGACTCGGCGAAATAAAAAGAATACTGGGAAAAGAAATATTCCTGGTTTTTATAAATTGAATATTGAAAAACATAACTTTGTGTACAGAGAAACCAGATTACGGTTCTACAATAGAATATTTTACACAATACATATCCGACACTAATACTTTGCCTTGAATGTACAAATCCTACTCTAACAAGTGATTTCGCTAAGCACTTGCTAGCACTTACAGGAAAAAGCGTCTTTCCGGAGCCATGTAAAAAACTATGTACCATCGATGACTAACAAACGTATAATTTCAAATGACACCTGGGTTCCTCAGGCTTCACAAATAATAACAACATAGATTACACATTATCGACAAAGCAATTACATACCGTGTATCAGTTTATAAAAAATATGTTTCAGAAAATGTTAGTATGGTGTAGAATAAAATAATCGTTTTCTGTAATATAAATGTAGCTTTACGTAGAGCAATTTGACAAATATATCAATGGTAACAATATAGTTCAGGACGGAAACGTAGAAAATAGCATGTACCACTACTTAGGATTATTTAAAACTCATAATTGTAATGATAACATACGCAAATGTGTTGAAGAGTTTATTGTTTATATCGCAATGTTGCAAATATAAAGTGAGCTTCCTTAGTTCAAAAGCATTAACACTTATAATGAGGATAGCTAAAAAGATGATGTAATGGTCATAATAGAGGAGTGAAATTTATTGCATTATATAATTACATTTGATGTATAATTAATAAATAATTGTGTGGGAAAAACAATAAACATAATTAATCTTATGGGTTATTCATTAAATTGAGGATATGCATTTTTTTCTTGCTAGGCAAACACATAGGAAGCATCTGAAGGCATCTTTAAAATTCTATTTTCTATATTGTTAAAAAACAATCGAAGTAAACAGTTCTGGTCTAAGAGCGTATTTTATTTTTTATTTAACCCAGTTCAATTATTGTACAGTTTCATATTGGCTGAGGCCTAGCGCCGTGTATCCCCTGTCACCAGGCTCTGACGCTAAAGGCGTCCCCTGTTGAGCACTCTCCTTCGATGTCTGATTAATGTTCAGTTCCTCATATCCGTAATGTGGGCTTAGATCAGTGTGCTGTATTTCCTGTATTATATCAGGGTTTTTGCTTCATCTGAAATTAAATGTCATATCAAACACATATGCATAAACTACTTGACAACAATAAATTAAAAAACACCTCATTAGTTTTAAGCTGAAAGCTAATGAAAAAGTCGGAACTAATGCTTGTAAAGATTATGCATGACATTGTGCTGAAATATACATTATATTTTTCCATGATTCTTTGCTGTATGTATCATATGGAATATTATTAAATGAAGGATTCAAAAACTAAAAAAAAAATATTTTATCTTTAAGACGTAAATTATGACACGTATTTACATCAATTGAATTTAAGCAGAGTATTTATAAGATTGTTCAGATATCCATCATATTATATTCAATTATATATCTCATATTTTGAAAGATTTATGTTAACTTAAATCCTCTTATCTAACTGCATTTTTTGTAAACCCTTAGGTGATTAGGCCACGAATTTAAAGAAAGGGCTTGGCCAGGATCAACAAGTAAATAATTAACCATAAGTAAAATCAGCTGTGTCGTATATGATCAATATTCTTAAGAATATGGAAAGAAATATTAATTAGCATTGATATACCCGTAACAACAATAGGCGCCAGTGCTCAGAACAAACACGGCAACCACCGCAGAGAGTACAACTGTGGTTATCATGAAGATATTAACTTTATTGCCCCCTGCTGGGTTTGACGGCAGAACATCCCCAGAGGCGAGTGCTGTGGACCTTGGAGAAGTGTTTGTCTCACTTTTGGACGAGGTACTGGAAACAGAGCCCTGTCTGACACCTGTCCTTACTGTTGACGCGGCTGTTACACCAGTAAGTGCCTCAGTGATTTCTGGTTCTGTAGTTGAAGTGATTTGCAGATAACAGCTGACAGTGATGTTTGCCTTCTGGCCTGGCGCTTGTGATAAGAAAGTACACGCTACATGCAGTGTTACTATAATTCAAACATTTTCAAACAGTGTTTCTGTTAAAGTGGAGTATACATATACCTTAGCAGCCTACATGAGTAGTGTGTTTCATGTATTTTGCAGGATTCGGCGTTTTAAACGAAGGAGTTCACGTAAATATTTCGTATATAGAAAAAATCATAATCAAATTTTAATTATGCTATTCGATTCTAATGTCATGAACTGACACTGGTCCCAGATAGAAACCAATAAATCACATCTATTACTATATAAACACGACACACACATAGGGTCAATGACAAGTACAATGAAAATTATTTCAAAAGGAGCAGCCCTTATCAGGGACCGCAGTCTTATATTATATCATACCCTCATCACTATCCTTACATAAAAGTGTTTCAGTATATGCAAGTTGAAAGGTATAATGATTTCCTTGACTTATTACTAACAATTAATAATAAGATGAGGAAATAATATTTCAGTTAATTAATGAAAATGCCCCCCCCCCCACGAATGAAGTATTTATTCTTGGAAAGTATACAGTTAATTTCTTATTTTAATGAAATAAGAGCTTGCATTCAGCCGTAAAACTTAGGGATTACGTATATATATATATATATATATATATATATATATATATATATATATATATTTCAGTTTTTTCGACGGGAAAATTTCAGCGATATGTTCTAATATTTTTTTTCAAATTTCCAGTGGTTTTATAAATATTTTGCACAACATATTAAACAAAGTTAAGGAACATTGGTAGAAAAGCCTAGGTGGACATGCAGAATAAAGAAATATTTATTATGAAAAAATTAATTATTCCATATCTTTAACGTATTTAGTATAACCGGTCAGTCCCAGTCATGAGATGAAAAGAACCACCTACATTCTATAAGTATTTCCAGGTATCTGAATAATCTACGTTGCGCAGCTTCAGCCCAAGAATAAATGAGCAGAAGACCTCGTCGCCGTGTTCTCAGAGCAATCTTGTTTATTTCCTTGACAGCCTCGTTGAACTTGGAACACCTCTCATATAAAGACGATTCGTTCCATTTAATAACGAATCGCTCGTTGCAAGCTCTTGTGGTTCGGGCAAATATCATATTCACCTCAACCTTCACCTCATTCGTATTGCCAATGGAACATTGGCAATGCCTTGTTATGTGTTCATTGTCCATCGGTCGTACGATTCTTAAAAAGGTCCCTCTAATTGTACCATTGCTGCATATATCAACTGAAAAATCATAATACTTATATATCATATTGTAATCCAACGTCCAGAGTATGACCTTTTACAAAGATAATTCAAGTACGTATTGGATCTATGATAGAGGACGTAGGTGTTATAAAATACCTGTTTCCCTTTTCATAATATAAGCAAAGAAATTTGTGTTTAGATCAACAGCATGTTGAACATTACCAGCAATATAAAATATCAGATAAACCAACAGCTTTTTTCATCCTTTTTCAACATACAACAATCTGAAACACTCGTGTCTTGCAAGTCAAGTCATATAATGGTGCAAAGAAGGCTGCAAGAAGCACTCATGAACCCATTTAATATTGGATATGGATGTCACTACTATGTATGAGCGAATTTGTCGAGGATTTCATTTATGCTTTTTATAATGCATAACGATTGACATGACGTGTCAATCAATTTTCAATTGTCGCAAAATTTAGACATTTGGACGTTCAAATAAACATTATCTTTCATGTACTACGTTTAGTTGCAGTTGAAAAAATTGCCTAGGTAATTATTTTATAAGAAAATGTAATAACTATATATTTTCTTTTACATAATAGATGAAATGGAAGGGTGAATAATATTCCTTTGGAGAACCCCATTCTCTTTTTCTGTTCCATACTCAGAATAGTAACTTTTGTGGCTCAGGGGTACAGCACAGGACTCAAAGCTGGGATGTCATTAATCGAGGCTGTAAGATTCTCTGCAGGCTTAATTGGAAGGATGTGCCCCACAGCCGTATATCACTCTGTTCCTCAGGGTTTTGACCCAGTAATGGTGGTGATTACACGCCCAAATCCCACAGCTGTGTTAGACACTAGGCCTTATATAAGACACTAGGATAAAAAATAATATGATAGGAAGCGAGTGCCTAAATATAAATATATACAGAGTGATGAGGACGAGTAAAAAAGGATTGAATGTTGTGACCTGTGGTGTATAAGCTCGTGTATTTCGGGTATTGTAGGCAATGTTATAAGAATAATATGTGGGCCATAAATGGAATCACATTATTTGACATTGTACATCAGATATTTATGAAAAATGTTAATAAATTAGATTTATTTAGTTTCATGTTCCAATTAAGCAGCTGTGATGAGGTTCGGACGAAGTAATTGCTTCATACTCAGTGGAGAATCCATATTAAAATCCATTGAACAGTTATTTACATATATACGATAGCACACTTACCTTCAGGAGCGGCTTTTAGTAGCAGAGGCAGCAATATACAAATTAGAAGGTTAGACCTTGGGAAACTACCAGCGTCCATAGCTCCGTTTAATATCAAACATCATTAAATCAGACGCGGATTGTGCGGCAGCATACACACGGCAATGGCGGATCCAGCGGTGGGGGCCCGCGGCGCCCCCCCCCCCCCCCCCAGCTGAATAACAACTCTCATTTTATCCATTTTTTAAAGATAAATTTTAATTTTTTCCTGAGATCTTTCTTTTTCCCTGGCTATTAAATTATCCACGGTTTATTAATTTCTAAGTGATAAGTTGAGGATGTTGATGAACAGCTCTCTGATTTTGTCAATTAATTAAGATAGCATCCAAATGTTCCTATATTGAGGGATCAAGTTTTCCGTTATTGCACTCTGCTGGGTCATAACACCGAGGCCACCCCTTCCCCAACCCCCCCCCCCCCCCCTTCCCAATGCAAAGTTTAATACGCGACGTGTACATATCAATTATTTTACCACGAGGATTGCATTTAAATTGATCATATTTTGCAAGGTATAAACGTAGATGCGCATTTCCCGATATAAACATCAGCATGTAACAAACACACAAAAATATGCACAGTTTAAGATCTTATTTATTCTTAATACCCACGAACCACAAAACCATATTAGCGCCCCCATGTTTTCGAATTTTTGAATCCACCTCTGCACGGTGACACAGATACAGCGAGGAGTGTTTGAAATACATATAATAAGGACGACGCACGATGTTCAGCTGTAAAAAGTAATCGACATAGATCACGTCACAACACGGAATCATAGACATGGGATGAGGAAATATATATGTGGAGACTATTATACCTTGTAATGTACAATTTATAGAATATACTTATACGGTAAGTGAAAAGAACAGTTTGTGACCGAAATATTAAAATGGAATGATTTCGAAGACGTCTCTTATTTATAATTACATCTGCGGTAAAGACAGATGTGTGACAAAAAGAGGTTTGAGTGAGCATGACGTGCAGATACCCGTGCGATGTCATCTTTGTCTGGGCATATGGTTCTGGTTAAAAACTGTATAAATATTATGGAAATAATAGCTTACCTTATGTCATTTACCTGTAAACAATTTAAAACCATTTTATGAGTAACTTATCTATTCTGCAGGGATATCTTGCCACTACTCTGTGAAATGGGCATATCAGGGAATAGTGATTACGTCATAATAGATGTGGCGTACTAAAAAAGCTCCAACATTCATGGGACCAATAATCAAGAGCTGCCGACCCCTGTTTACAGTGAGCCTTGTATTCTCCTCATGCACGCACCTCACTGTTACGTCACATTACTTTATATCCATATACAGGGAGGATAAACAATGACCGCTTGTTAGGGACGCCATGAACCACGGATATCTATAAGACGTGTCAATCATGCAGGCCGTAAAATTAATAAAATTTAAATCGTAAGCAGGTAAGGTACCAAAAATTACGCATTTGCCTTTTTCTGTAATTGGTGCATGTTCTCTTTTTTTGCAAAGTTGACTTGTGAGGAGATAATAGCGTAAAATCAGGTGGACATGGGTGATGGAACGGACTATTATATGAAGTTTAGCGACGATATGTTACATATATTATAACGATTCACCAGGGTGACGTGAATATGTCCTCAGTACGGATTCTGATCTGACTTACTTAATTATTTATGTTATGTATATTTATGATATGGAATATTGCTGAAGTGAAGTACTTGACACAAACCTAAGAAAGCTAGATAATAGGGTCATGTGTACATCTGATGCGGATGTCGTGGATGAACAGTCTGATTTAAGCCAAAAATGGACCAAACGGATTGCGAGATTTGAAAACTATTTAGTTGTGCTGAATATTAAAACAAATATCAGAAACGTGCACAATGTTGGCTAAACACAGATAAATTTTAGGCTTTCCGAAATACTGGCACAGACTATGAAACTGCCTGGCACAAATTTATTTGCCAGGTCAGGTTATGTTAAGTAAGAGCCCCAAGGGATCATTTGATATAATCAGGGAAATGTAATAAGGTTTAATAATATTGTGTTTAGTTGTATCATGAGATGTGTTTTCAGTAGATCGGTTTATGTATAGAACTTATGACTGCAGTTTGTAATGATGAGCTGACTGAACATTCTGGAAATTAGAAGCTTCTGGGAGGCTATGTAGAGAAGTGTAGAGAAGCCCGTAGATAGCTATGGAACATCCCCTTAGTTTCCATACTCTAGAGGTATATATAAAGGCCGGTTCCAAGGCCGCTGGGGAGAGAGTCAGTCTAGACGTCTGAGCAGCCAGATATTTTATGGAGTTCAGTAAATCAGAGTGAGTCGGTGATATTTAGTTCGGTCGAAACGTGTCTGCAGCCAGCCGTGCGGTGAGATGTAGACGTGCACCAGACTAGGTGTTATCAAGTACCGCGAGTGTAGAACGAGTATTGGTCATAGGAGATTGTGTTTAGTTATCCGAGGACGTAAGAAGTTTTGTGGACTTTGTATTCGTGAAATTAGAGCCAGTTAGCCGAAGCAAAAGAATTGTTGAAGAATTATATTTTACGATTGCAGCCAATCTCCGAGGATGGTTATGGTGTTTGATGTTTTGGAATTAACTCGCTTCGTTATATCCCTAGACTCGAGAATGTTTGGACTTTTGCGTTGAAGTACCAAGGAAATATATGTCCGCTGCGTTGGACTTGTGACACTGTCAAAGAGAAGCATTCTGTCCATTTTGAACTTAAGTGAATTGTTATTATGGGCGGGCATTAATTTGTCGTACGAGAAAAAATCCTGAATACAAAAATGACAGTTATCATACAGGATTGTGCCAATGGCTGCAAATAGTAAGCTTACAGAAATTGACTCAGAGATAAAATCTCACATAATATAAACTACACTTGATTAAGAAAGAAAGGCTTAGTGGTGAATTCATGTACCCTGATGATATATTAAACCTAGGGCGCAATCACTGTGTGATGCAAAACATAAAGATATAAAAATGCAACTGAATTGGGACCATAATTCTTTTTTAATAAATTGCCAATTAATCGAAGGCGCCAAGGATCCTGGTGATCGGACATCTTGCCAAGCCTTGGGTAAACGTTGCAATGCTTGGCAGAAACAGATTATTTACGCTCGGGTAGTTCCAACAAATCAAAATCGGTAGCATCATAGCAGACCAACCACAGCAAAGGACTCGACTCATGACCCCACACAGGACTGAAAATGATGTTACATCACAAAGCCCAACCAGTGATACCTTAGATGCAAATACATGTTTAGTATTGAAAACTGTGAACAAACTTTAACATAGACCAGCCAAGTTCAATTTTAACATATTGAATCATGATATTGTGTTTGCTGCTGACAGTGCTGCATCATGTAATATTATTGATAAAAGTTCATTTCGGAAATCATTGAATGATGTTGTTGACTTTGTACATGTTTAGACAATGAATCTTTTTATGCATATGGAGGAAAAACAAAATCAGGCCCTCAGGCAAGTTTCATGCACAAGCTGTGTCAGGTAACAAGTGTATCACTAATGTATTTTATGTAATGTGAGGCAGTTATGGTTGTCTGAAACTAGGTTGACTTATTGTAGCTGATCATGTACTATGTTCACTCATTGCTGATTCTGTTGCTAGCAATTTCGTTGCCCACATTCCACATCTGTTTGAGGGTATTAGAAGAATGAAAGGGTATATTGTAAAACTCCATATTGATCAATCTGTTTCTCTTGTAGCTCAGCGACTCAGGCCAATACCATTAAGGCTTAGAGAGAAAGTAGAACACGAGTTATCACACCCAGAGGAGACAGATATTATAGAGGGAGAGTGGATAGCCCTATCCTATAGGTAAGTCCACTTGTCGCAGCCCATAAACCGAAGAAACCAAATGAAGTGAGGCTGTGTGTCGATATGAAAGTTGCAAACACTGCCATCGATTGACTCGCTGCCCCTACATTAAATAATATTCAAAACCGTTTTAATGGATCATCAGTATTAAATAAGCTAGACCTGAGATCCCGCTACCATCAGTTACTTTTAGACCCGGATTCAAGGTACATTTCCATATTTTCTACCCGCATAGGACTCAGGAGGTGTCAAAAGACGGAATTTTGGAATACCGTGTCATAGCGAGATATTCCAAAACGCCGTGGAACATGTCATTGATGGAATTTCTGGAGCCATGAACACCCAGAAGATATTTTTGTTTTCGGTTCTAGCTAAAAGATCCACGACAGTGCCCGTCGACAGGTTTTCGAACAGATTGATCACTCGGACTCACTCTCAAAAAAGATAAGTGTGAGTTTAACAAACACAGCATGATCTTCTTCAAAGCAAGACCTAAACCTTGAGGTATTAAACAAAATGCCTACGCCAAGCACTTGAGCTTAAGAGCAAAGCCTTCTTGGGATGACGAATTTCTTTTCTCGTTTCATTCCACATTACTCCACCATTACTGCCCCAGTGAGGAAATAAGCACAAGTAAAATCCGAGTTCCACAGGGACGAATCCCAGGAAGAAGCATTTACTACCCATAAACAATTCCTGGCCAGCAAAGCCGTCTTAGCTAACTTTGAAGCAAATCGTGAAACCGAACCAATCGTAGACTTCTCTCATGATGGTCTTGAAGCTATTCTTTTACAGTACGACGACAACGATCAGCCCAAAACTTTAGAATACTGAAGTCACTCGTTGACACAGACAGGGCAACGATACGTTCAAGAAGAGCGCGTATTTCTTGCCGTGATATGGGCATTAGCATATTTCCATCTCCATGCGTGTGGTAACCACGTCACGGCAAACCAAATACTAGACTGACAATGATACTTAAGATAAGGTCACTGAGATTACAATCCTATAACATAACCATCAAATACAGAAAAAGACACAAATAGTCCTGCGGACTACCTTACTAGGCATCCTAGTGACAAAACGTCAAGATAGACCACGGAGTCAGTTATGTGCAGATGGTTACGGTCTACTGCCTTAGGACCCTAATTCTAAGTAATCCTGGATGAGTATAGCCGGTTTCCAAGGTTGAAATTGTAACCAGTCTACTTGCCTCAACTATCATCCTAGTATTTGACAAACATTTATCTTCCCGTGAAATACCAGATATCTTAAAAACAGACAACGAACCACCTTTTCAAAGCGAATTCTTCAAACAGTATGTAGAATATACAGGATTTCAACATCGTCATACTGCCGTAAAGTAACGGTATTACAGAGAGATTCATGCATTCCACAGGCAAAGTATGCTAATGTGCACAAGTCGAACATAAACCGTGGAAACAGGAGCTCCTTAAGTTCTTACTTAGCTACAGAGCGACACCTCATGCAAGCACTGGTCTTGCACTAGCCACTTAACTCAACTGCTATACGTTGAAAACAAAACCACCACAAATATCCTAACAGATTTATTACACTGAGGTGAGGACGAAAGTCCACACAACAAAATTTATTTTTAAACAAAACGCTGAACGTCCACGAAACACGAATGACTCAAACGTTAAGGTTGGTGACAAATCTCTGTTCAAAATGTAATTACAAAAGGGAAAACAACCAACAATTTCCATCCTGTACCATTCGAAGTGGTTTTCAGGAAAAAATCTATAATCATGGCAAAAAAGGAACGAGGTCCAAGAACGAAACACTAGCCACTTCAAACACATAAATTCTGACGCAAACCCCAAAAAGCTTGAACAATAAGAGCATGGAGATGCCGAGGGTGAGGCCAAAGAAAACAAAACATCATCGCAGGCCGATGCGAGTGTTCCGTCGCACAAGGACACATGAGTCCCTGTCGGGAAAAAAGTCATGCAAATCGTCCAAGATATTTAAAAGGCTTTTTTGTTATCTTACTATGATAATAACTGAATCATCTTATTTAATATAGGAATTAAAAGTCGTTTTATATGTCGTGAACAGTTAAGGACACAACAAAAGGTGACCATGGTGTCTTGTATGTCTCATGTTGGTCAACCACACCCATGTGTATTCTCTAACTTGTTTACGTGGAAATATTCAATAGCAATTTATGTCGAGTATATAAGTACTGACACATAATCACTATGAGAACAGTAACTGTTTAAACTTGATCTACATAATGTTATATAACTTATAATACTATTGTCACCAGGGAACGGTGACAATGCGGTGTACTTTCTTTTAATTGGGTTAGTGATGTCACCAGAGAGCGGTGACAAGCCGATTTTAGAGAACAGGTTTAATTCAGGTTCTTTTGTATGTCGTAGGCGGGTGTGCGCCGGGTTTAGGAATGGCGGGAATGTAGTTTGGAGGGTAAGCTTGGCGCTGATTGGCTAGGCCAGGGGTTGACCGGGTGCATCACTATATAAGACCCCAAAAGGGGCGGAACGAGGGGGATGTCTGTTAAAAAAACTGGGTGTGCACGCAGGTGCTGTTCATGTCATGACGAGGTAGCGGGACGAAGTCTCCTCAGAGTCGCGTACTGGGAAAGTACTGGCAGTCGACAAGTGTTAGCCGACAGAAACCTTGGTGCAGACTTCGTTGCGGGTGTAAGTTGCCCATTAACTGCTTTTAGTCGTCGGGAAAATAGATTTTTTTCCACGGGTTCAGATGTCTCAGTGGAGGGCCGGATCCTACGTACCGGGCCGGCAACAGGTCAGTGATATTCCATGAGGGAATACTCATGCTGTCTGGACCTGAAATCTATGGATTGTGTAAGACTGTTTGTATCAGGACCACCGAGTCCTGAAGGTAGGGTGGTTTACGGGATCGACCACGCGGGGCGGAAGCCTGACTGCTAATCGTTTGGCAGATTGGAGCCGTACGCCTGTGCACGTGCCATAGGCCGGACAGATTGAACGGACTATCGGCGTATTGAATATATTCACTGGAGCGATACTGGATTCGTGGGCGCCGTAAAGACTTTCCTTGTTCGTGTGTTGTGTTGTTAATGCAGTGTCTGTGTCGTCACCCAGAGGAGAACTTTGTGTTTACGTGTGTCATATGACTCTTTTATGTGTCCCGAGGTGTTCCTGTGAGTTAATAGGAATTACTCCAGAGCTGTGATGGTATTTACTTGGCTCTGATATTGTGAGTATAACGTTTGCCATATCTTTTCTTTTAATTATATTGTTTCTGTTAAAAGGTGTTGTTTCACTTTTTAGGCGTGAGTGTACTTGCACCAGGGTGTCCTTCCGCAGTCAGATTTAATTTACATCAAAATGCTCTATCATATTTAAACAACCTGGAACCACAAGGAGTACCGTGTGACAACTATTATGAGGTCAATGTAAAGGTCCACGGAAGGTAGTGGAGTTACTACAGTCAAGTTCCGTACTTGATTCACGGTTTTCTGTAATTTAAGTGCCTGATACCGAACGTATTTGTTTTCGGGTATTGTACAAAATAAATGTGGTGTCCGTCAAGCTGAGTTGTTATTATGGTAGTCCAGTATAACTATATAACAGAACCAGAAAAGGTTTTAAAGAACCAAGAAATTGTTATGAAACACTTTATACATTTCAACAACTAAATTAATCAAAAGAGGCACGTTTTTATTTCTTTATCTAGGATATTCCTAGGACGTTTGAAATGTGCATGAATTATTTTTCAAAAACGTCTTCCCGTTGAAAATTGGCCCCATTTCAGCATTAAGCGAATTAGCTTTCAACTCAATATATTGAAAATTTAATGTTTTGAGTTATAAATGGTTGAGAAATATCGATTTAAAGGTAAATATTTAAAACCGTATTTTTAAATATTTAAAAGGAGTCATTCAGTTACGAGAAATCAGAAAGTTTTCATACCCCACGTTGTAGGGAATACCCTTATGTTTCAGAAAATGTGATCCTAGAATAACAGTTAAAGTAATATTAAGGAAAACAAACAATATTAATACAGACTAGGAGGACAGTTCTGAGATGGAAATGTAGTGGGAGGACAAACTTTGGTAATTTTACCAGTTTCTGTGGCTCAGGGGTAGAGCGCAGGACTCACAGCCGAGGCGGTGAGGTTTTTCACGGTCGGCTCCCACCCAGGGTGAGCGAGCTGCAGGCTAAATGGGAAGGTTGTGCCCCACAGCCGTGTATCACGCACATACGACTCCGTGTTTTGGGGCTTTCTCGGTGTTATGACCCAGCAATGGGGATAATTACACACCCAGGACCCGCAGGTGTGGTAGAAAACGGGCCTGGGTGACACCAGGATACAAAAATTTAAAAAAAAATGATACGAAGCGAGTGCTACCGCACTGTCAAGTAGTCCCAAACCGAAATGGAAACTCTGCAGATGTACATAATTAGGTCAAGAATTAGAAAAGTCAGCATTAAAAATGAAGGCGGTTACCTTCACCCAAAAAAAATGGGCATATGTTAAACAGATTATTTACTGAAGAGTAGAATCATGGTGGGAGATAGATATCTGATAACATGGCCTAATATTTTTCAGCTGTGATCTCATATAGGTTGATTTGATGCAGATTGCATTTTCAGTGGAAATAATCACATTTTGGATAGAAAATATCTAAGAATAGTGAAATTACAATGTTTATCATTCAAAATTGTTAGTGAATATTCAAACATGACGTTGTGATTCAGTTCACATTTCAAGATCAACGACTTTGTCTAAATTAGTAAACTTTGTATTAAGAACAGTATCACGCAGGAAAAAGACACATTTAAGATATAACAAACAATGTAAAACACACTTCTTGACCCTCAGTAAATTGGAAGAGTTATATGAGTTGAAAATTAAAATAATGCTTACAATGATATTGTACAGACCTTACCACACAAAGTTAAAAAATAAGAGGTCTAATACAATTTCTATTTAAAAACATCGACTTAATAAAATAATGCAGATGAAAGATCTTGTGAAATCTATGCTGAACAAAAAAAATTACAGAATCAAATAGGATTATGATGAAATAGCAGCAATGTATTGGTGTATCAACAAGGATCAAGTGTTAAAGGCATTTAAAAATATTCCATCGAAACATTATCTACACAATTAAGATATTCCTATTATAAGATATAACACAGAATAATAGCACTTAACCATTTCTTTTTGCTGTTAGGTTTATCTGAAAATTACCTATGTAATTTTTGCACACTTCGTTTATCAATTTGATAAAATATATTACTTTTCGACAGTGGTTATTAACTGGCTGAACACTTTAAATATCCCCAGAATATTTTATTTTGAAGTGACCATAATAATTTTGAGTGCAGATAGATTATTCAATAAAATTATATTGCTTGTGAAAATTTTGTATGTATTACAAAGTGTAAAAAGCAAACTCCTTGTTTAAAAAATGAACCAATGTGTCTCAAAGAAAGCATTCAATGAGCAAACTCGATAAAAGTTCACTAATGTTTATAACCAACGCAATATATATATATTCAGTAAATTGATTATCATATCAGGTTGTTATTTGTTCTTTTTTTACAATTTGCATAATATATCCTGACAGCGAAAATCTGTTTGTCAACGCCGATACCTGTGTGTCAACGCCGACTCACGTCATCGATTGTTAATAGAAACACAGAAATATCGTGATGAATCAACGATTTTTTTAATTTCTGACATGTTGCTTTAACATTACTTATCCTTAAAAGGTGTTTTGCGCTATTTTGCGCCTAACCTGTGCGTAGATTATATACCAAATCATCAAGTAACAGTAAAGGGTGGTCACATTTCCCCTTTGGACTTCGTAGTAGGTGTGCAGTTACTCGCCTTAAAGTTGAAACAAAATCACGAAATAAAAAGAATAAAAATACCTGATCATAGTTATTCAATAAACATCCTGAAAATTACTTACACGCTAACGACAATATACTATTCATGAAAGATGTGAAAGTTATTCATAAAAGCCTTGAAATATTAAGAGTATTCTCGGAATATTCAGGGTTAAATCTAAATAGAAAAAAACGAAAGGTTTGTGACTTGGCACGATAAAAAGGATAAATAAAATCATTTTTCCATTAAGTGGAATTTATATCTTTATTTAAAAATAAAAGTCTAGGTTATAACTTCGATAGTTCTAAATCCGCCTCTGAAATTGACAACCACTGGATAAATCAAGCCAAGTAAAGAAACTGGGAAAAGGTATCAATAGGTGGCAGAGTGATCATAACTACTTTTATTTCCTATCTTGTTAAACTAATGCAAACTATAGCCCTCTAAGATAATGTATTAGGTTAAGTGAACAGACTGCTTTTTAAATTGTTTATGGATGAAAAAATAGAGTAAATAAAAAAGCTGTGAAAAAAGTGAAACGTTAAGTAATAACTTGTGACTAAGAAAATGGAGGAATTTAGATGATAACTTTTAATAGATACTAAACATGCTCTGTATTTAATAATGGACCAAACTGATAACTTATGAAGAGATGAAACTCTGTCAGTTAAATCTCAGACTTTCATTTTACAGCCGACAAGGTACATATACCGCAGACCAAAGCTAGTTAGAAAAGAAATACTCCTGTTTTATATTCATTAAATACAACACAAAAGAAACCAGATTACGGGTTCTAGAACAGAATATTTCATACAATACATATCCGACACGAATGAATGTACAAATCCGACAGTGCACAAAGGTTCACTATTCTGAAGTTGATTTCGCTTAACACTCTTTTTACACTTACAGAAAGTAGCGTCTTTCTGAAGCAATGTAGAAATTTATGTACCATTGCTGACTAACAACCGTATAATTTCAAACGACACCTGGGTTTCTTAGGCCGCACAAATAATGACAACATAGATGACACAGTATCGACAAAGCAATTACATACCGTGTCTCAGTTTATCCCGCTTGCTAAAAAATTTAAGCAGATGTAAGTATGGTGTAGGATAAATTATCTATGTTTTTTTTTTGTTATTTGAATGTAACTTTAAGTAGAGTAATTTGACAATTTAATATGTCAATGGTAAAAATATAGTTCAGGACGGAAACGTAGAAAACAGCATATACCACTACTAAGGATTATTTTCAACTCATAATTGTTAAATATAACATACGCAAATGGGTTGTTTATATCGCAATGTTGCAAATATAAAGTGAGCTTCCTTAGTTCAAACACATAAACGCTTATAATGAGGATAGCTAAAAAGAACTTTCCATGATGTAATGGTCATAATGGAGTAGTGAAATTTATTGCATTATATATTTACAATTTATGTCTAATTAATAAATAAATGTTTGGGAAACAATGATTATATTTAACCCTATGGTTAATTCATTGCATTGAGGATACGCATTTTTTTCATGCAAGGCAAACAGAGGAAGCATCTGAAGGTTTGTTCAAAAATCTATTCTCTATATTGTTTCCAAACAATCGAAGTAAACAGTTCTTGTCTAAGATTGTTTGTTATATTTTATTTAACCCATTTCCATTCATTGTACAGTTTCATATTGGCTCAGGTTTAGCGCCGTGTATCCCCTGTCGCCAGGCGCTGACGCTATAGGCGTCCCCTGTTGAGCACTTTCCCTCGATATCTGATTAATGTTCAGTTCCTCATATCCGGAATGAGGACTCAGATCATTGTCCTGTATTTCTTGGATTTCAGGGTTTTTGCTTCGTCTGAAATTAATTGTCATATCAAACACATGTACATAAACTACTTAAAAATAATAAATTAAAATACACCTCTTTAGTTTTAAGCTGATAGCTAATGGCCAAGTCGGAACTAATGCTTGTACAGATTATGCATGACATTGTGCTGAAATAAACATTATATTTTTTTCATGATTATTTGCTGTATGTATCATATGGAATATTATTCAATGAAAAATTAAAAAACTGAAAAAAAAAATTTTACCTTTAAGACATGAATTATGACATGAATTTATATTAGTTGAATTAAAGCGTAGTGTTTATAAGATTGTTAAGACATCCATCATATTACATTTAATTATATATCTCATATTTTATAAGATTTATGGAAACTTAAATCCTCTTATCTTACTGCATATTTTGTAAATCCTGAGGTGATTATGCCACGAATTTAAAGTAAGGGCTTTGCCAGGATCAACATGTACATAATTAACCATAAGTAAAATCAGCTGTGTCCTATATGATCAATATTCAAAAGAATATGGAAAAAAAATATAAATAAGCATTGCTTTACCTGTAACAACAATAGGCGCCAGTTCTCAGAACAAACACGGCAACCACAGCTGAGATTACAACTGTGGTTATTATGAAGATATGCGCCGGCTTTGACGGCAGAACGTCCCAAGAGGCGAGTGCTTTGGACCTTGGAGAGGTGTTTTTCTCACTTTTGGTCGAAGTGCTGGAAACAGAGCCCTGCCTGACACCTGTCCTAACCGCTGCCGCGGTTATACATCTGTAAGCGCCTCAGTGATTGCTGGTTATGTAGTTGAAGTGATTTGCAGAATACAGGTGGCAGTGATGTTTGTCTTCTGGCCTGGCGCCTGTGATAAGAAAGTACACGCTACATGCAGTGTTACTATAATTCAAACATTTTCAAATAGTATTACTGTTTCAGTGGAGATAATCATATACCTTAGCAGCCTTCATGTGTATTGGGTTTCATGTATTTTGCAGGATTATAAAATATCGTATGTAAAACAATTCATAATCAAATTTTAATCATGCCATTTAATTTGACATGCACACATTAGGTCAATTACAAGTACAATGAACATTATTTCAAAAGGAGCAATCTTATCAGGGACCGCAGTCTTAAATTATATCATACCCTCATCACTATCCTCACATAAAGTATTTCAGTATAGGCAAGTTGAAAGGTATAATAATTATTTTACTAATTTCTTACAATTAATAATAAGACCAGGAAATAATATTAGAGATAAATAATGAAAATGGACCCCGAACGGATTAAGTATTAATTCTCGGAAAATATTCAGTTAATTTCTGATTTAAATGAAAAGAAGAGCTTGCATTCTTCCGTAAAACTTAGGGATAAGAGAATAATATATATATATATATATATATATATATATATATATATATATATATATATATATATATATATTTCAGATTTGTCAACGGGATAATTTCAGCGATATGTTCTAATATTTTGGTTCAAAATTCCAGTGTTTTTATTAATATTTTGCACAATGTATTAAACGAAGTTAAGGACATTGGTGGAAAAGCCAAGGTGGACATGCAGACTAAAGAAATATTGATTATCAAAAATAAATTATTCCATATCTTTAACGTATTTGGTATAACCGGTCAGTCCCAGTCATAAGATGAAAAGAACCACCTACATTCTACAAGTATTTCCAGGGATCTGAATAATCTACGTTGCGCAGCTTCAGTCCAAGAATAAATGAGCAGAAGACCTCGTCTCCCTGTTCTCAGAACAACCTCGTTTATTTCCTTGACAGTCTCGTTGATCTTGGAACACCTCTCATATAAAGACCATTCGTTCCATTTAATAACGAATCGCTCGTTGCAAGCTCTTGTTGTTCCGGCTTATATCATATTCACCTCAACCTTCACCTCACCCGTATTGCCAATGGCACATAGGCAATGCTTTGTTGTTTGTTCATTGTCCATTAGTCGCACAATTCTTAAAAAGGTCCCCCCTTATTGTACCATTGCTGCATATGTCAACTGAAAAATTATAATACTATGACAGATGACGTATGTGTAATAAAATACTTGTTTCCCTTTTCAAAATATAAGCAAATAAACAAGTATTTTGATAAACCAACATGTTAAACATTACCAGCAAAATATTAAATATCAGATAAGCCAACAGCTTTTCTCATCCTTTTTCAACATACAACAATCTGAAACACTCGTGTCTAGCAAGTCATATAATTGTGCAAGGAAGGTTACAAGAAGCACGCATGAACACATTTTATCAAGTAGACCCAATTCTAATTCATCATATTTCTTTTGTATTGTTTATCACGATCTCATGAGTTATAAACATATACAAACGTCTTTGTGTGCTTATCGATATGGATGTCACTACTATGTACAAGCGAAATTGTCGAGGATTTTATTAATGCTTTTTATAATGCTATCGATTGACATGACGTGTCAATCAATTTTCAATTGTCGCAGAGTTAGACATTTGGACGTTCAAATAAACGTCATCTTTCATGCACTACGTTTAGTTGTAGTTGAAAAAAATTGCTTAGGTTATTATTTTATAAGAAAATGTAATAACTATATATTTTCTTTTACATTATAGATGAAATGGAAGGGTGAATAATATTTCTTTGGAGAACTCCAATTCTCCTTTTCTCTGTTCCATACTCAGTAACTTGTGTGGCTCACGGGTAGAGCTCAGGACTCAAAGCCGGGAGGTCATTAATCGGGGCTTGGAGATTCTCTGAAGGCTTAAAAGGAAGGATGTGCCCCACAGCCGTGTATCACTCCTCTGTTCCTCAGGGTTTTGACCCAGCAATGGTGATGATTACACACCCAAAACCCACAGCTGCGTTAGACACCGGGCCTTATACAAGACACCAGGAAAAAAAATAATATGATAGGAAGCGAGTGTCTATTTTCGTGGGAACAAACAAATTTATATACAGAGTGATGTTGACGAGTAAAAAAAGATTGAATGTTGTGACCTGTGGTGTATAAGCTCGTGTATTTCGGGTATTGTAGGCTAATGTTATAAGAATAATATGTGGGCAATACATGGAGTCACAATTATTCACATTGTCCACCAGATGTAAATGAAAAATGTTAATAAATTAGTTTTATTTAGTTTCATGTTCCAATTAAACAGCACTGACGGGGTTCAGACGAAGTAATTGCTTCATACTCAGTGGAGAATCCATATTAAAAACCATTGACTAGTTATTTACATATATACGATAGCCCACATACCTTCAGGAGCGGCTTTTAGTAGCAGAGGCAGCAATATACAAATTAGAAGGTTAGACCTTGGGAAACTACCAGCGTCCATAGCTCCGTTTAATATCAAACGTCATTACATCAGACGCGGATTGTGCGGCATCATACACACGGCAATGGCGGATCCAGCGGTGGGGGTCCGCGACCCCCCCCCCCCCCCCATCGAGCTGTATGACAACTTTCATTTTATCCATTAAAAAAAAGTAATTTTAATTTTTTCCTGAGATCTTTCTTATTCCTTGGCTATTTAGTTATCCACGGTTTATTAATTTCTTAGTTGAGGATGTTTATGAACAGCTCTCTGATTTTGTCAATTAATTAAGATAGCATCCAAATGTTCCTATATTGAGGGATCAAGTTTTCCGTCATTGCACCCTGCTGGGTCATTAACACCGAGCCCCCCCCCCCCCCCCCGCCCACGCAACGTATATATTTCAATTATTTTACCACGAGTATTGCATTTAAAATTATGATATTTTGCAAGGTATAAACGTAGATGCCCATTTCCCCACCCTATAAACATCAACATGTAAAAAGCACACAAAAATATGCACAGTTGAATTTATTCTTAATACCCACGAACCCAGAACCATATTAGCGCCCCCCCCCCCCCCCCCCCCCGCCCCGATTTCGAATTTTTGAATCCACCTCTGCAAGGTGACACAGATACAGCGAGAAGTGTTTTTAATACATATAATAAGGATGAAGCACGATGTTCAGCTGTAAAAACGTATACGCCATAGATCACCGGTACTACACGGATACATGAACATGGGATTAGGAAATATATATGTGGAGACTAGTATACCTTGTAAAGTACAATTTATAAAACATACACTTGTACGGTAAGGGAAAAGACTAGTATGTGACCGAAATATTAAATAATAATAAATTCGAAGGCGTCTCTTATTTATGATTATCTCTGGGGTAAAGACAGATGTGTGACAAATAGAGGTTGTGCGAGTGTGCGTGACGTGCAGATTCTAGTGCGATGTCATCTTTGTCTGAGCATATGGTTCTGGTGAAAAAATGTAGCTTTAAACAGTCAGTTAAATGTTACTGAACTATTTGCGATAATATTAATGCATTACATATATTTTTTAACGGGGGAATATTAAATTACTGCCAGTTCATCAGTATAATTTTCAAATTGCCCGGTCTCTTGGGGAAAAGAACACATTTAGTGCATGGTACACAAACTTTAACGAAACAATGACCATAATAAAAAGGGGTTCTTGAATGGATTATCAAACTGAAAAAGTCCTGCATGTGCTATTGTATGGTGCACAATAATTCCCTAAGGGTGGTCATATTTATCAACTATAGTCCGTTCCAGCATCCTGTTCACCAGTTTTTTTTTGCAGTTGTTTTTTTTTTGTGAATCAAAGACGCCAAAACTGTTGTCCTTAGGGCAGAAAGAGGAAAATGCGTAATTAAATATTATGTAAATAATAGCTTACCCTATGTAATTTTCCTGTAAAGAATTTAAAACCATTTCATGAGTAACTAGTCTATTCTGCAGCGACATCTTGCCACTAATCTGTGAAATGGGTATATCGGGGAATAGTGATTACGTCATAATAGACACCACCATTCATGGGACGAATGATCAAGAGCTGCCGACCCTTGTTTACAGTGAGCCTTGTATTCTCCTTGTGCACGTGCCTCACTGTTACGTCACTAACTTTATATCAATATCGAGGGAGGATGAACAATGACCGCTCCCACGGTTTTGTAAATGACATGTCAATCATGCAAGCCGTAAAAGTAACAATATTTAAATCGTTAGCAGGTAGGATGGTAAAACAGACTATTATATTTAGCTTAGCGACGATATGTTACATACATTATAAAGATTCACCAGGGTGACGTGAATTTATCTTCAGTAGGCGTTCTGATCTGACTTACTTAATTATTTATGATATGTATATTATATGATATGAAATATTGCTGAGGTTTAGTTCTTGGCACAAAGATATTAAAGTTAGACGATAGGATCATGTGTACATCTGATGCGGATGTCGTGGATGAACAGTCTGATTTCAGCCAGAAATGGAACAAACGGATTGCGATATTTGAAAACTATTTAGCTGCGCTGAATATTACAACTAAATGCAGAAACGTGCACTGTTGCTGCACTATGTCCGCCAAACATGTAAGATGAATTTCAGACTTTCCCAAATACTGGCACAGACTATGAAACTGCCTGGTACAGATGTATTTGCCATGTCGGGTCTTGTTAGGTTAGATTCCCTAGGTATAATAAGATATGGTCAGGGGAATGTAATACTGCTTCATAATATCGTGTTTATTTGTATCATGAGTTGTCTTAATCAGTAGATCGGTTGAAGTATGGAACCTACAACTGCAGCTTGCTATGATTAGCTTACTGAACATCCTGGAAGTTAGAAGCTCCTGAGGAGCTAAGCAGGAAAGTGTAGACAAGTCTGTAGATAGTTCTGGAACATTTCCATAGTTTTCATACTCTAGAGGTATATATATATATATATATATATATATATATATATATATATATATGGGGAGAGAGTCAGTTCAGACATCTTAGCAGCCAGACATGTTGTGGAGTTCAGTGATTCAGAGTGAGTCAGTGAGATTTAATTCAGTCTAGACGTGTCTGCAGCCAGCCATGCTCTGAGATGTAGATTTTGCACCTGGGTGTTATCAAGTACCGCGAGTGTACGACGACCATTGGTCATAGGATATTGTGTTTATTTAGCCGAGGAGGGCGTTAGAAGTTCCGTGGACTTTGTATTCATGAAGTTAGATATTATATGAAGAATGATATTACGATTTGAGCGAGTCTGCGAGGATGGTGACCGAAATGTTTTGGAGTAAACTTGTTTCGTTATACCCCTAGACAAGAGAATGTTTGGACTTTTGCGTAGAAGGTCCCGGGAAACATATGCCCCGCTGCGTGAGAGTCGTGACACTGTCAAAGTGAAGCATTCTGTCCACCTAAACCTAACGTAAATTATGATTATGAGTGGGCATTATTTTGTTGCACGAGAAAAAAATCCTGCAAACAAAATGAAGAGTTATCACACAGGACTGTGGCAAAGTGACTGCAAATTGTAACTTTACATTATTGACCCAGAGATAAATTCTCGCATAATTCAAACTACATATGTTTCAAAACGCAGAAAGAAAGGCCTAAGTGATAATCCATGGACCATTACAAATGCAACTGAATGGGGACCATATTTTTAAAAAATAAATTTGCAATTAATCAAAGACGCAAAAGATCCTGGTGGCCAGACATCTTGCCCAGCCTGGGGTAAAGTTTGCAATGCTTGCCACAAACAGAATCATTTCGCTTGGGTGTGCAGGTCAGCTGTTCCATCAAAGTGAAACCGGCACCATCAGAGCAGGACAACCACAGTAAAGGCACGACTCATTACCCTCACACAGGACTGAACATGGAATAACATCACTGAGCACAAACAGTAATACATCAGATGAAAATACATGTCTAGAACTGACTGTAAGAAAACTGTGAACTAACTTTCAAATAGACCACCCAAGATCAATTTTAACATATTGAACCATGACATTGTGTTTGTGTTAGTGACATTGTGAAAGTGCTGCATCATTGATGAAAGCCCATTCCTAAAATCATTGAAAGATGTTCTTGACTTTGTGCATGTTTCTGACAATGAATCTATTAATGCATATGGTGGAAACAAACTCAGGCTCTTAAGCAAGATTCAAACACAAGCTGTGTCAGGTAACAAGTGTATCACTGAAGTATTTTATGTAATGCAAGGGAGTTATGGTTTTCTGTTGAGTCATTCTGCAAGTCAGAAACCAGGTTAACTTATTTATCTGATCATGTACTATGTACTCAGGGCTAATTCTTTTGCTGACAAAGTCGTTGCCCACATTCCACATCTGTTTGATGGTATTGCTAGCATGAAAAGGTATATAGTAAAACTCCATATTGATCAATCTGTTTCTCCTGTAGTTCCCCGACGCAGGAAAATACCATTTAAACTAAGAGCGAAAGTACACGAGTTATCACCTCCAAAGGAGTTAGATAGAGAGTGAATGGCCCCACCCAATGGGTAAGTCCACTTGTCGCAACCCTAAAAACCAAATAAAGAGAGCCATAAACACTGATATCGTTAGGCAACGGCACCCTGCCCCTACATTAGATGATATTCAAACAATTTTAATCGATCATAAGTTTTTAGTAAGGTAGACCTGAGACCAGGCTATTATCAATTACTTTCAGACCCTGAGTCAAGATACATTTTCTACAAACATATGACTCAGGCGGTACAAAAGGGAGAATTCTGTCCCAGAGAGATGTTCCAAAACGCTATGAACCATGTCATTAATGAATTTCTGGAGCCATGAATACCCCGACGCTATTTTTGTTTTCGGTTCTAGGTAAGAAGCCCACGGTAGAGCCCTTCGACGGGTTTTGGAACAGACTGATCACTACGGACTCACTCTCAAAAAAGATAAGTTTGAGTTTAACAAACACAGCATGGTCTTCTCCAAAGCCGGACTTGAACCTGATCCGATGACAGCTGAGGCATTAAACAGGATGTCTACGCTAAGCACTTGAGCTGAAGTACAAAGCCTTCTTGGTTTGACGAATTACTTTGCAGTTTTCATACCACAGTACTCCACCATTACTGCCCAAGTGATGAAATTAACACAAGCAAAACCCGAGTCCCACAGGGACGAATCCCAGGAAGGAGCATTCACTGCCCTTAAACAAATCCTGGGCAGCTAACCCGTCTTTGCTTACTTTGAAGCAAATAGTGAAACCGAACTAATCGTAGACTCCTCTCCACGTGGTCTTGGAACTATTCTTGTACAGTACGATGACAACGAACAACCCAAAAATGTAGCATACCGAAGCCGCTCGTTGACACAGACAGTGCAAAGATAGAACGCGAAAATCTTGCCGTGATATGGGCATTAGCATATTTCCATCTCTATGTGTTTGGTAACCACTCCACAGGAAACAAAATACTAGACTGACAATGAAACTTAAGAGTTGGTCACTGCGATAAAAATCCTATAACATAACCATCAAATACAAAAAAAAGCACAAATAATCCTGCAGACTTCATTCCTAGGCATCTAGGCAAAACTTCCAGAGAGACCACGGAGTCAGTTATGTGCAGACTGTTACAGTCCACTCGCTTTAGGACACTAATTCATAGTGATCATGGAGGAGTACAGCCGGTTTCTAAGATTGAAATTATAACCAGTCTAGCTACCACAACCATCATCCTTATTTTGACAAACATTTCATTGATCGTTTAATATAAGATATCTTGATTTCGACAACGAACCACCTTATCAAAGCGAACTCTTAAAACAAAATGCAGAAAACACAGGATTTCACCATCGCCGCAATACGTCATACTGGCCTACGGTTAACGGTACTACAGAGATTCATGCAAAAACATAGGTATATGTGTACAAGTCGAACAGAAACTGTGGAAACGGGAGCTCCTTATATTCTTACTTAGCTACAGAGCTACACCTCATGCAAGCACTGGTCTTGCACCAGCCATCGTACTCAATGGCACAAACACTTTTTTTTAATAAAGCAACCAAAAATATCCAAACAGATTGATGACTATGAGGTTAAGACGAAAGACCACAAAACAAAATCCATTTTGAAACAAACGCTGAACGTACACGAAACATCAATGACTCAAACGTTAAGGTTGGTGACAAAATTATGTTAAAAAGGGAAAATAACCCCAATATTCCATCCATAACCATTCAAAGTGGTTGCAGAAAAAGATCTAAAACGCACTAAAAGTAATGAGGTCCAAGCTCGAAACACTAGCCACTTCAAACTGTTAAATTCTGAAGCAAAACCCATAAATCTTGAACAACAAAGGCATGAAAATGCCAAGGACGAGGCCAAAGAAAACGACACGACATCATGCATATGAGTACTGACACGTTATCACTATGAGAACAGTCTGTGTTTAATCTTGATCTACATGTACGTCATATCATTGCTAATACTATGATGAGGTGAATGTTAAGGCCCCAGGAATGTAGTGGAGCTGCGACAGTCAAATTCCGTACTTGATTTACTGTTTTTTTTTAATTTAAGTGTCTTTACCGAATATATGTGTTTTCGGATATTGTGCAGAATAAATGTTGTGTCCGTCAAACTGAGTTGTTATATTGGCACTCCAGTATAACTATTTAACAGAACCAGAAAAGGTTTTGAAAGAAACAAGAAATTGTTATGAAACTCTTTATCCATTTCAACAACTAAATTCATCAGAATAACGATGTTTTGATTTCTTTAAGGAGAGAGACCTAAAATCTTTTCTGTTTAAGAAAAATTAAACTGTGATCAAGATTTACCTGAAAGAGAAATATACACAAACATCTTTGTGTGCTTACCGATATCGAAGTCAATACTTTATACAAGACAAATTTTCGAGGATTTCGTTTTTTTTATAATGCATACAGATTGACATGACGTGTCAATCAATTTTCCAGTTTCGGATCATTTGGACGTTCAAGTAAACGTTATCTTGCATGTATAAAGTGTATTTGTATTTGAACAATATTCGCTTAGATTAATCAGTTTATTAGAAAAGATAACTAGAATGGCTTGTTATCGCACTTGCAAAAACAGATGTCTCCATTCCCCCCCCCCCCCCCCCTCCCTTTTGCATATAGGTTATATCAATGAAGACACGGTGAACGATTTGACCCTGTCAAGGTCACTAGGTTTAAAACTGATCCGAGATCTCGGTAGGAACAATCAGTGTTGTTTCAATTTTTTTTTTATTTGGGTGTGGGGGGCGGGGGAATATCCAACCCTTCAAAAGTTATCGCGTTCACAAGACAATAAATATAATTTGGCATATTTATCCTTGTAAATATTGGTCAAGGTCAAGTTCCCGAACGCGTCCCAGATTTTTGTAGGAACAATCACTGTTTTAAGTTTCGGAGAAAAGTTTGCAACCCTCCAAAAGTTATCGCGTTTACAAGATATCCTACAGACAACGACGAATGCACTGAAAACTGGAGGGGGAGACATAATATCTCTATATATTTTTTCTTCCATATGAAATGTCACAGATAAGTGAATAATATTCCTTTGGAGAATTAAATCCATAATCCTGTTTTTCACTAGCCGTTTCTCTGAATAGTAACTTTATTGTATTGTAATATACATATACTTATAGAAACACTTCAACATATGTTCCGATTGATGTTTTTCCTTGGCTTTCTTTGGAAGCCTAAATCTAACACTGAAAACTGTGATATGGTGTGTAAAAGCTCTTGCATTTAAGCTTAGCCTCTGGGCCATACATAGAGTCACAGTAATTTACACTGGATTTTAAGGTAAACATGTTAAATCATCAGTTTTTAGTTTCATGTTTAACTGAAGCAGCGCTGGCAAGGTTCGAATGAGGTACCTTCTTCTTCAACCACAACGGGTAATGCCTTTTAATAAATCCAGTGACTTCTTCTTTATATACACACAATAAGAGAAGCCCTCAGAAGCAGGGGCAACAAAAGAGAAAACTAGGCTTTGAGAAATGACCAGCGTCCATAGCCCTGTGTTATAGAAAACGTAATTATATCGAAGCCGTTTGTCTTATGATTGTACAACAGAATACACATATACAGCGAGAGTTGATATAATATAAACACATATTAATAACCCAGCCTGATGTACAGCTGTAAAAAGTGTTCCACATTTATCACGTCACGTCACAGAAATAGGATGAGAAAATATATCTGTGGAGATTATAAGACCTTGTAATGTACATTTTATATAAGACTTACCTGTATGGCTACTGGGACGTGCAAAGACTAGTACATAACAGCAGGCGTATTAAAGCGTAACAAGCCCGAAGGCATCTCTTATTTATGAGTAATGACGCATGTGTGACGTATAAGAAGTTAACTGAGGGTGACATGCAGATTCCATTTTGATGTCATCGTTGTCGAGAGCATATGGATCTGATTACAAATTGTCAGGAGAACAAGGCAAAGGCCAAAAGGTCCAAAATACACACGGTACTTTTGTATCATCAACCAAACAATTCAATTTCATACTACAACTTCATTACAAATACAAAACATGCAATACAAACAGTAATCTATACAGTTATAAAGTAATGAAAAGGAATAAAGTTAAAGAAAAATGTTATAGTTAGGTTATTGTTTGGCTTTGAAGCACCCTGTGTAATCTAGATAAATATTTCCAATGTCAACAAAACATCGTAATTTGTTGAACTAGTCTGATGTCTGTATAACATTTTAAAGCACAGTCCCTGGACATCTGGACCACGCCACCACATCATTTAGGTGATCGTCACATTATATTTGCATAAGTGCAACAATACACAAAGCTGTGTATCAGGAAACAGGAACAGCAACAGGCAACAGAAAAGCTGGATCTAAAATATAAAAAAAAACAACACAATACGTAACATCGTTTTACGTAACGTTTAAACTATTACTGTTGCGTCAATAGTTATTATTGGTTATCAAAAGGGGTGCGCCGATTAGTACATAGATAAATAGATAACGTTACAGACCTTCTTTCTGGAATCCCTCCGTCCAGGGTTATGTATGGTATGGGTGAATTCACAAATTTTTATAACTATCGCATTATAATTATGTTCAATAAATAGTTTTTTTAAGCAGGGCTGTTTCATGTGTTTTCTGCGATTTGCAAGACCCGTTCAACACACTTAATCCGACCACTGGTCATCGATGGTTAATCAGAAAACAGGATTTCCATGTTGAATCAACAAATATTTTCTTTATTTATATATGATGTGGTTGTAACATTTTTATCCCTTATTAGTTGTTTATATATATTCGCGTATATCCATGAATTACGTTATATAATGATACGTTACACGTTATATAATCCTTCCGTGCTTTTTATTATCAACGTTAATTTTTTACGTGAAAGGACATTAAAGAATATGCACATTTTTGTTTGACAGTTTCTGTTGTGCAGTACAAATGAAACATATGTGACATTATTTTTTTGCATTGCATTGATGAAACCCATTATTATCTTTCTAGACCAATAGAGGAAACCTCTTTATGCGTGTTCAAAGTTCTGTTCATTCCTCTCAAATAGGTTATGCCTAACTTGACATGTTATATTTTATATAACCCAGTTTCACTTATTTTATAATTTCATCTTGGCTAAGGTCTAGTGCCGTGTACTATATGTCGCCAGACTCTGACGTCATTTACGTCCCCTGTTGAACACTTTCCCTCGATGTGGGATTAATAATCAGGTCCTCATATCTGGGATGAGGTCTACGTCTCTCATCATTGCCCGGTATGTCTTCGATTTCAGGTTATTGCTACTTCTCAATTTAATTTTAAAACATACTAAACGCATGTACAGACATTATGTAACAATAATAAATTACATTTCACCTCATTAACTCTAATAGCCAAGTAGCCAATTTGGAACTACTGAATGTAGAAGTTATGTATGACAACGTGCTGAAAGAAACTTTATTTTATCATTTGTTTCATGCATTATATACAATATCATTCAGTGAAAGATTTTAGAATTAAACCAATATTTAATCTTTATGAGTAAGATTATGACCTAAATTTACATTAACAGAATTAAATCAGAGTATGATCAAGATGTTGAAGACATCGTACATATTTTATTTAATTACAAATTCCATATATCGGAATATTAATTTAAACTTCTCTTATCTAACTGCATGTGTTCCCCTTATATTATTATTTCTGTGAATCCTGAGATAGATTATGCCAGGAATGAACAGTAAAGGCTCGGCCAGAAATCAATTAGCACACAGCCAACCATAAGTAAAAATTCCAAGAATAGGAGCAAAATGATAATACAAGCATTGCTTTACCTGTAACAACCGTAGGCGACAGCGCTCAGAACAAGTACGGCAACCACAAAAGAGAGAACATCTTTGGTTATCATAAAGATGTTACCTTAATTGCCCTCTGCTGATAAAGGTCCCCCCAAACGTTGCGCGCTGCATATATCCACTGCAAAATAATAAATTCGATATACCATGTTGGAAGCCAACACCAAAATATCTATTTTTTAAGATGGAAAATTCCTATCCTTATGAGAACTCATAATAAAAAAACTAAATTCGTATACTACGTTTATACTAAGTTCCTCGCTGCAATACTTGATGAACACGATCAGTTTGATTATCAGAAAAATGACCATTACGCGTTTAAACGAAAACACGGGTTTTGTTATTTAGGATTACTATTTACAGTTTAAAGTTCTGTATAGGTGGATTTATCACCGATCTTCGCCGTGAGATATCTAAACATGTTTCAAGCGTCACCTGTTTTGTTGATCAATATAGTCTGCTAGGGTTTGAAGAATATCCTCGAAATTATATAAATGTTATTTTTTTGTATAAAAATACCTTATAAACAAGGCGAACGAACTTCATATGAAAAATATCGCCACTGTTACACTTTTCACTTTGCAGAATGATAGCGCAATTCCTCCTGAACGCATCTGTATATTTTAAGATACCTGATGCTGTTTCAGTACAACATGTCAAATCTCTATGGAATAGAGATGGAGGCAATCATAAAAATATTTCAGAGCTCTAAAAAATATGTATCCGTTACCAGCTGCGTGTTGTATTTCCTGCATATTCCTTTTATAAAACCCCCTGTATTTTGATTTTGTATTCATAGTTTATGAACCAGAATGATCTGCCTCTTAAATGAGGATATGAACGTTAATAACCAAGGTTTATTTATTTTAGAGGTAGTTAGCATTTAAAGCACCACAGAAAGCTTTTACCCAGTGTCTTAACCACTGGATAACAGCAACTTACAGTATCAGTTCGGGTTGATTTATATACAGATAACATTCACTTGCTTTCGGTTGACAGTCGTCGTATCATGAACAGTAATAAACAGCCAAGAAGACTTAAAACTAGTGAAAGTGCTAGCAGCCATAAACTGGTTAAAAATATAAGACGGAATTAAGAGTTTACTCTAAGTCTAATTGTTGTACAGCTTAACGCGGATGACCAAATACATAACGTGAAATGTCTAAGATCATGTATGTGCATGCAGCAAGTACGCCGTGTGATGTTCAGCTATAAAAAAAACAAGCCATATACTCATAAATGACATCACTATTCGGATTCGTTCTAATATAGATTAAGACCTAAATCTTTGGAGGTATTACAAAATGTAACTTTTAACATGCATGATATATATCATTATCCTTTGTAGCCACTGGAGTGAGAATAAACAGGTTTATAGCTATACTATTTCTTGGTTCAGTGATCTAGCAGTGATCGCTTAAATTTGTTATGTGCAGTACAATTGTAATTCTATTCATTGATATATGTCTTCTGTGGGATCTATGGCCGGGGCTGCAGGTAACATTCAAGCAGAACCGGGTGAATTATATTTTCTCTGTATATGTACATTCAATATTATATCATTATATAAAATAATTTACATCTCACACATTTCAAGTCCACTTCCTTTTTTTAATCCTAGGGCAATCCTCAGACCTATATCCAGGTCAGTCTTTGCTTCATAATTAACGACGAACACCACGTATATTCACAAATCATCGGAGATCATGCCTGAATGCCACTATTTTTTTATGTGACAGGGCCACCTTCGTTTCTTGGAGGATGGATAATAATATATTGTTAGAATGATATCAACTTTACCAATATCGTCGGGAAATCGTGCAATTTTTTTTCAAAACAAAATTAACCACATTTTAAATAGCCTATGGGTGTTTTTAAGTGGGCAGGGGGTGGCAAATCCCAATTAAGCTTCCATTAAGTTAATTGAGCTGGGTACAGCAAGTGCCATATGATGCAAATTTGGACAATATTCTCCACGGTGACGATTTAGAAAGTTCGTGCCCCGTCCCCTCTCCGGCCTTAATCATCCTTGTACGTCTCATTATTTACGCATCATACAACTTTCAAAACTGTCCCAGACTATGCCATTCGTGCATTTTTTTCCTCCCTTACTATATGAGCCCCCCCCCCCCCCCCACCTCGACCCGCTCCTGCTTTATGCTATTCTTATTGCGGCACAAATTTAACTACAACTTCAGTCATTGAGTTTTACCGTATTTTCCCCTTATATTGCCGACATGATGAAGAATAAAAGAAAAACAAATTTCCTTTATTCCGAGTTTTGTTATTAGAATTTTGAGACATTTTAAAACTAAAACAACACAATAACAGACTGTTAAACTACCATGGTTCTTTTATATGGCTCGGCCTCCAATATATATATATATATATATATATATATATATATATATATATATATATATACATAAGACTCGGAAGTTCATTTGGCTCCAACAGAAAAGAACACCCCATATTCAATAAACTGGCGGGTCTTCAAGCAGGTACCCCATAGAAGGCTCCCCAGTGGGAGTTGTTGTCTTTGCCCGGAAGAAAAGGTCCAAATCATATCGTTCCCCAAGACACAAAGGCTGAACAAATCATAATCATAATCCTCATACACTCCCACCTGACCATGGTTGTGTGCTTCGGCACATAATTACATAATGCCACCAACTGTTCCTTAATATTTCACATCTGTCGATTGCGACAACATGGGAACACATGTTAATGTGTAACTGAACATTTTCGTTGTAAATTATATACATATGTATATATATATATATATATATATATATATATATATCGGGGGTGTCAGAGAATGATCTCGATCTCTCACACCCACACAGAACTAAATATTTATTTATATTTGAATCTGTATATATACGTCTTCATATACCTCTCCCTCTTTCTCTCTATCCCTCTCTTTATATGTGTTTGTGTCTGTAGCACACTTAAGGTCATATAATATTCTGTGCTATCATTCATTGTCACAGTTAAAGTATAGGCTTATAATTCATATTAACATGGATGTTGGAATATATATCTTCTGCTGATGCTGACATCCAATGTTCAGACCTGGCTATAAAATTCATAACCGACCTTGCTTGGCTGTTCCTAATAAATCTAAGTCACCCCTACAATGTATTAATATTTAAGATTAGCAATGCACATTTAAAGTCCTGAACCGGTTGAATGGAACGCTTTTTTTATCTATCATTCAATAGCTGAAAAAGTCAATTTACACAATCATGACAGGCCCATACTAAATTAATTTAAACTAGTATCATGTATTGCTTTTAATGACAGGAATATAATTCATATATAGCAACCATTTCCTTATATGTCTTAAATCAGTATTTTTTAAATTATGCCCATTTCCCACATATATAGCAGTGTAGAGGAAAGAGAACGGTGCAGACTTATAATACTTTGACATTGTTCAACGATTTTCACCACCATAAACATTGAACTAAAGTGACGGTGTTGATATATAACGGCGTTGACAAACAGATATAATTTTTATTCCAAGACCACTTATTATTCCTACAACCTTTAAGGGACAGCACATTTAGGTCATTGATTATATAACTTTAAATAAATTTGGTCTTTGGTCTGTGGCGGATCCCAAGGCCCCCCGCCCCCCCCCCCCCCCCTTCAGCTACAACATTTCTCAGCTTATCTATTTCTTTTCTCAATTATACGTTAATAATTATCGATTTTAGATACTATGAGTTATTTTCAAGCAATTACATTATTAATTTATTCAAAATTTCTTATATTCTGGTTTATAAATTGAGGATTTTAATATACAGTTCTTCAATCCAAATGTTTCTATAGTGCCGAAGGGAATCTTCCCATTATTGCAATCTGTCGAGAACACGTCACCATTCGCATGCGCCAGTGACTGAGGCACAACCTTTCCTGTCTCCTCGACTCTCTCACGATCGGTGCTCAGTATACACCGATGACTAGGTTATAAGACATTAAGGAGAATAGCTAGTAGTCAATTTTGTGAAAGGTGCCTAAAAATGTCCTCATTACATTGCATATTGAAAACTTTTCCAAATATGGTAGGGAAACACTAATGTATAATAATAATATATATAAATATATATATATGTACATATAAAATATACATATGTATATATAATATATATATACATATAGGTATGACGCAGTATATATATATATATATAAACTGCGTAATACTTATCAAAATACTAACCCAGTATATTAGCCCCCCTGCTTTAGAATGTCTGGATCCGCCACTGCTGCTCTCTGAAAACTTGTGGTGACGGTATAGCAGAATTAGTGAGACGGATTCACTCTCTAAAGGATACCTATAAATCTTACATCTGGTTTGCATACCGTTTCAGTAACACTTTCCGTTCGAGGCATATCAAGTAAAAGTTTCCTATACCAATCTAAGCGCGCTATTCACAAAGTGTGCTTTTACGTACAGTTTTTTTCTAGCTCAGCTGAGTATTAGACTTCTGAGTTATAGACGTGGTCCATTTAGTCCTGGGGCTGAGGGGATTCCTGTGTGCAATCATATATCCCCTTATTTTGATTTCTGATCCAGGTTGGACACCCTTATGGGAGTAAAAAAAAACTTGGGTAGACATCCTGAATTGTGGGCAGAAAGGGTGAAATTCTAGCCATGACAACATGACACTCAGGCCTTCGGAAATAAACTGATAAGGGCCTGGAGTCATGATGGCAGTCACAACAGAACGCCCATTCTAAGGGTCGGATCAAAATATTTACTGTCTGGTATTATTTGGCATCACGAGGTTATAAAGTCGTATTAAATGTGCTTAATATCGAAGAAGAAATGTTGTTAGACAAAAATAATTACATTTATTACCTCCTTTCATCACTGTGGCAACGATTCAAGTGAAGCGGTACTTCTCATTCAAAACTAAAGGTGTCATGGCGCGGTCGTGTATGTAAACTTGGAAGTCGGAAGCCGGAAGCCGGAACCAAGGAATTGTCTTATAAATAAAGCAGTTTAAATCAAAATGCCAACGCTTCAATACCGTTTCGTTATCCCCCGATAGAATGTGATCTTTATTATCATTCTGTGAAGAATAATAGTGATCCATTCTGTAACCTGAAAGTTATGGATGATTTTGTGCTCGGAAGCCATCAGGGAAGTCAGTCAGAAGTGCTGGGATGTGATCCAATATGTATAACTCGGAAGTCACAGAGACGCACTGGTTAACTTGTGGTCAGTTAAGAGCCACAGCCCAACTGCAGTTTCATTATAATTATAGTTGCATGCATATATTAAAATAGATTATGCGTGATTCTGCTTTTAATGAGTGTATAATACAATACATGATACATAATCGAAAAACTATAACTTCTTAATTTTTTTATTTGTAAATTTAATATATATATACATATGTGTGGGTGTATTTTCACGTAAAATATTTCACCCCATCTAGAGCTATGTTTTTGTTAAAGATATTTATATTTACATGGGGAGGGTATGGGAAGGGAGTAATTTTTAAAATATGCAATGTAAAGAGGACATTTTGAGGCAGCTTAAACAAATGATTATGAGGATTTTCTGTTCCGCAACTATTCTCCTACATGTTTTTGAACAATATATTCAAACTTAAGGTTGTTTGGCTTTAATATTTATATTTCTATAAAATTACGGTATAAACTGGAAAGTCCAAATATTAAAAAATTCGTAACATGTTAATGTCAATGATGAAATGCGCGTCTATACATTTATGATTTGCAAAATGTTACTATTTAAAGGTAGGACTCGTTGTAAAATAATTGATATGTTTAAGTCTTATGACAATCTTTGCATTTTACCGACTTTTGTGATCTGTGAGCGCCCAGGCTCGGACAGCAGAACACAGTGCGTGAGTCTGAGAATCAGCCGAGGAGGCGTGAGATTTTTCACGGTCGATCCCACCCCGAGCTGAGCTCTGTGGGGAGACCATGCATGACTCGCACGGTAATGCGATGGGGGGGGGGAGATCCTCTATATACTAGTGTATATTTGAATGCTCTCATAGTGGAGTAAATCACCAACTTATGATTTGGAAAGTAAAAAATTAAATAATGAAATTGCTGGGGAATAAAAAAGTAATCTAAAAAATAAATGAAAATTGATTACGAATTAATTGGAAAAGAACTCGATAAAATGAGAGATATTACGTCTGAACGGGCTTGCGCCCTCTATGGATGCACCACTGAATAATAAATATGGTATAATAAAACCCAAATACGGCATTAAAATAGTTATAAATTACGATGTCATTCAAAATAAAAACAGTAATATATTTCGCATATGTTGAACAAATAATGTTGAATTTTTTATATCTATAACATTTGCTCTGTAACAATTTATTTTTAAACATTTACTGAACTTTTCCCCAAACATAAAATACGGTAACAGCGTAAAATATTGATGAGTTAATATAATCTTGTTTTACAAAAGGAAATAAAATATCAATATAATATATTATAAAAAAAACAGCATCATGAATGTTAAAAAACAGATTGAGTTTATGAAAAATATGTCATATTGAAATAATTGAAAATGCTTGACACGTTTGCTGACCATATGATGACCAGTGCATTAGCCATTACTGGCTTCCGAGTTTTACACATCTGGACCATGACCGGGCATTTCCGAGAAATAAATAGTCTATAACTTCGGATGGATAACTTTGATTTATGCATTATGATAGAAAAAAACCTTATCCTATCAATAAAAATAAAATGGTACTTTCCATTGATGTAGTAGCATTTTAATTATGCTTCGATCATTGCTTTATTTTTAAAAAATCCTTGCTTCCGACTTCGGACTTCCGAGTTTTACACATAGCCGTTTGGGAATCCCCTACCGGAAGTTATGGTTCTCCCGCTGAAAGACGTGGAGACGAGTTTTTCTAGTAAAACCAGCCTCGGTATTAAAAACTGCTGCACGAATACACGTAAGTCAACGGTGGATGTAATAATTATTATTTTCCCCAACAGAATAACGTCACTTTTTGTCTTAACTCAGGAAAATGACAGCTCGAGAAGTAGATGAAAATGAAAAGTAGTGTCCGAAATGGCGTGCACATCTGCACATACTAGAATTGATGCGAACCCAATAGCTTGTACTGTCACCCCGTCGTCTTCAGTATATCTAAAATCGACGTTTGGGGTGACAAGCTGTCGCTAGTGAAATTCAAGATGGCGTCCAAGATGGCCGCCGAACCATTGAATCGTACATAACTCGAAAAGTAATTGAGGTAGGGGAATGCTTTTTATGTCTTTCTCAATGTTTTCAGAGTCATGAAATCCACTGAAACCATTTCTAAGACAATACCTTATTTTGTTTCGGGGATATTAAATATGGCTGCCGATATGGCCGCCGTACCATAAAATCATACAAAACTCAAAAAGTAATTGAGATAAGGGAATGATTTTGATGTCTTTGCCTATGTTTTCAAGGTCAAGGGATCTATAGAACCCATTTCCAAGACAATACCGTATTTGTTTACGGTTAAGTTCAATTTGGCTGTCAATATGGCAGCCGTACCATAAAATCATACTTTATTAAAAAAGAAATTGAGGTAGGGGAATGATTTTCGTGTGTCTGCCTATGTTTTCAAGGTCAAGGAATATATTGAAATCATTTTCAAGACAATACCGTATTTGGTTACGGTGATATTCAATATGGCTGCCAATATGGCCGCTGTACCATTGAATCTCATATGACAAGCCAAGGAATCATAGTGGGTTGATTTTGGTGTTATCGTGAATGTTTTAGGGCCTAGGAGGAGATATTTAATATGGCTGCAAAGAGAACAGCAAATGAACCATTGGAAATCTAAGGAATTAAAGCAGGGGTTGATATTTTGATGTCTTTGCCTATCTATTTAAACCTTTTTTTCAAGACAATACTGGATTTGGTTATCGTGATATTCAATATGGTTACCATTACGGCCACTGTACCATTGCACAATGTCTGACTATCCAAGGAATTAAGGTAGGGGATGATATTTCGATGTCTTGCCTATGTTTTAAGGGTTAAAGGGTCTATTGAAACTATTTTTAAGAAAATACCTTATTAGGTTATGGTAAAATTCAACATGGTTACCATTATGGCTACCAATATAGCAGCTGCAAAATTGAATCATGAGTAACTCACTACAGATCGAGACAAGATTGATTTTGTTGTCTTTTGTTAAATTTTAAATGGTAAAAAAACTACCAAAATCATCATCAGGCCGATATTTTTTTAGGCTAAAGTGGAATTTAATATGGCTCCGATATGGCGGCCATGTCATCAAATCATCCAAAAATCACCAAGGAATGCAGCTTGGTGATTGATTTGGGGGTCTTCAAGGTCAAGGTATCTCTTGAAATTATTTGGTCGATAAAGTATTTGATAATGACGAAATTTTGTATGGCTGTCAATATGCAAGAGTGTCTTAACATTTAACGTAAAATCCATAGAACTCAAGCTACATTGACAAATAGTTGATTATAAGTTTTTGATGTAAAGAAATTGATGAAATCATCATATATCAACGGATAATACAAATATCTTTGCATGCAAGTTTCATATCTAATGAGTACCAAGTCCATCATAACTTATTAAGGTTTATTGTGTGCAACATTCCACATTTCGATTTTATATAGGTGCGTTTTACTTGCTTGAAATTTGCAGAATATGAATCAAGGAAGTATCTGCTTCCTGCAAGACCATAAACACCAGAGAAACCAGTGTATGTCTTATAGAATGCTTTAAGGTATGGCCCTGGTTAGAATTTTTTTTATTGGTGGTAGATCATGAAGTGAAGTTCCTGTTCGTTGATGTTACATTGTGTACCGCAAATGATGGACAGTTGCTATGATTTCCACGGGTTAGTACCTGAACAAGGTATTTTTCAGCATTGCACAGTCTTGTATATTTCCATTCATCCGTCTGAAATCTCTAAGAAAGGAGATTGGAGACAATTGCTTTATTGTTTTTGCTTTGGTACAGTGGTCCAAATTTGCTAGTTACGCCATTTCCAGTCATGACATGAATGGCTGGAAGAACATAAATATAAGCTGGCCGTCTCTTCTGTCGGATCATAAATTGGAATATACCTCGTTTTTGTCTCCAGTTCTCCCTCTTAGCCACAGATCATTAAGTCCACTTGGAACAAACAGATGTGAAAAGCACAATACAAGTACAATCACATCTGTTTTACCAGCGATGATAACGATCTGTTTTACCTCATTTCTTACCCCAAAAGAGGACAAGAGGAATGATTGGGACATCCGCCTCTTCATGATCAGAGACTAATTCAGGATGATGTTTGAGCGATCCATTTTCTGACCGACTGTGTCTTGAGGAAAATATTGACAAATCTGCATTATTCAAGTGTACACTCAGGTCTTTCATAGTAAAAACATTTCACTGGACACTTTCTAAGGAAAGCTTAAAGTTTAATTTTATTATTTGATGATGGAGAGAAACTGTCCAGATCCCTTAGTTGTTTGGTGTCCAGAGAAATATTGCTAACAAGGACAGGAGTTTTCAATGTGCGCCTTTGTCTTTAACAGAAACCTTAATATAAGAGTAAAAAATGAAACCTATACGTTGTGCAATTTGACACACATCCGAGCACCCAGCCCAGGAACTATTCAAATAGTTCCCTAAAGGTGGTAACACTGATTTTTATTATTTATGTCATGACAACAACAACACAGCCTGTTGGCATATGCGATTGTTCCACTGGCAGAACAACTGGATTTGTCTAAAGTTCTGTCATTTTTTCATGTTTGTTGTTCTTTTAGCTCAGCAGACTGTACGTCATTTGCCTAAGAAAATATCCTTAAAAACAAGAAATTAGGTCAGTGTGATTTATATTCTACCGGCTGTAGGGAAAAAATGATTTGTGCACCCTGAATGTCAGATTGGCACCTATAGTATCTAATAGGCCCAGAATCCTCTAACGCAAGTTAGGAGCTTCTGGAAATATATTCGAGGAAATCTAATATATTCGAGGAAATCTAAAGTTAATTCATCGTGACATATATTCTGTAATCTACAGGGCTAAAAGATGATCTTGAACACCGAGACAGTCTGACTAGGTTCAAATGGTGTCCGTAAACCAAGGGAAGGTCTGGGCAAATCTCCTTTGAAACCTGAAATTATGTTCTTAGAGCATTGTAATATAACATCCAGAGAGGTCTTTGGAAAGTTTTTGTCGAATCCCTAAACTAGATCACTGTAATCTTAATGCTATGAGCTGAAGGAAAACACAAATTTAACACTGAAAGTCAGATTGGTACAAATCATTACAGTTTGACCTAGAATCTTCTCACATAGAATTTTAGGTCCACTCTAAATCTCCATCGACAATTGAAACTGGGTCATGGTGACTTTATAATCTAATTTTGAGCACCCAGAAAGTCAGACAGGGAATCAGTCTTAAATGTTTGATTTAAAAATGTCTTAGCTAAAGTAAAGGGAGGTAATTGTAATGTCTCCTTGGACATAAGAAAATAAAGTCAATGGGACCCATGTTCTCCAAGACTTGTGAAAGAGCATGATTTGAGTACACAATATGTTAGATGTACATGAATTTTAGCAGTTATCAAAGAAACTCATTTTGGCAGCTAAACCAAACACCAAAAAAAAAACAATTTTCTTGAAAATAATTTCAAGCCATATTAAATATCAGTAAAACAGTATAGTCTTGAAAATAATTTAAATAGTCTCCTGGGCCCTGAAAAACATAACGACAATAACACCTAAATCAACCCCCTACCTTGATTCCTTGGCTTGTCATATGCGATTCAATGGTACAGCGGCCATATTGGCAGCCATATTTAATATCACGGTAACCAAATACGGTACTGTCTTGGAAATGTTTTCAATAGATTTCTTGACCCTGAAAACATAGGCAAAGACACCAAAATCTTTCCCCTACCTCAATTACTTTTAGAGTTATGTATGATTTTATAGTACGGCGGCCATATTGGCAGCTATATGGAATATCACCGAAACCAAATACGTTATTGTCTTGGAAATGGTTTCAATAGAGTCCTTGACCCTGAAAACATAGGCAAAGACACCAAAATCAATCCCCTACCCCAATTACTGTTCGAGTTATGTGTGATTTAATGGTTCGGTGGCCATATTGGCAGCCATATCGAATATCACCGAAACCAAATACGGTATTGTCTTGAGAATGGTTTCAATAGATTTCTTGACCCTGAAAACATAGGCAAAGACACCAAAATCGATCCCCTACCCCAATTACTTTTCGAGTTATGTATGATTCAATGGTTCGGCGGCCATCTTGGACGCCATCTTGAATTTCACCCTTTCTGCCTGCGATCCAGGATGTCTACCCAAGTTTTTTTTACTCCTCTAAAGGTGTCCTACCTGGATCAGAAGTCAAAATTAGGGGACATACGATTGCACACAGGACCCCCTCAGCCCCCGGACTAATTGTCCGTCGTCTGCCGGGGCGTCCTTCTGTTCCTCCGTCCGTTGGACCTACGAATCGAAAATTTGGCATACTGTTATATGTCCCCGAAATCTCCTGTCATACCCAAAATTTGGTCATTAGGATTTGGTTCCTTTGAGCTATTAAGGACAAACCTCCATTTTCTATTCAAAATCCCTTGTTACACTTCAAGACTATCTAATATAAAAAAAACTGATTTGTGTTTGATCATCTTTAGTTTGCTTATTTTCCATATATTTCCTTTCTACATACCAGAAATTACGTCAGTGTTGCGTAATATGTTGAAGTTATGGGCCCGAAAAAAATGCACCTTGTAAAAAATCCTGGAAAAATATTTACTCACTTAACATAAGAATTGCTGAAGATAGAGACTTTTCTTCAGGGATATAACTTCATTTAATCAAGATTCAATTGTATACCAAAATTTATATCTAAATTTTTCAAATTTTACAATTTATTCACCTTAATATAAAATCAGTACCTTAAATCTTGCCCAACTTTGGCCATGGCATTTTTTTCCTGTAGGAACTGTTTATTTAATTTTCGTATTATGCACACGTAAAGATTTCAGCTTCTGAATTCTGAAACCTGATAGAAATTGACCAAAAGCTGGTCTTTTATTACAGTTTTTAAGAGATCATGTCACACCCTGTACTGAAGCCTATCTATATGTCCCCGTGTTGACCTCTGAAGCTAATTATGCATGCTTGAAGTGAGGCATACTCTGCAGCCAGCAAGCTCATGGTTGGCTTGAGATTGATCTAACTGTCCAAACCCACTCCTCTAGTAGTTAATTTGGCCAAAAAACATAATAATAAACAATAATTTAAAATTAAAAAAAATGGTTTCTAATATCAACTTTAAGAAAAAAAATTATAATTGCCATGATTATTGTTTAGACAGTGAATGGACAGTTTTCAATAGTGAATATAACAGTTCTTTAGCTCAGCAAACTGTAATTCAACTGAGGCATAGGCATTGCGCTTTATCTGTCGTCCGTCTGGCCGTCCGGTCGTCCTTTAGCAGAGCATAAATAGTAACTGCTGGTCAATAAAAAAACTCCATGGAAACCTGAAATTAGGTCACAGCGACCTATATCCTCCGAACTATGTGGCTTGAAAGTACCCCCCGAAAATTTTTTTTAAAAATTGATACAAATCTCCAATATCTTGATACTTAATGCATGGATTGTCATAAATCTTGCCTTGAATATTGACCATAACTAGTTTTGTCAGTTCCCGACAAGTGGTGGCGCTACCTGTATTTTTTTTATTGTAATGAATATTTTTTCTATTTTTTTTACTATAAAATGACAACAATCATGTCAGTTTCTCAGCTGTGATTACATCTAGGGCCCCAAAACCTGGTGTGTTTAGTAATCACAAGAGGATGCCCTATAGAAATCACCCTGCCTGTCTATATGTCTATTCGTCTGTCTCTCTGTCCATGCGTCGATTCACACAAATTGTGTTCAGATGATAACTCCAAGTTGGATTAACACATGGATTTCAATCTTGACTTACATATGGCCCACCACTAAAGCAAGAACTTGTATGATTTTTTGGGTCATAAGGTAAAAGGTCAAAGTCACTGGACTTGCTCATTTAAAAAGATAATGGCTGCATTTAAAGCCAAGCTTTTCATTCAAAACTTTCCATTTTTGCCTATTTAGCCGACTGGTCAGTATGGAGAGAGCATAAATGAATTTGGTGTCACTAGGTCAAGGGTCAAGGTCACAGGGCCATCTGTTCACAAATTAGTTTCCAGATGATAGCTCCAGTTTAGTTTGACATTTTGGAGTTAAACTTAACTTATATATGACTCACCACTAAGGTAAGAACCCTGACGATTTTGGGGTCCAACGGTCAAAGGTCAAGGTTACAGGACCCATTTCTTTAAAAGAATGTGTATGCATTTCAAGTCAAACTTTTTATCACAATCCTTTTATCTTCAAGATATTGTTCACCTGCCCTTAGGGGAAAATTCTACTCGATTTTGGGGTCATAGCGTCATTGGTCAAGGTCACAGGGGCCATCCATTAACAAATTAGTGTATGGATGATAATTCTGCTTTTGATTGACAAATTGGCTTCAAAATTGATTTATTAATGATCCACCACTTAAGTAAGAATCATTTTGATTTTCAGGGTCTTGAGATCAAAGCTGAAGGTCACAGGATCCACATCTTTAAAAAGATTGTGGATGCACTATAAATCAATCCCCCCCCCCCCGCCCCCAGATCTTTCCATCTCTCACACATGGCTTGCTTGCTCAAAGTTAGGAAATCTGTAGATTTTGAGATTACCTGGTCAGAGGTCAAGGTCACTGGACCCACTGTTTTTTCAAGATTGTTACAATATTCTCAATGCTGAAAGTTCAAGGATAATAAGTTCCCAGATTTTTTGTCACAAGGTCATTGGTTAAGGTAACAGGACTGTTTCTGAATCTTTAAAAATATACTTATAAACCAATTCAACTGAGCGTCGACACCCATGGGTCCCTAGTTTATATAAATTAAAGCCCTAAAAGTAGGTACTTATGATCGTTATTTAAATTTATGAAATTTGTATATCCTGGATTCTCAACAGTCCCGTTAAACTGAAACTGGATAAATACGAGAAATTAAGTGAATAATTTCTAATTGTACTTGAATATGAATACAAATATTCAATAGTTCGATCATGAAAATGAATACAAATACTAATACAGGTATAAAGAAAGTATTTGAAATCGAGTGCAAATACTTTCAAAATGTATTCATGAATGCACCTATTATAAATAATAATATTATTTTATTAATCATTCGTTTCAATTATATTATTAAAAAAGTCTTATCAGATGATACTGTTAGTATTTTATAATTAAAATTGTATTTGGCCCAATAATTGCAATTAATTTTTAATAAATATTAAACTCTCATATGATTTGGCTAGTGCTTCTCTTGGGTATGGGCAAACTGTCATTGACTCGTTTGGAAACAAAAACCTAATAATTAACATGCCTTAAAGTGGCATTTTTTTCAAATACTTCTGCGGTAATGTTTATAAAGTTTTTAGGCCAAGCAAAACCTGTGTGACACCAACATTCCTTTTCCAAATGTAAATAATATAAATGACATCACTATTTAAATAGATATTGTCAGATGAACACCCAGGCGCGGATCGAGCAGGAGGTGGTCGGGGTCGAGACATTTTTTAGACCAATTTTAAATTATGTCAGGTCAATTGCTCGGAATAAACACCCCCCCCCCCCCCCCACCCATGCAAAAAATATCACCAAATGACACCCGTTGCCCCCCCCCCCCCCCGGCAAACAATACTTGATCCTTGATCCGCGCCTAAGGTGCAATTAACTCTACAATTTCAAGACCAGAACAAGTAATGTCTGGTGGATATGAGGGACGCTTGAAATAATTTCAGCAAATCTACGTCACAAGAACCAAGTAAACAGTAAATAATTTATTTATAACATAAAAATAAATTACAATGTGCCTTATCCATGCCCAGTGCTTCACCTTCACTAAACCGTCTAAACCTAGGTATCCTGATCATTAATATATGTTAATATGACTAATATATTACCCTTTAGCACCTAGCGTGAATAATTTACCGTAAGCGACCTGTCGCTTACGAAGTGCAGCTTACCGCCGCAGGCGGCAGCACATGCAGTTTAATTGTTTGTGTGACTACTATTCCAGCAAATCTACGTCACAACAAACAGGTAAACGGTAAATAATTTATTTATAACATAAAAATAAATTATAATGTGCCTTATTTCAGAGTATAACCATAAGACCTAAATGAGAAACAAGTATAAACACTTGACCTGTCTGACATGCCCATCTGAATATAAGAAAACAGGAAATCAAAGCACAAGAATAAGCAAATAAAAACTATATTACTGGGACCACATGAAAGATGTGTACTCCTATGGTGCTCTACAGGATACATAATGTTCAAAGAAAACAGATCTAGACTTCCATCTTCCAATATGCATAGCTGTGTCAGGATCACATTGGTGCTCAACTGCCTTTGTGGCAGCTAAAGGACGAAAACATATAGCAGAAAAACCCTGTCCACCAAGTCCTGCAGCAGTGATACTGTCCTGTAAAATCTGACCTACTGTAGCAGCAGAATTAGCAGAATATGGCTTCCTAAGAGTAAGGAATACTGGGCCCTGTGGCCCTCTCATATGAGAAGTTCGGACAATATAAGTCTGTAAGTACAGGGTCGAGCTGTTTATCAGCACAGTGGGGCACAGTAACTGAAAACCCTGATCTATCAGTGTCATTCTTTATTCCATGGTTAGTAACAGAGAGGGATCCATCACTGTGAAACTCTAATTGGTCCATGGAAAATAACATGCGCTTAGCATCACCTGACTCTGGGTTAAACTAAACAGCCTTAGGTGCAAGATCTGAGGGTCTAAGCATGTAAGTCATAGCGAGGAGTGTGATTGCTTTCATACGTTCTTGCTTTATTGACAGCTAGTCATTCTCTGGCCAAGCTTTAAGGAGATCAGTAAAAGGGTTCCACTGGGAGCAATTTTACGCGCCTACGAGCGACAGTAGTAACTGATTTGATCAAGACATCCAACAGTCTTCTAATATTATTAGCAACAGTAATATCAGGTAACTGATAGGCCACATAGCATTGAGACAAAGCAGCAAGCATGGATTGTAAAGTGGAGGCCTATCAGACGCATCAGAAAGTACACATAAAATATCTGGTCTGTTATAAAGGTCTGTTATAAAGCTGTAATGTGGACTGAGACATACTGAAAGAGAGCTGCACTGCAGCACTTTGTGACCAACCTATGGCAAGTCACGTTAGCCGATCTTGCCAGAGATTCGCCAAGCATACAGGCGCAACCCTGGGTTCTTCTTTCCCTGGTTCCGGCTTCAGTCCCAGTGGTATAACCCACCGTTTGTTTCTCGGTAGTCTGACAGGCCTGTCTTTGCATAAGCTGAGGAGCCTGTAGAACCAAGACTGACTGACCCACCAGGGGGCGTTCAGGGTAGCGTCTGCCTTCTGAGAAACGACTAGGGCCAGCACTCGAGGAATTAGCCAAAACGAGCAGTTTACAAAGTTGTTTCATCCCCCCCCCCCACCCCCCAGCTGGTTTGGGCCAGGGCATCGACAGCCTCGGTTAGAGGATCCCAGTAAAGGCTGTTGTATCTGGGGAGCTGAGTTGTTCTGAGGGATGCAAACCGGTTTATGTCGTGAGGACCCCACAGTCGGTCTAACATTTGAAACAAGCGAGGGCTAATCAAGCCGTAAGTAGTGAGCTTTCGTGATAAAAAGGCGGCATGAGTATTTTCTGGAACAGCCAAATGCTTCGCAGAGAGGTCTATCTGATTGTTGTATGCGGCAGCCCATATAGCCCTTGCTACATGTGTCAGTTGTAAACATGGGCCGCCTAAGTGTTTGATGTAAGCAACACTGGAGATATTGTCTGTTAGAACCTGTACAACTTTTCCCTTGAGAAGAGGCATAAAAGTTAGTAAGGCTAACAGTATGGCGAACAGCTCCCTGTAGTTTGACGACTGATGGGTGGTGAATACATCCCATAAGCTGCTTGCTTCCATGCTGCTGCATACAGCCCCCCCCCCCCCCCCCCCCCCCAGCCGGAGTCTGATGCGTCTGTTACAAGTTGTACCTGAAAAGACATGTTGGTTACTGGGCTGCCATTCCTAGCGGTTAGGGCACACAGCCATCACTGAAGATCCCTGCAAATGGCTGGATCTAGACATAGTCGGTCTGTCCTTGAGTTTCTTGTAGCAAGCAACCGATACAAATTGCGAAAAAGTAGTTTGGCAGGTTTAATACACAATGTCATACTAATACATTGGCCTGCTATACATGCTAGTGCCCTAGCAGTTAGCCATCCTTGATTTAAGGCTCTGTTTATATCCTTCCTAAGTCTCCTCACCCTATCTTTGGGGATATAAATCCAAGTTTTGTTATCATTTGTAACGGTACATATTTTATACCAAAGGAAATTAATCACATGACTTTGAACCAGATTGGAATTTTCCCAGTTTATAAACCAGCCAAGATTCTGTAATACTGTTAGCAGTAAATCTTTGTGTGCATCAATATTATGACTATCTACCATTAATCAACATAAGCAACAACCCTCAAATTGTTTTCCCTCAAATATTTAACTACAGGCCTAATACACTTTTGGAAATAAAATGGAGAAACACATAAACCAAGGGTAAAACCTGCCATACATAGTATTTTCCCCTCCAGGAAAACCCTTAATACTGTTGGTGCTCCCTGAGAAAAGGGATATGATAAAAACTATTGCGTATATCAAGTGTGATAAGTTTGTCATGAGGCTTGAAAAGTGATTGTACAGTTCTAAAATCTATAATTAGTCTCAACTGGTTATTTCTCTTCGGCACCACCGATATGGGAGACACACAGGTAGGTTTAGAGTCAACCTGTCTTACAGCCCCTGATTGCAAAAGGCATTCGAGTTCATTGTCAATGAACACACAGTGTTTTGAATTAACAACCCAATTTTGGAATTCAAATTGATGAGGTAATACCCTGAATGGTATTGCAACACCCTGTGTTACCCAGCTAATGACTTGTGAAAGTGCCCCAATGTTTTTATTAAGCTTTAGCATTTAATGAATCTGCTGAAAACGGTATACACAAAGTCCATGGGCATAAAAATTATTAATGAGTCTGCTGGAACCTGTATACACATAGTCCACGGGCATCAAAATTATTAATGAGTCTGCTGGAACCTGTATACACATAGTCCACGGGCATCAAAATAATTAATGAGTCTGCTGGAACCTGTATACACATAGTCCACGGGCATCAAAATTATTAATGAGTCTGCTGGAACCTGTATACACATAGTCCACGGGCATCAAAATTATTAATGAATCTGCTGGAACCTGTATAAACATAGTCCACGGGCATCAAAATTATTAATGAGTCTGCTGGAACCTGTATACACATAGTCCACGGGCATCAAAATTATTAATGAGTCTGCAGGAACCTGTATACACATAGTCCACGGGCATCAAAATTATTAATGAGTTTGTTGGAACCTGTATACACATAGTCCACGGGCATCAAAATTATTAATGAGTCTGCTGGAACCTGTATACACATAGTCCACGGGCATCAAAATTATAAATGAGTCTGCTGGAACCTGTATACACATAGTCCACGGGCATCAAAATTATTAATGAGTCTACTGGAACCTGTATACACATAGTCCAAGAGCATCAAAATTATTTATGAGTCTGCTGGAACCTGTATACACATAGTCCACGGGCATCAAATTAATAATGAGTCTGCTGGAACCTGTATACACATAGTCCACGGGCATCAAAATTATCAATGAGTCTGCTGGAACCTGTATACACATAGTCCACGGGCATCAAAATTATTAATGAGTCTGCTGGAACCTGTATACACATAGTCCACGGGCATCAAAATTATTAATGAGTCTGCTGGAACCTGTATACACATAGTCCACGGGCATCAGAATTATTAATGAGTCTGCTGGAACCTGTATAAACATAGTCCACGGGCATCAAAATTATTAATGAGTCTGCTGGAACCTGTATACACATAGTCCACGGGCATCAAAATTATTAATGAGTCTGCTGGAACCTGTATACACATAGTCCACGGGCATCAAAATTATAAATGAGTCTGCTGGAACCTGTATACACATAGTCCACGGGCATCAAAATTATAAATGAGTCTGCTGGAACCTGTATACACATAGTCCACGGGCATCAAAATTATTAATGAGTCTGCTGGAAACTGTATACACATAGTCCAAGAGCATCAAAATTATTAATGAGTCTGCTGGAACCTGTATACACATAGTCCACGGGCATCAAACTAATAATGAGTCTGCTGGAACCTGTATACACATAGTCCACGGGCATCAAAATTATTAATGAGTCTGCTGGAACCTGTATACACATAGTCCACGGGCATCAAAATTATTAATGAGCCTGCTTGAACCTGTATACACACAGTCCACGGGCATCAAAATTATTAATGAGCCTGCTTGAACCTGTATACACACAGTCCACGGGCATCAAAATTATTAATGAGTCTGCTGGAACCTGTATACACACAGTCCATGGGCATCAAAATGATTAATGAGTGTGCTGGAACCTGTATACAAATAGTCCACGGGCATCAACATTATTAATGAGTCTGCTGGAACCTGTATACACATAGTCCACGGGCATCAAAATTGTTAATGAGTCTGCTGGAATCTGTATACACATAGTCCATGGGCATCAAAATTATTAATGAGTCTGCCGGAACCTGTATACACATAGTCCACGGGCATCAATATTATTAATGAGTCTGCTGGAACCTGTATACACATAGTCCATGGGCATCAAAATTATTAATGAGTCTACTGAAACCTGTATACACATAGTCCACGGGCATCAAAATTATTAATGAGTCTGCTGAAACCTATATACACATAATTCAAGGGCATCAAAATTATTAATGAGTCTGCTTGAAACTGATAACACATAGTCCATGGGCATCAAAATTATTAATGAGTCTGCTTGAAACTGTATACACACAGTCCATGGGCATCAAAATTATTCATGAGTCTGCTGGAAACTGTATACACACAGTCCATGGCCATCAAAAGTTGGCAGCAGTGTTGAGAACCAACAGAAGTAGCTCAAAATGTAATTGATAACAGCACACAGTGCCACTAAGCAATTCTAATCTTGGGCGTCCTGCTGGGATGGTTTAATTGGAATATGGAACACCAGAATCTAGGAAGTTTCGGAATGTACTGTCTGGACTGATAACGACCACGATACCCAGGTCTGTAGCCAAAACCTTTGGGACGGCCGTATGACCTCTCTCTGTCATGTTCTGGGTTCTGCGGGATAATGCTGTTTGCTATTCGCCAAATTTTCAAATTTTCAAGATTTTCAATTGTCCTCGGTGGCAAGGCAGACGTATTTTTCTGCACGGTACGAACAATTCTGGAGAATTGTGGACATTGTGAGCTTACAATTAAGTCTGCATACTCATCTTGCAAGGACTGCACATACGCCAGGTTCTTCAGATATATGTGGTTAAGTTCTTGTTCGAGGACTTAATCCTGTGGTAGTGTTGCCAAGAGTTTTAATGTAGTTTTAGCATAACGTGCCGACTTACAAATAACATTGAGCAACGGCTGGTCATTGTGTGGCACTCCTTGTCTGCAATCATGTACCTTATAGTCACCAGGGAGCAAAACATAAGCAAGAGAGTCACGTATTGACTTGAACTGTCCTTGCAAATCTTCCTCAGGGTGATTCACTGTATCATGACCAGGACTGAGGGATCCCTCAAGCAGTGACAGGGGCAAGAATTATCAGATGCGGCCTGGTGTGGCAAAGCATGTGGTACAAGAGTCTCACTATTTATCTTAATCGAATCAGAACTCACGGGAGGGTTTGGCGCCGGCACAGTCTCGCCTTTATTATTATAACTGCGGCATGCCCCTGTAGACTTTCAATCTTGGCATTTAGTTTCGACTGTTCGACTTTAAACCACTGGAAGTCGCTGTATATAAGACTTACTAACACTTCGATTTTAAAAAGTACTCCTGGCTAATGATTATCTCATAAGCTGGCACATACAGCATAAAGTCCCCCAGTTAAGACTGTCTACAGATCATCCACATGTACCAGCAGATATTAAAACCCTGAACTGTGGGCCCTTGCCTCAAATCAGCTTTTACATAAAATGTGTTTTAAGAGGTGTGTATGTTTGTGTGTGAGTTGGGGGGAGGGGGGTTCACATCATATGTGAAATGAGACCTCATGAGATATTGCTTCTTTCTCAAAAATTCACCTTACAGTGAGCGTGGCTAGTATGCCTGATTTGTTATTAGCATATGATTGAAAAAAGAGCCTTACTTGGTCAAATTGATTACAGCATCATGGTCAATGGGTTTCTGTTGTCTCGGGTTTTTCACACAATTTAATGAATACACTATGTGCAAATTATCTGATGCAAGATGAGTAAGATTTTGCACATTTCTAATGAACTTTATAAATATTTACAACTTACAAGTAATGACAAAGGTTAGGTGTCAATTTTGACGCTCTTTTAGAAAATCTCTCAGTATTTCAGAGCATAGTACAGCTGCATCTAAAACACTGGAATAATGTTTTAGGTAGGAAATAAAAGGGAACGACCTAGAGATTGCAAAACAATAATATCTTGTTCATATTTATGGTTTCTCCAAGTAAATGCACGCTGAACCAAAATAAGTCACTTTGCGAACTTGTCAAAATATGTGCAGCTAAATTTTTACTTTATTTGCAAGATGTATTGTTTAATGGTTGCATTTAAGGTAAACAGTAAAACTGTTGTGTGTCATTAATTTTAATTTTAAGAAATCCTTATATGTCTTTTTTAACAATTTTGAACTACAAAGTTGCTAAATTGCCGGCAATTTTCAATCTCGCCTGAGCCTGCCCCTATCGGAGGATTCAGATAACTACAAAGTTGGGAAATTGCCGGGCTAATTGCGGAATTGCTGGATGGGGAGACCTTAGGTTATGACCTTCCAGGGCTCACTCTACCGGAGAATTAAAAAAAACTATAACGTTGCGTAGAACTACAGTTGCTTAACTGCCGGCAATTTGTGGAATTGCTAGATGGGGACCCTCTTAGTGTATAAACGCCGGGGGCACACCCTACTGGGGGATTCAGAGAACTACAAAGTTGCTAAATTGCTGACGAATTTAGAATTGCTAGATGGGGATTCCTCAGTGTATGACCGCCGAGGGTTCACTCTACAGAGAACCACAGTTGTTAAATTGCTAGCAATATGCGGAATTGCTAGATAGGGGCCCCTCAGTGTATTACCGCCGGGGCTCAATCTACCGGACGATTCAGAGAACTACAAAGTAGCTAAATTGCTGTCAATTTGCGGGATAGCTATACGGCGGCCCTTCAGTTCAACCTTGTATGGGCCTCCCCCTATCGGAAGATTCAGAAAACTACAAAGTTGCTTTATTGCTGGCAAATTGCAGAATTGCTAGATGGGGATCCCTCAGTGTATGACCGCCGAGTTCTGACTCTACCGGAGGATTCGGAGAATTACAAAGTAACTAAATTGCCGGCAAATTGCGCGCCATGGGCTCCATCTCCCGGAGGATTAAGACAACCGTTGTCCTATTAAAGAAAAAAAATGCATTGCAGAAAATCTAAAATCCCCATAGGTTTAAGTACAGCTCCCCACATTCCTATAGAGTTTATATATTCAGTTAAAATATCTATATAATTAATACGGAGTTGGGTTTTTTCAACACCACGGTTTACATGCTTTCGTTCTGATTTGACTCTCAAAATTCGGCAGACGTATCGGTGGTGTGCTCTTTTAGGACAAGTTTATTTAAATTTGCGGGATTATGCCCAATTAAGCTGAATAATTAACAATTTTAATATTTCCCCATTAGGTGCCCCTATTTCTTGTGTGCTGCAAGGTGCTCCACGCCTGTAACGCTTTTTCAGGAGGTGCCTAGGAGATTTTCACTGGTCTGTTAAGACCGTGACCTGAGCGCATGTCCTGCAAAAAAGGCTTACGTGGAATACGTGGTCACGCGGGTCCACTATAATCCCCATTACCCCCCCCCCCCCCCCACCCATATCAATTGTAACGCCTCTTAAGGAATTTTCTCTCTCAAAGGAAGTAAAGGTTTCGAATCCAAAGACCACATGACTACGCTTTCAATGTGAGGGCTTTTCAGTTGGTCAACACTGGGCACTGAGTCCATTGATGTGACCACCGTTTGTCAATTTTTTTATGGGTTACAGGTATGTTGATTTTTACACATTCAAAAATATCCTTTCATGATAACCATGGTTTCAAAAGTTCGGCCAAGTCACGTGTTTTATGATTTTTTTTAAGGAGCCCTTCAAATTAATTATCATTCGGGTTGGGTGGGGGTGGGGTGGTGGTGGGGGGGGGGGGGGGGGGTCACATATATTTGTTAAGATCTGTTGCCTGTAGGGACGGTGAAACATGAAAAAAATTTCATAGTACATCTTTAAATTGATAACAAACTAGAATCTGTAGTCAGGGCGTACAGACCTCCACCAGACACTTATTTAATATCAGTCATGTGTTTACGTGTATGCGTTCCATGTGTGAACACTGTCATGCTTCATTAACAGCAGTTCACCTTGCGAGTGGCAGAACAAACTAATACGAATGGGTGGCTTCCACAAGGGTACAAAGGAATGGTCCTTTGTCATAATGGTTTATAAGAAAATGTATATTGTGGTGATTCTTATTACCTCGAAAATGAAATGGACTATTGATATGTCTTTACCCTAACCCTCTACAAATGTTCAGTAATACATTTCTTGCCAGTCACGCTTTTTTTAGGAGGCGACCTGTAATCCACTGAACCCCATTTCCATTGTATCGCCTGTTAAGGAATTTTACTCTGTCAAAAGGAAATAAAGATTTTAGATTCAGGTGCGGAACACATGTCAACATGAATCTTTTAATAAGGAGCACTTTCCGTTGAGTGGACACAAAGAGCTGAGACCCTTTACAGGATCACCATTTTATAGGTTTACAGGTATGTTGGTTTTTATACAATCAAAAGTATCTTTCCATGATAACCATGGTTTAAATAGTTCGGCATTGTTACGGGTTGTTTGAAAACAGTTTTTTTTTTCAATAGAAAGCCTGGGGGATTGTACACACTTCTAAGGGTCCTCAATCTCTTTGGTACTTTGGAACCCGCTCCAGAATCTACTAATCAGTCGTTCCTTCATACGTGCACGTTTCATTTAAAACATAGCCATGGTTCAGAAACACGGGTTCACCAGGCGAAAGGCTGAACAACTGCATACAAAGGGGCGGCTTCCACACTGGGACAAAGGAATAGTCCCTTATTATTATCTCTTTGTGCAATTGTGATTATGGCACTTAAGAAAAAATATTCCGAAAAAAAATCAGTGATACCGATTACCTCAAAAACTGTAATGGATTACGGATGTAGTTTTACTCTACCCTCTACAAATTTTCTGCAAAATCTGTATATTTCATTTTGCGTTAATATGCTACGAACCAAGACTGAAGTGGTTTCTTTGCTAAATACTTTCATCGAAAAATATCTAGGAGAGTTGTTAGTTGTGCATCAGACCTGCTTATTCCATGACAATTTACAGTACTTAAGCAAAAATTTAATACTGTTGGAATATATTCTTCTGGGTCCATCTTTTTCACATTGGCAGCTTTACGTTTCGAGTACAAGAGACTTAAACGACATATGGATGTGTATACAAACAACGCATGTGTCTGTTAACATGCCTTAGACTATACCCTCAACTGACTATACTGAATAAATACCGTGTTTCACAATGTCGCCTGAGCTTCAACTAATACAAAGCATCTTTAACATAATTTCACGGTAGAATGCTTCTTAATACAATCGTTATATCTACGATATTTCCCAAGCAATGAAGCTGTCGGACCAATGTTGTTTATCTTGAAAAAAAACTTCTCACTTAAAATTCGTACATCCTGTATATGCCTCACGTCTCTTTCCAAAATAATTTTTGTGTGATTTCTGGAATTGAAACATTTTTCTTTCTATGTTGATATTTTTGGGAGGGTGTTTCTGGAGAATTCTAGCAGAAGTAATCTTTATATCATATAAGTGAAACACATAACAAAAATGCGTTCCTGAAAACCTTAGGATTAAAATATGCGTCGTTTAGTTCCTATCAGTTCGTAACAAAAATATGCATCAGATAAAGCCGTGGATTTTCCACGAGTGCAGTATATGTATGTATATATATATATATATATATATATATATATATATATATATTAATGAGTAACCGAATTCAATAGATGCTGAATTTATTATCTGCGCCAGTATACGCAGTTTTTCCATATCAGTCATGAGTCACATTTCCAAAATGTTTACGGTAAACGTCAATAACTTCATGCTGTATCTCATCTAACAAACACGATTCAATGAAAAAGGGCACAAAACTGTTATGTGGTGGAGTCCAAACCATCCGAGTGAGCTTGCAAGACCAAGCCCAGGCCACATGGATCCAAGTCCAAAATCCGAGTCTTCAAGGTTGGAGTCCAGGTTCACCATCCTCGAGTCCGAGTCATTTGGAACCCGAGCTCCGAATCCAGTACAAATATCCTTATAAGGGAATTATTTAAAATGGAATTTTCCGATAACCATGTACGTTTTTAAGTTAAAGTTAACAGATGCTTTTACTTTTATGATTAATTACACTTATAGCCCCCGAAACTGAACAAAGCTTTGTATATATATAGTATTGTTATTTTGTAATATTCTGTTAGTAGTTTGCGCATGTACATAAATCTTTATAATATGTATTTTTTTCTATTGGACTCGAGATGGACTCGGCCAGATTTCTCGAGTCTTTACCTCCGAATATAAGTCCGAGTCAAGGACTCTCGAGTCAAAGTCCGAGGCCTTAAAAAGTTGACTCGAGCTCTGGCATGATTCCAAGTCTACATCACTGGCTCAAACATCATAAGGTTAAGGTAAACTCATCCAAAAATCACCACCTCAAACATATCAATGTATCTTACGCGTTCCTTACGCGAATTTATCAATTTTTCGCCATTCAAACCATATATGAGACGTGCAAGAAATAATGTAATATTTTTACATGTGTTGCAACAGTCATATCAACACAATGTTATTGATTTCTTATCACTGTGCATCAAAAATATCCCTATGTATATAGAGCACAATGAAGTAATAGTAGCTCTTAAGGTAGCGAAAAAATACAGAGCTCTGGTGGCCCACATCGATTATTAGTTAAACACTTGATGATTAATGTATTACATTGTGTGATAGAGTGGGGATTTTACTTAACATTAGGACAATAAATATATTTTCGTCAATCTTTATATCATTTTACTTTAAGGGGACTTTTTGTCATGATCGGTTTATCGTGTCCACTTGCTACCATATGACCATATGTCCTTATATCATCAACCATGATCTATATATAGCTAAATTTTTAATGTAACTTTATTGGCACTTAAAACAATAAACGGATCAACAAATGGGCGGTAAAACTTCTCCGCACATCCAAATTGATATCTACATGGGAGATTTCTTACAGCCAATATACACCATTTACTGTGATTGATAGATTGCATGAATCTGTCTTTCCTGGACTTACACTGTCCTGTTTTTGAGCAAGAACAAAACAGATTTTAGGAGCACGATGTTTATTTACTGTTTGTAAAAACTTCAAGTGAAAACATTAAACAGGACTAAAAAAAGCAATCTCAAAGGAACACGGCTGTTGCAGCTCTCTTCTTATTGTTGCTGTCGATGAAAATATACGAACATGTTCATCTCTGGTCCTTGGAATATTTCCTGTATGGCCATGTACTCACCATAATACATTTAGTTTATGTAGATATAAATAAAACATGTCTTGTCGAAGTATCTTAGGCTTTGAAAGATATTAAGGCTTACGTAATGTGTCCGTCCTCATATCATTATTTTTAATGTGCATAAAACAGGCACACGTACTACTTTTCACGTTTTGGAGATCAAGGATCGACAAGCTATTTACAGAATGTACAACTTGGCACCCAGGTAAGCTATTTTCATTGAGAAATAGACAGGGATACTTATTTGATGAAAGGGTCTATGAAAGAAAATAAAATTAAACTTTCCTGGAGTTAAAGGACGGATACTGTAAGCATTATAATTATTATAGTTTTATGATGTGTATTTCAGTAACAATCTTTGTTTATTGCCACATATTCATTTGTTTATTACAAAACAGAGTAACATCGGGGTTAAGAACAAAGATACAGCGATTAATCTTGGTTAATTTAAAATGAGTTAATCTTTATTTAGGCATATTAAATGAACTATCCGGTTTCATTAAAAAGTTAAATATTCACAGTCAGTTTACGAAATGCACATATTGTTAGATGATTTTTATACATGCTACAATTTGATTTTCAGAGATTGTCTTTATTTCTTCTAAATTCTATCTTCAGTTTTCTTACATCTTTCCACAGCTTTTATTAGGGGGAGTGATCAGTTCCCCGACAATCGGGATACAAGTCTCTGGTTTGAACTCTTCATGGTGGTATGGTGCTGTACCCTTAACATTCTGCAATTGGTTTGGCATTTCTTGATCATTCTTAATTATCTCCGCTGCCTGGGTAATAAGTCCATTACTCTCGTTTGTAGCCAAAAAGTTAGATAATTCTGAAACTGTTGCAATGGCTTCGTCATGAAAAGGGCTGTATGACTCCAAAACAGTTTAAAGGTTTCTACGCCTATATTCACTCAACTGATGTATCAATCTTTCCACTTTATAGTTTACCTGATTTTTCAGTTTCTCTCCTTGTTGTCTTTTAGCTGCACTAACACGGTTAAAATCGCTATCATTTTTCCTAGTTTCAGCATTAGCTGATTCCACATGTAGAGCTTCATTTGATATTTGCTCCCCAATGTTTGTGATACACTTAATAATGAACGTTGATGCTTCGTCCAAACCGCATATGGCTCCGGCATGGCTGTTGTGTTCTGGCGCCACTGCACAAACCACACATATGCCACTAACGCATGATTTACAATAAAAGTTCAACATTGTTCCCATGACGCGAAAATAATTGCCCTGTATTGTTTTTCATTTTTCCAGTGAAAATTTGAATTTCATGGTTTTTGAAAACTGGGACAGCATAGTGATTCTGAAGACACTTGTTACACATGCGGCGGTCACCTTGGGTTCAAAAGGCATTCACGGGAGTGGTCTCTGTTGCATTTCCACGCAACACTTGCATAAATCACTTCGACTATAAACAGCTGCCAGACCAACCATTTGTTGAAGAAGGAAGTTGTGTGGAAGGTCAGAGACTCCATTTTTAGACAAGACCGTGTCTGTCCTGCATATTGGGCAAGATATTGAAGGTTTTCTCTTTTCTTTATATAAAGAAGGGTTGAGAGTATATTCAGATGGGCTGCAATAATGACGTTGCATATTTTGGGCTGTTTTTTAGGCATTCTTCACAAAATGTGTGTAAGGCTTCTTGTTAGTCATGTCTTCAAGACATATATGACAAATTGTTAATTGTTGTCCTGCTAACGCGCCGTGGCTCGTTGATTCTAAAAAGTGTATGGATATGTTTGAGAAAATAGTAAATTATGAGACTAAGAAATATATGGAATAATCAGTTTGCTTTTGGCCAATTTACATCACATCACATATTTATACTACTGTCTTGCAGACCTAAGCAAACTTTTACAAGTACGGCATCACAGTTGCCGACACTGTATTTTTTATGAATTATGTGGAAAACCTGCGTTATTACATCAATCATATGCTTAAAGCATTTGCTGTAGATAACGAGCAGAAATACAAATATACATATGCTGATCGGCTTTATTCGTGTAACACTCAATCGGCTGACCGAAGATACATACCCATGTGAGGAGGGAGACGATCTAAAACCCCGGTGGTAATTTATCTTCAATTGGTAACATGTTCTTTCCTCTGTTACTCCCACTAAATCATATTAATTCTAGAATGGCTTTGTACTTGCAGCACAAAAAAACAGATATATGTCTCCCCCATGCATGGGACATCTCAAAATATTAGGAGTAAAATATTATCTATCTCAAAACAATGATTATAGATTTCAGTAGATTTGAACTTGAAGAGTTAGATGAGGGTCAGCGGTTTTCGAACACGTCCGAGATTTTGGCAGGCGTGTTAAATTTGTGTTAAAATCTGTAGTGCTTTCAAAATTATGGAGTCACAACAATCCTAGAGTCGCGCAGATTTGACTTTGAAAATCAAGGTAACCAGTGCCCATACCATTTCGAGAACTCAGTAGAAAAACTTATTTGTCAAATCTGAGGAAAAAGTATGCAATACTTCATAAGATATTGTGTTCACAAAAGAACAACTATAATTCAGCTCATTTGACTTTGAAGATTCCTGATGAAGGTCGCCGGTTTTCGACTCGTCATAATATGAATACAAAATGTGAAATATTTCAAAAGTTATGGATTTCATAAAAAAATTACCTTTTGGCAGATATGAAATTTGGGATGAAGGTCAAGGTCATCGTTTTTCGAACTCGGCCGAGAATTTTATAGAAACAATTTGTTTCAAATTTCGGAAAAATATATGCAGCACTTCAACAGTTGTCACGTTCACAAGATATTCTACAGACGACTACGACGAAGACCCACGGCATGGACGACGAAAGACAATTCCACCGAAGAAAAATGTCTCCCCCGGAAAGGGGGAGACATCAATATGTAATTTACCATGATAAACAAGTTGAACCCGGCTACTGAAGCAAATTATATATCCTGGCAGATGACTGTGTAGATGTAGAACCAAATACTTCATTATATTTTATTCAGCGATTCCTTTCTATATGTTTATGTATGTCTACTTAAAGATACATTATGAAGCAACTTACCGATGGTAGTCCTTTATATTTTATTCTCGCAGATTCGTTTGACAGTGCTCGTGTTTCCACTGCTGGTGTTTGAAGAACTTGCCGTAAGTGTGGTGTTAAATCAAGTTGACATACATGCATTTTGCCGCATATCAGCACCTACCTACATAGTCCAGCTAGCCTAAACAATTTATTACTGATAAGTCACAGATGTCCAACATAACATGATGTTAATGACGTACGACCTCATGCCTCGACTATTTACGACGATTAAACAAATGTTAGAAAAGATAAATTTGTTTGTTCAGGGCTCAATTGACAAAACTTAGTAAAGATAAATTGAGGCGGCGAAGCGATAACCTATAAAGCATTATAAATAAAAGTTCGCCTGAATTAATCTGGTCAATAGTATAATGTAAAATATCAGTCACTTGATAGATAAGAATCGACCTCTAAAACACGGGTGAAAAAAACTGTTTTGTTGAAATATCTTACCCCGCACTGACAGTTACGATGTCATTTCAGTATAAGAAAATACGCTTACTGCAATTCATAACAGATTGAATGATACTAAATGTTGATAAAAGATTCATCGGAATATCTCAACTATATTTAGGAAAGACTAGAATCCATAAATCATCTGTCTGCAGTCTTCTTATCAAATACAATGTAAACTATAAAAAAAAATATGATCACTTGGAAATTCTCGATTACAATCTCCAGATGTCTACTTCTATTGAGCTGGGTATAATCAGAAGAAAGATATCATTTCATTTACTTTACTATAAGAGATTTTTAACATGGATTATCCTTTCAGACAGAATTATATATATAAATATATATGAGAAACCTCGAAAATATATAAATCGATGAGTAGTTAAGCTCATAGATTTCTGTTACAGTTTAAGGACAAAGACATTCTCATTATGAACGTTTTTAAAAAAAAATCATAATTTCATCAGTTTATGGACTAATGGTGCCAATAGTTTATGTCATCTTTCTTCTTAGTTATTATCCCAGCTGTAGTGAGTATATTGTGCAACAGCAGAGCTTTTGGCCTTCCCACAGCTGTGTTTTCCCCATAACTGAACCACGGCTGTGGTTAACCCACAGCGGCATATAATCTCCTTTTTAGCTCAGCTGACTGTAAGACATCTGAGCTATAGCGGTCACCCTTTGTCCGTCGTCCGTCCGGCCGTCTGGCCGTCCGTCCGATAACAAGGCACAAATCGTAACCGTTAGACCTAGAAACTTCCACTGTACATCCAGGGAGGTCCTGGGCAAATCTCCCTGGAAACCTGAAATTAGGTCATGATGACCTATATTGTGTGACTTACGGGCCGAAAACATGATTTTGAGCACACAGACAGTCAGACGGGGCACAAAGTGTATCTTTTAGGCCTAGAAACCTCTAACCTGACAAGTTGGTATATCCTAGGTAAATGTCCTTCGAAACCTGAAACTAGATCACTGTGACCTATATCCTGCGACCTATAGGGAAAAGATGTCATATGAGCAGCCTGAATGTCAGATGTTGAAACATGATTTTTAGACAGTCAGAAGGGGCGCAAATTGTATCGATAAGGCCTAGAATCCTCCAATGTAAGTTTTAGGGAGGTCCTAGGCAAATCTACTAAGAAACCTGTAATAAGTCATGGTGACTTATATTTTGTGACCTACAGGCCGAAAACATGATTTTATGTACCCTGAATGTCAGATGGGGACAAATCGTGTATGTGAGGCCTAGAATCCTTTAACTCAATATTCTGATAGTTTCTGGACAAATCTCCTTGGAAACGTAAAATTAGGTCATAGTGACCTATATTTTGTGACCTATGGGCCGAAAACATGATTTTGAGCACCCATGAAGTCAGATCGGGCACAAATAGTATCCATTAGGCCTAGAATCCTTCAACATGACATTCAGGGAGGTCTTAGGCAAATGTCCTTGGAACCCTGAAATTAGGTCACTGTGACCTATATTCTGCGACCTATAGGAAAAAGATGTCGTATGAACACCCAGAATGTCAGATGGTGACAAATTGTATCTGTAAGGCCTAGAATCCTCTTACACAATTTCCTGGAGGCTCTAGGCAAATCTCCTTGGAAACCTGAAGTTAGGTCATGGTGACCTACCTTTTGTGACCTATGAGACAAAAACCTAATTTTGAGCACTCTGAATGTCAGATGGGCACAAATCGTATCTGTTAGGCATAGAATCTTCTAATGCAACATCCTGGGATGTCCTGGGCAAATCTCCTTGGAAACCTGAAATTAGGTCATGGGGACCTACATTTTGTGATGTACAGGCTGAAAACATGATTTTGAGCATCCAGAAAGTTAGGCAGGGCACACATTGTATTTGTTAGGCCTAGAATCTTCTAATGTAACATTCTGAGACGTCCCTGGCCAATGTCCTTGGAAAACTGAAAATAGGTCCCCATGACCTATATTTTGCAACCTATCAGAAAAGATATCATATAAGCACCCAGACAGTCAGACAGGGCACGAATTGTATCATTTAGGCCTAGAATCTTTTAATATGGAATTCAGGGAGGTCTTAGTCAAGTGTCCTTGGAAACCTGAAATTAGGTCATGGTGACCTATATTGTGTGACCTATGGGCTGAAAAATGGTTTTGAGCAACCAGACAGACAAGGCTCAAATTGTATCCATTAGCCCATGAATCTTCTAACATGGCATTCAGGGAAATCCTTGGCAATTCTCCTTGGAAACCTGAAATTTGATCATGGTGACCTATATTCTGCCAGCTATGGACCAGAAACATGATTTTGAGCACCCAGACAGACAGGGTACAAATTGTATCCATTTTCCTTTGAACCCTCTATTGTGAAATCTAGGGGGGTCTTGGGCAGGTCTCCTATGAATCCTGAATTTTTTATTTTCTGTCCATTTTTTCAACACTGTAACATTAGCCCTAGGCTGTTCTCACAGACAATATATAACATTAATAAAAAATGAGCACCCAGTCTAAATTAGCTGAGCGTCAATGCCCGTGGGCCACTTGTTTAACTCTTTCAGCAAACTAGTGTAAAAAACGAGATCACATTACATCTATAATTAAAGTACTATTTCCCTGCTCCATCCGCGCAAGCGCACTGATTTTGGTAAGATATTCATAAACAAAGCGATAGATATATATTTTCTATAATCTATTTGTACTAGGAACTATTTTGCTGTTCAGGATAAATAACTGAACTTAGTTTATCTGACTAAGGACGTTTAATAGTGCCAAAATAAACGAATGTTATTTGTTGTCAATTGTGGTAGGAACTTGCGTATTTAACCCGATGTCACCAGTTTATTTTATAACAGTGCAAATCATCTTTGTAGAGCACTTATTTATAGTTCTTATGATCCGTATTCAGAGTGAGTCCAATCTGGAGTGAATTAATGATGTTTTAATCATCGTAAAACTTTTTACTCCTACCAGTGACCTATACGAATTTTATTGTTGATCCTGTAAATTACTTCAAGATTTATTATTTATTGCATAAACACATTGTATATTAAAACTTTTACAATTATTTTCATTATTATCACATTTATTATCTTAAGAATTCCACGTAGCTCGTAAAATATATTTGTGACTTAATTTGATGTTTTCAATTAGATTACTTATTGAACTGACTGGGTTTTAAACAGGAAATTGGAGGTCTAACCGTAATGATTTGAACCTGCAAATTTACAGCCGTGTGGAAGGACGATCGACAAAGATCCATCGCTATGGCTTAGCTTGATTGATCGCCAGCTGGTCTGAAACAACTAAACTAGATGAAGTTGTTTTTCCATCCGCAAACACATTAAGCGCCGCATCCATTGCAAATCTAAGAAAACAGCACATGTAAGTGCAATTATAAACAGGAAATGACGTTCACTATAACGTGATAATGAGTCGAACGGTGAAGATGACATTAAAGGTGCCCAATCACCTACCTTTTGAAAAATAATTATGTGATTTCTGGCTTTCTCTATGTCTTATAAGGCCTTGGCGAAAGATGTGTGAACTTGTTTATCAACATGTATCTAAACACAGCAATGTTGACAAACGGGAAAAACATGCATCCTAAGGTGTTTGGTTGCATATATGCGGAGGTAGTAAGGTCACTTGTTGCAAAACGCTATTTGCAAAGCTCTGACTAAACTGACTTGGTGCCAGATGCCACTGTTGAATAAGTTTTGATTATTTGGCGGGCCCCCACATATTATAAACATGTTGATATAAACAAAACAAGAACCTTTGTGCGACGAAAACCACGTTTTCTGGCCTATTTTTATAAAAGCTCCCAGGGATTACCTTAATTTTATAATGGTGTGACAGGTGATTGAGCCCCTTCACACTTGGTAACCAACATACATAGGATAATTAAAATGATACACATATGTTGACTGAGAATCATATTTACACTGGGTCAGAGTTAACTTGTAACATTTTACATTTATCAAAGTGAAAAGGCATTATAATAATACTAGGATATACCGACAGGTACTACTAAAGCGCTGTCTTTTTGTATTCGGACGAATAAATAAGAATAAGTTAATGGGCACGTTAATTACATGAAAAAATAAATACCAATAATTATCGGACAGTTTACACCAAATAAGGAAAAAATCGATAAAATAATACCATATTTCTATATATAATATAATTCTAAAATAATATACCATATTTGTAAAGCAGTTAATTTTGGGGGGTCTATACCTTCCACAATCCGTCGTTATACTGTTACTCTTAAACATATTAACAGAGCACTATCAGCTCACATTGTTAAATGGTTTATGTAAATATCTATAATATTCATCCACAGATACTCTTTCCTCACGATTGTTCAGGATTGTTTCATCAAGAAGGCGGTAGTTTCCTACTGGAATTCTTTATGGTCGTAAGAGTTGTACCCATGACATTCTTTAATTTTTCTAACATTTCTAGCGTTTATATTCTCTCAAGGATATGTAATAGGTTCTGGACCAGACCCAATCCCAAATCGGCGATTGGTCCAGAACAGATGCTGATCAGAATTTGGTCCGGCCAAAACCGCGATAATCGACTTTTAGGAAAGAGAATGAGTTCCTGTCTGAGGTGCAGGTCAGCCCAGACCTAGATTCAGAGCATGCCTATATCCCTGACATGATGTCTGAAATTTATGACTGAATAAGTAATGACAAATCTTTATTTAGTTTGTTGTCAGTGTTAATTTTTCTACCTTAATAACTTAACTCATATTTAAGTTTAAATTAATTGAGTGATTATAATTATTTGAATTATTTTTTCAAGTCCTTGTATTTTTTTCAAGTTTAATTATTATATCCAGTATTTGCATCAGGTTGTTTATTCAATTTGTTATATAACATCAACAATTGAACTAGTTTTATTGTTAGATGGATGACATATATAAAAAGTTGAGTATCATATGATGTTTTCATATCCCCATATATGGATATTCTTAACTTGTATCAACTCATGAACAGCTTACATTCAAGTACATATGTATACGTATATATTCATATTTTTATGACATATATTAATATATAAAATAAAAATTTTCACACATTTTATGGAATCAAATGTTCACACCAAAAGCCTGCTCTAGTCTGCCATGGAATCTTAATCAGGAACTGATCCAGACCAGATCCTGATCGGGGGTTAGGCCAGACCAAATCCAAATCGGGATCTGGTCTGGACAAATATACATTATATATATATATATATATATATATATAATATATATATATATATAAATATAAAGGATATATGACATTTGTTTACAATCATTACAAACATAAGTCACATACAAGTCTTATTCGGCTTAACAAAGAGCCTCGCTCTGAGCGATCCACATATTTGGCTCAACTTTGAAATAATAATCTGATCTGGCCACTACAGCACACCTGCTGTCTATGATGTACGCGGGTATGAGGGCATCAATACATTCCAAACGAAGGCCTTTCAAGCATCGACATATCAAACACTTTATTCCATGATGAACAGTTTGTCTGTGATTTTCATACTATCTTTATTGTGACCGTTTAAAAATATATCAACGGGTATCCATGTTGTTATATTCAGAACCCAGCATAGATGATTGGTCTGGGTATCAGATTAGTTTTCGCTTTGATACTAGATCTCACTGACAAAGAAATTAATCGACATAAATATCACATTGATGCCAATGTTAAAACGTAATATTACACGAGTCCACTTTAAATTCACCTGAACGTCTCGTTTACCATCAATTTATATTTAAAAGCACACATTTATATATAAGGGATACGTTTTTTGCACATAAAAGTGTATGTTTTTTGTAACATTACCTTCTCCCTAAAAACGTAAAAGGAGCCGGTGGATAGATCTGAACGGGAATCTAACCTCTGTATTCTTATCCCATCGAACCCATACCCTGCTTGATCAAACGTTCTTATGTCATCAGCCTGTGTTTTCAGTGTACCAACAGGGTGTGCTTTCTGCTTTGGCAGAAATTCGATCTCTCTATAGTGCGTGTTATCTTTAGCTTTCTCTAATTCTTTCAACATACCTTCTCCTTGTACAATATACTCAGCACACGACACAATGAAGCGGTTCTTAGCGGTCTCAGTAACCGAATGGGACAGCCAGGCGATTACCTGTTCCGCCTGATTGCAAACGGGTGGATATTTTTGCAATATATTTTTTAGGTTATCTTGCTTGTCTCTTCGCAACTGTGCTATTAAGCTATCCACTTCCTGGCTTATCTGATTCTTTAGTAAATCTGCATGCTGTCTTATTTGATGACTTATTAGGTAAAAATCTTCACTTTTCCCAATTTTCAGTTTCTTCTGCTGTATATTAGAACGCATTCATTTCTTTTGATATTTTGTTACCCAGAGCGATAATTTGTTCAGCAATGTATACGGAACCTTCCTTTAAATTGCAGATTGTATGCTCATGCTCTTCATGACAGTCTGCCATATCGCAGTCAGTACATATGGCGGAACGACAAGTTTTACAAAACAGTTCCACAAGGTATCCATGATGAAAACATGTTTAGCAATTGATTCTGTGTGAATTGGGTTGTACAATTATATATTGTGTTTCTGAAATACAGGTATAGCGGAATGTGTTTTTGTGGCAGGCCTCGCACATTTTTCGGTCGCATTGTCTACAGTATAAGGTGGCGAGCCGATTGTCACCTGAATTTTCACAGCATGCTGACATAAGTCTCACCGACTAAAAAATGGTGGAACACCGTTTCCGAGATTGTGTATGGAGCTCTAAGAAAGACCTTGGATTCCATTCACAAGTATTCCTGTAACTTCTTTGCATGTAGAACAATTTGAATTTTGAGGCGGTAACTCTGCTGTCACTTTGCTTGGAACATAGCTATATAGCACGTGAACACCGTTCAATTTTTAAGCTGAAAACATGTGTCTCTAAGTTAATCATAAAAATTAGCATTTAGGCGTTTTATTTCATGTTTCTGAATTCGTAAAATGTATCGACTGAGGCTAGAAATCAGGTTTCTCTTTGTATCACAATGTAGCAGTATTTGAAATAATAAATAAGTCATGTAAGGTGAAATGCCCAGGAACACAACTACAACCATTGTGTTGTATTATTTGCAGCTCCAGAGCGTGAATTTAGGCTTTACCATGTCATGTTAAATAGCCTTCAAATGTGACCGAATGATCTGTGACATTAAACACCAACAATAGGAGACTTATGATCAGGTTTACAGTGATAATAACGTCTTCATTGATTAAATGTCTCATGCAGCCATGTAACATTATAACATCGATAGATATACTGTTTGTGTATACAAATATGTGTATATATATATATATATATATATATATATATATATATATATATATATTGCACAGATTGTTTAGGAAGACTTGCAAGTTAAATAAACAGTATATACACAAACACCAGGTTTAAAATAAATAATGATTGTATAAATAGAAGTCTGATTGCCAAAAATGGTCATGTAGAATAATACAATTAGTCCATGCCAAGCGGAGTATCTGGAAACTGAATCACCCGTCGTAGTAGGAGCCTCGTTTTCACAGCAGGAACGATCCAGGTGTTTGCATGCTTATGTATATCATACAATGAGGATAGTGTGGACTTTCCCCAGGCGGAACAATATATGATAACACAACCTAGATTAAAAGTCAACTGCATTACCTTTCTGTCATCTGTCATCATAATAGTGTTATACCCATTAGCCGAATGTGACAAGATGGACTGGGATATATATATAGAGGGAGATGGAATGACTACGATATCGGACCACTTTAATTCAAGCTACATCGATTTTAAGAACAAATTCTTAAAAGTTATTAAATAATTATTTAATAATAGTTTTCAAATAAAACTTTTATAAAATAAATAACTAGAATGGCTTGTTTTCGCACTTGCAAAAACAGATTCCCCCTCCCTCCGTTTGCATACAGGTTGTATCAATGATGACATTGTGAGAGATCTGACCCTGTAAGATCACCATGTTTCAAACTCATCGAAGATTTTGGTAGGAATAATCAGTGTTTCAAATTCGGGGGGGGGGGGGAATATCCAACCCTTCAAAAGTTATCGCGTTCACAAGACAATAACTATAATTTGGCTGATTTTACCTTGAAGATATTGGTCAAGGTCACCAGCTTTTGAACTCCTTCGAGAACTTTGTAAGGACAATCGGTGTACGAAATTATAGGACAAAATTTGAAATAATTCAAAAGTTATGGGCTTCACAGTTATTTTCCATTTCGGCAGTTTTGACCTTGTAGATAAAGGTCAGGGTCACTGGGTTTCGAACTCTTCCGAGATTTTGGTAGGAACCATCAGTGTTTTAATTTTTTAGAAAAATATGCATCCTTTCTCAAGATACCCTGACGACTGACGACGACGGCACTGAAAACAACGTCGCCCCTGGAGGGGGGAGACTTAATGACATATTGATACACGTGTAATTTATGTTATAATATGCTGGGTACGTACGTCATGGATTGCATTTATATTTAAATATATATATATATATATATTATACATACATACATGTATATATATAGAGCGAAGGTAAAGACATACTAACTTGTTTATTTACACACGAGCTCTCAAAGCACACAGGCTTCTTCGTCAGGTGGTTATTAATTGGGAACGTGTAGAGAGATATTATATATGATGGAACGTGTCCATAATGCCAGAAATAATGTATTTACATTCTAATCGGATATTTAGTAATATCAAAACTATGATGCCCTGTGTGGGCATGGTATGATAATCATTAAAAGTAAGGAAACAGAGTTCAGTTGATGAAATTCTGAGTGAAAACCTGCGTAGCGGAACCCTGTTTCCCCATGATTATCGGCCGGCTAGTGCCCCTGTTGACATTATGTCACATTCTCCACACAGATGGTCCATCTATGTCGTTGTTTTATAAAGCGACCTCTATTTGTATATGGTCCCATTTTTCAGGGAGTATTTTGTATGATCTCTGTCAGACCATTATAAAAGCGTGCATAAAATTTACAAAAACAATAGAATTGAGTTCATATCAAGAGTGTGCAGAACCATAAACCCCGGCGGTTTAGAGTTGATGAAAATCTTATCACTGTAAGGATGTTCACGGGTCCTGTTGGCTATGATATGTATACGCTAACATGACCGAAGTGGCATTCCATATAAATAAACGGTATCCCATACACTATTCCAGTATATTAAATAACATCTGCCAGTCTGTTCGAATGTAACAGAGTAATCCATTTTCGTGAAGATGGTCACGTTAAATATGGATACAATTTGCAATATTTGATATTAAGGTCTGAAAGTAGAGTTCAGGCATCAGCAAATTTCTTTGTCTAAGAATGTCGTAACAGGCTTTGCTTGATAATTAGATTTTGTTTTCCTCTGCGAATCCTGAAATAATTTTAATGATTAGCTTGTCTGCGATACAGATTTCATTTAATACCTTTCTTTTGCTCCGTTAGTGGATATAGGTGGAAATGCGTTTACCCCGAAATCAAGCTAATTCGTCCGAGATGTGTAAAAACAAAGTAAATTGGGCAAATATAGAGCATGCATCGACAATATCCATGCCAAATATAACGCAGGAGTTATTCATCGGCACAATAGTCCTTGTTCCTGCACTTGATGTGAATTGCGTCACACGCCTGTGTTTTTTTTTTTAATAATAATCTCTTCAAGCGACCACGCAGGTATTCCAATCTTTGCTGAAAGCAGTTCGACTGTTTTCGTGATAAACTCTTTGAAATTAAAAAAATCACGCAAAAAAAACACTAAAATGTGCACATTAAAATTATTTATTCTCTTATCGACGAGGTCTATGCGGGTTCAATAACCTTTAAAATGAGGTACAGCACAGTGTCAATGCGGTTTCAGAGAACATAAAGGCAAAAAGTTGACCATCTTCCCTTTATAAGTATTAGATATCTCTATTTTCATATTTTTCATAAATAAAATTATCTCTTGGGAAAAGATAAATGATACACTTTAACGTTTAAGAGGCAATACAAAGCGTTTATGAATTAGTCAAGGGGAAAAAATACAATACACTGCGACGGAATTTTTAAAATTATGTTTATATTTTTTTTTGTCTGAAGTAGGGTGTTATATTGATTTAAATTAGTCTCTGTCCTGGCATATCCTTGCTGCAAAAAAACTGATTTTATTTAATTAAACCCACCTAATGCTTTACTGGAATATCAACTGTTCCCGGCCTAACATCTGAGCACATAACGTATTCAGTGCACTGCTCAGAAATGGGTTTGTCAACTGTGACTGCAACATCTGAATAGTAGCATTCACTGGTACGGCATGTGTGATCATTTGCTCCCCGCAGCTGTCCCAGAGACCAGGTCGTATGTCCTGGTTGGAACTCAGTCTGCCTAAAGACAGCTGTGCCCTTAGTGTTCTTCAGTTTCTGGAGCATTTTTTCACCTTTATCGATGTTGTTCGCCATATAGCAATCAACTGATTTTGGTCATTTGCAGCTAGGAAATCTGACAACTCGGTTACAGTTTGGGTGGCTGCTCTATAAACAGGTTCATATGTCTGCAACGCGCTTTGAAGACTTGCTTGGCCATCTTGTCTTAGCTGTGCTATTAAGTGATCTACTTGCTGGTCAATCTTGCACTTCAGATCTTCCCCTTGCTTCTTTATCAAGGCACTCACTCGATTAAAGTTCTGTTGTACCTTTCTTGTTTCTGCCGTGGCTGATCTGACAATAGCTGCCTCCTTGGTGATTTCATCCCCCAGTGTTGTGACCCGTGTAACAATGTCGGCAGACCCTTCTTCCAAGTCACAAATTGTCTCCGCATGGCCCTTGTGGACATCAGACACCGCACAGTCAAAACAAACACCTGAACGACAAGTCTTACAGAAAAGCTCTACGTTATTTCCATGACGGGTGCACTTGAAAGCCACTGTTCCTTTAAGTTTTGGTGTGTATCTCTTTACCTCGTGATTCTTGTATACTGGTAAAGCAGAATGGTTCTGGTAGCAGGCATCACACATGCGCCGGTCACATTGGTCACAGTACATGACAGCCGGCCGGTTACCCGCCGTGTTACCCAAGCAAGACTGGCACAGATCCCCTCTGCTGTAATCACAAGCAAGACTTGCCATCTGCTGGAGAAGAAAACTGTGCGGCAGCCCCGTTTCTGGTACAACAGTGATTGCACGGCATGTTGGGCAAGTTATTTCGGCTCCGGGATAATGCTGGTTTGGAGGCTCAAAACATTTCCCTGCATACCCAGACTGATGCCAACCGGCTGATTGTCTTGTGTTTCCCCACCCCGAGGGTTGTGACCTGTAAACGTTTTTCCTTGAAGGAAGTCGCGATATACATTCTTCACAAAAAGTGTGCAAGCACTGCAGTGCCCTGGGGTTTCTGTTTGTCATGTCTTCCAAACATATCTGGCATACGGTCACATTTTGACTTCCGAGAGTGCCTGTTGTAGTCAATTCTGAAAGCACGTCGTAAAGATGTTATATTATACATTTGACAATAGAGGAGAATACGAGAATTAAGTCACTAAATAAAAATGTACAATATTTTATATCAGTACAAAATCATGCAATATGGGTCTTCAAGGTAAGGACTAATTTCGTATTAGATTTTAGATCATACATTAATCAAAATATATATAAAATATAAATTATAATGTATATATATGAAAATATAATTATATCATGATTAATAATATTTGTATTTAACTAAAGATTAAATTAGTTATTAAATAATAATAGTAATAATAATAATAATAATAAAAATAATAATAATAATAATTTTTAGATCTCTAATAGACTTGAGTTAGGATCATATTGTTCCAGTAAAATTAAGCAACTGTTATATATATATATATATATTAATGTTATGTACACGTATACATGCATTCCATATAATAAACCTCTGTTCCTTGATAATAGTATTAACAGTGACGTGATAAAATTCATATATATGCCGTGATTATATATCGAACGGTGTTCGCTGTAAACTCACCCATTGTCGGCCTAAACCTAATCTATAACGAACAAAATTCTGTCCCCGTTTGAATGGATTTCTCCTCGACAATTCTACAAATAAAGATAATTATAGTGTATCTCCACATTTAATGTTGAAAATGTCATGTAGCTATTCTTGTGTGTTAACTCCTACACTACCGACACCTGACTACATCTAGCACAAACATGTGAGTTTCAAATACAAAGCCATCAAGGTTTGGATTGCGACGCATTTTTGTTCTGAAGTTAGAATGTCGAGATTAGTAAGCACGCTCGTCCCACAATTTCTCAAAGGAAGAGGTATTTTTCGAATCGATAGGACATCTAGGGGAAGGAAGAAGGACCACCAAATGCCATCTTCTTGACACTGAAAGCAACTATGTCACAAATGTGCATTAGCTGAAACACTGGGAATCGTACACTAGGGATATTATTATTAACGTTGGTATTACACTTTAAGCTTGACTTGCGGTATACCCGATATTCGACACGCGATCTGTGATATCAGGGTTTATGGTCTAAGCGAAATCCCAGCCCAGATGACTGGGAGAAATAACGGTGTCCGAGCTTACTAATGGCACTTGAAGTCGACTTAAAAGTGCTTTGACAACAGGGTCCAGGAAAGAATCTCTCTACGGAGTTAACAAGGGGTAGTGTATCGGCTAAGTTTAGACCGGAATAACGGACCACGACCAAGTCCTAAAATTATATAAGGATACTGAGATAACGATGGGGTATTAAATTTCCAACATTCCCAAATTTTATATTCATTTAACTTGTAGGCGTAAAATTGATTTATCCCCCCCCCCCCCCCGTGTGAGTTTGCTTGTCTTTTTTGGTCTTCCTCTTCCCATTGGTTTGTTGCAAATTGAAAGCTAATAAGGCCTACTGATATAATGACAGGTTGTTATGATTATATTATCCCTTCTCTCTCTCTCTCTCTCTCTCTCTCTCTCTCTCTCTCTCTCTTGTCATGACTCATTCGTCTATTGAGAATTTGATATGGGATCTAAAAAAGACTGGGATCACATTAATTATTCTTATATATATATATATATATATATATATATATATATATATAGCTTACAAGTGTATCTAATGATGCTGATAAATATATGGATAATCAAAAAAAGATTGCGATAACAATTCTATACCTTGAAAATAAACACATGCAAAAGTATTAATCTGATGAAATATTTCAGATACTCGTTAGGACAAGATATTTCTCATGGTTTCTTTCAAAATTTATTCAGAACCCTTCATTTGATTTTAAATCAAGTTTAGATGTTAATGTTTGTTTGAAACAAGCTGAAAGTTAGACTAAAATAACATATAAAAATAATCGACAACATGGGTGATACACTTAAAAGTTCCTGGTACTCACTGGTGGACAATGGACACGTTGATAAATGTCCCCATTTAATAAACAGCGTGAATGCCCCATTATATAACATGAATCCCTATTTGAGCAAAAACATATAAATTATATAATAAGTGTTACTTTCAAATAACACCCGAATATATGATACAATAATAATTATTTTTCGTATATCAAGTCTTTTTTATAACTATAATTACTCTTTTAATAGAGCGCGAAAAGACCTGTTCTGTGGCTAAAAAGTACTAGCACCATTAGATTGACCATGAGCACTTCTGTGTTGGTGTATATGTTTATCTGATATTGTTAGGGTGTGCCTAAAGGTAACATTTGTATATTAACCGATACAATAGTATAAAAATAAACCCCTTTACAATGCATCATACAATGGATTAATCTTTAAACTGCCACTCACGTTTCCTTCTCATATTTCGTGTAAAACTCTTTCTTAATATCAGCTGAAATATTTACCTACAATTTGTTGAAGTCCCTTTTACTTTGCATATCGTGTATGATCTTGAGTTTAGGATGAGACATTTTACAAACCTCTTATAATTCATGAATACTCGATTCCTGTATATATTCGTGTTCTGACTGTTCAGAATTTGCATGTTTTTGAAAAGATGTGGATAATTTGTGAGAAATGCACACTGTCGATATGATTTTCATCTACTTTCAGCATGAGGAGTGATTCAGGCATGTTTTGCATAATATGATGCAGTCCCTGGGTCGTCATATTACATGCATATGAATAAAACACATTTATCCTGAGAAGGCCCGACATGACATGGCCAATGTATTCTTTTGCTCCTCAAATGTCGTTGCCATTCAGCTCGAGATATAAGAGTTGAGGGAACGAAGAGGGCATGGAAGCACACATTGTGATGATCTGATCAGAAGACAGGCTTGTGTTTGCTAATACAAAAGCTGCCAGATGTCTGTGATTGACAAGTGATCTGGTGTCATTCCCAATCACAGACAGATTGAGGTCTTCTAAACATAGTGTAACAAGGACAGGTAACTTGTTTTCGTACGACGTGAGTATTTCATCACAGTTCTCAATGTCTAAGTTTTGTAAAACCACTTCTCTTACTTCTATACAGTGTGAAAGAGCAGTCAGCAGGAGTTCACTCTCCTCATCTGAAACCTTGTCTATGTTTAGATAGATTTTAAGAAACCCTGTCATATTATTGATTTACCCCCCCCCCCTAGAATTTTACACACATCTTCTGCGGCTTCACAATAAAGATACAAGCCTGAAATATGTTGCATCTCCAATATAGAAAACAGACGTAGCATATCATAAAGAGAGAGGATTTCTTCGCTAAGTTTTATACTTGCGTTTCATATCCAAGAATACACCGGTAGAGAAAACAGCTGATATCATCAGAGTGAGCTGACAATTCGAGATCCTCCACTTTTTCATGACCCCATGATTCCACATTGAAATATGGACACTGCGTGATCGTTGGATATTCTGTTGTTTCCTTTACCACATTCACACAATGATTCAAAACAATGTTCCCGCATTCGTGAGAAAGACCGCCAATAAATATTATGATATTGTCATATATGACATTGATAGTCATTGGACCTGAATGATTGTGCTGAGATGAGCGATGAAAATATCCATGTGTTCTTTGGGTACGCAACAGCATAGGCCGCTAGACGCTCCTGGATGGAGAGGTGACAAAATACAAGTTTATTTTCAGGTTCTAATTCTTCTGGTGTTGTTCTGATCATCAGTCCAAATTCATAGGCATTCGTCAATACTTCGTCTTGGTCTGGCCCTTCGTACCTCCTGGTAAATGATAACCGATTGCCTCTACCTAAGAGACTCATCAGTGCTAAAATGCAACAGCTCAGTACAAAATCATGATCATCAGCTGAAATCCATAGATCCGCTTTACGCGGAGGCCTAGTTTTAAATTTGTGAATGTCCAGTGTAAACTTGAGGACTTTCATATGCAGTTCTGTCTTAGTGTGACCAAAGCATCTTCCAGTCTCCCAGACTATACACAACAGGTTTAAGTAAAGCAGCACACTGCACAGGCTTTGCAATGCATTATTTGTAATTTCTAATTGAAGCAGGTTTGTGGTCTTCTGTAAGATCTCAGGATCAGTTGTTTTTTGTATGGAACCTTTACTTTCCGATCGATTTTAAAAAGTACTTACGTATGTACGATACAATCCGGTTTTTACTAAAGCCTTGGACCTCTGGAAAAGTTGTATAGTATTAGATTAGAACGTCCGAGTCGCTGCCGGCCTGTGTGCGACGGGAAGTTACCAACCTGGAGACATCCGGGTATATTTCACCTCTAAGTATTGACGTCATCACGGATAGGGGAAAGGGTCGTACTCATCTAACCCGTCCATCACCAACAGCACCTCTTTAAGATTGTCCTCAAGGAACTTTATGACTTTTGCCGGATCTTCAGCATATTCCCAATATAACTGTTTACGAATTACGTCTGTTAATGTTGCTTCCGGCTTCACAAACCGGAGGGAGATAAGTAGGATTATACTGTAATGTTCATTTCTTAATTTACCCGTGGCTTTGTGTTTCAGCACGTGTTTTGCCCAATACGTGAGCGATCTGTTTACAAAAGTGGTCTATCCTTTTCAAGACGGCCTTGAATTAAAATCATCTTCTTCCTTTACTTCGCAGTAAATTTAGGTATAATTATGTTATATCTGACCCTCAAAGCAAATAAATACACAAAAACAATCAGAGAAATTCAATTTGTTCATTTCTTTATCGTATGTTCTACTCCGGGTTCTCAAAACAGATAAAAAATAAATTGGATTAGTCATGCTTCGATATTTGTAAATTCCACTAATAGTCCAGGTGCCAGGGGTGGAACCTTGTTTTATGGTCTGCCCAATTTTTTTTTATGGTTATACCCTATTTTGAGGGTGCTGAATTCAAATCTGGATGATGCCACTCTGGCATCCTTGAGGGTTTTGAGATATTCAAGATGGCCGCCAAGATGGCTGCTTAATATGAAATCATCATATATTTGCAATTATATGGTGCATATATGTACTGCAAAGGGTTAATTTGCAATTATTTTGGTAAGAAGATCAATTATGTGCAATACTGTGAACAACTAAAAAATAAATATTTGATTTTAAGCCAAAATGGCGTCCAAAATGGCCGCCGTAACATATAAAGGATGTATATTTTGAAGGAAATGAAAATGTGGTGTGCATGACTCGCACTCGGGTGGTTTTTGGCACATAAATTAATAGTTTACGCTATTGTAAACATCCAGAGGTTGTCCTTTAAAGATAAAATGACAGTCAAACGACCACCAAGTTGAATAAAAGCATATTTTGGCAAAAAAGGTACAGACATTTGGTGACATTGATTTCATATGAGTTCATGAACAGACAGGATTTTTTTGGTGGAGGGAACCACCTCCTTTTTTTATGCTGTCGTATATAATTCTTAATCTAAGTATATACATCTTCTCGGTGTCTACCCTGCCTGCAGGCCCTGTGTGTGTAATCAGCCCATTGGTGGTTCATAAGAACAAGAAACACCCAAAGACGCACTTATTTGTGAGTGATACACGGGTTTTGGTCACCTCAACGTTTCCTTTTAAGCCTGCCGACCGTTCAGCCTGGATGGGGACCAACCGTAAAACTCTAACCTCTGCTAAGGCTGAGATTTGAACTCACAACCTTTGTGCTAGGCTCTACCCTAAGGCTAAAGAGTACTGAGATTTACCCTAGACCACTTGAGCTAGTAAAGTAAGTAAAATTTAATATAGCCCGGTACTGATTTTGGTAAGATTTTGAAAATAATAATTCAGCATCCAAGATGGCCACTGATGCTCGAATTATTTAGCATACCAAACATTATATAAAACTTACAGAATATGTGACATCAGGCATAGGGCATGTATATTTATTCCATATGAAGTCCCAACAGCAGGAACTCTCAAGTTTTAACCCTCTGTGATCTCGAGGAGCTCTTCCTCTTCATCACTATCTTCATAGTCACAACTGATGTTTTTCTGTCTTGTCCACCCGTTGTTACAGTTTCAAGCACTATTACATGCACAGAAAACTGTACACGATATCTGTGCTGTCATACAACTGCATTTGGCAGTCTTGCATGGTGTTTCGCTGGCACAACCGCATTTGATCATTTCTAAAACTTCTACCGGAGCTGGCTTAGTGCCTTTAGGAATAGGAAGTGGAAGTAGTGACATGGAAGAATCACCCTTTTGCCAGCCGATTAGAGTGGGCTTGAGATGCGGAGGGTCAGGATCTGTTGCCTGTCTCCAGATACACACTTGAAGGTGATCACGCTTAACACTTTCTGCAAATGCTTCTGAAGTTGGTGCAAGTGATTTCAGTGCGGGCATCCGAGTGATCTTCCTTTTACCTGTTTTGGTAAGCCAGACTTGATAACGTCCTTCCGACAAGTTTTTTCCTTGGCAACCCTAACATGCAGCTACAAAGTGCCTGGCCTCATTAATGACATCATTGATATTACTCAGCAGGTCTCCCACTTTTCGCAAAGTGTGTCCTTTTTTCAGTGTTTTGAGCATGATAGACTTTCCTACGCCCCACATATATGCAGTTGTATCACAGCTAGTAAGAGCTTTTCATGTTGTCAACATGTCACTTCAGCAGGTCACAATGAACTTATATTCAAACACGTACTGGGTAAAAAAGTGAATGTCAGCCTGTCTGTCTGTTCGTATGACACACAGAGACACAGTCAAGAAACAAGAGAAAGGGATGCACGGGGACTGATTGGCCAGCAAAAAGGTAGACAAGAGAAATAATCAGAAACGGATACACAAAAGAAAGAGAGGCATATAGACATACGGATCAGAGGAAATGAGAGAGAGGCACGCAATCTAAGAGACTCATGCAGATATCAGAGAAAAGAAAACATGCAGGAAAATATCCCAGAGGAAGAAATCCACAATCCACACCGGCAAACAGACCAGCGTAAAGGAGACACAAGCAGACAGGTTAAACAGGATAAATTGAGACACATATGAAGACTTGATAAAGAGAGAAACGGGTAGAAAGACCAGAAAAAAAAGAGTTAGGTCTCATGGGGACAGGAGAGATAAAACAGGACACATAGGCAGACCGACCATAAAAGGAGAAACAAGTTGATACCAACAAAATATTGAAAAAAAAACACAAAGCAGACAGTTAGTACAATTAGGTTTATTATATATATTATTATGTATATTATTCGACCTGAGTTCTCACAAATGTTGCAAAACTTGAGAAAAGAGAAAAGCAGGTATGAAGTACAGGCCAACAAACCAGAGAAAGAAAGGAAAAACAGAGAAAGATATACAGAAAGACAGTTCAGAGAAAGAGAGGCACGACTAGACTGAATCAGGCAAGAGACACACAGCCCGACAAACCATAATAGAGAGACACAGTCAGACAAACCAGAGAGAGACCAACATGATTAAGATATACGGGCAGACAACTCAGAGAAAGAGAGGCAACACCAGAACTTAACCAGGATAGAGAGACACAGCCATATATATATATATATATATATATATATATATATATATATATATATATATATATATGAGAATAGCTCCCTCCGGATCCCAGGCTTCATAAAGAGATGTTATGTTTATTTTACATACCATTTTGTCCTTAAGTGTCATGCTTTTTTTTTTCTATTCTGTGCTCGATATGACAACTGAAAAATACGTGTAAGCCCAAGCCTTACATTCTACCCCATGCTTTCAGGGAAGAAAGGACACTATCTTACATCCTGCAAGTGTTTGCAGAGTGTTCTTTATCCCTGCTATTCATATATTTCGAGTGTTTCGACCGACCTTTATTTGACACTTTACATGACCTGGAAACAGAGGATAACATTTGTCTTCTTCATGATATCCACTTTGGCTCAAAATAATATAGCAGAAAACGTTATCTTATCTTGCAGTCCAAATGATAAATTAACCATAATCTACGCATATAATCCACGCAAGTGGTCCATTGGAAAGGACGCTCATTAGACTTAACGAAGAAAACGTTTATATCCTGATTTGAGGGTTTAAAAGTGCTCGGTCTAAATGATGTATATATGAAAACTAAGCTAAAACAGAGATCAAATAATTATGTACCCTGACTTTATTTCATTTTAATTAAATAAAATATATTATAATTAAGTTATATATTTTTCGTCTTCATCCAAATCCACAGTAATCTATGTCTTTCTTATTAATGTGGTCTGTACAAGACAAACTTGCCATTCCAGTGTCCGTGGCAATGTCCTTACAGTTTTTTGTTGATTCCTTAATACAGAAATCGGCCTACAAAATTAATTTTTAAAGTAAGAATTAATTGATATTCATAGCATTTGTCAATGATAACGAAACGTGGAGTGATAGACCAATGTTTAAAAGTACACAACACATAAAGAATAATATGTGTAGAAGGAGGCTTGTCTTGTGACTGGATGTAACATGCTAAAGCGGACCAATCACCTATAAAGCATGTTGAATTAACATTAAGAATAGATTCTTCCTTTTAAATAAATGTGCACCTACCAAAATGTTGTTCTGAAACTGTTTGCGTACTCCTGAAAACGAGCGTTAAAACAGTGTACCGGGCCACAACACATCAATTGGGAGATGCCCTGACTGACTCAACCAAAACAATGTAATACATGTTTGCTCTAGCTTAAACACCGCCTGTTCAGGCTCACAATTGGACCTTTGGTTCCGCGGCCTTGTTATGGTAAACAGACACATATGGACTGTTTACCAACATGCAGACCAATACCAAGATGTTAAACAGCCGTATACGAGAGACTGAGACCGTGTCCTGGGGTGGTTTCGCTAGGAAACATTTGACTACAGCAAAACTGAACTGATAGTGTAAAAGAATAGGCATAATATTGCTCCTGATTGTTCCTTTAAATGTTTTTTACGGTTTTGGGGATGCATATATACGCATTCACAATAAATTGTATATTCCGGCCTATAATATAATCATGGTGACCAAAGAGGTGCCTATTTGTAACGCTTCAAGGGATGACACGATTCGACACATATTAGGAAATACATGTGTTATTAACACATAGAGGCCATTTCTTAGTGATCATATGTCCGTAAATTATCATTATTAGTTTTTATTCAGCTGAGTCGAGGCCGGAATCTGACAAAAACCGGAGCACGCTGGAGGATACACATGAGACCTTTGGTTATCGTATGTACGATAACAGTATGTGCACCTGTTCGGCTAACTCTGATAAAGTATAATGATTTTGCCGTTGAGAGATGCGGTCACGGCCATTTTACTTGCCATACACGGATTGATGTATGTACAATACACAAATGATTTCCCTTATTATGATTTCTGTCCGGATACATACAAACACGCATATCTTGTTTAGCAATTACTCGAGTTACACACGAACCTACAAGTAATATCTAACAGACCTTTGCAGGCAAAATATTCATCCGCATTCCCGCCATCTCCAATTATATAGGACAAACATTCTGATTGACACCTTGCAACTTAATTCGAGATTAGCATAACACGCCAATCTATTCCGAATATTCCGAATATTCTTCAATATAATGTCGTTGAATTATATTATTAAATTAAATTGATTTTAGCAATTATAATGTCTTCCTTAGTAGTTATGGTGCGTAGAATAGTAAATAGTGACTTGACGAAATAATGTTAAATTTTCCAGGATTTATTGGAAAATATAAAACATGATCCCCCTTAGGTACACTTTGCGCCGTTCTCGACAATCAAAGATCAAAACTGGACATTGCGGAGGCGTTGCCACGAAGGAGTCATGTCACGAAGATTTAGTGTCATCACCGTCAATTTTAACATACAACATACTAATTTCGCACCAAAATAAATTTACTGGCTCAGATGAACCTCAATGGTGACATCCTAGAAGGATCCTATAAAATGAACTGTAGAGTAAATAAAGATTGTCTATTTACAACGGAGGAATTAAATTCCATAACCAATTAAAGTTACATCTGTTAAAATTATTTAGTATCATAAATTTGAACACTACAAAGCTGCTTCCTACAGAATGCAAACTTCTGCCATGTTGGGATCCCTGTACCGGGGAGCTCCCAAAAGCATTCTAGTGCTCAGTTCTACCATATTTATTCCCAGGTTCTTTTGTGTATAAATAAATGTACATTTCTGGATTCCGTTCATGATTACCTGAGATATATTGTGAACAAACTAACAAACACACACACACAAACAAACACACACTCACACACATAGGGATGAACGCATACCCTAATCGCATGGCAATACCATAAAGTTAATATTCCTTACACTTGGTTATATTTCGTTCTTTCGCCCAGGCTGGCGGAGGTTGACGTGAAGCTACTGTTTGTCTCAAGCAGGACTCTGATGAGTAAGGAAACTACTGCTTGCGTGTATTATGTGTATGTACGACGTTATAGATCGATATGTTACGGCGTTATCTTACGCATGATATGAATGTAGGTAAAGGAAGACATATGGCATCTGGTAATTCTGGTTATCTATCAAACTGTACAAAGGCTACGGCTACAAGAAATAACAACCTGTACATCTCGTAAGGCTTCGTATTTAGTGGTTAAATCAGTGCTCTGGGTTATATTGATAATATACAAATATTTTAATCTGTTTCCTCTTGTTAAATTATTTCGACTATTTCTCCCTTAAAGCCAGCTATTCAACTATCTCAGTTTGAAAAGTCGTAGCTGAAAGATAATTAATTTTTAATTAAAAATAGACACAGCCTGACAAACCAGCAAGATAGACCGATGCAGACAAACAAGCAAAGAGAGACACAGACAGACAAACAAGCAAAGCGAGACACAGCCAGATAAACAAGATATAGAGCGAAAAATCACAGACAAAGAGACACAAGCAGACAAACCAGGGAAAGAGTGACACGGGCAGACAAACAAGGGAAAGAAACACATCGGCAGAAAAACCAAGGAAAGAGAGACACATCCAGACAAACCAGAGAAAGTGACACCAGTAGAAAAACCATCAAAGAGAGATACAGCCAGACGAACTGGATGGGAGAGACACAGCCAGACATGCCCGGCAAAGAGAGACTATGACAGACAAACCAGGGAATAGGGACACAGCCAGACAAACTTAAGATAGAGAGAAAACCAGAGACAGAAAGACAGGAGCAGACAAATCAGAGAAAAAGAGACACGACCATAAAAAAAAAAGAGAAAAAGTGACATTCCAGACAAACATGCAAAGAGAGACCAGGGCCAGCCAAACCGTGAAAGAGAGACACAGGCAGACAAACCAGAGATGGAGAGACGGGGCTAGACAAAACAGAGAAAGAGAGACGACCAGACAAGTCAAAGACAAAGAAACATGGTTAGAAAAACAAAACAGGAGAGAGACATGGTCAGACACATCGATTAAAGAGAGACACAACCAAGTGAAACAGAGAAAGAGAGACACGATCAGACAAACAAGAGAAAGAGAAACACGACAAGACAATCCAGAGACAGGGAGACAGGCCAGACAAACCAGAGACAGAGAGAAAAAACAGAGACAGAGGCACGAGTAGACAAATTAGAGAAAGAGAGACGTGTGTAGAAAAATCAGAGAAAAAAGACCACCCAAAGTAAGAGAAATATTGAAAGACAAACCAGTGAAAGAGAGGCATGGGCCGAGAGAAAAAAAGAGAAAGACTGACATGAGCAGACAAACCAAAGAAAGAGGGACAGAGCTAGAAAATCATGAGAAAGAGAAACAAGCAGGAGAAAGAGAAATACCGGTAGACAAAATAACAGAGAGAGACCAGGGCAGATAAACCAGGAAAGAAAGCTACAGACAGACAAAACAGAGAAAAAGAGGCAAACTAGAGAATGAGATATACCGACGGATGGATCAGCAAAAACCGATACAGCCACACAAACCAGATAACGGGAGACACACCAAGACAAACCCGTAAAGAGATACTTTTTTTTTGCTATTCCGTGCTCGTTTTGACAATTGACGAATACAAATAGCCTAACCTTCTACCCATCACCCCATGCTTTCAAATGAAGCAAGTTTATTATCTTATATCCTGCAATGCTTGCAGAGCGTTCTATATCTGCGCTATTTATATAATTTCGAGTGTATCGACTGGCCTTTATATGACGCCTTGCATGACCTGTGGAAACGAAAGCTAACCGTTGTTTCCATCATTACATCCGCCTTTCCTCAAATAATATAGCAGAAAACGTTATTTTAATCCTGCATTCCAAATGATAAATTATCCATGGTCTACGCATACAAGTGGTCCATTGGTAGGGACGCTTAGTAGACTTTGCATGGAAAACGGGAATATCCTGATCTGGAGGTTAAAATGTGTTCGGTCTGAATGATGTATATGAAAACTATGCTAAAACAGAAAAAAAAATAATTATGTACCATGAATTTGTGTAATTAGAATTAAAATACACTGTGTTTAAATAATATTGTTTTGTTATAACCCAAATCCAAATTACACTATGTCATTCACTTTTATATGGTCTTTACAAGACAAACGAACCTTTCCAGTGTCCGTATCAATGTCCTTACAGTTCTTTGCCTAATGTTGGAACAATTAACAACACGATTTCTATATTCAGAAATCGACTTTCAAAATTCATTAGGAAAAGTAAGAAATAATTGATATTAATAACATTTGTCAAAAATATCGGGTTAAGTACGCCAAACATAAAAAAAATTATCATAAGTGTAGAGGGGGCTTTTTGTATTTTGTTTAACCGGAAGTACCATGATAGAATTTTTCTTAGTTTTAAAAATCCATATATACGGGTTTACAATAAATAGTATAATGACGCTAACATTCAATCATGGTGGTACAGTTAATCTTGCTTGGGTGAGTTTTCAAGAAAAATGTGGTGCCCATATGTAACACTGGAAGGATCCGAAACGATATGACACAAATATTTGTGAAAATAGCACGTAGGGGTCATTTCGTACGGAATGTGTGTCAGAAAGTAATTCCTATTGGTTCTCAGTCAGCTGAGCCGAGACCAGTCTCTAACAAATGGTGGAGGATATAACATGAGACCTTAAGTTATCATATGCACCAAGCACCGAAAGACATTGGTACGATGTCAGTATGATCAGTTGTTTAGCTAGCTCTGATGAGGTATACTGATTCTACTCGATATATCAGGATAAAAGTAAGTACCATACACACGCGATTTCCATTTATATGATTTCCGCACACAAAGACAGATACATACGAATAATGCATATCTTGTCCATGCAGTATTTGAGTCACGCACATACCCACAGGTCCAATCTCTAAAACAGATGAGTATGCATGTTCCGCAGACCTTTACAGGCACTCACGCAAACTCCACTTCGCTCTTTACCAACATCTTGCAACTTAATTTGAGATCAACATAACTAGTCCTATTCCAGTATTGTAATATATATTATATCGGCAAAAGTAATGATTTTACAGGTATGTTTTCTGTTATGTATGATAGTACTGATGCATAGAAAGGTAAAAGGTAGGCCTTGCCGAAATAATATGAAATGTCCCATGATGTTTTAGAAAATATTAAAATGATCCCCCTTAGGGCATACTTAGCACCGTTCCCCTTCATTCCAAAACCAAAAAATTGCGGAGGCGATGTCACGAAAGAGTTGCGTGAAAACGATTTAGTGTCACCACCGTTAATTTTAATATACAATATATTAATTTCGTACCAAGATTAGTTGGCTCAAAATAATAGTCCTTAATGGTGACATCATAGAAGGATCCAATGAAATGAAATGTAAAGTAAATAATGTTTACCCATTTAAAGTGGAGGAATTAACTTCAATAACCATCCAAATTATGTATGTAAAAATTATTCAGAATTATAAAATTAAACACTAGAAACCTGCAGTCTAAGGAATGCCGCCTCTCCTCTTAAGAGTTTCCGCCATGTAGGGGAGGGTCCCTATTATAGGAAGCTCCGAAACCGTGTTTGTATTCCCTTATTCTGCCCATATTCTCAGGTTTAATCGTGTATAGGTAAAAGAACATTTGTGGATATTCCCTGAGGACGTTCCTGAACCCGGATATGTGCCGGTTCCAAAAAAATTGTATTCGATTCTTAATTTGCCTGAGATATGTTGTTAACAAACATACAAACACTCTCATAAACACACACAGTAACGGGAATGAACGTATACCCTTATGGGGAGGTATTAGCATGAAGTCTTCTCCTTACAGGTGGTTACATTTTGATATTTTGCAATCGACTAGACTGAATCAGGCAAGAGACACACAGCCCGACAAACCATAATAGAGAGACACAGTCAGACAAACCAGAGAGAGACCAACATGATTAAGATATACGGGCAGACAACTCAGAGAAAGAGAGGCAAAACCAGAACTTAACCAGGATAGAGAGACACAGCCATATATATATATATATATATATATATATATATATATATATATATATATATATATATATGAGAATAGCTCCCTCCGGATCCCAGGCTTCATAAAGAGATGTTATGTTTATTTTACATACCATTTTGTCCTTAAGTGTCATGCCTTTTTTTCTATTCTGTGCTCGATATGACAACTGAAAAATACGTGTAAGCCCAAGCCTTACATTCTACCCCATGCTTTCAGGGAAGAAAGGACACTATCTTACATCCTGCAAGTGTTTGCAGAGTGTTCTTTATCCCTGCTATTCATATATTTCGAGTGTTTCGACCGACCTTTATTTGACACTTTACATGACCTGGAAACAGAGGATAACATTTGTCTTCTTCATGATATCCACTTTGGCTCAAAATAATATAGCAGAAAACGTTATCTTATCTTGCAGTCCAAATGATAAATTAACCATAATCTACGCATATAATCCACGCAAGTGGTCCATTGGAAAGGACGCTCATTAGACTTAACGAAGAAAACGTTTATATCCTGATTTGAGGGTTTAAAAGTGCTCGGTCTAAATGATGTATATATGAAAACTAAGCTAAAACAGAGATCAAATAATTATGTACCCTGACTTTATTTCATTTTAATTAAATAAAATATATTATAATTAAGTTATATATTTTTCGTCTTCATCCAAATCCACAGTAATCTATGTCTTTCTTATTAATGTGGTCTGTACAAGACAAACTTGCCGTTCCAGTGTCCGTGGCAATGTCCTTACAGTTTTTTGTTGATTCCTTAATACAGAAATCGGCCTACAAAATTAATTTTTAAAGTAAGAATTAATTGATATTCATAGCATTTGTCAATGATAACGAAACGTGGAGTGATAGACCAATGTTTTAAAGTACACAACACATAAAGAATAATATGTGTAGAAGGAGGCTTGTCTTGTGACTGGATGTAACATGCTAAAGCGGACCAATCACCTACAAAGCATGTTGAATTAACATTAAGAATAGATTCTTCCTTTTAAATAAATGTGCACCTACCAAAATGTTGTCCTGAAACTGTTTGCGTACTCCTGAAAACGAGCGTTAAAACAGTGTAGCGGGCCACAACACATCAATTGGGAGATGCCCTGACTGACTCAACCAAAACAATGTAATACATGTTTCCTCTAGCTTAAACACCGCCTGTTCAGGCTCACAATTGGACCTTTGGTTCCGCGGCCTTGTTATGGTAAAAAGACACATATGGACTGTTTACCAACATGCAGACCAATACCAAGATGTTAAACAGCCGTATACGAGGGACTGAGACCGTGTCCTGGGGTGGTTTCGCTAGGAAACATTTGACTACAGCAAAACTGAACTGATAGTGTAAAAGAATAGGCATAATATTGCTCCTGATTGTTCCTTTAAATGTTTTTTACGGTTTTGGGGATGCATATATACGCATTCACAATAAATTGTATATTCCGGCCTATAATATAATCATGGTGACCAAAGAGGTGCCTATTTGTAACGCTTCAAGGGATGACACGATTCGACACATATTAGGAAATACATGTGTTATTAACACATAGAGGCCATTTCTTAGTGATCATATGTCCGTAAATTATCATTATTAGTTTTTATTCAGCTGAGTCGAGGCCGGAATCTGACAAAAACCGGAGCACGCTGGAGGATACACATGAGACCTTTGGTTATCGTATGTACGATAACAGTATGTGCACCTGTTCGGCTAACTCTGATAAAGTATAATGATTTTGCCGTTGAGAGATGCGGTCACGGCCATTTTACTTGCCATACACGGATTGATGTATGTACAATACACAAATGATTTCCCTTATTATGATTTCTGTCCGGATACATACAAACACGCATATCTTGTTTAGCAATTACTCGAGTTACACACGAACCTACAAGTAATATCTCACAGACCTTTGCAGGCAAAATATTCATCCGCATTCCCGCCATCTCCAATTATATAGGACAAACATTCTGATTGACACCTTGCAACTTAATTCGAGATTAGCATAACACGCCAATCTATTCCGAATATTCCGAATATTCTTCAATATAATGTCGTTGAATTATATTATTAAATTAAATTGATTTTAGCAATTATAATGTCTTCCTTAGTAGTTATGGTGCGTAGAATAGTAAATAGTGACTTGACGAAATAATGTTAAATTTTCCAGGATTTATTGGAAAATATAAAACATGATCCCCCTTAGGTACACTTTGCGCCGTTCTCGACAATCAAAGATCAAAACTGGACATTGCGGAGGCGTTGCCACGAAGGAGTCATGTCACGAAGATTTAGTGTCATCACCGTCAATTTTAACATACAACATACTAATTTCGCACCAAAATGAATTTACTGGCTCAGATGAACCTCAATGGTGACATCCTAGAAGGATCCTATAAAATGAACTGTAGAGTAAATAAAGATTATCTATTTACAACGGAGGAATTAAATTCCATAACCAATTAAAGTTACATCTGTTAAAATTATTTAGTATCATAAATTTGAACACTACAAAGCTGCTTCCTACAGAATGCAAACTTCTGCCATGTTGGGATCCCTGTACCGGGGAGCTCCCAAAAGCATTCTAGTGCTCAGTTCTACCATATTTATTCCCAGGTTCTTTTGTGTATAAATAAATGTACATTTCTGGATTCCGTTCATGATTACCTGAGATATATTGTGAACAAACTAACAAACACACACACACAAACAAACACACACTCACACACATAGGGATGAACGCATACCCTAATCGCATGGCAATACCATAAAGTTAATATTCCTTACACTTGGTTATATTTCGTTCTTTCGCCCAGGCTGGCGGAGGTTGACGTGAACCTACTGTTTGTCTCAAGCAGGACTCTGATGAGTAAGGAAACTACTGCTTGCGTGTATTATGTGTATGTACGACGTTATAGATCGATATGTTACGGCGTTATCTTACGCATGATATGAATGTAGGTAAAGGAAGACATATGGCATCTGGTAATTCTGGTTATCTATCAAACTGTACAAAGGCTACGGCTACAAGAAATAACAACCTGTACATCTCGTAAGGCTTCGTATTTAGTGGTTAAATCAGTGCTCTGGGTTATATTGATAATATACAAATATTTTAATCTGTTTCCTCTTGTTAAATTATTTCGACTATTTCTCCCTTAAAGCCAGCTATTCAACTATCTCAGTTTGAAAAGTCGTAGCTGAAAGATAATTAATTTTTAATTAAAAATAGACACAGCCTGACAAACCAGCAAGATAGACCGGTGCAGACAAACAAGCAAAGAGAGACACAGACAGACGAACAAGCAAAGCGAGACACAGCCAGATAAACAAGATATAGAGAGAAAAATCACAGACAAAGAGACACAAGCAGACAAACCAGGGAAAGAGTGACACGGGCAGACAAACAAGGGAAAGAAACACATCGGCAGAAAAACCAAGGAAAGAGAGACACATCCAGACAAACCAGAGAAAGTGACACCAGTAGAAAAACCATCAAAGAGAGATACAGCCAGACGAACTGGGTGGGAGAGACACAGCCAGACATGCCCGGCAAAGAGAGACTATGACAGACAAACCAGGGAATAGGGACACAGCCAGACAAACCAAAGATAGAGAGAAAACCAGACACAGAAAGACAGGAGCAGACAAATCAGAGAAAAAGAGACACGACCATAAAAAAAAAGAGAAAAAGGGACATTCCAGACAAACATGCAAAGAGAGACCAGGGCCAGCCAAACCGTGAAAGAGAGACACAGGCAGACAAACCAGAGATGGAGAGACGGGGCTAGACAAAACAGAGAAAGAGAGACGACCAGACAAGTCAAAGACAAAGAAACATGGTTAGAAAAACAAAACAGGAGAGAGACATGGTCAGACACATCGATAAAAGAGAGACACGACCAAGTGAAACAGAGAAAGAGAGACACGATCAGACAAACAAGAGAAAGAGAAACACGACAAGACAATCCAGAGACAGGGAGACAGGCCAGACAAACCAGAGACAGAGAGAAAAAACAGAGACAGAGGCACGAGTAGACAAATTAGAGAAAGAGAGACGTGTGTAGAAAAATCAGAGAAAAAAAGACCACCCAAAGTAAGAGAAATATTGAAAGACAAACCAGTGAAAGAGAGGCATGGGCCGAGAGAAAAAAAGAGAAAGACTGACATGAGCAGACAAACCAAAGAAAGAGGGACAGAGCTAGAAAATCATGAGAAAGAGAAACAAGCAGGAGAAAGAGAAATACCGGTAGACAAAATAACAGAGAGAGACCAGGGCAGATAAACCAGGAAAGAAAGCTACAGAGAGACAAAACAGAGAAAAAGAGGCAAACTAGAGAATGAGATATACCGACGGATGGATCAGCAAAAACTGATACAGCCACACAAACCAGATAACGGGAGACACACCAAGACAAACCCGTAAAGAGATACTTTTTTTTTGCTATTCCGTGCTCGTTTTGACAATTGACGAATACAAATAGCCTAACCTTCTACCCATGACCCCATGCTTTCAAATGAAGCAAGTTTATTATCTTATATCCTGCAATGCTTGCAGAGCGTTCTATATCTGCGCTATTTATATAATTTCGAGTGTATCGACTGGCCTTTATATGACGCCTTGCATGACCTGCGGAAACGAAAGCTAACCGTTGTTTCCATTATTACATCCGCCTTTCCTCAAATAATATAGCAGAAAACGTTATTTTAATCCTGCATTCCAAATGATAAATTATCCATGGTCTACGCATACAAGTGGTCCATTGGTAGGGACGCTTAGTAGACTTTGCATGGAAAACGGGAATATCCTGATCTGGAGGTTAAAATGTGTTCGGTCTGAATGATGTATATGAAAACTATGCTAAAACAGAAAAAAAATAATTATGTACCATGAATTTGTGTAATTAGAATTAAAATACACTGTGTTTAAATAATATTGTTTTGTTATAACCCAAATCCAAATTACACTATGTCATTCACTTTTATATGGTCTTTACAAGACAAACGAACCTTTCCAGTGTCCGTATCAATGTCCTTACAGTTCTTTGCCTAATGTTGGAACAATTAACAACACGATTTCTATATTCAGAAATCGACTTTCAAAATTCATTAGGAAAAGTAAGAAATAATTGATATTAATAACATTTGTCAAAAATATCGGGTTAAGTACGCCAAACATAAAAAAAATTATCATAAGTGTAGAGGGGGCTTTTTGTATTTTGTTTAACCGGAAGTACCATGATAGAATTTTTCTTAGTTTTAAAAATCCATATATACGGTTTTACAATAAATAGTATAATGACGCTAACATTCAATCATGGTGGTACAGTTAATCTTGCTTGGGTGAGTTTTCAAGAAAAATGTGGTGCCCATATGTAACACTGGAAGGCTCCGAAACGATATGACACAAATATTTGTGAAAATAGCACGTAGGGGTCATTTCGTACGGAATGTGTGTCAGAAAGTAATTCCTATTGGTTCTCAGTCAGCTGAGCCGAGACCAGTCTCTAACAAATGGTGGAGGATATAACATGAGACCTTAAGTTATCATATGCACCAAGCACCGAAAGACATTGGTACGATGTCAGTATGATCAGTTGTTTAGCTAGCTCTGATGAGGTATACTGATTCTACTCGATATATCAGGATAAAAGTAAGTACCATACACACGCGATTTCCATTTATATGATTTCCGCACACAAAGACAGATACATACGAATAATGCATATCTTGTCCATGCAGTTTTGAGTCACGCACATACCCACAGGTCCAATCTCTAAAACAGATGAGTATGCATGTTCCGCAGACCTTTACAGGCACTCACGCCAACTCCACTTCGCTCTTTACCAACATCTTGCAACTTAATTTGAGATCAACATAACAAGTCCTATTCCAGTATTGTAATATATATTATATCGGCAAAAGTAATGATTTTACAAGTATGTTTTCTGTTATGTATGATAGTACTGATGCATAGAAAGGTAAAAGGTAGGCCTTGGCGAAATAATATGAAATGTCCAATGATGTTTTAGAAAATATTAAAATGATCCCCCTTAGGGCATACTTAGCACCGTTCCCCTTCATTCCAAAACCAAAAAATTGCGGAGGCGATGTCACGAAAGAGTTGCGTGAAAACGATTTAGTGTCACCACCGTTAATTTTAATATACAATATATTAATTTCGTACCAAGATTAGTTGGCTCAAAATAATAGTCCTTAATGGTGACATCATAGAAGGATCCAATGAAATGAAATGTAAAGTAAATAATGTTTACCCATTTAAAGTGGAGGAATTAACTTCAATAACCATCCAAATTATGTATGTAAAAATTATTCAGAATTATAAAATTAAACACTAGAAATCTGCAGTCTAAGGAATGCCGCCTCTCCTCTTAAGAGTTTCCGCCATGTAGGGGAGGGTCCCTATTATAGGAAGCTCCGAAACCGTGTTTGTATTCCCTTATTCTGCCCATATTCTCAGGTTTAATCGTGTATAGGTAAAAGAACATTTGTGGATATTCCCTGAGGACGTTCCTGAACCCGGATATGTGCCGGTTCCAACAAAATTGTATTCGATTCTTAATTTGCCTGAGATATGTTGTTAACAAACATACAAACACTCTCATAAACACACACAGTAACGGGAATGAACGTATACCCTTATGGGGAGGTATTAGCATGAAGTCTTCTCCTTACAGGTGGTTACATTTTGTTATTTTGCAATCGACTAGACTGAATCAGGCAAGAGACACACAGCCCGACAAACCATAATAGAGAGACACAGTCAGACAAACCAGAGAGAGACCAACATGATTAAGATATACGGGCAGACAACTCAGAGAAAGAGAGGCAAAACCAGAACTTAACCAGGATAGAGAGACACAGCCATATATTTATATATATATATATATATATATATATATATATATATATATATATATATGAGAATAGCTCCCTCCGGATCCCAGGCTTCATAAAGAGATGTTATGTTTATTTTACATACCATTTTGTCCTTAAGTGTCATGCCTTTTTTTCTATTCTGTGCTCGATATGACAACTGAAAAATACGTGTAAGCCCAAGCCTTACATTCTACCCCATGCTTTCAGGGAAGAAAGGACACTATCTTACATCCTGCAAGTGTTTGCAGAGTGTTCTTTATCCCTACTATTCATATATTTCGAGTGTTTCGACCGACCTTTATTTGACACTTTACATGACCTGGAAACAGAGGATAACATTTGTCTTCTTCATGATATCCACTTTGGCTCAAAATAATATAGCAGAAAACGTTATCTTATCTTGCAGTCCAAATGATAAATTAACCATAATCTACGCATATAATCCACGCAAGTGGTCCATTGGAAAGGACGCTCATTAGACTTAACGAAGAAAACGTTTATATCCTGATTTGAGGGTTTAAAAGTGCTCGGTCTAAATGATGTATATATGAAAACTAAGCTAAAACAGAGATCAAATAATTATGTACCCTGACTTTATTTCATTTTAATTAAATAAAATATATTATAATTAAGTTATATATTTTTCGTCTTCATCCAAATCCACAGTAATCTATGTCTTTCTTATTAATGTGGTCTGTACAAGACAAACTTGCCGTTCCAGTGTCCGTGGCAATGTCCTTACAGTTTTTTGTTGATTCCTTAATACAGAAATCGGCCTACAAAATTAATTTTTAAAGTAAGAATTAATTGATATTCATAGCATTTGTCAATGATAACGAAACGTGGAGTGATAGACCAATGTTTTAAAGTACACAACACATAAAGAATAATATGTGTAGAAGGAGGCTTGTCTTGTGACTGGATGTAACATGCTAAAGCGGACCAATCACCTACAAAGCATGTTGAATTAACATTAAGAATAGATTCTTCCTTTTAAATAAATGTGCACCTACCAAAATGTTGTCCTGAAACTGTTTGCGTACTCCTGAAAACGAGCGTTAAAACAGTGTAGCGGGCCACAACACATCAATTGGGAGATGCCCTGACTGACTCAACCAAAACAATGTAATACATGTTTCCTCTAGCTTAAACACCGCCTGTTCAGGCTCACAATTGGACCTTTGGTTCCGCGGCCTTGTTATGGTAAACAGACACATATGGACTGTTTACCAACATGCAGACCAATACCAAGATGTTAAACAGCCGTATACGAGGGACTGAGACCGTGTCCTGGGGTGGTTTCGCTAGGAAACATTTGACTACAGCAAAACTGAACTGATAGTGTAAAAGAATAGACATAATATTGCTCCTGATTGTTCCTTTAAATGTTTTTTACGGTTTTGGGGATGCATATATACGCATTCACAATAAATTGTATATTCCGGCCTATAATATAATCATGGTGACCAAAGAGGTGCCTATTTGTAACGCTTCAAGGGATGACACGATTCGACACATATTAGGAAATACATGTGTTATTAACACATAGAGGCCACTTCTTAGTGATCATATGTCCGTAAATTATCATTATTAGTTTTTATTCAGCTGAGTCGAGGCCGGAATCTGACAAAAACCGGAGCACGCTGGAGGATACACATGAGACCTTTGGTTATCGTATGTACGATAACAGTATGTGCACCTGTTCGGCTAACTCTGATAAAGTATAATGATTTTGCCGTTGAGAGATGCGGTCATGGCCATTTTACTTGCCATACACGGATTGATGTATGTACAATACACAAATGATTTCCCTTATTATGATTTCTGTCCGGATACATACAAACACGCATATCTTGTTTAGCAATTACTCGAGTTACACACGAACCTACAAGTAATATCTCACAGACCTTTGCAGGCAAAATATTCATCCGCATTCCCGCCATCTCCAATTATATAGGACAAACATTCTGATTGACACCTTGCAACTTAATTCGAGATTAGCATAACACGCCAATCTATTCCGAATATTCCGAATATTCTTCAATATAATGTCGTTGAATTATATTATTAAATTAAATTGATTTTAGCAATTATAATGTCTTCCTTAGTAGTTATGGTGCGTAGAATAGTAAATAGTGACTTGACGAAATAATGTTAAATTTTCCAGGATTTATTGGAAAATATAAAACATGATCCCCCTTAGGTACACTTTGCGCCGTTCTCGACAATCAAAGATCAAAACTGGACATTGCGGAGGCGTTGCCACGAAGGAGTCATGTCACGAAGATTTAGTGTCATCACCGTCAATTTTAACATACAACATACTAATTTCGCACCAAAATAAATTTACTGGCTCAGATGAACCTCAATGGTGACATCCTAGAAGGATCCTATAAAATGAACTGTAGAGTAAATAAAGATTATCTATTTACAACGGAGGAATTAAATTCCATAACCAATTAAAGTTACATCTGTTAAAATTATTTAGTATCATAAATTTGAACACTACAAAGCTGCTTCCTACAGAATGCAAACTTCTGCCATGTTGGGATCCCTGTACCGGGGAGCTCCCAAAAGCATTCTAGTGCTCAGTTCTACCATATTTATTCCCAAGTTCTTTTGTGTATAAATAAATGTACATTTCTGGATTCCGTTCATGATTACCTGAGATATATTGTGAACAAACTAACAAACACACACACACAAACAAACACACACTCACACACATAGGGATGAACGCATACCCTAATCGCATGGCAATACCATAAAGTTAATATTCCTTACACTTGGTTATATTTCGTTCTTTCGCCCAGGCTGGCGGAGGTTGACGTGAACCTACTGTTTGTCTCAAGCAGGACTCTGATGAGTAAGGAAACTACTGCTTGCGTGTATTATGTGTATGTACGACGTTATAGATCGATATGTTACGGCGTTATCTTACGCATGATATGAATGTAGGTAAAGGAAGATATATGCATCTGGTAATTCTGGTTATCTATCAAACTGTACAAAGGCTACGGCTACAAGAAATAACAACCTGTACATCTCGTAAGGCTTCGTATTTAGTGGTTAAATCAGTGCTCTGGGTTATATTGATAATATACAAATATTTTAATCTGTTTCCTCTTGTTAAATTATTTCGACTATTTCTCCCTTAAAGCCAGCTATTCAACTATCTCAGTTTGAAAAGTCGTAGCTGAAAGATAATTAATTTTTAATTAAAAATAGACACAGCCTGACAAACCAGCAAGATAGACCGGTGCAGACAAACAAGCAAAGAGAGACACAGACAGACAAACAAGCAAAGCGAGACACAGCCAGATAAACAAGATATAGAGAGAAAAATCACAGACAAAGAGACACAAGCAGACAAACCAGGGAAAGAGTGACACGGGCAGACAAACAAGGGAAAGAAACACATCGGCAGAAAAACCAAGGAAAGAGAGACACATCCAGACAAACCAGAGAAAGTGACACCAGTAGAAAAACCATCAAAGAGAGATACAGCCAGACGAACTGGATGGGAGAGACACAGCCAGACATGCCCGGCAAAGAGAGACTATGACAGACAAACCAGGGAATAGGGACACAGCCAGACAAACCAAAGATAGAGAGAAAACCAGAGACAGAAAGACAGGAGCAGACAAATCAGAGAAAAAGAGACACGACCATAAAAAAAAAGAGAAAAAGGGACATTCCAGACAAACATGCAAAGAGAGACCAGGGCCAGCCAAACCGTGAAAGAGTGACACAGGCAGACAAACCAGAGATGGAGAGACGGGGCTAGACAAAACAGAGAAAGAGAGACGACCAGACAAGTCAAAGACAAAGAAACATGGTTAGAAAAACAAAACAGGAGAGAGACATGGTCAGACACATCGATTAAAGAGAGACACGACCAAGTGAAACAGAGAAAGAGAGACACGATCAGACAAACAAGAGAAAGAGAAACACGACAAGACAATCCAGAGACAGGGAGACAGGCCAGACAAACCAGAGACAGAGAGAAAAAACAGAGACAGAGGCACGAGTAGACAAATTAGAGAAAGAGAGACGTGTGTAGAAAAATCAGAGAAAAAAAGACCACCCAAAGTAAGAGAAATATTGAAAGACAAACCAGTGAAAGAGAGGCATGGGCCGAGAGAAAAAAAGAGAAAGACTGACATGAGCAGACAAACCAAAGAAAGAGGGACAGAGCTAGAAAATCATGAGAAAGAGAAACAAGCAGGAGAAAGAGAAATACCGGTAGACAAAATAACAGAGAGAGACCAGGGCAGATAAACCAGGAAAGAAAGCTACAGAGAGACAAAACAGAGAAAAAGAGGCAAACTAGAGAATGAGATATACCGACGGATGGATCAGCAAAAACCGATACAGCCACACAAACCAGATAACGGGAGACACACCAAGACAAACCCGTAAAGAGATACTTTTTTTTTGCTATTCCGTGCTCGTTTTGACAATTGACGAATACAAATAGCCTAACCTTCTACCCATCACCCCATGCTTTCAAATGAAGCAAGTTTATTATCTTATATTCTGCAATGCTTGCAGAGCGTTCTATATCTGCGCTATTTATATAATTTCGAGTGTATCGACTGGCCTTTATATGACGCCTTGCATGACCTGCGGAAACGAAAGCTAACCGTTGTTTCCATCATTACATCCGCCTTTCCTCAAATAATATAGCAGAAAACGTTATTTTAATCCTGCATTCCAAATGATAAATTATCCATGGTCTACGCATACAAGTGGTCCATTGGTAGGGACGCTTAGTAGACTTTGCATGGAAAACGGGAATATCCTGATCTGGAGGTTAAAATGTGTTCGGTCTGAATGATGTATATGAAAACTATGCTAAAACAGAAAAAAAATAATTATGTACCATGAATTTGTGTAATTAGAATTAAAATACACTGTGTTTAAATAATATTGTTTTGTTATAACCCAAATCCAAATTACACTATGTCATTCACTTTTATATGGTCTTTACAAGACAAACGAACCTTTCCAGTGTCCGTATCAATGTCCTTACAGTTCTTTGCCTAATGTTGGAACAATTAACAACACGATTTCTATATTCAGAAATCGACTTTCAAAATTCATTAGGAAAAGTAAGAAATAATTGATATTAATAACATTTGTCAAAAATATCGGGTTAAGTACGCCAAACATAAAAAAAATTATCATAAGTGTAGAGGGGGCTTTTTGTATTTTGTTTAACCGGAAGTACCATGATAGAATTTTTCTTAGTTTTAAAAATCCATATATACGGGTTTACAATAAATAGTATAATGACGCTAACATTCAATCATGGTGGTACAGTTAATCTTGCTTGGGTGAGTTTTCAAGAAAAATGTGGTGCCCATATGTAACACTGGAAGGATCCGAAACGATATGACACAAATATTTGTGAAAATAGCACGTAGGGGTCATTTCGTACGGAATGTGTGTCAGAAAGTAATTCCTATTGGTTCTCAGTCAGCTGAGCCGAGACCAGTCTCTAACAAATGGTGGAGGATATAACATGAGACCTTAAGTTATCATATGCACCAAGCACCGAAAGACATTGGTACGATGTCAGTATGATCAGTTGTTTAGCTAGCTCTGATGAGGTATACTGATTCTACTCGATATATCAGGATAAAAGTAAGTACCATACACACGCGATTTCCACTTATATGATTTCCGCACACAAAGACAGATACATACGAATAATGCATATCTTGTCCATGCAGTATTTGAGTCACGCACATACCCACAGGTCCAATCTCTAAAACAGATGAGTATGCATGTTCCGCAGACCTTTACAGGCACTCACGCAAACTCCACTTCGCTCCTTACCAACATCTTGCAACTTAATTTGAGATCAACATAACAAGTCCTATTCCAATATTGTAATATATATTATATCGGCAAAAGTAATGATTTTACAAGTATGTTTTCTGTTATGTATGATAGCACTGATGCATTGAAAGGTAAAAGGTAGGCCTTGGCGAAATAATATGAAATGTCCCATGATGTTTTAGAAAATGTTAGAATGATCCCCCTTAGGGCATACTTAGCACCGTTCCCCTTCATTCCAAAACCAAAAAATTGCGGAGGCGATGTCACGAAAGAGTTGCGTGAAAACGATTTAGTGTCACCACCGTTAATTTTAATATACAATATATTAATTTCGTACCAAGATAAATTAGCTGGCTCAAAATAATAGTCCTTAATGGTGACATCATAGAAGGATCCCATGAAATGAAATGTAAAGTAAATAATGTTTACCCATTTAAAGTGGAAGAATTAACTTCAATAACCATCCAAAGTATGTATGTAAAAATTATTCAGAATTATAAAATTAAACACTAGAAACCTGCAGTCTAAGGAATGCCGCCTCTCCTCTTAAGAGTTTCCGCCATGTAGGGGAGGGTCCCTATTATAGGAAGCTCCGAAACCGTGTTTGTATTCCCTTATTCTGCCCATATTCTCAGGTTTAATCGTGTATAGGTAAAAGAACATTTGTGGATATTCCCTGAGGATGTTCCTGAACCCGGATATGTGCCGGTTCCAACAAAAATGTAATCGATTCTTAATTTGCCTGAGATATGTTGTTAACAAACATACAAACACTCTCTAAACACACACAGTAACGGGAATGAACGCATACCCTTATGAAGAGGTATTAGCATGAAGTCTTCTCCTTACAAGTGGTTACATTTTGTTATTTTGCAATCATCATGGCTGGTGGACGTGAATAGCCGTGACAAACACGACTCAGTCAGGGCCCTCCTACTGCGTCGTGACAGAAGCCAAATTGAGAACCGCCCTGCAAGACCAGGCCACGTTTTATAACAGGATCTCTGCATACAGTCAGCCGGCAGACCGCAGGCAGAAATCTCCCATACATGCAGAAAAATATACGTATATATTGGGTAATTACGGAATAATTTTACACAAAGGGTAGGTGTTGTTGGAGAGATAAGAAACTTATTTAAAAGTCTAACGGGTTTATTTGAAGTGACACGATACTTGTAGGCAATGAGGCGTTGTCAAAAATGAAAATATTTGCATCCTGACGGGGCCTTATGATGCGTTCCTCAGAGTTCGATGTCCAGGCACTCTGGCAGGCCAGTGATCTGGCCGTAATGTCAGAGGGTTGATCTGGCGCTAGGACGTGAAGCTACTGCTTATATTCTGCGGTACTCCAATGGGCGAGGAAACTGCCACATACATGTTTTATGTGTTGTCAACGAGATGGCATGTTACTGCTTATCTTGCACATGACATGAATGTAGGTAAAAAGAAGATAAATGACATCAGGTTATTCGAGTTATCTTATATGCTGTTTGTATAAGGGCCAAGTGCGTTTTTCCGCCTAACAAAATAACGTGTACATCACGTATGTAATGGTAAAACCAGTGTTCTTGATTATATAATAATCTAATTTGGTTCCTTAAGTTAAATTCTTTCGACCTTTTTATCCAGCTTTCCAATTGTTATATTTGGGGACGTTAAGTGATCTTTGGCTTTCTCTGCGTGCATATTTATAATCTGTTGGTAACTTCTGTTAACGTCTGTGAAGGAAATATGCTTTTGTTTATCCACAGGTCTTTATTCAACATGTGTCTGTGTCGACATTTTGCAAGCCGGGTTTAGCCACGAAACTCGGCTTTCACCTAAAGTCAGCCGTCTTTTTGTCCAAGCCAGCCGCATGTGTGTGGCTAACACAGCTCCGGGCTCTACGCGATGCTATTCCTGAAAAACCGTGACGTCATGAAGGCTGTATTCTAGAGCTGTAGTGGACATTTTGGTTAAATTTCTAATTGTTTCAGTCCTCAAATTTATATATATTATAATTCTATTAATAATAATAGGCCTGTTCCTCGAATTTGTGCCATGATCATGCCAGCTTGAGAACACCTTCGATGTTTAATGTTATACTCGGATATAAAGACAATAAACTTATCATATTGACGGTGTGTTTAAGTAGGAAGGATTCAGCATCTTCAAGGTAGTTTGGTTCAAATTAAGTTATACCAATATCCACAAAATACAAATGTTTTATAGTTAACTGTAATAACTTCTTCATCGTTTGTTTGAGAATTAATCACAAATGGAAACAGGGGACACTTGGGTCACGGAGCTGAGCTGATGCAAAATGCAGAGTATAGTTGATTTTTTTATATATTTATTTTAGCAAATGCAAAATATACTTATTTCCATTTATTTTGTTTCCGCACTGAGCATGTATTTGATTTTCAAAAAGTCATATCACATGTTAGTCTTATTTAATTATAGGCCACAGGCTCAGACAGACCGGCCAACACCCCGCCGTGAGCGTTAACAAGGCTCTGTGAAGTAAGGTGAAGGGCATGTCTGTAGGAGCCATGGCCTATGCACGTAGGTTGCTGGACGAAATGTAACAACATTGGTTCTGTGCATTCCTGGCTTGGCTCGTATCTGTGTTTTCTAGCAACGGATCCGGGCTGCGATAAAATAGTCTTAATGTTATAAGAGATCGATGGAGCTGGAACGCAGAGGGAGCAAAATTTGAACTATTATTTAACAAGAGTAATAACATGTATACATTGCTGTACAGATTGGTGGAACTCAAACCTTTCACGTTGTTAATTCAAGACGGTACAAGTTTTTAATTCATTGTCAAACATTTTACTCATCAACCATTCATGAATTAATTGCAAGCTCGTTTTACCCACAGAAAATACTTCCATAACCTCATTTCGACCACAGAACCGAACACACTCTTTGTTATATCAGTTGGCCGGTGAGATTCATACCTGACCATCTACTCATGTTGTCTATGTAGTGGTATGAGGGCGCTTTTCGGCCGCATGCGGATGCTACATGCGGTATATCAGTTGCCGGTATGTGTCCTTGTCTTTGCAAAAGCTGTAAAAGAATACACTGGTCTTTATCGCGATAATGGACGGAAGCTGACCCTAGGTAAAGTATCAGAAGACAGCCACCATGAATAAGCCTGGTTGGTGAGATATATTAGTATTAATCCGCTTCAAGCCTTGCCTCGCCAGTATAAATTAAATATTTGATTTAACATTGAACTTAAACTATAAAAGCATGCGTTCACCACAATAAATGGGCCATCATATATGGGAAGCTCTGCGCATCTGGGGGTCAGAACCAGTCTGCATGTATGGAAATCCGTATGTATGTAAAGGCAGCATGTCATTGTTCTGGAAACAGAAAGTCTAAGGCCCCTTTTCCATGACCGCGTTACGCGATTTTTCTGTGCGGAATAAAACTCGCAAAATTGATTTTCTGCGCGGGTATAACGCGATCGTGGAAACGGTATACATGGTTTACACTGGAGCGAAACGTTTACTGTGTCAAAAAGGGACACTTTTATTTGTCCCTGGATTCGAGATGGTGTGTATTCTGATCGAAATTTCATGGAACTTTATTGAGAACTTTCGAACATATACTGCAATTACACACAAAACACACACAAACTCTCTGCTATTCTCATTGGCTGAGGTTAGCATATACTGAAAGTTTATAAAGTTTATCTGTACTCCGATATATGGAAACGTATTTTTTTAATTAGTTGATTTATGTTACGCATGTTAACTTTACATGGATATTTCTAGGGCATTCAGGATATTCCATTTTAACCAATGAAATTATAAGGATTTATTTTTTTTAAGGATAGGTCCATGGCCTGTTGGTGGCACTATCTGTTGAATGAGAATGAAGGTATCCATATGATAAGAGTATGTTATTATTATTAAAACTTTTGAATTTCAGGTTCTCATATGCTCGGGGTTAGGAATAATCCAGGAGTCGTACCTTGTCGTTAAGACATGAGAGTGAAACGCTTGGGGTTTATGACGAGATTACACCAGAATGCCATGGAGGCACCGGCGGGGTTCGAACCGGGGGCCTTCAGCTCCGAAGTCCAACGCCTTAACCACTAGGCTTCGCCCTACTCATATAGATGTACAGTCGAACCTCTATAATGTGGGCATCCTTGAGACTGGACCAAAGTGGCCACTTTATAGAGTTGCCCACTATATAGAGATAATGGCCAGCACATAGTGTGCAGCCCCCTAGTATGATATGTTGCTATTATTAGTCATGTTTTTAGATTACTAAATTAACATATTGCATGTATCATCTCTCTTTATTTCATGATAGGTTTATCAGTGACAATTTATTTTTTATTATCAATACATTTGTTAGAAAATATGTTTTTCGTTACAAACAAAAGTATGGACAAAAGTAAACACAATAAAAGGAAGCTGTGTGCAGATGGTCTCTCTCTCTATATATATATGTGTGTGTGTGTGTGTGTGTGTGTGTGTGTGTGTGTGTGATGGTGTGTGTGTGTGTGTGTGAGATTCATTTTTTTTTTTGTTTTATAAGCACAAAATGGCAAAGCACCATGTGGTATTTAGCATTCCCCTGAGAGTCTAGGTTGAACACCATTTCAACAGTATAAATCGTTATGTAACAACTTTTAAATAAACACTACCCTGGTCTATAGTCGGCATGTACCTGAGTAACTGTGATGGGCCAGTGGGGCTGTTTCACCTGATCACAGAGTATTAATTGGGCAGGGCTTCCTTCCACTCTTGGCAGCCAAACAAACAAATATTAATTACATGTATCTTGAGGCATCTAGTCTGGGGTGACCTCTGACTCGTACCAAAGCAGGCATATTAATCTAATTAGTATGCATGTGTCCCAAGCAAAGTCTTGAGTCAAGTAGATAATCATTATTATGCAATGTTCACTTGTACCCCTCTCAATTTGAATCATTTGTTTTGATTGTTATTAAAAAAATATAAAAAAAATGAACTTAAATAATTGAGAATAATATTATCTTAATAACTTTAAAATTGCTTTACAGAAGGCTTATAGACTTGCTATAAGGAGATAGTTCAACCTTGAAAATCGGTGAAGTGCCCACAATAGCTCTGGAAAACTGCCCACTTAAAAGAATATAGAGGTGCCCACATTAAACAAGGGACCTATGGGTCACGGCGCTCAGCTGTTATATATGATAAAAAAATATGATTTAGATATGATTCACCAGTGGTTTTGTGTGGTAATAAATATAAGCTGTATTATGAGTTGTTGTTGTTTAGCTTATGTATGATTTTGATAGTATCTTTGGAGACAGGGAAGAGGATTGATTTCATTTATTTTATTAACACATGGAGCACTATTATCACACAGATTTTGACTTGGCCATATAACTTATAAGCAGAACATATAATATAAGAGTTTAACTTTTGATTAAAAAAATTACAAATATTGTCCCAAATATAATTTTTATTAAAAATAATAAGAGAATCTTATGATTTTTTAAAATGAAATATAACTGAAATGATTATTAAATTAATATTAAAGAATATATTCATGAATGCATTCATGAATACATTTTGAAAGTATTTGCACTGGTATTCATATACTTTCATTTTTACCTGAAATCCCGTTCTTTATGCAAGAAATTTTATAATGGAGTACATATTCATATTCGTATTTAAATACAATTGCAAATTATTCGCACCATGTCTGGTATTTATTCTGTTTTCACCAAACAATGATGTTGAGAATCCAGAATATATAAAATTAACACATTTAAATAATGATCATAAGTACCTGGTTCAATGTACATACTAGACACAGTAGGAATCTAGATTAATATTGTCAACTGCATCTTTGTCTATCATTAATTTCCTTCATATGATCCCCAATCATTAGTAATGAATAATATGATTTACTTTTTTATCATTAAAATTGAACTGGAAAATACCATAGGTGACTGCATGGTGTTATTTGGAATACATGACATTCTATCCATCGATACAAGATTCTTATATCATCAGTAACTGCAAGTTAATTTCCTGTTATTATAAACTAACAAATTCCTTTTCTATTTTTCTTTAATTTGTTATCAAAAACCATTAAAAATTTATTAATTTATTGTTTATTGTTATGTTGTTGGTGAAAACTACTAAATGAGTTGGGTTGGACACCTGGATCAACTGTGGCTGGCCATAAGCTGCCTGGCTCCCCAATTGATGCCTCGCCCAAAGCATGCATAATTTGCTGAAAGTTCAACATGGTCAACATACAGGGGACTCAAGAGGGGCTGGAGAGGGCCAAGGTCTGACATGGTCTCATAGAAACATTAACAAAAGCTACAATTTTTGGCCAATTTCTTTCAGCTTTCTAAACTAAAAAGCTGAAATCCTTATGTGTGCATGACATGAAAATTATATCAACAGTGCTCACAGTAAACAAACGTGCCATGGTCAAAGTTGAGCAAAATTTAAGGTACTGATTTTATATTTATACTAATAACTTATAATTTTGGGTATTCAGTTGAATCTTGATTAAGTAATGTTACATCCCTGACAAAAAAAAATCTCTAGCTTCAGCAATCTCCTTGTTAAGGGAGTAAATATATTTCTTGATTTTTTACAAAGTGCATTATGTTTGGGCCCTTAACTTAAAATATTTACGCAATACTGACATCATTTCTGCCATGTGCATAGAGAATGTATAGAAAAATATGTATATTATATATTATTAAAGTCAGATCAGTTGTTTTGATATTAGGCAGTCTTGAAGTGTAACAATGGGTTTTTAATGGAAAAATGAAGTTTTTCATTAATATCTCGAAGGTATTAAGTCCTAGTGACCAAATTCTTGGCATGGTAGGGGATTTTGGAGACATCTAATTGTATGCCAAATTTTAGGAACTGAGAGCTAAAGCTGGGAAGCTGAGCTCTTGCAAACTGCATAACACTAGCTTGATGTAAACAATATGTTACATGGTGTTTGAAAACTTGAATAAAATCTACAGTTTTTAATCAACTGGTTTCAGATTTTTGGTGTTAACAGACAAAATGCTAACAAAAACATGCTGTGAAAATTAAATCCACAGTACTTCCAGGAAAAAAACGTGCCATGGTCAAAGTTGGGCTAAATTTAAGGTACCAATTTTTTATTGTTGTTAATATTTTTAAAAATTTAAAAGATTTTGATCTAATTTTGGGTATACAATTTAATTTTGATTAATAAAAGTTATATTACTGGAAGAAAAGTCCATAGCTTTAACATGTTTTAAGTGATCAAATATCTTTCCTGATTTTTTACAAAATGCATTATGTTTGGGCCCATAACTTTTTTAAATTATATAATACAGACATAATTTCTAGCATGTACATAGGAACTATATAGAGGAATATTTATGGTAAATATGAGGAAAAACAGATGAGTGGTTTTGATATTAGGCAGTCCTGAAGTGTGAAAATAGGTTTTTAATAAAAAATTGAGGTTTTTCCTTAATTTCTCAAAGGAACGAAGTCGCAAAGACCCCGTTTTCGGGTTGGTAGGAGATCTTGGGGACATCTAACATTATGCCGAATTTTGGATTCCTAGGTCTTACGGTTTCAAAACGTGCCACATCTACAGACAGACGGACAGATGGACAGACAGCAAGACAGATGGACAGACGACGGACAATGGACCACGACTATAGCTCAGATGACTTATAGTCAGCTAAGCTAAAAAACGGTACTACCTAAAACTGCCCGCTCTATAGAGGTGCCCACTTTATAGAGGTGCCAACTAGGAGAGGTTCCACTGTACTTAAATATACATACAAATAATATAAATACAACATATAAGTCACGTCATCATGACCATTTTAACTGCAAACCTTTGAAGATAACAAGATCAAGGTTTTGAAGATTTTGTCCCTACGTAACTGTATAATTAAAAAATTGCAGCTCGTTTGCTAAACAGTGAATGTTCTTTATTAACCGTTGGTGCACACAAGCAAAAACTCTGGCAGCGGGTCATGGCTTAAGCTTGAAAGATATACTCTGCTAAACATAAGAGGCAGTGTTCAAATTATTTTTTTTCTCGATCTTTTATCTTTGCCTGTATCAGATAAATTTTCTTCATTGCAGTTTTAAATTCAAGTGCTTTTTCCATTAAATCCCATACTGATTTTAGCATACATTTTCATTCCGACATTAATGTGCGTTTTGTTTGTGCGATTCCTGATGTGTTCTTCCAGGTAATACTTTTATGTCAAACACAAGTAAAATCTAGGATGCTAACATTAATGTGTTATTTCATAAGGTTTTTCTGTTGGATGTGTTCTGGAATGTCGATCCAGATGATCCTTTCTTGAAAAGGACTTATCACATAACTCACATTGGTATGGTTTTTCTCCAGTATGTTTCATCATGTGTTTTTCCAGTTTGCCCTTTTGTGTGCACGATTTGCCGCAGTGTACACACGTATATGGTTTCTCCCCAGTGTGTACTCTCATGTGCAAGTCTAAATTTCCCTTTCTTGAAAAGGATTTGGCGCAGTGCTCACATTTATGTGGCCTCTCACCTGTGTGCATCCTCATATGTTCTTTCAAATGACCCTTGCGTGTGAAGTAGTTATTGCAGAGCTCACATTTGTAAGGTTTTACTCCAGTATGGACCCACATGTGTTTACCTAAAGCAGCATTTTCTGAAAAGGACTTGCTGCAATGTTCACATTTGTATGGTTTGTCTCCTGTATGAATTCTCAAGTGTATACCCAGATAATACTTTCGTCTGAAGGACTTGTTACAATACTCACATTTATATGGTTTCTCTCCTGTATGCACCCTGATGTGTGTGACCAAGTTACCCTTCTCTGAGAAACACTTACTGCAGTGCTCACATTTGTGCGGTTTTTCTCCTGTGTGTTTGCTCATGTGTACTTTCAGAGTAGATGTTTTAGAAAAGGACTTGCAGCAAAGTTCACAGGTGAATGGTTTTTCTCCTGTATGTGTCCTAATGTGCATGACCAGTTCACCCTTTACTGGGAAGCTCGTGTCACAAAGCTCACACTGATACGGTTTTTCTCCTGTATGTGATCTTACGTGTATGTTCAGTTTGCTCCTCATTATGAACGCCTTTTCACAATACTGGCATTGATATGGTCTTTCTCCAGTGTGTAACATCGTGTGTCTTTCCATAGATACCTTATGTGAGAAGAATCTGTTACAGTACTCACATCTGTATGGTTTCTCTCCAGTATGTATTCTGAGGTGCATGTTTAATTTGTTCTTGCCAGGAAAGGACTTGCCACAGTAACGACACATATATTTTTCGCCATTTCTCACTATTCCAACTTTCAAAGGAGGTACAACTGTTGACACATGGACCGTTATATTATTGGTTTTCTCTGCGCCCCCAGGTTTTTCATTACACATAGTATTCTTCAAACAGACGAGACTACCTTCCCTTTGAAGACTGTGTAAATCTGTAATTGCGGAGATGGTTTGAAAGCTTCCATAATCATTACATTTTGTGGGGTTCGTTTCATCAAATTCTCTCTTTATGCAATTACTCAGATATTCCCCAAAATCCAGATACACTTCGCCTGGAGTTGATTCATCTTGAGAGCAATTTAGTTCACCCTCCTTCTTGATGAACATGTTTTTACTTGAGGGCGCTGTCTCACTGTGATTCATACCTGTCCTTCGTATGTCCACCTGTGAAAAACAAATAACATGCAGATAACTATGGCAGCAACTGTAGACCATCTAACCATTCTATCAAATATTTAGTGTTATCTGTCTTGAAGTGTATTGTATTCTAGCAAAAAACCTATGTGATTACTATTAATTTTATGTAAAAAATATAGACATTAGCAAGTCACTTAGCAGATAGGAAAACTTCTTTGTCATCAGTATGCATAGAAACTGTCAAGACAATCCATCCTACCATTATAAAGTATCAGACATGTGGTATATATATATATATATATATATAAATTTGGTTGACAAATTTCCCAACATTTTCAAGCATGATAAGAATGTATTTGTGAATGAGGCAGTTAATCTCGATTTTATTGTTCAATCCAAATATTTGCAGTTTGAAGCTGAGAAGGGGACAAATCAATACAAGTCGGATGTCATTGGCTCATGTCATTTTTGTTTATTGTGTACTGCTTACTTGATAATAATTATAGGCCAAATGTAAAGAAAGCATGAAAAGTTCCTTCATTTTCCATATTCCAAAAAATTATAAGCAATCCTGAACACATTCTAAGATAAAATTATTTTATCCAGCCTGGGCCCCGGTTTTACTGAGCTGCTGGTTATACCACTCCATTTGCAGCACCAGGAGCCAAGTAGCAGGTGTAAACAGGGATTCCTGACAAAATTAATACAATTGAGACATCCCCTGTCACTCGCTGTCAAGCTGTGATGCCTGGCCAGGAAGCCCTACTGTTTTAACTGTTGTAAACACATCTTGCAGGTGCTGTATGGACAAACAGTTATGAATAGAGACAGCATTTGGGTACAAATAACCCCTGCAAGACCTAAGTATCTCAGTGTGATGCAACATCTGATACTTGTTTGTTGCTTGACAAGTGTATATGTGATAGTGTCACCACAAATCAAATGGAAGACAAATCAACCAGGTATGGGAGTTTTCCATCACGTGGAAGTAGTCATCAAGGAGCATGTCAAGTGTAAGAAGAGTATGCCTGCAATCTGCCTTTATAGCAGACCATCCACAATATCTGTAAATTTAGCCGGCACTCAAATTTGTCTAGCTATAACCCAGGTAGCATTGTAACAGACAATGTAAATCCATGGAAAATGAGACAATACCTGGTGGCAGAGGACAATTCGCTGAATTCTACGACTGTGTGGCACATTGGCTGAACCTGCTGCAGTGCTGGGAGATGATATTACACTGTAACACCTAGCTCCATAATGTTGTGGAAGTACAAATGTATTTCAGGAATGATCACAAACCATATGCCTGGTTAGCTGAATGTTCAGACAGCATGAATGCTCAGCTACCTGGTGATACAAGGTGGAAAAGCCAGAATACATGTGGAATCCTTCATTCACAATCGAGCTCATATATTATGAGAGTGTAGAATCACCAAGATGACACTGACATGGGCATTTTGCATAGGATACAGAACCTCAAATTACTCATGAATGTTCAACTGTTAGCATGTCAGCTTCCAAAGTGCCATGGCTTCAGCACTGCATCCCCGTCAATCTGACAGCTGCTCACTGATCCAAGATTAGAACATCTAAAGGTACCATTCTGAGAAAAAAAATTCAGTTCTGGATTTGCATTTATTTCCTTAAGACCCATTCATACAGAAACTGTGGAGTACATCCAAATATACAGGGATGTCCACATTAAACGCAGCACTGCAAAGCAAAGCTGTAAAAGTTAAACTTTTCGCACTTTGCATAGCTGCAAAAAGAATGCCTAGGCATTTATTCAGTATTGTATTTACAGCACCATGCAGTACTGCAAAGCAAAGCACAGCATTCAGTGTGGGTGGTCCTTAACATGCTCTACTCAGTGCAAATTCAAGACAAACTGCCTCCAAAGCAGAGAGAGCTTGTGAACTGTTATAAACTCTAAGGCTGAAGCCTAGTCCTTCCTTGGCACTTTTTCAGAGAAATGGCAACAAGACTTTCTCCAGTAATATGGTGGCAAGCTAGTGAAGCTAATGGTATGGACCCTGAGTTTATCAAATAAGCAGTGGACTTACTGGCAGCACCTGCTTTATTAGCTCCAATTTAACTCATAATCTCAAGTTTTGGATATATGCAAACTAATCTGAGAAGGAGTAACAAAAGCTTTAAAGAAAATTCACTCCTACAGTGAACATCAGGAATGATTGTGTATATGTCACTAAGTTGGTAAGGAATAAAGCTGTGTACATATATTATATAAGACACACCCTATGCTATAGTCAAAATAGTCTGAATAGACGTAAATTTCTATCATGGCTTTCATGTTGCTTTTACCATTCACAGCACAACTGGTTACTGAGCTTCTGAGGATGTTGCCAGTGGTTCCTGACTCTGTCACATACAATGATATGTTATAAATCATATGTACCAATGTATTATCATATGTATCAATGTACTAATATGATTGTATTTTTCTCTCATTTCAGAATACCAACTAAGGAAATATCGTACAGACACAACACCATTAGTTGACCACGTTTTATTCACCCGGAGTACAATTTTTATATCAATGATACGCTCAGATATGGATTTCTCCCATAACTAAAGCGTACTGCGAGTGATATATGCTAGAGAGTAGGCCTTTAAGGAATCCAGAATTTGTTGTGATTCCAATGAGTAACCAGAGATGTAGAAGAAGCACCAGCTTTTTTCAGGAGAGGTTGTGATGCTTGAATGTCTCTTTAAGACAGTATACAGTACACAGTGATTTTTGTTCATTCATAGCTCAGAGTGAAGCCCCATCTATCGTGTAAATGGGGAACCATTTTGTATTTGATCAGCTTAATTAAGTGTAAAGTAGGGGTTACCACCCCACACCCTTGCTTAGGTCGGGAGCCCTGGTTCCTCTGACTCCTCTTCCTCTAATATTATAAACTCCAGGTATGAGCAAAGTCAAATGTATACGGGAATATCTCAGGAATATAAGATGTATCAGCCTTTGTAAGGAAACAACAATTTAAGCTACACCCATTATTACTGAGAAACGTACCCCATATGCCCAATTTTGAACAACTGCCAATCAGCCTTTATGAATCCATACCATTATTGTTACCATTATTGACCAGACCTGCCTTTAATGTCACCTTTCACTATATATATGTCTTTATCAACTAATTCACTAAAACATCTGTCATTATATGCAGTTTCCCTTTATTATTTGCTTATATTTTAAATGATTTAAATAATATATAATGTTGAAAACATAATAAATGAAATTAAATCCAGACTAATCCAGGGAAAGAAAAATTTTTGGCATTAAATATAGATAAATAACAATATGATAAATTGCCTTCCTGAAAATCCTAATTATTAACCACAGAATGCCTAAAAAGTGTACTAAAACATATATTAAAAGTATAGTATTACCTTTAAATTAGTTGAAGAAGATACCATCAAAGTTAACATGAAAGGAGTTGTTCAATCTTATTTAATCTGCAGCAAGCAATATTCTTTGCCTTGTTACGGGTGGGACAATGTTACGGGTGGGACACGTTACGGGTGGGACAAAATGATGTATCTTTGATATGCTGTATAATAAATTCAGAGGACAGGCATACAAATTAGGCATGACAAAACAGTTCAGGTTTGTGCTTTTCTGTATAAAGGTTTAAGGTTTATCATGTCTCTAATTTAACACTGCTAATCCACTGTTACGGGTGGGACAGTTATGATTGACGATACTAACCTTTTTGGATGTAACACTTGATTCTGATTTGTTAGAGTTACATGTACCCCAGACACATATGAAATATTAATCTCACTTCTATTATGGTCAGTGTAACACAAAATGCAGTTCTTGGTTAATAATCATGACTATTGCAGCATAGCCTGTTACGGGTGGGACAAAAAAAATATTTTATTTTGACCAAGACATCATAATAGGTACCAAAATCCAAGTTTTGGATTTCTGTATCCAAGTTACCTCTTCATGTAAACTTTCAACCATTCTACACTTTTTAAATTCATTCAGCAGCATGTATGTAGCTGATTATTAAGGTCTGCATGGTCATAAAACTTATAGGTTTAACTGTGACATGTTACGGGTGGGACAAATTGGCCAATAATTTGCTGCAAGTGGATAGAAACATCTTTTCATGGATGTTACTGTCTGCATCATCTGTGATATTCTTTATTAGTAACTGCCTGACAAACAACCTTATTTTACTTTCTTTAACCTCAGACACTGTCATGTACAGATTTAGCGCAATTGGCCCATATACATGAATTTCTCAGGAAAATATGATGTATGAAAACAACAATTTATGCGACACCCATTTTGACTGAGTGGACATGTAGGCCTTATTTTGAACAACTGCCAATTAATCGACCTTTCTAAGTAAGCAACAATTTATGCAACACCCGTTTTGACCAAGCCTGTACAGTAGGGCCAATTCTGAACAAGTGCTTCTGATTAACAGGTGCGAACCCAGTGCGAATACAGCCCTATTCCATCCTTGCCAAACTTAAAGGATACATTTTTAGAAAGTTTATGGCTCACATTAACTTGACAACCCCCCCCCCCCCCCCAAAAAAAAAAAAAAAATATATATATATATATATATATATATATATATATATAAAATCAGTGGGCCTTTTAATATCCCTCACCTGCAGCAAAACATGAGATTCCTCTTTGTTGCAGCAGAAACAAACAGAGGTTTGATGTGTCCTGTCACTGTGGTCCTTCGATCGACTTGTTTTGAAACCCTGAGCGATAATACATATGTCGATACGAAATTCGGAAAACCACAAACGGTACACAGTAAAAAGCGGAGAGACTTTTAAAAATTCGGAAATCTATGGATGTTACTCAAACACGTGCATGCATGCGCTCAAGCACACGTGCATGTACGTTTCCACTGTTCTCATAAACCGGCAGTTAAAATGCGGCGTGCGACCATGTCTATATTGTTATATTTGTTATTTAATTAGGGTCAGAGAAGTGAAAATGCAATAGTAATATTTTAAAAAGAAAATATGTACAATATATGTTAGGCTAGCGCTATGTTGTGAATACATTATGAAACTAACAACACAGGGACCACAAAACTAAGTTAGAATTATTTCTTATTTAAATCCGACTTCTATCTGCTTTCAAACTATTTAAAACAAGTTTTAGACATAAATGAATTTAAACATTGCCATCATACATTATATTTTATTATATATATATATATATATATATATATATATATATATATATATATATTGTTGTTATGTCCAGATTTAATAATATGATAGGAATTTATAAACATATGTGTATGGCAAAATTTAATTAAACATTAACCATAGTTTTTTTTAGTTTTTTTTATAATATGAATTCCAAAATAAACATTCGTGCAAGGTGCAATAAAATGTAAATGCACGAGCCAGTTATATACATCAGCATGTAGTCACACAAAAAAATAATAATAAATAAATGGGGTGCTTCCTCGGAAATATGCATCAAATATTTCAAATTACCACTGTTCTGGGGTGACATATAAAAGCGGACCGAGCTGTCTCGCCAGTGAAACTTGTTTTTCTGGTGAAGCGGTTGAACGCCGGACATGTGCGCGACCGACATGGGTTCGAATCCCGGATCGGCCCAATATATCCCCCTGAGCAATTTGTCTTCGTAAATGGGGGCTCGTCCAAAATGACGGTTGAAGTAACTGGGCAATTACCCCCACCTAGTCCATTAAACGTGTGATTCCTGGGATATTTAATCTTGTTCTGACAGCAGAACGCTCTTAAGAGGTGGTGTGTTACAGGGTGACATAAATGCAGACCGAGCTGTCTCGCTAGTAAAGCTTGCTTTTCTGGTGAAGCGGTTGGATTGCTGGATATGTGCGCCACCGATATGGGCTCGAATCCCGGACGAGCCCCCAATAATATGTTACGAGTAACTAAACTTTCACACGGGTTTCACACGCAACCAATTCAACTGAAGAAATAAATGATAATAATATTTATAATAAACAAATTATTATTAACAATATATACAAGAATAGAAAGTTTAGGTTTACATAAAAGTCTTTCCAAGCGAAACACCCATATTTATACAAACAGAATACTTAGCTTGAAGTGAAGTAGGTGTGTCAATAAATCATGAAATAAATCACATAGTTCCAGAGTGCGAGTACGAGTACAACCCCTTGGGCTGAGTAGGAGCCGTTCACGGTATTAAAAAGTCGATCCATTCTCAAAGAATGACGAAGCAATGTCCAAAACCAGGCCTGGTGAGCACCATGACAGTTTAAATCATTATTGCAGCCCATAGGAGATCGGACATGTGATATTTTTATAGTCATACGCGACGTGACGTAGCACCTTTCACAAAAGAACAAGTTCCAGTTAATGAGAACTTCACTTGAATATTCCAGTAAATAATTACAATACGGGTTCTCCTGTGTTTCCATTGTCTGTCTGTTGTCTTTTGTGGTGTTACGCTTCACCGCACTCCGTTCGATTGTCCCCCTGTGTTCTTCTGGTATCCTCACGATCGATAACCTGTAGGGTCCCCGCCGTCATATACGTAGCTACGGTACCACATAACACCACACATACATCCATAATATCTCTACTAAAGTGTCGTGTCACTCTGAACAGTGTAAAACGGCTTTGCTCTAGTTCTGAGTTTTGCCCAAATCGTTTCGAAAACGTTTTTTTTTGTATGTGTGAAAGGGGTTGTAATTGCATTGTTGAAAGTACCACAAAAGTAAAATCAGGGCCTATTCCACCGACTGCCAGAGTGAAAGATAATATATACCTTAGGTATAGGGAAAACCAAAAATGGAGAAAACCAGATCACTATGTTTAAAGCATGTTCATCACCAGAGAACTAAGATTAAAAATAAATAGCTGGTCCAGCTGATCGATGACGTCATTGAATGCGAAATGACCGAGACGACCTTTGTAACTTGTTTATGACGTCACTTGTCTTATAAACAGCTCTCGAAAACATTGGCATGTATCGAAAGTCTTCTATGTATAAACATAAAATTAATACTTTCAGGCTATAGCTACTTTCAGCTACAGCTGTATCTGAACCACGCTATCCTCCGTTCTTCGGCATAAACACGCAACATATTCTTCAAATAAATACATTTAACTTTGATATAATATTACTTCACACAAAATCATCAGTATATATTATAATTTAGCTTGAGATTAATTTGTAAAGATTGTTCTGAAACAAAAAATACGCGGACATCGGCCGCAAGTGGGCTGTATTATATAGTGAATATTCCCTGAGATAGACAAACTATTCTTGGTTTATGTGTCTCACCAAAAAGAATTGCAAAAGAATGGGCTGACAGGGAAATTGAACGGACTTTATTGGAAATTTCCTTGTCAACCCGATAATTCCCGTGTAAAAAAAAACTACTATGGTAGGTACAGAAAATATAAATTTGAGGGTTTAGGTGACTAATATTTATAAGGCGTTTGACAAACCCATGTTTGTCATAATTTAATAATATCTACATCCTTTCTCCAAGCAAATTTATAGACTGGTTTCGTTATATACAAGGCATTATATACAAGGATTTGGTTTTTACTGATAAGTAATATATCAATTGTGAGAGTACGTAAGTTTCAAGTAAAAGGACTGTATCAAATGGTGTAAATTTTCCAGCATTCCCAACAGATATGAAATGTGTCTTTTAACCTTTATTGATTTGAAATACTCGAGTACTGTGTTCCTTAAGAGGAAGAAACCTACAGTCAAATAAAAAAAGAAATTCATGATATGGAAACATGCCCGATGGAAAAAAGAATTACTTTACGGGTAAACTTTTCTACTAAATATGAATAATGCTTTGCTGCTCTGTCTGTGTCCACACGTGCACGCACCATAGTTGAATATGTCTATAATTATATATATATATATAATATTGAACTCATTGATCACGCTTATCTTGAGATCCCTCCACCTACATAATGTTATCTATTGCAGCCTGTTTGACAAGGTTTAATGTTGTCTTTTACCATCTTGCTGAACTTTTACAGAGAGTTGGGTCCAAAAGTACTCGTACTCATAGTACTCGTACTCGAGTACTTTTTAAAAATCACAAAAGTACTCGTACTTGTACTCGAGTACTTTGAAAGTACTCAGTACTCATATGAGTATTTCATAAGTACTTTTGGGTATTTCATATATCATTAAAATTTCTAAATAAATTTTAATCTCAATTTATTATATTAGTAATAGTTTATCATATTATATTATAGTAAGATATCATATATGATATATAACATATATAATATCATATATAATAGTACTTAAAGTAATCCATCTGTTATTATAACTGGAGCTATTACAGCATTTTAGCATCGATAAATACTACTCTTACTATAACTTGGCTTCTATTACTAATACTCTTATTTTTCTTTAATTTGAAATATAAATAAATTGAACTATTTTATTATAAATACTTTCATGCAATTCATGTGTATATGTGTACAGTATTATATATTTCCAGCAAGATAAGTACAACATATGTCACTAAAACATTAAATCAGCAAATTCATACTGAGTAATATTTTAAGAGAATAATTGAAATTTTTGAAAGATCCCAAAATAAAAAAAGGGGAAAGGTTTGCGACAATTAAATACAATTAAATATACTCAGAACCTGTTCATCATAACATAAACTCAGCAGTGCTTGAATTGATTTATATATGAAACTAAATGTGATTGTAGGTTAAGCAAATTTTCAGTGGGAATTGCTGTCTTTAATGAGCACTGTACACAGTCAACTAAGACTCAACTGTTGACTGTCAACTGATTAATCCATGAAAAGCTGTGACTATCAGACCATACACCCCGTAGTACTACAACATAGGCTGCAGCATAACATTGTACCATCAGCTGACAATAACTTGCCCAACATACTGTGTGCGCTCACAAAGGACTTCTCAATTGTTTAATGACCAAGCCTTCTTAATGAACCAACAAAGAGAACTAGGGGTTAACCTCAAGCCAAAGCCTCCTGTCCAGTGCCCACTGGACCATGAAAGCACCCAGCATTAACTTATCACACTACAATGGGGCCCTTTACTGTGCTCTATCAGCCTAATCAAACAAACACTCAATTCATCAGATGTTTTAGCCTTGGGTTGTAATATAAAAGTAATAGTTATTATTCTATTACTTGGGGTACTATAACCATTAATAGTTCAAATTTCTTTTCTATCAATAGTAATATCACTCTTACTAACTTTGAAACCTGAAATATTATATTAATATTACGTATTACTATCGCCTCATACCTTGTTGCAACATGCCACTGATGTAACTGTTGTAAATACTCATAAATTAATACACATGATGAATGACATGGTCAGTCTGTCAGATATGTTGTTTTATACCATTTTCACATATACCGGTTGTCATTTAATATCTTCATTAGGCTACAGCCACATATTATCCATAAGTTGTTATTATGTAAATATTAACAAATGGCTATTATTGTTATCATTATTGTTATCATTGTTATTATTATATGATTACATTTATGGTTCACGTATGGTTAAGTGCTTTATACAATATGTCAGTGAGATTTTCCGTAACAATATAACTTTTATATATTAACTTTTATATAACTTTTTATGCCGTAGTTTCTGTACATTCCAACCACTATTTTGCATTTGCATAATCCAACATTAAGTAAATTGTATATCTTGTCCTGGCTAGAATATATATTTTTGAGAACCTACAAGACCAGATGTGTCTTCAATGCAAACCGTCTACTATAATAAGTTAATACTTTGATATATTTCTACTGTATATGGCCTGTTCATATGCCCTAGAGTTTACATTTCGCCTCAGTATTGATAATAAGCATAACACAACATTGTATATATTTTTATTTTGTCCTGGGTTTTCATTGATAAAAATATTTTTAACTTTGTGATTATATATTTAATTTAATAACATCATTAAACAAGATTGGTCACAAAAAGTACTCATTAAGTACTCATGAGTACATTTTGAGTATTCTGTACTCGTACTCGAGTACTTTTGAAGTAATTGCAAAAGTACTCATACCTGTACTCGAGTTCTTTTTAAGTACTCAGTACTCATACTCGAGTACTTTAAAAGTACTCTGACCCAACTTTTTTTTACAGATGTGTCCGCCGCCTAACTGACTGCAACTTATCCCATGTGTTGTAACGGTGATTTCCGCAGGAGCTACGACTGTTCGTTTCTTCTTGATCGATTAATTTATCAATTTTTTTAGGTAAACCAGCATGCACATATACAATATACAGTATAAAAATATATATACAATGTGCACCTAGTATAGCACTCAAACTTCAAAGAAAACATGTTTCCATAATGATGCTATATGCAATTTAGAATTTGAACTGGGAAAGTCAGTCACAGTTATTGTATACGAATACTTGTCCAGATTAAACTATAAAAAAATTGACAAAAAATATACACGTGTACAATAGTGTACATTGCAATTAATATACCTTAACTTTATCACAGAAGATGTAGTTTAATATTGTAATTATGAAGGTTATCATAAAAATACATTGTAGCATCATCTTACAATTCACTGTGACAACATTTAACATGTCATAGACATGCACGTATATTAAACACACCAGGGGTGTGTTGCAATAAGGTGACTTAAGTCATGTAGGTGACTTAAGCCCAGGATCATCTGTGTGTCACCATGGTAACCATTATGACGTCACAATTGTAACCATGGTATTTAGGCCCCCAACTGGGCTTAAGTCCAGTAAATGTTATTGCAACAGGCCCCAGGGGTCCAACGTTGAACCCTGATAAACCACATACTACTTGTATCAGATTAAGGTACAACTTTTCACATTTAAAGCTTGCTCTCTGTCGAGTGACTTGACGTGAACCATTTGATAGCATTTTCATTAAAACTCAAAATCTTAGATTTTCTACACATAATATTACGAATTACGGCATCGAACGTTTTTTGTAGATCTAAAATCATCATACCAGTAAGATTTCCTTTACCCATTTCCAGTTTTATATTATCTGATAGGTAGGTTAAACAAATAGTCAGACTGTAAAGAATAGGGTAATCTAAAAGTCACACAATATGGTAATGCTTAATCCAAAAGTCATGCAATACTGATCAAGTTGTCATATACAGTTCTTTCCAACAGGTTAGAGCAGGCTGAATTAAGCGGTATCCAATTTTCACCTTCTTTTGCGCTGGCACAGATACGTACATACGTGTTACCTGTGGACGCATTGCAAGAACTATGGTTTGTAAACACACATCATGATACCTTGATAGAACTGTTAGAGATGTCCGGTCACGTGATGTAAAACGATCACCGGACTCGTGCCTCTTGACTTCATATTTGACTGTACAAGTCTTAAAAGCCATTTTTGAACGATATCGGGTCACGTGAAAAAAAACAATCAGTGATTTACCTGACTCGTTCTCTCCTTATATTTGCCAATGATTTGTAAGGCTTATATTACACTAATTATAAACATTCTAAAATATTTTCAGCGATAATCATGCAGTCTGCCTGAATTCCTGACAAGATCCATATATACATCGGCAATATTAGCCCGATTTAATCAGACTTATCTGATCAAGCCCTGCTAGAACATCATTGTTTATGGGACTTTTGAAACAAGCATAGACTGTAAACTGTCCGTGAGGACACACCCTCCACTCTCCGAAAGTAAAGGGCAACACCCAAGAAAAGCTATCGCAAGTTTGATGCTTAATAGTCCGAAACCAAAATCCATGGAAATTCAATTCCCTTCGTAAAACTTCGCCAAAGTAAATTTAAAAGTCTTCAGGGGAAATATTTATACGGACTGATATTATCAGAAATTTTGTTAAAACTCAACAAAAATATTAACAATATAATATCCCGCTTAAGTTCGATTTCCTTCAAAATCCATGCATATTTAGGTTCATAGGTTCATAGATTTATTTTGGATGTTCCATGCCATTAAGGGCCTCTGATGCCAGCTCGTTTTTCTTGATCTTTTAAGATCTTTTATTATTATCTATTCAGATCAGTTATTGCATATGCTCAGCTAGGGTGTGGCTTTATAATTATATTTAATTTGTTTGTTGTTCCAGAATGTGTCCATCTTTTAAAAATATATAAATTTGCAGACGCGATAATATTGTTAAGTAGACTGTTCCATTAATCTACTAAAGCATATTTTCTAATGTTTATCTTGATCTTTCCTTATATAATTGTATCCGCCAAAACAGAGTTTTGCGGATACTATGTTTTCAGCTGCACGCCGCCGCCGCCGCCGCGGTGGTGTCCGGAGAACTCCTCCGTAACCGCTGGGCGGAATTTTACGAAACCCGGGATTTTGTTTGGGTCACATGTGAACTGCTGCGCCCCGATTTTGTTTTGACCTCTGACCTTTCCTCTGCGTCAGTTTGTGCATCTGTTTCCACACATAAACCCACATATCTCGGGAACCGTTTGACCGATCAGGAAAATTTTTTTGCACAAATGTAGCCCTTGGAGAGCTTTATAACATACACAAAAAATGGTGGCGCCACCTGCAACCATGTTTGCACAGTGTCCATCTGTTCGTCTGCCTTGGGTTAAAATCACTCATATCTCTGCAGTGACTTGACTAATTCACCTGAATTTCGGCATGCGTATACATCCTGGATAGCTTTTCTGATTTTATGACAGGTGGCGCCACCTATATTCACATTTACGCTGCAGACATCCAAGCTCATATCTCGGGAACCGTTTGACCGATCAGGAAATATTTTTTGCACAAATGTAGCCCTTGGAGAGCTTTATAACATACACAAAAAATGGTGGCGCCACCTGCAACCATGTTTGCACAGTGTCCATCTGTTCGTCTGCCTTGGGTTAAAGTCACTCATATCTCTGCAGTGACTTGACTAATTCACCTGAATTTCGGCATGCGTATACATACTGGATAGCTTTTCTGATTTTATGATAGGTGGCGCCACCTACATTCACATTTACGCTGCAGACATCCAAGCTCATATCTCGGGAACCGTTTGACCGATTGGGCCAAAATTTTGCATGTGTATAGATCTCACATAGCTCTCTATCATACGCATAACTGGTGGTGCCACCTGCAGTCATTTTTGCACAGCTCTTGTCTGTTTGTCTGCCATGGGATTAATTCACTCATATCTGGGCAGTGGTTTGACATATCTGCCTAAAATTTTGCAGTTATACATCCCCGACAGCTCTCTTGATTTTATGACAGGTGGCGCCACCTGCATTCTAGTTTATGCAGCAGACATCCAAGCTCATATCTTGGGAACCGTTTGACAGATTGGGCCAAAGTTTTGCATGTGTATAGTTCTCACATAGCTCTTTATCATACGCAAAACTGGTGGCGTCACCTGCAACCATTTTTGCTCAGCGTCCATCTGTTTGTCTGCCACGGGCTAAAATCACTCATATACATGTAGTGGTTTGACTTATCTGCCTTAAAATTAAGTTAAATTTTGCATATGTATACAACTTGGACGGCTTTCTGGATTTTGTGGTAGGGGGGGCAACCTACATACACAATTTGGCTGCAGACATCCATGCTAATATGCAACACTCTATTTCCCCTTGCCACTCAATCCATGCCTCACTTCACCCGTTCCACTCTGATTTAGGCGGATACACGTAGTCGCTTGTCGACTACCCGTATTCTAGTTTATAATTGTGTCCCCTTGTTTCGCTGTTTTCTCTGAAATGGAGAAGTCATGGGTCACATCCTTATCATATATCCCTGTGGCTATTTCGTACATTTCGATAATATCTCCTCGTAGTCTTATGTATGCCAATGTTAGTAATTTTAGTTTTCTTTAACCTGTCTTCATATTCTAATATTCCAATTTCGGGAATAATTTTCGTTGCTCGTCTTTGCACATTCTCAATTGCTGTTATGTGCTTGGCCAGATATGGGGCCCATATCTAATTGGCAAATTCCAAGGTTGGTCTAATTAATGCCTTATATAGTGTTAACATTTATTTAAAATCTTTATACTCAAATGTTCTTCTGATTAGATCTAGCCGGGACAACCCGACTCAGTAGGCAATGATAATTGGGCTGGTAATTAAGCCTACTCGAGTCGTGATACAAGTAATACCGAGGAATGTATCGCCGTGGTCTTGCATCAGGTTGCATATTGTGGTAAACGGCCAATAATCTCAATATTATGCTAAGGATGATGAATTAACACAATAGTATACATGTGAGCTCACAACCCAAACTGAAACACCGTCTCCATGGACACGGGTCATTTCCTGTATCGCCTTTGTTCTGTAACGTTGTTGTCTTTGTTAATATTGCTTGCCATGTTTTGCTCAAACTTAATTTGGAGTCTATTATAATCCCTATGTCTTTTTCTTCTTCTGATAATTTCAGTTTTGTATTCCCCAGCGTGTATTCTTTCTTAGGTCTATCTCTCTGACATATCCTCATCTGTCTGCATTTGTCTGGGTGAAATTTTAATAGGGATGTTTTGGACCAGTTAAAAGCATTATTTATATCATATTGGAATAGGTACCAGTCATCATAATAATAGACTGCTTTGAATAATTTAAATCATCTGCAAAGAGGTAAATTTCTAATTTATCTATATATGACGGTAGGTCATTTATAAATATTACAAAAAGTGGTGGTCTAGGGACTGAACCTTGTGGGATCCCACTTAGAACATCTTCTCAGTTCGAGAAAGCACCTTGCACCCATACCCTCTGTCGTCTGCCCATCAGAAAGCTTTTTATCCATTCTAATAATTTACCTTTTATCCAATACCTTTGGAGTGTATTCAATAATCTTTTGTGTGGTACCTTATCAAAGGCTTTCAAAAAATCACAATTATTTATGTAGCAGTATTTGTCACATCAGTGGCAGAATGGAAAATACTGGGGTCGTGGGGGCGCACACACACAGACGTCTGATCTCATCCAAGGCACAACACAGCGTGCTTTACAGTTTTTACTGTGCTGGAATGAGAGACAAGAAATATACAAAAACTGAACTCTCCAGTTCAACGGTTGTCTGCCAAGTCATATTTACAATTTAAAATGCACAGGATCAGACCTGCTGACTTACAAAATAATACATAATTACGAAATATGCCTCAGTTACAGAATGTACAGTATTTACAGCGACACCTCGCCATCATAATACACTGCGCTGGCAAGTATATGAAAAATGTCAGTGATCAGGCTACCTTTCTGACCAAACTTAGCAAAATATTACTACAGCAAGATTACTACAGCAAATAATACGTCTATGATATCGTTATTACCAGGAAAAATAGAACTACGGAGTGATGCAAGATTACTACAACAAATAATACATCTACAACATCGTTATCATGACTTTGAAAATAGAATAACGTTCTGGGTTGTGTTTACATTAACACAATAATTAAATCAGGAAATACACTGATAATTACATACCTGGAATGAGAGACAAGAAATATACAAAAACTGAACTCTCCAGTTCAACGGTTGTCTGCCAAGTGACGCTAGACGGAAACTTGGCGGCAAAACCAGGTACATAATTAACATGTCAATGGACAATATTACGAAACAACGGAGCAAATTAAATCAATGTTGAACAAAAACGTGTAAGTACTGGATACGTTTCCGATATTGCATATAACGCTTATTATGGCAACTTTTATGTACGTATGCCTTGTTACTGCATGAAAAACATAAAATGACGGATATTAATTAACAGGTCAAAGGTGACAACCCAGGTGCTATGCTCCGAGAAGGATTACAAGTTGGCGCGCTACTCTCTGACCAATACAGACACAGGGTGCACACAATGTATGCATATCACATCAAATATGAAACAAACTAAACTAACGGCAGTGCACCCGGTCACATTTACATCAATCACCCCTCCTTGATCGCTACTTTCTGTCCATTTATCCAAAACTATTAAAGTTTGTAAGACTGTTGATCTGCATCCTAAAAATTCGACTTGTTCATCTGTGAACAGTTTATTTTGTTTCATATGTTTGATTATTTCTTCCCTAATAATGGTTTCTACTAGTTTAACAGCTACACTCGTTAGACTTACTGGCCGGTAATTTGTTGGTGCTGTTTGTTCCCTTTCTTGTAAATTGCCGTTATATGAGCAACTTTCCAGTCAGATAGTAGTTGGATTGTTTGTGAGGAGTTATTTATAATTAAGGCGAGTGGGTTCATGAATGGCTAATTCCTTCAACACTCTTGTAGTCCAGCTGTTAAGAGAAGATTTGTACAAAAAGTGAAAGAAGCATGAAACTTGGCATAATAGTTGGCCAGGCCATACTCAATATTTTCAGATATAGGGCCAAGCGGAATTCACCCCATGTTGGTCAAAATCCAAGATGGCGGCCAAGATGGCCGCCGGATTATAATATATCAATACATTCGGTTATATTTGTCCTAGAATGCTTTCCAAGTGCACTATTCCTGTGTTTTCAGGGTCAATAAATTCATTTATAAGGGTTAAAAATCTGTAAAATGACTCTGTGAATGAATCCTGGTCTTGTTTATTTTGAAATTGTCCTAAATTTGCTTTCGTTTACTAGCATATGTACAGAATTGTTGGGTTTTGCACAGTAGTTGCATACATTGTGATTGTATTCAAATGAGAGTGTCCTTTGATGGCTAAGTTTGTCTGCTTTGTCATGCATTTGGATGCTTGAATTGTAGAACAGTTTTTATTGCAATAGTTTTCCTTTGAATTTTCCTGTATCTGCATGCTTACAAATGTTATTGCTTTGAAGAGATGATGGTTGCAAAAAAATTATCTGTCGAAATCTGCAATAAAATTAGGATTGAACATGATATGTCCGTAACACTCATCATTAGAATGTTTTAAACCTACATACATGTAATTAGATTTGACGATCAGCTTTCATGTAAACCTCTGTTAGTGCAATTGGGAAATATCAAATGCTGACATTATATATATTAATTTTACGTATTTAAGCCAATGTCGGTTTCTATGTAATGTAATGGACAATCGAGTGGTAAAACGCTCGGCTATCTCCACTGGGGCCCCGTTTTTAATCAACATCGTTCCTATTAGTGGGTTGTAATGGCCCGTCCAAAGTGGATGAATTCCTCCTTGTCCTTCGCTTTCCTCCACCCCTGTATATATGCCACCAAACGCCACCATCCGAGCCATGGAGAGGGGCTTGGAATAGTAATTATAACTTGCTGTCCATATAAACTATATATTATAATAAAATTAATAAGACAATCCATATAATATAGAGTTTATCTTGCTTCTAACGTTTGTATCAGACTGGATGCCTGCGTGGCAGGATACAGACCTATGTAAGAACCTGACACCTGTTAGCTGTATAGATTCTGCCTTGTGTACCTACTGAAACTGTACGTGCTAAAAGTCCCTTTTTCCTCAGCACACCCAAGGGTCAAATTTGATAAAAAATTTTAAATACTGCACCTTTAAATGAAAGTGTCATTTGCTGGGGTAGGTTTTATTATATCCATATTTCATATCTGATTTCCTCTGTTTGATATCCCATTATTTGCATGCTAACGAATGTATTTACTGCTTTGCAGATGTGAGAGAGAAAAAGAAACTTAGGTATCCTTAGGAGTTTGATATATCCGTGAAGAATAGTTAGGACTTTTTAAAAATCTACAAAGATGATATTAAAATTTACCATCAACTTAACGTTCAATTCTTTATTAATGCAATTAAGAAATATAAAAAAGTTCAGCTGAAATTGAATTTACATGTACTAGTTACATGTATTTGAACATCATGTCTGTTTCAAAGGAAAGACCTTTATTTATAATTTATTTAGACTACATGCGTGCATGACAAGATACGCGCTTATATAGAAGTTCACACCTGTTTGCTGTATAGATTCTAAGCTTCTTTTGCCATGAAGTGATGGCTTTCAGACTGTATATTGGCATGAAAACAGAAACAACACATATTTAGAGATGCGCAACATGTTGCTATGTGCTGCCTTTGTAATATGGTGATAAATGCATGAAATAATCATCACTCATGTACATACCTCATATAGATTACTAATTTTGTGATATGGTGATGATGCAGACTTTAGACTGTATGCTCGTATGAAAGAACCAACACGTGTCAGTAAAATATTACTGCCCTTTGTTGTGATGCTTTCTTTGTGATATAAAACTAGATCCTTGCCAACGAGTTGCCATTAATATTCACTTTGCATAATGTGTTTATGTCACCAAGATACTTTCATTTTCTGACATTATGCACATTTGTAGATTCATGTAATACATAGCACGTATTGTTAGATATATTCACTACATGTATGAGTCGGTGCTGCCAGGTTCAAGCTAGCTGATCATTCATGGATGGATGCTCAGAAAATGGAAAAGCAAGGCGGAAGATAGAGAGAGTCGAATTCACAAAACAAGGTTAAAAATATAATGCCCCTCAGGTTCCAGACATGCATTTTATCTTCAACTTGATTACATTAAAATTCAGTACAAAATTTAGTTTGAGTGAATAATCGACTTGTTTGGTGATTGTATAATTTTTCTGTGCTGTCAGCTTCTGAGATCTGGCACCTCAGTACAGTTACACTTTCCCTTTGTCAGTTTTATGTCCAATTGCAGAATGCTTAGGAACCTTGTATTTCATACCATCTGCTTCATTAAGTGAAGATACATTTTTGAGAACACACTACTTCTGAATATTATTAATGAACAGAACAGTTTATTACAGCATTCTTTGTAATATTGCCAGCAATTTTTTATTACCTGTGCCTGAATATTTTCTTTTAGTTTGGCAGGCCAAGAGCGTTTTTCTTCTGGTAAAACAAACACAATTCAAACTTAATATCGGTTCTTTTTATCTTATGTGCAAGGTTCAGTTCGATCTACAAATTTGCATCTTGTGCACTTGAACATAAGATATATACTGCGTCTTCATGCAAGCAAAGAGTCTGTAAGCTGGCAAAAGAACCATTAACTTATAAACAAAAAATTTCTTTAACATGGATTGTACAACTGGTTATTATAACAACTACAAGGCACTTTCCATGGATCAGATGGCAAAGTAGCGGACGGAATAAGAGGACTCGAAGAAAACAACCGACTCTGTACGGACCACTACAACCCACCCTCATAGCAACATCAGGGATAGAAACTTGGTCGCAAGTGAAGAGAGCCGAGCGTTTTACCAATCGACTGTCCCATTCGTTACATTAAAAGAGACAGTGTTAAATACTTAAAATTAACAAATAAATTAAATTTCAGCAGGGTAATTAACAAATACGTTTTACCCGTTAGATGGGCTGATAAAAAGGGCAATGTGAGTACAATATAAATACCAACAAAATCAGACTTCATTCACCCATGATACAGACCTCAAATCCTGATAAATGAATTTCTCGACCCCAATAACATTAAAACAGTGCACTTGCAATGCATTCTAGGACAAATATAACCGGCTGTAATGGTATTTTATATTTCGGTGGTCATTTTGGGCGCCATCTTGGATTTTTACCAAGACATGGTGAATTTCGCTCGGCTCCATATCTGAACATATAGAGTATGGTCTGGAAAATTATTATGCCAATTTTTATTCTTCTTTCATCTTTTGCACAATTCTTCTCAATATGCAGTTTTACCGCTGGACTAATGGGAATATTACCAAATTCTTGATAAAAACCCAGCTAATGCCTATCTGAAGATTTTGAAACCTCAAAAATTAAATTTCTCAGCCCAAAGGGATAATAATATTAGAGTATTTGCAATGTTTTCCTGTGACATTATAACTCAAGTTATTGACATTTTCTAATCTGGCGGCCATCTTGGCTGCCATCTTTGATTTTGGCCAAGATTTTTTTTTCAGCTTGGCCCTATATCTGAAATTCATCAATAAGCTCAAAAAAATACTCTTGCCAACTTTCATGCTTCTTTCATTTTTTTGCACAATTCCTCCAAATATGGGAGCTTAACCGCTGGACTATTGGATGTATCTGGTCCTGGTGATTTTGATATGTTTAAGTTCTCTAACCTTTTTTCTATTTTTTTTCACATGTGACGCTGCAATTCTCTAGTTTAATCGGACTTAAATTAACACTGGTAATTCTGAGGGTTCTTCCGCAGGTTCGAATGTTCCCTTGTAAATACTGGTGCAAAATATTTCGATAGGAATAATGCATTCTCTTTGTTTCCTTCTGTAATAGTGTGGTAAACCCGTATTAAATCAGGTATGATGCCAGAACGACTATGCATCTTCTTCCTGACTAATTGCCAGAATTTCATCGGATTATGTTGTATTTCACTTACAATATTTTTTTATACAGTTTCTTTGCTTTACGTGTAAATCTACGTACTTGGTTACGTGTCTTTAATTCTGTACTCATTTAATGTTTCCTTATCTTTGTTTGAACAAATTTTTCCCATAATTTATCTTTTCTGTTTACTTTATTCCTAAGTTTCTAACAAACATCTCTATCCAGTGAGACTTTATACCTTTTTCTTTAATTTAGCGTCCTTTTAGGTATATGTCTGTCAGTAGCTTGAAAATTAATATTTTAGTTTGAAGTAGTTCCATTTTCCTTGTGCTGGGCTAAAGCTCGCTAACGTATTGCTCCAAAAAATATTCATTTCTTGTCTTAGCTCTTTATAGTTTCCTTTCTCATACTTTACGTATTCTTGATTTTTAGTATGAAAGTGAGATGTTAACAATTATCTTAGATCAATAATTGAGTGATCAGTTTTTCCTATTGCAGCTAATTAAGATATTTATTGATTCTATTAAGTCATTGTTTGTTATTATAAGATTATTAGTTATCATTATTTCACGAGGTCATAGGTCACCAAACTTTGATGGTGCCGTGATGACTTACTAAAAAATCTTCTAGATATTTATAATAATTAAACTCATAAATATTAACCTAATTAATACAATTTCTTACCAGAATTTAAATCTGGGCAAAATTTGCGCATATTTAATAAGGTCGATCAGAGGCCACAAGACATGGGACGGGCGTGTATTATGCACGTTTGCGGTGCTCTTGTTGTTATTGTTATTGTTAACTTATTATCATTATTATTGATTTAATTACTAATAGGCTAAATTGTAACAAATATATAAATTGTAACTGAATTTGTCATACAAGTGTTCTTTTGGGGATTTCGGTTTATTTTTAACTTGAAACATATTCTCTGTTTTCCGTTTCATTCAGACAAGATCTTCGACGATGGCGCGGCTTGACGCGTCGAAAGCAGGACCCTCCTATGTAGGCCGGCCTACAGAGCCTTATAAATGGGCCCAGACCCTCCGACAGATACGCGGTATGGTTAGCGTCTGCTACGTCAATGCTAGTCACCTTCTAACCTGGTGAGATAATTTTTCTCATTTATCGCCATTATCATATCCCAAGATCAGAGAGATTCTGAGATGTATCACGTATACGTTGCTGTTTTTTTCAGTGCAGCCATTGTATATGCACTGTACAAGAATGGTGAACCCCAAGAATGAAATAAGGTCGCGTACTTCTTCATTTGCAATATAAAGGTAAATCTGAGATCCTTTTGCAATTTGTTTATTGTGGGCAGGCTACAGTAATACATATAAAGTTATAAAACATACATATAATGTTATAATAGAAGGGTCTGAAGTGCAGCTGGTCCTACTAAATACCGGAATACCCCAAAACATCCCAGAATACTCTGGAATACCGCTTTATTTCCCCTCATAATCATAATATATTCCTTAAACTATCAAAATAATATGGATGTCAAGCAGTAAGAGTTAATTACAGAGTATTTTTTTTTATAAAAAACGAAAAAAAAACAAATGAGTGATCACAATCGCTATTGGTCACCTGAAACCCAGGCATGGTGTGTCGCAGATTTTTTTCATTTCCAGAAATGGTCAAATATTCCATGGCCTAACTCCCAATGTGACTGGTAACAGGGCCTTGTTCCATTTTTAAATTTTTATTAACTGTTTGAAAATAATTGGAATAATGCTTGAAAATGTATCCTATGTCACAAACCCCTAATAATATGGCCAAAATGTCATTACTAATCCTGTTGTTTCTGAAATATTGGAAGGAATAATGCATTTATTCTGTCATTCTGCAGTATTCCAGGATATTTCTGGTATTTAGTAGGACCCATAGTTCAAGCCTATACTGGCCAGGATGGGCCAGTGCCAGGATAGACCAGGTATATCAGTGAAAAAATTCAATGTTGTAAAAAAAAAATTTAGTATGAGCAGATAGCTCTTTGCATTTAGTGTTTAATGCAATTTGAATTTTTTCAATATGCCCATTAGAACCAAAGTCATTGGGAAACGATTGAGAGAAATTAACAGGGAATGTGTACCCAGATTTCAGCACCAAAACTGTGTCCACTATTCCAGGGCTGAGCAGCAGCCTAATTGGCCAGGTCTGGCCAGCCTGGACATAGCTCCAGTGCAATTAGCCCTGATCTCTGTCAGCAGTCCTCTGATTGGCTAATTAGGCCCATTTGTGGCCAATAGGACCTCACCTTGTAATAGAGATAGGAATAGGGATTTAATTAATTATTTAATTGTGAGCAGTTAATACAATAAAATCAACAATATTTTGGGTGTAAAAGATTTATTATTTCCTTGATTGCAAATTACTTTACCTGGAATGTCTTTTATTCATATAATCAACTAACACTGCTCATTTAAGGAATGTTAAACAAGTGTTAACCCATGGGATTACAGGACAGTATCTGTGCACACAAAGTTGATAAATTAGCTCAGATTAATTAGTCTCAGCCCCCATTCTAACTAAGTTATTTCCAAATTAGAATAGATTAAGCTGCATGTAGTATAGTAATACTGGTGTCAGTGTTCCACTGGAACAACTTGTGCATTAATTCTAAACCATATATATATCACTGTAAAAGATTGTGTTTATTTACTCTTTGGAAATGATTTTATATATACCGGTATATTGTTTATATATTATAATATACCATTTACCATCAGTTAATTACCATTAATAGTTTTTCCTTAGAATATTTAATTAACTATTATTAGCATAAATTTATTACAAAGAAAACAATGAAGAAGAATGAGACAATCATTGTCTAAAAAAGTTTTTTTTATTTATCACTGGTGTTTCAAGTTCAACAGCAGGAACTTCACTTAATTATAAGCTGGCACTTATACATGTTATATGTACACATACAAATAAAAGGCTTCTATGAAAGTATCTATAGGAGGTCTTGCATTGCACATCCACAAAAATGATATAAGAAATGTAAATACACAAAAGATCATAGTTTGGAATGATAATAATCATTTCAGTAACTTCATTTTATAGCATAATTAAGTCAGCTGTTATTAAATCAGACTTAATCAATCAAATATAAATGAAAAGGCACTCTCAATGGCTCAGATGATGGTGTTCTGTAGTCTGTAGAGCAAGAGAACATGGAGAAAACCATCAACCTTGGATAGGCAACTGCAACCCACTCCCATAGCCACACTGGGGATCGCACCCGGGTCACCAGCAGAGAGAGCTTAGCGTTTTACCTCTCAACTGTCCAGGCCCCCATATGAATCCACTCTTAACATCATTCACAGCAAATGGAGATGGCAGCGTGGTCAACACAAATCCTGAATAGCTGTCAGTATCATTACCATCCTTGGCTGCAAGTTCTGGTGATGTGCTCACTACTAAATTATCTGTGCAGTTTTCGGTGGTTTGTGACTCTGCTGAACTGAGTTCTTCATTTGAATCTGACTTATTCGAATCTTCATTTTCCATCAGCCTTCTTTTAGATGTGTGATATTTTTCAATATGAGGGTCGCCAGTGGAGAGAGCTCAGAGTTATATCCCTTGATTGTCCCAGCCCCAAAATGAATCCTACTTTTAACATCATTCACAACAAATGGAGAAAATAGTGTGGTCAATTGTCTCTGAACATTCTGTGCAGCTCCAGCTTGCCTGCCTTTCCTTCACATGTAGCAAATGTTCCAATGCAACCATGCCTCTGGTGTAAAAATTATTCTCAGATCCCCCATGTCCACATTCTTATCTCACACTTGATCTTGTACAGCATTTGGTATAGTTTCCACCTGGTGCTCTTCCACCAGTAAAGAACCAGACAGCATCTGGTTCACTACTGGCTCATCCATTAACCAAGTCAAGATCTTCTTCTGTTTGGTCACTAGTGGCAAATCCTTAAATGTCACACAGCGCCTGTTGAGTTTGGACACAGGTATTGAATCCACCTTTTTTCTTTATGTCTTTTTTCTTTTGTTATTTTCTTATCATAATCACGGTCAATGTTCTGCAGATGGTGGCAGTGTAACACCCACTAGCTATTGGTTGGGTTATCTTTTTTTTTTCTGATTTAAGTAGATTGTAATGACCTCAAATTGTCACTTTGTTCCACTGTTGGTTCATTAGCAGTTGACAACAAACCCTGAATAGCTATTAGTATGAATACCATCCTCAGCTGCAAGTTCTGTTGATGTGCTCACTGTTAAATTATCTGTGCAGTTTTCCGAGGTTTGTGACTCTGCTGAATTGAGTTCTTTATTATTCTGACTGATTCCAATCTTCATTTTTCATCAGTCTCCTTTGAGATGTGTCACATTTTTCAATATGAACACAAAATGTACCAATGCGTATGAAAATATTATCACAAAGGGGCCAGTTGTAGTGACTTTGCTCTGCCTGAACATCCCTGGCAGTACAACTAAGCTTGCAGCCTGTTATCTGATATCCTGTAATACAAAGCACACACACAATATATGTATTGGCCAGTTTCACAATAAGTAATAAATAATGAAAAAAAGCCGTTGAACATTTTTTTCTTGTTCAGCAATTTAAACATGCCTGACCTCAGAAAATGCATGTAGAAACAGAAATCCTTTCATTAGGCCTATAATCCACCCATTACTATTCTTTTCCTTATTGCATCATTAAATGGTGTCATAACACAAGTTTCATATAATCCTTCACCTCTGCATACATTAAGCTCACGCTGCTTGGGTTTCTGTTGTGTCACTGCCCATGAACAAGAAAAAGCTATCTAACTTTGGAGCTTTTGGCTTTGGGGGTGAAGCGGGATCAAAGGCAGTTTCAGAGATGGTTATGGTGCATTTGCAACAGTCAGAAAAATATCATATACATCTTTTTTCTCATATATGTTACACCACCTCAGTTTAAATCTGGGGTCAAGCACTGTGGCAATCCTAAATTATCAGCATTTTCAAAAGTTCTCAGGCGACTTGCCACTGACAGTTGCAGTGAGTGGACCATCTTGTTCTTGTGAATAGAGGAGATCTGCTGCAACTTATGCTTGAGACCTCTTGTCACAGGGAGAGCATGGCTTTATGATGTGTAGTTCTGCACCTGCAGTGTTAGGTAATCAAACTATTCAAGAATATTGCAGAACTCCTGCAGAAGCTTTCTTTCATATCGTGTTATCTGGATTGTGTCTAGTTTGTTGAGTTTTTCTGCTGGTACTTTAAGGACAGATCCTACCATTGCCAACTGCAAATTCCATCTGGTGGCATTGGCAGCTTGAAGATGGCCCTCACTTTCTAACTAGCATGAATGGATTTTCTCACGTGACTGACAATTGTCAACACTTTGCCAATCATTGACTTGAGTGGATTGCTTGCCTGTTTGGAGTAATCTTTTATCACTAGTTGTGAGCTAGCCACCTGCAGCGACGAAACGTCTTGCACCGTTAACGGACGACTGTTACATCGCCTCCCCATATATAGAGATAAGTGGTATTTGACCACTATATGATCGTATTTTCCGGAAAACACAGTTTTATTATCAGTTTCACGGATGGGGTGACATTAAAACATCTTTCCCATGGCAAAAGTATCTTATTTCTATATAACAGCAACATACTGGCAACTGTAAGTGCATTTTACTGTAGTTATTGTGTATTTTGGTCCAGGAAGACACCGGTCGTACTGCTTAAAACCGCAATGACGAAGCAGTAAGAATGTATACGTAGCGACCACAATGCTTTGTGTACTGGTCCTGTTTTATCAGGTATATAGACATATTTAAACTGGGAATTTATGCAATTAGCTTATCATAAACAAATTTGTCTTTAACAAATGAGATACCCGATATACTGATTGTTTTTTCTCCCTTTTATAGACACAGATCATACTCTGTTTAAAATCCCACTCTAGTGCATACATGGGATGGTGACTAAAATGAGGTATATTTATCATTTTAGTCACCTTTGGTGGCTAGGTGGGAGCAAAGCAGAGACTGTGCATTGGTAAAGACTGAAATATTTCACTTTCTAAGGAGACATCAATACAGTCCACACCAGAATCCTCATCACTGTCAGATTCCCCTGTTTCCTGCTCAGGTGTGTAACCAGGTAGAAAGAAGTCAAAATGCTTTGGTCATGTTTGATGCATTGTCTGTGACAATAAATTCTATCTTGTGTCCGATGTCGTAACTGGCTGTAGTTTCCTCATACTGTTGTCTAATGTTCTCAGTGTGCCTGCCTTTAAATCGCTGGTAGGTGAGCATGACTTAATGTAAAGACCAGTCTTCCACAAATTGGTCAGTTATCCCCATGTATCCTTTCATTGGTCTTGTCCAACTATACTTCATCTTTTTGCTTACAAATACCACAAAATGAACCACCAATTAATCCCCATATTTTGGAGGCAAATGAATATTATATTCTGAAACATGGGTACATTGATACACTAAAAATTATAAAAAACAAAAGGTCATTTTATGGTAATGATATTGATTTGTCTGAAAGGCATCCCTCACAAAAAGGCCTGTCCAAAACATCCTAGTCCAAAATGTCTTAGTCCAGAATGGCCCAGTCGAAAAGTCCTTGTCAGAAATGTCTGTCCATGAATTTTGATAACAGATGTTTCCTGCCGGAGAGCTGATGTGGATCCAACTTTTCCACAAAGTGATGGAACTCTTGGCTTTCAGTCACACTTAGTGGTGATATATTTCCAGCAATAAACAATACCAAAGCAGCTGTGATCTGTGTTTGCCTTGGATGGTCAGGGGGATATTTGCTTGTTGGTTTCAGAAGTTTAGCAAGGGGAGGTTGATTAGACTGCCTCTTTGATGGTGACATTTAATGGCCACTGTGGATGCTGGGTCTGCATCCCTGTGCCTTCTCTGAAAAAAAATACAATAACACAGAAGACTTGATTAACAATTTTAAGGGGCACAGATATTGGTTACGCTGTTGATACCATCGTGGTTGTACTGAATGTAGTGAGTGAGCAAATACTGAGTTCTTGGTAAGAGGGTCTGCCCTTGCTTCAAGCACAGAAGCATTTTTAGCTCAGCTAACTATAAGTCATCTAAGCTATAGTCATGGCCCTTTGTCCATCTCCCTGTTTACAAGGCACATTTTGAAACTATAAGACCTACAAATCCAAAATTTGACAAAGGGTTAAATGTCTCCTACTACACCAAAAATTAGGTCACTGTGACTTTGTTCCATTGAGAAATTAGGAAAAAACATTAATTTTTTGTTTAAAAACTATTGTTACTCTTCAAGACTGTCCATTATGGAAACCTCTGATGTTGTTTCATTCAAAATTGGCATATTTGGTCCTCTGTTTATTTCCTATGAACTAGCCAGAATTTAAGGTCAGTATTGCGAAGTTTTAGAAGTTACAGATCCGAACATAATGTACCTTGTGTAATGGGTGAAAATAGGAACCAGGCCCAAATGTGGGTTCAAACCCGTAACCTGTGACACACAAGTCAGACCTACTGCTTCACTAATAAAGCAAGCTTCACTAGTAGGAACGCTTTTGTGTGTCCGGTTACATTCACCCCCTCTCCGAGAACGTTCTGTCCCCAGAACATGGGATCTATTCCGGGGGTCACACACGTGAAACGGGTGGGGCATTATATGCCACAACACAAACTCCCCGGATCCCACCGCTGCCACCATTGTAACGGGTGAAAATAGAAACCAGGCCCAAATGTGAGTTCGAACCTGTAACCTGTGACACACAAGTCAGACATTCTACTGCTTCGCTAATAAAGCAAGCTTCACTAGCAAGGCCAGTAGGAACACTTTTGTGTGTCCGGTTACATTTGTCAAAACATCAGGAAATATTTTTATCTACTTAACATGTTAACGTTTGAAGCTAGAGAGTCTTTTTTAGGGATATAAGTATATCTGTTTAACATTTAATTGTATACCAGAGATTAGATCAGAATTTTGTAATTTTTTTAAGTTTTTCATAAGCATACACTAAAAATCAGTACCTTAAATTTTGGCCAAGTTTGACCATGGCACATTTTGTTCCTATGAGTTCTGTTACATTAATTTTTACAGTTTGTACACACAAGGATTAAATCTTTTATAATTTGAAATTTAAAAACAATCGGTCAAAATCTGTAGCTTTTATTCAAGTTTTCAACCACCAGATCAGTACTTGTTTACATCAGGACCAGCCCAGTACCCTGGTATGCAGAGAGAGAGCTACAGCCTGGTCTCCCAACCTTATTACTTGACCCACTTCACTCTTGGCTCATTTTGACCAGCTGAGTCTCACTTCCCCTCAGTTACAAATTTTTGCCTGTAAGCACTGTTGATTTAATTTCATAAGATGCACAAATATGTATTTAAGCTTTTAAGGTCTTAAATTTGATAAAAATTGTAGCTTTTATTCAAGCTTTTAGAAGACTATGTCATAAAAATAATTGCTGTTTACATCAGGCATAGCCTATATGCCATTAGTGGTGTGGTCACCTGAGGCTGTTTATGTAATAATTGACAAGTCAAATAAACAAGACTAATCTTATAATTTGTTAAATATAATTAATAATCAATGTTGAATTCTGTTTTTGTTCAGACTGTTGAAAAAAAATTGATTTTTTTTTTTAAACAAAATACCTTTTCAGGATTTGAATCCCAAACTCAATATATCGCAAATTTATGTTATTAATATTTAATTTTATATGAAATATTTGAACTATTTATAGCATATATACAGTAATTGTGTAAAATTCATCAGACAAAAAACAACATCCAATTTCTCCAGATAAAAAAAAATTATTATCTTTTTCAACAACTTTAACAATTTATAAGTGAAATGATAAGAACAAGGTTTATTTCAATACAGTTTAACCAGTTATTACCTAATCTGTATCATTGGCACAGCACTGAAACAGTACATTACTTAAACTCATACATATGTAAAATTCATTCCATTTTTGCCAAGTTTCCTTGAACTATTCAGGTTGATCACATATCTAAATGAGCTGTATATCATATAACATACTATAGCTATGTACAATTCTTACTTAAACTTAAATATATATTACACTTAAACTATGTAAAATTCATACCATTTTGGCTAAGTTGCCTTTAGCAGTATTCAAGTTTATCACATATCTAAATGACATAATCAAAGTTCAAAGTAACATGATAGCTCACATTTCTGAAAAGACTGCAAATCAATGAAAACATGATATTGAAATACCAGTGAAATGTTTTTCTGCACAACCTTGTGTGAATGTATCACTAATATATGCAGTTATAACCAATACAGTTACCATGGCACCAATAAAATATTAATGACCCACATAACTACTACAATATTATATTACTGAGCCACATAAATACTACAACTATGTGAATTTCCTACCATTTCTGCACCATTTTCTTGAACAGTAGTAGTGCTTATCACTTAATCAAATAGAATAGAACTTTATCAAATAGAATTTACTTTTTTACTGAGGCATGAAACCAGCCTTTTCATGCTGAACATTGAAACACATGAAGTAACACGTGTGTTGTAAAACCCATGTATTTTGCGAAAATTCTAGCATATGGCAGATACAAAACAGTTTGTGTCTTGTCAAAATCTTTTTAGTTATGGTGAACCTTTCAGCAGGCAGTTGTACAGGAAAATATGATAGCCACCTTTTAACAAAACAAGACATTAAATGGGCATGTGCCATTTTTTTCACTTAGCTTAAGTTCCCATGGGTCATGCCCAAGTGCCAAACAGTATGCAAAGGCAATTGCATAAAGGCTACAGTAAGATGCTTTTTATTTGTGGACAGGCATAATCTCTACTTCAAGCTGTTCCTCCTCTCTCTGTAGAATGCTACAAATCAGCTCGTGTGTCTTCATTGAGCCTGCTGCCTAAACTGTCATAAACCTTGCCACTGTTACCTGGATACCCAATGGTAGATACAGTTAACTAGTGTGAGAAGGAACCACAGTGCAGGGTTTGTATTGTTCCTCACTTTTGACCTCTAATTGCAAGTTATTACAGAGGGAGATACTTTGCAGTCCATTAATGTGAGGATATGCATGCTTTATGAATGCCGTTGCACCATCAATTAGACTTGTATTTAGCCAACCTTTAGACTCTAATATAGATTGATCACTTTTCTTCAGATTTAGGTCTGCTATCCATGACTGGGAACCTGTAATATCACTGGAAAACTGATGTTTGTTTGCATCAATAATTAGTTTCTTTTTTGTTTGATCTTTGGTAATCTTTGTATTCTTCTGCTAGCTTTCTTTTACAATTTTTATTTTCCAGTTCTTCTTCCCTGCCTGTAGGGTTATAACTAACTTTTTGACTCGACCTGTTCTCAGAAAAAAACTGTGAAAGGTTTTTTTGTACCTTTTTGTTGTCCCCTTCTTGTATTTGATGGCAACTTAAGTTTATTTCTGATGTTTTCAAGATCAGAAGAATTGCTGCGTGTCTGTGTATTGTCAGAAGTGGTATCCATATCAACTCCAGTTGGTGGTCCATTGTCAGATCCTGCAGATGGAATCAAGACGGAAGCATCATCAGTACCAGACCCCTCTGATAAACTGATCTGGACGTGATTGTGATTTGGTGTATCTGTATTATTTGACTGCCTGAATAGAGAAAACCTGTCACCACACTGTCCAGTAGTCTCACTTTTTTGAGTGATGATGATGGGCTGTTTTCCTCCTGTTTACCATTTTCTCCACCTGAGTTAACTTTGTTATCATCATGGCTGTGCTCCTGTGGATGACTGGATGGTGATAGTGGTATATTTTGGGTGGAATCTTCTTGTTCACTTCCAGAGGCAGCTTCACCATCTTGCAAAGATGAAGGCATGGTCTTCAAAATATCTAGTTTGGCGAAGAACTCTGACTCTTCTAGGGTACTTAAGGTCTGCCAAACAAAACTTCTGTGAGGCTGTCTTAGCCTTCATACTTCTATTTGGTGTAATCACAATCTGAACAATGGATTCAGATATGCCAAGTTTTGGTTGAAGAACTGTTTCTGCCATCTTTTGTTGACCATGTCAGTTCCAAAAACTCACACATTCTTGGTGTTCCTACAAGCAAACAAATGTTTGCATGGCAGCCCATAACTTGAATTGAACTTGCTGGTGCAACTTTTTTTTTACTCATTTATCATATACAGTTAGTTTACCACTGGCCTTGCCTGTGATTTCAAGTATGTTTCCCTTTTGGTTGCATTCATATGACCTTTTCTTAATCATTTCAAGTTCTTCAAAAAGCAGCCTAGCTGCCACTGATGTGCATTGTGAAGGACTAAAAGGAAAATATGCATAACGCTATAAATAACTGGGACTCAAAGAAAGATTTAAGTTGAGAGAGCAGCAAGATATACAAAAAATTCATCAGCTTTGGATCTTACAGGTAAGATCATATTTGATATAACCTTCATTTCTGTATTTACCTGTGCCTTTCTAGGGCATGCAGACTTCTGAACACTTGTATGAATAGTTACATCTTGTATAGGGGGAGTGGAAACAAGCACTTCCATAAAATTTACATGCATATTACAGTCATTAAATTGAAATACTGAAACTTTAACAGATACATGAGAGCTACTCCATCAGTCATGTAAGCCATTAAAGTTCACAGTCAACACAGCCACTAGGATTTTATACAAATAATCTCAGAATCAGTTTCAGCTGAGTGCTGTGACCCACAGGTCCCTTGTAACAAGTGTTTCCAAGAGAAAAATTACATGTATTCTTATACCCATGGTCAGCAAACTCCTGGTATATTCAGGGGAAACCCTGTTACTTCCCCTACCCAACAACTTCACATCTAAGGTTTTCTTTTCGGATGCCTAGAAACTCATGCAACACGGTCATTGGGGTTTCTCTGTCAGTCGGTCCCTTATGTCCAGCTCTGTGGTTGATTGTGATGGGATACCTTGTTAATCAGCAGGGGTACTTGTTTCAGTAGGTAGAGAGAGAGAGGGGGAGGGGGGATGGAAAGTTTGGGAATCACAATGCAACGGATGAGATTTTAAATTGGTCCTTTCATCATTTGTTTAAACAAAGGCTGCATTGCTATGGCTTATCACACCTCTTGCTAAATACTTAATCTGGTTACAGAAGTGTTGGTCACTCACTCCTGCATGCACAACTCTCTCTCTCTGTCTCTCTATCTCTATCCCTCTCTCTTCAACTCTCTGTCAATATAATACATATATATATATATATTGGGTTGTATAATAACAATGTGATCAAATAATTATAGGATTGCTTAATCTATTATCACTGTAAATTAACAATAAAAATAACTCGCATGAGGATGTGAGTTCAAATCTCAGCCGAGGCTGTGAGATTTTCATGGTCCGTCCCTACCCAAGTTGAGTGCTCTGCAGGCTTAATGGAAAGGCTGTGCTCCACAACAGTGTATTACCCACAAACAAGTGAATCTTTGGGTTTTCCACAGTTTTATGACCAAGCAATGGAAATGATTACACACCTAGGACCCACAGAAGCGGTAGACACCGGACCCTGGTTATACAAGCATACCAAAAAAAAAATATGATAGGAAGTGAACGCTGCAGGCCTGACACGAAGTCCCAAGCTGAAATGGAACTTTGCAGATATGCATACATAGATTTGGAATTAGATAAGAGAGCATAAAAAAATGGAGGCGGTTACCTCCACCAAAAAAAAAATATTAAAGGTGCCTATTCACCTATCTTTTGAAAAAGAATTTATGTGATATCTGGCTTACTCTGTGTATATATTGATGATCTAACTTCTAAATGTAATTTGGGTTGTGAAAAATTCTTATAACGCCTTCATGGAGGATGTAGGAATTGGTTTATCAGTAACAGCAATGTTGACAAACGGGAAAACATGTTACATAAGCTGGTAGACTGCATATATGTGGAGGTAGAAACACCATTTGCAAAGCTCTGGCTTATGTGACTTGCTGCCAGGTGCACATGAATATTCATGGTTTTGAGTCCTGTGCTCTACTCATGAGCCACAGAAGCAAGTCATTCATGTTGATCCTAGGCATGTAGTTCAAGCAAATGTATGACACCATTTTTGCCATCTGAAACTTTCTTTCATTTTTTTTTTTGCATATGTAATGGTCATTTAAGACTGAAACTATCCATCATGCCACTGGATTAACTCCTGTATACTCAGTAATCACAGATTTAGCTTTATGTCTTTAAGTAATATAACTGTGGTCTAATTCAACGTATAAATGAATAAATAAATAAATAAATAAATATATATATATATATATATATATATATTCTGTCATCCTGTAGTGTTTAAAAAAATTGGCAAACATTTTCCAAACAGGTTTTTCCATCATGCTTGGCAGCTGAGCGTCATGACCAATGGGTCATCTGCTATAATAATACATGGAAACACTTCCTTTTTGTAACTGGGCAAAGAAACAGTTTTATTGAATTATGGATATATGAGACTTTGTCTCTTCCGCACCTGTTTATTCTTTTACCATGTTAGGGAAAACATTTTTATGGTCAAGACTTTTTAGCAGACATTGTTGAACAGAATTGTGATTTATGAAATTTATTTGTATCTCCCTTTAACATGCACTCTGTTTCAATTTTTTCATTTTTTGTCCTAAAAAGTTTTCATATTTTTTATTACTCTTAGTGAAATCTACTGGGTAACAGGGCAAACAGACTGTCTATTCAAAACGCCTTTTGCTATACAAACATAGTACAATATATTTGAAAGGATAAAGAATCATTTGAGACAAAACTTAATATAGTCAATTGAAAGTATATAATATAACAAAGCTGATAAAAGTTCTTATTGTCACATCTGAAGATCAGCACAGTGACAGGACTTGGTTATGACTGGTAAATGCCTTGAAATTAGTTTTTTTTTAATCTGTATCAATAACCATTCAATTTCATTTCAACCAACCCCTGGCCTACCTCTCCAATCAGAGAGCTCCTGGTTTTGGTTTCTTTAAATAGATTTAAAACTGCCCAATTTACTTTTTTAGTGCAAATCACAGCATTATTTGAAAAACTAAATTTGTGTCTTGTTTCAATGCATTTGGTATACATGTAGTGGCTTTCAGTTCATTTTATTTTTACCAGTGTATAAGTTAGAAGTTGTTTGGTAAAATGTTCATTCTTCATTTAATCATTAAATCGTATATAAATTGCACGATTGTATTCATGGTGTTCAACAGTTTTCTCATTTGCATAAATATTTATACAAAATGTATAAATAAGACAAAAGTAATCATGAGATAATTCAGAAATTTCTTTATGTTTCTTTTCAGTTTTAGTGCCCATAGATAACCACAGTGCTACTCATTATTTCTTTCATGCTGACCCACTTTATCTAGTGATGTATTTGTTTTATTTTTTTGTTTATTTTTTATTAGAGGCGTTTAAAAGTAACAAAACATCATAGTGATACAACTATTTGGACATTTGTGTACTCTGTATTTGTTGTCCTTCATTTTAGTTAGATGATCCTGGGAGAAAGAGATGGATGTGACGATAAAACATGAAGATGTGGCAGATCATATAAAAGAGGAATTGGAAGATGACACAGAAGATGGAGAAGATGAGAAGCAAGAGAATGGATTATTGGATCATGTTAAGAGTGAGCCTCCTGAAGACACCCCGGTTACAAATCAGGCGGACCAGGTACAGATACATGTTGCAACTGAAATTCCAGCTTTTGCACCTCCTCTTAGTCGTCCAGATGTGTCCCGGGTAAAGACAGAAGATTCAGATGAAAGTGATGTGGATGTCACTGCAACTCCCACTGATGATGATGATGACAATGATGAAAGTGATGTTGATGAAACTGATGATGATGGAGACGATAGTGAGTCTGAAGAGAGCTCAAGTCCACAGGAACCAGGTGTTTCTGACCAGTGTGCTCTTGATCTGTCAAACCGCATCATCGGGACATGGACATTGGATGAAGAGTGCAATGCAGAACTTAGCAGTGAAAATTCTTATACAGGAACACAAAATCAGACAGTCAGTGAGCGGAATATAATAGTTTGTGAGAACTGTGGGGTTTGCTTCTGTAGTAAATCCGACTTGTTAATGCATAGCTGTGGGAATATTGGACAAATTGTCCTCAGGTGTGGGTTGTGTGGTGAAAGTTTTTCAAACAATGATGAACTTGCTTTGCACATCCAAGGGCACATGACTGAGAACCCTGATCTTCATAACCAATGGAGCTTTGGTTTCCATGGTAATGGGACAATAATAGAAGATGTATATACGAATCCAGAGAGTGAAGAAGTTCTGGATACTGATGTGTTCGATCATAAAGACGATACAGAAGCTACACCTAGCAGTGAAAAACCATACAAATGTGAATATTGTGGCAAATGTTATGCTCAAAAGGTTCGACTTAAAGTACATATCAGGACACATACTGGGGAAAGACCTTTCGAGTGTGGTTACTGCTCCAAAACTTTTGCTAGAAAACGTAATCTTTCTCGGCACGTCAGAATCCACACAGGACAAAAACCCTACAGATGTGCGGAGTGTGATAAAGTGTTTGCCCAGAAACATACTCTAATAATACACATGAGAGTTCACACTGGAGAGAAACCATTCAAATGTAAATACTGTGGTAAATGCTTTTCACAGACGAGTAGCCACAACAAGCACATGAGAACACACACCGAGCCGAGACCCAAAATTAAAAAGTATTTCATGTGTAAAGACTGTGGCGAATGCTTTGCTCGGAAATGTAACTTAATGATTCATTTACGAAAACACTCCGGGGAGAGGCCATATAAGTGTGAACAATGCGGTAAAGCATTCTCCCGTAAGGATCATCTTTCAGCCCACTTCAAAATTCACACAGGCGAAAAACCATATAAATGCAAACAATGTGAAAAGTGTTTCAGCGACAAAAGTAGTTTGAATAAACACGTTAGAATTCACACTGGTGAGAAACCTTACACGTGCAACGAATGTGGCACGAGGTTCTCGCGGAGAGAAAGTCTTGGGATGCATATGAGAATCCACACGGGGGAGAAACCTTTCAGATGCGAGGAGTGTGGTAAAATGTTCTCCCGTAAAACACACCTTACTTCTCACTCTAAGGTTCATACTGGAATAAAACCATTCAAATGCGAAGAATGCGGGCGATGTTTCTCAGACAGAGGTAGACTGGGGAGACATAAACGAGTTCATACTGGGGAGAAGCCATATAAATGTAGTGAGTGCGGGGAAAGCTTCTCTCGGAAAGATAATCTGGCGAGTCATGTACGAACTCACTGGAGGAAATCTGGCCAAGTATGAAATCGGACATGCCCCAGTAACAAATTTTGCATTTGCGAACACATTGGATAAAATCTCTTTAGGTCTGCAGATTGGCAATTAAATTTTTTAAATATTAAAAATGATAGGAATTCTAAATTATTATTTTAAAATTATTAAATGGAATTCTTCAGTTTTAAAAGTGATAGTTTGTATAAAAGAAAGATGTGATCCTTAAGAAACTTATTATGAAGTATATTATAAATATGACCTAATTACTAGAGAAATCCAATATATCATGAATGTTAATCTGTTTAATTGTGTTAAATGTGTTATGTATCGTTTAAGCATCTGATAAGTATAATGTATATATGTGCTTGTCGATAAGCTTCAACGTTAAAGCAAAACAAATATATTTACGTGTATACATATCATTATATATTTTCCTTATTATGTGCATTAACTGCCTGATGTGAAGCTAGTCCCGTATAAATACTATGATAACCTGCAGGCCAGGTACCGGTTCAGTTAAGGACCAAAATATCACAGTTGCTCTTTATAGTTGTAAGCTAAACCTTTAAGCCAGCTGTCTAAATATGTATCAATGTAATAAAATACTATGCTTGTTAATGATATGCTTTATTTAGAAATGTACGAGTGAAAGTTTTTTTTATAACCAGCTGATGGTGCAGCAAGAGGAACAAACCCAGCAACCATTCAGGAGGGATAACTTGATGAAAACTACAGTACTCTTTCCAATGTATTTTATTTTGTTTGGTTTTATGTATTCGTAAAGACTATAAGGTTTACGTACCGAGGTGGGCTAAACATACACAAAACAAACCGTCAGATCTGCGGTACATTAAGGGGGTTACAGAGAGGGAAAAAAAATAATTTTCGTCTTTACTTGAATATAGTTCAGCTCACGTTCATGGTTTGCCTAAGCCATTAAATTGGCTCCCGGAAGCTTGATCATTTCGCTTCTTGTTGCAGTGAGGTTAAGTCATGTGATGTGAAGGTTTTTATTGAATAAATATAACAACTGAAGGAAATGTAAGTTGCAAAGCGTTATTGCGTATAGGAACGCCTGTCTCCTCGTTTTATTCGGCTTTGCTTTACAAAATTGCATTTCGTGTATGTAATAGTTATTGTCTTTAGTTCAGCTTTACTTATTAAGAGTAATAACCGTCATATTCACGGATTTTGATATGACTTTAGTGTTGTCTTTATTAATTTCAGGGCTAATACTCCTATATCGATAGTAACACTGTGACGGATACAGGAGGGGGCCTCACCGCTGAAACCACCATTCTCATTTCTTCATCACAGAAATAAAGATTCTAAGCATCGTTGCATTAACATCTCCCAAACCTTGTAGAAAAGGGGCATGTCAATATCCCGCTTATATCCTTTTGTATTTAAAAAATACTTGTACATTTTTCTACTTTCGTGGACGTCGTTTAATTTCCATCGACTTGATGTTAAAACCATCACTCCCGCCTTTTACGTGGAATGGTTCGGCTTCTAAAGGCTTGTTAACTGGAATGATTTGATATTGAATCTGAAAACGATCCTTGGACATTTCACCTTATTAGCGGAGTGTTAGTGTCTTTAGTCCTTTTTAACCTCAGAATAATATTTATAATTGTACCCGCCAAAACAAAGTTTTGCGGATACTATGTTTTTGACCGGGTTCCGCCGCCGCCGGCGCCGTATTCGTTTCCGGAGACCTCCTCTGAGACTACTGGAATGTTTTTTCCGAAACTTACACCAATTATCGGGTCACATGTGAACTGGTGCCTAACCAGTTGGCGTTGACCTCTGACCTTTCCTCTCTGCCCAGCGTCCATTTGTGCGTGTGTTTCCACACATAAACCCATATATCTTGGGAACCGTTTGACCGATCAGGAAAAAAATTGTGTACAAATGTAGCCCTTGGATAGCTTTAAAACATACACAAAAAATGGTGGCGCCACCTGCAACCATGTTTGCACGGTGTCCATCTGTTCGTTTGCCTTGGGTTAAAATCACTCATACCTCTGGAGTGGTTTGACTAATTCACCTGAAATTCGGCATGCGTATACATCCTGGATAGCTTTCTTGATTTTATGACAAGTGGCGCCACTACTGATTCACGTTCACGTTGCAGACATCCATGCTTCTATCTCCGGATTGGTTTGACGTATCTTCCTGAAAATTTGCCTGTGTATAGATCTCGCATAGCTCTTTATTATACGCAAAACTAGTGGCGCCACCTGCAACCATTTTAGCACAGCGTCCGTCTGTTTGTCTGCCTAGGGATAAAATTACTCATATTTCGGCAATGGTTTGCCTAAAATTTTGCAGGTTTATACATCCTGGACAGCTTTCTTGATTTTATGACAGGTGGCGCCACCTACCTTCTAGTTTACGCTGAAGACATCCAAGCTCATATCTCGGGAACCGTTGACCGATTGGGCCAAAATTTTGCATGTGTATTGATCTCACATAGCTCTTTATCATACACAAAACTGGAGTGACCACCTGCAACCATTTTTGCACAGCGTCCGTCTGTTTGTCTGCCATGAGAAATCACTCATATCTCAGTAGTGGTTTGACTTATCTGGCTTAATTTTGCGTGTTTATACATCTTGGATAGCTTTCTCGATTTTTTGGCAGGTGGCGCTATCTACATTTATGTCAATGCTGCAGACATTCAGGCTTATATCTCAGGACTGATATGATATATCCCCCTAAAATGTTGCATGTGTATAGATCTCACATATCTCTTAATCATACACAAAATTGGTGGCGCCACCTGCCACCATTTTTGCACAAGTCCTGTTTGTCTGCTGTGGGATAAATTCACCCATATACATGTAGTGGTTTGACTCATCTGCCTACAATTTTGCATATGTATACAACATGGACAGTTTTCTGGATTTTGTGGTAGGTGACGCACATTTCGGCTCCAGATATCCATGCTAATATGCAACACACCCTCACTCTATTTCCACTTGCCGTCCAATCCATGCCTCACTTCACCCGTTCCACTCTGATTTTGGCGGATACACGTAGCCGCTTGTCGACTACCCGTATTCTAGTTATCGGTCAATTTAAATATGCATTGTGTTTGATTCTTATGACTGCAGAAGTAAGCACTGAAAATTCACTGCCCCGCATAAAAAACGGGTATAAGCCAAAAAAATAAAAATAAAAGTTGTTTCACAGGCACCGCCCGCGTCAATTTTAAACCCCCGCATCAAAAATTTTTATTTTGATTTTCAGTAGAAACTTGCCAATTTTGATATACCAAGAAGATACAGACACAATTTTAAACCCCCGCATCAAAAATTTTTATTTTGATTTTCAGTAGAAACATGCAATTTTGATAAAATTTCCTTGTTATGTAGTACTTTTGTTTAGCATAATAAATCTGTTATTTTCATGCTTTTTCCCTTTATCATTTGACATTTTTATCGAAACATACCAAAAAATAAAAATAGAAAAACCGCCCGCGCGCTTTGATTTCTGAAAAAAAGTACCCGAGAACAAAACATTTTTTTTTGTCACTAGAATTTGGGACTGTTAATATCCTCTGAAATCTCAGGAGGGGAACCTGTTTAGAACTTCTTGTCCTCGCCGCTGGTGAACATATTGACTTTAATCAGTGCAGCACAAGAAACTTGATAACTGACAAGATACATAATTTTCCTAAATAATACGTGCAGCATCGTTTTATGGAACATTTATTAATTATACTCTTACAGTATATATATATATATATATATATATATATATATATATATATATATATATATATATATATATACATACAGTAGAACGCCTGCTAACGGCCACGCCTCAATAACGGTCAATACGTCTATAACGGTCAGATTTTCCGGTCCCAAATTTTAGACCGTTATATTTTATAATAATTTTGTTGTCAATTACGGTCACTCCTCTATTCCGTATTACGGCCAGGTTTCTCGGTCCAGCAGGCCGGGAAACGCCTCAGTTACGGTCAGGGGCAGTGACTCCGTGACATGGGCTCAACAAATCGAGCGGCCACTTCTGACCTCAATATCATTACACAATTATCCGCTCTCACATATTCCTGTCTGTTAATGAGTGCCTGGATAAAGGTTACCACTCGACCGTGACTAAGGAGTTGGATACATAAGCAGCGTCGTACTACCCCCACACAGCCTCATTAGTATGCACAATAGTAAGGCGTGTTCCCACTTGCGTTTATGTTTGTGAATCAGTCGTGCGAGCCGGATCTTAAACTGGGTGTTTGTCATTTAATTTTTACGAATGACAACCAGCGGGTCCCGATGATTATGTCATCAAAAAAAGTTAGGCAAACTGTGGATCTTTAAACTTTCTTTAATGTCCTAACACGTACATCAAACGAAAACAGTGCGTCATACATCGCACAATTTACTCATACATGAATAAATATGAAGGAAAAATAAACATTGTTACATGTATAAAATGTTACGTATATTCCGTCCCAATTACTTTGACCATTATGGCGACCAAGAAAAGACATGAACTTGCTCTCAAAGAAAAGGTAGATCTGATCAGGAAGAGTGACGGGAAAGCAGCCGACAGCTAGCAGATATCTATGGTGTCGGCCGAACTCAAGTTTAAAACATATTTAAGAGGAAGCGAAAGATCATGGTACAGTATGAAGAAAACGCAAATGCCAGTAGATAAAGACAGTGTGTATCTACCGAGAATGATAAACTGAACGATGTCATGTGGCAGTGGTTCAACAAATTTGTACAAATATTATGGATATACTTTCTGTTTGTAATTTAATAACAAACACTGTATTTGTATATATTGTTGGTAATTGTTATAAATACGGTTGACGTGATTGTAAATATTTTATTTTTTATTGATAACAATTATTATACTAATACTCTGTATAAACGTTTATTTTGTCGATTGTAATATAGATTTGAACTTGGTTTCGCCTTACATTTTTACCCCCTTTTCCTGGTCAAGTCCTGTATAACGGCCACTCCTGTATTAAGGCCACTTTCATCCAGTCCCGATGGTGACCGTAATACAGGCGTTCTACTGTATATATATATATATATATATATATATATATATATACATATATATATATATATATATATATATATATATATATATGTTTAAAGCTTCATAAAAATGTAAAGGAAATGAAACATTTTATAATATGACCATGCATGGAAGCTAGAGATTGTACTTCATTTGAATTTTATGAAAGCCAGATAAACTAAATGACCTGACAGTTATTCAAAATAATTGCGGATTGTAATTCAAATTTTTGAGTGTAATTCCCATGAATGGGTACTCCTTTTCCTTTTGTAATGTGCATAGGATTTGGAGCCCCCACCACCCCCCCCCCCCCCCCCTTTTTTTTTTTTTTTTTTTTTTTTTTTTTTGCCTTGTGGTGGAGGTCGGTGTGACTTTTATTTGAGAAATGACGTAAATTCGATCAATTTGCATGAAAATCCATTGTATTTTTCTCAGTATACATGCCTCACATTATACCAATTTGGATTTTAGTAATTTATTGTTTAGTTATATAGATAAGTAAGCCTATTGTGCTTTTTAGCGAACCTGTGAGCTTATGCGATGGTGCGGCGTCGTACGTCGTCTGCGTGCGTCGTGCGTCGTCTGTACGTTAACCATAGCTATCTCAAACATGGCAGGAGCTAGCACCACCAATTTTTTTGAAAAAAAAAATAATCAGTCATCCAAAAAACTATATCGGATTTTGTTTATTTTTTTCTAACTGCATTTTCTTGGATTTTATAGGGAAAAAGCTAAAAAAAGCTTTAAAAATCTTCTTCTCCGAAATTGTCCTGCCAAATTGTCCAATATTTCACAGAAATTATCCCTGGAACAATCTTTCTCAAGTTTGTTCGAATGGTTCAGTTCGGAGATTTTTGGCCAAGTTACAGGAGGTTGAACTTTGTTAACTGTGCAAAAAAGCATATTAAATTTAAATCTCAGAAACGGCTGTAGCTATCATCACCAAATTTTATGCCAATGTTGGTCACATTGGTCATATCTGAAACTGAGGTATTGGTGGTGCCACCTGCATCGGCCTTTTTTTTGTACAGGGTCATCAGTGCCTGTATCACACTGAGGGCTACAAAAAACTTCTTCTCTGAAACCATATGGCCAAAATGTTTAATATCGCACAGAAATAATCCTAGGGTAGTGCTTTCTGAAGTTTGTTCAAATGGTCTCTTTTCAGTTACTTTTGGCTAAGTTATGGGAAGCTGAATTTAGTCATATGCCATAACAGCCCATTTTAGCTCAGTGGCTACAAAGATCTTCTTCTCAAAAACCACTGGGCCAAATTCGTAAATCTCACACATTAATTATCCTCAGATGTTGATAATTCAAGTTTGTTCAAATGGTTTTGGTTCAGTGCTTTTAGGCTGAGTTACGGTAAGCTGAACTTAGCCAGTTTGCTGTATCTTCCTATATGAGTTATATACCTGCAAAACGTTTTTCGACTGATGCCACTGGAGCCAGTTTGTTAAATATTTTACAAGAATAATTCCTACAATAATTCTTATAATAATTGTCATTAATGGTTCCACATGAATGATTTTTGGCTGAATTATGGAGATTGAATTGAGTCATTTTACCATATATGTTAGCTGTGTGATGCTGTTACATTTAGCCTGGCACCAGTTTATCAGCATCTTTAACATCATGCCACTAGACTTTTAGATTTCAGGTTATCTTTGGTTAATATTGACCAATTAGAAAGAATTTTTAAAAGCTTTTAAACAATTTAGATTTATGATTTAAGTTATTCATCATACCAGGCAATGTTACAATCATGGATATTCAGCTCTAGGTGGCTATATAAAGACAAATGTACGTGGATTATAAATTATTGGTATATCTACTCAACTTAATTCAAGAAATTGCCATCAATGAGATATATCTGTATTTTAATTTTGCTTTCAGTATGCATCCGTAATAATTTTACATATATTCCTGATTTCTTTTTTATAAAAAGTCAGCTGAAAAGCATTTTGTATTGGGAAAATAAATTTCAAAGTTATTTCATGTAGGAACCACTTTTGTGTTCAGATGGCAGCACTTGGTTTACCATTGGCAGATTGCCAGTGCCTTGATGTTGGCCATTAGCCAAGATGATGTCAGCTCTATAAATAGTTTTGGCACAGTGCCAGGATTTGAAGAAGTGCAGCCAGGTAAAGGTCAAGAGTTCACTCAGTGCAGTAGCTGCATTCTATTTATAGCTTTGGCAGACTGCTCACTGCATCATATTTGGCACCAAAGTTCAGCCTGAATATATTTATAGCTTTGGCAGACTGCCAACTGTGTCAGATTATGCAACAGGTCAAGATTTCACTCAGTGCAGCCAGGTACAGGTCAAAAGTTCACACAGTCTAGCCAGGTGCAGGTCAAGAGTTCACTCAGTGCAGTAGCTTGAGGCAGCAATTTGTCACAGGTCACTCGGGGCAACTGCTTTTCTCACCTAAGCCTGGTCAGCTCAATGCATCAGACTCCAGGTAAGTTTGATGTATGGGCCTGATATTTTGACCTGTCTATTTGTCTTTGATGGCTTTCTCGTTAATAAGACAGGTGTCGCCACCTACAATTACTTTTGCACAGTGTATGTGCCTGCTTATTTCTACAGAGGAATTTGATATATCAGCCTAAATTAGGCATATTTATACATATCGAATAGCTTTGTCTTATACAAGACTGGTGGTGCCACTTACAGTAATTTTTTGCACAGTGTGTGTCCCTGCTTATTTCTCAGGAGGGGTTTGATATATCAGTCTGAAATTGGGCATATGTATATATCGCTGATAGCTTTGTTGTATACAAGACTGGTGGTGCCAGCTACAATCATTTTTGTTTTGTGTGCACCTATGCCAGAATTTCAGCAGTGATGTTTGTGTAATTATTTCTTATTTAAAATGTTTAGTATTTGCATTGTTCATATACATGAGAAGTAATGGTCCAGCATTGAAGCATTATACCTGGTGTATTTCCCAATGCACAGGTTCGCATTAGGCCTGTAGGCCTTGTTTAGAAGTAAGTAAAATTAAATATAAAATGCAATTCATTTCAGTCAGCTCAGAACGGTTGGAAATATACTTCTATGCTGATATATTTTAAATGATAGGCTTACAGAGAGGTCTGCTTTGGAATATAAAAATTTTTGTATTGCTCAATGTATTATTAAATATTACTGAAATAGTGTCAGTTTTTTTTTGTAAATTAGTTTTGTTTTTAATATTTATTTGATAATTACAACTTTAACTTCATGTAAGTTTGAAAATGTTATATCCTTTGCCTCTCAGTATTCCTATATTTGTTTTGTGTTTCATACCATGCACGCCTATGGCTTTGAGTAAAATTAAAAACCAAGTAACCCATCTAAAGTGTTATTGAAATTTGTAGAAGACTATTTTAGGGTTTAAATATTATCAATTTGGCACACATGATTCTGGAAGTTCAATATTTAACATTTTGTATTTTTCGTGTGGTGCAGCATGTGGTAAAACGAGGATATTGGTCAAAGTACTGCATTGAAAACGAAAATTTTATAGTTTTAGTTTTTCAGAAATTTTCCAAGCCGTGTTCACGTGTACCCCCCCCCCCCCCACATGCGCTTATGGCTACACTTACAGAATGCGCCCCCAGTTTGAAAAAGGCATATATATATATATACTTATTTCTCATGTTCATCTCATGTTTGCTTCATAAAATGAGATTTTTCCTTCCAATTCCTATTTTTAAATCACTTGGTAAAAAAGTATATCGGTACGGTAGGCCAGATCAATTTTTTTCTCTTAAATTAAAGTCCCCCCCCCCCTTCCAAAGACTTTTTTGTCTTTTCTTCTTTTATTCTTTATTTATCGGCGATGGTTAGTTTGTCATTCTGTGAGGAACTTCATCCATAATAATAAATGATTTTTATGAAATTTTTGGAGGGTCAGAAAAAATTCTCCAATTAAAATACCTGAAGGTATAGTTAACCTGGACCAACATATAATATCTGATAATAAGGTTTCTTTTTTATTATGGAAAGGGGCAAATGAGTGCGTAGTTATTAATATGTATTAGGAGAAAACTATACATGGTCTATTAATTATTTCTGAAAGGGGTGAGCTGATCTTTGATACAGCCATCAAGACGATGAACCTTATATAAGTTCTAACACACATTTCCTGTTTGAATTAGTGTATTTATTGCGTTCATTTTCTAGTTCCTGTAATTTAAGGACAGCATGGACCTAGGTCTATGCATGGCTTATATTCTTTGAAGTAGAAAAATGATTCACGATATAGGTTAACAAAATAAAAATAAACTAATGAATTTATGGCATATATTAACGTTTTGTCTAAACTTTGCCCATGGTTTTCCACTTGATAACTATATGCGTCGAATTCCTGTGTGACCCAACACTGTGTGCAGATTAAAGGTTTGCTACAGTCTGCAGCGCTGGCATGAATCGATGGAGTCCGTACGTATCGGGCTAATTGAAGGTACGGTTTGACAAGTTTCGGAAATGGTAGACACGTTTTACTTGGTTGGCTGATCTACATTGTCTTATCGCCCATGTCCTTTTGTTACACGTACTATTCCTGTCACTGTTTAAAGTCGCATAAAGGGCTGTCGAAGCACCACAGAAAAAAAAAACACAGAGATAACATATAACAGGTAATAATGATAGATCATGTTTCATGTATTTTGCTGTTTCAATGTATGTGTGTTCGTGTGTGTCAACTGACTCGCAGTGTAGTGTGTTATTTGTACCCTGCATATTTTCCCGGAAACACTATGACTATATAGCCAGGCAATAGCAAGGATGTATAGCAATTCAGGTACATGGGGAAAAATAGAAAATGAGTTTCCCTTTTTTTTTTCAATCGGAGAAAAGTCAGACGACCTTATGTTCAGAATAGGGAGTGAGTCCAGAATTGGTTCTACATTCTGAAATATGAAAATATAATTTAACTAAACAGTCTCTTCTCATTTCCTTATTTTACCCCCTACTTGTACCTGCAGATGTCCTTACACTCATTTGCCCTATTCTAACATGAATGACCAGTGAATATTAGAAATGGCCTGAATTTTGGATCAAACCTACAATCACTAGATTAGGATTCCCACCCTCTACTAACAGAGTCGTGAAAAAGAGATATCAGTGGGGGTGATTTTATTCATTTATAGCTCTAATTGAAGCACTAGTCCATACATGGACCTCTATGTCCTATGGTACTCCTGCTGGAAGTATGCATTGAAGCACCATCTATCGTAGCCATGATAACATGACACTTGAGCCTTGTGAAATAAACTGGGCCTGCCGCCATCATAGAGCAAGTCACAATTGAACACATCTAAGGGTTGGTTCAAAATGCTTGCTGTGTGGTATTATATGACATCATTCACTTATTACTTCCCTTCCTCTCCATGGCTATGATTCACACCAAGCTGTCATGATGAACACAAAGACAGACTTTCCAAGTTAAACAACCCTTGTTTTAAATAACTGCTTCATGAATACATGTAATTCAAATGTGAATGTAATAGTAATTATTTTCCCCCAATATAATTACATCATTTTGTATCTTACCTAGGAAAATGGCCAGTAATCAAATGAAAATGAACAAAAGTACTGTTAGAAATGGCACATACTATAATTGATGCAAACCCAGGAGCTTGTACTGAACCCCTCCCCCCCCCCCCCCCAAACGTCTTCATATAAGCAAAAATCAACATTTTGATAGCAAGCTACCGCTTCATCTGTCGCGTAAATGGGAAACCATTTTGTATTTGAATATCTTAATCACCCCCAAGCCCCCACTCAGGGGGGAATCAAGGTTCCCAAAGTCCCAGACTCCTCCTCCTGTAATTTAATGAACTCCAGAGTATTAGCAAAATCATTTTATTGCTCAGTTCTAAATAAGTGCCCAGAACAGAATCTATATTTTAGAACATGGTTGGGCAAACAATATCTTCAAGGGAGCCACACGACACATTATCAGTAAGTTCTCAAGTGGGCCACATCAATAAAAACTAAATTAACTTAATACCAAGTTATTTATACATAGAAAAGCAATATTATTTAAATATTTATTTACAGAATCCTGTACATGGTTATTAAAAATAGAATAAGGATTCAGCAAAAGTATATAGTCGGTTCTACTAACCATGAACCTGTGTTTTCTCACAATATTTTGAAAAATAATCAGAACAAAATGTTTGGAACAGAGTTGAATTGAACAGGACCTAATTTGCCAGTAGAAAAAAAATGCCACATACCCGAGAGGAAGGAAGAGCCTGTAATGAACAAAAATCAAAATCCAGCAGTATTTGTATTTATTATAAAATAAAAAATAATTCCACTAAACCTTACCAATTTCTTTTACAGTATATCACAGTCGATATATCCAAAGTTATCTCCACATGTTGAACAATAATTAATGCTGGTTCCAGTGTCATGCCCATGTTAGGTTTCTAATTAATGAACAGTGATTTCAGAGGAATCCATTTGTACAAATGTGTCATCCCCTCTTATTTATCCTGGATAAAGGGGCATCTTATTCCCAAGGATTTCATATTTGCAATTATTTCTGTTTTGCAAATATCGTGAAAATTAAAACCCTTGCAAACTAAAAGACCATCACAGTTTATGTAGTGGCCAGTGCTTATAGACAAAATGTTTGTTAGTTAAGGAATGTTCTTATGATACAGCTGGACCATATTTTCCATAAATATCAATTGCTTTTAAGATAATCTGTCTGTAAGCTTCACCCAAAACAGTAAAACAGTTGGACTACATATAATTGGGAGAGACTTTGTTATACTAAGTATTTGCTCTGTTGTACTATTGACTTGGTATTTTGATCTTGGGGTTATTTTGTACTTGCCTATTTCAGGTTTAATACTTGAGATCCCATTGTAACTGAAAATTTCTTATATTTATATATTAATTAATTGATTATTATTAAAGGAGTTGCTTGTACTCAGTGGTGAGCAACCAAATATCACAGTTGACAGTTGTAAGCATACTTTTTTTTAATTAAGAATTAGAAAAAGTTTATTTATCAGAATGTCTAAAAGTACTTCAGTTCTCATTGATGACAAAATTTATTACATCATCTTGTTGAAACATGTTTATCAAAATTAGTTTATCTTATTTGAAAATGGAAAATTTCAATTACTTTCATCACTGTCATATTTCAGTAAATAGATTAGACATGTATTATAATGCTTCGATCAACTCATCTCAGCTTTCCTCCTTAGTTTATAATTGACATGGCTTCCTACAGTACTGGTGAATATTTCCACATATTAAGGTCAGTCAGTAGAATTACTGATACTGATACAAATATATGTGATTATGAGAGGCTCCTGCAACTTTCATGTGGTCCATAAAAGTAAACAACCAAAACCAAATGTGTGTGCTGTGTGCATTTATAAAATCTTTATATACACAAAAAGATCTGAACTGCTGCCTCAATGCCATATGTTTTGTTTTGAAACATATTTTTGCAATTTTAGCTGAACATTGTGACCCACAGGTCCCTTGTTCTAATGTGTTACAGGAAATGTTTATGTCATTATATAATGAAAGTGAATGTTTTCTGTTGTAGATGCTGTAAAGTGAATAAACCCAGCACCAATCCATCATCAACAGGGTAGAGATGGAATTCATGGAGTGTGGACAAAACCCTTCAGGTTCATTTAATGATGAAGATGGTGTATTAAATTACATCAAGACTGAGAGAGATGAAAATATCCCAAATGAAAGTTTTAATGAAACGGAACAAATAACTGTCCATGTTTCGACTGAAGTTCAAGAATCCGCCAATGAAGTTCAAGAATCCGCCAATGAAGTTCAAGAATCTGCCAATGAAGTTCAAGAACACATGGCTGTCACGCCAGATTTAACAAAAGTGAAATCTGAATTTCCACTGCTGCCTTATATAAATACAGATGTTTCCATTGGAACCAATGATAATGATAAGAGTGAGGATTATTTGGGTTATATTTGGAGTAGTTCTTCTGGATCATCCTCACCTGATGAGGAATATGATGATGAATTGTACGGGAATCCAAGCGAGGATTCAGCGACAAACCTTATGGGTGGACAGAAAACAAAGAAGCGATGGTACCGTAAAGTTTTTCTGTCTGGTAAAGCTCTAAACAAAAAAGTTGAAAAACCAGTTCGTAAGTGTCAGCTTTGCAATCAGCCATTTTCATCTGAGATTCAGCATCAACTGCACGTTAAAATGCACATGGAACTGAAACCATTTGCATGTAACATATGCAGTGAAGCTTTCTCCGAAAAACGAGGTCTCATATTACACATGAGGATGCATAAGAAACCACTAAAGTGCATTCACATTACCTGTGACAAAACCTTCACAGATGAATGTGCATTCAAAGCTCACCTGATAGCCCACGGTCAAGAGGAGGTGTACACATGCAAAATGTGTGGTAAAGAGTACAACTCTCAAAGTAACCTGACATCACATATGAAGATTCATGCAGGGCGTAAACCATACGGATGCGCAGAGTGTGGGAAATCTTTTGTGTATAAAGCCCATCTTCAGACTCATTTGAAAATTCACAATAGAGATAAAGCATTGAAGTGTCCACACTGTGACAAGGTGTTTTCTCGACAAAATGCCCTTTCAATGCATTCTAGAATTCATGAAAAAGAAAAAGCTGTTCTCACATCATGACCAATGAGGCAGAACCTCAAAAGAACAAACTCCAGGACTAAAGTAGTACACTTTGGAGAAATGGTGTTCATACTTGGGGAAATGTGGTTAAGTTTGTCTAGACTGTGACAGTACGGTTCTATATACATGTACAGTATGCTGAATATGGTTAGCAGAATGCAGAATTTGTGTTGATAGATTTTGTACCCAACTAGATATCCTTAACTACCAGTATGGTAACAAACTATATTTTCTCTCTGTCACATTCAGAACTAGCAAAATGTTATGTGTATTGTGTTACCATTTTTGTCGTCAGATATGCTTTCCACATCCCAGAAAAGTGCATATGGAATATCTGCATTCCGCATGCACAGTCCACACTCTGTTCATAGGAAATATTAAGGGCAGGCCTGGCCCGAGTCAATGCTGCCGTTCTGGATTTTATGATGTTAAGTTAAAAATTTTACATGAAGAAGTATTGAATTGTCTGAAGAAAGATGAATCATACAATTGATATTATGTGGCCAGTTATAGCATGGATAGGTGAGTGGTAATAAGTTGGGATCTCTCTGCTATGTCCCAGGTTTTATTCTCACTCCGGCTATGGGTTGGTAGTTTTCTCCAGGTGCTTTTGTTTTTTTCCACCCTGACAGACTACCAAATGTCAGTCTGTGTGCACAACCCATGTTAAATAAATAATGTTAAAGGCCAAAATAAAAAGATATATGGTTCTCAGGCACAGTTTTCTGAAATCAGTGTGGGCGGGCGATATTTGCTTTTTTATACTTAATTTTAATTTTAAAAAAATATCATGTGTTCAGGGAAAAGCATGAAAAAAACTACTTTTTTCCTAAACAGGTAAAAGCACTACATAAACAAAGGAAATCGTATCAAAACTGTATTATGTTATTTTCTTGTAAGATGAAAATTATAATGAAAATATTTGATGTGATGGGTTAAAATTTGACACAGGGGGTGCCTGAGAACCTTACCTTTTATTTTTTTTGGCATAATAGCACACCAGTTCTCAGTATTTTATTTACATGTTATAGTAATCATGTTAAACACTGGCAAAATACTGCAAGTCTTAATGTCTTTATAGAATGATAAATTTATAAAGCCTAGCCATCACTTTAACCAAGCTCTGGAATCAATGGTTAAGCAAACTAAATCACAATCTTGAAGTTTATGATGATGATACCAGCAAATAAATGTAAACAGTTGTCTTTTCTACATAAATGTTTGTATTGGGTATAGAGTTGCAGCATTGCAAAGGAACTAGTCAGTATAGTATTTGTTACAAGAAAAAAATTAATTCCCATGTGTTACTTATTTTGTTGAGGTGTTATATATAAGGCAGGAATGACGCCAGTATAGGTCATGTATTGTAAGAGCAGTGTGGTACTGCCATCTGGTGGGCACGAAATTAACTATACGCAGCAGGTTTATGTGATCCTGAGGGTGAAATTATATCTGGATGCAGGAGCTTGAATAAAGATACGTACTGTACAGTAAATCTGAGTTGTCTGCACTTTATTATTGTTTTTCTTATATCACCGACCATGAACAATAACTGTATCGTGGAAATCAGGTCTCATTGTTTCGCATAATAGTGGTATAAAAACATATAAACATAGGATTTGTGTTTTTTTTTTTACATTTTTATATGTTTTGAAAAAAATGTCATACGATCAAGGAAACACATGCTTATAACAGAATTTTGTCTGCTAAACACAAAAATGCACAACATAACAAAGGAAATCATATCAAAATTGTTTTATTTTATCTTCTTGAACGAAATGTGTGAGCGGCCGGAACTCAAAATTGATAAGTTTCTAATGAAAATCAAAATAAAATATAGTGGGGGGGGGGGTTAAATTGACGCGGGCGGTGCCTGAGAACCATACTTTTTTGGGCCTATCAAAGAAACAGGACTTAAAACAGTCTGCATGGTAAAGGTAACAAGCAGACCCAGATAAAAACATAACCTTGGTTGAGATAAATAAGTGGAGAAAATGTCAACATTGCTTGATTTATTTAATATTTTGATTCTACTAGCAATGTCCTGCTCAAAACACTGCTAGTATTAAGATGGAAAACAGACACTATGAAAGGTCATCAGCATGAAAGGATTATTGTATCCGTAGACTGAAATTCAGGGATACTACGCTTTCAGCTCCCAGGGCCCTCAGAATTCTCTTACAAGCCTGATAACTAAGAAAATATTCGCAGATCTTCAGCAAACCCGACACATGCACAGATATGATTCGGAGGACGAGGTCTACTTAAAGTGGGGTCATGATCTTTAATAGAAGATCGACCTTGGACTTAAATAAATCTATTTTGGTGATCTACAGAATCTTAAATATCTCATGAAGGATTGCATAAGGTGGTCCAAAAGTAGTTGACCCTGAACTTGAATAAACCCATTTTTGGACAAAATCGTTAATATATTAAGAATGCTCGCATGGAGTAGTCCAAAAATCAGATTGACTGATAATCTTGGAATGCTTTGTCTTTTAGGAGACTGGTTGCGCCATGTATGATTCTTTCTTTGTTTTTGCGCCTTTTAATATTCCTAAATTGGCCACGTCGCCGTGGTGTGAGCGTTATAAGTAAAAACCTGATGATAAGGTTTTTTTGTCAGATAATGCATATTGTTACGGAACCTAATATAAACAGATCACGTATGCGTGATGAACACAAATTCTGTAAAAAAAAAAAATCAGATTCTGCAACACTAGGCAGCGTGAAATGTCTAGGGGAATGAATAAAGAAGTCGGTGGTTTTTTTGTTAACAAATAACTATAATTTATTCTTAAAACAACTCTAACATTACAATACACCAAATCAATACAATTATACAGTAAAACAGCGGTATAACAACAAATCAATACAATCACACAGAAAAATAATGTGCACAGTACCTGGATACCAACACCGTCACAACGATAAGTTCTTTAAATATATACTCTCGGAGAAAGACAGTCCAGTGTAAAGCTCTTGTAACAATCCAGAAAGTAAACTGAAGTCGAAATGCACAAAATCCAGGAGAAACTCTGAAGAAAATCTATAATTACCGCACATGTCGGATAAGGTCCCAGAAACTGACACACGCTTCTGCGTCCACTGGAATCTTCTCTGCTCTCTGGCCCCGGCTCTAAAACACAACCCCTTTATATACTCTTCACCCCAAGCCGTGAATTTTCCACTTCTCGAACAGTCTAAGAATAATACATTATACACGGTAAACACGTGTTACAGAACCATCTAGAAGAACATCGTTGTGTGATTCTCCACATACCAGGGTTCACGTGACCTCGGCCAGGCGAGAGAGCCCCTAGCTGGCATGACAACGAGAGTTCAACCAGTACGGATTAAACATAGAGTGCAACAACAACACAACTTACGCCCGTGTCACACAATAAAAGGAGTACCTGTAACAATATGCATAGATATAGGCTATGGGCTAGTCTACATAAATTTGGGGTCATAACCGCTATGAGAGTGGCATCGATCTTTATTATTTCCCTTTATGGGAAAAAATCAACAAGCTTCTAAAATTATTGGATGTATTTCTATGAAAATCAAAAGATCTCATATTGCAAGCTGTCGAAAAAAACCAGTAACCCTGACCTTAAACGTAAAATAAGCCAAACTGCATGATTATTGTGAACCAATACCTTTTGAAGTACTGCATAATATCCGTTCTAAGTTTGATACACATATCAGGGTTCCCACGCCTCCTGGAATTTCTGGAAAGTCCTGGAATTTTGATCCTTCCTGGAATGTCCTGAAATATCCTGGAATTTGCCTAATCTTCCTGGAAACTCCTGGAAAATTAGCATTTGATTGGCAAAGTTCTTGAGTATTGAATCTGTGCACCACACAGCTGATACGTGTTGGTACACATTATGTTATTTAAATCAGTCACAGTCCCTGCAGTTAACTTTATGGTAACTTTACGGTCTGTTGGGTTAATGACCTATGCAGCACTCTGGGGGTTCCTGCAGCCCTCCGTGGCTGTTTCTATCAATAATAACCTTCACTCCCAAGCAGGGTGCTAGGGTCACTGGAAACCCTAACACTTGCTGTTTGAATTGTCCAGTTGGTATGTAAGTTAGTTGAGTTGTCCTCTACTTAGTTTGCTTGGCGATTTAGGCTTTGGTACTTTCAGTAATTTGTTGTTGCTCCCTTGAGATACATGTCTTTCCATAATAGTTATTCACAAACACTATGCCACCAGGAAAGTGTAAAGACTGCAAGAATTGAAAAACTGGCTTCTTAAATTTCACCAGAGTTTCAAAATGGCTTCAATTTTCTCTTTATTTGCCCTTTCTTCCCACAATTGCTGTTATTGCACTGTTGGCTTTGATATGGACACTGGACAGTATTATCAGACAAATATTTGGGTTGTGCTAAACACTGAAAAGTACCAAAGGTTACCCAAAAGTACCTATATATACAAAATCTTTATTGAGAGGCAAAAAAGAAATGAAAAGGCAAAGATATACAAAAAATACTGAAAACACCAACAATTTACCTAAAACTTAGTGAAAGCTGTTATATCCCATTATAAAGTGGGTGAATTGTATGCCTGAAAATCGATTCTTTACCTTCGATTCAACTTGAAGAAAGATGATTCAATTCTGGAATGAATTCTATCTTAGGTACTAAATTTAAGACTTAAGAAAAATAAAGCAATATACTAAAACAGATGTTAGTAATTCTAAAGAAAATAATGGAAAATGTAGCTCTCTGTCTGTTTTTGCAGCCATTTATGAAGGGAGTGATCAAACAGCAAAAGCTTATAGTAGATTTAAGATTCTTACATGATTAAGAGATTTGACTTCTTCGTCTAAGAATAATAATCAAAATTAATAAATCCTAAGGTTATTAATCAAATACAATTTAATTGAGGGCTTGCAAATCAATGCATCAAATCTTCAATGCATTGTTTCACTCCTAGTGAAATGTATGCAGTTTATAAGTCTTCATAAGAAAAAAAAATTGTTCAAGAATGAATAATTTAACCTGAACCTTTACTGAATGAACTACCATTAACATTTGCTAAGCATTTGTAAAAGCAGTTACCGTAAAGTATTAAAAAAAATACTGAAATGACAAAAAAATAGCCGAAATTATGTCTTCATTTGTCATGAAGTTAGTCAGAAATGTTTGTTCTTCATGACAGAGATTGTTCAAGAATAAACATTTTAATATTAGCCCTAACTGAAAAGTGCTTGAGGCGTTAACACCGAATATTTTATAAAATCTGTAGACTAATTCTTTGTTTATCAGGGTTTTTATCATAGGAGGTTTACAGTTGCTGTGTAATGCAATCTCAAGGGCAGCTTACATCTGAAAATTTCAATATATTTTATTTTATTTGTGCTGGTTGTCAGGCAGACTTGTTATTATAATAAAATATGCATTCTTAACGATAAATCATATACATTGTGATTAGGATAAAATTTCCTTGAGCAATGTATGTTCTTCTTGTTAAAGGTGACTTTATGCTGTTAAATACTTCATTGTGTTTTAAAAGGTTTCATTACTGTTTTTTTAATAGCCAAGCAATGTTACTCTTGATGTAATTTTATTAAGTGATGAGTGCCATTGCCTGTAAGTACTGTACTACTGCTAAAACAGTTCAACGTCACTTATTTAATATATGAACAAATTAAAAAAAAATAGAATGCATCCTTACTTGCCTCACAATGCATAAGACTAAAGTGTTTGGCTCTTGATTTTATTGTTGGTTTGAGTACTTCTGCCATTATTTGTCTGTAAGTACTATTTTTTAATACTCTTCAAAATTACTTGTTAAATATAAAAGAAATATTATTAAACCTGTATACTTTCAAGTGTATTTTAGTCTACTTTCTTGTGAAAATATTTTCTTGAAAATCTTTGAATGACATAAACTGAGGCAATACTTTCAAATAACTTTTCAATACATTTTGTTAACCTCTCTTACGCCATAATTCATTCAGGCACTACCCATTCCAGTGCTTAGTAAATATATGATGTTCGCTCATTTTAGTACTTTTTTATGGAAAGTAATAAAATGCCACAATTTAATAACTTCATGACAAACTAAGACAAATTTTAGTCATCCTTTTATGTAACTTGTCAATACTGTTCGTTATTATTACAGGCACATTTTGGTTGTCATTTTGTCTTTTCAGGGACTTAATATAAGACAATTGTAAGAATAATTGGATTAAAAACAGTATACATGCCCCTTACAGTCAGCTCTAAAGTCAGTCCTAAAAGTGTAAATAATGTTAAAGTAGAAAACTCTCCACATACACCGTGGACCCCTGGAATATCAAAACTGGTGTCCTGGAGAGCTCCTGGAAAACTGGTTTGGCCAAGGTGTGGAAACCCTCACATATGGTTTTAACAGGTTGTCTGACACTTTCGAAGAATAGTGTGACCTTGGCCTTGAGGTCAAATCTACCGAAGTATATGTTTCTTTTAAAAGCCCCTTCCATTTGAAGTACAGCATGTTTTCTCCTGAGATTAACTATACAAATTGTTCCACCAAGATATCGGTCTTTATCGAAAGCTGATGACCTCGATTTTCAAGTTCAAATCTTTAGAAACAACCCAATAACGTTTTGATTACTGGATACTTTTTCCTGAAATATAACGTTTAGACTTTTTTTCAAGTAAGATGTCTGACATGTTTGAAAACTTGTGATCATGACCTTGGTTATGAAGGTAAATACAGACTTTTTGTGAACCACCAAAGTTTTACATTACTGTATGTCCTGTCCTAATATTTGAAAACAAATTGGTGTTTCTGCTCACATTTCGGATTTGTTCGAAGACTAGTGACCTTGACTTTGCTTTCTAAGGTCAGATCAGCGGAAATATAGGTTTATAAGTTCTGCATGATTTTTTCATGTTGTTTAACACATTTTTCTTCAAAGATCTCTGAATTGCTGGAAGACTTGTGACTTGACCTTGCTTTTCAAGGTCAAATATGCATAAATACAAGAGTTTTGTGAAAACTAAATCTTTTAAAGTATTGAGCCTCACATGAGTCTGAAACCATTTGTCTGTAACGTATGCAGTGAAGCTTAAATTTTCCGGGGGGGGGGGGGGGGATGAGGTCTTGCGTTACTTATGGAGATGCACAAGAAACGACAGAGGTGCATGTTCTGTGATAAAACCTTCACCGATGATTTTACTTTAAAGGATCGCATGGTAGATCACGGTGAGGGGGAGCTAAATGTAAAATGTGTGAAACAGGACACAACTTTAAGCACATAGGAAAACAATAGCGGATGTAAACCTTGAAAGGCACCACAGAATAAAATAATTCTGCATTTTTTAAATTTATTTATCAGCTTACATTGAAGGCTTGATTTTTTCCCCTAACGTATGGTGCTGTCTTCTGGCGAATAAGAAATAATCCTAACAGCAAGCTCATGTGACCCGTCGTTGTAAGTTCGAGGTGTAGCCTGATGCAAGAGGAATAATAAAGAAACGTGTCACAGTAAAATCAGAGCTGCTTGTACTTCACTATTGATAATCGATAGTCCCGGGCCGTTTTTTGCAGTCAATTCAGTTTATTTGTACCTTGATTTGGCAACTTTTAAGCCAAAGTTTAAAGCCAAACCTCTTACTTGTGACATCTGGCATACCTACTAATACTTGAAGAAACGTATTTATCATGAAGTCACATATAGTCAATGTCCAAGTAACATGACTTTTCTTGATAAAGATTGATAAAGGCAGAGAGATAAGTCCAAACTCTCTTGCTATATCTTAATATAAGGCCCACTTACCAATAGGTTGAGAACCATGTTGATTGTTATGGCCCCTTTAAAATCAAAATTTGGTACGTAGGTCAGGGTTAAAGGACCTAATGCTTGAAAAAAACTGCGGATTTTAAGCCAAAATTTTCCATCATAAACCTACCATCTTAAAATATGGCTTATCCACTGATGGTGGAAGAATCCTAATGAACATGAGATCAAAGGTAAAATTCACAGGACATTTTGAGTTCACAAGTTCACGGGACATAGGACCGCCCTACTGATTTGTACACTAACCATGTTTACAGTTTAATATAATTATTTCCTGTCTAATTATGCTCCCGTATGAGGGAATGGTTTGCGCTACCTTCGTTTCCAAGGAATCTTCTCATTGAAGGGTCAAATGTCAAGGTCGCAGGCCAAATTGTTCATGAAAAAGTCAGTTTTCATTTTAGGCACATTTCTCCTTACTGGTGAAGATATTTCAAATAAACTTAATTTGCCTATAGAACTTTATCATACCACAATTCCTGGGCTTTTAATTAGCACTTAAGGAACAAATATTGTTAGGTTCTGCCAGAAATTTATGTCCGCCATCGGTTCCTCCCGAACAGATGATGGTGCTTATCACACTGGCGGTTCTGGCTAAATAAATTTAAGACATTAGGTAGACGTTTAATACGTTACCCATTTCACTGGCAAAGTCTAGGAGTTTCCAGTAAGATCACGTGCTTAACCAGTAGATGGTCGGCAGGGATGGTACAAGACTGATAGGTAAAGCGTTGGACATCGGATAGGAACGACCAGACGCTGACTGCATTGTTGGACGGCCGGGGCAATTTATCTCAACTGTCACACTTTAAAAACAAAATTTGTTACAATTCAATCAAACACCGTTTACTTTCCACCTGCATATGCTTGCAAAATATTACTCACCACAAAATAATCCCTGTTTATGCTATTGGCCTTAAAACAATTCATATTCAACGCACTTGAACGGACAACATTACTCTCTACACTATATTTATACCTACGCCATCTATGTATTTAGAACCCGCGGTGCAATGCATGGGTAAGATTGTAACGCTCACAAACTCTAAACATCGTATTTTGTCGTACTTTGTTAGTCCAATTCTGCGCAGTGTATGTATCTGAGCATTAAGAGAGCTATAGACTTGATCGAGCATCACTCAAACTATATAGCATTTAAGTATGCCATATATTACCTCATCTTTATTATACTGAACACTCCCATTGCTTTTCCGTCAAAGAAGGAAGACCCAGGGAGTCCCTAGCTTAGACGCCCGATGTCTTTTGTCATCAAAACACTACCTGAGCCATTCTCGGACTAACTAGATGAAACGTAATTACAACCTCTTTGAAAAACTCACTTGACTCACTAACCGTCACACAATGTGTATGTGTTGCCCTAGTAAAATCTGAAGGTCAGCCCCTGTATCACATCTATCAATCAAATACATGTAGTTAGTAATGACTACTTTTTTTTCAGAGTGTCAGTTATAGTCTGTTCCAAGGTAGGGTGCCCATTTAAATTTGGCAATATTTTCATAAATTGGCAGATTAGTTTCAGATGGTGTGCTGCAATGAAGGAATGGGTTATAGGCCTAATTGAATTTAGTGAAATTAAAATCATGCTTTGCAAAAGGTTAAAGTAATCCAAAAAAATTCAATATATGAGGATTTTTACAACACCTCAACCCCATTCATTACGGTCGAGTTCACTGGTCACATGCTCAAACAACTACATTTAAAAGTTTCTGATTGGTTAAACATTGGTCATAAAATTCTACAAAATGTAATTGTGTTAAGCCCATGACAGACGCCATGTCACTTGGCCACAAGATTCAGAAGAACCAGAAAGTTGCAAAATATAAATGTTGTTTATTTTATATGAAGTGATATTTGTTTTTGAAAATGAAGTGCAATATTTTTATACATATGTTATGACGCTCTATACAACTATAGTCTGTTCACGGTTGGGTGCACATTGAAATTTGCCAATATCACTAGCAAAGAAGATAATTATGTCTCTAGTTATTACAGTTGCAAGTATAATAACTGAAGGTCTCGATAAACTGGTGTTAACGCTTAGTTGTAATGGGATATTGGTTACTTTTAGTAATGGGTATATCACTTGAAACCCGTTGAAGAAATATGTAACAAACTTGGCACTACACTGCACATGACACGTGCTCATAACATATATACTTATAATTATACAAAATAATAGCCTTACAGATATCTCAAATAATTCATGTACAGCGATGATGAATCTATGCAGATTATTGAGTTCATAATAATAATAGTAGAAATAAACGGATAAAACACATAGTATAGATATGTGAAATAAAGGAAGTATCAACCCGGAAAAAATTCTTGAATATTCATAAACAACATTCTGAGTGACCTTATACATTTAGACAAACAAAACAGAATTTAAGGTATTATATAAACTATAATTTTCTTTATTCTATCTTTCTGGAAAACTGACAACTATATGCGTTACATTTCGACTCCATGTCTTTGAGTAAGATCAATTTAGATAGGAAAATAATATATAATATACAACACAAAGGAGTTGTCGGACTTAAATGCAAACCCAATTGTCGAAGGTATGGTCGAGTCTTTATACGAGCCACATAGGGGAATATACTGCCACGGCGACCATTCTTTTGCATTGATATTGTTCTAAACAGCCGATTATCTTAATATTATGTTACGAGTGATGAATTAACTCAAAACAATATATTTAAACACACAACCCAGTTTGAACTCCGCCCCATAGTAACGAGTCATTTCCTGTATCGCGTACGAGTTGGCGCACATGGTAGGTAGTGTGAGTAAGAATACTAATGATTTATAACTAACGATTGATAGCGTACTTGAAGGCCATGGAGCGTTGTCAAAAATAACAAAAATGTTTGCATCCTCACAGAGCTAGAGGCTTTGAGTCCTCGTTTCAAGGTGGAAAGGCACTCTAGCGCTAAAACGCTGGTCGTGATCTCTCTGTTGCAAGAGGGCCGGAATGGCGCTAGGTTCACCAGTGATAAATGTTTCTTGTGCTATGACCATTTATAAAGCTGGAGGGATCCGTATGGTTTTCCTTTGTCAACCCATGAACCTGTAGCCCACAGGTACGGGTACTTACAGCAGATGAATAGCGGGTGCCAGATCCCATCAGCCGGAGTCAGGAGCATTCCATCAAATGATCCGTCACTAAGCTTGAACCTGCATATGCGATGGTTACCCATATCTGCAACCAATAATATGTCATGACCCAATAAAGCCGTATCACTTGGACACCGAAAGGTATTCCTATAGCCACAGCCTTCCAGAGTGTACAACAGCGTTTCATTTTCGTCGTATACCATTACAGAATGTGTGTCAGACGAAGCTACCACGATCCTGTATGACCCAGCGTAAGGAAACACACGGATCACCCCTGGTGCTAGTGAGCACTCCTCCAGTAACATATCTGTCTGCTGCTGACACTGGTACACTTTCCCGTTTGGTCCAAGTTGACTTAGTATGAACGTGTTGTTGTAAGGATTACCAGCGAATGACATCAAATTCCCAACAATATTTGATACACGTTTTACAGTTTTACTGAAACCTCCTGCTGCGAAACGGATAAGTGTTTTAACTGGGGATAAAAATAAAAATATTACCATTACTTTCTGTCAACAATTTGTTTCCCTTTTGTCCGTCACAGTCATACGACGCTAGTTTCTTCCCGTCAACACCGAATCGACCAGCATGGTCCTTCCGGTAAAGCAAAACAATGGCTGTAAAATCATCCATCATCTCTAAAGCCTCTGGAAGACTGATCTCATCTGACTTCTTAGAAAGCTTCTCCAACACCAGTTTTGGTTTATCTGGTATATATTCGAATAATGTTTCTCTCAACACCGCGTCAGTAGCAGATGTGTTGATTTTCCGAAAATACTGATGGACTGAAACGGGTTTCCCTGTTTCCCTTAGCAGGTCATCAATCGATGGGATTTCTGACATCTCGGGTACATTTTTCCCTGCATCAATGACATGTCTGATTTTTCTGTTCAACTCGGTTTTATAGTCAATTATTTTCTGTATGTTCTCTATTTCCTCTGGGTTTGTTTCCTGCTCTAGTTCATCGAATGAATAAAGAAGATGCTGCTCTTGGAATTCATCAAAGGAAGCCTGCAAGTGCTGAATGGTTTGGTGCCTGTACCGCTTGATCACTCCTTCTACATGTCTATATATTTCCTGTATAACAGACTCTGCCGATTGTTTGAGCTTTGCAATGTTTATCTCCATTGTTTGGTCAGTTTTTACTTCAGCGCGTTTCATCTTTAATCTGATATTTTCGCTCAGATCAGAAAGTTGTCGTTGACTCTCCCATACAGATTCTGACATTTTTTGCATGCCCTCGTCTAATTCGTTCATATCATGGTCGTGGTGAACCTCCGTCAAAAGACAGTCAACGCAGGCCCCAGTGAAGCATGTGATGCAGACGTGTGAAATCGCATTTCCATGAACTTCACACAGGTCAGTAGCGATTTGGTGTCTCTTGAATATTTTTTGACTTAAATGATACTGATGACAAGAATCGCAAAGTCTCCGGTCACACGTTTCACATTTCACCGTGGCCTTAGACGTCTGGCCTTTCGCGAGACATCCTTGGCATATGAGCGGGTCTCCGATTGAAGTTATCATCTCTTCCAACTGAATTACTTTGAAATCATCAACCAGACCGTCAACGCCACGATCAGGGATTTTCGTGTGTTGGCGACAGACGGGAAACTCTATGTCGGCCTCTTTTGCACGTGCATCTACCCATGATGCGAGACAGTCACGACAAAACGAGTGGAGACAGTTCAGAGATTTAGGTTTCCTGTCACTCTTCTTCTCCAGACAAATCTCACAAGTCAACATTGACGCCATGATGAAAAACTATTGAAGAATCCTGAAACAAAAAGCACATGATACATAAGAGTAACTGTCTATCCAACACACTCTAATTTGACCGGGAAACAAAAGTATAAACAAAGCACCTTCGCGTTAATATTGTAATAATAATCTATTGGCAAAGTTTTGATATATCTTTTTTACTATTTTGGATATTTTCAGAGATAAGCCAGGTGGCATTCATGATTTATTTTGTCTTTTGTACAGGCTTCACTTTACTAGGAATACTTACTTTTACTTCATAAGACTTAAAATTTCGTTCTTATATACTAAAGTGATATACTCAAAGTTCAAGAAGTGTGACAACTATTCTTAAGAATATAAAGAGAAAAAAATAACTGTTTAAGTATGCAATAAATAAGCTATTGCCCTTTTAACTTTGTTTATGTCATGGTGAAAAAGCTGTAATATGCTTGACATTTGTCACATGTTTCGACTGATGGATTTTAACCAATGATATATGGATATTTCAAGTGCGTTTAGGCTACAAGGTGATACTTGCGTCTGAGTCTGTGCATCTAAATCCGAATAAGTGGCTCTTTATTTTCTTATCAGTGAGTGCAATGTAGATTATAGTGTCATAAATGGCTTCTTTACTGACCTATTAATGACCTGAGGTAAAATATATTATACCTACTGAATTCGCAGTCCGCCATAAATTTAATCATACACCATATCATTATACGTGACCACACTCCGATTATAAACCCTAAGCAATGGGAATATCATTGGAACTTTTGGCGTTGATTCAGTAGTATTAAGGTATACACCTTAGGTTTAAGTGTACCGCATTCACCTCCCGCAGTTGTGTACATGCTCCATTTGAGTGCATAGACAGACAGTTTTTCAAAACCTAGTTAAGACTAAAATTGATGAGATAAGTTTTGTGTTTGGTCACCGTTATCACACTATGCACAGTGGTGTGAAGAATTTAAGTAGTCGACAAGGTATATATGAGAGTACCGTATTTCCTTGATCAGACGCGGGCCTTAAATAGTCGCCTGCCTTATCAAGTCGCCGGGGTAAAACATTGTTCAAGTAAAATAAACGCCGACCTTAAATAGACCGGTCTTGTTCAGAGGCCGGGTGTGAGAGTTGTTTCCATTTTTGCCGCCAGATTTTAATTCCTGTCACTATAATTGGTGCATTTACCAGTCAAATTGAACGAAGATTGTTGTATGAATTTCAGTTTGTATGCGTGTGGATAACCTTTATACCTCAAAAATCTTTCTTTTCTTACGTGTATGCCTGTTTCCATAAAGAATAACAAATATTCACGATTCGTCCATTATGATTAAATCCGATTACCAATCCTAATAAACGCTATACAAATATGTCAGCAGTGAGAAGGCTAACACTACTGTCAAGCTGGGTAAAAATAGTACCGCTTGACACAAGCGATACAACTTGGTACAGTGAGAGTCTAACTCATGGATGGTTGAACAGAACTGTTCAAATACGTTTGGGCACGTCTTTCTTGTGTAGCATGAAGACACCAAATGATGCAGTACAGTTTTTAGCTACTGTCAAGCCAAATCACGCTCATTGCTTTCATTTTTAAGCGCTTTTAGGTGTGTCCCAAATGTTACCAAAACCACGCTACTCTTGTCGACAACTGTACATTCAGTAAAATATTTCCATGAGTCAATGTCACAAACCACCAGTATAAACAAGTGTACGCTGTGTCAAGAATACGCCATGTCAACTGAATCAGTTGATAGTCGGATGGAAAAAAAGTCATGAAAACGACTTATGCAGTGCCATTATACAGACCAACTCCCTGTATTTCGATGGAACCAATATTGTACCGGGTGCAGAGTTAATGAAAGCGCTACCTGTGTTCAGTGAATCGCTTGAATCCGCTGTGTCAAGCTGAATCAGTTAAAAGGCGGGAGGAAAGTGTCATGAGACTGAATAACGCTGTGCCGTTATAAGAACACCCCCCGGGTGTTTTGATGGGACCAATGTTACCAGGTTTACGTGGTGCACAGTTTATAGAAGAGCCATCCCGTGTTGAGAGGGCAACAATGTTACCAACTGCACGCATTGTAAAGGAAATGGGACAGCCACACGAAACACCGGGATACCTGGTGTCGAGAGGCCCGCACGGACAGATTCTTGTGGAGATTGTGATTGTGGAGATTGCGCGTGTCCTATATCCCTATGGCATCTGAAGAAATTTTGCAGATACAATCCTTGTACCGGCGATGTTTTCAATTGTATCCCAAAGTGGTGACCGGTGGGATTATTGTGTCGACGTGTTCTTTTTTTACTTTTTGTCTAACGAGCCAGATGTTTTTCATAAACGCCGGCCTTGGATAGAAGCCGGCCTTGGATAGAAGCCGGCCTTGTTTAGACGCCGGTCAAAACAGAGTCTGAAAAAATAAACACGCGGGGATCTAATCAGGGAAATACGGTAAATCGTATGATATACGATATCGTGTAGAATGGTACCACAAGTGGAAATTTCGATGCGCAGTCACCCGTCTATTCAAAAGAAGGTTACTTATGTCTGGTTTTAAAAAGTATGACAGTCAAACAGCAAGATCTACCAACCTGTGATGTATTCAACGTCAAGCTTCATGAGCTGAACCAAAACAAGGATCACCGGCTCACCTACATGGAGTAAGCCTTTTTGGCGGATCACGTGACAGAATTCTGCTTCGGGGGTTGTGGAGAGCATAACGCATGTTATATGGACGGGTTGGACTTTGAAAAGCTAAGGTGAAGGGCAACGCTATGAGATCGTCTTATCTGATCGGTTGTAATTCAACTACAAGTTGCAATTTACAAACGTTTTTGTCTGAACACTTAAATGAAAGAATTTGGGTTCAAACATTTGAACGGTCGATAATTATGCGGCAGTTTTATACATGCTAATTTGTATCTGCAGATACATGCTTACCCGGACTTTGTTTCCTAATCCATGAAAAGTGCCATTAAGACAATTTTGGTGCAAGAACTGCCCTTATAAATTACCTGCAAGCTCACCTGGATACCGGTAACTATTAAGCAATAATAATATGCGCTTTGACGACGATGTCCGCTGATCAACGGACCATGCCTCTATAGACAGCCTGTCACCAAGTATTACGCATCATAATAAGCATAATAAACATTTTGCATGAAACTACGTAGTACTGAACGTGTCGGACAAAGTTTGATCCGTCTATATATATAGAAACGTTTCATGAATACAAGTGACCCACAGATTCACAAATTTTGAATTCATCTAGATAATGCTACATCCACATCTTATAATACCATCAGAGATAATGGGGAGAACTGTTAACATTGTCTGTGTTTGGCAATAGCTCAGCATCCTTCAAATGAGAATTACCAAAAACCTCGTCACTAGAGTTCATAGATATAATTAACCTTGCATATAACTGAGCATAGGCCTACACACTGTAAAAGAAATGCATACTTGTATAATCTTCATAATTTTTACTATGGGAAATTCTATTGACTTACAAAAATACAGAAAAATAGTTTAAAAATGTATAGAATCGGTATAAATTTCACTAATATATCTATAGTTATTTGATTAACATATTTTTATAAGGTAACGCTTATAAGGTATCTAAAATGCAAGATATATTAAAGTGAATATATTGAATATAATATTATATAACGGTTATACATTATTCCTCTTTTTTATGCAGAGAAGAACGGAAACTTAAGCATAATACAAACTGGTAGGCACACGTTGATTGTCGTCTAGAAACGACACAGATCATTCCGATATATATATATATATATATATATATATATATATATATATATATGTATGTATGTATGTATGTATGTATATAGTCAAGCCCGCTTATTGTCATATCGGTGGTGCATGCATAAATTATGATAAAAACCGGGATGTGACATTATCCGGGCTTCAACATCGATGTTCTTTTGAGTCCTAGAAGAAGAGTTATGTCTCGTATGATATTAAATAAATCGTCATTAAACAGGAAACAGAAACGTTTATGAATATTTTTATTGCACAACGGCATATCAAATTACGTTTATGCGCACCTGACAATTTATTTCCTGTCAGTTTTACTCCGTATGCCGCAATAATTGAAAAATCCAACTTGCCAACAGAAAGAGACGTAGCGTCTGCGTCATGAGGTCAAATGTCTGGAAATATGCGGCACAGTTATAACGTTATGCCTAGGCAAATTATTTTACTATATAATTAATTCCCCGACTATTGCGCCTTATCTTCCGGATATCTTATTAATAACTCAAACTTCCATGATCGTCTTTATGATAGGACTGTTGGGGGAGCGGGCATCGTCATGCCATTGTCAACTTTCTGAAGTTTCGCCGCGATTGAGGTTTTTGAATGGGTATCTTCTCTAGGGCTCACAAAACCTCCAGCTTTTCGTGGACCCTTAAAGGGGATTTCCAGTCGTAAGAAACGTTTAGAGCTCGTGCTTCATATCATTTCGGCGGAAAGTCACCGAGGTGTAAACCATGGCCTTGCAAAGGCTGGGAGTTCATTATGTGATGGCAAACATCGCCCTTGTTAACGTTCGAAGAAAAGCAATGAACTGGATTACCGTGGTATCTTAAGACGTTAATTAGTTAATTGACGTGGAGTGACCTGCATACATCACTGCCTGCCGTATCGTTCGATACGCTGACCGATTACAGGCTCTTGGCCTCGTTGATCGCTGTTTTGGCGTCTGATGTGATAATAACTGCAAACTGGTATCACGGCCAAGGGTTCCAAGCATGACAATAAACGGGATTATGACAATATTCCATGACATTAAACGGTCAGATTTACCATTGTTTATATAGGAAATGGTTTTGGATTTCAGATTTATGTGACAATAAACGGGATTTTCTATTACCGATGTGCCACAAAGTGGGCTCGACTGTGTATATATATATATATATATATATATATATATATACATATATATATATATATATATATATATATATAATTTAAGATGGCTATGTTTATTCCAAACTATATAAGTATGGTTGATGGACTACAGGGGACAGCATGATATTGGTCAGTTGTCAAGTACATGATAGGAGAGTAGGTCACCTCGTGGATTAGTCGTTGGACCATGAAGATGGAGGTCAACAATGAGAAACCCTCCAGTATTCTTCTTCTGTAATTTTCTGTCACCCATTCACACTACAAAAATGTTAGGCATAATAAAACGAAATAATTTTATTCTCGTTACATACCTACCCATCACATGCTTTATCTTTAGAAATAGGAAAACGACAAAATAACCAAAGTCGTAGTTCAATCTATCAAGGATTTTCTGAAAACTTGAGAGGAAGTTCAGATGCTTAGAAGATTAAATGTACATGACAGGGTTTTCCGATATTTTTTGTTGAACAGGAATATAAAATACCTCAAGAGATTTATCTTCTAGTCACCAAGATACACATTCAGAAAACAAAATCATCTTATCGTTACTTTGCCCACAAAGTAGTTGTAGGTATTTCCATGAATGAAAATAACAAAATAATTCTTATAGGAAGCGAAGCAAGACACTTAAGTACTTCACAAAATCGCGATAACCACAATAGAGCTACATTAGTTTATTTTATCAGAAAACATATTGAAAATGGATCTATTAAAGAACAAACACATCTGCTACAAGCTCAAAGGTGAAGGTTTATAGTATATTAAACTTGAAGGGAGATCATGTACAATAAACGAAATATTAACCTTTTAATGTGGTAATCAAGTCCAGTTTCGGGCAGTGGAGTCGACTACTAATTAGTCCGACTAATTATTAGTCCTTTCGATTATTATATAATATGATACGCCTCTGCATATCCAAAGTAGTACTCTTGCTAACAACTACTTTTCAGATGGCTGAAACAGCTGGTACATATATACAATATACAGCAATATACATATACACTGAAGACAAAAGAGCTTCTCCATTGATAAGCCCCTGAATGTCACCTTATACTGGCTGAATGTCAATTACTTTTTTACAATGTGAGTTAATGTGTTAAGACTCACCCCGTTTAAATAAAAGAAATATCACAAATAGCCAGAGATCTATTTGTCTTTATAATGTCTTGTTAATATAAGAACCTTCGACAATACATTTCATTTGCGGGATAATTTTATTTTACCTCTCATTTGTGTGACAGTCTTATGAGCTAAAAGCAAACACACCAACTTTTTTGACTAAATGTGCACACATAACTTGATTTTTGTACTAAAATTCAAAACAACAAAATAATCATGAAATTTGTTTGCTTAACTTCCGCGTAACTTTCCGGTGTGGGTAAGAACATTCATTCGATAAATTGATTGATACTCTGACATACACTAATCTGACCATAAGCGATCCGCGGGTCAGGATTTTTACGTAAATAATCAACGTTTATCTATCTAAAACATACAAAGACATAAGTAGGCCTCACAAAATGAAACCTTTGTACTATGTCTATTTATAAAGCTGAAGCGATCCTTTCGATACCCCATCTCTCTCCCAGTACGCCTGATCCACGGATGCGGGTATCTACACGCGATGTCTGATAGGAACCTAATCCCATCAGACTCTGTCAAGAGCAGTCCATCAAATGATCCATGACTGGGCCTGGACTTGCATATCCGGTGATTCTCATGATCTGTCACCAACAGGCTGTCATGGCCTAGTAAAGAAACTTCCACTGGAAAATCAAACGGATCGTTGTCCCACATCCCGTCAGAGTGTACAAAAGGTACACTCATCCGCCTCTCGACACCAGTACACCTTCAACTGCGGAGGAGGCTGGCTAAGCAGAAAAGTGTTGGTGAAAGGATTATGGGTGAATCGTCTGCTATGTTTTTAAGCTTGTTTGTAATTTGCCTCGTTTAGTTGAAATATCCGAGTGGTATACATAATACTGTATGATCATCTTTACACAGAATAAAAATATTTCCGTCACTTGTAGATACACTCTTTACTTTGCCAGCATCTCCAGACCCATTTCAGTGGTACATTGCTACCACCTTTCCAATTTAATCAAATCGGACTTGATCGCGTTCTTCAAACGCCACTTTAGAAGTGAAATTATTCATTATCTCTAAAGCAAAGGGATCCCCGATTTCATCCCAATCTGTAGACTGCTGCTGCAAAACTAGTTTTGGTTTTTCTTATATTTCTGTGAAACAAGATTACTCTTGACTCGTTTTCTGTATAACAGGTGATGTTTTCAGCATAAACTTTTTCAGAGGCGTTGTTTTCCGCGTAATATTTTTCGAGCGCTAGAGGTCCAGCTGATTGAAGAATGCCCTTGATGCCTGTTTTTCCTACCAGTTTATCCTGACTCTGTGATTTCGACAACAACTCTTGTATGTTTCATTCAACAACTCTAACCTGCCTAATTATCTTGTTCAATTCGGTATTAATAACAAGTATTTCCTTAATGTTTTTTTCTTAATAAATTTAATGTTCTAATTCATAGCCCTCCCTGGGCTTTAGTATTTGTGTTTACTAATAAAATGCTTAAAATAAAACGTGATTCCATGTACCGATAGACTTAACTCAGTGCCAGCTCTTATCACTAAAGCCCTGTAAAGTCCGTATGGTGAATCCCTGATATTTGCATATTAAGGCGTCAGAAGGCTCTTTGAGGACCTGACGATTCCCCCGTATTTGCATATCAGGCCGTCACGCATCATGTGAGTGTCATCGTTGCTATGAGAACGCCAACAGCGGTCCCACAGCTTGACCCGCTTGGTAACATTCGCACTGAAATAATGTATTCAGGTAGTCCACACATGGACCTTCCTGTCCTGTGATATATCTCTGCTGGATGAATATTACGGTCCATGGGTCAAATGTAAATGCATATTGTAGACACTATCACAACAATTTTGTACCGACAGGTCCAGTAAAATTCCCTCTGCCGAGATGACAAGAGCTGCTGGCAGCATTTGTCTGAACCCGTGTATTAACTGTCAAATTGCGACACGCGAATCGTGATCGTTTCAGTCAGTCAGAAAATTTTTACTGCGCTCGTCGCGTATGCGCCTGAATATCTCGCGCTGATTGGCTGAGCCAGAGTTTGTTAGGCCTACTTTCAAGAGTGGTGGTCCGATAAACATTAACACTGAGGCTGAGGGTTATAGTGTTTAATGTCTCGCCGAACTCAACATAAGCGACATTAAATGGGAATATTAGTAGCCAATTGAAGCCCGGAATAGGCGATGACTGAATGAATCATGTTGGTTTTTAAAAAGATTCTGGGAAAGACCACTGCTGACGTTACTGGAAAGATCTTAGTTCAGCGAGGCGGTGATGTGTGGCGCTGACCGTCCGGGAACCGGCCAAGATTACCAGTCCATAAAATAAGAGGGTCAGATAGTGGTAAATTAGTTATATGAGTTGCCGTAAGACGGCGGTACCGATACTCAGTGAGATACAACGCGGGAACGTTTGATTTCTCTGTCGGAAGCAACAATTAAGTCATAACTATTTCATGGACTGGGCAAGTCTATCTAAATCATTGAGTGAGTCAGGAAGAATTTGGGTTTCAAGTTGTTCAAATGGGGTCTTAAGGTCCTGTGAGGTTTGTTCCTTGTACCGCCTCTCTTGTATATAATCTCTGCCACTTGTCTATCTGTGTTCAGTTTCATGGCATAAACAGCTTGTTTCAACCTTGCAATGTTTAATTTTATAATTTGTCCAGTCTTCATTTTAGCGTCCTTCAGTTTTAATGTTATTTGTTTTCTCAGTTCAGCTAGCTGTAGTCGTTATTTCTCCAAAAGGTTCTCTCAATTTTTCTATTCCTTCTTTCAGCTTGAACACAGCATGTCCGTTGTGAACCTCGGACAACAGACAGTCCACTCATACTCCTTCGAAGCATGTGCAGCACACGTGGGACAAACGCGTCTCCGTGTACCTCACACAGGTTCGTAGATATTTTATGTTTTTTATATTCTCATTCACATGATATTTAAGGCAGGCCGGTTACATGTTTCACATTTTATCGTGGCACTAGACCTTTCACGAGTCTATTTTTTACATCATAGATATCAGTGATGTAGTGATGTAGCCTAGTCCATTCCGTCCGAATCCGAGTGCAAGGCAGTGTCCAGGCTACTCGAGTCCGATGCCAAGACTGAGTCCTTGAGGTTCGAGTCCAAGCCCACCTTCTTCGAGTCCGCGTCATCTGGAAGCCGAGTCCAAGTTTGAGTTCGAGTCCAATTAAGTATCCTTATTATAATAAGTTTAAAACTAAAATAATACATGCTTTTACTTGAATGTTTTATTACATTTCGCTCCCGATGCAGAGCTGAAGTTTGTCATATACAGTCATTTCTTCGTAATATTCTGTTAGGCGTAGGAACATATATATAAATGCCTTTACAGTATGTGACAGAGCTTCCCTTCTACTGAACTCGAGAAGGACTCGGCATGATTTCTCGAGTCCTTACTGTCGAGTCTGAGTACAAGTCACAGTCCAGGACCCTCGAGTTAAAGTCCCTAAAAAGTGGACTCGAGTCCAAATACGAACTGGAGTCCTCCAGCACTGATTTAATTTATATTCTCGAAAAACATTTCCTCATACTTTTTTACACAAGTTAACCACTAAATACTTATCGTTCATGAGAAGGTTGTTGAAGGGTTTTCATTTCAAGCCATACAAAACTTTGTTTGGTTTTACAAAACCCTTCATGAATGATTTCATTTGAACCCCTGAATGAAAACCCTTTATCGAACAGAGGGTATAATAACACGTGGTCCATGAGCCATGACGTTCAGCTAATTTCAAAGAACCTTGAACAATGGGTAACATGACTCCCGTTCCAGAATGCTCAAAATCATGCAAATTTGCTAAAAGACCTTAGATATAGGTTACTGTGAATTCATTCTACATCCAGTTGCTACCGTTTGTGCCCACAGTTGACCGCTTCATTTGAAGATCTCAAAATAGAGAAAGATACGTAAAATGTCGAAAAATATACATTTGGCACCACGAGTCTGCAGGAACTGATGAAACACTCCATGATCGGTATGCATGCGAACAATCATGGCGATCAATGCATTAGTTATTCAGATACTGCAGCTTTCGTATCAATTTTTTTATTTTTCTGGGGAGTACTTCTGAGCCCCATAGCTAGGAGGTAACAGAGATCTTATTTCAGGTTTCCAAGCAGATTATTCATGGAGCCCGCTGATGTCAAGTCAAGGGATACGATTTGAGCCCTGTTAACAGACGACCGCTTCATTTGAAGGTTTCATAAATAGAGAAAAAACTGCGTATTTTTTTGGTTTGTTTAAATACAGGTTGCGCCACAAGCGTGCTCGAACTAATAAAAAAACTCCCTGATCAATATGCATGCAAAGAACCAAGGCCATCAATGCATTAGTTATTTAGATACTGGAGCTTTTGTATAAATTTTTTTTATTTTTCTGGGGAGTACTTCTGAGCCCCATAGCTAGAAGGTGACAGAGATCTAATTTCAGGTTTCCAAGCAGATTATTCATGGAGCCCGCTGATGTCAAATCAATGGATACGATATGAGCCCTGTTAACAGACGACCGCTTCATTTGAAAGTTTCAAAAATAGAGAAAAGACTGCGTATTTTTTTTATATACAGGTTGCGCCACAAGTGTGCTCGAACTAATAAAAAACTCCCTGATCAATATGCATGCAAAGAACCATGACCATCAATGCATTAGTTATTTAGATACTGGAGCTTTTGTATAATTTTTTTTATTTTTCTGGGGAGTACTTCTGAGCCCCATAGCTAGAAGGTGACAGAGATCTAATTTCAGGTTTCCAAGCAGATTATTCATGGAGCCCGCTGATGTCAAATCAATGGATACGTTATGAGCCCTGTTAACAGACGACCGCTTCATTTGAAGGTTTCAAAAATAGAGAAAAAACTGCGTATTTTTTTTATATACAGGTTGCGCCACAAGTGTGCTCGAACTAATAAAAAACTCCCTGATCAATATGCATGCAAAGAACCATGACCATCAATGCATTAGTTATTCAGATACTGGGGCATTTGAATCAAATTTTAAATTATTCTGGGGGTACATATGAGCCCCATAGCTCAGAGGATATGGTTAACAGAGACCTAATGTAGATTTCCATGGAGATTTTTCATGGGCCTCCCTGGATGTAAAGTAAGAAGATTCTAGGTCCAACGGATACAATTTGTGCCCTGGTAACGGACCACAGCTTCATTTTAAGGTTTCAAAAATAGAGAAAACATGCGTAAACATTTAAAAATATATATAGGTGGCGCCACCAGTCTGCAGGAACTGATGAAACACTCCATAATCAATATAAATGCAAAGAATAATGCCAATCAATGCATTATTGAATCAGATACTGGAGCTTTTGTATCAAATTTCAATTTCCTGGGGTGGGTGGGGGGCGGGGGTGCGGGGCGGGGGGTAATTTACGAGCCCTATAGCTCGGAGGATATGGTTAACAGAGAACTTACTGCAGGTTTCCAAGCAGATTTTTCATGGACCTCCCTGGTCCAAGTTAGAAGATTCTACATTCAATGGTTTTGATTTGTGCCCTGTAAACGGACGACCGGACGACGGACAGTGATCGCTATAGCTCAGATGCCTGTCAGTCAGCTGAGCCAAAAGGGGTGCCAATGGATTTATGTACAGCCTAAGTTATCTGTAATCAAGCCCATTTGATAATATTCATTTTGTTAGTCTTTTTGTTAATATTTTATTATTTTATTATTATAGGAATATACTTTGTATTCAATGCGTATGCACTTTAGAACTGTTATAAGAAACTTTGTACCTCAAATTCTATTGAGCAGACAAGGAAAGAAAAAAAATGTCGCTTAACCACTGATAATAATGTGGTACAGTTTCTAAATTAATCAAAATAGCTTCCTCATGCGTTTTACACAGTTCATGTTTCATGGGATATTTGTTTCATCCAGCAATGCATAAACTTTTCTGAAACGCCCTACACAACAAGAGGAACAAAGGAATGGATACTTCTGTTCAATCATTTTATATTTCGTATCCCTGACAGACCAGGATACTTCTCTATCACAGTCAACACAGCGACTGTTCTCACAATAAGAACATTCTCTCTGCTTGATAATTGTAATATCTTTTAGTTCCTTTAAGGTAGCCACAAGATTAGATTGTACATCAATTATTTCCTTGAAACACTCTGCACAAGGATCTTTTACAGTGTCCTCAAAGTCATTTTCTTCCTTGAGTTTTACCCAAGGCGTATTTTTTACATAATCTTTGCAAGTCTGTTCCAATGAAGCCAAGCCATACTCTCTTGAAAATATCAGATGTCGTAACGATGGAGGTCTAGACAGCAGATAGCTTTCACATATCGCTAAAACCCTGTCCATCTGGTATTCTCTTGAGAGCTGTAAGATGATTCCTACATTTTCATCTAAAAAAGGAAATGAAAACGGGCATGAATGCATAAATTCACAATTGTAATCGGTATGATATGTGCATTTCGATAATGCATGGAGATGAATTGATATATAGTAAGTAATAGTTTTGTTATCAGTATTAAATTAGAATCCTATTCCAAGATCATAATAACATTATACATGATCTTTAAGAATGATGAGGCTCTGGTGGTTATTATGGTTCAGAGTTTTTTAATATCAAACTATTTCCATGATCAAGAGTTTAGCTGAGTCGATATTTTATAATTCAGAGGTTATCATGCTTCGGAGTCTAAAAGACCCCGTATTTTATCATAATCCCGATAGTTTCAAGATCCAGTTCATTATGATCAGATATTTAACAGGTCCAGATTCTGTCATGATCCAAGCTTAACCATGACCGTAACGTAACTGTAGATTTCGCAGAATAATTATTTTATACGTAAACGAATTATTAATTTAAAAGGCATTACAAAGACATTTCTAATTCGGTCATTTTTTAGTAAACATTAATTATCTTTGATCACTCTCAAAGTACCTTTTATATATAATTTAATGTTATATATTTATTGGAATATTACCTGTAACCGGTGCAGTTGGAGGATGAGTAGCTTTTAACAGCTGAATAATGTCCTCATACGTTTTTCCAGGGAGTGGAATCTCCTCGGATTTTTTCTCTTTAAAGTCGCTATTGAACATGGCTTTAAATACAGGTGACCACATGCCCAAAATAAGTCTGCTTCCGTAGAGCTTCTTGTTTTCAACTATGAATGTGACGTCACTTCCGTCCCACCTTTCACCGAAAACTCTGTCTTGTTCACCACGGTCAAGAGTTGAGGAAACTTCAGCCATGCCTGTCTAATTGAAAAAAGGTGAGATTCGACGGGATTTCTAGCTGATGTAGCCTCCTTTCATTTCATCAACATAGAAGTTAATGTCTAGCCCATTAATAATTAGATATACATCAGGCAAATTACACTGTACCTAAACATGTAACAGAACAACCAACGATAAAGTATGGAGATCATTTCCACCAACCTTCATTTGATGGGTATATGATCGTAATTATTCCATAAACAAACGACTCGGGTCAGTGGCGTCAGTTTATCTTCAAGATAAAGTATTCCTTTATGTGTATTCATATCTATAGTTTTAGCCCATAAGATTGGACTCCTCAACGGTTTTTTTTTTTAGTTGCGTCGCCGTCGGTGGCTTATTTAGTGCATGGGTGTGGTTTATTATCCGACCATATTCGATCAGCACCACAAATTTATAGTGCCTGATCGTGATAGAGGGATTCATTTAAATAACAAAACTTGGACCAAGAATTGGTCACTGGTCGTTATAGCTCGGTGGTCGACCTGCGAAATTTTACGGTATATAGCCTACTTTTATAGATGTCTATAATAAATGCGTATTTTAATATAAGAGCGTCTCGTGAGACTAAATGTAAACCTGACAGCAATGGAAGTGGCAAATTGTTTGTGTGTGACCTTGCTCTGAACATGTGAATAAAAAGCTAGGCAGTTTGCAAGCGATGATTCCAGACTTGTATCTGTCTATACACTCAGCAGGCGCGGATCCGGGGGGGGAGGGGTTCGAGATACCCCCCCCCCCCCCGGCGCTCCCAACCACCAACCTTTTTTTAGACCAATTTTAAACCATGACAGGTATAATTGCTCAGAATAATCACACAATGACACCCGTTGAACCCCCCCCCCCCCCCCCCCCCTGCAAAATATCCTGGATCCGCGCCTGCTCAGGGTTCAGGCACAGGCGCTTGAATCGCTATTTGTGTTGATATTGGCTTAAATCGTGTTCAATTTACCTTAACAACCATCCCCTACCGTTCAATGAGCTGTAAACCATGTTATATCGCTTGCCGGTACTTGTTTATATAATAGATATCTATTATATAAACAAGTACCGGCAAGCGATATAACATGGTTTACAGCTCATTGAACGTTAGGGGATTGTTGTTAAGGTAAATTGAAAACTATTTAAGCCAATATCAACACAAATAGCGATTCAAGCGCCTGTGGTTCAGGGCAGGCAGTGTTTACTGGTTTGTCCTCGGAAGAAGATACGGAAATGTATATAACCGTCTTACTTATAGAGACGAAGGGCCCTGTATTCCTGGCTACGTCCTCAGGCCTCGCAGTACCAGATTACAAACAAGCTCCTCATGGAATTCCCCCACAATCTGAGTTTCCCAGAATCAAAATAAACCGCAGCGCCCCCTCTCGGGCAATTATTGAACAACTCAATAACAAATAACTCAATAACCGTCATTTCACAAACGAACACACAATGTTATTCCTGTAAGGCCTAGTTAAAGTAATTGTTGCATACATACATGCTGCCTGTTAAGTTTGACGGAGATGTGGTTGGGGGGGGGGGGGGGGGGGGGGTCCAGAGCCGCAGCCCGGCGCCGCTATTTCTCGCCTCTTGATTTAGATGAAATATATTTTTCTCTTCCGAAAAAAAATCATTTAAACTGGCCATTGATAAAAAGGAGTATGTTTAATTTACCAGGCAATAGCATGGCGAAATAAAGCAGGTGTTAATATTGAACTAAAATGAAAAAAAATAATAAATCTTCGTATTTACTCTGTTTGAAAAAATAAATAAATATAGTATAGTAAACGATGTAGTAACCATTCGGAACATAACATGTTATACCCCTCCAGCACATTTTGTAAATGTAAGGCCAATAATATAAGGTTTGGTTCTCAGGCACTTTTTTTCTCAGAAATCAATGGGGGCGGGCTTTTTCTATTTAATTTATCTACTTGACAGTCATGCCCGAGCGGCTGAATTGGTAAGTTTCTGTTGAAAATCAAAATAAAAACAATTAATGCGGGGGTTTAAAATTGATGCGGGCGGTGCCTAAGAACCACACCTTTTATTTTTTTTTCTTTTGGCCTCTTGAATGTTATTTTGTCATTAAAAATAGGCTGTATACGCAATCGGGAAAAAATACTGGTTATTAACAAGAAAGTTGTCACATTGTTGCATAATTCCTCAAACATCCATGAACTGCAGCCTCTTAGATACAATAAAATGAACGTGGATAAAATACCAGAATACATGACATGACATGATTTACCCGTTTCCACGACATAATGGCATCCAGCAATTAAATGTTAAAAACTGAAAACTTAAACATGCAGGTTATATAGATTAATTCAGAATGTCAGGACATCAGGTTTTACTTCTTGCTGATCTCTGAAGAAATATTATTCACTGTTATTATAATACTCAAATCGATTCAATTTTTTTTTATTTTATATTATTGTTTTTTTTATTTCCGCACCGCACATTCCCACGCCCGACCACCTCGGGCGATACAGCTTTCATACATATGTTTATTAACATAATTCTCGATACTTCCTAGTCCTACGGTTTAGGTTTCATGCGGAATGTACAGATTACTTTGTTTATTTTTATTTAAAAAGGAAATACACTCCAGTAAAATAAAAAATAAAACGTTGTAACAGATATTATGTCATATATTGTGTACATATTATGTAAATACATGCTTTAACATATTTATCAGGTGTCTTTATTAGCTGACAACATATTCAAAAACATATGCTTCTGGCGCATCGGTTATGTTTCTAATGGTTCCCACATGTGAAGAAACATAAGCATCAGGTCCGTCAAGCCTTTCTTTTAAACTTCCTACAGTTTCTTCAAGTGCATCTATTCTTATCTTCAGGATTTCCCCACTTATACTGTGTATAAGGTATTCAAAATGTTCATACATCTGGAGTTCAGACATGGTGTGGCTGCGGCGTAATCATTGCACTTGTCCATTAGAGTTTTCAGGTGGTATTGTTCGGCCAGCATCATACAGCGTATGGATGGCGTTTAGAGAATAGGAAAGTCTCACACATCTTTAAAATATGTTCCATCTGGTACTGCCTCGAGAGCTGTAGGATAGTTTCAACGTTATCCCCTGAAACATAAAAATAATACAGTCGGGCTCACGGTTTATACAATGAAGCCTTATGTGTGTGTGTGTGTGTGTGTGTGTGTGTGTATATATATATAATAGAAATAGATAAAGGTCATACGTAAATCAGTAAGACTGGCTTCTATTTCTCGAAGAAGATCTGTCTGAATTTAGAATAATTGTAAGTAATATGCCGAAAATGATCATACTGCCAGTCCTCGGGTCAGCGCTGTGTCTAGGATACGGAGAGTTGGCTTCGCCGTTGGTAAAATTCATCCGTCTCTTTATTACGCTGGGACCCTTTATAGATACTAAGTGACCCGCCTGAGTGGGTAGAAGTTTGTCCGTTTGTTGGTAATTAAGTGAAGACTCTCCCCCCTCTCTTAACAATAGGACATCTTACTTAATCATTGGGGTGTTAAATGGGTTAGTCCACTTAAAGAAATGGAGGGGAATATTTAAGAGCATACCCTACAGTATGTCAATGCTGCCCACTTACAACAACATAAACTGAAAGACCCGGATCTGACCCGTCCATCAGGGAAAAGTTCAAGCTTACAGACAAAACCGCTTCTGCTCTACAGAGCTTTAAAAGTCCACATTCTTATTTTTTAATGAAAGTTGTCAGGGAAAACGATGGGACTTTAACATTTTTGACATTTAACCTAGTTATAGCTATATTAAATCATAGTTGCCTAATTTCAAGAAAAGGATTATTTTGCTATGATACAAAATTTATATATAAGAACAACTGCCCTTGTGCCAAACATAGCCTTTCAGTGAAACCAAGTTTGCTATCATTACGCAAAAGTAGGCTACTATTAATATGGCAAATACGAGTAAACAAAAGATTTATCAGTTTTATGTTTCATTACAGTGCTGCCATGTATTACAAAAAAAAAAAATCCGGAGAAAAACCGAGGGTGTCAGATAATGTTCAAGGTCAGGGTTACTTGACCTTGTGTGTACAGGTCAAGGTTACAGTACAGCAAAATTGATTTAATCGCCGCAATACAGGATCGGATATAATATTAACAGATGGAAATGGGTTCGATATATAAGTGTGTATGAGCTGACCGGACGCCGAGCCGATACTTTAATACCCCCCCCCCCCCCCCCCATCCTGCGCTTTAATGATCAGTTTGACATGTGTATTGGGATGCCGGACCGGACTTTTCATTAAAAATACATATGACTATAATTTGTTTACAAAAAATATAATAAAAAAAGTTTATTTCGTCATATATGAGCATCACGTCATGTCAACCCTATGCCAGAGTCTATAGTGTATATCTATTTAACTTTAGACTGAAGTTTAGACCCTTTTCTATCTGTCAATATTTTGTAAATGGGTAATTAAGAGCAGCAGTGTATAATGCTATGTGGATATTTATATAAGCAACCATTAGGTCACTCTTCCAAGTGAAATATTTCATATTTCTTATGAAAATTTAATTACATGTAATCTCTCCTGAGCTTATGGTGGATGTGTCACATCTAATAACTCAATCATGTCTTCAAATTTCTTTCTGGGCAGCGGTATCAGCTCCATATGTTTAACTTTCTGGCAACTTAACATCGACTTGAAAACGGTTGACCACATGCTTAAGATCACTCTAGGCTTTTTGTCTTCCACCAGGAATCTGACGTCACTTCCGGCTTGCAGAAGTCTCTTACTTTCGCCTTGCAGCCACTGCCATGCTGAAGTCAGGCATTTTAGTCTGCGTAGTTTCGCTGAATTGTCTGGCGTTCTCGTTGCACCCAGCTATCCTGTCCAAACCAAACATGTTGATCTGCGGTAAAGAAAAAGTATCATTGCTTATCGTTGCATCCATTTTTAATGATTATATATGTTGAAATTAAAAGGCACTCACAGACCACACATACAACTCCGCCAGAACTAGAAACTTACATGTAACCGGGTCCAGGTATTAAACCTGTGTGTGCTACATGATATGTGTGATTCCAAGCCGAGAGAATTGTGTGATGGTTCACAAAATCTGTGGTTGCATCACAGGTCCGCTAGGTCTAGTTAACAGTATAGTTAAGCGTACAGCCATGCAGCACGCAGCGCCCTTTTGACAAATTACAAAAGCAACACATCCGATATGGTAAAAAATTTAAAAAGAACATGGATTGATGACAAGAAAAACTTATTTTAAGAATCTTTAAAAACCTATTTTCATCTGAAACCTGAATTGTTCACAACACTAAAGCTACATAACATTCGTTATTTTGGCCCATTTAGACCTAGCTTTTTCGAGGTGCATTTACACCTAAATTATTAGGAACTGTGTGTTCAAGAACAGGTGTATTCCCAGAAAGACACAAACACTGTGTTATTATGTTTTGAAATATTCCGTAAGTCAGAACTCTTTAATTTTCATATCATCCTTTATAATAAAATTATGTAATAAGAATAGCTTCCTTACCGCATGCCTGTACTTTCCCAAAGTACGCATGTATTTTTTTCGAATATATCCTTCTATTTGAAACGTATATTCGATATCCATATTTCAGCACACTTAATAATATACTTTAAAAAAACTGAATACATCACAATTTGACGTGTTGGGATGAAACATGCCCTTAATTCACTAGTAATGATTTATTAATAAGTCTTAATTTTAAACAATCACTTTATTTCTTTGGATCAAAAACCCATTAGACCTACGCATTCATTCACTGCTTTTCATCATAACTATGAACCAGCTAGAGAAGCGGTCACAAATTGGACCAGTTAAAAAAATAAACAGAATGGTATCAACTGGGACAAACAAAAGATCCTGAATTTTGAATCACATTACCCTACCACTCATTAGATACCTTGTTTTGAAAAGATTACTTCAAGAACCGCTTGCTTCAAATCCATGACCATATTTTTTTTTTACAAAAGTGAAATTAATGACAAAGGCACGAGCATTTGTTTCCGCTTAACTTTCATGAATTAGAATATGATCATTAAAGATATGAGCTTAATGCCAGACTAATGACCAAATATGTGTATTATCATAAACCGCGAATGCATCTGAATGTGAAAATAAAGCACAGAAAAAATGCAAAACTCATTGCCTTGCTGGTAATATTAAAACAACACTGTAATACACATTGTCTATAAAAGTGAATATTGGAAACATAATCATAACATTAAAAATTACTGTTTATTTTAATGACGACATTGAAAATGTATATACTGTATGACGCAAGATTTAATTTATCACATGTTTACAATATTGAAAATGTACATTTATTTGAAAATTAAATATTTAAGTTAAGAATAACGCTCAGTATATGTAAAGAATTTCAGCAAGTGTAGAAATCGTTGTAGTAATTCATCAGATAAAATCACAAGATACAATAGAACACTTTTTTAACCAGGTATTCACCTATTAATTTTCTATAGAATTTATGTGACTTAAAGATTACTCTGCATACATATTAATGCATCTCGGAAATAACTGTAAAGTACTGTCCCCCCCCCCCCCCCAAAAAAAAATAAAATAAAAAAGAAAGAACTGTTCTCATGACTCAGTGACGGATGCACGAGCTCGCAATGCTTTTATACAAGTAGTGAATAAACAAAGCAACGTTGACAAACAGTAAAAGAACATGTAACCTGAGGTGGTTGTTTGTATATGTGTGGACGGACCAACGCCCTTTGCAGAGTTGTGGTTCATTGATGAATGTGTTTAGACTATTTTGGCGGGACCCCAACCTGTGATAAACACGTGGATAAAAACTAACACACTGGCTGTGTGCGTTGATATTGGCGTTTTCTGGTCTTGTCTTATGAAAGAGTCAAAGGAGTAACTTTAGTAATACGTGTCAGATATCTGAATAGGCCCCTTAAAGCCCAGAAATCTACCTCAAACCTAGCATATTTTGATTATTTCTTTATATTCTAATTGACTGTGGCACTAAATTCTTGTATCAAAATTCCTCAGTGGCTACGCCTCGGAAACACCCCTTTGTTTGTCTTGGAGTGTTAATTTGGAACGATTTCAAGTGTGTCCTAAGGGGGTCATTTTCTATATTTCTATATTTTTTTATAAATCTCAAGGAATTTGACATCATTTTGTAAAATGTCGCGATGGGTCTATCTATCAGAACTACGCCAGTGTGTCCGGCAGGAGAATTCGGCCCAGGAAAAGCCATCCCGGATGAACCCGGCTATTGCAAGAAAGAGTAATATGAAAGTGCATAAAAACGGTGAAAATGCAATACAAAAGACTCCCTCGCACGACTCAGTTAAAAAAAATGGTTACAGATGCTGTATTTTGCCGCTCTGACACAAGGGAGCCCACCGAGAAGTCAGAATGTAATGCCATTTTATGTCCAGATCGACACTATTAATCTCTATGAGGATGCATACATTTTCGTTATTTTTGACGACACCGTATGCCCTTTAAATACGCTGTAACTTAAAATATACTAGACTAACCATCAGATATATTTGTGTACTTCTAACATTACGTATCATGTGCGAAATAGATTCCTTTATACCTCGCCATGAAGGTAAATCTCTCTGCATGGTTGTTAACTTTTTGACCTAATATAAGCATATCGCAAGCGGGTTATTTGATTAACAGCCAGGTCGTGCGAGACAGAGTGAATGACGGCGGTTACCATGGCTTACATTTTCGTACGTACATCCACATGTATTCTTGTTTGGTTATTCGTAGCCTAATTTTAAGAATATCGGCATTTTACGGCTATATCAATGTATTAATATTAATGGCCACTGAGTTGTTTATTCGCGTATCGCCAAAATGTCAGACCTCACCTAAATACGACATATATCTAGAGCGCATTTAACTGGCTGTGTTTCTGTTGCTCTACACAAATGGTTCTTCCAATGACCACTAAGTGAAATTACAACCCTCTGCAAAAGGTCGTTTCTTATCAAAACGAAGCAAATAGGCAGTGTGGGACTACCGGGAAAAATTCTAAAATGTCAAACTTTAAAATCAAAATGTGTTACATTTCTAGGAAACACCTTCTATTTACATTTCACACGCGTATGCTTTTAAAATATTACTTATTCCGTGAAGCCTTACCACGAAAACATTCATTTTATGTAATTTGCCTTGAACCAGTTCTTGGCCAACATATAACGGACTGCATTACCCTCTACACTACATTAATACCTAACGCTGGTGTATTTAGAAGCCCAAAGCCCTGGTGCATTGTTGATGACAGATTCTGAAACCCATGAACCCAGACTAGCGGAGTCGTACTCTTGTGAGGCTGATTTTGAACAGTTTGGTGAATTTGCTGCAATCTTTATTTCGGATGATAACAGTTCCCTATTTTAATATGAGTAGAGAGCATGTTATACTCCGATATAGAAAGCTTATTTTTCCTCAGTTCAGCAACAGCTGCTTTTAGTGTGTCAATTTTCCTTTTCGTAGTTCCCTCACAGGTAGTAAAAGATGTTTTGGGTGCATCAAGCCTTTCTTTTAAAGTTCCTACAGTTACTTCAAGAGCATCAATTCTTATCTTCAGGATTTTCCCTCTTGTGCTCTTTATTAGGTAATCAAAGTGTTCATCCATCTGGAGTTCAGACCACGGTGTACTTGCGGCGTAATCTTTACACTTTTCCATTAAAGTTTTCAAGTCGTATTTTTAGGCCAGCATCAGACATCGTATGGATGGCGGTTTGGACAGCGGAAAGTTTCACATATCTTTAACATTTGTTCAATCTGGTACTCCTTCGAGAGTCGCGGGATCGTTTCAACGTTATCCCCTGAAAAAAATGCAAAGTAATATAATAAGTACACTTTCTAATATGATGGTCCTCAGAATACATGTATTTCAACAATATTATGATATCGTATTAAATCAAACATGATATACAACTCTATTACTAGTTTGCTTCAAGTTCCCTCTGTTACTCTGTCATTAAAGGTCATGGAAATGTATTTTCCATCAGTCATCGATTTCCGCATCCTTAGGCTTCCAATTTCGTCCTCTCATAAATCACATGATGCACTAACCCGCTCACCTCGAACACTGGACGAGCGACATTTTACCCCTCTGACATGAGAGATTCTCTCGATATGTCAGAGTGACATGCTATCTAATGTCGAGAACTGCCCATGGATAACAAGTACGCTGTAACTTTAAATAAACTAGACCAATCAGCAGATATATTTGTGTACATTCTAACAGCAACTACCACTTAAAAAAATAACTCCTCATATTGGCAAGTTTCCATGCATGTTGATGAATTTCATACCGTATATATACGGCATGTTTCTCATGATTACGAAGAAAAATAAGACTTGTAGGCGGCACAGGGAATGACTGGTTGGTCGTCACCATAAAGATTGAATTTCACTTTAGCCTGCTAGTTCGCTTGTATTATTTTGTGTTACCTTTTGCTACCTTTGCCTAATATTAAAATACCCAGCTTTTCAATACGATATTAAAAAAATATCCAGTAGAATAGATAACCTTTGCATTTCCCCGTATGATTTGTGTCAGGACTCGTATAAATGGGTAGATTATCATCTGAGCTTGTTTTACATATATAACGCGACCAGGTGGCACTCAACAATTGCCTTGTTGTTAAATGGAAAACTTAAAATTTGACTGAATGTTTAAGAAATGCTATCTTGCCAAAGCAATTCTTTATTTTTAATCCAATTGCAATATCATGTATGCAGAGTATGGGCAGTAATTAACATTTTTCAGTGAGACGAAATTATGATTTCAAAATACAACTTGCCTAATTTCTCTTCGAAAAGGAAATCGAAAAATAAATGTCTTCAGAGCCAAGTGTTCTCCTTTAAAAAAATGCTATACATAGAAATAGTTAAAACATCACTCAACATATGGAGCATCATTGTTAATTAATTACTGGGTAACATGGTCTGTGTTGACGATATTTATTTCTGTATGCTTCTGATTTAACTCCGCATATGAAAAAATCAAATTCTGATATAGAAAAGGTGGGATAACAACGCTCTCCTTTACACTCAGTTCCTGAGATACCATGGTCCCGGCAGACTGATAACACATACTGCAATATATGCAACCTACTGGTGCCCCCTTTGCAATAAATGAATATAGAAATGCACAACACTACTGTTCATACTAGAAGGCCAAATATCAGGAATGTGAACACCTTTACGTGTTCTCCTTTATGTTTATGTTTATTTTATAGGTAGATTTTATAGGTAGTGTCTACATATTGACTAAGTCTGCACTCTGAACGTCAGCCCCAGTGTGTTTCTTGAAGATGGTAACAAGAAAGCGAGTCGTCGATACTACATCAATGTTTTCTATAACGCGACATGTAACATAATGGAAAAAGATAATTCATTCTACTGTTTCAAAGCCCCCATGAAGTAACCCATAATACCGGAATTAGTACTTTTATTTATTGTAACATGTTCTTTGCATCTTTTGTGTTTATATCTAAGGAGAAGAAAGAACATTTAACTCATTCCATGAATGTGATTTAAAAGAGCTGTAAATTAAGGAGTTCACAGTGTGTGTAAATGAGGTCACTGCCTGAAATCTTATATTTCAAGGGCCACCTTCTTTTAATGAAATGTGCTTAATTGTTTCAGATAAGAGTTATAAGTAATTTTCATATCCCTCTACACTGATTAAACTTTTATGTTTTATGAAAAATGCATATTCTTATCATCAAGGGGTGTCAATTTTCTTCCTTCTAGCTCATTCGGGGAATTCATTTGGGAAAAAGGAAATACTGTCTAATTATAAAATGACCAGGAAAAGTCGAGATCTCACTTTTTAATGTTCAATATCAATCAGTATTAAATGTTTTAAAATGTTCAGAAATCTGGGAAAACAACCTTAATTTTTCATATGCTTTACTGACACACATTTATGTATAAACCAAATAGTGCCCTTACATTTATTTCCTCGATATGTGATCTTCTGTACAGCGCCGGAGGTATTGCAGAACCATTGGGCATTTTTATTTGAAGATCCTTCCCCTGTATGGGTAAAAATGGTAAAATGGTAAAAGAGACCACACACAAAATGCATACCTTATTTTACTCGTATGATAAAATATGAAGGACGGTAGTCCGGATGCTGTATTTTTTTTTTACTGATTTGAGAGGACCTGCAGTACTTTCAGGAAAATGATATTTAAAACTATATTTTGCTCATGTTTCCAACCCGAAAAGTGGACACTTAAGAAAATCTAGCCCTTACATGTGATTCGTCCATGTGGCGGATGTGTCACATCTCATAACTCGGCAATGTCTTCATATTTCTTTCCTGACAGAAGTACCAGCTCCATATTTTTCTCTTTCTGGCCACTCAGCATCGTCTTGAACAAGGGCGTCCACATTCCCAAGATCACTTTACTTCCATGGAGGTTCTTCTCTTTCACCAGGAAAGTGACGTCACTTCCGTCCCACGGCTCACTGAAGTCTCTGACGTTCTAAATACGCTCAACTCTTGTGGCCTCCTCAGCCATGTTAATCTGTGTCACGAAAAGCCAAATGAAAGAAAAACATATTGCATACAAAGAAAAAAATATCGACAGAACACATGCAATGGCTACTTTCTTCGCATGTTTGCCTGTATCTTATGAAATAATCACTGAAGAGTATTGGTGTCATGTTACTTTAAGAAACATTAAGCAAACATTAAGCAAACATTAAGCAAATATATATATATATATTTACTATATATACATTTACTAGTTGCGGAAGTTGACGTCATCCCGGGCTTAATGTATGTTATGGTTATAGAACAGACGTTAATGTATACAAAACAAGTGACATAATGGTCCTGGTTGTGTTTGCATGCCATGCTTACTGATTTCCAACTTCATTGACAATTTGACAGCTGTTTGATTAGTGCGCCCAAAAGAGATGTAGAAAACGACTGGTACCATGCAGCCAATCACAGACGCCAGCTCAGGGGGAAATCCATTCTGCCCGGGGTGACGTCAACTTCCGCATCTAGTAAATGTATGCATGACAAATGACGGTGTCGCAGCTGGAATAAACGTTCCGGAATGCGCGGTTAGTGTAGAGAACTTTTATTTTTGGAAGTTTAATCTTGTAAATAGAGATGTTCTCAACAAAAAGGCGCGTGATCATGCTTGTGATTCTCCTGAATTCGGACTTGTTAAAAAAAGTTGTCTTGCCCGCGTAGCGGTGGAGTTCATTACCTTGTTCTTTTATAACGGGTATACGCCCATACTCAATTTGTTTACGGTTTCTAGGCCATTTTAGTGCTGGAAACGAGTGCCTGTGCCTGAATATATAAAGCCACACAGCGCTTTGGATCTTCTGGTAAAAACATAATCATCACTGTCGAATTACAAGTAAATAAATATTAACGCATTTCCTTGTTCATTTATACACTGATGGCGAGTAGCTAATTTAACTTATAATTATTAACTTTACTATCACTTAAAGTTTTATACATATATTACCTTTTAATTAAAATTAATTAATTAATAATTATAGGATGTACTTTAGTCAATGAGTCAATGAGCGCATGCATCTGATATGAAGTTTTGACCTTGACCTTATACACAAGGTCGTACTCTCTATGGCCGATTCTCCATTATCGCTCAGTTGCGTGTCCCGGGGGGGGGGGCTTCCAGTGATCGCTTAGCGATTGCATATATCTAGATTTATAAAGTAATTGAATTACTGCAGCATATAGGCTAAAGGTCCCAAAACAAAACATAACTAAAAATGTGAATCAGAGAGCGCAGACCTCCGCCAAGGCAGCCTATTAGGCCTACCCCCACATGGTATTGTCAGAAATGTTTTGAAAATTTGTTGAGTAATCTTGCTAACAGTCAAACCAACTCTGCCAAAAAACATAACCCCCGCCGCTTGGCTTGGCGGAGATAATTACAAGCAGGCACCAATGTACATCTAAAATAGTCAATTTCTTCTACTACTCCCCTTTCAAATCCCGCGTAAATTATATCCGAGCTCCAAATCGTTAAAAACAATGACAAAACTTAGAATGAGAAAATATAGACAGATATAATGTGCGTCAGGTCCATGCTTAAATGCATATTTTTAAAAGTCTATTACCAGTATTAGGTATTTTCCTGGCGGCGGGCATTATATTGTCCTGAAGCTTCCTGATTTCGGAATGGCTCCCGCAAATCTTGAGGTGTTCTGATAGGAAATATAAATAGTACTGTGCCTATATTTATGAAGGTACCTTTTTAAACTGATCTCTAGTCAGGATGTTAGTCAAAATTTTGCACCTGATATTTGATGTTCAACGTCGTACACACAATATAGCCTATTCTCTATTATTAATCAGTTCTGTCCGTGATGGATCTCCAATACGGCTTATTATCCAGAACTTGCCTTTTCAGTGTAAATATCACAGTTGACATTTGTTTGCGCCTGGTCATTGATTACTTTTTACGTAATCCACAGAATCGCATGATGGGCGCTGGTCTGTGTGTGTGTGTGTGTGTTGGGGGAATTGGGCTGGTTGGACTCCAAGTGATCGCTACTTCTGTGTCCCTTTCGGGAAGTGCGTGCCTACCGCTTTCCTTCAGGTTCGCTGCTACTAGGTGCTCCGTGTTGTCCAGAGTGCCCACCGGAACCTGATTGCATCGTTTCCTTATAGAAGATGTAGAATATCCTTAGTAGGATTTCCCCCAAAGGTGAGACAACACGGAAATTTAGTTTACATTTACCAACATTTACCTTACTTCACGAAATCATGCAATCATGAAAATAATTTTATGACATTTTAATTGCATTTTGGGAATGGGCCAATGAAGAATCGATCAGATTTTGTTGTGGATCCGGCACATAACATGGATTCAAAAACATTATGAACGAATATTCACAAATGTCCACTCAAGTATGCACGGGAGAACCTAAGAATATGGCCCCAGCAAACGAAAGGGTCACGTGAGATTGCACCGGGATCTCCTGGAGGTCAATATTTAAAGAAAATAGTTTATTTTTGCAGTGGACTTTCTTACAAGGGTGGGACACAGTCACTAGGGAGGGCACGTGACCCTTTCATACTCAGCTATGTTTCAGTAGAATTCCAATCAAATTTTAACTTACAGGTAATTCACATTTAATTGTTGAATTCTACCTCAACATTGCCTTTCGCAGTACAGGGTCACGCGAGATGTTCAAAGCTTGTCCACAAGCAATTAGCAAATGAGTACGAATAACAGTATCTTGATTAAATATCATTTAACAGATCAATAATGTAGCAATCACAAAGATGGGAACTGTTAGCAAAGTCACTAGTGTTACAAATTTGTTTGTTGTAGAATTTTTCAAATGTGTTGTTATTTGCCCAACCTGCTGTGTTTAAAATGGTTTCAACTGGCACTGACAAAAGTTTTGCTAACTACTAGCTGCTGCCCTACAGCTATGTGCTGAAAAGATGTTAAAGTCTGTCCCTGCTGCCTGTAACGTAAGCTTTATCTACCTCGAAATAGTGTTTGTGGACACTGGCCCATACGGCTTAATACTTGAGATGAATAACTGTGTAGTCTCCTCTAATATCAGCTGTTTTTATCTAGATATTTCTGTAAATTGGTCACTTTGCACGGTTTAGTGTTCCGTGAACATGCAGGCAAAGGCAGATCTTGCTGATGTCTGCTTGAATTTAAGGTTTTATGAACTGAACTTATTTTAATGAAACATGCCTAGTTTGATATTATTATATCATTTACCATAAACTATACAGAGTTTGGACACGTTGTCCTGTAACTGGGGCCAACAATGTTACAACTTTACATGTGAGGTCTTGCACAAATATTTAAGCACTACATTTGTGTCCCAAATTGTAGTGTTCTTAGGCAAACTAGGCCTTAATTTGAAAACACCTTTCACAAATCTAACCACTACTGGGTGTGACCCTTTTGGTCCCCCATCTAATGATATAAAAGTAGAAAGAGGTGACCTGGCAGTGTTTGTTGCACTGTGACTGAGTCCTTGTTGGAAAAGCTTTGTAAGGAAATATAAAACTGTACTTAAAGGTGGCGCATGTGTATCCTCATCCCTTTCACTACAAAACTGAGTCCATTTCTTAATGTACGAGTCATATTGTTTATGAGTTGGCTCTCTCCATGAGGACATGATGATTCCAGTGGAGTTTTGTGATATTCCTTTGTTTTTGAGCTGTTCCCTGACAGGATCCAGGCTGCGAGCCTTAGATATAGTATTTTCTTGGTTGCTGGCAGCAGTCTATGGCAGGCGATCAGCTGTATGGTGAGCTAAGCGAACCAAGGCGTTGTCCACACTAGGGCCATGATGATAATCTCCGCTTTGTCCGGAGATACTTTTTCCAGTACTGGAAAGGCGTACATTAGTACTTTATTCCATGTGATGGTGAAAGCTTAGCATCAAAAGCTAATGCTTGAGAGTCTGCCATTCATGATGCATATGCTTTATACTGTTAATTAAGAAAGGACGCAAATACGTCCACAGAAGTCGTGCTCCATAAATCTATGATTGCTTTAAAACACATTGTACTAAGCCTCCATTCTGTAATATCATGGAACAGACGTGATTGCTTATCTATGGCAGTGTTAGCCACTCGTAAATGTGCAGCACTTATCCATATATATCTCTGCTCTGCCCACTCTCAAATTCACATACTCTCAAATTCTCTCCGCTATAATGTTTAGTTCCACAATTCTTCCCCATATTGTTCACATATGCCACCGCTGTTGTGTTGTCCATTTGCAACCTGATATATACAGTCATTTCTATTTTGATCACAGAAGCACTAAAGAGTCAAATACCCTGCCTGTAGCTCTAAAACATTGATATGCTAATGCACTAAGTCTATACTCTAGTTTTCATCTGACTTTGATGCATCACTCTGGATGGTATAAGATCAGGTGATCCAGACCTAATTTGCTTAGGGGTTAAGGTTTCTCCTGTCACCCTACCAAGTTAAGTTATTCCTCATCAACCGGGGAATATTCATTAAACAGCTGGTCCCATTTGCTCAGTCGAAGTGCCTGTGCCTTAGGAATTTCAAGTTGTCTATAACGTATTTCCCCATTTTAGTCCCTCATAGTATGCTACCATGATTCCCAGGGTCTCTGCTAATTCCTGAATGGCAGTTCTTTGTTTAATGGCAACTAAAATGCATTTGTTTGTGGCATTAATACATTTCTCATATATCAGTGAGATAATAATTTTGACTGAGTTAATTGCAAACCCTAACATGATTATCTGTTGTGCAGATTGCAGATTACAGATTTATCAGGGTGTATGAGGAAACCTATTTGTTTTACTAGTTAACTGTCTTACAGTTAGGGTGGACTAATGCTAACACAGTGTGCAGAGTTTCCATCTCAAAATGTTTATATTTTACAAATTTGTTAAAACTGGACAGATAAGAATCAATACATGGTTACCATTTTTCTTTTGAATGATGAAAATATTTGATTGGAATTACCCCGCTTCATGTTTACTTGATATCACTACCCCAAGTTACTTCTAATTATATCAGTTTCTTTCTTTGTAAAGCTTATTTCTTTGGGCACTGTACACTGGCATGGTTTTTCTGTTAATTTTAGCATACACCCTTGTACTGTGGTGAGCACCCATTTATCGGAGGTCATGCCCTTCCAGTTATGCATTGAATTAGCAATATTGCCAGCTGTGAATGCAGCTACCTCCTTATTTAAAAGTACGGTTGTATTCGAAATATTACTCTTGAGACAGTTCAGAGTAATGTGTCCTACCTGGTGTGCACAGTTGTTTAGTACCGCCACTGGGTTTTCTCTCTGCCTTGTTGTGGTGGCCTCACTCTTGTTGCTTGAGACTTACCTAAAAAACGCGCATTGTTAGTGTAGGCCTAGGTCTGAGCATGGCTGTTGTGCCCACGATTCCGTGAAAGTTTGTTTGGCATGTTCAGGCCAAAGCTTCCCTCATACATTAACTTAGGCGCCAGCTTGTTAGACGCCTCAACTTGTTTGATAGTTTGTGTGAAGTCATCACCGAATAGCCATTCCCCCTTTTCGTGGTGAAGTTCAGCGTTACCGATGGGTTAAATCTTTCCTTTAGCATGGGTCTGATAAATTCCTTTCTAGCCAGATTGAAGCCAGTCTGGCTTCCATTAGGTGTTTAACCAAATCATCCATGCCCTCTTTGTTGAGGATATTGCGGGAATTCATTGTTACTAATATTTTCTCCGTTGCCGCCACCATGAGCCGCACGTCCCACATAATACATTCCTGGACTTTTTGAATTCTCAAATCATTTGATTTGGCACTTAGGGCAAGTTTACCCCAGACATATGGGTTAACTTTAGATTTCACTATGGCAATTCCCAGGTCTCGAACATTTTTCCTGTAGCTATTTATGTTTTTTTTTTCGTCAGAACACGGGCGAGTGAGGAGGCTATTTACTAAGTCTACTAATTTTGACATAATTACCTTAACGAGAGAAACGGCTTGACCGTGGTCTGCAGCTAAGTCTTCAATTAACTGACCAGTCAATTCACTCACTTCGGAATCGGATTCCATAAAATCACGTCACGTCACAAGTTCATTACAGCGATGACCTCGGTCTGCCTGTCAGCCTGTCTGTCTCTCTCTCCCTCCCTCCCTCTCTCTAAATATAAAAAGAAGTTTATTAAGAATTTTATCATCTAATTCTTTATTTGATCCAGTATAAAATTCCACATATGTTTGTGTATAGAAAGTGTTTTACATAAAATTTGCATTAGCAAATGAACATGGAACCGAATGGTTGCTGTTCTCCGACGAAAATTATCGTACAACGATAACCTCTCCCTCTCTCTCTCTCTTTCTCTCTCTCTCTAAAGATAAAAAGATATGAAACCAATTTATTTTTTATTCACAAGCAATGATAACAGTTGTGCTCAGAACTCATGGTTATAGTACTAATGTAAAAAGGGCAACTTATTTCGCATGACATTATATGACTTACAGAATACTGCTATAGCAAGAAGGGTATATTGTACTATATATCAACGAGCTTCACGAAGTTCAGAAATTTAACCTGTCTTGTCATAAACAGTCTGCTTGAGGTTTTGTAGTGATGACATACCCCGTTTTGTAGATATATATTGCACGAATAAAAATACCCCTGAATACATATATTGCACGAATAAAAATACCCCTGAATACAACAGTATACCAGCATTGTATAAAAGTATCTATGCCTGGTAATGTATGAATATAATGAAGTGGGATGATTTTATTACCTTTCATAACTGATGAGTCTAGGCCAGATAGAGATATACATATATATGGGGATATTTCGTGTCTAGGAAGGCTCATATCATGAATTTAACATATTAATATGTTCCATGCTCAGTCGTAAGTACATAATATACGTCCAGATCAATCTAAAAAGCGCTAAAGTATATATATATATATATATATATATATATATATATAAAATAAAAGATAATTGTATACAGATAATTATATCTTCTCACACTTACACTACCTATTAGACCTTTATACGCTATTCAATATTTCTTTTAAAAAGTAGCCGGCTGTGCAAGATCTTGATATTTACTCCTGAAACGTATTTTAAATTAATCATTTGTAGTGGGAATGAGATTACTGTAAAACTTCTGTTTTATATTTCTTTTTGTGATACTTATATTTAAAATGTTGACTATGCGAATGTTCCAAAAATGAAAAACAATTTAATTAATATATCAGTTCGTTGTTAACAAGCTAGATAATATTCAAATTTGTAAACAGCATGCATTGAAAGCATGCTATATACCGACCACCAGTTCATATATGCCCACATACAATCGAATAAATTAGTGTATTATTGCTTCTCAAGATGTTTTTATGCAAGTTTCAATACAGCCAGAAAGTCATGCACATTCTGGAACCGTTTACATGAACAGCGAAAGCAAAGAAATGGATATTTATCCTTTTTCGGGGTGCAGGTTTTGTTTCTCACAATATATGATGTAGATTCGCAACCGCAGTCAACACACCGTGTGTTTTCACATGCAGAGCAGTGGGGGTCTTTGATGACTGAAATGTCTTTTAACTTGTGCAGTGTAGCTGCACATGCCTCCTGGGCAGCAATTTTCTCTTTGAGGATTTTTCCAAATGCACTTTCAAAGAATTCATCTTTCTTCAGTTCAGTCCATGTTGAACTCTTTGCGTACTCTTCACCTTTTTTCATTAAGGTTTGAAAGTCATACTGCTCGGCCAGCATGAGGCTTCGTACAGAGGGCGGTTCAGACAGAAAAAAGTTTTCACACATCTTTGGCATTTGTTCAATCTGATATTCCCTCGAAAGCTGGAGGATCGTTTCCACGTTTTCCCCTGTAAGACACCAAATAACACACCTCAAATGCTGTATCCATACTATCCAAGTCATCCCAAACCACTTAAGGTAATGTTACTTAAAATAATGATACCTCCACTATTTCGTTCCATTTATTATTATGAAAATATACGTTAACAGCAATATGGTACTATAGATTTTCCTTCTACAACCTCCTGGTATACCCGACAATGCTAAAATCACATTAATCTTCTATTGATTCAGATTATAGGCCTTGTTATTTCCACCATGCAGAGCGTCTTGATTATAGGATCTAAATACATCATAACAGTACATGTTCTTCCAAGAATGTAAATTAATCGAAATAAGACCGAATGCAAAACTATATAATATATATATATATATATATATATATATATATATATATATATATATATATGTATGTATATATATATAGAGAGAGAGAGAGAGATGTGTGTAGGTGTGTTTGTTTGGTGAAGTTTCTCATTTAATTTGTTTCTGAATATTACTATATACTGTTGTTGCCTTTTTGTTCGCGAGGGTTTTATATTCGCAATATTCGCGAATGTGAATTTTTCGCGAAAATTAATCCCAAGGGAATAAGATGCCAGATCGTCAAAGGGAAGTTGTAAAGCACACTTTTAATATATGCATTGATGAGTAATAATAGATCATGTATGTTACCCTTCAATCAACGACTGCTGTAATAAATGATATCAAATATTTCAGATAATCTGCCACTTATGAACTTGTTATCGTGGGCAGAACGCGAAATATAAACCCTCGCAAAACAATGATAAAGTGACAAATCTCAAAAAAGGTAGCCCCGCGAATATGAAGCCAACCACAGTATATATATATATATATATATATATATATATATATATATATATATGTAACGGGTGTTCCCGGCAAAAGCCAAAGTCAGCCGGCGTGAGTGAAAAGCGAGGCAAGGCGATGTATATATATAAAAGTGTTTATTCAGCCGTATATATATACAAATCTGGAGTCCTCCAAGCCGGAGTCCCTGCCAAGCAGAGAACGAATACTCACATTAAACATTTCATATAAACATTTCTATATGGTGCAAAAATACAATAAATGGCATGAATATACAGAATATACATTTGCACATTTCTTGGTATTCATTACACAAGAAAACACATTACATATTATACAAATGAGCCTATATATTTAGGAACCACATTTTAAGATATCGTTGCATATTACCATGAATACAAATATCCATGCGTACAACCAGTATGAATTTACCAGTAACGTGTGCAATTAGAATATGGAATATACAGTTTACATGATAGTACGTACGTGATATACTGAAAGTAATGAATTGGCTAAATGATAGAGTTTATCGCAGTTTAAGAGTTTAGTAAAAACGGTCCTTACCTGCCAAGCAGAGAACGAATACTGACAAGTTCTCTATGTCACGAGACTGAGGCTTGGCAGGGTTCGCGTCGCGGTCCGTGTCATTGTCCGAATGAAAACAATAGGAACAACGGAAAACCGGTTGAGTAATGAGGAACCAAGCAAACAGGGCAACCAAGGCAACTGCGGGGCAATTCATTGACCAGTTAGGTCAAGCTGATGATATGATACCTGCCAGGCAATTCAGTTATACCTGATAATATAATACGTGTTATCGGAGCCGTTACATATATATATATATATATATATATATATATATATATATATACATATAGATAAAGAAACTTACATGTAATATTTCCGTGCGGTGGATGGGTAACATCCAGTAATTGAACGATGTCCTCAAACTTCTTTCCTGGCAGTGGTATGACCTCCATATTGCTTTCTTTGAAATCACCACTCAACATCGACTTGAAAACGGGAGACCACATGCCTAAGACCACTCTATTACCATAAAGCTTCTTATCTTCCACAAGGAATGTGACGTCACTTCCGTCCCACGGCTGGCTGAAGTCTCTGGCGTTCTCCGCACATTCAGCTGTCGAACTTTTGTCAGTCATTTTGATTTACGTCTGGAAAAAAAAATCAACAGATTACATTCTTGGAGCAAAACTACTAAGCGAGATTCAACACTCCACTGAAGTAGAATAAGCTTCTGTGTCTGATGCAATGTTACATTAACCACTGTACACGCGTCTGTCAAAATCAATATGAAACGGTAGGAAATATTGTTTTCGTGCGAGAAAAAAATAATATATGATTTTTAATTACATATCGTTTACACTTTTAATATGACCTTTAATATATCTTTTGATTTTAATGTGATATTTTTTTTCTTTCCTCAAGCCAAAAATAATCTATGAATACAAATCTCATAACGTCAGGGCTGCACTTATAATAATATAACACAGGTCACAGAGTACGTATGTGTATCAAGATGTTATATTGTTGCATATGTCTCTTTAACTTAAATCAATAAGCCAAAAAAAGTTTATAGTCCAAGCGCCAAATATAAAGCTCATTCTGTTCGGGGTGCATTTCTATATCAAGGCTGTATAGGCCTTACCTTTAACATTAAGAAAATGATTACCGCTTCCGAAACAGTCATTTCCGATTTTGTTGGCTTAATAAACGGTATGAAATCATTAATATGATTACAGTCAACCCTTCTATAATCTAAACAGCTTTTGGACTTAGCCCAGCTTCTCACAGTATAAAGATGTACTGCTAGCTACCACCTAGACAGTATGGATGTTCCTGTGTTTCCCGTTTGTCAATATTCCTGTGTTTACAAACAATGTGTTGATAAATGAGTTTATACATCCTTCACGAAGGCATTATAAGAACCTTTCACAACCAAAATTACCTTTAGATCATTAATATATATACACAGGAAGCCATAAATCACATAAATTCTTTATCAGAAGGTAGGTGAATGGGCACCCTTAAGTATTTCTTTTAAGTTACAGGGCATAAAAGAGGCTTTGTTCAGATTTAATTATTTGTTAATTCTATAATTTTGTTTTTTATTGTACATATTGTATATATTACCAGGAGTTTGGTTAATAGAGCACCTTTTAGAAACTATAACATCTTCGTTTTTAGCTCAGCTGACTGAAAGTCATCTAAGCTATAGCGATCACTCTTTGTCCGTCGTCCGTCTGTCTGTCCGTCTGTCCGTCCGTTAACCAGGCACAAATCGTAACCGTTGGACCTAGAACCTTGTAACTTGGGATTCTGAGAGGTCCATTAAAAATCTCTTTGGAAACCAGAAATTAGGTCTCTGTTACCCATATCCTTTGAGCTATGGGGCCCCAAAGTACCCCTCCCCCCCCCCCCCAGAAAAGTCAAAAATTTCAAACAAAAAGTTCAATATCTCATTAACTTATAGACTGATGGTCATGATTTTTGGCATACATATTGACCATGAGATGTTCCATCACTTCTTGCAGACTGGTGGCACCACCTGTATTTTTCGATTTTTTACGAATTTTTTTCTCTATTTTTGAGACCTTTAAAAATGTGAACATCTGTTAACAAGGCACAAATCGTAAAGACTGGACCTAGAATCTTTATTCTTATCACACTGAGAGGTCCATGAAAAATCTCCTTGGAAACCAGAAATTAGGTCTCTGTTACCCATATCCTTTGAGCGATGGGGCCCCAATGGACCCCCCAGAGTAGTCAAAAATTTCATACAAAAACTTCAATATCTCAATAACTACATCACTTATGGTCATGATTTTTGGCATACATATTGATCATGAGATGTTCCATCAGTTCCTGCAGGCTGGTGGCGCCACCTGTATTTTTCAATTTTTGCGAATTGTTTTGTCTATTTTTGAGACCTTTAAAAATGTGAACATCAGTTAACAGGGCACAAATCATATAGACTGGACCTAGAATCTTCATTCTTGACAGACTAAGAGGTCCATGAAAAGTCTCCATGGAAACCTGAAATAAGGTCTCTGTTACCCATATCCTTTGAGCTGGCTGTAGGGTGGCTCCCAATAACCCTCCAGAATAATGGAAAATTTGATAAAAACAAACTACAACATCTCAATAACTACAACACTGATGGTCATGCTTTTTGGCATACATATTAATCAAGAGGTGTTCCATCAGTTCCTGCAGACTGGTGGTGCCACCTGTATTTTTTCAAATTTTCGCAATTTTTTTTCTCTATTTCTGAGACCTTTAAGGATGTAGTTATCTGTCAACAGGGTTCAAATCGTAACGACTGGACCTAGAAGATGTGGTTATCTGTCAACAGTAACAAATTGCAACAACTGGACCTAGAATCTTCATTCTTGTCATGCAAGGAGGCCCATGAAAAGTGCCTGTGGAAACTTGAAATTAGGTCTCTGTTACCCATATCCTTCAAGCTATAGGACTCTGAAGTATCCCTCAGAATAATGGACAATTTGATACAAAAGCTGAAGTATCTGAACAACTAATGCGGAGATCATCATGATTCTTTGCATGGATATTGACCATTAAGTGTTTTTATTAGTTTCTGCAGACTGGTGGAGCCACCTGTATTTTTTGTATCCGCCAAAACGAAGTTTTGCGGATGCGATGTTTTTGACCGGGTTCCTCCGCCGCCCCCACGTTCGTTTCCAGAGAGCTCCTCTGAGAATAATGGACAGATTTTACCGAAACTTACACCAATTATCAGGTCACATGTGAAGTAGTTCCTAACCAATTTGCGTTGACCTCTGACCTTTCCTCTCTATCCAGCGTCCATTTGTGTGTGTTTCCACACATAAACCCTTACATCTCGGGAACCGTTTGACCGATCAGGAAATAAAATTTATACAAATGTAGCCCTTGGATTGCTTTATAACATACAATGGTGGCGCCACCTGTAACCATGTTTGCACAGTGTCCATCTGTTCATCTGCCTTGGGTTAAAATCACTCATATCTCTGCAGTGAATTGACTAATTCACCTGAAATTCGTCATGCCTATACATCCTGGATAGCTTTCTTGATTTTATGACAGGTGGCGCCACCTCCATTCACGTTCACGCTGATCACATCCAAGCTCATATCTTGGGAACCGTTTGACCGATCAAGAAATAAAATTTATACAAATTTAGCCCTTGGATAGCTCTATAACATACATGAAAAATGGTGGCGCCACCTGTAACCATGTTTGCACAGTGTCCATCTGTTCCTCTGCCTTGGGTTAAAATCACTCATATCTCTGCAGTGACTTGACTAATTCACCTGAAATTCTGCATGCGTATACATCCTGGATAGCTTTTCTGCTTTTATGACAGGTGGCGCCACCTACATTCACGTTTACGCTGAAGACATCCAAGCTCATATCTCGGGAACCGTTTGACCGATTTGGCCTAAATTTTGCATGTGTATAGATCCCACATAGCTCTTTATCATACGCAAAACTGGTGGTGCCACCTGCAACCATTTTTGCACAGCGTCTGTCTGTTTGTCTGCCGTGGGATAATGTCACTCATATCTCGGCAGTGGTTTGACATATCTGCCTAAAATTTTGCAGTTTTATACATCCTGGATAGCTTTCTTGATTTTATGACAGGTGGCGCCACCTACATTCTAGTTTATGCTGCAGACATCCAAGCTCATATCTCGGGAACCCTTTGAACGATTGGGCCAAAATTTTGCATGTGTATAGATCTCACATAGGTCTTTATCATACACAAAACTGGAGGGGCCACCTGCAACCAATTTTTGCACAGCTTCTGTCTGTTTGTCTGCCGTGGGCTAAAATCACTCATATACATGTAGTGGTTTGACTTTTCTGCCTAAAATTTTGCATATGTATACAACTTGGACAGCTTTCTGGATTTGTGGTAGGTGGCACAACCTACATACACATTTAGGCTGCAGACATCCATGCTAATATACAACACATCTCACTCTATTTTCCCTTGCCACTCAATCCATGCCTCACTTCACCCGTTCCACTCTGATTTTGGCGGATACACGTAGTCACTTGTCGGCTACCCGTATTCTAGTTTTTAAAGTTTACACATTTTTTCTCTATTTTTGAGATATATAAATACAGACTAAATCTTGGCCTGTTGGTTTATCTGTTTGATGCTTCAGTTGAATGGGTATATACTACCATTCTGATGATAAAATTTCCTTTTGCGAATCTCTTCCCAGTCAGCTTAGCGTCATGACCAATGGGTCACTTGTTACCTTAGAGGATACGTGTCTGCACTTTTGTTTTGCTGTCCGTCAGATTCGCCGTGTGAATCAGGACCGTAACAATATAAATATAAATATATATATATATATATATATATATATATATATATATATATATATATATGAGTATTCATTATGAATGGTCAGTTACACAATAAAATGTGCTTTCATGCTATCACAATCGCCAGATGTGATCTTTTAACGAAGGGTTGATTTAGTTCTGTAATTATGCGTTGGCGCACTCAACCATGGCCATGTGGGAACGTATATTTAATAAACCGATTTTGAGAAGCGAAAGCGCTTTGGCTCGGGGCACCCAATGTGGTAATTAACATCAAACTGATGGTAATAATCAGCCATAGTTTATATAATCATTTGTTATACAAGCTTATAATCATGATAATGCCATTAGTGTGTGATCCAAATATGACAGAGCCCCTCCTTTTTGAGCCGCAACAACCTTTTTCTGGGTTTTCAACCAATTTTTCCAGCTTTGACCCCTCCCTTTCTGCATCTTGGGACCCTTTTCAGATTTTCTTATCAGACTTCATGGGTTGAACCCTCCACTTTCCCCCACAATCCTCGATCCGCCCCTGTTTATGATTGCCATTCTCGACTGTTAACTAATAAAAATTATAGCAAGGAGTATCATCTCTCAAGGGACCATAATATCACTGGATATATCAAACAGTTCTGTGACCTTGACCTTTCACCCCGTGACCTGAAAACCGATAGGATCTTTCCTCTATTGTTAGTTCAGCAATATGTGAAAGACTGAAGGTTTGGAATAAAAACTTCAAAAGAAAAAAAACCAATGTGCGTCCATATTCTTTTTCAAGATGTGGATCCAGTGACCTTGACCCTTCAACCCATGGCAGTTGAGACAAAATTTTATCTATTTATCTATTTTCTCCCCCAATTGTTCATAATTCATTTTCATTTTTTTTTTCATATATATTTTGTATTCCCTAGCAGTTACATAAAATTATCCACAGTTTAATACATATTCTAAATCATACATGTTGATGATATTAATGAACAGCTCTATTTTTAATATATACAATTCAAATGATGTTTCTATACTGAGTGAGGGAGTGCATTTTCCGTTAATACACTTTGCTGGGTGATAACACCGCCTTGCACACGACTCAATCTCTTATATAGACTTGAGACATGAAAACGCTAAATCATGGATACTCTTGGAATCCCACCATCAAGATTCCCGAAATATACAGCCGGATTGTATGTTCCGGGAAACTTGATTGTTGTGCCAATGCAATGACCTCTTTCAGATAGTTATATGAGATAACTAAGAACATGCCCGGTACCGTTATTCGCAACATTGTATTCTGAACGTATTCTTTATATAGACCTTAATTAGTTACACGCGTGTTACAAGTGGACGTTAAGTACAAATAACTTCTCATGGGGCTCAGTCGCCCATGCGTAGACATCCGCATGTGCGTGTGTATCTATCATGTAATGTCAGCCCGTGTTGCTCGTACTCGTAGTCCGCAAGCAAAATACTTTAACAAATGTGCATTTGTAGGCCTCCCATACGTCTATTCCCAAACCACAAGAACATACAAGGAACATAATTACTGCTTACCCAAACTGTGACAGAATCCTTCTTTGTGAACGCGGGACAAATGCAGATAATTCGCGTTTCATTAGTCTGACAAATTCAACAACTTGAAATCCCAAACCTTCGTTTCCAAGAATCGGTTTGACTTTCAGCGACCCCTGTTGCCAATATCCAAAACCAAGCGTATTGAACAAGCATGACACACAAGTAGGCCTACACAGACACGGGCGTGCTCTTGAATGACCCTGTTGAAGAGGCTATCAGGATCCAAAGTACAACACACACACTTGTATTTGTCACACATGCACTTGAAAAAAAAAGCCCCTGGAAGTCTCGATCATGCATTCACAATTGAAGTCCATTGGCGGAACCAGACTCCCTCCTGTTGTGCGGCTACAACATCTTGATATTGCAATACAGTCGAGGGAAGGGGGCAGGGGATCCCCTTTTTCAGCAACCTTTTTAGGCTTTGTCATTAATCCTCCTGGGTTTATCCCCCCTTTTCTTAAATTCTGGAACGGCCCTTGCGGAAAAGCGGAGCATCCACTCGAAGGAGAGCATAACTTTGCCTTTAAATACAGCCATTCACAAACTTTTTTACGAGAAGCGAGTCCTGTGGCCTTGACCTTTGACTCTGTTACCTCAAAATCGATAGGGTTCTTCATTTGCGGGTAGACGAGTCATATGTGAAAAGTGGAAAGTTTCGGATAAAATCTTGGTTATATTGTAAGGCCCTACGACGACGGGGGGGGGGGGGGATTCCTACAGAGCAGAATCATAAAATGTAGAAGTCTCAATTAGTTTTTATTTTAGCTTAAATTAATTACAGTTAGGAGACCCCGAGAGGGTCAAGGTCAGCTGGGTGTGTTTAGCGTCACAAGAAATGCGAGAAAATGGGGTGTTTTGATCGGAAGTCACCAGTGACAGGAAGGGCTTGCATGGTGGCCCGGGCCAAGGAGTTTTTAAGGGCACAAGGATAGGCTTGATGACGTCTTATTTGTCTTAAATAGCATAAACTATAGTTTATATAGGTTTTCACCAAGGATTTCTTAGGGCCTCTTAGAATGCTTGATTATATAGAAATTCCGGATTGATGGTACACGTCTGTTCCAGTATAACCTGCAGAATGACCATGCAGGCAAATTTTTCGGGTTTATATTTAATACAACATATCCATCGAAGAAATTAACCAGAATTAATAATCATTCACTTTCATTCTACATGGCCAAGAGAGCCATGGAAAGCGTACTTTTTCGTTCCGGAAGTGTATCCCATTGATTTTCAATATATACTTTTACTCTGTTCTAAGTATAAACTCAAACATGAATATCATATTTATATATGTAGGTTGTTGCTTTCATTCATATAAGGTGTTTGCGAATATAATTATTCAAGGGACCAAATTTAATTTTGATTCGCGATGAACATAAAACGATTCGGTGGAGAAGACTGTTTTATTTTATTATTATTATTTTATTTACCCGGGCGCATTCTGAATGTGTGCGTGAGTGTGTGTGGGGGGGGGGAGGAGAGTCCCTTTCATTTTGTTTATAAATTCCCTCCTACCTATATTATATGCATGCTATATATAATGTCGACTATCAACTTTTCACGAACCCCTTTAGCTTCTTATTACTGTGACAACCCAGGTATGGATGCGTTTGAGATGCCTTTATCAAATAGTCATGTTCATACGAGAAAATATAGGCATGGTCTCACTTATTATTAGACGTTTTTATCATGAATGGCAAATGTCTCTATAGAGACACAATGTTAGCAGTTGCCTCGATCTCTTTGGTCGAACATGATGCAACATGATATATGTATTAATCTGTATTCCAAGAAATGCATGTAAACCTCCGCCATGTGTTGGTCCCCATCATGGAATGCAGACAACCGCTCACCTCAGAACTAAGAGCAAACGTCTCAAAAACGCTCTGCGACCATTGATATCCCGGTTCTTGAGGACACACTCTGAAACTGCCGGTGTACACAAGCCGAATTGCAGATAACCACTGGACAGTCTCACTCCGAAGTAATGGGTGCTCGGCCGTGACCTGAACAGGCGGGCAGGTGACCTGCGTGACGCACCAGGCCGGACCGTGCATGCATTCAATTAATGGCCCACATTTACAGGTTCAATTGTGCATATTTGACTGCACATTTGTGAATATTTTTGTAAATACCTCCTGGATCTTGATCATGACCCGGACCTACACCAAAATTTAACCGACTTTTCATTGGCCCATTCACAAGGTGTCCTGAATATTTCATGGGATTCCATTCAAGATTGAGTGAATTAGTTGCCTGTGAGCTTTGCCCCCCCCGGATTTCCAGAGACATCCATTTTCTGAAACCTTGCTTAGGAGCGTATCGAATTCAGGGTGTCTGCTAAATTCCTAATGGTGGGTGAACGCGTGGGGGCGCTTTTTTTTATAATGGTTGCCAAAGTACAGTAAAACGGCATCAACTTGATATTTATGTCACTTCATATACAAATGTCATCAAGTTTGGAAGTAGTTATGATCAAAATACATTATAAGATTGGATCATGTATATCTGGAGCTGTTAGCTGAGCGCGCTTTACAGAATGGCCGCCATAATCAGATGTAATTGTTAAATTTATACTTGATGTTAATTAGGCCATAAGTGCACCTGACAGACACGTATGGTAATGAGTTCAAATTTGGTTCTAATCAATTTTTTTTAAATGAGTCAATCATTTCACGAATGAGTTTGACGTATAACTTCGAGGGCGCTCAAGCAAGATACATGCTCATCCGCCTTACACAGCTGAATTTAATTACATATTTAGAATCAAAGCGAACAGGATAATTAAGTTAGATTAAACACTTAACAAGCATGATGCAGATAAGTGACGGTTATCTGATTATGTATGTGTGTGCCTGCCTTGAAAGAAACTTGTCCTTGAAACACTTGATGTATGGCCACGTGCCATTTAGATAATCCACCTGTGTTGGTTTTATTTATAGTTCTACATACATATTGGCCTGTAACACATGCCATGCCGATACATAAGAATCACAGAAGTCCTGGAGCTTGTGTGTTTTTCAGCGTGGTATTTATATGTACCAGGCACGATACATGGGTCGGTCGCTCAAGCTTAAGGCCAAAAAAATAGAAGGTATGATTCTCAGGCACCGCCCGAGTCAATTTTAAACCCCCGCATCAAAAGTTTTTATTTTGATTTTAACAGAAACCTACCTTTTTTGAGCTACAGCCGCCCGGACATTTGTTTCAAGAAGATAAAATCATACAATTTTGATAAAATTTGCTTAGTAATGAAATGATTTTACTTATTTAGCAAAATAAATCTGTTATTATACTGCTTTTCCCTTATCATTTGACATTTTATCGAAACATACAAAATAAAATAAAAATAAAAAACCGCCCGCCCGCATTGATTTCTGAAATAAAGTGCCTGGGAACCAAACCTTATTTTTTGGCCTAATGCGTGACGTTTTTACAGGCTAAAATACAACTGCACACCAATTGCACTGTCATTTACCTGCATAATGAACGAACATCTCATCATGGCCGAGTCAGCAGAAGATATTCCCTACATCCTGGAAGGGACTCGTGTGATAAACGGGATTCTCCGTTTGAAGGAGACAACCCCTGAGGTCCTTCAAAAGATTAAGGATTATTCCGTGCATGAAAATGACGTTTTGATGTGCGGATAGCCCAAGTCAGGTACTGTGAGTCTAATTCAAGTGCTGTGTAGCTAAATAGGTCCGACTTTAGTTTATCATAAAATTAACTTTAGTGCAACAATGTTGACTTTCCTTTAATAATACCTGTTACATGAATAACACATCTGAACCCAAAAGCCTCAGCAATAACATATTATGATAATAGCAAGCTTCATCAGGCTACAGAGCTGTTCCAACAGTACAAAAAGCTATTTATCTTAAACACATTTAATATAACCTATAAGTATTAATAAAAAAAATTGTCTGTTATATGGAAAAAAACACATTTTTAAAAGTATTTTACCTTAAATATGTCAATGTTTCAATGCAATTTATTTAAAAAAGCCATAAATCTATACATATGTATTTCATGACCCTCGTCGAACCAGATAATATCCACATTTATAAGTTTTTCGTTTATTTGCATTATAATAATAAGAATATAGGCTTCTTTACGACAACTGATATGTATAGCACCGAGCGGGAAAGCATACATATCACACACCGTGTGTGTGATTTTGAACGTGCAGTGTCCTGGATGGTAAATTCCACTCGTATAGAGATGAATTTCATGGCATCTAATTTAACAATACCCGCGAGTTAACTGTATCATCGGGGATGGAAGCTCATTCCGGAGTAAATAGGATCAAATTATTCCAAAATGACGACTCCTTCTAAACGTTTAATAATGGATTCACTTCACTTAATAATACTCCACAGTTTAAGAGCGTATACTTTAAGGTGCATATATATTTCCAGATCGATATTCTTGACAAAAGTCTCCAAAAGGCCTGTGTCTAAAACAAAACCCGATATATAGTATAGTAGCAAAAACTGACCAAATTCTGTACTGGTATCCAGCTTTAACTTTAATTCTTTCCTGATATTCTTAAGATTCGGTATGATAAAAATGTGTGCATATACGTTTTTTTTTTTTTTTTGCATAAGTGGACACGTTGGGGCGGTTAATCAGTAATGGTACCAATAATAAACACATTGTCATAACTCCCGCCCCAATCCCACAAAAAACTAGGAAAAAATGTCACATTTATATGTAATTATATATCCCGCTTTTTGTAGGAAACACATGGGCACAGACAATCCTCAGAGCAATTATATACCAGGACGATCTGCCAAAAGTCAGAAAAACGAAGTTTGACGTTGCTGAAAATCATCTGGATGTTTGTTTTCCAACGGCCAGTGTTCTTCCGCAGCCAGGGGTGTTTTGGCCAACCTGAGCTATAGAGAATTACCAGATGAGTTGGATAATCGGAAGGGAAAGCTGATATACCTGCTGAGAAACCCGAAAGATGTAGCAGTGTCTTTCTATCACTGGCACAAGATCTTCGCATCCATTGTCCCATGGAAAGGAAGCTGGAATGTGTTCTTTGAACATTTTCTGAATGGAAGTGTAGTATTTGGAGACTGGTTCGACCATGTCAGGTCATTTTTGACACAGAATGACAATAATATGCTCATTGTCAAATATGAAGATCTAAAGATGGAGACGAAAATTTGGATTTCCAAAATCGCTGATTTTATCGGCAAACCTCTTGAACGAAAGAAAGTCGAAGAGATCGCAGATATGGTAGAATTTACGAATATGAAGAAAAATCCATGCCTGACCATTGACGGCCATTGGATGTTGATACCAGGTTCGGACTTTATGAGAAAGGGTGTTATTGGCGACTGGAGAAATTTCCTTACCGAGGAGCAAAATAGAAGGATTGATGAAAAACTGGAAAAATTGCGTCAGGAGACTGGGTGGAACATTTATACTGACAAAAATATAGAATGAATCCCCCGACAAAAAACTAGCGACCGATATTTTTTACATAGGTTTTGCTACGCTCTATAAACAATAACAGTATATATGTACTTAGAGCATATACCATCATGGCCGATTTATAATGCAATCTTTTTAAATATGATTTACATAAACATCTTATTTTCTTTCTTGAGTGGAGGAATGTATTAATAAATAAGTATCAGTATTGTTAAGCCGTTAAGGATTTACTGTTATTCTTGGTCAGTCAAAAAGTAACTGAGAATCGCATGAGGAGAGGTTTGTTTGTTTTAGTTTTAGTTCTTGGAGTTAGAGGTCCCACAACCAAAAAGACAAGTCCCTTTCGACTCCTAAAGGTTCGCAATAAAGCTAAGAGCTATATGGAACTGCCAAGGTTACCCTTTTCCAATCTTCTCCCAATACATACATAATCCTCCCAACTTGGTCACAGATTCTCTCTACATAGAACGCTCCAAATCCCATGCGACGCTGCCAAAATCCGTTCATCTCGGATTCTCCATTTTCTACCTCTTGACAGTCATGTCTAGCAGTCCGAACTTAATATAATGACACCCTGGTTATTGTTAGCTGCAATTCCTGTAAAATTGTAAATCAAGAAGCAATAATGATCACATAATCAAGAAGCCCTAATGATATCACAGTTTAAATTATACACATTAAGCTCCACTATAATAAATTATTAACGAGGATGCCCTAAACAGGCCTTCGGTGGTCCAAGGGCCTCTATTTACAAATGGCAAGAACAATGAGTAGCATTATCGCCGCGAATCATATCAGATGTTTAATCGAAGGGATAACCCTTAATGTCTGAAAGTCTGCAGAGTTATCCGTAGCCGTAACAACCCGACTAAGTAGACAATGATAGTTGAGCTGATAAGCCTACTAGATTCGTGATACAAGCAACATCGAGGAATGCATCACGGTGGTCTTCCATCACGTTGCATTCATATGGTGGTAAACGGTCCACAATCTTAACATTATGCTACGAATGATGCATTAATGCAAGAGAATACATGTGAACTCACCAGAATGATGCATTAATGCAAGAGAATACATGTGAACTCACCAGAATGATGCATTAATGCAAGAGAATACATGTGAACTCACCACCCAAACTGAAACTCCGTCTTCATGGTAACGAGTCATTCCTGTATCGCGTACAAGTTGGCTGCGTCAAGTAACCCGTGCGAGCCATGAGTGTATTCATGCAATCAGAAATTCAACAAACATGCGGAGAGGTTTTCCAACATGCTGAGTTAAAACTGAACTTTTCTCGCTCATGTTTGGTGTTGTTAGAAAGTATACTAAAATTGCTCACTATTAGTCTGGTTTATGTCAGTTGACAGTGTACCTGTAGGCCACGAGGTGTAACGGCACTGTAACAGCCAGTAATCTGGTCGTAATGTCAGAGGGCCGGTATGGCGCTATGTTATCGGTAGAGTATCTTTGTAAGTTCTCATTGGATTTTAATGAAAGGTTATGGATTTTTTTACTATACCTACGACACAAATTAACTAATGTTTTATAGGCGGATTTAATTTGTTTCCCAGCTGAAGTGAGTAGAGATCATCCGTCATTTTTTTTTTTTATGAAAGTGTTATATTCCATATCAAATTTAGATACGGATGGAGAGTTAAAACGGAAGTACTCTCAATGTGAAGATCTAGAAAAAAAGGGCCAACAACGGGCATCCTGGAATTATCGCATGCATTATCTCAACCCGTTCGAGGAACTATTTTGTAGCGTTCACAGATGGTCATCAGTCAAAGCATTTCCTAGTTTCAGATAAGTTAGTTTTGTTAGAGTATACCGCCCCGAGGCCATATGCATGAAGCCTGAGGCCTGTGTTACATTCAAGTTCGATGCGGCACAGTGACGTCACACGACTCCATGTGTTTGGTGTTTTCATACACGCAGGTGTACGTCACTGCGGAGAGCGACATCACGGGTGCCTTTGTGCATTCCAGCGTCTGAATCCATGCCATAGGTTATTTTACAATCGGGGCGTCAATATAGGGGGGATTGGGGGTATATATACCCCCCACTTTTTGGCAAGGGGGGGATAGTCAATGTTATCACCCCCCCCCACACACACACACACACACACACACTTTTACAGAGAATAATATTATAATATTGCAAATGAAATTAATAAATAAATAGATTTAAAGACTTTGGATCCATTAACTAAAAAATGTTATATCTAAACCTTTCTTAGAATTCAAGAATACACTTATTTTCTGAAACATTATAATTATCTGAAATATGATTGAGTTTATATATTTATATAACAATTATATATATATATATATATATATATATATATATATATATATATATAGTTGAATATGACACTCAGAGACGCTGAAAAAAGGAATATATATATATATATGTGTGTGTCACTGTATATATATATATACGAACTCATCCCCCCACCCTTGGAGAAAAATTGACGCCACTGTTTACAATAAAGTACAATATAATATAATAAATAGGATCAAATTATTCCAAAATGACGACTCCTTCTAAACGTTTAATAATGGAATTACTTCACTTAATAATACTCCACAGTTTAAGAGCGTATACTTTAAGGTGCATATATATTTCCAGATCGATATTCTTGACAAAAGTCTCCAAAAGGCCTATGTCTAAAACAAAACCCGATATATAGTATAGTAGCAAAAACTGACCAAATTCTGTACTGATATCCAGCTTTAACTTTAATTCTATCCTGATATTCTTAAGATTCGGTATGATAAAAATGTGTGCATATACGGTTTTTTTTTTTTTTTTTTTTTATAAGTGGACACGTTGGGGCGGTTGATCAGTAATGGTACCAATAATAAACACATTGTCATAACTCCCGCCCCCATCCCACAAAAAAACTAGGAAAAAATGTCACATTTATATGTAATTATATATCCCGCTTTTTGCAGGAAACACATGGGCACAGACAATCCTCAGAGCAATTGTATTTTCAAACAATTAATAACATTTGACCTGTGACCGGAGCTAGCTTGCTTGTGGGTTCTTGATCAAAAGTTTAAGCTGCTCTTCATGCACAACACAATCCAGAACAGCATAAGAACAGCCTGGGCAAACTATTGGTCACAAGTGGCTAACCTAGTTTTTTGCGGCTGTGTACAGCCTGTTTATATGTATTGATAGAGGAGAATAGAAAGTCAAAAATAATTCTTCACACAGTCTCGGAGAGGGTAATGTTTTAGCTCTGCTGACTGAAAGTCAACTGAAGTATATGTATGGCTCTTTGTCCGTCGGCCGTCCGTAGCAGTTTTGTAAGTTTCCGAAAACTATAGGCGCCACCTGTATTTTTGTCTAATTTTAACAGATTTTTTCTGTTTTTGACAGATGACAGCAATTGTGCCAGTTACTCAGCTGTGGTTTCATCCAGTGTCCTGAAACCAGGTATTTTTATGATTGATTATGATTGGTTTATGCAGTTGAGACTGCCAAATTTAATTGTTACTATCAGATTCGCAACTGTGGTTTTATCTGTGTCCTGAAACTTAGTGTGATTTATTAGGGTCCTGCTTAAAAAGTTGATGCCCTATATTAATCGGCCTGTCCAACCGTATGTTCGTCTTTCTGTGCCGGTATATCCGTCAAATTTGTTTCCTGATGATAACTCCATTTCGGATTGACGTATGGATTTCAAACTTGACTTATATATGACCCACCTATGACGCAAGAACTTTTGGGGTCATGAGGTCACAGGCCACGTATTAGAAAGATTATGGATGCATTTTAAGCCAAACTTTTCATCCCAAACCTTCCATCTTGCATATATAGCTGACCTGCCAATTGGGAAGAATGATTAATTTGCGGGTCACAAGGTCAAAGGTCAAGGTTACAGGGACCATCTGTCCGCATATATGTCTCCAGATGATAACTCCAGTTAAGATTGACATATTGGTTTCAAACTTGAAATATATGACCCATTATAATGTAAGAACCCTTATAATTTTGGGGTCACTTATATATGACCAACCAATAATTTAAGAATCCTTTTGATATTGGGGTCAATATGGCAAAGCTCAAGGTAACAAGACCCACTTCTTTAAAAAGACTGTGGATGTATTTTAAGCCAAACTATCACCTGCTAATGATGGAAGAAACTGATGGATTTTTGGGTCAAGGGTCTAGGTCACGGGGGACATCTGTCCACATATTAGTTATCAGAGGATTACTCAGGTTTGGGTGGAAATATCGGTTTCAAACTTGACTTAACTATATATGCCCCCCCCCCCCCCCCCCCGCTAAAGTACGAACTCTAGCTATTGATTTTAGGGGTTTAGAGGTCAAAGGACAAGGTCACAGGATACACTTCTTTAAAAAGATTGTGGATGCATTTTAAGCCAAACTTTTCTTCCCAAACTTCCCATTTTAAGTGTCGGGCACCAGCCAATCGGGGGAAGGTTCTTTTCATAAATTTGTTGGCAATGTTCTCTGAAACCGCGTTGCTTACGATACTGTGGCATACCTTATTTTAAAGGTTATTATCCCCGCAGTGACATAGGAGATACGAGAATAAATGATTTTTAATGTACATATAATTTTGAGTGATTTTTTCCCGTTTTTACTGACTTGCACGGAGGTTAGACCGAGCACAGCCGAACTGCCTTCGGCAATTACCGGAATGCGTCGATCGTGGTCACTCAACCTCAAAGACTATTCAGAGCCATCGTTTATTTGAATAACGCTTGCTTTCAGTGAGGGATTTGAGCATGTCTGGCCTCTCGTGAACGAGGCTCTCACCCACGTGCGTGGTCAGTAAAAAAGAAAAACACATGTTTCTTGCTTTATGAAACGGAGAGTTCAACCCCAATTTTAGGAACAGGGGCGGGAAGGGGTAGGGGTTTCAGGCCTGAGAATTTGTCTGATACGATGAAAAAAAGGTTGCGGCGGCTGAAAATGGGATACGGACCCTCTGCATGGAGTCTCGTTGGGTCGGCCTCTGCTACTAACGAGGTATTTCTTTCTTCAGGAAAATTTCCCTTGCAACGTACATTTAATAAATCTTTCATGTGTTCCTCACATCAACCTAATCTTTATACGTCCAACAATAGAATCCAGACAAATATCATCGAAAACCTGAATGCCCCCGCGTCTCATTCCGGTTCACAAAGTAAACATCATCTCTGACCGGGTCTTCAAGGTAAACATACCGGGGTATGCATTTCTTGCCACGAGCACAGTGCCACAAAATAAATATAAAAATATTTATACATATCTTATTGTGACATTTTCCATCTGAATATCTATATTTTCTGTTATTTTTTTAGAATAAAAATGAGCCAACATTCAACATCTCCGTTAATATATCTCCCCAATCCCAGTATACCGGGTTTATCAGCTCGTTGATGATCACTTCAGTCTGAATAGACAGGTTGGCTTCAAACTGATCACAGGACCCTTGAAAAGCTCATAAACTGATCCCCATATACTTATTCAGCTGAGCGTCGAGACCCATGGGTCCCTAGTTTACCTGGTTTATAGGCAAAGTAGCGCAATCTCTCTCTCTCTCTCTCTCTCACAATTTCTCAGTATAAATAATGTCATCTGTGGTGGATCCAGAATCCAATGGGGAGGTATATAGATTATAGCACTACTATAATCCTGAGCATGCCCTTGGTCATCCGACATCTGAAGACTAATAATATTTCATGGAGTAAGACGATCATATATATATATATATGTTTTCAAATATGTTCATATGATGATTGGTGAGGATAATCATCCACTTTATATAATATATAATTAGCCTCTAACTGCCGGCAGGAGAATTTACATGGGACATGGTCGGATTGACATGGCCGGTGATAAGCTGTTGTGTACGGGAACTCGATAAGATACAGGAAGAGTCTCAGATGTGTTGAAACATATTAATCGCTTCTAATTAAATGCCAAACAAATCTACTATTTACCTTCAGTGATAGAAACATTACAAGCTAGATCACTATATAGTTACAAGGTTTACATACATGACATTCTGTTGTTAACAGTACTAAATATTACTAAAAATTTGCAATGGCGTTTCTCAACATTTACTCGAGAAGTCATTTATCGCAAAAACGGTGCAAGAACGCGTAATATTTCTCCAGTTCATATCGGGTTTAGTCGGTAAATATGACAGATTTGTTTGTAAAAAAAACATGGGCACGAGGGACAAAAAAAAAAGAGTCTCTCAAGGCTTAGTAACGCTTTATTACACATCAACAGATGGTGTTCTCTTATTAAGTCGGGGCTGTACTATTTATTATCAAGTATAGTAAAAAAAACTTTGGATTATGTCATATAATCCATCCAAAGTGTCTCCCTTTACATGCAGAAGGCAGTATTAATGAATGTCCGTTCGTCCGATATCTTAAGCATGAATGCAAATTAAATATAGTGGCCCTCCCTGTACAGGCTCTATATGTCCAGGTAAACATATCTGAGGAAACGGATTAATAAATTATTCATATTCAGTCTACAATATTGATCATAATTGTTTCACATAACGCCCTGGACTTTCTAATATAAACTTTCTTTGAAGGTTCCATATAAAGCCATATGACTTAGGTTCCACGAAGAACCATTGAAGGTTCCCCACTCAGTCTACTGAAAGAACCTTGAAGGGTTCCATAAAAGAACCTTAGTGAGGTTCCAAAAGAAACCATGTGTTTATGGTTCAAGTTAGAACCATGAAGTTTTCCAATTCAGCCCACTGCGTAAAACCCTTTTGGGCTCTATCTTGAACCGTTTTCTTGGAGTTTATAAGAGAACGTTGTATGTATAACACACCGGAAACGTTCATTCACATATAATATTATCTCGAAAATATGCACATGATCTTTTAGGAAAATTAAATTTAACAAATTTTTATTAAGTTTCTTTGTCTAATTAGATATCTAATTTAAGCAGCAGATCATGAATTTTATTGAATCGCTTGCATGTACAAGACCTGCAGATGTAAGGCCATTTTCCACCTTTCTTTTCACACGTACAGTTTCTGGCTCCCGAAGTCGTGTCAGCATCACAGTCAACACAGAGGCTATTTTGACAATGGGTGCAGTCTCTTTCTTTTATTATAGCAATACCATTTATTTCCTTCAGTTTGGACATATATTCTTCTTGCTTAGCAGTCACTTCTCCTTGCCTAGCAAACGTTACCACAAGTTCCAATTTCTCAATTCTTTCTTTAAATACTTCGGCACACACGTCCTGTATCAGGCCATCGAGATCATTCTCTTCCTTCAATTTATCCCATGCAGTATTTTCAGCATATTCTTTACACATCTTTTCCAGTGATGCCAATCCATACTCGCGGGCAATTATGAGGTTCCGCACAGAAGGAGGTCTCGTCACCAGGTGGCTTTCACTCATGTTGATCATTTGGCTAATTTGATATTCTCTGGACAGTTGTAAGACTGTTTCAACATTTTCGTCTGAAAAAAAAGGATAAAAAAAGGATTTAAATATTTGGAGTTGCATTTGACTACAACTCGTTTGTAGAGAATATCATTGAAAGCATTTGTTATATAAGGGTTTTTCTATCTTCAAAAATATATGTTCATCAAATGTGATGTTTTCACTGAAAATAACTTTGGTTCATTAAATCATTCGAGGAAAAGGTGTTACAGCCAACAAATATTCAATAATCCATTTTTTACCGTACAAATTAATACTTCTAAAAATCTAAGAATATAATTGCATAGAATTGTTGAGCAATCAAGAAAAACGAAAGAATTAAATGCGAAACGTTTTTCGTTTAGATTTTGGAATCTGGTTGTTTCCAGTATTGCTTAAACTTTGAGATTTAAATCAAGCGAGACACAAGGTATAATTAATAATTGGTTCTTTGACCTTGTGTGGAAAAATATCCTGCAATATGGCTTTACATTGATATGACTCGTTCTATCACTCCGCTATCTCCACAGACTCTAATGCATAAGAGCGGTAAAACTGCCACTAATATTACCTGTGATGTTAGTCATAGGTGGATGGGTAGCTCCTAACAGTTGAACAACGTCATTATACTTCTTTCCAGGAAGTGGGATTTCATCCAATTTCTTTTCTTTGAAATCTCCACTGAACATTGCCTTGAATACAGGTGACCACATGCTTAATATAGCCTTGTTCGCATGGAGCTTTTTATCCTCCACAAGGAACGAGACGTCACTTTCATCCCACGGCTCACTGAAGTCTCGAACCGAATTTGTACTATCTGCTGCTGTTGTCTCTTCAGCCATATTAATCTGAAGAAAAAATATCAATGGCCTTAATAAATTATAATTTTTATTGTTAGCTCAAACTTGTTTCTAAAATATGATTTTGCCTGTCTGATTATCATAGTAAAGATTTTCCAATCCTCATAGCAAAACTCCTCTGCATACTTTACATTATATGACTTTGGCCTTTTCTGACTTTTGATCTTCAGGTAATAAACAAATCAGCCAAATGATAAATAAAACGTCAGTACGATTAATGATACATCGGTATAGGGTTTATAGTAATAACCAAAGTGATTGAACGTTGCTTACCGCAACGTCGAACTTTGGAGTATTTATATTTTTACTGTCGCATATAGCATTTAGTAGTCATGAGGTCCAACTAAAATTTCCAACATAATAAGACACCAGAAAGAGAAATTCACAACACCAGGTATGGTGAATTTAAAAAGAAAAATTGCCGATCAACCCAATGGATTTTATATGTACACCCCGGCGCCACCGTTTCAAGGAATTTACAACAAATACACAGCAGGAGTGATAAAATATCACATTGTATTGTATGCTGGTGTGGCGATCTTTTGAAATTCTTTGCGCAACAGGCTTTCGATTTTCTTTTTACGTCAGTGAGGAGCACTTAAAAACATGGGTACGCATTCGGGTTGGTAATTTCAACGAGAAAAGTGTGTCGAAGCCAGGAAGTCAGGGTCATTAAAAGCGTGAAAAAAATATTTCTCTATCATTTTTCCAAACTTTACAATAAGTATAATTTAATGGACCCACATCATGGAAACACTCTCACCAGAACTGTACACCAAGCTCAGTATCTTGTCACGCACTAAAAAGAGGCGGAAAACTTTTGTTTGTGTATGTGCAATATTTTGACTAAAACCAAGTACTAAACCTGCATGATGATAACTGTATAATAACCATGGATCTTTTGTTTTTAATGACAAGGCTTTAAGAAAATTAATAAAATTATTATTAGTTTTAATTAATAACCTCATTTTGACTTATATTGTACACAGGATTATGTTCGAGCACCTCGGTGGATATATAAAATAAAGAATGATTATTTTATTTTTTATTCACATGTATGTGAAAGAGACATAAAAAAAACAAGAACACACCAGTGCAAGACCCTTTTCCCCCGTGAATGCAGCCCGTGCGCAGGGTGTGTGTGTCGGGGGGGGGGGGGGGGGGGGGGGTGCTCACTTCACGAGGCCGCGTAGCGGGTGAGGCGAGGCGCGAAGCGGGGAGGGGGAGGGTTAGGGAGAGATAATGGCCCAGATTTAGATTTTTTTTTTAATTGGGTTGTAATCGTGCAATCTGGGGGAGCTTAAATGCATTATAAGCAATACTAAAGTGTAACTGTTCAATACACTTGGTGTACTAAGAATGTTTCCAGTATAAGTTAATTCTAAACCAGGTTTAAATATAATATTTCATGGTAATCTCATAAATGGAACCAAAGTCTTTAATTTATATTTAATAAAATATTTCATTTGCAATATGTAAATATTTTTCTTTGAATAGTGGGGGATGATTACATTAACCATCCCCCCTTGCCAAAATGTGGGGAATATATATAGCCCCATTCCCCCTTTACTGACGCCCCTGCCTCCTGCGCCCCCCCCCCCCCCCCCCCGACAAACCCGCCCCTGGTGCGGGTAAAGGATCAGGGACCTTGTGGCCAATCTACATTGCCAGCTAGCGCCCCCGTGGGTCTTGCAATTTTTTTTTTCTGCGCCCTACTTAACGTCTTTTGTGTGTGGTGTATCAAAATTTGCCACTCATTGCCCTGGAGAAGGTGTGCATATTTTCCAGACGTTGCACAGAAGTATCTATTCTCAAATATATGCACAACCTGCTATGTCGCAAGAAAAGCACCACTGCACAATAAACTCGACAATGGGATACACACCAGGAGGTCGCACTCTCTACAATCGACCTTTGACCTTAGCCGTGACGTCACGTGAATGCAGGAGGTCGGTGAAAATTCAAACCATCGCATCTGAAACTAAATTGTCATAGCTTTTACATACATACGCATCAAAGCTTTGAAACCTTTACCTTTTCCCTTGAAACTAAATTAGCTCTGACAACAGGCACAGGGGAGAGTACCGAGATGCTTTTGTGTTGTGCTGGAATTCCCCATAACTTCACTTCCCAGAATCTGCATTCGCCAGTGGCGCCCTCTCCTGGTTAAATGGTAAAGGAATGTTGTAGTCGGTGAAAACGCTTTGTAAACAGTTTAAAAAAATTAAGTGGGCTAATTGGCATCTATATGACAACACAGTGAGCTATGTTGCTCAGCTAGCCATGAATGAATGAATGATGGATGCTACTATCCAGAAAATAAGATGCAAGAATTCATAAGATTACATGAATTAGAAATAACACTGCCAAGATAGACCTCAACTATCTTGGCAGGTTTATTTCTTATTTATCTTATTTTGTTTACAAGAAATTGTTCTGTTACAAAGATATGTATTGATACATATAACGTAAAGATAATGTTAAAGATACATATTGTACCAGCCATATGTAAATCTGGAATTGCTAAAGACTTTCCGTCGCTCTATCGACAAATATGATCTAGACGCAGCATACGTCCTTCTCAGAAAAGGTGAAAGCACAGTAGGCAGTCGGAGGCAATCGTACGTTATGAAGCAAACGAATATGATGTGCGAACTGCACAAACCGCAGATTTCGTTAAATGTAGAAGTTTTCATTCAAGCTTTTTTTTCAGCCTTCTATTATTTGGTATGCTACTCGAGAAATACGTACCGAGTCTTTATCTAAGTTTCACTTCCTTGCACAAATTGTAGCCATGTGGAATTACAAACAAACGAAGAATATCTGTATCACAAATGAGGTCCATTCTATAGACATTCAGTGGCACATGTATTACTATATTGTGACAGGTCAAAAGAGAGCAGGTACAGATTGTGGGATTTTATCTTTAATTCGCCTCGTGTTCATGTCTCTGCTCTATTACATTATTTACCTGACGAAATTTTTCTTGAAGTTTACTTGGAAAAGACTTCACTGCCCTGTGTCTATAGTCAATTGAATTATTGTATATACTACTAAATAGATTTCCGTGTTACGTTGATGAAAATTGATGTTTAACTTACAGTTAATTGATGACAAAACCATTAAACTTTTAGGACTTAGTCCTTGAGTTTGGAAATAGCTATTTAGGTTATAGATACAACAAGCAAGAAGAAATATTCTTTCTTTTCTGAGTTAAATCTTTCATCTTCTTGCTTACTTTGTTTTTGTACCTGAGCAATGTCCTTGTGTAATACAGGAATGTATTTGTTATACTGTGTTCGTTATACTTTGACGTATTGGTGATATCTGTTCAAATAATGTTTGTTCACATTGTTGTATTTTATTCGATTGTTCTATGCAATGTTATTTTCATGAAAAATCTTCATATATCAATGGAGGAAATAAAGAATAACAACATTCGCCCGTAGAGCCCTCTCCTGGTTAATTGGTAAAGGAATGTTGTAGTTGGTGAAAACGCTTTGTAAACAGTTTAAACAATTAAGTGGGCTACTAGGCATCTATATGACAACAAAGTGAGCTATGTTGCTCAGCAAGCCATTGTTGCTCAGCTACTAACCAGAAAATAAGATGCAACTGTGATAGATGGATTTCAGAAATGTATTTTTGTTTCCTATAATTAGATCTCTATAGCTGGCTCTACTAGTACAATGTTAATGCTTCACAAGTCAGCTATTGCACTTGTTCGAACTGAATTATACGAGTGACGCACGCTTGAGAACCTGTAATCATGCCTTAATTTCAAACAGCACGTGCCCTTTGAATTTCCGGGGAGCAGCGCATGTGCTGCACGCGGACTTTGGGCATCGGAGATTTGATCCAAGGGCCTGTCCAGTATAACGTCTCCAGGGTACCCTGGCAGTATTAATAGTTATAAAAAACACAGGGACAGGCTTCTTTGATGGGCGGGGGGGGGGTCAACCGATACTTTTCCTATAGGGCTCTATAAAATGTTTAAAAATGTAGTCTAATTTAAACTTTTTTGAGCTTTTGTCCAAACCGGCTGAGAGTCTCCTCACATAGGGCACTTCGAAAACAAATTGAAATGAGGTTGAGATATTCTTCAACTCGTTTTCAACATTAAACTAGAATACGGGTAGTCGACAAGCGACTACTTGTATCCGCCTAAATCAGAGTGGAACGGGTGAAGTGAGGCATGGATTGAGTGGCAAGGGGGAAAAAGAGTGAAGTGTTGCATATTAGCATGGATGTCTGCAGCCAAATTGTGTATGTAGGTTGCGCCACCTACCACAAAATCCATAAAGCCGTCCAAGTTGTATACATATGCAAAATTTAAGGTAGAAAAGTCAAACCACTACATGTATATCAGTGATTTTTGCACTTGGCAGACAAACAGATGGACGCTGTGCAAAAAAGGGTTGCAGGTGGCGCCACCAGTTTAGCGTATGATAAAGAGCTATGTGAGAACTATACACATGCAAAACTTTGGCCCAATCGGTCAAACGGTTCCCAAGATATGAGCTTGGATATCTGCTGCATAAACTAGAATGCAGGTGGCGCCACCTGTCATAAAATCAAGAGAGCTGTCGGGGATGTATAAACTTGCAAAATTTTAGGCAGATATGTCAAACCACTGCCGAGATATGAGTGATTTTATCCCATGGCAGACAAACAGACCAAAGCTGTGCAAAAATGGCTGCAGGTGGCGCCGACATTTTTGTGTATAATATAAAGCTCTCCAAGGGCTACATTTGTTTTGCGTATGATAAAGAGCTATGTGAGATTTATACACATGCAAAATTTTGGCCCAATCGGTCAAACGGTTCCCGAGATATGAGCTTGGATGTCTGCAGCGTAAACTTGATTGTAGGTGGCGCCACCCGTCATAAAATCAGAAAAGCTATCCAGGATGTATAAGCATGCCGAATTTCAGGTGAATTAGTAAAACCACTGCAGAGATATGAGTGATTTTAACCCAAGGCAGAGGAACAGATGGACACTGGGCAAACATGGTTGCAGGTGGCGCCGACATTTTTGTGTATAATATAAAGCTCTCCAAGGGCTACATTTGTGCAAAAAAAAATTCCTGATCGGTCAAACGGTTCCCGAGATATGAGCTTGGATGTCTGCAGCGTAAACGTGAATGTAGGTGGCGCCACCTGTAATAAAATCAGAAAAGCTATCCAGGATGTATACGCATGCCAAATTTCAGGTGAATTAGTCAAGTCATTCCAGAGATTTGAGTGATTTTAACCTAGCGCAGGCGAACAGATGGACACTGTGCAAACATGGTTGCAGGTGGCGCCATCATTTTTTGTGTATGTTATAAAGCTCTCCAAGGGCTACATTTGTGCAAAAAAAAATTCCTGATCGGTCAAACGGTTCCCGAGATATGAGCTTGGATGTCTGCAGCGTAAACGTGAATGTAGGTGGCGCCACCTGTAATAAAATCAGAAAAGCTATCCAGGATGTATACGCATGCCAAATTTCAGGTGAATTAGTCAAGTCATTCCAGAGATTTGAGTGATTTTAACCCAGCGCAGGCGAACAGATGGACACTGTGCAAACATGGTTGCAGGTGGCGCCATCATTTTTTGTGTATGTTATAAAGCTCTCCAAGGGCTACATTTGTGCAAAAAAAAATTCCTGATCGGTCAAACGGTTCCCGAGATATGAGCTTGGTTGTCTGCAGCGTAAACGTTGATGTAGGTGGCGCCACCTGTCATGAAATCAGAAAAGCTATCCAGGATGTATACGCATGCCGAATTTCAGGTGAATTAGTCAAGTCACTGCAGAGATATGAGGGATTTAAACCCAAGGCAGACGAACAGATGGACACTGTGCAAACATGGTTACAGGTGGCGCCACCATTTTTTGGGTATGTTATAAAGCTATCCAAGGGCTACATTTGTGCAAAATAAATTTCCTGATCGGTCAAACGGTTCCCGAGATATGTGGGTTTATGACGCACAAACGGACGCAGAGCGCAGAGGAAAGGTCAGAGGTCAAAACAAAATCGGGGCAGCAGTTCACATGTGACCCGAACATAATCCCGGGTTTCGAAAAATTCCACCCAGCGGTTACGGAGGAGTTCTCCGGACACCTACGCGGCGGCGGCGGCGTGCAGCTGAAAACATAGTATCCGCAAAACTCTGTTTTGGCGGATACAATCAATGATGATTTGGCTCATTGTTGGTGATCGACTGGGTTTCAACACTGATTCAATATTGATTTTCCACAAGCAATTCAATCTTAAAGTTTCAACGAGTTGCCAATATTGAATAAATATTGATTCGACAATAATATCTCAATGAATGTTGATGATTCATGGTTGAAGCAATTTTCAAATACAACGCCTTTCCAATATTGTTTAAATATTGATGATAAATATTGTTTAAATATTTAATTGATATTGATTTGCCCACTAGGCTACAGAGCACGAGAAAATATTTTCGGAAGTCGCGTTTGTTTATGAAGGTATATATAAATTTTCATTAGAAGTGTACGTATACCACCTGTCCCAACAAGGCTGTGAGGCCAAAGGAAATCAGTGAAACTAATATATACTTGCTAACATCCTATGGGACCCGTTTCGTTCAGGTAGTCTGTTCCGATAGTTCTTTACAATTCAAATATATTTGTTTGCTCTTTTAAAGTATAAACATGATTACCAAGTGCGTTTGTTGGTGTGGGAGTGTGGGTGCGGGGGGGGGGGGGGGGGGGCTCATTTTCATTTTACAATTTGTTTATAAATTTGGTGTACCTGTATGCATGCTATAATGTCGACCACCAGTTTTAAGCGAACGTTTATATATAACTTTTAATTAATGTGAGAAGTCAATTATGGATGCTAATAAAATGCCAACTATCAAATATTCAACATATAAGCTAGGCTTGGTCTTATCTATAAATAAACGTTTTCACCGCACATGGTGGGTGTCCTTGGAAAGTATAAACAAAAGGTTTCGCGGGTGCTTCGGTCTATTTGAGGAAAATAAGTATATCGTACAGACTGATTTAGGTAAACAGATTTTGTATGTTAAACAGAAAAGGAGATTTTCACAGAATCAAAGCAGTCATTGATACGGCTTCCACTGTCTATCTAACACCTGACAGGAATTGCTATATCTAAACTTTTTAAAATTGCTTCTACCGAATATGTACAATTGACGCACCCGCGTCTGCTATACTTGCAATGACACGTGGTGTTCTGTCAGATCTATCTGCTTATTTTATCCTTTAATGCTTATCAGTATTATTATAATTATTATTATTATTATTATTATATACACACCAATATATATATATATATATATATATATATATATATATATATATATATATATATATATATATTATGAAAAGCGATTTGGTCCATATTAGAAAGCATGAGAACAATGAGTACAACTGTTTTCTTTTTTTATGCAAACTTGATTAATGACCAGTTTGCCTTCTGTGTTTTAGTCTAGCCGAATAATCTGAATGAAATAAAAAAATTTTGATTTTCATGAGATTTATCGTTTTCATCATATTAATACATGAAGCCAGGGGCGTATCCGGGGAGGCAGGGGTGCCGCAAGGACCTTGCCCCTCGACCCCCCCCCCCTCTTCCTTTATATTTCCGACTTTGCATGTAATATTGAGGAAATTTTTCAGACAGTAATATCTTCTAAGATATTTAAAGTAAGAAAGTAACTATAATAATATCAGTCATGTTCACTTCAAGTTTCATGACTGTATACTTTCTTATGCAGGTATATAAAGTTATGCAAAAATCATCACGAACATTCTTTGTCCGTCATCAGGTCGGCCATTAACAGGGCGCAAATATAAATCGTTTGGTCCAGGAAGTTCAATCACCACATGCTGACCAGTCCTGATAGGTCTTCTGGGGAAACTGAAAAGTAGGTCACTGTGACCTATATTTTAATTAGCATGCAGCGAAAATATCCGAATTCATCGGTCATTTTGATAACAGAACACAAATTTAACCAAACGATCAAGCATCTTCAAACGTTACCTGCTAACTGGTCCAGGTAGGTTCTCTGTGGAAACGAAATGAGAGGTCACGTGATCTATATTTCCCGAGTTATGGAACTAAAGCCTCGAAAGCCATTGTCCACCATTTACAGGGCATAACTCCTAACCACAAGACCAAGGAAATTCAAACTTCCCACGCTAAAGGGCCCTGAAAGACCTCAGAGGAAACCCAAAAAAAATGTCACTGTGACCTATAATCAGAGAGTTATGCAGCGTTAACCTCACAGCCTTTCTGTCAGTAGATAGTTTACAATTTGTAAACGAATGGCCCAGCATCATTAAAATGCTAACTGGTCCAGATACGGTCTCTACGGAAACTGTGACCAGTATTTCCTGAGTTATAGATGGAAAACCAAGAAAGCCATTGTCCGTTCTGAACAGGGCACACATTGCAGGGTTGGCAATTTCTTCCAAGAGGTGGTTTCTTCCTTGGAAACTTCCGGAAACTTCCGGCTCGTAGGAATTGGTTTCATCCATTTCTTCCGGAAGAAACTTTCAAATTTCATGTGAGAATATATAAAAATGATAAATTTTCAGTTTTCTTTCTGCTTAAACATCCCTGTTCCATTCTATTTGCAAATAAAAAGGTTTATATTAATAAATTGTGTTATCTTAGAATGTATGACTATTAGTTTACTTTGGTTAGACAATATGCCTCATGTAGTTTTGAGTTTCTGTCCATTGAACCATGAACTGATTACCAGGTGGTTTCCTACAGAAGTGCAGCTTCACTCGAGTTACCCCTGACTGCATAGAGAGGCAGGGTATGGGGCAGTGGCGTCAATTTTTCTTCCATGGTAGGGGGGGGATGACTTTCTATATATATACCCCAATTTTTATTACCCATTTCCTCCAATTTCTTCCAATGTCTTGGAAGAAATACATTTCTTCCGGAAGAAAACTAACCCTAACACATTGTAACTGCAAGATCCAAACTTCACATGATTACAGTTACTGACAGGTCGACTTAGGAAATGTAAAAGTGGGTCAATGTGACCTATATTCACATGGTTATTGAGAAAAGATTCCAGAAACCATCATCTGTCATTAACAGAGCTCAAATCGTAACCCCAAGATCAAAGAATTGTTTTATAAAAATAAATTAACTGAAAATTTAACGAAAAGAATATTATTTCCTTCCCCTAGTATACATACGTACGCACATTAGCAGATATTGGTACGTAAGGCCGTCACAAGAAAACCTTGAGTAAAGCTTAAGTGTATGTGGAGTTACCTGCTCACGAAGGGTGCAGATCATATATAAAGATACACAAGATTCAGGGTGTCTAGGATAATATAACAGGCCTAAACTTTTTTTTGTATTATCATTTACAGTATTATTAAAAAGTAAAACCTTTATTAAAAGATTAAAGTTTGGTGTTTGTTCTTCCTAACAGTGTAAGAAGGAATATTTTTCATAAAGGGGTTTGTTAAATGAAACTTTTTTAATTAATTAAAAAATATATTTACCGGTAAATTGTTTATTTTTCAGAGAGTATATGTCAGATATAATTTAGAATTATGCCCATATGTTTAACATAAACATCAAAACCGTTCTAAGAAATATCTAAAAGTTTAAAATGTTAATTTTGTTTGATAAAACGAAAAGTTTTTGTTATAAAATCAGTCTTATCCTAAACAAACTCGATTTTAAATCTGATCAACTCATGTTACAAAAAAAATCTTAAGGACGGTTTTGAAATTCGTACTTTAAGTAATATATATGCATAATTTTTAGTAAACCATATATGGCATTCGCTTTTCGAGAAATATTTTTTTTATTATTTTTAAATGTTTTATTTAAGAAACCCCTTGTTAAATATTCTTTCTTCCATGCTTTAGAGGAACAAACACCACACTTTAATTTTATAACAAATGTTTTACTTTATAATTTCCACTAAAAATTATAATTAAAAAGGTTTAGGTCTCACACAGGGTAACGTTATTATATATATATATGTATCGTCTCCTCAAATGAATAACTCTCTAGCAACGCATCCATCATCTATGTATTGGAGTGCTGTAAAATCAAGAGAAACGCTATCCCATTTTGCACACTTTTCAGCGCCCCCTGGTGGCCGCTTAGGGACTTTATGGTAAATGACCAAGAAGAAAGTCAGAAAATTAAAGCCGAACTCGGAACTCGTGTTGGAAAACGATAGAAGATCAACTGAAGGTAACCGCAAGACTCACTTGTTGTGCTACTTCTATACAAGCTTTCATTGATGGCTGTCATAAATATTGTTACGAGCCCTCAAAGAACTGTAGATTAGTTTAATTACTACTTAGCGTATATAATAATACTCGTAACCTGATTACTGGTTTTAGGAAGTGCAGCATAATAAACCATTGACATTATTCCCCGGCATTTAAATTACTGGTAGCACGCCCAATGAGACGAGTTGAAACTTCTTTCAGTCATTCAAGACTATGCAGTTTCCGCCATGACACAGGACAACCACGCCCCCTGCTGTCCCCTCCATGGCACTCCCCTTGTTAGACTGTGGCTATCCCTTTCAATTCAAGCCCTTAAAATTAAATGTTTTTTTTTGTACCTGTCCAATATCATTTTCTGTTTCCTGTCCCCCACTTCCCAGATAATCTGTCTGTCCCTTTGTCAGTCCGTCTGTCAGGTTTTCCTTTCTGTGCGATAACTTTACTTAATAATATTATCCGATTAATATATTTCATTCAAATTTGGGTCCGTGATTTCTCTCATGCATACCTTGGTTGGGATTGGTTTTTTAATGTCTGTCTTAATGTCTGTCTGAAAATTTATTCTCTCCAGCTCCAAAAAAAAAAAATACTAAATTTTGTTCTTGTTTCACAACCAAAATTATGACATGTGGAGACATCTTCAGGGTACAATGAAATCTTAAAACAGCCACTTTGACATGTGGACATCTTCAGGCAAACATAAAAACTAATATTAACATATTGATGAGGTAAGCATGATCGGCACCAAGAGGCAAAAATGGGGACATAAATTCGATGAATTTCCTTGTTTTTTACCTTAATTTACACAAATATGATTATATTTATGTATTTGATGAATTATGCTAAACTTTTGCTCTCACCTTATTTTGTAGTAAAATACTGCCATAAAACTGGTGCAGGCATTGGAAGATCCGATAAATAAAGAATATTGCCTCTTGAATCAGCTGTTTTTTTATATCTATAGAATATATTGCCTTATTTTTTGTTGGTTTTTTAAAACCACATTTCATAAAACTGATTTGAGTATTGGTTTCTGTTTTAGTTCAATCACATGACTATTTATTGAGAACTGATTTGTTTGTGGAATATTGAGTTTAGAAGAGTTGGCGTGTTTGATCTGCAGGTAGAATATTGCCTGAAAAATTATAGTTTGTTAGTTTACACAATGTGGCCATTGAATCAGTTGGTTTATTCAATCTGTATTAATATATTGCCTTGATCTGAAGAATATTGCGAAAATAGTCATGTTTTGTTAGATTACGGATTGTTAGATCTGTAGAACATTACCTCAAGAAACACTTGGTATATTATTAGATCCGTATATAAATTTGCCATGAGCATCAGTATGTTTATTAGATGTACAGGATATTTCATGGATAATAAGATGGTTTGCACAGGGGCAGATCTAGGATTTTGGAAAGGGGAGGGTCAAACCAGGGAAGACTAGTGAGAAAACCTAAAAAATGTCCCCTAATCCAGAAAGTGAAGATGCCTGGAAGGAAACATTGGTTTAAAACTCTGAAAAAAAGGATCCTCCAGGGGCTCAAAAGGGGTGGGTTGGGGGGGGGGGGCTTCCGGACTCCCTGGACCAACCCTCTGGATCTGCCATTGTTGTAAGATCGATAAATTATTGGTAGACCTAGGAAGTTATAGTTCATGAGACTTGCAGGAAATTGCCTTGAGAATAAAAAATGTTTGTGAGACCTGCAGATTAAATTTCCTTTGCTAAATCATGGTTTTGATAGCTTCAGCATATAGTCTTTTCCTTTAGAATCAAGTTTTTGTGAGATCTGCAGAATATTGGCAAAATAACCATGGCTGTCAGATGAATCTTTAGCAAAATGCCTGGAGGACATCAGTGTATGAGATCTTCAGCATATTGCTAGTGGTGTTACAATTGTTCAGCATATACTTGCTTTACAATAATTTTACTAAGACCCAATTTTAAGTAAAAAAGAAAGAGTCCCCTTTGAACTCAGACCAGTCTATAGTGAATTATTAATGGTCCACATCCATCCTGAAAATCAAACGATACCCTGAGTGTTTTCACCCTTGAGCTCAGTATGTCCATGATCCATTTTTCTGATCCCATGCAGTACAGGAATTTTTCATCATAACATTGTCTTTGTACAAAAAAAAGATGTTTTCTCATGTTAATGCGTTTGTCTTTGGGGATGAAGATTCTTGGTGTGAACCCTGCCACCCGGCTGTATATTTTCCGAAAAATTTCTGTATGTCAATTAGATTTCCACGGATTTCCACGTGGAAAAAGGGTGGAAAAAAATCCACATTTTTCCGAAAGTGCGGCAAATTTCCGTGGATTTCCACAAAATTCTGGGACTTAGAAAATTTTGGCTGTGAAAAGGCTTTCTGGACATAGAAATTTTACTTGGACATGGAAATGTACTGGGACTGAAGGGAAAAATGCTAAGTCCAGCTACCTGTTAAAAACTATAAAAAAAATAATATACTTCATTCTTTATAGAGATATGGCATCCATCATACCAATATGTTTAGAAAAGCATCAAGAATACAAATATAGAAAAATATTTCCTATTCAAATCAATTTTGTGATAGAGGTACTCTGTATTATAATTTGTTCATATATGTAATTTTCCTGCACACACACACATGCACACACTCATATAATTATATATATATATGAAGCTGGATAAAAAATTAAAAAATGTTTTGAAAGATACATGTATCACATATATATTTCTCTCTGGCGAATGTTATTCAAGTTTCTTGATTTAACCTGAGATTAAGTGTTCAATAGCTCCCCTTAGAACTAAAAAACAACTCATTAAAATGAATAGGTATTAATTATATATAATGTTCTAAAAGATCCATGTGTTACAAGGCATGTACATGCACCCTGGGTAGATGCCAGCTGCAGGTGTACTACCATATGTCATTGTCAAGTACTGTCAGCCAGCCATCTTGACCTTGCAAGGCCAGTCCTCAGCATCTCAGGTTACAGGAAGCAGTGTATCAAGACGCTTACAGTGCATAAATACAGGGTCAGTTCAAATGGAGTGGTTAACGGTCAGGAGGAATGAAGAGAACACAACTCATGTAAGCATATCCACCTATTTTATTTGAGTTCAAAATAAGTGAACAGAATATGCAGAATATCTTGTTAATATACTTGTCTGAGGATGAGCACTAATGGGTATTGTTTATATGTGTATATGGACTTAGATGGCATAGCTATAACACTGGATATTTCCTCAAGTATATTTTGAGAATCATAGTGCCTCATCCTTTCTTATTATAAAATACATTTTTTAACCATAAAAGTAATGTTATTGAAAATTTGATGATTCAAAGAGTCATTCAACAGACTGAACTGTTATTCTGAAATATCCTTAAATAGCTTAAATATGGTAAACATCTTTCTATTTAGAACCAAAATATCCTTTTTTATTTCTAAATAGGATACATCTTTCTATTTAGATCAGCAAAATATGCATTTTCTTGCCATATATGACACCGCTGTTATGTTTTTAATTGGGGCATTTGTTGTTATGGCCTAATAAGAATGTTTTTTTAAATTGTTTACAAACTATGTGCATCCATATTTATTCATTATTTATGATATTTTGGAGTTTTATGTGTGCAGGAATTTTTAAAGTGTTATTTAATGTTGCCTTAAGAGTTGGAATTACCAGCGAATCTTGGAGAAAGATACATATAAAACATAATGCACTGTTTGTCAATAGAAAATTTTCAGTGTTTCTGATTAATTTGCAGTTCACACTAAATTGACTTTCTTGCAATTTTAAAGTTGTAGTACTTAAAGATCTTATAGAAAAATTCCATGTCTGAAAAATATACTTATTTTACTATGAAAGAGGTCTTAAAAAATTACACAATATGATGTTTCTTGCAAGATCACTAAATTATTTTTTTTTCTTTCCAGATAAAATCACCAGGATATTGATAGGTCCACCAAAGCAAATATGAGACACAAGTTGAGTGACTGATTGAAGCCATTGTGAAGAAAACAAAACTAACCAATATTTATTATAATTATTTCAATAAATAATCAGTTTACTTCTTTTAGTGTTTTTCATTTATTACATCTATATGCAGATGCAGCCGTGGCAATACTATAATAATTAAGAAGAAAAGGAAGGCAACGTTCTCAAAATATAGCTGATTGTTATGTTTATTCAGAAAATAAGAATTTTTACAATTTCAGAAAAATATTGCCACAGAAATTCATTTACCAAAGGAAACCTTCATAAAAGAGTGGGGAAGCTGCAGAAAAACATCTGTGTAAACTGTTGAAGAAATCTGCAGAAAAGTGCGGAAGAAATCCTCGGAAAAGTGCGGAAACTGCGGCAGGAATCCACGGAAAAGAGCGGAAACTGCAGCAGAAAAGTGCGGAAACTGCGGCAGAAATCAGCGGAAAAGTGCGGAAACTGCAGCAGAAATCCGCGGAAAAGTGTGGAATCTGCAGCAGAAATCCGCGGAAAAGTGCGGAATCTACGGCAAATATCCGGAGATTTAGGATATGGTGCTTTTTCCGAAGAATTTTATATATCTTCGGAAAAATGCCGCAGTCCCAATACTCGGAAATCCATGGAAATCCGTGGATATTTTGCGGTTTCTTCGGAAAATCTACAGCCGGGCAGTGCCTCAAAGAATGTCAATAGAGTGGCTCAAATGTCTGAGAATGTGGTTCTGACTCACTCTGATATCACCGCACACAAGCTGCTTGTTTTGTTTGTATCAGCGTGTTAATTATATGTAGGAGCCCACCAAAATAATCAAAAAGAATTTGACAAGGGCATCTGGCAGCAAGTCAGATAAGCCAGAGCTTTGCAGTAAAATACCTTTCTACCTATTCATATATGCAACCTACCCACACAGGTTGCATGTTTTTTTCCAAGTTTGCAAACATGTTGTTGATAAACCTATTCATACATCCTACAAGAAGGCCTTATAAGAACTTTTCACAACCAGAATTATTATTAGATTATTTTTCACATTCAAAATTACCTTTTTCCTTGCCCCAAACATCTGTTGAATTCTAGAAGGCTTAAAAAGTTATTTAAAACATCAATTTTAATTCATGGTAAAACAAAAGAGAATAAAAAATAAATTTGCTCCAGGGGACGATTTTGGAAAAGGATGGGTCCAGCCAAGGAGGACTAATGAAAAAAAAACTAAAAGAAAAGTCTGCAGGTCCAGAAAACAGGAGGGGGAGGGGGGGTCCAGTACACAAAAATTGGTCAGAGACACTCAGAAAAAGGTTGGAGTGGCTTGGATCCATTTCTGTGCTGAAATAAATGAGTAGCTTGTGGAAATTACTCATGTTCAGGTACATTTATATAGAACAAAAAGGTTCAATGTTGATGAATATGGAAAGCACTTGCATGTTCTCAGAGCTTGGCTAACATTCTAGACCATAGATCCAGAGATTAATCCAGAGGGAGTTAGTGGGGTTTCAACCTTCCTTCAAACACTAACAATAAATTATTTTTCTACAGGGCCACAAACAGTTTGAATTTCAAGTAATTTTATGTTATTTTATGACTTTTATTTCTGTTCAAAGCATGTTATATATAGGCTTTTCATGTATCAGCCCCAAGCAACCCCTTTCCCTTTTCAATAAATCCTGGATCTGGCTCTGATATTTTAGAGGTGTTGATGTGTATCAGAAGATGGAGGAAATGTATATTTATCTTAAACAAGTTGTGTGATGGCTCAACAACTTGATGGTTGCATCACCGGTCAGCTCTGCCCACTAGAACAAAGGCAGGTGACACTTGCAGTGTACATTGCAGATGATGTTTCCCCTAATACTTCTGTAGGCTTAGAGTCCTGATGGCCTTATCTTCAAATGGTAAAGAATCCTTAAAAATATATAACGATCCAGAAAACCTTAAAAATTTAATGGATTGTTTAAAATCTGCTCTTAACTTTTTCAGTTTTTCATAAATTTAAACATTAACAAACTATTGGCAATGAAAAAAGCCAACATGTGCAACTCTGCCAGGCTCTGTAAAATAAATTTTTCTTTATTTTGTGAGCACATTGATAGAGAAATGTTATGTTATAATTCTTTACCATAAAATAAATGTTCTTTATTTTGTGAGCACATTGATAGAGAAATGTCATGTTATAATTCTATACCATTAGATAAACAGTTATACTAACACATCTCAGTGTCACAGTCTCACTGTGTGCACAAGATAGTCAATGTAGCAGGAACAATCATTCACACAATGTACAAGGCCACAGAGCCGTTTAATGTCAATTAATGGTAAAAGGTGGTCATTACTTTCACAGTAACCATAACAGGAGCATCACTGTACCATTATTTAGGTTCAGCTCAGACTATTGATTACTGGTCGACTATTTAAGTGGCTGTCCCATCCCACCTCCTTTCGACCTTCAGACCATAGTTGGTGTGAGCTGACATCAGAGCTCTGCTATCGACATTCACACAGGTAGGGATGGCCACACCTATCTGTATAGTTAGGTGATTTCAGTGTTTTATATAACGCTTTCAGACAAGAAAAATACTAGGTTTTTCTATAATTATCATTTTTTGTCTTCATGTCAGGTTACTCTTATGATTTACGTAATTAATTTTTTTTTCTTATTAATATTTAAGAAGCTTTTTAGTGCACTGTCATTTGGGTTAGGAATAAGATAGATATATGATAAGAATGATATATTATCCTTAAGCCTTCTGGAATACAGGTTTTACATGCAGAAAAAATACAGAAGTCATAGACTGTCATAAAATCATTGGAATACCTACTTCAAGTTCTTTTGAGATTTCTCTATTTTCTGCCTTTGAGGTACTGGAAAGGTTCAAACTGAGACTAAAATCTAAAAAATTCAAAATATGATTATAATGAGGGCTAAAAGGGATGCTCGAGTACTCAAGTCAAAATTTGGACTTGAGTACTTGTGTTTATACATGCATGTCTGAATTTTACTGCAAAGAAACAGGCATTTTTATATACAGTGGTTACCAAAAAGCTTTTAGCTTGTGCTAGTCAATGCACCATATATAGTATAATACATAGTATTTTCATAACATCTTTTTGGAAGTGACTTGTGTTTAAGAGTTATATATGCTTTGGATTCCCACCCTCTTTACATCTATTCTATCATTGCATGAAAGTTTTGAATTTAATAAGTCAAATTTGTACATATATTGCAGTGGTAAACAGTGTTGCTATGAGTTTGGTAATGCCTATGAAGTCCTCGAGTCACAAATTTTGTAACTGGTTTATTCCTAATAATTACCCCAAATATCTACCAGTTTCTGATTTCTGGATCGATTATTTCCAGCTTCCTTCTTATTTCTTACCAACCAGACATACCTCATGGGTCATGGCTGTCATTTTTTAAGTTATAACATTAATAATTTTAATTAATAAGTCAACATTTAAAATTAATTAATTATTTAGGACTATTTATACAATCCTGTTTGCATCCAAATAGACTCACAATGTATCAGTGATGTTTTTGAATTCACTACATCTGAGTCCAAGTGCAAGTCTCAATCCAGGCCAGTCGAGTCCAAGTCTAAGTCATGGAATTTCAAGTCCAAGTGCACCTTATTCGAGTCCGAGTCATTTGGAACTCGGAGTTTAATCTGAGTCCAATACAAATCTTCTTATTAAAAGAATTTAAAAAGGATATCTTAGGTAATCATTTCAATTTTTAATTTGAAGTTGGAGTTCTCAAAAAATGTGGACTCTAGTCCGGACCATCACTGCAGTGTATAGACAAAACATTTTTTGTCCTTTAACGGGATAAATGAAACACTGCCAGAGAGTAAATATTTATTACAAATAATCCAATAATTACAAGGACTGAAGTCCACTGCCACCAAAAATTGGTGTAATTTAATTTTTCAGTAAAAAATCCACCAACTGTTGACGACTTCTGAGTACAGATCTGGGATTCAACTTTTTCATGAGTAAAGAGTATAATTTCTGGTGTCTTTATGAAATAGTAGAGCTCTTCACAGTCTCCCTTAAATAGGACTTAACATCTGTCCCAGAGGATGCGGAATATTGGTATTGATTGGACAGTGACACGCACTTACAATGTCCTGAGGTTTCAGGTAACAGCAGAATACCTGATTGCTTATGGCAAGTGTCCCAGGTGATATATTGTAATAAATCACTAACAGGTTCTGTTGTAATTGCCAGTGCACACCATCCCATCTTCTATCAAATAGCTCAGGTGAGATAACCATTTGTCACTTTCCAGTTTGTCAACAGTTAAAAGATATTAAACATTGTTGTGACAAGTAGTATAACAGATTAAGTGCAAAGAGGAGGCCAATCTCTTTAACAGAAGCTACCACACAAAAGTGAAGACTTCATCTATAAATTGCACACTGCAAGATGGCAATCAATAACTCACTTTTACTATGTTTGGTTGTCTTGAACTTAAATATCATGATATTTGATCATCCACATTTTTATATGTTGCACAAGACCTGTGGTGCCCTCTGTCTTGTCTTACATTTATTAAAGTTTGAATGTGTCATTATGACTTCACCGACTCTGTAATGGCAGAGTACCATATGTTAACAAACACCAACAATGTACTGGATGATATCAGGATAATATGCGTCATTTATACTGGTATGTCTGTGTGTCAGAATTAACTTGATCAGATCACCCCTTTCATTCTCAGCACCATGTACTCTCCCGAGGCAGCGGAAATCTTGCGCTTCTAAAGAAGCAACTGATTTTCACGCTGCCAGCTTGGACCGTTTATGATATATTTAGACACCAGATGGCGGTTTGTTGTCCACTGAAATAAACGTGCGTACAATGTGACAAGCAGCCAATCAGATGCCAATAAACAAACACTCGACAGGCATCCTGGCTCCGCCCATTGCCGCGCTTCAAGCGCCGTTTGATGAGTTTCCGGTCAAATTTAAATTGCACTTCTGCATTCTCGCATCATCGACCGATTCGATTATGACATTATGACTGTGTTAGCGTACCCATGTATCTGTTGTCTGCAGAACTGAAACCAGCCAGCGAGGTGTGCATGCAGCCTTTGTTGTTACGTTTCGTTTGAATTACAGCTCACCGGCCGAGCATCCTATGTGCCCATGGCCCTATAAGAAAACCACGTCAGGGGCAATTCTCTCTGAGCCTGTGGCCTGCTTAGACGGTTACGCTGGGGGATGAGCTGTCACTAAATAAGAAATGAATATGATTGGCTCCGTGTATTCCTCGTTTGGCTTTGTCTTCCAGCACAAAGTTTCATCTGATTGGACAAAAGTACAGTGCTCCCCTCTGGTGTTCCAAAGCAGGATACGAGGTCATAACAAACAGCGCCTTACAATATAGGAAGTAGCCCTATAGGTAAAGCGCTGTGTAAAGAGCGTAAGCACCATGATCCATGAGTACTTTTTGTGTAGTTTTGGTTCTCTGTTCCAAAATGTTTCAAATTTATTCATGAAACACTTAATTATGCCAAAATTTATGTGCCCATATAGTAAGTTATTAGTGGTGCTCCAGACAATTATATTGATGGTTGGTCTTTTTCTTTCACAATCAATTAAACTGCTTGTATTTATGCACAATCAATCTCATACAATACAAGAAATTTGGATGGTCATCTGATACAGTGGGCTCTCTATATGATGACCATCCAAATTTCTAGGATTTACACATTGGAGCATTCTCCACCAATCAAATTTTAATACCCTCTGAATCATGTACTCACATCTAGTGCCACACACAAACAATAATAAGTTTTTTACTTTTGATGCATCGTGATAATTGATATATTAGTTGTCATGGTTATTTTCCTTTTTCTGCATTATCAGATGCAAACAACAGATCAGAAACCTCAAACGTTCCAAACAATTGCAAAAAGTACATAAAAACAGACTTCCAGGTCCATATACAATCAATAGATGCTCTTAGCTATGACTTTGTTGATAATTTGTTTAGCCAGTGGGGCATACCTGATACCTGTGTATCAATACTTGGGGAAAAAAAGGAAATTGTGACTGCAACAGTGCTTGTTAGGTGGGTCCAGTTTCTTATTGATGTTGCTACTGTACGTTCATGCTTGATGTCTTGGAAGGATGTCCCATTGTTTGACAAGCATACTTTGATTTGAATGGTTGACTGTGACAGGATATTTCCATCAATGGTCCTGGAGTCACTGTAGTTTCTTAGATATCTGCACTTTTGTCTAAGTGTTTTGTTGTGATGAAATAGGTTTTTGTCCCGTATTCAGTTAATCCTGCTTGGTCTACCAGTTGAACTCATGACAGATAAAATACAGTACTGTCTTGCTCACCAGGATTTGTGGCTCAGGGGTAGAGCACAGGACTAAAAATTGGGATGTTGTGAGTTCAAATCTCAGCCGAGGCATTGAGATTTTTCATGGGCAGTCCCCATCCAGGATGGAAAGGCTGTGCCCAATGGCCATGTTTCACTTAAACGAATGTGCCCTATGAGGGTCCCTTGGTGGTATGACCCAGCAATGGGGATATTACACACCCAGAGCATACAGGTGGAGTACCATGCCTTATTTACTTCATAATGAGATGGGATATATGTATCACAAAAGAGGTGCCCTAAACATGCATTTTGCCATGTGCTATAGCTTTCTTCCCATTTCCTCTAAAATAAGGATACAAATCACTGTGCACACATTTCTATCTGTGACACTAATGAGCTTCTTGTCAGTCTATGGACTGATATGAAAGTGGGTTCATGTTTCCTACCTGTCACTCACAACTGCCTCCACAGGGTGACCAGTGGTAGGTTGAGCTTAGTGTTGTATACATTTAACCAGTCCATCAAATAAATGGGAGTTATCTATATGAAATAATATGTATTGTCTTTAAAATATTACCAGTATCTGTCAATACTATGTGCCATGATAAATATGAAAAATTACCCCTCCACATTTTGAACACATAAGTGGCATCATTCCAAACACTGTCAGGACCTAAAATGGGATTTTCAGGGATATAGCAATAGAGAAATGAGTGACTTTGACTTAATGCTACTTATATTGTTTCCTGATATAGCTGACCAGGTCTGCTCAGCAATAGCTATAACCCTTTTGCTGATGCAAGTATTAGGGCACAGTAGACCTGTCCCTCACCTCTTGTAACTTACTTATGTAATAGAAAAACACAGCCAGCCTTGCAGTGAATGCCAGTAATTGTATCCGCCAAAACAGAGTTATGCGGATACTATATGTTTTCAGCTGCACGCCGCCGCCGCGGCGGTGTAGGTGTCCGGAGAACTCCTCCGTAACCGCTGGGCGGAATTTTACAAAACCCGGGATTATGTTCGGGTCACATGTGAACTGCTGCGCCCAAATTTTGTTTTGACCTCTGACCTTTCCTCTGCGCTCTGCGTCCGTTTGTGCGTCTGTTTCCACACATAAACCCACATATCTCGGGAACAGTTTGACCGATCAGGAAAATTTTTTACACAAATGTAGCCCTTGGAGAGCTTTATAACATACACAAAAAATGGTGGCGCCACCTGCAACCATGTTTGCACAGTGTCCATCTGTTCGTCTGCCTTGGGTTAAAATCACTCATATCTCTGCAGTGACTAGACTAATTCACCTGAAATTCGGCATGCCTAAACATCCTGGATAGCTTTTCTGATTTTATGACAGGTGGCGCCACCTACATTCACGTTTACGCTGCAGACATCCAAGCTCATATCTCGGGAACCGTTTGACCGATCAGGAAAATTTTTTTGCACAAATGTAGCCCTTGGAGAGCTTTATAATATACACAAAAAATGGTGGCGCCACCTGCAACCATGTTTGCACAGTGTCTATCTGTTCGTCTGCCTTGGGTTAAAATCACTCATATCTCTGCAGTGACTTGACTAATTCACCTGAAATTCGGCATGCTTACACATCCTGGATAGCTTTTTTGATTTTATGACAGGTTGTGCCACCTACATTCACGTTTAGGCTGCAGACATCCAAGCTCATATCTCGGGAACCGTTTGACCGATCAGGAAAATTTTTTTGCACAAATGTAGCCCTTGGAGAGCTTTATAACATACACAAAAATGGTGGCGCCACCTGCAACCATGTTTGCACAGTGTCCATCTGTTCGTCTGCCTTGGGTTAAAATCACTCATATCTCTGCAGTGACTTGACTAATTCACCTGAAATTCGGAATGCTTACACCTCCTGGATAGCTTTTTTGATTTTATGACAGGTGGCGCCACCTACATTCACGTTCACGCTGCAGACATCCAAGCTCATATCTCGGGAACCGATTGACGGATCAGGAAAATTTTTTTGCACAAATGTAGCCCTTGGAGAGCTTTATAACATACACAAAAAATGGTGGCGCCACCTGCAACCATGTTTGCACAGTGTCCATCTGTTCGTCTGCCTTGGGTTAAAATCACTCATATCTCTACAGTGACTTAACTAATTCACCTGAAATTCGGCATGCCTACACATCCTGGATAGCTTTTCTGATTTTATGACAGGTGGCGCCACCTACATTCACGTTTACGCTGCAGACATCCAAGCTCATATCTCGGGAACCGTTTGACCGATCAGGAAAATGTTTTTGCACAAATGTAGCCCTTGGAGAGCTTTATACATTACACAAAAAATGGTGGCGCCACCTGCAACCATGTTTGCACAGTGTCCATCTGTTTGTCTGCCTTGGGTTAAAATCACTCATATCTCTGCAGTGACTAGACTAATTCACCTGAAATTCGGCATGCCTAAACATCCTGGATAGCTTTTCTGATTTTATGACAGGTGGCGCCACCTACATTCACGCTTACACTGCAGACATCCAAGCTCATATCTCGGGAACCGTTTGACCGATTAGGCCAAAATTTTGCATGTGTATAGATCTCACATAGCTTTTCATCATACGCAAAACTGGTGGCGCCACCTGCAGCCATTTTGCACAGCTCCTGTCTGTTTGTCTGCCATTGGATAAAATCGCTCATATCTCGGCAGTGGTTTGACATATCTGCCTAAAATTTTGCAGGTTTATACATCCCCGACAGCTCTCTCGATTTTATGACAGGTGGCGCCACCTGCATTCTAGTTTATGCAGCAGACATCCAAGCTCATATCTTGGGAACCGTTTGACCGATTGGGCCAAAGTTTTGCATGTGTATAGTTCTCACATAGCTCTTTATCATACGCAAACCTGGTGGCGTCACCTGCAACCATTTTTGCTCAGCGTCCATCTGTTTGTCTGCCACGGGCTAAAATCACTCATATACATGTAGTGGTTTGACTTATCTGCCTTAAATTTTTCATATGTTTACAACTTGGACGGCTTTCTGGATTTTGTGGTATGGGGGGCAACCTACATACACAATTTGGCTGCAGACATCCATGCTAATATGCAACACTCAATTTTCCCTTGCCACTCAATCCATGCCTCACTTCACCCGTTCCACTCTGATTTAGGCGGATACACGTAGTCGCTTGTCAACTACCCGTATTCTAGTTAATCTTTTTTTCACCCAGTCAGATTCCTCTCTGCCTTAGTAAAATTTTGACAAAAGTGTTGATAATGATAAAAGTAAATGAACAACTTAATATCCATGTCTTCTTATTTTACCTGTAGCCCTGTCTGATATAATGTCTAAAGGATACTTTACTCTGTTGTAATAAACTATTTGATGAATGTTTACTTATTAATATTATATAAGTTACCTGACTTATTATTATCCCCTAGTTGCGAGAGGGATATAGTAATGCCTCCGTTCATGCGTCCGTCCGTCTGTCCGTCCTTCCGTCCATCCAAAATTGCCTTGTGGATCAAACCATTTCCCCAAAACCTTTTATCTTGCACATATGGCTTACCCACCCATGTTGAAAAAACCTGTCAATTTTGAGGTCACAGGGTCAAAGGTCACAGCCACAGCACACACTTCCTGAAAAAGCTTATGAAACCCATTTTAATCAAAACCTTTTGACCTAAACCTTTCATCTTGCACATATGGCTCACCCGACCCATAGATGAAGAAACCTATTGCATGATTTTGAGGTCACAGGGTCAAAGGTCACAGCCACAGCACTCACTTCTTGAAAAAGCTTGTGGACCATTTTTTAAGCAAAACTGTTTGACCTAAACCTTTCATCTTGCACATATGGCTCACCCACCCATGGATGAAGATACCTATGGATTTTGAGGTCACAGGGGCCAAGGGTCACGGCCACAGCACCCACTTTTTGAAAAAGCTTGTGGACCCATTTTAAACAAAACTGTTTGACCTAAACCTTTCATCTCACACATATGGCTCACCCACAATAGATGAAGAAACCTATTGATTTTGAGGTCACAGGGTCAAAGGTCACGGCCACAGCACCCACTTCTGTAAAAAGCTTGTGGACCTATTTTAAGCAAAAACCGTTTGACCAAAACCTATTATCTCGCACAATGGCTCACCCACCAATAGATGAAGAAACCTTTCGATTATTGAGGTTACAGGGTCAAAGGTCACAGCCACAGCACCCTTTTCTTGAAAAAGCTTGTGGATCAATTTCAAGCCAAACCATTTGACCAAAACCTTTCATCTCACACATATGGCTCACCCAACCATAGATGAAGCTTGTGGACTGATTTTGAGCTAACAGTGGATATACTAACTCCTGTGTTTGTACATCCATCTTCCTGTCTGTCTTCATATCCGTCCCAATATACCTTATTGATCAATTTTAAGCCAAATCATTTGATCTTAAGCTTTCTCCTTCACATATGCCTCACCCACCCATACACGTACAACTTATTGAGTTTGACGTCAAAGCTCAAGCTCACACACCTCCCCTCCTCATTTTAACACTTGCGTAATACACTCCATATCATTATGCTCCCGTACGAGGGGATCATGCTCCGCTTTGCTGTGCCCTTGTTTTACACCTGTTTATGGTCACCCACAGTCTGTCCATCCGTCCATTAACTTTATTGTTGCCGTAATAACCCTTGTCTTATATTATTTCTCATTCTGCTTATAGAGTGATTGAGAGATGTACACTATTTTTGCATACTTCTAGATCCACAGTTTCATAAAAACAGTTGAACCCAATATCTACCGAGTACCGGTATTTACGTTTGTTGTAGACAGCTCCTGTTTCTGTCAACGTTTGTCATGTATATTTTCATGGCAAATAAACTTAGTCATTAAACTTCTACAGTGCTTTATACTCAATACATAACAATTGTATACCAGGGCTTTGATGGATTTTCCCTTTACTCACCATAACTATTCACCAGTCTGATTGTCTCACTCGAGTTCCATTATAGGCATAATTTATGCATATTTAATGAGGTAAGAAGTCACCAGGCTTCTTTCTGGTTTCACTTTGATAACTTAATTACCAGGAATATAATGGATTTTGATGATACTCAACAGACTAATGATTCAGTATAATATCTTAGCTTGATTACTGGTTAAATCCATGCACATTTAATGAGGTCAGGGGTCACAAAAAGTGCTAAGAGTTTATTATGTACCATTGCAGTGCTCTTGTTATATTGATTTTATATTTCTTAACTAGGGATTTTCAGCTATGAAAGCCAGTCCCTCAGAAAATATAAATCTAACTCTGCAACAAAACACAATTATTTAAACTCATGGGTTGAGGTAACTCCCTGGCACAGCTGCTGACATCAGTTCCTCATCTAGTTTGTTGATGTTTTCTAAATCATCACAGCTGAGCAAAGTGAAAAATGTGACTTATAATAAAAGTTTGCATAAAAATGGGACTCTAATATTATGTATTTATGTATATGTCTGTCTCACTGTGGTGTTTTATTTATATGTGTCTATCTGCTGTTGAAATGAATTCATCAGCACCAGGGCAGACATTTATATTTTATAATCTAAAGGCTTTATTTTTCATTTAAGCAACAACTAAAGAGCATATTGGACTGTTATGTACAGTCAGAAAAACAGAAGCATTGATTGACAAATCCTTTCAGTTACTCCTTTTAAGGCTTACTTAATGCCCTTATTAATTATCAAGTTTTTTTACACAAGCATGCACTCTTTTCTGCCGTAAAGTGATATCACTGTTAATTTGATATGGATTTTATACTCAGCAGTAATCTAACTGGAATAATTGGTATTATATTATGGATGCACTCATTGACATTTCATCATGAGCAAATGCTATTTATATTCCGTCCAACTGGCATGGTTAACAAATGTACTGTCACACAGTTATAATGACATTAGGAAAGCAAAAGAAAGTTATGTCTTGAAGTTCTCAAACAAGCATAAATGTGACCTTTATTTAGACTGCCTGGAAGAATATTATAAAAGCACTCACAATGATTGTATCATTCAAGATTTTCATGGCATAATGTCTTTGTATTTGTCCTATTTATCAATAAAAGGCAAAGTAATATAATCTGACACACAGATGACACACAGGGCTATTAGGGAAAACAGTTAAACAGGAGAGTTCATTTATCCAAACACCGTATAGCTAAGAATCATTGAAAACCAAAATTTTGACCATTTATCCAAAAAATGATACAAAAGGGAAAACTTTGATAAAAAAAAAGATCATCTAATTTAATGTCAGTATACAGAGATTTGCAGTAAAACATAATCCTGATTAATTAGTACAACAGACTGGGGGCAATTTCAAGGATAAATGCAACACCACCAGCCTGTGTTGTCCTCAGCTCACATTTTATGTAATCAGGTGGTATCCAGACCAAACAAATATTACACAAGATCCTACTGTTGAAATGACAGAAAAAAAAATTATTTTTAATTGAAAGATTATTAAATGATTTTTCCCTAATTGCATTCTTTTGTAAATAATTCTTCTATTAAAAGAAAATTCATTTATATCTGCATTCTCTTGGTTCACCTTATCACTGTATGTAATTTGAGTTATCATGGTGGATTTGCATGACATTAAGTTGATGTGATACTGATTGAATCTGATTTTTCCAGGGACAGGTAGTGATACATTTAATGTATTTGCCATGATATACTAATTAAATTGATGGAAAATGTAACACAGATATTGTTTGCCAGTATTTATGGTGGGCTTGCTCTATTTTGGGCCTGTCTATATCTGATACGTCCTCTGCTCATCAGCAATTTGGTAATCATGATGAATCCTGATGCAGTATCTTACAAAATCGTTTATCTGAACAATCATTTATCCAAATTAAACATCCTTTGCCCTCAAGATGTTCGGATAAATGATGCGTTACTGTATTTGCTTGTCTCTTCTCGGACACAAATATGACAAGACACCCTGACACGTAGGCCTCAGAGATATATAATTATTAGGGATAACATAAGCCTCAGAGATATATTTAATAGGTATAACATAAGCCTCAGAAATATATTTAATACAGATAACATAAGCCTCAGAGATATATTCAATACAGATAACATAAGTATATGATTTTTACACCAGTGCATGGGACAAATACACTAATTTCTTGTATTTTATATAAAAATATCTGGATTTATTTAAGTCATCATCTTGATACAGGGTGGAGTTAAGGATCTGCAAGGACTTTGTAGAAAAAGCCAGGCACCTAACGCAGGTGAAATGTCTTTCATGTGAAACCAGTAGTATCATTTTACCATAATGCATATAAGCCTTAGAAAAAAGCAGATGCTTTATGTCTAGGAGGCAACATAAAATTTGTCAGTGAAGTATGCAGCTGTGTCTGCAGCCTGTCAAGTAATCCTACTTTTTTTGTTTTTTATAATACAACTGCCTTAGACGGACATAATGTGGTATACCCTGACTGTAAGTCTGTCTATCCGAACTTTCTGGGGATTCAATGGATTTTTACCAAACTCACCATAACTACTTGGGGTATCATTAGGATAAATTACCAACAATATGGTTGATTCTGATGAAACTCAAAAGAAATATTAATCATTATAATATCTTATGTATGGTAAGCCAGATTTTCTGCAAAATCCACAGATATTTCAGAGGTCAAGACATAAAATGGGGAATTAAGGCATTCTACTATTTTGGTCTCATTTATATCTTTCTTTTTACTTCCTGAAAATTCCTTTTTCTACTATTCCCTACAATTTTGCCTTGTACCATAACAAGCAGTGTAAGAATGCTCTGAATTACTGTGTATTGTCCATGTGTTATAACTGTCATTTGTAAGTAAAATATTTTAGGCAATTTGAACACCATGTGATCTCAAAACTGCAAGAACAAACTGAGAGCCACATGAAATTTGTTTTAAAGTGTATGCAGTGATACCACATTTTAGATTTTAAATTCATGAATTATTTCTACCAAACACAAATTTTTTTCTACCTAAACACAAATTATTTCTACCTAAATCTTGGAGGAGTTTGAAAACTCGTGACCTTGACCTTTATATTAAAATCAGGCAAAATGTAAAATTTTTTAGAAGTCCATCACTTTTGAAGTCCTGGATGTTATGTTCTGAAATTGATATAAAAGTTGTTTCAACCAATTCCTGGGATTGGATAAAAAAAACTGACCTTGGTTGTGATATTCAAGGTGAAATCTGCTGTAATCTACTATAATTATCAACCTTATAACTCTTGAAGTTTTAAATGTTTTTCCCTCAAATTGGGCACACCAGTTGTTTCCTCAATTCTCTTTCTCTAGTAAAAAAAAAAAACTGGTCACGTGACCTTAAGTTCTTAAGGCAGCAGAAATCTTGCCCTTCTAAAGAAGAGATATAGGAATATAGAGATGTGGGTATAGCGCTCTGTAAAGAGCTTACCTTGACCTTGATCTACAAGATAAAATCAGCCAAATTATACTTCATCATCTTAAGGGTTTCTTGTGTGCGTGATAACTTATATTTTGTCCTCAAATTTGATAGAAAAATGCTTCAACCAAGTTCACAGAGGAGTTTGAAAACTGATGAGCTTGATCTTATTATTCTCTTGTACAACCTGTATACACCAGTCATGATTGGATTCAGTCTTTACTGTCAACTTTGGTGTCAGAAGGTCAGAGGTCAAGAGATTCCGTTTGTATCTGTATCACACGGCCCCTTGATAATTTTATCGAATGCGGTATATTTTTGCAGCAAAATACGAGCTAAGAAACCCTTTCCATTTTAAGCGACAATGGGGGGTTCACGACACGTGCAGTCGATCACCATGACACAGTCGCGTTATCTGTCAATAAAAATTAATGAACATTGAATATTTTTATTTATTTGTTGCCGTTACTTGAGAAACACCAACAATGAACTATCATATAGATAAAAGGCATTCATTTATATGAAGGGCGATATTTATTGTGTCATATTGTCCGGCCTTCATGGGTGATAGTACATGTTGACGTACAAACGTAATATGTGTAAATGACCGATGTTATTATCGTTACTAATGTGGTTTTTTTTATATTTGATTTTATTTGGCATTTAAAAAAAAGAATTATGTCGAATAAAATATAATTGACACTAGTGCATGTATTACGAACAAACAGGAAACCACTCACCACTATGGCTTAATGAACCCGTAAAACCCCGCCGGGTTTGGTCTCCGAACATCAAAGGGAAAGTGTCGCGGCGGTCCATTGTTAATGAGCTTATCAAAAGAATTATTAGCCGTTATATACCAGCACTTGCATGTTATAACTGCGATATAATAACAACATCGTCGTTTGGTTTTCATTGCTTCTGTCATAGTGTTTTTTTTTATTTTCATTAATTATATCCCATGTTACGAGAAAGTAAACTTGGAAATATTTATTTTTAATCACATTATTATTATTATTATAATCAGAAAGAATATATATAATAATATTATTTCTGGACTGCATACTGTCATTTTCCGAATATTGTTAGGGTTTTCGTTGCTTATATATATAATCCATTCTACATTTAAGATATTTTTTGTACTTATGTCTGGATTTATATTGTTTAAATACGGAAGATATATATTTGTTTTCTGTATTGTATTATATTTTAATCTCATTAACAAATTAGGTAGTGCTCTATAGTTTTATTTTATACATGTATTATGTTCAGATGAATATCTTTTTGTACACTTTACACAAAAACACTAATATCATGCTATTGTGTCCATGCACCGTCTCACCCACAGATTAAAGAATAAAGGCATCATGCAAAAGCACATACACAGTATCATACAATGTTACTAGAGTTTATTATATACAAACAAAACAGTATCTATAATATACAATATGTACAAAAAAAACATGAACACTGTTCCATATTGTATAGTCTCCAAAGACGGTAAATACTATTATAAACTACATACCATCGCTTTCGAATATGGTCAGGATTTCCTTTCTAATAAGCCATTCTACATTCCAGACAGACGTTGATGCCACACCTGTATTGTACTTATGCTTGGATTTATATTGTTTTAATATAGAAGACAGAATTATAATACCCTATGGATTCACATGCGGATTTAATGTTTTGCGATATATATTTGTTTTCTGTATTGTATTATATCTTAATCTCATTTACAAAGAAGGTAGTGCGCTATATAGTTTTATTTTATACATGTATATGTTCAGATGAATAATTGCAGGGTTATAAACCCGGGAAGGGTTGGTTGATTTTAAATAATTTGATTTAAATCACTTATTAACGTTAAGATTAAAAAAGCTAAAATAGTTATTTTTTTTTTCTTTTCCAGAAATATCAATTATTTAATTCATGAAAATATTCGTGTTTGAAAAACTATTCCTTTCAGGTATACTTTAAAATTAATAGGGCTTGTTAGTTTAGGTACGAGGCTATGGTGATGTTCACAGGTGAAATATTTACTACTGACTGGGCCCAGACTTAACATGCCTTTAAAAATAATAATGCTTAACCTGTTGTTTCGACACAACAGATTCTACAGCTCCTATTGATTAAAAAAAATAAAGTTTGAGTTAGTATTTCAGTTTGATTTATATACGACTTCAAATCTGCCTATTTGATTTAGACAGTCTGTGCACATGCACCATAGAAAAATCTGTTTATATGCATAAAAATGAGAGAAGGGTTAAATTACATTTTAGAGTGTAATTTGTAACACCTGATATCCCGTGCTGTACTTCTCTTGTTGATAATGGATCTTCTCCATTACCACGGTCCACCAAAGCACTATACCATTCACGATATTGTTATTAAAGCACTAATCTCATTAGTGGGTTGACAAAGACGGCAATGGACATTTGGTCCTTAGTTAATTTACAAACTTATGTAATGAGAGAGAGAGAGTAGCATTTTCTTTTGAGGTATATGCGGATGGAATCATATTGTATTCATATAAAATATGTTATATAGAACATGGTATATTTTGCAGATAAATAAAAAAGACAAGGGTTAAAATTCCTGAAAATCAAACTCATAAAATGATGTCGATCTGGCATCTTCCTTCTAGAATCGTCGAACCGTGCCGCTACTCTTAAGCAAGATGCAATGTTCAGTTGTAAATAGGATAACACAAAATAAAAAGATGTCGATTAAATCTGATTATTTACAGTAAATGGTGAATTTCATTAAAAATCCAACGAAACATTACGATGATGTTATTATATCGCAGTTATAACATGCAAGTGCGGTTATATAAGGGCTCATAATCCTTTTAATGTGCTCATAACCCATGGACCGTGGCGACACTTTCCCTTTGATGTTCGGAGACCAAACCCGGCGGGGTTTTCCGGGTCAATTAAGCCATGGTGGTGAGTGGTTTCCTGTTTATCAGTAATACATGCACTAGTGTTAATTATATTTTATTCGACATTATTCTTTTTTTAAATGCCAAATAAAATCAAATATCAAATAAACCACATTATAGTAATGATAACAACACCGGTCATTTATACATATTACGTTTGTACGTCAACATGTACTATCACCCATGAAGGCCGGACAATATGACACAATAAATATCGCCCTTCATATAAATGTATGCCTTTTATCTATATTATAGTTCATTGTTGGTATTTCTTAAGTAACGGTGACGAATAAATAAAAATGTTCAATGTTCATTAATTTTTATTGACAGATAACGCGACTGTGTCATGGTGATCGACCGCATGTGTCGTGACCGCACATTGTCGCTCAAAATGGAAAGGGTTTCTTAGCTCGTATTTTGTTGCAAAAATATACCGCATTTGAAAAAATTATGAAGTGGCCGTGTGATACAGATACAAACTTACTATAAGCACAACGTAATATGACTCGTTATGGCTTAATATAGCTTTGTTGCGCATATGGCATGAGGCGCAACTGGAATTTGGCGCATATGGCAGTTGCGTAATTGACAGGTGCGCATTTGGGAGTGGCGCATCTGGCATGACACCGGTCAAGATCACATCTGAAGTTAATCTCCATCTGCCTTTGCTGATGATAAAATTCCTGTTGTGAATGTAATAGGCTAAAATATCATGCTAATCTATCTGAGCATCATGACCCATGGGTCACTTGTTAAAAAAAAATTGATATGTTATCTCAGGTGTGGAATAAGTAATGTGTTGTACACATATTGTCACCCTGGCAAAATTTAACTGTAAATTGTTAGGTAATTGATTTTATCATAAATAAAGTCAGGACACCTTAATTAAACTAAATCATGAAACTCAGTCTTAAAGATGTGTATGCAGTAATGATTTCACTAGGACACAAACCTAGTGGCTTGGATACAGATGTTTGGTACATGTGATACATATGAAGGAGACGTACAAATATAATACAGCATCATAAGCTGCCAGCAGCCGAGGTATACTTGGACCATTATCAGGATTCTGGCTCAGGTTCTGGCATGATCACGCACGTGCCACTCCCAGCCACAAGGATTAGCTCTATTGATCTCTGTCCTCTTCTACGGCCGTATAACTACAAGTGGCATCCTTACGCATTCTTCAATGCTTCATCACAATCCAGCAATCCATAATATTGACCAGATATGCCAGTGAACAGGTCTGGGTCAATAATAGTGAAATCATCACCTGTCATTAATGAACTCTTCATAAATGAACTAAGGGTCTTTACACCTTTTATTAGGCACTTCAGGTACACCTTAGAGAGGACTGCATATAAAATGAGGAGTGGTATTAAATGGTTCTCAAAAGATGCCTGATTATTGATTGTTAAATATGGTTCAGTGTGGAGAAATCAGAACAGAGCCTCCTAAATCTGGACACTGGTAGGATATTGGGGGTTTGTTTGTAATAGAGAGGTGTCCGTATTAAAGAGATAACAATTAAGATTTTCATCCAGTTTCCTAAAGAGTCCATATTTAAAATAGAGGTTCCTGCAATAGAGAGGTTATCCATTACAAACATGTTGCTGTAATACTAAGAGAAATATGCATGTCCATAATAGGGAGGTACCTATGATAGAGAAATTTTCAGCAAAGATAGTTACCTGTTATACTAGAAGGAGTAGTATCCATATTAGAGGTATATCAATAATACGGATCTGTATGTCCGTAAAAGAGATATGTGTAATAGTGTGCTATCCATAATATACATTTATTTGTAATACTTATAAAAGAAAGGTTCCATAACAGAAGTGTCTATAATAGAAGGGCATCTATAATAGAGAAGACCTGTAATTATTAAGCAAGACACTCATAATTAATATGCAGCTCCCTGTAAAACTGTACTAATATAAAGATGTCCAGAATAGAGGTATACCTGTAATAGAAAGATACCCATAACACACAGTTTCCTGTAATGCTAATTGATTTTTTTCAGAAATCAATGCGGGCGGGCGCTTTTTTTATTTTAAATTTTTTGGCATGTTTTGATAAAAATGTTAAATGATAAGGGAAAAGCATGAAAATAACAGTTTTATTTTGCTAAATAAGTAAAAGCACTACAAAACAAAGGAAATAGTATGGTTTTAACTTCTTGAAAGAAATGTCGGAGCGGCAGCAGCTCAAAATTGGAAAGTTTTTATTGAAAATCAAAATAAAAATTTTTTGATGCGGGGGTTTGAAATTGATGCGGGCGGTGCCTGAGAACCATACCTTTAATTTTTTTTGGCCTTAAATAATGATTTTAACACTGATGAACTTTTATTCTAATTCGCATGATCAAGGTTAGCTTTTTTTATCTGACAGGCTTTATGTCCTATACCTGAACAACCTGTGAGTATCAATTGATATTCATATACCATTAACCAGACAAGATCAAAGATTACCAGTGCTGAAGTTTGATGTATTATTCATGATCAGATCTATAGCTGCTGCGCATGTGAAGCAGCTCATGTCCCAGCAGTAGTGAACATCTCAGCTGCCATGCTGTATAACAGTGTATTGATCAGCACATTAAGCCAAGGCATTTTAGGGGTACCGGTGTGCCAGTATCATCTAGAAACTGTCTAGGGAAGGAGGGTGTGGTCAGCTCCAATCCTGGGTGTGATCGGCAAGCATCACCTGTTCAATACCTGGACAGGTAAGGTTATAATACCATACAGGTGGATGACTTACCTGAGCAGTCATACAAATGATGCCTGGCCTATACATTGACAGTAGTTAAATTGTGCACCTCTTGGAGAGTATATATATGTGTCCATTTGCTGGATATATATTCATATATATATTCAAGTGGTTGGGCAAAGTGATGTGTTGATGTGTTTTAAAACCTCGAAGTGGCTTCAAATACATAGGTAAGTTCAGTTATATAATGTATTTAGTTTATTTTTCATTTGCTAAGTAAGACAGACTGCTGTCTTTGTTAAGACAAATTGTATCATTATATGATACACATCACAATAAACTTTGCTTATTGTATTTTACACATTATTAAACAGATTCCATGCCATTGTGCTCTATTTGGGTCATTTATTTTTTTTTATTATGTCCATGGCCTGGTGATAGCACTGTCTATTGAATGAGGATGAAGGTATTTTATCCATATAATAAAATGATATATTATTAATTCTTCAAAATGTCAGGTTTTTTTTTAAAGGAACTGGGAATAATTGTGAAGTCACAACCTTGTATTAAGCATTAATGGCCAGTCATCAAGTTTTATCAAAAGTTGGTTGTTCCTCTTTGAGTTTCAACTGCTTAGTTATTAAAAACAATTTTGATTACATCACAAAAAGCCTGAACAAAGACCAGCCAGTTTTAAAAAATCATCTGGATCCAAGAGAATTTGTGACATTCCCCTGAAAACTCTGAGCAGTTAAGCTCTCAGTTAAGCAATTCATTTTCTGAGCTGGAGAATTAACAGATAATTTTTGGTGAGATTTTAACTAGAAAATATAGATGTGTGACATTTGATGCTCCAAAACCTCCAGTTTTAGATATAATGAAGAATGATGTTTCACCTTACATTTCTTAGGTGATACTTATATGTTTCTCTTATTTTCGCACATTACTTTCCTTCAGATGCATCAAATATCAGATATATCATCAACAAATGGATACATGTAGGGACATCTGACAATACCAATACAATCTTATTTTGTATTGTGTGTGATGTTTCAATGTACAATCAAAATTTTACCTGGACAAAAACTTAATGTCTGAAAAGTTTTTTTTCATGATATTTTCAAACTTGTGTAAATTTGACTCTGTAAAGCATTGTTTGTTTTAACTGCAACATAATTAAATTCTTAGAAAAATTGTTTAAAAGAAACTAGATGTATGATTCTTGTTCAAATTAAGTTGACTATAAAACGGACTCAGCACTTATAATATTACATTGGCTCAAAGAAGTATACCTTATTTATATAATTTGGCTGTGAGAATGTGACCTGTTTATATATATACCATAATAGTTATTTGATAATCTTGTTAATGAAGTTACTGAAGCTGACCAAAGACCCACAATTAAATATTTAATTTGTTTCACACATTGTGTGTCTGGTGTCTAGTTGTGTAACTTTTGTGTTAAAGGTTGTTAATCAAACACTATAATTGGTCTACTTTTCTGGGTCATTTCCAGAATGTGTTAATTAATTAAAATAATTTTAATAACTAGGTGCTAAATCATGAATTAACACACCACAGTCTCAGTGAGAAGGTACATGTGGTCTGGGTATGAGACTCAGCAATTTGTTGAGAGGTGTGTTTTATAATCTGACATATTGGAAAGTAGTCTGGGTATGTGACATTCTGAGCAATTCAGTGAGAGGTGTTTGTTAGAATCTGATGATGGTAGGTGTCTCTGGTGGCTTGATGGCTCCAATAAGAACCATAACAGTCATTTATGCCCATATTTTAATGAAGAGTATTGATGAGATTCTAAATAGCTCGGACAAGAGTACTAAAATTACAGGTGTCTCTGACAACCATGCATGAGGTGGCTTGACAGCTCCAACAAGAATCATTACAGTCATCAATCCTCATATTTTGATCAAGAGGATTTGATTAGATTATCAATGGCTCTGACAAGAGTACTAAAATTATAGGTGTCTCTGACAACAAGGTAGGTATGTGATTCTTTTTTATGGCTCCAACAAGAATCATTACAGTCATTAATGCTCATATTTTAATCAAGAGTATTGATGAGATTATCAGTGGCTCTGACAAGATGGATTACTAAAATGGTAGGTGTCTCTAACAGCCATGTATATGATGGCTTCAACAAGAATCATTACTGTCATCAATGCCCATATTTTAATCAAGGGATTTGATGAAATTATCAATGGCTCTGACAAGAATACTTAAACGGTAGGTGTCTCTGACAACCATGCATGTGGTGGCTTGATTGCTCCAACAAGAATCATTACAGTCTTCAATCCTCCTATTTTGATCAAGAGGATATGATGAGATTATCAATGGCTCTAACAAGATTACTAAAATTACAGTTGTCTTTGACAAGCAAGCATTTATACATTTGAGGGTTGTTGACTTGATGGCTCTGACAAGAATTATCATTACAATTTTCAAAAGCCCATAGTTTGACCAATTATTTTCCCTAAACTGGTAGATCACAAGCTACATTGTTCATTTTGAGCTTATTACCTAGCCCTGCAGTTTGACAGTCTCTGTGATACACTGTCCCCACATGTGAAGAAACATTGGGCTGAGTTCACAGGGAGCTTGAGTTGACATAGGTTAATTGGCATAGTTTCTGATTGATGGCACTGCAAAAGCCTCTTCAAGAAGTGTCAAATTTCTCATGATTTATTGGGATAATGGGAAATGACCTTCAACTCAGCAGCCTCTAGACATACTTGGTGTTTTTTCTGAAATTTCAAGACCAAAAATTGGTATTTCAGAGGTGAGGCCATAGAGGAGTTGCCTGGCAGTTTTCTAGTAAGTACCAGTAGTCAGCTACAATACAGATGTTTAACCTCAGTGTCAGGGAAAGATATTCCAAGAAAGATTAAGTGATATCAAGGGATTTCTAAACAAATTAAACACAGTTGAAACATCTAGGGTAATGTTAAAGCTCTTCTTCAAGGAACTCTTGTTCACTGCCAAGTTACCTTATAAAATAAAATCTACAGACTTTTTACCCTTGTTTTCATGAAACAAGTCTAATCAATAATTCATCACTAAACCCAGCCCAGAAAAGCAATATCAGCAACTCTACAAAAGCCAACAATCGTTGTATCAATCATCAGTTGAGCCAACCTTATATTATTATCATATATCATCATAATACATTTTTCATGTAATGCAACATTTTAGTAGTTGGGACATTGGCAAATGGCAAAATTTAAATGAATGGGATTATCATTAGAGAGAAGTGCATGCTCTCTGGCAGATTGCTTCTGTCAACCTGAATGATAATCATGGACCCTCTAGAGACTGAATATGGAAGACACTGTGGAAAAAGCAAGTAGGGTATTCCAGGACCAGGATGGACCAAATATATCTCCACCATAGTTATATTTATGAAACAGGATTACCTTTGAATTCTCAACTCAGTATGGATTTTATGTGGACTGTTAGGGCCTACTTTGAGTTGTGACACCAGTCATACAGAAAACTGCACTGCAGTGACCATGCATTAATTGATCATATTGAAAATAAATATATAGGTAAATGTACAAAGGAAAGTGCAAATCCAATCTCTATGGTATCTACAATTATTTCTTGTAACTTGCACGATTGCATATGGTCAAAAATTCTGTAAGGATGGATCAGTGTTTACCAGTATGGTGATTTATGAGAGAATCTTCAAATGCACATGGTTAGTGTCAAAGCACATAGTAAATACAGAGAACAGTTTAATGGTTGGTATATCTTATTATAATTATACACTTGTCAATGATAGGAAATATTACAGTATATCCATAGTTCATCAGTCCAGCTGTTAGTCCCTTAACTTTTAGTGTCACTGCGATAACTTACTGAGGCTTTGAAACTACTTACGAACAGAATATTTCGCCCGAGTTTGATTATAGGCAAAATCCACACATATGTAATAAGGTCAAAGGATCCTAGGCTACTTTGTGGTGTCGCCGTGGTAACATAAGAGGAATACAATGGATTTTTGCTAAAACTGTACAGAAATATTAATTAATATAATATCTTGCCCAATTTAGATTTCCTGCTAAATCCACACATATTTAATGAGGTCAGAGGTCACCAGACTTTGGTTGCATCATGGTGACTTGCCAAAACTTTTATGGATTTTCAGGAAACTCATTATACATATTTACCAATAAAGTTTCTTACCTCAATTAAATTCTCAACAAAATTAATGCATATTTAAAGAGGTCAGAGGTCACCAGGCTGCTTTGTACAGGCCAGTTTGTGGTTTTGCCACAATAACCTACAAGGAATGATGAACTCTAGTGCGCTTGTTTTACATGACAAGGTCCTTGTAAGCTATGCAATGTTCTAAAAAGTCACAGAAGTTTGTTTCTTCTTTCAGTGTATTTATTGATTTTACAATATCTGCCACTCTGACATTTTTTCAAACCTATGGAGCTAGCCTAGGGATGACACTTAAATATAAGCATAGATTTCTGCAGATATTACTTCATGACATTCATGGTTATAAACAATGAGCAGTTTATTAAACAGACCAGAACTGAATTGACTTGTGTCTTGTTTTTCAGATGTGGATAGCTAGAAAACGTCTGTGGCAAGAGGTTCAATCCTGTATTCTTCAAAAGGTATGTGATCTTTGCATGCTCAGATATGTCTGTATTATTCACATTGTCAGTTAAATTTAAAATAATCTTGATCACACATGCCCATCATATTGAACCACTGGACAAATGAAAAGTTTCCAACATATAGTTTCATATATAAAAAAGGGCATCAGTAAAAAGTATCAATGTATGACTACAGTAATTAGGTCTGTAGAATGTGGAAACATTTTATTACATACAAAATATCATCTTAACCCCAAAAATCATGAAAAAAAGCGCACACACACACAGATATATATATATATATATATATATATATATATATATATATATATATTTGATTCCAAAATTCACTACATTGCAGGGCTAGACAATAATGGTTAACCGCTTGCCCAGGGCAAGTGCATGTTCATGAAAATAGTGGAAGAACAACAAGAAGTCTCCTCCTACTTGGCAAGTGGGTCCAACATACACCTTTTCCAAGTAAATTTTAGGCTTGAAAAAGGATCTCTGTGCAACATGTTCTTGAATACAATCAATAATATTTGTAAAATTCATGAAGGGCTAGTAAAAGCTAGATATTATTTGCCTGGCTGGGCAAGTACTTTCAAAAGTTTATATCAAGCCCTGTATTACAGACACATCTGAGACCAATATCATGATGTACACAAGACAGACCAGGGTGCTGAACCTGGAAGCCCTACCTGACCCCCGGGAAGAATGGACACTTGGAGACAAAATAGGTCGGGGTACATATGGAGAAGTCTTCTCAGCCAAACACAAGCAGACTGGTAAGTACAGTAACATGCTTGAGAAAAGATGTATAATGAAATCATGTAGTTTAATGCTTGCTCACACTTCACGGATATGTCACCCATATGTGCTGTCCTGATGTCACCCCAGTGTGTCTGATGTCATCCTGTTGCAAACTTGATTTGTCCCAATGTCACCCAAGTGTCCAGGTGTCACCCAGTTCTAAAATATTCTAAAAACCGTGCAAGGTCAGTGGTTAATATCCTCTAGCTTCCTCCACCTCTCTCACTATATGATCTTCACCTCTATCAGTATCTTTTATTTTTGCCTTAAATATTTAACTGTATACCAACTCAGTCTGTCAAACTTTGTTGTTGCTGAGGGATCCATTGTCGGCCGGATATTCCAAAGACCTGTGACTGGCTCAAGTCCCGACTTCACATTCAGTCAGTCATCTGAGCCATGGAGAGTGGGTATGATTAGTTATTATAAGCATTTGAACAACTAATGTAAAATAAATAAATATAAATCTGCCATGACCCAATAATAAACATGTGCAATGTGAGGAAAAAGCATGTTAAATGAATGCCTCTCTCTTACATAGATTGAAGATGAATGATTATATACAATATATATAATTTAGATTGTAATTGCTTTTAATCCAGTGATGGCCATAGATACAGACTTTATCACAATCTGTTTCAAATCATTCTTCATTTACCTTGATTCTTGAGGTAAATCAAAGGATCTTCCTTTCAGGCTGGCCTTGGTTGCCATGGTGACCACAGGATCCTTCAGTATCCATCCAGCTTCTCAGCCACTCTCAATCAATTAATTCCTGCAAGGCTGGTTGTGTAATCAGTACAAAACTCAATATAGCATCATTTTGATTATTCTTATTTTTCTTCTTCTTTGAGAAAATACTTTGTATGATTTTCCAAGCACATTTGCCTAGACTTGGTAGTAATAATAACAATAACATACTTTGTTTATATTTGACTATTTGTTTTTTTTATATATATTTTTGTCAGTGATAATTTCAAGCTTTTTAGCTTCACCTTTACCAAATTTTTGTTACAAGTTGCATTATAATAAAAATCTATTGCTTCTCTAAAGCAATACATACTGAACAAACTTAAAGCATTAAATGTCATCCAATATGGCTGTCCTACTGTACAAAAAATCATAACATTCACATGAATAATACATGCACACTGACAGTATTTACCAAGCCTAAATAATTAAGTCTCCCTGGCAACAACACAGCAGTTTACATTTCCATAATGATATAACTGAAACTGTATGTGGTATTTTTGTCATGAACATGAAGATTTTCGGCAGAAATTTAAAAAGATTTAATTTGCACTCATTTATTAAAAATGATCCTGAATATTGTTGTTTCCTGCCTAGTTCAGTCCTACTTTTCTTGCATATTTTCTTCCATTTCTGTACTTATTTTCTCAGTATTTTCTTTCCTGCTTTCATCCTACCTTTTCCATAATGGTGTGGTGCTTGTCTTCTTCTCTGTACAAGCGATTGTTATAGCAGCTGACCCAGCCATTATCTACTTGAAACATTCAAAGCTCTTATGATCACACAAACACACACATCAATGACAATGATTGGGGCTATGAGAGGTTTCTGTTTCCAGGATACTATTACACATATATCAGTACCCACTCCATAGGGTGCTGCACTAACATAACCCCTGCCCCCCCCCCCTTAAGGGTCTGGAATAGCCATAAAAGTGACCTTTTAAGCTGATAAAGAGATTAACAAAAAAATGTATGTCAGGTGTTGCCTACAGCAAGTATGACAAGGAAAATGTCAGTTTATGAAAGAAATTGTGACTAAATAGCTCCTTAAGAAATCTGCACTTACATACTGACTGTAGGGTATATGGCCAATAAACCACTGATGTTGATTGTGGTCATGAAATGAGATGGATTTTGAATTGACTTCACACATGCACTTTGATAATCAGCCTGCCATTATTATGTATGTATCACAAACACTAACTGTCACATATTGATTAACATATTCTCCTGGGGTCATATGCAACAAGTCTGAGCGTAGGGGCATGCAAGCAGTTTTAATTGTATGTAGGTGACCTGTGAATGGCTCCATATTTGCAAGTTTGAAATTTTTCGAAATTTCCTTTTCATTGTTTCTTAAAGGTTTCAATAGCTAAGACGACTATTAGTCATCTGAGCTAAATTGATGGTCCTTTCTCGGTCATCTGTCCGGATGTCCTTTAACAAGGCACGTTTTGAAACCATTGGTAACCTAGGAATCCAAAATTCTATATACAGTTAGATGTTCCCAAGTTCTTCTAAAAAACTGTAAACTGGGTCACTGCATTTTTGTTCCTAAGAAAAATTAAGGTAAAACCTCTGTTTTCCAGTTTAAACCTATTGTTACACTTCAAAACTGCCAACTATGAAAACAACTGACAGTTTATGTAATTATGTTTGATATAATCATTCGTACATATATTTCCTATGCACATGCCAAAAATAAGGTCAACATTGCATAAATTGTTAGAGTTATAGGCTCAAACATAATGCACTTTGTCAAAAATTTTGAAATATATTTACTCACCTAAAAAGATAATTGTTGAAGCTAGAGTCTATATTCCCAAGGATATATTTTTGTAAATGTTTAAGTTGTTTTCATAATTGTAAAATCAGTAACCTCAAATTTGGCCAAACTTTGTCCATGGCACATTTTTGTCTAATATGCACTATTGATTTAATTGTATCTGCCAAAACAAAGTTTTGCAGATACTATGTTTTTGACTGGGTCCCACTGCCGCCATCACCGTATTTGTTTCCGGAGAACTCCTCTGAGACCACTGGACCAATTTTTCCAAAACTTACACCAATTATTTGGTAATGTGAACTAGTGCCTAACCATTTGGCGTTGACCTCTGACATTTCCTCTCTCCAGTGTGTCCATCTGTGCATCTGTTTTGACACATTAACCCACATATCTTCGGACTTGTTTGACCAATCAGGAAAAAAATTTTGTACAAATGTAGCCCTTGGATATCTTTATATTATACAAAAAAAATGGTGGCCCCACATGCAACCATTTTTGCACCGTTTCCTTCTGTTCATTTGCCTTTGGTTAAAATCACTCATATCTCTGCACTGGTTTGACCAATTCACCTTAAATTCCGCTTGCGTATACATCCTGGATAGCTTTCTTGATTTTATGACAGGTGGTGCCACCTACATTCACGTTCATGCTGCAGACATCCATGCTTATATCTTCAGACTGGTTTGAGGTATCTTTCTGACATTTTGCATGTGTTTAGAACTCATATAGCTCTTTATCATACAGGAAACTTGTGTTGCCACCTGCAACCATGTTTGCACAGCGTTCATCTATTCATTTGACTTGGGCTAAAATTACTCAAATCTCGGCAGTGGTTTGATTTATTCACCTGAAATTCGGCATGCATATACATCCCGGATAGCTTTCTTGATTTTATGACAGGTAGTGCCACCTACATTCAAGTCATGCTGCAGATATCCATCCTAATATCTGTGGACTGGTTTGATGCATCTTCCTAAAGTTTTGCATGTGTTTGGATCTTGCATAGCTCTTTATCATACACAAAACTGGTGGTGCTATGTGCAACCCTTTTTGCACAGCGTCCATCTGTTTGTCCGTTGTGGGATAAAATCACTCATATCTCAGCAGTGGTTTGACTTTTCCACCTGAAATTGTGCATGTGTATACATCTTGGCTATTTCTTGTTCAAATAACAGGTGGCGCAACCTACAATCATGTTTACATGGCAGACATCCATGCTAATATGTAACACATCTAACTATATTTCCCCTTGCCACTCAATCCATGCCTCACTTCACCCATCCTACTCTGATTTTGGCGGATACACATAATCGCTTGTTGACTACCCATATACTTGTTTTCACAATTTGTATAAATAAGGATTGCATCTTTTAAAATCTGGAATTTGAAAATAACAGCTAAAAATTGGACTAGAAATTGAATTTTTACTTTGAAACCCTATTGTATTCACTTGCATTGTCTAGCTCCAGGCAGCCCACTTCTGGTCACTTCAGCCCTGCCTGGGTAACCTTATTAGTAATGCAACACTGGTTGAGCACCCCTAGTGTCACAGGTGTACAGTAATTCTCATATCACCCCCCCCCCCTCCCCTTTATCCCCCTCCCCCTAACACACAGAGCAATATTCACCTAGTATAATGCAGTAATTCTTTTTTTTAACTGTATTTTCTTGACCAAAACGATGTTCTCACTCCAATAAATCTGATAATATATGAGCCAAATTATAGATAAATAATAGTGCAATTTAGAATTGTGATTTCTGAATCAAGTTATATTTTCAGATATTTATTATTTTGCGAATTTATAAAATATATATGTTTTTGTGATTGAAAACTACATCTGTTTGTATAATGTGATGCTGTATAAGCAAAAAAGGGATAAATGATGATGCACGTGCAATTTAGAATTGGGAATCTACTTATATATTCAGATATATGTGATATTGCAAATTTATAAGATTAAATAAAATTATAAAAACTGTTCCAAGTGGATATATTCTCATGCATATTATTGTCACTTAGTTGAAATACTGAAACTTTTACTAATACATATTCAGATCATGAGAGGCTGTCGTGGCATATTTCATGTAGTCTATAAAAATGCACAGTTAATACAACCATTATGATTTTACATAGATATTCTCAGAAACAATTTCAGCTGATATCTTTCTTGATTTTATGACAGGTGGTGCCACCTACATTTTAGTTTACGCTGCAGACATCCACGCTCGTATCTCGGGAACTGTTTGACCGATTGGGCCAAAATTTTATAATATTAATTATATGTTTGTCTGCTGTCTTTGCAGGAGAAGTTGTTGCGATGAAGGTGATGGACTCTGCCCTTGATGTTATAGAGGAAATAGAAGAGGAGTTTTTGATCTTACGAGACATGTGTCACCACCCAAACCTGCCTCGCTTCTACACGCTCTACTTTCTCAAGGACTGTGCCATTGAGGACCAGCTATGGATGTCAATGGAGGTCAGTCTCTTAAATTGCAGCAGTTGAACTAAAGTGGGCGGCTGTATCATTAATTGTATTATGTTTCGCCTTAAGTTAAGAGGCAGCTGCATCATTTATTGTATTGGGTTTCACCTTAAGATAGGAGACAGCTGCATCATTAATTGTATTGGGTTTCACCTTAAGATAGGAGACAGCTGCATCATTAATTGTATTGGGTTTCACTTTAAGATAGGAGGCAGCTGCATTATTAATTGTATTATGTTTCGCCTTAAGTTAAGAGGCAGCTGCATCATTTATTGTATTGGTTTCACCTTAAGATAGGAGGCAGCTGCATCATTAATTGTATTGGGTTTCACCTTAAGTTAAGAGGCAGCTGCATCATTTATTGTATTGGTTTCACCTTAAGATAGGAGGCAGCTGCATCATTAATTGTATTGGGTTTCACCTTAAGATAGGAGGCGGCTGCATCATTAATTGTATTATGTTTCGCCTTAAGTTAAGAGGCAGCTGCATCATTTATTGTATTGGTTTCACCTTAAGATAGGAGGCAGCTGCATCATTAATTGTATTGGGTTTCACCTTAAGATAGGAGGCAGCTGCATTATTAATTGTATTGGGTTTCACTTTAAGATAGGAGGCAGCTGCATCATTAATTGTATTATGTTTCGCCTTAAGTTAAGAGGCAGCTGCATCATTTATTGTATTGGTTTCACCTTAAGATAGGAGACAGCTGCATCATTAATTGTATTGGGTTTCACCTTAAGATAGGAGACAGCTGCATCATTAGTTGTATTGGGTTTCACCTAAAGATAGGGGGCAGCTGCATCATTAATTCTATTGGGTTTCACCTTAAGATAGGAGACAGCTGCATCATTAATTATATTGGGTTTCACCTTAAGATAGGAGGCAGCTGCATCATTAATTCTATTGGTTTGACCTTAAAATAGGAGACAGCTGCATCAACAATTGTATTGGGTTTCACCTTAAGATAGGAGGCAGCTGCATCATTTATTGTATTGGGTTTCACCTTTAGACAGGAGGCAGCTGCATCATTAATTCTATTGAGTTTCACCTTAAGATAGGAGGCAGCTGCATCATTAATTGTATTGGGTTTCACCTTAAGATAGGAGACAGCTGCATCATTAATTGTATTGGGTTTCACCTAAAGATAGGGGGCAGCTGCATCATTAATTCTTTTGGGTTTCACCTTAAGATAGGAGACAGCTGCATCATTAATTGTATTGGGTTTCACCTTAAGATAAGAGGCAGCTGCATCATTAATTCTTTTTGTTCGACCTTAAAATAGGAGACAGCTGCATCATTAATTGTATGGGGTTTCACCTTAAGATAGGAGGCAGCTGCATCATTAATTGTATTGGGTTTCACCTTAAGATAGGAGGCAGCTTCATCATTAATTGTATTGGGTTTCACCTTAAGATAGGAGGCAGCTGCATCAATAATTGTATTGTTTTTCACCTTAAGATAGGAGGCAGCTGCATCATTAATTGTATTGGGTTTCACTTTAAGATAGGAGGCAGCTGCATCATTAATTGTATTGGGTTTCACCTTAAGATAGGAGGCAGCTGCATCATTAATTGTATTGGGTTTCACCTTTAGACAGGAGGCAGCTGCATCATTAATTCTATTGCGTTTCACCTTAAGATAGGAGGCAGCTGCATCATTAATTGTATTGAGTTTCACCTTAAGATAGGAGGCAGCTGCATTATTAATTGTATTGGGTTTCACCTTAGATAGGAGGCAGCTGCATCAATAATTGTATTGGGTTTCACCTTAAGATAGGAGGCAGCTGCATCATTAATTGTATTGGGTTTCACTTTAAGATAGGAGGCAGCTGCATCATTAATTGTATTGGGTTTCACCTTAAGATAGGAGGCAGCTGCATCATTAATTGTATCGGGTTTCACCTTTAGACAGGAGGCAGCTGCATCATTAATTCTATTGAGTTTCACCTTAAGATAGGAGGCAGCTGCAACATTAATTGTATTGATTTTCACCTTAAGATAAGAGGCAGCTGCATCGTTAATTGTATTGGGTTTCACCTTAAGACAGGAGACAGCTGCATCATTAATTGTATTGGGTTTCACCTTAAGACAGGAGGCAGCTGCATCATTAATTGTATTGGGTTTCACCTTAAGATAGGAGGCAGCTGCATCTATTAATTGTATTGGGTTTCACCTTTAGACAGGAGGCAGCTGCATCATTAATTGTATTGGGTTTCACCTTTAGATAGGAGGCAGCTGCATCATTAATTGTATTGGGTTTCACCTTAAGATAGGAGGCAGCTGCATCATTAATTGTATTGGGTTTCACCTTAAGATAGGAGGCAGCTGCATCATTAATTGTATTGGGTTTCACCTTAAGATAGGAGGCAGCTGCATCATTAATTGTATTGGGTTTCACCTTAAGATAGGAGGCAGCTGCATCATTAATTGTATCGGGTTTCACCTTCAGATAAGAGACAGCTGCATCATTAATTGTATCGGGTTTCACCTTTAGATAGGAGGCAGCTACATTATTGATTGTATTGGGTTTCACCTTAAGATAAGAGACAGCTGCATCATTAATTGTATGGGGTTTCACCTTAAGATTTTTAGCTCAGCTGACTATAAGTCATCTGAGCTATAGTCGTGGTCCATTGTCCGTCGTCCGTCCGTCTGTCCGTCCGTCCGTCTGTAGATGTGGCACGTTTTGAAACCATAAGACCTAGGAATCCAAAATTCAGCATAATGTTAGATTTCCCCAAGATCTCCTACCAAGCCGAAAACTGGGTCTTTGCGACTTCATTCCTTTGAGAAATTAAGGAAAAACCTCAATTTTTTATTAAAAACCTATTTTCACACTTCAGGACTGCCTAATATCAAAACCACTCATCTGTTTTTCCTCATATTTTCTATAAATTATCATATATATAATTCCTATGTACATGCCAGAAATTAGGTCTGTATTATATAATTTAAAAAAGTTATGGGCCCAAACATAATGCATTTTGTAAATAATCAGGAAAGAAATTTTATCACTTAACACAAAACTTGTTAAAGCTAAGCACTTTTTTTCCAGTAATATTACTTTTATTAATCAAAATTAAATTGTATACCCAAAATTAGATCAAAATCTTTTAAATTTTTTAAAATATTAGCAAAAATAAAAAATTAGTACCTTAAATTTTGCCCAAATTTGACCATGGCACGTTTTTTTGCTGTAACTGCTGTGGATTTAATTTTCACAGCATGTTTTTGTTAGCATTTCAACTGTATACACCAAAAATTTGAATCTAGTTGATCAAAAACTGTAGATTTTATTCAAGTTTTCAAGCACCATGTCACATATTGCTAGTGTTATGCAGTTTGCTGGAGCTCAGCTCCCGAGCTTCAGCTCTAAGTTCCTTAAATTTGGCATACAGTTAGATGTCTCCAAAATCCCCTACCATGCCAAGAATTGGGTTACTAGGACTTAATTCCTTCGAGATATCAACGAAAAACTTCATTTTTCCATTAAAAACCCATTGTTACACTTTAAGACTGCCTAATATCAAAACCACTGATCTGACTTTGATCATATATAATATACATATTTTTCTATACATTCGCTATGCACATGCCAGAAATGATGTCAGTATTGTGTATTTTTTTTTTGTTATGGGCCCAAACATAATGCACTTTTTTAAAAATCAAGAAATATATTTACTCACCTAAGATGAGAATTGCTGAAGCTGGAGACTTTTTGTCAGGAATATAACTTTATTTAATCAAGATTCGATTGTTTACCCAAAATTAGATCTGAATTTTGCAAATTTTTCAAGTTATAAGCTTAAATAAAAAATCAATACCCTAAATTTTGTCCAACTTTGGCAATGGCATGTTTTTTTTCTGTAAGCACTGTTGATTTAATTTTCACAGCATATATACATAAGGATTTTATCTTTTAAAATCTGAAATTTCAAAGGAATTGATTGAAAAGAGTAGCTTTTATTCAAGTTTTCATACACCATGTCAAGTGTTGTTTACATCTAGCCCACCTAGTAGTAAAGCCTTCACTTGCATTATGTAACCCACCCCAGGCAGCTTGTCTTGGCTCAGCTGGGCCACTACTTGCAGGCATCCCCTCTGCCCTGCACACCCCCCCCCCCCCCCCCCTAGATGATGCATTAACTAGATGTTATAATTTTCTGTATTTCATTTTATTCTTGGCTATGCTACATTTTAGATTTTGTATTTACCACCAGTGTTACAATGATTAAAGTGCACATTTAATTGTGTCCACAAAGTGGTGTATTGCTATGAAAGTGTGGATGTTCATCAGATAAGTAATTCCTTCCTTGAGAAGAGTAAAAACTTCACCAGGTGTGAAATTTACTATTAATTCAAGGAATAAATTAAAGCTTAGATTGTAATTAGCATAATGATATTGTTTGTCCCTCATTCAACCAACAGTGTGTATACTTTATTTGAAAAGATGTTTTTATTTTACCAAATTTACAGAATCTTATTTTATTTTGGTGAATAAGATTAAGCAGGTACTGAAAACTCCAATGTGCAAAACTTTTTAATAGTGATTCAAGGAATAATCTTGCAGATGCCATGTTGTGGCATTATTTTGTTTTAAATTCAGTTTAAAAATTTGTGATTTAAAAATAATGAAAATATATGTGTATGCATAATATGACCCAATACGAGCTACACTCTGGATGTATAATGATTGCAACAAAGAATTCTAATATTTTAACTTATATTTTCAGTGTTTTTTTAATACAAATTTATAAAACTTGTAAATAAAAAAAATTAATCAGATAAAAACTATTTTAATGGAAAAAGTGGATATGCTTAAATAATATATAAACTTAAATGTATTATTCCCTTGAATGTGAAAAAAAGGTATCAGTCCAGACCTAGGAATCCAAAATTCGGCATTATGTTAGATGTCCCCAAGATCTCCTACCAAGCCGAAAACTGGGTCTTTGCAACTTTGTTCCTTTGAGAAATTAAGGAAAAACCTCAATTTTTTATTTAAAACCTATTTTCACACTTCAGGACTGCCTAATATCAAAACCACTATCTGTTTTTCCTCATATTTACCTTAAATATTCCTCTATATAGTTCCTATGTACATGCCAGAAATTATGTCTGTATTATTTAATTTAAAAAAGTTATGGGCCAAAACATAATGCATTTTGTAAAAAATCAGGAAAGATATTTGATCACTTAACACAAAAAATGTTAAAGCTATGGACCTTTTTTCCAGTAATATAACTTTAATTAATCAAAATAAAATTGTATACCCAAAATTAGATGAAAATCTTTTAAATTTTTAAAAATATTAATAAAAATAAAAAATTGGTACCTTAAATTTTGCCCAACTTTGACCATGGCACGTTTTTTTCCTGTAAGTACTGTGGATTTAATTTTCACAGCATGTTTTTGTTAGCATTTCAACTGTTAACACCAAAAATTTAAAACCAGTTGATCAAAAACTGTTGATTTTAATCAAGTTTTCAAGCACCATGTAAAATATTTTTTACATCAAGCTAGTGTTATGCAGTTTGCAAGAGCTCAGCTCCCCAGCTTCAGCTCTAAGTTCCTTAAATTCGACATACAGTTAGATGTCTCCAAAAATCCCCTACCATGCCAAGAATTTGGTCACTAGGACTTAATACCTTCGAGATATTAATGAAAAACTTCATTTTTCCATTAAAAACCCATTGTTACACTTCAAGACTGCCTAATATCAAAACCGCTGATCTGACTTTAATCATAAATAATATACATATTTTTCATTCTCTATGCACATGCCAGAATGATGTCAGTATTGCGTAATTGTTTTAAGTTATGGGCACAAACATAATGCACTTTGTAAAAAATCAAGAAATATATTTACTCCCTTAACAAGGGCATTGCTGAAGCTAGAGATTTTTTTGTCAGGGATGGAACATTATTTAATCAAGATTCAATTGAATACCCAAAATTAGTTCTGAATTTTTCAAATTTTATAAGTTATTAGTATAAATATAAAATTAGTACCTTAAATTTTGCCCAACTGTGACCATGGCACATTTGTTTCCCGTGAGCACTGTTGATATAATTTTCATATCATGCACACATAAGGATTTCATCTTTTTAGTTTAGAAAGCTGAAAGAAATTGGCCAAATATCGTAGCTTTTATTAATGTTTTTTATGAGACCCTGTCAGACTTTGGCTCTCTCCAGCCCCTCTTGAGTCACCTGTATGTTGACCTTGTTGACCTTTCATCAAACTATGCATGCTTGAGGCGAGAATCCAGGCAGCTTATGGCCAGCCACAGTTTATCCAGGTGTCCAATCCAACTCATCTAGTAGTTTTAACCAACAACATAACAATAAACAATAAATTAATAAATTTTTATTGGTTTTTAATAACAAATTAAAGAAAATTAAAAAAAGGAATTTGTTAGTTTATAATAACAGGAAATTAACTTGCAGTTACTGATGAAATAAGAATCTTGTATCGATGGGTAGAATGTCACATATTCCAAATAACACCATGCAGTCACCTATGGCATTTTTCAGTTCAATTTTAATGATAAAAAAGTAAATCATATTATTCATTACTAATCATTAGGGATTATATGAAGGAAATTAATGATAGACCAAGATGCAGTTGATAATATTAATCTAGATTCCTACTGTGTCTAGTGTGTACATTGATGTGAAATTAGTCCAAAATGAATTTTTTACAGTTATTTTTTAATATAAATAAAAGCCATAAAACCAGGTACTTATGATCATTATTTAAATGTGTAAATTTTGTATATTCTGGATCCAACATCATTTTTTGGTGAAAACTGAATAAATACCAGACATGGTGCAAATACTTTGTAATTGTATTTAAATACAAATATGATTATGTACTCCATTATAAAATTTCTTGCATAAAGAATGGGAATTCAGGTAAAATGAAAGTATATGAATACTCATGCAAAAACTTTCAAAATGTATTCATGAATGCATTCATGAATATATTCTTTAATATTATTTTAATAATCATATCAGTTATATTTCATTTTAAAAAATCATATGATTCTCTTATTATTTTTAATAAAAATTATATTTGGGACAATATTTGTAATTTTTTTAATAAATAGTTAAACTCTTATATTATATGTTCTGCTCATAAGTTATATGGCCAAGTCAAAATCTGTGTGACAGTACTCCATTTGTTAATAAAATAAATGAAATCAATCCTCTCCCTGTCTCCAAAGGTACTATCAAAATAATACATAAGCTAAACAACAACAACTCATAATACAGTTTATATTTATTACCACACAAAACCAGCATGTGCCTCATTTCTAAATAATATTTTTTTATCATATATAACAGCTGAGCGTCGTGACCCACAGGTCCCTTGTTTCTTGTTTGACTTACTGGTACTTTCATGGTCAAGGGATAGCTATAAAAACACAATACTCAAATCAGGACTTCATGAGTTAGGGACTTTTCACAGTCAGCTTGCCCCATTGCTGTATTTTACTGACAAACAAATGTGCCTTTAGGGGTTCCTTGGTGTTATCACCCAGCAGTGAGGATATATATACAAACCAAGAGCTAGAAGGTGCAGTAATGTTCACATCAGAATACATTTTGATAGTGGAATGTTGTGCTACCACCCTGTCATGTAATTTGAAACTGAAATGTACATTCTTTGTTAAGATAACATTTAAAAAGATGTTGGAGGTTATTATTAAGCCTAGCATTGTCTCAGACTTCTTTTTGACATAGATGAACCCATGCCTAGAAGTACAGTTATCAGGTGCCAGGTCTGTTAAACTTTAGTACACTCATATCCTTGCATATGCTCTGATATCAAAGGTGAAACCTAATTGTAGTTTGTTTTAGAGCTGTGCCCCACATATAACCCTTGGACAGCCAACCCTGGAGTAATCATGCAGGTTTTCATCCCACTTCTAAGCCCAGAGTTATGAGATAATGGTTACTATATAATCTGTCATATATAACCCCATTGAGATTTGTACCTGCCATATAAAGAGAATCTGAAATGTGTAATAATTGATAATTACAAATGGGTCTTTTTTTATTTTCTTCATCTTTAATCAAAAGACAATGCCATCTACAAGCATGCACCTGTACTCTTTAAAAAAAGAATTATTTTAATGAAGTGAAATCCATTGAAAAGAAATATAAAATATTTGTTAATTAAACTAAAGTATATTCTATTAAAAAGAAATATAAAATAATAGTTAATAACACTTTTAAAAGTCTGATCCATTGAAAAGAAATAATAGATATTAAGTCATTGTTGTAGCACTTTGCAATAAAACGACAGACTCTCTATTTTAAAAAGGACTGAGTGGCCTGAAATCGTAATCATTTGATGACAGATCAAAGATGTTCACACCCAAGTGACAAGCTAAGCCTACCTGCATGGGCACATTAGTCATGAAAGGTGGCAGTTCCTACCCACAGACAGTTTGTCAATATATGTTTGATGCAGCACTGAAAGTCCTATTAAATGTACAGGCAGAAGGAAACTGGAGACCTGAAGAAAAGATGTTCACCAGCCTTTCTTATTGATTAACATTAGGTGGTCTCTGGGCTGTATTGAACATCCCATTACACAGTGGCATCAAGCATAGCTTACTTTAAACTCTACAGATTGAGCCAAAGTGGATTCTATTGACTTAAGCTGTGCTTACACAGTTTAAATATTTTTTTCAAACTTATCAAAGGTATTGATAATCCTTTATTAGATGTTCATATCCTGTGGTACATGGTATGTAAAGGCCATCTTCCTTAAATTCTTAGAATCAATCAATATTTATGTCCTGTGTAGCAGTTATTGTTTCATTATATAGCTTTCTCACAAAATGCTGCTCCAGCTATAGAAAGGGACATTTTGTACTACCTTTCAATTAGTGTGACACTATAGTGTTCCCAGCCTTCCTGAAAATTATGGAAAATCTTGATAATGTGCTTCCCCATTTTCAGTCAAGTAGAGTTTGAGGATTTTGAAAAAAAGGTGCCTTAAATTAAGGAATTTGATTGACAAAAAGGGAAATTACTCTCTCTATGATGAACAGTTTCAAAAATGTCAAAATATTCATTACAATAAATAATTTTTCATAGACATATATTACCAGTGTCTTAGTGTCATTACTGACCCTAAAAACTAGAAACAGGTTAAAATAATTATTCTGTAATTTTGAAAATTTATTTTTGAAAAAACTTGGAGAAAATTCAATAATTTTATTTTCATGATATTTTTGAATCTTTCTTGAAACAATTGATTGCAACCATCTAAAATCTTTCTAATCTTATTATCAAAGAGGTAATGGTGAAATATCACATCCTGAATTATTATCTTACTGCCATTAGGACCCCTCAGACCCATTTGTGCTCACACATCAATGATCTCAAAACATTTGTCAGAATAAATACTTGTTATGGACAAATTTCTTGTGTCTTAGTCTTATTCTCTGACCCCCACAAACTGGAAATAGGTTGAAATCATTATTCTGTAATTTTCAAAATTTTATTATCAAATGCTCTTAGAAAATTCAAAAATTTTATTTTCATAAAATGTTGGGGACCCTTCACTTGCAACAATTGATTGCATCAGGAAAAAAACCCCTTCTAATCCTAAATCCAGAAAGGTCATTGTTCTATCTCTTTTCCTGAATTACCCTTTACCAGATGCCTCTCAAGGGCCCCCTCAATCCAGGAACGTCCTAGTGCCCAAATTAATGATTTACTTAATTTCCATGTCCAATATGTGTCCAATATGTCCTACATTCCAAACTCATGATATTTTCACACCTAGAACTGCTTCTTACTTTTCTGAGGTTAGTTAAGTTGCTTATTAATTTTCAGTTCTGTAGATTTACAGTATTCTAAAGGCCACCACTATCTCTATAGTTACTGTTGAAATTTTGGTGAAGATACTCTGAACACAGAGTGGGATATTACCTGTAATGTAAACATAAAGAGTGCCAGAATATGTCAGGAATCAATCAAGTTTATAAGTACTTATCATGGTTAAATTTTAATATGTGTGTCTTTCAGCTGTGTTCATGTTCTGTAACTGATGTCGCTAAAGGACTGAAAAAGCAAGGGGAGAGGCTAGAAGAACCTTTGCTGGCTTATATACTGCACGAAACACTCAAGGTATGATCTAGTCATAAATACATGACATAGTAGGCAGAAATATCACATGGTAGGTGTTAGTAGAAAGTATACTAAAAAAAAGCTAACAGTTGGTCTGGTTTATGTCAGGTGATAGCTAGCACACTAATGTAGGCCATGAGGTATTGTAAAAAATGAAGAAAATATTTGTGTCCGCATAAAGTCTTAAAGTACAGTTCTTGAGGCAAGATCTTAGTGTAATTAATGGGTACTCTGATATGCTTGTATGTTTGACATAAACACTCAATATCAGAGGATCAAAATGGTGCTGGGTATGATCCCCTGAACCAGAAGGTCACACTGAGCACATGTCAGATCTCCTATAATAACCATGCTATTGAAACTGATTACCATGCTATTGTAACTGATCACGCAGGATGATTGATAGCTAATTGTATTTTGACACCCCATTTATTATAAGGATTCACAACCTGCATTATGTGGCCTCCTTCCTTCTGTATTACAGGTCACAGCTTTCATTACCTGAGAATTTAACATGCAATATATAAATGACCCATGCTTCATGTGATGTATTAAATCAATAGGTGTAGTAGGGAGGCTGTACAATTCACATGAGGCCACACAAGTTACGTGACCACACCCATTCCTGATCAGAGAGCTTGACTCAATGGCATGCAAGCGATTTGCATTGGATCTGAGCCTTGACACTTATATGATTTACAAAATTCCCATAAAAAGCAACTTAAATGTCCTGAATTAAGCTTCAATGTAGAGCTAACAAATTAATTGGGGATAAGTATGTGGCCTGATGGCCAAGGTCCTTGTTTTTTTTTTCCCAGGTGATGAGCTATAGATATGGTCCTTTGTATGTGGGCTGTCTGTCCATTTGTATTCTGTATAAAATACATTAGCATTTTTATAAACCTTTTAGAGGGAAATCGGTCTAAAAGGTTCAGAATATCAATGACAACCTCCCTCACACACACACACACCCAATCCCCGAACCCAACCTTGGTGCCAAGGCCCTTTCTAACTTCAAATACTAGTAACAGCACTGATGTATATGCATAATGATGTTATAACATTTCAGATTAGACATCTGCATGTGTACTTAATCATTCATACAGTGACTGTAAATTTTTCACGTCAAAAACATAAGTCAGTTATAGAATTTCCATTTTTAGCTCAGCTGACTTTCAGTCATGCTGAGCTATAGCGATCACTCCTTGTCCGTCGTCCGTCTGTCAACCTGTCTGTCCGTCTGTCCGTTAACCTGGCACAAATCGTAGCCGCTTGACTTAGAATCTTGTTACTTGACATTCTGAGAGGTCGAAGAAAAATCTCCTTTGAAACCAGAAATTAAGTCTCTGTTACCCATATCCTTTGAGCTATTGTGCCCCAAAGTACCCCCGAGAATAGTCAAAAATTTCATACAAAAACTTCAATATCTCGTTAACTACATCACTGATAGTCATGATTTGTGGCATACATATTGATCATGAGATGTTCCATCAGTTCCTGCAGACTGGTGGGGCCACCTGTATTTTTCGATTTTTTACGAATTTTTTTCTCTATTTTTAGACCTTTAAAAATGTGAACATCTGTTAACAAGGCACAAATCGTAAAGACTGGACCTAGAATCTTCATTCTTGACACAGTGAGAGACCTATGAAAAGTCTCCATGAAAACCAGAAATTAGGTCTCTGTTACCCAAATCCTTTGAGCTATGGCCCGGGGCCCCAAAGTACCCCCCCCCCCCCAGAATAGTCAAAAATTTCATACAAAAACTTCAAAATCTCATTAACTACATCACTGATGGTCATGATTTTTGGCATTCATATTGATCATGAGATGTTTCATCAGTTTCTGCAGACTGGTGGCGCCACCTTTATTTTTCAATTTTTTACGAATTGTTTTCTCTATTTTTAGACCTTTAAAAATGTGAACATCTGTTAAAAGGGCACAAATCCTAAAGACTGGACCTAGAATCTTCATTCTTGACACACAGGGAGACCCATGAAAAGTCTCCATGGAAACCTGAAATTAGGACTCTGTTACCCATATCCTTTGAGCTGTGGGGCTCCTAATTACCCCCCAGAATAATGGAAAATTTGATAAAAAAACTGCAAAATCTCAATAACCGGATACAAATCGTTACAACTGGACCTAGAATCTTCATTCTTGACACACAGGGAGACCCATGAAAAGTCTCCATGGAAACCTGAAATTAGGTCTCTGTTACCCATATCCTTTGAGCTATGGCACTCCAAAGTACAGCTCGGAATAATGGAAAATTTGATACAAAAGCTGAAGTATCTGAACAACTAATGCAGAGATCACCATAATTGTTTGCATGGATATTGATCATGGAATGTAATTCATCAGTTTCTGCAGATTGGTGGCACCATGCACCTATATTTGTTGGGTTTTTTTTACGAATTATTTTTCTCTACTTTTGCAACCTTTAAAGATATGAACATCTGTTAACAGGGCACAAATCGTATAGACTGGACCTAGAATCTTCATTCTTGACACACAGGGAGACCAATGAAAAGTCTCCATGGAAAACTAAAATTAGGTCTCTGTGACCCATATCCTTTAAGCTGTATGGCTCCAAAATACCCCTTAGAATAATGAAAAATTTGATACAAATACTGCAGTATCTCAATAACTACAACACGGATGGTCATGATTTTTGGCATACATATTGATCATGAGGTGTTCCATCAGTTTCTGCAGACTGGGTGCGCCACCTCTATTTTTTCAAATTTTTACGATTTTTTTTCTCTATTTTTGAGACCTTTAAGGATGCTGTCATCTGTTTACATGGTATAAATTGTAACAACTGGACCTAGAATATTCATTCTTGTCATGTAAGGAGGCTCATGAAAAGTGTCTGTGGAAACCTGAAATTAGGTCTCTGTTACCCATATCCTTCAAGCTCCAAAGTATCCCTCAGAATAATGGAAAATTTGATACAAAAGCTGAAGTATCTGAACAACTAATGCAGAGATCACCATGATTCTTTGCATGCATATTGACCATTAAGTCTTTTTTTTTTAGTTTCTGCAGACTGGTTGAGCCACCTGTATTTTTTACGCATTTTATCTCTATTTTGGAGATATATAAATACAGACACAATCTTGGCCTGTTGGTTAATCTGTTTGATGCTTCAGTTGAATTGGTATATACTACCATTCAGATGATAAAATTTCCTTTTGCGAATCTCTTCCCAGTCAGCTGAGCATCATGACCCATGGGTCATTTGTTTTTTCATGGCAGTCATGTAATGGTTTTGATTTGGTTCAGCAAACCTATATTTTGTATTGGGCCAACACTTGAACACTTTGATCTAGGACATCTTGACCTCTGACCTTTTTTAGGGTTTAGATCACCTCCACAAGAACTGTGTGATGCATCGTGATGTCAAGGGCAATAACATCCTCATCACAGCCAAAGGGGAGATCAAACTTGTGGATTTTGGTAAATAGCTATTAGTATTTTTTTGTAAGTAGGGATTTCTATCATTTCATATAATTTCCATCTGGGGTTAACTTGGCATATATATTTTTCCTCTAGAAAGTGAACATGTGTAATAATTGATGAATTTGAGGAAACTGTAAGAATTTAATTTAGTTTTAGGCTTTCAATTCATAATAGGCATTGGGAAACATCAGATGTAAATTTAATTATGTATGTTTTTATAATTAAGTAAAAAATCCCCAAATTCCCAATCTGATGAACATTGCTCTCTGACTTGCATATGTTCATGCCATTTCATTAGAAAATAATATTGGATGAAATTAGGCATATTGACAGATAAATTGAAGATTCTGTGAAAAATTTTCAATTTAAAGTTGTGAAAAGTTACAATGTCACTGTCATTCTGTGGCATCCTTTGTTTCATTTAATATAATAATTCTTAATTGTTCCTACTACCAACAGGTGTCTCTGCACATGTCAAGGAGCAGTTTGGAAGGAGAAACACATCTGTTGGAACTCCCTTCTGGATGGCCCCAGAGGTCAGTGCATTGTGCTCCTTGACCTTTGACATAATTTCATGAATATGTAAATATTTAAAGCCAGCTATTCACATGAATCATTTGTAGAATTTATTTGATTCCAGGCTTAATCTGTGTATACATACTAATACACTGCAGGTAATTGATGCCAAGAAAGGTTTTTGTATTGCCCCTGTGATGGTAGTTTATACAAGAGCTTGTTTATGTACAAGCTGATAGTAAATATGGTACATCTGTCATGTGCCCCTGTTGACAAACAGAAACAGCATGTAGCTGGACATGGGTGACCACATCTATGCTGAAGGCCAAAGTTGGTGGTACTGAAAAATATAATGTGATATATCTTTTGTCATTTGCAAAGCTGTGGTTTTTCTGAAGTGTGCCGAGGATATGTCCTTGTTGGAGATATTTGGGAAATAACCAGTGGCCATTTTGTCAGGAAGCCCTTATGTTATAAACACATGGATTAAAACAAAACAGACAGCCTAGCTGTTTAACATGGGAGCAAAACTTTTTGGCTTGTTTTTTTTGTTTTTTTTATTAAAGGTCATAGGAATTTTCTTTATTTGGTAGACATCAGTTTTTTAATAGGCCCTTTTATTGTACATCACATGCATACTTAGGCATAAAATCATGTAAAAGTTCATTGATGTAAAAAAAATAGTTTCATTATGTTTGCTAATAATTAATACAAAGTCTTACCCAAATGTCAATTATAGAGGATTGTCTTTTGTCTTAATTATTGCCTAAACAGAGGCTGTATTTGTAGTGTAGCTGTCAATTATGACTGATATCTGGCATTATGACAATACCTGACAGCTGTTGTACTTGTATTAAGTTAACTTCCCTATTACTGTGACATCATGATATGCATTATTGTTCACAGTTTTGGCATACAAACATGTCCTTTAAAGATTTTTACATAAAGATAATTGCATCACCAGGGTCTTTCTGTGTTGAAGGATAATTTTCAGAGATTATTTTATCCCTTATGAATTTTGTTGAATAAATTGTATGAAATTCTATATGACATAAAAAATATATGGGTATTAGTATGATCAAAATAGTGGTATTCGAAAATCTGACTGAATCACCTTGTTAATAATTACCTTGCCAGATACTGATTTTTATGAATTGATGTTATAAATTTCATATAATTACCATGACATAAGAAACTGGTATTGTAATAATTTACATTGCATCAGCTTATTGCTTTGTTCAGGTGGTTGCATGTGAACAGCAACTGGAGTACAGTTACGATGTCCGCTGTGACATCTGGTCACTCGGGATCACAGCCATTGAACTAGCAGATGGAAAAGCCCCATTGGCTGGTCTTCACCCAATGAAAGCTCTGTTTCAAATCCCAAGGTTAGTTTTGAATAATTCTACATTTTTTTTTGTAAGAAGCTATGTATGAGTGCATTTAAATCTTTTCTCTCACTGACATGTCTGAGACTTTTTGAAGTGGCCTTGTAAACAGGGAAGTCATTCTTGATATGAGTGAATTATCATAATATTTGTATAGGACCAAATCTGATAAACATATATGCAAGATGGTCATGTAATAAGGGTTGTTGTCAAGCTAGGTTTGTTGTCAGTAAACCAGAAGTGTACCGTGTTGTTGCTTTTTTTTATAAAAATGAAAAATGAAAAGTTAATTTATGTTTCATATATAATGAAGTAAATTATAATATAATGTACTGTAATATATGAGAGAACATCCCCTCTGTTTATTCCAGAATAACATAAACATAAAGTAAACAAAATTTTAAAAAAATGAAGTCTTTTTAGCCTTTGAAAATGGTTGTATTGTAAGTACTCAAGATCATAAATTCTTTTCATTATGGTGTGGTGCATATGAAAAGTATGTGTTCATCAGGCTGGTTGTTTTATATCTATCTAAATTATTAAAAAGTTTCTTGATTTTCCTGTTACCTCTCTGTCTAGGAACCCTCCTCCTACATTCAAGGAGCCAGACACTTGGAGTGAGAACTTCAGGGACTTTGTGTCAAAGTATGTTCACATTCCTTTTCTCTTTTTAACATGATATTTGTTACTATTAAGTAATGCATGGCTTAATAAAATACTTTTCATTGAAAAGCTGTGATGTTTACATTTTATTTTATATTTTATTAAGCACATAATGAGATTATATATCCAAGGAGTAATTTGAAGACTTTATATATTCTACCAACTGCATAAAGGCATTTTATTGATAGTGAATTTCCTTTGTCTATAGATAAATAGTTGGAACAGTGAGAATAAAAATAATAGAAGTGTATCAGATAATCCAAGTCCGAGATAATACTGTACATCCTGTTTTCCACAATGAATTTAAAATTATGAATTTGATAAATTTGAAATCCAGTGTGTTTTCTTGTTCATGTGCACTGTAAAAGTTATCATTATTTAACATCATCCACAGATGTTTGGTTAAAGATTTTGAGGAGCGTCAGTTTGCAGAAGAATTGCTGCAGCATCCTTTCATACAAAGTGTATCATCAGACACCAACCAGGTAAAACGTACAAAGTGTATCAACATGAGACACCAACCAGGCAAAACATACTAAGTGTATTAACAAACACCAACCATGTAGGTAAAACATACAAAAGTGTAACCACAGACACCAACCAGGTAAAACGTACAAAGTGTATCAACATGAGACACCAACCAGGTAAAACATGCAAAGTGTACCAACAGACACCAACCAGGCAAAACATACTAAGTGTATTAACAAACAACAACCATGTAGGTAAAACATACAAAAGTGTATCAACAGACACCAACCAGGTAAAACATACAAAGTGTACCAGCAGATGCCAACCAGGTAAAACAGTGTATCAACAGACACCAACCAGGTATAATAAGAAACAAACATGTTAGAGATTGTGAGAAAAGGGATTGCATATTTTCCATAAGAAAGATAGCAACAGAGAAGAAAGCTGAATAATTTTTCAAAATCCTCAAGGCTTAGAAAAGGATTGTTTCTCATTTTTGGCTTACATAATTGTTAACCCCCGATGAAAAAAATTGTTTTTGAATTCATCTCATGATATAATGCAATCTTTCAGCCCTAATATTGACAATTCAGTGTGAAATTAGAACAATGAACTAAAAAGGATTTTTTTCTTGAACAGATAAGGACTAAACTTCAGGAGCAGATGGGGAAAGTGAGCGTGACGGTGAGTGAACCTCCCGTGACTCGTAATCATGGCCGTCTGAGATCACGACCAAGGATGTTGGAGGAGCAAGTGTCATCCACTGATGACCTGGCTACACTCGAAAATTTAGAAGAGGTATGAGTGAATGTGTGCTGTAACTGTTTAATTACTGACCATACACAAGCATGTCTTCCATAGGTTTTGTGGATTGCAGCAAAGAAATGTGAGGCACAGGATATGATTGAGTTCACCATAGAGATGCAATTTACACATCCTATTCCTCACGCACAGCTCAATAAGATTACTCTTTATGGACATTGATGATGTGGCTGTAGTATTGATTGGCCTTACAGCACAGTTTCCCTTATGACTGGTATAACAGCTCACATGGGCCATATCAGTCCAATTTAAATGTCTATTGAGCTGTGTATTCAGGGCAATGGTCCACCTTACATCCAATTTGTAGCACTGTTATTCTATCACTAAATGTTGTTAATTCTTGGGCAGGATTTCCCACCAGATAATATTATTAATGTTTCTATACGGGGGGATACTGATACAATATTTTACTTTTATCCTGAGGCACAAGACAACATAGATAGACATACATTCTGATTCTTTTTAGCTCAGCTGACTATAAGTCATCTGAGCTATAGTCGTGGTCCATTGTCCGTCGTCCGTCCGTCTGTCCGTCCGTCCGTCCGTAGATGTGGCACGTTTTGAAACCGTAAGACCTAGGAATCCAAAATTCGGCATAATGTTAGATGTCCCCAAGATCTCCAACCAAGCTGAAAACTGGGTCTTTGCGACTTCGTTCCTTTGAGAAATTAAGGAAAAACCTCAATTTTTTATTAAAAACCTATTTCACACTTCAGGACTGCCTAATATCAAAACGACTCATCTGTTTTTCCTCATATTTACCATAAATATTCCTCTATATAGTTCCTATGTATATGCCAGAAATTATGTCTGTATTATATAATTTAAAAAAGTTATGGGCCCAAACATAATGCATTTTGTAAAAAATAAGGAAAGATATTTGATCACTTAACACAAAACATGTTAAAGCTATGGACTTTTTTTCCAGTAATATAACTTTAATTAATCAAAATTAAATTGTATACCCAAAATTAGATCAAAATCTTTTAAATTTTTTAAAATATTAACAAAAATAAAAAATTGGTACCTTAAATTTAGCCCAACTTTGACCATGGCACGTTTTTTTTCCTGTAAGTACTGTGGATTTAATTTTCACAGCATGTTTTTGGTAGCACTTTTTCTGATAACACCAAAAATTTGAAACCAGTTGATCAAAAACTGTAGATTTTATTCAAGCTTTTAAACACCATGTAACATATTGTTTACATCAAGCTAGTGTTATGCAGTTTGCAAGAGCTCACCTCCCCAGCTTCAGCTCTCAGTTCCTTAAATTTGGCATAAAATTAGATGTCTCCAAAATCCCCTACCATGCCAAGAATTTGGTCACTAGGACTTAATACCTTCGAGATATTAATGAAAAACTTCATTTTTCCATTAAAAACCCATTGTTACACTTCAAGACTGCCTAATATCAAAACAACTGATCTGACTTTAATCATATATAATATACATATTTTTCTATACATTCTCTATGCACATGCCAGAAATGATGTCAGTATTGCGTAATTGTTTTAAATGATGGGCCCAAACATAATGCACTTTGTAAAAAAATCAAGAAATATATTTACTCCCTTAACAAGGAGATTGCTGAAGCTAGAGATTTTTTTGTCAGGGATGTAACATTATTTAATCAAGATTCAATTAAATACCTAAAATTAGTCCTGAATTTTTCAAATTTTATAAGTTATAAGTATAAATATAAAATTAGCACCTTAAATTTTGCTAAACTTTGACCATGGCACGTTTGTTTCCTGTGAGCACTGTTGATATAATTTTCATGTCATGCACACATAAGGATTTCAGCTTTTTAGTTTAGAAAGCTGAAAGAAATTGGCCAAAAATTGTAGCTTTTGTTAATGTTTCTATGAGACCATGTCAGACCTTGGCCCTCTCCAGCCCCTCTTGAGTCACCTGTATGTTGACCTTGTTGAACTTTCAGCAAATTATGCATGCTTGAGGCGAGGCATAAACTTGGGCTCCAGGCAGCTTATTATATAATGGCCAGCCACAGTTGATCCAGGTGTCCAACCCAACTCATCTAGTAGTTTTAACCAACAACATAACAATAAACAATAAATTAATAATTTTTTATTGGTTTTTAATAACAAATTAAAGAAAAATAAAAAAGGAATTTGTTAGTTTATAATAACAGGAAATTAACTTGCAGTTACTGATGATATAAGAATCTTGTATCGATAGACAGAATGTCATGTATTCCAAATAACACCATGCAGTCACCTATGGTATTTTTCAGTTCAATTTTAATGATAAAAAAGTAAATCATATTATTTATTACTAATGATTGGGGATCATATGAAGGAAAGTAATGATGGACAAAGATGCAGTTGATAATATTAATCTAGATTCCTACTGTGTCTAGTGTGTACATCGATGTGAAATAAGTCCAAAATGAATATATTACATTTATTTTATTAAATATAAATAAAAGCCATAAAACCAGGTACTTATGATCATTATTTAAATGTGTTAATTTTGTATATTCTGGATACTCAACATCATTGTTCGGTGAAAACTGAATAAATACCCATCATGGTGCGAATAATTTGCAATTGTATTTAAATACGAATATGAATATGTACTCCATTATAAAATTTCTTGCATACAGAATGGGAATTCAGGTAAAAATGAAAGTATATGAATACCAGTGCAAATACTTTCAAAATGTATTCATGAATGCATTTATGAATATATTCTTTAATTTTATTTTAATAATCATTTCAGTTATATTTCATTTTAAAAAATCATAAGGTTCTCTTATTATTTTTTATAAAAATTATATTTGGGACAATATTTGTAATTTTTTAATTAATAGTTAAACTCTTATATTATATGTTCTGCTTATAAGTTATATGGCCAAGTCAAAATCTGTGTGACAATAGTACTCCATTTGTTAATAAAATAATTGAAATCAATCCTCTTCCCTGTCTCCAGAGATACTATCAAAATCATACATAAGCTAAACAACAACAACTCATAATACAGCTTATATTTATTACCACACAAAACCAGCACGTGAATCATATCTAAATCATATTTTTTTATCATATATAACAGCTGAGCGCCGTGACCCATAGGTCCCTTGTTTTGTGAATTTAATGACTGAACAGAAAGTTTGACTTTTTATATATTTCCAGTTTAAATATTTAAAGATGACCACCCAGATGGTTTCATTATGACATATCAGTCTTGTTATATATATATGAATTCATCCTCATTTAGGAGACAGTGCAATAATTGTATCCGCAGAAACAAAGTTTTGCGGATGCTGTGTTTTTGACCAGGTTCCGCCGCCGCTGTTTTCATTTTTTGAGAACTCCTCTGAGACTACTGAACCAATTTTTCCGAAACTCACACCAATTATTGGGTCACATGTGAACTGGTGCCTAATCATTCGGCGTTGACCTCAGACCTTTCCTCTCTCCAGTGCAACAATCTGTGCGTCTGTTTTCACACATTAACCCACATATCTTCGGACTCATTTACCAATCAAGAAAAATGTTTTACACAAATGTAGCCCTTGGATAGCTTTATAACATACACAAAAATGGTGGCGCCACCTGCAGCCATTTTTGCACAGCATCCATCTGTTTGTCTGCCTTGGGTTAAAATCACTTATATCTCTGCAGTGGTTTGACCAAATTACCTGAAATTCTGCATGCATATACATCCTGTGTAGCTTTCTTGATTTTATGACAGGTGGCGCCACCTACATTCACATTCACGCAGCAGAAATCCATGTTTATATCTCCGGACTTATTTGACCAATCAGGAAAAAAATTTTACACAAATGTAGCCCTTGGATAGCTTTATAAAGTACACAAAACTGGTGGCGCCACCTGCAGCCATTTTTGCACAGCCTCCATCTGTTTGTCTGCTTTGGATTAAAATCACCCGTATCTTGGCAGTGGTTTGACTTAATTCACCTGAAATTTGGCATGCGTATACATCCTTGATAGCTTACTTGATTTTACGAAAGGTGGCGCCACCTACATTCACGTTCATGCTGCAGACATCCATGCTTATATCTCTGGACTGGTTTTACATATCTTCCTGAAAATTTGCATGTGTTTAGATCTAACATAGCTCATTATCATACAAGAAACTGGTGGTGCCACCTGCTACCATTTTTGCACAGCGTCCATCAGTTTGTATTACTTATGTTAAAATCACTCATATCTCAGCAGTGGTTCCACTTATTCACCTAAACTTTGTCATGCGTATACATCCTGGATAACTTTCTTGATTTTATGACAGGTGGTGCCACCTACATTCATGTTCATGCTGCAGATATCCATGCTAATATCTCCGGACTGGTTTGACGTACCTTCATCAGTGTTTGTCAGTTGTGGGATAAAATCACACTTATCTCAGCAATGATTTGACTTTTCCAATTGAAATTTGCCTGTGTATACATCTTGGATAGTTTCTCGTTCAAATAACAGGTGGCGCAACCTACAAGCATGTTTACGTCTCAGACATCCATTCTAATATGTAACACATCTAACTCTATCTGCCCTTGCCATTCAATCCATGCCTCACTTCACCTGTCCTACTCTGATTATGGCGGATACACGTAGTGGCTTGTCAACTACCTCTATTCTAGTTTCACCAATGCACTTCCTTCAATACCAGCATATATTTGGTAATCTGATATTAGATCAGACTAGAAAATCCATTACCAATAGCATCTTAGTTTGAGAGGATAAACATGTCTTGGAAAATTGGGTAACACAGGCCATGGGCTGCCACCCAATATTTCTGCTTATTCAGTTCCCAAACCCGTCCCCTGCTGAAGGGTCTTTAGAGTTAATAATTTTACCAGAAGGTGGCAGCACAAGAAAAGACCAGAATAATAATTACCATATTTAGCACCAGATTCCAAAATAGTTGCAGTGTCTTGGCCTGTTACTGATGTTTGGTGGACCAGCATTAAAGAGAAACAGAGATTTAGTAGTGTATAGAAGATGGTTTAATTTATTTTACAATTAAACAAATTGTACAAAATTTCTGGGTTTATACAAACAGTGTTCATATGTTTTACAGAAGAAAATACCAATGATAAAAATAAGAAGCATTAATGAATGGTCTATTTTTTCTTCCTCTTTTGCAGAAGACCATTGTCCTTCAGCTACAGGCACGTTACAACAAGGACGCCATCTACACGTACATGGGAGACATCTTGCTCGCACTCAATCCGTTCAAACCTTTACCAATATATGATGAAGAGGTGGGTCATTTGGTGCAACAAATACTTATAACCTTAATTTATGTAGTAAAGTTAGCTTTGGCATCTCATGAATTCTTCTGTACAAAATTTCTGTAATATACCTCTGCATCCAATTAAGTACTACCTGTACTCAAGGTTCTTAGATTTCTTGTAGAATCAGTACTGACAAGGACTGACAATCCCTCTGATGGAAATTCACAATAAAAAAGAACTGATTTAGGGTAGGATTTAAAAAGTTAGTTAGAATATCCAAAGGTTTACAGAAATTTTAAATAAATTGTAAATACAGTTGAGCCTGCTCATTGTCATATCATCAGTGCAGGCAAAATGTATGACAATAACTGGGATGTAATATTCTAGCTTCAAGTTTGAGATCCTCTTGGATCACAAATGATGCTTTACATGTTACATGTTGTAGCAGGGGACAAGGATTTTCTCCCTACCTTGTCTAGGCTGTGATATATATCTTTGGTCCACTTTGCTTGTGCTTTTGTTTCCTCCTTCAGTTCAAGCTCTGTTCTCATTGGCTAATAGGTGTTGCCACAACACCTGGAGCAGTGTCAGGAAAAGTTATTTCTTGTGTCAAGCATATCCTTCATAACATCTGCTCCTTATAACAATGTTTTGAAATTATGGCAATGAAGAGAAAGCAAACCTGGTAAAGGTGAAGTCTATAACTGAATGGACATGACTTTATCTGCCTTTGACTTTAACATTTGATTGTCTTTCTGTTACAGTACAGCAGAAGGTACAGGAATGCCAGCAAGGTCGAGTATCCCCCTCATATTTTTGCGGTGGCAGATCACTGCTTTCAAGCCTTCATGCACACCAGACATAACCAGGTAAGATCAGACTATCAGGATTCCTAGAAAAACAAGGAGACCCCTTGGTGGGTGCCTTACAGTAATAAGATTTCTTTCTGTGCGTATGTCTTAAATAAATTTTTTCAACTCTCTCTTTTATTCATATTATCTCAAGAGCCATTCAAGCAGTTGCCATGAATATTTTACTGAAACCTAGAACTGATGTGAGCTGTCCAGTATCAGACCCATCAAAACTAAATATGAACATACGAGGCAGACCTTTTTGAATTCATTTCACTATCATTATCTCAAAAAATACTCTGTCAATTTCCCTGAAATGCTCCTACAAATAAGCACCTTACAGGATGTGTGCTATCCACTTTAGGGCATATCTCATATCGAAAGTGGGTCCATCAGCCATCTTAGATTCCCTTCCCTTATCATAATGTCAAGAAATATTTGAAAAGAGATCCTATAATAAGTTTCCATAAGAAGATGTTCAATTTCAAATTTAACACCCATCAGAAATCAGATATAATATTCAGTTAATGGCTGATAGCTGAGGTCATGTTGTGACCCTTCCACAAGAATAAAATCACCTCTGTCGCTGACTTTTGAAGTTTTTATCATATACCTTTTGACCCCTAAGACTTAATAATAATATGTCACTCTAGGGAACCTTCATTCTTGTTTCAAAAGTATGAAATTTTCTTCAGCCTATAAAAACCATGATTCATGTAGCATGATCAAAGACACAAAATGACAAGTAGTAACAGAAATAAAACCTGGCACTTAACAATGATCTGATGCATGCAGTGAGTAAATATTATAATATTTAACAGGTAAAATATAACATGTATTGCATTTAAAAGTCAATAGATGGACAAAGAGGTGAATTATTTGAAAAAAATTCATTTCTGTGTTATACCGTAAAATCTCCACTTAAAACCGCACTTCCGATTAAAACCGCACCCAGACTTCGCCGAAATTCCAGGTGAGACACCGCGAGAGGCTCAAATACTAAGAACCCCCTTTAAAACCGCACCAACTTTTGCTACGGAATGATTTGACAAAAGACACAATCAAGCTATCATCTAGAAATGAACAGGCGTAGGTTGCGACTCGGCCATTCCTGTCCACATTAAAATACCTTGGGCATATTATTTAAACACATCATAACACTTTTTTTGCAGGGTCACTCAAGCATGAAGTTTGGGAAGACGTAAGGGCCGATGAACCTCTGCCTGTGTATACAGATTTTATATTCCGTGCCGTATTCTTGTTTACTACCGATTTGTCATTATATTTTGGAAAAAAAATATTCTGCTGATCCATTTCAAGTCACTGTATATTTTAATTCTAAAAGTAATATTTTGAAATCTTAATTTTTGATGAAAATTCCATTTTCTGGAATTACTCGGAAGATTCAAATCATTTTCATACCGGTTACTTCGGTATTATCATCGTCACATCGTAAGTTGACATCGCTCCATGTCACAATTTGCTGGTGCGTTTGAAAACATCGCTGGTCTACTTAACTAAATATCAAAGTAACTGAAGTTACCTTGTCGAGATACGCACGTATAGGAAACATGACGCTTGAAAACGAGTGATTTTAAGGTAAAATTAAAGTGGCCAGTCCGGGTAAGCAAGTTTTTTCCTGAAGAAAGTTTCCGTGTGGGGAGCCATTTTGTCAAGGCAGTGTTCGCGCAAGGCACGATGGGACGAAATAGGTGGCTGTTCTGTTTACCACCCACATCGTACAGCCGTTCAAAATATTCTTGGCAGAATACCAGGGCGTTTCAGCACATGGTGGCACTCAAACTTGATTTTAAAACGATCGTCTGCCATTGTGTGACTCTTTACGATGTCAGCCTTTTATTCATTTTACATTCGAAAACAAATAATCATTGCTAAATAATGCCGCAAATGGGTTAAAAGTAGGCTTTTATTTCAATTTTGCTTGACCATGCCCATCGAAGTGGGCCGCTGTGTGTTACAGCAGGGTTGTTTTAAACGTATTATTTGGTGACAATTACCAAGATTTTATAACAAGTTATATATCACACGAAAACTAATCAGCAATATTTAATCTATAAATAACAAATAATCGTAAATAACACATTTACACACGGCTGCCATGCATGCGAGACTGCTGCTAAGAACGGCCTTCGAAAGTTGCGATATTATCGCCCACTCGACGGCCCAAAAACGATGTGTCAGGAAGATATTCAGGAAACCCTTCTAGTATAAACCGCACAGTGCTTTCAGGAAATCAACCCGATTTCAAGATTTTGAATTTCTTGATTAAACCGCGGTTTTAAGTGGAGATTTTACGGTAATGTCACTAGCAAAGACAATAGATTTTGCAGAAGGAATAATAAAGTTTGGTATTAGTGTGAAGTTTAAATGATAAAAACCCAAAGCCTTTGGTATCTGTGAAAATAAATTAAACCTTGAAGAGGCAAAACCATATAGTCTTTAAACACCTGGTACTGACAGTTAACTAGTACTATTTGAAACTGATATCCTTCTGGGCTGCAGTCTTTGTTGATTGGCTGCTTGCTCTATTGTCTGTTGCAGTGTATTGTCATCAGTGGGGAATCAGGGTCTGGGAAGACAATGAGTGCAAATTTTCTGGTCCAGCAGCTGACCATCTTAGGAAAAGTAAGTCTTCTGAACATCTTTTAGTACTGTATTATATTTTTTATGATTTAACATTTCCAAACCTGAAACTGAATATTGATTAGTTCACTATTGGATAAGATGGACTTTAATTCTTATCTGACCATTACATATATGTAACTAATGGAAGGATTCTAATGGATGAGGTGTAGATTAATGTTCCAGATCAAGTCACAGTCGCTGGAAATTGACTTTCTGTAATTTCAAAGTATATTGACTTGTGGTGTTTGTCAGGCAACGCAGAGGAGTGAGGAACAAATATTTAAATTATCTTTGAAAATCCATATTCAAAAATTTGCTTGGAGATTACTCTTTGTAGATTTGATGGTGAATAAAAAACTATGATCTTGATTTTGCATTTTCAGTTAAATGAATAATTAAAGAAGACATAAATAAATTAATATTAAGGGGGAAATCATGTCAGATTGATCATTTCCAATTTCAAAATTTAATCATTTAAATATATCAGCATCACATGCTTCAGATTTAATGTTTTATTTAATTTTCGTGATTTTTTGTCATTTCCAAAAAAAGAGCTTCCTATTTATTTCTCATAACAGGCACCAAACCGTGACCTTGAAGAAAAAATATTGAAGGTAAACCCTCTGGTGGAGGCATTTGGAAATGCTCAGACCAAAATCAATAACAACTCGAGCAGGTTTGGTAAATACCTGGAAATGACCTTCACAGAACATGGCAAGGTCACTGGAGGTAAGATAAAGATGCAAGTTTAGATAAGGAATATAACTATGTAATATTCAAATAATGAAGTAATTAACTGTTATTAAAATTAAGCAAATGGACAAGTAAAGTTGTAGTATGAAAAAGTTTTTGAAAAGAGGGACAGTATTTTGATTTATTGAAGGTAAAATTTTTTTGAATTACTACAGTCTGATATTAAGGCAAAACTTCAACTGTGTGAAGAAATTAAGAATATCAATGGGAATAAATTAACTGAATAGGACTGTTAAATAAAATAACATAGTTACATAGAAATAGCTGTTTCCTAAATCTTAGCATTGGATATTATAAGATTTAATGATAGTGCTGCAACATAATACATTTTTTATCTCCTGACATATGTTTAGCTTTCTTTGCCCATGAAAAAATGTTGAAGATGTTAGCTTTACGAGTGCTGATACTCTAGGTTTATAAAAAAAGCATAATTTCTTACCAAAAAAGTATCAAAATTGCTATAAAAAAAATTATAAAGTATAAATTCACCTGGCATTTTGTCAGTAAGCCACTGACAACTCAGCGCAAACTCAACCCAACAGAGAACACACAATTCTGCAAAGACACATGCATGGAAAGCACTTTGTCAGATCTCATTTTAACTCTTTTAATCTTTAGTTATACCATTATATAGCCCTAACTCACCATGCTATTTTGCTAAAGAAAAGTATAAAAAAGTATTTACATATGAAAAAAGTACAAAAAAAGTATAAAAAGTAGCTTTATTGAAAAAAATTATAGTACATTTAAAAAAGAATAAAATGGCAGCACCAATGTATGTTGGGTAATGGAGGTCAGACCAGATTGTACTAACTTATATTAACTTACTTGCGTAGTTTACACTATTCGACCAGCTTCAGGGGTGATTCATTCTCTGGAAGAATGACCCTTGGCGGTCCCTGATTTTGATGGAAGCTTATAGATGTGTTGATGCCACCCAAGCGCCGCAGGAATCCATGAGACGCCACCACTGTTTACCGTACTGGTGCCAGAGAAAGCTGCAGCAACCACAAAGCCCCAAGCGAGCCATGCCCGGCCAGTAACTGCAGCATGATTTCCATCAATCTAGATTGCTGAACCTGTATCGAATGACTATGAATGCATCATTTAAACTCCAGACCAGATTGTAAGAGTTGGAGGCTTCAGTTTCAGAGAAGTGGGATATCCATTGGATCCATCCATGATTTTTAAAATGATACTTTTTCTTTCAGCTGTGCTGTCAGAATACCTGCTGGAAAAAGCAAGAGTAGCGCACCAAGCAGAGTGAGTGTAACACTCTATAACAGAGTACCTGAAACAGATATACAGAAGAGCGCTGTATTTCTGTATGCCAAAATTCCGAAAATTTGTTTTTCCAAAAATTAAAATGGGGAACTGAAAAATCATTCATATTTCTGAAATATTTTTTCAAGAATGTAAACACCTCAAATGAATTTTTGTAATTACGAGTCACATTAAGGCCTGCAGTCAGGTGGTTAAGCCGAGTGGTGACCCTAATTAATTAGGGCTCTCGCCAGGGAAAAGGTGTGATAACTACAGCTAGTAGTGCAACGCCAGGCTCTGTATACCCCTAGTAAGCAGAAGATCATTTATGTATTATCAACCATAACTAGTTTGTACTCGAGCAAGCACAGTTCATTGGCTTTGGCTGGGATGTCAGGCCAAACAACCTTGCAGTTAACTCACAAGAGTATTGGTGAGGTATCATTTTCACATTGTTGTGCGCAAGGAGGTTTAGATGCTAGGCCATAGCTCACGGGCCTGGCCATACAATCCATTCCCAGAGAGTAAATGGGACACTTACTTAAACTTGCTGTCATTCAGCTTATTTATTGTCAAGAAGAACAGCAATGAACACAATCATCTTGCTGTCACTTGCCAGTGATATGGAGTCAAAGAAAAGAAAATGAACTGCGTTATGCGTGGCGCCACACTGGCGCCAACTACGGGCTGTTAAAGAAACTAATTAACCTACAATAATGACAATGTCAATTAACCTTTCCCTCACATGAATTTTTTGGGGGAAAAATGGCACACAAGTATCCTAAAAACAATTTAAAATGGGTTTTACCTATCAAAAACTGCATTAAATACAACATTTTTATAAGGTCTGGTTGTAAATTACAAAAAAGAAACACGTGTTCCCTCAGTAATATGGCGTTAAGTTAATCATTAACTATCATACAAAATTGGCTGTAGACCCCCAACCAAATTTCCAAAAATTTGTTTTTCTCAAAGAAAAGCTTGTCCCCTGAAGCTTTCAGAAAAACGGTGCTCTGCTGTATATGGAATTGGTTTCACATGCATTGGAATGTATTGGTGACTTATTCATTTCAATAGAGTAAAATAAATCCATATTGTGTATATATAGCAGTCATTTAGTTCTAATCTCCTGTTTATGTCAAAGATTTACAAATTCTAAATAAATTGTGACCAAAAGATAAGTAAAACATCCATTAATATAATAGACATTGTTGAATTTATATACTTTTTAATGGTTGCTGAGTATTGTGCATTTAGTTTATTTCATGCAAATTCATTTGACAAAATGCAGATATTACTTACATCATTTGACTTTTAGATTTAGAAATATGCCAAAGAATTTCCTGAATTCCTATTTTTTTTCACCTAAAGCTGTTTTTTTTTATTTTCAGAGGAGAGAGGAACTTTCACATATTTTACTACATCCATGACGGACTGTTTTATGACAACAGAGCTAATAAATACGCCCTGAAGGAAAATAAGTGTTACAGGTAAGTGTTCTTGAACTAAATTCTCTTTATTATATTCAGTTGCATGTTAATGTGACAGTAGTTCACCTTGGCATATCAACAGATTTTGTCAGACAGGATAGTTGCTGCTTCTTGTCACCAGGTGGATTTTGTGGTGGGTATAACTGGTCACCATACTCAGTTGAGTTTCCAGAGTAAAGAGAATTAAATATTGTTATAGCACCTTTCTGAAACTTTATACAGGCCAGTATTAATTAAGAGACAATGGAAAAGCATCATGTAACACTGTTAATCACTCATACCAATATGTCATGATGCTCATATTATATATAAGTAGACAGGTCAGCAGACCCCTGGTAATCTTACGGTTCCATGTAATTCATAATAATTCGTGGTGTTTCATTAGCTGACCATTAGTCAAATTGACTGTAAATCATGCCATGATATAGTGATACATTTTTTTCAATCACACCTCAAGCTTTTAGTCATTTTGTAACAGACATGCAGTTATCAGCTGCTGATGTATTTTTTATTACAGTGTGCAATTGCATCACAGATAGAGTAAGAAAAAAATTAACTAAATCAGAAATGTCAGAGAACTTCACACATCTGATCACTGATCTTTGTCACAATCCTGACTAAAAAAAAAACATATTATTTCTTAAAGTAGTCTTGAAATTAATTATGAATGATTGTTTTATTTAAAGCTTCCTGTAGTAAACTCTTTATATCTCTTTTATCTGACATTAGGTCACACTGTTACACCTTGTGTTTCTTCGCTGTTTAACATGAACAATATTGGTCATAAGTTCATTTATTCTACTATTACTAGTATCACAAAGAGTGAATGTGAAACACATTTGCTGTTAATCAAGATCCAGACTTGCTGGAGGGCCTCTGTTGATCCCATTTCATTGCTTCCCTCATAATATCAGTCAATGGTCCTGTGAGCAGGACATGTTCACACTCACCCCTACAACCGGATTATCTTATATTTGAAGGCAGTATGATAACTAGCATATTATCTAATCTTGGCCACAAAGAAGTTGATTACCACCTCTTTCAGTTATAATAAAGAATGATGATATTTTCACTTTGCTTCATATGTGTAATGAAAGAATACTGAGTAATATATTATTATATTGTTTGGTTATGACCCCATTAAGTATGCTTCCTTTATTTGTATGTAGTACGCATGTATTGCATACAGTTAACTGTTTTATCAATGCTGTGTCTTATGTGATCACTTTGTGGCATGACCTGACCTGCAAAATGACATCACAATATGGGAATGATTTTGAGGTATTTTTGTCATATTTGGTATTTATGTAGCTTCTTAATTATTATTTCTAGGTACCTTAATGGGTATGGATTAGCCAGTGCCACAGAGATGCAGGCCAGTGTAAACCGGGTCAAGTTCAAGGCCATCCAGACTTGTTTTCAGATCATTGGCTTCAAGTCTCAGGTAATTTAAAAAACATATAGCATCCAGATAAAAATCTTCATTGTTCTTCTTGATCAGGTAAACTGTGTACATATTATCCCCATGTTCATTAATACAAGGTAACAGAAATAAGGACAGTATTGCATCAATTATAATCTATGATAAACTTCATGCCATTTACAATATTATATACTTATTTAAGTATTGTTTCACATTTAAATGGCTGGAATCACTTTAAAATGTGCAAAATAAAAACTTCTGTCTTGAGTTTAGAACCTCATTTATCAATAAACAATATGTTAGTTTAATCTTGACCTCTCTCTAAGCAGGAAGTCAGTGCGGTGTACAGTGTACTTGCTGGACTGTTGCATGCTGGGAACCTGGAATTTATGTCAAAAGAAATCAAACACCAAAATGGCTGCAGCTTGAAAAATGAAAACATACTCTCAACAGGTAAGTAAATCATTATTTGTGCACTATATAGTCAGGCGAAGATACATGGGGGGGGGGGGGGGGGGGGGGTGGGGGTGTGGCCCCCTTTTTAGTGATAAGAGCCTTCTTGTCACCATGAGTATAGTCTGAGATCAAATGCTGGTGTACGCCCCATACCATACCATGTCCGTTACACCGCTCAGGCAATAACTAGGGTTTCTACGCCGCACTTTTGCCTCTTCGGGTACCCCCCCTCTTTGCACTGAGGTCGCCAGAACTGACACGCCAGCCAGCCAGGTCCGGCCCGCCCTCGCTGACCGACCACCACCGGGGAATCCCCCAAGTAAACCCGGGAGCCTGAGCCTAGCAACCAGCCAGTAATGTCCGAGCGTCACCGGCCTACCCCTGGACTACCGTGAGTCCTGCCCTGAGCCTTGTCCCTTTCGACCAGGTACGGTGTTCGTTCGATCTGAGCCTTTTCCGGAGCCTTTCCTGGTTCTCGTGCCATCATGCTTGAGCCTTGTCCCTGCTGATCCTGACCGGACCCCCGGTTTTTACGTCTCGGAGCCTTGTCCCTGATCCTTTCGGGATCCCCTCAACTTTTATCCACCAAACGGCTGGCTCTTTAGGGCCTGGTTCCATACTGTCGGCAACGGACTGGCCTACTCTTCTATCGAAAAACAGTATGGGATCTTTTACGTGCCCATCCCCTTCTGGACACGGGACCGCCATTTTACGTCCTCATCCGATGGACGGCCCGTATTTTGCTTTTGCAGTCGGGCGCTGCAGAGCCCGGAGCCTTTCTACCCCTCCCCCACTTTTTCTAGTGGGGTGATGATACTGGGGTTCCGTTTGCCACTGATTTTACGCCCCCTCCCCCTTTCCGTTTATAATTCCTGGATCTGCCCCTGATAGTTTGCAGTTATGCTAATGACTAGTGTATGGAAATTTATGTATATTGCTGCTTTATGTATATTTCTTCTCACCTGCTTCTGGGCAAATCTGAAACTATATTTAATGTATCCTAATATAATCCAGTATAATCCATAAATGCAGATGTTGGTTATATTACCTGATTTTGATGTTTAGATGGTTGAACAGGAACATAGGTAGTAAAATGTTACCTGTTCATTATTAAGCACTTGGAGATCAGTTTCATTATTAAATTATAAATGGCACTGCAAAACTCTTATGATACAAAGGTGAAATTAACCACTGGATTCACTTGTGTAGTTTCTGATAGGTGGTGATGCAATCAACCCTTCACAAAATCATGTCAAATTTCTCAGGATTTTTGGAAAATTTGGAAAATAAACCTCCTAAGGATGCAAGTACTTTCCATCATTACCACACTTAATGGCCAAAAATGGGCATTCTAAGGCATGCTCACACTGGAGTCAGTGATGTGGTCGAGATCAGGCCATCTGAGTCCGATTGCAAGTCCAAGTCAAGGCCACTCGAGTCCAAGTCCTAGTGTGAGTCCTTGAGGTTCGAGTCCCAAGTCCACCTTCTTCAAGTCTGAGTTATTAGGAACCTGAGTCCTATACAAATATCTATAAAAAGTCATATAAAATGGAAATTTCAAATTATCATGTAATTTTTAAGTTAGTTCACACTTGCTTTTACATTTATGATCATTGAGTCTGAGTACAAGTCCGAGTCCATGACCTTTGATTCCATGTCTGGGTCCTTAAAAAAGTGGGCTCGAGTTCAAGTCCAGACTTAAGTCCTACATCACTGACTGGAGTTGTGTGACAATGGTTTAGTGCCACAGCCATCAGTTGTAATATGGATTGATCTTACCAAAAAGAAAGCTAGTATTTTAAACACTCATGCTTTGACAATACCTTCCTTTGAATTAAAATTTTTAAAATGTAAAGTACAGTATAATCTTGTTCTGTCCCCAAAACATTAGGAATTATTTTCATATCAAATATCGATCATATCAAAGCATATGTGGCAGGTGGTCAGAGGTATTGGTCTGGGAAAAGATAAAATGACTCGGACGTTATTTGATGATGATGTGTTTGAATGTACCAATATAAGCACATATGGATAGAAAAGAAACATCTTGAAAGCACAAGATGATTGTATGGTAAAGAGTTTTGTGTATGTGAATTAGGTGCATAAATGAGTGATTTGAGTTATATTGTATGCCCTGTGTACTTGCAGTGGCTGAACTACTAGGTATAGACAGTAGAGAGCTGTGTGATGCCTTGACAACATCAGGTATGGTGGCCCGTGGGGAAACGATTGTTCGTCAGAACACGGCCTCGGAAGCTTCAAACATGAGAGATGCCATGGCAAACGCGATCTACAGCCGACTGTTCAGCTGGATTGTAACCAAGATTAACCAGCTGCTGAAACCCCCAAAGAAGAAGAAACCAGAGGAGTAAGTCATATAGTAGGATATCTCCCACAATTGGAATGGCTGTTATTATTAAGCCAAAACATGCTATACTGCCAGCCCTTGGGTTAAGTGGTAAAGAGCTATACAACCAGGGAGGGTACTTCCAAAAAGATCCACTTATTTTGATTAACATCTTATTCCTTGGACCCCATACTTGCTTGACCTGGTGCCATCTATTCTGTTCCATCACAACTATTATTCTCATTAATCCCTTTAGTACTTAGGAGAATCAGGAAATGGGATAGGATACAGCATCTCAAAGAAAACAAGAACTTTGAAGTTTTACTTGCATGTTTAAACTGATGTCACAGGATGAAGGGCATGTATAACATTCAGGGTCATGTCAAACAGAAATTATGAGACATCATCTGGTGAGGACAATTTTGGTAGCTCAAATAGACAAGCATTCTCAAACTCAGGAAGCTGAAAGTCTGGGTTTTAGTGCACTGCATGACAACCTTTTTCCAAGTGTTAATTGTTTTGTATAGCTTATAGATGACAGTCATAAGTCTTCATTTACAATTATGTAATACCATGCTTTTTGCAGGGAGTCTGTACACAAGATTGGAATCCTGGACATCTTTGGGTTTGAGAACCTGAGCTGTAACTCATTTGAGCAGCTGTGTATCAACATCGCTAATGAGCAGATCCAGTACTACTTTAACCAGCACATATTTGCCTGGGAGCAGGTGAGTACATTCAGGAGTATTGACAACATCAGGTACTGGGGCTGTAACTGTTCTCAGGCACACTGATACATTGTGATACAAAGACATACTGTGGTTGCCTTTTTATTTGCAAGGGTTTTAATTAAGCAATATTTATGAATGTGAAATAATCGCTAATATGAAACCCCTCAGGAATAAGGTGCCCCATCAACTAAGATAACCTCTAAATCAAACTTATCAGCAACCTTATCTGTGCCGGTTTTTCGATACTGGCCAATGCATTAGACGTACTCACAGGCTGTGATACATATCAACTGTGATACAAGTCATAATTTAATGACTGAACCAGTAATTAGTAAGGTTTGTAGGATTTTTAGCTCAGCTGACTATAAGTCATCTGAGCTATAGTCGTGGTCCATTGTCCGTCGTCCGTCCGTCTGTTCGTAGATGTGGCACGTTTTGAAACCGTAAGACCTAGGAATCCAAAATTCAGCATAATGTTAGATGTCCCCAAGATCTCCTACCAAGCCGAAAACTGGGTCTTTGCGACTTCGTTCCTTTGAGAAATTAAAGAAAAACCTCAATTTTTTATTAAAATCCTATTTTCACACTTCAGGACTGCCTAATATCAAAACCACTCATCTGTTTTTCCTCATATTTACCATAAATATTCCTCTATATAGTTCCTATGTACATGCCAGAAATTATGTCTGTAAAGTATAAATTCTTTAAGTTATGGGCCCAAACATAATGGACTTTGTAAAAAATCAGGAAAAATAATAACTCACTTAAAATGAAAAATTTTGAAACTAGAGTCTATTTTCTCAAGTATATAACTATGTTTAATTAAGATTCAATTGTTTACCCAAAATTAGATCTGAATTTTGTAATTTTTTTAAGTTATTAGCATAAAAAAAAATCAGTACCTTAAATTTTGCCCAACTTTGACCATGGCACGTTTTTTTCCTGTAAACACCATTGATTTAATTTTCACAGCATGTAAACATAAATATTTAGTTTGTCTAAATCTGAAATTTGAAAATAAAAGCTTGAAAATTAAGCTAGTTATTGAATTTTTTTTTTCTGTAGTCACTTGATTTGATTACAGATGCAGGGTCCCACTCCAGGTCATTGGAAGTCAGCTATGCCAGGGTTTCTGATTTGTTACAGTCATTGGGGGAGATCCCCTGCTGTGACAGGTGTACAGTTATTCTCATATCACCACCCCAATCACCCCCCCCCCCCCCCCCCCCCCGCAAACCCAACCCACCAAGTGTTATGCAGTAATTGTTATTGTTTTCACTGTATCTCCTTAATTGTAATGCTGTTTCCACTACGATATGCAAAAACTTTCCTTGAAAAAATAATTCAAGGTGTAATCCAGAAGATGCAATGTTGTGTAATGTAGCATTTTTAAAGAAATCAATTTTCTTTTAAATGATTTTAACAAATATAAATGAACCCATCAGTATGCTTAAATTATTATAAAATATGAAGCACATTATGAATAAATTAAGACACAATTAAAAATTGTGAAATCTAAATCAAGTATTATTTTTAGATATTTATTGTTTGCAGATTTAAAAGATATATTTTTGTGGTAAAAAATAAATATACATTTGTATGCATGATGTGGTGTTATCTGACAAGATTGAGATTTATGATGATGCAATTGAGAATTATGAATCAACTTTTATATTCAGATATATATGTTTAATTGGAAATGTATAGAAATATAAACTTAAATTAGAAAATAATTGATGTGATAAAAAAATCAGGATTTAATACAAACATTTGTTCATTATTTTCCTGCCTCAGCAGAATTTGAGATCAGGCTTTGTTTGCCCTGTTTTATGTTGTTTATTAGCTATATTTCAGCTGTATACATTTCATGAAAAAAATACAAATGTAATTAAAAATATATATTATGCAAAAAAATAGATTCAATTGAACAAATGTGTAAACTACTGAAATGTCAACAGTTAATCGAAAAACCAACTAATGATCATGGTAATAGTACAGATCATTTGTTCACAAACTGCTCACATGCTTTAGTTTCAACATTAGGAAACACATGGTCAGGTCACAAAATATTTTTTGCAACAATTTCTTGCTCATCAATACAAACCAATCATATAAACCAACCATGGCCTTTATTACCTCTTCCTCTTACACTTTATCTCCATTAGATATTATTTTAGATTTTTACCTTCAAGGTTAACGTCAGCTTAGCACAGTGACCCATAGGTCCCTTGTTTTTTCTAAATTTTACATCAATACAGGTCCTGCTGTACTTATATTTTACAGGTTCTGGTGCAATCGCAAAAATGAAACTCTCGTGAAACATTCAAAATTAAGAAATCATGATATTTCAGCCTCACGTATATAAAGCCAACCACAGTAAATTGTGTTGGTTGATATTTTCAGATGTCCTTATTCAATAAATTGATATCGCTTGACCATCAAACAGAAAGGTTTATATTTAGCTAGAGACCCCTAGCAGTTCATAATAGTCAGCAGGCTAATGTATGTAAGGCAAAACATTATTGGTCAGAGATTATTAGTCGAACACCACCAAGTGCAGCCATCTAAACTAATTAAATTGACCTTTTAGAAGCTGATTGGGGAATAGATGGTCATGCAAAGTTAGTTTGCAAACCACAAATGCACAGTGGAAATTCCTATATTTTTTGCTGAAATTCTTATTAACTCCTACAGGTTTGTTTCAAGGGCTCCTATAAAATTCCTATTTTCCTTTGGGAGACTGATGCAAGTCAAGTGGATGAAAATTTTTAATATACAAGTGTTGAGAAATATGTTATCTTAATTATTACAGGAGGAGTACAAGAATGAAGGGATTGATGCCAGCTCTGTGGTGTTTCTTGACAACCGTCCAATACTGGATATGTTCCTGATGAAGCCGCTTGGACTTCTGGCTCTACTGGATGAGGAGAGTAACTTCCCCGGGGCATCTGACTCATCTCTGACATGTAGGTTCTACTTCTTCTTGCATATATGATGAATATGCTTCTGTTGAGTTAACCATTAGTCTATTATTGTTGATCTTTGCTCACAGTTCTTAATATTAATTGTTCATCATGGGAAACAACATTTACAAATCTAAATAGAAATGAGAATCAGTAATTAGAGAATCGGATGAATGCTGTCATATTAAATTTTTATTTATACGCCAGTTAGGCTACATGTCAAAAAGTAAACTTTAAAACATGGTGATCAAGCATGCAAATAAATCAAGGTTCGCAAGTTATTTGAAAATTACTCTATATGAAACTGAGATTTTAAGATCAGAATTCCTAAATATAGAAGGGCAATTCAAATTATATAGATATAATCTTCTGAGGACATGTTATGGACATCTAGATTTCTTCCTAAGAGACTTCATGCAGTACCACCTATAATTATGTTTCAGACAAGTTTGATCAGAATGTATCATCTCAACACTACATCAAGAACAAGGCACAAGGAGTTTTGTTTGGGGTCCAGCATTACGCAGGCAAAGTATGTACCGTTATAAATAATTACATTTAGGCAAAAACAAATAATAGGTATGGTTCTCAGGCACCACCTGATTCAATTTTTAACCCTGCATCAAAATTCTGTATTTTGGTTTTCAATAGAAACTTTCCAATTTTGAGCTCCAGCTGCTCAGACATTTTTTTCTAGAAGAAAAATAATACAGTTTTGGTAAAATTCCTGTTTTTTAGTGCTTTTACTCGTATAGCAAAAAAAACTTATTATCATGCTTTTCCTTGATCATATGACATTTTAATTGAAACGTACAAAAAAAGTAAACAAGTGGCCCATGGGCCATGACGCTCAGCTGAATTCAAGGAATGTTGAACAATGAGCAAAATGACTGCCAGAGTGCAAACAAGTCATGAATTTTGTGAAGAGTACTTAGAAATGGGTTTCAGTGGGCTTTTGGACAGATGACAACTTCATTTGAAGGTCTCATAAATAGAAAAAAAAATTCGTACAAATTTGATAAAATAAAGGGAGTGCCACCAGTCTGCAGGAACTGATGAAACACTCCATGATCAACATATATCCAAAGAATCATGGCTGTCAAGGCATTAGTTATTCAGATACTGAAGCTTTTGTTTGTATCGAATTTTTAATTATTCTTGGGGGTATTCATGAGCCCTATAGCTCAGGGAATATGGGTAACAGAAACCTAATTTCAGGTTTCCAAGGAGATTTTTCATTAGTCTCCCTGGATGTGAAGTAAGTAGATTCTAGGTTCAGCAGTTACAGTTTGTGCCATGTTAACAGATGACCACTTCATTCGAAGGTCTCATCAATAGAGAAAAAATGCCTACAAAATTGAAAAAAATTCAAGTGGGGCCACCAGTTTGCAGGAACTTATGGAACACTCCATGATCAATATACCTGCAAAGAATCATGGAGATCAATGCATTGGTTATTCAGATACTGGAGCATTTGTATCAAATTCTTAATTATTCTGAGGGGTACTTACTACGAAGGATATGGGTAACAAAGACCTAATTACATGTTTTCACACAGACTTTTCATGGACCTCACTTGATGTCAAGTTAGAAGAATCTAGATCAAGTGGTTATGATTTGTACCCTGTTAACAGATGACAGCTTCTTTGAAGGTCTCAAAAATAAAGAAAAAAAATTTGTAAAAATTGGAAAAAATATAGCTGGCGCCACCAGTTTGCAGGAACTGATGGAACATCCGATGATCAATATTCATGCATAGAATCATGGTGATCAATGCAGTAGTTATTCAGGTAATTGAGCTTTTGTATCAAATTTTGCATTATTCTGGGGGGTACTTTGGAGCACCATAGCTCGAAGGATATGGGTAACAGAAACCTAATTTCAGGTTTTCAAGGAGATTTTCCATGGACCTCCCTTGATATTAAGATTGAAGATTCCAGGTCAGGTGGTTACGATTTGTGCCCTGTTAACAGATGACAGTTCATTGCAGATCTGAAAAAAAGAGAAAAAAATTCATAAAATTGAAAAAAAATATAGGTGGCGCCACCAGTCTGCAGGAAGTGATGGAACATCCCATGATCAATATTCATGCAAAAAATCATGGTGATCAATGCAGTGGTTATTCAGATAATTGAGCTTTTGTATCAAATTGTGCATTATTCTGGGGGGTACTTCGGAGCCCCATAAGCTCCAAGGATATGGGTAACAGAGACCTAATTTCAGGTTTTCAAGGAGATTTTTCATGGACCTCCCTGGATATTACGTTTGAAGATTCCAGGTCCAGTGGTTACGATTTGTGCCCTGTTAACAGATAACAGTTTCATTGCAGGTCTGAAAAAAAGAGAAAAAAAAATTCTTAAAAATTGGAAAAAATATAGGTGGCACCACCAGTCTACAGAAAGTGATGATATATCCCATGATCAATATTCATGCAAAGAATCATGGTGATCAATGCAGTAGTTATTCAGATACTTGAGCTTTTGTATCAAATTTTGCATTATTCAGGGGGGTATTTTGGAGCCCCATAGCTCAAAGGATATGGGTAACAGAGACCTAATTTCAGGTTTTCAAGGAGATTTTTCATGGACCTCCCTGGATATTACGTTTGAAGATTCCAGGTCCAGTTGTTACGATTTTTGCCCTGTTAACAGATGACGGTTTCATTGCTGGTCTGAAAAAAAAGAGAAAAAAATTCAAAAAATTGGAAACAATATAGGTGGCACCACCAGTCTACAGAAAATGATGGAACATCCCATGATCAATATTCATGCAAAGAATCATGGTGATCAATGCAGTAGTTATTCAGATACTGGAGCTTTCGTATCAAATTTTGCATTATTCTGGGGGGTACTTCGGAGCCCCATAAGCTCCAAGGATATGGGTAACAGAGACCTAATTTCATGTTTTTAAGGAGATTTTTCATGGACCTCCCTGAATATTAGGTTTGAAGATTCCAGGTCCAGTGGTTACGATTTGTGCCCTGTTAACAGATGAGAGTTTCATTGCAGATCTGAAAAAAGAGAAAAAAGTTCGAAAAAATACAGGTGGCGCCACCAGTCTGCAGGAAGTGATGGAACATCCCATGATCAATATTCATGCAAAAAATCATGGTGATCAATGCAGTAGTTATTCAGATACTTGAGCTTTTGTATCAAATTTTGCATTATTCTGGGGGGTACTTTGGAGCACCATTGCTCAAAGGATATGGGTAACAGAGACCTAATTTCAGGTTTTCAAGGAGATTTTTCATGGACCTCCCTGGATGTTAAGTTTGAAGATTCCAGGTCCAGTGGTTACGATTTGTGCCCAGTTCACAGATGACAGTTTCACTGCAGATCTGAAAAAAAAGAGAAAAATTTGTTTAAAAATTGGAAAAAATACAGAAGGCGTCACCAGTCTGCAGGAAGTGATGGAACATCCCATGATCAATATTCATGCAAAGAATCATGGTGATCAATGCAGTAGTTATTCAGATACTTGAGCTTTTGTATCAAATTGTGCATTATTCTGGGGGGTACTTTGGAGCACCATAGCTCGAAGGATATGGGTAACAGAGACCTAATTTCAGGTTTTCAAGGAGATTTTCCATAGACCTCCCTGGATGTCAAGTGAGAAGATTCCAGGTCCAGTGGTTATGATTTGTGCCATGTTCACAGATGACAGTTTCAATGCAGGTCTGAGAAAAAGAGAAAAAAATTCGTAAAAATTGGAAAAAATATAGGTGGCACCACCAGTCTACAGAAAATGATGGAACATCCCATGGTCAATATTCATGCAAAGAATCATGGTGATCAATGCAGTAGTTATTCAGATACTTGAGCTTTTGTATCAAATTTTGCATTATTCTGGGGGGTAGTTTGGAGCGCCATAGCTCGAAGGATATGAGTAACAGAGACCTAATTTCAGGTTTTCAAGGAGATTTTTCATAGACCTCCCTGAATATTATGATTGAAGATTCCAGGTCCAGTGGTTACGATTTGTGCCCTGTTAACAGATGACAGTTTCATTGCAGATCTGAAAAAAAGAGAAAAAAATTCGAAAAAAGTGGAAAAGATACAGGTGGCACCACCAGTCTGCAGGAAGTGATGAAACATCCCATGATCAATATTCATGCAAAGAATCATGGTGATCAATGCAGTGGTTATTCAGATACTTGAGCTTTTGTATCAAATTTTGCATTATTCTGGGGGGTACTTATGAGCGTTATAGCTCGAAGGATATGGGTAACAGAGACCTAATTTCAGGTTTTCAAGGAGATTTTTCATGGACCTGCCTGGATGTCAAGTGAGAAGATTCTAGGTCCAGCGGTTATGATTGGTGCCCTGTTAACGGACGGACGACGGACGAAGGGTGATCGCTTTAGCTCAGATACTTTCAGTCAGCTGAGCTAAAAAAATTGCCTGTCCGCATTTATATCTGGATAAAAGTGCCTGAGAACCAAACCTTATTTTTTTTTTTTTTGCCTAACAGTCTCACTTACACGTATGTAGAACATCTGTGGGACAGCTTGAACACAAACAATTAGTTCAAGATATGATGTTATTTCATACAAGTATTTACAATGAAATCTGTGTAAAAAGACCACAAATTATACTGGCCGAAAGTGGTCTTAATTCACAGGTGGTCTTATTAGACAGATGGTCATATCAGATGTGTTCTTTAAGAATGGTAGCACTGTAATTACTTTTTAAGAGAAAAGTCTAGTGAAAATTTCAGTTTATTATTTTTATTGTTCTTGGATTCTTGGTTGAATTATTTGAGCCTCTTCTGCTTTTATTTTGTGGTTGGTTTTGAAGAATCAACAGAAGAGGATTAGTTATCTTCAAATAAAGTTGTAACTTAAAATAAGTGATATACTGTCAGTTGAATGAGGATGAAGACTACAGTGTGATTTTTTATGACTTAAAATTTAGAAGTACTATAATTGCTTGCCAAAAAATCTTTGATTTTGGCAAGCATGTTGGTCAGTTCCGTATATATGTTTGTTTTTTCGTAACAATGTCTCCCAGCTAGTCTGTCTGACAGCCTCCACTCTACAGGGCACAGTTATGCAGTGATCGCTTTCTAACTTACACAGTTGACAGAAAACCAAAAGTCACCCTATGGCATGACATGATAAAATGGAATCCACGATGCAATAATTAGTTGCATTCTTCTAAAAATCAAACACTGTTCAAAATCTTTTAATCAACGGCTCTGGTGAAAGCAACTGATAATTGTTGCTTGAGGTATGTGTCATGCTCAACTGAAATCACAATGATGGATGTAATGAAAGATGCATTAATTAGATGTGATAAACACTGGTATGTATCTTTAGCTTTATTTTCAATCTTTTTTTATCCAGATTGATTGATCCTGATGTGTTCTATATCCAGGTGGAGTATGATGCTACAGGGTTTTTGGAGAAGAACCGTGACCGTTTAGCTCCAGAACTAGTCAACATATTACGACTCTCACAAATTGCCCTGATGCGGACACTCTTTCACACACCTGTTGCCAAAACAGGTAAGAATTGTATGTGACCAATGCAAAAGGTAATACCTGGATATCAGGTTGATAAGTTTCAATTCCAAGGTTCAATCCAAACTTAGAGAAAATTACATATTTTTTAACAAACTTTTTTTTGTATTTGAAAATTTGTATTTGCATTAGAAAATACCATTATTTATTGTTATGTATTTAGCATCTTCAATAAACTGTAAATTCTGGATTACATGTGTTGTCCATGGCTGCCATCTAAATCTAGGCGTTTGCTTAAGGTGTATTCTTGCTTGCTTAAGTTCACCTTAGTGACGAGTGCGGATTTTGTGTTTTGTATACTACATTGTATAAGCTTTACGACCTAGTTCCTGCAACCAAGCATCTGCAGTGACCTGTTACTAGGTTCAACCTTCCATTTTCATGATTTTCATAAGCTTACAGCTGTACATTGATAATATCATATATATAATGCTGTTACTTCACACAATATCACAAAGGTGAACTCATTACCTTGTTAACATGGTTCTGTTTTAAAGATATTCCATGGTCTGTTAGTGGCAATGTCAATTGAATGAGAATGAAGGTATCCATATGATGAGAATGACCTGTTCTTATTAAACCTTCCGGATTTCAGGTTTTATTTGCAAAGTCTAGGAAAAGAATTCATAACCGGTCAGTCAGATGCTATGGTAAAGCTATAAGGTTCTAAAGAAGTTTCACCTTTTTTTTTTTTTGAGTGCTCAAATAGATGGTACCAAGATCTTCCTGCTTTAAAGCCAGGGCTGTGTCCTAACTTTTGTTACCACACTCATTGTCAGTTCTATGTTCTCTACTTCAGGTAACCTTGCATATACCAGTTTAGGATCTACCGGCTCAAGTGCTCTCAGCTCACCAGACAGCTCCTACGGCTCCAAGTTCTCAATCAGAAGCGCTACCACTGTAAGAATATTGCAATCCCAATATTAATTATGGCTTACTCCAGGAGAGCAAAATTGTTCTCTCAGAGTTGATGATAGTGATACTCTTATATCCTCTTATTGTTTATCTTGTATAATAGTCTACACCATCAGGGGGATGGAACTTGGATATTTGGCAATATTTTCAGGAATTGACTGTTAATTCAAATACTAAGTTGCTATGATAGAATTACAAGACATGATTCCAACTTAGTAACACAAAACCAAACCATACTTAAAATTTAAGATAAATTCCATAGCTGCTGTTTAGTTAGGTATACATTTAGTTCAACAAAAATGTAACTATACTATAGTAGTGTACAGATAGCAACATAATTGGAAATGCGCCACCATGCTGCAAGACTGGGAGGAATTGATCCACAAGGTTGCAGGAGATCAATTTTGGCTCTGGTCACAATGTCATCCTCATTATATTAGGTCATTTGAACCTCTTTAAAATTATGGCTGTACAATGAGATAATACAGTTGAGAGAATGGTCACTGAATTTCATTATGAGTTAAATGTATTTGCATTCAACTTTTCAAATTCTGATAGTAGAAAAAATCAAAAACAGCTTGGCCAGTTTTTATACACCCGTCTTATGACAGAGTATAGTGGTAAACCCACCGTCTGTACGTTAACCTTAAGTCTCTGTGATAACTTTTGATGGATTTTCACGAAACTCACCACAAGTACTTACCAACAGATTATTGCACCAAAGTTATGGGTAATGTCCGCTCATATTTAATAAGGTCATGGGTCACTTGGCTATGTTATTGGGTTGCAACGATAACATAAAAGAATATGAAAAATTTTGATTAAACTAATCAGAAATGTTAATCAATAAAATATCACGCTTAAGTTTAAAATTCCACTGAAATCTGGGCATATTCAATGAGGTCAGAAGTCACCACACCTTGGAGGTACCTTTGTGATCGACTAACAAATATCTTATGGATTTACATGAAACTCATTATACATATTAACCAATAGTTTCTTGGCTAATTTACATTCTCATCAAAATTTACGCATATTTAATGAGGTCAGAGGTCACCAGATACCCTACAGGCTTATTTAGCACATTTGTGGTACTCTTGTTAATAGGGTTCCTTGTTATCATTTCAGACCACCAACACAACCAGTCAGTCACGCACCCACCAGACTCTGACCACATACTTCAGGTACTCTCTGATGGACTTACTGGGGAAGATGGTGACAGGGACACCTCATTTTGTCAGGTCAGGCTTTATGAATATTATATATTATAATGGTATAGCCATGTTAGTCTATTGTCAGTGTGTAGGTAAAGAGGAAGAGTGATGTCTTTTCATGATCGTCAGCTCTTTCTCTTGTAAGCTTTATCTATTTTGTAAGGATAGGTCCATGGCCAGTATATGTGAAAGAAGGTAACAGTACAATAACCATGATATGTTGTTATTAGACTGCTAGATTTCAGGTTTTATATGCACATTTATGAAAATCAAGAATTCATAAATCGCTCTACATTGCATCAAATATTTTATTAATTAGATCAGTATGTACAGCGGCCCAGATTACCTTTCATTTAGATTGTAATTGTTACCATATTCTTAATTCAGATTAAATAAAGAAAATGTAGGCTTCTTAGGTCTACATGACATTATTTATAGCATATTTGACTGTAAGAATTCTAATATTCAACTGTACATTTCAGCTTTCAAATTGTAAAAAAAAAGATGTAAAAATTTTTTTTGCAAAGAGAAGGCTTTGTGTGTTTTATGACCAAATAGTTATGTCTTTTTTAAGAATAAGTCTCATATTTTAAGGTGTATTCGACCAAACAAAGAGAATGGAGCAGGATACTTTGATGAGGAGCTGGTACGATTACAACTACAGTACACAGGTGTTCTTGAAACCACAAGGATCCGCAGACAAGGCTTTTCCCATCGCATCCCTTTCTCAGAATTCCTGAAACGGTAAATAAACATTAGTGTTGTTACAAACATCCAACCTCTCAAAAGTCAGTGACCTGTGCAAGAAAAATGAGCTCAAATATTCACTCTAATATTGATGTTTCACAAGTCTTTTGATTCTAACAGATAAAAAGAAATTACAAAGAATAAATAAAAGAACTTGTGCAAGACTGAAATTTATCTAATATCTGGTAACTAGTAATTTGCTGTTTGCTAGTTGTTACTAGGCTATAACAGCACAAGAAAGTAGATGGTTTATTCATTTAATCATCCTGCAGAAAGGTTAATTGTTCTTTCTTTCCATTTATAATGTTCACAAACTAAATAACATATTGATCACCAGGTAATATTGTGATTCAGTTTGTTTCATGATAATAAAATTTCTCCGATTTGGGTAAATTTTGATACATCAAGGGTTAACTATGTGATACTCAAAGGACAGATTAACAGTGTGAACTATATCAGAAACTTTTTAAATATTTTTGTTACAGTTATGGTATCCTTGGGTTTAAGAAGACAGATGTTGTGAGAGTTAACAAAGAAAACTGCCAAACGTTACTGGAGAAACTAGGGCTGCAAGGCTGGGCTCTAGGTAACACCAAGGTCAGTTAAGACCAAAGCACGAAGCATATGTCCTCTCGCATATGTTTGATTCTGTCCTTGGAGCGATTCTGTTACATTAATAAAAATACTCAACTCAGGCACTCACATTTTTTAGATGTAGCTTTTGACTGTATCATATGGTTACTGTCAACAGACTGGCATGGTTAACAAACAGCTCAGGGGTTGTCATATGACCACTGAGATCATGTGAAAACAAGTTTAATTACATTCAATACATAAAAGTAGCAGATAATTTCAAATCTTGTTCTTGTTCTGATAAGCAATGAAGACTGTTTATGACTGCCACAATGAATCGCAGGAAAATTCACTGTAAGAAAAAAATTTGCCCTGTGAGACCTTATGTCTAAAAAATCTTCCTCTATAGGCCAGATTACAAATTGGCAAGTTTATTACAGCTATCTTAAAATTGAATTAAAAATTTATGCAGAATGTTGATAATTATTTTTCCTACAATTAAAGACTTATCATCAGTTTACTCTAACAATTCAGTTATTTTTTTCAGGTTTTCCTTAAGTATTACCATGTTGAGCAGTTGACTCGACGCTTTGAGTTTTACAACCACAAGGTTGCATTAGCGCAGGCTGTGGTGCGGATGTGGGTACAGCGGCAAAGATACAAGAAACTACGAAAAACTTGTCATCATGGAGCACTTGTCATTCAGAAGTGTAAGCAATGTTAAACCTTAATTATCATGTTGAACTTAATTAAGTTGAAAAACCCTTCTTGTATAGCTAAGCACATTATGTAATCCTTCAGCAAGGTAAATTATTATCAGGAAAAACTTCCTTGTGTTGAAATGTAGATGCATGAGTCAAAGGTTTTTGGAACTCATCACAAAGTTTAACTCCATTATTTGTCCTCCCAAATTAATCTTCTGAGCTAATTAAGGCAATTATCTCCTTCCTGTCTTGCAAAAAGGCACATTTTGAAATTATTTTGGATTCCTGCCACAAATTTTTTTGCATTCATCCATGTGCAAATCTCATACCAGACCTTTAAAGGTCACATGCAATTACTTGAAAAACAAAATGTCATCACTAAACAGACAATAACATTCTTGAATTGTTATATGAAATGTTGTGAATAAATTCAAATCAGATTTGATTTGTAATCAGCAAATTAAATGGGATTAAATTCCAGTCTTTTTCCATATTTGTCCATGTCTTCGCCTCCAGATACACGTGGGTGGTTGGCTTGGCTCAAGTACATGGACATTCTTGAGAAGAAGAGAAAAGCTGCAACCACAATACAAAAAGGTGATCTTTCTTTTATTGCCTTCCTGTCTAAAGCTACAATTAGTTGGCATGTTGTGGTATGCAGATTTGAGCTGTATATGGTGGTATGAGAAATGAAGGATCAATTTTTGTGGGATATTTTTATAAGGAGAGCTCTAAAACACATGTATGTGACTAGTGATGTCACTAAATGTCATAACTAGCCAGAACATGCTCCATCTCTAGGTTATACATTTTTATGGTAACCATGTACCATGGACCTTTTACTGCACAATGAGTGATTCCATTTCACAACTGCGTATCACATATTTTGGGCATGTGTCTCGTACACCATTTCCCTACCAAGTACATCAGGGCAAATAATTATAAATGGTTGATGATAAAATAACTGCAGTAAAAAAATTCTGCACATTGTGCAACAAGTATAGGTAGTTCAGAAACTGATCCCTAGGCGGGGTTGAGACCCCCCTCCTCCTATATCAGCTGCCCCAACCTTTTTATCAAGGGTTTCAGACCAATTTTTACGACCTTTTCAAGGGTTTCAGACTAATTTTATGACCTGGATCTCCCTTTTCTTGACCTGGGGACCCTTTTTTAGGGGTTCTTATTAGTAATTCTGGATTGGGCCCCACATTTTCCTAATCCTGGATCCCCTAAAGTTTTATGCTCTGTATTCATCTCTGCTGCTACTACTCACATTCAATCACATTTGTTGTTCAGAGATGTCCAAGATTATCACCCCTACCTTTAATACCAGGTGTATTTATAATTATCTGGGTTTAAGGAATAGTTGTCAGATGTTCATGCAATCAGATAATATATTTTTATTTACATAAAAGTTCATTTGCAGCTGCAAACTCCGTATAAGAGTGCAGTCCATATGAATCTTTTCCATGTCATAATAATTCTTTTAATGAAATTGTGACTGCTTTTATTGATCATGTCCATATCTTGATTTTAATCATGTAAACTTTGGTTGAACCTTGTCCACATTGTGAACTTTTCTACATCAGAACTGACTGCTAGAATCTTAACCATATTTGAAAAATGTACGCATTAAATAATTGTGTAGTTGGATCTTATCAACATATAATGTTTCTGCATGGAAATTGAAGAAAGGTTTAAACCTAGAGTAAATTGATAATTTATTCCATGGAATACACAAAACAAATAATTAATTATTATTTTTATTTGATATTGATAATATAACATTGGTGCATCAGAGAAGGGAATGCTACTTGTAATACAAATGTTCCATTTATTACTCTTTTCTGATAGATATCAGGAGATTTTTAGCTCAGCTTAAATGGCGACCAATCCTGGAGAGACGTAAGCAGGCCTGTGTGACAGTACAGACTGTGGTGCGGGGATTCCTTGCTCGGAGACATTTCATCAAATTACAGAAAGAGGCTACAGAGAGTGCCACCACAATCCAATCAGGTAACCTAATGTAATTGAGAGCTAAGGGTTTACCCAACATGTAAAGGAATTCAGCATTAGAAGCATGTGCAATTGTACAACAGAATTGAGCCAGTTGGTCTTATGCTGTAGCTGATTTTTAGCTTAGCTGACTGTAAGTCATCTGAGCTGTAGCAATCACTCTTTGTTTGTCGTCTGTCTGTCATTGTCCATTTGTCTATCTGTCCATCCGTTAACTGGGCACAAATCATAACAATTGGACTTAGAATCCTCTAACTTGACATCCAAGGAGGCCCATGAACAATTCCTTGGAAACCTGAAAGGTTACCCATATCCTGTGAGCTATGGGGCTCAGAAGTAACCCCCCCCCCCCCCCAAGAATAATTAAAAATTTGATACAAAAGCTCCAGTATCTGAACAACTAATGCATTGATCACCATGATTATTTACATACATATTCATCATGGAGTGTTTCATCAGTTCCTGCAGACTGGGGTCACCACCTGTATTTTTTTGCAATTTTTACCATTTTTAGCTCAGCTGATTATAAGTCATCTGAGCTATAGTCATGGTCCATTGTCTGTCAATCCGGATGTCTGTCCGTCCGGATGTCCGTACATAAGACTGGCACATTTCGACACCATTGGACCTACAAATCTGAAATTCAGCATACAGTTAAATCTCCTACCATGCTGAAAATTGGGTCAATAGGACTTCATTTCTTTAAGATATTAAGGAAAAACCTTAATTTTTATTAAAAAATCTATTTTCACACTTCAGGACTGCCTAATATCAAAACTGGTTTTCTTCATAATTACCATAAATATTCCTCTATATAGTTCCTATGTACAACCCAGAAATTTAGTCAATATTTTATAATTTAAAAAGTTATGGGCCCAAACATAAAGTACTTTGTAAAAAATCAGGAAAGATATTTGGTCACCTTAGAGAAAATGTGTTAAAGCTAGGGACTTTTTTTCCGTAATACAATTAAATTAATCAAAATTCAATTGTATACCAAAAATTAGATCAAAATCTGTTTTTTTTTTTAAATATTGGCAAAAATATAAAATTGGTAACCTAAATTTTGCCCAAGTTTGACCATGGCACGTTTTTTTTCTTGTAAGAACATTTGATTTATCTTTCACAGACAGTATATATATAGATTTAATCTGTTAGATTCTGAAATTTGAAAGTAAAAGCTTAAAAATTATTCTAGTTATTGAGGTTTTTCTGAGGCTCTAATGTATTTACATTTTGAACCTCCAGACCAGCCATGTCTGGTCCCTACAGCCTTGTCTGGGTAAACATATCAGTGATGCAACACTGCTTTTACAAATGTAGAATCACATGTAGCAACCCTGCCCTCCCCCCACCGAACTAGATATTTTACATTACTTACATTCCTTAACCAATTGCTGTTTCTGATCCAATGTGTAGAACTTTTCCAATCCTGAATCAAGTGTTATTTTCAGATATTTATTATTATTTGCAAATTTAAAAAATATATTTTAGAAAAAATAAATACATCTGTGTTTCTATTGAAAATCTATTTTCATACTTCAGGACTGCCTAATATCAAAACCACTCATCTGGTTTTCTTAATATTTACCATAAATATTCCTCTATATAATTTCTATGTACATGCCAGAAATTAATTCTGTATTATATAATTTTAAAAAGTTAAGGGCCCAAACATAATGGACTTTGTAAAAAAATCAGGGAAGATATTTGGTCACTTAAGACTATGAATATATTTGCTGGATTAATTTTGTATGTAAACAATACATTTACCATAAACAAAATGGCACCTTTTTGTGCAACAGGGAACCTAGTCAGATCACAAGATATTATTAGCAACATTCCCCCATTCTTCAATTCAGATCAAACATGGCAACTTCTCATAGCTTAATTTACCATTTCTTCTCTATAGATACTTTTTGAGACATTCTGTTTCCTCTCCCTTTCAGCAACAACTGCTTCCCAAAACATATCAGTTTTCTACTTTTCCATAATTATTTTGATTTATTAAATGTGTATTTTTATACTTGCAAATCTCCACTTCCTTCCTCTGCATTTTTCAATTATATCTGTCACATTCAGCTGAGTGCCATGACCCATGGGTCCCTTGTTTCCCTATTTTGGAGAACTTCAGTGATGTGGTCATCTGTTTACAGGGCACAATAGAATCTTCTAATTTGTTATCCAGGGAGGTCCATGAAATGTCTCCTTGAAAACCTGAAATAAGGTCTCTGTTACCCATTTGTTCCCAGCTATGCTTCAGTTGAATGTGGATACCACAATCAAAATTTGGGATTCAGATGATGAAATTCCTTTTGTGAATGTCTGCTAGTCAGCCGTGTCATGACCCATGGGTCACTCTTTTAAATAAATGAAAGTACAGGAAACATCAGTTAATACATGCAGTGAAAGTCAAGCTTACATTAATGACCATCAATGAGATCAATTGTTCTATTGCAAGATAAATATATAAGACCTCAAACAGAGTCCATGCATACTTACAAATCTTTTTAAAATTCATAACTACTTAGATGAGAAATTAGATCATTTGAAATGTCATGAAATTTCAGAAAATGTTCAGTCATGGATTAGTCCTGATATTTGTTCTCAGTTTTTTTTGTTTAAAAACAGCTGACAATTGTCTTTAATTGGTAGAATCAGAAATACTTATTCATTAACAAAAATGTTTGCATGTTCCGTAAAAGATGACGCATGTCTGGCATGAAAACTCTGTCAAGTCCTTATTTTCCTTTTCTACCCCACTGTATGAATGAAATTAAAGTTGAATTGGCATCTTCTGAGGCAGATCACTGGAAAATTTGCTTTTTGTGCCACTCATAGTTCCTTTTTGTTACCTCATAAAAAAAATCTTTAAAAATCACAAATGTTGTCACTGTTGCTGTAAAAAAAAACACACAGTAAACAATTCCAGTTGGAAATCAGTTCATGAAAGGATTACCTAGAGATTTAATTTAATATTTCTTTTGTAAATTGAAACATCAAGAGTTGCCCTAAACATGGAGATAAATTTTAAATGTTAAAACAACTTTGTAATTCCAGCATACCGTGGTTATCAAGTCAGAAAGAAAGTACGACTAAGTAAAAGCAGACGAAGAAAAAATTGGGGAAGTCGACGAACAGAATCAAAATCCAGCCAGTCAAACCCTACTCCAGTACTGAGTACTCCAGTACTGAGCACTGATTCACTGGACACACTACCTAAAGAAAAGGTGGCAGCACCAGTCGTCAGTGGAGAAGGGGTCAAGGTCACAGAGGGGTCAAGGTCACCACTGTCATCATCATCAACCCATAGTGTTGAATGGGCTGCTGTGACCTTGCAGAAGTATTTCCGGATGTGGCACGCCAAAGCCCATGTGACCAAGCTACAGCTGTTTAAAGAACCGGTGAAGGGAAGAAGGCTGCTGTTGTCAAAACAGGTAGGAAAGAAAAGATACATAAATGATTAAGCTCAGACCATGCTCTCCTCTTCATTTCAAAGGATGTAACTGTATATGACTGGGTTATATCTTAAATTGTAAGAGTTATTCATTTTGGTTATAATGGAAGTTACTGTAAGACCAAGTTACCTACCAGAAATTGTAGTGCTTAAATCTAGGAAGTCACTAGTTTACTCAATTAAATGTGTAACACTTTTGATGAAGTCATGGAGGTAGGTGAGATAAATGTGTCTTTGGCCATATTGTCTCCTTCTGTCAACATGGGTCTGGTTGTCTCTTGATTTAAAATCTGCTTCCATCCTGGGAAGAACTACAACAGGCTGATATAAAATGTGTACCAAATTTTGGACTCAAATACTCAATAGGCATTACTCGGCTGAGATGCAAGTACTCAGACACTGCTTGAAAGCTGTAAAGATATAAATGGACATCTGTTAACTGATGTAAGTTATATGTAGAAGTTGGACTTGCTGATGACTTAACTTTCTTCCAATGCAGGAATACATATAAACAGAGTTGAAATCAACTCCAAAACAAGTAGTTATTTTATATGCTATAAGGTCCCACTTGAAAAGCAGTGCCCTATTATAGTGATAGTTAGTTTTGTAATGTAGTTAGTTAATAAATGAAGTGTTATGACAGTTCACTGTTAAATTGAGTTGTAAAGTTTTAAAACCTGCCGTTAGATATATATGTAGACTGCCTGTCAGTTTGCAGTAATATTTTTATATCCATGCATGTTCACACACAAGTACTCAAGTCCAAATTTGGACTAATTAAGGTACTGAGTAAGTATTAACCAGACTCTAGTATTCCTTACAGCCCATGTTAACTGAAGGTTGTCAATTGTGCAGTATGACAGTTGTGGAGCTTAATGGAGTGGCCAATAAAATGTCTCATATGTGTTACAGATGCAGTATGACAGTTGTTGAGTTTAATGGAGTGACCATTAAAATGTCTCATATGTGTTACAGATGCAGTTTGACAGTTGTTGAGCTTAATGGAGTGGCCATTAAAATGTCTCATATGTGTTACAGATGCAGTATGACAGTTGTTGAGCTTAATGGAGTGGCCATTAAAATGTCTCGTTTGTGTTTATAGATGTGTTTACGGATGCTCCTCAGTGCCATCTAATTACATCATTAGGGAAACAACTCAGGATTCCTTTGTTCATCCCATAAAGGATGACTGAATAACAAACTAAGGTGTTGATATTTATACTGTAATGAATTGAGATATAATCCAGAATATAAATTAATGGTAACAGGAAATATTTTAAACAAGTAATAATTATTTCATGCTAGTACACATGAAGCTGTGGACGGGAAAAAGTTTATGATACCCACTCTTGGGCAGATCCAGCTGGATATAAAACTTAACTAGACTTCTTGTAAATGTCATACAACAGTCATGGATCTCCACCTAACCCCCCCCCCCCCCAACCCAATCTGACTGAACACCTTATACATGTCTTTGTTTGTCTGAATACCTTAAAGATGACCTTGGAAAATAGGTCAAGGTCACTGAGACTGGGTCACATTAATAGGACCATAGTAAGGTATATCAAGAGTAAGTAATAATTAAATTGGATGAAAAAAGTGGCAGATTAATAAGAAGAAAGAGAAGAAGAAGAAAATTAATGCAAAATAAAAAACAAATATCTCCAACTATTGATAGGCTGAGATAATAATATTTCTGTGTAGGAACTTTTATTCTTTCTTTTTAATTTCATGTTTACCACAGATAGAGTCACTGGGTGAACAAGGATCAAGCCTTGGACAGACAGAAGGAATGTCAACAGAGGAGTTAATATCAAAGTTTGGAGAGGAAAAGATCAAGAAATTCATCAAAGCCTTCTCTATTAAAGCACCATGGACCAAAGAGGAGTCTGAGTACTATGATCAGGTCAGTCATAGGTAACACATTGTAAAATACTATGGTTGGATTGATGTTTGTGAGGGTTTCAAATTCACATCTATGTGTTATGAAAATTGAGACACCAAACTGATAAACACAAGTGACCAGTCATATACAGTAGCCTCATTGGAACATCAGGTATATGTTTTTTAAGTTGAATGATTAACGACTATTTATTTTCTTTAATAGGGTAGAAAAAGATTAGTCTCTCAGGCACCTTTTGTCATAAATCAGTGTGAACAGGTTAATTTTTTACCCTTTTATAAAAATATCATATGATAAAGGGACAAAATAATAATAATAATATAATTGTTTTGCCAAACAGTTAAAAGCATAGTATAATGCTAAGGGATTTTTTTTTAAATTTAGTTTATTTTCTTGAAGTTTGAGCATCAGGAACATAAAATCCATAATCTTTTGAGATTGTGTTCAGTACAAATTTATTCTTCACCTGCCTTTGCAAAATATTTCTGTTTGGATAATCAGAAATATATAAAGATCTGGCATGAGGCTGTTACATTATATATATTCTTAATAAATTGTAACAAATATAGATGAAATTTTGTTGTGTGTGATTCATATTATGTTTCACCACATGGATTGATAGATTAAAAAATTTATCCATTGACAAGGCAGGTTCTTTTATTTCAGATTGCAGAGAAAAGTGATGCAAGGGCAAAGAGAAAAACGTAAGTTACCATTTCTTACATATCAAAGGAGCCATCTTTCTTCTTTAACATGTACTTTTTAAAACAATTATGCTTAGATATGTACATAATATATTATAATAAGATTCCAACTGCCCAGTTGCTGAAGCTTGCTCTGTTGGTGAATAAGTAAAGAACTAAAATAGAACAAATAACAGTCCGTAGCCAGACATATATAAATTTTAAAATTTTACAAATTCTCATTGACTAAAAATGCCAATCTGATCATAAATCTATTGCCAAACATGGTCAATAACCAACTTATATGATATTCAAGATTTTCCTTATAGCCATCTCTAATTTTTGCTATAATCATCAAAACAAGGCCAGTGTTAACTAAACAATAAAAATGATAATAATTTATTTTATATAGCGTAAAATCCACAAAGTGCTCTTGAATTCTGTACAAATGATAATTAACTAATTATCTGGTAGCTGCATGTGTTGCTTTCCACAGTGGAATCACAACCAGTAAAATAAGAAACAGAACAAGAAAATTACTTTTGTTTGTTATTCTGCAATTTACAGGAAACTACAAAGCCTAATGACAAAAGAAGGCAGAGCCTATTATGATGGAGTCGCAAAAGGGCAAAATAGGTAGGTGTATGTACATGAATTGTAACCAGTTGTTTATAAATAAGATATCTGTAGAAGTATTCTCACAGAAAAAAATCAACAGTTTTCTTCAGAAGATCATGGTTAAGGTAGTTTTCACAGGAGCCAATATTTTTTACAAGTTTTTCAGTTCTAGCATTACAATATAATATTTCTTTCATGTTTTAATTGATGTTTATTGATAAATATTTTCTCTCAATCAGATAGTTATAGATATAGGGACTTGTTAAGTTTTATAAGTAGGTGCTTTGTTTCTAGATAAGACAAATGTGTTTGCTCAGTGCTGGAATTCACCAACTTCTTGTAAGAAATATTCTTAATTTCTTCCAATGCAGAGATATAAATGCACATATACCTTTTATTATCCTGTACCTTAAGTCATAGATTCCAGTCTATTTTCTGTTACTTTTCATCTTTAAGTTCAGAGACAGGAACAAGTCTATCACAGTCTCAGGAGGAACAGCTCGGGAATATGATGAGATCAGCACTGGCAGCTACAGCCGCAAAAAAGTTCATCAGGTAAATTAACAGATCATAAAATCACATCTCTGTATAGTAAGCACTGCTCTGTCCACTGAACCACTCTGAGTTAACCCAGTGTACAGTTATATAGACCATATTCTGAGGTTCATTCATGCATATCCGTCGAGCCCCACACTTCTCAGTAATTACAGACCATAAACCCTTATGGCAGAAGCCACGCCCACCTCTGAGGATTAAACGTTGGGGTTTGAGACACCAATCATTTACGATCACCTACCGACCCTGAAAAGAAGATCTAGCTGACTACATGTCGCGGCATCCATCACATGAATGCGCTGAAACGTCGCATGAGCAAACAATAGCAGAGGACTATGTCTGTTTCATAGCGGAAACGTCTATCCCAAAAGCAATGACAATGGCAGATGTAATTACTGAAACTGCCAAAGATAAAACCCTACTATACTGAAAGGTATGGAGTATGTACAAAACAGAAGATGGTTTAAAATTAAACACATAACTGATCCAGATAAAAACATTCATGACTTAAAGGAACTAAGCTTGATGCATGATGAACTGACATACCACCCAAAACAGTTACTTTTGCGAGACACCAGAATCGTTCTACCAAAAACACTCTGTGATAAAGCTGTCTCTCTTGCACATGAGGGACACAAGGGGATGTCCAGAACAAAAGTCTGGATAAGATCTTAAGTGTGGTTTCCGGGTATGAAAAACAAATTAGAGGCTGCAGTCAGAAACTGCCTCGCATGTCAGTCAACTTACTCAGGACACAAAAAGATGGAGCCACTACACATGTCAGGACAACCACCCAACAACTGAGCGCAGACTTCTGTGTTCCACTGCCCACTTGGGAGTATTTGTTTGATAATCGATGAATATTCTAGATTCCCAGTTGTTGAAATAATCAAGTCTGTGTCCGCAGATACTGTCTTATCAGTAATAGACAAAGTGTTTGCTACATTCGGATACCCATCCGTTATTAAGACTGTAAAATGGCAGCCCATTTAACTCCTATGCATTCAAACAATTCGCTAAAACAAAAGGATTTGTGCACAGAAAAATCACACTGCACTGGCTAAGAGCAAATGCCCAAGCTGAATCATTTAAAAAAACTCTCATGAAGGCAGTTAGAGCTGCCTGTGTTGAAACAAAAGACTGGAAAGTGAAACTCTTCAAATTTTTAAGACAATACCGGGCTATGCCCCATCTGTCATCCAGATTCAGTCCATTTGAGATGAATTTTGGGTATTAACCCAACACAAAGCTACCTCATCTTTCTGCTCAGTCCTTTCCATCCCAGCAAGGCATTGATCATACTGCCAGGGCAAACGATGCCAAATCTAAAACCAAAATGAAAAATGATGCTTACAAATGTCTCAACACCAAAGCATGTGACATTCAGATAGGTGACACTGTTCTTGTGCGCATTGATACAAAACAGAATAAACTTTCCACACCGTTTAATACCCAACCATTGGTTGTTAGCTCTAGAAATGGCAGCATGATTACTGCTGGCAACAAAACACAAAAACTCGTCTTATTTCAAGAAAGTTCTAATAGTCCTAAACAGACATTAAAGGAGCCAATACATCTGAAAGACTATATTAGATTTAAGTAAATGTCATGTCTTTTTTTTAATTTGTTAAAGCTTAATGTCAAGCATATACTTAAGCATATACTTAAGCATATACTTAAGTAATAATAATCTTAGTTGTACAGTCAAATTGAGCCAAATATCTTTATTCATAAGCTGACAATTCTCTCATGGGGTGATGATGACTCTGATCTAAACAAGGTAGAGATGTAATATACAGACTCTTTACAGTAAATTTTATTATAATAAGTATGTACGGTACTAAGACAAAGGTCAAGGACGGCAGTCACTTTAGCACACACACATGGCGGCAAGTGAAGCCAGCCAGTTTGTATTTCCGGAATAAATATTGTTGTTTTTACGTCGTTCTCAAGTTATTATAGGTTCCCTTCCCGTTTGCATGTCCGTCCATCTGTCGCTCTTCCCATCCGTCTGTTAGTGACACTATTTATTGCTTGCATTATCTCAAACAGAATAATTTGATCTTTCTCTAATTCTGTGCAAATTCAGGATCAGTGCCCCAGCCGTAACAACATAATGACTATGGGAAAATCATCATATGAGATTAAGCTGTTTAATATTGACATATAATATAATATAAATGAATCTTAAATATTCCTAAAACTTTTGCATCGAACATTGGGATTCCTTTGTATGTTTATAGGCAGGCATCAGAAGCCAGCACCGCAGAGACCTCTACTGTTGTGAAAAAGAGTGAGAGTTCAACATCATTGACATGGGATGCTCCGCTAGAGAAAGCCCGGGGTCAGATTTTGGCTCCAGGCCCAGACGTGTAAGTATCAATAAAGAGGCTGCAAGAAATGCACAGCAATTCATACTCCCTCATACAGATTTTTTTCACCAAACTCACCATAATTACTAACCAACAGATTATCTCACACTATTTTGATTAAGGCAAAATCCAGCATATTTAATAAGGTCATGGGTCACAAGGCTACTTTTTGGTGTCGCCATGATAACTTAGAAAGAAAATGAAGGATTTTGACAAAACTCATCAGAAATGTTAATCAATAAAATATCTTGCCTCAGTTTGATTTCCAGCAAATCCACACAGATTAATGTGCGGGGGAGAACTTGTAAAGTTTGATTAATTAACTGCCAAATTTGAAATATACAATTCTCCGCTCTCATTGGTCTGAACATTCTTGGCCCTGTGCCAACTTCCCGGTTCCAGTTCTTTTAAAACCTTCCCACTGAAAGCAGTGGTTTAGTGGATTGAGTTATTGAACAAATGTAGTGTGACCAGTGTGTAAGAAGGAGTGTAACTTTTTCCAGTAAAATGTTACAGTGAAACCTGTGTTAAGAGACCATTCATGGGAGTGGCCAAAAGCGGTCATAATTCACAGGTGGTCTTATTAGACAGGTTTGTTATAACCAATGTAAATGCTTTGAGTTTACACAAGGGTGGTCATAATAGTCAGGTGGTTTTATAAGACAGGGGGTCTTTCAGACCGGTTCTACTGTATCTAACAAATAATGGTCATGTTTCATAGTACCCTGATTATAATTCACTGCTTGGCCAGTTCACGAAATGATGAAATCACAAAAAGCTCATTGGCCACCTCGCAGTATTATGAGATCACAAAAACACATCATTCACAGCATGCTGTCTGTTGCTCACCTGCAGGAACACTATCGCAATCCACTTTGGTCCTCACCTGAGCATAGATCAGGACGATCCTCCGTATTTGGACGAGTTTAACGAGGAATGTAAATCACACCGACCACTGATGATACAGCAGCTCGAGACGCAGCACAAACGGGCACTCAGCACAAGGTCAGCACAAGGTCGTAGCCTCGATTTGATTTCCACCACTGATGTACCACTTGCATGCAGGATCACCAGCACTCATTTGTTTCCATGGCGATCAGTTCAAAGATTCCCACATAAAGATTTTATCTTATTATATGTCTGAATTTCTTCTGAGATATAATCTTTTTTGTATTAGAAAATTTTAATATTATACATAGTGTAAAGATTATTATTGAATTTTTTAAATTATTATTTTGAATGCACTCCACAAGTTCTGCATGATTTAGACATAGAGTGACATCTTGCCTCGATGCCATCCTGCTAAGACTACTATATTTCTTGGTCCTAGACTAATGTTAATCATTGTATAAACCTCCCACTTACACGACCACCTTACCTACACAACCACTTTGGCTGGATCCACAGGTGGTCGTGTAAGTGAGATTTCACTGTATTTGTCTGCCACTCTGAGCAGTTCCTAGAGTATTTAGTTTATTTTACTACTGTTATTCTACACAAGTATTCTTAGTTATTTTGATAATCAGTATTGATAATTTTAGTATCTTGCCTTTTTCTTATATTCAGTCTTTTAATTCTTTTAAAGGTTTAAGAAACAGCAAGTTTCGGAAGAACACCGGCAAAGAATGGAGGCCAGGTGGCGCCACATACATCAGTCATCAGAGGAAAAGTCTTTCGAGGAACAACCACCAGTGTACAAACAGATGTTAAAACCAACAACGCAGGGTGGACAGTTACTGGGGTAAGTAGATGTTTTGGGTGCTATTGAATGAGAGTGATATGATAAGAATGATGTTATTTCATCATCAAGATTCCCTAGGTTTCAGGTGTTACAGGCACAAGGCTAGGAATAATCTATTGTACTCTGTTTCACAAACCCAAGTTCAGCTGTTTTTTTATAAAAAGTTTATATTTTTCAATTATTTCCTAGAAAGCTGCATATGGAAGTGAAGGCCTAATATGGGAATATTTGCAAAAACCTAAACTTTCAGGAGGTCACAGGACCTTCAAACTTTTCCACAGGGACAATATATCTGCCCCTATTAACCCTTTCCCATACAACATACTCATAGAGTGATGTTCTCACCAGCCCCCTCCAAACAAGAACCTACGGTAATAACCCTAAGAAAATGCTTTTGTACAATCTGTAAGTGCTTTCCAAGAAATTTCTAATAGTTTGAGTCTTGAATTCTCATTAAGAAACCAATTTCCTTACCTTTTGGCTGGCTTATCATTAAGTTAATGACTTTTGCCATGGATCTGGATGAAAGGTTCCATAATAAATTCCATTTCAGCACCTCTGGATGAACAGTTTATTGATTATTATTATGTTTTCCTATTGATGACTGTGTGTGGACATAGGTTTTTCTTAGTCTGTGTGAGTTTTGGAAGCAGAAGATATGACTATTACATAAGTTTACTATTTAGATCACTGTAAATATGTTCTTATTCCAGCAGGTTCAGCAATAAACAAGATCCAGGTGAATCAAAATGTGGGAATGACAAAAGTGGGAATGCCAAAAGTGGGAATTTCAGCATCCGATCTCATGTGAAGGAGGTAAATTTAGGTGATACACTGGCGTCACTCACCAAGAGTGTCAAAGAAGAGAACAATGGAACGTTTGATTACCGCAAGTTACTTAAGAAAACTGCCTTGACCCCTGAGGAAAACCGAGCCAGAAGAACAATAATTATCTGAAGATAATCAAACACCAAAGATTTGTAACTGATATTAATGTATTGTTTGTATGAATGCCTTCATGATGTCTCTACATATCATTCCTTAACTTAAAGGGGCCTATTCATATACCAAGTATGTTAAATATACATGCAATATAGCTAGTGTGTTGTTCTTATAATATTATCTGTGCCACCAATTATAGTTCACTCTAAAAAAAGTTTGGTAACATTTGTACAGACGTTGAAATATGATTGTACCAGGCTTGATCATTGGCATTAAACATGAGTATTTCCTGATGGCTGTACCATACAACTTCAAGATTTTTCAAGCTTCAGATCAGTGGTTTTTTTTTGTGTTTCTCTTTCATGTTACACCTCCTTACTTTGGAGTTGTAGCACATGCACCAGACAGACCTCTGGTCACATAGTCTTGCTATGGTAAACACACATGAACTGTGTTCAGTCACACAGAACCATTACTCGCACACAGAACCATATCAATGTGTAAAACGGAAGAACTGGGCATAAATCACCCATGTACCAGGATGGTTTGTTGGAAAACTTTTGTCTTCAGCCTAAAGAACCAATGGCATATTATAGAACTAATGGCGTGAAATAATACATATTACTGCAAATCTTTATGTACCTTTAAGAGGCAGATGTATTTCCTTACTGTCCTAGCACATGTTGCGTCTGTTTAGTCACCAGGTACATATAGTAAAGCTATAATATCATTCAGTGATTTTGTAAATTTTATTTTTTATTAATAAATATATAGTGATAAGAAAACAAATTATTTGTTGAATTACGTTTAAATTTTACTGTCTGATCTGGTGCTTACACTTATATGCCAAAACGAACTGCTTCAAACCACACCATTTTATCCAAAATGGCAAATTTCTTGGTAGATTATTATCCTGCACATAATTGCTGGGAAGTGGTATAACAGTTTCCAGGAAAGACACATCATTGCGCTAATGGGGACTAACGGTGTGGCCGCATGCAAGATGCCATGGTATTGATGTCACTGGAACTCTGATGTCACGTCATGCCAGGAATGATACCATCTGAATTCCAGACAGAGCTTAAAATTAATCTGAGTATTGTTAATGAAGGTATTGTTCAGTTAGCACCCTCTTCTGACTGCATCAGTCACTAAAACTTTAGGCGGGCAGAATCTCTTGTGCCTGCACACTCACAATGGTGTGGCAGGATGGGTGGCTTTGCCAAAATGTATAAAAACAAAACCTATTTATGATACCAACATTCCATCTGCCAATCTTTCACATATTTTTTCACTGTCAGTAAATGCTGTGATTTAATGTATATATATATGGCAAACTATTTGATTGCCTGTAAAGTTTGATTCTGCCAAGATGTGATTTCAGCCTATTGCAAAGTGTTGATCTGTGGGATGTGTTTTATAACTGTACAGCATATATATTTATTTATCCTTCAGTCTTCAACCTCTAAAGATCTCATAATCAAAGATCAGTATTTTATGTCTGTTTGTATGTGACAAAATGCAAAACTTATGAAAAAATATAATCAACAGTATTAATAGAAGTCAACAATAATTGTTTATATATATGCCATAAACCATTTGTGTAAAATGCAAACTGACCCACATAAAAAATAGCATGTGAAATGTTTGACAAGGGGACTTTTGTCAGTAGTCATTTACTCAATGTCTGCAAGACCAAAAGATTATAAACAAGAAAGACATTCTGTGTATATATGTGTGTGTACAAATATGATTTACATTAGTCTGGGACCAAAAGTAGTGGTCATCTCTGCGGGGTGGTCATAATTGTGGGGAGGTTGTCAAGTGAGATTTCACTTATGTATATATATATTTATTTTCATCAAGAATTAAATTATCTTGTTAAATCAAGTAACATACTAGTCAAGTAATTTCATGATGTAACCGGTAGTCAGATTGGTTGTATAATATCACTGAGTTTTACATAGAGTAGTCAATGTCTTAGGTATAATGCAGTGGTTTAATGTGAGCATCTAGTTTATACCCAAAGGATATTTTGATGTGATATTTCTGAGAATTACAGTAAGTTTATTCTGAGATGATTGATCTAATATCTTAGTCATCTTTCTCTCACACTAGTCATACTCTGCCTACTCCTTGTCATGTATATATATGTTACATTAAAAGTCATTATGATATATGCAGTTCTATAGCCAGTCAGATGCGCTGTATGTTAATACTCAGTTTGTACTAATATCCTGGTTTTTAGGTTGTATGGAAAGTAACGTAATGTTACACTATTGTGTGATGTGAGAATCTCGGAAATGTTCTAGTCATGAACGTTTACTGTCTTGTGGAATATCAGGTGGCTCTGTGGGACAAGAAGATTTATATAAAATACTGTAAAGCCTGGAATAATAAAACTTCTGCAATAGTTCATCAACAGGCTATTTTACAACACTTGTTTTAATGTCACAAATTTGTTAAAGTTGAAATTTGCAAATATGATACCGGTATGTATAATAATGTTATAGTTATGCTCTCAAAGGTTTTATGTGTCTTTATGGAAATGTACAATTGTTGAATGAGTGTTGTGTCACTTATGTCTGTCATATAAAACCCTGTATTTTTCTTTGTTAATGAAGAGGGGTGATATATTTGCTTGATGAAACTATATGTGCCTGTTTCCAATCAGTTTATCTGTATATTAACGTGCTTTTATCAGAAAGTTGTTTTACCATGTATTATATAGAGTTAATATTATTATCCAAGTAAAGCCAGAATTACGTTGGGACCAAACCTGTGATATGGCTACCAGTTAAAATAGCTGCAATGTTTTAGGTATTCTAAATATGTTAAACTGTTTAGTTAAATTTGTTTAGCTTTTGCACCCATTGTAAAAAAATGTATAGATCCAAAAGTGATGGGCACAAATTTCATGATATGACAGATATAACAAAATGCTATTAATTTTCACCTGCCATATCATGTGCACTTGTTTATACATAATACTGTAAGACACCTTTCACTGTAATCAACTAACCCACTAGAGCACCCCTATGACAAAATAAGCTGCTCTGTGGATCAGCCAATCAGTGCCCTTTTCAACTTCCTTACCCAGGGCAGGGTGTATGAGACAGATCATATGTCCATGAGTGGGCTTAGGGTTGGCAGTTGCCTCGGTTCAGCTCGACAGTCCTCCACCTCATAGCATTTGTTAAGTAACTTGATAGCATGGTTCCAATGTCAAAAGCAGAAGAAATATTTTAACACCAGAGCAGTTTATTGTCCACAGTAACCCTCCTTCTCTTAAATTAAGCTTTCAGCCCAGGACTGGCAGTATGAGCAGTTTTGGCTGAATAATAACAGTTGCGTATTCTGCATTTGGACACCTTTAATTCACTTTGATTATTTAAAACTAAATTGCTGTGGTGTGTTATTTCATTTGTGGGAGAAATCCTACAAACTTAAAGCAGGGGGCAAACCATCATTTAAAATATTAGATTGTGCCCAGCTAATGAAACAGGGTTCATTTCAAATTACTGGAGTTTCTACAAAATAATTTTTCTTTTATATATATATATATATATATATATATATATATATATATATATATATATATATATATGTGTGTGTGTGTGTGTGTGTGTGTGTGTGTGGGTGTTCTCTCTAGGGCATTCTCCAGTATGTGAGCTTGGGTGTTTCAGGATGATGTCATGCAGGGGCATCAGTAAAGGGGGGATGGGGGTACATCTCCCCCCCCCCCCCCACTTCTTAGCAAGAGGGGATGGTCAATGTAACCATACCCCCTGCTATTCAGAGAGTAATATTTATACATTGGAAATGAAATATATTAATAATTTGAATTATAGACTTTGGTTCCATTTTTGGATTTGTCACAAAATATTATATATCTTAGCCTGGTTTAGAGTTAACCTTTACTGGAAACTTACCTTTTTTTAAAGTCTCAAGTCTCATACTTTATTGAAATACATTTGAAATGTGTCACACACAGAAAATTAAAGCTACCCCCCTCCCCCATGCCTGTATGTCATCCCACCCCACACCCTTGAAGATAAATTTATGCCACTGATGGCATGTATGATATTGAATTCAAAACACTTAATCCACATAGAATATTTATTGTTCAAACAGTGTCTACGAAGGTTTAAATTAAGTGTTGTAAAAAATAAAAGCATTCATATATTACATAATTAATTAAACATAATTAAGTCAGTATTACAGACACTGAAATAATTTATTGTATCCGCCAAAAAGAAGTTTTGCAGATACTATGTTTTTGACCGGGTTACGCCGCCGCCACCGCCGCCGCGTTCATTTCCGGAGAACTCCTCTGAGACTACTGGACAGATTTTTCCGAAACTTACACAAATTATGGGGTCACATGTGAACTGGTGCCTAACCAAGTGACCTTGACCTCTGACCTTTCCTCTCTGCCCAGCGTCTGTTTGTGCGTCTGTTTCCACACATAAACCCACATATCTCGGGAACTGTTTGACCGATCAGGAAAAAATTTTTTACACAAATGTAGCCCTTGGATAGCTTTATAACATGCACAAAAATGGTGGCGCCACCTGCAGCCATGTTTGCACAGTGTCCATCTGTTCATCTGCCTTGGGTTAAAATCACTCATATCTCTGCAGTGGTTGGACTAAATCACCTAAAATTAGGCATGCATATACATCCTAGATAGCTTTCTTGATTTTATGACAGGTGGCGCCACCTACATTTACGTTCATGCTGCAGACATCCAAGCTCATATCACGGGAACCGTTTGACCAATCAGGAAAAAAAAATTTACACAAATGTAGCCCTTGGATAGCTTTATAACATACACAAAAATGGTGGCGCCACCTGCAGCCATTTTTGCACAGCGTCCATCTGTTTGTCTGCTGTGGGATAAAATCACTCATATCTCTGCAGTGGTTTGACTTTTCCACATGAAATTTTGCATGTGTATACATCTTGGATAGTTTCTCGTTCAAATAACAGGTGGCGCCACCTACAGTCATGTTTATGTGGCAGAGATCCATTCTAATATGTAACACATGTAACTCTATTTCCCCTTGCCACTCAATCCATGCCTCACTTCACCCGTCCTCTGATTTTGGCGGAAACACATAGTCGCTTGTCGACTACCCGTATTCTAGTTATACATGTTTTAATCAAGAGAAAGCCACAACAAAATTTTGGAATATACAGTTGTTTTGTGTCTTTTATGTTCTGCTTTGTAAGCGTTCATTTATGTTATTAATTGGAATAATAATTTTAAACTTTTAATTATTGCCATGAAAGATGGTTGATATCAGATAAGGGGGGGGGGGGGGGCTTGTAAAAGTACGATGATCATGATATGTGATACCTCAAGGCTGAATAATTTTTCAGCACCATTGATGCTTCTATCATGAAACAGATCAGTGTTTCTGTAGTTAAGGGTTTATAAAACATCATTGAAATTATGAAAGTGAGTTATTTATTTGCCTCTTTTTGTGTTTTGGTTCATTATATTAATTGTATTCTAAACAAAGCCATCTTCAGTAATTGCCATGATGGATATATAATATATATATATATATATATATACACACACACATACACACACACACTGTGATGAATGTCTTTATCACACAGATGTATGGAATGTCAACCAATCACAGTTTGTGTGATAATTATACATGTATGCTTGCCCATTATTGTTTACTCAGGTTGTCACAATGTGTGTATCATAATATGGTAATAAATTATTCTAGTGTAAAATATTTTGATCAGAGGTAATATGTGCAAGATTATTTGGATGTATACAGTGACTAAATTTTATATTTATATTTATACCAGTGTGCAATATATGGATATACATATTTATAATTAATGTTTGAACTGGTTGGCCATTGTTTCCTGTTTAGAAAATAAAGCACATTAGTAAAAAATCATATTAGTTAATGTCTTTTTTTTTCTTTGTAATATTTCTTTAGATATATGTGAACAGTATATATGCACTGATGAATCGCTTTTTTTTTGCCCATATAGAAAGTGTTTCGCGCCTTATCACATTTAATTCGTATTTTTGTATCCCACTACAATATACGGATATGGGCGTGGTCACCGGCAGTGTTCCTCCGGCTTCTACTTTGAAGATGCATGTCTGTTGGCCACCAAACTCTCAGCAGATCTGATAGACTCCCACCTTCAGACTGTCGCCCGAGTACTTTCCTATTGTAGTTCCGAGCCTTAATCAAACCTGGCAAACCTTACCCTGCAAAAATGATGAGGCCGCTCATCGGGCTGCCTTTGTGCGTACACACTAAAATTCGAATGTCACAGGTCTCATGTTGGAATAAAGAGAATGCCGCGTGAATTTTAAATACTACAGTGCGAGATATATGAGGTACAATGATTGTTTATCATTCTCGTCATTCGTAAAAAGGTTGAAATTGAGTATACAAGACAGAATGAAACATTTTCATTCGCCAACAAGAAGTGGGTCTAAGAAATCGACCTATTTTCTTTGAGCTCCAAAATGTTTAGGTTTAGGTTTCAATTGCATTAATAGGCACCTGGAAGTGTTTATGCTTGTTGACGAGCCGTTTCCGTATAAATTCATAGAGGAAATATTAATCACCAATGAATTGACAGATCTGGCTGAATATGTAGTGCTTTTAACGTAGGACATCTCTTTACAATAGTCTGGTAGACGCATCTGCCTTTATTTAATTGTTCTTAAATAGACCCCCCCCCCCCCCCCCCGCCGTAAGAGAAAGGACTTAAAATGGTCTCTGTCCGTCCCAATGCACTGCGAAATGTGCAAAATCCTAATTTCCCTGATAAATATTAATAAGGCAAGTCTTTAATTGGGTCAACGGACTAAAATGAATGTAAACTGTGTTGAATTATTTTCAGAATGTTTATTTTGGCGCACATGTATACTTTAATGCCTGCCACAGAAAAGCAAACAGATTGTCTATATTTGATTACAATTAATACATAGTTTATTATGGTCCTAGATAATGTAAGAGAAGTATTTTTCGTTTGGCGATCTGCTGAAATGTTGAGAAAGTATGAACTAGTTTTAGTCCAGGCAATTCTGCAATTTCTAATTGATGTTTTATTCACTGCCGTCGGTATGTGCCTTCTGTCGAATTTAGACGAAATGGCTGGTTAATTTCATTGCAAATCCAGCACATAAAAGACGGGCAGATGTTAGGTGCCGGTGTTATCGCACTTCGTGAAATTGATTATTTATTCATCCAGTGATTAACAGCATATTCTAAGATGGGTTGAAATGACTTCACAGCATGCTCCATATTAAATATTTTTTTATTGCGGCGGGGAAGTATACGGGATTCTTGGGTCCTGTTCATTATCTTCAATTAAAATTATAACTTTTTACTTTTTTGCAGTATATATATATATATATATATATATATATATATATATATATATATATATATATATATATATATATTTATATATATATATAGAAAAGCAGTCATGGAAAGGCTTGCGGTTTGCAAATAAATGGGTTTACTCTTTCACATTATAGAAATGACCAGCTGTTGTTAAAAAAGCAATAAATTGATTTATTCCTATTAACTCCTGGGCATTCCAGGGAATAAATTACCAAAAGAATAAAAATATGTTGAAATGGTATAGGTGGTGTCGGCATTATCGAAACTTTGTCAGACACTGGTTTATCCATACATAAATAGAAAGTAAATTGAAACATCATGCTTTCTGTATTTATTATAACACAGTCTTCTTAACATTTATAGAGTAAAACCAGTAACCATACACACCAAAGATCACATGTATTGTGTATAAAGTTGTATGTATAACGCAAACAGATTTGACTCGAGCGTTTTATTCTGTTTGACTGGAGCGTTTTATATAGAGTGAAGCCCAAACGTTAGTAATGCCTCTTCTTTCTGGTCTCTGGCGTCCCATAACATCCGCTTTAGTAGCTATAGTGTTAGCCAGTTATTCGATTATATCAATGATTGGTCGTTTCTTCCATAATCGATTAATTGATTGCATTTTGCATTATCGATCATACGCGATTAGGATTTGCTCGTCCAAAGAAGTCTTATTATCCCGATAAAATATTTTAATTGTGTCAGAGATATAAGAAATAGAGCCATGACCTTAACTAGGAGAGTGACCTTGACCTTTAATAGGTCAATTCTTTGGAAAATAACAAATTATTATATATCTCAAGAAAATCATGCATGGATTGATCCAAAAATCAAGTTGACCGAAGATCTTGGATAGCGTTGACAAGAACCGGAAACTTGAGGCGCCACCTATTATTCTTTTCTTGTTTTCGCGACTTTCAATGCCCCCATCATTGTCACTTGATAGTACAGTGAGTATTATAAGTCTAAAACTGTAAAACCGATTTCTTTCACATGATGCATAGACATTGATATGGGTTATGGGATGACATATTTAAATTTGGGTCATGACCTTCCTTTTATAGTGGCCTTGATCTTGAATATTTCCATATTTGGTGAAAATCACTCAAATCTTAAATATCTCAATAAGGATTCATTGGTTGGTCCAAAAATCAAATTGACCGAAGATCTTGGAAAGTTTTGTCTTCTGCTGTAGACAGGTGGCGCCACATTTTGCCCTTTTCTTGTTTCCGTGCCTTCTAATACCTCTTTATTGCCACTTGACAGTACCTTGAGCATTATAAGTAAAAACACTAATGGACAAATTTCTTTCATAGTATGCATATACATAGGTATAGGTCATGGAATAAGGTATATTTTAATTGGGATCATGACCTCTCCTATGAGTGGCCTTGTCCTTGAATATTCCAATAATTGGTGAAAAATATTGTTTCTCAAGTTGATAGATTGAAGAAACCATGGTGGCTTGCCACGTGTCGGTATATGCTTCTGAAGATAGGGGCCTAATCTTGAGGTGGAAGGGAAGATTAATTGTCTAGGAATACTATGGCACCTGCAGTGCCAAGGAATGTCTAGTTCTATACAACATATTTCAATGTAATATAGATGTACATAAAATAATCGACTCTATCTCTCAATCATCGAATATAACTTTACAACTGATTCCTACCACTAGTAGCTACCGTACCAAAACCTCATAATCCCATACATAGCATATCCATTTAAAAAACCTATACCCAGATTAGCGGTGGGGGATACAAAGTATACCCCGAACAATCACTTTTTATCTAATCATTCAGTGAATAGATTTATGATGCTGCCTACCGAAGCTTCAGCTGCACTGGTCATTCTGTTTCGCAAATCATCCATAGGGTGGCGTTGTTCTCCAGTTCAGGGAGGATTTCACAGCAGATATGCCGGTCAGTCTATTTATCTCCGTAATTTGAGAGATCTATATTTACCAGAATATCATGAATTTCCTGCAACCTCTTCACTGAACAGTATGCGCAAACGCTTGGATGACATCCTTCAATTGATGATGATTTTTTATTCTCAGTAAACTTAAAACTGATATCTTCACCGCAGTCAACGCAACGAGAGTTCTTACATTTCAGACATCCCTTTTCCTTTATCATCACAATATGTTTTACATCGTTCAGTATGGAAATGAGCCCTCTCCGTTTTTTTTAACTCAATATGGAATCTCTCAATTAATTGTGCCAAAACCTTAGCACATGGGTCCGTTATCATTCCCTCGAGGTTTTCCTCGCCAGGTTTATCAAAATCTACATTATCCGGATGATCCTTGCATTTTTCTTCCAGGGAAATCAAGCCATACTCCATAGCCAGTATTAAATTCCTAAACGATGGTGGTTGAGAATACAAATGGCCTTCACAGGCCTTAGAGATTCTGCCAATCTGGTATTCTCTGGCCAGTTGTAAGAGTATCTTTACGTTTTCCTCTGCAGCAGAGACAAAGCAGTAGTGAGCAATCCCTCAATATTACTATATCAGTGTATATGCGGTGTCAAATGGGTCAACACTAATAATTAATTGTAAATTCATATTAAGTAATGTATTTTATTCAGATGAATTGACTTTTTAATACAACCTTCTTCAATTACATTATTAAAAATTATCTATAAATAATTATTTGTGGGATCGTATGGGAAATGCAATTTTCAGAAGCACGTTTCTTGATCCAACGTATCTAAACAAATAAAGCAGTGATCATAAGGCTGCAACATGAAAACTAAGCTGTCTTTCCATTTTTTTTTTTTTTTTTTGTGCGTGTGTTTGCGGGACCACCATGGGGTAGTGGTAACGCCATGTCCCTTAACACTGCAAAGCAGTGAGAGAGCAACTACCTCAATAGTAGCCGTGAGAGCCCGACTCAGTAGGCAATCGGATAATTGGGCTGGTAAGCCAACTCGTAATCTGGTCGTAATGCCAGAGGGTCGATATGACGCTACCTGAACAGGTAAGTCTGCCAAGCGGATCCTCGTGGTGTTTTATGAGCGGGCACGTTGAATATCAGTACGAATGCTAGGTTTTAAAACATTTCAGAGTGAATTTGTTTTGATGGCGGGACTTGGAGAGAATTTCAGCTATTGAGTTCAACAATGAACCGGGGGGGGGGGGGGGGACCGTTGCTACAAGTAGCTTTTCAGACAAACAGAGATCACACTTTCCAGTCCCACAGATGTTAGGTGCTGCCGTGGCAGAGATTTCCCAGGAGAGCTTGTAATTTATATTGTTGTCTTTTAGTGACCAGATGTTTTTAGACAGTTCAGTGTTTTTAGCGTGGGATCTGTTACGAAAGGATTGTTTGTGGTTATTGTATCTGGTCTATAAATCACCTTCAGTACACCCTATGTAGTGTTTCTCGTCATTGTCTGTTCTAACTGTTGCCTTGTAGACAATGCATCTCAGCTGACACTGACCATTCATAGAACATTCGTCTTTTTACGGCAGTTACATTGTTTTTGAGGTACATTATCAGTTTCGTCAGTATTTAGAACCTTCAAATTATGTGTGCTGATCAGGTTAGACATGTTGGGTAAACAGCTATAGCTAATTTTCAAATTGTTCCTGTTGAATAGCTTGCGGTACCTGTGATGTTTTGGAAAGTGTTTTTCAACTAGTTTCATGAATTGTCTGCCAATGTTGGTTTTTACATGACGGCTGTAGGGGGGATTGAACCATATTATTTTAAAAGAATATTTTCTTCAGCGTTTTATATATATATATATATATATATATATATATATATATATATATATATATATATATATATCCTACCATACTTGAAATAGCTTTTTTGGTTGTACATTCTTTTATTCAGTCTTACACACAGTCAGCTATCTATCTTTTCTAATAGACAAGAGAACATTCCAGCAACTAATAAAACGCATAGAGGATCCGCATGCGGGCCCCTGCAGAAATCCAACAATGCTGGCGTTAAGAAATCCGCATGAGGGACCTGCTCGTACGGAAAGGAGTTAAAAAGTTAGAATTTATTTCTAGGACCCCCGGAGGCATGTGTGGAAAGGCACCCTAATAGATGAAATAAATGGTGTTAGAGTCATTTTACCGGTAATGCCCGTTGTCGGAGGATGAGTGACCTCTAGCAGCATGACGATGTCTTCATATTTCTTTCCGGGAAGCGGTATCTCCTGTAGAGTTTTCTCTTTGAAGTCGCTATTGAACATAGCTTTGAAAACAGGTGACCACATGCTTAATATAAACCTGCTTCCATAAAGTTTCTTGTCTTCTACCACAAACGTGACGTCACTTCCCTCCCACTCCTGGCCGAAGTCTCGAACATCTTCATCACTCACATCTGGTGCCGTCTTTTCAGCCATTTTTTTTCTGAATAATGTCGAAGAAAATTAAGGTAAATGGTCAATATAAGTTTGATATAAACACTGTTCTTCACCAGTAAAATACTGCGACTGTTTTAATGGTAAAAACTTCGCAAATACGAGATCAAATATCACTTTGCTTCAGTCCATTTTACACACTCTGTGCACTTCATGTCAACACACGTTACCGAATGACCTCACTTTTTCTATTTATAAATAACGTGCTTGTTCATTTTCTATGACACTGTACATTTGTATTTATACTAAAGCCAGTCATCATTATCGTATCTGGTGCTATTTACTGCTAAATGTCATGAGAGATATACTGTTTTCAAATAACTTATATTTCATATTTGGCATGATGCGTTTTCATATGGACTGGTGCCCTTTGAAACATGGTGAATATTATCTAACTCTTTTATTATGCATGTTGTATAGTTTTGTGATGAAGGGGAGAAGGATTGAAGGTCTGACATGGGGTGACAAGAACGACCGACTGGTTCTTCTTAGTCTTATGGCAATAAATATATATTCAAACACCCGCAGGTTTGATTTAAATTAACAGTGCAAATCGATAGATTTTTTAACCATCATTTATTTTTCAGACCTTGCACATGGATCATCAACTATTTCAAAAATGGTAAGTGCTCATACATGGCTGTAACTTATTTTGTCAAATGCTGTTTAGTTTGACTTGGTTTCCTTAGTTTGCCCGCGAGAGGGCGGGACGACTGATTGAAAAAGTATTCGTAACACAGTCGGTTAAAGCAACCACCAACTTACCTAGCGAGGGGGAAGATTTTGTGAAAATAAAGGCGAATTCTTTGTTAGTTACGTGAGCATCAGCGTCGTCCAATAATGAGATTGCCGACCAAGTAAGACTGCCTTTTTGTACGCCTTAAAATTTACCTAAAAAAGCAGCAGACTTCCCGAAATATAAAAAATCATTGGGAAAAAATCAGGATTTAGTCATTTCTATACTTATCATTTTTAGTCCTATTTACATGTAAAAAAATATTTTTTATACTTTTTCACCACTATTGAAAAAGTCTAATCAGGCTTATTTTGCACAACCTGTAATGCCAAAAAGACCCAACTGTTTTCTTTGGACAACTTTGGTCAACTAGTGCATACTAGGTGGAGAAGAAATAGAAAAACTACATCATTTCTTGAAGTGCCTGCAAAGAGTCTAAGCAAATGGTTAAAGGGAAGGTTAAAGAAAATATCTTGGGATGATACACTTTCTTTCATCTCAAAAAGTGAAATTAGGTGCCTGAGGAACATCCTCGAACACACAGTCATCACTTTTAAATTTGAACAGACCAAACTAAATCAACTTGTGCAGAGAGGTCAAGGTCAAACCATCATAATGACTACGACAATTGTGAAAATTTTGTATAGGAAATTTTCTAGAAAATTTCTATGACCTCAAGGATAAGGGCCTACATTTGGTAATAATACACATTGTTTCATTTTTTTATTATTTTAATGTACCATATCACTGTATAACCGGAAACCATGATCCAAAGAGTACCATGTCTTACGGGCTCATGTATAATACGCACAAATACACAAAATTCCAAAAATATAGTTAGCGATACAATATTTGATTTGCAGCGCACTTCAGTCACCGCATGTATAAGATTTACTTAGAATATATCCTGCTAATTCTGACAAAAGACAGATGCCAGACGACGAAAGACCAACGGACCATGGCTAAAACCTATACGTGAGCAAACAATCGCAGTGTAATTCAATCGGTTGACTTTTGCAGACATGCAAGTATGTAACTTCGATAACCGGCACGGCAATAAAGTACTCTTCAGAGTCAACCAAACAGCCATTTGTTGTCTGTTACACCTTATTCAATTGTGTCTAGTGTATATCAAAACATTTCAAGAAAAATGTTTGTTGAATTCTGCTAAGCCAATTGTTTAAAAAAACGATTAATATTCATGAAATAGTTAATCCATTTGTACCAATTGTAACAAACCCTATTTCATAAAATATATAAACTGTGGATGACGATTGAGAAAGAGGATATTAAGCTTAAACTGCAAATACACAAGTCACAATTTTTTTTAATTATCGGCATGGATTGTGATTTCATTCGCAAAAAAAATAATAAATTATTAAATGATGCTCAGTTGTTAGCATAAATAGCAACTTGTTCAACTAACTTCCATTTAAGGTCTTAGAATGTTCCTTTCTCAGAATATTTGTTTACTACTATGTCACTTTTATACCCATTACACTCTGAGAAAAAAGGGTTCCAACTAGAACCCAAAAGGGTTCTTCTGAGTGGACTGAGAGGGGAACCTTTTAAGGTTCCTGCTAGAGCCTTCAAGCGGGGTTCTTTTGGAACCTCCCGAAGGTTCTTTAATGGAACCTATAAGGTTCAATGAAGAACCTCTTCAGAAGTTTTGAGAAGAACCCTCCAAGGTTCTTCACGATGGACTGAATGGGGATGTCAATCGTGGGGAACCTTAAAAGGTTCTTGGTGGAACCCATGTGTAGGGTTTTTTATAGAAAACAGTCTAGGATGTCCTATCATACGTTTACGATAATCAATTATGTCACGAGGTACCCTGTGAGAACCCACATATTCTGCAATCGCCGATTTGCTGTCAAATGGAGCAATGGTTTGACTGATACCTGGGATTATTACCTGCAATAGTATTCTTTTGAGTTTGAATACTGTTTAACTTGATACGCTGGATCGTGTTTATTAACCCCTGAATTCTATCTATCATTTTATGCTTATTATGTCGCTTTTTAAATCATCTTAAGCTCCATATTTTTTTTCTCAGGCACAAAACTTCGTCATCAAAAAGCAAGTTGATACATGGCCCTCACGCATGTATCCTTGTAGCTCATATGAATCGACTCCTCAGTTGCCTTTTTTTAATCGATCGGTGTATCAGTCTTAAAGTACCAAAGACTTTAAAAAAGACTGTAGCGTCGCCGTCAGAGGGCTAGAATCGATGATGCCATAGTATCACCAGAACTTGACCATGGGCCATTTGTCAGAAGTCATCCAATAACGATAAGGTACCAGTCCACATGCATGTGACTTAACAGGTAATAAGGAACTGGGATCGTTAATAATGAGCGGCTTCCTACTGCCCGGCAACGGTTTTTTTTTTTCTTGTTGCGGGCGTGCTGGAGGCCTGGGGAAATCATCTGTCACATTACAAAGTAAGCCCAATAATGCCTGTAACCAAGGATACCTTTACAGTTTACGCTAAGTTCCTTACCTTTCCAGTCACATGAACATTTGTTCCGGGCTGAGAAACGCAAAACACACAATATATTTTCTAGATCAGCCACGGTAAGGGCATGTTGTAGGCCCCTGCCATCAAAGTACACAAACAAGAAGGTAAGTCACGTCAGTCTAGGCCGGGACAAGGTGACTTAAGTTAATTCATGTGGTGCCCAAACCCTTCCACTGTTCAAATAAATGAACACCAAAACACGAAGCAAACGGAGTTGTTTTGCAGTGTTATTGATTCTGGCGTGAGGACCTCAATACAAATAAAACCAATGTACGACCTATTTCAGCTCTTTACTGCAGGGATTTTGCATGATAAGATTTATATTACGTAAAATGAGTTAACCATGGTTTTATTGACTATAAAACTACTGAAGCTTTTCGATGTCTCTACCAATTTTCGAATAAATATACTCACTTTCACTATTGTAAGCATAAGTCTATAATGCACAGTAAGGGGGTCGGAATGCGTCTCAAAACTATTCAGTAGGAATTTGATCAGGGAGTTTAAGTCTAGGGTAGGTCGTTAAGAGGGTGAGATCCTATGATTGTTATAGGGCCACATACTGTACAAATCTATAGCATCGAAACCTGTCTTGTTTATTTTATAATTAGGGAGATAAATTACCTTAACAGGTCATGTGTTAAATTCCAGCTAGTATTACCTGTTCGTGAGTTACAACTTAAGTGCTAGCTGCCGATTATAAGTTTGATTTCCTCACAGATATATTTTCCCGGAATGCTACGAAACACAGCGACATCTGCTGGTCAAACCGTTAGCTGCATAACTGGTTGTACTGGACGCAATACTGAACGTTGGACGCGGGTTCATCTAAGTCATCTAAGAGTTCCCCCTACTTAGCATCTACATATAGTGCATGTTCGTCATTAACAAAATTTTATCCAACCCTGATATTTGCAATTATTTAAGAAAAGCCCAAGCAAAGTATTATCTATATTTTCTTTTTTTTTTTCATTATTATATATACAAAAGCAATGCCCAGGTTCCATAAAGTAGAAAAATTATGCAAACCAAAGACCAGCTTCTGAACATTCAGGTGTTTTGTTTCCAGTGATGTGTGTATCACTACTGCTTTTGAATATAATCAGAAACACATATAATAATACCACGAAATTACAATAAGGTGTATTCAATGTGTTCCCCTCCTGTATAAGATCCGTTTTTTGGTAAATACGATACAAATAGTATAAAGGACGAAACAATCGATAATCCAAGATTTCATATTTCCGTCCAAGAAATGCAATTAAAAGAAAGGGATTTTAAATTTAAACTGTATTCTGGTTTGTAACTATATTCAGAAATCATTAAACGGGTTTTGACGAACTGTTTTAGTGTCGAGGGGGGGGGGGGGCGCTATCACAGTCATTGTTTCTGAATTTACACCATTACCATCGGTCCTCGTAGATAAGGACCCGTTACAAAGTCGTTTTTTTAAAAAGAAACGTTCATAGGTGCTAAACCATATGAAAATTTCTTAATAAAATATTTTATAGATATATATATATATACAGGTATTAAGTGTGTAACAATGAATCATCTATAGTAGCTAAAGTTGTATACTTATAAATGTATATTTTTACAATTTTATAAGTATTTAAATTTTCATCTAAATCGTAGTAGTCTGGGAGCCATGCATTGTCATTTGAGTTCGTTGCACCCCTCTTCCAACATTATACTGTGTTGGTTTCAGCTTTCATATGAGACCGTGTGTCACTTTATATCACCATTTTTAAGGAAGTTACTTGCAGTTTTATAACATTACTCCTTGATTTCATTTGACCGCTAACAATACATTATACTGGAAAGAGTTTAAGTCATTTCTGTTATTAACTCATACAGAAATCGGTATAAAGTGGTAGAAAGCGATCTGTAACATTAACATAACATATTATAGCGATCATTATTGTATTTGGCATTTAGAACTTTAAGACAAAAATGTCAGATTCACCTGGTGCTAACCTAATTAGTTTGGCTTTTAAATCTTCAAGTTGTTATATATATATATATATATATATATATATATATATATATATATATATATATATATATATATATATATATATATATATATATACTAAATAGAAGCAATTTAACCTTTTCAAAATAACCTGAGGCAAAATAAGGGAAAGAGTGTAAACACGTGCAGCATACAGATCAATTCAAAGAAAAGGAAATGTATATCAAGGAATTATTGTGTGTTTTATGCTCTTATACAAAAGACTGATGGCCATTGTTTTCAGTTGTAATTCAACAATGATTTCGTCATTCTTTATTTCGTATAGAATTCGCTCTTATAAAAATCCTTACACGCATTTACAAATATGATTACCGGACTTCAAATGTTACTGCATTATTAAATTGAAGGAATGTAAGATTGGCAAAATAAATGCTGAAAAGAAAATGAATATAGGTAAAATAATTATTAGAAAGACTCTATGGCTCTATCTACGCCAATACATCGATTCTATCTGTCTTATTAATATAGTAAAATCATTAAGTAATTTTAAGGCATGGGTTCTGTGGCTTAAACTGGTCTTCCTTATTTTCAGCGTCACATGCTTTCTTGAGTTTCATCCAGGAATAGAATTTATCGAGATTACACTTAAGACATAGGACTGTCAAATCGACAACTAAATGGTTGTCAAATAGTTGTACCTAAAGCACCAACCCAACAAAATATCTATTTGACAACCTTGTAGGATTGTCAAATGTATGTATATATATATATGTATATATATATATATATATATATATATATATATGTATATATACACTTATTTGTAGCTTTTTTAATTTATTTATTTATTATTCATTTATTCATTCCCTCTCGGTCTCTCTTTATTTTCTTTGTTTGCTCTCTCTCTCTCTCTCTCTCTCTCTCTAGATATATATATATATATATATATTACAACAACAGGTATATTTAAGTAAAACATTTATTTAAAAGTATCAAGTGGTAGTGTATTTCGTGATACGTCTGCAACAGTTTTACATCAGTTTTGAGTGTGTGTCTTCATCGTATCGTCATCCTCTCTGGCAAGTAGTTAACCGCTCCAAGGTTGGGTTCACGGCTACCCACGTGACCGTCATATACTTCTCTCTTTATTTGCAGCTTCTGTTCCTGAACAATAGACATATTCCGGTCCTTCCTTCGACTCGAGTATACAATTTGTAGTTAAAACTCATCTAGGCTTGGACAAAAAGACGGCTGACTGTAGTAGTAAGCCTTATTTCGTGGCTCGACTCGGCTTGCAACATGTAGGCTGGGTTTAACTGACTTGAAAACTTTATGGGTGAAAGCCTAAGCATTTGACGATGTTACAAAATGCCCATTTTATTTAACAAGTTATCTTTATTACGTGTGACATATTGCATCAATTTTACATTTGACTAGTTCGTGATTAAATATCGAGTATAATTTATCTGATAGTTTCATAAGACAACACTTTCACATTTAAACAATCACACCGTTCCCTTCCATGGACAATAAACAAAAAAATAATAAAACATTTGTTTCGGGCATATTTACTTGTAAAGATCATTCTTTCTGTATTTTTTTTATTGATTTTGTAAAGTTTACTGAAATATGTCGATTTTTTGGGATCAAAGGTATGAAGAAATGTGTCCATATACATTTTTCCACACCGTGAGAAGTATCCACCCCCTTTGGTTTGGGCTTAGGGGTTTCGAGTAGGGAGGGTGGGGGGAGGGTTCCCTAGCGATCTCTTCACCACTGCAGTAATAGTACACAGCAGTGGCATCGGCCACTATTCTCAAACTTTGATGAAGATTCTGAGTCGAAATTTAAGAAAACTACAATCGCAACATCTGCTTTTTCTGTAAAAGGCTTTGCAGTTGCTGCAAATTACTATTATTACAAAAGTGACCTTTGTTCTTTGAAAAGACTTACCTGCCATTACCTGCCATTACGGACGTATCTCATTTAAACAGATAAGACGATTGTGATCGCTTGCAGTACCCGCGACTATTATATATATATATATATTGTTACGGTCCTCATTCACGCTTCAAATCTGACTTGATGGACAGCTAGCAACAAAAAAGTCCAGACTTCTCCTCACTGATAAAAAGAAGACGTTATAGGTGCTATATAGAGGGTTCTCTATTATGTGAGTTATGGCAGTTTATACAAAATGTACAATAAGAAACAAAATGATAGGATTAACACCTAATGAAAGCTAAACAAAGCCTCTGGTATAGCGTTAACACAACAAATACATAACTGAAGTCCAGTCCCATTCGGCAATCACGTTCGTAGCAATCCGCTCCAAAGTTTAACGATAGTAAATTTTTGCTTACAAAACTTCATGGGAGGTCTACCGACGGATAACGATATTAAGTCCACGGGTCTTGCTGTTGGGAGGTAACAAAAGCATGGATCCTGTATCGAAATAAATCAGTCCTCAGCGCATTTCGCGTACTATCCCCTTTTATAGGACAGTGCAAGTCTCATGGCCAGTTCTGTGCTGTTGTGTGCGATTTCTTGTGTTGTCCTTTTCCGGAACAAAAGGATGTGTGTATGTGTGTGTATGTGAGCGCGCGCGCATGTGTGGGTGTGTAATAGAGAGATAGAGTTGCGTGCATAATTAAAACACTAACACCGTTTTATGTGTGAACATATACTTTATTGAGACGCCGTCTATCCCCTTGGGGCGTCTTCGGCCTTGCAGTACCTGTCGATTGGACGAGTGGAGTAGTTGGGCCAGGTTTGTATCTCGCTATAAAGTCTGTCACCAGGACAGGCCGTACAGCCGCCGTCACGGTGACCGAACATCTCGTGATTAGCCGTCACGTAACCCTGAAGTTAAAACAAGTAATTACGACGTGACTAATTACAGTCACTAAGGCTGGTCCGAGGAAACAGTTTATGTGTGTGTCACTCTCTTTCTTAGCACCCTGATTTATTTAACTGTGCTCAAAAGTTATTAGGCCTGGTGTGATCATGGTCATCCAGCTCGTCACAGACCACCGCACTTATTACACCGCAAACACTTGGCGTGTTTTATTATATGAGAGATTGTCTTGGCTATTATTATCTTATTATAAGTATTATTACTATTATTATTATTATTATTATTTTTCTGCAACTTTTTTATCCGATTTTATTTATTATTTTTCAAGGTCACAGGGGTCAAAAAGTTTTACTGATTTTCAATGTCGATTTTCTTCTAAATTATAAGAGGGTACAGTTAAATGGATTAAAAATCTCCTATAATATCTGATTCACAACATTCCTTAAGGTGTTGCTCTGAATTCAATTATGCGGCACAATATGATGTAAATGAATCAGCATTTGTCAGTTATAGGCTACGTTTCCGGATACCTCGTATGATTTAGAAAGTTGGAAGCTTTACAGCCATGAGTCCTTTTACAAGATAGGAGTGTATTGGCAAGTTTGGTAGCGATATCTTTAACGGTTTTGGAATAATATAGAAATTACGAAAATGTGACGTCAACATTTTCAGCTCATCTCTGAGACACATTTAAGGACGGGCAAATAACATTTGTTCGACATAACTTTAGTCGTTCCTGAACTGTTAGAGGAGATCCGTGACTGTCCAATTACAGAAGTCTAGTTAGCTATTGCTGGTTTTTGTTCCAAAGTGTAACAGCGTCATTTTGAGTGTATCATTTATGGTATATATTCTGAGAGAGGTTCATAACAGTTTTTTTTTAATTATTCGCAATTCGCGGACCTCTTGAGTAGATGAGGTTATCATTTGTGGCCACTAAATTTAAGTAAAATTGGGCTAGTAAACTGTAGACAGTAATGTGATTCACATTGATGTATGACTGGATATCTTAAGTATCTCTGTTAGAATACCATGCACAACATTCATAAGACAAAATTCGTCGAAAATTCAACTGTATACTGATAATACAATACTGATATCATGAACTGAGATAGAAGAAGTTGCAGTTCCGGGCAGTACCTCGCCCAGGACTTTTACCTCATTATTTCACAGCATTAATAGCAGATTATATATATACATATATATATATATATATATATATATATATATATATATACAGTAGAGCGCCGTATTTCTGAATGAGGAATTTCCAAAAATTCGTTTTTCCGAAAATTAACACCGTGTTCCTCGGGTAAAATGGCTTTAAGTTAATAATTTACTGTCGTAAAACTGGCCGTTACACCCTTGTCCTCATTTCTGAATGTTCTTTTTTACAAACAAAATGCTTGTCCCCCGACGCTTACGGAAAAACGGCGCTCTACTGTATATATATATATATATATATATATATATATGTGTGTGTGTGTGTGTGTGTGTGTGTGTGTGTGTGTGTGTAAGCTTAGTTGTGCATCCTATTTTCTTCATTTAATTGGACTCCCATAAATTAAACTCACAGTAAAGCCAAATAAGTAGTTATAAACAAGGAATTTGTGCTAGATAGTAGATAATTTCTTGTATTATGGATTGCACTGTCAACACGTTACCAATCCGAGAGTTATAAGTAGAAAAGGTGAAAATGCTGGCTTACTCTATTAAAGGTTTAAATATTCACGTAAGTTTTGAATACTCATAACTCCAAAAATTATGAACGATATATAACTGCTATATTTATTTAAAATATTATTAATTTAAAATATTATTTATATAATAAAGATACCGAACTCTACAGGAATAAGCATATTTTTTGTTACCTTGCTTCGTTTGGAACAGAGTAAAATAACCCAGGATGCATGTCAGTGTGAGAATGTTGTTGCGCATAAAAATGTAGATTTGGTTTGTGGCCCTACCTGCACATACATGCACAACTTCGCTGGCATATGTCAAGTACTGCTGAGAAATGATTTTGTTAAGACAGTTCGCAGTTTGGAGGAATCCATAAAGGGAAACAATTACCTGTATTAAAATAGTAGCACAGTGCCCTCAACAGGACACGGCCTAAATAAACATTATAGAAATCTTACTTGATCGACGCCGCATTGGATAATGTTCCTGACAGCCGCCAGAGCTGCCTGGTTCGGTGGACCTGACATGAAGTTTCCGATAACACAAACAGCGACAGCAATGCTGTTGTAGCCGTACGTGTGACCCCCGGTTGCCTCCCAGCCGCGCCCCTCATAGATTCTGCCATCCTCTCCGACCAACCAGCTGTAAGCGATGTCCGAGTAGCCTGAAGAGGACGTTCCCAAAACAACAAAGATTAGATAACGCTAATTTACTTTTCGATTATTGATAAGCTATATTACTCTTAACCTCAAAAAATGGCTAGCTCTTGCATATACTTTATATATATATATATATATATATATATATATATATATATATATGTATGTATGTATGTATGTATATATGTATGTATGACCGTGAGCAGCACAGGATAGTAAAGATAAAAGAACCATGAGCAGCACAGGATAGTAAAGATAAGAGAACCATGATCAGCAAAGAATAGTAAAGATAAAAGGCCGTGAGCAGCACAGGATAGTAAAGATAAAAGGACCGAGAGCAGCACAGGATTTTAAAGATAAAAGGACCGTGAGCAGCACAGGATTTTAAAGATAAATGAACCGTGAGCAGCACATGATAGTAAAGATAAAAGAACCGTCAGCAGCACAGGATAGTAAAGATAAAAGGACCGTGACCAGCATCGGATAGTAAAGATAAAAGAACAGTGTGCAGCACAGGAAAGTAAACATAAAAGGACCGTGAGCAGCATCCGAAAATAAAGATAAAAGAACCGTGAGCAGCAAAGGATAGTAAAGATAAAAAGAACCGTGAGCAGCACATGATTTTAAAGATAAAAGGACGGTGAGCAGCACAGGATTTTATAGATAAAAGGACCGTGAGCAGCACAGGATTTTAAAGATAAATGAACCGTGAGCAGCACAGGATAATAAAGATAAATGAACCGTAAGCAGCACTGGATAGTAATGATAAAAGGACCGTGAGCAGCACAGGATAGTTAAGATAAAAGAACCATGAGCAGCACAGGATAGTAAAGATAAAAGAACCATGATCAGCAAAGAATAGTAAAGATAAAAGGACCGTGAGCAGCACAGGATAGTAAAGATAAAAGGACCGTGAGCAGGACAGGATAGTAAAGATAAAAGGACCGTGAGCAGGACAGGATAGTAAAGATAAAAGGACCGTTAGCAGGACAGGATAGTAAAAATAAAAGGACCGTGAGCAGCACCGGATTGTTAAGATTAAAGAACCGTGAGCAAAAAAGGATAGTTAAGATGAAAATGCCGTGAGCTGCAAAGGATAGTAAAGATAAAAGAACCATGATCAGCAAAGAATAGTAAAGATAAAAGGACCGTGAGCAGCACAGGATTTTAAAGATTAGAGGACCGTGAGCAGCACATGATAGTAAAGATAAAAGAAACGTGAGCAGCACAGGATAGTAAAGATAAAAGGACCGTGAGCAGCATCGGAAAGTAAAGATAAAAGGACCGTGAGCAGCACAGGATTTTAAAGATAAAAGGACCGTGAGCAGCACAGGGTTTTAAAGATAAAAGGACCGTGAGCAGCACAGGATAGTAAAGATAAAAGAACCGTGAGCAGCACAGGATAGTAAAGATAAAAGAACCGTGAGCAGCACAGGATAGTAAAGATAAAATGACCGTGAGCAGGACAGGATAGTAAAGATAAAAGGACCGTGTGCAGCACAGGATAGTAAAGATAAACAAACCGTGAGCAGCAAAGGATAATAAAGATAAAAGGACCGTGAGCAGCACAGGATAGTAAAGATAAAAGAACCGTGAGCAGCACAGGATAGTAAAGAGAAGAGGCCTTGAGCAGCACAGGATAGTAAAGATAAAAGGACTGTGAGCAGCACAGGATAGTAAAGATAAAAGGACTGTGAGCAGCACCAGATTGTAAAGATATAAGGACCTTAAGCAGGACAGGATAGTAATGATAAAAGAACCGTGTGCAGCACAGGATAGTAAAGATAAAAGAACCGTGAGCAGCAAAGGATAGTAAAGATAAAAGGACCTTGGGCAGAAAAGGATAATAAAGATAAATGAACCGTAAGCAGCACAGGATAGTAAAGATAAAAGGACCGTGAGCAGCACAGGATAGTAAAGAGAAGAGGCCTTGAGCAGCAAAGGATAATAAAGATAAATGAACCGTAAGCTGCACAGGATAGTAAAGATAAAATGACCGTGAGCAGCACAGGATAGTAAAGATAAAAGAACCGTGAGCAGCATCGGATAGTAAAGATAAAAGGACCGTGAGCAGCACAGGATAGTAAGGAGAAGAGGCCATGAGCAGCACAGGATAGTAAAGATAAAAGAACCGTGAGCAGCACAGGATAGTAAAATTAAAAGAACCGAGAGCAGCATCGGATAGTAAAGATAAAAGGACCGTGAGCAGCACAGGATAGTAAAGGGAAGAGGCCTTCAGCAGCACAGGATAGTAAAGATGAAAGGACCGTGAGCAGCACAGGATAGTAAAGATAAAAGAACCGTGAGCAGCATCGGATAGTAAAGAGAAGAGGCCTTGAGCTGCACAGGATAGTAAAGATAAAAGGACTGTGAGCAGCACCAGATTGTAAAGATAAAAGGACCGTTAGCAGGACATGATAGAAAAGATAAAAGAACCAAGAGCAGGACAGGATAGTAAAGATAAAAGAACCGTGAGCAGCACGGGATAGTAAAGATAAAAGGACCGAGAGCAGCATCGGATGTTAAAGATAAAAGAACAGTGAGCAGCGCAGGATAGTAAAGATAAAAGGACCGTGAGCAGCACAGGATTTTAAAGATAAAAGGACCGTGAGCAGCATAGGATAGTAAAGATAAAAGAACCGTGAGCAGTACAGGATAGTAATGATAAAAGGACCGTGAGCAGCACAGGATAGTTAAGATTAAAGAACCATGAGCAGCACAGGATAGTAAAGATAAAAGAACCATGATCAGCAAAGAATAGTAAAGATAAAAGGACCGTGAGCAGCACAGGATAGTAAAGATAAAAGAACCGTGAGCAGCGCAGGATAGTAAAGATAAAAGGACCGTGAGCAGCACAGGATTTTAAAGATAAAAGGACCGTGAGCAGCATAGGATAGTAAAGATAAAAGAACCGTGAGCAGTACAGGATAGTAATGATAAAAGGACCGTGAGCAGCACAGGATAGTTAAGATTAAAGAACCATGAGCAGCACAGGATAGTAAAGATAAAAGAACCATGATCAGCAAAGAATAGTAAAGATAAAAGGACCGTGAGCAGCACAGGATAGTAAAGATAAAAGGACCGTGAGCAGGACAGGATAGTAAAGATAAAAGGACCGTGAGCAGGACAGGATAGTAAAGATAAAAGGACCGTTAGCAGGACAGGATAGTAAAAATAAAAGGACCGTGAGCAGCACCGGATTGTTAAGATTAAAGAACCGTGAGCAAAAAAGGATAGTTAAGATGAAAATGCCGTGAGCTGCAAAGGATAGTAAAGATAAAAGAACCATGATCAGCAAAGAATAGTAAAGATAAAAGGACCGTGAGCAGCACAGGATTTTAAAGATTAAAGGACCGTGAGCAGCACATGATAGTAAAGATAAAAGAAACGTGAGCAGCACAGGATAGTAAAGATAAAAGGACCGTGAGCAGCATCGGATAGTAAAGATAAAAGGACCGTGAGCAGCACAGGATTTTAAAGATAAAAGGACCGTGAGCAGCACAGGGTTTTAAAGATAAAATGACCGTGAGCAGCACAGGATAGTAAAGATAAAAGAACCGTGAGCAGCAAAGGATAGTAAAGATAAAAGAACCGTAAGCAGCACAGAATAGTAAAGATAAAAGAACCGTGAGCAGCACAGGATAGTAAAGATAAAATGACCGTGAGCAGGACAGGATAGTAAAGATAAAAGGACCGTGTGCAGCACAGGATAGTAAAGATAAACAAACCGTGAGCAGCAAAGGATAGTAAAGATAAAAGAACCGTAAGCAGCACAGAATAGTAAAGATAAAAGAACCGTGAGCAGCACAGGATAGTAAAGATAAAAGAACCATGATCAGCAAAGAATAGTAAAGATAAAAGGACCGTGAGCAGCACAGGATAGTAAAGATAAAAGAACCGTGAGCAGCGCAGGATAGTAAAGATAAAAGGACCGTGAGCAGCACAGGATTTTAAAGATAAAAGGACCGTGAGCAGCATAGGATAGTAAAGATAAAAGAACCGTGAGCAGTACAGGATAGTAATGATAAAAGGACCGTGAGCAGCACAGGATAGTTAAGATTAAAGAACCATGAGCAGCACAGGATAGTAAAGATAAAAGAACCATGATCAGCAAAGAATAGTAAAGATAAAAGGACCGTGAGCAGCACAGGATAGTAAAGATAAAAGGACCGTGAGCAGGACAGGATAGTAAAGATAAAAGGACCGTGAGCAGGACAGGATAGTAAAGATAAAAGGACCGTTAGCAGGACAGGATAGTAAAAATAAAAGGACCGTGAGCAGCACCGGATTGTTAAGATTAAAGAACCGTGAGCAAAAAAGGATAGTTAAGATGAAAATGCCGTGAGCTGCAAAGGATAGTAAAGATAAAAGAACCATGATCAGCAAAGAATAGTAAAGATAAAAGGACCGTGAGCAGCACAGGATTTTAAAGATTAAAGGACCGTGAGCAGCACATGATAGTAAAGATAAAAGAAACGTGAGCAGCACAGGATAGTAAAGATAAAAGGACCGTGAGCAGCATCGGATAGTAAAGATAAAAGGACCGTGAGCAGCACAGGATTTTAAAGATAAAAGGACCGTGAGCAGCACAGGGTTTTAAAGATAAAATGACCGTGAGCAGCACAGGATAGTAAAGATAAAAGAACCGTGAGCAGCAAAGGATAGTAAAGATAAAAGAACCGTAAGCAGCACAGAATAGTAAAGATAAAAGAACCGTGAGCAGCACAGGATAGTAAAGATAAAATGACCGTGAGCAGGACAGGATAGTAAAGATAAAAGGACCGTGTGCAGCACAGGATAGTAAAGATAAACAAACCGTGAGCAGCAAAGGATAGTAAAGATAAAAGAACCGTAAGCAGCACAGAATAGTAAAGATAAAAGAACCGTGAGCAGCACAGGATAGTAAAGATAAAATGACCGTGAGCAGGACAGGATAGTAAAGATAAAAGGACCGTGTGCAGCACAGGATAGTAAAGATAAACAAACCGTGAGCAGCAAAGGATAATAAAGATAAAAGGACCGTGAGCAGCACAGGATAGTAAAGATAAAAGAACCGTGAGCAGCACAGGATAGTAAAGAGAAGAGGCCTTGAGCAGCACAGGATAGTAAAGATAAAAGGACTGTGAGCAGCACAGGATAGTAAAGATAAAAGGACTGTGAGCAGCACCAGATTGTAAAGATAAAAGGACCGTGTGCAGCACAGGATAGTAAAGATAAAAGAACCGTGAGCAGCAAAGGATAGTAAAGATAAAAGGACCTTGAGCAGAAAAGGATAATAAAGATAAATGAACCGTAAGCAGCACAGGATAGTAAAGATAAAAGGACCGTGAGCAGCACAGGATAGGAAAGAGAAGAGGACTTGAGCAGCAAAGGATAATAAAGATAAATGAACCGTAAGCTGCACAGGATAGTAAAGATAAAAGGACCGTGAGCAGCACAGGATAGTAAAGATAAAGGAACCGTGAGCAGCATCGGATAGTAAAGATAAAAGGACCGTGAGCAGCACAGGATAGTAAGGAGAAGAGGCCATGAGCAGCACAGGATAGTAAAGATAAAAGAACCGTGAGCAGCACAGGATAGTACAATTTAAAGAACCGAGAGCAGCATCGGATAGTAAAGATAAAAGGACCGTGAGCAGCACAGGATAGTAAAGAGAAGAGGCCTTCAGCAGCACAGGATAGTAAAGATGAAAGGACCGTGAGCAGCACAGGATAGTAAAGATAAAAGAACCGTGAGCAGCATCGGATAGTAAAGAGAAGAGGCCTTGAGCAGCACAGGATAGTAAAGATAAAAGGACTGTGAGCAGCACCAGATTGTAAAGATAAAAGGACCGTTAGCAGGACATGATAGTAAAGATAAAAGAACCAAGAGCAGGACAGGATAGTAAAGATAAAAGAACCGTGAGCAGCACGGGATAGAAAAGATAAAAGGACCGTGAGCAGCACAGGATAGTTAAGATAAAAGAACAGTGAGCAGGACAGGATAGTACAGATAAAAGGTCCGTGAGCAGCACAGGATTTTAAAGATAAAAGGACCGTGAGCAGCATAGGATAGTAAAGATAAAAGAACCGTGAGCAGTACAGGATAGTAAAGATAAAAGGGCCGTGTGCAGCACAGGATAGTAAAGATAAATGAACCGTAAGCAGCACAGGATAGTAAAGATAAAAGAACCGTGAGCAGCACAGGATAGTAAAGATAAAAGGACCGTGAGCAGCATCGGATAGTAAAGATAAAAGGACCGTGAGCAGCACAGGATAGTAAAGAGAAGAGGCCTTGACCAGCACAGGATAGTGAAGATAAAAGAACCGTGAGCAGCACAGGATAGTTAAGAGAAGAGGCCTTCAGCAGCACAGGATAGTAAAGATAAAAGAACCGTAAGCAGCACAGGATAGTAAAGATAAAAGAACCGTGAGCAGCAAAGGATAGTAAAGATAAAAGAACCGTGAGCAGCACAGGATAGTAAAGATAAAAGAACCGTGAGCAGCACAGGATAGTTAAGATAAAAGAACCGTGAGCAGCACAGGATAGTAAAGATAAAAGAACCGTGAGCAGCAAAGGATAGTAAAGATAAAAGAACCGTGAGCAGCACAAGATAGTAAAGATAAAAGAACCGTGAGCAGCAAAGGATAGTAAGGATAAAAGAACCGATAGCAGCACAGGATAGTAAAGATAAAAGAACCGTGAGCAGCACAGGATAGTAAAGAGAAGAGGCCTTGAGCAGCACAGGATAGTAAAGATAAAAGGACTGTGAGCAGCACCAGATTGTAAAGATAAAAGGACCGTAAGCAGGACATGATATTAAAGATAAAAGAACCGAGAGCAGGACAGGATAGTAAAGATAAAAGAACCGTGAGCAGCACGGGATAGTGAAGATAAAAGGACCGTGAGCAGCACAGGATAGTTAAGATAAAAGAACAGTGAGCAGCACAGGATAGTAAAGATAAAAGGACCGTGAGCAGCATCGGATTTTAAAGATAAAAGGACCGAGAGCAGCATCGGATGTTATAGATAAAAGAACAGTGAGCAGCGCAGGATAGTAAAGATAAAAGGACCGTGAGCAGCACAGGATTTTAAAGATAAAAGGACCGTGAGCAGCACAGGATAGTAAAGATAAAAGAACCGTGAGCAGCACAGGATAGTAAAGAGAAGAGGCCTTGAGCAGCACAGGATAGTAAAGATAAAAGGACTGTGAGCAGCACAGGATAGTAAAGATAAAAGGACTGTGAGCAGCACCAGATTGTAAAGATAAAAGGACCGTAAGCAGGACAGGATAGTAATGATAAAAGAACCGTGTGCAGCACAGGATAGTAAAGATAAAAGAACCGTGAGCAGCAAAGGATAGTAAAGATAAAAGGACCTTGAGCAGAAAAGGATAATAAAGATAAATGAACCGTAAGCAGCACAGGATAGTAAAGATAAAAGGACCGTGAGCAGCACAGGATAGGAAAGAGAAGAGGCCTTGAGCAGCAAAGGATAATAAAGATAAATGAACCGTAAGCTGCACAGGATAGTAAAGATAAAAGGACCGTGAGCAGCACAGGATAGTAAAGATAAAAGAACCGTGAGCAGCATCGGATAGTAAAGATAAAAGGACCGTGAGCAGCACAGGATAGTAAGGAGAAGAGGCCATGAGCAGCACAGGATAGTAAAGATAAAAGGACCGTGAGCAGCACAGGATAGTAAAGAGAAGAGGCCTTCAGCAGCACAGGATAGTAAAGATGAAAGGACCGTGAGCAGCACAGGATAGTAAAGATAAAAGAACCGTGAGCAGCATCGGATAGTAAAGAGAAGAGGCCTTGAGCAGCACAGGATAGTAAAGATAAAAAAACTGTGAGCAGCACCAGATTGTAAAGATAAAAGGACCGTTAGCAGGACATGATAGTAAAGATAAAAGAACCAAGAGCAGGACAGGATAGTAAAGATAAAAGAACCGTGAGCAGCACGGGATAGTAAAGATAAAAGGACCGTGAGCAGCACAGGATAGTTAAGATAAAAGAACAGTGAGCAGCACAGGATAGTACAGATAAAAGGTCCGTGAGCAGCACAGGATTTTAAAGATAAAAGGACCGTGAGCAGCATAGGATAGTAAAGATAAAAGAACCGTGAGCAGTTCAGGATAGTAAAGATAAAAGGACCGTGTGCAGCACAGGATAGTAAAGATAAATGAACCGTAAGCAGCACAGGATAGTAAAGATAAAAGAACCGTGAGCAGCACAGGATAGTAAAGATAAAAGGACCGTGAGCAGCATCGGATAGTAAAGATAAAAGGACCGTGAGCAGCACAGGATAGTAAAGAGAAGAGGCCTTGACCAGCACAGGATAGTGAAGATAAAAGAACCGTGAGCAGCACAGGATAGTAAAGAGAAGAGGCCTTCAGCAGCACAGGATAGTAAAGATAAAAGAACCGTAAGCAGCACAGGATAGTAAAGATAAAAGAACCGTGAGCAGCAAAGGATAGTAAAGATAAAAGAACCGTGAGCAGCACAGGATAGTAAAGATAAAAGAACCGTGAGCAGCACAGGATAGTTAAGATAAAAGAACCGTGAGCAGCACAGGATAGTAAAGATAAAAGAACCGTGAGCAGCAAAGGATAGTAAAGATAAAAGAACCGTGAGCAGCACAAGATAGTAAAGATAAAAGAACCGTGAGCAGCAAAGGATAGTAAGGATAAAAGAACCGTGAGCAGCACAGGATAGTAAAGATAAAAGAACCGTGAGCAGCACAGGATAGTAAAGAGAAGAGGCCTTGAGCAGCACAGGATAGTAAAGATAAAAGGACTGTGAGCAGCACCAGATTGTAAAGATAAAAGGACCGTAAGCAGGACATGATATTAAAGATAAAAGAACCGAGAGCAGGACAGGATAGTAAAGATAAAAGAACCGTGAGCAGCACGGGATAGTGAAGATAAAAGGACCGTGAGCAGCACAGGATAGTTAAGATAAAAGAACAGTGAGCAGCACAGGATAGTAAAGATAAAAGGACCGTGAGCAGCATCGGATTTTAAAGATAAAAGGACCGAGAGCAGCATCGGATGTTATAGATTAAAGAACAGTGAGCAGCGCAGGATAGTAAAGATAAAAGGACCGTGAGCAGCACAGGATTTTAAAGATAAAAGGACCGTGAGCAGCACAGGATAGTAAAGATAAAAGAACCGTGAGCACGACAGGATAGTAAAGATAAAAGAACCGTGTGCAGCACAGGATAGTAAAGATAAATGAACCGTAAGCAGCACAGGATAGTTAAGATAAAAGGACCGTGAGCAGCACAGGATAGTAAAGATAAAAGAACCGTGAGCAGTACAGGATAGTAAAGATAAAAGAACCGTGAGCAGCATCGGATAGTAAAGATAAAAGAACAGTGAGCAGCAAAGGATAGTAAAGATAAAAGGACCGTGAGCAGCACCGGATGGTTAAGATAAATGGACCGTGAGCAACACCGGATGGTTAAGATAAATGGACCATGAATAGCACTGGACAGTGGGCATAGATATACTGCTTAGGATATACAAATACAGTCGACCCCACTTTGTGTCATATCGATTAATAGAAAATCCCGTTTATTGTCATAAATCTGTAATCCCTAACCAATTCTTATAAAACAATGGTAAATCTGACCGTTTTGAATCATTGAGTTTTGTCATAATCCTTTTTATTGTCATGCTTGGAACCCTTGGCAGTGATAGTTAATATCACATGTTATACATAAGGAACTCCTGGCCTTTCTAAGGCCGCGGTATACACCTAGGTGACGTTTCGCCGACATGATATGAAGAAAGAGCTGTTAACGTTGGGTACGACTGGAACCCCCCTATCCAGGTATAGGGGAAATTTGAGTCATTAATAAGTAGAGGGGAAAGAATTATCTAGTTAAACAGTTTGCCTCCGCATAACTTTTAATTGTGCTGCGTATTTCCAGACATTAGACTCAGACGCTGCGTCTCTTTCTGTTGGCAAGTCGAATTTTGGTCAGTTTTTGCCGCACAAAACTTACATGAAATAAATTGTCAGGTGCGCATAAACTTAATGTGATATGCCGTTGTGATTTAAAAGTATTCATAAACGTTTCTGTTTCCTTTTTATTGACGATTTCTGTAATATCATTTGAGACATAACGCTTCTTCTATGACTCAAAAGGACATCGATGTTGAAGTCCGCATAATATCACATCCGGGTAATTATCATAATCTAAGCATACACCATCGACATGACAAAATTCGGGCTTCATTGTACATTCACATGTTCAGAGGGGGAACGAAACAGATACACTTCAACAAAAAGAACAGTACCCACCTCTGTTGTCCATGTGGTAGTTTTGTATAGACTGCATCCTGGCGATGCAAGTTGCCATGTCATAACAATGTCCTGTCACTGTATGATGTATAAACACCATGGCAACCGGGGTTCTCATAAGCGACACTGAGCGCGGAGGACGAGCACCCCAACCATCACGACTGACAACCTCCGATCCCCCACATGTACCGGCTGCAATTCAAAACCAGTCATATATATCATAACGTTAATTGCACGGGATTATACAACAGTAAAATATATAAGCAAACACCGATAACAAAACAGCATATATTCCTCTACGGGTTTGATTAGCAATGATCATATAAGGAAATAACACTCCCCAAATTGCCCAACATCCAATTGCAAGTGAAGATCTTGGACACGGAAGTCCTGAGGTGGGCAGATATTCCTAACGCCAATACCATTATGTGCAAGGCTCAAATCAGATGGGCAGGACACGTCACCCTTATGCCGGATGACCGCACAACAAAACATCCTTTCTGTTGGTAGGTGTGTCAAGGAAAGCGTTCAGTTGGAGGGTAGTGGAAGCGCTTCAAAGACGGCCTGAATGTCTCCCTGAAGGACGTTTAAATTAATCCCGATCTCACCACCAACCACCCGCCTAGCTGTTTTTCTAAGGCCTGCCGTGTCATTGACAGGAGTCACGTTTACTAGGACCAACCTTGTCATTGACATTAGGTACTTTTACCAAGGCCAACCTTGTCATTGACATCAGGTAATTTACCAGGGCCAAACTTTTCATTGACATAAGGTAAGTTTACTGGGACTTACCTTGTCATTGACATTATGTAAGTTAACTGGGGTCAACCTTTTAATTGACATTAAGTAAGACTACAAGGGCCAACCTTTTCATTGACAGGAGGTGTGTTCTATATTGCCAGCGGTCATTTAGAGAAGGTAAGTTTACCAGAACTAGCCGTGTCATTGACAGGAGGTAAGTTCAATAGAATCGTTAGACAGGAGGGAAGTTTAATAGGGCCATCCGTGTTATTGACAGGACGGAAGTTTAACAGGGCCATCGTTGTCATTTACAGGAGGTAAGTTTAATAGGGCCAAACGTGTCACTGACAGGGGGAACTTTAATAGGGCCAGCCGTGTCATTGACAGGAGGGAAGTTTAATAGGGCCATCGTTGTCATTGGTAGGAGGGAAGTTTACCAAGGCCAGTCGCGTCATTGACAGGACGGAAGTTTAATAGGGCCAGCCGTGGCATTGACAGGAAGGAAGTTTTATAGGGCCAGCGTTGTCATTGATAGGAGGGATGTGTACCAATGCCAGCCGTGTCATTGATAGGAGGGAAGTAACCAACGCCAGTCGTGTCATAGGCAGGAGGTAAGTTTAATAGGGCCAGCCTTGTCATTGACAGGTGGGAAGTTTAGTAGGGCCAGCGTTGTCACTGACAGGAGGGAAGTTTACCAAGGCCAGCCGCGTCATTGACAGGAGGGAAGTTCACCTTAGACCAGTCGTGTCATTGAGAGGAAATATGTTTAATAGGGCTAGCCGTGTCGTTTGATAGGAGGGAAGTTTAATAGGGCCAGCCGTGTCATTTACACGAGGGAAGTTTACCAAGCCAGCCGTGTCATTGACAGGAGAGAAGTTTACTAAGGCCAGTCATGTCATTGACAGGAGGGAAGTTTAATAAGGCCAGCAGTGTCATTGACAGGAGGGAAGTTTCATAGGGCCAGCGTTGTCATTGACAAGAGGGTAGTTAACCAAGGCCAGCCGCATTGATAGGAGGGAAGTTTACCAAGGCCAGTCATGTCACTGACAGGAGGGAAGTTTAATAAGGCCAGCAGTGTCATTGACGGGAGGGAAGTTTAATAGGGCCAGCGTTGTCATTGACAGAAGGGAAGTTTACCAAGGCCAGCCCCGTCTTTGACAGAAGAAAAGTTTACCAAGGCCAGCCCCGTCATTGACAGAAGGGAAGTTTACCAAGGCTAGCCGTGTCATTGACACGAGGGAAGTTTACCAAGGCCAGCCGTGTCATTGACAGGAGGGAAGTTTATCAGGACCAGCCACGTCATTGAAATGAGGAAAGTGTACCAGGGATAGTCGTGTCATTTACAGGATAGAAGTTCACTTGAGGCACCAAGAGCCACCCGTGTGATTGACATTAGGTAAGTTTACAAGGGATAACCGTGTCACTGACAGCAGCTAAATTGACCAGGGAAAACCGTGTCATTTACAGGAGAGAAGTTCACTTGAGGCACCAAGAGCCACCCGTGTGATTGACATTAGGTAAGTTTACCAGGGATAGCCGTGTCACTGACAGCAGCCAAGTTGACCAGGAAAAACCGTGTCATTTACAGGAGAGAAGTTCACTTGAGGCACCAAGAGCCACCCGTGTGATTGACATTAGGTAAGTTTACCAGGGATAGCCGTGTCACTGACAGCAGCCAAGTTGACCAGGAAAAACCGTGTCATTTACAGGAGAGAAGTTCAGTAGAGGCCCACTGGGCCAACCGTGTGATTGACACTAGGTAAGTTTATAAGGGCCAACCTTGTCAGTGATGGCCCTTGCCGGAGGTTATTATTGTGTGCATTGTTTGGAAAGAGCAAATATTTGTATTGCTTTAGGGTAATTTACACAGGATGTCACTATAAAATGAGAAACCGAGCCTATTTATTCTTCATATCTTCTGAATCTGTTTAAGTGACGTTATAGCACAATTGTTTAATCATCCCCAATATCTGTACCGAAGTATGAATTAATCATTAGTTTAATGAACCATGAACTTACTTGGTGGAGGATTGCAGTCAGCACTTGTACCAACAACCATGAAATTACCCGCGCTCCATCCTTCCTGCAATGTACGAATAAGTTACAACAAGAGAGAAAAGGCCTAGCCGAGAATGTACGAATATGTTGCACCAAGAGAGAAAAGGCTTGGCTTGGAATGTACGAAATTCAACGAATATGTTACACCAAGAGAAAAAAAAGGCCTGGCCGGGATTGTACGAATACGCTACACCAAGGGAGAAAAGGCCTGGCTGGAAATATGTACGAAGAAGAATTAGAAATAATCAATGAAGGGCCAACATCTTCAACTGCAATTTATTTAAATGGGATTGAACACAAATTAAATTCACAATTTTAATACCACATTATCCCTAATGATGAAAACCCGATAACCACCATTCTACATATCCTGTTATAAAACATACGAAATTATATTTTTATATGATTTATCCTGTACATTATATTCCCTTGAACTGTGTCAATGGCATCGACTAATGTAGCGCAGGCCCATGCAGCGGGCATCATTCAGACAATGGAGCAAGTTGTTCGCACGATATTCCCAACCGCTTGGGCAAGTGGGCAAGTGTTATTGTCGTGCCCTGCCCTGGCCAATATACTTTAAATCTTTATTATTGGCACAATTTACACTTTAGTCAGATACATTAGATATAGATAATGAAGGGATATTTCAAGTGAGTGGTCACTCATAGGGACAAAGGCCAAGTTTTATATGACAATGTTCAAATAAGGAAAGTTAAACTAAACAGTTTAAATGAACACAATTAAAATAAATTGAATGACTTCCCATAATGGGACTTTTTGGTCTTTTGATATGTTATTCTCCAGAAAACTCTTAGTAAAATACAGTTGGTTTCTGTTGCAATTAGTTCAGGATTGACCCCTATTTTTACCACAATGATACTATTAAAACATCTAAAATATGCTTTTATATGTTGTAGCAAGAGTATTCCCTATCATTTAAAAAGACAAATGTTTCGAAATTGCTGAACATTTGTATATGAATGGTAATACATTTCCCAGACTGAGGGTATGGGATTCCCCTCCCACAAACATCCCTCGGCCGATACATATCATGGATACTCGCGCTTCCCTCGAAATCCCCCCCCCCCCCACCCATTCTGAAAGGAAAACCGTAGTATTTTAAATCTCATGATAACGCACTTTATATTTCTGTAAGAACCAGAATTACGTCAAATGGACGCTTTTATTTAAACGAAAAAATTCAACTGTGCAAAAGGATTATGTAAATTATAAATATATTTTTTGGGGTTAAGTTATCTGATTTAAATGAATTGTCATCGCCTACATGTGCTGTGTTTCCATTTTGAGATAAAATGATACTTTTATAGGGATTTGATTTCTTCAGTTGCTATCTTGAACGGTAGCATCAAATGAATGAGGTGGAGAGCCCAGAAGAAGATAACATAAAATAAGGAAACCTTCATGCAGTGATTTTATAACACCTTTATATAAGGTGAAGACATACAACTGTGTAGTAATGATAATGAAAATGATAAAAGGCTGTCACATTCACATATAAACACACACTGTAGATGTGACTGATATTTTTTTTTTACTCATTATCTTTCTAACCACCAATAAACGGGTGGATAAACAGAAGCGTTACGTCTCACATACTGGTACTTCTACCATAACTTGCATCGACCCCGGGCAACGTGGAACTAACTCTGTCTTCATCTACTGTCTTTATATAGAGACCCGCAGAAATAACATGGAAATGTTTACCATGATACAGGCAGTGTAACACACCCAATACCATTTACATTATGTTAGTCTGGTTGTTTAAGCTAAACATGAGGTGGCCTTGAAAAAAAATGATGATAATTTTGGGCCCAGTTTCTTGGTCTATGCATTTATTAATTAGGCCAAAAAATAAGGTATGGTTCTCAGGCACCACGCGTCAATTTTAACCCTCCCTCTCCGCATCAAAAATGTTTATTTTGATTTTCATTAGAAACCAATTTTGAGCTTTAGCCACTGGGACATTTATTTCAAGAAGATAAAATAATACCATTTTGATTAGATTTCCTTTGTTATGTAATGCCCTTACTTGTTAGGCAAAGAAGTATGTTATATATACTAACACCAACGACGGCAATAGCAAAATCTAGAGATTTCTTTGAGCAGGTAAGCCATGCGTGAAAGACGGAAAGTTTCGGATGTTACGTGTGATTTACATGCACCCACAATCTATTTAAAGATCTGTGACCTTCACCTTTGACCCTAGGACCCAAAATATAAATAAAGTTTGAAACCATTATGTCAAACAAAACTGACCTTTAACCCTTGACCTTTTGACACCAAATCCAAATATGTTCTTCCCATATTGGCAGGTCAGATATATGCGCAAGATAGAAACTGTCGGATGAACGGCCTGGCTTAAAATGCAGCCATATTTTTTTTTAACAGTGGGCCTTATGACCATGACCTTTGAACTCATGACCTGAAATCAGCTGGGTTCTATCTTTTTTGGTGGGCCATAAGTGAGTTTAGTTTAAAACTAATATGTCAAACAAAACTGGAATTATCATCTGGAAACTAATTTGTGTTGATGGACGAATGGACAGCGTGATCACTATAGGGCATCTACTAATGATCAATTAACACAACAGGTTTCAGAACTAGATGAAACCACAGCTGAAAAACTGTCATTTTATAGAAAAAAAATAGAAAATATTCGGAAAATAAGAAAAGAATACAGGTGCACCACCAGTTTTCAGGAACTGGAAAAAAATCATCCTCAATATTCAAGGCAAGATTCATGACAATCCATGCATTAATTATCAAGTTATTGGAGGTTTTGTATCAATTTTTTATTATTCTGGGGGGGGGGGGGGGTAATTACAAGCCCCATAGCTCAGAGGATATAGGTCGCAGTGACCTAATTTCAGGTTTCCAAGGAGACTATTCATTGAACTACCGGGACGTTTAGTTACATGTATTTAGGGAAAGGGATTACGATTTGTTCCCTGCTAACGGACGGCCGGACGGACGACGAACAAATCGCCATACCTATACCTAAATTGAATTTCAGTCAGCTGAGCTAAAAAATGATATCGTGACACATTGGAAGATAACCCCTTCAGCCTAGAAATATGACGTAACTTTAGTCAGAAATACATCTAGATGACGACATGGTTCCTAAATGGAATTACTAAACTATGTCAATGAACGTGTATGCTACACGCAGAGGGCCCCCTCCCCCATGTGTGTGTATATGTGTATTTGTTACTGTCTCACCATGCCACCAAAGTCTATCCTGAAGAAATGGTATGTCGTTCCACTGAGTTGGCACCAGTTATTTTGACCAGTATAGGTGAAGCATTGACCAGCATTGGCCTGGCCAATCTCCGTTCCACAGGCTGCAAGATAATAAAAAAAGTGGGCAATTAGTCCCTGGTAATACCAAAACCATCAACACAGCAGCGGGCAGTCATACCCTGGTTAAACCAAGATGGTAAACACAGCAGCGGACAATCATACCCCGGTTAGACTGGTCATTCGGGCATACACTCTATCATTTAACATCTTATGTTATAGTTTATAAGAGTGATATCGGATCACTGACGGTATACATCTTTGATTTTTCTTTGCCATTTAATTAATGTTTATGGGTCGTATATATATATATATATATATATATATATATATATATATATATATATATTTCGTAAAATACTTAATTATCTATGAAACCTATTTATTGAGTTTATTTAAAATCATTCAGACTGTCTCAAATTTTCTAATTACGTAAATATTCTCTTTTTACCCAACTGAAGATCAACCAACAAATTATATTCAAAGTCTAATTTAAGAAGTGCATTTCTATAACTGTATGTAACAAACATATATCACATTTGCTTTACGACCGGTAAAAAAATTAATGTAAAAATATACTTCGGAAATCGCACATATACATGTATACTAAAATATCGCTATCCCACAGACTGTGACAGAGAGAATATGGTTGATACGATGTAACCGTCTATTCGAGAAGCATTTACCTTCGAGAAGGCTGTTGGACTGTTGTCTCTACACATTAAATAGACATACTGAACCCACTACTTTTATATGAGCAAAGTAAATTATTTGACAAAAATTAATAAACACGTACACTTTTCAAATTGTATATCCGTGTGCTTAGAGTAAATTAGTCTGTAAACTATGTGAAATGTGTTTACATAAACAAATATATATGTATGTTTATACAAAGGTTATTCACAAGTCAAAGGAAAATATCTAAATTAACCAAAGGATTTAAATAAACCAAACATCATTCTTTCAACAATATCAAGGATTTTTTTTCTTGTATATAAATGTTACAGTTGACATTGTTACTCTTTTCCTGTTATTAAATACCCAATTAAATAACCTGCACACATATTCTGATAATGAAGAAATTAAGCGTATTTACACGTTTTAATAGCAAGACTGAACAAAAGTGCCTTCGTTCAACAACAATCTATGACCACAGGAAACTAACATAAGACACCATGTTTGACATATTATCGTCATTATCTCCACCTTTCCATAAGTGGAGATATCTGTTTCTCGCATTCTTCTTCTTCTTTTGCTTATTATTTTGCCACTTTTGCCAAATCTTATTTTATTGATTCCCACCACGATGTACCAACTATGGCAAATTTTTTTCATGGTCACAGGGGTCGAAAATGGCGATTTTTTGCCAGATCTTGGATGTCGATTTTCATATCATTTATAAGGGCTATAGACAAATGGATGGAAAACCTACGACGCATAATATCTGGTTGATTGAATTCATTCATGCGGAACCATATGAGATATGTGGCTCAGCACTTTTCGGTTAGGCTATTCGTTTCCAGGAAAGCCATCTGAAACATAAACATGTGCCCTTTACAATGTGGGAGCGTAGTGGCAGTTTTCTTTTATTTTACAAACACATGTACATAAACATGCAATCTTTATATATATATATATATATATATATATATATATATATATACATATATATATATATATATATATATATATATATATATATATATATATAATTATAATAAGTAATATAACGCCCATGACATCATTATCTTTGTTACCAAATATCATTAAGCTTACACTTAAGGTCACTTTTTTACCTGTTATTTTCCTGTAATATCTGACCAAAATGTATGCACTTTTGTACATTTCCATAACAAGTTGACAGTTGATTCTTGTTCCCAGGAGACAAGAAGAACAGCTTTCAGAGTCTTTAATCTTAATTTTAAATAAAAAAGGTATTTTTTGTTAAATTTGCATAGAATGTTATACTAAAAAGTAATATACAAATACATGTACTTTATATACAAATTTGATCATTTCATCATACAACATCTCAGACACCTGTTTACATTTTTAAATGTATGCAACGTTAGTTTTTTGTATGTAAGATCCTTTGGGGAGGCATCTTTCAGTCTCTGATATTCAAGAAAATGTATAAGTCTACCAATAATATTACTTATTTCCTTGTTGAAAAACCTGTTTGATTCATTTTCATTAATTATTAAAAGGTCAGCTACATTATGTATTCCCTCAATAAGCCAACGTTGATAAAAAATATTGGTAATATTCTGATATTGGAGTTCATCAATATACATTGACTAAGAGTGTCATTTTCTTCTTCAAGGTTATTACTCCGGTTATATAAACTCCTAGCCTCCAAAACCTCTTTCCAGAATGGATAAATATTTTGACATACATACGGTAATTCTGTTTTTGCCTAATTACATTCAAAGAACGAAAAGCCATCTTTAATCAACTAAATTATACCATATTTCCATCTTTCTTCTGCTTCCTCGAGCAGTATTCTTATCCATCGAATTTTGAGGAAGGTTTTATAGGTCTGTATGCGAGTCATTCTCAGGACCCCACATTCATGTGGTTTCACCATTGTTAATCTCTTAATCTGTTCAGGTTAATGTGACCATGCAAATTCAAACATTTCGTCAAAGAATATTTTATCGGATGCAGGAAGAACAGAGGAAAAATATAATTTGTGACAAATTAAGCAAAGTTTTTAATATTTTATTCTTTCCCTGCAATGTAATGTTTCTATATGATCTGATGTTCAGGAGACTCTTTTATTTTCTCCACTGCTGGAGTAAAATTAAGTTGTATAAGATGTTTCATTTCTGAAGTATTTTTTTCTCTAGGAAAGGCCATCTATCTACATGGCCATAAGACCATTTAAGATTTCTGTTTCTTGTTTCCGTAGTGTAACCAACCTACTTTTTCTTAAGAATGGCATAACGACTGTTTTCCCTATATTTATCTTATGTCCCGAAACCAATGCAAACTGTTCAATTATTTGAAGTGCTCCTTTTAATGAGTCTGTATCCCTCAGAGTAGGTCTAGTGTCATCTGCGTATTGTAAGATTTTGTTTCCAAAGTAGCCCTTAATGTCTTTGTTAGCTCCAATGTTTATCACCAAGGTTTATACACACAAGATGAAAAGGTATGGGGAATTCGGACAAATTTAGATGTTATATTTGAACACTGTTGTCAATGACGGTCCTAATTTACATATTGCAAAACGTTGACTGAAGTCGTAATTAAGACAACTGATAAAAATGTAACAGGAGACCCCTAAAATCATGAATACACCATAAACCTGGCTCTTATTTATTAAAAGACCACTAGCGCTTGAGTCCCTTTAAACATGATAAATATTGTTTGTCAAGGCATATATTAAGAAAATGAAATATTCTGAGGCGATCTCAGATTTCAGACCTATGGGCGCCAACAGTGCCTCTTTCTTTGGCATACAGCCATTCCGTGTGCCAGGGAATCTGTTTAAATGAAAGTTCTGAAACTGTGACTTCGTTATTTTATTGCACATTCAAGTAAGGGTAGCATTACCAGATGATTGTTTCTATAATTTGTTGTATATTACTATGCAGTATCATGTATCAAACTCAGGTGGTTTGATTGATGTTGGTTATAGTACAGTTGTTATTCCGTGAGAACTGGTCGGTTTCCTGTAGCAGCATTTTTTACTGTAGACTTATAAGGCAACGCATCGGCATACTTGATTTTTCCCATGCTTTGATCTCTGGAGGCGTGTCCACTTTAGTATTCATGCAATTAATGACAGGCCGCACAATATTGTAACGCGATAGATCAAAGGCTGTCAGCAGGTATGACGTAAGCAGGCGTATACAAGCTGTAGAAGAGTTAGAGAAGAAGCTATAGGCTAGAGAAGATGCACAAACTCCTCAGCCAGCGTGCTAGATCGTGTAGTCGAATTGTTTGTCGGTCCAGAGGAGGGTCCGAGATTGTCTGATCAGCTGAGGGACGATTTTCCGGTGTATAGAACATCAGTGTCTGCGGATTACCAACGTAGATCTCTCTAACGGACTTGAGAGTTGCGTTTACAGATGGTCTTGTAAACAGCCGATGTGTTTCTGCCGTGGGGAAGCTCAAGAACAGACTAGGACGACTGATCACTGATAATCGTGAATGGTACTGAATATTGTCATGCGCGGTGACATATTCGGGTACAGAGTGCTGGATTCATTTAGGGTTGTACTGCAGTGACAGACATTGTCCAAGTGATGGTACAAAGAGGGTCGTCAGCCTATCTATCAGTCAGTCATGATTTCAACTTGAATGGTGAGCGCGTACTTCAGTGGGGACTTTGTCATGCCAGTTTTGTTTAGCGGATAGTACCTTTATCTACAGCATTAAGCGGCATTGACTCGAGGGGAGGGCAGACCTAAGTCACGTGCGCAACGGTCATGTGATCAGCATCCGTGTTGCCAAATAGAATTTACCGTGTGTAGCGTGCATTTAGGATTAAACAGGACTCAATGTGTTTTTTAATTATATGTACTATAAGGATCTTCATATCTTGTGTGTGGAACGCTTTAATTGGTTTTGTTACCAACCTGTTTCATCTTTTTGAGTGTATATATGAGTTTCAACCGGTTTAGATCAACGCTCTAAACAACCTAAAATGCCTATTCTTTCGGGGGGGGGGGGGGTAACCTGAATGACGCACTGGAGGCTGGACCATGTTTGCATACACTTAACAGCCCACATTCTCAGGTTTATTCGTGCACATTTGTGAATATTCATGGAAGACCTTCATTGATGCAGATCATGAGCCGGACCTACACCAAATTTCTAAGCGATTCTTCACTGGCCCTTTCCCTAGGTGCCCTGAAAATCTCGGTATTTCCTTCATGATTGCGTGAGTTGTTGTGAACAAACCCACACACACACACACAAACGGTAATGAACGCATACCCTTCCAGCAGAGGCAATATCACAAAACAACACGCTTGTTCTGATCATCAGTGAGCCTGGTATTTGAAATATAACAGTTGACGTTGGGCTGATGACATGCGATTAAAGCAGAAAGAAATCAGTAAAGTTACAGTAAAACGACTGAAACATTAAATCTGGTATGTTCTGTAGTGAGGGGTCAATTTTTTTAATAAATTTATAAGTGGTAGATTATACACATCGGCGTAAAAGACATGATACAAGACCTGACGTGTGTTAATTTGACGTTATATACATCAGTGTCCACCGTTTTCCTTATTGGAGGGTTTAATTAAAACCATAACTGTTCACTTACCTGGGACACGAACTCTCACATTGTTGGTGGTATAACACAGACAAGCTCCGTTAGGGGGATTAGTCCCGCTGATGTTCGCTAACCCCCTAACAAAAAGAGTCGCCAGACATACCAAAATCAACATGGTTCCTCAAACTACTAGTCCCATGTGCTAGTTCCCATGTATACGTGGAACAAAAAAACACGGTGTCGACTTTATCAAGCATCAAGTCACGTGATGCCCTGTTGGCTCGCGCCCTTAAAGGGAACCAGTCACTCATCTACAAACTAAAGAAAATATCTAGGACCTTTTATAAAAAAAATAGGCAAAAAAAGTGGATATCACCGTACACAGGCTGCTTGTTTTGTTTATATTGTTTTTGGCCCGCCAAAATAATCTAAAATTCAACAAGGGCATCTGGCAGCAAGTCAGATAAGCCAGAACCTAGAAAATGGCATTTGGCAACAAGTGACCTTTATACCGCCGCGTATATGCAACCAACCACCTTAGGTTACATGTTTTCCCCGTTTGTCAACACTGCTGTGTTTACAAACATGTTGTTGTGAAAGAAGTTCATACATCCTTCCCGAAGGTTTTATAAGAACTTTTCATGACCGAAATTACGCTGAGATCATTATTATATGCACAGGGGAAGCCAGAAATCACATAGATACTTTTTTCAAAAGGTAGGTGAATGGGCACCTTTAAAAACATGATCTGGTGTGCATATAAATATCATAAAACCGTATGCTGATTTCACACGCCCCTGTTCCGATTTTGTCTACTCACATTGAATTGCTTTTATATCATACATCATATATCTGTGATGTACTCGAGTCCACACCATCGAGTCTGAGTGTAAGTCCGAGTCCAGGCCACTTGAGTCCATGCCCATGTCCGAGACTACGTCCATCTCCTTCGAGTCCGGTACATTTGGAACTCAAGTCCAAGTCCGATTGCAATACATGTAACCTTATAAAGCAATTTAACATGGAAATTTCAGTTAGTTCACACATGCTTTAACTATTATGATTAATTAAATGCATAGCTCCAGATGCTGAACAAAGCTTGGTATATATATTGTGTTTATTCAATAATATTCTGTTAGTAATTCGCACATGTGCATATATGGTACGTCTTTATAATATTTGACAAAGTTTCGTTCTGTTTACTCAAGATGGATCCTGCATGATTTCCCTGGTAAGGTCTGAATTCCTGGTAGTTTTGCTTTCTTGATCATATCTAAAATCCTAGTTAAAATATATTTTAAGCAAACAAAATAGCCTTGTGACATTCGTGAATACGGATGTATCAATCGTTAGTCCTTTGACGCTTTTCACACAACACGGTAGATGACTCAACGTAGATTTTAATATTTTGATAATATTTCAATGAATTTCCAATTTTATGTAATCTATACTAAAATCGTTAGTCCTTTGACGCTTTTTACACAACACGGTAGATGACTTAACGTAGATTTTAATATTTTAATAATATTTCAATGAATTTCCAATATTATGTTATCTATACTAAAGCATTTCATGTTCCACTCGGTCGAAAGCCTTACTAAAATCAACAAAAATACAAAATATTCTACCTCTTTTCTTTCATAATTATTTCTGTTTTAAAGTATGGAGTGTAAATAAATAGTCAAAAGTGAAATATCCATGCCTTGATTTTCAAGCAGCTTGCTGTATTTCTTAGACAATTTTTTTAGTTTGGGCCTTTTTTTGTCAATACTTTACCTGTTATATAAAGTATAGCTATTCCACTATTATTATTTGTATTATTTATATTACCCGACTTGTAGACAGGATTCAGTATTGCCTCTGACTAACTCTTTGGATAATTACCTGTGGTCATAGTGGTCATAATCTTATTAAAAAGTGGTAATTAGACTGGTAATTTCAATGAAATTCATTTTGAAAACATATATAAGTTTCTGCAAAAGGTCCATCTTTTAGCTCTAGATAATCTCTCTTTCTATAATAGATGATTTAATTCAAAAGGATAATTTTCTCACAGATATGCTCATGATGTTAAAGTATTAGGTATTTAGACCCAGGGTTCATGACGCTCACCTTATCTCTGACACTGAGATATTCTATCAAATTAGACATCCGTCATTTTAGTATTTTTGTAATTGTGTCTGTGGTAGTTGGGAAGAACCTATTGAATTGGCAAAATTTCTTTTTTTACAGTGAACAGAAAGGGCCTTAAAATATGAGCAAGTTGCACCCCCTAAAACATTACTTGTTGGTGTCATCTGATAGAGGTATTTTTCGGCTTTCATATGAGACCAGGAGTCACTTTATATAATCAATTTTAAGACAGTTACTTGCAATTTTATAAAATGATTCCCTGATGTCATTGGATCGCTAACAGTATATTACACTGGAAAGAGTTTGTCATTTCAATAAATAACCCCGACAGGTATAAAGTGGTTGAAAGCGTAACATGTAAGATTAACACAAAATATAATAGCGATCATTATTGTTTTTTGCATTTGGAATTTTAAGACAAAGTTGTCCGAAAACATGAGTAGCATATATAAAAATTTAAAAGAAAAGGAAATATATATTAAAGAATTATTCTGCGTTTTATTGTCTTATACTAAAGACTGATGGTCATTTTTTTCATTTTTATGTGAAGTCAACTATGATTTCATCATTCTTAATTTCGTATAGAATTCACTTTCATAAAATCCCTACACGTATTAACAAATATGATTGCCGGACTTTAAATGTTACTGCACTATTAAATTGTAGGAATGAAAGATTGGCAAAAAATTATTCAGAAAAGAAAAAGAATTGCAAAATAATTGTTAGAAAGAAAGAGTGACAATTCTTTCAGACTCTGTGGCCTTATCTACGCCAATACATCAATTTATCTGTTTTATTAATATGGAAAATTAATTCATAATTTTAAGGCAGGTGTTCTATGGCTTAAATTTGTCTTACTTATTTACAGCGTCACATGCTTTCTTGAAATTATATCCAGGAATAGAATTTATCGAGATAACACTGAAAACTTAGGGTTGTCAAATTGGCAATATTGGCTGTCAAATGGGTGTACCTAAAACAACAACCAACAAAATATCTATTTGACAATAGTAGATGGTGTAGGATTGTCAGAAGGGTTGTCAAATGTTTCCGTGACAACCTATGGGTTCTCATGGATATCTCTCTCTCTCTCTCTCTCTCTCTCTCTCTCTATATATATATATATATATATATATATATATATATATATATATATATATATATATATATATATATTGTAGGACTAGAAATTATGATCTCTGTTTGTCTGAAAAACTACTTATATCAACTTCCTCCCCTGGATCATTGTTTAACTCAAGAGCTGAAATAATCTCTAAGTGCCGTCATCAAAACAAATTCACTTTAAATGTTTTAAAACTTAGCATTCATACAAATATTCAACATGCTCGCTCACTCATCCCTCACAGAGGATCCGCACGGCAGACATACCTGTTCGGGAGCTGCTCTCTCATTGTTATATGCTTTGTTGAGGGACATGGCGTTGCCACTGCCTCATGGTGATTTTGTCGAGTGGAGCCCACATGGGATGAGTGTTAAGGGGTGAACACACCAAGGCCGATACGCAGCGCGACGCAGGCCGACACAGAAATTAGGCGACACACACCGACACTTGGTTGTGTCGGTTTGCGTCGCCTAGTGTGTCGTGAAGTGTGTCGTGCAGCCAAAATAACAAACCAATTGACCGACACACCTGCGACACACAATGGAGTTCATGACACGGAGATTATCACGTGTTGGCCGGAAGTTGACCTTTTTAGATTATCTGTTGCAAGTGTTTAGCAATAAAGCTGTAGCCACTTTATATTTTATATTTTGAATTTTAAGACTTAAACAAGACAAAGGCTCCGATGACAATCGGGCGCGTTTGAGCGATACTCACATGAGCCGTGTATTTCAGGAAATATGGGGGGAGGGGGCAATCCACCGAGTTCGGGCAAAAGCACCGTTCATGATAATGAGGACAGTATAGCCACCAGCCAGAATATAAAAACTTTCTCAATATCATTTTCAAACACATAATACGGAATGTATAATTGGAGAATAAAATGTATTTTTGCTTAGTTTTCATCATTTGTTTGAACATTCACGATATCCTAAATTTCTTGTTATGAGATGCGCAATTGAAAGAGAATTGATATAAATATTAAGAAACAAGAAACTGAAAATATGATCTCGAAATCGTTAAGTACAAAAGTACGCGTTTTATTTCCCTAAAAGAGAAGGGGACACATGAAATATACCCCCCCCCCCCCCCCAACACCACGAGGCCCATGATTACTTACGTTCCTGACGTCGATGACATCGATACTTTATATTAAATGTTGCTATTATTCAATTAAATATTTATTTATTTTTTAATTTTGTGATCACAGTAGGGCATGTTTATGGGTTTATAATTTCACTATTTACCTTTACTTGAATCAAGTGTTAGCGCAACAATTTCCCCAGGTGCTTATATACCGGCCAAAGCTCCGTTTGACTAATGCTTTGAATGATCAATGCCTTGAGGGAGGGGTAAATGTTCAACAACTGTATACTATCATGATATGGAAAAGCGTTTGATTTTCCAGACCGAATATAAATTAATGGTGGGAAAGGGGGTGCAAAGGGCTTTAAACAAGATCGTTGTTTAAATTTTCAGTAGTCTATCCGGTTAATGAGGTTAAGGCAACGGGGTCTGGAAAAGTTTGTACTCCACATATTACGTATTTCAAGCCTTCTATCAAACGACAAACTTGGCTCATCCCGTGGTATGAGATTATATCCACCCTAAAGAGGAAGAGCAGCCCCTGTGGTTTTGCTCAGGTTTGTTTTTTTGTTTGTTTTGTTTTAAATGACCTGCTTTAAAGGACCTGCTTTAAAGCTTTTTATCAGTTTTTTATTAACTGATTTGGTGTTTTTTATTTATTCAATATCAAGTATAAATGCAGAATATAGTGAATATACTGTTTATTAAAAAAATAAGAAACATGCAAGTGTTATATGTGTAAACACTATAATTAATTTTTCTTTTGTATGTACTTAATGTATGGTACATGTGCTTCCGCATACAGTAACTAATCCATCACATATTTTATGTTATAATTTATACATTCCCTCAGTGCGTATGCTTGTACGGGATATGCTCTGGTCGGTGATCAACAGCCTTTGGCTAATGTTATTTTGTTTTAAAAACCGACAGAAAATAAAGATTTGTTGTTGTTGTTGTCTTTGCACCGGAGGTTAACTCTACCTTCTACAGCATATATGCGAGTGTGTATGAGAGAGAGAGAGAGAGAGAGAGAGAGAGAGAGAGAGAGAGTTGCGTGAATAATTAAAGCACTAACACCGTTTTATGTGTGTATATTTACTATATTGAGACGCCATCTATCCCCTTGGGGCGTCTTCGGCCTTGCAGTACCTGTCGATTGGACGAGTGGAGTAGTTGGGCCACGTTTGTATCTCGCTATAAAGTCTGTCACCAGGACAGGCCGTACAGCCGCCGTCACGGTGACCGAACATCTCGTGATTAGCCGTCACGTAACCCTGAAATTAAAACAGTTACTACGTGACTAATTACCAGTGGCGTCAATTTTTCTTCCAAGGTGGGGGGAAGACTTTGTGTATATATATATATATATATATATATATATATATATATATATATATATATATATATATATATATATACCCATATATATATACCTTTATATATATATATATATATATTTAATCATATTTCAAATAATTATAATGTTTAAGAAAATAAGTTATTTTAGTGAATTCTAAGCAAGGTTTAGATATAACATGTTTTAGTAAATAGATCCAAAGTCTTAAATTCTATTTATTAATATATTTAATTTGCAATGTTATAATATTATTATCTAAAAAGTGGGGGGGGGGGGAAATACATTGACCATCCCCCCTTGCCAAAAAGTGGGGGGTACCCCCCATCCCCCCTAAATTGAAACCCCTGCTAATTACAGCCACTAAGGCTGGCCACCGGAAACAGTTTATGTGTGTGTGTCACTCTCTTTCTAAGCACCCTGATTTAATTAAATGTACTCAACAGTCCAGATGTGTTTTTGATCATCAAACTTGTCACAGGACACCGCACTTATCTCACCGCACACACTTGACATGTTTAATTATTTCCACCTATCCGTAGGTAGAGATATTTGTTTTGGCCATTATTATTTTCTTCTTCGTATTATTATTCTGCAATTTTTTTCATCCGATTTACAGATATTTAAATGAAAATTCTCCAATAATATATGGTTCCCAACATTTCTTGGGGTACTGCTAGGAAATTACTTATGCTGAACCATATGATATGCATGACTAAGCATTTTTCATTTAGGCTATGTTTCCGGATAACTCGTATGACCTAGAAAGTTAAAAGCTATACACTTATGTGCCCTTTACAACGTAGGAGTACAATGGCAAGTTTGGTAGCAATATCTTTAATAGTTTTGGAATATTATGCAAATAACGAAAAGTTAGCATTTCAGCTCATCTCTGAAAACACAAGAAAGAACGGCCAAATGTCACTTGTTTCACAGAACTTTAGTTGTTCATAAACTGTTAGAGATGTATAAAAATATCAGGGGGATTTTCGCTGATAGGGGTGGTGGGGGGGGGGGGCAGATAGGTAGAGATCCGTGAATGTCCCATGACAGTTACAGAAGTCTTGTTATCTACCTACTGGTGTTCCTTGTTCCTTAGAGTAACGGCGTCATTCTGTTTGTATAGCATTTATGATATATGCTCTGGCAGAGGTACAGTAGTTTTTTTAATCATCCGCTACTCGCCGAACTCTTGAATAGATGGGGTAATCTTTTGTGGCGACTAAATTATGGGATATTGCTAATGCAGCTTCTCGTGTAGATGGGGAGAAAAACGACTGGCTGGCGCAGCAGGAAGCCCGTTGGTGCAGGCAGACATGATTTGGCCGGACACTCATTAGCACGGACAAAACTTACAATCCCCACTTTGTTAGCTTATATGTGCTATGGAATCTAATTAATAAATATGATCTTTGAATAAATACAGTCGTTTGGTACCAGATTATATTACGAATTCAAGGTAACTTTCAAAATTTGACGTTTATCAATGACTAAAAGACGCTATGTATGTTTCCCTTATATTATGCTACAAGGCAGTTATTCAAGATCAAATTCTAATGCAAAAAATTGCCAAATTGCAGCAATTTCTGATGTTTTTTTCATGTTTCTGTAATATGTTTTAACACAGCATAATAAATATGAAAAATAATATGGATCGGATTATGGGCGATAAAAACATTATGCGAAGTGCCTACACTGCTGTGTTGGACGAATGGGCTGGTCAGGCTGGACGCCGGGGGGAGGGGAGGGGGCACTAGTTGTTTGTCTGAATTTTTTTTTCAAGCAGGCAGTCATTCATTCCCTCCACACACGAGAGTTCGGAATTAGTAGACACAACCTTACATTCTGGATTGCACTGTCAACATGTGACACACCTGAGAGTCAAAGGCTGAAAAGGTGAAAATACTAGCCTACTCTATTAAAGTTAAACTATTTATATTAGTTTTAAATACACATAACTAAAAAAAATTATGAACGACATTAAATTGCCATATAAATTAATTTAAGTTTTTATTAAGTATATATATTATAATGAATATAAAAAATACCACACCCTAATAAATAAACGTATCATTCTTACCTTACTTCGATTGAAACGGAGAGAATAAAAGGGCCCTGGATGAATATCAGTGTGATAATATATTTACTCATTAAAATGTACGTTTGATTTTTGGCCCTGCGTGCACATACACGTCACGTATCTGTCAAATATAACTGACAAATGATTGTGTTACGATATTCGACATTTAGCAGGAATCCTTAAAGAGAAACCAGAAGTACAGTGTCCTCTATAGGACACGACCTATATAAACAAAAATCAAAATCTTACTTGATCGACGCCACATTGGATAATGTTTCTGACAGCCGTCAGAGCTGCCTGGTTCGGTGGGCCTGACATGAAGTTTCCGATCACACAAACAGCGACTGCCACGCTGTTGTAGCCGTATGTGTGAGCCCCAACTGCCTCCCAGCCGCGCCCCTCATAGATTCTGCCATCCTCTCCAACAAGCCAGCTGTAGGCGATGTCCGGCCAGCCTGAAGAGGACGTTCACAAAACAACAAAGATAATGAAAATGACAGTCTTAGTTAATGCTCCTATCCTCGTTTACTTTTCGATTATTGATCAGATAAATTACTCTAGACCCCCAAATATTGCTAGCGCTGTTATATTGCTATATATATATATATATATATATATATATATATATATATATATATATATATATATATATATATATATATATATATATAATGCTGCCAATGTCCCAAGAGAAAGAGCGCGCGTGCAAGTGTGATTTTTACTTTAGCGTTAGATATTATCTTATTAAACTAAGAGAAATCTGTCAAACACAAAAATCAGACACAGAGGGACAGAAGAGAGAAATTGCGATTGTATATATCATGCCGTGATCTCACTACACGATCTTCAAGGATTCGGCAGCATTTCCTGAAATTCGACTGGTTGGGATTCGAATAACGCATGTCCCGATGGGGTGTCACACTATATTAAACAGTTTGTACAAGCGACTCATGCTCTTGGCAATCTACAGTTGTGTTGAATTGTATCTCTGGAAATTCGGACAAAATCTGACACTTCTGATTTTTGTTGGTGTGAAGTCTGTGGAACCGATTAATCGATTTGATTTTCCGTTCACCCTAAATTCAGGGGACTGATACAGAAAAGTAAACTAACTAAAAACAGTGGGTATGTGAAACCACGGCATTGCGTGTTTTTTTATGCTTTCCCACGGGCACGTTATAATGAAAGTAGCTCTGATAGATTACACCTGTGCATAAATGAACCGTGAGCACCACAGGACAGTTAACATAGATATACTGCGAGGTCTACAGAAATGTAACTACCTATTACCGTAGGAACTAGAGGGCATTAAAAATATAAATACACTGTGAGCAGCACCACAGGACAGCAGAGATAGGTGCACTGTGAGCACCACAGAACAAAAAAGATAGATGTAAACTGAGCACCACAGGACAGTAGAGATAAATGGACCGAAAGCAGCACAGGATAGTAAATATAAATGTACCGACAGCAGCACAGGATAGTTAAGATTAATGGACCGAGAGCAGCACAGAATAGTAAAGATAAATGGACCGACAGTAGCACAGGATAGTTAAGATAAATGCACCGTGAGCAGCACAGGATAGTAAAGATAGTGCACCGTGAGCAGCCCAGATTAATAGTAAAGATTAATGGACCGTGCGCAGCACAGTATAGTACAGATAAATGGCCAGCATAGTGCAGATAAATGCACCGTGAGAAGCACAGGACAGCAGGCATATATATAAGGATCAGAGGAGACAGATACGCTTCAACAAAAAGAATGATACCCACCTCTGGAGTCCATGTGGTAGTCTTGTATAGACTGCATCCTGGCGATACAAGTTGCCCTATCATAACAATGCCCTGTCACTGTATGATGTATAAACACCATAGCAACCGGGGTTCTCATAGGCACCACCGTGCGCGGAGGACGAGCACCCCAACCATCACGACTGACAACCTCCGATCCACCACAGTTACCGGCTGCAATTCAATATCCAATTATATATATCTTAACGTTAATTGCATCTTATAACAGTAAAATATATAAGCAAACACCGATAACAATAAAACAGCATATATTCCACCATTGGTTTGATTAGGAATGATCATATAAGGAAATAACATTCCCCAAATTGCCTAATGTCCAATAGCAAGATATTTTGTACACGGAAGTCCTGAGGTGGGCAGATATTCCCAACCCCAATACCATCATGTGCAAGGCCCAAGTAAGTTGGGCAGGACACGTAACCCTTATGCCGGATGACCGCACTACAAATATCCTTTCCGTGGGGAGTTGTCTCAAGGCAAGCGTTCAGTTGGATGGTAGTCGAAGCACTTCAAAGACGACCTGAATGTCTCCATGAAGGACGTTAAAACTAAAAATAAATAACGATCTCGCCACCAACCACCGTCTGTTTACTAAGGCCTGTCGTGTCATTGACAGGAGGCTAGTTTACTAAGGCCAACCTTGTGATTGTCATAAGGTGAGGTTTACCAGGGCCAAGCTTGTCCTTGACATCAGGTTATTTTACCAGGGCCAACGTTGTCATTGACAGAACTTAAGTTTACCAGGGCCAACCTTGTCATTGACATAAGGTAATTTTACTAAGGCCTGTCGTGTCAGTGATATTAAGTAAGTTTCCTGGGGCCAACCTTGTCACTGACATAAGGTGAGTTTACTAGGGCCAACCTTGTCATTGGCATAAGGTGAGTTTACTAGGGCCAACCTTGTCAGTGACATTAGGTAAGGTTACTAGGGCCAACCTTGTCATTGACATTAGGTAAGTTTACTAGGGCCAACTTTGTCACTGACATTAGGTAAGTTTACTAGGGCCAACCTTTTCAGTGACATAAGGTAAGGTTACTAGGGCCAACCTTGTCATTGACATTAGGTAAGTTTACTAGGGCCAACTTTGTCACTGACATTAGGTAAGTTTACTAGGGCCAACCTTGTCAGTGACATTAGGTAAGGTTTCTAGGGCCAACCTTGTCATTGACATTAGGTTAGTTTACTAGGGCCAACTTTGTCACTGACATTAGTTAAGTTTACTAGGGCCAACCTTGTCATTGACATTAGGTAAGTTTACTAGGGCCAATCTTGTCATGGACATTAGGTAAGTTTACTAGGGCCAATCTTGTCATTGACATTAGTTAATTTTACTAGGGCCAACCTTGTCATTGACATTAGGTAAGTTTACTAGGGCCAATCTTGTCATGGACATTAGGTAAGTTTACTAGGGCCAATCTTGTCATTGACATTATTTAACTTTAATTAGTCCTACCTTGTCATTGACATGGCGTGATTTTACCGGAGCCAACCTTGTCACTGACTGGAGGTAAGTTTAATATGGCCAGCCGTGTCGTTTAGAAGAGGGAAGTTTACCAGGGATAGCCGTGTCACTGACAGTAGGTAAGTTGACCAGGGAAAATCGTGTCATTGACGGGGAAAAGTTCAGTTGAGGCACCAAGAGCCACTGATTTATATTAGGTTAGTTTACTAGGGCCAAATTTGTCAGGGATAGCCCTTGACGGAGGTTATTATTGTGTACATTGTTTGAAAAGAGTATATATTTGTATTGCTTTAGGGTAGTTTACACAGGATGTCACTATAAAATGAGAAACCAAGCCCATTTATTTTCAGATCTTCTGAATCTGTTTATGTGATCGTTACAGCACAATTGTTTAATCATTTCCAGTTTCTGTAGCGAAGTACTAATCAAATTTTAGTTATATGATCCATTAACTTACTAGGTGGAGGATTGCAGTCAGCACTTGTACCAACAACCATGAAATCACCCGCGCTCCATCCTTCCTGCAATGTACGAATAAGTTACAACAAGAGAGAAAAGGCCTAGCCGAGAATGTACGAGTAAGATACACCAAGAGAGAAAAGGCCTGACTCTTAAAGGGGCCCAATCACCTATAAAGCATGTTGCGTTAACACGAAAAATAGCTTCTTCCCTTTAAAAAAAATCTGTACCTGCCAAAATATTGCCATGAAACCGTTTGCTCTCTCCTGTAAACGAATGTTAAAAACAGTGGACCGGGCGCGATGAAAGGTGTCAACATAAACACCGCGTGGGGCCGTGTGCATCGCTAAACAGAAACACGTGTCAATCAGGAGATGCCCTGACTGACTTGACCCAAAAATTGTAATACATGTTCCCGCTGGTTGGAACACCGCGTGTTGCCCCTCTAGATCGGACCTCCGGTCACGCAACTGTGTTGACCAACACGCAGAGCCATAACATGGTGTAAAACAGGCGTATGCGAGGAAATGAGACCGTGTGCTGAGATTGTTTTGGGAAACATTTGTATAAAGTAAAACTGAACTGATAGAGTGAACGAATAGGCCAATATAAGCCCCTAATTATGTCCCTTTAAGGTATGAATAAGTTACGCCAAGAGAGAAAATGTCTTGCTGGGAATGTGCGAATAATACACACCAAAACAGAAAAGACTTGGCTTGAAATGTACGAATAAGTTACACCAAGAGAGAAAAGGCCTTACTAGGAATGTACAAAAACGGTACACCAAGATAAAAATTGGCTAGCGGGCTGGGAATGTACGAATAGGTTATATGAAACGTGATGCATCGTAGCAGCTGAAAAGTGCTTTGGGTCGACTCGTACACTGAAACCTTGGACTACGTTCGGCGAGACCCCCCCCCCCCCCCCCCCCCCACCACTTTACACACATCGATTTCATAGCAAATTGGAAGAGATAACCCTTCAACTTAGAAATATGATGCAACTTTAATCAGAAATACATCTAGATGACGACATATTGTTCCAAAATGGAATGATGTGTATGAACCCTGGCAATGAACCTGTGTATGCTACATGGAGGGGGCTCTTATATCTCCCTCCCCATGTGTGTGTGTATGTGTGTACTTGTACCTGTCTTACCTGGCCACCAAAGTCTATCCTGAAGAAATGGTATGTCGTTCCACTGAGTTGGCACCAGTTATTTTGACCAGTATAGGTGAAGCACTGACCTGCCATAGCCTGGCCGATCTCCGTTCCACAAGCTGCAAGACAATCAACACAGCAGCGGCAATTAGACCCTGGTTAAACCAAAACAATCAACACAGCAGCGGGTAATCATACCCTGGTTAGACCAAAACAATCAACACAGCAGCGGACAATCATACTCTTGAAAACCAAGACAATAAATACAGCAGCGGACATGGTTGATATGATGTAAACTTGCATTCGAGAAGCATTTACCTTCGAGAAGTCTGTTGGACTGTTGTCTTTAAAAGGTAAATAGACATATTGAATCCACTATCTTATACGCTTATTATTCTGTCACTTTTTTATATGATTTTACTCATTCCCAACTGAATGTACCAACTATGGTCCAATGAGTCTGACCCATTGACTTTGACCTATTTTTCAAGGTCACAGGAGTAAAAAATTGCGATTTTTCTCGATTTTGGGTGTCGATTTTCATCTTATTTAGAAGTGGTATAGACAAATTGATGAAAAACCTACTACGTATAATATCTGGTTCTAACCATTTCTGGGGGTACCGCTTTGAATTCATTCATATGGAACCATATGAGATAGGTGACTCAGCACTTTTTGGTTAGGCTGCATTTCCAGCTAAGCCATTTGACCTAGAAAGTTATAACACAAACATTTGCCTTTTACAATGTGGGAGTGCAGTGGCAAGTTTTTTTTTTATTTTACGTACACATGTACATTAACATACAAGAGTCAATACACATAACTTCCTTATGAAAATACGTTTACAAAAAACACCTACAAAGCTGTATATCCAGTATATGTCCATCCAAATATCAAAAAGAAAATAAATAAATATATATATATATATATATATATATATATATATATATATATATTAATCCAAACTTTTAAAACTAAATATATTCAAATTATTCTCTTTTTTATTTTTTTATAAACCTGCAAAATACCAATATACTTATCTTATCTGTATTAATACATGGCTTCTCCATAAAGAGAAAATATAAATCATTCTAACTAAAGAATCAAACGCATTTATATGCAATAACGTCAGACAGTATCTTGAACATTAAAAACTCCCCACTTTCTCAAGTGATCATCTATCCAACTTTTCTACGCTATATGTATTAATTCAAAATAAGTAATTATTGTCTTTGTTACCCGATATCAGTAAATTTTAACTTAAGTTCACTTTTTACCTCCCATTTTCCTATTCAACCATAATGTAATATCTGACCAAAATGTTTGTATTATTGTGCATTTCAAGTGGACTATTGATTCTGGTTCCCTGAGACAAAAAGAACAACTTTCAGAATTTTTAATCTTAATTTTAAATAAAATGACTGCGTGAGTTGTTGTGAACAAACACACACAAAACAACACGCTTGATCCGATAATGTATGAGCCTGGTATTTTTTAGTTAACCATTGACGTTGACACAAAACAACACGCTTAATCTGATCATCTGTAAGCGTGGTATATGTGATATAAGCATTTACGTTGAACTGAGGACATTCTTCCGATTGAAGCAGATAGGAATCATTACAGTAGTCGCTAAAACACTAGATCTGTTATGTTCTGTAGTACGGGGTCAATTTATAGAAGTTTATAACTGGAAGAGAATACACATTGGCGTTAACTACATTATACAAGACCTGGCGAGGGTTAATTTGATGTAATATACATAATTGTCCCCAGTATCTTTGTTGAAAAGTTGACTTTTAAGAACCATAACTGTTCTCTAACCTGGGCGTCGAACTCTCACATTGTTGTGGGTAAAGCACAGACAAGCTCCGTTTGGAGGATTAGTTCCACTGATGTCCGCTAACCCCCGAACAAAAAGAGTCGCCAGACATACCAAAATCAACATGGTTCCTCAGAATCCTAGTCCCATGTGCTAGTTCCCATGTATACGTAGAAGAAGGCACAATGCCGACTTTATCATGCATCAAGTCACGTGATGACCTGTTAGTCGGCACCGTTAAAAAATGATCTGCGCTGCATATAAATATCATAAAACCGTATGCTGATTTCACATGACCCTGTTCTGATTTTGTCTACTCAGAATGAATTGCTTTTAATATCATGTACTGTATAATTATCTGTGATGTAGTCGAGTCCACATCATCGAGTATCAGTACAAGTCCAGGCTCCTTGAGTCCAAGTCCGAGTCTACGTCACCTCCTTCAAGTCCGAGTCTACGTCCACCTCCTTCAAGTCCGAGTCTACGTCCACCTCCTTCAAGTCCGAGTCTGCGTCACCTCCTTCAAGTCCGAGTCATTCGGAACCCAATTAAACCCAAGTCTGATTGCAATACACATAACCTTAAAAAGTAATTGAAAATGGAAATTCCAGTTAGTTTACATAATGCTTTTACTATAATTGTTAATTAAATGTATAGCTCCAGATGCTGAACAAAGCTTGGTATATACAATGTGTTATTGTTTTATAATATTCTGTTAGTAATTCGCACATATACATATATGATAAGCCTTTATGATATGATTCCTTTCTATTTACTCGAGAAGGACCCTGCATGATTTTTTCGTAAGGTTTCAGTTCCTGGTACTTTTGCCTTCTTGATCATTTCGGAAAAAAACTGGTTAGGATATAATATAACCAAACAAACTAGCATTGTGACATTATTGCATACGGATGTCAGTTAGTAGATTTCAATATTTTAATAATAATTCCAAGAATTTCCAATTTAATGTAATCTATACTAAAGCATTTCGTGTGACACTCGGTTAAAGGCTTTACAAAAATCAACAAAAAAACCTTGTACCTCAATTTTTACACAAATATTTTAAAGCATGGAATGTAAATATATGGTAAATAGTAAAATATCTATGCCTGTATCCTGTTTGTTTTTCAGTCAACCTGTTGTATTTCTTAGACCAATTTGTTAGTCCGGGGCTATTTTTTTGTTAATACTTTACGTGTTATATAAAGTAAAGCAATCCCTCTATTATTCTTTGTATTATATATATTACTTGACTTGTAGACCTGTAGGATTCAGTATTGCCTCTGACGATATCTTTGGATAATTACCTGTGGTCTTATTAAAAACTGTTAATAAGACTGGGTTATTTCAATGAAGTTCATTCTGTTACATATATAAGTTTCTGCCAATAGTCAATCTGTACCTTGTGCTTTATTTTTATAACTATTTTATGCTCTAGATAATCTCTCTTTCTATAAAAGCTGAATTTAATTCAAAAGGATTATTTTCTCACAGAAATGCCCATGATCTAAAAGTATTCTTAATTCGCACAGACCTTTCGGTCATTTTATGATTTAAAACTCAAATTTCTATGTTCTTAAAATATGTATGAGAAATCCTACAACCAATCCTAGTTTCAGGCCTACAGCGCCATATCAATTGCCATAGATCTTTTATCTATGTATATGTACTACAAATTTGAAAAATGTCATGACTCACCATGTCTGTTTGTCCCACCAAACCTGCAGGAACGGACCGTGACACTGGGATGACTTTCACATCACTTACTTAACTAGCTTACTGACAGCATAAAATTAAATAGGCCTACCGAAGAGGGTCATTTCACTGAAGTGGCAAGTAGGCAGCACAAGGAAAAAAGACAGAATTGTAACCATATCCAGCACCAGATGTCGCCGTCTTACGGGTCTTGGGACTCGCAGTACTGTAGCGGGTTTGTAGAACAGCACTTGACCTGTTAAAAAAATCATTGCGGCATATACAGCGACAAGGTCAGTTCTTCTTAAAAGGGGATCCAACGGGTCTTCCATTATCTAATAATTACTCTTCTTGTTTAAATTCCTTGATTTGTAAATCATAAAATGTTTAAATAATACAATTTTTTATTTATAATTTATTACATGAAAAATTTAGCACATTTTATCCTTGGCTGAAATTGTCAAAAGTTCATGCTTACAAAATAGAATTAAATGCAATGCCAGTTGGTGGCCCAGATCTCAAGGAGTCTTCTCATATATACACTAGTATTTGGAACAGAATGACGGACCGAAAGGCCCGGTGTAAGACAGGCCTACTACCCGTCAGCTATCAGTATTTGGACTCATCCATTAATGCCACCCCTATTGTAAAGTAGGCTGGCCTACGGCCAGGAATGTTCCGGCCTCCACATTCTTCTGCGTGCATTTGAATGATGCAGACGTGGGCCAGTGGCCCACGTCTCGTCGGCACTAGGTTTAGTCATTTAGACGTGTTAAAGGGCTAAAGGATAATCGACATAAGGCGTAGTTCAGTAGCCTGCCACGACCCTTCTAGCTCCCTGTTTATCACGTGTAACTATCAGACTGGCAGTATATTATAAAGGACAGATATTTCGGCTACTTGGTAATTTAAACCTTAAATTCTATGTTGTTTTCTATTATCTGTGGAAAAAATCCTACACCGGATCATTGTCATATCTAAGAATTTCTTCCTTTCATTAAAACCGGTTCCTCAACAAGTTTTTATTGAAATGTAGTGATAATTGTAGAGACTTTTTGCATTGAATTGACGATCAGTGAATCAATTCCATTGCCCTGGTTCCAAATGACTTATATGTGCGAGGCACTATTATGTAATACTAGTATAATGTACCATTAGAATTCTATAGAATCTTGACCCTAGATCATCTTCGAATGGAACCGATATAATATATAGAAAACAAACCTTTTATAATATTGTAAGTGTAAATGTGCTACAATTTCGTTTAAATTACAAGACTTTGCATAGATACATACACGCTGACAAAGACAATCACGCTTTACTTCACCTCAAGCCCAAGTAACACCCCCCCCCCCCCCCTAGTATTAGTATTTGGTCTCTTGCAGATAGTAGGGGCCGAGAATCCGGATTTATTCGGTAGAGTTTTGATCATTTAGACCCGCTTAAATCCCTAAAATACCCACAATAGCAAACGCACAATACATTAATTTTAAAATTAGTATTCTGTTGATTACATCTCATAATTCGGCGCTGATCTCTCTCTTTCTCTCTCTCAATCCTTCAATAACAATAATAGTTTTAAATCATAAAGTTTTGACCGAGTCAGCAAAGTAGAGTTATAATTATAACTATAATTCAAAAATTATTATTATTATTATTATTATTTTATTATTATTATTATTATTATTATTATTATTATTATTATTATTATTATTATTATTATTATTATTAATGAACGTTCTGTTTATAAAATAAGAATCAACCGTAACCGTAATCAACACCGTAATCGTCACCGTAACCACCATCATAATTTCTTCTCTCAGATTCCAAAGACTGAATTAGGACAAATATGACAGGTCTGCAAACGACAATCAAAAACTTGTCCAGACGCAAAACTCAGTACGTGTCGACCATAAATTTGTTCCCGTTCTCTACACAAAAGATTAGACAGTGGCGGCTTCTGGCGGATGCTACGGAAACAATTTCTAGGCGATATCAATACTTTGGCGCCACCTGTCGTGGAGTGCCACGCTGTGCCACGTAAGCGGCCATATTGGAATCAGACACGCAAGTTGCCGGTGTAAACATTAGGGACTCAAGAAGAAAATCTTAAAAAATGGGAGGGTCCCAGAGTAACCCCATCCCCGGCGGAGGTACAGAGGGCTACCACGTACTTCGGGTGAGTAAATTAATCACGTGACCCCTTAATTAACAGTTTAAATGTGGCCGGTCCCTTACAGGTGGGTTGACGTATGCCCCTCAGGCCTCACTGAAAGTAAGTTGTACAGACTGCGTGTGTGCAAAGAGAGGGGGCTTTAAATGGCCTCTCGCGGCTAAACCAGAAATTAAATCAGCCAGATTACATCAGAATAATCGCACATACAGGGAATTTTCGATGTTACAGGCTTTAGTTTCTGAAAAGCCTTGTATATTCCACAGTTTTGCTGTTATAACATATTTCATTTCAGGAGTTTCCATTTTGACAGCTTCAGTTTGACAGTTGCTGTCATTCGTGTCAAACTGAATGTCAAACGGAATTGCCCTTTTCAGTGAGTTAAAACCTTTTGGTGTATATGATATGATCATTAATGGTTATATTACAGCACTGCACTGTTTGTCCTCAGTGACTTTGCAGTCAACACTTGCATGTAGCCCATAGAGCAATTCTAAAACCCAATTTAAACTGAATTTCTGTCAGTGCAGCATTAAAGCCAAATGATCCTTACACCAAATCACTTGAAAAAAGCAGCATCAGATTAATGTGGCTTTAATATAAATAAACAAAAAACAGGACAAAACATTTTTGTACTCTTTGCGACTCTCCCAAACAGAACGTGTCGTCTGTAGGAGTACCCGTGTCAGCAAGTGATCTGGGATATTTTTTATTCTAAGGATACAGTATAAAAAGTTCCAAGCCAACGGTTGCAGGACCAAATCCGCTGATTACCAATTTAATAATAATGTCTTACCCAGCACATTATTGGTATGAGACAAATAATCGAAAATATTGCATGACTGTTCACAATGACTGCAATGTATACATCACTGGAGAACAGGGTCAGGGTAATTGTAATGTGTAATTGTAATTACATGTAATTAATTACAACATTTATCAAGTAATTGAATGTAATTTGTAATTGGGGAAAATTCAATTACAAGTATGATTTACAAATATAAAAATAGATGTAATTTCAATTATTTTACAATTACTTTCTAATTACTGTCAAACCTCAAGAGAGAGAACTGTATCTAAAACTTCATTCATTTGTACTGTTTATCAAGACACTCTTGGGTAAGGTTTATAAGTATGTAATAAACAGGAGAACTGCAAAAAGTATGCCATATATTGGTCTTTCATTTGAGGCATTCATATTTTTTTTTTGCAAATGCCTCTGCTGCCATCTAGATAAAGTTATATAGATTTCAATAATGCACACATATATCTAGAGCAACACTAGGACAAGTAGTCTTGCTGCATTTAACACTCACTTAATTGAATGGTTATTTGGCTGGAACATACTCCTACTGATCTGATTACATCAGTGTTTATCTGCTAATTAATTGACACTGAGTCACAGGGATAAAAGAGGCTAATAATCTGGGAAGGCTGATATCAGATTTACCTCCAGTGGATTACCCATGAGGTAAACAGAGATTGCAAGGCTGTCTCAGTTGGCTGACTGTAGCGGACTGTCTCTACTATTTCCTTTGACAGACATGGCCTGGGGACTCTGGACAATGTACACTACTTATCATTCATAAATAAAATAACCATGGTGAATGTACTGAATTTTCACTCACTTTTCCTATAATTAATTTCATTGCATAAAATTGTAATATATTATATATTCAGCATGTTTACATTTTAATATATGTATTATTCATATGAACTATAAACATCACTGAATGTTATGAAAATAACATTGTATTTAAAATTTCAGTAATTACAGCATATCTTTAATAGGCATGGACATTGTTAGTTAAAACTTTAGGATCTACATGTTGATTAATGTGAAGGATCAGTAGCAAAGGATTTTAGATCATCAGAGGTTTAAAACCAACAATTGTTTCCACAGGTGATCTTATCAGTGCCAATTGATGTTATTTAGAAGCAATATATTTGTCCAGTAAAGGATAATATGTGGTTGAAGAATGTTTGATGATTTTTTTTACACAGATGATATATTTGAAAGTGATAGTTGTTGATTTCAAGGTAATGCATAATTAACCTACATATATGCTTTCAATTATCTACTTCATGTAAAAGTTCTAATTAAAAAAAGTTACATCTCCTTAATCTAAAAGCAAGAAGAGGGATGTTCATATGTGTCCTGGCAGTCAGTTTTGCCTATCCATAAGAAATATAAGGAATATAATGCAATCATATTTGATTATCCTTAGTAAAGATCTCATGTACTTTAATATGTGACATCAGACTTCATGATTGTGTTTGTAGTTTTCCCTTCACATTTTAAATAAGTTCCTCTTTCTAGTGTGAGTGATACTTTTCACAAACCATGCTTAGAACTGTGGATTTTGTATAAAGTAGTTGAAAGTAATTAATTACATTTGTAAAGTAATTGTAATTTAATCATTCCATTGTGAAATTTAAGTAATTTGTTATTGTAATTTTGATTGGGGTTTTGGAATTAATTGTAATTGTAATGATTACTTTTCAATGTAATTGGCCCCAACCCTGCTGGAGAACAGAGATATATCATATAGCAATTCCAGCTGATGACTTTAGTTAATGCAATGTCATACATCATTGACCTTTGTGACATCACTATTGTCTTGTAAACAGCTCTCGCAATCATGGGCATGGAAGGCCTTCTATCAGTTCTATGTAGAAGTGTTTTGGGGGCTCATTGTCATAATTAGGTTAAAAGGGCAGAGCATATGGGCTGTGGTGGTTAGGTCAATTAAATTGAAATCAATGAAATAGCAGACACCATCGTATTAATATTCACCTGTTGAAACATAAGGTGCTTATATATGATCTGTTGTTATTGATGTATCTGAGTAAGCAGTGACAATGGTCAGAGCAGGTGTAGTCATACTTGTAATAGGTAACAATAGGGGGCACCACTGCAACTACAGGAGGTAAACATTCCATTCTTAAAATCTCCCTTATTTCTGAAGCTGCACAGAAATCCGAACAAGTGTCCCTGGCTACATGGGCAGGCCACAGTTAAAGCAAGTATGTCTGTTCAAATACTAGCAGCGTTTGGTCATTGTGAGAAAATAGTACATATACACTGTACACTTGTATTATGATCCCATAGCCCTGTATATCTTTATTCAGTCTAGTAGAAATTGCCAACCCTGCAGGCTGCTGCACTTATGCCATTAATTGCTCCCTAATTTGATTAAAAAAGACAACATTTTTATTCAGTGAATGCTGTTCATATTTAACTCACATCATTTAATGTAGCAGTCTGTTAAACCTTTTTGAAAACTTAAGAAGCCCCTTCAGTTGCTCAATATTATAAATTACAATTAGTGGTGGGAGTCGGTTCCTTTTTCATAATCGATCATCGGTATGAGCAAACCGATCGATGATCGATTAATAATCGGTTCAGGCAAATATAAAGAAACATGCAGTTTTCTGTGAAACTGTACATTCTTAACCAAGCCCGCATGTTTTAGTAAAGAAAAGAAGTTTTTGCATTTTTCATATTTTCCTATTATTAGTAAAATATGCTCTTTAAAGTATTATTTTAATTATTTATAATAATCAAGAATTAAACCACAATCCAGGACATCTACTTGCTTCATAGACCCGGAGAATTTATGGAGCATTTTAACGCCATACCGCCCATATTATGCAATGTACATCTTGTTACAAAACTCCCGGCTTATTCTGCAGCTCCCTGCCAGTTCACAGAGGTGTATTACGTCCTCTGTTCTCGCATCTACCGTGGTAAACTCAGTTACATATAGAAGTTATTTGGGAACAAAGACTCATTTTCATGATTATGATGTAATTGATAGTTGCCTTTGGTAATCAAGCGCTTGAAAGTGCCAGCAAACCGACTGACTTTCGATAAAACTCCATGATCGGCCCACCACTAATTACAATATATTTTTTATGTTACCTGTCAATCAAAAATCGCTTTAAAGGGGCCTGATCACATATGAGGCATGTTGAGTTAAAATGTAAAATGGCTTCTTCCCTTTAAATTAAATCTGTACCTGTCAAAATATTACCTTGAAATGTTTGCTTACTCCTGCAAAGGAATGTTAAAAACAGTGGACCAGGTGCGCTTGCATGTGTCCCGACTGACTAGGCCAAAAAAAAAAATATATAATACATGTTCTCGCTGGCTGAAACACAGCATGTTGTCCCTCTTAATCGGACCTTCTGTTATGTGGCCTTGTCATGGTAAACAGACATACGTGGACCGTGTTTACAAACACGCAGAGCCATAACAAGGTGTTAAACAGCCGTATGCAAGGAATGACACCAGGTACACTTTTGTATAAAGCAAAACTGAACTGATAGTGTGAAAGAATAGGCATAATATTGCTCCTGATTTTGTCCCTTTAAAAATTGATTACAGACCTTTCAAGATATACTATCTACTGGTTCAATGTTCACTTAAGTTCCTGTCAATTTGTTACAATTTTGCATACATATTTTCTGATATAATTAATTCACATAATAATTGATATGATCTGTACTGGTAATCGTATGGTGGAATCATGAAAATGAAACCCTCGCGAAACTATGAAAAGGTGAAAATCATGTTAATTTAACCTTGTGAATATGAAGTTAACCATAGTACCCACTTGGGACTTGCCTCACTTGGTTTATCAGTATATTGCACTGGGTCAACCCTGCAGGTATATTGAACATCACATGTTCACAATAGTATATTTTACAGAACTGTTATCAGATTGTCTGATGCTTTTACACCAGTTAGATGTTATATAAATATTATGTGTTACAGGTACAAGACAATTCTCCTGGACACAAGGCCGGCCTTGAGGCTTTCTTTGACTTCATTGTGGCCATAGGCAACACACGACTGGTGAGTTATACCAAACACTCTAGGGCATGCTATCTGTAGATGACACCAATAATTTTAAATAGTAATATGAATCCAAGATTGATTCCTGTGCACTGGCATGAGAAGTGCTTTTTTTTGTTATCGGCTCATAAACTCACTTTCACTCCACATGTGCTTGTTATTATCTCTGTTCAGGATGTAATGCTTTCACCCATGTCTCTCTGTATGTTAGTTTGATAATTAGCATGATTATGCAAAAAAATATTGGATAAATTTCCATGAAATATTGTTTAAGGGTGGGGCATTGACCATTTAAGACTCCATTAAATATTGCTGTTGACCGGGATATAGGGGCAGATCCAGTATTATTGTACAGCCTCAGTGGAGGTATGCAGTCACTGAGTACCATTCTAACTTATTAGTGTTTTCTGTTTTCAGAATCAGGAGAATGAGAACCTGAAGGACCTACTGAAAGCTAACGTAGAGAAGCCAGTGAAGATGCTGGTCTACAGCAGTAAGACGCAGAAAGTACGAGAGGTGGAGCTAACCCCGTCACATAACTGGGGAGGTCAGGGGTTACTAGGGGTCAGCATCAGGTCAGTAACACGTGATGTCATGTCAGAACTCTCCCCAGCTGCGCAGTCACTATCTCCCTCTCCTTTTCTGTCTTCTCTATTTCTCTCTCTCTCTCTCCTGTGTGCCTCTTTGTCGCTCACTGTGCCCTGTGTGCCTGTTCCTGTCTTCCTATGTGCTCAGTGTGCCTCTCTCTCAGTATGCCTGTGCCTCTTTGTCACTCACTGTGCCCTATATGCCTCTCTCTCTCTGTATGTGTGTGCTCTGTGTGCCTCTCTCTCTCTGTATGTATGTGCTCTGTTTGCCTCTTTGTCGCTCACCGTGCCCTGTGTGCCTCTCTCTATCTCTTTCTCTGGATGTGTGTGCTCCATGTGCCTCTTTGTACCTCACTGTGCCCTGTGTGTCTCTTTCTCTCTCTCTGTGCTTAGTGTGCTTTTCTCTCTCTCTCTGTTTCTCTCTCACTCTGTACTTCTCCATCTGTCACTGTGCCCTGTCTGTCTCTTACTGTCTTTCCATCATTTTCTCTTTGTGTTCTATGTGTATCTCTCATCCACTTTCTGTCTTGTTGTCTGCCTGTCTCCCTCTTTCTCTCTCTCATGCTCTGTGTGCCTTTCTTTCTATTATTCTCTCTCTGTGCTCTCTGTGCCCGTCTCTCTTGCTCACTCACTGTGCCTCTCTGTTTCTTCTTCTTTTTATCCATATACAGTGAAACCTGAACCAAGCGACCACTGCCGCCAGCGACCGTCTGTGACTTACGACCGCAAAATGAATGCACCGAGCTTAATCACTCTTTAACGCCCCTGTGTTGAGCGACCGTTTGTGGTACGCGACCACCGACCGCTCAGATGTGGCCGGTCGCTAGTCTTTACCTCTGTTAAGCGACCGCCTGGTGTAGCGGTAGTGGCACCTGGCGTCCTAAGTTAAGACAAAACGACCGTGCCATTGACTGTCTCTTGAATGTGCAGGTGGCAATGGTGACCTACTTTCCCCGCGGTGAATAGGACATTAATTCACAATACCCCTCCAGGTGTCAATGGCCCACTGCCCGCGTGGTTTAATCTTTCTCCAAAAATGAAAGTTCCTCGAATATTGCGAGGGAACATGTAAAACGACGCAATTCTTTAATTCTGATGCCTGTGTACCATTATATTTTTTTAGCACAGCCTATCTTTGAACATATCGTATTTGTTTAACGATTGTCTTAAACATCTTTACGGTAAAGGATCACGTGCTCTAAGGGAAACCCCTCATTAATATTCATCGAATAGAACTCCCGTTGTATTTCTGACACCGCGGTCGCATTCACTACGTTGCGGTCGTTGACCTGAGTTCATAACTAGTCTTAGCGATGTGTAAATAACATTTGCACATATTTAATTAAAAAAAAAGAGTGAGTCATGAAAGTTTGTTTGTCATAACGTTAGCGATCAACTGTCATTGCTTATCTCACACAATTTGACTTGACACAAGTCAGTTCGTGACGTAGTCCGCCACGTACGGACTCCATTTTATCTGTGATTTTTTACTATATATGTCAGCGCTGCAAGACTGCAGCAATTCGTGACGACGACAAACTGACGACCTGCTTCGATAACATTAATAGAATGTTCATCAATAAGACAATAGGACTCAATGCTAACTACCATAGTACCAATAAAGAGAGACTGTTTGATAACGTGAGCAGTCACCTGTAATCAAATGATCGATCCCTTCATACCTGCTTTGAAGTTTATTGAGATTTTAATGGGGTCTGCTTCTAATTACGGTGAGCACAAGTTAGTGATCAACAAAGTGACTCAGTGTGTACTCATGGTACATCATTAATTAGCTGTTTGCGTTTGTGCAATAAAACAAACAGGCTATTCAAAGCTTTTGATAAAGGCTTGTTTTATAAAGTTATAAAAGGACCAGCTTTCTTTGATAATTATTGATAAGATTCCCTTGTTAAGCAGAGCAAAATTGATTGTTTTAAGTAAATATTGTTGTTGAATTGTAAATATTGTTGTGAATATCTTGTATCTATAATATATACATATATATATATATATATATATATATATATATATATATATCCAGTTTGTATTTTTATAATAAATAAATAAATGTTTACGTAGACATATATGCCTTGATATTCTTTGTTCGATTCATTCTGAGACTTGGACCGCCTGAGACTTAAGACCACCTGTGACTTAAGACCGCTTTTGGTGTGGCACATCAGGTGGTCTTAACTCTCAGGTTTAACTGTATGTTCTTACCAATTGTTTATCTTAGTTCCTCTCCCCATTCTATACAGTTATAAACACAGATAATAAATATGCGGCACTAATTAAAACAAAGACCACCTGAATTCACCAAGTATTTCTTTTTATTATATTTTTCTTCATTTTAATAATCTGAAATATCCTAAATTCAAATGTGTTGATAGATTTAAGTATATTGTTCTCGATTTACTGTATCTTGTGTTATCATATTTTGCTTAATTCTTATTTGCAGTTAATTATTCTTTTCTCTAGGTTTTGCTCATTTGAGGGAGCTAATGAAAATGTATGGCATATTTTGGTAAGTAGCACATAATTAATTTTCATCATGTTTAGTTTAGTTCAAGAATATCTGTTTAAAACTTAGGTAGATTTATCAAATCATATTTATGTACACATTTATTATTTTTAAAAAATAAAATCCTGTTTGGTTGATATATCTTATCATTCAGCATTAATATAGCAAGATTTGCAGTGAACATATTGAGTGACAAACAAGATCATCCTTGTAATTCACTAAGAATTAGTTGCAGCTGTGTACAATAGACCAAGAAGTCCAAGTGGTGCAAACATATACTTCACACAATGATAACTGCAACATATGCAGATTTTTTAAAACCATATTACCACAGGGACTGCCTTAAAGTAAAGACGTCATAATATTCAAATGAGAGGGATTCCCCAGTTGCTACAACAGTCTTATTATGTATTAACATGCAAATGTCAGATATTCAACGAAGTCCTTTAATTGTCGGTTCATATGAGCTGGTGTAGACTCATTGACATTTCTATCCAGGCAGTGACTTACTTATGTTTTAAATACAAATTTGGTGGCAGATATAATTATGAATTCACTGACAAGTTTAGTATTAGAAGACCTTATTTGAATATTTCAGGATGTTCAGCCTAACTCGCCAGCAGCACTTGCTGGACTTAAATCATATTCAGATTTCATCATTGGAGCAGATTCAGTGTTACATGAGGTAAGGAATTTAGGATCATTCTACTTCTTAACTCTCCAGTCGGTATTATAATTCTTTCTGGTACAGTGATCCTTGACTAAGAGTCCTGGACCCAGTTTCATTAAACCGACATAAGCCTGTTATTCTGCGTTTTTGATTAAAGTCACTTTGGTCAAGCTTTAAGTCAGTTTCATTAAATATAACGTTAGTGACTTAAGTCACTTGGCGGGCTGAAATGCTAAGTCTGCATCGGGGAGTGTCATTGTGGCAAATGCAAACCCTTTCTTATGAATTATTTAACCATGTGCACATCAAAATCTGATGTATAACGATAAATTCAAACAAAAACATTATAATATCCTTTATTGAGTGTATATATAACCATCAAACAATTAAAAACAGCGATGCTCATGACGGCCAGTTCTACCAATGTAATAATGCTGATTACAATCTGTAAATATTCCCCGGCAACCTGAAGTCACTGAAAAAACTTGACCCTTGTATAAGACAGTTGCCCGTCTCTTGGCCAAATATTTTTAGGATAAAATTTATTGCCATGTACACGCTAAATACAGTAAGATCCAGAATTGTGTTTGAGTGTTCTGCTCTGATATTGTACAAAGTTATTTGTTGTCCTCCAGGGTTTCAACTCATTGTGATATCTCTGAGGAGTTAATGAAAATAGTTTTACTCCACTTCAACATTATTCTTATGCTTACAAACTTTACTTAAAATGTTTTTATTAATCAGTTTTTATTAGCCCTCAGTCTTAGAGGCTGAAGGGCTATTGTCGTCACCCAAGCCGCTGTCCATCCGGTGTGTGTTAACTTTTACCTTGTGAGCAGGATATCTCGAAAAGGATTTACCGTAGGAATTTTATTTCTTCGGTGCTGATGTATATTAACAAAATCTTGGTCAAGTTCGAAGATGTGTGACCTTGACTTATTTTTCGAGGTTTTAGAGAGAATTATAGAAAAAAACTGTGCGTTATCATTTACCTTGTGAGCGGGATATCTCGAAAAGGATTTACTGTAGGAAATTTATTTCTTTGGTGCTGATGTATATTAACAAAATCTCAGTCAAGTTCGAAGAAAGGTGACCTTGACATATTTTTCCACGTTTCAGAGCAAATTATAGAAAACAACTTAGAAGCTTATTTCTCAGGAACCACTGGGTGGATTGTTATAAAACATGCTATGATTATTGGCACTGATGGTCTGTAACTGCTGCATGAGTTTTGGGACGCCACCTCCAATTTCTGATTTTAAAAGAATTTTTATCGGATTTTAAAGTTTTGCCTTGTGAGCAGTATTTCTCCAAAAGTATTCAACACAGGAATAGCATTTCTTTGGTGCTGATACATATCAACAAAATCTGAGTCAAGTTCGAAGATGGATGATTTAGACCTAATTCTCAAGATCACAGAGCTTATAATATATAAAACTTAGGAGCTTATTTCTCAGGAACCACTGGATGGATTGTTTTGGAATGTGGTCATTGGCATTGATGATCTCTTAAGCGCTGCATGACTTACAAAGCCTGGGGCCAGACTTTCAAAATACTACATACCTCTCTAGTTCCAGTTGAACAAGAGACATTTGTACAGATATACATCCATGAGAGAACAAATATTACATGAATACATGAATTGTTACTGTTACCACCCATAAATCCTGCTCTTTTGGCTGAGGGCTTTTGGCAGCTTTTGCTGATATTCTAGTTAACCGAGCAATTAAACTGTATTGCTGTCCAACCCCCCTTTCCATAGTTAGGTAGAGCAATAAATGCTTAAAAGGAAATAAGGGAAAGATGAACTACCAGTGGTGTACCACAGAATGTGACATCAATGAAAATCAGTTTAGGGTGATCCTTAATCTTTGTGCAAATATGCTTGAGTGAAAAAGTGTGAGGACTTCATGACATTCTAAAAGAAGATGTAATATAGTTATGCGTTGGTTATGTATACTATATGGGAGAAATATTATCTGCTGAAATTGCACCAGTTCATTGATTCTACTCCTGTGATTAATGGGCCCTTGTGTATGTACATTCATCAGCCAGAGACCAGCATTCGTAACCTGTCATAGCCAGAATATGTGAAGTATGGGGCTTCATGGAGTCTGCATATTTGCGTGACTGTCAACTAAAAGTGATCCATTTGTTTGAGGTTTTTAATGATGTATCCAATGGAATAGGCCCCCATGTTTTGATATATAGTGTAAAACAGGGCATTCATTCCCAGGTATTCTGTGAATGTGGGAAGAAATGTAGATTTGCAAAAAAAAATAAATGCATTCCAAATATATGCATATCCGTTGAAAATATTGATTGCCACATTTGCAGACATTTCCTTTGATAGCACTCCTGTTATATTTAATGACACGTCTTATTATGAATACAGATTTCAGTGGAACATGTCTAATAAGACCACAATTCTATTAAAACTATCCTTGAGTGAACAGAACGCATTCTAATTCACATTCTCCTCGGTTATTATTGACCTGTTTAATAAGACCACCTTTAAATTAAGACCACTTTTTTGCCATTTCCATGTCTTATTTCATAGGTCTAACTGTACATGGTATTTTCTCTTTTTTGAGAGGGGGGGGCCAAACCATAGAGCACTAAAGAAAAACCTTAAAAAGGTCCCCAGGACCAGAAAAGGGGGCCTCCAGGGTCTGGACCTGTCCCCTATAAAAATTAAAATATTTTATCTGGATAACTTGTCATATTTGGATCTGCATACATAATCATTTGTTATCAATTATGCAAAAATGCAATGGATTTAATCAATTATGAAAGAAAAAAACCAATTTTAGATATAATTGATTAATTGGCACAAAACTAGTAATTAACATGCCATCTGTCTTTGCAGTCTGAAGATCTGTTCTCACTGATTGAGTCACATGAAGGGAAAGCGTTGAAGTTGTACGTATATAACACAGAATCAGACTCGTGTCGGGAGGTGACCATCACGCCCAACGGAGCATGGGGTGGAGAAGGAAGGTATGTTGTAACTAGAAATCTGTGTTCTGAGGAATGTAAGCCTCCACCATGTGTTTACATTCACTTATTCGGCCCATATTATCAGGTTCATGCACAAGAGACTGTACATTTGTGAATATTCCTTGCATTTCCTGACATTCCTGAATCAGGATTATGTGCCAGATCCATACCAACGTCTAATTGATTCTTCCTCGGTCCATTTCTGAAATGCCTTGAAACCTTGAGACTCTGTTCATGATTGTGTGAGTTATGTTGTGAACAAACAAACATACAAACACATACATGAACACACACAGGAACAGCGATGAAAGCATTCACTCCTGGCAGAGGCTGTTAATCTCATCAATCAGTGATAGGGTTTATGTGAGGACCTGAAATACTCAAGCACCTGAATCTAGAATGCAAGTTTAAACATCCCTGAAATAGTGCTTTGATATTTAAATTGCATCATCACTAAAAATCTTTTGGGGTTCTTTCCTTACATATAAACAATAAATTCTGCATTTTACTAAATTAAGCCTAGAGGTGTAACTTAATCAAATTTCAAGGCATTGAATTTCATTTAAAATAATACTTTTCCTTCTGAATTCCAGGAAGAGCCCTTCAATTATATGAACATTTATGGATTACAGGGATTTTGCAACACTTGAAATGATATAGGATTGACTCAGGGTTTCCACTACCATTTAACATAACTGGCTTCTAATGATAAAAATAGTGTTTTTTTGTCATTAATGGGAAAGCAGACAGAAATGTTGCTTGTGCTCTGCAGTATACTTTGTTATGGACAAGAGAGCTTTGTATGTGAAGCTGGTGTATTAGCTTCTGACGATACTAAATTCATCAGGCAAAACACCTGAATATAAGTAAAGCATTTTGACAGATACTGTGGATGTCTCTTTGTTTGCGAGGGTTTAAATTTTGAGATATTCACAAAATTGAATTTATTGCAAAAAAAAAAATCATATTAAGATGCCCCATATACACATATAAACAGTCAGCTTTACTAAAGTCTTCCTGGCAAATCAAGTACATTATCCATGCTGTAACTTCAATTGTTGAAATCAAAAAAATTTATTGTATAAATATTAATAAGTCATTTATGTTCGTAATTTAAAGATTGATATCAGATCATTTAATGCATCAAATACCAAATAGGGTTTCCACTTATTCATTTCTCCCTTCGGCTTTTTTTTGTCAAATTGTTAAAACTATGTGCCCATATTAAATAAATTGTACAATAATGCATTTACTCTGGGAATGTAGCTGCATGGTAAGGTCATGAAAACGAAACCCTGGCAAAGCACTAACATTGATAAAAATGAAAATTTAACCCAGCAAATATTAAGTCAACTGTAGTATAGTATACTGTTTGTTCTTTTTGTAGTCTGGGTTGTGGAATAGGCTATGGATACCTGCACAGGATTCCTACAAAAACACCAGAGCAATTGGCTGCAGCTGCAACTGCAAGCAAACCAGGACTGGCCCAATCACCTCCCAGACCTGGTGGGGACGGCTTCGCAGAGGTAACAGAAGTTTGACATTATCTCCTTTTTGTAACAGGCTGTGCATTAGCTAATAAAATATGGAAGCCAAAGTTTTGTAACTCCTAGTGCTTATACAATTACATCAGGGCTGTCAGGAACAATTGGGTAAGCATCTCTGATGCTCCAAATCTCTGTCGGATGCTCCTTTCAGGGTGTTCAAGCATCCCATTGGATGCACAAATGTTTTGAGAATATGATAGCCAGTTTTTTTGGCAGGCCTGACCTCTGCTGACTACCTCAAACAAACTAGTGAAAACTTTGCTGTCAACTAACAATTTACCAATATATTTCACCATAACCAGCTGATCATACAAGAACACAATATATAACCAAATGGTGATAAGCTTATGTTGTAATATACTAAAATATTGATTAAATGTACATAAACCCTTCGATATTTGATGAAGATCTCCACCCTTTGAGACACACCAAAATCCCATGTGACTCTCCAAAGTTTAGGCTGAGTGTCCTGGACTCCAATTTTCGTTCCAGTTGAAAGACTGTCACATGTGTGACATATAAGACCAGACATACTGAAATACAGCAAGATAACTTTGTTTAAAAAGAAGGCAAGGAAACTTAAGCACGCTAGCTTGGCCATAATAGCTGTTACCAGGAAAAAAGATAATAAAATGTGAACCATGGATGAACTACTGGCTCTTCATAGGACAGAATATTCTCTTTGTAACCTGAAGCTTACTATAAAATTCACATAATATGACAATTTAAATTCTCATAATTGCAAGTATTAACATTTTGAGCAGGTTTAAGATACAGCAAAATTTTTATTACAAGTATTCAAAGAGGGAGCGAATCTGTTTTATTAACATAACTTGTCAGCTTGTATTTTCTTGCTGTAAAAGAGGTGTGCCAGTACTGTAGGATATTTTAGGACACCATTGATGATATTACAGGCAGAGAGTAAAGAGGAATTTTTAACAAATTTATTCATTTGTAAATATTGCAATTATTTTTTTTTATATCTTTATATACAAGCTATATGATTTTGTTTCTTTGTCCAGATCATTTGTTAAATCTTTTTGAAAAACAAAAATCTTATATTAAAGTTGTAGTGTGATGTAGTGGTCTATGAGTCAAGTACATTGCTTGTACATCCAGTACAACGTGAAACTGATATACCCACACCTCTGTCTCCAGTCACTATCTTATATTGATTATATATTTGATCTTCAAGCCTATCATGATTTATGATTTCTGTTGTTCATGTGGCTCACTGGTTCTTGTAGGTGCCACTAGGGGCCGCTGGGGGTTCATCAGCTGCAGCAGGGATCACACCAGGGATGGCTGGGCTGAACTTGGGTGGTATCATGCCAAACCCAGCATTAGCAGGAGGTAATCACAGTATCACATATCACAGTTAAATACAGTAAACGTCACACTTAGTGAAGAAAACACACTAGTGGCCATTTCACCTTATTGGTGTTTTTCATAAAGCCATGACATTTTGTGTTTAATCATATTATTAGTGCTTTTAGATGCTTGAAATATCTGCCTTAACTTTCAGAAAACGTTCTCTAGTCTTTCTAGTCATACGTTTCATTGTTTGTAAACACCATAATTGTGATATTAGAAGTATCTTTGGAAGGTTTAACATCTTAGAATTTTTAGGCATACCGTTTACACAAATAAAAAATAAAACATATTGAGAAGGCACAACGAAATGCGGAAGCAGGGGACATAAATACCATGAATTTACTTGTTTATCAGGTTTCACTGTCCTGATAGTTTATCACCTTTTAATTGTTCATGCTTGACACCTCAGGAACGCCAACCATTCCTGTAATACCTCCTGGTGGAGCTTTGCCCTCAATGATGCCCCCTGGTGGAACAGGTGTATCCACATCAGCGCTGCCACAAGGCTTTGCACCCGCGTCACTACCAGCAGGTAAGACAAGTGTCATGTATTAACAATAAAGATGTAAAAAACAACATTGATTTATTGAATTTTCCCCCAATTTATTAGCAATGACAGTATGATGTCAATGTTACAGTAATAAGTACAGACATTGAAAATATTACCATGCACCCCAGTTTAATCTTTGATCATCAGTTAATATTCAAATCATTTTGAATAATGACTTATTAGGAATTTGAATACTGTTTAACAGTGTTTGTTTCATACAGTTTCTGACATTTTTCCATTAATAAGTAACAATGATAGTTCATCAGCTAAATCCTTAGCAAGGCCTTAATCATCCCTGCGTTACATATATCACAGACAGATGTCTTCTGAACTGATAGAATGGACCAGCCAGGCTAGTCCATGGTTATGGCTTTGTAACCCTGACTGATTTCCATTATTTCCAATATTTTCTTGCACTAAGACCCCTTACCAAGATCTTAAACACAGTGAGTCAGTTGTAAATGGACGCAAATATCTTTGTGAGCGTCACTGTACATTGTTAACAATCATCATGCTGATTATTGTTCCCGGCTCCCTCAGAGTGGGGGACATTGATTTGGGTTTGTCTGTCTGTCCATCTGTCTGTCAGGTTTTCATTTCTGTGCGATAACTTTCCTAAATAATATCCAATTTCATTCAAATTTGGGTCACTGATGCTATCAGGCATATCTTGGTTTGGATTGGTTTTGGAGTGTCTGTCTGAAAATTTACACCAAAAATTTTGACGCGGAGACCTCTTCAGGGCGCCATGAAAACAAAAACACATCCACTATGACATGTGGAGACTTCTTCAGGCCAAAATAAAGACTATAACAGATATTGAGAAATGAGAAGGCAATCATGAATGACAACAAGAGGAAGAAGCAGGGGACTAAAATTCTACGAATTTGATTGTTTTCCAGGTTTGCCTCCCCCTGTTAGCCTGCCTAACATTCCTGGAATGCCCAACATTCCAGGGCTGCCAACGACCATATCATTACCCGGGATGCCTCCAATAGCGATGCCCCCACTTAACGTGTCCTCAGCAGCTTCTGGTGAGTCAGCCATTTTGTTTTGCCATTTTCTTCTAAAACATTTTAATCATCAATATTCACTTAGTATTGATTTGTTGTTTCATATGTAAATATTCGTGACTAACAACTGTGAAAATGTATGTTTTGATAATATGCACATCTCCAGTGATTGATTGTAAGTAATAATGAATATCTTCATGATAAGCTAATCTGTCAAATTTGTTTAAATTACTACTTCAGCTTTATAGTGGGTATAATATTATGCAATATTATGATCCTGCAAAAGGCTGGCTTGGAACACCTCAATCATAAACAGAAAAATTAAAATTAGATGTTTCAGCTGCATATTGTTCAAATAATCCTAAAACTAATATCTTTATCTGAATGATTTCATGTTACACAGATTGAAAAAAGTTATTTTATCTTTTGTACTAGTTTAGGAGCATTTATAACCTATTGGTCATCATTATTTTGATGGATTGCTTTATCTCAAGTCATAGATATATTGCTGATTCTTGAATTATTGCCCTGGTTAACATTTGATCAGGGTCAAATTTTTATACTAGTACAGAATTTTGTAACAAAACATAATGTCAGTGAAAATGCCTAGGAATGCATAGAAGGAACAATATTAGGACTACAAGTAGTATGCGTTAAATTGATTGAAATAAAACCTCAAGCCTCAAAATTGAATTTAAACCCACTTTTAAAGTGGTTCATGTTTTAATGCATACTTTATGTTATTTTGCATTTGTCTTCTTATCTGCAGGAATAACATTGCCATCATCTATTCAAATGCCAGCAGTGCCTCCTGGCGGTCTATCAGTGAACTCCTCTCTCCCAGCCCCTAGCGCTCTCCCAAGTTTCCCATTACCTAGCACCCTGGCACAGGGCAGCGTCAGCATACCGACGTTACCCACAACAACTACGACACCAGGGGGAGCTGCCACAGCTGATGTACCAGACACGACACAGGCCCCAAGTGACAGCAGCAGCAAAGAAGCAACGCCTGAAGCTGCATCATCGTAGATCCCAAGCACCTCTTTTTTCATCCTGTATAGCTGTATAGATGACTGTCACATTGATCCTGTTGGTCATAGATGTCCCTAAACAAGGCACAAATACTGAAAGCTAAATCTGTGGATATCCCAAACAGAGGTAACAACTGCTGGCGTGATCTTCAATGCATAAACTCCGGGTTATCACACCACCATGAAAAAACATTTAAGTTTGTGCTGTTTGACTTCGAATATGTTGAAACCTTTTCACCATTAAAGAAAATGATAAAAATCCTCCAATATTTATTGGCTACTTCTCTGCATGCTGCTACTAGGGTGCAAATTTGGGTGATAGTGTTAAGAAATTTTACACCCTAGTTTTATGCCCTTTCCAGGTTGGTACTTGAACTGACTATTGGTCAAATAAAGGTCAGTACATGCTATTATGATTGGTATGGCCCAGCAGTTTGTTTGCTTACTAGGATGGTGGAAATGTCCCTGAATGACCTAGTTTTTTCACAAGTGGTATACATAGGGTCTTAGGGAATCACCAAACATGTGATAACAAAATAAACTGTTGTTCAGCTGGAAGATTTGTTTGTCCCATTGTAATTGACTGATGGCACTATTACATGTATTGTGTAGTCTTGTGTTATTGGCCAGATAAAAGGGTTACTCCAATGGTAAATGTCATAAACCCCTGACCTATTTTAATAGTTAATTGGTCAGTAGCTGTATTCCCTGCATGCTGGCTGGTTGCAGCATAGGACTATATGCTCTTTTGTGATTGGTTAAAAGCACTGGAACTTGCAAGGTGGTTGGTTTCTTAATAAATTAATCATGCTCATTGTGATAGACAAGTATCTGTGTGCATGCTTGAAGACAGGGGATCATGAATTAGGCCATGCAGGCATCTCAGCCAAGTTATTTAAGTAAGTAAATTATTCTGCCCCAGTTTGTGAACTTATGGAGTAACATCTGTTGTGAGGTCAGGAACGTAAACTGTTTTGCAGCTGAGCAGTGAAAGTAGAAATCTCTTCAAGGAGGTTGATATTTCAATCAGGTTTATGACTTCTTTTTTGAGGCTGGAAAGATAAATACAGTCCTGGTCTTGCATATGTTTGGAGGTTGGGGACTCTGGTCAGAGAATTGGTGCAATAAGTAGCAACCTCTGTGGAGAATAAAACCTGTCAGTAAAGCCATCTGCCGGAGGTTAGTACCGTTAGTGTTTACCTCTTCTCGGGGCAGACCATGGACTTTGCTCTTTCTGATGATTAACCAATGATGTTTTGTAAGGTAGAGGAACCTCTTGTTCCTCCTTTCGTTATGTATATATGAGTTCATGAGTATCTTTATTTCTCATCTGTTTCGCTTCTATGTAACTAAGTGCTTGATCACATCATCTATACTGGGAAACTTAATATACAACTCTCTGCCTGTGGTTTGGGTGTCGCATCTTTGCTCAATGTCCTAAAATTTTCAAAATATCAAAATATTTGTATCATAGTAATACACAAATTTGTTTTCAAAATGCAGAAATTAAATTAACCATGTTGTGGTTGTATTTTAATAAATTTTCTGGTTGAAGGTAAATTTGGACAAGTTTATGAGATGTTAAATATGAAGACCTTTTTGGGTGTCCAGTTTGAGGACAAAGAATGCATAAAAGGACTAATTTAAAACGTTAGTGACTGCAACGTTAAAGAAGGGTTGACATGCTTTGAATCCTTGTTTGTAAGTGATGACTATGAAAAAGGACTGAATTGTAGAGACTGCATATTTATATTTTATCTATGATTGTAGAATAGAAATACTAAAATTCTGTGTGTGAAAAATTGTCTGAACAAGGCTGTGAAAAGGACTTTTTTTCAATTGCACTTAAATGCAGTCAGGTAATACCAGAGAAAACAAAATAGAAAATATTGTTTATAAATACAGTAGATGAATGGGTAAATTTGTTATAGTTAAAATATATCAAATGACTACTGTTAAGAAGAACAACAGTTCTATCATTCGTTATGGTATGTGTTGGTAGTAGTCGCTTCAAAAATAACATTTAGGAAAATTATTGTACTGTGCATCTTTGTATGAACAGAAGTCATAGATGTATGGCTAGATATGGTTGTATGACAAGGATTTACAAGATGCAGCTGCTTGTTGATGTCCAAGTAATTATGAGATTTTTATAGATCTGGTCAGATACACTAAACTGCTTCTCATAGAGAAAACAACTTCTTAATCAAATGGACACCATCATTATGATACAGGACACGCCAGTCAGCATCTTTATTGTAAGCAATGGACTCCTGAGCTCTACTATTAATATCTGAGAAGTGTCAGGTGATGGTCATCGAGACAGGGGTTTGTATCATTCTGTAGCATAACTTCATATGAAAGATGACAATCGACAGTACCGCCATCTAACGACAAATAATAATTATACAAACACATCAGTAGTCTCCTGTTTCATTAAATATGCTGTGTGTATAAGCATGACTATACAGATGTATAATTTTGGATGTCACTGCTAATTCTTGTCTTGTTATTGCTAAGGTCTTAAGGTCAAAACCACTGTTTAACATGTGCGTCTTCATGAGAATTGAAATAAAATGTCTATCAAGAAAACTTTAGGAATGCTACTGTTCTATATGTGCATGATGGTTTGTGCTGTACTCTGCCTCTCTCACCCCCGCACCACAAAGCCCCGCGTCCACATTATGTTACACGTAGAATACCAGATGTATACCTGCCCCACAATACCCCACCTCAACGTGATATATCATGAACAAGTACCAGGTGTGTACCCACCCCACAAAGCCCCCTTCCAAGTGATATAATATGTACAAGTGCCAGATCTATACCAACCCGCGCCTACGCGATATGATAATCTCAGATGTATACCAGTACCCACAAAACCTCTGGTCCACGTGGTATCACATGTACAGGTGATATATGTATACTCACCCCAGAAAGGCCCGCGTCCTTTTTTGAATTTTATCTGATATGTATCCACCCACGAAAGGTCGACAGAAGCATAATACAACATGTACAAGTACCAGATATATACCTGTCCGAAAAGGCCAAACGTTCACTTGATATAAATAACATGTCGGTCTATGGAAAATCCAAACCAGGAAATGTAGTTCAATAGACCTGTCCCAATGCAAGAATGGATAATTATAAATAAGATGGTAAGCAACAAAGCGTTTATGTTTTGCATGTACAGTCTAACCTCTTTCATTCGCCAAACTTGGGACCTGGAATAGTTTTGGCGGTAAGCGAGTGTGGCGGTTGATCGGGGCATGGTAGGATGGGCAGGGTAGTTTAAATCGGGCCATGCATTATTAGGCTCGTTTGTAACGTCATATTAAGTAAAACAACATTTTAAAACTGTGTATAAAATTTTATTACTTTATTCACATAGAAAGAAAAATTTACAAATAATTACAAAGAAATACAGTGTGTACAATTTATTTACAAAGATATACATGAATAACATATACGGTAAAAATATAAAATTCTCCATGGTCTTCCACGTGCTGTTTCACTTACATCTGAGTCTGCCCCTAAAGAATTCCGTAATGGAGCATTGTTTACCAGCTTGTGACTGAAGAGCTGGTATTCTTTGGTCCATCCTGTAAAATGCATCAATATCGGACTGTTCGCTGTAACTGGAGCTCTCGAAATATCGCACGACGGTCTTCATGACCTGGCGGATGTGGGCGGAGGTTGGGGAACTATTTCTTCAGGTTCACAGGTTGGACTGGCTGTATCATCGCGGCCTGTCACTGTTTCCACGATATCTTGATCGCTCAAAGGCTGTGCTGTTCCGATGTTCTGGTTGGCTTGACGAATTCCTGAGCAGACACGTGCACTGTGGTCAATCCCAAGGCTATCTGTAACTCGTTGTAGAAGCGGGAGGATACTGTTTGCTTCTGGACCGTCTTGCCGATCTGTCTCCTTTGGCTGGTCACCCCTGGGTAATACGCCTATGTGTTTCCAACAATTGTTGATGGTGGCGCTGCTGACGGAATCCCAGGCACGCTTCGTCCAGCGAACTGCATCACTGAGGAAAATCCCTGTAGATTCGCTGTTGTCTATACACGATATGATGTGACACAGTTGCAGCCGGCGGTACTGTGCCTTGAAGGCTGGATGATGCCTGCATCGAATGGTTGTAGGTGACTGGTTGTCGTATACTGAGCCCCCTCACTCGCTCAGCACTGTGATGGACATCCATCAAATAACTCTACCTCCTAAATTAGGATGAACAATGAATACCGGCATGTATTGCCATAAGGGAAAAAAACTTCACACCCAAAACTAAGATAAATAGGAGTTACCGAATATATAGCACCATGTAAGACCCAACTGTCAAACATGTCCTCGTCAGCTCCAAAGCTAGGATAAACAACAGACCTTCGACCCTAGCACGAACGTGTTAGGTGTACAGATTCCTACTCGTCAACATATTGCTAGTATGTTGGGTCAGTGGGAGATCTATCTCCTCGACTTTATTTGACATTTCAGTTTAGAGTAAATGTAATTCATCCTCACTATCAGATTCAGGGGATGGATCCGCTTATCCTGTATCCTGACAGGACTTGTTAACCAACTGCTTACTTTTAACCCCAGAACTAGGCTGGATGATGTATACATCTTGTTCTGCTCTCCTCTTAATTATATGTATACTTCAGTATGATACAGATCGTGGACCTTATGCCTGCCTGTAAAATCACGGCGTCTAAGAGGAACAGGCCGTCCGACGCACAAAGGATGCTCTTTTCCTCCTCCATCAAAATATTTCTATCCATTCCCAGCGACTTTCCTGTAAATTACTCTGGACCAGAGAGTGCACCCCCTGAAATCGTCGCTGACGTTCTTGAACCCACTCTGCTACACCTTGAAAGGGTTCCTTATCCTTAGAACTAACTAATAGCCATACGTCAGATATGGTAACCTGGGACTCCGATCATAGGTAAAATGGGCTAAACCCTGTACAAACATATGGTATTTTACAGGCGAATAACAGCGAATAATAGTGCTCTGGCCACTTCCGTTTCCATTCATGCGGGATGGTTCTCAGGAAATCATGCAAAAGTTGGTTATAATGCTCGACCTGACCTCTGCCGAGGTCGGTATGGCGTTGAATGAGGTTTGCTGATTCCAAAGTACTACAGTATTCTTTTACTACACTGGACATTAAAGTCACGTCTCTGATCTAAATGCAATCTACGGGGTGCATCGATCGAACTTAGTAAACCACTAATTATCCAAACTCCTCGCAACAGTAAACATTGTTGCTTTTTTATCTGTCGTTGCAACCTCAACTGTTCATTTGGAGAACACGACGGTAAGCATAAGGACATTTTCTTTACCACCAACAGATGTCTCTAAAACAGTAAAGTCCACGGCCAAGACCGCCCAGGGCCTTGAAGACAGAATTAGTCCCTAAGGAGTCTTTACTTGAATTTGCTATGCCATCAAGCATGTTTCACAACCCGCTTTCCAGTGTTTTAGGTTTCTGTACATAGACGACCAATACCGTAACCTTTTGCATATCCTGCCAGATTTCCTTTTGTTACTCTAATGACAGAATACAATTTTCTGCGGCTTCTGTGCAAAGGTCCTGATCAGATATGCTATTTTCTCCTTCCCATTTTCTTTCTGATTGCCGCAACAAAGAGTCTGCATACACATTCTCTTTCCAACGCCGATACTTGAAAGTAATAGTTTTCGCCCATCTGTGATCCTAAGCGGACAACTTAGTCTTTGTCATAAGATATGTCATCGGATTATTATCAGTCACAACTGTAAAGGTACTGATAAGTAGATATTCCCTGAATTTCTCTGAAATAGCCCACTTGAAATCCAGCAGCTCTAGTTTCTTGGAGGAGTAATCTGACATATTCTGCTTTCCTCTCAACATTCTACTAATGTAAGCTATCACTCTAGTTCCTTCATTGTGTTCTTGACTCGGTACAGTAACTAGCCCATTATGTGACTGTGAGGCATTTACCTATAGCACATATTGCTTGGTAAATTCAGAATGTCCTAAGACTAGGGCGGACACTAATTTCCTGTTCACGATAACGAATCCACGGTCAGGTACATCAGTCCACAAAATTTCTAATGGGACGGATCTTTTTCTATCCATTTCCTTTTGAGCCTTGCACATAGCTCCAACGAATGCCTGTAATAGTGCGGCGACTGCGTTGTAACCTATTATGAACCGTCTTTAGTCAGACGTAGGTCCTAAGAACTGTCTCACTTCAAACATGATTTTGGCTTCGGATACTCTCGAATGGCTGTATTGTAATCAGGTTCTGTTTTTGTTCCTTAAGTGGACACAACACGCCCTAAAAATCTAATCTTTGTTAAAATAAAATAAATAACACTGATTAGCTTCCTGTTCTAAGATTATCTAGAAATCAAGTACCTTATTTTTTTAATACCTTGCCTAAAAGATTGAGAACAGTTACAAGGGCATTTTAAAGCCCGAACGGCATTTGAATGTACTCGTATAGTCCCATGGAGATCACAAAGCCGTTTTAGATTTATCATCTGGATGGACCTCTGCTTGACTATAGCAGATCAAAATCTAAGGTTGACAAGTTTTTAGCAACTCTTAGGGCCTCAAAGTAATTCTCAAGATAAAGGTAGGGAATGCATCTTACTTAAGCTTTGAAATGATCTTCCGACACTCTACACACATTTGCAAAGCAGCGCTGCCATTTTACGGACCAAGACTAATAAGAAAATTTAGATTGGCTTTCTCGGATAAGGCCTTGCACCAATAAATCTTTGAGATGGCCCTTACGTTCTGTCCACATGTGCGAAGGTACGCGCCTATAGGGTTGCTCTAATGGAATCAGCTACCACCTTAGTCCTATGCTGTACAGTCTCAGTACAATGTAATGGTCCTCCTGCTTCATGAAACATTTCAGCATATTTGCTGTGCAACATCTTCAAAGATTCAAGATCCCGACATAGGATGACAATTCTATACCTTCTGGTAAAGACACTTATGCTTCGTTGACCCCCTGTAGGCTATGAGTGACTGGTTCTACAGATGACACATGAAACTGGCTTTCAGACAGAGTTAACCAAATATTGACAGTCTCCACACCACAAGACTCGATAAGTTGTCGGTTTAAGGACTACCGTACATCATTTTCAGAGCAATTGTCACTCGCACATGTCCTCCAATACTGTAAATCGACTATGGATGATGCCACACTAATAATTAAATCGACGATTTGTACTAGCTTAACTTTCTACAATAACAGGTAATACTTCCTTTTTGAGCATACCGCCATAACAGGGCATACACCTGCGGAGGGTGCAACCACGGGGGCAGACCCTCCTACGGGAAGTAATCTGGAACAAAATCGAAAACTTTGGAGTATACATTATCTCATTCATGCCTATAATTCCGAGTAGTTTCTATTTTTCATTAGCACATCTTTGGAAACAAGTCCGCCTCTATTGGGAACGGGAACCCTATTACATCTGTCATTAATATGGCAACGTATGAAATTTCAAGATAATTCACAATAGTAGGCTTAATCAAATCACTACCAAGCAAAATTCACTTCACTGTGGGCTCAAACGTCTCTCTATAGAAAGATTCTAAAACAATGGATACTTACGATCACGCACCGTATCCATACCTGCAATGTTTACAGTAACAATTGTTTTTCCCACCCACAGTTTTGCCAAAAAATGAACCAAAAACGCCCGAGCAGTTTCCGGGTGACTCACTGAAGAAGGTCCACCTGGGCTTCTTGCATGTCCCTGACTAGGTTCCTGGTCCTTGGGGTATCTTACCCTTTCACAACTGGCCTTAGCCGCTCTCTTTTATTCTTTTCTCAGTTATTGGCATTGGTTTTAAGGTTGCCAATCTGATAACAATAATAAAAAGGTCCTACCTGCTTTCCTTAGGGAAAAATACTAATTGAACATGCGGATAAAGCTGTTCTTCCTGCTGCAGTAATAACTTCTGTTGCTCCCTTTAGCCTTCAAGCAACCTGTAAGTATGGTCTGTCCTTTTAATAGTTTCTGTACCTTTGACATATCAAGAGAACTTTCCTCAAGACAATATTCACTATATGCCTGAATCTGATGCAACTGATCAGCACACAAAACGGCTTCCTCCTTTAATTAATAAAGCGTTCTTGAGATACCATCATACAACTTTTTTTATACCCGTCTCCAATCTTTTCTGCGTACTATTGTCTGAGCATCTTATCTCTATCTGAAACACAGTACGGATCTACTTGAAGTGCTCTGTCTAAAGCATTCATGGGAATATGATCCAGGATGACTCAATTTCTCTCTAATATATTTATGTTAATCTGATCTAAAACCTGAAGTTTTTTAAACGCACCCATCACTTCGTAACTGGCAATATCTGGGGCTCACATTTAAACTTTTGAGTTTTAAGGGCAACTTTTGCTTCACCTATAATCTTGTTATAATCCTTGCTGCTCTCTACTGAGATTTGCTAAAGGCTCATTAGTTTTGGTATTTGTACTCCTTCTTCGCACGCTGACACCTGTGAGCAACACTAGATTGTCTCACCTGCCACGACCGACTGCCGGTTTGAAACGTCGCCCCTTCGACGCTATCGGAGCTGCATGCCAACAATCATCAGAATCCCCATAAAACTTTACGGGATATACCGATTTGCATGTAAAACATATCCATTGAAATATACAAAAAGCATCAATGAATAATGTTAATTCCAACAAGCTAACACGATACCCGTCTCTGTGTCAACAATGCTTTATGTTCACTTCTTCAGTTTCTCCCCATGAATCTCATCTTTATAACCTCTTAACCATATATAATACAGACAAACATAAAATTATACTTTCTTGGGAACGGGGATGGGTAAGTTGCAAGGAGTTTGGTTGCATCCTATGTAGCAACCATTTTTAAATCAAATTCTTCATCGCCCATTCTGCAAGTGAAGAACAAGAATAATGTTAGCAATGTAGAATACAGTAATGGTCAATAGTTGTTAGCATTAGAAGAGAATGAACAGATGGAATTTCACAACTTCTCTGAAAATGGATAAAACTGGATTTGATGTTCAGCACTTTTAACGTACTAGGCTAGGGCAGTATCAGAGCAGTAATGATGTTATATTGATATACATGTATATACTGTAAACTGCGCTTACATATATTTATAAGAACAACAAATGCAAACAGCACACGTTTTAAGGAGGGAATATGAGATGTAGGTCAAATGACAAATAATACTCGTCACGAAGCACCCAAAGTCCTGACAACGTATTCTGACAAAGACAGACAGTAGTGTCAGTAGCGGATCACAAGATTTAATTTGTTGTACAAAATATTACACAGTCAAATTATACTGTCGAAAGTGTTACTTAATTGCACGTAAAGGCTTTACAGTTTGATCTCTTTTTATTATAAATAATTTCCTTAGTACTTAACATTACATTAATATACTGAGCCCCGCACTCGCTTAGCATTGTGGTGGACAACCTTAGGAAACTCCACCTCCATAAACAAACTGAGAGAGAGAGAGAGAGAGAGAGAGAGAGAGAGAGACCCTATGAAACTTAACTATAAACTAGTTTGCCATATATAATACAGACAAACGAACACAATCGTCATGCAATTGGCCTTTTCTTTGATTTTGCTTTACCCATATATTTAGGAGATAGGAATGTGTAAGGGTCCGGGATGTTGGTTTTATGCTCTGTAAGAAACTTCTTCGTCTAAAGTTTTTCATCGCCCAGTTAAAAAAAAGAAGCAGCACAGCAGTGTTTAACTATGTATAATATACACTAATCAACAATTGTGCTAAGCATTAAAGTGGAATAAACAGATGAAGTTTAACAATTCCATGTATTTACCGTACCAGGCCCAGAAGTACCAAAGCACTTAAGAAAACTAGAAATGCCTGGGATTATAGTACCCCCAGCCATTTGGCAGTTCAAGAAGATCAAGTTCAAGGTCACTAGTCTTCAAACTTGTCAAAGATCATGGTTCAAACAAATGCTGTATCAAATTTCAGGGGAAAATATGCAGAACTTCTCAAGTTATGGGGTTGACAAAAATCCTATATTTCCGCAGATTTGACCTTGAGGATCAAGGTCAAGGTAACAAGTCTTTACACTCCTTCGAGAACTTGGTTGAAACAATTGGTGTACCTAATTTGAGAAAAAAAATATGCAGTACATGAGAAGTTATGAGGTTTATATTAATCCTGCGATTTTGCAGGACATGACCTTAAAAATCACGTCAAGGTCATCGGTTTTCGAATCGGAGAATTCCTATGCACGCTATATTATTGTCCTGATTTTCAGCACAATCCATCGACCAATTTTTGAGAAATCTAATGTTTTATGGGATTGTCACCAAATATGGCCTTATTTAAGGTCAAGGTCGCTCTGCTAGTAAAGGTCATGACCTGAATTTTAAAAGGCATTATCCTACGGCCCATATCTATTCATCTGAACAATATGTAAGAAATCTGTCTGTCAGCAAATGGCAGTGATGGGGGTATTAAACGGCAGAAAAGCAAGAAAATGATTATAGGTCGCGCCACTAGTCTCCCTCACAAGACCAGGCTATCCAAGATTTTCATGCAACCTGATTTTCAGACTAATCCATTAAGTATTTATTGAGATATCTTATGTTTTGTGTGATTTTTAGCAAAATTGGACCTATTCAAAGTCAGGGTCATTCTCGTGGTAAAGGTCATGACCCCATTTTAAAATGGCTTCGTCGCCTTACCAATATCTATGTACGTGTGAAATTTGGAAAGGGTCCGTGAAATCTTTCTCGAGTTTTCTCGCCTGAAAAAAATCTCGGCGGCGGCGGCGATCGGGCCTTAACCGTACTATCTCCTGACTTTGTCCAGGGATTCAATACTACAAACAAAAAAAGGTAAATTATATACTATCAAAAGTGTTAAATAATTGCACATAAAGGCTTTACAGTTTGATCCTTGTATAATTCATTATCCTTTCAAGTTTGTTGATTTTGATGTACTTACTATTATACTGACATATTGAGCCCCGCACTCGCTCAGCATTGTGGTGGACCACCTTAGGAAACTCAGCCTCTAAACATTACAAGCAAAATTAAATGAATAAATGACCGGCTCACGGCGAGAGAGAGAGAGAGCATGCATACTGATAAATACTTTTCTCCCGGCACTTTCTTGAACGACCCCTAGAAACTTGTTAGCCATATATAATACAGACAAAAGTAAAATAAATGTAATACTATTGGCCTTTACTTTGTTTTTGCTTAACTTATATTTTTAGGAGATACGAACGTATAACGGTCCGGGATGTCTTCCATCTAAAATTGTTCATCGCCCAGTCTAAAACAGAAGAAGCACAGCAGTGTAATACACTAATCAGAATACACTATGCATAATACACTTATCAGCAATAGTGGTTAGCATTACTTTCATAATCAATAAAAATCGATCACAAACGATTATATTTGCAGATCCAAAGAAGTCATATTAACCCCGTAAAATATTTTTGAGATATATGAAAGACGGGGCATAAAACAGGGAACAGCATTAAAACATAACCTTACACAACGAATAAGTGCATGGAAACAACCACTATTAGCACTACGGTAGCATGAACAAGGGAAATTTCACAACTTTTCTAAAAACGGATTGACCTGTGTATTTGATGTTCCGTGTTTTTCCCGTACCAGGCCCGGCAGTACCAGTGCAGTTGAAGAAGAATATTGATATACATGTGTAAAATGTACACTGAGCTAAACATATTTATTTATAAGAGCAACAAAGACAAAAACATATTTAACTGAAGGAAGTGTGGGATGTAAGTCATGTGACAAATAACACCGTCTCAAAGTCGTTACAGCCTATTCTGAAAAAGAAGAAAAACAGTAGTGTCAGTACCTGATCACAATATTTACATTATTCTATCAGATACTACACAAATACAGTTAAAATTTGCTATAAAAACTATAAATAATTACATATAAAGGATTCAGGTGTAGATACCCTTATATTATTCAAATTTTCTTCCATTTTGCTTATTTTGACTTCACATTAAGCTTACATATTGAGCCCCATTCTCAGCACTATGGTGAACAACGTTACCAAACTCCACCTCTAAGAACTACAAAGCAAATGACTATATAGCTGGATGAGAGAGAAAGAGAGAGAGAGAGAGAGAGAGAGAGAGAGAGAGAGAGAGAGTCCAAACTTTTATTTACTTCGCCTTCGCAACATATCTGAATGACCCGTTCACACTTGCCTATGGATCAGGTGAGTCTGATAAACTGCAGACAAACATAAACACACTTAAAATGTGTCTTTTGTATTTTATAATTTCAGGGAATGGGGATGGGTTGGGCTTATCGATGTTGGTTACATGCAATTACAGTTCTATTTCCGTCACCAAATCCTCGGTTTCCTTTACACTTTGATCCTTGTATTACTAGTATTTTTTAATATTTGTTCATTGTCGTTTATGACATTTCGTTGAATATACTTATATACTGAGCCCCACACTCGCTCAGCACTGTGACGAACAGCCTTTATAAACTCCACCTCCAACAACTGAATAAACGAAATTAATGAATATGAGAGAGAGAGAGAGAGAAAAAAGATTGAGAGAGAGCATACTTACTTTCATTTCCTCCCGGCAGAACAATCTTTCAATGATTCTGTGAAACTAACCTAAAGGGTCAATAGGTCAAATACTCACTTTGATATTAGTTGGACCATGGAGATCATATATATATATATATATATATATATATATATATATATATATATATATATATATATGTGTAAATAAAATACCTTAAGGTGGAATATTTTGTTATGTATACCTGCAGAATTTGAAGCCGGTAGTTAGACCTGGTGAAACTGAAAACTGATCAAATAAATTCAAAAGATAAAATAACTGAGGCTACACAAAGACTTACCATAGTACTGGAATAGTAACAGTAATTCTCTTACACACACACTTATATACACGAAATCCGTTATAGTACATATAAGTAAACTATAAATTTACTCTAGCGGAAAGTGGTAAAAAACAACATGGTTCACATCATATTTCAGGTACGGTATCCTGTATACTATTACTGTTACAGTACGATATCCTGTATACTATTACTGTTACAGTACGATATCCTGTATACTATTACTGTTACAGTACGATATCCTGTATACTATTACTGTTACAGTACGATATCCTGTATACTATTACTGTTACAGTACGATATCCTGTATACTATTACTGTTACAATACGATATCCTGTATACTATTACTGTTACAGTACGATTTCCTGTATACTATTACTGTTACGGTACGATATCCTGTATACTATTACTGTTACGGTACGATATCCTGTATACTTTTACTGTAACGGTACGATATCCTGCATTCTATTACTGTTACAACATTAAGGAAACAACACAACGACAGACTACCATAAAACAGACATCAAACATTTTTTTTTTTGCTTTTTTGTCTTTTATATTTTTTTGTATTTTTTTTTTTATTTTATCATTTAAAACAGGATGGGATGAGCAGGGGTCAGGGATGTGGGCTATGTGTCAAGTAAGATCAGATCTTATTCTCCATTGCCAAGGCTGTCTGCAAGAGAAAAAGCAAAGTAGTATTAGCAGTGTACATTACGGTGAACTATTATAAGTACGGATGGAGATTCTCGACATTAAAGAATGGATGGCCGAGTTTTACACTTTATGAAGGAAGTACCAGTAGCTGGGTTAAAAATTCGTGAAACTTTAAAATTTCATTGATTGATAAATTTCATGAATTGAAATATTTCATGGTGTCACCCCTGACTTTACGTGATAACTTTACAACGGATATATCCTATAAAACAATAGGATGGGTTAACGCTCGCCACTTGATTTCATTAATCAAGAAATTAGATCCCGGTCATTACAGGTGACATTTCCAGGTTCTTTTAAGGACGTGTATAAAAATACCAGACAATCATACACCCAGATCAATAGAAACTATGAGACATCAGGTTAAATTCACAATATAATTCAAGACAATACTTACAAAGATGTAGATGTGTGTGTGCGTTGATGTGTCAATACGACAGTCCTTCACATTAAAAATACAGGATATTTACTGAGTCCGTGGTTTGTATAAAAACCAATAAAGTCCAGTTCCTTCAGAGATCTCTGGTTACTGTTTTGTGTAGAATCTAGCGTATGGTTAGCACCATATAGCTCTAGTCTTTCTGAGATTAGCGATCTTCAGCTGATCTTGCTTGTCAGCGACCCGGGTAGGTTTACGATCACATGAACGCAATAGCGCTCTATGTTTACAAAGAGCTTAGAGTCCTTGACCTTGCTCGTGTAGCAACGGTTTCACGGCTTACGGCGGTTATGTTTCTAGGTCAAGCTGAACTAGGCCGGCAGGTGACGAGCGCGCTCTCTCTATATCGCCAATACGAAGCTCTTTCGGCAGCACGGCTGAGTTCTCATGAGCTGGGTCCTTGTAGAAGCTTGCTTCTATGCCGTTCCTGGCGTTTCAATGTTCCTACTCCCGTGCGTGCGTGCTGCCACCTCAAGCTTCAAGACCCAACTGAAGGCAGCTTCCAGCGTCTCTCCCTGAACTCTGACGTCACAATCGTCGTCACAATACGGCGATCCGGTTCTCTGATTGGCTTATGGCTCAAGTGTCCCATATAAGGTTATATGTGACCTGGTTTGACTGCTAGCGTCACCTTGGCGACCCACATACCAAATGTAATAAATCAGCTGATAGCCGATGGGATTTCACACAAGAATACACAATATATATATACAATCCAGACCTGTCAACGCTTTAGGATGACGCTTCACGTCAATATCAATAGAGAACAGACTTCGTTAAACTATGATACAAAACACCGTACATATTGTCACCTATTGTCTGGTGACATCACCCCCTCCTTTTAAAGAAAATACACGGTATTTTCTCGATACATCGTATCGTTCTATCTCACAGGGTCCAGCTAAACATATTTACATATAGCAATACATAAAAGTCATGTAACAAATTGTCATTAGTACATGCCCACGGTCTATGACACAGGGCCAAATCTTGTACATGTTTAGACTTAACTGGCTAAACATTATAGCTCATTACATCCTAACACTCAGGCAGTCTGCTAAAAAAATCAGGTCCATGGTTTAGTTTACCTGACACTGCTTCAATATCAAATCTAAACTCTTGTAGAACCAGTGCCCATCTCATTACTCTCTTATTAGCACATTTTGATTTGCTAATACACTTTAAGGGTTTGTGGTCGGTCTGAATGGTGAACGGTCTACAAGCCAGGTACATCTCAAATTTCTGTACAGACCATACAATTGCTAATGACTCTTTCTCGATGGTGGAGTAATTTCTCTCCCTGGGCAATAGTTTACGACTGGCATAAGCTACTGGGTGCATGATCCCCTCGTGTCTTTGCATCAGGATACAGCCAATACCCACATCAGATGCATCACATTTCAAATAAAATCGTTTACTGAAATCAGGTAGCTTCAGTATGGGAGGGTCTGACAGTTTAGCCTTTAGAGAACAGTACGCGTTCTCGTGTACGGGTTTCCAGTCTAGTTTGTTAGGTTGACCTTTACGCGTTAGATCAGTCAAGGGCACCGCTATTTCCGCATAGTTTGGCACGAATTTTCGATAGTACCCTGTAAGACCTAGGAATGCTCGCAAAGCCTTCTTTGTCTTAGGTCTATCAGTGCTCTGTATTCTCTTGAGCAAAACTGGATTAGTGGCCAAGTTGCCCGTGCCTACAAGGTGTCCCAAAAACTCTAGGCTCTGGTAGCCTATGAAGGTTTTAGCTGGTTTAGCTGCTAAGTTTGCACATTCTAGTCTAACTAGCACTTCTCTAAGAGTTCTTAAGTGCTCGTCCCAAGTCTCTGCGTGTATTAACACGTCATCTACATAACATACTACATTCGGCATGTCGCTGAACATTTTCCGCATCATGCGGGTGAAAACCGCTCCGGCAGTTACCAGGCCGAATGGCATAACCCTAAATTGGTAATGGCCATCGGGTGTAACAAAGGCCGTCTTATCCCTGGATTTCTCAGAAACAGGGATCTGCCAGTAACCTTTCGTCAGGTCAAGCTTTGTAAAATACTGGCTTTTCGCGACTTCGACAAAAAGTGTTTCTGGATCCGGCATGGGTTCAGGATCGAACACGACTGATTGGTTCAGCTTTCGGTAGTCTATCACGAATCTAGTCTTACCGTCAGGTTTCCTAAGCAGGATACAGGGGGACGCATAGCTAGAATCTGACTGTTCAATAATGCCTAAGTTTAACATTTCCTGGATTTCTGTTCGCATTGTCTCTCGCAGTTCAAAAGGCACCCTATAGGGCCTAGTTTTAACAGGTACATCAGATGAGAGTTTAATGCTACATTCTACAACATTGGTAAGCTTGGGTACATCTGTGAATACATCCCCATATTGCCTAAGCAGACTGAGTATTTCACGGCGCTGACACTTGCCTAGGTCAGCATTTACCTGAACATCTCGCTCAGTCTGGCGGCGCGCATACGACGGTAACGACATATGGGCATCCTCATCAATCCCTTCTGGGTTTAACTCTCCGAACACGGGAGGCTCTGTTTCCCCGTCTACACCGTCAGGATCATGTATAGAATCAGGTGCGCCCTTGGCTACCGCTGCCAGAATATGCTGGGGCTCGTTTCTAGCATGGTACCGTTTCAGCATATTCACGTGGAAGGTTTTAACCTTATTGCCAATCTTAATCCGATAGTCTAAGTCCCCAACCCTGTTTACAATAGTATAGGGGCCTTTCCACTGTACCATTAATTTGTTCCGCTCCGTCGGGAGTAACAACAAAACTTCGTCTCCGGCCTCAAACCTGCGCGTGCATTTACCTCTATCATATAACAGTTTGTGTCTGTTCGCTGATTTGTTCAACGCCTCTCTAGCTAACGCGCATGTATCGCTTAGTTTGTCTTGTAGGTCCAGGACGTATTGGTACGTGGTTTTAGTCTCGACGCTAGTATCTCGCTTGGTCCACAGATCCCTTAGAATCCGCATCGGTCTTCTAACGATCCTACCATAGAGCAACTCAAAGGGTGAGAACCCTGTGCTCTCATGTGGCGCTTCTCGGTACGCAAAAAGCACGGCGCTGAGGTACCGATCCCAATCTCGCGGTCTTTCCTCGCACATCCGTTTCAACATTAACTTTAACGTTCCATTGAATCTCTCCACCATTCCGTTGCACATAGGATGGTAAGGAGTAGTGGTGAGCTGTCTTACAGACAAAACACGGCTAACTTCTCGCATGAGGTCTGACGTAAATTGTGTTCCCATGTCAGTAAGCACCTCTGACGGCACTCCTAACCGCGCATAAATATCAACTAGCGCATCAGCCACAGAGACTGTATCTATGTTCTTTAAAGCAACAGCCTCCGGATATCTAGTGGCATAATCCATAACGGTCAGAATATACCTGTGACCTCTCTCAGACGCTGGATGGATCGGCCCAACCAGATCCATCGAAATTCTACGCCAGGGCTCATCAATTAATGGCATCTAGCCTAACGTAGCTCCAGGCACCTTGCCTTTCGGTATGGTTTTCTGGCAAATGGGACAGGACTTGCAAAACTCAGCAATATCATTATACATCCCTTTCCAGAAAAACTGAGTTCTCACGCGGTCGTGCGTTTTGTCTATGCCCTGATGGCCCGCCATAACCGCTTCGTGGCCCATCCTCATTACGTCGTACCGTAACGTCTGAGGTACCACCACTCGAGATCCATCTTGATCTCCCCGTTTATCACTCACAACCCGAACTAAATATCCGTCCTCAATTCTAAATGGACTATCATTTCTAGCCTCTCTAGCTAGCCTCCAATACGGCGCTAAAGACCCATCCTCCTCCTGCGCCTTCAAAAATTCGGCCGGACTCACATCGGCAACTGGGCTTGCAACATTCAAGCTACGCGTCGGTATCTGTTTCACTCGTGCAGCGCTCCGTGTCTCCACCGCGGACGACACCTCCTTTTGTGACTCTACACCGTCACACACTATGCCTGAGGACCGCTCAGACTTCCACGTCGGGTCCGGATCATACGGATCACGCGCTCCCGCTACGTTACCTAGCGCTAAATCACATACAGCATCCCCGACCACCATTGCCTCGATAGTACCGACAAAGTACGCACAGTCCACATTAATCCTAGCCGTAGGAAATTGTCTTACAGACCCGTCGAACAACCTACACTCGACCTGGTGTCCGGTGAACTGATTCGGCTCCACGTACGACTCACGTATTCCTGCCGAGGAACATCCCGAATCCCGCAGCACCCTCGCTGACTTACCATTCACCAGCCCTTCACACACAGGTAACGAGATTCCGCCTTCTGTCTGGGCAGCAAATCCTAACGACTGACTCGGACTCTCTACTTCCGGTTTCACCGCACCGACTGTCTCCGTTTCCGCCTCGACTACTGCCACTGACATAGTCTCCGGTTTCTGTTTTGGGTTATACGGGGGGCTAAAATTAGTCCTATACCTCTGCTGATCGCCAGCAGCACGCCCTACTTGAGGGGAAGACCTAGGCCTCGACCGGGCACTAGTCTTACATTCCCGCGCCTTATGTCCCAGTTCATTACATAAATAACATCTGATGCCTCCTGATGGCTTAAATGTCTGACCGCCCGGACTGCGCTCAACCTCTCGCTTCTCTCTAGGCTGAGATACCGGTTGCGCTGGACGCGGCACATTATTGCCATAACGAGGACCTGCTGTAAGGCTGTGTACACCGTGAGCCTCCGTATAACTCTCGGCTAAGTCTACCATACTATCAAAGTCACGACACCGTCTCTCTTTCAAAAACATAGAGAGATCCCTACTACAGCAGTTTACGAACTGCTCACACATCAACAGGTTAACTACCCCGTCGTAGTCACCTCCGACCCCTGCCATCCCTATCCAATGGTCTAGGTATCCACTCAGTCTCACCGCAAACTGACTCGGCGTTTCGCCTCGCTCAGGCCTACAAGTCCGAAACTTGTGTCGATAACCCTCTTCGGTCATTTGGTATCGCTTTAACAAGGCTATCTTTAACTTATCGTAATCCATGGCCTCACTAACCGATAACTGTGTGTAAGTCCCTAGCGCCTTACCCCGCAGTAACGGACTCAGGTGTAACGCCCAATTCTCCCTATCATAGCCTTGACATACAGCTAATCGTTCAAATCGCTCAAGAAACGCATCTAGCTGATCGTGAGCCTCATCAAAAGGTGGAAGCTGGATTTTCGGGAATACATCCCTACTTCTCTCTTCTTTAACCCCAGAGTCAGACTTTAACCTTAGAACCTCTAATTCGTGGGCTCTAGCCTCTCGCTCACGCTCTAATTCCCGCTGTTCCTTCTCTATTTCACGTTGCCTGGCTCTTTCCTCACGTTCCTCATCCGCACGCCGTCTAGCCTCAACATAATCTTGTAAAGCCTGGTCCTTAAGCCCCAAGGCCTGTCCGCATCTAACAAGTGACTCTAACGTTTCCATGGTAACGCTCTAACCTAGTAAGATTCCAGTATCTAGTAATATCCGCTCTTAAAAATCCGTAAATACGTACTGTTAAAGCCAACCTAACGAACCGGCGGTATCCGTACAATAACACTACGGTAGCTCTACGCATCAAAATCTACTTATACGGACGGACGGACGGAAGGTCGGACGAAGGGTCAGACGGATGGACGGATGGATATCAAGATATCAATAAACACCATGCACCTATGATTACCATGCCAATCGGGAGGGGTAAACTTACCTGTCAAGAGACCCTACCACGTGACCAATCACAAACTAGTGTAGAAAAAATTATACCAGGGCGTATCTAACAACATCAAAAATTTTCACTCTAATCTGGGTTTATATCAACCCAATAATGATGTCCAGGTATCACTGAACTAGCATTACTCACAAAACATGCATGTGTTCTAGCCAAATCTACAAGGTATATGCCGATCTTGAAACAATGTTGTGCTTCAGGTAATATTCTCACTGAATAAATATTAACTCCTAACAGTGGGGTAATTTCATTGTGCAAGTATACACTACAACATCAGTTTGGTGTCATTTCCAATTATTAATTCAGATCAACTCTAGTTTGAGTATATGAATGTCTGGTTTCAGTACTGTTTTCTCAGTTAAAAAATTCTGAAACTTACTGTAATTAGCCAGTTTTTTTTTTTTCTTAAGGCTAATTATATCCTGGCACGCTCGCCATACAATGTCACCCCTGACTTTACGTGATAACTTTACAACGGATATATCCTATAAAACAATAGGATGGGTTAACGCTCGCCACTTGATTTCATTAATCAAGAAATTAGATCCCGGTCATTACAGGTGACATTTCCAGGTTCTTTTTAGGACGTGTATAAAAATACCAGACAATCATACACCCAGATCAATAGAAACTATGAGACAGCAGGTTAAATTCACAATATAATTCAAGACAATACTTACAAAGATGTAGATGTGTGTGTGCGTTGATGTGTCAATACGACAGTCCTTCACATTAAAAATACAGGATATTTACTGAGTCCGTGGTTTGTATAAAAACCAATAAAGTCCAGTTCCTTCAGAGATCTCTGGTTACTGTTTTGTGTAGAATCTAGCGTATGGTTAGCACCATATAGCTCTAGTCTTTCTGAGATTAGCGATCTTCAGCTGATCTTGCTTGTCAGCGACCCGGGTAGGTTTACGATCACATGAACGCAATAGCGCTCTATGTTTACAAAGAGCTTAGAGTCCTTGACCTTGCTCGTGTAGCAACGGTTTCACGGCTTACGGCGGTTATGTTTCTAGGTCAAGCTGAACTAGGCCGGCAGGTGACGAGCGCGCTCTCTCTATATCGCCAATACGAAGCTCTTTCGGCAGCACGGCTGAGTTCTCATGAGCTGGGTCCTTGTAGAAGCTTGCTTCTATACCGTTCCTGGCGTTTCAATGTTCCTACTCCCGTGCGTGCGTGCTGCCACCTCAAGCTTCAAGACCCAACTGAAGGCAGCTTCCAGCGTCTCTCCCTGAACTCTGACGTCACAATCGTCGTCACAATACGGCGATCCGGTTCTCTGATTGGCTTATGGCTCAAGTGTCCCATATAAGGTTATATGTGACCTGGTTTGACTGCTAGCGTCACCTTGGCGACCCACATACCAAATGTAATAAATCAGCTGATAGCCGATGGGATTTCACACAAGAATACACAATATATATATACAATCCAGACCTGTCAACGCTTTAGGATGACGCTTCACGTCAATATCAATAGAGAACAGACTTCGTTAAACTATGATACAAAACACCGTACATATTGTCACCTATTGTCTGGTGACACATGGTTATATGACAAGTCCCCCTACCTATACATTGTCCAAGGCGTTTTCCTGCATGTTGCTTAGCTTCCGCCGCATGTATCCAAAATACATCTGCACCTGTAATGAACAAATATAAATGTGTATGGTGTGACGCAATATGAAGGAACCATCGAGAACATACTAGGCTACACGTGAATTTTCAGTCCTATGTTAGGTAAAAAATGTTGAAAAATGCAGGATTCAATAAACAAGTATAATGTACTGACTGATGTAAATAATTTTTAATATACAAAACTTAAAATATTATATCATATTTTTATATAATGAATATATAATGAATGCAATTAAATGTTTATAAAACATATATTTTCCCTTTATACGCTTGATTAAGTCTCACATGATCTGTTTCTTTATTCATTTGTAAAAAATAACAATCGTATAGCCAGGTGCTTTTCTGGAGAAAAAAAGTTTAATTTAAACACATTTGAATTTACATCAAATGTATATTAAACGTTGTTTTAATTCTGCCTATGAACATTTATAATAAAAATTCAGCTCTAATTGTTAAGTCGAATGCAAATAAATACCTTCATCTCGCGTAGCCTCTGATCAGTAAGGTCTGACTTCTCATCTGAAGGGAAAAAAAGAAAAAAAATAAGAAATCTGCATTCTAAGGAATGCAAGCCTCCACCATGCGGGGGTCCTTATTGGGAAATGCCCCTTAAATCCTGTTACAATCACTTATTCGGCCCATATTCTTAGGTTCATTCGTGAATTATTGACTGTACACTTGTGAATATTCCTTAACCTGAATCCGGATCATGTGCCTGATAACTAAAAAAATCTAATCAATTCTTAATAGGCCTATTCCCGAAATGTCCTGAAAATTCGTGGAGATTCCGTTCGTGATTGCGTGATTGAGGTATGTTGTGAGCAAACACACGCACAAACAAACACACGAACAAGGATGTCCGCATACCCTCTTAGCGGAGGCAATTAATGATGATGATGATGATGATGATGATGATTATTATAATTATTATTATTATGTAGTTGCGACAGGAAAATGTTGAATATAGCCCAAGCAATTTGACACCAAAATTACCGTTTGTGCTATAATACAGTGCAGATACACAACCCTGTCCAAGTCGACATGAACAACTCACCAAAGTGAGAATGAAAAATAAACAGATGCCATCATGAAACATAATCAAAGAATAAGTTTACTCACAATATGTGTCAAAAATGGCGGTCATTTGTGCCACTTCATTATGGCGGGTTAGTATAGCGTTGTCATGGTGATGTGGACACTGATGGCAGTCTGACGTGGATTCACGTAGCTGACGTAAAGTATGCCTGATTTCGGCAAAGCACTTGGTCACCTGTTTTGGGGGATTAAAAAAATGTACAATTATGCACAATAGTTTAATATATTGTTAAAAAACACAATAATATTTGATGGCTATAATGGCTATTCTGGAATTGGCATATTGCAGGACATGGTCATGTTATAGACTATTCATTTACATAGTAAATTAATTTAATTTTGGAATTTAGGGACTACAGGGGGCAGCTTAACTCAATATCATCAACCAATGTCAAACTGTTTTAGGGGGGGGGGTAAAATTTAAAATTGCTTAATTTGAAACAAACAAACGGGTGGGAGTAACAGCCTTATAATTATGGCATGAATTAATCATTCAACTAAAAGGTAATAATTTACCACTTTTCAGACTCTTCCCTCTAATCAACAAAATTGAATACTGGTAGGCCTATATCTCTGTATAAGTACTGTACCGGTAACCATATATGCCATATATAACTGATAATGTTTTATACGATTACATGATACCATCCAATCAGTGGCAATTAAATGGTCTATTACGTGCATGTGACCAGTGTTCCTGGCTGCCATTAAAGTTTGTAAAAGAATTGACATGTAGTTTCCAATAATGTCAAATGACTGCATGTCTTGTTTATTCTGAAAAATTATTTTCTGTTTTGAAAATTTGGTTAAAGCTGCAGCGTTTCCTTACAATTGAGATTTTTTTATCAGTAATTCTCCGGTTGAAAAATATTAATATTAATCCTAGGCGGGATAAAAAAATAGATAAAAATATAAACCACCTGATAATTTACCTGAATCTGGCGGCCGACATGTTCCTGTATATTCTTCAGTGTCCGACGCATAAACCCAAAGTACAGTGGCATCTGAAGGAAACAGAAGGTCACAAAGAAGAAAAAGGTAGAACAGCATATAGTGTTATTGTGAACGTGCGTTGAAATTTACTTTTTAACAAATATATAACCGGCATTTATAGCCAATACTTGATAAGGTTAAAAACACTGATTTTTCATCAGTTATGAAATAAATATTTTCTCCTATGGCTGGCAACAAATCGTGATAAATATATAACTGGAAAACAATATACATGTACTTTATTTTATGACTAAGTTATAATGTATGAATATGGATCATTATGACTTAATATACACTATTTACTATTTCTTGTGATCATGGATTCCGTAGTCAACCATATATTACGCCTGATGCCTAAATACGTATAATACTTATGAACGTTTCTATGGATACTAACCATCATCTGCCCTTGGTCTTCGCCATAATCCTGTCCTGCTTCAACTGAAAGGTCAAATATACAATGGTTAAAATTTTGACCAAATACGGGGTTGATTTTAATTAACAATGAAGTGAAGTTATAATAAAAGATAATAAAGATGGTTTTGTTTCCTTAAAATAAAAAAACATAATTATACAATATACACATTAATTAACGGTGCGGTGATTTGAATGTTTGATGTTCGACAGATAAATGATGCAGGTTACGGGACGAAATAAAATCTGGCAACCTGTATGTAACTATCGGTGGTACTATTGATACTGTAACGATACAAACAAGATGCACCATTGAAGTTCAATGTGGACATAGATACCCTCTGATGTATGAATGATATATATATATATATATATATATATATATATATATATATATATATGGAAGAATAAGTATACTCACGATATGCCTCGAAGATGATGTCACGCTGTTCTGTGTACTGACGGCCGTCTAATGTAGATTCACGGAGCTGACGTAAAATACTCCGGATGACGTCACAGAACTTGCTAACCTGTAATAGGGAATATGACGTTATTATAAAATTAAACAATACAGTAGCGAATTGATAGTTTTTATATGATATTGAATGGCCATCGTGAGGTTTCGAATTTGCAAACTGCAGGACAAGTCATAATTTTAAAGACTAAATATTTACACTGTAAATTCAACAGAGCAATTTGAATCAATATCAACATGTTCTATGACCGGCAACAATTTACGATAGAAAAGCACATAACTGTTAAACAGATTAATTATTCAAACGTTGAATCATTTATTTGACAAGAAAACCGATGCTCCTAATAGGCCCTTATATTGCGGCGAATTGGATGATTTTGACGTTATGGACACTATGCACTATTGCTTACGATAATAGACTTCATAGTCATCCATGTATCAATGATTATGCTTTATATTAAAACACGTGATATATATGCCAGGATAGGATGTTTCCATGGTTACTTACCATCATCTGACCCTGATGCTCGTCAGAAACCTGTCTTGATTCAACTGAAGAAGTCAAATATAGGGAATGTTAATAATTATGATCATGCGGAGTAGGATTTTGTTAATAATTATATAAAGTTAATAGATTCGATTTAATTTGAGTGATCATATAATTTCAATTAAACCATGATTCGATCTATACGATGGTCTTATACGCCACAGGATGGTTCAGAAATGATTGGAAATTCCTATGATAAATAGATACATGATATATAGAAACTATATTACAAATTAACAAGAATAATATAAGGTAAAAATATTAAAATATTCCAAACACTGGCCCGGTTGCAATAAAAGATATAAAAAAAGATCGAATATTGCAAACGACATTCAACATACGCGTTAAAACCACACGGCTATACTCTATTTATTTCTCACAATGGTTTCAAGGATTCTTTACCAAGTTTAATTTGTCTATTGATCTTCTTTTGAATAATAAAAGAAGCGCTATAGATTTCCTTAATTTTATGCTATTTTTTTCATTTGTGAGGGTAAAAAAATTGTAGTATGCCTTTCAATATTTGTTCAAATATTATGTCAGAAAATTTTAAACGTTTTATCGAATGTTAAAAATTCCATATATAAAGATGTATAGAGAATCTTGTGTAATAATATGGTCTTATTAGTTTATACAGATACATACCTAGCCCGCGTGGCTCTTCTTGTTCTGGCGTCTTCAGCAATCTCGGGGACCGTCTCAGAGAGCGCCTAGCAGGTGGTGCTCCCAGCGGCGGATGGGGCAACAAGGGCATTTGTTCTGCCTCCTCATTTGGGTTGACAGCCCGAGGACAATTAGGCGTAGATGTCCTGAGATTATGGAAGTGATCTTGTTCTGTGCCCATTTTTGGGGCGACAGACAGAGGACGATTTAGTGTCCCTGGCCTGAGATTATGGAAGGGATGTTGTTCTGTGTCCTCGTTTGGGGCCACAGACCGAGGACGATTAGTTGTACCTGGCCTGAGATTATGGAAGGGATCTTGTTCTGTGTCCTCATTTAGGGCGACAGTTCGGGGACGATTAGGTGTACCTGGCCTGAGATTTTGGAAGGGATCTTGTTCTGCGTCCTCATTTGGGGCCACAGACCGTGGACGATTAGGTGTACATGGCCAGATATTATGGAAGGGATCTTGTTCTGTGTCCTCATTTTGGGCCAAAGACCGAGAACGATTTGGTGTACCTGGTCTTAGGGGATATTGTTCTATATCCTCATGTTGGGCCACAGACCGGGGACGATTAGGTGTCCCTGGCCTGAGATTAAGGAAGGGATGTTGTTCTGTGTCCTCATTTTGGGCCGAAGACCGAGGACGATTAGGCGTGAATGGCCTGAGATTAATGAAGGGATCTTGTTCTGTTTCCTCATGTAGGGCGACAGTTCGGGGACGATTAGGTGTACCTGGTCTGAGGGGATATTGTTCTATGTCCTCATTTTGGGCCATAGACCGGGGACGATTAGGTGTCCCTGGCCTGAGATTAAAGAAGGGATGTTGTTCTGTGTCCTCATTTTGGGCCGAAGACCGAGGACGATTAGGCGTGAATGGCCTGAGATTAATGAAGGGATCTTGTTCTGTTTCCTCATGTAGGGCGACAGTTCGGGGACGATTAGGTGTACCTGGTCTGAGGGGATATTGTTCTATGTCCTCATTTTGGGCCACAGACCGAGGACGATTAGGCGTAGACGGCCTGAGATTATAGAAGGGATGTTGTTCTGCGTCCTCATTTTGGGCTACAGACCGGGGACGGTTTTGAGAGGAAGATACGTGCTTTTTAGAGTCGGATCCCGAAGCATTTGGTTGGTTTGCCCTGATCATCGGATTAGCCCCTGAGGAGTCAGATGAACTTGGCGAGATCTCAACAGATGCCTTCCGTGTTAGCGGGGGAAGAACTGCGTATCTACTAGGAAATTCTGATTTCACGGGCACATTCTAAGGTATTCTGTCCAAAGGCATATCTTGCAAAGATCTGCGGTTCTGTGATTCATGGTGTTTCACATTGTTGCTGCCTTGGAACGCACCAAATGATATGTGACTCTGTGTTACCTTTGGCATGGGTTTAATTAAAACATTGCCGATAGAAGTGGCGTCTGGAAACTGTGATCGTAACCTATCCATGGGCGGGAAAGTTATTTTAGCTTCAATAGTGTGGCAACCTGAAGAGGGCATTTCAGTCGTGCCGATGGAGTCTGTCTTTGAACGTTTTGTTTGCAAATCAGGCAAAAAAGTGTATTTATTTAATTGTCTCCGGAGTCGGTCGGTAGAGGTCCCTTTGGTCTTTGCTGCCTGAGGCAGTTTGGATAGGATGAGATTCCAACCTTGCACAGTGTCACCCCTAACTTAACGTGAAAACTTTACAACGGATATATCCTATAAAACAATAGGATGGGTTAACGCTCGCCACTTGATTTCATTAATCAAGAAATTAGATCTCGGCCATTACAGGTGACATTCCAGGTTCTTTTAAGGACGTGTATTAAAATACCAGACAATCATACACCCAGATCAATAGAAACTATGAGACATCAGGTTAAATTCACAATATAATTCAAGACAATACTTACAAAGATGTAGATGTGTGTGTGTGCGTTGATGTGTCAATACGACAGTCCTTCACATTAAAATTACAGGATATTTTTACTGAGTCCGTGGTTTGTATAAAAACCAATAAAGTCCAGTTCCTTCAGAGATCTCTGGTTACTGTTTTGTGTAGAATCTAGCGTATGGTTAGCAGCATATAGTCTTTCTGAGTTTAGCGATCTTCAACTGATCTTGCTTGTCAGCGACCCGGGTAGGTTTACGATCACATGAATGCAATAGCGCCCTTTGTTTACGTTGAGCTTAGAGTCCTTGACCTTGCTCGTGTAGCAATGGGTTCACGGCTTACGGCGGTTATGTTTCTAGGTCAAGCTGAACTAGGCCGGCAGGTGACAAACGCTCCCTCACTTTATCGCCAATACGAAGCTCTGTCGGCAGCACGGCTGAGTTCTCATGAGCTGGGTCTTTGCTTCATGTAGAAGCTTGCTTCTATGCCGTTCCTGGCGTTTCAATGTTCCTACTCCCGTTCGTGCGTGCTGCCACCTCAAGCTTCAAGACCCAACTCAAGGCAGCTTCCAGCGTCTCTCCCTGAACTCTGACGTCACAATCGTCGTCACAATACGGCGATCCGGTTCTCTGATTGGCTTATGGCTCAAGTGTCCCATATAAGGTTATATGTGACCTGGTTTGACTGCTAGCGTCACCTTGGCGACCCACATACGATGCGTGACACGGATAAATCAGCTGATAGCCGATGGGATTTCATACAAGAATACACAATCTATATATATACAATCAAGACCTGTCAACGCTTTAGGATGACGCTTCACGTCAATATCAATAGAGAACAGACTTCGTTAAACTATGATACAAAACACCGTACATATTGTCACCTATTTCTGGTGACATCACCCCCTCCTTTTAAGGAAAATACACAGTATTTTCTCGATACATCGTATCGTTCTATCTTACAGGGTCCAGCTAAACATATTTACATGTAGCAATACATAGCAATACATAAGGGTCATGTAACAAGTTGTCATTAGTACATGCCCACGGTCTATGACACAGGGCAAAATCTTGTACATGTTTAGACTTAACTGGCTAAACATTATAGCTCATTACATCCTAACACTCAGGCAGTCTGCTAAGAAAATCAGGTCCATGGTTTAGTTTACCTGACACTGCTTCAATATCAAATCTAAACTCTTGTAGAACCAGTGCCCATCTCATTACTCTCTTATTAGCACATTTTGATTTGCTAATACACTTTAAGGGTTTGTGGTCGGTCTGAATGGTGAACGGTCTACAAGCCAGGTACATCTCAAATTTCTGTACAGACCATACAATTGCTAATGACTCTTTCTCGATGGTGGAGTAATTTCTCTCCCTGGGCAATAGTTTAAGACTGGCATAAGCTACTGGGTGCATGATCCCCTCGTGTCTTTGCATCAGGATACAGCCAATACCCACATCAGATGCATCACATTTCAAATAAAATCGTTTACTGAAATCAGGTAGCTTCAGTATGGGAGGGTCTGACAGTTTAGCCTTTAGAGAACAGTACGCGTTCTCGTGTACGGGTTTCCAGTCTAGTTTGTTAGGTTGACCTTTACGCGTTAGATCAGTCAAGGGCACCGCTATTTCCGCATAGTTTGGCACGAATTTTCGATAGTACCCTGTAAGACCTAGGAATGCTCGCCAAGCCTTCTTTGTCTTAGGTCTATCAGTGCTCTGTTTCCCCGTCTACACCGTCAGGATCATGTATAGAATCAGGTGCGCCCTTGGCTACCGCTGCCAGAATATGCTGGGGCTCGTTTCTAGCATGGTACCGTTTCAGCATATTCACGTGGAAGGTTTTAACCTTATCGCCAATCTTAATCCGATAGTCTAAGTCCCCAACCCTGTTTACAATAGTATAGGGGCCTTTCCACTGTACCATTAATTTGTTCCGCTCCGTCGGGAGTAACAACAAAACTTCGTCTCCGGCCTCAAACCTGCGCGTGCATTTACCTCTATCATATAACAGTCTGTGTCTGTTCGCTGATTTGTTCAACGCCTCTCTAGCTAACGCGCATGTGTCGCTTAGTTTGTCTTGTAGGTCCAGGACGTATTGGTACGTGGTTTTAGTCTCGACGCTAGTATCTCGCTTGGTCCACAGATCCCTTAGAATCCGCATCGGTCCTCTAACGATCCTACCATAGAGCAACTCAAAGGGTGAGAACCCTGTGCTCTCATGTGGCGCTTCTCGGTACGCAAAAAGCACGGCGCTGAGGTACCGATCCCAATCTCGCGGTCTTTCCTCGCACATCCGTTTCAACATTAACTTTAACGTTCCATTGAATCTCTCCACCATTCCGTTGCACATAGGATGGTAAGGAGTAGTGGTGAGCTGTCTTACAGACAAAACACGGCTAACTTCTCGCATGAGGTCTGACGTAAATTGTGTTCCCATGTCAGTAAGCACCTCTGACGGCACTCCTAACCGCGCATAAATATCAACTAGCGCATCAGCCACAGAGACTGTATCTATGTTCTTTAAAGCAACAGCCTCCGGATATCTAGTGGCATAATCCATAACGGTCAGAATATACCTGTGACCTCTCTCAGACGCTGGATGGATCGGCCCAACCAGATCCATTGAAATTCTACGCCAGGGCTCATCAATTAATGGCATCTGGCCTAACGTAGCTCCAGGCACCTTGCCTTTCGGTATGGTTTTCTGGCAAATGGGGCAGGACTTGCAAAACTCAGCAATGTCATTATACATCCCTTTCCAGAAAAACTGAGTTCTCACGCGGTCGTGCGTTTTGTCTATGCCCTGATGGCCCGCCATAACCGCTTCGTGGCCCATCCTCATTACGTCGTACCGTAACGTCTGAGGTACCACCACTCGAGATCCATCTTGATCTCCCCGTTTATCACTCACAACCCGAACTAAATATCCGTCCTCAATTCTAAATGGACTATCATTTCTAGCCTCTCTAGCTAGCCTCCAATACGGCGCTAAAGACCCATCCTCCTCCTGCGCCTTCAAAAATTCTGTCGGACTCACATCGGCAACTGGGCTTGCAACATTCAAGCTACGCGTCGGTATCTGTTTCTCTCGTGCAGCGCTCCGTGTCTCCACCGCGGACGACACCTCCTTTTGTGACTCTACACCGTCACACACTATGCCTGAGGACCGCTCAGACTTCCACGTCGGGTCCGGATCATACGGATCACGCGCTCCCGCTACGTTACCTAGCGCTAAATCACATACAGCATCCCCGACCACCATTGCCTCGATAGTACCGACAAAGTACGCACAGTCCACATTAATCCTAGCCGTAGGAAATTGTCTTACAGACCCGTCGAACAACCTACACTCGACCTGGTGTCCGGCGAACTGATTCGGCTCCACGTACGACTCACGTATTCCTGCCGAGGAACATCCCGAATCCCGCAGCACCCTCGCTGACTTACCATTCACCAGCCCTTCACACACAGGTAACGAGATTCCGCCTTCTGTCTGGGCAGCAAATCCTAACGACTGACTCGGACTCTCTACTTCCGGTTTCACCGCACCGACTGTCTCCGTTTCCGCCTCGACTACTGCCATTGACATTGTCTCCGGTTTCTGTTTTGGGTTATACGGGGGGCTAAAATTAGTCCTATACCTCTGCTGATCGCCAGCAGCACGCCCTACTTGAGGGGAAGACCTAGGCCTCGACCGGGCACTAGTCTTACATTCCCGCGCCTTATGTCCCAGTTCATTACATAAATAACATCTAATGCCTCCTGATGGCTTAAATGTCTGACCGTCCGGACTGCGCTCAACCTCTCGCTTCTCTCTAGGCTGAGATACCGGTTGCGCTGGACGCGGCACATTATTGCCATAACGAGGACCTGCTGTAAGGCTGTGTACACCGTGAGCCTCCGTATAACTCTCGGCTAAGTCTACCATACTATCAAAGTCACGACACCGTCTCTCTTTCAAAAACATAGAGAGATCCCTACTACAGCAGTTTACGAACTGCTCACACATCAACAGGTTAACTACCCCGTCGTAGTCACCTCCGACCTCTGCCATCCCTATCCAATGGTCTAGGTATCCACTCAGTCTCACCGCAAACTGACTCGGCGTTTCGCCTCGCTCAGGCCTACAAGTCCGAAACTTGTGTCGATAACCCTCTTCGGTCATTTGGTATCGCTTTAACAAGGCTATCTTTAACTTATCGTAATCCATGGCCTCACTAACCGATAATTGTGTGTAAGTCCCTAGCGCCTTACCCCGCAGTAACGGACTCAGGTGTAACGCCCAATTCTCCCTATCATAGCCTTGACATACAGCTAATCGTTCAAATCGCTCAAGAAACGCATCTAGCTGATCGTGAGCCTCATCAAAAGGTGGAAGCTGGATTTTCGGGAATACATCCCTACTTCTCTCTTCTTTAACCCCAGAGTCAGACTTTAACCTTAGAACCTCTAATTCGTGGGCTCTAGCCTCTCGCTCACGCTCTAATTCCCGCTGTTCCTTCTCTATTTCACGTTGCCTGGCTCTTTCCTCACGTTCTTCATCCGCACGCCGTCTAGCCTCAACATAATCTTGTAGAGCCTGGTCCTTAAGCCCCAAGGCCTGTCCGCATCTAACAAGTGACTCTAACGTTTCCATGGTAACGCTCTAACCTAGTAAGATTCCAGTATCTAGTAATATCCGCTCTTAAAAATCCGTAAATACGTACTGTTAAAGCCAACCTAACGAACCGGCGGTATCCGTACAATAACACTACGGTAGCTCTACGCATCAAAATCTACTTATACGGACGGACGGACGGAAGGTCGGACGAAGGGTCAGACGGATGGACGGATGGATATCAAGATATCAATAAACACCATGCACCTATGATTACCATGCCAATCGGGAGGGGTAAACTTACCGTAAAGAGACCCTACCACGTGACCAATCACAAACCAGTGTAGGAAAAATTATACCAGGGCGTATCTAACAACATCAAAAATTTTCACTCTAATCTGGGTTTATATCTAACCAGTAATGATGTTCAGGTATCACTGAACTAGCATTACTCACAAAACATGCATGTGTTCTAGCCAAATCTTCAAGGTATATGCTAATCCTGAAACAATGTTGTGCTTCAGGTAATATTCTCACTGAATAAATATTAACTCCCAACAGTGGGGTAATTTCATTGAGCAAGTATACACTATAACATCAATTTGGTGTCATATCCAATTATTAATTCAGATCAACTCTAGTTTGAGTATATGAATGTCTGGTTTCAGTACTGTTTTCTCAGTTCAAAACTTCTGAAACTCACTGTAATTAGCCAGTTTTTTTAAGGCTAATTATATCCTGGCACGCTCGCCATACAATGTCACCCCTAACTTAACGTGAAAACTTTACAACGGATATATCCTATAAAACAATAGGATGGGTTAACGCTCGCCACTTGATTTCATTAATCAAGAAATTAGATCTCGGCCATTACAGGTGACATTCCAGGTTCTTTTAAGGACGTGTATTAAAATACCAGACAATCATACACCCAGATCAATAGAAACTATGAGACATCAGGTTAAATTCACAATATAATTCAAGACAATACTTACAAAGATGTAGATGTGTGTGTGTGCGTTGATGTGTCAATACGACAGTCCTTCACATTAAAATTACAGGATATTTTTACTGAGTCCGTGGTTTGTATAAAAACCAATAAAGTCCAGTTCCTTCAGAGATCTCTGGTTACTGTTTTGTGTAGAATCTAGCGTATGGTTAGCAGCATATAGTCTTTCTGAGTTTAGCGATCTTCAACTGATCTTGCTTGTCAGCGACCCGGGTAGGTTTACGATCACATGAATGCAATAGCGCCCTTTGTTTACGTTGAGCTTAGAGTCCTTGACCTTGCTCGTGTAGCAATGGGTTCACGGCTTACGGCGGTTATGTTTCTAGGTCAAGCTGAACTAGGCCGGCAGGTGACAAACGCTCTCTCACTTTATCGCCAATACGAAGCTCTTTCGGCAGCACGGCTGAGTTCTTATGAGCTGGGTCCTTGCTTCATGTAGAAGCTTGCTTCTATGCCGTTCCTGGCGTTTCAATGTTCCTACTCCCGTTCGTGCGTGCTGCCACCTCAAGCTTCAAGACCCAACTCAAGGCAGCTTCCAGCGTCTCTCCCTGAACTCTGACGTCACAATCGTCGTCACAATACGGCGATCCGGTTCTCTGATTGGCTTATGGCTCAAGTGTCCCATATAAGGTTATATGTGACCTGGTTTGACTGCTAGCGTCACCTTGGCGACCCACATACGATGCGTGACACGGATAAATCAGCTGATAGCCGATGGGATTTCATACAAGAATACACAATCTATATATATACAATCAAGACCTGTCAACGCTTTAGGATGACGCTTCACGTCAATATCAATAGAGAACAGACTTCGTTAAACTATGATACAAAACACCGTACATATTGTCACCTATTTCTGGTGACACACAGAGACCTTTGTGGGTAAGGGTTCTTCTCGATGAACCACTGATCCAGCCTGTGTACCAAACTCCATCTGTGTAATGCTGGACGGAGGATTGTTCTTACCAATTGGTTCAGAACATTTAGTAGACGGTGCACGTAGCGTGGAACTTTGGCACGTTAACTTTCTATTTTGGTTTTCTGTTTTAGTTACACCTGTTTCATTACGAGTCTGGGTCGGAGTACTTGAATTAAGGCAAGGGATCCTACTGCCAGCTGACTGTACTGGTCTTACAGAAACCTTAGACGGGCAGCCGGCAAGGAGAGGGATCTTGGAATTTAGCACACCTTTAAGAGTAGGGTATTGTACTATGTGACCACTGTGATGTTTTGCCTGTTTCAAACAAGGCTGACTTGTTGTTGAGCGTTTTTGACATGACGTTTGTCGGTCTTGCTTCTCCTTAACAGAAGGCTTATTTGTCAAGCTACGAGCCTGGTATTTAGTAGTTCTATTTTTTTGTTGTACCAAAGAGGAGACATTTTGTGCCGAGGTATTCCGAGGACAAGTGGACTGATTATTCTGATAACCAATTGGTTGTTTGTTCCGAGGACAAGTAGCCTGTATGTTCAGAGAACCAGTGGGATCTTTATTCTTATGACCAGTCAGCTGTTTAATTTTTCTCTGTGAGGGCGCTTTTATATTGTTTCGAGTCTCGTTTTCTGTACATTGTCTGGAAGGAGGGGTCCCTCCACCATCTGCCTTGCTTTTAGACTTTACACTATCACTTGTGTTGGACGCCGTGCGTTTGAACTTTGGATCAGGTCGTTGTGTAGGACAGGGACGTCTCATTTGTTTCGTTTGTATAGGGCGGGGAATTTCGGACCTGCCACGTTGGAATGATACAACGCGGCTTCTAACGACAGCTCCCCTAATTAGTCTGGGGAGTTTTGTTCTGGCAGTGACCTGTTTCTGGCCAGTAGAACCTACAGGACAAGATGGCCGAGGCTGAAGGTCTACACAGACCATGGTGAGTGATTCTGCTGCTGATGGTGCAGGCGGTGATGCCTGACACGGAGGTTCAGGATGAGGCTGTCCTGTCCCCATGGTGTCATCGTTGTAGATGGAGGAAACTACTGGATGCGCTGGCTGAGACCGAAGGTCTGTACAAGGAGTACTGACAAATTCGACAGCTGATGCTGATGGTGACGACGCGTGACACGGAGGTTTAGGATTAGTGGGCACTGGGGACTGGCCTTCTGGAGAAGAGCCTCGCTCACTGATGTCTAAGCTAGAACGGTAAAACATATCGCGCTCTGGCGATAGGAAAGAATCACGAACTCCAGTTGCATTCATCCGGTCAAAACGGTTGGACAATACGTTATCCGGACAAATTTGGCGATGATTAAAATAAGAATCATCAAAATAAGTAAAACAACTAGAATCAGAATTAAAAGAAATATTGCACAATGACTGGCCTGGCTCGGCGCTATCAGAGCAGCTGCTGTCGCTGGAAGTCTCCTGTAGAGTGAGATGGCGACAGTCACGTGACGGCGGCGACTTCAAGGCCGCGCGGACATCCTCTGTCCTGTTGTTGTTCCGCCTGTAATAAGTAAAATCAAAATAAAGAATTACTTAACTTTAAGTAAATATATAGATAATAGAACAACAAGTTTACTTCTAATTTTTAAATACGTTTAAATATGTACAGTACTAGCAACATCTTACCGCATCGATTTTAGTTATTATCAACATCATCTTGTTCAGGTGTGTTCTTTACAATATTATACTGTTTTACTGTTTGTTATCAACAACATCATATTGTACAACCTCGAACTTTATTAGAATGTGTCATAAAATGTATAAACAAAGAACAAAATGTATATGAGAATATATGTCTACATTAAACAATAAACAAAATATTTTGTTTTTAAGTGTTTTAGTTCTTCGGAGACAATGTATGTACGACAAACATGTATATTTATGCAAAAGGACCAAACAAAACCAACCCTATTCTCAGATCGACACCAGATCGAGGTCGAGAGAAGGTCGGGCGATGCTTGAAAAATGCATTCAGTCTCTCCATCTGAAAGTAAATGAATTAGTTTTTTTATTTTTCATATTTATCTTCGACATCAATATTGTATCACATAAGGCGATACTCTTAATTAATGTATACCGCCGAGAGTGGACACGATGATGATTGAAACAGTTTTTTTTAAAGAAATTATTAAGTATATTATCTATAAAGAACGAGGATTAATATTTGCCGTATTGTAACACAATGTATTTCATTTTGAAGATTGGCCCTTCTGTACTAGTTAAGGCACAGGGCATGTGATGATACATCGTATATAATTATATAAAAGCAAACCCACAACAAGTCAAAATCTAAGCTTATCAGGGGTGCGGGGGGGTTGTGGGGGGGGGGGGGTTGATGTGGGGGGTGAGGTTGGGGGGGGGGGTGGGGGGGGGGGGGTGGGGGGGGGTGGGATGGAGGGTGGGGGGGGGGGGTTGGGGGGGTGGGGGGGGAGGGTGGGGGGGGGGGGAGGGTTGGATTTTCTATATATACACACCTATTAGGCCATAAAGGTTGATGTTTCAGGGAACTTTTTCATATATCAGTGCGGGAGGGCAATTTTTTTTCCCCTATATTATAAATTTTCGATAAAATATTCATATGACCACGAGACATCATGATAATAGCAGAATTCTTTTGCATAACAGCTACACATCATAGCAAAACGAAATTTTATTTTCTCGAATGAAATTTCCGAGGAGCTAGAGCTAAAAAACGGTTAAATTATTCTTTCCGTGAAGGGGGGGGGGGGGGAGGGGGGGTCTGCATTGCCAACCGTTTTGGGCCTAACCTGCACAGAATTAAATGGCTCTCTGCATTTTTGCAAAAACAATACAGGGGGATGGCATATCCTAAAGAATTTTGACCATAAGTGTCTAACATGGGTATTAAATAGTTGTTACATTAAAAAAAATGGGATATCCGCTTGTTATTTACATGTGGGGTAACAGACTGATGTGACAAAATATCAGCCCAGAGGCCTATAGTATATGTTCATAATAATTTAAGTGATCGCTAACATGATTTGGGAAGTTTTCTCTCGTCAAAAAGTGTGTTTTCTTCAGACTGGTGTTCTAGACCGAAGCTGTGTATTGTTTATTTTAAGCCGGTAAGTGTTATTCTTGAATGGTGGCGTTTCAATAAGCTATTCGAGAAGTGCAGTGCCACAGCTCCAATGACACGTGACTTTACTATGACGTCACTTCACTGTCGTCATGGTACCGGGCAACAGGGGTTAAATAGTACACCGGTGTGTGCTCTTGCTGCTCAATCCTATTGTTTATATATTATTTTTACATATTTTTCTTCGGTGCTTCCCTAATACGTAATGTAAAAAATTTAAATGATATATTATAGGGACATGAAACAGTTAAAGAGTCATGTTGTAACTGTATATAGATCAGGATATTAATTCCTCATAGTTATATTCAGTAGGACAACTCCTCCACTAAAATAACCCCCCCCCCCCCCCCCCGCCCCGACACACACAAAGGTATATATAACTACTGCACACATTTCTGATAAAATCATGATAACTGTGGTCAGTTATCACATCAGATTAGGCCTACGTCGATAACTTTAGATAAAGACCAGCTTAGTGAAAATTATTGGTCTACTTCAGGCCAAGAATGTTTGAGCTTATAAAACGGGATTAAAGCAAATGTATTCCAAAATTATGAAAGTATCCAAAGAAATAATCTCCACATAAGGAAATGGAGCAGGACCCCATGTAAACGCATATATATTCTGAATGGGAAATTGTCAGTATCAAAGGTTATATTGTAGGGATCAACTCGATCAAGCCACGTTCCCCTATTGTGGGGTAGATTCTTGGGTTTACAAACAAGTTAACTAGTGAGTTTTTTTATATAATCACCATTTCTATATTCATTTTTAGAACATTAACACATCTACAAAATATATCGATATATTTAATTAAAAGTATAGGCCTAGTTTATTTTCGTCTGTGCACTGGGAAAATTTCAACAGGATTCCGTTTTCATTTTCGGGAGAGAAGACCCAGATCCGACCGACTATACCACAAGTTAGAACAAAATCCATGTATTATTGGTAATTTTCTGCGCATATTAGCTGTACTAATATAATATTATGTAAAGAGAAAATCTGTGTTTACTTACATCACTTGAAATATGCAGGGATGAGGAAAACCTTGAAACTAACAAGCGGGCTGTGACAGCGAAGTTCACTCACGAGCCGTTGGTTTCAAAATGACGTCTGGTGGAAACAACGACGTACATGACGTCACGAAATATCCATGACGTTCGAATGGCATTACATTTGGCGCGTTTATTCGTTACTGTATAGTAACTGCCGAAGATTACGCATCAAGCTTTTTGTTCACATAATTTCTCCAAAATTAGCTAATAGGTCATTTGTGTTGATCACTAAATGGCCACTCTGGATCGCCATAATCAGTACATAAATGCAGATGTCGCCCGTGCACCAGAATGTATAGATGATAAAAACAGAAAAAAAGTAGATGCTAAGTTCAGTCGTGTGACTATAGGCCATTGCGCCATCTAGTGACCAAGGGGCAAATTACGTTGGCAATACACGGAGGATCATGTCATTTTGGTGCATATTCTAGTTCGAAATAGCTCCATAGATTAGAGGATATACATGTATGTGCTTTAATTTTTGTATTAATGTTGGCATTATGCCCCCATACACACACAAACACAATCTTTATTCATGTAGTACTTACACATTGCATCTAAAGGGGTGTTGAAAAACGTGCGCGTAGGCCTATATGCGTGTATGCGTGAAAATCGCTCATTTGATTTTGTAATTGGGATGTTTCCACGTGTCCGTCAGCGTATATATGCGTATGTGCGTCGGCGGGGTCTCAGGGATTCAGGGTAAAATGACGTCACTTCACCATGTTTTTGTTGAAGGCCTGCTTGATCCACTGTACAATTATATACGTCTGCCAGTTCACGCATATACGCACATACGCACATACGCGCACATGGAAACACCCCTCAAAAGTATATTTCTTCAGATTTTCCTTATAGCCATTAATCATTAGTTTTTACTGTACTGTCTTAGAGCTGTAGCATGATATTGTATTTGTTAACTTCATAATATTTTAACTCAAAAATAGTTGCTCCAATTTTAATAGCGATCTGCTCATGCAGTGTGTTCAGCAACTTCTCATATTGTTCCGTGTGATTCTATATACCTCGAAAGGGGTCCTTCTGTGTTGAATAAAATTATTATTATTATTATTATTATTATTATTATTATTATTATTATTATTATTATTATTATTATCTTTATTATTAATATTTACTCTATTTTGATTTCTTACAATACTCTCTGGTCATTGATATACAAATATATGAACACCCACCATCGAAGCATATCGTACAGGCTGAAATAAATGTTAAAAAAAAAAGTATTTATGGCGCTAGAGGAATGCGTGTGTTGGGGAGGGGTGGGGCGCACGCGCGTTGTAGAAACATTTTGCAGGTTTCCAACTTGGGACATTTAAAGTGCTTGAATTTAGCTAACTTTGTAGAATTCCTTTAGAACACCTTGAATTCGCTCTGAAGGTTAGCCAAGGCAGACGAAGAGAAGCAATGTATGCTTAAGAGTTACATCCATGATCATAATCTGTATTAATATGTGAGTTTTTTTATCGCACGCCATTGGTTCATTTTGCCTGAATGCCACCTTTTTTCTAGCCAACCCACCCCGGGCACACCTACCTCAAATTCACATATGTTATTATTTGTTACGGTACTATGTGTGTAAGTAAACCCAGTCCACGTGTGTCTGTTTCCCAAAACAAAACAGTGTGACAAGAGGCCAGATCTTTCTTTGCATTATAATCCCCCAAACAAGGAAAAGAAACAAGAAAAAACAAAAAAGAAAAAAAAAAAGAGAAAAAAAACACCGACTATAAATTCTTGATATGTGCAGTTGCCTGATGCGGCCACCTGGTGGCGTACACGTTTTGTTTACGTTTTGTGCCATTGGTAGCGCCCGGTGCAGACTCTCTAACTTGTTATTACCATGTAATGTGAGGGTACATATCTTCTCTGATGTTTTGACAAGGTACATGATGTTCGGGTCCATAACTTCTAATAATTATGCAATATTGATCTTATTTCTGGCATATACATAGTAAATATATAGAGGATTATCTACTATTAGAAACTTTTGAAGTGTAACAATAGAATTTTACTGGAAAATTGTGGTCTTTCCTTAATTTCTCGAAGGCACGCAGTGGCAGTGATTCAGTTTGGGTTTGTTAGGAGAATTTAGGGACACCTAACTGTATGTCGAATTGGATTAGTAGGTCATGCCTTGTTAACGGACGTCCGGCAGGACGGACCACTGGACGGACAAAGGACCATCGCTTTAGCTTAGATGAGATATAATCAGTATAGCTAAAACCTTTATATTTTAATTTAAAAAATGGGCATCCTGTCCTGATGAACAGATAAACAATCGAAAAGGAGCCATGTCGGAACTGCACTGAAAATATCTATGAAAAAGCAATTGTTTGGTTATTTTTGCAATGCCGCGCCGCTTACTGGTACCGTTTAACTACGAATATAGGCCTGACCAAACGTTACAGATCTATGTTTATTTTCTAGCAACACGCACCCCTAACATAACCATTTGCAAAAAAAAAAAAAAAAATCCGGTGAAACGAAATATACTGATAAATCTCCTTGCATGATTGTTGAATTCTTGCCCAAGCATGCTTCCCACGAGTATATGATTGACAGATAAGAACTACCGCGGCAGAAATTGACCGCGTTCATTTAAACAGGGTTTTACTTTGCTAACAGGCTTCTGTTAAAATTACCAGCTTTGTACAGCTCTATCATTGTGGTAGTAGGAAGGGCCAATGCACCAAGATCCAGACGACTTGTAGACCTACTGAGTAAAAGTTTTTCACCGCTATTAGGTAATCACGGAGACGGAGCTCTGTTTCCCGAACCAGTGTTCCGTATACAGGAACAGTCGTTCCTATATTCACTTAGCTCGATCAGCTGAAAGCGTTTATTTAGGTTATAAGAACAGCCAGATAAGTAGGCCTACCAACCCTCATCGGGACAACAAACTTTAATTATTCGACAGGTGTTTGAAATTAAGTACTCGTTACCGTGACGTCATGGTAATATTACAAATTCGTGAAAATCAATAATGGACTGTTCCCAGTATATATATACCATTTTTAAGTATAGTAAATAATTGAAGCTCGTTTTTCGCATATTTAAAGATTTTATATGCAATAAGGTATTACCTGTGAATAGATGCTGTACCGCTTTTATATGTAAACACTTCTTGTTTATTTTGCGTCCGATAACAGTTACAATACTAGATATTTCTTGGCACCGCAGGTGCCATAGTATCCCCAGACAATTAATCCTCCTCCCCTTTAAGAGTACCCCCCCCCCCCCCATCTTCAGCAGCAAATAATTTCAGACCAACACTAATACATTGAACCACTACGGATGTATGAGCAATTTTTACCGAAAGCAAACGTATGGATGGACGCCACACAATAACGACTGCAGATAGTGCCAGCAGTCTTTAATACAAGATGGAGGTATCCAAGATCAATGGACATGCACAATTTCAGCCTAATCTGTCCTTTAGTTTTAGACCTATAATGCTCAGTACTGTCAAGCAGCAATGATGGTGTATTAAAAAGCGCGAAAACAAGAAAAGGACAGAAGGTGACGCCACCTGTCTTATGCAGAAGACAAAGCTATCCAAGATCTTCAGTCTGTTTGATTTTTGGACCAATCCATGCATCCCTTATCGAGAGATATATGATTCTGTGTGATTTTCACCATATATGGCAATATTCAAGGTCAAGGCCACTCTCATAGGAAAGGTCATGACCCCAAATTATACATACTTTATCCCATAACTCATGTCTATGTATATGCATAATACGAAAGAAATCTGTCCATTAGTTTTCGATTCATAATGCTCGCAGTACGGTTAAGTTTCAATGATGGGGTATTAAACGGCATGAAAACAAGTAAAAGAATAACAGGTGGCGCCACCAGTTTCCGGTACATGACAACACTATCAAAGATCTTCGATCAAGTTGATTTTTGGACCTATCCATGCATCCCTTATTGAGATATTAATGATTTTGTTTTATTTTTACCATATATGACAATATTCAAGGTCAAGGTCACTCTCATTGGAAAGGTCATGACCCCAATTTATACATACTTCATTCCCATAACCCATGTCTATGTATATGCATAATATTAAATAAATCTGTCCATTAGTTTTTTACTTATAATGCTCACAGTACTGTAAAGGGCCAATGATGGGGGTATTAAACGGCACAAAAACAAGAAAAGGATAACAGGTGGCGCCACCAGTTTCTGGTACCTGACAACACTGTCCTAGATCTTCGGTCAAGTTGATTTTTGGATCAATCCAGGGAAGAATTTTTGAGATATGCATCAAACTTGGTGGGTTTGGTGACTGTACCTCAAATTCTTACAAAGTTATTCTGTTTAAACATCATTTTAGCAAGAAAAAAACATAAGGTGGCCCCACCTCTCTTCTGCAGAAAACAATGCTATCAAAGATCTTATGTCAATTTGATTTTTGGACCAATCCATGCATCACTCAGTCAGATATTAAAGTTAACATCATTTCAGTGTTATCGCCTCTGTGACCTTGAAAAATGCATCAAGATCATCCATATTCGAACTTGGCCTAGCCCTTGATAGGATGCATCTAAACTGTAGGTTTGGTGACTGTACCACAAATTCTTTTTGAGTTATAACCTAAATATCATTTTAGCATTATCGCTGCTGTGACCTTGAAAAAATGCATCAAGGTAATCCATGTTCGAACTTGACCTAGCCGTTGATAAGATGCATCAAACCTGTGGGTTAGGTTACTGTACCTCAAATTCTTACAAAGTAATTGCGTTAACATCATTTTAACAAGAAAACGACACAAGGTGGTCTTCTGCAAAAGACAAAGCTATCCAAGATCTTCGGTCAATTTGATTTTTGGATCATTCCATGTATCCCTTACTGACATATTAAAGATTTTGTGTGAATTTCACCAAATATGGGAATATTCAAGGTCAAGGCCACTCTCATAGGAAAGGTCTTGACCCCAATTTAAATAAACAACATCCCATAACGCATATCTATGTATATGCATAATATAAAAGAAATCTGTCCATTAGTTTTTGACTTATAATGCTCACAGTACTGTCAAGTGGCAATTTTGGGGTATTAAAAGGCACGAAAACAAGTAAAAGATAATAGGTGGCGCCACCAGTTTCTGGAACATGACAACCCTATCCATGATCTTCGATCAACATGATTTTGGGATCAATCCATGCAAGATTTCTTGAGATATTAAAGATTTTGTGTGATTTTCCCCAAAATTGGACCTATTCAAGGTCAAAGACATTCTCCTAGTAAAGGTCATGACCTCATTTTAAATAGGCGTCGTCCTCTCACCCATATCTATACATATACCAAGTTTGGTAAAGATTCGGGAAACATTTTTGAGTTATCGCGCCAACAAGATTTATATGCGGCGGCGGCGGGACCGACATGAAAACATATAGTATCCCCCGACTTTGTCTGGGGATACAATTATCTCAGTTAAAGGACTCTGAATGCAGAAATATGATTACTGGAGTTTTGATATCGGGCTCAGTTTCCGTTTACAATTATTGGGACTAAAAAGATTCTATCGCTAGTCCACTTGACATTCCAGAATTTGTTTTAGGGTTGATGACGTATTTGCTTTAAAATAATCCCAGTTACCTCTGCCCACGAGGTTATAATTTCATATGCCTTTTTCTCTTATTTTGGATTGTCAAGGGGGTATAATAGGGAGGTATAATGTGCAAAAGCTAGATAAGAATAAAGATGGCACCTTCTGCCAGCTACCCAAGGTCTTCGGTCATACAAAATTTCAGGACTTCATTGACCCATTCTTGTGAAATCCACGTGTTGCGAGATTCTCAGCAAATCACTCGTGTGAAGGTCACTACCCCAGGTTAAATATACTTCATCCCCTGGTCCAAATCTATGCATTTTCAAAATTATTTGGACTCTTTATTCACCTAAAAAAAGTTTTCGTTTCTACCTCCCAAATGATTTCTTGAAGAACACAAAACAAGAACAATAAATTTGAAATAATTGTTTATGTATAATATTCATTCACTGAGTCACATATACAAATTCAAATACAGATTTTTCATTTTTCTACTTCTATTTAAATTATTTATTCATTTGTTAAATTTGCAAATTTAGATACAAACCTTTCCAATAGGAAATAAATGCATCGAAGACAAATTGGTGCTCTTAATGATAATTTCCCAGTACATACATATTTCTCTTGAAAGATTAAGCTATAATAGTGAACACATATTCCGTGAATGTGTATAATCTTTAATCTACTGCATGTGCATTTCATTCGCTAAGATTATCCATAACGCACTAGAGCTATTTTGTCGCCTTTTCTGCAAGTTGGAAGAACTGTCTTATATGTGGAATTATGAATATGTTCAAAAGTCATTGTATAAATGCCCAAGCCAAACAAATTCAATATCACCAGCCTTGTCTGATAATCGGGCCTTGATAATCTGGTCTGTCTGACTTGAAGTTCATTAATATCGGTACATATACATTCAATTATTATATACAGGGTGCAGCACGAACAATTACGGATGTCATAATATTTGGAAGTCTCACCATATTTACAATCGTCATGGTAAACGGCTCATTTCACCAAAATACGTGGAATAAAACCACAGTAAACCATTATAATATCACGCAAAACCACATCACCGGTCAAACCTCACACGAAAAATAGTACATATACTGGAAGAATTGTGACTATATATAATCTGGAAATTCCAAGTAAATGATTAGCTTGTCTTCTGCAAGGAAAACCTGTCATAATATCCCTGAATTGTGTGAAGTAATTCATAATATACTGAATACACTATGTTACAAAAGACAGACTGTCACAAACGCCCGTTACAATGACAGACCCACAGTCACGTGATTATTTGTTGATGACGTGAACTGGCGTACATGTAAATCCCAATACATACCTGTTGTATAACAAACTCCGTGATATATCATTATATTGTTTTCTACCGGACAATACCTTCAAAGACAACGCAAAAAAAAATGTAAAAATTTCCAAATACCCGTTTATCATTCTAATAAGGCTTGAGACAAGTTAATACATATGAACTGCATAAGTAATATTCCAATGCCTAAATGCATACATGTATACACTCTGGACCTTAAAAATCACACAGCTTAGCTGTCCAAAGAAGTCCATGGGTTTATCATTTGTTTTAAATTTGCATTGGACCTCTTAAAAAGAAGGAACAAGAAGTAAATTCTTAGTTTCAATCATACTAATTTTACAAATTTCAAAATCAGTGTAAAGTTTTGTAACTGCAGTGTCTCAAAATAGATCAGTGTTTGCTCATTTAGCCTATTATGAAGTGTGTGAATGGTACGTGGGTGCGTGTATGTATGTATGTGTGCAACTACTGTGTGCAATTCCTGAAGAAGTGTGTATTCTAAACCAAATGAATTTAAACCATTAACATGAACTCCTATAAAAAATAAAAGACATTTTCACTAGGACCCCCTGTAAATAACCTAAGGCAATAAAATACTATAAGATTAACAGCAATTAATACCAACTAATGAACAGTATTTTTCTTGGCCCTTCTCATACCAAATCTGTACAATTTGTATTTTCCTTTTATGTACAAAGGCTAGTACGATAACATTGCATGCGCTTTCCGATAATTCTACAAATATTATAGCACCAAAGACGACCAGAAAAGAATGTCATTCAGTCAGACCTTATAGGTTCAAACCAAGTTTCAATTTTTTATGAATAAAGTGTAAACTGAGATTAAGACAAAACGGGTTGGGAATGAGAATTACCCATTTGGTTAAAACCAAAGACTCCGACAAAACCAAATTGTCTCTGGTGGATAATAATGAATCACTTAAAGTTTCAAAAGTTGCAAGGTACATTTAACCCCTAAACAGATGGCGATTATTGTCGAATTTCGATGGAACTGATTTTGGACTATACACCTTGAAGAGGGGTAGAATGGCATTAACATTAATATGTTTTTAACATGGATTAGGCATGGTAACAGGGCAACCTAAAAGCTCTGTGGTATTTTGACCCTGTAACCATGGCCTAACCTTATCCCTATTCACTTTAGTTGGGTTTTTCAACCTGAAAACATTGCTCTAATGCCTTGTAATATGTAACCATGAGCTCTAAAGGAATCCGATTCCTTTACGATGGTAATATAAACTCCTGGTTTCGTTGAATGACAAAATTCATCGAGAGTCTGAACTTATAACCATACACAGCATAATTACATCGGTTCCTAATAATGATAAACTTTAAGGCATGGAATTAATTTCCTAAAACAATAAATTACATATTTCACAGTAAATTCTCATACGACTTTAACTACTTACAATATCCTGAAAACATTAAATTGACAGATTACATCAAAAACGGTATATTACATTCTGATTAACTATTCTGATCCTACCCATAATCCTTGCACCTGAGTTCATTATAAACATTAATACTAACTAGTGTAAACTTCATATACAATACCAAAAAAAAGAGAGACATAACTATGAACTTGAAATAAAAAGAAATATTGCTTTCCACCTAATACACATCACATTTAAATTTACCAAATACGGTCCTCTAAACAATTCTCACCGGGTTAATACTACAAAACATACAGTCAACACAGGAATCACACGTCTTTGAGGGTTCCTTCATATTTTGATTATATTCAAAAACCCTTTTTGGCCAACTGTTTCTGCAGGTCCTGATGGTAATTATATTGTACCCAAAGATGCTCATCTCTAGTGTGATGAATTAAAGTTGATTTAGACTGACTGCCCATTGAACCCTTTTCTAACACCAGTTTTCTCTTTGAAAATCTGGTCTTGCAGACCTCTAGACGAATAGAGGAATTTGCTATTTTGAAACCAAATTCATAATTTCGCCTGCCCATATTCTTAGCATCTGATGGATATTTTTAGTGGAGTAGAAACCTAATGGTTTAAAATTATATATATATCTCAAAGTCAATCGCGACACAGACCAAAACCTAGCCAGTAACCAGTCTAATAATTATTATCACAGTTTGAAACCTTTCTTAAAAGTACGACAAACAGCATGTTATTCAAGTCACCATTTGGTACCTTACATTGCCATTGAGTTGCAAGAAATATCAGTGATATTCTGCATGTAACTGGATTAAAAATTAAACTGTGATTTTAATTTGTGCCAACAGATATTTTGACCTACAAAAAATAAAATCCTTATTTAAATGTATGTGTAGAAATATGCAAGTAAATATAACCTACAGATAATTGAACAAATATGTTTACTTAATTTAAAAAAAAAACCCAGAAAATTTCAAATGTAACTAATATGTTATTTCATGCAAATAAACAGTACCATTCCAAATGTTGCATATACATCATAAAATACATCAGACAATTCAATGTCACATGGAAATCTTAGTAAATTGCTTAATCTATTATTTGACACAGTACAAAATGTTTAATTACCCGTAAAGATCCATTATGCATTGCCATATGCCATGTGTAATGTATAAATACAATATCACTAGTCACTACATTAATAAGAATATATATCTCACTCAAAATTACTTACAAATCACTACCAAAAACATGGATTTCAAAAATATTTGCTCAAATTATTCATGTATATCAAACACAGATGTGAAATCTCAATCTTTATATATGATTATCAGTTGAGATATATTAATCAATATAAAATTCTGCAGTCACAGAATCTGGAACCATGCTTGACTTGACCAAGAAAATTACTTATGTATGTATATGATCAATTGCAACACTGACTTTGTCCATCACAGAACAAATTCTTTTGTTACGCAATTCATGTCTGGAGGCTAACTATATTACTACAGCCAAGTTAAAAGCTGCATCTTATTCCTGAACTTGATAGATTAAATTTTGTGATAAATATGTATAAAAATGACCACTCTGTTTTTCTCTTATGGACACAAGCAGTGCTAAATACATAAATTCCTTGGGATAATGGAACTATCCCTGAACTTCAATGATAAAATCTGAATACAAGTGTGGTTGAAAAGAATGTTGTGTTTGGTCTGTTTAGACTGATTAAATGCCATGACCCTGAACAAATGGGAGGAACCTTCTCGACACTGAGGTGCTACAAACTACAGGTAAGTTCAAATATGTACATGAGACTTCTGAGGTGGCTATGTACTAAGTTTTTAGATGACTGCTGGAAAAAAAAACTCCTAGATTTCCAGTAATTATCTCCCCTTGAGAATAAGGAACGTATAATTTATCTCCTATTGCTGCCATCATAGTTATAGCTTTCAATTTTTAATATATATATCACATGTATGTGTATTAAATATTACTGTATATAATTCATCACATAAAAATGCGCTATGTCTACCAACCATGAATGCCCCAAGTGGCCAAAAGACCTGAATGTTTGAAAATAGTTAGCATGGTAACCAATGGCTACACCCTGACTCTCTGTGTAATTACTTGTTTCACACTAAGCTATGAGTACTGGTATATGGTATATTATTATACATTCAAGAATTAACTAATATGTATATATATATATATATATATATATATATATATATATATATATATATATATACTTATAATTTATATTTTTACTCATTTATTTATGATACTGAACCTGTTAACCATTCAACATAACTATCTTATCTTCAATTCAAAAAAGTTGAAAAATTGGAAATATAACCGGTAAATGTGTGGTGTGTTATACTGAGAAACTTGACTGTAAATTGCATAGACCAAGTTGAAGATGACCCTGAGGAATTATGGGATGCAGACATTTTCGGCGCGGTCCAGCATCTCCAGGATGAGGGGAGGAAGTTCAGTCGGCATCTCCATTCGCAGATGTAAAACTCGCTCTGCACCTGTAATAAAATAAGGTCTCATTTATAACAAAATATACTGGTTTTTGTTACTCATAGACAACTGAAATACATAAACCCACAGTTTCTTTTCATTTAAATATTTAGTACGATTAAGCTGGGCATCTATGAAGGGTGTATAAAAAGAGAAAATATTTAAATATACATTTTCTCTGCAATATTAAATATCTTTCATTTTTCACTTATCTTGTCAATCAAGTACATTTTGTTATGTCTAAAATCATCAGAACTTCCAGCATCGAATCTGACCATTAATCAAGGATTAATTAAGAAAGTATTGTGGTTTTAAAACTTTTATAAATCAGCAGTGTCTTAAATGGACATTTGACAGTAGGGATTATTAACCTTGCACATACCCGAATGTTATTGTTTTGATTGATCTGTTTGTATGTAAGTGCATGATAACTTAAGTGCTCCTTAGATTGGACTGATTTTTGACATACAAGACAAGTGGGTGAAAATCTCAAACTGCTCAAATATTGGTGTATTAATCAAGAGAGGTTTTCATAGAAATATAATACATTCCAAAGAAAAATATATGTTACCTTTCAACATTGCTGGGCACCATGTTACATAAAGGGTTTGTATCCCAATATCAGATATATAGTTTTTAATTTTCACAAGCCCAAACTATTTTTACACAACATGAACAATAGATTCACAAATATCCTAAGTCAATCACTTTCAATCTTACAATCTCAAGGGTTCATCCCTGGCATGGCCATGAGCATATATTAAAACTGCCTGTCAAAGGCCAGTGGTTTTCTCCAGTTTCCTTCTTCCCTACTGAAAACCAAAGCCACCATCTCAGCCATAAAGGGTAGATATAATTTGTACAATCTGTATAAAACAAATAAGTTTACATTAAAACCAGACTTTGTTTTGCCTGACACCATAAAGCAACTGTGAAAGCAAGATCTTCAACATTATTTGAAGACTTAAGGTGAAAATCCAGCAGCTGAAAATCCAGCAGCGGACACAATGCTGCTATTGTGAATGTTAGATGCAAAGCCACACTTCCCAGTTCAGTAGTAAAACACTAACTACTTCAGTTGTCCACTGGGAAAGCTATAATTTTTGTTGATCTAAATAACACAACCATTGCTGGCTGACTAACCTTTGACACTAATGCTGCGGAGATCTGTGAGTTTGAGCAAGACTTTGGCAAAGCTGTGAGGATGGACATTGGTTCCTGTTCTCCGCTGTCTCATGTAGTGTTTCAGGGCCTCGAGGATACGCTCCTGTACTTTCTCAACCTCCAACGGATGCTCCAACCCTGAACGATCTGAGACACAAGAGAACCATGGATTGTTAAACCAACAGCAAATATACATGTATGAACACTCATATTCCCTGTACTGACAACTACTTAACAGATTCAAGCAGCACATAAAGGCAAACATGCACGAGGTTTTTTCACAATTCAAGTACAAAGATACCTAGACAAAAAATAATCCAAAGAGAGAACTGTATGGTTTATAAATGCCTAATATAATGTCTATAGTCTATTCTATGGTTAAAAACCTCTCGTAATGACCCCCTCTGTTTAGTGACTACCTCAAAATAAAGACCATTTGATTTTGGTCTTGATTCAGTCTTGCTCTTTATTTAAGACCTCACTTAGTTGACCACTTTATAGGGGTTCAACTGATGGTCTTAATTTTGAGTTTTTACAATATTTTACACTATATCCCACCAGTCGAAACATAAAACTTTATTTAGTAATCAAAATAAAAATTTCATTTCCTCATCTCTCCTTACCATACATAAGTTCTTTTGTGGCCTCAATACTAATCAGTGTTTTCCCTCAATCATTAGGAAAATGGCCTGAACAATGTAGGGTTTATAGTGCCATGAAGTTGAGTACATAACAGCATATGAAGTACATGTAATTTTTAAGCTTTTGGATTTCTAGTATTAAACACCGTGATAAATATCATAGGAGTTATTAAGACAATGGAACAACCCTCAATGGAGAAGACAAAATCAAACTATGAACAATGGGATGCCATCTAATGATTATTATTGTTAACAATAATATCACTACTGCTGATCCATGACAACTAAGATTAAAGACTGAAACACTTTAAATGTTTTGTTTCCAGTTGATACTAAACTGCAGCTTGAATCATATTTCTGTTCACTGCATTGTATTTTTTTACACCTGCTGTTACAACTTATTAATCTTTTAATTGTAAAGCATGAATATAAACCTTGGAGTACTTTGTAAAACTGGATGAACACAGAACCACATTTGCCATATATTCTCATAATAATCAATGTTTCCTTAAGAGTTCACTACCGGAATGGGATGTGAACCCATAATTTAAAACTCAATCATCTTACATTTCAAGTCACGGAGCAACAGCCCTCTGCCAAAAATAAAGTACTTGTATTTTATCACATATAACAATACCTACCACCACTGATAAGACATATAGCTGATAACAAGGCATATTCTGTGGAATCAACCTCCATGGAATGCAGGCATTTCGCAAACTTCATGATGGTGTCTGTTAATGCTCCAAATCCTCCACTCTCAAGGTGGTCCCGGGACAGTTTGAGGCTGTTTGATAAGACGACCATCTCCTCTTCTTCATTATAACGCGATGCCAGTCTCAGCACCTGTACATAAATAAAAAGTACAATTTAATACATAATAATTGATCAAAATGGAACAAAAGTGCAAACACCTGACAAAATTGTACACACACCACTAACCTGTAGACAGCAATCAAAAAGCTCATACTACAAATTTAATTAATTTGGATATTAGTACCAATTATCTCCATCAGTCATCAGCACCAGTGCTTGGTCATTCATTTTTCACCAATGGATTTTGGTTTGTCTCTTTTTTGCCTCACATGTAGAACATACATGAACTTCTAAAACTAGATTTATTACAATGATACCAATTTCACATGGATTAAAATTTGTTCAGCCGAGATGAAATTTAGATGTCAGACAATGCTTTTTGTGTTTTTATGTACATTCCAATCATGGAATTACTTATTCTGCTGATGTCTGGTGGTTACATTGGGCACAGTAACAAAAGTGGACTTCAGAAGATACATTGCTGGATAAAATTTGGGCTATGGTCATGACGGGAATAAGGCTGTGATACCAGTTGCAGCAAAAGTAATACCTGAAAATTTAGTTTCAGTTTGCTTCCCCTCATCAAAACATCCAATACTGCACACTCAATTTCATGAAGAAAACAGTTTTACATACTGTAATCTTAGGATATTCATATTATTTAATATTCATCTGACAAAATCCAAAGACTCACCATAATTTCTAAACACGCTGACTTGAGTAGGATCACTTGGTCAGACTGTGACAGAGTCAGGAAACCTGGGACACGCTTACTGAACTCCACAATTTTCTCAATGCCCTTGGTTGATAATTCCCATACCTTCTCCCACAGTATAACCTCTCCATTATTGTCAAGATCTACTTGACTCTGAAACAGAAACAGATGATATATAACGTCACTTCTGTTTGTAAGGGGTAACCATTATGCAAGTGCTTGCACTAACAAAACACTCCAAGCTGTCTGAATACACATTTTATGATCACACTTGCCCATATATATACTTCAACCACATCAGACTATGCAGCTATTCTGTATATACTATATTATCTAATACTTATAAAAGGAATTCGGTTCACGTTTGTTCGCAGTGTTCTCTAAAACCGCGTTGTGTACAATATTGTGCCATATATCATTTGAAAGGTTATTATCCCCCCAGAGACATAGGCGATATGAAAATAAATAATTTTTAATGTACCTATAATTTTGAGTGATTTTTTTTTTTTTTACCGAGCACAGCCGAACTGCCTTCGGCAATCACAGGAATGTGTACATCGTGGTCACTTAATCTATTACACAAAGGTCTATTGTTCATATGAATAAAGCTTGCTTTCATTGAGGGATTTGACTCACATGCGTGGTCAGTAAAAGAGAAAAGCACATGTTTCTAGCTTTATAAAATGGAGAGTTCAACCCAGGAGGATTAATGACAAAACCTAATTCAGGGTCTGAAATTCAGGAACTGGGGTGGGGTTGGGTGATGGCGGGGGTTCAGGCCTCAAAATGTGTCTGTTACGATGAAAGAAAGGTTGAGGTAGTTAAAAATGGGATACGGACCCACTGCATGGAGTCCTGCTGGGTCCGCTTCTGCTACTTACGATGTAGGCATATTTCTGTTTCCTTCTTCATGGACAGTTTCCTTGCAACGTACATTTAATTAATCTTTCATGTGTTCATCGCATCAACCTATTCTTTATAGTTCCAACGATAGAAACCAGTCAAATATCAAAGATACACTGTATGCCTCCGCGTCTCATTCCGGTTCGCAATGTTAACCATCACTGACCTGAGGTCTTCAAGGTAAACATACAGGGGTATGATTTTTGCCACGAGCACAGCGCCACAAAATAGTAGTAAAATAATATTTGTAATATTATTTTAAAATAATAATCGTATTCCGAGAGTTTCCCACTAAAAATTTATATTTTCTTTCAACTTTTATAATAAAAAATGAGTCAACATTCAATATCTCGTTATATCTCCCAAACCCTGGTAAAAAGCCCGGTATACCGGGTTTATCAGCTAGTATTTCATAAGTAAGAATAAGCAAGTTAACTTAAACAAGTAAATTGTGGACTTAATGTCCCCCACTTCCACCTCTTATTGTGCCTTCTCAATATGTTTTAGTTTTAATTTCCCCTGAAGTTGCCTCCACATGTGATAGTGCCTGTGTTTTAGTTTTCATTGTCCCTTGAAGATGTCTCCACGTCATAATTTTGTTGTGAATTGGGGAAGAAAAGGGAACATTTATTTTTTTGGAGCTGGTCACAATAAATTTCATACAGACACTCCAAAACCCGACCCAACCAAGGTATGCATGAGAGCAATCACTGACCCAAATCTGAATGAAATCCAATAATATTTAGGCAAGTTATCGCATGGAAATGACAAACAAGAGACCCATGGGTCATGGTGCTCAGCTGTTATATATGATAAAAAATGTAATTTGGGAATGAGGCACATGCTGGTTTTGTGTGGTAATAAATATAAGCTTTATTATGAATTGTTGGTGTTTAACTTATGTATGATTTTGATAGTATATTTGAAGACAGGGAAGAGGATTGATTTCATTTATTTATTAACTAATGGAGTGCTACTGTCACACAGATTTTGACTTGGCCACATTACTTATAAGCAGCACATATAATAAAAGAGTTTAACTATTTATAAAAATGTAATAACAAATTTTGTGCCAATATAAATTTTATTTAAAAAAACAATGGACCTATGGGTCATAGCGCTCAGCTGTTATATATGATAAAAAATATGATTTGGAAATGAGGCACATGCTGGTTTTGTGTGGTAATAAATATAAGCTGAATTATGAGTTGTTGGTGTTTAGCTTTTGTATGATATTGATAGTATCTTTGGAGACAGGGAAGAGGATTGATTTCTTTAATTTTTAACAAATGGAGTGCTATTGTCACACAGATTTTGACTTGGCCATATAACTTATAAGCTGCACATATATTATAAAAGTTTAACTATTTATTAAAATCTAATAACAAATATTGTGCCAAATATAATTTTTATTAACAAGGGACCTATGGGTCACGACGCTCAGCTGTTATATATGATAAAAAAATATTATTTAGAAATGAGGCACATGCTGGTTTTGTGTGGTAATAAATATAAGCTGTATTATGAGTTGTTGTTGTTTAGCTTATGTATAATTTTGATAGTACCTTTGGAGACAGGGAAGAGGATTGATTTCATTTATTTTATTAACAAATGGAGTACTACTGTCACACAGATTTTGACTTGGCCATATAACTTATAAGCAGAACATATAATATAAGAGTTTAACTATTTATTAAAAAAATTACAAATATTGTCCCAAATATAATTTTTATTAAAAATAATAAGAGAATCATATGATTTTTTAAATTGAAATATAATTGATATGATTATTAAAATAATATTAAAGAATATATTCATGAATGCATTCATGAATACATTTTGAAAGTATTTGCACGAGAATTCATATACTTTCATTTTTACCTGAATTCCTATTCTTTATGCAAGAAATTTTATAATGGAGTACATAATCATATTCGTATTTAAATACAATTACAAAGTATTCGCACCATGTCTGGTATTTATTCAGTTTTCACCAAAAAATGATGTTGAGAATCCAGAATATACAAAATTCACACATTTAAATAATGATCATAAGTACCTGGTTTTATGGCTTTTATTTATATTAAAAAATAACTGTAAAAAATTCATTTTGGACTAATTTCACATCAATGTACACACTAGACACAGTAGGAATCTAGATTAATATTATCAACTGCATCTTTGTCTATCATTAATTTCCTTCATATAATTCTTAATGATTAGTAATGAATAATATGATTTACTTCTTTATCATTAAAAATGAACTGAAAAATGCCATAGGTGACTGCATGGTGTTATTTGGAATATGTGACATTCTACCCATCAATACAAGATTCTTATATCATCAGTAACTGCAAGTTAATTTCCTGTTATTATAAACTAACAAATTTCTTTTCTATTTTTCTTTAATTTGTTCTTAAAAACCAATAAAAATTTATTGTTTATTGTTATGTTGTTGGTTAAAACTACTAGATGAGTTGGGTTGAACACCTGGATAAACTGTGGCTGGCCATAAGCTGCCTGGATTCTCCCCTCAAGCGTGCATAATTTGATGAAAGGTCAACAAGGTCAACATACAGGTGACTCAAGAGGGGCTGGAGAGAGCCAAAGTCTGACAGGGTCTCATAAAAAACATTAATAAAAGCTACAATATTTGGCAAATTTCTTTCAGCTTTCTAAACTAAAAAGCTGAAATCCTTATGTGTGCATGATATGAAAATTATATCAACAGTGCTCACGGAAAACAAACGTGCCATGGTCACAGTTGGGCAAAATTTAAGGTACTAATTTTATATTTAAACTAATAACTTATAAAATTTGAAAAATTCAGAACTAATTTTGGGTATTCAATTGAATCTTGATTAAATAATGTTACATCCCTGACAAAAAAGATCTCTAGCTTCAGCAATGCCCTTGTTAAGGGAGTAAATATATTTCTTGATTTTTTACAAAGTGCATTATGTTTGGGCCCATAACTTAAAAAAAATACACAATACTGACATCAATTTAGGCATGTGCATAGTGAATGTATAGAAATATATGTATATTATATATGATCAAAGTCAGATCAGTGGTTTTGATATTAGGCAGTCTTAAAGTGTAACATTGGGTTTTTAATGGAAAAATTAAGTTTTTCATTGATATCTCGAAGGAATTAAGTCCTAGTGACCAAATTCTTGGCATGGTAGGGGATTTTGGAGAAATCTAACTGTATGCCAAATTTAAGGAACTTAGAGCTGAAGCTCGGGAGCTGAGCTCTAGCAAACTGCATAACACTAGCAATATGTGACATGGTGCTTGAAAACTTGAATAAAATCTACAGTTTTTGATCAACTGGTTTCAAATTTTTGGTGTTAACAGTTGAAATGCTAACAAAAACATGCTGTGAAAATTAAATCCACAGCAGTTACAGCAAAAAAACGTGCCATGGTCAAAGTTGGGCAAAATTTAAGGTACCAATTTTTTATTTTTTAGCTAATATTTTTAAAAATTTAAAAGATTTTGATCTAATTTTGGGTAAACAATTTAATTTTGATTAATAAAAGTAATATTACTGGAAAAAAGTGCTTAGCTTTAACAAGTTTTGTGTTAAGTGATAAAATTTCTTTCCTGATTATTTAAAAAATGCATTATGTTTGGGCCCATAACTTTTTTAAATTAAATAATACAGACCTAATTTCTGGCATGTACATAGGAATTATATAGAGGATTATTTATAGGAAATATGAGGAAAAACAGATGAGTGGTTTTGATATTAGGCAGTCCTAAAGTGTGAAAATAGGTTTTTAATAAAAAATTGAGGTTTTTTCTTAATTTCTCAAAGGAATGAAGTCGCAAAGACCCAGTTTTTGGCTTGGTAGGAGATCTTGGGGACATCTAACATTATGCTGAATTTTGGATTCCTAGGTCTTACGGTTTCAAAACGTGCCACATCTACGGACGGACGGACGGACGACGGACAATGGACCACGACTATAGCTCAGATGACTTATAGTCAGCTGAGCTAAAAATAATAAGAGAATCAAATTATTTTTGTAAATAAAATATAACTGAAATGATTATAAAAATAAAATTATAGAATATATTCATGAATGCATTCATGAATACATTTTGAAAGTATTTGCACTGGTATTCAAATACTTTCATTTTTACCTGAATTCCTATTCTTATGCAAGAAATTTTATAATGATTCATATTCATATTCATATACATTTGCAAAGTACTGCACCATGTCTGGTATTTATTCAGTATCAGCCAAACTAAGTTCTTGAGAAACCAGAATAAACAAATATCAAAAATTTAAATAATGATCATAAGTACCTGGTTTTATGGCTTTCATTTATATTTAAAAAAATAAATGTAATATATTTACTTTGGACTACCTTCACATCAATCTACACACTAGACATAGCAAGAGTCTTATGACAATTATCAACATTACAGAAATCATAATGAGAACTTGTCTAAGATCTGATTTTTTATCATATTCAATTTTTTTTTTAAACAAAAAATTTTTCATGAAAAAATTTGAAGTATCTCAGCTATGAAACCATTATATGTGTAAACATGGGACCCATGGGTCACGGCGCTCAGCTGTTATATATGATAAAAAATATGATTTGGGAAAGAGGCACATGTTTGTTTTGTGTGATAATAAATATAAGCTTTATTATGAGTTGTTGGTGTTTAGCTTATTTATGATTTTTATAGTATCTTTGGAGACAGGGAAGAGGATTGATTTCATTTATTTATTAACAAATGGAGTGCTATTGTCACACAGATTTTAACTTGGCCATATAAATTATAAGCAGCACATATTATAAAAGAGTTTAACTATTTATTAAAATGTAATAACAAATATTGTGCCAATATAATTTTTATTTAAAAAAATAATAAGAAAATCATATGATTTTTTAAAATTAAATATAACTGAAATGATTATTGAAATAATATTATAGAATATATTCATGAATGCATTCATTAATACATTTTGAAAGTATCTGCACTGGTATTCAAATACTTTTTTACCTGAATTCCCATTCTTATGCAATAAAATTTTTTAATGCAGTATATATTCATATTCGTATTCAAATACATTTGCAAAGCATTTGCACCATGTCTAGTATTTATTCAGTTTTAGCCAAACAAAGATGTTGAGAATCCAGAATATACAAAATTCACAAATTTAAATAATGATCATAAGTCCCTGGTTTTATGGCTTTTATTTATATTAAAAAAAATAAAATGTAATATATTCACTTTGAACTACTTTCACATCAATCTTCACACTAGACACAGTAGGAAACTAGATTAAAATTATCAACTGCATCTTTGTCTATCATTAATTTCCTTCATATGATCCCAAATATTAATAATGAATAATATGATTTATTATTTTATCATTAAAATTGAACTGAAAAATACCATAGGTGACTGCATGGTGTTATTTGGAATAACATTGACATTGAAATTCTACCAATCCATACAAGATTCTTACATCATCAGTAACTGCAAGTTAATTTCCTGTCACTAATCAACTAACAAATTCTTTGTCGATTAATTTTTCTTTAATTTGTTATTAAAAACCAATAAAAATTTATTAATTTATTGTTTATTGTTATGTTTTTTCAAAACAACTACTAGATGAGCTAGGTTGGAAACCTGGATTAACTGTGGCTGGGCATTAGCTCCCTAGCTGCCCCAGTGTATGCCTCGCCTTAAGCGTACTTAATCTGCTGAAAGGTCAACAAGGTCAACATACAGGTGACTGAAGAGGGGCTGGGTAGAGCCTGGGTCTGACATGTTCTCATAAAAACATTTATAAAGGCTACAATTTTTGGCCAATTTCTTTCAGCTTTCTAAACTACAAAGATGAAATCCTTATGTTATGAAAATTATATCAACAGTGTTCTCAGGAAACAAACGTGCCATGGTCAAATTTGGGCAAAGTTTAAGGTACTAATTTTTATATTTATACTAATAACTTATAAAATTTGAAAAATTCAGAACTAATTTTGGGTATTCAATTGAATCCTGATTAAATAATGTTATATCCCTGACAAAAACAAGGGACCTATGGGTCACTGTGCTCAGCTGATGTTAACCTTGAAGGTAAAAATCTAAAATAATATCAAATGGAGATAAAGTGTAAGAGAAAGAGGTAATAAAGGCCATGGTTGGTTTACATGATTGGTTTGTATTGATGAGCAAGAAATTGTTGCAAAAAATATTTTGTGACCTGACCATGTGTTTCCTAATGTTGAAACTAAAGCATGTGAGCAGTTTATGAACAAATGATCTGTACTATTACCATGATCATTAGTTGGTTTTTTGATTAACTGTTGACATTTCAGTAGTTTACACATTTGTTCAATTGAATCTATTTTTTTGTATAATATATATTATTAAATATATATGTATTTTTTTAATGAAATGTATACAGTTGAAATATAGCTAATTAACAACATAAAACAGGGCAAACAAAGCCCAATCTCAAATTCTGCTGAGTCAGGAAAATAATGAACAAATGTTTGTATTAAATCCTGATTTTTTTATCACATCAATTTTTTCTAATTTAAGTTTATATTTCTATACATTTTTCAAATGTAACATATATATCTGAATATAAAAGTTGATTCATAATTCTCAAATGCATCATTATAAATCTCAATCTTGTCAGATAACACCACATCATGCATACAAATGTTTATTTATTTTTTACCACAAAAATATATCTTTTTAAATCTGCAAAACAATAAATATCTAAAAATAATACTTGATTTAGATTTCACAATTTTTAATTGTGTCTTTATTTATCCATAATGTGCTTCATATTTTATAAATTTAAGCATCCTGATGGGTTCAATTATATTTGTTAAAATCATTAAAAAAAATTGATTTCTTTAAAAATGCTACATTACACAACATTGCATCTTGTGGATTACACCTTGAATTACTTTTTCAAGGAAAGTTTTTGCATATCGGAGTGGAAACAGCATTACAATTAAGGAGATACAGTGAAAACAATAACAAATACTGCATAACACTCTGTGGGTTGGGTTTGTGGGGGGCGCGGGGGGCTGGGGGGGGGGGGGTGATTGGGGTGGTGATATGAGAATAACTGTACACCTGTCACAGCAGGGGATCTCCCCCAGTGACTGTAACAAATCAGAAACCCTGGCATAGCTGACTTCCAGTGACCTGGAGTGGGACCCTGCATCTGTAATCTGTAATCAAAGCAAATGACTACAATAGAGCCTCAAGAAAAAAAATCAATAACTAGCTTAATTTTCAAGCTTTTATTTTCAAATTTCAGATTTAGACAAACTAAATATTTATGTTTACATGCTGTGAAAATTTAATCAATGGTGCTTACAGGAAAAAAACGTGCCATGGTCAAAGTTGGGCAAAATTTAAGGTACTGATTTTTTTTATGCTAATAACTTAAAAAATTTACAAAATTCAAATCTTATTTTGGGTAAACAATTGAATCTTAATTAAACATAGTTATATACTTGAGAAAATAGACTCTAGTTTCAAAATTTTTCATGTAACGTGAGTTATTATTTTTCCTGATTTTTTACAAAGTCCATTATGTTTGGGCCCATAACTTAAAGAATTTATATTTTACAGACTTAATTTCTGGCATGTACATAGGAACTATATAGAGGAATATTTATGGTAAATATGAGGAAAAACAGATGAGTGGTTTTTATATTAGGCAGTCCTGAAGTGTGAAAATAGGATTTTAATAAAAAATTGAGGTTTTTCCTTAATTTCTCAAAGGAACGTAGTTGCAAAGACCCAGTTTTCGGCTTGGTAGGAGATCTTGGGGACATCTAACATTATGCCGAATTTTGGATTCATAGGTCTTACGGTTTCAAAACGTGCAACATCTACGGACGGACGGACGGACGACGGACAATGGACCACGACTATAGCTCAGATGACTTATAGTCAGCTGAGCTAAAAAAATTAAAAGATTTTGATCTAATTTGGGTATACAATTTAATTTTGATCAATAAAAGTTATATTACTGGAAAGAAAGTGCTTAGCTTTCAAGGAAAACAGCACCTGTAAACCTCCCTGACTTATACCTAAATAAAACAAAAATAACTAGACTCAAAATGCACAAACATTTAGGAATAATCCTTAGCCATAATTGCAAATGGCAAGAACATATAAACTACATTGCAGCTAAAGCAATGAACAAACTTCTAATCTTAAGCAAGTTAAAACATCTCCTAGATAGAACAACCTTACAAAATATATATTTCTTATATATCAGACCCCTCTTAGAATATGGAAACATCTTATGGAGCAACTGTACCCAGGAACAAGACCAGATACTTGAAAAAATACAACTGACAGCTGCAAGAATTGTAACAGGAGGGGTAAAAGGAACATCACATGAACTCTTATATCTTGAATCAGGATGGGAAACTCTCCAAAAGAGAAGAGAAAACAAACAAATCCTCCTTGTACATAAAATGATTAACGACAAAAGTCTGCTGTATCTATGCATTCTTCTTCCACCTCCACATAGTTACATATACGAAACCAGATTTGTAATACACAACCTTACTCCAATACAAGCAAGAACTGATTTATATTTCAACTCTTTTCTCCCAAAATCAATCAGATTATGGAACCAAATGGATCTTGATAAGAAAGCTTGCTTGACAAGTGCCTCATTAAACTACCAATTGAAAAAATCAGCTCTAAGAACTAAAACACCTACGTACTACAACTCAGGAACCAGAAAATCACAAATAATGCATGCACGCATGAGAATGAAATGTAGTGATCTAAATTATCACATGTACACAAGACATATTAGCGACACCAAAAAATGTCAATGTGGCCACCCAGCAGAATATCTCAACCACTACCTACTTCAATGGCACCTCTACAACTCCACTAGGAAAACATACTTACCTAGGGATACCCCATTAAAAGTTCTACTTTTTGGTGACCCAAAAATAGATGACAAATCAAACAAGGAAATATTTGAATCGGTAGCAAACTTTATTGAAAACTCAAACAGATTCTAACATAAAATAATTTGACGATTTTGACCAATTCATCCCACACCCACCAAAACTCTCTCTCTCCTCTCAACTGGCACCTTACACTTTCCAAATCACAACTAAAAACATAGTCATTATGCTATCCACATCTTCCATGATACTTCAGTCATCAATATGTTAACATCACACCCCACCCCTGCCATGCATCAGAAAATTACCACTTTAGAATTCAGGAGCGAGCTTCATAAGCTTTAAGTAGCTTGCGCTCAATCTATTGATACATGTTTATATTTACATATGTGCTTAGCTACGAATACCACTTGAATGTACTTACTATGTAATGTGTCAATAAATCATTAAAAAAAAAAAGTGCTTAGCTGTAACAAGTTTTGTGTTAAGTTTTCAAATTTCTTTCCTGATTATTTACAAAATGCATTATGTTTGGGCCCATAACTTTTTCAAATTATATAATACAGACCTAATTTCTGGCATGTTCATAGGAACTATAAAGAAGTGAATTTTTTTAAATTTATGGTAAATATGAGGAAAAACAGATGAGTGGTTTTGATATTAGGCAGTCCTGAAGTGTGAAAATAGGTTTTTAATAAAAAATTGAGGTTTTTCCTTAATTTCTCAAAGGAATGAAGTCACCAAGACCCAGTTTTTGGCTTGGTAGGGGATCTCGAGGACATCTTACATTATGCCAAATTTTGGATTCCTAGGTCTTACGGTTTCAAAACGTGCCACATCTATGGATAGACGGACGACGGACAGATGACGTACAATGGACCATGACTATAGCTCAGATGACTTATAGTCAGCTGAGCTAAAAACCTGACAGACGGACAATTAGAGGGACAGACAGATGTACAGCTAGACAAACCCAAATCAAGATCTTCCATTCCCGGAAACAGGGGAAAATAATTCATGTAATTTCACATTTATCTACTGCCAATAAAGGGAAGTGTCTGGAGATTAGAATGTCTTGGTCTATGCAAACCTTCATGTCTACAATAGTAATCCCTCAATTTTGCCCAATTTTATGTAACCAAATTACAATTTCAATCATCTTAAAATCTATATGAACAAATAATAAAGCAAACACACAAAATGGCAAATCCATTACTTTAACCCAGTCTGTTGGCACAAGTAATACGGGCATCCACAGTACCAACAGGACAAACTGTTACTCACCATAGTGAACTGTTTATCATCCACCATGTCGGGGAATGTCTCATTGTGGGCCTCCACCAGTTTATTTATGAGATCTTGTTCTTCTTCTGTCAAACACTCAGACTGCTGGGAGGAGACACTACTTTCTTGTTTATTCTTCCGCTTTTTATTTCTGTCGTTCCTCACAGCTGAGAAGATGGAGATGATAATGTATGTAAGTTAAATAAGAACTGTTCAAATATGTCATATAAAGAGATATATCCATCTTCACATTCATGAGTCATTCCATTTAACTTTCATGGGAATAATATCACCAGAATTAGGCAATCCTTGATCTCAGACTATGTCCTCCAACAATATTCTGGATCACCAGATCTGGAATATTACAAGGATCCTGGCCAAAACCTTGATGTGTGGTATGTATGCTTGGAAATAATGAATCAAGCCAAAAGAAATGTGTGTCAAAGTTTAACAACTTAATGGTTGCATCTGAGGTGAGCTCTGCCTGCCAGGACAAAGGCGCTCAAATTATTTCAAATCTGTGCTTCAACCACGGCTTAATTTTCACCCTACACTTGGCATAATTAACTGCTAAACTATCAGGACTTGCAATCTTTAAAGAAATGAGAAACTTCCTTATTTCAAGAAAGAATTTAATGGCTAAACTCCTCAATATCATTCAGGTTGTATCTCTCAGTTTGAGCACAGACTCCTCAAATTCTACTGCAGAGATTTTGATGATTCAGTATCTGGTATTTCTTTGGTCTTTGGCATGTCCCAGGCTGTCATCACTTTTCAACAACAATTCAACCCTGCCTAATTACATGTTTTAAGTAATTATGGGAATTTCACCCTATATGCTTTGCAAACATATTACGTACACCAACCTTCCTTGGACATGCCCATTGTGAAACATTTCTGTAGCCGACAGAACTGACACCGGTTTCTCGTGACTTTGTTGATTTCACATGATTTTTCCTTGTGACATGTATACTGCATATTTTTCTGTACACTTCGCCGGAAAAAGCCCTGCAATAAAATTTTACATTGAAATTATGAAATGCCTACATATTTAACAAACTCATATATGTAAATTCTCAAGTATTGATCTCTGGTGTTCTAAGTGACCTACAAATTAAAAGAAGACTTTGGTTTACAAGTTTATTCTTGAAAAGGTGTAAATAACAATCTTTCATGATAACTAATGGAACTAAAATACAGGTAGTTGACAAGCGACTTTGTGCTTATCCACCAAAATCAGAGTGGCATTAGTGAAGTGAGGCATGGACCGAATAGTAAGGGGAAACAGAGTGAGATGTGTTGCCTATTAACACAGATGTCTGCCATGTAAACATGATTGTAGGTGGGGCCATCTGTCATTTGAACGAGAAAGTTATCTAAGATGTATACTTACGCAAAATTCAGGTGGAGAAGTCAAAACCCAGCTGAGATATGAGTGATTTTTACCCTAGGCAGATAAACAGATGGTCACCATGCAATTATGATTTTAGTTTGAGTGGGCCACCAAATTTGTAAAAGCTATAGAGCTTTTAGCTTGGCTAAGGTCTATACTCATGCAAAATTCAGGCCAATATGTCAAACCAGTCCTGAGATATTAGCATGGATGTCTGCCATGTAAATGTGTTTATAGTTGGCGCCATGGATACACATGCAAAAATTTCAGGCGGATAAGTCAAACCACTGCTGAGATATGAGTGATTATTACCCTAGACAGAGAACAGATGGACACGATGAAAAACAGCTGCGGATGGCACAACTAGTTTTGTGTATGATTAGGAGCTATGCAAGATCATTACACATGCAAAATTTCAGGCCTATACATCAAAACAGTCCTGTGATATTTGCATGGATGTCTGCAGGGTAAACATGTTCAAGGTGGTGCAACCTGTCATATACATGAGAAATTTATCCGAGATGTATACACATGCAACATTGCAGGCAGATAAGTCAAACCACTGATGAGATATGAGTGATTTAAACCCAAGGCAGATGAACAGATGGATACTGTGCATAAATGGTTGCTGGTGGCCTCACCAGTTTTTTGTATTATATAAAGCTATAAGGGCCACACTCATGTAGTAAAATTTCAGCCTGATTGGTCGAACAAGTCCCAAGTTATGTTGTTTTATTTGTGGAAACAGATGCATGCACAGACGGACGCTCTGCTTAAAGGAAAGGTCAGAGGTCAACTTAAAATGAGGACACAGAAGTTCACATGTGAACCTATCATAATTCAGAGTTTCATTAAATTCCTTCCAATGGTTAAGGAGAAGTTCTCCGGAAACCTTTGCCGCTGGTTGAAAACACTATCCGTAAAATTGTTTTGGATGATTAGTGCAATGTCATTTACATATAAAAGTAACATTTGCAAAAAATTTTCTTATCAAACCATGGATCTGGTCACAATTTTTTTTGCCCGAGTCTGTATTTTGAATTTCAGATTCTTAATATTCTTGTACAGAAATTAAATGATATATTATAGGAACAAACTTGAACACATCATAACGGACATCCATGGTTACTGGTCACACAGTGGAACAGAAAAATGTCAACAACACATATAATCTTATTCCAGCATGATCTATTTCACAATTATAGTAAAATCAGTGTATTAATCTTATAATCAATAAGCATTTTAATGAAAGTAGATAACTTCTCTCAGACAAAATAGATCTCCCTACAGACATAATTCTGCTGGGTCCTTAAACAGCAAATCAGTTCTTTGGACCCAGTAATTCTTATCACAGGTGTTACTCAGATCCAATTTTTTAAGCCATATATACCATATCGTGAGAGTTTAAACAAATACAGATACTGATCACTGTTTCTTTTTTTAAATACATAGCTGCAAAGTAGCGAATCATGTCACTAGCTTTTATATCTCAATATATGCACAATTAATGTAGGCCTATAGGTAAAAAAAATTGTGTCAATTTCAAGTCTATCTTTCTGGATTATTATCATGGCGGTAAGTACTCAATTGAGTCTGGTAGTAGCTACTAGATACTAAGATCCAAAATTTGCCACCGAACTTCATCCTCTTTCATTAATCAGACCATTATCAGATGAGGATGCTGACAAACAGTGATGTCACTCTCCCTTCTGTGATCATATTTAACTGAATCCAACAATTCAATTATACCTTTTATTCAAATATTATTATGAATTAAGTGATTGAATTCCCAGTGAAAAGCAAACATTCATGAAATCAATGCTAGATCCACCTTTAAGCTACACATGTGTGCTTCAAGGGGTGCTTCCATGTGTGCCTATATGCTTGAAACAAGGGACCTATGGGTCACGGCGCTCAGCTGTTATATATGATAAAAAAATATGATTTAGAAATGAGGCACATGCTGGTTTTGTGTGGTAATAAATATAAGCTGTATTATGAGTAGTAGTTGTTTAGCTTATGTATGATTTTGATAGTACCTTTGGAGACAGGGTAGAGGATTGATTTCATTTATTTTAATAACAAATGGAGAACTATTGTCACACAGATTTTGACTTGGCAATATAACTTATAAGCAGAACATATAATATAAGAGTTTAACTATTTATTAAAAAAAATTACAAATATTGTCCCAAATATAATTTTTATTATAAATAATAAGAGAATCGTATGATTTTTTAAAATGAAATATAACTGAAATGATTATTAAAATAATATTAAAGAATATATTCATGAAATCATTCATGAATACATTTTGAAAGTATTTTCACTGGTATTCATATACTTTCATTTTTACCTGAATTCCCATTCTTAATGCAAAAAATTTTATAATGGAGTTCATATTCATATTCGTATTTAAATACAATCGCAAAGTATTCGCACCATGTCTGGTATTTATTCAGTTTTCACCAAACAATGATTTTGAGAATCCAGAATATACAAAATTCACACATTTAAATAATGATCATAAGTACCTGGTTTTATGGCTTTTATTTATATTAAAAAATAACTGTAAAAAATTCATTTTGGACTAATTTCACATCAATGTACACACTAGACACAGTAGGAATCTAGATTAATATTATCAACTGCATTTTTGTCTATCATTAATTTCCTTCATATGATCCCTAATGATTAGTAATGAATAATATGATTTACTTTTTTATCATTAAAAATGAACTGAAAAATGCCATAGGTGACTGCATGGTGTTATTTGGAATATGTGACATTCTATCCATCAATACAAGATTCTTATATCATCAGTAATTGCAAGTTAATTTCCTGTTATTATACACTAACAAATTCCTTTTCTATTTTTCTTTAATTTGTTATTAAAAACCAATAAAAATTTATTAATTTATTGTTTATTGTTATGTTGTTGGTCAAAACTACTAGATGAGTTGGGTTGGACACCTGGATCAACTGTCCATAAGCTGCCTGGCTGCCCCAGTGTATGTTTTGCCTCAAGCATGCATAATTTGCTGAAAGTTCAACAAGGTCAACATACAGGTGACTCAAGAGGGGCTGGAGAGAGCCAAGGTCTGACATGGTATCATAAAAACATTAATAAAAGCTACAATTTTTGGCCAATTTCTGTCAGCTTTCTAAACTACAAAGCTGAAATCCTTATGTGTGCATGATATGAAAATTATATCAACAGTGCTCACAGGAAACAAATGTGCCATGGTCAAAGTTGGGAAAAATTTAAGATACTAATTTTATATTTATACTAATAACTTATAAAATTTGAAAAATTCAGAACTAATTTTGGGTATTCAATTGAATATTTATTAAACAATGTTACATCTCTGACAAAAAATCTCCAGCTTCAGCAATCCCCTTGTTAAGGGAGTAAATATATTTCTTGATTTTTTACAAGGTGCATTATGTTTGGGCCCATAACTTAAAACAATTACGCAATACTGACATCATTTTTGGCATGTGCATAGAGAATGTATAGAAAAATATGTATATTATATATGATTACAGTCAGATCAGTGGTTTTGATATTAGGCAGTCTTGAAGTGTAACAATGGGTTTTTAATGGAAAAATGAAGTTTTTCATTAATATCTTGAAGGTATTAAGTCCTAGTGACCAAATTCTTGGCATGGTAGGAGACTTTGGAAACATCTAATTGTATACCAAATTTTAGGAACTGATAGCTGGAGCTGGGGAGCTGATTTCTTGCAAGATGTGAACAATATAATACATGGTGCTTGAAAACTTGAATAAATCTACAGTTTTTGATCAACTGGTTTCAAATTTTTAGTGTTAACAGACAAAATGCTAACAAAAACATGCTGTGAAAATTAAATCCACAGTACTTTAAAAAAAAAAATGTGCCATGGTCAAAGTTGGGCAAAATTATGGTACCAATTTTTTATTTTTGTTAACATTTTAAAAAATTTTTAAAGATTTTGATCTAATTTTGGGTATACAATTTAATTTTGATTAAAGTTATATTACTGGAAAAAAAGTCCATAGCTTTAACATGTTTTGTGTTAAGTGAACAAATATCTTTCCTGATTTTTTACAAAATGCATTATGTTTGGGCCCATAACTTTTTAAAATTATATAATACAGACATAATTTCTGGCATGTACATAGGAAATATATAGAGGAATATTTATGGTAAATATGAAGAACGATTAGTGGTTTTGATATGAGGCCGTCCTGAAGTGTGAAAATAGGTTTTTAATAAAAAATTGAGGTTTTTCCTTAATTTCTCAAAGGAACGAAGACGCAAAGACCCAGTTTTCGGCTTGGTAGGAGATCTTGGGGACATCTAACATTATGTTGAATTTTGGATTCCTAGGTCTTACGGTGCCACATCTACGGACAGACGGACGGACGACGGACAATGGACCACGACTATAGCTCAGATGACTTATAGTCAGCTGAGCTAAAAATTGCTCATATGATTTTGTATCTGGGGCATTTCCATGTGTTCGTCAGTGTATATGCGCGAGGCGTGCCACAGGAACTATTTTCAGGCATAGGCTCTGCCTGAACTAGGGGATTTTGGGTAAAATGATTTCACCATCTTTTTGTGGAAGACCTGCTGGAGTAACTTTACAAACTTAAAGGTCTGAAAATTCACGCATATACCCATAAACATGCACATGGAAACACACCTATTTTTTCACACTTAAAGGGCCTACGCACATGAGGGAACACACCTTAAAGAGGACAGATTCCATTGAGAAGCTGGTAACATTTTTCTTACCTTGCATCCCTCACACGAGCTGACTCCGTAGTGGAACCCTGAGGATTTATCATTACAGACGACACAGGGTTTATATCGTCGTGGCGGTGGAGGTGGGGAAGGTGAGTCTTTTGTTAAAGATGATGGGTGCTGGAATTCTCCATGAAATGAACCCTGCAATCCATACCCTACTGGATTGGCAAACTTCACTGCAAAACATAAATCAACATATCGATTGACCAGATGCGAACGCACTTTTACCATTTTTATTTAACATTTCACCAATGAATCATTATCACACTCAACTGGTGTGCACTACTTGTAACACCTGATAAACACCAAGAACTTTGCAAGTGAGAGAAGAGATTTGGGGGAAGAAGTGACATTGACATATGCAGCATAAAGTGTTTCTGGTTAACAGGATTTTTAACAGTTAAAAGATCTTTAACTGTAATAATAAAAGGACATCCATAATAAAGTTGGGTCATGAAAAGTCATTGAACCCACATGAAGATTCCTTGCAGATGAAGATTGTATCATTTAGTCTACAATTCAGAGCAACTCAAAAGATTTTTAAATACAGTGAAACTCCTCTTACTTAATAAAGTAATGATTGGGATGTCTACACATAGAAATAAACAACAATTTCAACTGTATATTCACACGTAAAATCATGATGGTTCACCAAATCATGCTTGTCCTCATTTGACCAAAACAGGTTATACTAGGTCACGACCTTGGAGCGCCATCTCCCGGCAGATATATGAACAAAAATATAACTCGCAATATCTGTCTGCTTTACAGGGTTGTAATATGTACTGGATACGCAGGTGGGACGGGAAATTTTGTACGTTGTCCGGGAGAGTGTGTTGTCCGCTTTACTGATTTTACATTAAACATAATATAAAGGCAAATTTGAAGGGACTGAGATTTAGTGTCAGCATTAGTGAGTTGTCCGCCTTACTGAGTTATCTGCAAGTAGAGTTTCACTGTACATTTATTAAACACTCAGGCCTTTTGTCTTGCTAAAATGACAAACAATTGTATAATTGCTGATAAACATAAGTTATAATAAAATTATAGCAGTTATAACTTAAAGCATTATAAACTGAAAGACCCTCACTGTCAGGTTGCTGGAACTGCGTTGAGTCTATCTCTTGCTCATTTCCAAATGAGTAAATATGTCCATTAGACAAGCCCATGTGACCAGAATCACTATCCATAGGGAGGGGCCCTTCCTGAAGCTGCTTCATCAGGCTGCCATTGTCAAGGTTCCACGACCCTGTGAACAGAGGGAGAGCACAGAACAAATCACAAAAGTTTTAATATTATAGTTATGTCATCTTTCAAATATTCTCCAGGGATTTTTTTAGCCAATTTTAAGTAATTTCAATTATCATTTCTCTATAGATATTCAAAGATGTTTTATCAGTGTTTTGTGAATGCAAGCCTCACTTATGCAAGCCTCTTTTAAATATAGATTATGAATAAGAATCCTACCTCAAAGCCATTTCTCTTGACCAAAGATATACAGTGATTTGTTTCATAAATAATTATTTGCTATACTCCCTTAAATTCACATGTCTATTTGAAACCAATGCACAACATAGTGACAACATATATTTCAATTGATCAAATGTATTTACAGTAATTATCTGTTTAATAAGGAAAACTAATATTCCATCTGTAAGAAAACTGTGAAATGTTATAGTTTACAAAATCCCTGCCTGATCAATGGTAACTTTTCCACCCAATACACCTAGACTGACTACTATAAGTCTGTAGAATGTCCCAGCTCTTTTCTCTAAAACTTTCCTAAAACTTTCCCCTCCCTTTGTACTTTTTTTAGAATGGCTTTAATTTAAAATAAGTATTTACCAGTGTGACCATTAGAGGTCATTGTGGGCGCAGCATGATCTCCAGCCTGATACATCTCAATAGGTGGCAGCACAATCAACTCATTATAGCTGAAACATTAAAACAGTTGATGTTATTACGGTATTTATTTTAATCATGACTGGAGGGCAAGTACTATTTAGATTTGAAATGTCAATGACTGAAATATATGTTTTACAAACACAGGAAACAATCAGATACAAATCAAGCTGGTTGAGACAATTTAATCTTGCTATTTGTTTGGGCATTATATATCAACATTATTCATTAATATATCAACAACTTCAGCATTAACCTAGCCTTCTGAAAATGGAGACATGATGGGAGATGTGATATTTTCAGTTAGTGTCTATGGTGTCATATCCTTCCTCTTTGTACTTGTTGCTATGACAACATAATAATTGTCCATAATGGAAAAAGTATTTATTTCCAAATCCTGTATGGCTAGCTGAAAAAAAATATCTCAATCAGCCATGTTGCCTGGAATAAAAATTCATATATATATATACATATATATATATATATATATATATATATATATATATATATATATATATATATATATATATATATAATATATATATGAGTATCCAATTTAAGTTTAGAAAATGCATTTTTATCTCTTATAAACAAAAATTACACAAATCAAACCACAGTTGTCTGTGTTAGGGAGTTTCGGGAAGTCGTTCTTATGATGGCAGGGAAAGATAACTAAGTTTACTCTTAAGGGCCAAAAGTATATATATATATATCTTTGATGTTCTGGCAGAGGAATCAATATACTGGGTTTAGGTCAATGTAACACCAGAATACATTAATACATAAGAAGAAAAATAAGATATATTTACCCCAGCCAAGTAACGTCTATGCTCACTTTACCTCTTGATATTTTCTTAACATGTCACCTGAATAAATAAAAGAGTTATGAAGAAAAATAATATTAATATGTTTGGTCAATCATTTCGTCCCAATGGATAAATCATAAGAGTATCTCTTGGGGATTTTTAATTAAAGAGGTGACCTAGTGGCATCAACCTCATGTGATATTCATCTTTTCAATCAAAAGTTAAAGTTTGATTTTATTTAAATAATAACAAATGTGGACCTGACTGGGATCACTAGCACAATCCTTTACAAAATTTCACATTAGGTTAACAATTACATTTAGGAATCCATCATATCCCACATCAATGTTCAGGAATGAAAACAGACCTTCAATTTAGGAAGCTATTGAGCATGTACATGAAAAGATAAATGTCAAATGGTAAAAGCAAAAGCTGCTTTTGAGAAACAAGAAATATTTTTTTCAACAATAATTAAAAAAGTTCCAGTAATACGAATATCTATTCACAGTAATTATTATTGTACAAATTCTAAAACTTTCTTCTTTGTAATGTTGTTTTTTTTATATTTCACACTCCATTTGAGACTTAATGCAGAAATATGCATTGTGGGCACAACTTGTTTATTTATATTTTAATGTATGTGTGTCTGTATACATGTACCTTGTTTATATGTATCTTTCTGTTTAAATAAAAATTAAAATAATTTCCCAGTCAATAATATCTCTATGAGATAGGAGACCCGATTCACAAATCTCCAATCAAAAATTAAATTACACAAGATACCACAGAATAAAAACTCCTCTCAGAACATGCAAATTTAATGGCATTATATATGGATATGAATATTACAACCTGTTGGAGTCAAATCATTCAAAGTACATTTTGGTGGTGACTTTAATACTTTAAATACAAACTTCATCTCATGCCTGTCTTACATCACCTATATATGGAGTACTAATATTTACCAGAATCATGTGACCTTTAGTATGGAAAGAATTACACACACATAAACACACAGTCACAAACATGCACATGATGATTTAGAAAAATGATCTTCATTAAAACCTACTATATTTTTCAGAGACCTTAAGAAAAACAATTTTAAAACAAAGGTTTAATATTTGATTTGCTCTGACATTGATACACACGCATTTTAAAAGATCCAACCATATACCCTGTTTGTCTCAAGTGCCCATTCAGCCTGTTGAGTGTCACATTAATGGTTAGGGACCAACCTCACCCATGTGGTCTCATTGGCCTGAATTGGCCAGCAGAGGCAGTAACCCACACAAAAGGGTCTGATCTTAGCTCCCAGGCCAAATCCCTATGGAAAACAATTCTTGCATAACTCAAAATAACCTGGCACTGGGACCTTGAACTTGCTGACAAGGGCCAACTCAAATTACAAGGTTCAGCCAGCAGCCTGAAATGATACCCATGTGGCCTGGCAACACTCACAAGCTGAAAATTATATGGTTTCCTAATGAGTATGCAATTTACCATCACCATAATCAAGCCTGTCATGCATGATTTTGGAGATGTTGCAGGCTTAACTGGAAACTTGTGTTTTTGGTTCAATACTAAAACATTCTTTTAAACTAACCATTTTTATAATTTTATCATGATTTTTCACAAAAATGTGTATGAAGGTTGAACTTTTATACATGTTTATTAACAAAATCTACAGATATTTTACACCATGCACCCCAATGCCTGACCCATCAGCTTAATATTCTGTTAAAAATTTGTTGATAAAGTACTAATGGATAAATTTTAGAAATTCTCTAATTAAAAAAAATTAGGCTCTTCATGGTTTACAATCTAACAACAGGGAAAAAATGAAAGAAAAAGATGTTACTTCTCTGCTTCATGTAATTTAAAAGACCAAGTCTGAGTGAGAACCTGGCCGGGTCCATCGGACAATTAAACAGCCCTCAGTCATGTTTATAATAATCTATCATATGCTTATTCTTTATAATACACAGCATTATATGAAACATAATTCAATGGTGGGTCACACACAGGTACCCAACCCTTAGAATGCCACATTCAGTTTATCCCATTTTGACATGAGCCTGTTCTGAAGCTCATCTTTGTGATCCCCTGGCCTTATGTACACAAAGGATTCTCTACGCCCTCTCTGCATGGAGCTTATTTCTACAACTACCACCAACAATACAGCTGTCCACTCCAATAAATCTGTCACGTAACCCAAGCATACAATCAAACATTGACTATGTCCACATCCATCAGTCAATACACCAAAACTGCAAGACCTTATATCATTCATGAGACAAAATCTTCTAACTATAACTTCACACTGACCTATTTCTGGAAGACTTTATACATAAAATATTCCCCTTTTCCTATCACTAGCTGTAAATTCAAAACAAACCAGGATAAATGATCAAAAAAGCTTAATTTGGAAAACAATAATGCTACATATATGCTTCTGTTTTTAAACAAAAACAGTTTTATAACCCAATATGTTCAACAGAACAATATAAGCCTAAAATGACGGCTTGAGTATAAATTTTTCAAATAATTTGGAAGTACTCATAAATTCCTGACAGGTAGAATAAAATGTTGATCATCTTAACAAAATCTTAATTCTAATATGCATTCTAATATGTATCAAAATCTTAATTCTAATATGCATTCTAATATGTATCAAAATCTTAATTCTAATATGAATAAGCACCACCTTATTTAAAGAAGACACAATTTATCAAAGAAAGTAGATATCATTAAAAAAAGTTTCAAGTATTGTCACATTTACTTAAATCGTAGAAAATGCCTTTGCCACAGAATTGTGTCACAGGAGGCTTTAATTAGATTTCTGGAAATCCTAAGTTCCTACACCTGACTGAGTTAGGGACCCACTGCATCCTCACCCCAGATGGACTTTTATCCAGTTGCTTTGGGTGACGGAGTCACCTCAACAGAACTGTATGTGAGGAAGGTCATCAGAAGGTCACTCACATAACCAATCCAATCTAGCACCCGACAAGTGTTTATACTGGTAGCCTTTTCAAATTGGTAATTAGTTAATTTACTGCTGGTTAAGAAATCTATGAACTAGTCCTCCCTGTCCCATAACAGCATTTCCTGCCAATGCAACCATGGTGAAGGACATGTCTGACCTAATTTTCTGCCCAAATGCAAGCATCTAATGCAAGGCTTCTTAAAGGAAATTAAAGGCCATGCATGGATAAGTCCTTTCCCATTCAAATCAGATTTGTAAGGGTTTATAGACTTGATATGCCAAAGGTGCAAGCTTAAATTTTTCCAATGTTATTCTTCAAGCTGGACCACCAATTAGGGTACATTTTGTAAGTATGTATTTCACCATATGGTATATCTGTTTGCACCACTTAAGTTTGTTTGGCACAATGAGCATTCAGTACCAGTTATTCTTATATCATTTATATATTGATGTTGATGAAATCACTACAGACCAGGCCAGGACAGATAGAAAATGATCTTAAAAAAAAATCTTAAATGCCACTGGGAGTAATTTTTTTAACCTCAGTTATACTTTTTTAACCTCTGCTTCTTGGAAACAAGTAGAAAACTGAGGCAACTGCCATAAAACTATTTAGTACTTAATATTGTTTGTGTATGAATTAGCACAACTAATAAATTAAATAATACAATCAGATTTACAAGATATTGTAGATCCCTATAAACGGTAATAAATCTTGTTAAAATTGTAATAATAATCTGTCCAATGCTATTTTCTTCAAAGAAAAAAACCCAGCTTTTTGGATTTTTTCATGAAATATATACTAATTAAAACAACCTAAATGACCTGATCTGTGATAGTCTTCTGTTCTAATTCTTCTCATAACCTTTTTAAATCACCTTTGAGAACATTCTGGTTTATTTATGTTCAGCACATTTAAGGCTATTATGTATTAACCATTTTTTTAAATACAGTGTCAGGACTAATGATTTCCCATGGGAAGCTGTGATTTACCAATTGCTTCCTCCAAGGCATCACAACATCACACCTGACACCATTTTGCTCATGGCACAAGGTTTCAAGTACAGCACTCAACAAAGGATGCCCTCATTTGTGTAAAGTCACTGATGCCAATCTCATTACAAGAATGAGGAGAAAGAAAACATTCCATTCTGAAGTCCTCCACAAATCCTTTCCTGCCTCCAGGTAAGATGCCGCCCAGCCAGAACTTCCGCCCCAACAAAAGAGGACACCCAAGTTCTTTATAGAGAGTACCTGAAGTCACTTCCAAACTACCTGAGCTGTTCAAACAGATGTTCTGTTCGGTTTGCTTTCTCTTCCCCCAATATGATGGCTTTTACAAATTTCAAAACAACTTTAAAATGATAATTAAGACAGTTTTTCCAATTATTCCCACACAAAAAATATGCAATACAATTTCCTAAAAGGCAACTTTAAACCCTGTGATTACTGTTCCCAAATGAGCAATACTTCTTTTATATTTATAGTCTATAGATAATGTAATCCTCCATCAGTATCATTTCATGATGGAACCTTTTATGAAATAAAAAGATATCTAACAGGGAAAGAGAAACCAGAAGATACCAAAAAAAGCTCATTTAACTCAACAATGTGACAAAGATCCAGTTCAATACTGACAGACAAACTTGAGTTAGGGAATATGGAAACAAGGATCCCACAAGTAGTTGGTCCCCTGTTGTCATTGGCCAATATACTGATATACACAGGCCCCAAAAACATATTTCACCTTTACATAATCAGGTACTACAACACACCTGTCTCACAGGTTTAACACAAGAAATGTGGCACTGCAGATAAGTGAAACTTTTAACCAATTTGGTCTCAAGAAAAGTAGTAACAAAATCAGGTTCTTTTGGTTTTTTAATTTGACATGCTGTTTTATAAAGTCTAGTGGTTAACACACTCTATTAAATTAAAAACTTTACAAATTGAATCACCAAAAAATCAAAGTCAAACATACAAATTCAATCATTTTAAAACGATTATGGTTGAAAAATATTACTTTAACCTGAAAAGGTTTTGCAATATTAACAGAATGTTTTCCAAAATAATAAAGATGTGTACTTCACCAGAATATCACTAAATGTAACCCCTTGGTTCCCCTGATCTTTACAATTTGTTTTCCATAAGGTCAACTCTACAGGGCATTTCTGCACTCATCATTTGAGGAACCACGAATATATGACACTTCCAATATTTAAATGCTTTGAAGAGATAACTTAACAAGATAGGAGTGGAAAGATAGGAGTGGAGACCCTGGTTTTTATGTAAGGACAAGCATTACTGCAATGTAAAGAATTTTGCAGTCACTCCAACCTACCATAGAGGTGACTATCAAAATAACATTGTATCTTCAACTGTCTTGTGTTAGTTACAAGATGGCTTCTACCAATTCCAGAGAGGAAAGATAAATACTTCCAATCCTGGTTTCCTGTGATGACCCCCAGCACATTGGTCTTAATTTGCCTCAGGGGCCATATGCCCCACTCTGAGTGGAGAGATGGACATTGTACTGGGCTAGTGATTATGTAACAGGTCACCCCCACTGTGGGAAGAAACCCACCATGTGGTTAACATGTGTGGGGTCTGCTTCAGTCTGGTTCTCTGTGTTACATTTAGAATGAATGGCTTAGGATTGAATCCAATTTGATTTATACACAAAACAAAAGCAAGTTCCATCCACCATTGAAGCTCATATAAACTTGCTCACTGGTTTAGCATTGCCACAATAATACAAGATTTTTTTTCTAAAACCTGAAGGAGTTATTTTACACGACTTATTTAAAATCAATTTGCACAAGCCTTATTCACTCTGACTGCCTGATAAAAACAAAGATGGGTTCCAATTTTCTTGGGTAACTTTTCAAAAAAATCTGGTTATGTGGTATTTTCATCCACTTCACTGAATTAACATTGACCTAATACCCTAATTATAGATGAGAAACCAAAGTTATAATGAAGAAATGTTTCTTACATGTACCAAGTGAGCAAACGACAAAAGACCTTTTTATCTTTTCGAGTATTGACTCAATTCTGACAATTGTTATACCCTCTATAGATTAGTGCTTAAATAATTACAATATATCTTCACTGAAACATTTTGATTGCATTAGTTAAAATTTCTTCAACAGAATGAAATGGATACACAAATTCCACTAACATATTTCTGCCAATTCATTGTTCCAATTAAAATGTTATGTCTCTCTCAGTTCAGTGTTCTCCTCAAGACCTCAGCTGCACTTTTATGTTACTCCTCTGAAATAAGCCGCAATAAGCTCCCCTCATTATAACCATTACAGCAGGGGACCAGAAAACAAAGTTCATTCAGGGTTAAATTTAAGCCTGCCCTTGTTAACCACCCCTTGTGTGGAGATTTGGGAATGGTTTCAGCTGTGACAAGCAGGAATGTTATAAATGCTCTCAGGTTTTCCACCTATATTGTTCAGGTTCAATGGGAAATATTTGAGTCACGGCAGAATTAGGAAAAATTCTGTTCCTACTGCTCCTGGCTACATCTGAATACATTGTATACAATGTATACCGCTTCCTGATTCCTAAACTGGTGATGCATGGCACTTCCTATATATATTAGGGCTATTGTACAGTTGGTCACTCATGCATGGCTTGTACAACACGTACATATAGTTTTATAGTTATAATTACACGACCATTCAAGGGAATTTTGCATGATATCCACCAGGCAGGCATGTTTGTAAGGGGGCTAATTTTGTTCATCCATGCAAAATAAAGAGATTAAAAACCATGATCTCCACTGTGAAGGGTGAAAGTACACTCCCAGCTTACAAACTATAATTAAAAGAACTAAAACTTAATGCAACTGAAAGTAGCTACAAAACTGGAATTTTCAACACAGTCTGAAGTAAGCAAAACCAGATATTAAACATTGTCTAAAGCATAAAAACATCTTCATCAGCTACAATTTCCTGAAATATATATATTATACTATCAAAATCATTTGTACAAAAAGAATATATCTAGCTTAAGACAAGTAAGTCAGTAAAACTTTTAGAAGTTTTTTTCTTGTGCTTTTTTCTCTAAATTTCCTCTGAATATAATTTGCCTTTGTGCAAATGAGCCTTTCTTGTTAAAGGAGAAAATGTAAAGTGACAATTGCAATAAATATAAATATATATATAGTAAAACAAATGCAAAAACAAAATACATTGCAACAATATTATAAATATATACACAAAGAAACAGAATTTCATTTTATTGCAGTTTTTGTGAACTTCCATATCAAAAAAAGGTGATTGAATGTAACAGATAAATATATATATATATATATATATATATATATATATATATATATATATATATGAGACCTACAAGTCATGTTTGTCATATTTTAAGCTTTCTCTGGTTACATGCAAGTGGGCCAATTTGATTTTGTTGAAATTTTATAATTACATATTTTAAAAGAAATACAAGATTTTTTTTTATCAGCATCCATTTCCATTTAAATTGACCAGCGAAATCTCGAATTTGGTGATTGTTTAGGGAAATACATGCAATTATAGGCTAATGCAAAATCAGTCAATTGATCAATGCAATCAAATGCTTCAACTTTCAAACAATCTAAGATCTTCTGTTTGTTTGTAAAATCCGAAGAAAATTTGGTCAACTGATACGGGGAACTCAGTCCGTTTCCCCCCAAGTTCACGCCGGGCACCATGGCAGAACAGTACATACAGTTCACGCCACACAAATCACTACCCGATTTCCTGAAGAATACGCAATGTCCATATCAAATAACCACGCCCCAGAAAATACTTCCCGAGATCTTCTAACAGACACACCGGCAAAGTCAACCTGCAGGATCTCTTACCTTAACAAAGTTCAAGATTCTCTTCTTGGCGCCTCTAATTTTTCTACCCTGGTCAAGTCGCTTTGATGACCTCGTTTATTTCGGTCACTTCTTGGCCTTGAATGTTTTCGGTTTTCTGACCGGTGACGTAAAACTTGGGATCAATCCGCGAAGGAAAGTATTTCTGAGTTTGTTTCCCAACCTTGCGGAAATATACAAAAGATGCGTATTTTGATCGTTTGTTTTCTGCCAAAAATTGTGTACAAGTAAAGAAAAAGTGTGATTACTTGCACTTTGGTGAGAAGTGATGTTACTCAATTAAGGCTCGGTAATTATTACGTAATACAGGCATGGCCCTGGCGCAGTAATTCACATAATGACTCACGCAAGTCCAGGTAGTTCGGTCGCACCGGGGAACATTCAACACGTTTACCCCAATGTTGCGCGCTTAAAAGGTGAGGGCTGCCGAATGTGATGAATCTCAATTAACCCCAGCGGTTGACCAGAAGCTCGCTAAGTGCCAGTGAGGCCAGCAGGAGTGTGAACTGTGCCATGCTATAGATTTCACCACAGGAAATTCATTTGGGGATCTGTAACACCGTGCCTCGGCCTGGCTAATTTCTGTTTAATAAGAAATTTCTATTCTCTCTTTGCATAATGTTTCCATACCAAAAATAATATACGCAATGAATTTAAATGGTAACTGAACAAACTGCATATATATAGGCCCCTGTGTATATGCATTTGTTGAACGAAACTTGTTTTATTCATATATATATATATATATATATATATATATATATATATATATATATATATATATATATATATATTTATATATATATATGCAGTTCTTTTCCAGCAAGCGCGTAAAACACGTGCGGAAAATGTTTTATGAAATCTAAATAATTTCTAAACTGAACATTACACTTGAGAATTTCATAGTAAATTGCTGAAATTATTTTTTATATTATTTAAACGATCAAAACTGTAGATTGAATATATAAAACGGTACCATCTAATGCATGCAGATGGTTTTCTTATCACAATTTTGACATATGTATAGATATGATTGTTAAACATTAGACATGCATCAGATAATTCCGAATAAACAAATTCATGTCTAATGCAGTGAAAATCCATTTCAATATTATATGTACAGGGCAATTTACAGCTAAGAAAAAAATTCTTACAGTTAGGTTTACACAAATGTGGCCGGGTTGTAAATGCTATCCCTTTAATTTCATATTTAACACAATATTCCAAACAACTGTTCAAGTGCACACGTGCACAGGCCAAAATATGTTACGACATTTGTAATAACTGTTACTTTGGCTTTAATTCAATATTTGCATCAGATATAGAATAAATTGGGTCATGCATGCATGTATACGCCTTTCGTTGCTGGTTAATCCTGTTATTACATATAATGTGATACCAACCAAGCAACAGACTGCGCAATATGGGTCATGGATTACAAATTAAGTACAATGGCTAAATGGAATCATGTTTTTGCAACAGGGCTATCCCCTGGGCCGTACCCTGAAGGCAGCGGTGCGCATTAAGAATGCAGAGATTAGGCCATTAATGTATGTTTGTATATTAAGTAAATAAATCCTTCACAATAAAGGGCACTGCACTGAGCATTGTGAAACACTCACAGCCATACTATTATATATATATATATATATATATATATATATATATGTGTGTGTGTATATATATATATATATATATATATATAGAGAGAGAGAGAGAGAGAGAGAAAGAAAGAAAGAAAGAGGGTGAACGATGTTTTCAGATATAAAAAAATGGACAAATTCCTGATCAACCAGATCATACTCCTATGTATAATCATATACACAGGAGTAATTAAGCACTTAGCTAAGTACGGAACGTATTTTTCTAAAATTAACGAATTAATAAAGTAAAATAATATATGATACAAATATGAACTCAGAGTCCGGAACCGGTCCAGTTTTTTTTTTAGGAAAATCAAGACTTGCGGGTCCTGGACTCGTCGTGTACTCTGACTCGGCGGTCAGGACCCGGCGTAATAAGGCCGAGTCATTTTTTTCCAGTTGAAAAGCCTCTGTCACGTGATTTAAGATATATATTGACAAAAAGATGGCTTGCAAATATATATTTTATAAAGAACCTATTGACAGAAACGGCTTGAGACTATATATCAAGGTTATCTCTGCATCGGGAGCTAAATGTAACTAAAAATTAAACTGAAAACAATGTGCTAACTAACATAACTATATATGCACATTGTGATTTCAACCTTCCATGCATCTCAACCATGCTTTTAATAAAGATGTTTTCTTTGGACTCGGATTCAAGTCCGAAAAGACTCGACGTGGAAAAAGATTGACTTAGATTTGGCAGATGCAAGCTAGCGGTGAGGGGATTTTAGAATGTTGGGTCGGGGGGGGGGGGGGTGGGGGGGGGGGGAGGGGGTTCATATAGCGAAGCCTTGTGTGTGTGTGGGGGGGGGGGGGTTTATAAATGCCGACATCGAAAATGCGAGGGAGAAGAGTATCACCCATATTTCTGAAAAAAAAATTTAAAAAAGCAGTCCTAAGGGAGTTTGCAAATACTGAGGCCAATTTTGCATAATATATGTTGATTATTATATGTGGTATTATATATTTTATATCCCGATTGGTCCAGAACATCTCCAAAGATAATGACTTCCTGTCTAATCAGTTAAAGGTTGCCGATATCCATCCCCTGATCAAACTCATGCATAACTGTATCTTTTTTATGTCCACAATTATCATATCAATGTAAATTTTGTGATTTTATAAAATGCTTTTGTTTATTTTAGATACAGAATTTAATTATTTTGATTCATACATTCATCACGCATGTATAGGTATTACAAGCCAGAAAAATGTTTTATTCGTCAAATTTAACATATTTCGAATTTTAAAAAAAGGTTAAGATATTCCCCAAAGTCAGTAGTATTGCATTAATTAATTTATTAGTCCCACTAATATTCACTTGTTTAACGAGCCCTATGTATTTGACGTTTTGCATGACATAAATAAAATTTGTCATGATGAAATTAGATCTAAGTTTATGAGTAGGCTAAGATGTTTTATTCTTAATTTAATCAGAAATATATGTGCTGAAGACGTTATTTAGTATATCAGGTCAACTTAAGTCTAAATCGGGATTTGGGATGGAACAGATCCTGATCGGGATTTGGACTGGTCAGAATCGCGATCGGAATTTAGTCTGGACCAATCGGGAATTGGTCCAGACCAATCGGCGATTGGTCCAGACCAAATCCCGATCGGGATTCAGTCCGGCCTAAACCTCGTTCGGGATCTGGTCCATGCAGCCCTTGCCCAGACCAAATCGAGATCGGGGTTTAGGCGTAGTATATAGTGACGTGGTATAGTGACTCAGATCTATCATGCACTGTCACTATAGGTCACTGTGTGACCGCGGAGGAAAAACTGCATTCCCGCGGATCATTTCTGCATATATATATGTAATATGACTAATTTTTATTAAGACTGAATCGATGATTTTATTACAATTTGATGCGAATAGGACAAGTTAAACTAGTTTCCGTATTGAACTGATGCCACAAGTTGTATTTAGAGAGGCATTTCATGATTTATTTCTAAGAAATATCACGACAATCCTTGAATTCTTTTGACTCAACTATGGCATTTCAAAACCCTAACAAATAAGAAATAACAAGGTTTATCAGATTATTTCAGTGTTATTACATTAATTGTAACATTAACATATGCAGTATGTATCTACATTACACACACACACACACACATATAATTTTTTGCCAAAGAATGACAAGTGGACATGGCATCACCTTGATTCACTTTTACCATTGTAATCTTTACCTAATGTCACACCAATATCTATAGTATCTCCCTAACTATATATAAGAAATTAATTACGCTGTGCAACGATATTAAACACTCTGGTATCATGCTATCACGGACACTGCATAACGAGGTTTTATATCCCATATGATGGTATCCAAATTAGAAAATTAAATACGCTAAACATCCATTTAAAATGTTAAGGTTATTCTTACCATAAAGATTTCCCCTAGGTCAAATGCGTAATTAAATTCGGTTAAAGCCTATATCTGCATTTTCTGGCAATCATACATGCAGGGATTTTTTTAAGACAAAAGGAAAACTTACTTTCTATTTCTCTTCAGCATTTGGACTTCGCCCCTAGGCCTGTTGTTTTTATTTATATATTTATTTATTTATTTATTATTATTATTATTATTATTATTATTATTATTATTATTATTATTATATACCCGGTGGACAGTGGCTATCCAAAACCAATAGTCGGGAATTGGATTGACTGCACAATCAGCCACAATTTAATGCTTAACACATCTTTCAGTGATAGATGAAGGAGCCATGACGGTCGTTGATAAGTCCAGGGAAAGTTACCCGTCAGAGCCAAGCAGGGAAACCAACACTGCAGTCGCCGTGGTGATGCATGTGACCGCAGCTCTTTTCACGACACAATTTACTTTATTGTTATATTCTAAAGGACAAGTTACAAGGGCCTATACTCGTCTATCTGACGTGTATTAAAAAATTATCACATCTTGAATTTTTTAAGTATAAAAATGAGCAATAAAACGTCGATCCAATTGGGCATAGACTGTATTAGTTTTTCAAATTCCCGGTGTTAAGAGCGCGGTTAGGGGGGGGGATCCAGCGCAAATTAGACAAATCAGACGTTTGCAAATGTCAGAAGATGAAGTTGCTTTATATGCTCTATAACCGACAATAGTTATTGTGCAATTAACCACCTCGGGTCACATGGTTTTGCTGTTTGTCAACATGCATGGGCACGTGGACCGTGTTTAATAACAGTCTGTAGATAAACAAATTCATGCATCCGTCACAGCGGCGATACAAGAACATCTCCTAGCAGGAATTAATTACACTTCATTAATATGTGTATCCAGAGTTAGCCAGAAATCACATATACAACAAATACGGCAGATAACAGGCTGGCTTTAAAATATGGCTTCTATGTCCAGTTTCAGTCGTAAACCTCAATCGATCGTACACCTGCAAAATAATCATTAGTTCCCGTCACTGCCAGAAGAACGGATACTGAAGTTGGCTTTTTGTTCGCAAATGTTTTAAATTCGCGAAGGGGAACCTATAGCGAAAATAAAACCTTCGTGAATAAGACGTGAACAGTAATTTAATTTATAGCTTCAATTGCATTTCACGTATATTGTGCCGGTAGCGTCAATATTAGCATACACTTAATATTACCCGTAATTCAAAGATTGATAATTAATATAATTACTTTTGTATATATCTGCCACTATTGAATGAAGCATTTCAACCTTTTCGATGTTTCATTAGCTCCTGGTACAACTGTTAATATTTTAGGTAATTGTTATAATAATGGTTATGTACATCATGTTGACTGCATGTATGCTAAATCGCGAAAATAAAACCCTTGTAAAACACTGACTTTAAGATGTAAAAATCGCGAACATTCAACCTCAGTTTATCATACAACTACAGTTTATCATCGGTATACCTATAGTGGAGAGTATTTACGTATGAGTCTCGAGAATTATTTAGTGACAACTCCGTACCGCTCATAAGCGGAATGCATCTGTTGCGATACGGCAGCTATTGAATAATCATATTGGCCTTAAAAATGTGTTCCTTATTATATTGGTACCCGGCACGTTTTGCCGAGCAGCATATATGTAATGGTGAGGAACAAGTTTGTATCCTAGAATGATGGTGAATTGCCCCATGAACAACCCTTAGTCCCTGACTATATATACTAAATAAGGAATGGCCTTTTAGTCTATAATGTAAATCTTGTATGTATATATCTATAGGTTCACCTTAATCAGACAACATATTTATTGTTTTGCCTGTCTGACGTTCAGACGCAAGTTTGGTAAGACGTATGGTTAGTACCAGAGTTACCCCATTATAGGACACAAATGGATCGTTTCCGACATTTTAAGACAGAAAACGGGCATTTCCTGTCTTGGCCACAAAGGAGTTGCGTGATAATGGTTAAATGTCATCACCGTCAGTTATAATACAGATTTGTCGGAGTGGTTGAAACTTAGAGCAGATTCTATTACATATATGATTACGCTAGTATGTGGCTCTTTCTCAATAATATTATTATTAAAACGCGTGTTTCATTAAACTTCTATACTCTGCAAATGTTGAGGAGTTGAGGAAAACCGAGATCCGCATGTGGGAAGAATTCTTGTTTTACTTTGACAAGAATACCGGGGGAGGGGGGGGGGGGGGGAGGGGCAAGTAGCTTGTTTTTTTAGCTTGGATCAAAGAATGTCAAAGTGACATGCATGTCGCATTCTCAAACCATGGAGCAACTGCATAAAACATTGTCATATTACAAAATCTCCATTAATATCATTTGAACAATTAGCACTATTTTTCCAGGTGCATATGTAGGAGTGTCCTTGGATGTACTTCCAAGATATTTTCATTCATCTGAACAAGAATAAGCATACGCAAATAAAAGAGCGAGAAAGAAATGGATAAAATATATACCCTAATGGTCTACAAGATTCATTAATCCAAAAGAGGGAAAAAGTAAATAAATAATAAGGCTTACAGGCCTAATGCGAACCTGTGCAACGAGATTACACCAGGTATAATGCTTCAATGCTGGACCATTACTTTTCAACAACATGTGTAACATGTATATGAACAATGCAAGTAATAAACACTTAGAAAGAAAAAAAGAAACAATTAAACAAACATCACTGCTGAAATTCTGGTATGGGTGCACACAACACAAAAACTAGAATACGGGTAGTCACAAGCGACTACGTGTATCCGTCAAAATCAGAGTGGGGCGGGTGAAGTGAGGCATGGATTGAGTGGCTAGGGGAAATAGAGTGAGGTGTGTTGCATAATAGCCTGGATGTCTGCAGCCGAAATGTTAATGTAGGTTGCGCCACCTACCACAAAATCCAGAAAACTGTCCAAGTTGTATACATATGCAAAATTTTAGGCAGATAAGTCAAACCACTACTTGTATATAAATGATTTTATCAAACAGCAGACAAACAGAAGGACACTGTGCAAAATGGTTGCAGGTGGCGCCATAAATTTTGGGTATGATTAAGAGCTATGTGAGATCTATACACATGCAAAATATTAGGGGGATATGTCAAACCAGTCCTGAGATACAAGCCTGAATGTCTGCAGCGTATACATAAATGTAGGTGGCACCACCTGCCACAAAATCGAGAAAGCTGTTCAAGATGTATAAACCTGCAAATTTTAAGCAGATAAGTCAAACCACTACTGAGATATGAGTGATTTTAGCCTACGGCAGACAATAAGACGGACGCTAAGCAACAATGGTGGCAGATGGCGCCACCAATTTTGGGTATGATTAAGAGCTATGTGAGATCTATACACATGCAAAATTTCAGGGGGATATGTCAAACCAGTCCTGAGATATAAGCCTGAATGTCTGAGCGTATACATAAATATAGGTGGCGCCATCTGCCACAAAATCGAGAAAGCAATCCAAGATGTATAAACCTGCAAAATTTTAGGTGGATAAGTCAAACCACTGCCGTGATATGAGTGATTTTATCCCGTGGCAGATGAACAGACGGATGTTGTGCAAAAATAATTGCAGGTGGCGCCACCAGTTTTGCGCATGATAAAGAGCTATGTGAGATCTATAAACATGCAGAATTATTACCAATCGGTCAAATGGTTCCCGAGATATAAACTTGGATGTCTGCAGCGTAAATGTGAATGTAGGTGGCGCCAACTGTCATAAAATCAAGGAACCTGTCAAAGATGTATAAACCTGCAAACTTTCAGGTGGATAAGTCAAACCACTGCCGAGATATAAGTGATTTTATCCCAAGGCAGATGAACAAATGGACGCTGTGCAAAAATGGTTGCAGGTTGCGCCACCTGTTTTGCGTATGATAAAGAGCTATGGGAGATCTATACACATGCAAACTTTTGGCCTAACTGGTCAAACGGTTCCCGGGATATGAGCTTGGATGTCTGCAGCTTAAACGTGAATAAAGGTGGCGCCAACTGTCATAAAATCAAGAAAGCTGTCCAGGATGTATACACATGCAAAATTTCAGGTGGATAAGTCCAACCAATGCAGAGATATAAGTGATTTTTTCCCAAAGCAGATGAACAGATGGACGCTGTGAAAAAATGGTTGCAGGTGGCGCCACCATTTTTAGTGTAGGTTATAAAGCTATCCAAGGGGTATATTTGTGCATTTGTGTTTTGGCGGATACAATGATTGTAGCTGGCACCACCAGTCTTGTATACAACGAAGAGATATATACATATGCCCAATGTCAGACTGATATGTCAAACCCCTCCTGAGAAATAAGCAGGGACATACACTGTGCAAAAAGATTGTAGGTGGCGCCATCAGTCTTATACACTATAGAGCTACCCGATATGTATAAACATGCCCAATTTTAGGCTGATGTATAAAATTCCTCTGTAGAAATAAGCAGGCGCATACACTGCAAAAGTCAATGTAGGTGGCACCACCTGTCTTGTAAATGAGAATACCACCAAAGACGCATAGACAGGTCAAAATATCAGGGCAATACATCCAACTTCCCGAAAGTTTGATCCACTGGGCTGACGAGGCTTAGGTGAGTAAGGCAGTTGACCACGAGTGAACTGTGACAAATTGCTGCCGCAAGCTACCGCACTGAGTAAACTCTTGACCTGCACCTGGCTAGACTGAGTGAACTTTTGACCTGTACTTAGCTGCACTGAGAGAACTCTTGACCTGTTGCATAATCTGACACAGTTGGCAGTCTGCCAAAGCTAGAAATAGAACCAGGCTGAACTTTGGTGCCAAATCTGATGCAGTGAGCGGTCTACCAAAGCTATAAATAGAATGCAGCTACTGCACTGAGTGAACTCTTGACCTATACCTGGCTGCACTTCTTCCAATCCTGGCACTGTGCCAAAACTATTTATAGAGCTGACATCATCTTGGCTAATGGCCAATATCAAGGCACTGAAAATCTGCCAGTGGTAAACCAAGTGCTGCCATCTGTACACAAAAGTGGTCCCTACTTGAAATAACTTTGAAATTAATTTCCCAATGCAATTTGCTTTTCAGTTGACTTTTATAAAAAGAAATCAGGAATATATGTAAAATTATTACAGATGCATACTGAATGCAAAATTAAAATACAGATATATCTCATTGATGGCAAATTCTTGAATTAAGTTTAGTAGGGATACCAGTAATTTATAATGCATGTACATTTGTCTTTATATAGCCACAGAGAGCTGAGTATTCACGATTGTAACGTTGCCTGGTATGAAGAATAACTTATATCATAAATCTAATTTTTAAAGGCTTTAAAAAAACTTTCTTATCAATATTAACCAAAGATAACCTGTAATCTAAATGTCTAGTGGCATGATGTAATAGATGCTGATAAAGTGGTGCCAGGCTAGATGTAACAGCATCACACAGCTAACATATATGGTAAAATGACTCAATTCAATCTCCATAATTCAGCCACAAATCATTCATGTGGAACCATTAAAGACAATTATTATAAGAATTATTGTGGGGATTATTCTTGTAAAATAATTAACAAACTGGCTATCAGTGGCGTTAGTCGAAAAACGTTTCGCAGGTTTATAACTTATATAGGAAGATACAGCAAACTGGCTAAATTCAGATTCCCGTAACTCAGCCAAACAGCACTGAACCAAAACCATTTAAACAAACCTGAATTATCAACATCTGAGGATAATTAACGTGTGAGTTTTAAGAAATTGGCTCAAAGCACTAGCTACCCTAGGATCATTTCTGTGCGATATTAAACATTTTGGCCATATGGTTTCAGAGAAAAAGTTTTTTGTAGCCCTCAGTGTGATACAGGCACTGATGATCCAGTACAAAAAAGGCCAATGCAGGTGGCGCCACCACTACCGCAATTTCAGATATGTCTCATGTGACTAACAGACGCATAAAATTTGGTGATGATAGTGTTACGGAACCTAATATAAACAGATCACGTATGCGTGATGAACACAAATTTTGTAATGGAGATAAAAAAAAATCAGATTCTGTAACACTGGGCAGCGTGAAATGTCTAGGGGAATGAATAAAGAAGTCAGTGGTTTTTTGTTAACAAATAAGCATAATTTAATCCTAATACAACCCTAACACCACAACAAACTAAATCAACACAATTACACAGTAAAACAGCGGTATAACAACAAATCAATACAATCACATAGTAAATTACACAAAGTGCACAGTACCTGAATACGAACACCGTCACAACGATAAGTTCTTTAAATGTATACTCTCGGAGAATAACAGTCCAGTGTAAAGCACTTGTAACAATCCAGAAAGTAAACTGAAGTCCAAAAGAAAAGCTGTAATTGCCGCACTTGTCTGATATGGTCCAAGAAACTGACACACGCTTCTGCGTCCGCTGGAATCTTCTCTGCTGCTCTCCCCCCGGCTCTAAAACACAGCCCCTTTATGTACTCTTCACCCCAAGCCGAGAATTTTCCACTTCTCGAACAGTATAAGAATAATACCTTATACATGGTAAGCACGCGTCACAGGAATCATCTAGAAAATCATCGCCGTGCCTCTCCACACCATGGTGTACACGTGAGCTCGCCCCAAGCTAGCATGACAACAAGAGTTCAACCAGTACGGACAAAACATAGAGTGCAACAACAACACGAGTTACGCCCATGTCACACAATGAAAAGAGCACCTGTAATAATAGCTTCAGCCGTTTCTGAGATTGAAATTTTAATATGCTTTTATGGACAGATGACAAAGTTCAACCTCCTGTAACTCGGCCAAAAATCTCCGAACTGGAATCATTCGAACAACCTTAAGAGAGATTGTCCCAGGGATCATTTCTTTGAAATATTGGACAATTTGGCTGGACAGTTTCGGAGAAGATTTTTAAAGCTTTTTTTAGCTTTTCCCTATAAAATCTAAGAAAAAAAATGCAGTTAGAAAAAAATAAACAAAATCCGATAGAGTTTTTCAGATGACTGACTATTTGCAAAAAAATTGGTGATGCTAGCTCCTGCCGGTTTTGAGATAGCTATGGTTAAGGTACAGACGACGCACGACATACGACGGACGACGCCGCACCATCGCCTAAGCTCACAGGTTCGCTAAATACCTCTCGGCGCCCTCACATAGAACATATTAGTTAAAAAAAATGTGGAGTAGACTTAATGCTTTCAAGGCTGTGTGCTATAAGGACGAACCTAAACTTGAGACAGCTATTGGACAGAAATGGACCCCTTTACGCCATAGTATGTACTATGTGGTAGACCTGTGTCAGGCAGAACAGCAGACCGAATGTATCTCCATATGACTGTTTAATGCAAATGAGTTACAGAGATCCAAATGGTGATAGTGAGGGATACTGGATAGCAGTAATATAAAGTTTGAATTGTGACCTCAAATTCCGACTGGATTGTGTACATTTATTAATTTATATACATACCGCCTCTTTAAATGGTCTGGTCATCTTTATGATTAAACCTTAGGATTGCAGGCCTCTGCAGTAATTGTACCTTTCCATACATGCGGCCCCCGCTCTGGTCCGGCACAGTTGAAATAAAAAAAGTGTATTATCATTGTCCCCTTTCCATACTAGGGGCCCCGCGCGGGTCCCGCACGCCGACATAGCAGTGTTGAAGTTTTGCGGGGACCCGCATGCGTATGAAACATGCATATATCAGTAGCGCCTATGTGTCTTTGTGGAAAGAAAAAAAGCTGATAGAGCTTTTCAGGTTGTGTCGAAGAATAAACCACCAGTCTTCATTGAGATATGGCCCGGATGCCAGCTCTAGGTAAAGTGTGACAGGAAATAGCCCCAATGTAAGCCTGGCTGGTGAGATATGATATTAATCCGCTTAGATCTGCCTTGCCAGTTAGTATAAATGTTTAAACTGAATATTGAATTGAAAGTTTACACTTAAATTTAAGAAATTACGATTATTAGTGCATGCGTTTATCCCAACTAATGGGTTATCCACATGCGGGGACCCGCAGAGATGGAAAGGGCGTCTCTACATGCGGGTTGAAAATCCGCATGTATAGAAAGGCATGAATATGTAAGCATATGTTTCATACAATAACTGAAAAGACTGCAATTTCAACATCTTCTTAATATTTTAATATAACAAATCTCAACTGCGTTAAAATTAAACGCGAACTCGCATGAGTAGTTGTGCTCGTGATCTAATAAACAATTTTAACATAATTGCTTGCCAGTTATAGATCAAATTCGATGTGAAGTATTTTTCATAACACAAGTGAAAAGTCATTTGCGTGGAATTTTCATAATAATATATTAGAGGCACAATAATAAATTATAAATATGACACTTTTTCCACACGTGACTAGCATTTTCCCGTTACACAATAAGATACGTGTATATAAGAGATCCTCAATAGTTATGCAGCATCATACGGGGTAAGTCCGATTACATTTTCATTTGCCACTATTTTTTTTGTCACATTCAGAATGTCCGTCCTTTTCTACCCGCTTTTTCTGCCTAACAGGAGACGAACTGGTCTTTTGTTTTTAGACGCATTATTTTCTGATTTAGATTTATGCGATTCTGAATTGCTAACTCTGCTTGCAACATTATTTTGTCTTAATTCGTTTAGTTTTAGTCGATTCTTAAGCAACTTCATATTTCCACGGGTTCGATCGCTTTTGCTTCTCTCTCTGTGAGGTGACCCTTGTCCATTCTTATACCGTTTCATTGCGTTTGCCGCATCAAATGTGTTCTTGTTACCACGGACTTTGGTTTCTTGTGTTCTGGCTGGGGTCACGTGCTGTGAAATTTTCATTTCATTTGAATTCAAGAGTGATTTACTGTTTACTTTAGATTTCTTTGAAACTATTTTGCTCTTTTTCGTTTTCTCTTCTTTAATAAATTCATCTTCATCTTCAAAGAATTCCTCTGGAAAGTCACCGCGTCCTGATACACCTCTGCCTTCAGGCATTCTAGGAGATTTGTTGGCCTCTGCTCGTATGTCTAAATCTGAATCTGCATTTTTCATAGAAACCTCACGACCTGTCTTTGAAGGGTTTTCGTTATCTCTGACATACGAACTTGGAGATCCCTCATAATCTTCAAAGAATTCTGCAGGGAAATCATTATGACCTTTCACCTTTGACTCGTGACCTTTGGTAGTGAGGTCATGTTTGGGTTGACTGGGAGAACCATTGTCGTTGGAAGAATGCTTTCCTGAGCGACGGTTATCCCTTCCATTATTTTTGTAACTATTTGCTATATCTAATACGCCCGTTTTCATGTCATTCTCGTCATCTGCATTATCAAGGAACTCTGGAGGGAAGTCATTATGACCTTTCACCTTTAACCTGTGAGCTTTGTTTCGGAGGTCATGTCCCGCGTCACCAGGAGTATCCTTTAAACTATTCGTCTCTATTACCGCTGTCTTACTTTTTGAAGAATGCTTGCCTGAGGCACGGTTCTCCTTTTCACTACTTTTGTGCCCTTTTCTCTCTAATAAACCCGACCTGAGGCCATTCTCAGTATCGGAAGTATCAAGGAATTCTGCAGGGAAGTCATTATGAATCTTTACCTTTGACCTCTGACCTTTGTTACGGAGGTCATGCTCCACACGACCAGGAGTATCCTTGTAATTACCAGATTCGGCACTGTGGCCCTGTACTCTGAACTCTCTCGTTTCATCTCCTGATGAAAGGTCTGGTTTTTCATCTGGTAATTTTCCACTCGGAGAACCTTTTCTTGATTTATCATTTGAAGTAATGGTTTTAGATTGAAGAGAGGAGTCTTTGTCGGGCTTCGTTGTCTCAGATATTATCTCATATTTAGTAGATGATTCCAGATGTACTTCACCAGAATCAGTATTCTCTGTAATGGTTCTGTCTGTCTCTTCAGCAGGAGAACTACTGGCTTTAACTGCAAACGATTCATCCTCTATTGGTTCTTGTGCTTTTTTACCGTTCTTTCCGACTGACCCATGCAAAAGTTTGAATAATTTCATAAATTCTTGCATCAAGGCTGGATTACTAACAATCTCACTCTGGATATCTTTAATCGAAGAATCATCGGCCGAATTCTGTCCACTGTCCATGCTGTTGCTGGTATCTATAGCATTTGACGACAAATTAATGTTTTTTGTACCAATTTTCTCTTTTTTAGTAGTGGCCTTTATGTCCTCATTAAATGCAACATTTTGATAACTTGTCTCTAAGGATGCCTTGGATTTAGATGCATCATGATGTAACCTACTCTTCAGAATATCTTCTTCACCTGGATAAGCGTCAACATGCTTTAGGTCCATTGCCATTCCATCCTCTTTGTTTGATTTTGGTTTGCTTGATGCGGGGTCCTCCTCATCAACACTTTCTAGTAACCTCCGATTAGATTTGACAGGTTTCTTCTTATCATACTTCACTTTTCTGTTATCAGTATCGTCGTCCTCATGATCACCGTCATTTCCATCATCATCATCGTCGCCGTCGTCACCTTTTCCGTTAACATTTTTAAGGTTCCCGTTGTTCTGTTGATTGGACACGCCCGCCTTATCAGGAAAACCACTATCAACATGTTTGTTTTGATGGTAAGCGTCCTTCAGCTTGGATTTTCCCATTAAAACATGACCATCACTATCACCAACCCCAGCAATATCCTCGCCAATGACATTGTCCTTGCCATCATCACCATCCTCTTTGTCATCCTCTTCGTCATGGTTCCCGTTTTTCTGTCGACTAAACACTCTTGGTTCAGACACAAGACCATGGTTTTTATTTACATTCGCAGGCTTATCTTTCTGATCTATTGCATCAGACGGCTTTCGACGTTTGTCACTTTCTTTACCCGAATCTTGCTTTGCATTAAGAAAGTTATCAGTTTTATTATTGTCAGCAGGGTTTTTCTTCAAAATAACCTGTTTTACCAGCTGGGGGTTTCCATCTCTGCCAAAATTTGGCTTTGGATTGAACCAATTATCTTGAACCTTGTTAACACCATCACGATTTTTCTTTAGATTATTAGCATTGGCGGAATTGCCAATAGGACCACTTTCATCGTCCATACCGCCAAACTGTTTGGCGCTGAACCAATGGTCATCAACTTTATTGACACCAATCGGATTCTTTTTCAGGTTAAGAACGCCAGCTGGGTTGTCAAGCACATGATCTTTCTCAGGGTTATAGTCACGTGATGGCACTTTCTCCCCGCGAGCATATCTTTCTAGGTCTTTTGCTTTTATCCATCGGCCGTTAATCAATATTTCCCTATCGTCATTTACTTGGACTTTGTGCACTTTTCCAGTCGGCCTGTCCTGTATGACCCATTCGCCATTTTTAAAAACAACCTGATGCGGTTTGGAACTGTATGGCTTCCATTTTGGAGCCAGTTGTTTCTTGTTTACATTCCAACTTTCATCCACATAATCAGGATCGTTTACAACCTTTTCTTTACCTTTTCCGATCACTAATTTCTTCTTTTTCTGAAGCTCACTTTCTTTTACCCAAACTCCATTCACAAGTATTTCCCGATCTTCTTTACCATTTGTTTTGTTGTTTAAACCCAGTTTCTTATTCAGCTGATTTAATAAATGGACTCGGATTATATCATCCTTTGACCTTCCTATATTCAACTCCTCTTTTACCAAAAACGTATCCTTACTCTTGGTTTTGTTATCATTCACATTTTCATCAACCCATTTACCATTATCAAGAACCTGAACTTCAGAATACTTCTCTTCTTCCATAATTTCTTTCTGGCCACGGGCACCTATTTCCCTAGTGTCACCATTACCACCCCCACTGATCTGCTGTTCTATAACACTATCTAGCTTTGATATTTGATCTACCTCCTCGTTGACCCATTCGTTTTTCTTAGGACCTTTCTCGAGCACCTTGTCATTCAAGGTAACTTTTTTATTTAATAATGCATGAGATCTGTCCTGTCCATATTTTTCTTCTGAGCCTTGCTTTTTCCTGTTTTTAGATTTTTTCTCTGCTCTGCTTTGCACATTTTCTTCCTCATTTGGTTTAATTTTTACTGACTTCAGGGAATTTTTCATCTCTTCTGTATCTGATTTGGCTTTATTCCTCTTGAATAATTCACCTGAATTATTTTTACCAAATATAGGCTTCCTTAAATTGTTTATCAATGAAATTTTACGTTTGTCGTCAGTGTTTCCACTCACCTCGCTTGACTGGTCAGCAACTTTTACTTGCTTCTTTGATTTTAACCTGCCACGTGCATGGGACTCTAAATCTGAGTCTGCATTTACATTCTTGTCATTTTCAGTTTTAGTTTTGAGAAGAGCATTCTTTTTCTTGTTTTGAGTATTCTGTAATTTCACTCTGTCATGTGCAAAGAAGTCTGAATCTGAATCTTTGTCTTCGGGAAGACCTTGTTTAGTTTCAGCTTTAGCCTTGTGACTAATGATCTTCGATTCAGTAGACGTCCCCCCATTGTCTGGTTCTTTCCATCTGTTATTGATTAGGTGACCTTTATGTAAATCCCCATTTTTGACTGGTAAAGCGGAGTCAGATAAACCTGATTCTTTATTTCCCATGACTGAATTCTTCGATTTTATTAAGCCCTCCTCTTCTAAAATTTTTCTTATTTTCTCTCTCGACTTTTTGGAAAAAGCTTTCTGTGATTCAAATATTTTATCCAAGATGGCTTTTTCATTCCAAAGCTTGCTATGAGTGTCCTCCTGGATTTTACCAACTTTGTCCAATATTTTGTCATATTTAGACTTTTTTCTCAGGTCACTATGTCTATTCTTTTCTTTACGTCTGAAGCTGGGATCCAAACCTGCGAATTTCCAAGGACGGTTGACTGGTCTGGCTGTAAGTGGGGTATCATCCGCATCGCGCCGTATTCCAGAGTTAAATGAACTCCAAGCGTCCTGTACCTTATCCTTCAGTAAGGCCAAGTCCAATTTCCCCAGCGGACTGTGGCCATATAATTGCCGGTAAGCCATAAACGATGACCACGTGACCACACAGAATATTCCAAACAGGACCAGTTTTCTCAAGCTGCAGCAAAAACAGCGTGGGCTCATGGTTTCAATGTTTGTATTTCGCATTTGTATTTGAATGCTAGTAGTACGAAGTTCGGGTACCTGTTAATATTGTTTTCAGTCCATTTGTGGCGCAGTTACGAAATTCCAGTTGACTGGTCTGCTATAACAGAACCGCTAAGTTCAGATCGTTTGTTTCACATTTGTTTATGCAATAAAATAAGCAAATGTTAAAGTGTTCAAAAGACACGCTCACCACAAAGTAATAATCATAGTTCCAAGTGATGAATCCATCTATTTGTTAAATCTCTCTGTTCTCACAAGGAAGGTTGCACAGTTATTCGCACAAATGTCGCTTTAGTGTGTTCTGTCAAATTACAAACCTCAGTTCCATTGAACTATATATCCTTCACCAAAGCAGTGTACAGTCACTGTGTACGTTTGCGAGTCTCTTTGAATTAATATTAGATACCACAGCCTGGGCACACAATTGATCAGTTTTCTGATATGCATACGTGCATGTAATGAAAACAGCTGGAGCTGCATAATCGAACTTTACTCAGCTTGCAAACAGATAAATCTGGACCTCGGTTGCGACAGCTGCGTGGCTACCGGGTCCATAAAAGTGTATTTGAAAAAAAAGACATGCCCAAGTACAGACAGAATTGACCTCGCCACCACAGCCCATATGCTCCCTTTTCACCTAATTATGATAATGAGACCCAAAAATCCTCCTTCACAGAAGGCTTTCCATACCCATGGTTGCCAGAGCTCTTTACAACACAATAGTGACGTCACAAATGTCGATGACGTATGATGTCGCATTGATGACGTCATAAACTGGAATCGCTGTATCTCTGTTCTCAAGTGTTGAGTATATCGCAGTCATTGTGAACCGTTTTGCTATATTTTGGATTATATGTCTTGAGCGCCAGGTAAGACATTATCATTCTCTCGGTAGTTGGAGGAATGGCTCCTGCAACCTTTGGCCTTGAACTTTTTATACTGTCCACTTTGTATATATATATATATATATATATATATATATATATATATATATATATATATATATATATCCCGGAGAACATGCCGACTAGGGTACTGGTACAGACTACACCTGTTCTGTTTGGGAGAGGTCTCCAAAATTATGCAAATTTTGTTATTGTAAGGCGACGGCTTACAGTAATATCGGCGACCTGATTGGCTGCACGGAATAGTTATGCTCATGATTATTCAATAAATGAATTCATATGCTATTAAGGTCAAATAGAGTTCATGGTGGGGTCAATCCCGCCCTTCATGAGTTTATTTTAAATATTTCATTTTAGATTTTTCTTATAGAAATTTAAAATAAAACCTGGGGCAGATTCTCACAAGTACTAATGTTGTGCCCCTAAAAGTTTGATATATGATGAAAAAATCTGCCCTAAACAGTGCTCTAAAATAGACCGGTTTATGCAGATACATCCACAGGTAGCCCATATTCTATACCCTTAATTTTTATTCATTTAAGGATCTGTGATACAATTCATATTCACAATATCTAAAACATTACAACACACAATAAAAACAAATGTCTCAAGCAGAAGCAGGAGAAGGTTCATAAACAGATAAAAAATAATTTGAATCCACATTCGTATCCATATGATCTCTTTCTTACCTAGAGGGTAAACTCTTCCAAAAATCAGAAAAATTCGTTCAATTATTGAGCAATAATCAGCCAGGCAAACAGATGGCTGACGTAGGTTTGTTTCCATGTGGCAATAAATATCACATGTATGGGTCACAAGTCTTTCTTTAAAGGTGCCCATTCACTTACCTTTTGAAAAAGAATTTATGTGATTTCTGGCTTCCTCTGTGTATATATTACTGATCAAAGGGTAGATTTGGTTGTGAACAGTTCCTATTAGGCCTTCGTGATGGATGAATGAACCTGTTTATCAACAACATATTTGTAAACACGGCATTGTTGACAGATTGGAAAAAAGCTGCATATCTGAGTAGCCACCTAATACCTCTAACATACGCTAAAGGCAAACCTTTTCGGAAACGTCTCAGGAAATTCAGAAACCCTCAACTCCTTAGATGATTTAAAATGTTCTTTGGACTAACAACTTTTTTAAACTTGGTGAACTGGTTCAAATTATTTTCCACAACAGTCAAATCAAACGCTTTGTTAATTGTGAAATAATATACCATAATTAACATATTCGTTTTCTTGTAAATGTGGTGTGTATAAATCGTAAACGGGAACTTCGGACCCTCCCCCCCCCCCCCCCCCCAAGCAACACACCTTGTTACGGGGTATACCTTATCTAACACCTCCTGCCCATTTGCGCCGCAACAATCTTTTTTTAGGGTATAAAACACAAACACAGGGGCCAAATAAACATCTTTAAAACAAAACAAATATTTTTGTCAGGGATATATGCAATGCCGGTATGAGGAATTTTCCCCACGAGTACTAGGTCAAATATAATTAGATAAGTATAGACCAAGACTGAAGTGACTGACGTATGATAAAACCAGGTTAATCTTCATGTAATTCAGCATCAAGTTACCGAAAAAAAATATGGTTCAGAAAAACAGTGCGGGCAAGCGATATTTTATTTTTTACCTTTTTTGTATGTTTTGATAAAAAATGTCATATGATCAGGGAAAAGCATGAAAATAACAGAATTACTTTGCTAAACAGGTAAAAGTACTATACGTAACAAAAGAAATCTGATCAAAATTGTAATATTTTACCTTCTTGAAAAAGATGAAAATCAAAATAAAAAAAAAATTATGCGGGCGGTGCCTTAGAACCATACCTTTTATTTTTTTGCCTTACCGAGCTTTAGCTCAGTATCAGGACATAAAGGTAACTACACTTTTAACAGGAAAAGTGTGTGTAAATTATTAACATAAAACACGGGAAAATCTCAAATATCCTTTTTCCACTTTGTTTGAATAAGGAAATTTGTATTGGACTCAGACTCATACTTTGTCTCGGTTTCCAAATGACTCGGACTCAACGAGTGTGGATTTCGACTCGAACCTGAAGGACTCACACTTGGACTCGGATCTCGTGTACTCGACCACGTCACTATACAGGAGATCTAGGCATACTGCACACTACCATTACATAGCATTAATGTTGTACAATATAATTAAATCTACCTTATTTATCCATCCCTATTGTAGTCCTTTCTCACATACCTGATCAAATATGTATGTCTTTGATATTTGAACAAAACTATCTTATACCCTAACTGTGTTATCAGGTTACCACGGAGGAAATGTTTTCTGGATATACGTACAGTTGTGGTTGTGTGCCCGTGCACTGAATTTTGATACTTCCCAGGATGGTTAAAAAACAAAATTCCTTTATTTTTCCCTGATGAATTATCAAAATTCCATGATTATTTTGACCTCTTTTCGTGGTTTCAGCACTAATCGTCACATGCAGTTAATCATCCCGGAGAGTACACTGTTTTGACAGGAGACAAAATGACCACTTTCGCGTTTTGGAAAAAGAAACCTGGCTCAACTAGACACTGCGAAAAATAGAAGATAAATTTCTTGCCTCACTCCCTTTAAATTCAATCTATAGGAAAAAAATATCTTGTGGCAAGAAAATTATTCTTGGGAATTGGGCAAGAAAAACTTTCTTGTTATGGAAAAGAAAATTGTTCTTATAAATTTTTTTTCTTGCTATCAGAAAAAAATTTCTTATGGCAAGAAGTAATATCACGCATCCACATAGTGCATGTGCTTGCACATAAAAAAACCCCTTTCTATATGAAAAAAAAAAAATCGTACAACATAAATATATATGTCTTAAGAAAATTAAGAAAAATTATCTAGAGGATTTCTTGTCAGAAGAATTCTTTCTTGTCAGGAAATTTTATCTTAACAAAAAACAAGTGACCCATGGGTCATGACGCTCAGCTGACTGGGAAGAGATTCGCAAAAGGAAATTTTATCATCAGAATTGTAGTATATACCCATTCAACTGAAGCATCAAACAGATTAACCAACAGGCCAAGATTGTGTCTGTATTCATATATCTCATAAACAGAGAAAAAAATGCGTAAACTTTAAAAACTAGAATACGGGTAGTCAACAAGCGACTACGTGTATCCGCCAAAATCAGTGGAATGGGTGAAGTGAGGCATGGATTGAGTGGCAAGGGGAAATAGAGTGAGCTGTGTGGCATATCAGCATGGATGTCTGCAGCGTAAATGTGTATGTAGGTTGTGCCACCTACCACAAATCCAGAAAGCTGTCAAAGTTGTATGCATATGCGAAATTTTAGGCAGAAAAGTCAAACCACTACATGTATATGAGTGATTTTAGCCAACGGCAGACAAACAGATAGACGCTGTGCAAAAATGGTTGCAGGCGCCCCCTCGAGTTTTGTGTGTGATAAAGACCTATGTGAGATCAAAACACATGCACAATTTTGGCCCAATCGGTCAAATGGTTCCCGAGATATGAGCTTGGATGTCTGCAGCATAAACTAGAATGTAGGTGGCGCCACCTGTCGTAAAATCAAGAAAGCTGTCCAGGATGTATAAACCTGCAAAATTTTAGGCTGTTATGTCAAACAACTACAGAGATATGAGTGATTTTAGCCCACGGCAGAAAAACAGACGGACGCTGTGCAAAAATGGTTGCAGGTGGCGCCACTAGTTTTGAGAGAAAGAGCTATGTGAGATCTATAAACATGCAAAATTTTGTCCTGATCGGTCAAACGGTTCCCGAGATATGGGCTTGGATGTCTGCAGCGTGCACGTGAATGTAGGTGGCGCCACCTGTGAAAAATCAAGAAAGCTATCCAGGATGTATACGCATGCCAAATTTCAGGTGAATTAGTCAATTCCCTGCAGAGATAAGACTGATTTTAACCCAAAGCAGATGAACAGATGGACACTGTGCAAACACGGTTGCAGGTGGCGAGATAACTTTTTGTGTATGTTATAAAGCTATCCAAGGGCTACATTTGTATGAAAAATTTTTCCTGATCAGTCAAACGGTTCCCGAGATATATGGGTTTATGTGTGGAAACAGATGCACAAATGAACGCTGGGCAGAGGAAAGGTCAGAGGTCAACGCAAATTGGTTAGGTACCAGTTCACGTGACCGATAATTGGTGTAAGTTTAGGAAAATTCGGTCCAGTAGTCTCAGAGGAGTTCTCCGGAAACTTCGTTTTGGCGGATACAAAAATACCAGTCTGCAGAAACTAATAAAAACACTTAATGGTCAATATCCATGCAAAAAATCATGCCGATCTCTGCATTAGTTGTTCAGATACTTCAGCTTTTGTATCATATTTTCCATTATTCTGAGGGATACTTCGGAGTCCTATAGCTTGCAGGTTTCAGGTTTCCACAGGCACTTTTCATGGGCCTCCTTGCATGACAAGAATGAAGATTCTAGGTCCAGTTATTACAATTTGTGCCACGTTAACAGATGACAGCATCCTTAAAGGTCTAAAAAGTAGAGAAAAAAAATTGATAAATTAAATAAAATATAGATGGCACCACCAGTCTGCAGAAACAGATGAAACACTCCATAATCAATATCCATGCAAAGAATCATGGTGATCTCTGCATTAGTTGTTCAGATACTTCAGCTTTTGTATCAAATTTTCCATTATTCTGAGGGATACTTCGGTGTCCTATAGCTTGAAGGATATGGGAAACAGAGAGCCCAATTTTCAGGTATCCAAAGACACTTTTCATGGGCCTCCTTGCATGACAAGAATGAAGATTCTAGGTCCAGTTGTTATGATTTGTACCCTGTTGACAGATAACCACATCTTTAAAGGTCTCAAAAATAGAGATAAATTCGTTAAAAACCCCGAACAAATACAGGTGGTGCCACCAGTCTGCAGAAACTGATGAAACAATCCATGATCAATATCCATGCAAACAAATATGGTAATCTCAGCATTATTGGTTTAGATACTTCAGCTTTTGTATCAAATTTTCCATTATTCTGAGCTGTACTTTGGAGTGCCATAGCTAAAAGGATATGGGTAACAGAATCCTGATTTCAGGTCTCCATGGAGACTTTTCATGGGTCTCCCTGTGTGTCAAGAATGAAGATTCTAGGTCCAGTCTTAATGATTTGTACCCTGTTGTCAGACAACTACATCCTTAAAGGTCTCAAAAAAAAAGAGGAAAACAAATTGTGAAAATTTGAAAAAATACAGGTGGCGCCACCAGTCTGCCGGAACTAATGCACCTCTTGATAAATGTGTATGCCAAAAATCATGACCATCAGTGTTGTAGTTATTGAGATGTTACAGTTTGTTTTTATCAAATTTTCCATTATTCTGGGAGTAATTGGGAGCCCCATAGCTCAAAGGATATGGGTAACACAGACCTTATTTCAGGTTTCCATGGAGACTTTTCATAGGTCTCTCACTGTGTCAATAATGAAGATTCTTAAGTCCAGTCTTTATGATTTGTGCCCTGTTAACAGATGTTCACATTTTTAAAGGTCTCAAAAATAGAGAAAACAATTCCTAAAAAATCGAAAAACACAGGTGGCGCCACCGGTCTGCAGAAACTGATGAAACATCTCATGATCAATATGTATGCCAAAAATCATGACCATCAGTGATGTAGTTAATGAGATATTGAAGTTTTTGTATGAAATTTTTGACTATTCTGGGGGGGGGGGGGGGTACTTTGGGGCCCCAAAGCTCGAAGGATATGGGTAACAGAGACCTAATTTCTGGTTTCTAAGAAGATTTTTTTATCGACCTCTCAGAATCCAAAGTTACAAGATTCTAGGTCCAGCGGTTACGATTTTTGCCTGGTTAACGAACAGACAGACGGACGGACGCCGGACAAAGAGTGATCGCTATAGCTCAGATGACTTTCAGTCAGCTGAGCTAAAAAAAACCTTTTTTGGCAGTGTAGTCCAAAATTATGGATTTTTTTTTAATGAATGCCCAAACTTTTCCGTAATTCTTTGATTTACTGGATTTGGGAAAATTCACTGTAAAGCCTAAAGCGTAAAAGTTTTACCTGAATTAACAGGTTGGCAGGGAAACCTTTTTTTTATCAGGCAACTGTCAAGCCACTCTAGGACCATCAATCATTACCATGTTTTACGGAAAAACTGAAGTTTCGCTAGCACTGTGGGCCCCCTCTGTAAGTGCAACAACAGGGGTGGATCCAGGAGTTTGGTATTGGAACATTAAATACGGGACTAAAATTCAGTTGTTGTTTTAGGCGCCAAAATGTAAGCCCCATACATGGCCATATAATGCACTTATATCCGGATTATGAAAACGGCGAGGCCCAAACCAGGGAAAGATGCTGAAAAGGGTCCAGGCCACGAAAATTAAAGTATGAACCCCACTCACCATTGACCTCTATGTCCAATGATAGTTCTGCTGGACAGACATTACGCTGGACGGACATTACGTAATGTCCGTCCCGTCCAGCAGAAGTATCATAGGACGTTGATAATTGAGGCCACGTCTTATAATTAAGTAGTACTTATTTTAACTTCTTAGTAAGGCAGTAAATATAATAAGACGAATGCAGCATGAACATAGTCTACCAAACGGAGAACTGAGAGTAAATTTTACATACCTTGAACTGAAGCTCAGGTTATTGCGAATTCTTGTAACTTTACTCTGTGGTCTTACATGTTCAAGCAGACACGTGCGTATGGTTTTTGGTCACGTGAAATTCCCGAAGCCGTAAGTACACGGTAAAACGTAACCGCTTCATAGCTATGAACGTCATCTTTACTTTATTAAGGCCTTATTTAAAGCTTTCGTGTTTGGTAAATTAACAGTATATACATGTAACATCCTCGTGTGTAAAAAAGTAGCTTTTAGTATAAATTTTAAAAAATGTTTGCGTAGTTCTAAAAATACAAAATAGTTTTCCTTTAAAGCCCATCTAGATGGCACAACCTATAAAGGGCGTGCATGATCAAAGTTGATTAATTAACTAGTCATAATACATAATTTCAGTCCGGAGATTATACCTATATTAATACATTTTTGGTCTATGTATACAAAATAGCAAGTGTTTCTGGCACAAACACAAACACTGTCAAACAGCTTTTACTATATTAGGCTTAAAACGGATTTAAATGTCGGAGCAAAACCCAGGCTGGTTTGCGGGCCCTATATATAGGCCTACATGTACATGCGGATACAGGGTCCTTTTCCACATGAGCCGATCCCTAATGCGGATGTTCAATTACATAATTTAACAAACACGTTACGAAATAAAATAAAATGTTCTTTTTTTTATTTTTTATTTTTTTTTTATATTTTGATATACAATTTAATATTCGTTTATACTGGGGAGACAATATAATGGCCTAATATTAAGGTTCAAGGCGGTACATGAAAGCGATCCTACGCCTATATATATATATATATATATATATATATATATATATAATAAACGTTAAGCACGCTGGAGCATCGTGTAATAACTCGGAGATTCACACCGTTACCGGTTTCGTGTATATCGGCATCCGGGCGATCATCAGATAACTCACACTTGTTGAGGACCGAGCTATAACTGTTACTTTTTTTTACACGGTTCGATATTTCAGGTGTCGGCATTTCGAAATTATTTACTTCGCCTGTGTGATAGGATAATCGACTTAGGCCTAATTGTCGCTTTTGTGGTACAGTATGCTGTATTTCTCCTCCATACAGAGGTTACATTGGTCCGAGGTGTGTTTCATTGTGTTAGAGCGCTGGATTATTTCCCAGATGGTCGAATATTGTATCTGCTTTCTCTTTACGGTCCCGATGAGCTTCGAAATTTCTGTTCTATTTCGTAACGTTCACTTCGGAATGATTTGTTGTGGTTGTTGTTCCGAGTCTTGAATGGGCCGAATGATAATACGATGTATTGAGCGGTTTGGTGTTCGGTCTCGACCGTCGCTGTATCTTTTAGGCCAAAAAAAATAAAAGGTATGGTTCTCAGGCACCGCCCGCATCAATTTTAACCCCCCGCATCAAACATTTTTATTTTGATTTTCATCATTCAAGATAGTAAAATAATATAATTCCCATACGATTTTCTTTGATATGTAGTGCTTTAACCTGTTTAGCAAGAAGAAACCTTTTTTTTACAAGGTTCGATATTTCAGGTGTCGGCATTTCGAAATTATTTACTTCGCCTGTGTGATAGGATAATCGACTTAGGCCTAATTGTCGCTTTTGTGGTACAGTATGCTGTATTTCTCCTCCATACAGAGGTTACATTGGTCCGAGGTGCGTTTCATTGTGTTAGAGCGCTGGATTATTTCCCAGATGGTCGAATATTGTATCTGCTTTCTCTTTACGGTCCCGATGAGCTTCGAAATTTCTGTTCTATTTCGTAACGTTCACTTCGGAATGATTTGTTGTGGTTGTTGTTCCGAGTCTTGAATGGGCCGAATGATAATACGATGTATTGAGCGGTTTGGTGTTCGGTCTCGACCGTCGCTGTATCTTTTAGGCCAAAAAAAATAAAAGGTATGGTTCTCAGGCACCGCCCGCATCAATTTTAACCCCCCGCATCAAACATTTTTATTTTGATTTTCATCATTCAAGATAGTAAAATAATATAATTCCCATACGATTTTCTTTGATATGTAGTGCTTTAACCTGTTTAGCAAGAAGAAACCTTTTTTTTACAAGGTTCGATATTTCAGGTGTCGGCATTTCGAAATTATTTACTTCGCCTGTGTGATAGGATAATCGACTTAGGCCTAATTGTCGCTTTTGTGGTACAGTATGCTGTATTTCTCCTCCATACAGAGGTTACATTGGTCCGAGGTGCGTTTCATTGTGTTAGAGCGCTGGATTATTTCCCAGATGGTCGAATATTGTATCTGCTTTCTCTTTACGGTCCCGATGAGCTTCGAAATATCTGTTTCTATTTCGTAACGTTCACTTCGGAATGATTTGTTGTGGTTGTTGTTCCGAGTCTTGAATGGGCCGAATGATAATACGATGTATTGAGCGGTTTGGTGTTCGGTCTCGACCGTCGCTGTATAGAGCACTATATACTGCAAGAACTGGAACCTACTTAGGATTATATATATATATATATGTCAGAGACGAGATTGAAATCCAGGCGGATTTTAAATTCGCCTAGACGAGATTGCGATTGTGATCTCGCCTAGGCGAGATTGCAATTGTGATCTCGGCTAGACAGATTTTAAACTCGCCTAGACGAGATCACAATCGCAATCTCGCCTAGGCGAGATTAAAATCCATCATGGAGCAGGCCAGGATTTTAATCTCACCTAGGCGAGTTTAAAATCTGTCTGGTGTCATCCAGGCGAGTTTAAAATCTGCCTGATATCACTTGGGCGAGTTTAAAATCTGCCTAGGCGAGATTAAAATAGTGATCTGATCTAATTTCCCAAAAAATTATGTATTGTAATTGACTTAGGAAAGATGTTTTCAGTCAGATTTTCAATATTTTAACACTGAATGGTTATGTATAGTTCACAAGTTATATTTTTATTAATATTTACAGAATATTATATTATTAATGTAATAATTAACATTAATTTTGGAAATGGAATATTTTATATTATATATTTTTTATTAATATGGTTATGTATAGTTCACAAGTAATATATATTTAATAATATTTACAGAATATTATAATATTTATGTAATAATTAACATTAAATTTTTTATTTTATATTTTTATTTATAAACTAGGTAATAAGAAACTTACATTGGTATTGTATATGGCATATTCAAATGATATATGATGTGGGCTGCTGCTGATTATTTACATAATAATTTTGTTGTCAATATTAATTTGAAGGGAAACTGGTATTAGTAATATAAGTAATGTATTATTTTAAAAAGACAAAAGGAACATAGCTCATTTATTTTTTATCAATATAATTCAATGCATGTTCACATGCATAAATGATCTATTACTCTATGAATCTAGAAATCATATTTTTTCTGATATGATATAATACTGTCCAAAAAAAGGCAGTTATCTTGTAACACAGTCTACATAAATATTGAAGCTTCACAAAATGCCTCACAAAACATTAAAAAAAAGATTAGAAGAATATTATATACATTATAAGAAAAGACTAAATAAGACAAAGAAATATTCACATGCATACATCTGTGTATCAACTGTTACCTTTTCTCATATGATGTTTAATTACCAAAAAAAAAGGATGGTGTATCAAAGTCCATCATAAATACTGAAACCCTGCATATTTTGTACCATAAGTATACATAATTTGACTGTTGAGTGTTGAATACCTGGGTGAAAAGAAACATTTTAACTAGATCAACCAACTAATTTGTTCTGTTTGTCCTGTAAGAACTTTCAAATAGGATGATTGTTTATGTTAATGTGTAATATACTCATTAAATAGTGAAGTAATAGCTATCTAGACTATTCTATCTATCTGTCTATCTATCTATCTAGGATTGATTCAATATGCAAGTGGATGACTTTTTCCCCCAGATTTGCTCTTCATAATATCTCATAAGTGTGCTTCAATATACCTCTTGTTACTCTCTAATTGCCATATATTTAAATACAATTACAAATTATTTTTTTGTAAAAATTATAAGTGATATTTACAAACACAAGGTTGTTAAGAAAACTGGAGAAAAAAAAATAAAGATTAATAAATGTTTTGCAAATAATTGGTATGATAAGGATGCTGTAGACCACATGAAACACATCAAAGGTGCAAATAATAATCAAATATCAATTTCATAATTCTGTTTCCAAAATTAATGTTAATTATCACATGAATAACTATTACATAACTGTAAAAAAGTTAATTATTACATTAATACTATAATATTCTGTAAATATTAATAAATATATTACCTTTTAACTATATATAACCATTCAGTGTTAAAATATTGAAAATCTGACGGAAAACATCTTTCATATGTCAATTACAATGCTTAATATATTAGGAAATTAGATCAGATCACTATTTTAATCTCGCCTAGGCAGATTTTAAACTTGCCTAAGTAATACCAGGCAGATTTTAAACTCGCCTGGATGACACCAGACAGATTTTAAACTCGCCTAGGCGAGATTAAAATCCTGGCCTGCTCCATGATGGATTTTAATCTCGCCTAGGCGAGATTGCGATTGTGATCTTGTCTAGGCGAGTTTAAAATCCGTCTAGCCGAGATCACAATTGCAATCTGGCCTAGGTGAGATCACAATCACAATCTCGTCTAGGCGAATTTAAAATCCGCCTGGATTTTAATCTCGTCTCTGACATATATATATATATATATATATATATATATATATATATATATATATATATATATATATATATATATATATATATAATATTTGATTTGGTTAAAGACATCCATTTCCCAAAATGCACTGGGTTTTCTTAATAAACCAGGGGCGTATATAGGTAAAAATATAATGAAGGAATTTAGTATGTCTATTCAATTAAAATATGTTGGATTAGGATTGTTTCAAAGCAAGTAACGTGATCATAAATGTTTGCGATAATTTAATTTTATTCTATAATTATTGTTTAAAATTTTTAAATTTCAGTTTTAGGGTAGATAGACCCATGATAGAGGGAAAAAAAAGGATTTTGAGATACTGTCATGTAGTATAATATTAGTCCATTAAAAACTGGATTAATGTTACTTGGGGCTTAAAATAGTGTATCTTTTAGGCCAAAAAAATAAAAGGTATGGTTCTCAGGCACCGCCCGCATCAATTTTAACCCCCCGCATCAAACATTTTTATTTTGATTTTCATCATTCAAGATAGTAAAATAATATAATTCCCATACGATTTTCTTTAATATGTTGTGCTTTAACCTGTTTAGCAAGAAGAAACCTGTCATTTACCTGCTTTTCCCTGATCATATGACATTTTATCGAAACATACAAAAAAAAGGTCAAAAATAAAATACCGCCCACCCGCACTGATTACTGAAAAAAAGTGCCTGAGAACCATACCCTTTTATTTTTTTGGCCTTAAAAAATCTTTTTTTTTAATGTTACAAAATCACGTGAATGAACAATTAAAAAATATATATACCATCAGAAAGATCACGGTACCAGGTTTAAGATAATGTACACTTTATGGGGTCTTATATGAATTTAAAGCACTTTTGAATTGAATTTATATAGGGGTGCCAGACAATAATTATACCTTTTCGGAATATGTGATATTTCATATATAAGCGTGCGCCTGTTCAATGTAAGCAGGAAACCTTTTCTTGAATTGTGATATTTATTTTGGTCTTTGACATGCAGTTGAGGCAAGTAGTCCCGACCGTCCCACAATCCTTAACTGGAAGAAATTTGTTTCGAATAGAAATAAACCTCATGAAGGGTATCGAGGGTAAGTGATGACTTTCTACATATTTTAGTTCTTCATGGTGCAACGTAAGCTTGAGCATGTATCTCCTCTATTTCCCCCCGAAGCAAAATGCACACACATATAGGCCTATATACAGTAGAACCTCGAATTTCTGTATCTCTTTTTCCGAAAATCGGTTTTCCGATATTTAAATTGAGGAACCGGAATTTACCACTATTAACCGAAAAGTAGAAATATCACATTCGGAAAATATAGTTTTCCTGAATTACCGAATGTGATTCAGAGAAATACTGGCTGAGTGGCGTTCACTCGTCCGTGAAGAAGGTAAGGTAGATTAAGATATAGTCCATGGTTAGACGACGGATTACTATAACTATAATCCGTATATACTGATGAATGGAATAAAATTAATCCGGGGTTAGTTCTCGGATTTGGTCCCTAAAAGTTAAACCCCCTGAGGGGGTAGTTTAAAGGTCGACTACTTGATGTACCGAATACGCGGGTACCAGGTTTTCAAACACAACTGGAGATCACAAAGCGGTATGCGATGAACCGCAGATGTTGGAAGGGTACGGATGATCATGAAAAGGTTTCCCAGTGCGACGGCCTGCGTGTATGGCGCCATTACTGCATGAAGTCTTGCACTATACGGCCTGAAATGTCAGCGTCCATGCAGAAATGTTATTTTCATCAGCTGACTATGTACCTACTTTAGCAGGTATATGTAATGCGGCTTGCATAAAAGGGCTCGCCGAACAAAAGCCCTCGGTGAAATCAAATTTAAGAATAATCCCGGCCGGCGGAATCTGTGAGCAAAATTTTAAATTATGGTAAGGAAAATATACTCCTTTAAAAATACAACTTATTTTTCGTTTTACTCGCCCACTGTTTTTACTACATTTATTTTTTATTTCTATTAAAATTACTTTCAGAAAATTAAGTAGCCTTAAAACTAAGGCCTTGGTCAGGATGGGATGCCTTTTTGTCACCGTGTAAAGTTGTCATTGGTATATGGCACCAACAGATTTGTTTGGATTCGATAAAGAAATAAATAATTAAATACCCGTGATGTCAGATCTGGTAAATATAAAGCTCCGGATCTTTGTTTAATGGAATCGGGGATGGAGGGGGGGGGGCCTTTTTCCTTAACTATCGGCAATATACATCTTAATCCAAATAAATAAATAAATAAACGCCACATACAGTCATATATTTTCATTTATTGTAGCACAGCAACTTGCAGAAAAGTTCTGTTCAGCATTTACAAAATATGTTATACCTGAAATAAATAGGACGCTAGCTATGAAAATGTGAACCGTCTTATATAATACCACTTTAATACAAAAAGCTTTTCGGGATAATGAAGCAGCTAGATTGGAATTAAATTAATGCTTAAATAATTTCAGCATGGTATCTATGTATAACATATGCAACAGTACCCTGATGTCAATTTTTTTGTTTCTTGGCTGCAAATCAAATTCTAGTAGGTAACATGGATTGGCTTAAGAGGAATCTGCTCAATAATGCGAAAGCTTCCAGCATCTTTTTATTATTGACCAATCACAAAACTGTATCCGAGGCCAGGAAGAAGAACGAATCTAATTAGCTAATTGGTACATGATGCTAACGTCACATATGCAAATAAAGTAAAACAATAAATATACACGGGCCAACGAGCGCAATGTTTAACCAGCTCATTAGCTAAAAGAAGGAAAGCTACGTGCTGAAAGTATACCCGTGGTATGAGCAAATCAAAACGGTCAAATACCCCCACGTGACATCATGTACATATATCACACAAAGATAAAGAGTATAGGTGGATTAAATCATTACCAACCCCTTAACTATTAAATAAACATGTAGTTGAAATCAACTAAATAAGATATTAGTAACAACATTCACAATTTTATACGATTTAGAAATTGACTTTGATCGTTACAAAACTACGATAATAAACTACTTCAACAAGTTTATACGTCGCATGGTGACATGAAAATACTGAATTCAGTATTTTGAGAAAAAGAACTATCGGGTTGAAATATTGATGAAATAATTAAAACTCAATAGAAATGAATTTCCCCATCTGATCACTGTTCATGTATATAAATGGTATACTTTTAAACCTAGCTCCAGAGACCACTCTAAAATACCAAAATGAGAAACATTTTGTCTACTTCTCCATTAATTCTGTGTATTAAGGAATCAAAATGGAAACACTATACCATACATTTATTATTATCACGTCTTCGCCTTGTTCAATATTCATGTATCCTATGTCAGCTACGGACAATGGTCATACCCTGTTTAAATATGATAAATAATCGAGAATTATATGCACATGTATATGCACAACTATAGTACATAAATACTGCAAATAACATTGCTTGAAGAAGACTGTGTCATAGTATCTTTCTAATTTTCATGGTAATATTTTTGTGGATGATAAGAAGGGAAATATAAAACTGCGACTTTTATGCAAGGGCCTATCAGTCCTGCTTATAACGATAAATAAAATTCCCAAAGATAAGCAGTTGAGTTGCCTTTTTTCCTTTTATAACAAGCATTATAAGGCCTGCACATTTACGCGAAAAAAAAATATTTATGAGAACGTGAAACTGTACAAACTAAAATAGGTGACGTCACACTATTTAATTATTCATGAAGCCTTGCAGGTCCGTAAAATAAAACGACCATCACGAATACTGTGGTTGGCTTTTTCTTCGCGAAGATATAAAATTCAAGGGGGAAATTATCGCGAAAATAAAACCATCGTTAACCTACCATATGTAGGTGCATCCTCGCTGTTGTAGGCCTACAATCTCATCAACTGACATCTTAATTATGTACGTTATTCCTTCCTGTGGCGTCACAGATCGAAGATCGACACTTTAGAAATAACATATAGTTATTCTAAATCAAAGACTGATAGTGATATTATTGATCACATCAGACCTTATTTTATCTACCAATAAAAAAGAAGGAATTACCACTCATAAGATGACCCCTTGGGTCTTATAATAATAATTATAAATAATTATAATCAAATAATTATAAATAGTTATGAATATATTGTGTTGGTTACTGCTTGGTGAAACGCATATCTGAAACCCCGCGAAACATCGAAAAGCCAAAATTTCACCTCGCGAATATAAAACCAACCACAGTATGTGTATGAGAAGAGTTTCATAACTGTTATCTTCATGTAATTTAAAATACATGAGAAGTGTCCTGTGCAGAATGTAATCAGGAAATTTATATTACCTCCTTAAATATTTGTTACATATATGAGACCAGTCTAACATGAGCAGGGGAATGCTTTACCCCTGTTATAATATGTGTTTACAAAGGGTACCACAGTGTAAAGATATCATGATCATCTGGGCTACTCAAACCATCTCAGGCATCAAAACATAAATACGAAGCGTGGGTATTGTTATTCTAAGCAGATGAATATCCCGTAAGTTATAAAAGGCATAAACATTTATATTTTGGAAGATTTTTATGCAAAAATAAACCTGTCAGGAACAACTTTCATTTCATGTCTGCTGTTTTAAAACCAACCTTTACTGTCAATTAAATTAATAGCTTTCATCATAATTTCCCTGTGATTGGTCTCTGAATTTTTTTTCATGCAAAATAACATGTTTTGTAGAACAACTCATGAATTAGTAATCTATTGGCAGCATTATGACTAATTCATCTGCGCACCTAGTTACAACCTGATTTACATTTAAAATTGGTAGTCTGTTTTGTGTCGCTGGCACTGCCGAGCCAATTACGTCTTGTGTATATGTTCAACCCCATCTCAGACCCCTAATATAACTGCTACCTGTAATATTTAAATTAATTATCTAATTACGATCCCATGTTCTAATTTCGGCTTAATCCACACATTATTTATGTACAATCACACATCCACACAGTAATTTACCTTTTTTAACAACATGTATTTTCAGACGTTCCACGAATGTTTTCACATCATTAATTAAAACACTTATTCTGTGATACTGATCATCTGGCTTAATATCATAAGCACCTAATCCAAAAGTTTTCTAAGATATGTACGGTGTATGAATGCATTTCTGGGTTTCACTTCTCCTCTCTTGTATTACTGCCGCAGCCAGGAGGGTACGAGTCCATCCCCGTTTGTGTGTGTGTGTGTGTGTGCATGAGTCTATTTGTTCGCAACACAACTCCGTCATGGAGGGAAACTCGTGAAATTTTCAGAATGGGCCAATGAAGAATCAATTAGTTTTTTGGTGGGGTACTGCACATGATCCGGATTCAGTAACGTCATCACTGTATATTCACAAATGCCCAGTCACGTGTGCACGAATGAACCTGGGAATATGGGCCGAATGAGTGAAGGCAAACACGGTTTCTAGTTTAAGACTGCGTTTACTCTACCGTGTTTTTGCTTGAATTTTCAAAATGAGGTAAATATAAATAAGGTGCTTTCTTCTCTGTATTCATGGAGACAAAATCACTGACCTTAACAACCTATTATTGTTCAAATAGCGTCTGCTGATTTAATATGAACATTCTAAATTTCCCTTTGTGTTAAGTATTTATATCAACAATCTATGTCTTCTTGGTCAATACTTGTACTCTTATCTTTACTGTGAAGAACTGTACCCTCGCCCCGTTTGTATTACTCCTATATATGCTCACTGAAGGACAGAAAGTTCTCTACTTCTATCAATCTTTTCTAAAGCTGTGTTTGCAGTTCTAAAGAAATAACCATCTGTGACAACATCTGCTCTTATTTCTAATCCATCTGTGTTTATAATAATATTCTCATGTCAGTACTACCTGCAACTGTGTTTGCAATATGTTTCTTTCTGTATCCATCTGTGACTGTATCTGCTCGACCTGTTTGTTTCTTAAACACCTGTGTTTGTAGTATCCTCAAGCCATAACCAAATTTCAATGAGTCTGTCGCATTGATTTTTTTCCATCTTAATTTGTAGTATTCCCAATACTTAAACATATGAGTCTCAATCTGTTCCATCTTTTTGTTTCTCATCCGTGGTTCTAGTGTTATAAATACACAAACCTCTGTGACTGTATGTGCCAATCTGTTTGTACATTATCCATCTGTGTGTGCAGTGTTATCCATCCATAACCATCTGTGACTGTGTATGCTCCATCTGTTTGTTTCCTATCCACCTGTGTTTGCGGTGTTCTCAGCTGATAACCATCTGTGCTTATGTTTGCTCCATTTACTAGTTTTTTTTTAATATTGTTTGTTGGGTTCTGACAGAAATGTTCTCACTTGGTTCATGAACCTTCATTATTATTACGATTATCATTATTATTATGATTATACACCATCTGATATACCGGTATCTTTACCTTTTAGTCTAATTATTATTTTCTGTTCAATATCATGTAGAGAATATGCAAATAAATACCAGGCCTGATGTTGCAAAATTGTGTAATCCCCCCCAATGTTGAGAAAGGAGTATAAATATATACAAATCATTCCTTACATCTTTAAAATGATAAATTCAGAAGACTGCGTGGCTGAAATAGTAACCTAAACATATCCAATAAGTATACAAGTTGGTTTACGAATCATTTAAATTCTAAATCATATATTAAGTGAAGTCTTTATGTTTGGCTTGGTGATCATTCACACCTTAGCAAGTCATATACATTTATATTTACAAAAAAGATCTATCAGTCATTTAAAGATGCTTTTTAGGCACTATCTTGTGCACTGACAAGCTCCACTGCTTGTAATTTGCAACAATAAGTGACTTAAATGAAATAAATACTGGATATAACATACACTAGGATTTTAAACAGAATGATTCAAAGCACCTAAACACAGACAGCTACAGGAACAATGCTAGTTCAATCAATCTTAATACAATAACACCTAAAATGGTACACCACTGTGTGAATTTACAGTATACTTGAGCTTCAAAAAGACATTATCACAAAGAAATACTCAATGTGTATTAAATCTCCCCTAATCACTGCAGTACATCTAAATCCCTATCATTGTGTTGCATCAATATACTCTAGGTTTATAAATTTCAACAGGGCACAAGTTGCATGGTTGGTAACAAAGGCACTAACAATGTAACTGGCCAGAAATGATCTAACTATAACCCACACAATGGTACAAGGTCCAATGTCAGATAAAGGACTAGCTACAGCTCTTTTAATCTGATTTTAATTGTTTCTACCACTCGTGGAGTCTTGAGTTTCAGGCTAACAAAATACCTGTTTTTCATATCAGTTAAAAACTAGTGAGCATAAAAGTCATAGAAAAAGTTTGGAGTTTTCTGATAAAACATATGAACGTGGAACAAAAGGTACAAATTTAAATAACAATGTAGCTTTCTGTAGCTAAAAATTACATACAAAGTTTTTAGTCGATTTATATGGTTAATAAGGGGAAATGTCTACAACCATGGAGACCCTGTACTTCTAATATGATATTTCTAAAACTAGTATGAAAGTTTCATAAATCATGCTTCAAGCAGTGTTACATGCAAATAACAGCTTTACAACAATTTTCAAGAACACTGCCTTAAATGGTTGTGGCATCTATCTCCGCCATCTCTAGATTCCCCAACTGAACATACCAGAGCTGTATGTGCAAACACCGGTGGCTGGTATCAGGGTATCAGCATGCTTATTCTATCAGTGTAACCTGTTACAATGATCCCAGCTGACACCTTGACAGCACCACTTCTGGATATCCACAGTCATCTGGATCTGTCTGTAAAAGTCTGGATCTGTCTGTGAAAGTCTGGATCTGGCTACATGAAAGTCTGGATCTGTCTGTTAAAGTCTGGATCTGTCTATGCAAGTATGATCTGTCTGTGGAAGCCAGTTTCCCAAATCTTCTGCAGAGGCTGACATTAAAATTTCAGCAGACAAACCATATAAATATTTGGCCACTTCATGGGCCAGTCACACTCAACCTGGCTCTCAAGTACCAATATCACACATTGTCAGCATGTTTAGTGCAGACACTATTGACATGTGATGTGTTGACACATTGAGACCACACCGATATCAACAGACAGAGTATCAACATAATGGTGCCAGTTATCACCTAGTGTTTGTGTGTCAGCACTATTTTTTTGTGAGCACAGAGATAACCAAGATAATGACAGGGTTTAGATAACAAAGAAAGACATTTTTAAATGTCACACATCTAACAGAATGATATCAACAGACAAGATATTAAATGGATATTCTGGCATCACACAATGTCAGATAACACACTATAATCCAAAAATCAGCACTAATTCCATATCAGTATTACGGGATCACTTTGCATCCCATGCTGACATCAACATGAACACTTCAGCATCACAATGTATCAGTTTATCACGTGGTATTAAGTTATCAGCACTATTACCTATTAGCATAACATGGGGAAAACAAAGTGAAGTAGCTTTGGATATCTAACTAACAGTCATTCAGTAAGTAAACATATCACAACTTCAGGACAGCCAATCAACAAACACGCATCTAACACAGTATTATCCTAGGATAAATTGTCTTTTATGATACCTTCACCTCTTCTGCTGCTTCTCGAGGCATCGCGACCTGCTCAGCACTGGTCTGCGCCGCTACTGCAGAACTGTCCATACTTTCTGTTTTTTCCATTTTTATAGTCTCAGTCACATTGACCTGTTTATGCACCTCATCAGATTCACTTTGTAAACCTTCTGTTGCATTATCAGTTTCTCCGACAGGGCTATCTTGCTTTTTACTATGGGATTCCTGTACGGATTCTGAACTATTACTCTCAGTTTTTGTAATGTCACTGTCTTTAGCACTATTTGAAGCAATATTTTCATGCAAATCAAGGGGCTCTGTTTTTATATTACTTATTGCGATTTGGCTTTGCGGCACAAACTCTTTTGGCAACTGAGCAAATGGTTGGCTCAAATGGCTGAATGATGATGGGCTGTACTCCGCTTGTTCGTACTGCATGTACTCCTCACCGTATTCCTCGGACATTCCAGCCATGTCTTCAAAGCCCATTTTATGAACATCCTGTAATAAAAACATAAATTAACTACACAGCTACGACACATGAGCTGACAAACTCATCAAAACAAAGTATGAATATGTCCTTATCAATGCTGGGCAAAGCGAAGGCTATTTATTCTGTGAGAGTGTATCATCAATATACCTTCAGAACACTTTCACAGCTTATAATGAAATGTGAAAGATTGGTTGGGTGTGTGAATATCTCAAAATGACCCCAAGTTGGGTGCATTATGGGTGACAGCACCCTTGCTGAGATCATACTGAAATCTATAAATTGCGATTCATATCAAGAAGTTACTGGGCATAATGATACCAGATGCTAAGTGCTGCTTAAAGATAACTTTAGTTCTGTCAGCATACAGCTTGATGATTGTCAATTTTTATGTAAATATTACCCAGAGCAGAGATATTGTAGGGCACAGATTTTCATTTAGGTATTTATTGGCATCAAAGCCTTAATAGTAAATTAATACCCCAGTCAAACACCCTAGGAATACCAAAGAAAGTTACTATATATTAAAGAGGCCCCAAAGAGGGCTTTGCACAAATATAACCTAGTGTCCTGTAGTAATAAAACGGGAAAGATCTATGGGAACATCATATCTACCTGTCCTAAATGTATGAAAGTTTTTTACTGGCTGAAATGCGTGGTCTGAAATGCCTGTTTTGTCCTTCACGGCTTGTTGTTGTTTTCCCAAGAACATAATACCCCAGTTTGAAATGACGAAAACAGCCATTCGAAATGGCAAAGTTTATATTAAATGCCGATAATCCTGTCTTACACCCAATTCAATTTTTGGCACACAAGTTGCAAAGTCACGACAAATATGTCAGATATAACATTTTCTAGCCTAGTTAAATAAAACAAGGGACCTATGGGTCACGACGCTCAGCTGTTATATATGATAAAAAAATATTATTTAGAAATAAGGCATATGCTGGTTTTGTGTGGTAATAAATATAAGCTGTATTATGAGTTGTTGTTGTTTAGCTTATGTATGATTTTGATAGTACCTTTGGAGACAGGGAAGAGGATTGATTTCATTTATTTTATTAACAATTGGAGTACTATTGTCACACAGATTTTGACTTGGCCATATAACTTAGCAGAACATATAATATAAGAGTTTAACTATTTATTAAAAAAAATTACAAATATTGTCCCAAATATAATTTTTATTAAAAATAATAAGAGAATCATATGATTTTTTAAAATGAAATATAACTGATATGATTATTAAAAAAATATTAAAGAATATATTCATGAATGCATTCATGAATACATTTTGAAAGTATTTGCACCAGTATTCATATACTTTCATTTTTACCTGAATTCCCATTCTTTATGCAAGAAATTTTATAATGGAGTACATAATCATATTCGTATTTAAATACAATTACAAAGTATTCGCACCATGTCTGGTATTTATTCAATTTTCACCAAACAATGATGTTGAGAATCCAGAATATACAAAATTCACACATTTAAATAATGATCATAAGTACCTGGTTTTATGGCTTTTATTTATATTAAAAAATAACTGTAAAAAATTCATTTTGGACTAATTTCACATCAATGTACACACTAGACACAGTAGGAATCTAGATTAATATTATCAACTGCATCTTTGTCTATCATTAATTTCCTTCATATGATCCCTAATGATTAGTAATGAATAATATGATTTACTTCTTTATCATTAAAATTGAACTGAAAAATGCCATAGGTGACTGCATGGTGTTATTTGGAATATGTGACATTCTACCCATCGATACAAGATTCTTATATCATCAGTAACTGCAAGTTAATTTCCTGTTATTATAAACTAACAAATTCCTTTTCTATTTTTCTTTAATTTGTTATTAAAAACCAATAAAAATTTATTAATTTGTTGTTTATTGTTATGTTGTTGGTTAAAACTACTAGATGAGTTGGGTTGGACACCTGGATCAACTGTAGCTGGCCATAAGCTGCCTGGATTCCTGTATGCCTCGCCTCAAGCGTGCATAATTTGATGAAAGGTCAACAAAGTCAACATACAGGTGACTCAAGAGGGGCTGGAGAGAGCCAAAGTCTGACAGGGTCTCATAAAAAACATTAATAAAAGCTACAATTTTTGGCCAATTTCTTTCAGCTTTCTAAACTAAAAAGCTGAAATCCTTATGTGTGCATGATATGAAAATTATATCAACAGTGCTCATGGGAAACAAACGTGCCATGGTCACAGTTGGGCAAAATTTAAGGTACTAATTTTATATTTATACTAATAACTTATAAAATTTGAAAAATTCAGAACTAATTTTGGGTATTCAATTGAATCTTGATTAAATAATGTTACATCCCTGACAAAAAAATCTCTAGCAATGCCCTTGTTAAGGGAGTAAATATATTTCTTGATTTTTTACAAAGTGCATTATGTTTGGGCCCATAACTTAAAACAATTACGCAATACTGACATCATTCTGGGATGTGCATAGAGAATGAAAAATATGTATATTGTTTATGATTAAAGTCAGATCAGTGGTTTTGATATTAGGCAGTCTTGAAGTGTAACAATGGGTTTTTAATGGAAAAATGAAGTTTTTCATTAATATCTCGAAGGTATTAAGTCCTAGTGACCAAATTCTTGGCATGGTAGGGGATTTTGGAGACATCTAACTGTATGCTGAATTTAAGGAACTTAGAGCTGAAGCTGGGGAGCTGAGCTTTTGCGAACTGCATAACACTAGCTTGATGTAAACAATATGTTACAAGCTGCTTGAAAACTTGATTAAAATCTACAGTTTTTGATCAACTGGTTTCAAATTTTTGGTGTTAACTGTTGAAATGCTGACAAAAACATGCTGTGAAAATTAAATCCACAGTACTTACAGGAAAAAAACGTTCCATGGTCAAAGTTGGGCAAAATTTAAGGTACCAATTTTTTATTTTTATTAATATTTTAAAAAATTTAAAAGATTTTCATCTAATTTTGGGTATACAATTTAATTTTGATTAATTAAAGTTATATTACTGGAAAAAAGGTCCACAGCTTTAACATTTTTTGTGTTAAGTGATCAAATATATTTCCTTATTTTTTTCAAAATGCATTATGTTTGGGCCCAGAACTTTTTTAAATTAAATAATACAGACATAATTTCTGGCATGTACATAGGAACTATATAGAGGAATATTTATGGTAAATATGAGGAAAAACAGATGAGTGGTTTTGATATTAGGCAGTCCTAAAGTGTGAAAATAGGTTTTTAATAAAAAATTGAGGTTTTTCCTTAATTTCTCAAAGGAACGAAGTCGCAAAGACCCAGTTTTCGGCTTGGTAGGAGATCTTGGGGACATCTAACATTATGCCGAATTTTGGATTCCTAGGTCTTACGGTTTCAAAACGTGCCACATCTACGGACGGACGGACGGACGGACAGACGGACGGACGACGGACAATGGACCACGACTATAGCTCAGATGACTTATAGTCAGCTGAGCTAATAAGACACCTTTGATGGGTATGTTAAATTCTCACTACAAGTCGAGAATTATCTTTGAAAATTACACACTTGATCATGTCAGATCTTCATGATAACTGACTTAGAACCATGTTTGATCCATTTTGCTTATTCATAACAATCTAAAGAGTGCCGGTATAGCCCTTGTGGTGATGTAACAGTTGCCAATATGAAGAGCAAATAAGCTGATTCTTAATATTTACATTTTAGGAAGAGCTCCTTGATAAACCAGTGCATGCCAATGCAGGAAGTTTGAGAGAAAGTAAAAATGTGTAAGAGGTGTTGTTACAGGACATGCCAGTTTATTATTTGAAGAAAGCTTGAAGCATATTGATTTTCTTTCACAAAGCTGTGTATGCAGGTTAGAAAATACATGCTAATATAGCCCCGCTCAATCGTGTGTTGTTGTTTGTTGGTATAAAATTGATTAATTTACACTTTTACAGATTTACATGATTTATAAATTTAAATATGTAAAAAAAATAATAAATTCAAGGCATTTCTAAAAATTTAAAATACAAGCTGATCTCTGAGAATTTGTCAGCATAACTTGGTATCCATGCAATATAATCAGCCAAGTACCATCAATGGCCACCAGGAGTCAGCAGGGATTATACAAACACCAGATAAAAATGTGAAATTTGCATATCTTTCGGTAATCAGCATTAGCATAATTGTGACATTTACTTAGCCTTAGAGTCACATGAATTTGTTGCCAATTATTCTTAAGCACTAGTGAAGTCAATTAAGAGCAAAATTAAACCACAACCCTGGTTTATTCTTTTTTGTCATATGATTATTTTGGCAAGACTGTAATGAGAGGGGATGGGAGCTTGGTGGAATCCTATCACTATCTTATATATATATGCTAAGGCCAAGACAACAAAGTGTTTGTCTATAGCAATGCCAATGCTTTAATTATCTGTGAAATATACAGTACAAACACTTATTGACAAAACTATATTGAATACTAGGTAGATATTTTTATCTTGTAATTCACAACAGTATCAATATAACATATACACAGTCAATATTTGTCATGACCAATATTATGTTTCGAAGCACTTTGGGCTCAACATTACTCACTATGAAAGGGTAAATTTTACAATTCACTTGTGTTTAAAAATATCCCATCTAATTGTTTATTGTCTTGGCCTTTGCATGACAATACCTTTTCAATGCTTTTGCTGCCAGGGACCTACAATAAGATCAGTCATGAATATTCATGAATCCAGTTGAGTGCTCATGAATATCCATGAATTAAACCATTCATCTAATGAGGAAGAATTAACTAAAATTGTTATGCACATTCATGAATAAGTGAGCCAGCCTCATCGTGGTGTACAAAAAATCTGTGTACAAATCAGCCAATAAAATTCAATGAAATTATAAATATTCATAAGGGGGTTATACAAGTATTATGTGACAAATTTGTGACTTAAATTTATACTAAATATCAATTCCAACTAATCAGCTACATACAAGAACTTAAACTTACTAAATCCCTGGATTTGAGTTTTAGTAAATGAAGAATCACCAATCACCAACCCATCTATTCACTTGTGTCTCCCTTAAAAGTAATAACAAAGTGACACAAACGGGCTAATGGACTAAATAGGAACTGAAGGATGCCCCGGAAAATCCACTTCAGTTCAAGCTATTTTTTATGATTCTTCAGCAGAAGTCCATTTAGTAGATAGAGTAGGGGAAAGAAAATGTCAATCAAATATGTCAGAAAGAAAATCTGCTATCCTAAAACAAACTATATTCATACCCCTTTCAGTTCCAAACTGGTTTGAAAACATGATTCTGGACATGCAGACAAATCAAAATGTGCCAAAACATTTTATACATTCACTGGAAATAAGGCTTATCTGATCTACATAAGGTGTCATGTTTGTTGGAACCCAAAATTACAAAATGCACAAATGCATTATATGGCCTGAGCAGTCAGTCACAGGACTTAAGCCCATGTGCCAAAGCATCTTGGGTACATTTACAAAAACAAATGAAAAGTCTTGTAGTTGAACCAGTAAAAAAAATCTTTTGAACAACCTTTGGAGCAGGTTTCAAAAGATTATTTTCAACTGGTTTGTGATACGCTGAATTGCAGTTTAAATGCTCAAAATGTTTTTGAACCATTTCAAAATGGTTTGCATTTGTGAAAGGGTTGGAACAGTCAGCAAAAGCTGTAAAACCTTTTAACATTCTAACAAGGCATCTTACCTCTGGATTGACGATGGGTATGGCAGCCTTCGGCCGCGTTTTTACTGGTGACCGGTTCAAATTCATCCCCTGTGACTGAACCTCAGGAGAAAAATAAGTTGTGCCTCCTCGAACCTGTATACCTTCAGCCTGAAAAAATGAAAATATCAGGTCATTTTACCTGGTCATATCAGATGACCTTTGACCTATAAGTGCATTGTTAAGCCTCCCCTGTATGGAGGGGAGCCTTATACGGTTTGATGAATTTATTCCTATATTAACAGTTCAGACAAAATGTTTTGCGAGTGAACTTTCATAGGTCCCCCAGAGTGCAAAACAATCAATTACAAAATTTAATTTTTGTTCCCTTTTCTTTGTTCTACAAGTGTTTGTGCTAGATCTAAAACTTGGCTGTTTTTCAAAAACAAATCTTTGGCCACAATTTTAGTCATTGGTCACAGATCTGCATGTGATATTTATTTAAACCTTGATTTAACTTCCCAAGGTTGTACACTCCCCATTATCACTCAGTTTCATGCGTCAGTGGGGAGGCTTTCAGTGATCACTTGGCATCAAGTATTCAGGTTTAACAGCTAACCATAAGTTGATGCTTTGCAATTCAAACAGCAGAATCACCCAAAAAAATTCAAAGCATCAGAATTTTCTTACAATTAATTCATACAACTGTATTTTATTTTAATTCGTTAAAATTTCTCAAATGTATCTGCATCCAGTATAAACAAATTTGACACAGGCAGCCCAAGTTTATTTTTGTATTTTTCTCAGAATGGAATGAAATACTGGTCTTACCATCATATACATATAATTATACAGTATAGCATGGCTGACAAAAAAAAATCAAGACAGTACCTATGTTTGTTGAAAAAGTATTAACAATGGATGGTGCTTCACATGAGGACAACACTTACATGTTACAACACTCCTCACACATTTATCAGGTTACATTTGATCAAACTCAATCATTTTACTCACTGTGTGCAAAGGCTGCTTTTCATTATGTGACAATCAGGGCGCTGGCAAAGGGCCAAGAACGTGCTGACTAATGAGAGTAAGTTATTGCAAATGGTGGGTCTGTTGCCATTTCATAATCAATCATCAGTTCAAGAAAGCTAATTCATGATCGATTAATAATCACTTCAGCTTAATATTTCAGAATATATGAAAATTTAAATTTTTTGGAGCTGTTAAATGCTGTAACATCCATATTTTGCTTTCTTAACATCCCTGAATATTCAGCTATGTTTTGCTCAGTTATCTGCTCATAGCTTTCCAGAGGATTTACAATAAATTTTTGTATTGGGGTGTTTTGGACTGGAGTGATAAAATTTGATGCTTTCCCTATCACTATTTATAGTAACAACCTTGAAACAGAAGGAACTTGGAAAAACCCAGCTCTCAATGTTTGGAACAAGCGTAGTACATGCCAGCACCCTGACCACCATGTCAAAGGTAGCCTTAACAGGTAGTGGGTAAGTGAAATAAGTTTCAATGAATGTAATCCTACCATTTCTTCTGAAGTGTTATATGACACTGATGGATATGAACACAGCTGACAACATAACCTCCTTACCTGCGGGGAAGCATACACCTGAGGCACGGGGATTTGTCCAGCCATCTGGTAGTGTGGGGGAGGTGCTGGCGCTGCTGGCATGCGGTAATTAACAATGGACACAGGCACATACACTGGCGCCACAGCTGGTGGATGTATGATCGGCTGAGCTGCTGTACCGGTAGGAAGTGGCGCTGGAGGCGGGTTGTATGGCCCTGCAGCTGTACCAATGGCTGATGACACTGATGAATGAGAAATTGATGGAAAAATACAATTCACTAATAACGCTAAACATAAATAAATAAGCATGATTATTCAATAGTTCTAAAATGTGACTGTGCTCCTCAACAAAGACAATAAAGATGTAGAATTTGAGATTTATGTCACCATTCATTAATCAACTATTGACATTCAAATGAGAAAAAAATAAAAGTTACCTTTGGTCTGATGGCAGATGGAGTATCATGGAGCTAACACTTCAATAACTAAGTATAAAAGAGCCACACAGGATGGAGATTAAAAACAGTTTTCTTTTTGACTCATTTACTTGGCCATGAGTTAGCTGCATACATACTTCATCATTCAGGTCTTCAAATAAAACATAACTGTAATATATGTGGTGAAGCTAAGCTGGTAAACCTGTTAAACAATGACTCAATATCAACTGAGTACATAAATATTAGGTGATCCATAACAAGGACACTTAATGTACAAACACTGTTACCTGTAAAATTACCATTGCATGGATAAACATGAACTGAGAACTTATAATACGGGACCTGTGGGAGAAATTACTAACTTTAAGAAATAAGCAAGTGACTTGTTCATGCTGAACTTTGGAGCAAGATATCCTTCACCATTGTGACACATTATCAGCCAAGAATTTTAAGATCTGAACCAATGAAAAAGCAACACTGACATATACATGACATACTGTTTGAGGAGTATTATCTGACCCCCATTATTAAAGTCTTGAATGACAGAAATTTCAATTACTACTAAATACTGGTCTAATTTTGAATATTATTATTTGTGCAACCTAGGTCACATCAAAATTAAAGTCTGATTAAATTTCTTTTAATGGTAAACTTCCCAGATTTGTCCCTGGCTCTTCAACTTACCCGGAAAGGGTGCTGGTACCCCTTGTTGAAGAACTGGGGGAGGGGGGAACCTGACCCCCTGGGGTGGGGCGTTAGGAGGGGGTGGTATCCTCGGCCTCTCCTGGAACATCCTGGGTGGTGGGGCTCCAAACCCTGTAAATATATCAAAGATCAATGTACATCACTGATTAATAACCAGGGGTCAATATTTTTTATTCAAACTTATATGATTGATTTTGCAGAGTTCTTAGACCAATTCAATCTGTTCAGCAGTTTCTTTAAAAATACTATGCTATTTTGACCCTCTGACCAGCATCAGAGTGCCTTTACATACTGTATAGAAGAATTGACTATAAGGCTCGATGAAGATGCAAATATTTTTGTCATGTTTTACATCACTTCATGGCCTACAGGTACACTGTCACCTAAATTAAACTAGACTGATAGTTAAATATATTTGTGTACTTTCTAACAACACCTATCACATGCAAGCAAAATTCTAATTACGCTCAGTAAATGGGTAACAAGTTACCCATGGGTCATGACGCTCAGCTGACTGGGAAGAGATTCGCAAAAGGAAATTTTTTCATCTTAATGGTAGTATATACCCATTCAACTGAAGCATCAAACAGATTAACCAACAGGGCAAAACTGTGTCTGTATTTTTAAAGGTCTCAAAAATAGAGAAAAAAATTCATAAAAAATCGAAAAATACAGGTGGCGCCACCAGTCTGCAGGAACTGATGGAACATCTCATGATCAATATGTATGCTAAAAATCATGACCATCAGTGATGTAGTGAATGAGATATTGAAGTTTTTGTATGAAATTTTTTACTTTTCTGGGGGGTACTTTGGGGCCCCATAGCTCGAAGGATATGGGTAACAGAGACCTAATTTCTGGTTTCCAAGGAGATTTTTCATGGACCTCTCAGAATGCCAAGTTACAAGGTTCTAGGTCCAGTGGTTACGATTTGTGCCTGGTTAACGGACGGACAGACGGATAGACGGACGACGGACAAAGAGTGATCGCTATAGCTCAGATGTCTTTCAGTCAGCTGAGCTAAAAATTGAAAAAAATACAGATGGCGCCACCAGACTGCAGAAACTGATGAAACACCCCATGATCAATATCAATGCTAAGAATCATGGTGATCAATGCATTAGTTGTTCAGATACTTGAGCTTTTGTATCAAATTTTCCATTATCCTGGGGGGTACTTCTGAGCCCAATAGCTCGAAGAATATGGGTAACAGAGACCTAATTTGAGGTTTCCAAGGAAACTTTTTATGGGCTTCTCTGCATGCCAAGACAGAAGATTCTAGGTCTAGGCATTACGATTTGTGCCCTGTAAAATTCGTAAAAATCGAAAAAATACCAGTGGCGCCATCAGACTGCAGAAACTGATGAAACATTCCAAGATCAATATCTGTGCAAAGAATTATGGTGATCATTGCAATAGTTTTTCAGATACTTGAGCTTTTGTATCAAATTTTCCATCATTCTGGGGGGTACTTGGGACCCCATAGCTCGAAGAAAATGGGTAACAGAGACCTTTTTCTAAGTTTCTAAGGAGACTTTTAATGGGCCTCCCTGCATGTCAAGAGAGAAGATTCTAGGTCCAGGCGTTACGATTTGTGCCCTGTTAACAGATGACCCCATCTTAAGGTCTCATAAATAGAGAAAATAATTCATAATCGAAAAAATACAGGTGGCGCCACCAGACTGCAGAAACTGATGAAACATCCCATGATCAATATCCATACAAAGAATCATGGTGATCAATGCAATAGTTGTTCAGATATTTGAGCTTTTGTATCAAATTTTCCATTATTCTGGGGGGTACTTGGGAGCCCCATAGCTCGAAGAAAATGGGTAACAGAGACCTTTTTCTAAGTTTCTAAGGAGACTTTTAATGGGCCTCCCTGCATGTCAAGAGAGAAGATTCTAGGTCCAGGCGTTACGATTTGTGCCCTGTTAACAGATGACCCCATCTTAAGGTCTCATAAATAGAGAAAATAATTCATAATCGAAAAAATACAGGTGGCGCCACCAGACTGCAGAAACTGATGAAACATCCCATGATCAATATCCATACAAAGAATCATGGTGATCAATGCAATAGTTGTTCAGATATTTGAGCTTTTGTATCAAATTTTCCATTATTCTGGGGGGTACTTCTGAGCCCCATAGCTCAGAGGTTATGGGTAACAGAGACCTAGTTTCAGGTTTCCAAGGAGACTTTTCATGGGCCTCCCTGCATGTCAAGAGAGATGATTCTAGGTCCAGTCATTAGGATTTGTGCCCTGTTAACCGATGACCGCATCTTTTAATGTCTCAAAAATAGAGAAAAAAACACGTAAAAATCGAAAAAATACAGGTGGCACCACCAGTCTGCAGAAACTGATGAAACACCCCATGATCAAAATCAATGCAAAGAATCATGGTGATCAATGCAATAGTTGATCAGTTACTTGAACTTTTGTATCAAATTTTCCATTATTCTGGGGGGTACTTCGGAGCCCCATAGCTCAGAGGTTATGGGTAACAGAGACCTAATTTCAGGTTTCCAAGGAGACTTTTTATGGGCCTCCCTGCATGTCAAGAGAGAAGATTCTAGGTCCAGTCGTTACGATTTGTGCCCTGTTAACAGATGACTGCATCTTCAGAAGTCTCAAAAATAGAGAAAAAAATTCGTAAAAATTGAAAAAATACAGGTGGCGCCACCAGTCTGCAGAACTGATGAAACACTCCACGATCAATATCCATGCAAAAAATCATGACCATCAGTAATGTAGCTAATGAGATATTGAAGTTTTTGTATGAAATTTTTGACTATTCTGGGGGGTACTTCGGGGCCCCATAGCTCAAAGGATATGGGTAACAGAGACCTAATTTCTGGTTTCAATGGACATTTTTTCATTGACCTCTCAATGTCTCAAGAATGAAGATTCTAGGTCCAGTCTTTACAATTTGTGCCTTGTTAACAGATGTTCACATTTTTAAAGCCTCAAAAATAGAGAAAAAAATTCGTAAAAAAACGAAAAATACAGGTGTCGCCACCAGTCTGCAGGAACTGATGGAACATCTCATGATCAATATGTATGCAAAAAATCATGACCATCAGTGATGTAGTTAATGAGATATTGATGTTTTTGTATGACATTTTGACTTTTCTGGGGGGATACTTTGGGGCCCCATAGCTCGAAGGATATGGGTAACAGAGACCTAATTTCTGGTTTCCAAAGAGATTTTTCATGGACCTCTCAGAATGCCAAGTTACAAGGTTCTAGGTCCAGCGGTTACGATTTGTGCCTGGTTAACGGACGGACAGACGGACGAAGGACAAAGAGTGATCACTATAGCTCAGATGACTTTCAGTCAGCTGAGCTAAAAACAATGCATGTCTGACAGCATGAACACAGACATGTTGCACAAGGGTTTCAGGTTCAAAGCCAAATTGTAGGCGACAAAGCATATTGTAACAGAGATGGATTAACACTTTAGTTTATGACCTCACATGTATTCTTTTGTGTTAATTTTACCAGCTAAGATTACCAGCTGTTTGCCACCTTATTGAGGTAACAGGACAGATTGTCACTGCAGTGCATTCCCACTTATGTCACCAGCCTACTGGATGGTGTATTCACTGCCAGTGTGCTACAGCACCATCCCCTACTACTTCGTGTGTGGGCTACAGAAGAGCCTGTTTTGGTTATGCAAGAATTTTGCGAAAGTCTGTGTATTGACGCAAGACATTCTGGACCAAGCTTAGTACCAAATTACCAAAAGCCAAACTCAACAGAGAAAGTTTGACTGAATTGTCACTCAGCCTGACACATCACTCAGCCTGACACAGTGTAAATACAAAATTAAATGTGGCATGTACTAGTGTTGGTTAGGTCAAGCCAGATGTTACTGGCTGAGTAAATAGGACTTTGGGCCAAAGCACACTGACACAGGTGGCATGAGGGCGACAGAGTGGAAAAAAATTCCCTCCCTATATTTGACATATGACAAAACACTGACGTGGGCGTCAAGCGTGTGGCACGTGGCGAGTTTCCAAGATTGCTCCTAAAGCGATTTTTTAGGCTTGTTGCTCTAGTGCAGTTTTCTTGTAAATATGTATTGTGTCTGTTGAAAAATCTAGTCAAATGTATTCACTTTACACTTATATATATGTATACTTCATTATGTAAGTAAATATAATATTGTTAATAACTATATATAGGCATTAAATCATATTTATTGTTCAACAAGTATTATCATGACTATTTGATTAAATTTACGTTTAGGAGGGGTATATATCTAAGACAAACATAAAATACCACAAAAGTTGTAGATATTCCACAGCGATTCAATAACGAGGGATCCATGGATCACATCGCTCAGCTGAATTTTGGAAAAAAATATTAGCAACTGCAAAATATTTTGATTTCTTTGGGTTTTCATGTATATTAGCATTTGAAAAGCTAAGAGAAAATGGCCCAGCTAAAATGAAACTCTGTAAATTATAGAATAATGGGCATAAGCTAAAGCATATGCACTGTGTAATAAATGAAACCTGTGGCCTGAAACTATTAATGATGCACCAAGGGAAAAAAAATGGGCCTACAGTAAGTGTTATATAAAAGTTACATTCATAAACAAATAACGTGTGAAGATAATTAGGTTTTCAAAAGTTAAATATATGGCCATATGAGTTAAAAATTAATCCCACAAAGATTGACCAATATTCCTGATTTTAAATTTAACAGTGTTATTCAAACCAAGGCCCGGCCAACTTTAAGAGATATGAATGAAATGCTACAAAGTATTTATATCTTCTTAAATCTTGTAAGTTAGCACTTACATTAGATCCTAATATTTTATCACATTTGAATTTAAGGATCAAATTCCTGAACATTTTTTCATTAAAAAAAAAATCAAAATTATCCAAGTCTCAACAAAAAAAATTTATTTAACATTAAAATTGTAAGATTTGTATTGTTTATAGTCCTGTGTCCTTGAAGGGATGGGTGGGGGAAGGGGTCTCTGTTGTTACTGCTCGTTACTGAAAAAAAGTGAAATTATAAGATTCCTTATTTAAAGTACAGGTCTGTCAACAGAATGGGGGGGGGGGGAGAGAAAGGCTCCTTATAGTATTAACTGCAGACAGCCTGAACAAGCTCAACAAGAGAGAGGGCTTGCCTGAGTGATGGGATTACATAACAGCCCCAGGAGCACAGAGAGTTGAACTGAATGACCTATAGTGACCAAAGTGAACTGCTTGACAATGTAAGGGAATACAACAAGAGCCTCCAAAAAAAAAACAATAACTCGCCTAATTTTGCAGCTTTTATTTTCAAATTTCAGATTTTAACAGATTTTATCCTTATGTGTACATGCTGTGAAAATTAAATACACAGTTCTTACAAGAAAAAAATGTGCCTTGGACAAAGTTAGGCAAAATTTAAGGTACTGTTTTATATTTATTCTAATAAATTGAAAATAATGCAAAGTTCACATCTAATTTTCGGTATACAATTGAAAATTGATTAAATAAAGTTATATCCCTGAAAAAAAGTCTCTAGCATCAGCAATTCTTATATTAAGTGAGTAAATATATTTCCTGATTTTTTAAAAGGTGCATTATGTTTTGGCCCATTACTTCAACAAATTACGCAATACTGATCTAATTTTTGGTATGTACATAGGAAATGTATGGAAAAATATGAATGTTAACTATGATCAAATTCAGATCAGTGGTTTTAATATTAGGCAGTCTTGAAGTGTAACAATTGGTTTTTATTGAAAAATGGAGGTTTTTCCTTAATATCTCGAAGGAACGAAGACTTAGTGACCTAATTTTCAGTATGGTAGGAGATTTTGGGGACCACTACCTGTATGCAAAATTTTGGATTCGTAGGTCCAATGGTTTCAAAACATGCCCTGTTAATGGAAGGACGGCCTGACAGACAAGACCACGACTTTAACTCAGATGACTTATAGTCAGCTGAGCTAAAAATTGCTGTGTGCTACCCATGCCAGTCTGTTTTGAAAATGCCGCGGACCTGCCACGTCAACACTTGCCACCCTCGCCAGTGTGTTTTGGCCTTAATACACATACCTGCAGGTTGTCCTGGTGATGTTGTTTGGTAAAACGTAGCCGTACCGTCTATGACCTGGTCTTGGTACCCTGACTCTGGCAGACTTCGCTGTCTCTGTGACGAGTAACGTTTTGTTCTACCAGGCAGCTCTGGTCTTGGTGCTGCGTTGGAATTGAACCCTCGTCTCTCCTGGTGTGATCGAGAAGCTGTCTGGTCTGTTGCTGACTCAGTCACACTTGTATTCTGTGCTACCTGTGTCGCCTTCTGGGGTTTTGGTGGTGAAGGAGACTCATTTGGAACTAGATAAAAGGAAAAAATAAATGTTAATGATTAAGACATGAATGTACAACAACTAGGCTTGGGCTCCTGATTACTCTGAAAGAGATATCTATTAAGCTTTTCCATCATGGCTGACACAATGTCATCTGGCATTTATCAGTGAAATTAATCAACCTGGCTGTCCACTGAAGATTCCTGTTCTTGTCATGACATTTTGAATCTCATGTTAGGCCTTTGACATGGTCATAAATGGTCCAACACCATATCTGTTTAATTTAAATTTGTATTGGAGAAGAATGGTAAACCTGAATTTGATCTGAACATTAATTAACCATACCATGAAATAAACTCAGGGTATTAAGTAGAGATTCCAACCTGTAGCCTTTGGACTGCCGGCCACTCTCTCTGTGTTGTTTGGTGCCCCTTCGTTCAGCCTCATGCCTTTCATTTGCTCCTCTAGAGGGGGCTGCTGTTCTGGCAGTTTAGGACCACGAGTTCTTCCTACAGATTTATTGGGCCTCTCCCTCTGGTAGGATTTCCTTTCAGTGCCACTAGGGGGTGGACCCGTCCTTCCTGTACCAACACGATTCCTGGTTCTCGTAGACATTTTGGGGTCATTCGGTACATTAGTGTCAATGACTACAGCAATGCCCTCTGGTGGGATATCCTTCTCGGGTGAGACCCCTTTCATTCTGGGAGGTGGCTCACTGCGATTTGTACCGCGATAATTACTGTTTGTGTACTGTCTAGGGCCCTGGGGTCTTGGATGCATGTCTCTGTTACCCCGCATGCTTCGATCTGGTGGACCACCCCTGTAACCACGATCTTCATGACCACCATGATCCTGATTAAGAAAACCACAGTCTTGGTTATCCGCATGTTCATGGTTTGGATAACCATGATCTTGACTGCCACCCCGGTCTTGGTACCCACGATCTTGGTTATGGTAACCACGATCTTGGTTTTGGTAACCGCGATCCTGGTTATGGTACCCACGATCTTGGTTATGATACCCGCGATCTTGGTGGCCTCCACGATCTTGATGATGATAGCCTCGATGAGGTCCACCACGACTACCTCTGTTAAATCCTCGATTTGAACCTCGTGGATACCCAGAGCCTCTTGGTGGCCTCGACCCTCGACCTTGGCCTCGTGGTGGACCTGACATGTAGTGTCCCCCTTCACCACGAGGGGAAGGTGTGTGCCTGTTATTTGATGGATGATTCCTTCCCTCCGAACTATTTAACACTGGAAAATCATTTTCATTGTTAAACATTTCTCCTTTTTGTGGTGATACTCGCTCTTGGGAATCATTATCTCGATGCGTAGGTTCCCTTGGTGATGATGGCCTATTGTCATGGTAATTTTTCTCATGCTGATAGTCTTGATCACTTGGCATGGGATCTTTAATGTAATCACGAAGACGTCCACCTCTCATCGGCCCCCTCCTTGAAAAAAGAAATCTTAATTTGAAATCACTTCAAAAAGAAGAGAATAAACATATTAAGTAAACATATTAAGAATAAACAACATTGTACAAATTTTCTGCATAAAACAAATATTCTATTTGTGTGAAAGCTAAACTTTCTTGTAAAATCTAGTTTAATTAATACAAGGTGGATTATATGCTTCTGTTAAACCTCCAATGTAATGAAGTATACTGCTTGACATTTTGAATGGAAACAACAAGGCTAACTGGACATCATACTTAACTATTCTTAAATTATGATTAAAATGTTACCTTGGTCTTCGGAGAGGTTGTGAGGGAGGCTTATTGTAAGCTCTGATGTCATAACCATAGGTTGCTATGATTTCTTCTCGGGACTTTGGTGCTTGTTGTTCCTCCATGTAACGATCGTGATCCCACTTTCCATCATCCTTCCAGAGTTTTTTCTTTGGTCTAAAGTTAAAAAAAATATAAAAATTTAAAAAGAAATTCAGTAACTAAGTTCAGAGTACACCCTTCATGCAGTGTTTTTACACTGCAAATATACCATGCAGCTCTCCTTCGTTCTAACTTCTGTTTTGTTTAGCAGTTTATTGGTGGTTAAACACCACGAATGGTGGGGATACCATTATACTCCCGTCATAAAAAGGGCCTATAAAAAGCAATTTAATTACGATCGCAACAATGAAGATAAGAATCCAGTTTAAAGCAAAAGAATGAATTCTGTATACAGCACCTCTCCCCATCTTTTTCGTTCTCGGCGTCTGTGCGCAGGTCGTGCTCGTAGAAGGCACCCTTGCGCGGGATGTAGGCCGGGTTTTTCTTGTCCTCATCATCGTCCAGTTCTTTGGACTTTTCTGGCTGTTCCTGTAGGAACAAACACAATCTAAATCAATGCAACAAATGAAAACAAAACAAAACTTGCAGGCAGCTGCACTGACAGGATTTGTTTGCTTGTTACTGCAAAAGTGTTGCATGTCACCAATACAAGTTCCTTCTGACACTATATCTGATATTAAGTGTCTAAATGATTAAACTGAGAATTTTTAACATTTTGAAACTCATTCTGGTGACTAATTTAAAAATTTATGCCTGATGGTAAAACTATACAACTAGCATTCCATATATGCATATGAAGTATGTATATTTAATGTAGCTTGAATACGGACACCTTACGTTCCTTAAGCAGCAGCTACGCAAAGCTCAACCATTCCCTACACTACCCGCTGAATTAAACCGTGGTTGCCGGTCAGGTTTGGCCACCAGACTGTGCTGTCTCTATGGAATTCCCTCTGCGTTATATTAAACAACACATTGCAGGTAACACCAGCACAAACGGATATCCTCGAGGTACCGGTCACTTTATAGCACTGTGGAAAGCTCTTTGTATCACAGACTTTTTTCACCCCTATTGTAATACACACGATGCAATCGTCAGCTTTCAACACAGTCTGTATACTAACTTGCCTCAGATCAGTTTCCCCCACTGTCTGTATATTTCCTGTATTGCGTGCCGCACGAGCTTGCCCCGCAAAGCTATGTTTGTTTACATGCACACTAAGCCAATCAGAATTCTTCTACCAGTTCTGCAGATTAGTTTAAATGCAGAGCCAATCAGATTTTACTTTATCCAGCGCAAACTGACTGGGTGTTGCCAAACCTGAAAAATTCTGCTATTTCTCACAGCGTGTGAGTGGAAGGTCACTGGGCCAGGAGGTCACGCGCTGTGTTCAGAGCGTACGGACACCTGGGACAGAATAAATCATGTTTAGGGTAGGGAGCTGCATGAGCAGGGGAGTCATCTGCCAGAGGAATTCCCTATCACTGGTCAAAGTTTTGAATTTCCCCATCTGTTACCATGGGTATGCATTTTCAATCACTACCCTGAGTGACCAAAACATGCAGCATATGCATACGTATATACACACGTACTGCATATATAAACATATACTGAATCATTCCAAGAGAATATGTGTGCCAGTCCTAGCTGCATACATATATAGAATGCTTGATAAAGACAATGTCCCATTCTAGTCTCTGTATAAATAAGCCCTGTCAGATTAAAGTATTCCTATTTATGTAATACATAAAGGTACATTCACTGGACTAGTGAATAATGTACCCAGGGCACAAAATTAACGCCTGAACCCCGGAAATGGCGGGTAGTTTTCTCAGGGGTCTGGTAAATGTCATCCAGGCACCGGATGCCTTTACCGGCATTTTGTTTTTACCATTCATGTTACTGTGATGAAAAGACAAGCGACCGTTTCCCACCAGAGGGCTGCTGACAGTTGTAACTATACCCGTGTGATGCCTAACCGAGAATATGCCCAAGTTAAAATGCTAGCTCCATATATAGAATATTCGATATATATGGTAATAAAATTGGTAACCTATGCTGATGAAAAGTTGTTTGCATACAATGTCATACACTGGTTGCACACTCCCACTCCTCTGGGCCAATTGTTCCGTTTTCCGCCTAAGAGAAGTAGATAAACAACATGGAACAAACAACCATGCGGGGTCAGGTGGAATTCTGTGGGGTCTGGAATATTTTTTCGGGTGCAGGACCCCATTTCAGGTGGATAAAACAGTAAATTAGTGATGTTTATTGATTAACAAACCCTACCTCCCCATCCCCACTTTGTCTTTCCTCCTCTATCCACTCATCCTCTGTGTAATCTCCATCCACCGTAACGCTCTCTCCTTCTTCATACTCCTCCCCCTCATATTCCTGAAAAAGAGACAATTGTTCATCCTTTAAAGGGACATATTCACATACCAGGTGTGTTCAATATTAATACAACCTGGTATGTTATCCTAAAAATATTAAGTTATCTGCCAACATTTCATCCTAAAACCATTTGGTTCGTCCAGTAAACAAGTGGAAGTAAGCTTGCACTGGATGCGATCAGAGTCACTAAGCATAAAGAGCCATAAACATAATGTCACCATGTGACCAAACTGCCCAACTCATCAAATCAGATTTTTTTTCAGCTTAAACTATTGTTTCTACTTTCTTGTTTCTTCTCCTTGTTTGGGGAGTTTTGCACATTCTTATTAATTTAAACAGACACACGTAGACAGTGTTTACTCACACACAGAACCATAACAACATAAAAACCCAGTGAACAGAAGATAGCATGTCTGTGTGCCAGGATGGTTTGTTGGGAAACTTTTGTGTATAACCAAAATGAACTAATAGCATGAGATAATGCACATATTATTGCAAATGTATATATAAACCTTTAACTTTGATTTGCTCCCAGCAAGCAGCTTACCATTAATGTTAAGCCATATTTTCATTCAAGCCATGCTTTGTCCTATGTCTATTCCAATGGTTTTCAAATAACTTAAATATAACAAGAGCACTGCAAACCTGTAAAACCTGTCCTATGTCTGGTGACCTCTGACCTCATTAGATATGCATGAATTTTAATGAGATGGTTATTATGATGAGAAGCTATTGGTAAATATGTATAATGAGTTTCATACGATTTTTGGTAAGTCACCAAGGTGCCACAAAGTGGAGTGACCTCTGACTAGGGCTGAAAGGAGTACTCAAGTACTCTTGTCCGGGTAATACTTACCGAGTACTCGAGTCCAAGATCTGGACTCGAGTACTCTTGTATGTACATGCATATATGTATTTTACTGCAAATTTTAGGACAGTTTAGGATTATTTATCCATTGTCGTAGCCTGGCGTAGGGCTCTAAACATATGCTAGTCAAATTAACCGAGGTCTTGTTATGACATATATCTATTCCTTCCTGTGATAAAATTAAGCCGTCACTAAGTCAAATTTATGCATATTTTGCATCGGTAATCATATGTTCGTTTTATCTGCACAGCGTTGCCATGGTAATGAGTACTCGAGTTCAAGTCGGGTAATGCCTATTGGTTACTCGAGTCTAAAATTTTGTACCCGTTTCAGCCCTACCTCTGACCTCATTAAATATGCATGGATTATGCTGAAAATCGAACTTAGGCGAGATATTTTATTGATTGACATTTCTGACAAGTTTTATCAAAATTCTCCATATTCTTCATAAGTTATCACGGCGACACCAAAAAGTAGCCTAGTGACTCATGACCTTATTAAATATGCATGGACGTTGCCCATAATCAAACTTGGGCAAGTTGGTAAGTAGTTATGGCGAGTTTCTTGAAATTCCATCACAACCCAGTTACAGACTATCAGTCCCTATGATCATAGTAAGTATTGTGAAAATCCAGCCAATGGTTCCTGAGAAATAAGCTTCTAAATGTTTTTTCTATAATCAGCTCTAAAACATAGAAAAATAAGTCAAGGTCACCCATCTTCGAACTTGACCAAGATTTTGTCAATATACATCTTCACCGAAAAAAATAAAATTCCTACGATGAATCCTTTTAGAGATATCCCGCTCACTAGCCCAAAGTTGAAAAATCTGATAAATATTCATTAAAAATCAGATATTGTAGGTGGCGCCACCAAACTTGTGTAGCAGGTACAGAATATCAGTCCCAATAACCATAGTAAGTTTTGTGAAAATCCACCAAACGGTTCCTGAGTAATAAGCATCTAAGTGTTTTTCTATAAACAGCTCTAAAATGTAAAAAATAGGTCAAGGTCACCCATCTTCGAACTTGACCGAGATTTTGTCGATATACATCTTTACCGAGGAAATAAAATTCTGATGGAAAATCCTTTACAAGATATCCTGCTCACAAGGTAAAAGTTAACGGACGCCGGCCGGACAGCTTGGGTGACGACAATAGCCCATCAGCCTAAGGGCTGTGGGCTAAAAATTATATTAATAAACTTTCCACTTACCGTTCCATTTTCTTCATATGCACTTTCATATTCAGAATCTTGTTCTGCAAGAAATCATTCAATATTCTTTTTCTACAGGTGTTTATTTACAAATACACAAGACTTTGACTTACATTTAAGATATGATGCGCTTCAATTTGAACTTAAATAACTAATTTAACTGTATTGAAAATAGTTGAATGATCTCCAACCTAATCACGGATTTCTGAGAAATGTTAATGATTTTCCTTCTATGAAATAGTGATTAAGATAAAATTTATCCAAGATGAAACAGGAACAATGCAAGGGGATACCAAACAGTGGCAGAGTTAATTACATGAAACCTTTAAGAATACACACAATTCATGATTCTGCAAACACTGTTTTTTACTTCTTTTAGAAAGAGGTTTTACTGACAAGTAAATACCTGGATAAAGTATGTGAAACCTTAAAATTTCACCAAAGGGACCTTGATAAAGTGGTCACATTTTTGAGGTGGTCATCTAAACGAGGTCTGATAGCTAAAATGATTTGGGACCGTGAAAAAGTGGTCATTATTTTGAGGTGGTCGCTAAACAGAGGTGGTAATTATGTGTAGTTGTACTGTATATATTCATTATGTACTGTATCAACATTAACTGATAACTTTTCATTTTAGAATCACTTGTCACACTTATAGATACAGTGAAAACAAGTTCCATAACACAACATATTGGAACCAGAGCATCACAAATATGATTAATATGACCGTTGTGTATCTGGTGACTTCTGACCTCATTAAATATCATGAATTTTGATGAGAAGGTAATTCAGGTGAGAAACTATTGGTAAATATGTATAATGAGTAACATGAAAATCCATAGGATTTTTGGTAGGTCACTAAGGTGCCTCCAAAGTGCTGTGACCTCTGACCTAATTAAATATTCATGGAATTTCCTAGAAATCAAACTTGGGTGAGCAATTTTATTGATTAAAGTATTTCTGATTAGTTTTATCAAAATTCTTCATATTCTTCATAAGATATCGTGGCTACACCACAAAGTAGCTTAGAGACCAGTGACCTTACTAAATATGCGTGGATGTTGCCAATAATCAAACTCAAAGTAGTTATGGTGAGTTTTGTGACGGTCATATGACAGGCGAAATTTTACAAACCTGATGGCTGGGGTTCTCCTTCTGATTCCTAAAAATAAATGTGAAAAAAATTAGGCATAGTCACATGATAAAATGAATATATCATGATACATATAGATGTATAATATACACACATCTATTTAGGAGAATGTAGTGCCATCACTGACTAAAAAGTTATGTACATAAGCAAGGCTTTGTCACTTTCATAATACCATGTCTGTGGCCACGCTTTGACAGACCTTGATTCCACAACCCACTTTTGGTGTGTTTTTCATTGAAAACAAATACCAACTACAAAATCAAAACAAAGTGAATGCCTCCACAAACAGTTTTGTCAGTAGGTCAGCTGGGACAAAATTTATGCAAACTTTATCTGTAACTGGTCATGACTGAACCACCAATGATAATCAACTGTATCTAGAGGAAGAAAAAAAAGAATTCTGATAAGAGCACTGTAAATAATTTTTTTTCAGAATCCTCCTTACCATAACAAACAGAGCAGTAGGGAAATAACCTGAACTTTATCTGTTACTGGACATTATAACCAGTCTAATGTCTTTTGACCTCTGACCTCATTAAATATGCGTGAAATCTGCTGAAGAATTTAACTGAAGTGAGAAACAATATTTGTAATTAAGTAAGAGTTTCATGAAAGTCCATAGGATTTTTGTTCAGTCACCACGGTGCCTCCAAATTGCAGTAACCTCTGACCTCATTAAATATGCATGTATTAAGCTGGAAATCAAACTTAGGCGAGGGATTTTATTGATTAACATTTCTGATGAGTTTTGCCAAAACTTCGTAAGTTAAAGTGGCTACACCACAAAGAAGCTTGGTGACCCGTGACTTTAATCAATTTATATGTGTGGATTTTGCCCATAATCAAACTCAGGTGAGATAAAATCTATTGATAAGTAATTATGGTGTGTTTGGTGAAAATCCATCAAAGCCCAGGTAAGTTATCACAGTGCCACTACAAGTTAATGGACAGATGGACAGTGGATATACCATAATACTCCTATCATTTTTACGGGCATATAAAAAGTGCATACAACTGTTGCATTTCAGAATGAGGGAATGACAGATTGATGGATACAGGACCCTGGCCACTCATTGGTAGATAAAAATATTTAACCAAGATACATCCATGTATATTCAGGGTGCCTTGAACCGTTCTCCATTTCCCTATTTTCCCTTTCTATTTCAACACATGAAAATAATCAAGTATAGCCTCATTAATATAAGTACATCATGACACATATATGTGTGTAATATACACACAGCTAAGTTGGGGGATGCAGCCTCTGAGATGATCTCCAGCAGTCTGACTGTACAGGTGGAGCAGCTTATTCTGTTGGTGTTCATCATCCTGATGACTATACAATGCTGGGCCAGCCAGCCAAGGCCTGTGTGAGTCTGCTGTAACTGACAGATGTAAATACAGTGTGTGTTGGTCTTGGGTTTCATGGGGGTTGGCCTGTGTGGAGCTTGAGGAAACTTCCTTGTGTCAATGAGTACAACTGTTCTGTGGGAGTCTATGTTCTCAGGTGATAAGGAACTTAGGTGAGATATTATATTGATAAATATGTTGATGTTTATCAAAATCCATCATATTACCTTGTAAGTTATCGTGGCAATACCACTTAGTAGGCTAGTGACCTCTGATCTTGTTAAATATGTGTGGATTTTGTCTATAATTGAACTCGGGTGAGATAATCTATTGGTAAAAATTGGTACCAGCAAGCATTTTTAAAATCATTTCACAGACCTCCAAATACATATTGGCAAGATGCAGCTTAAAAAAACCTCTATTTTAAGCCCTCATTTGTCTTTCTATCTTCATTAGTTTCCCAGTTATGGCCATTTTAAAGTCCCGGATTTTAAGGCCTTTTCGGCAATTACTGGGAAGTACTGAAATTCAATTTTTCAAGACTTAATAAATTAAAATTTAAATTATAATAAAGACAGTCAACACTAAATTTTGATAAAACCATATATATTCTTACAATTGAACAGTTTTCATAAGATTTAAAGGTATAGTTTTGTTTAAATGCCATTTCAAAATTTGAAAAATAGACCGAAACGAACATAAAAAATTATCTGAAGAGCGTCAAAACTCAATTTTAAGATGTCAACAATTTCTTAATAAACAACTTCCAACACCTTTTTTTGTGTTCTACTGTCCACACTGTATCCATTTATTAAGCTTATTTTTTTTCAAAGATAATCTATTGGTAAAACTAAAAAGTTTGGTGAGTTTTGTGAAAATCCTTTGAAGCCCCGGTATGTTATTGACATGACACTAAAAGTTAACCGACGGATAGACAGACCTTGGAATTCCAATATGTCCTATCATGGACAGCCATTTAAAAATTAAACTGTTGTGAAACATTAAAAATAAAGAAATCACGAAAATTTCACCCTTGTGAATATGAAGTCTGCAATAGATTACTAAACATGAAGACCACCACAGGTACAACTCCCTCTGGAAGAAATACCGTTTAAACTTTTACCTACATGTTATCAGCTGACCCTGAGGATCACAGTAAATCATGAATGAAAAGAATAGCTTCCTAGATTTCAATTAACTGGATTTAATTATTATTGGCATGCTTAAGGTTCATATTTTCTTTTTTTTTTAACTTATGTATATGCCACAGGTTTCTCTTACAACATGGCTTATAACAAGATTTGTCTAGTTGAAATATAATTCCTAAAACAGATGAGTATCAGTTGGTGTAACAGAGTAGTGTTGAAAGGGAAAATCAGGTTGCAGGTAAGGACAGTTATTATCTCCACCTGGCCATACATGGAGAATTTTGGTTTTGGCATTATTATTATTCTGCCACTTTTTTCATCCAATTTTACTGATACTCAATCAGGATATACCTTACTATGTTTGATTTAATCTGACCCAGTTTTAGAGATCCTGACCTATATTTCAAGGTCACTGGGGTCAAAAAGTCTATTTTTTCCTGATTTTCAATGTTTAATTTCTTCTTTTCTATAAGGGGTACTGACAAAACACAATCATCAAATCTTTTTTTCCCTAACATTCCTATAGTAGAATTTTTTAATTATCTCATGAATGTGGAACCATATCAGATGGGTCACTCAGCACTTTTCAGTTAGGCTTTATTTTCAGATAAACCACTTGATGTAAAAAGTTGAAACTTTGTGCCATTTACAATGTTGGACCTTGTCTGGCACCTTGTTTTTCCTCATGCAGCACTTGATACAACCAAACAGGCAGAATTTGAAAGAAACAAAAAAGGCAATCCATGTTATTAAACCATCATTTCTCAGGCATAAAATCAATATTAACTTACCTTTCTTTCTAACATACTTGAGGTGGAAAGTCTGCAAGCCCACTTTGAAAATTTACTTTGGTGAACTGTCTCATCTAGATCAATCAGATTTAGGGTTGGGACAATAACTGATATCTGGTATTATCATGATATCTGACAGCTGCAATAATTGCATCGTTAACTTCCCTGTTATTGTGATATCATGAAATGCTTATTTGTCCACATTTTTTTAACACACATATGCCCTTTTAGGGTAAATACCGAAAGATTGTGACATCCCCAGGGTCTTTCGGTGTTCAGAAAATCATATATTTTCAAGGATAACATTTATATTAATATGGGTATGTTCAAAATGACAATGGTGGACAAACTGTCAGAATCACATTCTCTGAAAACTGTCCATTTGCCCCCTTATAAGTAGTCGGACATGGCAGGTAGCACTGGCATTTGTGATATGGCAACAAATGCTGGGGTACCATTGCCAGACACTTATATTATGATACCATGATATATTGCAGTAAATTCTATTTCATTATCATGATATAGAAAACTGATATCATCCACACCCTAATCAGATGAGGGTTTACATAAACTCAAACACACACAACAGAAGGCCCCATCATTTGAAGGTATGAGCTAACATTATGTGACACTTAACATTCAAAGACAACTTTAAGTTTCATCCATAATATTCATATCTAGTTTACATTATGACTGTGTTTATGCTGCACAAAGTATATTGGAGTGTTGAAGTCTGAACAGATTTTGACAGATCTGGCCAAGATATGTAGAAAAAACTTTCCATTTGTGACACTGTACCACTTAACAGTACTACAGAGAGTATATATAAAAGTGACAGTGTACCTACAGCCTCATAGAATCCATAGATATCAAAACAGACCTGCAAACAATAATGTATTTCATAGGTTAATTTTGTTACTACTTGACATTTAAATATCTGGGAAATGAAAAATAAAGAAAAGTTCAGAAGAAGTTTGAAAAGAATCAAAAGCAGATATTACTGTGTTGTTAACAAGGTCCTACAAGAACTAGGGACCCATGGGTCTTGACGCTCAGCTGCATTTGTCTATAAGGATATATGTTTATAAGGTTTTCCAAAGTATTGGTCCTGTGATCAGTTTGAAGCCAACCTGTCTACCCAAACTGGAGTTATCATCTATAAACTAATTTGTGAATGGATAGGCCCTACAACCTTAACCTTTTACCTTGTGACCCAAAAATCTTCCCCTAGTGGCAGGTGCACCACATGTTGATGATGGAAGGATTGAGATGAAAAGTTTTGCTTAAAATGCATCCACAATCTTTCTAAAGGAGTGGGTCCTGTGACCTTGACCTTTGATCTCATGACCCACGAATCAACAGTTCTTACTTTAGTGGTGGGCCATATATTTGAAACCAATATTTCAAACCAAACTGGTGTTATCATCTGGAAACTAATATGTGGATTGATGGCCCCGTGACCTTGACCTTAGACCTTGTGACCCCATAATCCATGAGTTACTTCCACTATTGGCAGGTGAGCAACATCTGAAAGATAGAAGGTTTGGACAGAAAGTTTGGCTGAAAATACATCAACAATATTTTTAAGGAAGTGGGTCCTGTGACCTTGACCTTTGGCCTTACGACGCCAAAATCAAAATGGTTCTTACATTATTGGTACGTCATATATAAGTCAAAACTGAAACCAATAGGTTAATCCAAACTGGACATGTGGACAGATGGGCCCTGTGACCATGACCATTGACCTTGTGACCCCCAAATCAATCAGGTTCTTCACCTATTGGCAGCTCAGCTATATGTGCAAGATGGAAGGTTTGGGATGAAAAGTTTGGCTTAAAATGCATCCACAGTCTTTCTAAATAAGTGGGTACTGTGACCTTGGCCTTTGACCTCATGACCCCAAAACTGAACAGAATCTTCCCCTACTGGCAGGTTAGCAATACCTTGAAGATGGAAGGTTTGGGATGAAAAGTTTGGCTTCAAATGCATATGCATTCTTTTTAAAGAAATGAGTCCTGTGACCTTAACCTTTGACTGTTGGACCCCAAAATCGACACGGTTCTTACTTTAGTGGTGAGTCATATATAAGTTAAGTTTGAAACCAATATGTCAAACTAAACTGGAGTTTTCATCTAGGTACTAATTTGTGAACAGATGGCCCCTGTGACCTTGACCTTTGACCATGTGACTCCAAATTCATTTATGCTCTCTACATACTGGCAAGTCAACTAAATGCGCAAAATAGAAGGTTTGGGATGAAAAGTTTGGCTTAAAATGCATCCAATCTTTCTAAATAAGTGGGTACTGTGACCTTGACCTTTGACCTCATGACCCCAAAATTTAATAGAATCTTCCCCTTTTTGCAGGTTAGCAATATCTTGAACATGGAAGGTTTGGGATGAAAAGTTTGGCTTCAAATGCATATGCATTCTTTTTAAAGAAATGATTCCTGTGACCTTGACCTTTGACCTCGTGACCCAAAAACCATATAGGTTCTTGCCTTGGTGGTGGGCCACACGTAAGTCAAGTTTGAAATCCATGTGTCAATAAAACCTGGAGTTATCATCTGGAAACAAATTTGTGTGGATGGACAGAGGGACAGACAGACAGAGGGACAGACAAACAGACAGGGTGATAACTATATGGCATCCACTTGTGATCAATAAACACACCAGGTTTTGGGACACTAGATGTAATTACTAGTGAGAAACTGAAATGATTGTTGTCATTTTATAGTTAAAAAAAAATAGAAAAAAATATTAGTAAAAATAACAAAAAATACATGTGGTGCCACTTCTTTTCGAGAACTGACAAAACTAGTCATGGTCAATATTCAAGGCAAGATTCATGACAATCCATGCATTAATTATCAAGATATTGGAGGTTTTGTACTATATTTTTGATTATTCTGGGGGTGGGGTACTTTCAAGCCCCATAGCTCGAGGATATAGGTCAGAGTGACCTAATTTCAGGTTTCCAAGGAGATTTTTAATTGACCTCCTTGGATGTTCACTGAGAAGTTTCTAAGACCAGCAGTTACAATTTGTGCCCTGCTAACGGAGGGCCGGACGACCTGATGGCCGACGAAGAAAGCACCATTCCTATACCTCAGTTGACATACAGTCAGCTGAGCTAAAAAGTCAAATTCACTGGAGAAATGCATTAATACAGGTTTGCGTTTCTGCCGAAAAATTCCCTTTCTTGCTAAAGATGCATCCTACCATCACATTATCAAACTTTTAGTCACATTGTCCTCAGCGTGAATCTGATTCTGCCGTGTTACATGCTTACTTCCATTCTGACATTTTTATGTCATAAGTTTATCCCGTGTTGTTAAGTCAAGCCTGCTTATGATAACAAAAGACACTCATTTGTTATGTTGGCTGTGATTGGATATAAGCTGAAGTAACTTAACAAATTGGCCAATAAAGTATTTCCTTGCAAAATAAGGAATGGGTTTAGACTGATTCTAGGCTCTATTATGGACCTGCTGCTCTTTGCCAATCGCAGAGTTCTATGATTGTGTCAGCTTTGTGGAGCCATAAAAGTGGGAGGTACCAGTGCAGCTGGGGATTTCCAAGTTACACTCCCCTCATCTTGGGGTGTTCTAGGTTAGAAAACCAATTTGGCCAAGGAGTTCCGATTGAAGATATTACTGTAATGCGCGAAAAATATTTCATTTTTTCGCTTGTATGTTACTACTAATCAGCTACTCATGCGGAAAACCTCTGGGTGTTCACCTTTCCAACAGACTGGTACAAAATAAAAAACGCCTTTCTGTGCACATGTTTGCCTGTCTGAGACAGACGGAAAGGTGTTATTACAACCCTAGAGTAAGGCCTTGGTGCCTACAACATTAAAATATTAATTGGACACTATTAAACCCTGTTTATGTAAAAACCTGAGCTGTGTCAATGTTTCCTGTAACAAGTGTAAGGTCATAGCAGGGATGTACCCATGCTGGGCGCACCCACCCGGCAGTTTTTCCTGCCGCCCGGTACTTGACTGGAAAGTGTGAATGACCACCCGTAAGTAATATTTTTAAATTGTTTAAGCCATGAACAAAGATACATGCGTGTAAGTTTATCTTGCTGTGTTTTACCTGTAGTACAATTAGTGACCCCTGTCGGATATATCTGAGTATATGACAGCCACGTTAGATGACATCCAGTGGCGCCTAAAATGAATATTTAATAGAAGGTACTCTTTCACAATGTGCTGTATTTAGGGAATGCCAATGAACAAAATTTGGTATGAAAACCGTGAACGTAGCTGCTATGGTAGGGCCACCTTGTATCTGTATAAAAGACTAATGCTGATATCAGCTTCGATGAAATCACATGACACCCCAAACGATGTTTGATTGGCTATAATTGATGATCGATGTGATTATTCAAATATATTTGATATGTCACAGTTTCTGATGAGGCCAAACTGCTGTAGAGATGTGGAATATGATGTTAGGTATCAGATTTGAAGCGCGAAAAACTGAAAACGGTCCCTTATTATACCCATGATATGATATGGAAGTAATCTGCAACAAATCCTGACTGACAAAGAGTCTGAACTGACAGATGAGTTCACAACAGTGTTTTACCATAAAATTTGCTCTCAGTGGCCACATTGCTGTAGAAATTAAAAATACTCAATAGTAGCCTATTACTAATAATTATATATAATTCCAAAGTTGTAAACAGTGAGAGATGGCTGGAGCCATTTGTGCAGCAGCTCATTTATGCTGTGAATGTTTGGATTATATTTTCCCCATGTATTATACACAGGAACAGATGACATGAGAAATTAATGGGCAAGCTTAACAATTCTTATACATGTACTATTTCAGTTTTAATGGTATATCTATGAAAACTCATTAACAAGTCCAATTTCTGTTTTTGGGATTTTCCATTTTCCACAACCAAGTCCAAGCTGTCAGACATCATCACTCTCCATTCATAAATCTTGCAAGTACAGAATCAAACATTTCTAATAGAAATAAGTGATTCATCGGAGAAAACAGTCAGCCCTCTATAATAAAAATCACCTGAACCCAGTGCCTCACACGGGATGTCTACAGTGCAGATGTGAACAACAACTTGAACCAGGGCCATGCGCGCTCTCGGGGAAACTGCATTCCACGCATGTCTTCCAACTAAAAAATTATCACAGCCGCTTATCAGGCTGTCAATGGTCACGACATATCAACTCACACATTCTGAGGGTCTGTGTGTCCTTTCAGACTGTGCAGGTCTCGGCGTTTCTTGTTCGTCTTCTTCCTCTGAACAAGACTGTGAAGAGTGTCTGCGACGACGTCTATCCGCCATTTTCAGTACACTAAAAGTTGGATGCATATTCACACACAACTGGCATTCTTACATTCTCCGATTTGGTCGACGGTATTGTGAGTGAACGCTTACCGTCTTTCGGTTTTGCAACGGTAAATCACCATTTATCGCACAGGTGAATTTGAAAGATCTTATACATATAAAAGAATCTGTGGCTAGTGTCTGTATTTCAGGATTAAAGTAGGGCATCCCGAAAACCTTTTTCATTTGAGTTTATATTTTATGATTTTTAAGTTTAATTATATACAGTTATGACTATATTTCAATACTTTCCACTCAGGTTTACAAATGTATTTCCAATTTTATATTACTCAATATCTTAATAAAAGCGTATTACAATATCAGGATTTGGAGATGAAGATCTCATTAAATTGGTGCATATATTATTTTATAGGCTTTGGAACCGGGGCGGGGGGGGGGGGGCACTTTTACCCCAAGGGTGGAGGTCAGTCAGTCAGTGTGACTTTCCTTTGAGAAATATGACATAAATTCCATCAATTTGCATGGAAACTCCATTGTATTTCCTCTCAGTCTATATGCCTTACGTGAAAACAACTGGGTCTTAATTTTTTAATTGAGCGTGTTTAGTGATATAGGCCAGTATTGTGTAATCTTTAGAGGTAAAGGTATATAATGCAATTTAATTTAGTGAGAACGGTAGGGATTATGCTTGTATGCCTTAATATCTAAACTGATAATCCTCTAGAGAGGTCTGGTTCGGAATATGACATTTTTAAATTGCTCAATGTTTAAAATATTTATATATGCTTGAATGAAGGTTGGGTTCCTATAAATTAATTTTGCATGGTAATATTTATTTGATAATTATAACTTAAACTTCATGTAAGTTTGAAAATGGTTCATCTTTTAATGCCTCTCATAAGGCCTACTTTTGTTTCGTGCTTCATACCAAGCACGCCTATGGTTTCGAGTAAAATTAAGTACGCAGCATTAGATCTTTTATTTTATTAAGATTTGAAAAAGACTATATTAGGGTATGAATAATATCAGTTTGGCACACACGATTCTGTAAATTCAATATCTCATATTTAGGCCTAGTAATATTTAGTGGTGCAGCATGTAATAAAAAGTAGGAAATTGCTCTAAATACTGCATTCAAAATGCATATTTTATGTTTATTTTTTTCAATTTTTATTAATTTTGAAGATGGATGATCAATAAATTAGAATCAGTCACCTATAAAGCGCAGTTAAGACATCAGAATGTGAAACAAAATTTTCCGTTTCTCTCCGTTTTCAATAATTTTTATTAGGCCAAAAAAGTATTGGGTCTCAGGCACTTTTTATTTAGAAATCAATGCAGGCGGGCGATGTTTTATTTTTTTACTTTTTTGTGTGTGTTTCGATAAAATGTCATATGATCATGGAAAAGCATGAAAATAACAGATTTTTTGCTAAACAGGTAAAAGCACTACATATCAAGGTATATTATTTTATCTTCTTGAAAGATAAACATCAAATTAAAAAAATTGATGCAGGGGTTAAAATTGACGCGGGCGGTGCTTGATAACCATGCCTTTTTTTTGCCTTACGTTTATGTCAAATTTTGTTAAAAAATAATTGATCAAATGATCGAGAGCAATTGAGCGAGTATCGAACAGAATGCCGTCACTGTATAAAGTGAATTATAATAGTGCGAATAATGAATATATCTTCTTGGTGGCCTTTCAGAGAGGTCAAGGTCACCATCGATAGTTTTGTTTGCTCAACCAGCGCCAGATGTCAGCACTTCTCAAATAAAGGAGAAGGATCAGGCGACGCGGCCACTGCTCTTGTTCATGCAGTCCATCTGGTTTTCCATGATAAAACAAGAAAGCGACAGGACGGCCAAATCCATGGGAGGAGGGGTGGGACTGGGATCGATCGGGTATCAGGAGAGGATACATGGTGAATTTTCTTCTGTATTGAGCTCTTGTTGTTTTATCTCGTACACGTTCTGGGGACGTGCATTGTCACTTTAGGAAAGTGCTCTGCAACAGTTACTGGGAACAGGACTCGGGATTCACGTAGAACTAGTGGACTCTTTTTCTCTTTTTCTTATAAACATTTCCCGCTTTTTGCTGAGTTCAGTGCTCTGTATAGAGTGTCATTTGAGGATCAAATTAACACTGGGAAAAGTGTACGTGCTTCATATACTGTGGTTATATATTTTATACCCTTATTTATCTTTGATTATTACAAGTAAGTCTTCTGATTTTTTTCTCTGGTTGGGCTACTCAAAAACAAACTTGAACGATTCCTCTGAGGCTCTGAATTTATTTGATTAATTACACGGGGAAAGCGCACACACACATAAGCACGGACGCATCTAAAGGGAACGGACCTTTTCCACAACATTCGCGACATCTGTTGGAGAAGAGTGATAGTGAGGGACAACGAACGTTAAATCGACAAAAAAGATCGTATTTGTTATATCCAAAATCATGGGCGGCGAAACCGGGGGGCGACTCAATAAATTGTTGCCCCCCCCCCCAACAAAATGATGGGTATTTAAGCACACACTATTTTTTTATTTGCACCCTCATCTATATATATATCCTCCTCCGCTCGGGCGCTTCGCGCCCTCAGTACTTGGAGTACTTTATATACAGGGCCGCAGCCTCCGGGATTGACGTGCAAAAAAAAAAATATTGCAAAGTTGATATTCTGTGTGAAAATGCATCCATTGCCAGACAAATAACAATCTCTTTACAAAGAGGTACTTTTTTACTGAAAAAGCATTGACCAATAAATGACAGCAAAAATGCACCAAAATGCATTAGTGTACATATAGTTTTTCAAAATTTTCCACACAGACGGAGGGGGACACTACACCCTCCCCTCCAGGGGACTGTCCCCTCGAATCCGCTTACTGCCCATCCCCCCCCCCCCCCCCCCACGCCAATAGGGTCATGCCGTAGCCGTATATATAAAATATATATGTATATACACATATATATACATATATATGTATATATACATAGTACATATATATATGCAGTACAAATATAAATATATATTTATATATGTATACGCATGTATACATGTATATGTATATATACTGGTCTACTATTGGGCCCCCCATGAAAATTTGGTTTCGCCACCAATGAAAATGATAGAAAATATAGAGAAATTTTATCTTTAAAGGTTTGGTTGCTGTCAGAGTATGGCATTTACCTGAATTTCCTATTAAATAATACCCGCAATGGCGGTTCAAAGAACCCGAACACAACAGACGATCGTTACGCGGAGTGCGCATGCTCGTAGAAACGGTCTGTTGTACATTGTATAAAAGTCATGACAGAATGCGTAGTATATAATCTTACCTTTGCTGTAAAATATGCGAGATTTCTAGCCCACTCTATGTACATATGAATGAACTGTGGGTTATTCTCTTAAAGAAAGCTTCATATTTGATGCCACTGTGACGGGTGTATATGAGATTGAATTGTTACCTACAAGTTTTTGGTAAACACGTCACATGCGCCAATGTGACAAAAAGAAAAAAAACCGTAACGCAAGATTGTTGGTTGCATATACGTGGAAACTGAAAGGTTCAACATCCCTTTGCAAAACTCTGGTGTGTCTGACATATCGCCAGATATGTTTTATTGTGTTTGGGTTATTTGAGCGGGACCCCCACGTTATATACAGGTGTTTATTTATTTCAAAACAAAACGAACAAGCTTTGTGTGGCAGGATCGGCGTTTCTTGTTTCTTTTTTTCAAGAAAATTCCAAGGGGTTGTCTTTAGTTAATAAACGTAAGATATCATAATTTAATCTTTTGTAGAGGCCTTTTTTTGTAAATGAAAACCAAGTCCTTTGTTATGTTGTTGATTTGTGCTCTGGCACAAATTATCTTAAAAAATGTAAAAGTATGGAATATGGAATAAATATAGTGTTGAGCAAATACAAAATTTCAGGAGCAGAAGCACATTTTGTTTATTTTCTAGGTTCCACGTATTGTGTCTCACCCAGTAAAAAATGTTTAACCTATCATGAGAAGTTCTTTTTATAAAATCAAGGTGGCGCCACTGACCTCACAAACTGCCAAGGTAATCCGTGATAAATAAACACACAACCTTTCAAGGCAATCTATACAGTAGATACAGGAGCTTTCGTATGAAAGTTCGACATGAAAATGGTGAAATTCTACAGTTATTAGTCACATTCTAAGGAACTGCTTTGTCTGATTATGTTCAAACTTCGAAGGAAAACTGGAAACTTAGTCTAGCTACATTAGTTTTATGATACAAACTTTAAATTATATTTCTTGAACTAACGTAAAAATAATTTAATCATTCGCAAAACTCCCCCAGTCTGTCATTATTGGATGCATTTAGATAACGACCGGAGACTATTTTTTCGCGCCCCACACGTTATTACACATAAATATATACCAAAAGGGTATTCTGCATGTGCAACGAGCAATCTCTGTGCTTTTTTTGGCATATTTGGCAAAGAACCGCTGCGTGATGAAAGTACCATATGGTTCTTACTAAATCTGCATACTGATCATGCACAGTTTCATTAGCTGCTAAAGACTGTTTTTTTTTTCTTTATTGTTGAGACCGCGCGCCAAATGATAACAATCATATCAGTTGCGAAGCTGTGGTTTCATTTAGTGTCCTGAAACCTTTGAAGTTTATCAATCATGTCTAGTTTCATCAGTCACTGAAGACTGGTGCCACCTGTATCTTTTATAGTATTTCATGAATTTTTCCTTTTGTTTAGACCATCGTACGGAATTAATCATCATATTCTCAGCTGTGGCCTCAGCTATGTCCTAAAACCTTGTATGTTTATTGATCATAACTAGTATGGCAGGCAAGGTTAAACACGGGTTTGCACTTAAATGGTACGGTTAATTTATTCCAGTCTATTCCAGGCGAGCGGTAATCAGAAACGAAGAATTGGCTTCAAGGAAAAAAAAAAAAAACAGTAAATCACGACATTTGAAGCGGGATCATGTTTCCGCCTTAAGCCACGAAGGCAAGGCACAATAGCCCGTATAAATAGTTCCAATAACAAAGTTCCAATAAACATGTAACCTCTGTACCGTCCGAACTTGAGAAAACTTATTCTGGAAAGACACTATTGACAACGGGCTCACTACCGGCGTGTGATTACATTTTTTGAGGGCTGTTCCACACAAGCATATACCATTGACGCCTGTCACACTGGATTTATCAGTTCGTCAGTTCGGCCACCTGTATTTATTACCTATTTTGACGCTTTTTCTTCTGTCTGAGATCACCATATGACATAAATGGTGTCAACTTCTTAGCCGAGGTTACCCCCGGTGTCCTAAAACCTCTTTGTGTTGATTGGTTATAAATTATTTCATACGAGTTGCTGAAGTCTGCCGGCACGATTTGTAGTTTTTCCAATTCTCTTACATTGTCCCGCTTTATCGGAGACCGTCAAATAATAACAATCGTATCATTTCTCAGCTGTGGTTGAATCAAGTATCCTTATCTCAATGTTTATTGATCATTGTTAGTTTTATCAGTTCAAGGAGAATGGTGAAAACACCTGTATATTAGCTTAGTTTTATCAGTTCAAGGAGAATGGTGAAAACACCTGTATATTAGCTTAGTTTTATCAGTTCAAGGAGAATGGTGAAAACACCTGTATATCAGCTTAGTTTTATCAGTTCAAGGAGAATGGTGAAAACACCTGTATATTAGCTTAGTTTTATCAGTTCAAGGAGAATGGTGAAAACACCTGTATATTAGCTTAGTTTTATCAGTTAAAGGAGAATGGTGAAAACACCTGTATACTAGCTTAGTTTTATCAGTTCAAGGAGAATGGTGAAAACACCTGTATATTAGCTCATCTGACGTTCGGTCATGCTACGCTACAGCGATGGGTCCAATCGTGCGTTAGTGGGGCACATGCGTAACCGTTGGACCTAAAAACCTAGAAATCGACATCCGGGGAGGAGTCTTTTTGGAAACAGGAAAACAGGTCACAGTTACCTAGGTTCTTTGGTAGTGAAATTACGCTTTTGAATATAGCAAAAATTCACTCAAATTTGATACTTTATATAAATTGGCTCAACAATTATCTAAGGCGATCTTGAAAACTGGCGACCTTGACCTTCAGGGTAAACTCTCCCGAAATATGAGCTTGTGAAACCAATAACTTTTCAACTTTTTGTATAATTTTCCTTAAAATTGATATACCAGTTAGTGTTGCAAAAGAGTTGCAAAACTGGTTACCATGACTTTAATCTTCAATGCCAAGTATGCGAAAATATAGTATCCCCCCTTCAGGTTTCGGGATGGGATTTATATATATTTTTCAGGTTAAAGGTTTGGCCATTTAATACTAAACTTCTTTTCATGGGTACCAAATATATTTGTAGTAAGACTAGATGGAAGAGTAACAGGGCTCCGTATAGGTGCACATATATCCAAGAATAATTTGAGCGAATTAGCCATTTTGACGCAGGCTTAAATGCAGGGTGATTTGATTTGGGCGGGGGGGGGGGGGGGGAGTTCCCGGAGATCTTACTATTGGAAATAAAAGATACTGTATGCGATATTATACAAGATGCTTATCTTTATACAAAAATCAAAGTATAATAAAACTTTAACACAAACACATTTACCACAGAAAGTACAAAACCATTTAAACTCTTAATGAATATCTTCTTTATTTAAGAGACTTGAACAAACATTTACAAAGCAAAGGATGGAGTACCTAAAATGTTGGTTGAAATGCTTTGGATAACAAAACTTTCATACTGAAATAAATGCATAAAGCTGATTAATTTTGTTCATTAAAGAAGATACTATGACTTGAACACTCCCGGTTCCTTCCACGTACTATATATCAACCCTTTATCAATGAAGCTAGTTCTTTAAGTCGGTATGGTACAATGTATATGTTTTGAATATATGAAGGTGCCAGACTATCGTCGAGCATGCGCACTGTAATGTTAAGTTTCAAGCATGCGCACTAGGTGTTATAGCAGACGACAGCTGACAATGGTTTCACAAAGAACTTAACAGATACCGCTTTCCCTTCATGATCAACATCTCTGATACAGAGGAAAATAGCTTCACTTAAGCCAAAAAAAATAATAGGTATGGTTCTCAGGCACCTCCCGCGTCAATTTAAACCCGCCGCATGGCCGCATCAAAGATTTTTATTTTGATTAGCATCTCAAGAAGATAAAATAAAACGATTTTGATAAGATTTTCTTTGTTATGTATTACTTTTACCTGTTAAGCAAAAAAAAAAAACTGATATTTTCATGCTCTTCCCTGATCATATGGCATTTTTATCGAAAAATACAAAAAGAGGTCAAAAATAAAATACCCCCTGCCCGCAGTGATTTCTGAAAAAAAAATGCCTGAGAACCATACCTTTTTATTTTTGGCCTTATAAAACGTAAATATAATAGTGTACTGCCAAGTACTACAATGATGGTAAATCGTCTCAATCTTGTAGAAACGTTGGAGCTTAACTGAAAACAGGTAAGTTTAAATAGAGAGAAAGAGAGAGAAAGGAGGAGCAACGACAATAGAAAGCAAAGTTATGCAAATCACTGATAAAGCACTAAATTTTACAATGATGCTTTGTGCATATTATTGCATTTTGTGGAAAAGTTCGCAAATTCGAAACTTGAGATATGGAAAAATTCAAAGAATAACAACCGTATGGATTTTAAGTCATAAATGAGAAAACATCCGACCACATCGCAGAAATTTATGTTTTAATGAAAGAAATGCATAGCGGTAAAATTTTTTCCGGGTATGGATTCTTATGAATGAAAAATAACTATTTAATGATCATTGAACTCTATATATTAAAATGCAACATGTGATTAATCTTATTTGGGGTTTTCTTTTTTTCTGTTCCAATTTCTTCGTGAATAAAGGAGATGAATTTCTCATTTGTGACTTAAAATGGCCTTAGATGATACCAATATCACCAAATATAAATACAACAAACAACGTTATAAGCTTACACAATACACAAAACAGCACAACCGTGGTGAAATATACCAGCAACTAACTGATAAACAACACCAGGCGTAATCACATGACACAACACAAGAAGCCGCATAATTGGATAAGCTGACATCACAATGGCACATGAATATTAATTAACAATGCATTTCATACAACTGGCCTAGTCTTGTGAAGAATATGCAAATATATGCAAATTGGTTGCAAGCCTCAAGGTCAAGGCCATGGGACTATTTCTCTCTTATTGTGTCCAATGTCCCATTTTGTGCGCTGACAAAGGGGATGATATGAAAATGACGACACAAAAATAAAATAATGGTTTGTTATGAACAATTCTTAATATAAATAGGACAAACCATTATAATAGGAGCTGGAACAGAAGACATATATCATATACATGACCTTCTGTCGAGCCAAATGTCACAGCACTTGTGTATATTTTATATACGGTGCTATTTTATTCTCTTGCTATCATACGCCACCCAGATTCCTCTCAGAACTAAAAATAACCCTTCTCATTAAAGAGGAAATCACATAGAATTAAATTACCAAAGAAAATTAATATATGCAGTATCCGAGAGTGGATGCAAAAAAAAAAAAAAAAAAAAAACAAAAACAAAAATCAAAGGAAAAATAAAATACAAGAATGCCATGTATTCTAATTTGCCCTTAGGTGTCTTTTTTAAAAGAAAACTTTAGATACACATTTCCCCACTGACATTACGGATTTTATTTTCACCGTGAAAAAATACATATCCCATAGTATCTTAATCCCTTTTCATGCGATCAATGTGGATCGGAGCATTACAAAACCTTTAATTATATTTCACCCTTTTCACCTCCATCTTTAGTCTTTTTGTCTCCATCTATATCACTTTTAATATTTTTTTTATAAACTGTTTTAGCGCTGTGCCTTCATGCCATAATATCCAGATTATAAATTTTACCTGTAAAAGCTATGGACATATGGAATGCGAAACAAAATCAATACAAAGATGTATCCAACTTGAAAATAAAATGTTTTTCAATCTTTAAGATATAAAGCTGGTCACAGGGCATGGCAACACAGGGTTTAACAATCTAATCATCAGTATAATACAGCTGACATGCTAAGGCGAAAGGTCAAGATCATAAAATGAGTCAAGGTCAGACTAAATGGGTCAAGGTAAGAAAGCATATTTGGCTTGTCTTGTCCGATGGCGTGAATAGTTTTCATTGCTTCGTGCTAAGCATAAATATGTGAGATAACAATAGTAACAGTTTTACATGTATAAGGTGAAACCCTTCAACAGAATGGCCTATGTATCAAGTATAACAATCTCTGTCTTATAAAATATCGTCAAACAACATTCCAACAACGGCTTCAATCAACTGATGAAACCTAACTGTTATAACGTTTCCTAAATATAGTCCGGTATATCCTTAACATGTGGACAGTGTGCTTCAATGTGCATTTTAGTCTCTGAACAACAGTGTAGCTATAAATACAACATTGCAAAAGTTACGTGTATGACATAGTTTTGAAGCAAATTATTCAACACTTCTCAAGACATAGTCCATCTATTCAAAATACATATATTACAAAAACATAACTGATTAAAAACCATACTTTAAATTACTATTTCAATTGACAATTTAATGTCATATTCGATGACCTTTTTCCTTTTTCTTTGATGACCTTCACCTTTAAAACAGCTGTTTCATATATATATATATATATATATATATATATATATATATATATATATTAATTATATATTAAGCTCACTGTTGTAATTTGTAACTGTACACTTTCTCTTGTAAAAGCAAATAAATGCAAAACATACGCAGCTATACAATGAACAATACAGCAATGTACTATATTGTATATTACTTTGCATCTCATGCATAAACATATTTGTGCAGATACAGCAATGGACAGGGTCATTGTTACATCTCTTTGTCTTCCAAAATTTGTGTTGAGACAATCCAAATGGACTTAACAATTATATATGCTTGTACAAGAAAAATATACGCATTGAAAAGACAGCTAGCATAAAGGGATGCAATGTATTGAATAGCAAATAAAATATTTTCATCTTCAAAGCATTTTATTATGGCAACTCTGGCATGCAACCGAATGGTTTATAATATAATGTATATATGCATGTGTGTGTATAAATGCGGATGCTGAACAAAGTAGCTCTACACAACACTTTAAACAGCAAGTTTTTACACATTTTGTGTTTTAAGGATGCATGTAGATTAATGCAAGAGTATTGAACTGCTGATGTGTTTATGAGTTCCCTTTTGAGTAAATTTGACAAACTGGACGAGAAAACAAAAGTATTTCAAATGTTTATGCTATTTGCCCTGCCTAATGACAATGTTTCAAAGTCTGTCTGTGTGTTTGTCCGTGTCTGCAAAGGTGTCAGTTTGTAAACTAGATGTATAAGGCAGCTCTAAATTAAAGATTATATACCTGTGAGTTATGGTATCTATTTAAGACTGTTAGATCTGATATAAATGTTATCGACACAAGAGTTCGTGCTCTGTTATATTATGAAACAAAGGTTACACCAGGAGCCAGGTAAAACAAGAAAGAGGTGCCATCTGGAGGTGGATAAGGAAACCAATGTCAATTTGAGCTGAGCCCGATTTCCTTTTAAACTTTCCAGTGATTGGTCAGAATCTTCATTTGCATAGTGATAATGACAAATTTATTTTTCAAGCTTTGAGGAATAACAGGGATTTATGCTGTTCAGCCTTTTTCTGTTGCTGCATGCTTTTACGCATATATCCATACTTGATACGAAGGGGGTGACTATTTTGATAAATAATTGAAACATGCAAAATTTATAAAACAAAACTCACAATTTTTTTTGCTGTAAAGTATATTCATGAACTAAATAATGGCACATTTGCAAATGGATCTTTCAGCAGATACATTTCGATAATATCATCACGTGTCAGTCTTCAATCATACATACTGATTAATATCTGGCATATGGCCGAATCTTGTAAACATTTTTTTCTTTTGCACATATCCCTAATAAGTAAAATGTCCATTTAAAGTGCTAGCAATTTAAACAGCTCAGCGTGTCATCAGTATTTACACCGATGAATATGCATCACTGACAGCACTGTACCCACAATTCAGATGACTCGGCAGATTTTTTATCCGAATATTAACTCTGATCTGTGTATGCAAACACAGAGGTGATAAAAGCACTTATTTTTTTTGTTTGTTAGTGGTACAGTAAAACCTGTGTTATGAGACCACCTATTTGACCAGCCAAAAGGACGGTGGTCTTATTTGACAGGTCAATTACGACCCATGTGAATGCTTTCTGTTCATCCAAGACTGATCTTAATAGACAAGTGGTCTAATAAGACAGGTGGTCTTTTAAACAGGTTTCTCTGTATCTTCTAATGAAAATAAAATTTGAATAATAAGTAATAACTAATTAATAAACCCTCTGTGTTTCAGGTTTCGGTGTATTTGGCTAGGAATAATCCAAACTTCATAACCTGCGGATACAACATTAGAGTGAGTCTCCGAGGTTCTATAACAATTTCTTCCACTTTAAATTCATAGCTGTTGTGGGATTCAAACCAGGGTTGTTCAGGTCTGGGGCCAATGTCTGATACACTGGGCAAAGTCCTACCCTAACCATAAGCAAACCCTGTGATGAATGATTGTTGTGAATAAGGATAATTATATGATGTTAACCTGACATTACCTGATGCTAAGACAGGTTAAGTTCCTCATGAACTACAAACAATAAATTCTGTGGTTGCTGATTAACTGCATTTCAAGGCACAGCCTTAAAATCAAAGTCTCTATTTACATCTCGCACCTAAACAGCTGATAACCAACAATTCTAAGCACCAATAAGCATACTCCAAGTCATCATGTGACTTGAATGTCCTAGTATTTCTATCGTTCATCTTTTGTTTTAGTCATATTAAGGGCTTATTCTCAGATCACCGGGGGGCTTAACGAATAAATAATATATAACATCAACTTGGATGTCTTGTCTTTGTGAGGCCGTTCCCAAGATGACCTCCAAAGGTGACGTGTGTGCAATTCATATGGACAGATCTTTATCTTACATCATACAATGCCTTGTCTTATAATTTCTTATATTTACAAGTTAAAGACTATTTTGAGAAAATGTATAATATTATCTATTTACAGAATCATTTGATTTTCTTCAATATGACATTGTATTCTCTTCTGCCTACAAATAAGCATCTCATTTAGGGCTGACATAAGACTGTCAGTTATGATTAAATATCTGGCAGATTTCACACATGATGAATACTTAAATAAATAAATATGCAAATTAGATTGATGAGCAGGTGTTAAAGGCACCAGTCCTCATGAATAATAATGACTTGACTCCAGATTTATACTAAGCTTACACAGCCATAACAACTGGACCTTTCTGGTGTTAATTTTGCTGCAGAAGCAATTTTTTGCCAGATGTCATAAATATAATGAATAATAGTGTCAAAATATATATAATATACAAGAACTGTACACTCATCAAACACAACATGACACCATGAGTTGTGCATGAACTTTTGACCTATGGTGATTTGAATCGAGTAACAGAGACATATTTCAGAGTAACTGAGAGCAGCCTAGTGTGACAGCTCTAAATATATTTTGCAGATTCTGAACGTCACCTGCCGTAGACTATCTAGCTCTTCTCCTTCTTCAGGTTCAGCGGGGAGCCGCCTTCTGGCCTAATCAAAGTAAAAAATAACAGAAATGTAAATGAAAATTAAAACTTTGTTAATACCAAAATTATAATGATACTTATGGGTTTTACAATTCATCGTCTGTTTTTTCTATAGGTTATGTATTTCACAAAATCATAATGATACTTAAGGGTTTTACAATTCATTGTCTGTTTTTTTCTATAAGTTATGTATTTCACAAAATCATAATGATACTTATGGGTTTTACAATTCATTGCCTGTGTTTTCTACAAGTTATGTATTTCACAAAATCAAAATGATACTTATGGGTTTTACAATTCATTGTCTGTTTTTTCTATAAGTTATGTATTTCACAAAATCATAATGATACTTATGGATTTTAATATTCATTGTCTGTTTTTTCTATAAATTATGTATTTCACAAAATCATAATGATACTTATGGGTTTTACAATTCATTGTCTGTTTTTTCTATAAGTTATGTATTTCACAAAATCATAATGATACTTATGGATTTTACAATTCATTGTCTGTTTTTTCTATAAATTATGTATTTCACAAAATCATAATGATACTTATGGGTTTTACAATTCATTGTGTTTTTTCTATAATTTATGTATTTCACAAAATCATAATGATACTTGTGGGTTTTACAATTAATATAAACTTATTAATTTACATGGATTGTACAAATAGTTATTATAACTATTCGAGGCACTCTCCATGGCTCCGGTGATGGCGTAGGGTAGTCTGCAAGGGTGGAGGAAACCGGAGTACCGGGAGAAAACCACCGGCCTTGGACAGGCAACTACAACCTACTCTCATTGCCACGCCGGGGATCGAACCCGGGTCGCCAGTGGAGAGAGCCAAGCGTTTTACCACTCATTGTCTGTTTTTTTCTACAAGTTATGTATTTCACAAAATCATAATGATACTTATGGGTTTTACAATTCATTGTCTGTTTTTTCTATTAGTTATGTATTTCACAAAATCATAATGATACTTATGGGTTTACAATTCATTGTCTGTTTTTTCTATTAGTTATGTATTTCACAAAATCATAATGATACTTATGGGTTTTACAATTCATTGTCTGTTTTTTCTATTAGTTATGTATTTCACAAAATCATAATGATACTTATGGGTTTTACAATTCATTGTCTGTTTTTTCTATAAGTTACGTGTTTTTTTTTCAACCAAATGATCCATGATTCACACACATACAAATGAACATCAGAGGTGAGTTTCTAATACAATATAATGTGAAGGAAACTGCCAAATGAAGTATACTGATCAATGTTGGTGATCCATCCAGTGCTTTTCAGGAAACTAAGCCTAGTTACAGATGTCGGTTACATCATTAATGGGAGTAAAGATGTATCAAGGTCCATAGGGAAAAACAAATATTAATAAAGAAATAATGTTACAAAACAAAATACCATCATTTCTATTTGACTAGTTTCAGGTTTTAAAGGAGTCATCGAAAATTGGTGTTTACCTGTCAGCCAGGATAAGCCCCTGCTGTTGTTGCTGCTGTTGCTGTTGCTGTTGAAGCTGGGCTTGCATCTGCAGGGCTGCCATCTGCATGTGCTGCATCTGTACAACGTGCTGCGCTGCAAAGTGTCCATAAGGGTACATCATCTGCTGCTGAACAAGCGGAGAATAGAAGGGGCTCGAGAGCGGATACCGTAAAGATCCCAAACCATTCTGCTGCTGAAGAGAAGCTTTCAATGCAGAGTTCATCATTTCATTCACTGCATGCTCATTTGATTTTTCTTTTGATGGAATTTCTCCATCCGGTGCAGTTTTACCAAGCTGATTCAGAGCCTCCCGGCTGGCAACCCGCTGCAGGATTTTTTCCTTTAGAAGTGGAGCTGCCATCCCCCCGCTCCCGGTACGTATTAGAGTATCTGAGTTGCTGGTGCCTGAACTTGTACAGTCATTTATTATGCGGCTATTATTGCTGTCGCTAATATTTACATGACTCTGCTCCTGGGGAGGCACCCTGGCTGTTGGAACAGCAAACCGCTCAAATGTTCCATCACGGGGAATATGCACGGGCAGGCTGTTCCTTCTTCCCTGCTCAGCCATATTTGGCGCCATCTGCTGGGAGGCTGGTATAAATGGGTGACCTTGACCTATTGTGTTTGACCTTGGTCTGGTTTCCATATCCACTGACATGCTGTTGGACTGTGCAGGACTCATTTTTGCAGGTGGGTCTGTATCCATCTGTTTTCCATGAACCATCTGTTGCAGGCTATTCAACGCATTTTCCGGAATCCCTTTAGATGGTGGATCATCTTTGACAGTTTCAACTCCGGGACTCATACTTTCTGAGTCACTTGAACCTGAATTTGGCATTGTATTTTTCTCAAGGCTCTCATTTATAATACCCATCATCCTTTGTCCTAGCATGAGGCTGTTCGAATCCAACGGGGGCTTACTCAAAGCATTCTTTAGCGTCGGCATCATGGCTCCAGGTCTGTGACCTTGACCATCTGGCATTGCACTCTGTCCCTCTGAACTTTGACCTTTGGCACCATTTATGAGAATTTCTTCCTTTTCATTGGCTACAGAAAGTTTTTGACTGAACGATGCTGAGATGCTCTCAGTGCTTGAGAATGCACTACAAACATTCAAGAAGTTCTCCTTCTTCTTCTGCCACAAGCGATTGACCTTAAAAATAAAAAAAAATAAAAAGCAATTATTCATTAAAATATAATTTTTCTAAAAATCAAAATCTATCATGAATGTTTTACTTTGTTAAAATAGCTGTTGATGATGTGTAAATTAGGGCTGGCAATCAGCAGCTTTTTCATATCAATTATCAGCTCACTTTTGGCGATCAATTATCGATAAATATCAATATTAATGTGGCACTAGATTTATGAAAATGTTATAAGACCTATGCACAAATAATTCCGTTGTGTAGTTTCCCCAGCCCCAGTGGGTGATAATATAGGAAGTTTAGACATTTACTTTGTTTCACTTTTATCAAGTGATAATGCAACACAGATAGCATGTTAAATATTAGAAACCTAAAATTATTGAAAATATGTGGTTCCTAGAGGAATTCTAGCCTAAGTCAAGCCTCTTGAACAGCAAGAAAATGGACACTGATATCCCCTGTGACTGACTGCGACATGCATTCCCGGCGCCCCCTGTTGCTCATACAATAAACAACCATGATTTTGCTTCAGTGTGCCTGCTATATTTCGCAGTTTTCACCATTACTCCATGGCCGTGGCCCTATTTCATGACAGCAACACAGAACAAACTGGTTTTTACTGCATTTAATTTTTGTTAACAAAAAAGTCATTTCCACATTCTCAATCAAGCCTGACAAAGGAAACAAAAAACTCAACCAGTTTATGGTATCATGGTATTTCTTTATTAAAATGGGGTTCAAATCCAGTCAATCATGTGATTGATTCTTGGCAGTCTCATCAATAATCGTATTGGCTCACCCGATATATGAATATACTGATTAATTGTGCCAGCCCCAATATTAAATAGACTTACACAATGCACATTTTGTGAAAAGAAATATTAAATAAGGGTTTATATGATCAAAGTTATTATGTTTTTGAAAACTTCAAACATTCTCTCTTCATGTGAAGTGCAAAATCTGATGCAACATTTATTGCAGAATGAGGTAATTAAATTGAATGAGATAATGTTAAAAATAGCTTGTAAATGCTTGTGGTGTATTTACTGCATTTACTTTTGTAAGATTAACCAGGGGCTTTGTCAAATCAGAGCTAATCAACTGGGTGCTTTTTACATTAATGTAAAGATATACTTACTTTTGATACGGCTCCATAACTATAGGCTCGCTTCCTGGGTGGCTCTGGATACGCTTCTGGCATGTCTGACCCAGGAACAACAAACTCACGACTGGGGCTGGTTCTCTGGGAGTTGGGCTGAGACTGTCCATTGTTGCTATGCTTTGGGTGACCTCTACGCAGGATTTCAGCCGCAGCACTATAAGCTCGCTTACGAACAGGTTCCCCTGGCAATGACCCTGGCTCACCCCAAGGATCATACAAATGGGGACTTGATCGATTGGATGGTGGCAGTGAGCCATATGGATTCACATCTACATCTATAATATTCACCGGGCTATTGCTACGACTTGCCTCTGATGGAGTTTCGTAGCCACTGTGAGATCGGCGTCGCCACTGCATGACAGGACCTTCAGGTTCGGGCACCGGGTTTGCAGCCACCACCCTGACAGGTGTGCTCCCATCTTGTTGCTGAAGCCAGGTATCTACAGCAACCCCTGGGGGCCCTGTAACCAGCATTTTTGGTAAACCTGACCCTGATTGGTTGCTTGCAGGACTTATTCTTTCTAACTGATCTTGCATGTCATTAGTTGCCTTGCTGTTTGGTGTTGCCATGGCAGCTGATGAACCTGTGTGGTTCATGTTTGTTGCTATGGCATTAGACACTGTTGCCGCCGTGCCGTTTTGTGCAGAAATGGGTGCTGCAGATGTGATGGCATCAGATTTGCTTAGTGATGAGAGATTGGCAGAATTCCTATCATCAGGCATCATATCAACATCTGTAGTTAGCAAATGTGCCACCAGGGGATTTGCCTGTCGTTTGATTGAGTTTGCCGTTGACGATTCTGATGCAGGTTGTGGAGCCATGGCAGTGAATGACGGGTTGTGTCGGGTGAACGTTCCCCAAGATGTCTGCAGGACAATATGGCTGTTGTTGTTGGTATCCATGGGTGTCGGGTGTGCAGGCACGGGGATGACTGGTTGCTGGGAAACAGCAGGTGTCCGCTGAATGGGACACACCCCAATTCCATGCATTCCACTCATAATGCTGTAAAAATAAGCAGAACTATTAAAGATAACAACAGAATGATTAAAGAAGTAACTGTTATATTTTGCAAATATAAATTTATTTATATGATGAGGAAGTCTTGAGAATGGGAATTTATTTGTTTAATGGAAAAGTCTTACAAATGTGTATTTATTTTTATGATGAGAATCTCTTTCAAGCGCCTGAAGGCAAGCACTGTGGTGTAATATCCAATAACACATGGTTCTATGTCATAAATTGGATGAATAATTTTTCACATATAGAGTGGTTTGTTATGAAAAATATAATAGTACTTGCCCGTTTGCTGTAGTGGGGGGCTGCTGAGTGTACCCATTGACCTCTTGGCTTGTACTTGCTCCAGGCTGTACACTGAGGCCTGCTGGTCAAAGGTAAAAAGGTTATTTATTACTGGTCTAAGGTCAAAAGGTTACTTATTACTGGTCTAAGGTCAAAAGGTTACTTATTTTCATATATGTACATTGTACATATATGTATATCTCTGTCATCTGAATATAAAAGTTTTATTACTAATAATGACAAAGCATATATTTTGAAATCTTCCTAAATGACACATATTTGTAACCTGCCACTTTAAAGCTACGCCAGTCATGCTATATTGATGTTTCCAATTGTTATCAAAACTTAATCATGTATTTAGTGTGCAACAAGTGTATTCTAAATTTACCATTTAATATACATCTTTTTTTCTTAAATCAAAACTATAAATACTCCACTTGTTTAAATGGTATTTGATTCCTATTTTTTTTTGCTACTGTACTTATTCTTTTGACCTGTGATCTAACTTGCACTATATGTGCAGTTCTGATTAGTTAATTAAATGTTCTTAAACTTTTATGCCACGTGTACCATTAGTAATGTTCTTAAACTATTATTTAACTTTTACCAATAGTTATCTAACCACAAGTTGAGTCACCATCAGGCTTGGGTCAAGTACAGGGGGTCTGCACTCCGTACAAGAACTTCAGCTTCTCACAAGTACAAGTAAAAGTACAGAAATTTAATGGTGTACTAAGGTACAAGTACCAGTACAGGAGTCTGTACTTAAGTACAAGTACTTATTTCATTAAATTCATTCAGATAAAGAAAAACACCTCAAATGTTCTGAAAAATAAGTTGTATTCATTGCTAGTAGCTATTTTTTTAATCTTGTACTTGATTTTACAAGTGCATTTTTGGAAAGTACAAACTGTACTTTGTAAAAAGTGCCAAGTACAAGTACAGGGCAAGTACTCAGATATTTGTACTTAAATACAAGTACCATGTACAATTGCATGTACTTGACCCAAGCCTGGTCACCACATTGACAACACATCATTTGTGATGACAGAAATGTATAACTCTAGAAACCACTCTTTTGACCTACCAAGCAGCTTTTCTGAGTGGAGAGTGTTGAGTGTTCTAAGGTCTGGTATTTTAAGTAACAGTTTGGCAAACGCTGCCGAGTCTTCTGGATGGTTGGCCATCATTTGTGCTTGTAGACCTTGTCGAATCTTATCCTGGATCTTGTCAACTTGGTCTGGATTCCTCAATCCAGGACGATCTTGAGAAAAATGGTAATACTGTACTAAATTCTATCATAATCACATATAAAGCTTTGATGAAAATTTACCAATTAAAATTTATAATATGGGGATCATCAATGTAGTTTCACATTATTCAAAAGTGACTGATTAATAAAGGGAAAGATTGTTCACCCAAAACATGTCTTAATGGATTACACACACACACACACATTTATAATACAAGAAATAATATACATATACAACTATTATTACACAGCAAGGGTTACCAGAAGGAAATCACAGAACAGTCAATCAGTAGTGTCTGATGAAGGGCTGTATATTAATTCCGCAAATTATTAGATTTTATTCAAGTTTTTATAATTGTAGGATAAGTGCATAAATTGTAAGTGGTACTGCCTAATGGATTAAGATCAGAAGAACCTAAAGACAAGATTTAAGTGCAGTTACAAACCTAACTTCATGCTGGATTTCTTTTACATTATTGTGACATTCTGAGACAAATTTCATCAGGTTGCCTTGCAGATACTGCTGGGATTCAAACTAGGATCCTTCAACTCATGATAACCATGCCTTAACCACTGATCCATTTATAAACAATGAACTTACCAGATGCTATGATGACTAATGCTGAGAACAGGGCAGTCTCACTGTCAGACAACTTCAACAGGTTCAGTCTCTCAGAAAAATCAAACATCGAGTCCAGCAGGAAGCCAGCATTAGAACCATTCTACAAATGTTAATACAATTCATAAAATATCTTATATATATTAAACTGAATAAACAAATCACAATAAAACTGGTCTGGGCAAAATTTGTCTATTTGACACTTCTATATACATAACTCACTCAATTTATCATTGTTTGGACTTAAATTATTCATTTCAAACTGGATTTGTGGCAAGTCTTCTTGTCCAGACCAATTTTGTCTGTTTCATCCTCATCTTGACTGAATTTGTCTATTTAGCATGTCATTATCTGGCTCAAAGTTGTCTATTTCATGCTCAAATATGCCAACATTTTCTCTTTTAAACCTGCTCTGGGCAAAACTCTATTTCATACATTCTTGACCAAATATTTCATATCATTCATAAGAAAAGCACATAAGTACAATAAAATGTTCAAGCCAAAATCTGAAAAACCAAATACCTACCGCAGAACCAGTCCTTTTAAAAAGTTTTCCATTGGTAAATGCCATGGTGTCCATACTGGAATTAAATAGCGGCGCCAGTTGTACCAGCAACACCTCAAAGGTACCAGCCTGAAAAGTTTACAGGATGTCAGAATTGAAGCTGGTTGATGGAGAATTTTGGTAAAAATATAATACTGGAAGGCATCAAACTAACAATCATTGCGATATATGTATTTTCTTTTTACTGATCTAGAACTCCAGAAATAAAGAAGGATTCACTGTTTCTCAAATTAGCCAACACAAAACTTGATGAGTTAATACCAAATGGTGGTTAAAATTTAAGAATCAAGTAACATATTAATGAACACAGATAATTAATGATTTCACACATGTGTATACATATGGGACCAGGCAATTTATTTCAATATTATGCTCAAAGATAGTGATACTGAAACCTTCAAATGCATCATTCTCGAAACAGAATAATACACCTTACCTTCAATAGGGTGACCTGATCTTCCTGGCACAGCAAGTCAAACCCTGGGATGGATTTGGCAAAGTCCACCACGTTCCTTATTGCTGGTGTGAAGAACTCTGAGAAGTCGTCCCACTTTTTGTCTGACTGACTCTCAGGGATTGGGTTCAATGGACAAGCCTGTAAAATGCAAAGTATGCGAAATAATGACTTCTTTGATGAATTTAATAAATGTTATGTTTAACATCCTGCCTGTTCCTCCCTACAAATGTACAGTAAACCTTTTTGTTTTGAACATTGTGGGAATTCATTCTTGTGCCAAAGGCATAATCTTCACATATATAATGTTTTACATAAGGATACCCTTATCTTTTTTCATGTTCTCTCAATGGAAAAGCATATAAATTTAAACTGAAATCAATAAAATGCTCTACAGAAAAAGTGCCGAGAGTTGGATAAAAACATCCTTTTTTTGGCACTTTCAATTTATTAATGATGATGGAAACCATGAGTAAACATGATATGTAATAATCAGAAAATCAATATTGATATGAAGAAGTCAGTACTTATATTTAATTGTACATAATCAACCTCTGAGTTTCTGAGATTCAGGGTTTGGTCTTGGCAGCTCTGGCAGGAAGAAAACTCAAGTACTTCAGCTCAAAATGTCATTAGGCTATATTCTACCCTTAATCTTATTTTAATTCACATTTTTATAATGTCTACAGACCTTGTGTGCAGGGCAGTTGACATATTGTGCTTGTTCCCATGCTTCTTGGCAGAACTGATCAATTTTGGCATGAGTGTAGCCGCTCGTATTCATGTGGGCGTCGATTATCAGCTCATGGAACCTGGTTTCGTTCTCCAGCAGTATATTCAATGCGCTGTTCTGCGACTGAGTGAATGCTTTCTGCATCACCTCCATGATCTTGGCCTTCTCCTTCTTTGGAACTCGCCCAAACCTCACAGCTGATATAAATAATATTGGATTACAATAATATGTACTTACAGTAAAATGCAACACAATTCATTACAGTGCCAGCTAATGTTTTTTCTTGAAACTTTTCTGATCACTGCATCAAAACTTACTTTAATTCTACAAAGTATTTTAAAATAAAAGGCAGTGTGCTCTATCATCAGTGGTGTTCTAGGTTCATATTTGACACCATTTTTCACTTTAATTCTTTCCTGACAAAATGTTCAGATATGACTGTGAGAGTAACATGACATAAGTCACACAAGTTAAATTTTCCCCATTTGTCTAGAAAAAAGGTCACAGTTGGCTGTCCAATAAGACATATCTTCACACTAAAGGCTGTTTTATTATGAAAATGATGAACTAGACAATAACCTCCCTAGATTTTGCTGGTGATAGTAAGGTACCTGTGCAGAGAGGACCCTATTGTATATGTATCCCCTCTTTCTTCTATAGATCAAACTTTCCCCTTATCTCATTGAAATAAACAATTTTAAGAAACTTGACTTACCATCTCTGGACATTCCCACTGCAATACATTTCTTCAGTCTGAAAAGATAATGAAAAATTCATATACTTCTAATTTTAAAATCAGCAAATTTATTTCAAAGGTGCTTAAAAGATTTACATGGCAAAGTTTTTAAAACTCTCATTTACTGTGATATCTTTGTAGTTTTAATTATACATAGTATTAATGTTTTTTAATATTACATTCATAAAAGATATGGGACTTACAGAAAGATATGTACAAGTTCATTAAATGAAGCAAATAGCTATTATTAATGCAGTTCTTGTAATTTTATAAACATTCCACAGTTAAATATCACACTTTTATCTCCAAATGAATTTGTTTTAAGTTAATCTGAATCATATTAGACCTGCTTAAGATGTTGACAAAATCTACAATGAAATAACAGTGCTAATGGGGAGAAACTGTTATAATGTTTTAAAGTTCTTCTTTATTATTATCATCATGATTTTTCTGCTCTTACCTGCAGTACTGACAGCGGTTGCGGTTCACCCGCATGATGTTACATTGCTGGTTCTTCAGACAGGGACGGTACTGGATCTTCTGCTGTATACTTCTTCTGAAGAATCCCTGCATATGTAATTTTTTATATTAAAGATCCGGATGTGCACAGATACAAACATATAGAATTACTTAAGGGAGTAACACTCCCCTTTGATTCCTTCATTCACAGCAGGACCACAGAATGTGTCACTTGAGTGACACATCCCTTTGTCACATACACACTGCCCAGCATTAGACTCAAAGGGTACATTTAAATCTGCTGAATAGGGTTTGTAGGCTTTGGAATATATGTCCCACAATGGACCAGGGATTCAACATACATAGATGGCATAGGTACAAATGTAGTGAAGACAGTAAAGTAGTCAGCAGAAAAGGAATTGTTTCAAGGAAAATCACAATAACAAGGGTTTTTTTTTTTGGGGGGGGGGGGTAAGGACTTCACGGGTGAGGATGTAAAATGATAGGCAGAAGGTGAATCGTTGAAGTGAAACCTGTTTTAATTTAAAGTTCAACAGTTGAGACAAGTTGTCCTGGCCATCCCAAAGTTTTGCATAGAAATGACCTCTGGTGGAAGGGTAGGTCACATATACCAAGACCAACGGTGTATCAACTATGACTAATGACTGATCGTCAAATGCAGATGGTGCTCTATTTTGCTGGAGGTTGAAGATTAGAACAGATTCGATACTGGCAAAGTTGAAATAAAATTGATCCTCTTTGACCTGATGTGGTTTCTACAGAAACACTAATACTTAGGTTATCAAAATTTCTTTGAACAAATGTCACATTGATATGAAATAAATACATAAACATCTGAAATGAAATTACTTTGTTAACTTACTTAAGAGGTTAAAAAAAGATGATTTTTTAGGTATATGAAGAGTTATAAAATACAATTAAACTAACATTAAGTATTTAAAAGATAACTAGACACAAGTTATCTTTTTAATTTAAGAAAATGTGCACAAACCTTGCATCCTTCACAAGCATGGACACCATAGTGAAATCCACTGGCTTTGTCACCACAAACTCTGCACAACACTGTCTCCCCATCAAACTCTGAAAAACAGGAACTCTCATTAAACTGGTGTACATAAATGACTAGGAAAAATCACATACAAATGAAACACAAAAGATGAAACAAATGCCCATCATTCATACCTGAATAATACTTAAATACAAAATGACAATTTATATAACATACTGATATGTTCAGAAATCCCTCTCTCTCTCTCTCACACACACACACACATATTCACAAATAAACTGTAGTTACCTATTACTTTGCGTCTGGAAAGAAGACCATTATATGTGTATATTTCTACCGTGTTCCTCCGCAGTAATGTTTGAAAATATTCTGGTAATGAATACAGATATCGTTCTATAAGGTTTTCACTGCAGTATGCCATACTGAACTCTTGTAACTTCTGTTGTCCCTTTGTTGTCTGTTTTACTGTTGGCAGTTTTTAGCTTTTATACCACATTTAAAGCTTGAATTTTTCTTCATTTGGTTAGAACTCTCAACAGTCATTTAGGACTTTAAGTTCCATGATATCAGCTTATTACAACCTTACTGCTGGCAAACACTTGCAGTTTCTAATCACTCCCCAAGTGATTATAGATATTTTAACAAAAGGTACTTCAGAACAAAAACTCCCAGAAGACAAGAGTTCTTCCAACAACTTCCCATGAGAAAAGTTTGCAGCATGCGTAGCTTCTTCAAACTTTCATAAATAAAACCTTCTTAAATTAAAACTGCTAGTGGCCTGTGCTTGCAGAAATTAAAGGTGGCTTCAAAGTGTTAATTCCTGATCTTGGCATAAAATCACAGTTAAGTCCACAGTTGCACATGTACACTGGTTATCTGGCAGTCAAAGTTTGTCCATAAACTGCACTGGAAACTTTGTGAACTTGGTGTATGTAGGACACTTTTGTCTTTAGTGTCGATACATGTGACAGCCTAACCAAACTGACAGTCTGAACTTTCAGCAAGATTTGGGGTGCGCGAATTTGAGGATCTACATTTATATGGTAAAGATGCTATTATAATATAAAACTTATCCACTGGACCCACTGAGAAGAGCTATGAATATGCATAACTCAGTAGCGCACCAATCAGAAAGTGTCCTATGCTGACCAATCGATTCCTCCGTTCGTTGTTCATAAGATTCACTGACATGAATTTTGTAGTCTTTATGTGTCATCGTATTTCAGTGAGTTTCATCTTTGAAGAAGAAATAATAAACAGAACGCTGGACCTCATAAGTAAATGAGCGTAATTATCAACTAGAGGGAGTTAAGGTCAAATGCTAACAAACGCTATGCATCCATCAGACCGTTCTCTATTGGAGCTGACAGATGATAGCGAACATTTGTCAAATTTTGTTCTCCTGATCAGCAATTAGTGATAATAAGTGCCTCTTCTGAGTGATTATCATAAAATAACTCAGCAAACAACAAGTTAAATTATTAGCATTTTTACCACAAAGGCATACTATCATTGCTTCAAGCCTCACACTTTTTAATTAGACAAAAGTAAATAATCATTAATAATATATAATTTTATTCATTTATTTTATTCAGCACTCAGACATCATAAATCAATGTATTTCTCAAATCATTATTATAGTTTCTTGTCATAAAATGGCGAGCTTTTTCTATTATAAATAGCAACCTGTGGTGTGCTATAAAATCTAAGCTACCTGAAGCTTCTAGAGTGCTCTGAGTGATGAATGTGCTGAGTTATAGGGTAGATATGTCTGAAAATTTCTTTTTGTGAAAACTGTCAATTGTGCTTACCAGGAAAGACTATTGGTCCAAGTTGTTTGTAAATAGAAACTTTCTTGTTTTAAGATGTAAGTGGTCATATCTACAACAAGTAGGAGGCAAGTTCTCAAATCTGTGGAGATCTGGCATGAAGTTTTGTCAAAAGTACTCAAACCAGTAAAGTATTAACTATCAGAGGTACATTAAGTCGAAAGTACTCAACTTAGTAAATGGAAAATTGTCTTCAGCAGCATTACAATCACTACATATGGGTTACCACATCATGCTTTATGGGACTAGGCAAATGCTCTTATAATTCAATACTCAATTTCAGAAAAAAAACTTCCTGTGTAGAACCCTATTTCTTTAGTCATGATTAAAGAGAAATAACCTGTGCATAGCAGTATTAAAACTGGTTCTAACCAATGGAGAACCAAAACTGTTTGGACCATTCATCCAGTGTTCAAGTTCATCCACTCAATGTACGTAACAGTTAAGTGCTTATTTTGAGTCCTATCTGGTATGATATCTTTTAACAAGTAAATTGTAAAGAATATGCATATGCTAATTTTTTTAAATATGATAACCTGTTGCACTGTACAATACCATCTCTGCACAGATGTCATCTCTCAAACTCTAGCATCTTCACACAGCTCCATACAAGACAAACTGTACAGCACTGTACTGTTATCTATGTACAAAAACAAGCAAAATAATGGCACTTGGCAACTTTTCATAGGCCGCAGAACAGTGTTTTCATTGCTCATTTGTACGCATTAATTGCTGGTTCATTAGTTACACTACCATGATCAATCCCTACAAATCCAGATTTTGTATTCATCCATTGCCACTAATTGACAGACAGCTGTCAATTATAATGATGGAACTCTCCCAAGGTCCAGCGTCAATGCTAACCTCCCTTTGACAATTAAATTCCAAGACTCCCCATTAATGATCACTGATGTCCCATACGATAATTGCTCTCGTTAAAAAAGTGAAAATTAGGTGCACATGATATATATGCTTCTTATCACAAGAATAACTCCTGTCCTTATGGTAGCATGTTATTTAACTATAATATGACATTGTTATATTAAAAAGGTACCTGGAGGTATATAATATACTGTAAAGTGAAGGATTATCTCTGTTATAGTTAATGTTACTTGTATTAGATTTAGGTCAAAAGAACTGGTTCAAATATCTGCACACAGTCATGATGAATCAAAGACTAGATGTCATCAAGTGATCCCAAGGGAAGTTTGGTGGTTTTGCATTAAAGGGGGGAAGGGGGCCGGGGGGGGGGGGGTGCTAAGAAATTCCACCCACTATAAAATTTTAACCCAAATACTGATAAAGAAATTCACTCATCTTCTCCTATAAGCCTCTCCTGTCCATTGGGGCCTAAACATGCAGTAAGGCCACACAAAAAATATTTTACTGCAGATTCTGGGAACATAAAATACTGTGTGTGCAGTCATTTTCTTTTTCCTTTTTTAATGGTCAAGACACAATATATGGAATTTTGCCAACTTGCCTAGAATACACAAAAGTTTGCTCAACATCTTGAAATGGGTATATATGTGATCAAAACACAAAAAGATTTTTATATATCTTTAAGAATTCTTTTTAGGGAATTTGTGCCATAGCACATTTTTGCAACAATACCATAAGACCTGGTCTTCATTTGCAAAAAAAAAATTTTATCCACAAAAAATGGGAGCAGCAAATCTGTGGAATTATATTTTTTTTGGTTTGGCCTTATTAACAAGAAGGGTCAATGCAGCTTTCAGTATCAATTCCATGGTAATAAACATAAGCAGATTTACATCCAAGAAGATTAGCCCAGCTCTCTGATGCTTTTACCATTTGGTTATCTGATTTCCAATCTAATGTTGGTTCAATTTTTTTTTTAAATCACAAATGATGAGTGTGGGTATCCTTTTTATTCTGAGGGACAATTTTGTATAATAAGTCAAAATTTGCAACATTGTACCCATAATTAAGAATTAAGCGCTATCATTTTACAAAAAATATTGACTGGTTTGTGAGTTTACTCAGTGCAGGAATACAGTAAAACCTCGCCTAACGACGACCTTTATTGACCATCTCATAATAATGACCACCTGTTCATGGTCCAGATTCTCTCTGACTCTTCATATAAGAGCTTGCTTAGGCGACCACCTCGAAAATGCAACCACTATATCAAGGTCGCATTGGTGGTCATAATTACAAGGGTTTTCTGACACTGACAGAGAGTCTACTTATAATATCAGACAAACGCAAATGTACAAGTGTCTGTATGTCTCAACCAAAATTGACATTATGTATGAAATTTTTTTTTTACTTTACAGCAATTAAAATCTGCTTTAGAGCAATATTTGCAATATTTGTAAACATACCAGTACTTACAGAGACATATTTATTCTCTATCGTACAAAAATTTAAAATATTTCTGATGCTTTTCATGGCCAAAAGTTAGAATAAGGCCTGTTTTTGATCAAACCAAGAGATTTAATACTTGGTAAAGTTTTTATTTTTGTTTCACTGATAAACACCTAAAGCAGTATTTAAGAGTGAATCTGATACTAAAACACACAAGTTTTTATTTCTTTGCACAAAAACTTGTGAAAAAGTTAAAGTTTCACAGGAGCTGATGGCAGAAAAAAGTATTTTCTTCCAATACTGTAACCCACACCAAAACAGATCTCCTCTTAAACACTGCGGTGAAATTGCCTACATTTCCAGTCCCTGCCACAAACAAGGCTAATCGCTTACACCTAAAACAGTGGCCCATTGATTTATTTTCCCCTTAGAGGATATAACGGATGGTAACGATCTCCGTGGATGTGGTTTACAGTGAGTAAAAGCCGCCATATATCAGTTTCCCTCTGCATATCGGCCACTTTTGTCAGAACTGTAAATATGGACGACTCAAGCAGTTTTAAACAAAGGTAATTTACTCAAGAGCAAACTGTGTCCATCCCATTAGTTTAAAGCGGATGTCAACAATTACCGAGCGTCAACTGACAATGTGAGTCGTTAGTTTTGACGGACTTCGATATAACGAGGGTTCCTGTCCCCTACTGTCCCCTGCTGATTAATCAATGAGTCTAGAATGTATCAATTATTCGTGCATTTCTCGTTAACGATTTCTAATGGCTGCCTTACACAATGTCATACACTGCATTCTGACAATAACAGCCACTGGGCTAAAGCTTCACAGGTCATGACACATGACCTTGATAAGAATAAATTTGCATGGCAGAGAAGGTTCAATTGGTGAGACAGCTACCGCTGTTATCCCTTATGAAACCCAGCTTTAAACTATCCACACAGCTGGACAAGGTATTGTCACTTACTCCATATCGTTCTCAATTTCAACAGTCAGGTTGTTAAAATTTAAACATTCAGAATTCAAGTTAAGCCCTGTTAGAATAAAACAATAAGTTCTTGTAAAAAGATATGCATTCATTTGTAGATCAGGTTATGGAGAAATAATTGGATAACACTAATTAAAAAACATTTGCTTTGAAATGTTTGTGTTATATTTAAAAACCTAAATGTTCTACAAAATGATAATTTCTCCAATTTATCTATTTGTAAGACATTTATACAAAGGGGTATAGAGCTAGTTTGTATCTCATCCACAAAAAGCACATAACGGTCCACTAGGACACATTTCAATATATGTATCATAGAAATTATAAGTTTATATATTTAAATTAGTCCACAATTAAATTATTCTGATCTGGCGATGGGTCTCCAAACAGTGTCGTTCACAAGATCGAGTTCGGCTCTCGAATGACATGGCTGGGTCTCCGCTGCTGGGATCGGTGGAGGGAATGCAGGTTGCTTCTGCCTTTGCTGCTGTGGGTGCTGTAGCTTTCCAAAAGTCACCGGCTCGGGGTGTACGGTGGCCGCATCTCACGGCTCTTGCCTGGCATGGTGTGGCATTGCGTCTGTTGGCTCATGAGAACATGCATAAGAAGTGCACAGGACTGAGGTCTTGACCATAGCAACCTGAAGCTGCTCGACGAGCGTATACTTTCTTTGGCTTGGCTTAATGCTAATACATGACTAAGACACTTGGAACTAATCCCACCACCTAACACTGGTTACAATTTCTCAAAAATAAAAAAGAGAATTCATATTAAATGTAAACTCTGCAAATACAGAAGATCTTTTCTATCGCTGAATCAATTTTCTTGTTTGTGTGATTAGTACTAGACATATGCTGACAGTGTTAAGAAAACATCTCATAATAGTAACAAATGTGCAAATGGATGGCATATCCTGTGCTGCCACCTTTCCAGCAACTTTCGTACTAAATCATTGCTTCATGCGTGACAAAGCAAAAATGTACTGCACATTCACCGGTTAAATAAGACTCTGATTGTTTCAATTCATTTGAAATATGTATGTTCACTTTAATTTATATACTTTGTTCAACAGTTAAGCTTGCAGACTAGTTATTTTGCACTTTGTAAAACTGTTTCTTGCAGATACAATTACAAGGCCTTCTTCTGTGAGTAATCATATACTTGGTGTATATCTGAATTTCTTGAAAACCACAACAGCAAAATTACATATTTTGTTTCACTCTAATAAGCAATATTATGTTTTATTCTCTTAGCTGATGGCCAGACCTATAAAAATTCACTTTTATAATGTGAAAATCACATATTCAGATCCTGATACACTAATTTCTCTGAATAGTTCTATTGTTTGCCCCCAGATGGTAGCACAAGCATATACAAACCACTGGTTCAACAGGTCATAATTTTTCAAGTATTGTTTGCACAGCAGTGTTTACCTTATTTTACTGACAGCAAGACAGATATAGAGAAATCCAAGCATAAACACTATTACATGCCTCCTCTATTTTGCTTTCTAGTTGAAGGTGAAGTGTAAACTGTATATAATGAGTCACTGCGTATAAATAGCATATGATTCATAGAGATGTTATTAAACATGACAATAAAAACTTGTTTTCGCATGGCAGAGTAACCAGACCAAGCAAAGCCTCTTCCACAGATAGTCATAGGCAGTTCCAAAAATAGACTATAAATTAATAGCCTAAATGATCACAGGATTTGTTTTAATAATAGCACTCTGTAAAACTTAAGCCGTGGAATAAAATTAAAAACAGGGCAATGTAGCCAGATAGGAATATGACCTATTTATTTTTTTTCTTCAAAATAGTTATTTTTTATCTTAACAGAATATATTTGTTAGTTTCAAAGCATTTATTTTTTTCATAGTATTTATTTTTCATGTCCAGGGTTTATTTTTCATTTTCACAGTGTTTGTTTTACATTTTCGCAGTATTTATTCTTTAACATCCAGTACTGTCAGATGATAAAGAATACCTTTATCATAGTAATTTACTACAGGACATGACACTACAGGTCATCTTAACCATTGTTGGAGCTTGTTTCTATAGTTTATGGAGTATATCCAGCTTAAAACTAAGTCTTTTTAACAAACGAGAAATGTCATGGGTTCATGTATCTTCAATATGTTTATTGAGGCATTCCAAAGATGACTTTAAATGTCATTCACACACACATGACATTTATATTAAATTATGAGCCCAAGGTAAAAATGTTGTTATATATACACTGACAGTGTACCCATATCAAATTATAACATGTGACCAGTACTATCCAGGTTTTAATGTGTAGCTACACTGTCAATGGCCGTGAGGGCTTTTGAGAAAGTGGAAGAAACAAACCTATGAGGGGTCCAATAAGGGGGTGGGGATGCAACAGAAGAGGATCAATCTGAGAATCTATCCACAGAGAGAGCATGGAGACAAGGGAATAAATATACTGGCAAATTTAAAGTGGAATGATGCTTTTTTTTTACCACGCCCAAACCCTTGAATTAAAGCAAGGTAGCAAGTACCATCTAAATGCAGTGACTATTGTGATATGTAACGTACTTGTGATGTACAACTCCAACTCTTGCAGGACCTTGGGTGCAGACAACATGACATCAGCAAATTCTCCCCAAATGTTACTCACAATAAACCACACTGTGTTCACCACGCACTGAGGGAACCAATGCCCTATACACAACAACACAGACCACATATATTACAAAGTCACTGTGTCCTGTTAACATTCAACATGTGTCGCTTTGAACTAGTTGGCCGATATATCATTTGATAGTTTTTATTTCACAGTATATTTATTGTGAGGGATATTGGTATCCTGGTTCTGTAGTAATTTTGTGTTTTTTGAGTTTCACAGTGGAGTATATGTTTATGTAATGATGGACAAAGTCATGCTGCAGTAATTAACAAACTAATTTTTGTGGAAGTGAACAAACCTACACTTTACAGAAGGGACATGTCTTGGGTACAGATGCTTAATTGATAAAAGATGGATGAGTTTTTGTGGTCATACACTGTCTTCCCTTATAATATAAGTTATATGGGTCTACATGAGGACTTATTTGGTGTGTTTGCACCAAAGGTGACTAATCATTCATAATATTCAAGTTGATGGGTTAAATTGTCACTATTTTTCTAGGGCAAAAACTATATAAAGTGGAACCTCTCCATATGGGTACCTATGTACTAAGGGCACCTCCTATTTATGGCCACTTACTGGTAGTCCCTTGAAAGTAGGTCCAGAAATCTACAACCTCCCTTAACAGGGCACCTCTCAATTGCGGGCAAAATGTCCAGTCCCATTAGTATCTGTATTTTGGAAATTCAACTGTACTAGTTATCCAATACATTTGTGATATAGTCAGATTCTGTATTGCTTTTGTTAGCTGTTGTTTTACATAGATATGTTCATATAAGAAAAATGTGGTTCTACTTTTACTTAATAGTTTCAAAAGGCCATATAAGGCAAGTAAGATGTATCACCACCACTATGATATTTACTATGGAAAAGAAAATATTAAGTGTCAAGGTTGGGGTATCTGGCAATGAGACTGAACATCAACTTAGAATCCAAACTGTTATGCACCATGAAAATATCATATTGCAAGCAAAATATCCTGATACATATAGTATCCTGACATGTATTGCTATTGTACAGACCTAGTGTTATCATTTTACACATACAATTATTTTTATAAGAGAAAAACATCAGTATGTCTGTGTTTTATGGTCAGACTCTTCCAACATATATTGTTAAATAATCACAGAAAATCCAAGAAAAAATTATCAAGCATAATATTTTATCACTAAGTAAGACTAATATAACTAAATCTGAGTAACAGCTGGTGTGAGGAGCTATTTTTAGAACAGTCATGTGACTATGATTGACAAAACAGGAACAAGAGAGTGATCAATTTACCACAAAACATGGGCCAAATAGTGCCTCGTTAAAAGCTGGTAGCCAGCTGGCAAACAGCTGATTTTGTCTAACATACCATATTGAATAAGCAAGAATATAACCATATCAAAATATGATGAAGAATACTGTGTTAAATATTACACATTCATGATTTCTGGCTTTCTATGTGGGCTTAGAATGACAGAATAGTTACTGCCTGTTTTTCATGTCCAGCACAAATTGCTTCTAAAATTAAGTTAATGTGGAGCTTGGTCAATGCAAGCGCTCGGAATTTCTCCTAATCTTCCACTGGAACATTTATGAACTCTTCTTGGTGCTTCATAAATGATTGTACTCCTCATGCCATTGGTCACACTCCTGTTATCCATTTAAATTAAAAATGTATGTCGTGGACCTCCACCAGGAGGAGCTGAGTAAATATGCCCATTTATGGGCATAACCTGACTAACATCCAGGAATTCACTTCTTTCACTGGTTGAGACAATTTTTAACTGCGTGTTATTGTCCAGACACTGCTCAGACAGCCAAGCTTGGCACTGCGCCAATATATGCCTCCTGGTGGCAGTCCATGGCATATGTTCCCCTCGGGAGCAGTGTGTTGAATGAAATGGGTAACAGGAATGGAATGCAACCACTGCATGTGGAGTGTAAGACTATTATTGCTAAAGTGTACATATATATAGTGTATGGGTCAATGATTATAACTAGCCTTAGGAGAAGTAGAAATTACTTTTATAGGTGCATCTCTGCACCTAGGCAAGCAGTATTTCAAACAAGAGGGCAGGAGGGGGGTGGAGTCAGGGTGGGGAGGGTAGCTTATATGCAATCATAGCACTACATATTAATATTTTGTGCTGTTCATATGGATTTGTTTGGTAATATGTTAAGCACTTATTAACAGTTTCCTGGAAATTTTACTGTAATATGATAATTTCATAATTGTTATTATATCATTTTTTTAAATCCAGGATTTCAATGCATCATGCTGATAATTAACAACAACCAGGGGTTTTTCTGGTGTTTAAATTGCATCAGTAAACCACACACCCATAGTCGCAAAATAACCAGTGAGTCCGTTTTGTAGTTCCCCCAGTCTGAAGGATGTGATACCAGGGCCTTGTATCAATGCTCTCTCATGCAACACATGTACGCATAAAAAAAAAACGGAGCTTACTTCCAAGTAGCTTTACAGTGTTTGCGGTAAAGCAATGAAAACGTCGTATCCTGCTCCTAATGAGAAGGTGTATTTATGACACAAGCTGCAAAAAGATGGCTGACATGATCTGTTTGGAGCTAGCTTGGCTGTTTTACATACCAATATAATAATAACTTGAGGTGGTTCAAGTTAATAAATATATAATAAAATTAAACATAAAAAATACTGGTCAAGGAAATCTGATCAACCTGAAACTAGTCAAACCAAATTCCTGACCCAGACTTAACCTCAATCCCCAATTGAAGACATTCAAAGATTTATATTTAAGACAGAGTGGTCCCCTAACACTACTTGTACTGGCCTACAAATAATAAAATATCACATGGAACCAGTCTGATTTAGGTGACCCACATATGCTCAGCTGATAGTAGGGCATTTCATCATTACTGTAGTGTAGCAAGGGGCAGTGTAGACTTTAAATTGATCGGCAGATAAAAACTTGTTTATCACGGCTACGCTGACCTGGTTTCCACTGCACCCAGTGGCATGTAATCTAAGTTAGCCATAAAAAGTCACCACATGCACAGGTGCCGGCCCTGAGCTGCACGTTAAAAAGGCCATCCCTGGGAAAGAGTGTGCATTTAAGGTATGTCGCTGCTGGCGCTCGTGAACGAACAGTATTAGCACCTGCAGCTTAATCTTGGGGCAGATTCATGTCATAACTACCTGTATCTGAAGTTAATCAAACACTGTTATTTTCAAAATCCAGGGCATGACACTGATGTGATGTCTGCAAGACTAATTGTTGGTTTTGTGGCTGTTGTTTTCTTATCATGGACATTTTGCTATCAATACACGGGACTTCTCGATCCCAGACACACCTGGAGCGCTGTTTGTTCTCCTTGACAGAAGACAACAGATATTGTGCGTTGAAGCTCTACAGATTCTATTAATAAGCACAGCTGCTAAACTTGGGTTTACCATTGATGTTATATTCTTTTTATAGTTTGTTTCACCGCAGGGGACCCACAAACTTTTATCTTGTCCAAGATACCCCCCCCCCCCCCTCCCCCCCAAAAAGAATTTAAATGTAATGAAAAAAACAAGAGACCCATGGGTCACATCGCTCAGCTGAATTTTGGAAAATATTAGTAACTGCAAAATATTTTTTCTTTTCTTTTGGTTTTTCATGTATATTATCATTAGAAAAGCTATGAGAAAATGGCCCTGCTAAAATGAAACTCTGTAAATGATAGAATAATGGACATGAGCTAAACCATTTAGTGATGCACCAAGGGAACAAATAGGCCTACGGTAAGTGTTATACTAGAATATCAGCAGAAGCTGACAAAAGCCCTTAGCCAAAAAACAGTGTTTAAAGGTAACAGTAAGAAGTATTAAATATCTGTTCTCACATGGATGTATATCTGTACATGTCTCAGTTATAAATTTAAAATGGAGAGGTATGTACCATGATTCATAACAATCCACCAAATGCTTCCTGAAAAATAAGCTTCTAAGTTTTATTCTATTATATGCTCTGTGACCTTGAAAAGTAGGTCAAGGTCACCCATCTTCCAACTTGACCGAGATTTTGTCAATATACATCTTCACCAAAGAAATAAAATTCCTATTGTGAATCCTTTTAGGTATATCCCACCCACAAGGCCAAAGTTGTAAAATCCAAGAAAAATTCATTAAAAATCAGAAATTGTAAGTTCGCCCCTAAACTTGTGCAGCAGTTACAGACCATCAGTCCCTATGATCATAGTAAGTATTGTGAAAATCCACCCAATGGTTCCTGAGAAATATGCTTCTAAATGTTTTTTATATAATCAGCTCTAAAACGCAGAAAAATAGGTCAAGGTCACCCATCTTCGAACTTGACCAAGATTTTGTCGATATACATCTTTACCGAGGAAATAAAATTCTGACAGTGAATCCTTTTCAAGATATCCCGCTCACAAGGTAAAAGTTAACGGACGCCCGACGGACAGACGGACGGACGGACAGCTTGGGTGACGACAATAGCCCATCAGCCTAAGGGCTGAGGGCTAATAAAAGTAACATTTCATAAACAAATAATGTGTGAAGGTAATTCAGTTTTCAAAAGTTAAATATATGGTCATATGAGTTAAAAATTAATCCAACAAAGTTTGACCTATATTCCTAATTTTAATACTAAGTTCACAGTGTCTCATCAAAAAGAATTTATTTATCATTAAAATTATAAGATTCATCTTGTTTATTAGTCCTGTGTATTGAAGGGATGGGTGGGGGAAGGGGTCTCCGTTGTTTCTGCTCTTTGCTGAAAAAAAATGTTAATTTTAAGATTTATCTAGTTCATAGTACAGGTCTGTCAACAGAATGGGGGGGGGGGGGGGGAGCTGGGGTTGCCAGAGAAAAAGGCTCCCTGTGGTATGGTATTAACTGCAGACAGCCTGATCAAGCTCAGCTCAGTGGAGAAAGCTGCACTGAATGACCTGCAGTCACCATAGTGGACTGCTTGACAATGTAAGGGAATACAACAAGAGCCTCCAAAATAAATACAATTACTAGCCTAATTTTGCAGCTTTTATTTTCAAATTTCAGATTTTAACAGATTTAAACCTAATGTGCACATGCTGTGAAAATTAAATCCACAGTACTTACAGGAAAAAAAAAGTGCAGTGGCCAAACTTGAGCAAAATTTAAGGTACCAATTTTTATTTTTGCTAATATTTTAAAAATTTTAAAAGATTTTGATCTAATTTTGGGTATAAAATTTAATTTTGATTAATTAAAGTTATATTACTGGAAAAAGTCCTTAGCTTTAACATGTTTTGTGTTAAGCGATCAAATATCTTTTCTGATTTTTTACAATATGCATTATGTTTGAGCCCATAACTTTTTTAAATTATATAATACAGACCTTATTTCTGGCATGTATAGAGGAACTATATAGAGGAATATTTATGGTAAATATGAGGAAAAAAAGTGGTTTAGATATTAGAAAGTCCTGAAGTGTGAAAATATGTTTTTAATGAAAAATTGAGGTTTTTCCTTAATTTCTCAAAGGAACAAAGTCGCAAAGACCCAGTTTTCAGCTTGGTAGGAGATCTTTGGGACATCTAACATTATGCCAACAGCCTGGGGAGCATACAGATATGCACTGAATGACCTACAGTCACCAAAGTGGACTGCTTGACAATGTAAGGGAATACAAAAAGAGCCTCCAAAAAAATTTAATAACTAGCCTAATTTTGCAGCTTTCACTTTCAAATTTCAGATTTAAACAGATTAAATCCTTATGTGTACATGCTGTGAAAATTAAATCCACAGTACTTACAGGAAAAAAACGTGCCGTGGCCAAAGTTGGGCAAAATTTAAGGTACCAATTTTATATTTTTGCCAATATTAACAAAAATTTAACAGATTTTGATCTAGTTTTTGGTATACAATTAAATTTTGATTAATTAAAGTTGTATTACTAAAAAAAAGTCCCTACCTTTAACACTTTTGGTCTTAAGTGACCAAATATCTTTCCTGATTTTTTTACAAAGTCCATTATGTTTGGGCCCGTAACTTTTTTAAATTAAATAATACTGGCTTAATTTCTGGCATGTACATAGGAACTATATAGAAGAATATTTATGGTAAATATGAAAAAAAAACAGATGAGTGGTTTTGATATTGGGCAGTCCTGAAGTGTGAAAATAGATTTCTAATAAAAAATTGAGGTTTTTCCTTAATATCTCAAAGGAACAAAGTCCTATTGACCCAATTTTTGGTATGGTAGGAGATTTTGGGGACATCTAACTGTATGCCGAATTTCAGATTCATAGGTCCAATGGTGTCGAAACATGCCAGTCTTACGGACGGACATCCTGACGGACCGATGGATGGATGGACGGACAGACAGACAGACAGACAGAAAGACGACAGACAATAGACCACGACTACAGCTCAGATCACTTATAGTCAGCTGAGCTAAAAATAAGCCATGTAGGAATCCAGAAACTAACATTATACCTTGTGGATAATATAAATAAACAATTATTACATATCTAAGAAAAGATTGACAGGGTTAAGGACAGTGACCACATGCATATATATATCAGGCATGATATCAGTGATAAGATATTGGTACTACACTATTTCTGAAAAAAAAAATGTCTGCTAGAAAAAAAAACAAACGTCTGCTAGAAAAATAAAAACTCCTTTGGCACAAAAACTTCACATCACTTTTGCAGAGATCTTTTTTCTTGCATGATTATGCTAACAAACTATTAAGCAAACAAACAGAGGTGAAAACATGCAAAAACGCTGTTTGGTTTGTAGCACCTGAAGGTTTATGTAGGGTAAGGCTCTACTTGTATTCTCATTCTTGTCAGAGCCACCAATAATCACATCCTTTCTCTTGTGTGGACTAATATATATTCATAGATCACTCCCAACACTATCTGCAGGCATTTAATACTTTGTAGTTTCAAGTTTTAAATGTAATCCTGGCAACAGACTTTAATATAAGCCAGGCATCAGATTAAAGCTTTTGACACCCAAATTACACTCTTCATTCTTAAGCAGCTTTTCAGTACTAGAGAATGGAGATGTCATCTAAGATGGTACAATCTGCACTAAAATACTCTGCAATGGCCATTTACTTCTAATATGCCATGGGAAATTCTCTGCCACCTTTACTAGATTTCCGACTTTCTGCATGGCTACCTCAGAGGGAAGTCCAACTACGTCAGACTTTGGGTACACCACCAGTACACAGCCAGCACAGCTCTAACAGCACTTACAAACTGATTATTCAATACCCAGCCCTCTGACCATGATACACCTACTGCTGTCTAATTAGCCTGGCACAGGGTCTGCTTCTGGCCCCAGGGTTAGGAACCAGATTTAAATGCAGACAGTGCCCAAGTCCTGTCCATATCAGTGAGGTCATCAGTCTGCACAGTATTAGAAAAGGTTGGTGATTGGCACTATCGCTAACCTCAACTTATCATTAGTGTCAACATGTCCACTGTTTGGAATAAAACGTAAAACAGCAGTGCAAAAAAGTACCAAATATACATTATCTAAGAATCTGTGGTAACTTGTGCTTCAGTACACTTTGTTACATGCCAGATATTTCAGGTATCATTGGTTTTCCAAAACAATGCAAACCTCCTTATTAGCTATCAATAAGATTGATCATTAAAAGGTATATGCTACATAAAACATGCTAGTGCAAAGAAGTACAGCATTCAGGAATATTCATGTACTTTAGGGTCACGTGTGGACTTGATATGGCCAGTGCAAAAAAGTGTTGTATTCGTGAGACAATATGAACTTACGGATGACCTACGTCAGTGTGGATAGATTACCTTCTAATCCCATCGCGCTACATGGACTAGAGCTGTCAGCCTTAAAGAATATATCAACTTATTGCACCAACATCATACATTGGAATATGTCAATGACTGTTATTTCCCCTGCTTCTTCTGCAGCATGAAACCTCTGTGAACTTGTAAAAGCTGATTTTAAGATAATTAAAGTCACCCTGGGTCCCTCCATGTACTCCCACAGTGTGGCCACTAATGGGAAAATCAGGAAAAAAATTGTGTGATCTGCCTGACTAACAACTTGACATATGCCACTAAACATTGTCACATGATAATTGCTTCCTTTCAGTACTGGCCGAGAAATGAGCGCTGACTTGGTTATCATACAAGCATCTTGTTGTTCCTGATGAATAAGTTAATGAACGAACTCCCAGGTGAACTTGTGGTCTCAACTTCATTCCCTTATTCCAAGAAAATTTTTGTTCAATATCCAATGACTTCATGAATTGGCCTGGAAAAGTTTTACCAGCTAATTCAGATATGGTATCCTATTGTCAAAACAAAAGAAAAGGTTCTAATTATAGGCCACTGTCCATATAAATAATGACAGTGCTTCTTGAGACTCATTCCCTGAAATCTGTGTACCAATATAAAAGTTAAGGTATACCAATAGAAATCCTCTAAGATCTCTTTTAAATTCTAATCAAGAGATCTAATAAAAGATTATTCCCTGTGGGAAAATTATATCAATGACCCAACCCCCTCTTTTCCAGCCTCCACCGCAACCTTTTATAAGGGTTTCAGACTGATTTTTGTGGCCTGGACCACCAATTTTCCAGGTTTTTCGGATCTTTTTTTCAGGTTTTGTTATTAAGTCCTCCATTGTTGGACCCCTCCTTTTCCTAAATCCTGGATCCACCCCTGCTAAAGGATCCAAAAAAAAAATAAAACACACATGGTAAAACAATACCAGTTCTACCTGATTAACCCTGCAGATTTTGTTTTCAATATAAGCAGAATAGTTAGAACTACTTAAAGTCCCTTCAGCATTTTATACATTATTCACCAAATTAATAAAATGGTTCTCAGTTTTTAAAGTTAAAAGAACAGATTCATCTCAATCTATATTCAGTATGAAAAGAACAGATCTGCTAATAGATCCATCCAGAAAATGTACTGATCAGTTCTACTTAACCATCCAAAAAGATTTTCTTCTCCAATAAAGGAAAAAGGTTTAACTGTAAGATCCCCAAAGTTCCTCAGTGTGCCAGTGTCTGTTACATGATTTGCTGTTTCACAAAGCTCAGGACAGCCAGCACTCTGCCTGGTTCTCAGCCGCAGCCTTGATGCCTAACAGAATGTCAATAAGGCAGAAACCAGCAAAGAACAGCCTTTGAATGCTGCACTGGCACAGAGGCAGGAGTACCCAGAAGCCACAGTCCTCATGCTACCTTTATACACCAGCCAGTCCAGGCCTGCCCAACTCAATGTAAGGCAGAAAAATATATGGTAAAAAAGTGCCCACACCCTCTGATGAAATAGACACTGCTACCATTGATGATGGCATACCTCATTCGTAAACTTATCAGAAAAGATTGAATAAAAATCTAAAATTTAAGGTTTTCATTTATAATTTTTTTTCTTAAAAAAAAGTGAAAAAAATAAATGCAAGGCTTTGTATGCTTGACTATCTCTTGAAGTACAATCTGATGAAGTTGCATTAAAAGTGGAAAAATAAAAGTGGCTCTTGGTTAGCAATGTCCTGTTTAATCAGCTGCGACTTGTAGCTATATCATTACTGCAGGTTGAGCCTTACTTTATACAGCTAGAATTGGTGCAGTTAAACAAAGCTGCAAACTCAGCTGAATTATTTGCAACGGAATTTTGTGATATTCTACCTAGTTTACCTGGATCTCAAAAGCATGCATGTTTTTTATGTTAGTCTAGTAACCTCTCACTATGTCTGGGGAAACATGTTCATGGTTTGACTCAGAGAAAATGGGATATTTGTCTGAATTGGTTATTTCACAATCATGAATTGGTCTGTTCAAACTGATGATTTATTATGAAACAAGAACTTACTCTTAACATGATTACCCAAGTGCTGTGCAATAGTCCATCTCACAAAGGGTGCCCATCAGTTTTCAGTGATATTGTTTACAAAGTCAAAATATTTTGAAATATTAACTGCCAGTGACCCAGCCAGGCACTCTGGTAATAATTTATATAGAAATCAACACCATACTTTGCAAAGACTTTGGGTGAAACAATTTAATACCTGCGAAAGCAGTCTATTTTTGTCATGACATACTGACTGAAGAGACAGGGTCATGAAAGAAAGTTGACAGACATTGAATGAAAGGTGACAGTAAAGGATAACATAAATATGATAAAATACATCATCAGCTTAGAGATGCCATATTGTGCTGTAACTTGTTGAGGAAATGTCAAGTATACATTTAATAAATTTAACCAAAAATTGAAAATGTTTAATACTCTATTGTCAGATTGCACCTAATTTTCTATCATTGTAAAATACTTGACAGAATATCCACATTTAATCATTTTGCCAATATCTGATAGGCGCCCCTAGATGGACTGAACACTAGTTGTACCTTCTGTCAATTGTGGCTATGTTTGTATTGCAAGGGATGCATATGAAGTACATGAAACCTATGATGGCCCTGGTTTGTATTTTTAATTATAATAAACATGCTGACTGGTAACTCTTGCTTCAGATTATTAATGATAAAGGAAGTATCATGAATATCATATAAATATTTTTGGCTCAGAGAAACTGTGATATAATGTAATGTTGCAGGGAAAGTATTTCAGGTTAATAAATGCACAATGCAAGGTAAGCAAACCACAAGAATACTATGACCCAAATATGACAAACAGGTACTGGTCATTAATCATTAGTGACAGGTAGATCACAACGGGACAACAGGTATAACATATCAGGTGACATGGTCACCACATCTCGATTCAATCGGCCCGCATCATGACTCATGAGTCTATAAGCATCACAACTGAAGTGAGTGATGCTCTGGTTAATGTGACCTTTGCAATGATGTTAACTGACCCATCCATTGTAATGTACATGATAAATGCAATGTTGCTATACACAAGCATTGCACCCCACCCTGTTTTGTATACATTTTGCGTGCCTGGGGTCTCGCCCATGCTAAAGTCATGTTTGACAAATGAACAAGACCTTTCAATTGCAGTACATGCCCGAACAGTAGTTTCATGTGTTCCTGTGGATAAACTGGCAAAGAACTTTCTGTTTTATGAAAACATTTAATGCCTCTTTCCCGGATGGTATGTGTTCATCCTGGTTTGTGTGTGTTTGTTCTCAAAATAACTCTGGCTAGCAATAATGGAATCTCATGAAATTATATGGGGCATTTCAAGAATTGGCCAATGAAAAATAAATTAGATTTTGGTGTGGATACAGCACCTGCTTTGGATTCAGGGGCATAATCAAGGTATATTCACAAATGTACAGTCACTTATGCATAAATGGACCTGGGATTATGGGCCAAATAAGTGAATATAATCAATTTTAGGGCCATTCACAAGAGGGACCCAATTCTTTAGAATGCAGATTTCTAGATAATTATATACTACCATATAATAAATTAAAACAGTGTCATGAAATGGTTTTAAAATTCTACTTTAGTTGCCTCACCATAGCACCAATAATTGCTGTAATCAATGAAAAGTTTCAACAAAACTGTAATTTTCTTATGAACAGTAGAATCTGTACATTTTTTTCCCTGTTGTACAAAGACTTTGTGATGACAAAATATAAATTCAGTTAGCATGTAATAGATCTGTGAATTGAAGGAGCTAAACCTGTGTTTTGAAGTGGATGCTATTTTATTTGTAGAGGGAAAATAGTTCATAAAATGAGCTCTCTGCAAGGACTGTTATCTGACACTTGTGTTCACTATAAAGAGTAAATATATTTAAGTAAGACAAATCTAATTAGGACACAATTGGAATTGAAGGTCAGTTCACTGATAACAAGAGGTGTAAACAAGATTTGGGGAAGAAGCAGCGGTTGGGGGGGGGGGGACAAAAATCTCCTACATTGCATGACGTGTGTTATATATAAGTACTAATTTACATAAGTTTATTTTACCAAAACATGACAGAATCATGTCACACATATTCTAATACAGGGATGGCAAAATACATTTAGATATTTGTAATTTGTCTTGCCAGTTATCTTCGGGAAACCAGTGTTATTCAACTCATATTCCTATATCATAAATTCTTAAATGATCATACATCATATATTAGGATTCCTGTATCTTACCCCAACCTATTCTAAACCAGTAAATGACTCAATGGAATATTCAAAAGTAGACACATTAAACTTGGATCAAACAAACACAGTAAAACCTGTGTAATAAGATCACCTACGGACCTGGCAAAAGGTGCATGGTCTGAATTCACAGTTGGTCTTATAAGACAGGTCAGTTATGACCAGTGTGAATGCTTTTGTTCACTCAAAGAGTGGTCTTAAGAGACAGGTGGTCTTATATGAAAAGTGGTTTTTACAACAGGTTCCACTGCAGTTATCAAAGCAAGGTACTCTCCATTGCTTGATTCTATGGTTGCAATCTCTTAGTCTCTAGAACTGTCCCAAAGCAAAACGCAGGTTAACATTTATGTAAATCCCATTCTTTGGACCATTTTTGCATTCATTTCGTCAACCTGTGACAGAGGCAGCAGTACTGACTAAACAAATCCAGGACAAGGTAAGAGCAAAAATTATCTGTCAGTTCTGGGGTGCCCTGACACAGCCTCCCAAAGGAGAAATACAGCAGACCATTCAGTGCTTCAAGCAGTGCCTCTTCCAGTCAATAAATCATGTCTAAACTTCTCCAGCTCATAAAAGGATCCCATCCCAAGACTGACCTATTAACCCAGAAAATTTGACCCACTGACACAGAAAAACTGACCTACTGACCTAAAAAGGTGTATCTCCAGGGTCAGTAAAGAACCCTTAATCAATACTGGTTATCATTCATCCCACAGCATCACCTGACCTATTTTCCCTGCTTTGATTGGATGATTCCCCTTGTGACTGCTACTTGACCTATTTTCTCTACTTTGATAGGTGGATTCACCCAGTGACCTTTGACCCAGATGTGCTGGGGTCACCATCTGTCAGCATCTCCTCATAACAGCACAAAAATAACATCTCAAGCCAGTGACAGACCACACCTGCAGGCTGTTAAAGACCTACAGCAAGAAGCAGCACTGAACGGATCAAATAAAAGGAGGGCTACTGGGAACCATAATATCATCTCTCTAGTTTCACCCACCGGACTTATGTATATTTAACATACTGCAACTCTGGAAATCAATAACAATTTTGATAAAAAAAATACTGAAAATTAGGTTTGAAGTAAGCATAAATTTATGTTGAGACATCCATTATTTTGACATATGTTGCACATAAGTATAACACATTAATGCTGGATGATGGGTGGGAAAAGAGGAGGGGCGGGGGCTGGGTCAGTAACAATCACCAATATTCAACAATTGATTGGAGAACAATAATTGTATGATATGAGAAATTGTAATATTTTTCACATAACTATGCCTGACTCAATTTTACCAGCTTTTAAATACTCTACTGGTCAAAGTCTTGGTCTATTTTTTAATCTGATCCCATTAGACATGTCAACAAATGTATCAATTCATCATTATTGACCAATTTACTGATAATAAATGCCAGCCCTATAACCATACACAAGATTTGGATTTACATACAATTTTCATACAATGATTTATGACAGCATAACATCTGTCATTAGTCATTATAGGACTACTAGCAAAGAAGCCAAATGATTCTGCCTTGCCAACTAATGACTAATGAGCCATGTGCCTGGATTCTTTGTTTTGCACATTTCAGTCAACTGGATCAGACCACTGCAAAACTTGCTAAAGAAAGTGCATGTCATTAAGTCTCAAGATCTAGTCAAACATATCTCGGTCTCATAAACATGAATTCTGAAAATTAAAACTAAAACAGCAATGAAAAGAGTTTATTCTATGACAAACAATAAGGGATTTAAACTTCTGATCTCTGACCCAATGGAACTCAGAAAATTCCCCACACACTTATAACCAACAAGGCCAAGTGAAAACTTTAGTAACAATACTACATGACTACAGAGTATTGTGTTTTTTTCTGATTACTTCAACACATTTTTTTTTCTGATTTCTTCAACATGTTGTTGAGTTCATGTTCAGACTGGAAAACAATGGAATAACAAACTGCACTCTGTGCTAGGGATCAGGTTCAATGGTCTGCCTTCATGTCGTAAAACATCTGTGCACACATACTAATCAGAAGCGTGGGCGTTAAATAGGTCACCCTCCCACAAGCAAGTGCCAGTGTTGGCAATATGAAGCATATGAACATAACGCTGAATTACTTCCCTCATATATAAACAGAAGTACTGGTGTTTCTCAAGGGTTTAGCTGTAAGGTTTTTTTTTTGTTTTTACCAATGCTCAGTGGCAAGGGTTCTGGTCTATTGGTTCCACTGTATGACATTATTACTGAATGGATGCTGCATTGGCTGTTTAACCAACACATAGTCTCAAGTCTTAGTCATTTGAGAAAAATAAAAAGTATGCAGCACCTATTTTTCACTACAGAGTCAACTTTACCAAAAATTAAACAATGTTACCTGGGGGTTGTTTCCAATTACAGCGGAACCCAACCTTGTGACCACCAAAAAATAATGACCATTCCCAAATTGTAAAATAGTATTGTACTGCAAAGTGTACTGCGTAAAGGATGTAATATGTTTTCACTCTTCACTCAAAAGGTTATGAATGGACTAATTATATTTTAGAAGAATTAGGATAGCAACCAAGGAAAAAATATAGTCAATTTTGGAGGTAATCTGGAACATTATGTTTCTGTTCAAACAAATTCTTAATCATGCAAGTCTTGACCTGAGGACAATACCCTAGTCATTCAGAGGTATTATGGAAAGTATTTATCATATGAATATCCGAACTGGGTGAGAGTTTCCACTCCTCCTTCAGACTGTCTATGGGCATTACCTAACTAGAGCTGCCTTTGTTCTGGCAGGTATAAAAATGACCTGTGATGCAACCAACAAATTAATTAACTGTAGCACACTTTTTCCATGGCATGGACAAGACATTTCCTGTGCTCATAAGCCTCATATAGAGCTTCAACCTACATTTGATCAGGATCCAAGTAATGAACAAGATCTGGTGATCCAGAATGTTAGTGGAGGTTTGCAGTCTTTCAGTGTTTTCTAGTTATCACTACTGTTTCCTTCATTACAACTGAAACCATTCAGTGTGACTATTAGAAAACTGTTTCTTTCTCATTCGCTCAAGAATGGCAAAAACATGAGTTATAAAATGAAGTGATGTTCTTCAATGAACTGAGCCAATAATCAACACAATAGTGAATAGTTAACATAACCAACTGCAGAACCAGCCAAAACAGTCCTTTTAGCAGGGTGGTGTTTTTACTATTAGCAGGAGGTTTTAATGAGAATTTCTTTAAGCTCAGACCAAAAGAGTTGTAATCTTAGCAGGGCTGTCTTGTTAGCAGTAGGTTTTATAATTTCTTTCAGACCCAAAATGTGGTCATCTTAGCGAGAAGGTCTGATTGCAGGGGGGTCATCATGCAAAATTTCACTGTATTTAAATACAAAGAGTCAGCAATTAATTACGTTTTGTCATGTGCATATCTCACAACCTGTTCCAGTAGGTTTTATAATTTCTTTCAGACCCAAAAAGTGGTCATCTTAGCGAGAAGGTCTGATTGCAGGGGGGTCATCATGCAAAATTTCACTGTATTTAAATACAAAGAGTCAGCAATTAATTACGTTTTGTCATGTGCATATCTCACAACCTGTTCCAGTAGGTTTTATAATTTCTTTCAGACCCAAAAAGTGGTCATCTTAGCGAGAAGGTCTGATTGCAGGGGGGTCATCATGCAAAATTTCACTGTATTTAAATACAAAGAGTCAGTAATTAATTACCTTTTGTCATGTGCATATCTCACAACCTGTTCCTCTTAAATTCCATAGCCCACATTGCAAATATGTGTATTTAGTCAGGAATGCAGCTACCATTACAATATTCAAATCTCTTGCAACTACTTTATATTTTCATCAGCTTATCTGGACCAAAACTATAACTACAGGCTTTAAAATAACTACATCCAATCTGTGCATCACACCTGAAACACTTATTCAAGATTGATCACCAGCAGCCAGGGAAAGGATATTGTTCAATGAAGTTTTGTACTTGGTAACATGTGAATTTAAATTAGCTAGACACAAACATATTTGTCACTTCTGGTGTCATATACGTCACAGAAGTTATACAATGACGGGGGACTAAATCTAGCACATCCCTGTGCAATGTGTCATGTTGTCATGGATATGTATCAATGGGGCCTGTCACAATATTGGTAAATTAAGCTACACAAACATCTACCTCTCACCTACCTATCAGGACAAGACTTTTAATTCACAACTAGTCCTGGTTATTTAAATCTCTGACTTCTGGACCTTACCGGAAGGTGCAAGTTCAAATCTAACAGCAAGTCAAGACTTTGTTGGACTTTCATCAAAAGTAAAAAAAATAGGTAAATGTTCAAAGAGGTATGCTTTCAGATATCATATGGGTACGCTCTTTACACAGTGCTTTACCCATAGGCCAACTACCTATACCGTAAGTGCTGTTTGTTATGACCTTGTATCCTGAATCTCTACACCAGAGGGGAGCACTGTATTTTGGTCCAATCAGATAAGACCCTGTGCTGAAGACAACACGGTTTACCAGCCAAGCAAGAAATACACAGAGCCAATGTGATTTTATTTTGTTTTGAGTGACAGCTCATCACCCCGGCGACCGTTTGAACAGGCCACAGGCTCAGAGAAAATTGCCCCACACATGATTTCTGGCATAATATGCCCATGTATCTGGTGACCTGACCTCATTAAATAAGCGTGAATTTTGATGAGAAGGTAATTCAGGTGATAACATCTATTGGTAAATATGTATAATGGGTTTATGAAAATCTACAGGTCACCAAGTAACCTAAGAGCCTCAAAAGTGCAGTGACCTCTGATCTCATTAAATATGCATGGATTTTGTTGGAAATTGAACCTAGGCAAGATATTTTAAAGATTAACATTTCTGATGAGTTTTATTAAAATCCTTCATATTCTTTGTAAATTATTGCAGTGACACCACAAAGTATCCTAGTGACCCTTGACCTTATTGGATGCTGCCCACAATCAAACTCAGGAGAGATAATCTGTTGGTTAGTATTAATGTTGAGTTTCATGAAAATTCATCAAAGCCTAAGAAAGTTATCACAGTGACACTAAAAGTTAACGGACGCACGGTGGGTATACTATAATACTCCCGTCATACGACGGATTGATCCATGCTGAACTTAATTAAAATTATCCTTTGATGCCTGAGGTATCACCAAGATTACAATGAACTTGTAATACAAAACATTCTTAAGGATATGCAGTGAAAACTGATGCATCTTGGAAGCATGGTAAGAAAAGCAGTAGGGCTTGCTCCTAATGGCGGCAGGCCATGAAGTCTCATCAAAATTGGTAGGCTAAAGCCAAGTGTCCACTTGTACAGATACAGTGCGTGTGTGGTGTGGATACACATGCAGATATTTTGTGTGTGTCCATTAAATATGTATGTCAATGCTTTTTAAGGTCTTTCACTCTCTTTCACCTCTACAAAATGGCACGTTTCCACATGCGTTTCCGTACCTGCGGCTACATGGGTCCGGATTTTAAATATGTCCGTTCCCACATGCCGCACGCACTACTTACCGAATAAGTGGACACACTCCTTTACTCCACAGGCGTGATTAAAAACGCATCCGCACCACATAAGTTGACATGCAGCTTGACAACTGAATTGGTTCGCATGTATGTATCAGAAATAGGTGTCAGACATCATATTGTTGGTATTTAAGCCACACAACAAAGGTTGGTCACACATTTTCTAATCTCAATGGTTCAAATTTGCCACTGTCATTAACAAGTAGGGATTTAGTATTGTATTAGACTTTAGCCTCTAAGGACAAGTAATTTCTATGATGTCAATAATTAACCAAGTTAACTGCATACTTTCACACATTGTCTTATTGTCATGGCCTCAGGGTAATCACACCAAACGGTCTTTGCAATAACAATTTTAAAGCAGTGTACCCTTTGCATCAGCAAGGACTTTGAGAAAAACTTAAAATATTTGTTCAAAAGAATGTCCTTTACCAAAACACATACACATTGACACTAGCACATACACATCATTAAGTACAGTGAAATACATGTTATAAGATCACCTGTGGGACTGGCAAAACGTGGTCTTTATTCACTGGTGGTCTTATCAGACATGGGGTCTTATTAGACAGATGGTTTTTCAGACAGGTTTCACCACACTGCGATATAAATACATGTACTGTTGCACATCTACAATGCTAAGTAGGTTAAAGACAATGTCCAAACAGACAAACACAGTTGTATCATTAAAATAACGAGCTGACATGTACTTGTAAGAACTAGATTATTCAGTCAATTCTTTCTATCTCCCTGGATCCCTCAGGTATGTACAAGGTCATATGCCACTTGTTTTGAACACCTGTCTTAACATTAATCTTGTCTTAATTGAATCCACAAACACTCACAATTCGCTCTGGCCTAGATTATGCAAAAAGAAAAACCGCATTTCTGCCAGTCATTGATGCTGGGCTTATCTATAAGTGTTCACCCTGCAGACAAAAGCCACTTTGTGGTCTTCCCAGGGGTTTTGATTGTGACTGACTATTTTGTGATAAGCCTACCTCACTGGTTAAACAGAGCTATTGACTTGCCACTGACACATAAAATAGATGTGTGTGGGAATTTTCAATCTGGATGCCTGGAGTTCTGGGGCTCTGTTAATCCTGATTCTGACGGTAATTGAATGACGTGTTTTGTCTCGAGGCTATATCCATCAGGAGATGACAAACAGATTTTTTAAATTCCTAAGTCACTGTCCTGATTCCATAAAATATACTGATAAACATGCTGCATACCTGGACAGTTGACTGCGAATGCCATGCTAGGCCTCTCCGACATGAGCGTCTAAAACGTCAGAGTGGCATACTATCCAATGTCGTAAACTACACTGTAGGTCTCAGTGAGGGTGCAAATATTTTTTAAAGTTTTCACAATGCATCTTGAATGTTCAACTATCCCTGTTTCAATCTGATTATTGTATGAATTCACATGTAAATTCACATAAATATGAAACATTTACAACAATATAAAACATTTACTTGTCAATGTATTTTCAAACTGAAACAATAAGTTGAATTGAATTGAATAATTAGAATTATGCACTACAGGCATGGATAATGGTATATCAGATGTAAACAATAAGTTTATATGAATGTTCACCTGATCAGACGCGCAACTTTATTCATGAGTGCTGGTTTTATTTTCACAATACTTTCCTGTTTTATTTATTGCAAATCTAAAATCCTCACTAACAAAAGAAAAGCCGCACACAAAATGCAAGCCACAGTAAGTTAAGGTCAGGTTAATGTATTCTACATGCTGCCTGTTAGGTGTCTGGAGGAATGAGCCTAGAACACTGCTAGGGTCTCACATGATTGGCCTATGCAAATGCAACATCATGGACTGTATTTTGAAATGAATGTTTTGATACATACTGGTTTTTGCTTTTGAGAAAAATCTGCTGTTGAGCTTTATAAATAAAATTATACAAATTTATTATTGAAACCTAGAATTTCTTGTCTTATGGGGTTTGTCTGAGGTGCATCAGTGTCAACAGAACTGCCAACTGCCCAGATCATCCTGACTGTTCATTGGAAAAATCAAGAAGAACCTGCTTTAGGCCACACAAAAAATTTTGTGCTTTGGACACCTTGAAATTAAAAATATGGTGCAAGCTGGCATTTTCTTTTTATTTTCTCTTTTTACATTGTTTAAGACATAATAGGTGAAATTTTTCCAGACTTCTTAGAAAATACAAAAATTTGCTCCAATTGTTGTTATGATGTATATGATCAACACAAAATTTTGTCCATTTCCCATACCTTTAAGAATTCTATCATAATTCTTCGAACGTTACCAACAAACTTGGGCTTCATTTGCAAAAAAATAAAGTTAAAATGTTTTCATCACAAAAAATGAGTTAAAAGAATCCACAGAACAATGAATTATTTTGGTATGTCCTTACTGTTAGAGAATGGGATTGGGATAAGCAATATCTAGAACAGTACACTTTCTTTATATATTACGCACAATTATTTCATATATGATGGGATTCAGAATACATTGGCTTGACCTCAACGTTTCACAAAAATAGCACAAAATACCAGACTCATATGGTGAAAACTGTACTTACCAAGACCCTCTAAGCTAACGTCTTTGTTCTCAGTCATACTGGGGGTCCCAAGGGTTTGTCCACCGCGGTGATAGATGGCGCACGGAGAAGCCAGTCACAATATCATGTCCCTGTGGAGATATACAGAAAAACATGTATCATACCAGAAGTTTCAAATAATGACTCTATTATGAGGTCAATACTTGCATAATAAATAACCCTGATTTTGTAATAATCTTAAAACACTTTGATGTCTAAAAAACATTCAGTATTAATAAACATTCCACAATGTACAACTTTTTCATCCCTGAACATTCCCTCTTTTCAACCTCAAAGGACATGACAACATTTCCAGCATATATCCAGGAAATGATTGTTGAATTCTGTAAAATATCATGATTTACTGAGGAAAAAAAACTTGAATGATAGTTTAGAAGTTAATCCAAGGAATTCTACTCTAGTTTTCAGAGCCTTTGAATTACACATCTTTGTGTGCCAAATGCCCGCCTTATTTCCTTCAAGAGAGGACAGAGATGCACAATGTACACACCTCTGGCTCCTAGCTCTTTTGTCTCATGTTTCCAGTTGTTCATCCTTTTTATACTCAATTTCAATTCAACAATACTGGCACTGAATGTTGGGACTTCACACTTAATTAAATGTTTCTAAGATCTGTTAAGTATGATCAAGCCTGACGTATGAGCGATGGTCAACTTTATTGCTTGGTAAATCAATATACCTGAACATATTAACTTTGAACACCTTCCGAACAACATGGGCACCTGATTATGCAAATCAGAATTACACAATGCTACACTGACACACAACCACAGATCTTCATTGTTACCTCTGTAACAGTAATGCACCGTCTCCACACCTAATTTGACACCTAACAGTACAAATAAACAGCATGTTCAAATACTGGTCTATCACCTAAATTATTTTTATTAACACTTCCTTTCTTCAACGCCTACAGGCCTTCCTGGTGCCAAATACACCCACGAAGAAGCAGAACTGGTGCAAATTCTTTTAAGAAGAGAAATGTGCATAGTTATGCGATTCCAGGTAAGGACAGACTTTTAACTCACAATTTAATGTCTGTTTTTACTTTTTGTTTCAGTTTCTGCCTCTGCTAGGAGGATGATCATTCATTCCTGTTTGTGCGTGTTTGGTCACAAGATAACTCATGCAATCATGAATGACATCATAAGAAATTTCAGGGTATTTGGGGAACAGGCCATGGTAGAATTGATTAGATTTTGGTAGGAATCCGGCACATGATCCAGATTCAGTATTATCTTTCGAGGAATATTCACAAAGGAAAGGTCACTCATTCACAAAAGAACCTGGGAATATGGGCCAAATAAGGACTGCAGACACATGGGAGAGGCTTGCATGCCTTGGAATGCAGATTTCTAGTTATTTTTATGACTATTAGTCTTTATTGCTTCAAAAAATGATGAAGTCCTAAAACTGGTGTGAAGATGATTAATTCATTCAAAAAGATCTGATTGGATTTAAAGAATACATAATAACTTTCAATCCAAAGAATACTAGCTGTGTGAACTTGACCTAAAACACTGCAATTTCCACCAGAGGGCACCAGCTGAAGTTTGGCAATAATCTGTTTCTACATCACAGCAAAGATGTTGCTAATACAGCTGTTCACAGAACAGTGCAGGACAGTGCTGCAGTCACAAGCCTGTCTGCTTAATATATAACATACCCCTACCCTTAGTGCTCCAGCAGCCACAGGGTGGTGTTTGTGTATGTGTATGTAGTTGCAGGGGAGGGGGGGGGTACACATTTAATACACTGGGAATACTCACACTTAACTGATGAGAATTGTGTTGAAAATGTTTAATGTAATGTGTATGTACTTCAAGAAAGCAAAAATGGTGTGATTAAGATAATTAAGGGCACAAAAATACTCAAAAAAGTACTAGGAGTACTTTGAAAGTACTCATGTTTCTAGTATTACTCATGAGTACATATACTTTTAGAGTAAAAGTACTTTTAAATCCAATTCTGGTGCAGAAGTCATTACATGTCATATTACATTTGAGGGTATCTCCAAGGTTCTGGCACATTTAGCGGGATTCTACATTATGCCATTGAGACATGAGCGGTGTTCAAACCAGAGACTTTCAACTCCAAAGCGTTAACCACAAGGCTACATCTCACAAGTTGACAACTGCTCTCACAGAAAGAACAAAAAAATACAATCAGGATGTGAGCTGATCATGTTGACTTCAGTAAGCTGAGGCCTGTGTCAGCTTCCTCACCAATGATGAAAGATAAAAGGGGTAGATTCGAGGAACTGGCCTCAAAATAATGTAGGAAGAGAATGAAGTGAAACCTTGAAATGTATAGTTGTAGATTCCACTCTAAATGAAAATTATCCAAAACACATTCCCTGGTTAGCTCCAGACCAAACAAAACTGAGGTGAAGACGAGAAGTCGGACAGAGTCAACTGAGCAGCAGCAACCATGCCTGACTGAGCAACAAACTCCTGAGCACCCCAGCCACCAGCATGCAGACAGTTCAGCACAAGACCTATACAATGAATGATGACAGAATGATCTTTTCTTCATTAGTCCCAGCTCTCAAGATTTCACCAATTTGTGTTTAAGGTGCCCGCAGAGACTGAACCTAGAACCTTCAGCTCCACAATCCAAGGCCTTAAGCATAAAGCACCATCCTATCTTTACTAATACAATTATTCAGTAATTTCACTATAATTATTCAGTTATATGATTATTCAGTAATCAAGCGACTAATTAATTACATTAAATGGTGATTAAAGTTAAATCCTTGTTAAAAATAACCTGTCAAATGTTTATTCATGAGAGTATTGAGTGTATTTAAAGATACATAGCTGTATATTGGCTGACAAGCCCTAAAACCATGCCTGGAAAGTCTGGTCATCTTAATGATAGTTTAATAAGCCTTAGCAACAAGGTAAGTCAGCGTGAGGCTATAATAGATGTTCCTGAGTGTAACCAAGTCAGATCAGTCTATCAGGTCAGTTACCTAAGGTCATCATCCTGGAGGTCCTGTAACTGGCCAGGTTATTACAAACAAGGTCATTCTGAACCGTATGACAGGTGCTGCTGTACAGACGTACCTGGAGGACCAACAACCTTTCTAATCTTATGGTGTCTCAGGGCTTTCAATAGGATGACAATATGGGAGAGTCAGGGAGGCTCAGACCAAAATGTTGGAGAGTCACACATGAGTTTGGGGGGTCCCAAGGGGAGGTGATCTGTAAAACTGTAAATGTTCATGTAAACTGAATCTTTGAGTATTTGTATTTTGATTCATTATTGCATTATCATATGTTTGGAAACATGTAATTAGGATTGTAATTGTCATTAGGATTACATAATTATAGGGAAATGTAATAATCAGTTGTCAGTCCAATGTTTACACAACTGTCAGGTTTGTGAGAGGCAGCTGGCGATGGACAATTACTGCGACAAGGAGAAACAATAGTCCACTTGGTCATATAGGCAGCATTTTGCAAGACCCATCGGACACTTCCATTTCAATAATCGAGTGTCTGAAACAGATTTTGGGCATCACAGACGCCAACCACCACGTCCCTGAAAGTCCTGGTGTCTGACACGAGGATAATGGTTACTTACTGAGTTTCAAACAAAGCTAAACCATATTTATGCAGGCTTTTGGTTATTAAAATGAATCTCCATAATCTGTTAATCAATTAAAATATCACATGTATATTAAGATATAGAGACACTCAAGCAAGCAACGTAGATAGACAGAGACAAAGAGAGACAGAGAAAAAGAGAAAGGGTGGAATGAAAGTAGAGGGGTTTGTACTTGAGGGAATGAGTGCTTTGTCTGTGTGTGTGTTAGTGCAAAGAATTTCGATTATTAAAGATTTGGAACTATATATTATTACTAGTTCTCCACTGCATTTGTTCTGTAATCTTTTTTCATTAAACAACATTTTCTGTTGGAAATGCTATATATTCTTTGCTTCAACGGTCAGGCCAACATATCCCACTTGGTCTGATGTTATGTCATAGGAAGAAACAGGAGTACAGAATGGAGACTAGGCACTGCTCAGTGATGTCAATGATGTGATTAGCTCATGCATGTGTGACATGGACTGCATTTAGAATGACTTAATTTGAGCAGTTCGTGTTTTTATTCTTTCCAGTACATGGTGCTGAATATGTCAGATATACTATCCCTACTACTTTTAAAATTACTTATCAATGTATTTACTATTAAAGAAAAAAAATAATAGTTAGGATTGAGGTCTTCAGGTGGCACTGTCTATAGTGCCATGAAGATGAAGATCACTAACTTACAATGCCTGATATGTAATTTTTCAAGCTTTCTGGATTTAATGTATAGGTTTTCATTTTTTTTAGTGACTCCTGACTGGGCAAAGGGGGGGGGGGGAAATAATGAATGGCATGAGATACCCCTGAGTTAGTAACTGTGTTAGAGCCTGAATCTTAAGCCATGTTATTTCAGCACCAACCTACAGTGCTACATCCATCCCCTTATACTATAGGGGTAGGGTCATCGTGAGTGCCCCCTCTGGTAACAGGAACAGGCCTTCTAACAGTCTAACTGCCAGATGTGTGAAATAAAAAAGACATAAACCTTTTCATCTATCAGACAGTCACAAACTAAACATCTGTTCACAATCTTTATCTCATAGGACATATAACAGTATATGTAGAATGTCTATTTTTTGTGATCTACATTATCAAGAGCTGCAACAATGCAATACCTCATAATATTATTTGCCTCATGATATTTTGCTAGGAACACACAATATGACACACAAGATTCCAAGTTTTCAGCAAGAGGTCCGGAGGGGGGGGGGGGGGGGGTCTGATGATATTCTGACATTTTAGAAGTTCTCATACTCATGAGAAATATAGTAACTGAAAATGCCAAAATAATAATTGATTATCTGCCATTTTATTCTCCCAATTATCAAACATGAATTTATAACCAATCCCTTCCACTAATGTTTATCCTAGTCAGAGCATCTGTAATACTGACATGTAGTGTACCTTAATTTTAAAACCCACTGTCAAATTTATTAGCCTATGTCCTAGTTTTCATCATTAATGATTCAGCACACTGTGAACCAGGTACCCTTAGTCTTGCAGACCAGACACCTGGACCTCTGTCAGCCTGTGTCCTGCAATTAAGGCCTCGGATGCACTTGGTTCAGGAGTCTGCTACAGGGCAGAGACCTTTATATATCAGCAGTACTTGTCCAACAATGCATCCAGTATTTCATACCAGGGCATCACCTGGATCTCCACTTTACAAATGCGTGCATTCACGAGAGTACCACATCTCCTCCGCATATCCCAGCGTTACACAAGCTTTAGTACTGACTGGAGTGCTACTGTGTATCAAGGTCTCGGGGTCAAAGGTCACTCCCTGGACCTCAACATGCATGAGGCTCTGTATTTTACAGTGGAGCCACTGAACGCTGTCCAAACATTAGATATTCACTATAAATAAACTGGGAATTAATTTAAGTGCCAAGTTAGTTGCAATACCCACTTTGAAATGAGGGTAAAAATTTAAACTAACCTCAAAACCATAAGAGAATCCTAAATGGAAATCATATAAACACAGAATATCACCCAAGCATGACCTAACTATAATCAGGGAATGCGTGCAATCACATGGCTCACTTGCAAATTCTAAATGGAAGTATATCTGGAAATTATACAAATATCACATACCACGTGAAAAGTTGAAAAATTAAATGTAACACCTGAAAAAAATTTATAATTTTTTTTTAAATAGAGCACCAAACATGACCATGACATTATGATGGGGGTACCAGAAATTTAGCTGGAAACATGTATGACTAAAAGCAATAATATTTAATGAGAAACAGTGAAACCTGTGGGTTTTTTTTGGTGGAGGTCACCATTTTCAAAATGCTTGAGTGATTAATATGTACATCTTCAGAATTCCATTCCAGTTTCAGACTATGTGACAGGTTTAACATGCAATAATTCTGGCTAAAACCACCTTCAGTGTACCAATCCTTTCGGTCCTGGGTGTGCATCATTCACATTAGTTGGTCATAACACCAAGGAACCCCCGAAAGGTGCACTCATCTGTCAGTGAAACACAACTGTTGGGCACAGTATTCCCATTAAGGCTGCAGAGTACTAACACGTTGGGCGCTTTTTTGGGTGCAGAAACTATTGTTAAAAGTCATTTTCAGAGCATCAGAGGTGCTGGTTTCTGGTGCTGGTTACAGAGAATACAGTATATATCAGTTGAGAGGATGTACGGTTTTGTAAACATTCAGAAATTTTAAAGACCTGAACACTTGTTTACTGCACCGTGAAATTCCAACCAGGTAATAAGCTGATATATAATAAAGTGATGTTTAATTTCCATGTGCATGACTGCTGCGCAGTAAAGGGAAACAATCATAATGGAATCCAGCAGTGTTAGATTTCTGTTTTGTGTAGGCGTCAATAGCATTGGAATTCAAACTTAATGATGAAATTGCCACACATTGGTTTCCCTTTACCAGTGCTGCAGAATGGGAGTGTGGGTTTGTTGAGTTTCCAATGCATACACCTTATTACAAGATGTTTACATAGAAAAGGACTGTTGTAGACTTTCTGTTTAAGAGGTTTTCAAATTTCTGATTTTCACAAAAAATAGAAAAAATAAAACCTCTAGTCTATGAATGAGACATCACACCTGCACAGGTGAAGAATATTTTATTCAATGACATCTCACATGTATTGTGTCAGTAGCATCTTTATTAGCATGAAGTTTCATTACTCAATATTATATAATTATAAACATCTTGCGTGTATATTAGGTAATTGATATAATAATGGTTATACATGTACATCATGTAAGTTCTGTATGGTAAATTACAAAAATCAATTCCTTGAGAAAAAACAAAGAATTGCTGTGAAAACTTTACCTCATTTATATGAAGCCAATCACAGTATGCCATGCAGCAGAAACATATAAGGAAAAGCAGTCTTAGTCAGCCCTTTTAAAAAAGTCTCCATCAGCTATGCTCAGTAGAACAAAGTCAGCTGAATCAAAAAGGACCTAATGAACTGCCTTACACGTGCAAGGATGAGATAAATATAAAGAATATTTCAAGGAACAAAGTGTTTGTTGTCACTGTACGTTCACCTGAGACTGGATAATCTGGCTTATCCGACATGTTGGCAATAACAGGAAATGATCCAAATTCTTACTGGCTGGTTTCACATAAAACCCTCCACTGACATATAGAAGATCATGATAATTAGATCCTTTCATTCCTGTGTACTGTGACTCTGTGACATTTGTTAACAGGAGTCAGACAGAACTCTTGAAATACTTGTGTGATTAGCATTGGACAGCAATAACACAGATCACATTAATGGATAATAAAAAAGAACCCAGACATCCTTCCCACAAGGGCCACATCAATATTCTTTTTGTCTGGCTTCATAAACAAAGAAAAAACAAGGGACCTGTGGGTCACGGCACTCAGCTGAAATTGATTATGAGAATATTTTCATAAAAACCTAACTTTTTTATCGAATCTTATCTTTAGTTAGGTGAGCTACAAGCCACAAGGTTTGGGATGAAAAGTTTGACTTATAATGCATCCACCATCTTTTCAGAGAAGTGGGCCCTGTGACCGTGACCTTTGATCTTTAGACCCCAAAATCAACATGGTTCTTACCTCAGCTTTTGAGCCATATAGAAGTTAAGTTTGAAACTAATATGTCAAACTAACTGGAATTATCATCAGGAAACTAATTTGTGAACAGATGGCTCCTGTGACCTTGACCTTGTGACCCCATATTCATTTATGCTCTCCCCATACTGGCAAGTCAGCTAAATGTGCAAGATGGAAAGTTTGGGATGAAAATCTTGGCTTAAAATGCAGCCATAAATGTTTAAATATGTGTCTTGTGACCATGACCTTTGACCTCATGACCCATAAACCAAACAGGTTCTTTCTTTAGTGGTGGGCAATGTGTAATTCATGTTTGAAATCCATGTCAATCCAACCTGGAGTTATCATCTTGAAACAAACTTGTGTGGATGGATGACGGACATACAGACAGACAGACAGGGTGATTACTATAGGGCATCCACTTGTAATCAATAAACACACCAGTATTGGGACACTAGATGGAATTACGGCTGAGAAGCTGACATGATTGTTGTCATTTTATAGTAAAAAATAGAAACATATTCAGAAAAATATGAAAAAATAAAGTAGCTGCCACCACTTCTGGAGAACTAACATAACTAGTCATGGTCAATATTAAAGGCATGTTTCATGAGAATCCATGCATTAACTAGATATTTCTTGGCACGGCAGGTGCCATAGTATCCCCAGACAATTAATCCCCCCCCTTTAAGAATAGGACCCCCATCTACAGGAGCGTATACTGACACTTGGCAAGCTACTATGGTTTCTTCCATCTATCAACTTGAGAAACAATATTTTTCACTAAATATGGGGGCCTATACAGTGAACCACTCTTGAGAAAAGAGCATTTAACTATTTTATAGAAATGGGAAGGACGGTGGCACCACCTGACTCGTTTACCAGAAAATTTTCCAAGATAGATAGACATGCCAAATCCTTGAACCACTCTGGAGATATGAGCAATTTTCACCCAAAGCACAAGTCCAGATGGACGCCATGGCAAAAAGATTGCAGATGGCACCACCAGTCGAAAGGTCAAGATGGAGGAGTCCAAGATCTATGCATTTGCACAGTTTCAGGCCAATAGGGCGAATAACTCCTCAGAAAAGGGCATTAATTTAATTCTACAAAAATTAAAAGGTAGGTGGTGCCACCTGCCAGGTTTACAAGAAAACATTCCAAGATGGATTGACATGCCAAATTTCACACCAATAACCACTCTGTAGATATGAGCAATTTTTCGCCAATAGCACATGTATGGATGGACGCCACACAATAACGATTGCAGATAACGCAACCAGTCTTGTATACAAGATGGAGGTACCCAAGATCAATGGACATGCACAATTTCAGCCCAATCTGTCCATTAAATTTAGACTTATAATGCTCAAAGTACTGTCAAGTGGCAATGATTGTGTATTAAAAGGTCAGAAAACAAGAAAGGACAGAAGGTGGCACCACCTGTCTTCAACAGAAGACAAAGCTATCCAAGATCTTCAGTCAATTTGATTTTATTGGACCAATCCATTTGTCCCTTATTGAGATATTTATGATTTTTAGTGATTTTCACCATGTATGGCTATATTCAAGGTCAAGGCCACTCTCATAGGAAAGGTCATGACCAAAATTTAAATAAACATCATCCCAAAACCAATGTCTATGTTTATGCATAAATTGATAATATGATAGAAATTTGTTCATTACATAATACAAGTGAAGGCTGTACTACTAAGTGGGCCTGATGTAAACAACACTTGACATGGTGTATGAAAACATGAATAAAAGCTTCTCTTTTCAATCAATTCCTTTGAAATTTCAGATTTTAAAAGATTAAATCCTTATGTATATATGCTCTGAAAATTAAATCAACAGTGCTTACAGGGAAAAAACATGCCAAAGCCAAAGTTGGACTAAATTTAAGGTATTGATTTTTTTTATTTATGCTAATAATGAAAAAAATTTGCAAATTCAGATCTAATTTTTGGTTAAAAATTGAATCAATTTAATAAAGTTATAGCTCTGAAAAAAGTCACCATCTTCAGCAATTCTGATGTTAAATAAGTAAATAAATTTCCTGAATTTTAAAATATTGCATTATATAATATTTGGGCTCATAACTTCAAAACAATACCTAACACTGACCTAATTTTTGGTATGTTAATAGAAAATGTATGGAAGAATATGAATGCTAGTAAATATGATCAAAAACAGACCAGTGGTTTTGATATAAGCCAGCCTTGGAGTGTAACAAAGGCTTTTTCAAAGGAACAGAGTCCTAGTGACCCAATTTCGGTATGGTAGGAGATTTTGGGGACCTCTAACTGTATGGTACATTTTGGATTCATAGGTCCAACGGTTTCAACACGTGCCCTGTTAACAGCAGGATGGACGGCCAGCCGGCCGGACGACGGACAAAGGACCACAACTATAGCTTAGATGACTTATAGTCAGCTGAGCTAAAAAGGGTAATTCCACCCTAAACTTTGAAGATCCATGTCCCCTCACCATCAAACTCTATCCCTAGATGGATTCTTTCCTGGACGCTTTCCTTGAAGTATATCCCTACTCCCTTATAGAACCCTGACAGGTTTATTTTTCCTCCAGTCTCCAAACTTCCACGGGGGCTGCAATTTTACTCACACTAAAACCTAGATGTCACAGGTTGCATGTCCAAATTATGGGTATGCCATTATTAAAATTTGTTTAATTTGTGTTTATATGTTTAATGAATAGATTTGAGAAGATAATGAATAATGTTATATCATGAAGGTAAGGTGCAAAGACACAGCAGGTAATGTGTGAAGATTATAGTACATCACTGATATGCAAGACGTGTAAAAAAGGTTTTAAACTTCCTTCTTTACAAGCTAATACAGTGGAACCTGTCTTAAAGACCACCTGTCTAACAAGACCATCTGTCTGTTAAGACCACCCTTGAGTGAACCAAAAGCACTCACATTGGTCATCACTGGTCTTAATGAGCACCCATCTAACAAGACCATCTGTCTTAAAGACAATCCTTGAGTGAACTGAAAGCACTCAAACTGGTCATAACTGGTCTTTAAGACCACCCATCTAACAAGACCATCTGTCTATTAAGACCACCCTTGGGTGAACTGAAAGCACTCACATTGGTCATCACTGGTCTTAAAGAGCACCCATCTAACAAGACCATCTGTCTATTAAGACCACCCTTGAGTGAACCTAGAGCACTCACATTGGTCATCACTGGTCTTAAAGAGCACCCATCTAACAAGACCATCTGTCTATTAAGACCACCCTTGAGTGAACCTAGAGCACTCACATTGGTCATAACTGGTCTTAAAGATGACTCGTCTAACAAGACCCTCTGTCTATTAAGACCACCCTTGAGTGAACCGAAAGCACTCACACTGGTCATAACTGACCACCTGTGAATTAAGACCACAACTGGCCAGACCTATGGGTGGTCTTACTAAACAGGTTCCACTCTATTCAGTAAATTGGAATGAAGGGCTGTAACAATGCACTGAAGAACAGATGTACTGAATTGCAAAACAGACCATCTGTCTATTAAGACCACCCTTGAGTGAACCTAGAGCACTCACATTGGTCATAACTGGTCTTAAAGATGACTCGTCTAACAAGACCCTCTGTCTATTAAGACCACCCTTGAGTGAACCAAAAGCACTCACACTGGTCATAACTGACCACCTGTGAATTAAGACCACAACTGGCCAGACCTATGGGTGGTCTTACTAAACAGGTTCCACTCTATTCAGTAAATTGGAATGAAGGGCTGTAACAATGCACTGAAGAACAGATGTACTGAATTGCAAAACTAAATTAAATTGTAATCGATTAATAACCTCTGAATCAATTCATTTGTTTTTTCATGTTTTGCATACACCACCTTGAAGTCCTCTGCGAACTCTAAAAGGTGACAGCATATTGCATATGCACCCTAAATCTACTTTAAACGTTCGCTAATGGACCGATCCACCTGCATAGAAACAAATAAGGTGACAAAAACTGAGGGAGAGCTATATTATTCTTTTATATTATTCAATTTACTAACATCCCTTTAGAGAAAATGACTTATTTTTTCAAAAAGTCTGAAATTTATTACTTAAGTTAGAATTGAAACAAAGGTAAAGTATTGAATAATGAATCTATTCTAAGGGGCCCTCACAGTTCACAGGCCGACTGGAATGAAAGCAACTCGGGATAAATTAATGTAAACTTTACTTTCAATATAAAAGACTTTGTAGTACAATTCAATCTTCATTTTTTATCTTTCATCTAAATTGGCTCTCAAGCAAAGCAATCAGTTCTGCACTTGCGTGACCAAATAGATTGAAAATGATGACGTATATCTTGTACTGTCTGGTGTCTAATTAGCTCAAGCACAAGTACTTAGCAATTTTATTTGAACAATAAGTGAATAGGTGAAGACTACTTCACACTGGGTTTTATACTAAAGTTACGTCAGCATTTCAAGGTGTAGTATATTTATTATAGTGTTGTCAGTACATTCATATATTACAGAGCCACTTTAAGACAAAGAAAACATTTGGAACTAGACATTTCTTGGCACCGCAGGTGCCAGAGTATCCCCAGACATAGTAGGCCCCCCCCCCCCCTTTAAGAACAGACCCCCAATTTTGGCAGCATATATTGACACTTGGCATATTTATTGTTTCTTCCATCTAACAATCCACAATCTTGTTGAAGATGTTGGTCCTGTGACCTTGATTGTTTTAAAGAAGTGTCCTGTGACCTTGACCTTTGACCTCATGACCCCAAAATCAATTTAGGTCTTGCTTTTCCAATGGGACATATGCAAGTCAAGTTTGAAATCTATACATCAATAAAGCAGGAATTATCATCCAGAAACTAATTTTTGGACAGATGGCTCCTGTGACCTTCACCTTTGACCTTGTGACCTCAAAATTGATAGTGTTCTTCCTCTCTTTGCAGGAGAACTATATGTGCAAGATGAAAGATCTGAGATGAAATGTTTGGCTGAAAATGCATCCACATCTTTTTAAAGATGTGTCCTGTGACCTTGACCTTGGACCTCATGACCCCAAAATCAATTTGGGTCTTGCTTTTCCAATGGGACATATACAAGTCAAGTTTGAAAACCATACATCAATAAAAGCAGGAATTATCATCCAGAAACTAATTTTTGGACAGAGGGCTCCTGTGACCTTCACCTTTGACCTTGTGAACTCAAAATTGATAAGGGTTTTCCACTCTTGGCAGGTGAACTATATGTGCAAGATGAAAGATCTGAGATGAATTGTTTGGCTGAAAATGCATCCACAATCTTTATAAAGAGGTTTCCTGTGACCTTGACCTTGGACCTCATGACCCCAAAATCAATTTGGGTCTTGCTTTTCCAATGGGACATATACAAGTCAAGTTTGAAGTCCATACATCAATAAAAGCAGGAATTATCATCCAGAAACTAATTTTTGGATAGATGGCTCCTGTGACCTTCACCTTTGACCTTGTGACCTCAAAATCCATAGGGGTCTTCCACTCTTGGCAGGTGAACTATAAGTGCAAGATGAAAGATCTCATATGAATTTTTTGGCTGAAATTGCATCCACAACCTTTTTAAAGAGGTTTCCTGTGACCTTGACCTTTGACCTCATGACCCCAAAATCAATTCGGGTCTTGCTTTTCCAATGGGTCAAATACAAGTCAAGTTTGAAATCCGTACATCAATTAAAGAAGGAATTATCATCAAGAAACTTATTTTTGGACAGATAGCTCCTGTGGCCTTGACCTTTGACCTTGTGACCCCAAAATTTATATGGATTATCCACTATTGGCAAGTGAGCTATATATTCAAGAGGGAAGACCTGGGATGAAAGTTTGGCTTAAAATGCATCCACATCTTTTTAAAGATGTGTCCTGTGACCTTGACCTTTGACCTCATGACCCCAAAATCAATTCAGGTCTTGCTTTTCCAATGGGACATATACAAGTCAAGTTTGAAATCCATACATCAATAAAGCAGGAATTATCATCCAGAAACTAATTTTTGGACAGATGGCTCCTGTGACCTTCACCTTTGACCTTGTGACCTCAAAATTGATAGGGGTCTTCCACTCTTGGCAGGTGAACTATATGTGCAAGATGAAAGATCTCAGATGAATTTTTTGGCTGAAATTGCATCCACAACCTTTTTAAAGAGATTTCCTGTGACCTTGACCTTTGACCTCATGACCCCAAAATCAATTCGGGTCTTGCTTTTCCAATGGGTCAAATACAAGTCAAGTTTGAAATCCATACATCAATAAAAGAAGGAATTATCATCCAGAAACTAATTTTTGGACAGATAGCTCCTCTGGCCTTGACCTTTGACCTTGTGACCCCAAAATGTATATGGATCATCCACTATTGGCAAGTGAGCTATATATTCAAGATGAAAGACCTGGGATGAAAGTTTGGCTTAAAATGCATCCACAGTATATTTTAAAATGCCAGTCCAGTGACCTTGACCTTTGACCTCATGACCCTAGAACCTATAGGGTTCTTACTTTAGTGGTGGGCCATACGTAAGTCTTGTTTGAAATCCATATGGCTATCAACACTGGAGTTATCATAAGAGGTGTGTGATTTTCACCATATATGGCAATATTCAAGGTCAAGGCCACTATCATAGGAAAGGTCATGACCCCAATGTAAATAAACATCATCCCATAACCCATACCTATGTATATGCATAATATAAAAGAAATCTGTCCATTAGTTTTTGACTTATAATGCTCACAGTACTGTAAGGTGGCAATTTTGGAGGTATTAAACGGCATGAAAACAAGTAAAGAATAATAGGTGGCGCCACCAGTTTCTGGAACATGACAACTCTATCCATGATCTTCCATCAACTTGATTTTGGGATAAATCCATGCAAGATTTCTTGAGATATTAAAGAATTTGTGTTATTTTCCCCAAAATTGGACCTATTCAAGGTCAAGGACACTCTCCTAGTAAAGGTCATGACCTCATTTTAAATAGGTGTCGTCCTCTTACCCATATCTATACATATACCAAGTTTGGTAAAGTTCCGTGAAATATTTTTTGGGTTATCGCGCCAACAAGATTTATATGCGGCGGCGGCGGCAGCGGCGGGACCGGTATGAAAACATAGTATCCCCCGACTTTGTCTGGGGATACAATGATGTCATATGATATTATTGTAAACAATCACCTATAATTAAATCATTATGCATCAGATGAACTTAACTGCAATTGTAAAATTCTTATGAGATTGAGCCCATTATCAAATTTAATAAAGATATCTGAAATGAGAATTAATGCAGTATAATTTTGTTCAAATAATGTTCTCACCAATATTGCTGCCATGTCACCTACTGGAAGAGGAGGCAGTTTTAAAAAGATATCCTCAATTAGGTTCTTTTTTTCATAAATGCAGGGTTTGCATGATTTACCCATCACTTAGGTAAAACCCAGGTTCGGTAAAATAGGTTTCACCTAGGCTTTTTTTCAGACCCATATTTTCCCTAGTTAAAATCATAAAGTTAATGTAAAAAATAAAGACAACAATGGTATAATTTAAATTTTAATCTATACAGTTATATATAGTATGAATTCAGTGCATCCTGTTTAGAGTAACTTAAGAGTTAGAGCAGCCCTTATCACTGTTCTTGTGAAAGAGAGTCATCCAGGAAACAAATTCAGAAAACAAGATTCTGGGCTTTCTCACTCTCAAACTGTTGCGCAGTTTGGAAGGGACAAGTCCTTAAGAATTGAACACATGTTCAATAGAGCCAGATGAAGCAACAGCAGTGTGAAGTTGTTTCATTAACTGCATGAAACATCCCTGTTGATTGGTGATGTGGTCTGCACAGCCAAACATAAATTAAAGTGTGACTGGGAAATGGCTGTTTCTTGACTGAGGTGATGTGGTCAGAGCCACTTTATGTCTTGCCTAACAACCAACATTCATCAAATGTGTATATAATCACTGCTTACCCCACCATGCCACATTTCATGTAGGCATACATGTATATATATTGGCTGATACAGAGTTCTATATATATCAGGTATAACCATTTACATGTCTATATGTGGTCAGAAATGTCACCCTCCTAAACAAAGTCCGCAAGGACCCACTTATTATTTTCCCATGTTTGACTATGGATTTCAACGATTTCACACACTACCGGAATTACATGTATACATGAAAGCAGACAGGGGATCCAACCTTGGAAGTCATCAGACAAGGTTGGTTTTCTTTCGGAAGAAATGTATTTCTTCCAAGACATGGGAATAAATTGGAGGAAATGGGGTTTCTCCTTGAGTGATGGTGTGATACACAAAAATCAAAACAGATATTTGAACTATTTTTATTTCTTTTGAATAAAATAAAACAATAGGACTTTTCATCAGTGTACATGAACAATGCTATGATTAATCAAAATATAATTCTGTTAGTTTTTTTCCTATAGTATTGCTTAAATTGCAGCTAATGGATGTGTATTTTCAACTATTTAACTTTAGTATATAGTGTTGCATAGTTTGTGTTGAGATGTTTATTAAGAAAGATTCTTGTTAAAATGTCTACCAGTATTCAAGGTTAGAGGAAGTTTTCTGTATTTGTAACTAATTCTTACCTAATTTGTGTCACTCAGCAATGTGTCTTTTGTATGATAGTGAATTACAGATATACTACAATATTCTCATCTTGTATCTTAACAGTCAAGTGCATAGCTGCAAAGGTGCATGCAGTGCTGCATACTAACTCACTAACTAATCAGTAATGTAGAATATAAAATGTATGCAAACTGAACTTCCTAAAAAAAAAATTTAACACAATTAATAGATTGCTTGTGTATGACTTAAAGATATCCTGTGTGATATTACACTATGATTGATATGTGTACACCGGTTGAACTTATAATTATCACTCATTTAAATTTATGCATCTCTCAATGTAAGTTCTGTTGTTAATCACAGTGGAGTACAATCAGTACCTATCAACGGAAGCTTGGCAATTAACAGTGTTGCTTGGTCATTAAGTCTGTCATTATCTGTAGCAGCTGACTTACAGTTAGCATGATGGGGCTTCATTCCACAGGGTTTAATACTTTGTTGGTGACCACAGTATATGAGCTTGGCAGCAAATTTACCACTTACTTCTACCCTTACAAAGTGTTCCCAAACACCATCTTATGGGCGCCCTCACCAAACATTTTGTATCTGTTATTGTGCGTTTTCTGAACATTAGGTACACAGTATACTGCATAGAACATAAACCCACTTTATTTTAAATATTTGTACCAAAGAAACCATGTTCTGAATGCCTGCTGGAGAATTGGTTTCTTTCATGAGAACGCCTTTTTCTGTATGTATGTATGTGTATTTTCAGGTTAATAATCTGTTGTAACAAGGAGCATTCTAAGATAACACTATATATTAATATAAACCTTTATATTTGCAAATAAGATGGAAAAGATTGTTTCAGCAGAAATAAAATGGATAATTTGATAGTTTTATATACTCTCACATGACATTTGAAAGTTCCTACCAGAAGAAATGGAGGAAACTATTTCTTCTGAGTCGGAAGTTTCCTTGGAAGATACCTCCTGTCGGAAGAAATTGCCAACCTGTTCATCTGGTAAACAAACATGTACAACCAGAGAGGCCTCATTAGTTCATAACTGGATTCTATGGAATGCAGGTAACAGAAAGGATTTATGGATAGTCAAGCACTGTGTCACAAAATATCCAATGCTTTTGTCAAATCCTGACAGAATACATTTACAGTCCATGTTTTCTAATGCTCAAATTATGAAGTGCTTCATGTTTTCAACCATAGAGGTCCTCTAATAGAGGAGCCTTTCACACCTCTATTGTCAAAATGTCAGCTGTTCAGTGTCATCTGTCAAATGTGACAACAGACTGAACCAGAAAACTTTCCAGAGAAAGTTTGCAAGAGTATGCAAAGTATCCTGTGAAATTGTGCAAACCAATAATTTATCATGGCAGAGCACACATCCTTTGTGGCTTATCTCTGCTTATAAGGACAATATTCTTCTAATTAACATTTAAAGCCAAAAATACTGTCTATGTGGTATGATACATATCTATAAGATTAAAAACTTTTGTTTCTCATGATGGATACGACAATGTTCTCCACTCTTCTCAAAGGATCATCTTGGGCCTCGCACAGTGTAGGACAGAGTTGGCCACAGGAGCTAAGGCTCAATCTGAGCGCCCACAAACTGAGGTTTTCATAAATATGTAATAAAGGTTTACCAAGAGAGATTTTTTTTTAAAATGGCAAGGACATGGTGTAAATATACATGTATATGGTCACATATTGAACCAACCACTTACAAACATAAACAACTGTCAAAATACAAGTTTGACAAGAACTGATAAAAAGATGACATCATGTCACCTCAGATGTAAGGATGTTTTTTTAGGGGACAAGAACTGATAAAATGATGACATCATGTCACCAGAGATGTAAGCATGTTTTTTAGGGCGGGGTGGGGCCTGCCAGTTTGCTTAACAGTCACAGGAACTGTCATAATACCAGTGTGACAAGAACTGATAAAAATACGACATCATGTAACCGCAGATGTACGTGTTTCATGGGAGGGGGAGGGGGGACAGGTTGGGGAAGTCCCTGTCATGCCTTGCATTGTTTTAAAGTTCAAGGCTGAATATTTGTGACTCATCACGAACGTGATAACATGTTTAAATCATGTCACTCTCAAAATCAGAGTACAAAGAGGGCTAAAACCGTCACTATACCTGTATTATTGTCCAATATTTTGTCAAATATCTCCTCGAGGTCTCTAAATGAAACCTGGTCTCCAGAATTTTTTTTAAATGGCACTTGTATCTGAGTCAGTGAAAAGATTTCTTTGTGAGTCAAATACTGAAATAGTTAAACAGGTGGTCAAGCCAGCCGGGGAGGTATTTTTGAGGGATTATTTCACAATTTTGGGAACTAGGTGGTTTTAATTGTACATATTATTAGTTAACCATTTACTGGCAACTGATGAACTCGTGTGTCATCACATCAACGGGACAAACAACACACAAAACCAATGCAATGTCACTGGGTCATGGGCTAACTCATATTTCGTCAAAATTCGGTCACTGAAGCCGGCTGCCTTCATAAATCCCGTACAGTCCTCTAAGAAGAGAAAAGAGCCCCAAAATCACTACAGGGGTAATAGATAATTCACCATAGACACAAAACTGACAAATTATGACAGTATAAAACAACATCTACATTGAATTTACCTTGAGTCTCGCCTCTCCAACCGGCTTTCTTGCGATCAGCTGAAATGTCAATAGTAAAGCGCACTTGATATCGCTGACCTACTTTTCACCAGTGCGACCTAATTCCGCCATGGCGTAATTTGATTGGTTGATGGATTCCTCTCACTTCAAAGACCGAAAGCGTCAAATTGTACAAATAATTCCAGCTAACACACATAAATTTCGCATCGCAGTGGTTATCTTAAAATCAGTCTCCACGGATACATAAGCTTGATGTGCCGAAATTACGGTTATGGTTAATTTTCGGCGTTTTCGCCTGCACCGCCTAAATGGGTCATAACCTCATTACCATAATAAAGTGGTGATTTGCACTTGCACCTTGGATACGACATGTATTGCACTAGGTCACTGACTGTAGGTCAATGCTCCTATTTTTAGCCTGACCCAGTTCCAAACCGCAGTGAGGACGTAAACAACTTAACCGGCGAGCTGGGTACATCCAGGGCTTTGCTGCAGTTGTTTTTCCACATTTGACCTACATTTCTACTCGCAAACAAGTTGATAGATCAGGGAGATTCAGGCATACGCTAAGCACGTGATCTCTTTGAGTGACCCGAGCTCTCTAGGTATTTATGCCTGGGGAAGCGACATTAATGCAAGCCTGAATTATCTGGGCTTAATTGTTTCGAGGTTAAATAATTTTTCATGCACAAGGATATCAAATTAAGGAGAGAATCGGATTACTTTAGTCGAGATGTGGGCGGGTAGATTTGACTGAGCGATAAGAAAAAAATGCTGTTTGAGGTAATTGCATCACTAAATGCGTTTTGCACCCATCTGACCACAGCTATGTACACTTTGCCGTAAATCCAGGGGCGCTGATCGGAGTAGTTTTCACATAAATCACATAAACACTTATAATAATAGGTCTAGGGAAAGGCGTATTTGGGGAAATATTGTTTTGCCATGTCACTGGCACGCGCACAGAATCGTATATATATATTATATATATCCAAATATTTAAAGTACCAAGTTTATAAATAAAAAGAAAAATAATCACTTGCACCCGCACAGAATCGTATAGATATATATATCCAAATATTTAAAGTACCACGTTTATAAATAAAAAGAAAAATAACCACCGTGCAAACAATTCTTTAATAAAATCGCTCTCTATTTTTACTTGTTCGTGTTATTATTTTATTTCTTTTAATGAAAGTCAAAAGTTATACACGCAGTTATACCATTTTTAAAAATAAAAATGATAATAATAGGCTCTAATAATAATAATAACAACAATAATATAAACTAAAGAAAGTATAGATTCCACAACCTCCACCATTCTAACCAAACCTAAATTTCCTCTGGACATAAATACAGAAGTAATGACCACACGGTTCACAAACTCCATTGCATGGATTGACAAAGGTTCTCTCTATAGAACAAAGGCGGCCCGTATATAAATAAATATATATATATATATATATATATATATATATATATATATATATATATATGAAAAGTGAATAACCCTAATAAAGGATTATCCTGTTTAAAATGTTCTAAATATAAAGCATTTGATTGAGAACCAGATTGATTACCTCCAATTTTCAGGACATTTCGGTAATGGGCCACTAAAGAATCGATAAGATGTTGGTGCGGATCCGGCTCATGATCTTGATTCGATAAGTGATGAAGGATTATTCAAAAATGAATCTGGGAATATGGGCCAAATAAGTGAATGCAAACACGGCTTGCATGGGAAGGACTATGGAAAAGACCCCCACACAGCTGAGGCTTGCATTCCTTAGACTGAAGATTTATGGTATCTTATCAGTATTTAAAACAAAAGCTAAAAAACTAACCAACAAATGGGGTAACATGTTGTCAATTTCAAATAGTATTCGTGCACAAAGATCCATATACCAATTTTTTTCTGGGCGAATGTATTCTAAACAAGTACAAAGTTATACTTATATTATAGATTCAAAGTTAAAACAAATATTGAGTAGCTAATAATTTCATACAAAACGTAAAAAAAGAAGAAAAAGAGTAGCCTGGCCACCATTTTTAGATGTCCTTCAAACAGGACAAACAATGACTTAAGACCTTTATCTAAAGCGAGCGCATCCTTCAAGAGAATCAAACCGGATCAGCACTGCATGCAGTTATGACATGTCTTCCCGGCGTATCTTTATTCTTCACAAAGTTTCATTGAAATCTGTTCAGTATAGTTTCTACGTAATCATGCTGACAAAAAAAATATGCGTGTGACAATTTCCTCGGCGTCAGTGACAGTCACTGGTGTAAACATCACAACCTCCTTGGCGCTAAGAATAAGGTCTTATAGACTCTTAGTATTGTCAAACTGTCTAAGCTTGATTCACTTAAGCTTTAAATTCCATCTTGACCTTTGTCCCCATGGATACAGACATATTTGGATTAGCCTACTTAGAATATATATATATATATATATATATATATATATATATATATATATATATATATATATATATATATATCAGATGAAAAAGTTTTGAAATTGGTCCGACAAATTAAAATTTTAAGGAAAATGTTCATATTCACAAGATGAATCACTATAAATCTCACTTCTGAAAATAAGTATACATTAAACAATAACATCATAGTGACACTCATTAAAATATCTCTCCAGACGTTTATTACTCATTGTATAAATTATCTTTCCATTTTCTTTGATTTTAATATAAAAAAAAGTTATGACAAATTAACAAATGATTAACACTTGTTATAGATAACATGTTTCTGAATATGTTAAAAACACTGAAAAGCTTTATTCCTGGTCGTGCCATCTTTTTGAGAAATAATCTTCTGAAGATGGTGTTATCGACTTAAATACTGTTTTGACAATATGGACTAAAAGTGTTTGGCAAGAGTGAATGTGAACGGAAGTAACATTTAAATAAAAAGTAATCTATATTTTATCTTATTTTGTTCCCTCCTACTATAAATTACTCTTAAGCATTTATCATGTTTAAAATGGTGATTTTCAATGTCAACTTTCAAGTCTGTTACAAGTGTCATACTCTGAAGGAAGCGGTGACTTACGATCCTAGCTCTAGGGCATGCCCATTTATAATGGCATTAGTCATTGGGCTATACCTGGCTACCAATGGGTGCCCAAGCTGTATAGAACCGTTAGACTGAAGGTAACTATCCATGATGTTAATCAAGTTTTAGCGCCATTTACTAGCAAATATAGGCAACTGAAGAATGTTTAGATTTGGGTCTCTCTTGACATACATATATGTGGGTTTGTTTATATTATACTCCCCGTTCGGAGCTGTCAGGTCAATTAAAATGCTATTTTTTCTCAATGGTGAACTGTATTATCAATGGAATATTTTGTGTTAAGGGGGTTATAACAATGTCCTAGTAGTTCATTGGTTCACATATTTTCTTTAAAGAATGACCATTTTATGATTTCAAATGATAGTAAAACCTCATTCTCTCTCTCTCTCTCTCGTGTCGAACTCGCTTAAGTCGAATACCCCGCTTACATCGCAGTTACAGACTCGATATTCCGGAAAAATTTAGTAAAATTATTACCAAACAAAACCTGCTTGTGTCGAACCTCGGATGTGTGGAAGTTTCCGAGGGTTTCCGGCAGTAAATGCGTTTGAGCTTTTTGTATAATAAGACGATTCTATTAAGTTAACACAACAGCGTTGGCGTTTTCATATGTCAGAGCCTGACATAATTAGATAACGGTTTCTCGACCATCAGTCTGTATGTATATCATATTGTATGCAACACTGCAGTGTGATTTTCTTCTGTGGTATTACGTTAATTGCAAATTTCTGTATCTGGTTCATCTCAGAATAGCACAAACCACCCCCGCGGAAAATTGCCAGTTTGTAGACAAAAAATATATTGACATGGTTCCAGCCTGTATATTTGTCAAAAAGTTAACTACGCTCCAGAGGTAGCGGAAATCTTGCGCTTCTAAAGAAGCTACAGATTTTCGCGCTGCCTGCTTTGACCGTTTATGATGCATTTTAACACCAGGTGCTGATTGGCCTGTCTGCTGAAAAAAAATTCTGATGTGACGAGCAGCCAACCAAATGCAAGTCAACAAACACTCGACTCAGGCATCAGGCTCCGCCCAGAAACCAACTGTGGGACAACTCTCTCTGAGCCTGTGGCCTGTTCAAACGGTCGCGGGGCGATGAGCTGTCTCTCAAAAGGAAATGAACAACATTGGCTCCGTGTTTTCCTCGCTTGGCTGGTAAACCATGTTGTCTTCAGCACAGGGTCTCATCTGTTTGGACCAAAATACAGTGCTCCCCTCTGGTGTTGAGATTCAGGATACAAGGTCATAACAAACAGCGCTTACGATATAGGTAGTTGGCCTATGGGTAAAGCACTGTGTAAAGAGCGTAAAAGTTAACCTGATAGGTACTTACAGATATTATATAAACCTATACGCCACATCTTCTTCAAAGGAAAAGAATTTAATGATTTGAACACAGGAAATAGCAATAAAATAATACAACTTAAATAATACAGAAAAATCTCGCTAATACGACTACCTGCAGGACTATAGCTAATTATGAGAGTGGTCGTATTAGCGGGATGTTCGTGTAAGCATAGGGCGATACAGCACAACCAATTTCTCATACGAGCGATAAAATGAGTATTTTAATAAATAATAAATGATGCTGTATAGTTATTATTTCTATAGTTGTATAGTTTATTGGAAAAAAAGTAAAAATACATTTATTAGCTTTGTAATTTATATGATTATTTATAAAGAAATGAATCATTAGGCTGACATGGTATAATATTGTTCAGGTCCATAAAACATGTTATAAAATGCGTTATCTATATATTCATAGTTAGCCTACCTATAGTTTACAGTTTAATCAAGGCAGGATTTATTAAGCTTCTGTAGATCATCTTCAAGTTGACGCATCGACTGCCATTACACGGGGCACATAAGAGTACGACTGCCCTTCCGCAAGAGGTCGGTTTACTCGAAACGAATCTCTTCAGTTTGGCCACTGTGGGACGGCATGGGACCAATTATCTCGACTGTCAAACTTTAAAATCAAATTTTTTTCACATTGCAAGGAAAGACCTTTTTTACATTCAACACGTACATGCTTACAAAATATTACTTATTCCGTAAAGTCCTTACCACAAAAACACCCATGTTTATGTATTTTTTTAAATAAAAAAAACATGTTTATGTTTTTTTTTTCATGAAAGGGGTACAATCAGGAGCAATATTTTGCCTATTCTTTCACAATATTAGTTCAATTTTGCTTTATACAAAAGTTTCCCCAGCAAAACCATCCAAGCACACAATCTCAGTACTTCGCATACGGCTGTTTAATACTTTGTTATGGCTCTGCGTCTTGGTAAATACAGTCCACTTGTGTCTGCTTACCATAACAAAGCCGAGTGACCGGAGCTTGCGGGAACATGTATTACATCTTTTGGGCCAAGTAAGTCAGGGTATCTCCTGATTTATACGTGTTGTTGCCCGGGGATGCACGTGCAGTGTTTATGTTGACACCTGTGATCGCGCCCGGTCCACTATTTTTAACACTCGGTTACAGGAGTAAGCAAGCGGTTTCAGAGCAATATTTTGACAGGTACAAATTTATTAAAAAAGAGAAGAAGCTATTTTACGTGTCAATTCAACATGCTTTGTAGTTGATTAGGCCCCTTTAAAGGTTATGTTTACCATCTTTCACACTATAATTCTGAACTTTGGTTACAAAACAAATCAAATTCTGTCAATAAAATGCAATAGAATGCTACTGCAAGTTGGGAAAAGTATCGTATTATTAAATCATTTTTCTTCATTTTGTGCCATCAATTTAATTATGGCAAATACATGAACTTGTCTGAAGATAAAAAAAAATACACTTCTTTACATGATCAGGAATTGTTACGTCTGATGCTATACAAACAGTGTTCTGATGTGCTGTTTAGGTGTTCATTATTATTTTACGAATCTTCTCTACCTACAAAAGGACATCTGGTTAAACGTAATGTAGTTCTGGGGAAATTGAGATATCTGTTGTTTCTGGAAAAAAATCCAGAAATCTCATTTCTCCTTGGAAAAATCGGAATCAATAGATATAATAAATTGATTCCAGTTTACCGGGGAAGAAGGAGCATTAGAATTGGAATTCTCGTTCTCCCTAGAAAGATTCTCGAAATGCCATTCTCCCCTCGACATATATATATATATATATATATATATATATATATATATATATATATATATATAAAATATTAACCCGATTTCATACTATACATGGACTCAATTATAACCCCGACAGTGTATATAGATCAGGTGTACATTGTGTCATTAGTAAGCAATGATAACAAACCACGTTATGATATGATAAAGGACACCAAGACCACAGAATCACACGATAAGAACCCAGGGGGATCCCCAGATATCAAAGTCAGAGGGAAGGAATTTTGATATATACATATAAAGGTCAGACAATGGTTAATACATATTGTGTCCTATACTGTTAAATCAGTCGAGGTGTGGACCTAGGCTTATTATTATTGTATCCGCCAAACCAAAGTTTTTTTTTTATGTTTTTGACCTGGTTCCGCCGCCGCCGCGTTCGTTTCCTGAATACAATTCTGAGACCACTGGGCCGATTTTTCCGAAACTTGACCCCATTATCTGGTCACATGGGAACTGCTGCCTGACCATATTGCGTTGACATATGACCTTCTCTCTCTGCAGTGCGTCCATCTGTGCGTCTGTTTCCACACATTAACCCACAAATGTTCGGATTCGTTTGACCAATCGGGCTGAAAGTTGCACGAGTGTAGCTCTTGGGTATCTTTATATCATACAAAAAAACTGGTGACGCCACCTGCAAACATGTTTGCACAGCCTTTCATCTGTTCGTCTGTCTTGGGTTAAAATTACAGTGGTTGGACTTATCCACCGGATAATTTGCATGTGTATACATCCTGGATAGCCTTCTTGATTTTATGGCAGTTGGCGCCACCTCAATTTACGTTCCCGCTGCAGACATCCATGCTAATATCTCAGGACTGGTAAGACATATCGACCTGAAATGTTGCATGAGTATAGATCTTACATAGCTTTACAGCTTATACAAATTTGGTGGCCCAACTTACAAACATTTTTGCATATCGGCCATCTGTTTATCTGCCTAGGGTAAAAATAACCAGTGGTTTGACTTATACACCTCGAATTTTGCATATGTATACATCTTGAATAGTTTTCTCTTTAAAATAACAAGTAGTGCCACCTACAATCATGTTTACGTCGCAGACATTCATGCTAATATCCAACACATCTCACTCTCTTTCCCCTTGCCACTTAATCCATGCCTCACTTTACCTATCCCAGTCTGATTTCGGCGAATACAAATAGTCGCTTGTCGACTACCCGTATTCTAGTTTTTCGTGCAAAGCGCATTTTCTTTTCGATTACGTTTATATCGCTTCACTTCCATGATGTGACTATCAAGCGGTTCTTTCGGCTAGGCCTTGCCGGAATTATCGTGTTTAATTAATATAAATACGGATGTGATGCAGGTCAAGAAAGCCTTCTTCAAATTGCCCTTTAATGCCCTTATTATCGCTCAGTTGCGTGGGTCGGGTGTATGTATTTTAGGGGGAATGGGGGGGGGGGGGGGGGGGGGATCCGTCCACTTCCCGGAAACATAAATGCCATATCATTCTGTAGGTATACGTTATGTTCTCATATACCCATACACGCATATACCCCTATACTCATGTACCCCAACACCATATAGCCTTTACTAAAGCCCCATTCACATACACACATTTACACTTTTGAATATATATACACATGTATAAGTAAATTTACTTATGTACGTATACTGTGTCATGTGAACAGATTTGCATATGTGAGTATAAATACTCCTGGACTAAACTGACATAAATAACAGTATATTTGTACGACCTCAGGAGGTGATGCTAAAGTATATTTGCATGCACGTAAATTTATTTGTTGAATAAAAATTGTGTAATGAAAACAGATTTTCAATTTGCATATATAAGCAAACTGACCTTTTTTTTGTTACAAATTGGCCTATGATTACACATTTATCAATTTAAATCAAGATTCAGTGGTCCTTCTCTATGTCAAGATCAGAATTCATATTTCATGCCATGGTCAAAAATCAACGCACACACGTACTGTTTATATAGAGCTCTACATGTTATTGTATGACAACTTTTGGTTTTCTGATAACGGTTGATTTGATCTAGATTTTCAATATTTAGTAGATTTTAGGTATTTGACTAAAAATCATTTATTTCAACATAAATTAATAAGAATACCAATAGGCATCGTGTAAAAATATGGGTAAACCATGAGACATATTTATATATTTTTTATTTGGGAGTACTTACTTTCAAAGTTATGATTTTATAGGCCATTTTGAAATGTGCAAATTTTCACATATAAACGGGATTCCTGTTAATAATAGGCCATACCGTTTACAAATCTTTTTTTTTTTTTTTTTTTACTTCTAGGTGTCTCAGATTATGAAATCGGTTTTCATCGTTTCAAATATATTTCATTTCATCACAGACACCAATTTTATTTGTAAAGAATAATTTATTTATATACAAAACAGGCGATTTCAGAATAAAAATTTCATTGTCACTCCGGTAATGACAAATAAGTTCAAATTTAAATGTGATATTTACAAATAACACAACTTCAGGACTAACAATACAGAGGTATCAATTATTATTAACAGAAGTATAAAGTTCTATGTTCTGATTTGCTATGATATAAAATATTGTAAAAACTTATAATTGGTAATGTGAGTACATAAAAAAAATCATAGTACCTCGAAAAGTGGTTTTTACTTTTGCTCATGATTAGCATTTTTATTTCTATTTTTTGCTACCTTTCTTTCCATTTGTTTTGTATTTTTAAAATGCATAAAGTACTTCTCAATGCACAGAGAAGTTGGACTCTCACGGGTTTTATAAAACGCGTTTTTATATATCAGGAGCAACTTGTTAATATGATCAACGTTTTCTTCACTTTCAACACCCATATAAATTACACTTGGACCAAGAGATGGCATAGTGATGTTCCTGTATCCGACCCAAGTTTTGATCTGCATATAAAACGTGATGGAAGTATGACATTCGCACGACGGATTCTTTTTCAATAAAATAATACGAACATCTGTGTGTATCAGATACTTCCCACACATAAAGTTTTTCATTAACACCAAGTACATTATTAAGAATCCTGTATTGAAATTGCCGTTTACAAATCGATGAAATGAAAATTGAAAGTTTTGAACCATAAATGGCAGAGAAATATCGATTTAAAGATAAATTAGTAGAACAATTTTTTATCTTTAAAAAGATTAACCAGTTAAGAGAATCATGAAGTTTTCATACGCCACATTATAGGGCATATATTTGGGTTTCACAATATGTACATATCAGGTGATCCCAAAACTAGCATATTTGTTGGCGTCAACTATACAACTGGCTAAGATAGCCTATATTATGCATCTGCGTTTTTGTGTGCTAAGGGCTGGTTGGAAAGTATACATTTTTAGCATTGTCGTATGCTATATATCATCTTGGTGTGTAAGTCATAATAAAAATAAAAGCGTGGGCATTATCCTTACTTATATCAATGTCATTATGCAAATATGAAGCAAACGGTGTATACATGCACATTTCTTTCATTGCTTTCGCACACATACGATTGAATTGGATTTCGCCTATAGATTTATACCCATTTCCATTCATTTCAAACCTTACAGCATTTTCATTTTAGCCTCTCCAAAACGTCCTACATGGTCCAGATTGTCCAAGTACGGACTGCCCTAATCCGAAAACGTCCGTCAAACATGAAACAGAATATAATTCTTGTTTCTTTATCTATACTGTCATCAAAGAGGAAATATATACACGTGAGTTTTGGAATTTAAGGCCCTTCTTTAATTCTTATAAAGTGTTTTAATGTCAATTTGATACTCCAAGTACAATTTCACTCACAGGCATAAATTTATATATTTAATGTGCATGAAAAAACAATTACATGAGTAAATGACTGCATGCATGTGCAAGGGGCTTAAGACATACACCTATAGCTTTGATACTGAGACACAAACATGCGGTCTTGAAATCTCATATATACATTTACTTAAATTTGGTTGTAATGCTTAATTCATGTCCTCACATCTTCATATTATGATAACCACTATATGCCAATGTCCGGAGAACAGGCACAACCAAATATAAATATTAAGTGTCGTGTGCTCTGGCAATATATCCGCGGTTCACCGGTATGAGGTTTAGTCAGTTCTTAGAAAAAAAGGACCAGATTCATGCCCCTGCAAGCATACTTAAAGTTACTATATATATATATATATATATATATATATATATATATATATATATATATAGTCACTTGCCACAAGGTGTATTGTCTTCCTTTTTTTCCTATTGTCTTAGTTCACTTTTGCGGAAAACAAAGTTTTCCCAGAAAAACCACTTAGCTTACAGCTCAGTGTCTCTTTGTTGTAAAATTTAACCCGAAAGAAAAGTCAAGAACGCACATGCACGCGGCTGCAAGCCTTGACCAGTTCCTCTTTCCGTGAAATCAAATTAAGCCGTATATGAATCTGATGCAGATTTGGAGACATTGACTTTTATCTTAATTATATATTACCTTAATTTCGTATAAATTTTAAACATTATGCATTTTTCAAATGTAGGAGATACCTCTTTCTACCATATACTGTGGTTGCCTTTTTGTTCGAGAGGATTTCAAATTCGCGATATTCGCGAAAGGGAAATTATCACGAAAGTAAAACCTATAAAGAAATAGCTTTACATTATGATTAAAATTTGATTGTGTTTGTATAAAGATTGATATTTTTAATGATATCAGAACTTCCTAAGTGTCTGCCATTAACGAACAATATTTTTTGTTTATAAGATTTTGTGCCTATAATATTTCATATAATTCTTTCACATAATAATGGTTACACTATGTGTATAAGGCAAAGAGGAACCCTTGCAAAACTGATAAAGGGAAAATCGCGAATATGAAACCAACAGCAATAACTAGATATTTCTTGGCACCGCAGGTGCCATAGTATCGCCAGACAATTAATCCCCCCCCCCCCCTTTAAGAATAGGCCCCCCATCTTCAGCAACAATTAATATCAGACCACACTCATAGAAAAGGTCATTCTCATAGAAAAGGTCATGATCCAAATTTCAATATACATCATCCCCTAACCCATGTCAATGTATATGCAAGAAATCTGTCCATTAGATTTTGACTTATAATGTTCACAGTACTGTTAAGTGGCAATGATGGGGTATTAAACGGCACAAAACAAGTAAAAGAATAACAGGTGGCACCACCTGTTTCCCGTACATGACAACACTATCCAAGATCTTCGTTCAAGTTGATTTTTGGACCAATCAATGCATCCCTTATTGAGAAATTAATGATTTTGTGTGATTTTCACCATATATGGCAATATTCAAGGTCAAGGCCACTCATTGGAAAGGTCATGACCCCTATTCAAATAAACATTATCCTATAACCCATATCCATGTATATGCATAATATGAAAGAAATTTGTCCATTAGTTTTAGACTTATAATGCTCACAGTACTGATAAATGGCAAAGATGGGGTATTAAACGGCACAAAACAAGTAAAAGAATAACAGGTGGCGCCACCTGTTTCCGGTACATGACAATACTTTCCAAGATCTTCAAACATAATGCATGCATCCCTTATTGAGATATTAATGATTTTGTGTAATTTTCACCATATATGGCAATATTCAAGGTCAAGGCCACTCTAATCGGAAAGGTCATGACCCCAATTTATATATACATTATCCCATAACCCATGTCTATGTATATGCATAATATGAAAGAAATCTGTCCATTAGTTTTTGACTTATAATGCTCACAGGTTATAAATGTACTGTTAAGTGGCAATGATGGGGTATTAAACGGCACGAAAACAAGTAAAAGAGTAACAGGTGGCGCCACCTGTTTCCGGTACATGACATTACTATCCAAGATCTTGGGTCAAGTTGATTTTTGGACCAATGCATGCATCCCTTATTGAGAAATTAATGATTTTGTGTGATTTTCACCATATATGGCAATATTCAAGGTCAAGGCCACTCTCATAGGAAAGGTCATGACCCCAATTTAAATAAACATCATCCCATAACCCATATCTATGTATTTGCATAATATGAAAGAAATCTGTCCATTAGTTCTTGACTTATAATGCTCACAGTACTGTCAAGTAGCAATTTTGGGGATATTAAACGGCATGAAAACAAGTAAAGAATAATAGGTGGCGCCACCAGTTTCTGGAACATGACAACCCTATCCATGATCTTCGATCAACTTGATTTTGGGATCAATCCATGCAAGTTTTCTTGAGATATTTAAGAATTTGTGTGATTTTCCCCAAAATTGAACCTATTCAAGGTCAAGGTCACTCTCCTAGTTGAGGTCATGACCTCATTTTAAATAGGCGTCGTCCTCTCACCCATATCTATACATATACCAAGTTTGGTAAAGATCCGTGAAATATTTTTTGAGTTATTGTGTCCAAAAGAAATCTCTGCGGCGGCGGCAGCGCGACCGTGCCTAAACCATAGTATCTCCAGACTATGTCTGGCGATACAATAAGCAATTATTTTCATCCTGGACTTTACTTTTCCACCAGCGTTTATATTTTTTTGGCGTTTTGCTTATTCTAATTTATAGAAAGTATGATTATTGATACATTGATATTCTGTGTATAGGTCCATGAAGGTTGGCAACGCAGTACAGTTATGGAGGACTCTGACATGAATCGATAGGTTATATATATGTCAGAGACGAGATTGAAATCCAGGCGGATTTTAAATTCGCCTAGACGAGATTGCAATTGTGATCTCGCCTAGGCGAGATTGCAATTGTGATCTCGGCTAGATGGATTTTAAACTCGCCTAGACGAGATCACAATCGCAATCTCGCCTAGGCGAGATTAAAATCCATCATGGAGCAGGCCAGGATTTTAACCTCGCCTAGGCGAGTTTAAAATCTGTCTGGTGTCATCCAGGCGAGTTTAAAATCTGTCTGATATCACTTGGGCGAGTTTAAAATCTGCCTAGGCGAGATTAAAATAGTGATCTGATCTAATTTTCCAATAAATTATGCATTGTAATTGACTTAGGAAAGATGTTTTCAGTCAGATTTTCAATATTTTAACACTGAATGGTTATGTATAGTTCACAAGTAATATATTCCGCCTGGATTTCAATCTCGTCTCTGACATATACATGCATACAACTAGATGGAGTTTATTTTCCCACCTGGCCTCCTTTAATTATCACCCTCCGGCAACACATATACACTGATATCTGCCATTCATTTTCGATAACGTTTAAGGTGTGGTAAAGGTGTTGGAGCAGAAGACACCAGGCAAAATAGCGATTGTACGAAAGAAACGAAGATATTCGCACCAATGCATGGCATGACTGCTGAATCATTCCTATACCCCCCAGAAATCCAGAAGGCGTTACCGTAATGTATCATCGTTCAATAGACAGTAAGGCGTGGACCTATCATTAAAAATGAGAAAACTTCCAAACTTGTTACCTTCGTTCCAGGCCAATAACATATAGGTTATAGGTACACAAAAATTTCATGCACATGTCGTACAAATATTGACATTTTAACAATAACAATGTTAACAAATATTTGCCGGTGTTAAATTATAAAATTTTCCCTAGAGCCAGGACAAAGTTTTCTCGGCATAAAATAGAGATTTTCCCCCATTATCGCTCTAATTCAATTCGCGGTGAAGGTCGTGGGATCAAGTGGACAAGAGGAAGAGCACGTGCTCACGTCATTAATTACGAGGTGTGTTCGATTCTTTGAAATGGCAGCTTGTTTGTTTATAGTGGCGTTTCTGCACTGTATATAGGATGGAATTTAACGCCATGCAGCCTTCGGCAGACTTAGATTTAGAGTACCCTTTCTAGTAAGGGTACTCTAAATATACCGATTTTCTATGCCAGAATCTTTAGACTTTACCCAATAGAAAAAATGTAGAAAATGCATATTGTGTACATGTTATATCTTTAACAAAGAGGCGAAGTACCTGTTAAAGAAAGTTGAAAGAAAAACAATTAATATTTATAAATAATTTAACTTAATTGCATGGTTCGGTAACATGTTTGTATATACAATTTATATTCTGGCATTTATGCACTTTCTTTCCTTAGTGCACTTTCGTTATGAATTAATTGTTTGTATATACAAGTACAATCCAGTTAAGGAGTGCTAACATATGCTGCCGAATTGTCAGGCGTGCAGAATGTCGATAACAGTACAGTACCACGGGGAGTCGGTACAATAATTGGCTGTACTATTATACTGACAAGTACCTATTATAAAACTCGGTGTTCTATGAAACAGGTATAAAACCAGGTATAGTCCAGGTGTTGGACTTGGGCGCTAAACGTCCCCGTTACGAACCTGCTCTGATGGTGCCGCCTACTACAAGTTATTTTGAGTGGCGTTCATCCGTGCGGCAATTTGGGCGAACATCTAAAATATCCCACGAGTTGTTGAATTTATTGGCCTTAAATATTATACATCAGTGGGACCTTGTACACTTTTAGTTACGGCACAAGATTGGTGGCGCCACCTAAAATCCTAAATATTTATCAGTGTTTGTACAGATGTAACTACCTATAACTTTCGTTCACATCAAAATGAAATGTTAAAAAATACTCGAAGGATTTGTGTCAAATTATGCATATGTTTATTGATGAGTCAGGCAATAAAGCATCACTAACTTGGGGTTATGACCCATACACAGAACTACGAAAGTTTCATTTCGGGCGTAAATCACACAAAACAAGTGCTAGTGCTCTCACGGATATACTGACCTCAACTTTTGCAGGTTCAAAGTCTTCGGTTTAATTAATATATATCTAAATTTCGTAAGCTAGAACGTTGGAACCATACGAAAATGTTCGCCCTTGTGCTGTTAAACTGTATCATAAGTACGTAAAAACAATATAAACTGTTCAAATCTAAATTTTCTTTTCCCTTATATATGCATCTCCTTATAGATGAATCACAGGCGCTTGAATCCCTATTCATCACGATTTTTTCCTCATCCGTAAAAACTCAAAAGGAAACATTCAAATTTCAATTCCAACTTTAATAGTTTTTACTAAAATAATAAATAATGCTAACAATTGAGTCATTATATAGGGGCAAAGGCCAAGGTCACATGAGAGGTCAAAAGCTCAAAATGTAGATTTACTTTTACCGGTTAATCTGATACCTAACAATAATTGTCAGTCAACAAGGATACTTCCAGGCCTGCTAAAGGGAAATGACCGAAAAAAAAGAGTTAGTGCTCTGGAAAAAAATCGTAGACATCTTTGAAATAAAGAGTGAAAAATAAAAATGTAAAATTGGCGTAAATTCTCAAAAGACTGAATAAGATGTGCTTCGCATACCAGCTTACAAACTGTGTGTAAATATCGTTCCAAAAGTCGGAAAATATACATGGTGCACATCCCCCTGCTGAAGATAAGGGCATTTTCCACATGTTGTTACACATGCAGGACCTTTTCACACAAACAGATTGCGATATGTCCCATTCTTGTTCTAAGTGGACTGTTAAAGCAAGAATGAAATAGTAAATATAGGAATTCTTTCACTGAGAAAAAGAGGAAAAAGGGGGCTCATGAAAAAAAAAGAAAGAAAGAGTATAACTAGCGTCATGTTTAGGAAATCCTAAAAAAAGAGTACTCTTATTAAAACGAGTGATTTGGCAGGGCTGACTTCGCTTTTTTCACTATTAACAGTTTCTAATTAGCATCAGCATCCTCTAGGATATGTCACCTCTGGTTATTTCCAGTTAGTGCGCATTTCATCCTGAATTGATGAACCCAAAACTTTATAACTCTAGTATACCAGACGTCATTTACGATGGCAAAGTTCAGAGTGAAGTTTTCTTTATGATACCTTTATTACTTTTAGAACAATATGCAATTACGATAAAAGTATTTTTTTTTCATTTCAGCTCATCTGTGAAAGCACAAGAAGGAAAGATCAAATTTCCTTACAGTTTCAAATTTCAACAGAATTTCTATCAGAGATGAGTAGTCAAAGGTGGGTATACCACACAGTTGAGAATCAGGTGTGGGGTGCATGTGGATGGAGACTGTCGTATGACAGAATTATCGGGTTTACTTTAAAACACGACGGAACGCCTACCCCATACACTATTTATCGGGTTTGCTGTTTTAAACGACAAAACACTAAAAATTAAATCGATGTAGTATTTATGGATCAAACGAACAGTTATACAAGCTGATATAACATGAATATTAGAACATGTTATATACTAACTTATAATCTCCTAATAAAATAATATAGAGGAAAAAAATAACTACCCACTCTCAGCCCATATTATATTTTCCAGTTTCCAGACAGTTATTTTTCTAAAATTTGATTTAAACCACACATGAAATGCGCAAACTAATATATCTGAAATATTTGATAATAAAATCCAAAACAGAGTACAGATTGTGAAATGGGCTTTGCTTTATGTGTATATCCTCCTCAGGCATGAACAGTTGGTTGAATCAAGATTCAGTCCCTGCCAGCCTCTTAAGGTAATTGTGAAATGGGCATTCCAACCCTGTTTTTGGCCATTTGACATAACAGCCCATTGTGGTGGCCTGTATATCTTACACCCCCTGTTGATTCGTGATGTCTGATGCACTCGTCCTTACATTATAATGTCCATAATAACACATGTAATATAATATATTAATTCATTTTATTCAACTCTGTAGGGTTCAAATTAAGTTACTGTCTGGAGAGTGGGACGTCCTGGAAATTGGAACCTGCATGCCTAAGTCCGTGTACATTTCAGCCTTGGGTGTCGTCTGCTCTGAATCACATGACGTCGGAGTAGCCAGTTCGGATTTAATGAGGTATGACCCTGCATGGTCGCTATTAAGAACGCACGTGGTTCGAGGTTTAACCCTGGGCGTCAGACTAGTTGCATGTCAACTTTAATCGTGTGGAATACAGATCAAGAGACATATTCCGGGTACGCCATCTTGAAAAGTGAATTCAGTGCACTAAACATTTTCCAATTTTTCAATGTAAGATGGCTAACGGGTGACATCGCTTTCGGCTGGGACATGAAAGGAGATTAGAAGATTATGAATTTATATGTTTAACTCTAATTCTTTTTTCTCAGTATTTTAAGAGCACCCGCAAACCTACCGTCCTCTAGCTGTTTCCGCCAAAAATCCTCGCTTCTAAGACTAAAAAAAAAGTCAAATTGGTAGAACTCGTGAGAAATTACAAACTCGTGAGGAGTCCGTGCATGTGCAGGTTGATTGGATAATTTTATTATTTATTTTCAAAATATTGCATCTTGTAACACGAAAAGTTACTTTCCGTTCAATTAAAACTGCCCTTGTTGCTTGTTTGTAGGTGATACATTATCATAAAATACCTAAAATATGCATCGAGCCATCAACCAAACATAGCTGTGACTATACATGAAATATTTATTTTATGAAAATAATGAAAAGCTTTAGTGAATTACAGGAAGCGGTGTATATTCCGGTCACAAATGCTACTGTATTCTTACATTAACAGCTAATTCTAGCCTCAGCTATCAAAGTCAGAATGCGTAAGATCGGTGTTTCCTGTCGTGAGAGTGTGAAACAATGTATAACTATATGCGTCTCATGCGCAATGCTTCAGATTTGGCATATCTAGGCTAATCCATACATCAATACATCAATACATCATTACATTATACAGATCATTCTGGTCTTCATAAAAATAGAAACAAAAATCAATTTTCTAACAAATGCTAAAAATGTTGGTGGCGCCACCTACGCGAATTATGACTCATTAAAAAATAAAACCTCATGATAAAAAAGGACAGGCGCACCAGTTAAAAGAAGCTAACAGTAAATACTAAACTTTTAAGGTCCAGAAGTCTAGAAAACACGGAGCAGATCGAAAATTTACGACCATGGCTGAGGTAAGGGAGAAACTATAGTTTGCTTGAAAAAAAATTGATACACGGAACTCTCATGTATTGCCACCCCCAATGAGAGAGAGAGAGAGAGAGAGAGAGAGAGAGAGAGAGAGAGAGAGAGAGAGAGAAATTAAGGGGGGTTGGGGTTCAGAAGCAGAACCAGCCGCCGTAATCATTTTTTAAGAATCTCAGACCAATTTTTGCGCCCAAAACCCCTTTTTTGCGGACCTGGGGACCTTTTTTTAAGATTTTATCAAGTCCTCCAGGGATGGACCCCTCCTTTTCCTAAATCTTGGATCGGCCCCTCAGGTGTAGGCCTACACGCGTGTTTCCGCGCGTATATAAGGGTTGACTTCCCTAGAGTAAAAATGCTGCCAGGAGAATTCGCCGATGATTATTTATCTTAGACAACAAGCTTACCGATGATGAAGTATTACTCAGGAGAAAAATGGTAATACAAGTAAAAAAAAGTTACTTAAAGTCAGTCACACATGTGGATCCGAAAACCTTATAGTCGCCTCTATACAGCCATGAATATCTTAGGAACTATTTAAAAAAATATTGACAAAGCTCAGTTGTTACTGGTAATGTTTTAAAACCTCTGCTCACACATCACAAAACAGGGTCTTTAAAGGGTAGGCCTATTTAATCATTTCAGGCTAAACGTGCTGGTTTGGAATCTCACGGTTTCATAATTTTACCCTAACTCCAGGGTCGCCAGGCCAGTATGTGGCTTTTCTAATATTTGGACACAAACAACTATTCTACATAGGTTCAGAATGATTCACAGGAACCAGACCCGCACCATACGCTATATAATAGCCAGGTCAGCGGTTGTTTTATATTCTGCGAGTTCCAGCTATGTGCTCGACCACGCCTACAAGCGAGGTTGTTCCAGTGCACGGAAGGCGAGATGGTCCAGCCCAGTTACAGGCCTTGTAGAGGCCAGCATACTGGCAGTGCTCACAAGAAAAGCTGGCCGCCCGGAGCAACTTCTTCGGTAATTATCTTCGGCAGGGGGCTTTTATTTCGTGGTACGCTAAGGCGAAATCAATGGTGTCCTTGTTCGCACTCGTCTGACGATCCAGTATGCGTCCAATGGGTCAAACGCCTCTTGGTTTCGAGGCCACTCGCCAGATGGCGCCATATTCTAATGCCCTTGATTCCTGCCCAGCTCCCGCCAGTGCAGTTGCCGGTTCACCCCACTTGGCAAAACGCCTTCACTTGCTGAAAATTTGTATATTTTGTGATCCATAAAACAAATACAATAATGACAAACAACGGAAAAATTTCATGTATTCGTGTCTTATTTAAACTTTGATAAATCCTGATTTTTTTCTTCGTTGGACTAATGATTTTGGTTGCTATGGTAACAATTCAGCCTGTCGTTTCACCAGTTCAGTTTTCACTTCTTTGCACTTGTCCCCCTCACCTTATCAGCTCAGCGGATCGACCTCTCTCCTGTTCCAGCAAACAGCCATAGAATACATTAAATTATATACGGGACAGCTTGAATATATAATTATGTACTTCATTTAGCAGATATTTTGTTATCTTTGAAGTTAGGTTGCCACGCAAGGTTTAAAAACAGTATAAATATTTCCATTTTTATCTGCTTTCTTGATCAGGTTCGGTTTTAAAAATCAGAGGCATATCACGTGATCATTTAGAAGGCCACGACCCAAATATCATCATAATTTAAATCCGATTGCACGCACGATGTTTGGTGAATTTTTGTTATCTAAGTCTGTTTATATTCAGTGATTTCGCTCGAGGGTGTGAGAGACTTATTATTGTACATGATGATGATGATAATGAATTTAATGATCATCACCATTTTCATCCACAGTTGTTTCTCTTGCGCTACTTAAGAAGTTTCACTTCTTAAGACTGTGGTATAAGGACTATAAAATTCCGAGGAACATCTGATGTACACGAACATCATACAGTCTTGGCGGTACTCTTTTTAATATACCGAAAACCAATAGCTAAAGGCAATTTTATCACAAGATTCTGGAATGGTTCAATAATTATAAAAAATATAGAGTCCTTATAATACCCGAGGCTGTCAATTGAAATAAAATTGACGAAAAGTAAAATTCCTATAACACCCTTAAATTGCATGTTATACCTAAACACTATATATTTAAAAACTTAATTTTTTAAAAAAAGGATACCAACGGCTGAGGTCGTCCAGGATCGAAAAAAAAAATAAAAAAAATCACACCATCTTTTTTATTTAAGTAATGCGCCTCCAAGATCCAGTGGAACATTTGGAGGTCATATGTTATTCACATACATTCAGCAATATGACCTCTGACCTTATGTTCCGTGCTCTGGACGGGTTGGCGGCTCAGTTCCTTTTTGAATACATACCCGCTGCCCCACTCAGCATTTTGGCCAGTGTACCATGGCCGGAACGGGGACAAACGCCACGAGTGACCTCACACCCATGCACCGGTGCAGGGGGGTCAAATACCATTCACTATGAGTAGGGCAAAATTCAAACGTTTCAATTATATCCCCGGGGCGGCGGCATTCTATCCAGAACGGCCAATTTGCATATAAAGCGTTTCCCCCCCCCCCCCCCCCCCCCGAAATATTAAATTAAAAGTTTCTCATGCGAAACTAAATAAGGAATAACACCTTGAACATACACCCTCTATTATGATCTACTGTCAACCTTTTAAGGTGGACTCATATAATTATAAATGCCCCTGCGCGACGGGCGGGGATCCGTGGTGGGGGGGGGGGGGGGGGGGCTATAATGAGCTGATATTGTTACCTGGATCCTACTTAAGCGACCTTGGGCTGTCAGAATGGTTACACAAACGTTGAACATGGTAATTTACTTGCCCACGTACCCCAGTTTCATTATGGGTCGTATTCACATGTTATCGGCGTCCGTCAACCGGGTCTGTTTGTGTACTGACGCTGTATTTACACTGACCGCCGGTGGACAAGGCATGGATTTAATATGAGACGACGCGCAGCTGTGGGCAGCAGAAATAATGAGCCACGCAGGTGTATAACTGTGCAGCGCAGCAACGACACCAGGAATACCATAAAGAAATCGATGAGCCCCCCCCCCCCCCCCCCCCGCTTAACTGTGCCAAAAGGATCGTACAAGATACATAAAAGGTAAAAAAAAAAAAAAAAAAAAAAAAAAGAGAGTGATAAAAAATTTCATATATTCAGGCTAACGATAATTATAGATATTTTTCCTCCGAAATCGACACCCAAACGTAAAATAAATGCAGGCGTGATGGAATTGCGCTTAAAGCTGTCATTACCGCCATCTACTGACTGTCATAAGAACTACGGTGTTTGTTAACTTTAGGTCTTTCAATTTTTTCTCACTTGTTTCAGCTATATCGTTTTAAGCATATAATAATTTTTTATTCATTAACCCAATTGTTGCCGAAGTTGTATTTTGTAATTATAAGGCAATAAAAATAAAATGCAAGGGCGGATCGATGTAGGATTTTGGAAAGGGGATGGTCAAACCCAGGAAGACTAATAAAAAACCCTAACAAAGGTCCTCTGATCCATAAAGGGAGTGGTCCAGGCCGGAAATATTGGTTAAAAACCCTGTGAAAAGGTTGTTGCGGCTCAAAGGGAGGGGGTCCGGACCCCCTGGACCATCCTCTCATTTCTGGATCCGCCACTGCAATGTGTGCCCACATGATAATCAATACATGTTGTTGGTGTCCAAGGTAGGCCTACATCCTAGGAGGGATCGATATGCTCTGAGACAGTATTGGTGCTGGATGAGATTGATTACTGAACATTTTGGGAGTTTTTTTTTATGTGACACCGGGACTTAAACTTTAAAAAAAACTCGTTTCACAACGACTGTCTGTTAGCATGAAATGCTCATCTGGGCAATATGTGATACTTTAGAACGATATGTAAAGAAGACCATATTGACCTGGTCGACCGCTCCACTTATAACCCCCACGGAAGTTATTGTACATCCAAGTGCACTGTGTGGTGCAGTACTGAACGCTGTGAGGGTGTGGCCAGCCATTGTTAACAAACTGCGCAGTACTTCGTTTTCTAATTAATTGTTACGAGTGCCTATAACCAATAAATTGTGTCTGAATGAATCCTATGGTTGTTTTTTTCCCCAGCAGAAATCTTAATGAGGAAAAAAGCTAACGAGATCAATATGCAAAAGCACAAACGCAAAATGGGGAAATCTGCTATTACAATTCGAAACGTTTCTTGGACGAGATCATGCATTTGTTTCGTCTCCGCGGGAGGGGGACAAGACATTCTGGTTGCAGTTAGCGATATATTGATCTTAAATTAAGGAATTCACTTTTTCGGGAACTAAAAGTACATTTAACTTAAAAACTTGTTGAGACTGTGTGTGTATGTGTTTATGGGGGAGGGGGGGGGGGCTGATAACATGGACTCAATAGGAGTAGGTTAGATGACTATCTGTGTATGCATGCGTGTGCGGGGCCTGATCTGATGATATGAAAATTAATTTGAAATTTTTGGATGACAATAGAAAATGGGGACCCGTTGGCTCCCGTTGCAGAGGAAGGGTATATTACCGCATAGTGTGTCCCCAGACCTGTATGGTTCCGAACTCCCCGACCCGTAAGGTAGCGAAGTCTGGTGGTCGATACGGAACTAATTATTTATGTCTTTGTGGTAAGGGGCCAAGATGAAGGTCAGCAATGGCCAAGGTGAAGGTCAGCAATGGCGCGTTGGAGAGTGATGTGATGTTATGCGACAGACCTGTGATGTGATGCTGCCGGGAATTAAATTGTGTGCAATTGGAAGGGCCAAATTGGTGTGCATTCTGTAAGTTATGGCATCTGACTGACACTGTTAGCAAAACTGGCCCACTGTCATGGCCTGTGTCTACGGGTTTAGTGGGACAAACAGACGGGACAATTTTAATAGAAGTAGAAGTAATAGATATACAGACATATTAGATAGATGATATAGATATTAGATTAGATTATATTAGATAGATTATATTAGATAGATTAGATAGTGATATATATATATATATATATATATATATATATATATATAGAGAGAGAGAGAGAGAGAGAGAGAGACAGACAGACAGACAGACAGACAGACATGCAGACAGACAAACAGACAGGCAGACAGGCTCATTTTCAGCATTTGACTGACGCTGATAGCAAAACTGGCCCACTGTCATGGCCCGTTTCTGCGGGTTTAGTGACACAATCAGACGGGACAATTTTAATAGTATGAGTAATAGTAGATATATAGATATATTAAATAGATTAGGTAGATAAGATAGATAGATAGATTAGATATATAGATAAGATTAGATTATTCAGATTAGACAGATTAGATAGATAGATGAATAGACAGAGAGAGACCAACAGACACACAGGCAGACAGACAGTCAGACAGGCTCATTTTCAGGATCTTAACGCACTTATAATTGTAATACAATGGCAAATGACATCATACGGATAAAGATCTTTGGCTTCCACAGTTTGAAATGCAGGTTCAAGCAAGTCTAATTATACTGAAAACATGGGTTTTCAAATCGACAACTTTACGGTTGTCAAACGGGTGCACCTAAAACAGCAACCCAGGTTGTCAAAATATTTCTTTGTCAACCTTGTAGGGTTATTAAAGGAGTCGACAAAGATTTGCCATGACAACTTATGTGTCATGGATCAATCCAGGTCATCCGTCTTGCTTTTTAATGAATTCAAACTATTGTATGTCTATTTGCATTATTACTGTCTTTAAGTAATAATAATTTAATGAATATATATTTCCTCTTGCTCTTTCTTTCCTTCTCTCTCTCTCTCTCTCTCTCTCTCTATATATATATATATATATATATACTTTCATTTATAACTATTTTTAAAGTATTCAATCATTCATTCATTCTCTTTCTCTTTCTCTCTCTCTGTATATATATATATATATATATATATATATATATATACATTCACGTAAAACATTTTTTTAATTAAAAATCAAGTGGTAGTGTATCTTGTTATACATGTATTTTTCTGCAACAGTTTTAAGACAGATTACTCTCTGGAATGATGACATTTTCGATCAGGGTGTTTCAGTGTTTACTAAACGAGTTAGTTTGTGCCTAATCATATCCTCATCCTCTCTTGCAAGTAGTTTTCCACTCCCAGGTGGGGTTTACGGAACGTGACCATCATATACTTTTCTCTTTATTTTCAGCTTCTGTTCTTGAACAATAGACATGCCCTACCCCTGGCCCCTCCTTCTACTCGAGTTTAGAAATTTGTAGCTACATCTGTGTACTAGCTGTATAGGTGTTGGGTAGCTGTAGGAGTATTGTATATAGAGTTTTATATAATTCACTTTTAATATCGATTTTCTGAGCTACAACAGTTTGCTGAGAGCCACCTCCTCCACATGGAAAAAATAAGACAGAATATTCAAAATTATATTTTATTGTCACATGAATATAAATTAGATCCAGTGATGATGATGAAGAAAACGACAAAAGAAGCACGCCTGTAAAGAATTATTGCAAGATAAAAATATATTTACCTGAAGCAAGTATATTTAATTGAAAATCCTTCGTAACACCTGAATCTAAAGCTAGATATATAATGGTTTTATAAAGATGTGCACGTTTATCAGTAATATCAACAAAATTGATATTTTCAGTTTCCTATTCTCCATCATATATAGAATAACACTGAATCCATATTAAGGTAAACTAAAATCGGCAGAATCTAAATGCTGCACTTTGTGCAAACCAGAGGAAGGAACGATTTTATGTTTAGTGTTTTATGTCTGGAACTGTACATTTCTAAACTATTATGGGGATACACTTCATTTGTTGGAAGAAATGGTTTATTGAAGCAAACTTTCATCTGGGAAGAAGATAAGTTTTTCCTAGGTTGCAATGAAAGCAAATGGATCAATTTCTTTACTCAGTCACTGAAAAGATATTTGTACATTAGCTAATGTAATAAACAGAAACCTCCAGTGTTTCGTTGTAAATGTTTATCATATGATATTTTCTGAATCGAAAAATATAGCTATTAAAGATAATAAAATCAAACATTTCGAACGTAAATTGACCCCTATAGAATGTTTGATTCAAAATGATTTATGGTTTCTTAATGTTTGTTGAAAAAGTTTTACAGTACCACATAGCTAATTTCATGTTAAGTTACAGTTAATAGCATATATGTATGTTCATGTATATATTATGTATAGAAAGGTCTCCAAGCACACGCCAAAGAACTTAAACGTTTATTGCATATGGTCTCTTGAAAAGTCAGCTTACATCTGTACTCCATATTCGTATCTGCAACTGCATTTATCAAAATCATCTCTGATTAAAGGGTTATTAAGTACTTCATTACATTCTTGTCCCTTTTAGTGAATCTGAATTTATTCTATATTATCACTTAAAACCTTTATTTGTATTATCTCATTATTGAAGTCAGTCTCATACTCTTATTTTACAGTTGCAGAAGGAGTCTGTCCAACTAATATTAAATGATTCTGATACAAAAATGGAGGGGCCATTAATATAAAATTTGAGGGGCTATTTCAACGTGTGGTCCACCCGCTACGACTAATATTGGATATGCATTTTAAATATATTTAAATATTCAAGTTTACAACAGTTGTGATATATTCTCAGATGTTGGTGGATGTATTGTGTTTAAAGTTGTTATTCATATTGATCAAGCATAGTTATAGAGATGGTTCTACCTATAGTTTTTTCAATTATTATGCATGTTGTTCATACCTAAAACTACCAAATTATAGCAATGGTGCCTTTTATTCAGCAGTAAATTTGTGACAACATATAAAGTTTATATGAATTCTGCAAAAGGATACTGTATGCATGTGCCTCAGTTTGTGAAGAGCAATTAACCTGTATTAGAATATATTTTAAAGTATATTTCATGTTTTAATGATGTCGAGGGTTCTTTTATATATGGAATCTGTATTTTTGTTGCTTTATATACTGTTAATATTTAAATATTTTTTTCTGTTAATTGCTCGACCTTAGACAATAACTTAAAACATCAGATATTGATATACGAGGTAATTATGCAGCAGAAAGAGGGATATTGCTGGTAAAATATTGTAATTCCCTTCATTCGATTACTTTATTTTGAGACTTTCAAATAAAAAGAACAGATTATGTATACGTTTTATAAAAAAGAATACATTAAACTGATCTTGTCTGCTTTATATTTCAGCAATGGTAGTCTGCCAAGATTCTATGTTACAAAGATAAAGTGCGGATCCAAGATTTAGGAGGAACTTCCAGGAAAACTAAAAAGAAGTCCTGAAAAAAGGTCCTCTGATCTGGAAAGGAGGGGATCCATTCCCCAAAAATGGTTAAATTCCTCAAAGAGGTGTCGGCAGCTCAAAAGAGGGATGGGGTCTGGGACCCTCCACCCCTTGGATCCGCCGGATGAAGATAATGTATATTCCTAATTAATAAAAAAGTTTTCATTTTAATTTAAATGTTAGTTTAATTCATAGGGTAGACATTTGAATATCCTGCAATACAGAATTTATGACTACTCTAAAGGGTGGTCTTCATAAATATTTTGACTACCCTGATGGTCAAATGAGCCATACTAATAAGACTGCTATTTCTGTTTTTAATAAGAAATCTAGAGTTTTTTTCACTCACCCCGGCGGTAATTAAGTAACTCATTATCGAAATACTTGTCTGATGCAATGCGCGGGGGAAAGGTCTCCTCGGGCCAAGCAGGGCTGAGTATAGTTATTTTAACTAGATAAATGAATACTAGTATATAAAGAAACTGACACTGGCATAATTTCGTGCGTTGGTGTTTTGTTTACCCTGTAACGAGCAATGGTAGTGTGCAAAGTTTGTTTTCATCGTATCATTGTATATAGGTCTACATTGTTTTATACGAATAAAAAAAAATAAAATAATCTCCCCCCCCCAATAAAAAATTACCGATCGAGTTCATTTTATAAGATCGAAATATTAACGGACTCCCTTTCATGTTTTCGTGGTTTTTTTTTTTGTGTCCACACAATTGAAAGTAGTTTAAATTTAACATCTTTCTTATTTTGTATCGATCTCACCAAACAAGACTGAACTCCATTAAAACATGCAAGGGCTTAATTTAAGCGCCTGCGAATGAGGTATAAAAAACCGACCGCAAGTGATTATCTGCACAATAAAGGATCATGCGATCTCACTCTGCATGTGCCAACATAATTTCTTCTTAAATTGTAATTTTTTCAATGAAACCTTTCTGGGTGTGTCACATTTTTTTAAGGCCTGTGAATTATAAGCCAGGGCCATTAGATTCGATTAAATTACCGATTCTTTACCTTTCATTTAAATCTAGATTCAATTCTTACTTGAGTAAATTTCAGACTTTTTGGACAAATAATTAAAAGCAATTTTTCCAAAATGGACGGTAGTAAATTTTAGCAAATAAAAGAAAAAATATTCGTAGCTCTCCCTCCGTTTGTTGTAGCCATGTATGTTTCTATGCGAGCAGACTGGTCCACCAACGAACGTTTATTTAAATGGATTAAGCTGGGGCACACGCGCGATAAATAGCTTCGACATATCGCAAACTATTCCGTCAATTTGAGACCCCACAGATGACGTCGGGATGGTTCATACAAAAAGAAAATAATCGAAATGAATCGATTCAGAGGTTAATAATCTAAGACCAATTACCGCAATGACGTCATTTTGGTGCAGAGGCAGATCGGTTAAATGTCTGGAAAGATTCTTCTGCATTTGGACCATGTGATCTTTAAGAGGATCATTCTCGTTCCACAATACTCTTATTAAATAATATATAGGTCAAGTTTTGGAAGCGACTGAAGAATCAGTCACGCACTGTCTGGACGAGGGTATGAGTGTATAGGGATGATGTTTATGATGTTCATATAGGCTAATGGAGAAGTAAGAGGCGGATGAAAAGAAGTGGCAAAATTAAGACAACATCAGCTGGACATAAAAAGGTGTTCTGTTCACAGAAATGTGTGTTTTTTTTAGCTCTTTATTTTACATAGATTGTACAATACCATATAATTACTGATACGAGGCACTCTCCATGGCTCGGATGTTGCATGGCGCTCGGTAGTCGGTAAGGATGGAGGATACCGGAGGACCAGGAGAAAACCACCGGCTATATATGGACGAGCCACCACAACCCACTCTCATAGCCACGCCGAGAATCGAACCCGGGTCGCCAGGAAGGCCGAGCGTTCAACCACTGTCCAGGTGGAGGTGCGTGAGTTAAGTCATGCCGAGTTTTGCTCCATCGATGGAGTGGGAACCCAGGGGGAGCAAAACTCGACCTATTATTTGATTGAGAGTATAGTTCCACAAGTGCTATATTTTACTCATGATAAAGTATTTGATGTAACACCGAGCTCTGTCATGCCGTTTTTATACACGGGTCGTATTTTTTAGTCCCAATTGTCGCCCACCTGAACCGGTCAAGACTGTTCATTTTGATGTCATAATGTGAGTAATGAGGATCCGTACATGGAAGGTATGACGTCATAGGAGAACCGTCCTGTGATATATATCTTTCTTTTGCCAGTATAGCCACTCTACTTCAAGAAAACAAGTCGTAGGGCGAGTAATCAGCGGACGCAGAGAACAAAGTTGAATAACATAGCCTTAGATGTGATTCGCATATATATTACCGAGTTACAAAACATATGAGGTGACCCCATACTGCGCAGACTCGGACTCTCAAGAGTTTCAGGTAGAAACGACCTCTGGCGGAAGGATGGAGGTGACCCAATGGTCACGATGCGTCTGGCCTGTCCGAGCAGCTACCTTTATTACGTCATAGTCCGTCATGGTTCTGTGACCAGCTAATCCTCTTTACTATGCTACTTGCACAGGCCCTGGAAAGGTTGAAATAGGGAGATTTCTACAAAATGTACCCATTTTGTAAGAATTGTAAATAGGATATACCTATTATAGACTAGTTACATACAATATTAAGAAGAAAGGTTTATATTGAATAAATATTACATTGACATTGTACAAATCAACGTGTGTGCTAATAAATGTGTTACTCGTCGGTAAACTCATTAATTAAATAAACCAAAACTCTTGATACAAATATAATGTCAGTTTAAAATGTACACAGATATAAGAATATGAATATATAAAGAAAAAATGCTTCCATTTGTTAATATTGGGTAAATTAAATAGAGTCCAAGCGTTGGTGTCAGGATTTATTGGAAGGTTTAAAGGGGGGGGGGGGCAGAAGTTAGGATTCTCTTTTAGACCTGACTGCTGTATCTGTATGGGAGATGCCAGAAAGTTAATGAAAAGGATGTGAGCCCAGTGCAACAGTTCCGGCTTGTATTACATAATATTATCTGATAAACTCACAACAACGGTCTGAAAGCGTTGATAATTGTACTTTAAATATGCATCACTATAGTTTTTTTTGTATAGGCAATGTCATGCTTCAGTAACAGAGGCTCATCTGATAAGTGATAAAACAAATGATATACGATTATTGTATCCGCCAAAACAGAGTTTTGCGGATACTATGTTTTCAGCTGCACGCCGCCGCCGCCGCCGCCGCCGCCGCCGCCGCGTAGGTTTCCGGAGAAGTCCTCCGTAACCGCTGGGCGGAATTTTACGAAACCCGGGATTATGTTCGGGTCACATGTAAACTGCTGCGCCCCGATTTTGTTTTGAACTCTGACCTTTCCTCTGCGCTCTGCGTCCGTTTGTGCGTCTGTTTCCACACATAAACCCACATATCTCGGGAACCGTTTGACGGATCAGGAAAATTTTTTTGCACAAATGTAGCCCTTGGAGAGCTTTATAACATACACAAAAAATGGTGGCGCCACCTGCAACCATGTTTGCACAGTGTCCATCTGTTCGTCTGCCTCAGGTTAAAATCACTCATATCTCTGCAGTGACTTGACAAATTCATCTGAAATTTGGCATGCGTATACATCCTGGATGGCTTTTCTGATTTTATGACAGGTGGCGCCACCTACATTCACGTTTACGCTGCAGACATCCAAGCTCATATCTCGGGAACCGTTTGACCGATCAGGAAAATTTTTTGCACAAATGTAGCCCTTGGAGAGCTTTATAACATACACAAAAAATGGTGGCGCCACCTGCAACCATGTTTGCACAGTGTCCATCTGTTTGTCTGCCTTGGGTTAAAATCACTCATATCTCTGCAGTGATTTGACAAATTCACCTGAAATTTGGCATGCGTATACATCCTGGATAGCTTTTCTGATTTTGTGACAGGTGGCGCCACCTACATTCACGTTTACGCTGCAGACATCCAAGCTCATATCTCGGGAACCGTTTGGCGGATCAGGAAAATTTTTTTTGCACAAATGTAGCCCTTGGAGAGCTTTATAACATACAAAAAAATGGTGGTGCCACCTGCAACCATGTTTGCACAGTGTCCATCTGTTTGTCTGCCTTGGGTTAAATCACTCATATCTCTGCAGTGACTTGACTAATTCACCTGAAATTCGGCATGCGTATACATCCTGGATAGCTTTTCTGATTTTATGACAGGTGGCGCCACCTACATTCACGTTTACGCTGCAGACATCCAAGCTCATATCTCGGGAACCGTTTGACCGATCAGGAAAATATTTTTGCACAAATGTAGCCCTTGGAGAGCTTTATAACATACGCAAAACTGGTGGTGCCACCTGCAGCCATTTTTGCACAGCTCCTGTCTGTTTGTCTGCCATGGGATAAAATCACTCATATCTCGGCAGTGGTTTGACATATCTGGCTAAAATTTTGCAGGTTTATACATCCCCGACAGCTCTCTTGATTTTAAGACAGGTGGAGCCACCTGCATTCTAGTTTATGCAGCAGACTTCCAAGCTCATATCTTGGGAACCGTTTGACCGATTGGGCCAAAGTTTTTGCATGTGTATAGTTCTCACATAGCTCTTTATCATATGCAAAACTGGTGCCGTCACCTGCAACCATTTTTGCTCAGCATCCATCTGATTGTCTGCCACGGGCTAAAATCACTCATGTACATGTAGTGGTTTGAATTATCTGCCTTAAATTTTACATATGTATACAACTTGGACGGCCCTCTGGATTTTGTGGTGGGGGGGGGGGGGGGGGGGGGGTGGCAACCTTCATACACAATTTGGCTGCAGACATCCATGCTAATATGCAACACTTCACTCTATTTCCCCTTGCCACTTAATCCATGCCTCACTTCACCCGTTCCACTCTGATTTAGGCGGATACACGTAGTCGCTTGTCGACTACCCGTATTCTAGTTTGAATTTAAGATAGTTTATGGTGATCCAGATTACCTCCATAAATTGAAGGACTGTTCTCTTGTTACACAAACCCTCAACAAAGTTTCACTGGAATTGGCTCAATTTTTCATTTTTTCTTCTGGAAAAGATGTGCAGAGCCCATTTATTATGTTTATTTTTTTTCAGAAGAATGAGAAAACTGTCGTCCTGAGATATGAATATGAAGCAGAACGACACGAGTAGTAGCGAGTCCCTCGCGAAAGAACTGGACCTCCAGAACAATGAAGAAAGTTTATCAGATTATATTAAGACTGAAGACTCAACTTCTAAGACCACTAGATTTGAGAGTCAAACAATATGTGTGTCAAGTGAAATTACCAATAATTGCCCAGATCCAGTAACAAGACCAGAAAGTGCCGCCGGGTACGATGCAGATGCCTTTGCATCAACTCATGAAAGTGATGATTATGACGATGACGATGATTGTTTTGAGGATATTACTGATAACAGAGATGATCATCAAGAATTTGAAATAAAAACTAAGAACACAATACAGACACCTACAACAGGTAAAACATCTCCTGTATATGATAATCACCAAGATGATTATTATTTTAATGAAGATGCTGATAACATAGTAAATAGACCAGAGTTTGAAATAAAAATAGAATATGCAACCCTAGATGACACAGAAGTCAATGAATCAGCTGTTGCTGGTGATGGTGATGATGATAAAGATGATGGTGATGATGGTGAAAATGATTATGATGATAATGATGATGAAAATGACGAAGGCGGAGGTGATGATGATGGTGAAGAAGAAAGTTATTATGATTATGACAATGAAGAAGGAACCATTGAAAATGGACCAGCCATGCAGTATGGGTCTGATGTAGCAGGCTATCCTAGCTTGCGGTTGGGAGGGATTGGCTGCAGCAACAAAGATGTTGATCGGATACAAAATGTACAAGCATATAATTATAAACATGGTGATCTGGTGCATGAAAACCACCAGACAGATAAAACATGGACTAACAGTCGATGCCAAAAGCCCTATGAATGCAAGAAATGTCAAAAATGTTTCAGAAAGAAAAATCACCTGTCTCTCCACTGCAGAATACACATACCACGGGAAAAGGACCCTGAAAAGCCATTTAAATGTGAGCAATGTAACAAATATTTTGTTAAAATAAATCATCTAAAACTCCACAAAAGGATACATATTCCAAAAGAATTGGATCAAAACAAATCATTTAAGTGTGATTATTGTAATAAGTGTTTCGTTCAAGTTAACCATCTCTCTTTACATAGAAGAATACACATGGCCAAGGAAATAGACCCGGAAAAGCCATTTAAGTGCGAGTCACGTGACAAATATTTTGTCAAAAAGAACCATCTTTCATTTCACACACGGATACATTTCCTGAAAGAAAAGGAACCATTGATATGTGATTTTTGTAATAAATATTTCTCCCGTAAAAGTGCCCTGAAAAAGCATACAAGAATTCATACAGGAGAAAAGCCATTTGAGTGTGACCAGTGCGGCAAAAGATTCATCGAAAAAAGTCGACTTGTGTCGCATGTATTAGTCCACGTGGGCGATAAGCCATTCAAATGTGACTATTGTGACAAACGATTTGCCAGAAAAAGCAGTTTTGTGAAGCACACAAGGATCCATACAGGAGAGAAACCTTATATGTGTGACTACTGTGGCAAAACATTTTCTTCGGGTTCGGGGTTTGCCGCCCATTATAAGATTCACACAGGAGAAAAACCGTTCCAGTGTGACTCCTGTGGCAAACGTTTTTCTCACAAAGGTAGCCTTGTAGTTCATGAGAGAGTACATACTGGAGAAAAACCATACAACTGTGATTACTGTGGCAAATGTTTTGCCGCACAAAGTACTTATGATGAACATATCAGCACTTATACTGACAATAAACCAAACAAATGTAGCCATCGCGGCTAATGTTTTTTCCGTACCATTGATCTTAAAGCACACGTAAGGACACACACAAGGCCATTTATTTGTGATTATTGTGATCAGTCGTTCTCTCGAAATGACAAGCTTTTAAAGCACATCAAGATCCATATGGGTAAAACTGATAAATTAAATCCAGGTACTCGCTTTCCAATTTTGTCAGAGAGTTTAGCAACCACACTTGTATCAGTTGATTTGCTTGCACATACGTGACGATTTAAGGCTAGGACATAGCTGCATGCCATTTAATGGAGATTTTGGACAATTTAGTCCTGTCTTTATGAATGAGTGATAAATATTGAATGCATATGTACTACAGAGTATTGTTATGTAAGGCTTAAAAGGTTGGTTTTTTCAGGAACAAGTGCGCCTAAATTTTGACCCCTCGCATAAATATTCTTTCGTTTTGAGTTTCAGAAAAAGAAATTTAATGATTTTGAGTTTCTTGGAATTTTCCTTGGAAAAAAGAAAATAATACAATTTCATTTTAATTAAAAGGTAAAAAATCATCTGCCCGCGCTGATTTCTAAAAAAATCCCAGAGAAAACTTTTTTCTTAGCCTTCAATTGTTAAAGCATCCATGTGAAAGATCATGTTTGCAAAATAAGGTCTTCTTCTTCTTCTTCTTCTTCTTCTTCTCTCTCTCTCATTCTCTCTCTCTCTCTCTCTCTCTCTCTCTCTCTCTCTCTCTCTCCTGCATTACTCATTGACTCATTTTCATTTAAAACAAATTTATGCCAACCTTTGGATTTGTCTCACTTTTATATAAGTTTCAATTACATTTATGTTTCTGTGCCTTGTGTCCTTTTTGTATTCCATACTTTGTTCACACCTGCTCCAATATTAATCACTAACCAGTAAATTCTTGTGTTTGGGAGGGTTACAGCCAAGCAGAATAATGAGAAAAAATCCGGAAAAGAGGAGGGGATGGGGGTTATCTAAAAGTGGTTTTAAACCTTAAATAAAAATGTTGCAGCACAAGCGCAAGCATATTGGAGCAATTTCCTGTTAAAATAACCTGAATTCGGATAATGCTTTTACTGTCAAAAGGTGATGTGTTGAAGAAAATAGTCATACGGAGAACGTAACAAAAACTCATCTGTACATGCTTACAAGCAAAATCACTTGTCATTGATATCCTATTGCTTGAAACTTGCATGCCTATGCATGGGCTTGCCCAAAGGATGGGGAAAAAATAAACTGGGATGTCACTCAATAGAACATTTATCTCTATGCCAAGAGAAAACATCCCTACAGGATCTTTTTTCTGGAACTTCGTCAAAATGTAAAGAGGACTTGCCCGGCATAATGTTGGACACCTACATTGTTAGTGTCAGAATCCGCTGTTAGATGGCAGCAGGTGACAGTCCTCTTACAGTAATTCTGACGTTGGGAACTTAAAACAATTAAGTGTCTCAGCATAAGCTGACAGGAGCCCGCAGACCAAAGGAGAGCGTGTATGGCTGGAAACAGTGACAAATAGGAAACATCTATACTCACATGATTGTGTATATGTACAAATATCTCTAATGAAAGTCATAAACTTGAGAGATGTATGTGTTATACATGTGACAGTTGCAAGTCTGATAAAACAAAGTGGTATAGATTTGTATGATGATAAATTTTTAAACACGCTGTAGTGTATTACCTGTAAAAAAGATGTCCTTAACGACAGTAGAGAGGAATATGAAATATAGTTTAAGTTAGTCTTCATTCTTTAAATGAAGGAATATATTACTTTGTCATATTTAATTACATGTAGTAGTTTAGGCCTCGTGGGTATCTATCCTACCCCCCTGACAAAGCAAAAATGAGAAAAAATCTATACAAATTTCTTAGCGATTAAGATATTTAAGCTCCAACCGCATGGAAATTTCTGTCAAATAAATAAACAAATAAAATTTCGAAATATTTCTTATTGTTGTGAATTGTTTTTACATGTTAAGCAAAACAATTTTTTCATTCACAATTTGTCCCATGGTCATAATAATTTTTATGGAAAATATATAATAAAAAGGGAAACAAGAAAATTCGCTCTAGCTCCCTCACTGATTTCTGAGAAAAAAGTTTTAGAAACCATGTATATGCGTACATGAGTGAACTGGCAGACGTTTATATTTGCAGAGTGAATCGAGCAGGTTTCCAACCAAAAGATGGCGAAGTGACGTCATTTTACCAAGAATCCCTGAGTTCACGCAGACCCTATGCGGGAATATCGTTCCTGTGGTGATTTTCACGCATATGTACGCACATACGCATATATATACGCTGACGAACACATGTAACAACACAAAATCATATAGGTAAGCGATTTTTCAAGCATATACATGGAAACATGTATACATATTAGCGCATTAAAAAGTGGTTTGCGGTCATTGGTTGTTAAAATTGTGTACCATTTAAAAATTTTCAATTTTCAAAAATGTTAAAATTTCATATGAAAATGAATGCGAATTCGTAAACACATATGCCATCAGATAGTGCTCTGTATCAGGTCTAAAATGGTATATAAACTTTATGGGGTCTAATATGCATTTGAAACAGCTTTATGTTTGATTTTAGATTTAGAGTTTTTTCCAGGGTTGGTACCTTTATTAATATCATTATATATTAATGCTGGCTCATTTGACCCGCAGACGACAATGCTGGGCCGCACTCCGCGCCACAGAAATGGACAGACTTCATTATTTTTTTGTCCGTAATTTTATCCGTGTCCGTTTTTGATGCGTTAACAAGTCCAAGCTGTAGAATCAGTTGCATATTTTTGGGTGATTTAATTTCTTGTCTTATTATTAAATAACACATGCACAGTATTTCACCTTTAATTTTATTTTATTTCCAACAAGAAATGTTAGTTACACACAATTAAAAAAAATGCAGATAAATCTGTTAGACATAAAAAAAATGAAATTGACCTTTGTATATCACAAGATTGACCCAATATTTATATAATTTGGCGTGCGGGGTTTAGGCTGTTTCAAGGTCGACCCTAAACTGAATTCTAAATATTAAAAAAAAATCAAGAAAAAATAAATATGCTTCGAAATGTATAGGCCTATACATTCTTTAACGGTTTTTTATGCTTTATATATAAATACTTCATATGTATAGTTAACCTTATAATAAGTTACCCAGAGGATGCTTATATCGTTTACTACTGGATTTACACGTCAGGTGTCTATAAAAGGGACCGGGTCTCAACCGTCGATCTAACCGTGGAGCAAAGAACATAACGTATTTGTAGATGACAACGTGTTTGTTAAAACACCAACAGTCGGCCGATTTTCAAATAGGCCGAATTCATTAATCGGTTGTAAGTGCAAATAGATTTTCAATGTTGCTTTTGCAAATACGTCCACGGTTACGCGCACCTCCAACCAGGCTAATGGTAAGACTATAATCTTGATGGCTACCTTGAAACAGGATTTCATTTGTCATCTCATTCAGCAGAGCGGCACGGAATAAAATCCGGAAGTCGGCTGTCGGATGCCAAGTCGAACGTCAATCTCGAATGCCGTCTCCATCTAAGCACACACAGAATTCAGAGCATACTGTGGTTGGCTTTATATTCGCGTGGATAACATTTCACGATTTTCACCTTTTCATTGTTTCGCGAGGGTTCCATTTTCGCGAGCACGCCAAACAATAATCTACACGCAGCATACCGATTATAATATGAATTAATTATATTAAATAAATATAATATGAGCGGCAAAATTGTATAGGCCTAGCGATTGGACGGGTATCCAAGGGAACGTCGAACGAATAGACATTACTCTAGATTATTGTCAGATAATTTAAAAGACTTGACATAATAAAGTAATCTTTTCCCTTTCGACTTAGATTCAGCGATGGGCCTCTTATTCACGTAGTTTTAATTTTCGCGAAAATTTCCGTTTCGCGAATATCGAGAATTTGATACCTTCGCGAACAAAAAGGCAACGTCAGAAGGCCCCTATATAAATATTAACACTCTGAGTTACGTAGGAGTGTCTATAAACTTTCCCAGACGTGTATTCAATTTAATTTTACGAAATTGATATTAACGTTCCATATATACAATAAGAATACAATTTTTATTTATATTGTATTGCATTATATTATATTGGATTCTATGTCATTGAATATTATATGATTGAATAATACTGGATAATGTTTGTTAAATATCTGTGAGATAATCTGGGCATACGACAAAAATATGTTTCAATCGTAGATATTTAGCTATTTTTGTTTTTTTTTTCTTTCTTGTCCCTGACGCCCAGAAATTTGACTCCCATTTGAGATACTTTACTTAGAATTGTTACCTTTAATTAAAACTAACATTTGGTATATTACGCTATTTAAAAGTCTGAATAAAGAATTTATCCTAATAGTTTCTTCACGATATATTAACAGATGCAGTTATTAAAATGAATTGCTTCCAATTTAATTTATGACATTTCTTGAAGTATTATAAGAGAGAAAATGGCATTCAAAATTGTAGTGTACAATTTACAACCATTAATAATACCAATTAATGGTACGTCGACTTCACGCAGTATCAAATAAAGGGAAAAAATGGAAATTTCACAATTTCATTAGTATATCCTTAAAGCAAATACTCAATACTAAGTGTAATGTATTTAAATCATGAACATTTATTATTCATCTTTATTGTTAATATAGAGAAGAAAGAATGTTTACAAAGATTGAATTTAGTACAATACTGAAAAAAAAAAATAAAAAAAGTTCTTATCCTCTGTGTGCTGGTTGATGTATAAAAAAGGCATCCGAAATTGACGGCTAACATTGTATCCGGTATCTGATTTGACATCCGGATTTTAGTCCGTACCCACATGTGCTTGCAGGCTGAGCCTATACGCACGATATCGTGCACACATGATGTTATACGCACGATATCGTGTATATAGTGCACAATATACACGATATCGTGCATATAGTCATGTAATGCACACGAATTATCGTGTATATTGCTCGTTATACACACGAATATCGTGCATGTAAAACGCTGTACGCACGATTTTTGTTGTTAAGGTGTGCATTGTGTATATTGTGGTTAATACGCACGATTTTGACTTTCTGGGGATTACATGCACGCGGTGAAATTTAGCAGTGGCGCGGCTGAATGTTAGGTCATTCCAGACCCTACATCGAAGTTGATAATGACAAACTTAATGTCATAACACAAAAGACTATATTCCTATAAAATGCAGTGAGATTCTAAAGTAATTGCAGCTTACAATCAACCATCGTCATGCACCATTTAATTGCTCCCTAACTCAGTAAAACTGCCTCGTATCACATGCTTGAATTTCATCGTACACTACACGTCATGACTACATCTGAAGAATTCGAAAGATTGAAGGATGAAGGTTATTACAAAAGAAACTCATTTCATTATTCATACATTGCTTACTTCACAAAGATAGCCGTTACCCGTTAGTTTGCTCAAACGTTTTGAAAAGATCATACAAGGATTATAGTTTTTCTGCGGCCAATTAATATGTAATATCACTCCACAAAATTGTGATTTATGTAACAAGGTTCCACCTACAGATAAAGTATACTACAAATTATCAACCATGTGGAACATTTAACTTTTAATTTCTCTCTTTAGAGCAATAAGGACACATCACAATATCTACCTTCCCAAGGAAGCTAATGTTGCAATAAAACTTGTTCACCTTTGCTCACTATGATGAATACAACAATGGATCCTGACTCCGATTAAATATTTTTGTTTGTTAATACATCACCTAAACTGTTACTTTTACTATATACTGACAACTGATAGGCCTATTCGTTGTGGCTTGTATCAATGTAATATATGTATAAGATATTCTATAGTGTATAAGAATAAACATAGTAAGGCATATTTAAATTATAATTCGTATGGATCACAAGATTTTGGAAATAATTGTTTTCCAAATAGGAGCAAAGGTCAGTAATACGGGTCAAATCGTAATAAATCGGTAATCGTAGATTATTTTTTAAATAAACTGAGATTTTACATATTTGCATATAAATACACTTGTATATACAAACCCATAACCGATATTTGCTTAGCGCCTCTTGTGGAACGGACTTGCAAGACAATTTTGAAATAATGAAGTTTAATGTAAAATTGTTACTAATAATTCAAAGAAATAAATTTCCTTATGAAATGAAAATTCTTACCTTTTACTAACTGTAAATTTTTCTCGTTTGAGTACCTTTCCAGTGCTTTCTCTAGCTCTGTATACGTGGGAAAAGCTGCATCAAGTTTGATGTCCGCCATTCTCCAAGGATAAAAAGGTGTCGACTGTTCTTCCCGCCATAATTTGACACCAGCCCATGTTTGTACCTTGCGAAACCAGTGTGTCATACATGGAAACGCGATTTGCCTTATATAGAAAATAGTAACAAACCCACGTGGGAGCTTCTGATTTGGTGGTCACACGTTAACTATCACATACTGTGGTTGGCTTTATATTCGCGAGGCTGAAATTTCGCGATTTCTTCACTTTGAACGTTTCGCGAGGGTTTCATTTTCGCGATTGTATCAGAAGATATGTATTCTAAGCACATCACTTCGTATTTGTATTGATTTTAAAATTAGAATTAAACCTACAATATCTCACTCATTTATAGTTCTGTCAGTAGTTTTTGATTTGTGTCACAGTCAATATATCACTTGTGAATATTACGTGTTTTACAATAATAATTGCTTTTATGCATGGGCCCGTTTCGATACCATGCACACGTAAGGTTGTTGATTAGGTTGTTTCCAGGGGTGTGATAACTAATCATCTGTTTGCAGAAGAATCCCCTTTTGTTCTTCTTTGTTGATGGCACATCTTATTCCCGAGGGTTTCATATTCGCGATTATTTCTCATACAGGTGTCTGTAAAGCCCTCGCGAATAAAAAGGCAAACACAGTATATATATATATATATTTATATATATATATATACTGTTCTAACATGTAAAAGTTAACACCTTATTCACATAAGAAACAACAAGATATGTTTCTGTCGAAAAGATACAATATATATATATAAATATATATATATATATATATATATATATATATATATATATATATATACGCCTGACTGAAGTATTTTGTCCCTATTTTGATTGTAAATCACATATGTATAACAGTATATATATGTGTGTGTGTGAGAGGGTGTGTGTATGTGTGTGTATGTGACCCGCGGCCTGTTTCAAGTTTTTATTAAGTGTTATCGGAATATGTTGTTCAATATGGGCCCAGACGATTGGAATAATTCTCCAAATTATCTTTATAATTGCTGCTGCCGTTCCACTGACCAGAACCCCCTTTAGTTGCCTTCTGTGACATTATTTCAAATAACAATATGTTGTAACCTCATTAAACGTACTATTCCGAACCATCTTACATAAAATAGCATATTTATTGCACATGGTAAACATTTGTCTCGCTCTCACACACACACGCACACACAAACATGCAATTAATTAGCTACATGAACAACACTTCAATTAATATTATATTAATGATATAGTAAAGGGTGCAAGCATATGGTAGATTCTGTCAGTGGTTCCGTAAAAAGGCTTAGAGTTCAATAGATTATGGTAATCTTGATATATTGTTTTAATTAGGCCTATTAGTCTGAAGGTCTATCAGGCATGTATTTTGTGTTTATGATAGGCACAATATCAAGATTTGATATGTAGTAGAAACCATTTTTTAAATTTTTGTAAGTAATTGCTCAAGATTTTTTTTTTCAAAGAAATTTGCTTATAAGTGGTTTCAAAGTATGACTCTGAGTATATAGAAGTAATAATATTGTCCGATATCAATAGGCCCTACATGCATGATGTAGTGACTGAAATATTTCTGGAAAAGACTTTTTTAATAATCGAATGACATTCTTAATTTGAATTTTTCTCCTTGTGTTGATAATGGCAATATTATTATGTCTAATATACGGTGTGTAAGAGTGTTGTGTTATTTAAAACATTAAGATTTATAAATTAAGCATTAAAACAAATAACCAGTGCAACACAGATTGAGATGACAGTTCAGTGTGTGAACCTCCCCTGCGCATGGTGTAGTAACATATATAGGGACACGCCCCCTATTGCTGCTGGCAGCCTGCCTCGCGAGCCCCGCTGTCGCCGACTAAGAAGCGGATCAAGGGGAGGTGTCCGGACCCCACTTTTTTCAACCACCGCAACATGTTTTTATGGGTACATCGATTTTAGCGGACTGCCCCCCCCCCCCGGACACGGTGACCTTTTTTTAGGTGTTGCCATAAGTACTCCAGGACTGAACCCCTCCTTTTTCTAAATACTGGATCCGTCCCTGTGAGTTGTGAAAGCTTTTCCTGAAAACCTTGGTCGCGTATGCCTCTTAGCTGGATGCAGAGATAAACAACAGGCCTATATAACTGTGCTTCAAAATGTATTCCTGAAATGAAATGATATCCAAAGAAATCTGATGCCAAAAAAAATCCACGTTAAAAGATCTAAATATATTTAATAAAAGGTTTTAAGCTAAAGACTAAAGTAGGCTAAACTTTACTCTATGTGACAGGGAACCAGACTAGCTATTACAGCGCCGCACACACGATGTTTTTGAACCAATAGCGGCGTGGTTGTAACTAAATAAAATGAATGGTTATAATATAATGTATACGGAATTTTAACTCAAATATAAATGAAACTGTGATTTTGTGTACATAGCATACAATGTGCACGATAATCTCGTGCAGGTAACACAACAATATACACGATATATTGTCGTGCATGCTATCCTGTATGTGCTAATATCGTGCATATTGCAATACATTACGCACGACCAGTCGTGCGCCTGCGCACGAGAAAATCGTGCGTATAGCCGGTCCCCTCATTGCACATCAGAAAATTGAGCATTGACTTGCCGACGCTGCTGAACTGCAGGCAGTGAGTGACAGACTTCATTAAACATTAGCTATAGTATGTACCGCTTGATCATGGTTGATGTACTGTAGTCTGTAGCTAATTGATCATATACACATATGAAACAGAAACCTCGTTATTTAATATTTACAATTTAACATTAAATTACTAATTAATTGACCTGAAAATTTATTAAATTTATTAGATAGATTATCAAATAAATTAAACTGACATCTTGAGAATAGTGCCACTGACACTATGTCCATTCATATATTTACTTAACAAAGCAGGGACGGTGTTGACTTGTCCAGAAAGAGCTGCGAAAATGTTTGCGGCGGTACAGGTGTCCATATCAGTTTATCCATGAAATGTAGGAGGGATGTATGTGTGATGTAACAAACAAATGACATAAAAATATTAATACCACTGTGATATCATCACTAAGAATCCTCAAATGGATGTAGTTCCAGCAGGTCATTTTATGTTCTCACTGATAATTGTCGCAAGACCCTACAAAGAAAGATATTTCTTTCTGAATATATTTGGAATCCTTACACTGGAAAGTATTATTTTGCGGTTAGAAAATGGCCACATTTGTCTGATTTGCCTCTGGGGTAAATAAAGGTAAAGGATCCTACTAAGATATATAATAGGGTAATTAGTTCTTTCCCACAATGTCCCACATCTTCATAAAATTCCAAGGTTTATTTGATAAACATATAATTATTAATTAACCGGTTAGTACCAGAAATTAATCAAACTACTCACAACCTTAAGCTATGATAATCTTTCATAGCTGAATGGACTAGATATGTTCAGAATGCTAATTTATAAATTAAAACCTGTCAAAGAAGGTTAAATTGTACTGTTTAGCCTTTGATCTTAAACTGTGATATTTGAAGATGACTAAGGTGATAGATTAGTAATAGATGCCAGTGGAGGATCCAGAGGGGCGTACCTGCGGCATGCCGAGGCTGGTAAACACAAAGTTAAACACAAGACCGGAACATATCAATCTCTTCACCCTGAGGATTACATTTAAAAGATGACATTTGCAAGTTAAAAGTTTGATGTGCTTTTTCACCATTGACATCAATCAGTGAATCATGCTACAATTTATTTATATTTTCCATTTTATATCCATAATTTAAAGAAATGTGAATATTAAAACAGGCCATACATTAACCTCCATCATTTATAAACATTTAGGAGAATATAAGATGAGGAACAGAAAATCCTCATAATGCTTGTGAAAGGTGCCACAAAATGTCCTCTTTATTTTGCATATATTTAAAAAAATTTCCCAGTATGGGAGATGTGCCCCTCCCTAACCCTCCCCCATTTACCTGTATTTAACTCTTATAAAATCATGGGTGTAGATTTAAGGTGAAAATAAAAGGCAAGTAGACAGACTCAAATATTTATATTATATATATTAAATTTAAAAAAATGCACAATTTAAGAACTTAATTTTCATAATACAAATCTACAGCCAACCCAGTATTTGTGCCCACCCCCCTTTTCTTGAATTTCTGGACCGACCACTGGATGCCTTTAGATTTTCTAGTTATTTTGTTTACTAGTAGGCATTTTGGGAAAATAAAGTGTAGCCATTTTGGAAGTAGACTTTTTTGAAGAACCCAGTGTTTTGTATGGGCAGATTAGATCTGCTTAATACTGGATAAATAAGTAAGCAATCTGCTCAACATTCAGTAAATTCTAAAACAGTGTACGTATCTTCTTAATCTAACCTATCGTATTTGAGGAAAATATAACCAAATCAATGGCCTTCATATCAAAGGTCATGAATGACATAATACATCCACTACATTCAGAGTTGAGTTTTTTACCTTCAGGTAAAACGCTTAGATGCGACATTCTGTAGAAAACTTGCTTTAAAAAATCTTTTGTGCCATACAGTATTCAACTTTTTAACACCAAACCCTCTTGATATCTAATGTTTTGAATTATGTGTTTTACCTGCAGAATTTAACTGTTTTATCATTTTTACATGCTTATTTTTACATGCATATTCAAATACATCAGTGTTAATTTTATGTATTATTTTTATGTATTTATGTATTTTTATGTTATGAATTACAAGTCAACAACAAATTCCTGGAACTGAAGGTTAATAAATGTTATCTTATCTTATCTTATAGTTACTTGGCTTAAGGCTTACCCTGCTGTACAAGAGCATATAACCTAGTTGAGATCACCTTTAATACTCAACTAAAGACTAAACCAGTGATTACAGTCACCACAGTCACACACACAGGGTTTGTTTGCACATTCTTTACATAATAAAGCTTGTAAAAACAACCTTTCTTATTTGCGCTGATATGACAGGCAAAATATCATTAATAAACAATAATGACATGTATGTATTGACTGCATTTCTTCCCAGGGAAGAAAAGGTGGAATGAGAGAATTTTTCCCTTCAGGAATCCTTTCCCTTTGGAAAGATTGTGCCAACCCTGGTCATTATAGTCAAATTACTCATTATTAGTTACTTCTGTGTCATCGCAGATTTCACTAACATGATAGAATATCAAAGTTTCAATGTCAGAACCCACTTCACAAGGGGCACAGAAACCATGTGGTGTGCAAGTTGGCCTGGCAGTCCCTTTGCCCATTCCAATGGTCCTGTCCACTGGTATGAACTTGTTTGGTTTTGGTAAGGCAAACAAACCAAATAAGGTTAAACACCCAGGGCAAAAAGATGAAAATAAGTAGTTTAAAAATTACTTGATTTTATTTTCCTGTAATAGTGTGAAGCAGAATATGTGAAACAAGTCCACACTTTTCATTCAGAGAAATCCTTGGGTTTTTAATCTTGGCTTATGTAATTCTGTTCCATCTTGGATTATGACCCAATGACAGGGTAGAAGCACAGGCTTTCTACCTGTAGGTCATTTATTTATATCCTGGTGACACCTTGTCCTGACTAAGACTGAATTAACATTAGTCAACATTAAGTTTTGTGACAAGAGGATGCCAGGCCTGGTCTTCTGCACCTGCAGGTCCTGGGTGTGTTATATCTGTGCTGGTTGTGACACTGAGTATCCCCCCCCCCCCCATATCAATGCGTTGGTTTTGTTTAATATTGATAGATGGCTTTGGGGCATAGCCTTCCCATTTAGCCTGAGAAGCATTCACCCTGGGTGGGGAAAAATCATACCATTCCGGCCTCAGTTGAGATTTGAACTCTTTCTATTATCTCCATGCAATGGACATTGTAGGAAAGTGATAAAGAAATAATGGATGTTATGTACAAAATATAAAGATCTAATGACTCCCTTTCTACATACTTATGCATATGTTTTTTGTTACATTACACATAAATCATAACAATTGCCTCAAAGGATAAACAAAGTTACTAAAGAAAACAGGCTACATTATGGAACGTTAAAAATGATTAAACTGTTTCTGCTAATTTTCTCACATATTTTATTTTTGCATTCCAGAAGATATCTCTGCTCTTATATCACTTGTACCTATTTGAAGTGTCAATGAATACAATTAGTCATCTGAGTTGCAAAAAGAACCTGTGATCTCATGATCAGGAATCCAGCAATGGACTACCTCAACTGAGTATTTACATCTGCAAAATTCCGGTTTTAGACTACCGGTACCTGACAGGGCAGTAGCACATGCCTACACTCATTTTATATCCTGGTAATATCCAGGCCCGCGGATTACTGCACCCAGCCTGCAGGATCTGGGTGTGTAATCGTCCCCCAGTTTGCTGGGTCAAATCACCAAGGGACCCCTGAAGGGTGAACTCATTTGTCAGTGAAACATGGCCTTAGGGCACAGCCTGTCCATTAAGCCTGCAGAGCACTCACCCTGGATGGTTACTGACCGTGCAAAATCTTACTGCCTCGGCTGAGGTTTGATTTCATGATCTTTTCCTTTTAGACCACAGAAGCTGGTAACAGAAGTATCTGCTTCATGCTCACCAGCTTAACAACTAGACATACTTGTGTATAGGTTTCATATTAGTCCTTACCTGTATTTACATGATGGCACTTTACATGTTTGCTCCATTACTTCCAGATGGCTGTTGGTTGAAAATTCAGTTGTTGTTGGTCATCCTCATCTCTCTCGACAGGTGATCAGATAGGTAAGTAAAAGAAGGAAAGAGGCAACCATTTTAAACAAATATATATACTCCAAGAATAAGTTGTTCTACCTCATAGGAGGTCCTAATGAAGTGATTCTGTTTTACAGTTGTGAACTCATGATCATAGAATGAAAGATAAAAAAAACCCCAGTGATCGATTATTTATAAATTATTTTCTACCAACTATAAAATTGTGAAATCTGCTGTATGGGATTATACTTAAAATATAGACTGGGCAAAACATCTGATCCAACCCATATAACCCATAATTCCGTATTATGTGTCATATATTATATTATGTTATATTATATAACTAGTATATTAATTTGAAACCGTGGATGTTAAATCACTGAAACTAGAAAAATATGTCAATTTTTTTTGTAGCCAATAAAATCTGGATCTACAAGGCTGGCCCTGTAACAGTGTAACAAAAAAGACCAACATGGCCGAAGGTGAAACCGAACAGATGGTTGATAATATGAGAGACAAAGAGGAAGATTTAGGTTTGTTGCCGTATATCAAGATTGAAGTGGCAATGGATGATAATGAGGCAGACAATCTGGCAACTTCTGCTCCGGATGAAGTCCCTGAAGGCACAGCAATGAATACAGAACATCAGATGATGCCAGAATGTGGATCAGATGCTGAAACAGGTGTAACAAATCCTTATAACAGTGAAAATGATGATAACGATAATGATGATGCCAATGATGATGCCAATGATGATGATGATGATGCCAGTGATGATGATGATGATGATGCCAGTGATCAGCTTCAGATAAGGGCAGAGTGTGAAACACAGTCTGATACGGAGAGAGCTTATCTACACCATGATGAGGATGATGATGGTGGTGATGATGATGATGACAAGTATCCTGTAACATCAGATAATACGATCGGGGCTGATAAATTTAACAAGAGAAACCATGATGGTGATCCTGATAATACTGATAATGGTGATGAAGATGGTGATGATATTGATTTATGGAGGAGGATACGAGTATGCCAGTATGTTCTGCCATGTTGATGAATAATGTGGTAAAGGGTTCTATGAAAGAAGATGATGTACCCAGGAGCTATGTTGATAACTTCTTTTAAAGAAATGTTCATTTTGGTGCTCATTTATGGCCTAAAAATCATCAAAGGATGCCATTAGGCTATTACCAGGTTGAGGAATATTTCAGCTCCTTATCAGGGGTGAACAGGAGAGTTACTACTAAAATGACCTTTAGTTTTGAAGATTGTGGTTTATCTTTCACTACCAAAAGATATCTTGCTGCGCTCAAGAAAACGCACAAGAGGAAAACCCCTTTCAAATTTTGTAACAAAGGTTTTCATGCCCGAAATGCCTTGAGCAGACACGTTAAAACTCGCACTGAAGAGAAACCCTTTAAATGTGATTGTTGTGACAGGCAGTTTTCAGGTAAAAAAAGACTGTGCAAATCACAGGAGTACCCATGATGAAAGAAAAGCCATTCAGATGTGATACTTGTGGTAAGGGATTCACTACTAAAAGGTATCTTGTGGTTCACATCTAGATGCACATCAGTGATGCACAGTTAACATGTACACATTGTAACAAAGGGTTTCCTACCAAATATCTTTTGAATAGACATCTTAAATTTCATAGTGGAGAAAAACCATTCAAGTGTGACCATTGTGAAAGGCATTTTCTTTCAAAGGTCCAATGTATAAAACATATGAGAACACACACCGGGGAAAAGCCGTTCAGATGCGAGGAGTGCGGTAAATGTTTTACCTCTTACGGATATCCTACCGTTCCCATGAAAGTGCATTTAAACGACATGCCATTTGCATGTACACTTTGCAGCAAAAGGTGTCCAACCAAATATTTCTTGAAGAGACACTTCAAGAAACATACTGGTGAAAAAACATTCAAATGTGACCACTATGACAGATGTTTCCTAAAAAGGACCAGTGTTCAAAACACGAGAGAACTCATACCGGTGAAAAGCCCTTCACATGCGAAGAGTGCAGTAAATGTTTCAGCCCCAAGGAATATCTTAATGTGCACCTAAAATGCATTTGAAGGAACTGCCATTCAAATGTACTATTTGTAGCAAGGGGTTTGCTACCAGATCTCTTTTGACGAGACATTTTAAGATTCATACTGGAGAAAAACCATTCAAGTGTGACCACTGTGACAGGCATTTTCCTTTCAAGGAACAATTTATAATACACATGAGAGCCCATACTGGAGAAAAGCCATTTATATGTGAATATCGTAACAAAGGCTTCACTGCTGGGTATCTCTTAAAGAGCCATGTGAAAATTCACACCCGAGAAAACCCGTTTAAATGTGATATCTGTGGGAAAGGGTTTTCTACCAAGGTGAGTTACCAGGGCACACCATAACACACACGGGAGAAAAACCATTTCAGTGTGACCAGTGTGGAAAGTGTTTCCATACCAAAGATATCCTCAGATCACATATGATGTCACACACTGCAGAGAGGCGTTTCAAATGTGATCATTGTGACAAGCGGTCCTACAGAAAAGTAAGCCTCACGGTTCACCTCACCACTCATCCGGGAGTTATACGTTCTAAGCAAAGTTGAAGCAAGTTTTTTGTTCTAAAAAAGTACTTTTATAGTTTTTATTGAAACACGCCCTCGACAATCACCATTCATTTGTTAGGCACTAGAAAGGGCTGAAAACGGTCCCATGGTGAGATTCCCGATAGGCATTACCCGACTGTCACTCCAGTATTTGTTGCTATGCAACAATGTAAAGGTGTAAATGGGCATCTTAGCAATGATGAAGAGTTGTTTAAAATTTACATAGTGACAAGATATATTTCTCCTTACAAAGGTATAGATATAAACAGAGTGAAAATCCACTCCGAAGCACGCAGCTGTTTTATATATTGGTTTCTATAATGGTAAAGAAATGGAGTTTCATGACACCCCTAAATTTTAAAATTGACTACAGTATAGGTTTAAAAGTCTTACTGAGTGAATTTAGACTGCCCTTAAACCTGCACTTGATTGTAGATACGCATGTACACACAAGCACTCTAGTCCAAAATGATTATATGTTCTCCTTAGAAAGATTATTTTATGAAACGTATATGGAGGACAGTTCATAACGTGACATTCACCGACTTTTCTAAACAAAAGATAGGCTTTTAATGCTCGTAAAGAGAGAGTATATTGTAACATGCAAAGACAAAATTGCTATCGGAGTTCCTTTGATTTTTATTTACATATTTTGATAACATTTTATCTAAAGTTCTGTTAAATCTTTCAACCATGCCATCAGATTGCGAATGAAGTGCTGTTGGTCGCATTTTCTCAATATCGAAAAGCTGACACATCTAATGTCTTGTTAAACCGAATGACCACTTGTGATAGAATTATGTAGCTGCTTTAACACTGAAGGCCTCAAATTCAATGGACCCACTAGTTTCAAGAGGATGAAAGACCACAGACAAGACTCCCGCAGTCGATATAACAAACCATCCCTAATAAATATAGCTCCCACTGGGACCAGTAAGGCCATGACTTAGGGCCAGCTGAGGACACCCCTTACCATGCTGGCCTCTCCGTGTTTGCCTCCATCCAGAAAAGCACTTGACGCAGCCCAGGGTCATTTTACTGGGCATCTCGCAGCTCTCTATTGGTCCATGATCGGACCCACGCTTTGTCATTACAGTGGTCCCTGTTCTGACTTCATGTTAAAGCAGAACATCGATTTTCTTCATCTTGACTGACATGCCTGATGCATCTGATCTTACATGCTTTAACTAATTAGCTGAGCTAGCTTTCTGTGTTCAGCCAAGATGTTAAAAAATGTTGAACATTTGAAAATGTTTCATACTTGCCAGTCGATGTTGCTGGCATGTAAAACAACCATTGCTTGCAGTACTGGCCCCAAATTTCTTTTCTTCTTCTTTTGTTTTGGCCCGCTCACATTTAGAGTCAGTCCTAAGTACTGGTTTTCGCATGGGATGCTTCAGGTTTAAATTCAGGCAATTTAATATTTATTGCCTCCTTTCCTGTCAAGTGCCGCCACTGAACATAACATTCTGTTGTTTCCCTGCTGCACGTGTCTTTTACTCGTTCTGTCTTTGTGTCTGGGGACAGTTATGGCGAATGTGGCCAGCTACAACACATTCCCAACAGGTCACAGTACTATATGGAGTGTCTCTAATTCTCATATTTCTTAGCGTTTCCTGTTATTCTTGCCTTTCCTGTTATATTTGCCTTATAGTGTCTTTGAGATCTGGAGTGTTGGTGGTATTTACCACATGATAAGATGTTCGGATTTCTCTCCCACCTTGATTTTCTGCTTGCTGGAATGCCTTCAACTCCAAAGTTATTTAATTTCAAATTAACTGGGGCAAGAACGTTTAATTTCCCAGCCCAATCATTGTCAAGTATGGCATCCAAAAAGTGGTTTCAAACCAGCGTGTCCCGAAGCTTCGGCATGTCATCTGCTGATGCCACAGGCACTCGTTCCAGTATTAAAACAGTAAAAACACAACATGTGGATGTCAAATGGGCGGAAAAAAGAGAGCTCTTTTTTTCGCCCATTTGACGTCAATATATAGTGTTTATACTGTTTTACTACTGGAAACGAGTGCCCGTGGTTGATGCCATCCTTGCAGGCTTTTGCTTACTTATCCACTCAATATCTTTGATGCATGGCTGTTAAAAGACATTCATAATTACGCTGATCCAAGTCAGCTAAAACTCCACTGGCTAGCCCTGCCAGAATTCCAGCTAAATGCATAGCTTTTCCCTCCATTTCCCACCCATTTAAGTCCGATAATATGCCAACATGTGTTTCATTATCCTCCCATGGGCTACTCCCATCATAAAGGGGGCCTAACCATAGTTTTAACCATCGATGATGTCTTGACTACAACAGGATCCTTTGCATCAGTGCTGTCCTGACCTGTTTTACTGCCATCTTCTTCTTGTTCTATGTGTAGAAATGTATCGTGTTGTCCTGGTATCTTCCATCTGTTTTCAAGTTGTTACCCAACATTATCACAGGTTCTTTCTTCAAGCCGGTCTTCTGTCACTTTGGGTGATTGTTTTACTTCATTTGTGTCAACAGCTTGTTTAAAATCAATTTCTCCGTCACAATACGTTTTCTGGTTTAGATATCCCACCGCTGCCACCATTGTAACATACAACCGAGTTAAGTAACAAAAAGCACTGTTGGCATTCAACCAGATCTCTGCTGGTCAGAAGTCAACTATACACTGCCGGGCTAGGACCTCACCCCTTCATACATCGAGTTAACACGTGCGGCCCCAAAAATCATGTCATCGACATGGCTGTTACCCTCTAACTGACCCAAGCTTAAAATTAAGCGCACAGACACTTAACTATCAATAGTGTTATTGAAGACACTTTGTTTATGGGGTGAGTAAGGGGATACGCTTTATGTGATATCTTAGCATTATGGTGAATTTCTACATTACTAGGACTAAACATCTCGTCATCGGGGAGATGGTCTTTAACAATTATACTGCTGTTACAGAGTTCATACAATTAATTACAAACAAATGTGGAATGCTTGTTGTTCATGAATCCCCAACATTTGTATATATATATATAACATATATACCAGGAGCGGGTACAGAATCTAAGCAAGGGGGGGGGGGGGGGGGGCGCTCAGCTCCCGGCAAAGGTAAACGGGTGTGCTGGAAGTGATCGTACATTATAAACGTGATTCTCGCATGCGGAAATATAGAAGAAGAAAACTGTGTAACATGTGAAATCTGGCGTTGATTATTAATTGCAAATTAAAGAAGTTTATTATAATTAATGCTTTAAACTGAAATCCTGCATTCCTAGCAAACCGCATCTATTCAGGCGGAACCTTCCTTATTAAGCCTGATTAGTTATACACGGGGCCGGGGAACTCGCGCTTCAGTGGGCACTGATCACATTTCCTGGCCAGTCGTTGCACGTTTGTTTTTGTCGGTGACCCACCCACCCACTGTCCATTTATCTGTATATGTTTGTACCCTTCATTCCTTCTCGTCATGTCTTGTATTCCTGTTGACTTCTTCGTCATGTCTAGTTTTCCTGTTTACTTACTTCCGTTGTTTTGTTATATGTTGCATGTTTCGTGTATAGGCTATACGTTTATTTCGATCGTTCAACGATATGATAGGCCTTTATTATTTGGCAAAATTGTATGTTGGGTTGAAAATTAAAGGATCATATTATAACCCATACCGCTTTCCTTGTTATTTAGTGTAAGATGTGTATTATTCATTCTATTTTTCAGGATTATAAGTTAGAAAAAATGACGGGCGTACCCTATGCGCCTCCTTTTAATCTTCATCTGTTTACAATCAATATGCCAGAATTTTAAGACATTTTTAATTCTCTTATGATTTATAATACCATCTGTAAACACATGAAACATTTTATACCTGAAAATGACCCCGTGATCCAGTTCTAATCAACATGAGAGCAGTGTATCGTGCATGTTGGTCTCTTCTCCCGATATTTTTTTTTATTCAGACTTCGTTAATTTGATGGACTTTGATTTAGTTCTTCCAGTTATTGGCCATCCGCGGGGCGTCCCTTATTTGGCGAGCATGATCAATAAATATTCAAATGCTTCACCTTTATGTCTTCCCGATTATTATTCTGATTGCTTATCTGATACGGATAGTCACAGTCGTCATAACTTCCACACGTATAAAGGAAATTCATTAATTATGTAAAGTTATGCAATTTTTTTTAAATAACAAAAAATCATTTATTTTTATTTTTTTACCAATACGGTCATCGGTTTTTTTAATACATCTTTATCAAATTTAATGCAACACCTAAAAAAGTTATGTCTTCTATAAAAATATAAAAACATCTGAAACGGCCGAATATGTACGTAATATCAGGTGTTTAATAAGAATGCATATGAAATTGGTTCTCTAATAGCTATGGTACAACTGTCAACTGCCACTGACTTTATGACACACAACACTAGGTACATGGGCCTACAACAATATGTTTGTAGGTACCGTTAGCCTTATTCAATAAAAACATCTGAAGCGACCGTATACATAATAAACCAGGTTTTACGCTAGGCCGAATTGAACCTAAGAAGAGAACACCATAGCAATCGGGTGTAGCAACAAATAGGTCTTTATTACAAACATATGCTCAGTCATGCGCAGTTCTATGATTTCGAGTCCAAGTGGCTTTGACTTTGAAGTAGTACTTAATTTTTCAAACAAATTCTTTCCAGCATAATAGAACAGAGGTGGCACTGCAAGTCATGAAACGTTTTCGATAAGTAACAAGGGGAACACGCATTTGTTGTCGAAAATGCATTTTCTGGAACACCGTATTGATATGGATTGTGAATTTTATCGTCTTTCGTGCTCTTCTTTACCGTAAGTGTCTGTTTTACAATACAGACTGAATAATGGTAACGTCCCAAATTCATATGTCCACACTGATTTCACAATCATTTTGACGTATCACGTCTGTGTCAGTATCGACGTCTGTAAAGCTTTTGTCAGTGTCAGTCCGATGTGGATGTTCAACTCGGCTCTAGTCAAAATCGACAATGTAAACAAACGTAACAAGTGACAGGAGGTTGGTCATAGTAGTATACTAGAGTCAAGTAACTTTAGGTTAATTGGTCCTTTGCAAACTTGATAAAAGCCCTGCTTTATTCTTCATTGTTAATTAAAGAATCTATGCCTCAGTTCAAGATTGTAGTACTTCATTATGTTCCATATTTTACCCCTGGTCATTTTGCACAATTTCAACATGCAGTCTCTTTAATAGGAATATCTTTTTTAGAAATACAATGAAATCAATAGTCGATACCAATTCTAAACATATCCTTGACGTTAACATTTATTTTTACTTTAAGCCTATAATCCTTTTAACGTTAACAGTGTGCTAGTAGCCTACAGCGGGTAGACATTTCACATTTCTGTTAAAAAATATATAATTTATTTTTTGCAGCATACAGTCCTCAGCAATAAAAACTGGACCAATAAGGCTGGTTCTATGATAAAGTTAACCAAAATGGCAGAAGATGAAACAGATTTAGGTGTGTTGCAGTTTATCAAGGTGGAAGTGGCAGTGGACGACGATGCTGAAAATATACCAACTTGTGCACCAAATAAAGCCGCTGAAGGCATAACCATGAGTAAAAGTCAACAGATGAAGACAGAATGTGTATCAGATACTGAACCTGGTGTTACAAATGCATGTCACAGTGCAGATGATGATGATGATGATAATAATGATTATGATAATGATAATGATGTTAGTGATGAGCTTCAGATAAAGTCAGATCTATGTGAAACGCAGTCTGATACAGAGACAGCATATCAACATAATGATGTTGTTTATGATAAGGGTGATGGTATGGATGAGGGTTCGAGTATGCCAGTAAGTTCAGCCATGTTGATGAGCGACGGTAACTGCTTTTCAAGAAGTGACCATCTTAGTGATAAAATCTGGAATAAAAACGGACAAGAGATGCCAGTAGGACATTACAAGTTTGAGGAATATTTCAGTTCCTTTTCAGGGGCTACCACGAGAGTTCCTAGCAAAAAGCCATTTATTTGTGAGGATTGTGGTTTATCTTTTGCTACCAATGAATACCTTAGAGCGCACAAGAAGACGCACATGAGGAAAACGCTTTTTAAATGTGCAATTTGTAACAAAGATTTTCTTTCCCGAGATGCCTTGAGCAGGCATGTTAAAACACATACTGGAAAAAAATCCTTTAAATGTGACTATTGTGAAAGGCATTTTTCAAGAAAAAAAGATTGTGTAAAACACATGAGTACCCACGACGAAACAAAGCCATTCAGATGCGAGGTTTGCGGTAAAGGGTTCAGTGTAAAAGGTTGTTTCACGAGGCACACAAAGATGCACTTTGATGGTGCACCATTCACATGTGTACTTTGCAACAAAGGCTTCACAAGAAAATTCTTTTTGAATAAGCATCTTAGGATTCATACTTGAGAAAAACCGTTTTTTTTTTACACAGAAAAGCAGTTCTGCAGTGCTTTTGAAACACATACTATATAGTCACCGTTCAGTTGTGTCAGGCTGAGTAGGACTGAAAAACCGAGTACCAAATTTTTTACTCGAGTACTCGGTTTGCATTACCTGATCCGGAATCGAGGATATGTTGTCAAGGCAACGCATGTAGAATATGAATAAATTTTACTTGGTGAGAGGTTTACTTTCTTCCTAGAAAGAAATAGATACAAATAGAGTGGAAATCCACTCCAAAGCAAGCAGGTATGTTATATAATTTAAACTTTGATATTAATGTAGCAAAAGAAATTGTCATCGCAGACCTAGTTTTAATTTATCAGAATAGGTTTAAAGCCCTATATAGTAATGAATAAATGTAGATAACATGTATAGGTCTGCAGTAATATTAAGTGAGCATGTACACACACGAGTACTCGGTAATTATTGGCTGGACTCGAATTATTTAGTACTTGTTCCTTTCAGTCACACGGACTGAATTAGGTTCTCCCATGAAAGATAATCGCATCAAACGTATAAAATGAGGGACACTAACGACGAACGCTTCAATATATCGCATATCCACCGACTTTTCTTGAAAATACTAGTATAGGCTTTTATGCATGTAAGAGAGATCATATCAACCCGTACGATTCGATGTACTTCTAGTGTATGTTCGAATGGAGTAAAGGGGGAACTGCTCTTTCGTAGGTACGTTTTATATATATCCTACAGCATCATGGTCAATAACTATATTGCTGTTGCATAGCGCGTACATTAAATCACAAACAAACTGTGCTATGGTCGTTGTTCTTGAATCTCCAACATTCATATATATATATATATATATATATATATATATATATATATATATATATATATGTATATACCATGTGCGAGAGCTTTCACAGATTTTTCGAATTGTAATGAATCCCGTAAACCTATATAATGGTTCATACCTGAAAACTGGCACTACTATCTTCTTTTAATGGACAAGGGAAATGTATTTTGTTTTATCATTAATTATGTTTTGGTCACAACTTGGTAGATACTGTTTTTTAGCTCATTCCTCTACTTGCTCATTCATTTCTTTTTAGCTCATTTTAGCTCATTCCTATGCTGTGGCATGTCGTTGCCGTCTAGTGTTTTGGTATCCGATGCATTATCAATTTTTAAATGCTTCTTAGAAACGTCGGAGCAAAGTTTCACTGGTTTACGGTAGTCTTTGCATGTGAGGGGCGAGGGTATGTGTGTATATTATATTATATTATATATATATATATATATATATATATATATATATATATGTATATACACACACAATTGCCTTATGACATTTTCATTTCTGCGCTTATACCTTTTGATGATAAAAACATGATGGCGAGTGTATTTGTTAGACCTGCTTTCTGGCGATCACGGAATTTTTGAACACGGAGAACGAAGCACTTCTGTTCCCTTCCGTCGGTATGAAAAAATTGAAGATTAGCTATATTAGGGACAATATCAATGACGTTGATTTTTACACCTCTTTAATTGTACGATTAATTTCACACAGGCATGTAAACTATATTTTGTCGGAAATGAGCAAAATCGTGAGGCATGTAAAAAACTAATTTAATGTATGCTCAAGGATATTCACGTATTAGATTTATAATCTGTTCCCGACGCCTCCGCAAATACCTGAGCAATCTTAATTCTGATTTCGTCTTGGTGGTCCTTCCTCATGTAGAGAATGGGACAGTAGCAATAATAATCTCGGTAATCTCATATTACTTAGACAAAGTACATCTATGGAAAACTAATACACCTAAACTCTCAGTTTTAGGACGGGGTGTACCCTTATAATACAGAATAGTACACAGAAAGTTCATGTCACTACAAATATGTTCTCACTGCTGAAGGCATGTCTGCTGTGAGCAAAATGGTCCATATCTTCTTGGACCAAAATGCACATTAACTGAAGTAAAATGCACTTCCCGTTGCCAGTTGCGGTAAGGTTTATACTGAACAGACAAGCTGCATGATGTTCGGTTTAACATGTGAATTAACTGTCGATGATCGAGTCACCATATGTCATAATAATGCTGCAGCAATCTGCCAATATAAACCCGTCATATGGCGCCTTTTCCGTTATCGATACTTTGCTTTGTAGCGTGCTTGTGTTCTTTTAAAGACGAGTGCCCTGAATTCACTACCGTGAAATATATCTTGAAAATATGAATAGAAGTACATCCACAAAGGTTTTTTGTAACAGTGTTTTCAAATGTATGAAGTCGGTTACAAGCAAAGAATCTTTTTAACAACTATTTTATTGGTGGTAAAATTTGCGCGAACATTTGATACGGTAAACACGTGCAGGGAGATCCTACCTCTAAGGGCTTTCACACCTTGATAATTATATTTAAAGCATGAGGCAGGATCTGGATTTATAATTATAAATAACTGCAACAAGTGACCCATGGGCCATAACGCTCAGCTTACGGACGTTTTTGTATTGATTATGGTACTATATGAATTTACTTGTATATGGTACTGGTTGTCCTGTGTTGTATGTAACACAAAGTTTCAAAGGTAGAGAAACTGGCACTATTTCTGTAATCTTGCACCTGCTAAAACAAGTCATGATTAAAAAGCACCATATTATAGAGCACTAAACGGTGCCACAACTCAGAGGCAGATTTAGATACGACTGATGTCATTTGATGGTCTAAAATAAAAGGAAAAATTCAATAGAAATTGAGAGATACCGGTGGCGCAACTAGTCTCATACAACCTACGATTAAAGAGACAACCAGGCTTTAGGACATCAGATAAAAACATTGATGAGAAACTGGCATCATTGGTGTAATTTGACGTTCTCCAAAATTGAGAAAAAAACCTTAAAATTGAATAAACTACGGGTGGCGCCACCTGTGATCAGTCTTTAGAAATTGAAAAAAGTCATGATCAAAGAACATTGGAGGTTTCACTAGAATAGATGAAACAGCAACTCAGAAACTGATACTGAAATAGGTAACTTTGTCTCAATAAGAAAACATACAGGTGGTGCCACCAGTCTTCAGTAACTAAAAATAAAGTCATGATCAAAGTACATATTAAGTTTTAGGACACCAGATGAAACCATATCTAAGAAACTGACATCATTTGCTGTAATTTGGAAGTCCAAAAATTGATAAAAAATGAGTGAAAAATAAAAATATACAGGTATAGCCATCAATCTTCGGCAGTTGATGAAACTAATAATGATTATAATAAACATACAAGATTTCAGAACACTATGAAAAGACTGCTGTCATTTGACGGTATCAAAAATAGTGAGAAAAGAAACCGTGTTCGGGAACTGATAAAACTGTCCATGATCACTATGTAAGACAAAAATCATGAAAATCAATGCGTTAATTATTCAAATAATGGAGCCTTTTTTCATCAAATCTTTAATTATTCCTTGGTGCACAAAGAGACCCCATATCACGGAGAGTATACATTGACACGGAAATTAATTTAGAGTGTCCAAGGCCTCCTTGGATATTAAGTTGGAACATTCAAGGTTAAACGGCTACGATTCGTTCATTGTTATCGGATTTCCGGACAAGGAGTGATCGCTATAGCTCGGATAAGTTGCAGTCAGCTGAGCTAAAAAATATCCTCTACATGAGGACCTAACCCCCGCCCCGCTTGATGAAAGATATGTTGTTTATTCTGGCTTTAAATCAAATCTAAAAATTATGTTTTAATTTAATGTATAGTTAATTAAAGAAAATCACAAAATCAGCTGAGAATGTACCTAACAGAGTAAGGCGAGGAGACCTACTACATACACATGCATTGTTAATTGTAAGTGGACCTGAATTATGATTTTTGATATCACATGACATATACAGTTTTATATAATATAAAAATAAAACTAATTATTCTTTAATATTCGGTGTTCGGAAAATCATCTAACGTATGACCAAGTGTGAAAAGTTTCATGTGTCATCACAAAACAATATCACGAGAGAAAGCAGGCGGCTTGTCAAACTATTTTGATTTATTTTAATACACAGGTTGGACTTGGAACAACAAACACCATGCATACAACACTTCTTTTAATGCAATGCAGGAAGCTTGTAACTGCAAAATTTCCCTGGCAGTTTTTCAGCATAAAGAATATATTTAGTCCCGTGATAAGTGAGCAGGTAACCAATTACTCAAATTAAATCTACAGCTTCTTCCACTTTGGCCAGGTAAGCTATATGTGAAAGATTGAAAGTTTGGGATGTAAATTTTGATTTACAATGCATCCACAGTCTGTTTAAAGATTTGGGTCCCGTGATCTTCACCTATGACTTCGGAACCCTGAAATTACAATGATTCTTAGTTTAGTAGTGATGAATAAGTAAAGTTTGAAACCAATATGACAAACGAAACTAGAATTATCGTCCATAGACTAATTTGTGGACTGACGAACGAACATATGGTCGAATAGACAAGGTGTTTACTATAGGGCAACTGCTTATGATCAATAACCACACCGGGTTTCACGACACGTGATGAAACCACAGATGAGAAACTGACATGATTGCTGTCTTATTGTTGTCTGTAAATGAAAAATAAAATCGTAATAATTAGAAAACAAGTGACTCATGGGTCATGACGCTCAGCTGACTGGGAAGAGATTTGCAAAAGGAAATTTATTATCTGAATGGTAGTATATAACCATTGAACTGAAGCATCAAACAGATTAACCAACAGGCTGAGATTGTGTCTGTATTAATATATCTCAAGAATAGAGAAAAAATGCGTAAACTTAAAAAAAAAATACAGGTGGCTCCACCAGTCTGCAGAAACTAATAAAAACACTTAATGGTCAATATCCATGCAAAGAAGCATAGTGCTCTCTGGATTAGTTGTTCAGATACTTCAGCTTTTGTATCAGATTTTCCATTATTCTGAGGGATACTTTGGAGTCCTATAGCTTGAAGGATATGGGTAACAGAGACCTAATTTCAGGTTCCACAGACACTTTTCATGGGTCCCCTTGCATGACAAGAATGAAGATTCTAGGTCCAGTTGTTACAATTTGGACCCTGTTGACATATAACCACATCTTTAAAGGTCTAAAAAATAGAGAAAAAAATGAAAAGCCCGAACAAATACATGTGGTGCCACCAGGCTGCAGAAACTGATGAAATACTCCATGACCAATATCCATACAAACGATTTTGGTGATCTCTGCATTAGTTGTTCAGATACTTCAGCTTTTGTATCAATTTTCCATTATTCTGAGCTGTACTTTGGAGTGCCATAGCTCAAAGGATATGGGTAACAGAGACCTCATTTCAGGTTTCCATGGAGACTTTTCATGGGTCTCCCTGTGTGTCAAGAATGAAGATTCTAGGTCCAGTCGTTACAATTTGAGCCTTGTTGACAGATAACTACATCCTTAAAGGTCTCAAAAATAGAGAAAAGAAAATTGTAAAAATTTGAAAAATACAGGTGGCGCCACCAGTCTGCAGAAACTGATGAAACATCTCATGATTAATATGTATGCCAAAAATCATGACCATCAGTGATGTAGTTAATGAGACATTGAAGTTTTTGTATGACCTCAGAGACCTAATTTCTGGTTTCCAAGGAGACCCTTCATAGGTCTCTCAGAATGTCAAGAATGAAGATTCTAGGTCCAGTCATTACGATCTATGCCCTGTTAACAGATGCCCACATTTTTATAGGTCTCAAAAATAAAGATAAAAATTCGTAAAAAATCGAAAAATACAGGTGGCGCCACCAGCCTGCAGACACTGATGAAACATCTCATGATTAATATGTGTGCCAAAAATCATGAAAATCAGTGATGTAGTTAATGAGATATTGAAGTTTTTGTATGAAATTTTTTACTATTCTGGGGGGTACTTTGGGGCCCCATAGCTCGAAGGATATAGGTAACAGAGACCTAATTCCAGGTTTCCAAGGAGATTTTTCATGGACCTCTCTGGATGTAAAGTAAGAAGATTCCAGGTCCAGCGGTTACGATTTGTGCCCTGCTAACGGCCGGCCGGCCGGACGGCCGGCCGGAAGGACAATGGACAAAGACCCATCGCTATAGCCCAGCATGACTGAAAGTCAGCTGAGCTAAAAATTCAGTAGGCGCCACCAGTTCTCGGGAACTGACATCCTGGTCAATATTCTAGGATAGATTCATGACAATTATTAATTGTGAGGATACTGGAGGTTTTATATCAATTTTTTCTCTATGGTGGGGGGGGGGGGGGGGATATAAGTCGCAATGAACTATATTTCAATTTTTTTAATTGACCTTCTTTGAGTCTTAAAGTGTGAGCTCTGAGGTGAATCGTCGGGCTAACTTTCTCTTCCTCTAGAAACACGTCACAATTTTCACGCCCCTGTGCAGTATACACTAACATATCTGCTCTAAGGATGTTTTCAGTGCAGTTACATATCCTACACTTGTCCAGATTGAAAGGTCACTTAGTATTGTCTGCAAGTTCTTGCTTGATAAGAAATAGTGAGTGCAATAAGCCCACCTATATGGCATTTCGCTTATGAAGGCAACTTTTTGTAGAGTATAATTTTCCGGACTAGCTACTTTCAACAGCCTGAATACGGGTATATCCTCTTTGCTACATAGTGACCCTTGTCGCTGTTGACATAATCAGACAGAATTTTTCATAAGTGAACGCTTTATCTTCCGTTCACCACTATGGACCTTCATATGTGTCTTAAGGATAGTCCTGGTATTAAAACACTTTCCGCACTGTTCGCACTGAAATGGCCGTTCTCCTGTGTGAATTCTGATGTGTCCCGTCAGTTCATCTTTCCGAAAGAATTTTTTATCGCAGTAGACACATTTAATGGCATTTTCGCCAGTGTGTTTCCTCATATGCTTCTTACAGGCACTTTTTGTGCAAAAGCGCCTGTCACAGTAGTCACATTTAAATGGCTTTTCTCCAGTGTGGGTCCTTAAATGCTGTATCCACTCACTTTTAATTGCAAGATACTTATCACAGTGAGTGCATTTAAATGCTTTTTCTTTAGTGTGGGTTCTAACATGTCTTGTTAAGAGATACCTGGCAGGAAAACCTTTGGCACAATAATCACACCTGAATGGCCTGTCACTCATGTGACTTTTTGCATGCACTGTTAAGTATTCTTTGCTCCTGAAAAACTTCCCGCATTCTTCGCATTTGAACGGTCTTCCAGTAGAATGAGTTTTCATGTGTTTCCAGCAGTTACTTCTTTGGAGAAAACGCCTATCACACAGATTACATTTAAATGTTTTTTCTCCACTGTGAATCTTAAGATGCTTCTTCAAATAATATTTGTTTGTAAAACCTCTGTCACAATGTTCACATCTGAACGACGAATCACTTTTATGTATCCTCATGTGCACTGTAAGATATCCGTTAGAAGTAAAGCATTTACCACATTCCTCACATTTGAATGGTTTTTCACCAGGGTGAGTTTTCATGTGCTTTATATAGTCGACCTTCGATGAAAACAGCTCGTCACAGTGGTCACACTTCAGTGACTTTTTACAACTACGAGTCCTCATGTGTCTTTTGCAATCGCTGTTCTCAGTAAATCGCTTGTCACAGTGTTTACACCTGAATGGTCTTTCGTCAGTGTGAATCCTAACATGTCTTTTCAAAAGATATTTGGCGGGGAACCCTTTCTTACAATGTGAACACGTGAATGGGGCATCTGTCAAGTGACACTTTTTATGCAATGCAAGATATCCTTTACTATTGAATCTTTTACCGCAAGTATCGCAACTAAAAGGCTTTGCTTCCGAGTGGGTCGCCATGTGTTTTATGCAGTCACCTTTTGTAGAAAAACTACTATCACAACAGCGACATGTGAAGGATTTTTCTCCCTTGTGATCCGCAGCATCTCTGGTGGCGACAGAAAAGAGACTGAAAGTTTCGTCAAAATGATCATATCCTAACGGCACCCCATGTTCATTTTGGGTCCATATTTCATCATCATGATGATCATTTGTGGAAAAGCCATTATCAAAGTTTGCATCCCAAGAATCATGGAAGTATGATACTTCATTCCTTAAATGTGTGTCGGAATCAGAGTCGGTTTTCACCACTCCAGGGTTAGTTGGTAAATCCATGTCCTCCTCTGTATCCTCTTCTTTCATATCAGCGTCATTAAAAACTTCCATACAAATAGATGAATTTGCTGGCATATTCATGGCCTCTCCATCATTATCATCATCATCATCATAGTCATCATCATTGCCGTGACCATCAATGTTAAGATCTTCGCTTGATTTAATAGTTTTACCAGCCTGCATCTTGCAATCGGACGTATCATTATATTTGATGTTACCTCTGACCTTACTAGCATCATCATCATCACCACTATCATCATAATCATCCTCGTCGTCTCCATCATGGTATGGATAAGCTGTGTCCGTATCAGACTTTGTTCCACATTCTGATTTTATTTGAAACTCACCATTGGCTTTATCATCATCACAACTGTCATCATCATCTTCATCAGCTGCATCACTTGGGCTAAGGTATGGATAAGTGTCACCTGCCTCAGCCTCTGATACACGTCCTGACATCATCTGACGATTTGTGCTTAAATTTTCATCGGATGCACAAGTAACATCGTTTTCGTCTGTTGCCACTTCAATCTTGACATACTGTAACACATCTAAATCTCTTTCCTTGTCTGTCATTTTTTCAGCAATCTGATCCATATCTCCTTCTGCCATGTTGGTTTGTCGAAGGACCAGTCCTGACTATTCTTCAATGCTGCAAAAAATAACATTTTTTAGTCACGTGAAATCTCTACTAGTTGTCACGACTCGCTCACTTTCAAAGAAAATTAAGAGGAGCCTAATCTATAGAAAAGAAAATATGGCCTTTGAGTGCCTCAGTTGAGAATGTCAATTTTCTTTTAATTTCAGCACTTTTATTAAGACATATTCTTTGATAGTGATTTCCGGTCTCCAGCAAAACGGGATACCAGTCTAGTGAGACCATCCTATAGAGCCAATGTTGTTATATTTTGCTTACCCTCCGCCGGCACACTGGCCTTCGACGTACTGTCAGTTTAAACAAGATTTAACAATATTGGCCCTAGGGTGGTCCTTGGCTGATATCCGTTTAGCTGGCGCTGGGAACATTTCATGAATAAATTAAATAGATTTTATGTTAAAATAGGTCGATCAAACGGGAACACAATGACCTTATAGAGTAGTTGCAAGTATAACTTTGAGAACAACATTTTTTTAAATACCTCTTAAAACTATCAGCAGCTGTTTGTGCATGTGATCAGAGACCCTGACATTCATCAATGGAACTGCGATATAGAAAATTGAATGTATCCTCAGATACTAATGTTTTTGCATTAGGCCTACCGGTGGGCCTACCTAAATATTTTGCCTGCAATGGTTTAAGTTTAATATCAGTAAGTTGGGTATATGTCTTGTCCCTTCATTGCAGCTTTATTTTTAAAACTGGTTAGCCAATTTATAAAAATATTGCAAAATTTCACTGGCGCTCCACTTTTTGTATTGAACAACAAATCGTGCAAAATTTCGAATGGCCGCAGCGCATATGGCTCTGTTAAACACATTAATAATTATTGTATATGAGACAGGTTCCTCAGATCATAATAAAGAACACACTATCTAGGAAAAAACCCCGTCTGTATATAGAATAGCCCAAAGCTTACGGCATACCAAAGACCTCCCCCTTGACCCATAGGCCTATGTTGTGAAGTGCGAGGTAGTCTAGACAGCCGATTTTGACTTGGGTCGATTTGAACATGCCCAGCGGACGAATAATACACCTATTGCGAAAGACGTCCTGACGTCGGTGCCCTTGTAGTCTCAATATTACTATATACTTACGGAGAAACTAGTGTTGACAAGGAAATTTAGGGCACCATCAATCACAATGGATTCGTTCGACTATTTTGTAAAGGAGGCATTTACACTGCAGAAAAGCTCGAACGACAATGTAATTCAGGATTCATCGATCCTTGGTGTTAGTGAAAATCCGTTCTCATCTACAAATGCTTGTTTTCCTTGGCTCGTATTAAGATTATTTCCTTCATTTTTTCCTAATTTCAGTTCGACTAGCTGATTATTGAAAGATCGTATTAAGCTGAAAAGAATCTGTTTTAACGGATTCGTTGGAAATTATGTATTATTTTGATGGCATTGTCATATAGGGGCTGAACTAGAACCATTTTAAGCGAGTGTTAATGCGCATGGTCGAGCTCGTATTTACAAATAAAACCTATTCGTAATTGGTGGTGGGAGTCGGTTCCTTTTCCATAATCGATCATCGGTTTGAGCAAACCGACTGATGATCGATTATTAATCGGTTCAGACAAATATATGCAATTATCAAAGAAATATGCAATTATCTGTGAAACTGTACCTACGTTTCCCCGGCAGGTATTGTCCTCTCGCGCACAAGTGTAACAATCCTTCCACGTATAAAGATAAATTTTAAGGATCAAATATAACGATCGGCAACGTGCGGTAATATCTTTCATAATGGAATTTAAGAGCATCCAAGAATGTTAGGCCTATAAAAGGGCTGTGTTTCTAGCACATGCAGGCAGATTTTTGGGCCGAGGTGCGCTTGGGGCAGATCATACCAAAAAAAAAAAAAAATTGCAGACTAGCCAAAAAAATTCCAGCTGAAATCCAAATACTCGACCGGCCGGGTTAACCCCAACAAATAAATTTTTAAGGACGGCCTAAACAGCGGCACCTGGCATCGGTTGAATAGATTATTTCTAAGTGAATTTCACAAAATTGGCATAGACCTGGAGAATTTATAGAGTATTTTAACGCCTTCCCGCCCGTATTTTGCAATGTACATTTCATGAGAAAATTCTCCGCTAATTCTGCAGCTCCCTGCGAGTTCATAGATAATAAGTTTAATAAGTCCTCCGTGCTCGCATCTACCGTGTCATACTCAGTTACATACGGAAGATATCTGGGAAAACAGCCTCATTATATGAAGCGCGGAATGTGTTAAAAATGGAAGAATCATTTTTGCCTATAACATAAAAGCATTCTGAAAAGAAAACAATCATTATTATGATGTAATCGATAGTTGCCTTCGATAATCGAGCGCTTGAAAGTGGCAGCAAACCGACTGAATTTCGAAAAAACTAGATGATCGGCCCACCACTATTCGCAATTATACAAATTTATCAGCTATCAATCATCTTGGATTAGGTTAAATTAGGCAAAGTGCACCTCTTTTTATAATTATAACCACCAGTTTTGTATATGATATAAAGCTATCCAAAAGCTGCAGGCCTACTTGTGTAAAATTTCAGCCCGATTGGTCAAAAGAGTTCCCAGATAATAGGGTTTATGTATGAATATAAACGCACAGATGGACGCTCTGCAGAGAGAAAAGTTCAGAGGTCCGCCAAAAATTAGGGCGCAGCAGTTCACATTTGACCCGATCATAAGTCGGAGTTTCATTTAATTGCGTCCGGTGTTTACGGAGTACTCTGAAATCCTATGCGGCGGCGGCGGCATCCGGCTGAAAACATAGTTTCCACAAAACTTTTGGCGGATACACTGATAATCTAGTCCATATATGGACCGAACACTGTTCATAACTAGATCGTTGAATGTCAGGGGAATTTCTGGTCGTTGTCAAGAGTTTACTCTAAAGCAGATTGCGCAAACCGAAAAGCCTCAGTGCCAACAGAATGTACATGGACTTGTGGTTCCTTTAACAATGTTGCTGATGAACATCGCAGGGAACGTGATACAGTCTTTAAGAAACTGAGCTCAGAGAGGAAAGTGGGAGCCAAACCATGTATTAATACTTCAATGTGTGTGTGCATGTGTGTGTGTGTGGGGGGGGGGGGGGGGAGTGATTGTACATGTAATACGCTGTGAAATCGCCAGCCTATTGTAATTTGCGAGGACTGGCATGATCGATGTCCGCTCCATGGGTTTGATGATGAGGCGTGCTGCATGGTTTTACACGTAATGAAGTGGACGGATGGTAGATTTAGGAAAAGTTCAGTATAATAATGTGGCTGATTCCTAGCTAGATACGCATATATACATACATATGGAATACCACCTTAAGAAGAAGAAAGTACAGCCAAGCTGCCACCAAAGAGATGAGGGCCTGGAACAAGACTCTGATGGTACTGACTGAGATGTATATACGAATTCTAACAACCCTACTAAGCTCTAGTATATGGGCGTGGTCCATAAAAGCGTTACTCTGTTTTAAACTTTGACGATACCAGTCCCCTTGCCATCAGACTCGGCGGATAAAATTTTCGCCTGGACGTAATCTAAAAGATTTGAAAGCCATACATATCCCATTCAAATGAAATGATTTGAATGGAAATTGGTAAGAAATAAGGGAGGAGCTTTTCGAAAACGGTGGATGATCGCTTGACAAAGAACACCAGTGGAATATCGTCCTTGCTGTGGCATAAGCTAATCAGGCCTATATATGGGCGGATGAACTAAGAAAGCGAGAACATCAACAAAGTGTGACTAAAATATAATCCGGCGATGAAACCAATAATGTAAACCTCTCCCATGTTGATTAGAAACAATTCAGGTATACAAAATGTCATGTGTTTTCAGATTTTATTACAAACCATGGGGGAAATAAATAGGCATATTTATTTACAATATATCAAGTGCATATATGTGGTACGAGGCTCAGTAACAACAACAATTAAACACTATTTTTTTGTAATTTAATGTAGAATAGTGTATAAATAATGTAACAACAATGGAACTGTTGCAAATCTTTTTCCTTAGTGCATGGAGTATTTTATTCACAAGTAATGTTTTATGACCTAAAACATAATAATCCGCTTATTCAAATTCAACATACACGACTGTAGCTATGATGTCGCTTTACGTACGCTCCACACACAGCGCTCATACACTGCTGTCGTCCCAGATCTCCTTTATTCTAACCGCTGCTTTGCGTAGCAATATTTTCTGGGTTCCACCACCAGGACTGGCACAGAGCAAAGCAATGTAATCAGAACAATGAGAGCATGGTATCGCATTGTGCATCCAGCTCCAAATTTTAAACATTTGACACCCGCTCTCGTTGGACTGATTACACCAGTTCTGGCACAGAGCCAAGGATAAGATTAACGGGAGAGAAGGGGATCTGAAACAACTACAGTGGAAAACAGCTGCGTGAGGAACATAGCTTTACGTGGCTATATCTTAGGAAAGCCAACGCATATTAGTTCTCCATTACTGTTCGTCGATTAGTGTCATGAAATTATCTTTCATAGCAGAGCATATTGAGCTGCTAACAAATGAATGACAGAGGTTTCTCCAGTATTGGTTTCAATGTGCTGTGTAAGTCAACCTTTCCTTAAAAAATGATCTATTTCACTGTTGAATTATTACTCCCCGATGAGTAGTGAGGTGAACCGTGAGGCTTTCTTTCCTGTAGAAACGCTTGTCACAATGATCACATTTGAAGCGCCTCTCTGCTGTGTGTGACATCATATGTGATCTGAGGATACCTTTGGTATGGAAACACTTTCCACATTGGTCACACTGAAATGGTTTTTCTCCCGTGTGTGTCCTGGTATGCCCTGTTAACTCCCCTTTCGTTGAAAACCCTTTTCCACAAATATCACATTTAAATGGTTTTTCCCCGGTGTGAATTCTGACATGCCTACTTAAGAGATACCCTGCAGGAAAACCTTTGTTACAATATTCACATATGAATGGTTTTTCTCCAGTATGGGTCCTCATATGTCTCATACATTGGTCTTTTGAGGGAAAATATCTGTCGCAGTGATCACACTTGAAGGGTTTTTCTCCGTTATGAATTTTCAGATGTCTAGTCAAAAAATATTTCGTGGTAAAGCCTTTATTGCAATGTGTACATGTGAATGGAGTGTCATTCGCATGCATTTTCATGTGCACGTTAAGATATTCATTAGAGGTGAAACATTTGCCACATGCCTCGCAACCGAATGGCTTTTCACCGGTATGAGTTCTCTGGTGTTTTATACATTGACCCTTGGAAGGAAAGTGCCTGTCACAGTGGTCACACTTAAATGGTTTTTCTCCGGTATGAATCTTACAATGTCTGGTCAAAAGATATTTGGTAGCGAAACCTTTGTTACAAAACGTGCAAGTGAACGGCGTATCGTTCATGTGCATTTTTAGGTGAACATTAAGATATCCATTAGAGCTAAAACATTTACCGCACACGTCACATCTGAATGGTTTTTCACCCGTGTGAGTTCTCTCGTGTTTTGAACACTGGTCCTTTGTAGGAAAACATCTGTCACAGTGGTCACATTTGAATGGTTTGTCACCAGTATGTTTCTTAAAATGTCTCTTTAAGAAATATTTAGTGGGAAACCTTTTGCTGCAAAGTGTACATGTATATGGCATGTCATTCATATGCACTTTCATATGAACGGTAAGATAGCCATTAGAGGTAAAACATTTACTACACTCCTCGCACTGGAACGGCTTTTCCCCCGTGTGTGTTCTCATGTGCTTTATACGTTGGTCATTTGAAGGAAAATGTCTGTCACAGTGGTCACACTTGAATGGTTTTTCATCACTATGAATTTTAAGGTGTCTGTTCAGAAAATAGTTGGTAGTAAAACCTTTGTTACAATAGGTACATGTGAAAGGTAAATCGTTCAAGTGCATCTTCGAATGAACCACAAGATAGCCTTTGGTAGTGAAACCTTTACCACAAGTATCACATCTGAACGGCTTTGTTTCGTCATGGGTTTTCATGTGTTTTACGCAGTCTTTTTTTCTTGAAAAACGACGGACGCAGCAATCACATTTAAACGATTTTATTTCAGTGTGGGTTTGGACATGCCTGCTCAAGGCGTTTTCTGAAGGAAAACTTTTGTAACAAATCGCACATTTGTAAAATTCTTCAATTGTATGCGTTTTCTTATGCGCTGCAAGATAGCCGTTGGTAGTGAAAGATAAACCACAATCTTCACAACTAAAAGGCATTTTTCTGGTAACTCTCGTGGTAGCCACTGAAAAGAAACTGAAATATTCCCCAAACTTATAATTTCCTAATGGCTTTCCTTTGTCGTTTTTTGCCCATAATTGACCACCAATTTGATCATTTCTTGCAATAGTGTTCTCCTCTGTATCCTGTTCTTTCATAAAATCTTCACGTATATTGTTCATTGACGTGGCTGAACTTACTGGTATACACGTATCCTGATCCATATGATCATCACTATCAACATCACCGTCATCATCATCTTTATAAACATCCTGATTACTCTCAGTCAAAGTATCGACCTTTGTTGTATTCCCTGACTTTTCATGAAACTTGCTTTCATCATCATCATCATCATCATCATCATAGTCTTCATCACAGTATGGATAAGTTTGCTGTGTACAAGACTCTGATTTTGTCTGCAGTTTATCACTGATTTCATCATCATCATCGTTTTCATCACCACTGCCAACATCATCATCATCATCATCTGCGCTGTTATATGGATTTGTGACACCCGTTTCAGCATCTAATACACATTCTGGCTTTATATGATGTGCTATAACCATAGCTAAGCCTTCAGGTACTTCATCTTGTGCACACGTTGGTACAATGTCAGCATCATTATCATCCGTTGCCACTTCAATCTTGATATACGGCAACAAACCTAAATCCCCCTCCTGGTCCCTCATATTATCAGCAATCTGATCCGTTTCACCTTCAGCCATTATGGTCTGTTTTATTTTAGGCCAAGGCCTGCAGATCCAGATTTTGTTCCCCTAGGCTTATATACTGCAAAACATGAAAAAGAATTACAGTTATAGATCTACCAGCTGCCATAACACACTATAAACGTTGAGAATAAGATATAGGGATAAATAAATGTAAATATCAAAGATATTGTGAGATTGATAGATTGCAGTTTAATGTGACAGTTGCCCGTCTTGTAAGATATGTGTTGCAAATGGAGGTTCACCAAGCGATCACACCACAAGCAACATATATATGAAAAAGGTTAATCAGGTCATCACACCACGAGCAGCATATATAACTAGGGACCCATGGGTCTCGAAGCTCAGCTGAATTTGTCTCTAAGGATAGGTTTATGAGATTTTCAAAATATGAGTCCTGTAATCAGTTCAAAGCCAACCTGTCTACTCAAACTTGAGTTATCATCCATAAACTAATTTGTGAATGGACGGGCCCTGTGACCTTGACCATGACCTAGTCACCCCAAAATCAAAAGGAACCTTCCCCTATTAGCAGGTGCGCCACGTGGAAGATAGATGGATTATGAAAGTTTGGCTTAAAATACATCCACAATCTTTCTATATATATGTGGGTTCGGTGACCATGACCGTTGACCTCATGACCCCAAAATCAAATAGAATTCTGGCGTTACAGGTGGGCCATATATGTCCAGTTTGAATACCATATGTCAATCAAAACTGTAGTTATCATCAGGAAACAAATTTTATGGACATACAGAAAGACGAACATACGGACGGACAGGGTGATTAATAAAGGGCATCCGCTTATTCGCGCTTATTCCGCGACAACAGATCCGTTAGCAGACAGCCATCTGCAACAAAGGGAGGAAACATTCATATTATATAGATTGTTCTAAATCAGCAGCGCTAGATCTGTCCAGTTTTCCTGCAGTGACGAAGGTCATCCTAGAACGCATCATGAGAAACCTACAGAGAAACTTTCATAAACCTTTAGAGAGAGAGAATGAAACTTGCTTAAAGCAGCTGACTTCGCAGATTACTTCTTGGGCGAGGCAACAAAGTTAGGGGTTTTAGACCCGACACACAGCCAGTTGATAAATAGCTATAGGCAAACTCTTGATGGTAAAGAAGGAGGAGTTGAAGGCAATGATGCAGAATGAGACGATGTATCACATATATATTATTTGCCTGTGCATTGTCCAACTGAGTGACTTTTTTTCCCTTTGCCAGTTGCGTCATGGCAATTTTCAACAAAAATTTGGACAGCTTAGCCAGATTAATGGTGAAACCTCCACTCTCGCCTAACTTAAGCATTTGGACCTTAAGTCATCAAGGAGTCATTAAGCAAATTCCTATATATATGATTCTGGTGGCAAGAAATGGGTGATCTTAGAATTCCAACTGGTATATATATATACTGAACTGCATTTCTCTAAACGACATTCAAAGTCAAGGATTTAAAAAAAAAAATTTTTTTTCGGGGGGGGGGGATGGAGATAACCGCTTACATCTTTTTAATGCTAGCTTCACTATGTGCGGTACATCTGCAGAGTTCCATTTCCGAACTACTTCACAGGGGACAATACTCGAATATTATGGTGTCAACCAGGCTCGGTGTACCCGTGTGTGTGTCATTACCATTGCTGGGTCACTAAACCGAGGAACCTCTAAAAGGCGCACTCGTTCGTGAGTGAAACACGACTGTTTGGCACAGTTGCCACGAAATGATGGTGGTAGTGGTGGTGTGTGTGCGCGGGGGGGGGGGGGGGGGGGGCGACCGTGAAAAATCTCGTCGCCTCGGCTGAGGTTCAAACTTACGATCTCCCGGCTTTCAGACCTGTGCTCCAGGCCTACCCCTAAGCCACAGAAGCCGGTTAAATTGAGGTTGTGTTTCCACATTCACTGGTGTTTTTGGTCTAAGTTTAGGCAACTGTTCATACATCGATGCCAGGACGCGATTAGACGCATATTGTTCGATTTCCCTGCTTTTTTGTTGTTCCCTTACCTAAAACTATCCTTGGTGATGATCAAATATTTAGTTCAGAAGATTCCAGTTTAAAATCACGTAGGCCTACCAGGCATAAATGAAATAACTCCATAGGCCTACACATCCCCACGTTCGGTAAACAGAATGTTCAAAAGTGTTTCCTTTGTTTTCAAAAATAGCCTGGTAGTTTATTTTTTATATCTTCTTCTCCTCTTTTTATTTACATTAGTAATATCTTTCAATTTGGCTTTCAAGTTCATATCTCAACTACCCAAGCATAAGCCTACTGAAAAAAACTCGTATGACCTGTACTGATGCATAGTTTCATATAGTAATTATTCAGAAGTAATTTATTACGTCTGTTAAGGGGATTACCTAAATCTACAAGACAAGACACTGTATCTACAGCCTGGCGTCTGTCTATGGTCTCGTTTGTTTCGTCGATTTTGACTAAGGCCGACTTGAACATGCACTCCAAACGGTATGGATTTTCCGGGGAAAGACTCACTGGTGTCGATACCTGCATGGAGCCAATATAACGTCAATGTGAAATTGTTTACATGTAAATTTGGAACATCACCATAAATTCGTCATTCTACGGTCCTGTAAAGCAGGCACTTACATTTGAGAAGAGCTATAATGATAATTCACCACATAAATCCTTGTTTGTATGGTGTCCCAAAAAATTCGATCTCGACTACAAATGCATCTTCTCCTTGTCTCATACACAGAACGTTTCAATACTTTATCCAGTGCTACCATAACAAAATATTTGTGTATTATTAAAGCTGCAATGGATCTGGTCAATCGGATGCGAAGAAAAGTGAGTTACTGGTTCAACGTCATGATGCTCTTGACTGGGCATGTACTGTTTATGAAACCTTAATTGCAGCCACACTTGGTTATCTCTGCACAGGTCAAATTCGGTTGACTGTAAAAACTGATGATATGTGTCAATTTATGTATCCGTTTTTTCGTTTTTTTTCCCCAAGGATTCTTACGTTATTCATCAATGGTCACATTTTAATCATTGAACAAATAGTTTTTTTTTTGTATTTTTTGCTTTGTGATGCATCTTTAACAAAACTAATATCGCTCTTGTGCTAGTGTTATTGCTTTAGCTTTTATCTTTAATTAGAGATATATGTCTTTTAATTATTTACAGAATCTAATAATGTTATACCCTAATAAAATAATGGTGCAGTACGTCTTTTATAACTATTGTCTCTGGGTAATTCTTATCCGTTTGTGTGCACAACTAAGTATGTTAATTTGCACTAGAATAGGATATATATATATATATATATATATATATATATATATATATATATATATATATATATATATATATATATATATTATTTAAACGTGATTTACTTTACAGGGAAGAAAACCCACTGACCTTGGAAGTTCCACTTCAACCCACTCAAATAGTAATAGCCACGCGGGGAATCAAACCCGAGTCGATAGCGGAGAGAGGCGAATGTTAATTTAACCACTCGACTCGAGTCGACTGTCCAGGTCCCATGTTATATGTATAATATATTTTACATCTCGTTATGGTAATTGCTTCGGAACGCTCACATCTCAGTTAAACAAGACAATAAGTAAAATATAGAATGGAATTAAAATTTGTGAAAATGTCGTGACAAAATAATGCTGTCTTCAAATAAATTATTTTACTTTGATTCACTATGTGTTTATTGCCGACCCGCATCATTACCGGCCGGAAAAAAAATTTAATTTTATTCGACATTGAAAATAAATTTCGAAAATTTTGTTTCTAGCTGACTTTGGTGAAGGTAGTCTACTCTGATGACGTCTGGCAATTAAGTTGTTCTGGGGAATGCTTTGAATACAGTTTGAAAACCCAATTTATTTGCATACTGTGTTTTGTTCCTGTATATATATTGTTTTGAATCGACTATTGGAATCGCAAAGACTATCTTAAAATATTACTTTGGCTTAACTTTGCACCACAGGTTAACTTATAATGTGCATACACCCCCCACCCTAAGATTTTTCATATTATATTGAAGTTTAAATTATTAGACACTAGAAACAATACAGCATGAAGATAATTAAAAAAGTCATGAAAATATCAGTTAAATTTCATCACTGTACACTTTAATCTTAAATAATATATACACAGAGGTGTATCCCCAGGGACATTATTTCTGAATATGTCATGAGATAACTAAGAATCTGGAGAAAAGAAAGCATGGATTCCAAACTAATAATATAATGAGTTGATTATAATAATTAACTCTTTTTCACCAATTCCCAGATTTCACACCCCCCCCCCCCCACCCTCATGGCTACGCCCCTACGACTGTTTTCTTTTTTTTTGTGGGTGATATAGGCCTACGATCTTCTTGAGTCTGGTATTGTTCATGGGAACATGTTATTTATGGAGAATTTACGATTTTTTTATTTTTATTGTTTTTAATTTGGGAATTGGATGTCTTCAACATGCATGTGCAAACAAATATTAGGCCTACTTTTGGTATATTTTATAAAAGGGCTTACACAAAGCCCGAACAGTGACATAGTGAATTAACCTTCAAAAAGACAAAATAAACATAATTCAAACCTGCTATGCGAGGGCCCGTGGTATGTTATGTTTTATTAAGTAGCTTAACACCCGGCCGCACTTCACATGAACCGAGATCACTAATGGAATGTAGTTACAAGTAGGGTTAATTGAAAGTTTGCCTGCTTGGTCAGTCTCCCGTACATTCCGAACCACTTTTACATGATTGTACATATATTTCAGTCGTTGTGGCTGAGACGCTAAGTATTTAACCACAATTCAGCTTAATACAGATATTTAATTTCTATACATATGGTACCATTTAAACTTGTACCTTTTGAGCGGAAACTAGGGAAACATTTAAAGACGAGAACACATTTTCTGAGACACCGATCTACAAATGATCAATGAATTATGAATTACATTTTCGTTTCTGCTCTTCCGCAGTGTAAGTGTTCTATTCTTTCTGATAATCATATGACTTCATAGATGTGATGTCCAAAGTTCATATTTGTGCGCTTAGCACATTATAATGAAGAAGTAAAATTTGTCCGTGAGCGATGTGAGTGCGTCCTTGACCAGATGGTTGCCAACCCCCGCTATAGGGACATATCGGCCGCCGTTGATATCGGCCTCCGGCCTCAAACCGACCATGTCGGCCGCCAATGGTCAATGGCTGGCGGTTTCGGACGCCAGGTCAAGTGAGCCACAGACCGACTACTGACGCTGTCTGTTCTACCATCGTGAACCTGAGACCACTGTTTCGGCCGCCCGACCCCCTTATCACAAAGGGCATAAGCCTCAGTAGTTTATTGTTTATAGTTTCCCAATATTTTACTGAAGAACAAACCTGGGGTCAATTCTGAATTGAATTGGAATAAAAGGGGAAAATTAAATGAATTGGAATAGAATTGAATTGAAAAAAAAGTGAAAATTAAATGAATTGGACTTGAACTGGAATTGAAGTTTACAGGCTACACTGAATTTATCTGAATTGATGACAAAAGTTGTAACTCTCATATATGTCCAAAGTGTCGCTCACTGGAAGTTGCTCAAGGTCAGTTTTAAAATCAAACTTGCAGCATTTGGTTTAAGTCAAAACAAACCCATCTCGTGATGGACGACACATGTATCATGATAACAGAAAAGCATGATCTTAATCACTTTTCCTGAATTGTTTGTATCAGCAGTTTCAGCACACCAGCAATGGGATAATTAATATAATAATATGATGTATAGGTATATAGATTTTCAGCTTATCAAAGTAATAAAAATAGTAATGCATATAAAACTGACCTGTTACAGTAATGATAAAAGAAGGTAAAGTGTTAGAGTAATATGTATTACTTTCTATTACTTCAAATTTCCTGCTGTGCCATAGAGCATGTGATCAGATAATACTGAACTGACTTGTTCTGGTCCAGTGACTTTCTAGGATGTGCCTATTGTTACACCACTCTGTGTGCCTGGAGCTGCTCTGCTGGCCTGGTGTGCTTGGACCAGCAGTTATCAGATGGCACCACCTGTGGGTCTGATTAACTAGGGTATTTCATTGGACAGAGCAAGCAACAGCCATGAGATAGTAAAATACTTCCCATAGACTGCTGGTCTTTGATGACTAAAGTCAGTAAAATTATATTGTACATGCACTAAATTTGTTGTCCTTGCTATTGATAGGGCATATAACAGTGGTCAGTACCCCCATCCCAGCCTGACCCACCATGTTTATGAAAACTTTGTTTTCCATCACTAAGAATATATGCATATATATATGAAGAGCCTTCTGGGCGAAACGGACCGTAGTGTGTCATAAATCGAACATGAGCTAAACTCTCGGACTGTTTGATATATATTACATTATATATATATATATATATATAGTAATGCACTATTCACTTACAGCCACTCAATTGAAATCCAAACAAACCTTTATCCGGATTTAGGCAGTTTACCTGAGCTTAAGGAACAATTGCCTAGTAAAACTAGTAAAAGACTAAAACCTGTCTGGCTGTTATGCCTTACCACATGAAAAGGTAAAACGCGTAATTACTGACACTTAATTTAAACAAAAGTGTAAGTTGTGTAATAGAAGACCTGTGATAACACTTGTTGCACACCAATGACTTGTTGAAATGATTGCAACTTTTTGAATTCTGAATTGAATTTGAATTTAATAAATATTATTTGGATTGAATTTGAATTGAAAAATTTGAATTGACCACAGGTCTGCTGAAGAATGATTTGCTGTGATTTTTTTTAGGTCAGCAGATAACTTCAATGTACATGATTTAATTATTATCATTTTTTTTATCAAATGTGTATAAAGGGTGATGTGTATAGCTTGTTTGTTTCTGTTTTAGGGAGTGTGCAGGTATGTGTGAAGTGGAGTTTTAAATATATGTGTAAGTTATAAACCCAATATTAAAATATGATAGGCCCCCTACCTGTGAAAATTACTCTTTATAGAAATGGCAGAAACAGAAGTAAAATACAAGCAGCACTGAAAATATCAATTTCGATGAAAGTTTCTTGAAATTATAATGAATAGTCCACTCAGTCTGAGTCAGTTGATTGAAAATGTGAGTAAAGTGTCATACAAATGATCTGATTTCTCAGTATCCACTGCATAGATGTCCTTAACATTTACTCTGCTCATCTTGGAAAAAATGCAATCACCAGACCCATACCACAGGTCAGTAAGCCTATATCTATACAGGATAGGTCTGTTAATGGCATTTTTAGCTCTGCTGACTATAAGCCATCTGAGCCATAGTCATGGTCTTTTTGTCTGTCGTCCGTCCATCCCTTAACACTAACAGGGCACATTTTGAAACCATTGGACTATGAATCCAAACTTTGGCATACAGTAAGATGTTCCCAAAATATCGTACCATGCCTAAAAATGGGTCATTAGGACTTTGTTCCTTTGAGATATTAAGGAAAGACCTCAATTTTCCATTAAAAACCCATTGTTACATTCCAAGACTGCCTAAAAATAAAACCACTGATCTGAATTTTATCATATTTAATATATATATTCCTCTATAAATTTTATTTGAAGTTGTGGGCCCAAACATAATGCTCTTTGCAAAAAAATTAGAAAATATATTTACTCACTTTACATGAGAATCGCTGAATCCAGAGATTTTTTTCAGGGATATAAATTTTATACCCAAAATTAAATCTAAATGTGGCAATTTTTTAAAGTTATTAGCATAAATATAAAATCAGTACCTTAAATCTTTCCCAACTTTTACCATGGCACATTTTTTCCCTGTAAGTGCTGTGGTTTTTATTTTCACAGCATGTTTACATAAGCATTTTCTCTATTCAAATCTGAAATGTGAAAATTTTTTCAATTTAAAATTTCTAAAGTAAAAAAAAAAAAGAAATACAAGGATTGTGTATAATTAAGCATATTAAGGAATTAATGTTAAATAACAATGCAGTTGGTATGTCTGAATTAACAGGAACTTTCAGGTCATAGGTCCCAAGCTTTTCATATTGAAACTTCTTAATATTAATTCAAAAATATTGGAATGTGAAAAAATACATTAGGACCTAAAGGAAACATTTGCTCATTGACAAGTTTTAAGGTTTTGATAATGATAATTAAGTCTAATGGTCTTTTGATGTGTAGAATTTAAATGTCTGTTCCCTGCCTACAAAAAAGAGTAGGTATTATTAGTAAAGGTGATGGTAAATTTTGACTCAATGGTGTTTCAGTTATGTTACTTTTTTTTCAGTCTTACTGATAAACACAATATTCTTTTTGTGAAGATAGACAAATCAGTTCTTGTGGCTCATTTGGTATATGTAAATATGTGAAAAATAAATATAATTCAGCTTGCTTTTACCCATTTGGTAAAAAAATATATATAATTAAGTTTAATGTCAGCAGTATTACCCCTGAAGGTCATTTATTGGGACCGGAGACAGAAAAATAAGAAGGGATTGATTAATATTCATTTTAGTACTTATCTTAAATAATTAGCATTAGCATGATCATATGTATGAACTGGTTTTTGTATTGGTGCTCAAATGTAGTTTAGATAACACCATATTTTCATTTTTAGCTCAGCTGCCTATAAGTCATCTGAGCTATAGTCATGGTCCTTTGTCTTCCCTCCGTCTGTCCTTCCGGCCCTCTGTCCGTCCATTAACAGGGTGTGTTTCAAAACCGTTTGACCTACAAATCCAAAATTTTGCATACAGTAAGATATATCCAAAATCTCCTACCATACCGAAAATATGGTCACTAGGACTTTGTTCCTTTGAGATATTAAGGAAAACCTCCATTTTCTACTAAAAACCCATTGTTACACTTCAAGACTGCCTAATACCAAAATTAATAATCTGTGTTTGATCATATTTAGTATGCATATTCTTCCCTATATTTCCAATGTACAAACCAAAAATTAGGTCAGTAATGCTTTATTTGTTGAAGTTATTGGCCTGAACATAATGCACCTTGTAAAAAATCAGGAAATATATTTACTCACTTAACATAAGAATTGTTGAAGCTAGAGACTTCTTTTCAGAGAAATAACTTCATTTAATCAAGATTCAATTGTATACAAAAAATTAGAACTAAATATTACAAATTTTATAGGTTATTCGCATAAATATAATATAAGTACCTTAAATTTTGCCCAACTTTGGCCATGGCACATTTTTACCCTGTAAGCACTGTTGATTTAATTTTCATATCATGCACATGCAAGAATTTCAGCTTCTAAAAAGTTCAGCTTCCAAATGACACCATGCAGTCACCATTGGGTATTTTTCATTTCAACCATAAAAAATGAAAAATAAATAATTAAATAAAATTGTTAACTATTAGGGACTATATGTAGCAGATTAATGATAAACAAGGATGCAGTTGATTATTTTAAATTAATCTAAACTTCCAGGTCTTTTCCAGGTGTTTAATTTGTTGGTTTATATTTGAATTACAAAATTAAAAAAAAAATTAAATATGTCAAAAATTTAAAATATTACTCAGACGAGGGGTCATTAAAGATGTCAATATGTTTGACTAATGACATTTAGACTCATGGCTGTATCAGCTGTTACATGATACTAGGTAAATAATCGTAATTTATAGTACTGATTTGTTTATTTCAGTTAATAAAATTAAACATGCCCAACTCCAGTTTGCTCCTCGTATAAAAATATTGAGTGGTCTGATCCTTGGGTTAGTTTTAACACATGTATTAGTTTCATAGCTGAAATTACTTTTCTTTTTTTTCTGATACATGTTTTAAAAAAAAATATTTAAATGTGATAAAAAAATCAGATCTTAGACAAGTTCTCATTATGATGTTTGTAATGTTAATAATTGTATCTGCCAAACAAAGTTTTGCGGATACTATGTTTTTGACGAAACTTACACCAATTATCGGGTCACATGTGAACTGGTGCCTAACCAATTGGCCTTGACCTCCGACCTTTCCTCTCTGCCCAGAGTCTGTTTGGTCGTCTGTTTCCACACATAAAGCCACATATCTCGGGAACCGTTTGACCGATCAGTAAAAAAAATTTTGTATAAAATGTAGTCCTTGGATAGCTTTATAACAAACACAAAAAATGGTGGCGCCACCTGCAACCATGTTTGCACAGTGTCCATCTTTTCATCTGCCTTGTGTTAAAATCACTCATATCTCTGCAGTGGTTTGACTAATTCACCTGAAATTCGGCATGCCTATACATCCTTGATAGCTTTCTTGATTTTTATGACAAGTGGCGCCGCCTACATTCACGTTAACGCTGCAGACATCCAAACTCATATCTTGGGAACTGTTTGACCAATCAGAGAAAAAATTTACACCAATGTAGCCCTTGGATAGCTTTATTACATTCACAAAAATGGTGGCGCTACCTGCAGCCATTTTTGCAAGGCCTCCATCTGTTTGTCTGCCTTGGGTCAAAATCACCCATATCTCTGCAGTGGTTTGACCGAATTACCTTAAATTCGGCATGTGTATACATCCTAGATAGCTGTCTTGATTTTATGACAGGTGGTGCCACCTGCATTCACGTTTATGCTGTAGACATCCATGCTTATATCTCTGGACTCGTTCGACCAATCAGGAAAATTTTTTTATACAAATGTAGCTCTTGGATTGCTTTATAACATACACAAAAATGGTGGCGCCACCTGCAGCCATCTTTGCACAGCGTCCATCTGTTTGTCTGCCTTGGGTTAAAATCACATATCTCTGCAGAGGTTTGACCAAATTACCTGAAATTCGGCTTGCGTATACATCCCGCATAGCTTTCTTGATTTTATGACAGGTGGCACCACCTACCTTCACTTTCACACTGCAGACATTAATGCTTATATCTACGGACTAGTTTGACCAATCAGGAAAAAAAGTTTACACAAATGTAGCCCTTGGATAGCTTTATAACATACAAAAAAATGTAGCGCCACCTGCAGCCATTTTTGCACAGCGTCCATCTGTTTGTCTGCTGTGGGATAAAATCACTCATATCTCTGCAGTGGTTTGAGTTTTCCACCTGAAATTTTGCATGTGTATACATCTTGGATAATTTCTCGTTCAATTAACAGTTGGCGCTACTTACAATCATGTTTATGTGGCAGACATCCATTCTAATATGTAACACATGTAACTCTGTTTCCCTTTTACACTCAATCCATTCCTTTTCTTCACCAGTCCTACTCTGATTTTGGGGGATACACGTAGTCGCCTGTCGACTACCCGTATTCAAGTTGTCATAAGTGTCTTGCTATGTTTAGTGTGTAGACAGTGCTGTGACAGTATTCAAAGGTGAATATAATAGTTTATTTTATAAATTAAAGCCATAAAACCAGGTACTTATGATTGTTATATAAATTTGTGAAATTTGTATATATCCTGGATTTTCAACATTTTCGTTTGACTGAAACTGTATAAATACGAGACATTGGGTGAATACTATAATTGTATTTGAATATGAAGACAGATATTCAATAGTCCCATCATGAAAATGAATACAAATACTAATACAGGTAAAAATTAAGTGCTTGAATGCAAGTGCAAATACTTTCAAAATGTATTAATGAATGCATTCATGTATAATATTATTTTAAAAATCATTTATTTCAATTATGTTATTTAAAAAAATCTTTTCAGATGATACTATTAATATTTTTTAAACAAAAATGAACAACATTGGCTCTGTGTATTCCTCACTTGGCTGGTAAACTGTTTTGTCTTACAACACAGGGTCTCATCTGATTGGACCAAAATACAATGCTCCCCTCTGGTGTAGCGATTCAGGATACAATGTCAAAACAAACAGTGCTTACGATATATAGGTAGTAGGCCCATAGGTAATGCCCTGTGTAAAGAGTGCAGTCATCAGTATATTAACCCCCAAAATATAATAAAGTATATCCCCCAAATTTTATGCAAAATTTATCACATATCAAATGTAGTGGGATTTAGCTTTTTGTGGCACCACTGCATTAACCTTCATTTTACGGGGAAAAGCTAAAGAACCTTTGAAAATCTTCTTCTCTGAAATCATTCAGCCAAATTGTTCAATATTTCACAGAAATAATCCTAGAGATAAGCTCTCTGAAGTTTGTTCAAATGGTTTGGGTTTAATTAATTTTAATCGAGTTACAGTTATATGAACTTATTCATTTGGCCAAGTAAGCATACTGACATAACAATCTCAGAAATGACAGGAGCTAGCATCACCAAGTTTTGTGCAAATGTTGGTCAGATGACTCATTTTTGAAATTTGCAGTTTTTTGGTGCCACCTACATGGACCTGTTTTTTTTACGGACAAAAACCTCATAATTTTAGTAAGCCTATTTCAGTCTGAGAACTTCAATAGTCTTCTTTTAAAAAACTTTTCTGTAACATTGCACAAAAAGATTCTTAGGAGGCCTTTGTTCAAGTTTACTTTAATGATTGTTGGCAGAATTATTTGACCATTACAATGATAGGACTCATCTTTTATTATTCTAAACATTTTGATAAAAAAATCTTTTGGATATGTCAGCTTGAAAAAAAGCATTGTGGTCAAAGGCTTTCAGTATGTGTAAACAGATTTACCTACGGACCAAGATTGAGTATATATCTGTTTATAGCTTTGGCAGACTGCCAAGTTTGTCAGATTATGCAAAAGGTCAAGAGTTCACTCAGTGCAGCCAGGTACAGGTCAAGAGTTCATTCAGTGCAGCCAGGTGCAGGTCAAGAGTTCACACAGTGCAGTAGCTGGAGCTAGCAATTTGTTCTGGTTCACTCAGGGCAACTGCCTTCCTCAGCTAAGCCTGGAAAGTCCAGTGCACCTGACTCAAGAGAAGTTTGATGTAGTGGCCTGATATTTTGACCTGTCCATGCATATTTGATGGCTTTCTTGTTCACAAGACTGGTGTCGCCACCTACAATGTTTTTAGCACAGTGAATGTGCCTTCTAATTTCTCAGGAGCACTTTGATTTATCAGCCTGAAATTGTGCATATTTATACATATCCGATAGCTTTGTCTTATACAAGACTGGTAGTGCCACCAACAATTATTTTTGCAAAGTGTATGTCCCTACTTATTTCTCAGGAGGGGTTTGATATATCAGCCTAAAATATGGCATATGAATACATCTCGGATACCTTTGTCGTATAAAAGATTAGTGGCGCCACCTACAATCATTTTTTGCTCAACTGACCTTCAGTCATGCTGCCCTATAGCGATGGTTCTTTGTCCATCATCCTTCTGTCTAGGATCATGAACCCTGTGCAGTCTTTGAAGTTCTAAACAGATCTTGCAAACCTGAAATTAGGTAACTGCGACCTATATTTTCCAAGTTACAGGGTGTGTTTGCACCTCCCAGAATCTTATAGCCAAAATTTTCATTCCATACCTTTCATCTTTCACATATGGCTCACCTACCAACATGGGAAAAACCATAATTATTTTGAGGTCAAAGGTCAAGGTTACAGGACCCACTCCTTTGAAAAGCTTGTGGATGCATTGTAAGCCAAGCATTTCATCCCAAACATTTGATCATTCACATATGGCTCTCCTACCAAGTGAGAGAAGAATCCTATAGATATTGAGGTCACAAGGTCAAAGGTCTAGGTCTCAGGATCCACTTCTTTCAAATGGTTTTGGACTTAAGAACAGGGGAAAAGACCTGTTGATTTTGAGGTCAAAGGTCAATTTCACAGCACCCACTTCTTGTGGGGAGTCATTTTAAGGCAAACTTATCAACCTGTACCTTCCATCTGTCATATATTGCTTACCTATCAATAGGGGAAGAACCCTATAGATGTTGAGTTTAAAAGGTCAGAGGTCAAGGTCATAGTACTAAATTGTTCCAATTGCTTGTGAGCATATTTCAAGCTAAACTGTGTATCCTAAACCATCAGTCTTTCTCATATGCCCCATCTGTGCATCACTCAATTTGATTCAAACTTCATATTTATGTGTCTTGAAGAAATAAACTAGAATATGGGTAGTTGACAAGCGACTACGTGTATCCGCCGAAATCAGAGTGGGACGGGTGAAGTGAGGCATGGATTGAGAAACTAGGGGAAATAGAGTGAGGTGTGTTGCATATTAGCATGGATGTCTGCAGCCGAAATGCGTATGTAGGTTGTGCCACCTTCCACAAAATCCAGAAAGCTATCGAAGTTGTACACAAATGCAAAAAGTCAAACCACTGCCGAGATATGAGCTTGTATGTCTGCAGCGTAAATATAAATGTAGGTGGCACCACCTGTCATAAAATAAAGAAAGCTATCCAAGATGTAAAAACCTGCAAAATTTTAGGCAGATAAGTCAAATCACTGCCGAGATATGAATGATTTTATCCCATGGCAGACAAACAGACAGACGCTGTGCAAAAATGTTTGCAGGTGGCGCCACCAGTTTTGCATATGATAAAGAGCTATGTGAGATCTATACTCATGCAAAATTATGGCCCAATCGGTCAAACGGTTCCCGGGATATGAGCTTGGATGTCTGCAGCGTAAACATAAATGTAGGTGGCGCCACCTGCCATAAAATCAAGAAAGCTTTCCAGGATGTATACACATGCAAAATTTCAGGTGGATAAGTCCAACCAATGCAGAGATATGAGTGATTTTATCCCAAGGCAGATGAACAGATGGACGCTGTGCAAAAATTGTTGCGGGTGATGTCACCATTTTTTTATATATGTTATCAAATTATCCAAGGGCTACATTTGTGCAAAAATTTTTCCCGGATCGGTCGAACAGTTCCCGAGATATGTAGGTTAATGTGTCAAATCAGATGCACAGGTGGGCGCACTGGAGAGAGGAAAGGTCAAAACAAAATCAGGGCGCAGCAGTTCACATGTGACCCGAACATAATCCTAGGTTTGGTAAAATTCCACCCAGCAGTTATGGAGGATTTCTCTGGACACCTACGTGGTGGCGGCGGTGGTGAGCTGAAAACATAGTGTCAGCAAAACTCTGTTTTTGAGGATACAATTATTGATTTTGGGGTCAGCTGGTTAGGAGATTAAAGGTTGCAGGTCAAAGTTATTCAGACATTGGTTGCCAAGTGATTACTCCAGTTTTTAGTGGTTAGTAGTTTAAGTGGTTAGTAGTAATACCCATCACTCTAGAAAGAATTCAATTGATATGTGGGCAAAAGGCCAAGGTCATAGGTCATGGATGATCACAATAAAAACTAACTTTGTAGATATTCTCTATTTTTCTTGTATATACCATTGCACTCCAACTGGTAAATCTCACTGTGTGGCCATAACTGTGAGCGACGCTTGTGATATATGACTCCCTTTGTATCAGCCCATTGGATGATAACAACATATTATTAGTGCATAACGGATACACTATGTTGCCAGAGGTAGGCGTTAAGGCTAAGAGTATTGTATTAAGGTTTAGCTACTTATTTATAATATGATGGTAACATTTGGCAGTTTATTTTATGGAATAATAGCAATAAACTTAGTTTCCTGGGTATCTTGATATTTTTTATACAAATCATTTGATATACCAACAGGTGTTTGTTCTGAAAATTTGTGGGTCTACACCTGGATTTAGGATGTTTTTATTTATTTTACAAGACTCTTAGAGATGCGTTCTTCATTTCTTTTCTATCAAGTTTTGAAGTTTACCAACCCTGCTGACCCCACTAAAAAGCAAGGTGATAATAAAAAATTTGGTCTTACACTATGTTGATCTTTAATTTGGCCTGTATGGTGTTTCTTACTGACAGGTATCAAGCAAGCTATGGGATTAGTTCCTGTTGGCTCAACATCCTACATTTAGACAATCAATTTACTGTGATTTAACCAAACATATGTTATATATATTTCTGTCATCATAGAAAGTTTTAAAAAAATTGGAAAATAGGTTCTTCAAAAATTTGACCTGAAGTTGTGAAACTCAGCCCATGATGTAAAAGGTAATGCTTTGCCGCTGAGCCTCATGACCCATGGGTCACTAGTTTGTTTCTGAAATGTATCCTTTCATATAACACAGAGGCCCATTTATTCCTTATTGCATAATTAAATGGTTTTAGGCCACAAGTTTCATTTACTACACAGAACAAATGCGAGTTATACCTAATTGGCTTGTTTTAACATGCTTAAATGTTGTTTTATCCTCATTTGAATTTTTTGTCAGCATTTTTTCAGTTTATAAATTAATGTTTTTTAATACACTTTGGCTTATGTCCATTATTTTATAATTTACATGGTTTCATTTTGGCAGGGCCATTTCCTTTTTGTTAACAAATGCTAATATATATGAAAAACTAAAAGAATAAGTATATTTTGCATTTGCTAAAATTGTCCAAAATTCAGCTGAGCGACATGACCAATAGGTCCCTTGTTTTGTATTTCTGAGGCTTTCATATGACAGTTTTAATTCTTAACCCATACACCTCAATTTGCATCATAAAATTCATATAATATGAAGTTGTCATAACTATTAACTGTTGTTAAATCTGACTGAATCCCATAGGGTTTTGTTGAGACTGCTATTTTAAATGGACATAATTGGGAGCAATATTATGCCTGTTCTTTCACACTGTCAGTTCACTTTTGTTGTATAAAAAGTTTTTAGGCATAACCATCCCAGCACACGGTCTCAGTACCTAGCTTTGATATGTTCACATTTTTATGGGTTTGCGTATTAGTAAACACAGTCCACGTGGGTCTTTTTACAATAAAAATGCCACATGATCAGAGGTCCCATTTTGCGCATTTTGCAAAAAAAAATCTCAAACAAAGAAAAGTCCAAACTGGTCTGAACATATGGATCTTGTATATTGGGTCACTGGCCGAGTGACCAGCAACATGCATAGTTTCAGCCAGCGGGAACATGTATTACATTTTTTTGGTCCAAGTCAGTCAGGGCATCTTCAGATTGAACAGTGTTGTGGCCAAGATCATGCATGGTATCCCATGTGCTGTGTTTATGTAACACCTGTGATCAAGCCCGTCCACTGCTTTTAACACGGTTAATATTTTGACAGGTACCAATTCATTTCAAAGAGAAGACGCTATTTATCATGTTAATTCAAAATGCTTTATAGGCGATTAGGCCCCTTTAAGAATTAAAGACCTTTGGCTGCACAGCTAATACTGTGGTCACTTGGTTTCATCTTATTCCGCTTATTCAATCCGGTCATTTCTTGTTCATTTACACGTTTGTTGGTAAGGACGTATCCGCACTTGGTTCACATCTAAATTGGATTATAATAAACCGGTTTAATTTAGTCTCACGGTAGTTCACTTTACAAAAGCCTAAATCTGTTTATTCAATAAAGCTTTGAGTTTGCTGTCCACACTTGGTTGTTAATCCAATTTACTCTGCGCCAGAATATTTTGCTGAAAGGATTAGGTCAAATGGTAGCAAAACTAGACTCATGCAGACCAGACATGGAATCTAGAAATTGGTTTACTGTAATGTGGACTAAAGTAGACCAAAATACTGTAGACTGCCTTTCAAGTGGACTACAATGAACTGAACTGATGGGGATTAGTGGCCTAGTGTGGACAGAGTAAACCGATTCACGATCCGGATTAGTGGCCTAGTGCTTATATGGCCTTACATTTTTACTCCATTTCTTTCAGATGGCTGCCAGCTAATGGGTCTGATGGAGTGGTTGTTCCGTATTGTCCTTGATACATGACTTAGTAAGTAAGAGAATTAGTTGAAGACCTTTGGTAATAGTGTAAAGAAAACTTTATACTCTAATATGATGTAATATGACCTGTTGAAAAGTAAGATGCATTATTTTTATTATTTGTGTTAGGATGGCTTCGTGGGCACTGGATGGCAAGAAATTTTCAGATAGATTTGTTGCTAATACACCTTGTAACTTACAAGATGGGCAACTGTCATATGAACTTACAGCCTACCCAAATGAAAATACCCTTGATGTTGCTCCTTTCATCTTTGGCCATGTACTGTAACAGTCTGAAAAGTCCATTTTACTCTTTGCAGCATATAAATCGTTGGAAATAAATATCCAGCCCTGCCAGGCGAAACAGATGAGATGGCTGATAATATGACTAGCCAGGAGGAAGATATAGGTGTGCTGCAGTTTATCAAGATTGAAGTTGCAACAGAGGATAATGAGACTGAAAATATACCAGCTTGCGTAACAGCTGAAGACCCAGATGAAGGTACAGATTTAATTACAGACCAGCAGATGATATCAGAAGGAGATTTAGAGGCTAAAACAGGTCTCACAAATCCGCATCACAGTGCAGGTGATGCTGCTGCTGCTGATAGTGATAATGGTGAAGGTGATGATGATAAAGTAGATGATGGCAATAACGATGATAATTTCAGTGATGAGCTTCATATAAAATCAGAATGTGAAACACAGTCTGAAATAGAAAGAGAAAGAACTTACCCATACCATGATGAAGACTATGATGATGATGGTAATGATGATGATGATGAAGATGAAGAAGAAAAGCTCAGTGATGATGACAAGTATCAGGTAGACTGTACATCACAGGCTGATAAAGTGATTAATTCTCAGTATGGTGAAGATGCTCATAACGATAACGAAGATGACGACGTTGATGATGATGATGATGATAATAGGGCAGAAGAGGACATTAATATGCCATCAAATTCATCTATGTGGATGACTGATGACAATGATGGTGATACGGAAGAAGAAGGAGACGGGGATATCCCAACTAACCCTGTTGAATGGATGGGTAAGTCCGATTGCGGCACACAGATGGGAAACGTTGTACCAAATTTCCATGCTGGTAGGGGTATGCATCTTGCGAATAGTTTTTCAAGAAATGGTAATCTTGGTCATCATATATGGACACAAAATGAACAAGGAATGCCACTAGGATATTATCATTTTGAGGAATATTTCAGTCTCTTTTCAGTCGCCACCAGGACAGCTGCCAGAAAAATGCCATATAATTGCGAAGATTGTGGCTTATGTTTCACCACAAAAGGATATCTTTCAATGCACAAGAAGACGCACACGAGTGAAGCACTTTTCAAATGTGCGGTTTGTAATAAAAGTTTTCCTTCCCGAGATGTCTTAAATAGGCATGTTCAAACTCATACTGGAGAGAAAGCATTCCAGTGTGATTGTTGTGACAGGCGTTTTTCCACTAAGTGTGAATGTGTAAAACACCTGATGACTCATGATGAGAAAAAGCCGTACAGGTGTGATACTTGTGGTAAAGGATTTACTACCAAAGGGTACCTTGTGGTCCACATGAAAATGCACTTGAACGATGCACCATTCAAATGTGCCCATTGCAAAAAAGGGTTTCCTACCAAATATCTTTTGAACAGACATTTTAGAATCCATACCGGTGAAAAACCATACAAGTGTGATCACTGTGAAAGGCGTTTTCCAGCGAAAGGTGACTGTACAAAACACATGAGGACCCACACTGGCGAAAAACCATTCAAATGTGAGGACTGCGGTAAATGCTTTACCACTAAAGGATATCTAGCAGTGCATATTAAGATGCATCTGACTGACGCACCGTTCACATGCACATACTGTAACAAAGGATTTCCCACCGGGTATCTTTTGACCAGGCATCTTAAGATTCATACCGGAGAAAAACCAATCAAATGTGACCACTGTGATATGCGTTTTCATACAAGAGGTGACTGTATGAAACACATGAGAACTCATACAGGTGAAAAACCTTTCAAATGTAACGACTGTGGAAAATGCTTCACCACCAAAGGATATCTTGTTGTGCATACAAAAATGCACTTGACTGACGCACCATTCAGATGTGAATATTGTAACAAAGGTTTTCCCACTGGTTATCTCTTGAGTAGGCATGTTAGAATTCACACTGGAGAAAAACCATTTAAGTGTGAACACTGTGACAAGTGCTTTTGCACAAGGAGTGACTGCACCAAGCACATGCGGACCCATACGGGAGAAAAACCATTTAAGTGTGACTATTGCGACAAATGTTTCTCAACCAAAGGTGAATTAACGGGGCACACCAGAACACACACTGGAGAGAGACCATTTCAGTGTGATCAGTGCGGAAAGTGTTTCTACACCAAAGGTATCTTAACAGCACACTTGCTGGCTCATAGTGGCGAACGAGCGATTAAATGCGAAGTTTGTGGGAAGAAGTTCTGCGCAGAAAGTGACCGGATGAATCACATGAGAGTCCACTCTGGAGAAAAGGAATCGGGTGATGGCAACGAGGAAGGTTCAAGTTTAGAGAATGAACTAGGAGGCCATATGCGTGTTAAGGCTTTTGAGAGACCTTTCAAGTGCAGTCAGTGTGAAAAGTGTTACTGTACAAACAGTGACCTTACCAAACATTTCAGGACCCACACTGGCGAAAAACCATACAAGTGTACCTACTGCAGTAAATGTTTCTTTACCAAACCTGAACTTACAGGACATACCCGGACACATACGGGCGAAAGACCGTTCAAATGTGAGCAGTGTGGAAAATGCTACTATACCAAAGGTATTCTTAGAGCACATATGATGGCGCACACTGCGGAAAGGCGGTTTAAATGTGAATATTGTGACAAGCGTTTCTACAGGAAGGAAAGTCTAACGATTCATCTAAGAACTCATACTGGTGAAAAGCCATTCAGTTGTGAGATCTGTAACAAATGCTTTTCAACGAAAGGTAGTCTTACGGTGCATATGAAAACACACACTGGAGAAACCCCGTTCATTTGTGAGCAGTGTGGTTCGTGCTTTTCTAGGAAAGATAATCTTATGAAACATATCAAGAGACATTCAAACGAACGACTCTTCAAATGTGAGATATGCGGTGATCACTTTTCCCGGAAAGATAAGCTTTTAATACATGAAGCGAAAGTTCATATGGTACGTAATACTGAAGAAAACAATTGTACGTTTAGTTTGACTAAGGGGGTTCCTGCTCCCTCTTAGAAATACTTTATGGTATGTCTTGTCAAAATTCCGTATAATGAATTACAATATTACTTGCAGTATATAGCCTTTTAGTGAAGGAATCTTGAACAACGTTCTTCCAGGTCCCATATATTGAGACCAAATTTCGATTTGATTCATGTTTGTTGAAGTTCAAACCCAACATGTAAAGCATAAAACGTATTACATATTACATATCGCTTATTGTCACTATGTAGTGATAGTGATATACACTCATGTCAGGGGAATTCTTCAGACCGTGGGACCGCTACTGTTCCCCGGTAGATGGCGTTTTGATGCGATAAGCGGGTTATAGAGTTGTGCAGGTTTGATTCTTCCCGATATAGCGCACCGTTCCTTCTTTTCGGTTGTGAATGGCCTCATTTATCCATCTGTTTCTCTGGTCATCATGGTAATATTTTCCTACTATAGAATTATTTTCTGCTAATGCCGACTTTTGTGAGATGTGAATGGATGCAGTATGCTGTGATCTTGTGCAGGCCTCGTTCTCGCGGTCTCATATATATATTTAGTTTTTTTTGTGTACCGCAACCATTGGCGTCATTTTATCTTCCAGAGTGGTGGGGGGGGGGATGACTCGTAGACACACACACACACCTATATATATATATATATATATATATATATATATATATATATATCGTAAATATCTACTAAATCAAGTCAAATATATTACAATTAAGTATAAGGTTTTGAAAATAAGGTGTGATTTTTCCAGTTAATGTTAATTCTAAACTAGTTATAGATGTAATATTTCATATAGTAAACTCATAAATGGAACCAAAGTCTATAATTTTGTTTGTTATTATATTTCATTTGAAGTATTTAAATTATGTTCTCTGAATAGTGGGTGGGGGATAAATATTGACGCCCCTGACCGCAACCCTGGTATCCTAATTCCTACCTATTTCACCGGTAAAGGAGCCTAGTGGTCTGATTAAATCCGCTGACATGAGAAGACGAAACTGTCAACATAAAAAGGCTTGTTCGTAATAGTATGCAAAGTATATATTAAACTTCTTAAATTATTTAGATGTATACGTGCGGCATACTTAACTTACTTGTAAGCACACGTTTGTGCTTATCAGCTGTGTAATGCGTTTGTATAACTTGTAGTCTTGTGGTGCCATATGGTTTACTTCTAGTCAATATTAACAGTTACTGTTTATCTGATTAATTTAAGCTGCAATAAATTTACACCAGCTTGACAAACGTTCTTATATTAGTATGCAGTATGTGTTCATCATCATCTTTGTACTTTGTGACATACTGACGCCAACGTGTTGAGTACAAGATACTGGAGAAAGCCATGTTGCAACTGTTATTTTGAATTATAGTTAGGAACGAGTACATGTTTTGCTTCTTTATATTTGTTCTTTATTTTTTAAGAATAAAATGCATAACAAAAGTTTCTACAACCTCTAGTTCTCATAAATGAACTTTAAACCCATCAAATTAATAGTTAAGGGACTATCGATAGCCGCTATCAATATATACATATGACATGTAATTTGAAGATCGAGATATGGCTGAGCTGATCATCAACGCATTAAGGAACATATTGGAAATCTGCGTACTTATAGGAATCTTTGTATCATTCCTGAAACAGGAAAAATTCCGTATTAATATTTACTTTGTTCATGTTTTATTTAATCTGTTTTGATACTTTGCTTCCATGTAAGTTTTTTACATCTTTTCGTGCGAGAATGGTACAAACTCCTAGACAGACGCTAAACATGAAAGATTTTGTGATGAATTCTTCTGTGAAATACAGTATCTTCTATTGTACATCAGGAGATTTTTTTTCTGACTTGTAAAATTTATAGACACACGAAATAACAAGTCGCTAATAATAAAAAGCCCCTAATAATTGCAGATTCATACCACCATAAGAGAGATGGTAGGGATTTAAAGTGTGTATAAATAACTGTGGGATATATTGTGTCGCCAATTAAAATGTATTAAGCCACGAATGGTCCTGGCCCTCGACCAGGGGGAAGACATTGATTTATCTCTCAATACTGATGATTCCCTTTAATTAAAACATACCCCAAAAATGAAACTGGTTGTTCCTTGTATGGTACCATCTTAAAAAGTTTATCAAAGCCGTTCAGAACATTTGAGGAAAGTTTCGAACAGATAAACCAAGAAACTGACCAAGGAGATAAATTACCGCCATCTAGCGGAGATATGGAAATCATAAACCAGCCAGTCCGTTACAAAGCTGATTGAATGAGAAGACCAAAACGATATACCTATCATTTCAACAGTGTACCATAAAATGTCTTTCCTATAATTTAGGATAATACCGCTCTTTTGCGAACCTGTGAGTTTATGCGATGGTGTAGCGTCCTCTGTCGTCCGTCGTCTGTACGTTACCAATACTATCTAAAAAAGGCAGGGGCTAGCATCACCAAATTTTGTGAGGTAAAATTAATCATCCAAAAATCTCTATCGGATTTTGCTTATTTTTTTTTGCTTTCTGCATTAACTTTGATTATAAAGGAAAAGAGCTAAAAAAACCCTAAAAATCTTCCCCTTTCGAAAAGATCCAGCCAAATCGTTAAATATTTCATGGGTATAATCTCTGAAACAGTCTCTCTCAAGTTTGTTCGAATGGTTTCAGTCCGGTTAATTTTGGCCGAGTTACAGGAAGCTGAACTTTGTCATTTTGCAAAAAAGTATACTAAAATTACAATATCAGAAACGGCTGGAGCTATCTTTGCCAAATTTTATTTTGGCAAAAACCTCATAATTTTACCCTCTATCAGTTTAAAAATGTTTTATGATGAAACTTTCATGCTAAATCGTAAAATTATTCACCGGTATGATCCTAGGGTGGGGTTCTTTCAGTTGTATAAGAATAGATTGGGTTTGTTGATTTTTAGCTCAGCTGACTGAAAGTCATCTGAGCTATAGCGATCACACTTTGTCCGGCGTCCGTCGGCCGTCGTCCGTTAACCAGGCACAAATCGTAACCGCTGGTTCTGGAATCTTCTTATTTCACATCAATTGAGGTCCGTGAAAAATCTCATAGGAAACCAGAAATCAGGTCTATGTTACCAATAACCTATGAACTATGGGGCTCCGAAGTACCCCCCCCCCCCCCCAGAATAATGAAAAATTTGATACAAAAGCTGTAGTATCTGTCCAACTAATGCATTGATCGCCATTTCTTTCCATGGATATTGACCATGGAGTGTTTCATCAGTTTCTGGAGACTGGTGGCGCCACCTGTATTTTCCGATTTTTAGCGCACCTGTGGGCTTATGCGATGGTGTGGCGTCGTCCGTCGTCTGTACGTTAACCCATACTATCTTGAAAACGGCAAGAGTTAGCATCACAAAATTTTATGCAAAAAATTAGTCATCTAAAAAGCTGTATCGGATTTTGCATATTTTTGGCTAACTGTATTTTCTTAGATTTTATAGGGGAAAAGCTAATAAAGCTTTAAAAATCTTCTTCTCCGAAACTGTTCAGCCAAATTGTCCAATATTTCACAGAAATGATTCCTGAAACAATCTCTCTCAAGTTTGTTCGAATGGTTTAAGTTCGTTGATTTTTTGCCGAGTTACATGAAGTTGAACTTAGTCATCTGTCCAAAAAAGCATACTTAAATACAATCTCAGAAACAGCTGGAGCTATCATCACCAAATTTTATGCCAATGTGGTCACATGAGTCATATCTGAAATTGAGGTATTGGTGGCGCCACCTGCATCGGCCTTTTTTGAACGGGGGTCATCAGTGCCCGTATCACAATGAGTGCTACAAAAAACTTCTTCTCTGAAACCATACGTCCAAATTGTGTAATATCGCACAGAAATGATCCTAGGGTAGTGCTTTCTGAAGTTTGTTCAAATGGTCTCAGTTCATTGACTTTTGGCTGAGTTATGGGAATCTGAATTTAGTCATAAGCCATAACAGCCCATTTTAGCTCAGTGGCTACAAAGATCTTTTCCTCAAAAAACACTGGGCCAAATTCTTAAATCTCACACATTAATTATCCTTAGATGTTGATAATTCAAGTTTGTTCAAATGGTTTTGGTTCAGTGATTTCTGACTGACGCCACTGAGGCCAATTTGTTTAATATTTTACAAGAATAATACCCTGAATAATTCTTATAAAAATTGTCTTTTATGGTTCCAAGGAATGAATTTTGGCTGAATTATAATTATTGGATTGAGTGATTTTACCATAAATGTTAACTGTGTGAAGCAGATACATCTAGCCTGGCAGCAGTTTATCAGCATTTGTTACATCATCATGCCTTTTAGACATTAAGATTTCAGGTTGTTTATGGTTAATATTGACAAGAATGTTTTTAAAAGCTTTTGAAAAAGGTAGATTTAAGATTTTATATTTTCCTCATGCCAGGCAGTGTTTACAATCACAGGTATACAGCTCTCTGTGGGTATATAAAGATGGCTGTATATGGATTATAATTAATTGGTATCCATGCTCAACTTAATTCAAGATTTTCCCATCAGTGAGATATATCTGTATTATAATTTTGCATTCAATATGCATCTGTAGTAATTTTTAGCAAACCTGTGAGCTAATGCGATGGTGTGGCAGCGTCCGTCGTCTGTACGTTAACCCATACTATCTCGAAAACGACTGGAGCTAGCATCATAAAATTTAATGCAAAAAATTAGCCATCTGAAAAACTCTGCATTTTCTTAGATTTTATAGAGAAAAAGATAAAAAAACTTTTTAAAAATTAACTCCTCCAAAACGGTCAAGCCAAATTGTTTAATGTTTCTCAGAAATAATCTTTCATACCATCTCTCTCAAGTTTGTTTGAATGGTTCAAGTTCGGTGAATTTTGGCCGAGTTACATGAAGTTGAACTAAGTCGTCTGTCCACAAAAGCATACTAAAATGACAATCTCAGAAACGGCCAAAGCTATCATCACCAAATTTATTGCCAGTGTTGGTCACATCAGTCATATATGAAATTCAGGTATTGGTAGCACCACCTGCATGGACCTTTTTTTTGTACGGGGGTCTTTGGTCATCTGTACATTTACCCATAATTTCTCAGGAATAGCAGGGTCTACCATCCCCAGATTTTATGCAATAATCTGTCACATATCAAATGTTGTGGGATTCAGCTTATTTTTTTACTATCTGCATTTACTTAGATTTTATAGGGGAAAAGCTTAAATACCCTTTAAAATTCTTCTTCTTGTAAACGGTCAAGCCAAATTGTTAAATATTTTATAGGAATGATCCCGGAGGCAAGGCCTCTCAAGTTTGATGAATTTTAGCGGAGTTACACGAATTTGAACTTAGTCAATTGGCCAAGTAATCATTCTGACATAGTTATCTCAGAAATGACAGAAGCTAGCATTACCAAGTATTGTGCAAATGTTGGTCACATTACTCATATTTGAAGTTACAGATTTCGTGGTGCCACCTACATTGACCTGTTTTTTATTGGCAAAAACCTCATAACTTTAGCCTCTTTCAGCTTAAAATGTTTATGATGAAACTGTCAAGTTGATTGTTCAATTTTTCAAAAGAATTATCCTAGGACATGGTTCTTTCAATCATATCAGAATAGATGGAGTTTGTTGATTTTTGATTGAGTCGTGAAAAAAAAGCTTAAGTTGGTCTTATGGCCATTATTATGTCTATTTCAAACTGAGGACAGCAATAGTGTTCTTCTACAAAATTATTGTTTCAATTATTACTTCTGTTACATTGCACAAAATTATTCTTAGTTAGCCTTTGTTCAAGTTTACTTGAATGATTTTTGGCACAATTATTGGACCTTCAACAATGAAAGGACTGCATCTTTTATTATTCTAGATATTTTTATAAAAAGTTTATGAATATGTCAGCTTGAAAAAAAGGGCATTTTAGCCAAAAAGTCATTCAGTGCAGCCAGATATAGGTCAAGAGTTCAGTCAGTGCAGCCAAGCACAAGGCATGTGATCACCTTTTGGGTGACATGTGAACACCTCACGGGCACCATGTGGTCACCTCATAGGTAGCATGTGATCACCTCATGATTATTATGTGATCACCTCATGGGTGTCATGCCCCTCAGGGCTGCATGTGGAGCCAATCTGTGAGGCAATGGTATGGCTACTGTTTCAGATTTGGCAACAGGCCAAAGGTCAGTCTGCATCTATTTATAGCTTTGGCAGACACCAACTTATCAGATTAGGCTACAGGTCAAGAGTTCACTCAGTGCAGCCAGGTATAGGTCAGGAAGTCACTCAATGCAGTAGCTGCATTCTATTTATAGCCTTGGCAGACTGCCCACTGCATCAGATTTGGCAACCAAGTTCAGCCTGGATCTATTTATAGCTTAATGCAACAGGTCAAGAGTTCACTCAGTGCAGCCAGGTACAGGTCAAAAGTTCACTCAGTGTAGCCAGGTGCAGGTCATGAGTCCATTCAGTGCAGTAACCTGAGTTAGCAATTTGTCACAGTTCACTCGGGGCAACTGACTTTTTTTGCACAGTGTATGTGCCTGCTGATTTCTACAGAGGAATTTGATATATCAGCCTGAAATTGGGCATATTTATACATATCGAATAGCTTTGTCGTATAAAAGACTGGTGGTGCCACCTACAATAACTTTTGCACAGTGTGTGTCCCTGCTTATTTCTAAGAGGGGTTTGATATATCAGTATGAAATTGGGCATATGTATATATCTCTGATAGCTGCGTTGTATACAAGACTGGTGGCGCCAGCTTCAAGCATTTTTGTGTTGTGTGCTTCCATGCCAGAATTTCAGCAGTGATGTTTGTGTAATTGTTTCTTATTCAAAATGTTTAGTACTTGCATTGTTCATATACATGAAAAGTAATGGTCCACCACTGAAGCATTATACCTGGTGTATTTCCCAATGTACAGGTTCGCATTAGGCCTGAAGGCCTTGTTTACGATTTTTCTCGATTTTTGAGACCTTAAAAGATGCCGTCATCTGTTATCAGGGCACAAATTGTAACCGCTGAATCTTCTAACTTTACATCCAGAGAGGTCCATAAAAAGTCTTTTTGGAAACCTGAAATTAGGTCTCTGTTACCCATATTCTTCAAGCTATGGGGCTCCGAAGTACCCCCAGAATAAGGAACAAATTGATACAAAAGCTCAAGTATCGGTACAACCACTGTAATAACCACCAAATTTTCTTTGCATGGACATTGGTCATGAAATGTCTAATTGGTTTCTGCAGACTGGTGGCACCAGCTTTATTTTTGCTGGGTTTTTTTACTCTGTTTTTTTGAGACCTTTGAAGATGTAGTCGTCTGTTAACAGGGCACAAATTATAACCCTTTGACCTGGAATCTTGTATCTTGACATGCAGGATCGCCCATGAAAAAGCCTCCTTGGAAACCTGAATTTAGGTCTCTGTCACCCATATTGTCCGAGCTATGGGACTCAGAAGTACGTCCGCTCCCGCCCCCCCCCCCCCCCCCAAGATTAAAAATTTGATACAAAAGCTTTAGTATCTGAACAACTAGTGCATTTATCGGCATGATTGTTTGCATGAATATGGATCATGGAGTGTTCCATCAGTTCGTGCGGACTGGTGGCTCCACCTGGATTTTTCGAATTTTCGTGCATTTTTTTTTTTGAGACCTTCAAAGGTGTGGTCGTTTGTTTACGGGGCACAGATCATAGCCATTTGACCTGGAATCTTCTTTCTTGACATTCCAGGATCTCTATAAAAAAATTTCCATGGAAACCTGAAATTAGGTCTCTGTCATCAATATTGCCAGAGCTATTGGGCTCAGAAGTACCCCCAGAATAACTAAAAAATTGATACGAAATCTCTAGTATCTAAACAACTAGTGCATCGATTGGCATGATTCTTTGCATGCATATTGCATCATGGAGTGTCTCCCCAGTTCCTGCAGACTGGTGGCCCCACCTGGACTTTTAAAAAATGTTTACACATTTTCTTCTCTATTTTTGAGATCATCAAAGATACGGGCGTCCGTTAACAAGGCACACATTGTAACCTTTGGTCCTAGAATCTTCTAACTTGACATCCAGGGAGGTTTGTGAAAAATATCCTAGAAACTTGAAATTAGGCCTCTGTTACCCATATTCCCTGAGCAATGAGGCTTATAAACATCCCCCAAGCATAATTAAAAATTTGAGCAGGGCACAAATCATAACCATTCGTCCTCGAATCTTCTTACTTCAAATCCAGGGAGGTCCATGGAAAGAGACCTTGGAAATGTGAAATTAGGTCTCTGTTACCCATATTTTCTGAGCTATGAATGTTTTCCTAGTTGGTATAGAGTCATAGAAAGCTGAAGTTGGTCCTGCAACCAGAAATAGGCCTATTTCAAACTGAGGACCGCAAAAGTCTTTTCCTGCAAAACTTTTTTTTTTAATTTCTGTAACATTGCACAAAAATAATTCTTAGGAGGTCTTTGTTTAAGTTTACTTAAATGATTGTTGGTAGCATTATTTGACCTATAACAGTGAAAGGACTACATCTTTAATTTTTCTAAACGTTTTGATTAAAAATAGTATGGCTATGTCAGCTTGAAAAAAAAATTGTGGCCAAAGTCTTTCAGTATGTGAAAACATATTTACCTACAGTCCAAGATGGAGTCTGTATCTTTAAATAGCTTGGCAGACTGACAACTGTTTCAGATTTGGCAACAGGACAAATGTCAGCCTGGAATTATTTATTGCTCTGGCAGACCACTATGCTCTGAAAGCAGCGCGTGACCTTCTGGTGACCTTCCGCTCACAAGCTGTGAGAAATAGCAGGATTATTCAGGTTTGGCAACACCCAGTCAGTTTGCGCTGGATAAAGTAAAATATTAATTGCTCTGCGTTTAAACAAATCTGCAGAACTGGTAGAAGAAATCTGATTGGCTTGCGTGTACAAACACGGCTGCGCCCGTGGCAAACTCGTGTAGCACGGCAAGAAAAGAAAAATGCAGACATTGGGGGATAACTGACGTCAGGCCACACCAGCAAGTCAGTATAGAGACTGTGTTGAAAGTTGATGATTGCATTGTGTGCATTCCATCGGGTGTGCTACTATTCGCTTTCCACCTCAGTGCAAAGCGACCGATACCTCGAATAATATCCGATTGTGCTGGTGATATCTGCAATGTGTTTGATTAAATATTACGCTGGGGGAATTCAACATAGACAGCACCGCCTGGTGGCTAAACCTGACCGGAAACCGCGATTTAATGCAGCAGGTAGTGTAACGAAAAGTTAAGCATAGCGTAACCGCTGCTTATGGAGCGTTGCAGACTGCCAACTGTCTCCGATTATGCAACAGGTCTAGAGTTCACTCAGTGCAGCCAGGTGCAGGTCAGTGCAGTAGCTGGAGCTAGCAATTGGTTCCGCTTCATTCAGGGCATCTGCCTTCCTTACATACGCCCTGTGCACCTGACTCAAGAGAAATTTGATGTATTGGCCATGCATCTTTGATGGCTTTCTCATTCACAAAACTGGTGTCACCACACCCAATACGCCTCGGCCTTTTGAAATCAGTTTGGCAAATTCAAAACAAAAGTCCTCACTCACACCTCCTGGGGGGTCTTCCGGGGCTGGCCTAAAACCTGGAACGGAACGGAATATGGAACGTGGAACAGGGGCCTAATTCACGGAACAGAACGGAACAAAGACATAAAAAGTGTCATAACTTTTAAATGAGTGAATGTTTCATCAAATAATTTAGAGTAATAGACGTATTTCAACATATGCGATTTGTTAAATTTTATTTAAGCCCCTTTTCCCCGTTCCATGTTTTAGGTCAGCCCCGGCAGGCCCCCAGGACGTGTAAGTGAGGCCTTTTGTTTTGACTTTGCCGAACTGATTTAAAAGGCCGAAGCGTCGTGAATGGTGTCACCACCTACAATTACTTTCGCACAGTGTATGTGCCTGCTTAATTTTCAGGAGGGATGATATATCAGCCTGGCATATATATACATATTGGATAGCTTTGTCGTATACACGACTGGTGGCGCCAGCTACAATAATTCTTGCACAGTGAATTTCTGCTCATTTCTCAGGAGGGGCTTGATATATCAGCCTAAAACTAGGCGTATGTATACATCTTGGGTAGCTTTGTCGTATATAAGACTTGTGGCGACTCCTACAATAATGTTTGTGTTGAGTGCACCCATGCCAGTATTTCAGCAGTGATGTTTGTGTAATTGGTTCCTTCTCAAAATGTTAAGTACTTGGTCCAGCATTGAAGCATTATACCTGGTGTATATCCAATCATATATATAATAATCATATATATATATATATATATATATATATATATATATATATATATGCCTAAACATGGGCAAGGTATTAACAAAACCTAAATGCTGACTCAAATGTCATACATTTCAATTTATGATTATTGGTAATTTTATTTGGGAAATTTACGTTTGTTTTGTTTTTCTTATTTCGTGGATTGTCGGCGTTTACTGCAAATCACCAAAATACCCTTTAACAGGAATTATAATACAGTAAAACTTCGTTGTGTCGAAGTCGAAGGGACTGGTGAATTTACTTCGACAGAAACGGAGTTCGAGACAACCGATGTTCATTATTTTCTACCTTCTTCAACCTTGATTATTATCGATAAATACTGCACATGTTTAGGACATATATTATAGAGTACTCACAAATGTTTACGTCAAAGAACAACACAATATACATACATATATATATATATATATATTAATAATAATAAAAAAACATAAGTATCACCAAAAATAGAATTAATTACGCTCTTTACACAGCGCTTTACCTATAGGCCTACCACCTATATCGTATAAAATCATTAGCTTCTTCAGAAGCGCAAGATTTCCGCTGCCTCGGAAGCGTAAGGATCAGGTATTTGAAATGCTATTCATCTATTTTCTCTAAATATAGACGCCACGGGATATAATATTACATTTGTCAGTGGACAAATTTTCTGAATAAGGTTTCGGTGTGGGAGTTGGACATTGCAGGAAGGATTCTATTTCACCTGTTAAAGATATAACATCTGTGCTCTTCTTCTGGACGTGACATAAACACTCGCCCGGTCGCCTTATCCTAATAAAACTACGACGAGAAGGTGCTCAATAATTACCTTATGAATGGTATATATATCAGACCCTCTTATATAACACTTCAGAAGTATTTCTAAAGTTCTATATAACAACGTACTGGTACTTTTGATATCAAATCCTTGGTTATATTATTAATTTATTTAAAAAAATTATAGGATCTTCCAGTATTTTTAGCTCAACTGACTAAATCGGTAAAAGATTTCTGGTTGTCAGAGTGCTTTTAGGCTTTATACATATGTGTTTAACTGAATAGTAATACAATATCATTTATTTAACTTGATCAAGAGTGTATTTCCCAAAGCTAATCGAGTTGAAAAAAATCTCAATATCAAATTCAATATTTAATTATTTATGTCCACAAGTAAGATTTCAAAGCCTAAAGAAGCTGAAACATATCACGTGAACGGCGGAAGTCGTGATTGAGAAGTAATTTGATAGAAATGTTAATGTCTGCATCTATTGTGGGTATATATATCCATATATTCTTCTTGAAATTTAAAAGATATGGGCATTGTACAGACACACGCTTTTAGCCCATTTTTTCAGCTTTTGTTTTTTTTTAATTGGCCGTTTGTTTTTATGGTACTTGGAAATTATAAATACAAATAATGCAAATGACATAATGGCATAACGCGTACAAATATATATTTTTCTGATAACAAAATGCAGGCTTAACAGTGATTATATATAAAATATATATTATAAAATGTGGTCACATAGTGTGACATTTGTTACCAAAAAATATTGACAAAAAAGTTGTGACCTTATATATGTATATATATATTTATATAAAATACTAACTTAATTGGCTGGTACCTTATTTTTAGCGAACCTGTGAGCTCATGCAATGGTGTGGCGTCGTCCGTCGTCTGTACGTTAACCATACTATCTTGAAAACGGCAAGAGTTAGCATTACAAACTTTTATGCAAAAACTCTATCGGATTTTGCTTATTTTTTGGCTAACTGCATTTTCTTAGATTTTATAGGGAAAAAGCTTAAAAACCTTTAAAAATCTTCTCCGAAACTGTTCAGCCAAATTGTCCAATATTTCACAGAAATGATCCCTGGAACAATCTCTCTCAAGTTTTTCGAATGGTTCCAGTTCAGAGATTTATGGCCGAGTTACAGGAGGTTGAACTTTGTCATCTGTCCAAAAAAGCATATCAAAATTTCAATCTCAGAAACGGCTGGAGCTATCATCACCAAATTTTATGCCAATGTTTGTCACATGAGTCTAATCTGAAATTGAGGTATTGGTGGCGCCACCTGCATCAGCCTTTTTTGTACGGGGGTCATCAGTGCCCTTATCATACTGAGGGCTACAAAAAACTTCCTCTCTTAAACCATATGGCCAAATTGTTTAATAGCGCACAGAAATGATCTTAGGGTAGTGCTTTCTGAAATTCGTTCAAATGGTCTCAGTTCAGTGACTTTTGGCTGTGTTATGGGAAGCTGAATTTAGTCATATGCCATAACAGCCCATTTTAGCTCAGTGGCTACAAAGACCTTCTTCTCAAAAACCATTGAGCCAAATTCTTAAATATCACACATTAATTATCGTTTGATGTTGATAATTCAAATTTGTTCAAATGGTTTTGGTTCAGTGAATTTTGGCCGAGTTATGGGAAGCTTAACTTAGCCATTTTCTGTATTTTCCTTTATGAGTTATAAACCTGCAAAACATTTTTCGACTGACACCACTGAGGCTAATTTGTTTAATATTTTACAAGATTATTCCCCTGAATAATTCTTATAATAATTGTTGTTTTTATGGTTCCAAAGAATGAATTTTGGCTGAATTATAAAGATTTAATTGAGTCATTTTACCATATATTAGCTGTGTGAAGCATATACATCTAGCCTGGCACCAGTTTATCAGCATTGGTTACATCATGCCACTAAACATTTAGATTTCAGGTTATATATAATTAATATTGACAAGAATGTTTTTTAGAAGCTTTTAAAAAATGTGAATTTATGATTTTAGATATTCTTCATGCCAGGCAATGTTTACAATTACAGGTATACAGCTCTCTGAGGGTATATAAAGACGGCTGTACATGGATTATAAATAATTAGTATCCATACTCTACTTATTTCAAGAATTTACCATCAGTGAGATGTATCTGTATTATAATTTTGCATTCAGTATACATCTGTAGTAATTTTTAGCGAACCTGTTAGCTAATGTGATGGTGTTTGGGCGACCAGCTTCTGTCATCTGTGCAATTACCCATACTATCTAAAAAACGACCGGAGCTAGCATCATGAAATTTAATGCAAAAAATCTGAAAAAACTCTGCATTTTCTTAGATTTTATAGAGAAAAAGCTAAAAAACTTTAAAAAATCTTCTCCAAAACGGTCGAGCCAAAATTATTCAATATTTCACAGAAATAATCTCTCTTACCATCTCTCTCAAGTTTGTTCAAATGGTTAAATTTTGGTGAATTTTGGCCGAGTTACAGGAATTTGAACTTAGTCATTTGGCCAAGTAAGCATACTGACATAGTAATCTCAGAAATGACAGAACCTAGCATTACCAAGTATTGTGCAAATGTTGGTCACATGACTCATTTTGAAGTTGCAGATTTCGTGGTGACACCTAGTTGTTGAAGTTGAACTTAGTCATCTGTCCAAAAGCACACTAAAACCATACTAAAATGACAATCTCAGAAACGGCTGGAGCTATCATCACCAAATTTAATTCCAGTGTTGGTCACATGAGTCATATATGAAATTCAGGTATTGGTGGCGCCACCTACATTGACTTTTTTTTGTACTGGGGTCATTGGTCATCTGTACATTAACCCATAATTTCTCAGGATTAGCAGGAGCTACCATCCCCAGATTTTATACAATTATTTGTCACATATTATATGTTGTGGGATTCAGCTTATTTTTTTTTTTTGTTTTCTGCATTTACTTAGATTTATAGGGAAAAAGCTGAAAAACATTTAAAAATTTTCTTCTTGTAAACGGTCCAGCCAAATTGTTCAATATTTTACAGAAATGATCCCAGAGGCAAGCCTTCTCAAGTTTGTTCAAATGGTTTGCATTTGATGAATTTTAGCAGTTACACGAATTTGAACTTAGTCATTTGGCCAAGTAAGCATACTGACATAGTAATCTCAGAAATGACAGAACCTAGCATTACCAAATATTGTGCAAATGTTGGTCACATGACTCATATTTGAAGTTGCGGATTTTGTGGTGCAACCTACATTGACCTGTTTCTTATGGGCAAAACCTCATAATTTTAGCCTTTTTCAGCTTATAATGTTTATGATGAAACTGTCAAGTTGAATCGTTCAATTTTTCAAAAGAATTATTCTAGGACATGGTTCTTTCAACCATATAAGAATAGACTGAGTTTGTTGATTTATGGTTGAGTTGTGAAGAGCTTAAGTTGGTCTTATGGCCATTATTATGTCTATTTCAAACTGAGGACTGCAGTAGTGTTCTTCTTAAAATTGTTGTATCAATCATAACATCTGTAACATTGCACAAAAATTAATCTTAGGTGGCCTTTGTTAAAGTTTACTTTAATGATTTTTGGCAGAATTATTGGACCTTTAACAATGAAAGGACTGCATCTTTGATTATTATGGATATTTTTGGTTAAAAGCTTATGAATATGTCAGCTTTAAACAAAAGCATTTTCAAATTTTCCAAAGTCTTTCAGTATGTGTAAACAGATTTACCAACAGGCAAAGATTGTGTCTGTATCTTTAAATAGGTTGAGAAACTGCCCACTGTTTCAGATTTGGCAACAGATCAAGAGCTCATTCAGTGCAGCCAGAAATAGGTCAAGAGTACAATCAGTGTAGCCAAGCACAAGGCATGTGATCACCGTATGGGTGTCATGTGAACATCTCATGGGCAGCGTGTGATCACCTCATGGGTAGCATGTGATCACCTCATGAGTATCATGTGATCACCTCATGGGTGTCATGCCCCTCAGGGCTGCATGTGGAGCCAACCTGTGAGCTTATGCAATGATGTGGCTACCATTTCAGATTTGACAACAGGCCAAATGTCAGTCTGGATCTATTTATAGCTTTGGCAGACTGCACTCAGTGCAGCCAGGTATAGGTCAGGAGTTCATTCAGTGCAGTAGCTGCATTCTATTTATAGCATTAGCAGACTGCCCACTGCATCAGATTTGGCACCAAAGTTCAGCCTGGATCTATTTATAGCTTTGGCAGACTGCCAACTGTGTCAGATTATGCAACAGGTCAAGAGTTCACTCAATGCAGGCAGGTACAGGTCAAAAGTTCACTCAGTCTAGCCTGGTACAGGTCATGAGTTCACTCAGTGCTGTAGCCTGAGTTAGCAAATTTGTCACAGTTCATTCGGGGCAACTGCCTTTCTCACCTAAGCCTGGTCAGCCTCATGCATCAGACTCTTGTAGGTAAGTTTGATGTATTGGCCTGATATTTTGACCTGTCTATGTGTCTTTGATGGTTTTCTTGTTTACAAGACAGGTGTCGCCACCTACAATGACCTTTGCACAGTGTATGTGCCTGCTTATTTCTACAGAGGAATTTGATATATCAGCCTGAAATTGGGCATATTTATACATATCGAATAACTTCGTTGTATACAAGACTGGTGGTGCCAGCTACAATCATTTTTGTGTTGTGTGCACCAATGCCAGAATTTCAGCAGTGATGTTTGTGTAATTGTTTCTTATTCAAAATGTTTAGTACTTGCATTGTTCATGTACATGAGAAGTAATGGTCTAGCATGAGGCATTATACCTGGTGTATTTCCCAATGCACAGGTTCGCATTAGGCCTGTAGGCCTTCTTGTAAATATTTATTGATAGAAACTGTGGTCACACCATATGTGACCGGATTTAATAATTTTATATATATAATACTGACGCATTTGGCTTGTCAAAACAAATGTGGTCACACTTATTTCTGTTTATATTTATTGGTAAAAAAATGTCGTGACACCATATGTTACCAGATTTACAATGTTATATAATACAAACTTATATGGCTGGTCAAATCAAATGTGGTCACACCTTTTTTTCAACATTTATAGTGGTAAAAAATGTCACGTGGTTTAAAAAAAGTATCAGGTTTAAAGATAAAAAAATAAGGGATATCATGATGTCAGTGTTAATTTAAAAGTGGTTACATGATGTGATTACACACATAAATAAAAATAAAAAATATCTTTCGTATCTTTCATACCATGTGCTACTAGTATACCGGTATACATGTATGAGTACAGGTATATTAAAATGTGTATAATAGTGATTAAGTGATTAAAAAGGTATGTTACTTTTTACAACTCCGAACGCTGGAAGAGAGTAAAGTACAAATTAATGTTATGTTTGCTTTATGGTTGCTGCGAATACAATCTGACATGATTGTTTAAACAATTCTAATATATATATATATATATATATATATATATATATATATATATATATTAATAATAAAAAACAAGTATCACCAAAAATAGGAATAGTTACGCTCTTTACACAGCGCTTACCTATAGGCCTACCACTTATATCGTATAAAATCATTAGCTTCTTCAGAAGCGCAAAATTTCCGCTGCCTCGGAAGCGTAAGGATCAGGTATTTGAAATGCTATTCATCTATTTTCTTTAAATATAGACGCCACGGGATGTAATAATACATTTGTCAGTGGACAAATTTTCTGAATAAGGTTTCGGTGTGGGAGTTGGACATTGCAGGAAGGTTTCTATTTCACCTGTTAAAGATATAACATCTGTGCTCTTCTTCTGGACGTGACATAAACACTCGCCCGGTCGCCTTATCCTAATAAACCTACGGCGAGAAGGTGCTCACTAATTACCTTATGAATGGTATATATATCAGGCCCTCTTATATAACACTTCAGAAGTATTTCTAAAGTTCTATATAACAACGTACTGGTACTTTTGATATCAAATCCTTGGTTATATTATTAATTTATAAAAAAAAAAAGATATAGGATCTTCCTGTATTTCTTAGCTCAACTGACTAAATCAGTAAAAGATTTCTGGTTGTCAGAGTGCTTTTAGGCTTTATACATATGTGTTTAACTGAATAGTAATACAATATCATTTATTTAACTTGATCAAGAAAGTATTTACCAAAGCTAATCGAGTTGAAAAAAAATCTCGATATAAAATTCAATATTTAATTATTTATGTCCACTAGTAAGATTTCAAAGCCTAAAGAAGCTGAAACATATCACGTGAACGGCGGAAGTCGTGATTGACAAGTGATTTGATAGAAATGTTAATGGCTGCATCTATTGTGGGTATATATATCCATATATTCTTCTTGAAATTTAAATAGATATGGGCATTGTACAGACACACGCTTTTAGCCCATTTTTTAAGCTTTTGATTTTTTGAGTTGGCCGTTTGTTTTTATGGTATTTGGAAATTATAAATACAAATAATGCAAATGACATAATGGCATAACGCGTAAAAATATATATTTTTCTGATAATAAAATGCAGGCCTAACAGTGATTATATATAAAATATATATTATAAAATGTGATCACATAGTGTGACAACATTTGTTACTAAAAAATATTGACAAAATAAGGTGTAACCTTATATATGTATATATATATTTATATAAAATACTAACTTAATTGGCTGGTCAAATGAAATGTGGTCATACCTTATTTTTGTAAATATTTATTGATAGAAACTGTGGTCACACCATATGTGACCGGATTTAATAATTTTATATATATAATTCTGACGCATTTGGCTGGTCAAAACAAATGTGGTCACACTTATTTCTGTTTATATTTATTGGTTAACAAATGTCGTGACACCATATGTGACCAGATTTTACAATGTTATATAATACAAACTTATATTGCTGGTCAAATCAAATGTGGTCACACCTTTTTTTTCAACATTTATAGTGGTAAAAAATGTCACGTGGTTTAAAAAAAGTATCAGGTTTAAAGATAAAAAACATAAGGGATATCATGATGTAAGTGTAAATTTAAAAGTGGTTACATGATGTGATTACACACATAAATAAAAATAAAAAATATCTTTCATATCTTTCATACCATGTGCTACTAGTATACCGGTATACATGTATGAGTACAGGTATATTTAAATGTGTATAACAGTGATTAAATGATTAAAAAGGTATGTTACTTTCACAATTCCGCATGCTGGAAGAGAGTAAGGTACAAATTAATGTTATGTTTGCTTTATGATTGCTGCGAATACAATCTGACATGATTGTTTAAACAATTCTGATAATTTCTGTTTACCAGTGAATTAAAGGTAATAATTGTTAGCCTTCGTTTTTGTAGCTTTTCACTTTTCTATGTCTGATCAGTACCCAGGCCACCAGGTATATCCAGGTCTTCAATGCTTTCATTGAAATGGTAACTTTTCCATAGTAAATTAATAATGGAAAATTGACTTCTCATTTATGCGTTGTGCTTTCATTAGTGTTTAGTTTGGACTTTGACATTTGTTAAAATGTCATTTGTGTTTTCCGAAACACGAGATTGCAAGTCACGAAAATCTTAGAATCCGTGTTAATGTGAACAAGCCTTAATTACCTAGCTATAGGCCTAGACTTAAAAAAAGATGTATCCTCGAGAAGAACTCTTTCTTGTGAAAAGTACTGTGGTGGACGCTAATTAAACCTCTCCTAAGGAAAATGGAGGCTTATTTGGGTTGATGAGCTTCTTACTACAGTGATACCTTTCTTCGGTTTTTCTAAACTAATAATTGAGTAGGTCCCAAGACAATTATTTTTCTTTGTATTCTCTCTTTTGTCCGTGTTTGACTCGGATATTCATTCTAGCCTTTACATTATTGTCACGTTCGTACGGTACAAAGACCATTCCCATAATCGCTCAGTCACCGGCGTAGTGTGTATGTGTGTGTGTGTGTGTGTGGGGGGGGGTAATATAGAAGACACAGAATGCTGCTTTTGTGACCTGCCTTTATCAGTTCTACACGTACAACAAGAATGGACCTGAGTAAACCGCATACCTCCGCAAAACGAATTTAAACTTCATGATCTACCCGTTATCAAACCCGCACGACGTAAATGGGATCCTCCCTTGCTAATGTTGAGCTAGATGTTAAGACTAGTATATCTGTAGACAGTGAATATAACAGTGAATTCTAGTGCTACAAGCTAAGAGAAATATTCGTTTGGCAGTAAGCCATGCGCAGTGCAATACCAGGTGGGCAGCAGGCCAGGTGCAGAGCAATACCCAGTGGGCAGTAAGTCAAGGCAGTAATCCAGGAGAACAGTAATACTCAGTTGGCAGTAAGTCAGGAACACAGCAATACCAAGTAGGGAGCAAGTCGGTTGCAGAGCAATACTCAGTAGGCAGTAAGCCAGGTCAGTAAGCCAGGAGCAGATCACTACTCAGAAGGCAGTTAATCAGGAGCAGAGCAAAACTCAGTTGGCAGGAAGTCAGGAGCTGAGCAATACCCAGTGGACAGTAAGTCAGGAGCAGAGCAATACTCAGAAGGCAGTTAATCAGGAGCGGAGCAATACCCAGTGGACAGTAAGTCAGGAGCAAAGTAATACTCAGTTGGCAGGAAGTCAGGAGCACAGCAATACCAAGTGGGCAGCAAGTAAGGTGCAGAGCAATACTCAGTAGGCAGTAAGCCAGGTTAGTAAGCCAGGAGCAGATCACTACTCAGAAGGCAGTTAGTCCGGAGCAGAGCGATACTCAGTTGGCAGGAAGTCAGGAGCTGAGCAATACCCAGTGGACAGTAAGTCAGGAGCAGAGCAATACTCAGTGGGCAGTTAGTCAGGAGCGGAGCAATACCCAGTGGGCAGTTAGTCAGGAGCGGAGCAATACCCAGTGGACAGTAAGTCAGGAGCAAAGTAATACTCAGTTGGCAGGAAGTCAGGAGCACAGCAATACCAAGTGGGCAGCAAGTCAGGTGCAGAGCAATACTCAGTAGGCAGTAAGCCAGGTTAGTAAGCCAGGAGCAGATCACTACTCAGAAGGCAGTTAGTCAGGAGCAGAGCGATACTCAGTTGGCAGGAAGTCAGGAGCGGAGCAATACCTAGTGGACAGTAAGTCAGGAGCTCAGCAATACCAAGTGGGCAGCAAGTCGGGTGCAGAGCAATACTCAGTGGGCAGCAAGTCAGGAGCGGAGCAATACCCAGTGGGCAGTAAGTCAGGAGCGGAGCAATACCCAGTGGACAGTAAGTCAGGAGCAGAGCAATACTCAGTGGGCAGTTAGTCAGGAGCGGAGCAATACCCAGTGGGCAGTTAGTCAGGAGCGGAGCAATACTCAGTTGGCAGTAAGTCAGGAGCGGAGCAATACCCAGTGGACAGTAAGTCAGGAGCAGAGCAATACTCAGTGGGCAGTTAGTCAGGAGCGGAGCAATACCCAGTTAGCAGGAAGTCAGGAGCAGAGCAATACTCAGTGGGCAGTTAGTCAGGAGCGGAGCAATACCCAGTTAGCAGGAAGATAGGAGCGGAGCAATACCCAGTGGACAGTAAGTCAGGAGCAGAGCAATACCAAGTGGGCAGTAAGTCAGGAGCAGAGCAATACTCAGTTGGCATTTAGTCAGGAGCGGAGCAATACCCAGTTGGCAGGAAGTCAGGACCGGAGCAATACCCAGTGGACAGTAAGTCAGGAGCAGAGCAATACCCAGTTGGCAGGAAGTCAGGAGCGGAGCAATACCCAGTGGGCAGTTAGTCAGGAGCGGAGCAATACCCAGTGGGCAGTAAGTCAGGAGCAGAGCAATACTCAGTGGGCAGTTAGTCAGGAGCGGAGCAATACCCAGTTGGCAGGAAGTCAGGAGCGGAGCAATACCCAGTGGACAGTAAGTCAGGAGCAGAGCAATACCAAGTGGGCAGTAAGTCAGGAGCAGAGCAATACTCAGTGGGCAGTTAGTCAGGAGCGGAGCAATACCCAGTTGGCAGTTAGTCAGGAGCAGATCACTACTCAGAAGGCAGTTAGTCAGGAGCAGAGCAATACTCAGTGGACAGTTAGTCAGGAGCAGAGCAATACCCAGTGGGCAGTAAGTCAGGAGCAGAGCAATACTCAGTGGGCAGTTAGTCAGGAGCGGAGCAATACCCAGTGGACAGTAAGTCAGGAGCGGAGCAATACCCAGTGGACAAAAAGTCAGGAGCAGAGCAATACCAAGTGGGCAGTAAGTCAGGAGCAGAGCAATACTCAGTTGGCAGTTAGTCAGGAGCGGAGCAATACTCAGTTGGCAGGAAGTCAGGAGCGGAGCAATACCCAGTGGACAGTAAGTCAGGAGCAGAGCAATACTCAGTGGGCAGTTAGTCAGGAGCGGAGCAATACCCAGTTGGCAGGAAGTCAGGAGCGGAGCAATACCCAGTGGGCAGTAAGTCAGGAGCAGAGCAATATTCAATGGGCATCTAGTCAGGAGCAGATCACTACTCAGAAGGCAGTTAGTCAGGAGCGGAGCAATACTCAGTTGGCAGGAAGTCAGGAGCGGAGCAATACCCAGTGGACAGTAAGTCAGGAGCAGAGCAATACTCAGTGGGCAGTTAGTCAGTAGCGGAGCAATACCCAGTTGGCAGGAAGTCAGGAGCGGAGCAATACCCAGTGGGCAGTAGGCAGGAGCAGAGCAATATTCAGTGGGCATCTAGTCAGGAGCAAAGTAATACTCATTTGGCATTAAATCAGGAGCACAGCAATACCAAATGGGCAGCAAGCCAGGTGCAGAGTAATACTCAATGGGCAGTAAGTCAGGACAGTAAGCCAGCAGCAGAGCAATTCTCAGTTGGCAGTAAGTCAGGAACACAGTAATATCCAGTGTGCAGCAAGCCAGGAGCAGAATATTCTCAGTGGGCAGTAGGTCAGGAGCAGGGCAATACTCAGTGCAGCAGTGGTTCCACTAATCTGATGGTTCTCTTATCTTGATACCTTTGCATTCATAGGTGGGTTTTACTGATAGCCCAATATGTTTGGGTAGTTCTGAAATTCCCTTCAAATATAAAATGTTATGTACACTTCTTATGCGTACCACGTCCCATCCTGAGGGACTGATTTGTAAACAATTATATTGTCTTCAGTTGGATTATATATAACAGAGCACCGCAAAATAGTGTATGATAAGCACGTCGCATATTTTGTGACCTCTTACATCATTAAATATGCGTGAGGTTTGCTGAGAATGTAATACAGGTGAGAAACTCTATCGGTTAATATTTATCATAATGAAAATCCATCAGATTTGGTTAAAGTCATTACGGCACCACCAAAGTCTGGTAACCAATGACCTCATTAAATATGCACGGAAACTGCTCGAAATGGAACTTACGTGAGATATTATTTTGATTGATATACCTTTAAGTTTTATCAAAATCCATCATATTCCTTGTAAGACACCACAAATTATCCCTATGACTTCCGACCTTACTATATATGCGTGAATTTTGTCCATAATCGGCCGTTGGTGTAACATTATAAGTCCTGTCATAGACAACCTGTTATTTAATTACTTGAAACATTCAGATTCACTTTTAAAATTAAGACGGCTTACAAAAAAGTGTTTGTATAATTTTTAAATTTAAAACATCCCATTATCGGTGTTTCACGAGAGAGAAGAGTCAATTGCTGGAAAAAATAGTCATCAAAACTTCCGACAGGAAGTAATAATGTTTTACCCTTGTTTGTCTGTAAGCAAATTTACGCGAAAAAGTCATGAATATACTTTGACACAAGGCTCCGTGTTAGGTGCGATGTTGTTTCTTATACACATCCTCCCACTTAAATCTATTATTGACAAGTACAATATCAATTGCTATGGCTTTGCTGATGTCACTCAACTGTATTGGCATATATAATAGATTAATATCTGGTATAAAGGAGATTTCTACAGGGAGATATGCTCTAGAGAAAATTACAGGAAAAGAGGTAGATTGGAAATGTGTGTATAAATCAATGTACTTTTCATGTATAGACACTAGAATGAGAGGCTTTCAGTTTAAGATATTAAATAATATACTTCCTGTTAATGACATACTAAAATATGGAGATTAGTTGATTCAAACAGATGTAGTTACTGCTGTTTGTTTAAGGAAACATTAGAACATTTATTCTGTGAATGCAAGGTAACGTTTTCTTTCTATCTATAGTTAAAACATAAATTGGAGAATATTGATGTATCCCTACCGACAGAAATGAAGCCAAATGTACTTATTAATATACCACATACCGGTCCAAGGAGTAGTTTGATCAATCATATATTGTTGTCATATAAATATATTATATTCTTATGTAGAAATTATGAAGCTAGTTGCAACATAACCACTTTGCATGCAATTTTAAATCAGTATGTATGAACACGTTGAGCCATCAAACGTAATAATCATTTATATCATATGAGCCATCAAACGTAATAATCATTTATATCATATGAAAAAATGGGAACCGTTACTGTTGAACTCGCGGTGGCATGAAATGTGATTCTTTTGTTAGAATTCTCATTATATTTGTATGTTTGCAGTGTCTTTTATGTTTGTATGTTTGTATCGATGTTGTTTACTATAGATATTGTTGGTGAATAAAAAAAAACTTTATTGCCGTCTGCCCTTAAAGGATGCCAGTGCACGGCACCAGGTAGTGAGGAGAAAGGAAAATCGTCTGGCATATGCGACAGTGGATGCTTCAAAATAAGCTGAAACTGACTGACTCAAAAACAGAGTGATTTGTTATTTCAGGAAAGAAAAAATACCATATTTCAAAACAGTGTTGCAGTACAAATTGTTGGTGAGATTATCAGGTCGCCTTGTTCTGTATGTAATCTCGAAGCAGCCTTTGATAATGTGCTCTCTATGCAGCAGCAGATAAGCTCTGTTACCTGCGACGCATTGCAGAGACTAGAACTCATCTGACATATAGTGCATGCAGGAGGGCCATCTATGCCACATTTACGTCTCGTTTTTACTTTTATAATGGACTTCTTGTGAATTTAAATGAAAATCTATCACATTGTCTTCAAATAGCTCAAAACAATGCTGCTCGTCTACTATATGGCACCAAACTGAACGATCACAACACTCCAGTGCTATACCAACTACACTGGTTGCCCGTGAAACAGCGCATAGAATACAAATTTCTTATACCTCTGTACAAAAACTCTGCATGCAACAAATGTCCCGGCGTTATCTGCAAAATATGTTATCTGCTCATGTATCAACCTGGAAGAGATCTCCCATCATCCTCAGATCAGTAGAAACTGGTTGTGTTCCGAGTGAAACGCCGATATGGTGATCGAATGTTCTATGTGTTTGACCTGAGCACGAAACACCTTGCCTACAGACTACACAGGTCAAATCAGTCATGACATTTTTATAAGAAGCTAAAGACATTACTTTTTCAAGAAACCAATATTTAGTTATTTATTTTACCAAGTGAACGGCATTTCAGTTTTATATTAGTCAGCTGAGAATCTTTTATTTTTTAATGGCAATTTGTTTTATAAACTGTTCGATCTTTTAGTGCTATGCAGCGCATTGAAACGTATGTTTGATTGCACTTTATAAATGAACAAGCAGATTTATTGAATCAATGTCCCCCGCTTACGGCTCTTGTTGCTTGATAAGCAATCAAAATTATGACGTGGAAAAACCTTGGGGCACATAAAAACTTAAACAGATATCCACTATGACATGTGGAGACATCTGCAGGCGAACATAAACACTAATACACATTTAGAAATAAGACCAAAATCTAATACAGTGGAACCCCACAATTACGACCATCCTGGGGACTGAGCAAAGTGGTCGTAATTTGGGGGTGGTCGTATTTGTGAAACTCTTACCGTGGTCGCATAAAACACGCTGATATTTAATGTGTATCAGAGTTTATCTACTGCATATCTTTAATGTGAATTATATCAAAATATTTTACTTAGCGGAGGACCCTTTTTATGAATTTTTTTTGTGTGTAGCTGAACATATTTATTCATGATAAAAATTGATTTACATATATATGTACATGTACACATACGTAGTGACTGATGATTAACAAATAATAACACTAAGGCAATACGATTACAACCTTCTGAATGCATATTGAACATAATACGTGGTTGTCATATATCTAGCCTTCCGCTTGAGTATATATTGCGTGCACTTGAGTTTTCCCGACGCTAAACTGCTGAGCCATTTGGTGCTGACTGCGCGTGGTGTTGCCGCCTTGTGAACGCCACTTTATCCTTCAAGGAGAGCTCTTTCAGAGGCATGGTTGCCCAACAGCAAGCAATTTAAATGCAAACTTAACCAGTAGAGAAATAAACTGACAACGATCTATCAGAAAAGTCAAGTTAATGTGAGGGATTTTCCCCCCATGCAAGCTTTATTTATACATTTTACTGACTGCTCAATACTCAGTGTCAGTAAGGTATGAACACATTTAGGATTAATTAGGTCGTTAATTTTACCAATTAGGATCGAACAATAAGTGATGAGTTGAAATATTAAGCCCGCAACCCCACACTTAGGGTAGCTGTAATACAGGTGATCACTGAGGGGCAATTAGCATCTGACCCCAGGTCAGACCGGCTCATTAAGTAATCAGGCCGATGGTTACCCTCTTTGATCTATAACCTACACCTCAACGAGTCCCAGCGGAGACACCGAGTCGGGAAGATATGAGGGACCAGATTAACACTCGGGTTAAGAAACCTTGTTACCCGCTTTGATCTTTCGTTAAGGCGCCTGTGTTAAGACGCAGCCATTGACTCGTGACAAATGTTGTTTCAGTACTTCTCGGCGGTGGTCGCATTAGCGGGGTCGCACTAGCGTTTTGGCCAGGAAATCTGGTCGTAATTCTGAATTCAGGGGTGGTCGTAATTTTGAGTCATTTTTAAACATAAATAAACTAAAAAAAATTCGGGACCAAGCAAAATGGTCGTAATTGTGGGGTGGTCGCAATTGTGGGGTGGTCGCAAGGCGGGGTTCCACTGTATATGTGGAGACATCTGCAGGCGAACATAAAACCAAAAATAGATAAGTTTATTTTGAACTGGAGAGAAATATTTTGCAGATAGACATTCCAAAACCTATCCCAACCAAGGTATGCATGAGAGTCATCACTGACCCAAAATTGAATGAAATTATTATATAATATTTTAGATATTTATCGCGTTGAAACGAAAACCTGACTGACGGACAGACAGACAGAGAGACGGACAGACAGACAGAGAGACAGGCAGAAGGTAATACAGAAAAACCCAAATCAATGTCTTCCGTTCTGCGGAAGCGGGGGACAATAAATAACAGTAAAACCTGTATTATAAGACCACCCCATGGACTGGCAAAAAGTGATCTTTATTTCACAGGTGGTCTTATTATTTTGTGAATATGTTTGTTCCCTCTAAGGGTGGTCTTAATCGACAAGTGGTCTTATTAGACAGGTAGTCTTTAGGACAGGTTCCACTGTGTTATTATTATCATTATAAATTTAGAGGGTTAAAGTTACACCCAAGAAACAATGCATTGAATTGTGAAGGTAGTCTGGATCAACATATGCATTTTTTATTTAAAATTTTATAAGTTATACCGTTTTAACCTGGCGATTTCTTTGTCCGCAGGGAGACCACCTCAATCTAGCTATTAGGGCCTGACCAGGTGAAAACGTGTCGAACAGCGTGACATTGTACAAGAACACATGAAAGTTTTACTGGAGGGTTCTGGTGGAGTTGTCAAGCAGTTAGTACAATACCGGCACATCTAGTAACCAATACTTATTTTATGTTAATGCAGTCTTTTGTGTGCTGCAGGTGCTAGCTGATGTACCGTAATTTTGAATTCCTACAACTATCAAAATTTCATCTGATCAGTCACGCCGGCCACACCAGACTTGGTAGCGACACTAACCCTATAAACTTTTGTGCCAAAAAAACCTGTTTCGTGAAAATATTCATGGTATTGGGTCCTAAATATCATCTGAATCAAAAATGTAAGATATGAACCAAGAAAAAGAATTAAAAAGGCGGCATGCTGGACGCCTTCAAATAAAACCTCCTTATGGCCTTTAAAGGCTGAATACTCAGGCTTTAAACTGACAGTGGCCTGTTCGTTCCATTATGCCACCAAATACACTTGGAATAATCTTCCCATGCAAGGATTGCCTGGTTACCGTTTCGACCTGTCCATTATGCAAAGAAAGGCACTGTGAATACATTAAATGTAAAAGATAAATGTGTAAAAAATGGTATTTGTTTTATCTAACGAATAATACGCTCTAATTATCTACAAGTTGATGAGTTAATTCCTCTTTTTCACATAGTGACCACAATAAGAACAAACAGGTATTTCAGATCATAGCTGGCATACCTATCCTTCAATGGACTCTGCCGTGACAGGTGGGTTTATAAGCCGGGTGCATTCCGCGCTCTTCAGAGTGATACCATCACGGCGCGGCGAGGAAGTGGCTTCGACTGAGTGGACGTACTTTGCGTGTATTTGTGGACCTCGTGACATAAGGTTGGTGCATTTTAGTCATTATTGACTATTAGAACCCACTGTTTTAGTCAAGTAAACTCGGGTCGTTTTTAATTGCATTACCAGTTTTGAAGTCAAATTTAGTTAGCCAAATTAAACTCCTTAGCTTTTATAAAACTGGAGTGGGACTTCGAGATTTCCGTACTTTTAAAGCTGCCTCCAAAGGACCTTTCATTTTTTTTACGAACGTATGCAATTAAAGTATTAGGAGAGAGTATAGAATCCGGTCTACATGGACGAGGTTATGGGTGTATACGGAAGTACGTAATGTTTAGGGTTCATGTAACGGAGAAGCAAGAGGAATGTCGATGTCATATCATCAGGCATGTCATCGGTAGACAGTGTCAGTCTCTATAATACAGAGACTGAGAGCACTGCGTGCATTCTTGTGGTGTCCTGTCTGATATTACTAAATGTCAGTCCTTTGGCCAAATTACCAAGCGCAATCTAGCTAACATACCCTTAACTACGAGTCCTTACTTTTTTTCTTGCTCAAATAAGAAAATGAAACGTATAATCCAGGTGCGGCAGAACTATAGAAACCGGGCTTCAGCCTACCGCCGGTAAAACGGGTGTCGCATAATAAATTGTTTCCTGGAAAAGGCCGATACATATCATTTTCCTCAGAATTCCCGAATTTAATTTTGCTCATAGCTGGAGTTTATTATATTAGAGGAGGAGGGGTCCGGGGAGCCCCCACCTAAAGCTTAATTTTCCTGTTAAAATAGTAAATGGTTTCCCATTTTCGCGATAGATGCCTCTTCAATCGCAGATATAAATGAACAAAACTTGCTCCTGCTGGTATCTCGTCTTCACGGCTCACTTAGTAGCGTGTAGGGCTCCTAGTCCAGAGATCGTAGGTTCGATTCCGGATTCAGGCGACATCTGATGCTTAGTAGTTATGTTAGAAGAGTTGAGTGTTGGGACATCTACAGGGAAAAGTGGGAGTTAAAATAGGAAATGAGAGGTGACAATTTTATTTATATGTTCCTCAATACAAGCGAAGCCCGCGTTCTATAGTGGCTCCCCAGGGGCAAAGTTAAGAGGCGATGCTCGCAGGTTTCTAACCACACATGACATGTTGCTTTAGGGTCAAGGACACAGGGAGAAGCCAGTTTTCAAAAGTCCTTCCTCTGATTGGATGTTAGGTTTCAGGCTCATTTGTCGTGGAAATCCGACTTAATTCAAAGCATAAGATTTACCGCCTGGTCCCTAAAATAGTGCCATCTAGTGAATAAAACAGTGCAAGCAAAACAATGGTTCCAAGCGGGGCTAGTAGCCATCTGCAAATTTTCTCGTTTTCACGTATTAGAAATGGTTCACACACCCAGTAAAGACCCACATTTGTTCAAGCTTATTATCTGATTTATCTAAATTTCTGTGTCCTCGCTCGCACACCAGTATTTTCAATAGTGCTGGTAAGCCTCACTGGGAGGCTTACTAAGTAGGCTAGTCATGATTTGTTGAATACTACTAATATTAAACGGTCCAGTCAGTTTAGACCCATCTTGAAAATGAAGACCGGATTCTATACTCGGGCTAGCCGCCTGCAGCGACGAAACGTCTTTCACCGTTAACGGACGACTGTTTCGTCGCCTCCCAATATATAGGGATAAGTGGTATTTGACCACGACACGATCGTATTTCCCGAAAAAGACAGTTTTATTTTCAGTTTCACGGATGGGGGGACATTAAAACTTCTCCACTATGACAAAAGTATCTTATTTTCAATACAACTGCAACATATTGGCAACTGTAAGTGTATTTTACTTTAGTTATTGTGTAGTTTGGTCTAAGAAGACACGGGTCGTTCTGCTCATAACCGCCATGACAGAAGCAGTTAGAATGTATATGTAGCGGCGACAATGTAATGTGTACTGGTCCAGTTTTGTACGAGTTAGACTTAATTAAGCAGGGTATTTATGCAATTAGCTTACCATAACAGAATGTTGTCTTTAAAAAATGAGATACTCTAGTTACTGAGGGGTTTTCTCCCTTTAAAGACCAAGATCATACACAGGTCAGAACTCAACCCAAGTGAATACATGGGGTGGTGACTATAAAATGTACTCTCAGATATATCTAACATTTTAGTCACCCTTGGTGGCTATACTCGGGCCGAGTAGGAGATCACTGCTTTGATTAACAATTAATTTATGACTTTTAATTCCCTTGTTAAAACATTTTATGGTCTTAAATTAAACCTTTCCATGCTTTCAATCGCTGGTTGAAGCATTCCTCAAACTTTTTATTTTTGTGATTTACAATTGAATCCTCATTTCATGGACAATTTTTTTTCAAGAACATTGATAAAGGAATTAGCTTTCTTTCATATATATATAAAATATATAATATAAATTTTATATATATATATATTATATATTTTATATATATATATATATATATACACACATATATATATTAGTATAGACAAATCTAGATTCACAATAATTCCAAACAACATACTGTTTTAACTTCCATTCAGAAATATGTTCTACAAGGTGAAAGAAATAAAAAAAAAAACTAATTTGCAGGATCACACCTAATGAAATGTAGCATTATCAATAAACTATAATTATTACAGCATCTGCAATGAGAACGTGTTTCGTAGACACCTCAGCCTTCAAATAAGATTTTATGTAACCCATGTTTCCTGAATATCTCTTGGAAAACTCCACTGTTACATCATGAGAAACGATCTAAATGTCTCTGCATGTGCGCTGACATCAATGCCAGACCAGTGAGTAAGTCCCAAATCTGCAGATACTAGTGATAGGAATTTCATGATTGTTTCTGAAAATGAAATCTTTGTTAGGATTAAGTGAAATTCCGGGAACACTTTGAGTGCTGGATGCACCACCGGGGGTGGGGGGATTTCCATGAAGATATTTCATTATTGGCGAAAACCTATAATTATCATGGTAATCTGGTCTTCGTAAATAATAAGTAGTGATTCTATTTCAAATAAATCAATTTCATGAGAAGATTAGTGTCTTTCCTGAATGTCAGTCAAATATCTCTGGGGCCATTAATAAAGGCGCGATCCATTAGGAAAAAGTACACCCTCTGCTTTTATCATTAGTTTGTGGCAGGCGAAAGCTTTTCCGTGGGAGTTCGATCAGAATGTTATAGAAGAGTAATTGGCAGGAAGCCATGTGGGTAATTCACACGAGAGTAGTCTTTATTTTGTCAGATTTAATCATGCGAAAGTCGGTCAGAATTATGCTAATTTTTTCTTATATATAAAACAGAATATGGTGTATTCTTGAGTGTTTAATAATGCTGATTGTGATTGTATGTGGGAATTGGCCGTCAGGATGACGTTGAGTTCAATAGAGGGGTATTAAAGTATCTATTCAAGGAAGGCATAGCAAGAAAATATCTATATCTCAAGAACTGCAAAAATTGCTTTATCATCCCGCACTTAATTATTTGTGACATATTGTACAAAACGCATAAAGTGTATAACACCGTAATTCTACAATTCGACGTGACAAGTTCCTAATCTAATCAACTTTACCTCGATGTTAATTTCTGAATTAATTTACTTTGGAATTCCTTATTACGCATTTAAATTCCATATTACACATTTAAACATCAGAAGGTACAGAATTTGGTACGTGCGGAATTATTCGGCAGAATTGGCCTATCTGTTTGGTTTTGAGATGCAGAATCCAGTCCTAATATTCCTTTGTAAATTTAAGACCACCTATAAAATTTGTAAAATATATCGTGAATCCTGGAGCTTAGTTCTGAAGGAAAGTCCCAAAATTATTATTATACTATCTGTACAAGTGATAAAACCTGTTCTGGAACCACCTAAGCATAGTTGCTGTTAAAATAAAGACATGTTGCATCTTTTACAATTCAGTTTTGATAATAAAAACGAAACTCCTCTGCATCAATCTATATAAAATAATGCAGTTTCAGAATGAATTTCCTAATATTGGCATCGGGTTTCCTGGCATTGGTAACCTTGACCTCTGCGACCCCACTGTACTTCAAACCGGAAAAGGATGTGAAGATCATGGAGAAAAAGGAAGTCTGGCCCCCTACGTTCTGTAAGGGTTATGAATGTCCGAAGTTCACCATACTGAAGAAAACAAAGGTAAATTTGAAAAGAAATTTGTATGTGAAGCTTGACTGACCAAGAACCTGATAGATTCACACCTCTGTTTAATTGAGTTGTGACACTTTTAGTATGAAACCAATTAATACCTCTTTTTTTTAACTACACTTGTGGTATACCCATATTCTCGACAAGTGACCTGTGACGTCCGGATTTTAGTGTATAAGCAAAGTTGCAGCTCCATGAGCGGTTTAGAGAAAATAAGAAATTAACCGTTTGGGGTTCGATACGTGGCCACGCATTCATTGCAGCGTCCAAGCGATAATCTATCGACTGAGTTCTTGTTGTTAAAAACTGTTCGGCAGTTAACGCAATAACTTTTTTAAGGACCACACCCAAATTAAACGATTGCAGAAGAATTGTCACTTTAATGAATTACTAATTCCTATATTTCTTTGCTTTTGTGTTAATTTCAACCTGTCCAGGGACCCCTTGCACGGTTACCAAACTAAAATGGTCATATGTAAGATGTTGCATAATTTGTAAGAAAAAAAAATACCTTGCTCGATGTATAGCTTAACACTGGATTCTAGTCATCTGAGCTTTTGTGATCACTGATGATCCTTTGTCATCCGTCCGTCCGTCTTGTAATAGGCCATATACTTAACCTTTTAACCTAGAAATTTAATTAGGCAATGGTGATCCATATTCTGCGATCTGCAGGAGTAAAATATTATTTTAAGCATCCTAAAGCACTCTTGGTTATCCAGAGTCTGAGAATGTCATATTACATCTGAAACTATCAGTGAAATAAGTCTGATGGGTGTTTCCCAGAATAACTCGGCAAGTGCACCTTTTGAGTACATAATAATGTAAGACTCTGGCAGTAGAAATACAAAGATTAGGCCAGACATCTCAAGAAAGGCTGCACGTGCCATATTAAACTTAGCTTCACTTTATAAAAACAAGGTTGGATTCGCCTTCTATGTTGACTTTTTGTAATCAGTGTAAACCTGTCAGACGCCATTCAGAAGGTATTAACACTTAACTTTGTCATTTTAATTTATTATCCATCAGTGATAAGGTTTCTGTCGTATGGTCTTGTATGTATTTAGTCTTGTCAATCTGTTACTATTAATATGTATTATCTGATTTACCATACGAGCTGCATCCCTTTGGAATGATTTGTCGAATTTCAGAACCAACCCCCCCCCCCCCCCCCCCCCCGACTTCGAGCAACGCAAACTGGGAGTGATCTTAATTTCGTCACGTTGCAAACTAAATCCAAAACGATCGCAAGGCATTGATCTTAATTTCATTTCGCAAATTTAATGAAGAACCGAAATTGGTACCAATGAAGAGGATTATGATATAAAATTCAAAATCCTTCAGAAATTAGATATGGCCGCCTCACAAGGACTTGGGATTTTTATATTTAACAAATTATCTCGAGAACTATTCAGAGCTGTTGCAGCAAAATAAAGCCATCTAGGAAATCGGGACATAGCTGGGCCTTGAGGATCCTTACTGGACCTTATTGAGGATCCATATTACCCATCACATTTCTAGTTTCCATTTTTTTTGTTGGCTTAATGGCTATTTTCAGATTGACAAAATATCGGTCGTTAGTTTTTCTCGTCACATTTATACCTGGATTAAAACTGTTTTTTATATTACTTACAAATATTCCTAGCCTCTTGCAAATTTTGAACAAAATAACTAAGGTTTATCTTAAAGGTTATTGACATTTTTTAATAATGTCGGTGTTTGTCATGCTGGTCGGCGTTGCGTCAAAAACCTGGATACCATTATTAAAGTAATGAACGGATTGAGTACAAAATAAATTTTGGGGGTAATATATTTTGTGTAGGGGAGTCTTCAGCATTTACAGTTATCAGGAAAAACCTTAACTAAATTTCGGATATATTCATTTGGGCGCAGCTTAATATTTCCTTTTTTTTCAATACTGGATGAACCAGAATGTTGGCAGGGGTAACCGGTCTCAGATTGCATCTTGTATTAATTATCCATACGATGCTAACAGTGGACAGATTAGAAAATATTCTTTTTTGTTTATAATTTTGTGGGAAAGGAATGCCTCAGTAAAAGCTATTATGTTTACATATAATTTCTGTATAACACAGGAGTATGAGGTACGTCACTATCCGGCTACCACGTGGGTCGCTGCGGTCAACAAGAGCTACTGGCCGTGGGGCGCCTGGTGGCAATTCATGAAACTTTTCCACTTCATCCAGGGAAACAACGCACTAGGTGAACTTTTCATTATATTTTGAAGTTATAATAGCTGTTATAAGTTTTAGATATATTCGTAGCTCTTACTTCCGGTGTTATATTCAGTTTGTTTGCTCAGCTGACTAAAGTCATTTGAGCTATAGCGATCACTCTTTGTCAGTCGTCCGTCCGGTTGCCCGTTAACACGGGTCAAATCTTAACCAATGAACCTAGAATCTTCCAAATTGTCATCCGGGGAGGTTCATATAGAATCTCCCTGGACACTTGAAATTAGGGCACTGCGACCTTCCCTGAGCTATGGGGGTTTTTGTATCTCCAGGATAATTATACATTTTATACAAAATCTCTCCTGCATCTCGGTTATATTGATCATGACTAGTTTTATCATATTCCGAAGACTGGTGGTGTCACCTGATTTTTTCTATTGCTCACAAATTCCCGCCCATCCGCTGTATTTTTAGACTGCCCAATTGTAGCAAGGTGCCAGTTTAAGTTTCTCAATTTATATAGCCTCGGGTGACAATAAATCTGTTGTGAATGATAGCCTTAAATGGCCTGCTGGTCAGCTGAGCGTCATGACCCATGGGTAACTTGTTACTTTATATTTACACACTATGTAAAACAGTTTCATTTGGTTTGTATTTAACAGTGACATTTTACAAACATTTAATTAAATCTGTATACTTAATTTTAACGTTGTTTAAATTTTCTCCCCGAGTTCACTGCATAAATTTTCTCCCGGAGTTCACTGCATTATCTGTCAAAACACCTGCTCATTTATTTCCACATCAATTTTTTTCCGGCTAATTTGTTCTCCACGTTTGAAGGCAAGAAGATTGAGATGACAGTCCCTGTGTTGTCCAGCTTCCCGGCTGACAAGTCCGGCAGCAAGATGCATTTCTTCATGTCCCCGAAACTCGCGGAGGTGCCCAAACCATTAGACCCGGATGTGGTGATCACGCGCATGGAAGCCATGACAGTTTACGTCAGGTATGACCTTTAGTTATGTGAAACCAGACATAATTTATGCGGCTTCCTCGACAGGTAGTGCGATGACCCCTTGTGATTATTCCTAGAACTAGAACATTTACATTGCCTTGATATGTTTAAACCAGAGCTTTTATCAGGAAATGTTCATGAATTGTTTGTGTAACGTAGATAGCTGATCTGTTTTAATGAGCATCCTGCCAGTTATTTCCCTTCAGTTTGTTGCATAAATTATACGGCAGAGGACGTTAACCAGTCGAGGTAGTACCTTAAACGTTATCCTCTAATTTACCCGTTTCATAGTTGTACGGGGTCACTATAAGTGAATGTTAATATACTTTTCTGAGGGGAGCAGCATTTTTTTTATCAGAAGTCTGCATTGCAACATTTATAAACAAAATCAATATAGTGAACTCCCGCAGGACGACCACCCCGTTAACATGACCACCCTGCTAACACGACCAACGACCACCTGTTTTGGTCCAGACCTTCAGATAAGTCCCCGTATCACGACCACAGGCCCGTGTCGACCGTGGCCCGTTTAGCTGATGACACGCTCATCGCCAAGCTTGGACGCCTTTCGTTTCATTTGTGTGTTTTATTTGTGTGATTAAACTTTTGAATCATATTAATGTTTGTTATTTATTTTTCTTTAATATTTTATTTTAAATAGGGAAAACAACATGTACTTGAAATACCCATATTAACGCCTGCGTTAATATTGGCAGACTAATGTACAAGCATCCCGTTAACACGACCACTTTGCCTGGTCCCTCAGGTGGTCGCGTTAGCGGGGTTTTCCTGTATATTAAATTGTATCACAGCAGTCCAGCACCAGAACCCCGGAAATACTTAAACCATTTAATTTTTCTCGGGCAGGTCGTTTCCTGGATACGCATGGGCGAAAGACTTCAATGCTGAAGCGAATTACCTCCAGACGGCGCTAAAGGCAGAAAATATTCCATTTGTGAAAGACGTGTTCTACGCCGCGGGCTACGACGCTCCATTCAGTTTCTTCAAGCGGCATAATGAGGTCTGGATCATGGCTGTCAAGAAAATGTGAATGCATGGTTCTGACACGGACAAAATTATATTTTATTATATACTCACGAATAATTTTTTTGGAAACACATTCACGTATAATCGAACTGTGACCATTTTGTAAACTGGAAGCACGCTGAACCAGTTTTCGAAGGGACCATACGCGTATTTTTTTGTCTGAACTTGTGTAATAAATCTGTGATGTTAATGTTTGCCATAGCTTTCACATGTTAATAACTTACGTTTGAGAAAATGTGCAGTAAGATTATGTAAAAGGATAGCCTCCACTGCGCATTGTATCAATGATCACAGGCGATAACGTTGCATGAAACAACCGATAACATAGTGACTCTGGTTTCTGTCGTAATTTAATTTACATGGCTGATTATAAGAAGTTTGATTTTTTTTTAAGATAAAAGACCTACACTCTAAAGAAAAATGTGCTAAAGAAAATACTCTTGGAGGGGTGCAACTGGCAGTTATAGTAATGTTAGTGCCCCTGAATAGTCTTGTATACGGAGATCTAGTATATTATGAATCCTGCGGAAATTTGTCATTTTTCGTTCATATTACAACCTATTTGGTTTCTACAGGTAACATCCCTAAAAAAGTAGAACCGCCCTGTTTACATTAGGTTTGTTTAAACACGACCTGCTATATCTTGGCTGTACATTTTTCTACGCGTCTTTGATTTTTATGTTGTTATTCGATTCTTTGCTATAACGTCTAGATTCTGTTAAGGTTTTGTTTGACTTTGTCAGTATCAAGTTATTGTAAAATTGTTTTCTTTCTTTTTTGTATGGTCCTCTTTTGAGTTAAGTTTAACTGTTGAACTGATTTAAGGTTTTTGAACTGTTGAATTGATCTTGAACTATTTAAACTCCTCTTGAAAAGCCTCACCCTTGGTTTAATACGGAAATTGTTTAAGGTTTCAACATTAATGTATCATCACAGGAACCGGCACGAGTAATTGCTGCATTAAGGATTTCACGTGAAATTGCACTTATCATGCTTGAAACTTTTAATTAAAATTTTCACCACGCATTTTGCAGTTTCTTGATTTTGTACTACGTACATTGGTCTCCACGGTGAAACGCCGATAGTTTCGAAAACTGAATAAATGTTGCCCAAGAGGAACGAACTTAACCGGACTCCCAATGTTAAGTCGGCCGCGCATGGTTAACAGAATGGTCTATACATGATACATGAGATTATAATTGGTAAATCTTTTATAATAACTATAATTATATAGCAGACGCGAGGATGACTAAACTTTTGCATAAATTGTAAAGACAAATCGCGAAAGCGCCAGCATGACGGGCGCCGTTAGTTTCCTAAACTGACTGAATAATGCCCAAGAGGAACGAGTTTGGTTGGCAGAATACTCTCAAACCACTGCATATATCCTTCACTAAATTTTCCCGCCAGTCATGCAAGTGAAAGCTTTACACTGGAAGGGTTGATAACAGTTGGTGCCATTCTCTGAAAACGCCATTCAAACTTACAAATACCATACAAATGTTTTGTTCTGAATATTTTTTTCAAACTGATTGACAGACTGACTTAACATATCCAAAGAGTTTTTAGTGGGGAAACCCCTGCCACTGCCGGGAGTTGTATGGTGAAAATGCAGTGGTCCGTGAGTATTCTGCTTATCAATTTTCACAAAGATCACTCCCCAAGATCCAGATAATAAATACAAATGTCAGTGAATTTTCTCCCGAATCCCATGTTGACACGATGGCTCTCACTAATATTGACAAAGTCGGTCAAATTGGTGAGAATCCAACTGATCCAATCAAACTATTAAATGTATCTAATAACAAACATACCTGTTTTATACACCTTAATATTAGAAGTATCTTACCAAAATTTGATGAATTTCAAGATATTGCTTTATGGTGTAACGCAAAAGTCATATCAGTAAATGAAACATGGTTGTGTGAAGATATAACTAATGATGAAATTAACATTCCTGGGTACCAAATCTTCAGGCGAGATCGAGATCGCCACGGAGGGGGGGGGGGGGGGGGGGGGGGGGTCGCCTTGTATGTTGATGATACTTTGAATCCGGTTTTATGTGACGAATTACAATCAGTCAATACTGAAGCTATCTTTGTAAAGGTAAAGTATGCTGAACGCAATATTGTTGCTTCAATATATAGACCACCATCTTCTGATACATGCTTATTAAGTAAAATCACTGATCTTATTGAGGAATCGCTAAAATACCATGTACCAGTAGTCATTCTTGGAGATTTTAATATCGATGTAAGTAAAACAGGAACTTTGACAAGTGTCTTTGACCAGTGGCTATGCAATTTCCAACTTAAGCAGTTAGTGAAGTCTCCAACCAGAGAAACTGTAACCTCATCAACAGTGATAGATTTAGTCTTCTCGAACATTCCCGAGAGACATAACTACGGATGTATTACCAATCTCTTTGAGTGACCACTATTTAGTTTACACAGTACTATCATTCAAAAATACTAATAGAAATGTCATAACAATAAAATCTAGAAACTTTAGCAAATTTAATCTAGAGAATTACCGAAATGATATCGCCTCATCTGTTATACTACAGAATGTATTCTATGAATCTAATATCGAAGTTGCATGGAACAGCTGGAAAACTGAGTTCCTAAATATCTGTAATAAACATGCGCCCATATGGTCTCGTAGGGTAAAAAATAGAGATAACCCTTGGATGACACCGCAAATCCGTAGCATGATAAAGCTCAGAGACAGATTACACAGATGCGCTGTAAAACACAAATCTCACATTCTCTTCTTTAAGTATAGAAGAATGAGAAACATGGTAACTACGCTTATAAGATCGACTAAAACTGCTTATTTCAGACATAACATCGATAATAACTATAATAATATCAAAGGTATGTGGAGCGCTCTTAAAAAGTATTACCTGGTTCCTCATCAGCTAAACCTGTAGATTGCGATATATCATGTGAAGAGTTTAATGAGTATTTCAGTACCATAGGTGATATATTAGCGGTAAATTTTAAGGCATCCGAAACCCGTCCTGTTCGGTCGTTGAATATTACAGTCCCGTTTCAAATTTTCTATATTACTATCGCAGGATATACAGAAAGATTTACTTGCACTTCCACCTAAACACACTCTGGATATAATCGATATGGACATCACATTACTCCAAATGGCTTCGCAGCTCATTAGTCCTATGTTATGTTATCTATTTAATCTATCACTATATAACGCCACGTACCCGCTTGACTGGAAAACAGCTCGAATTACTCCAGTATATAAAGGAAAAGGCGATAAAGCAAATAAGAGTAATTACAGACCCATATCAATAATACCTCACGTTGCGAAACTATTTGAAAAAGCTGTACAAAGGCAACTAATCAGGTTTATCACAAATAGCAATAGAATTTCAGAAAGTCAGCACGCTTATCTGCCCGGAAAATCTACTGTAACGGCTCTTAGTAAATTTTCAAATGACGTATATAAAACTATGGATCAGGGTAAAGTTACTGCTGCTTGTTTTTTCGACCTAACCAAAGGATTTGATACCATAAATCATAAAAGATTATTGGAAAAGTTGTTCGTTTTTGGTTTTGATAAGAAAACAGTTGCCTGGTTTCAATCTTACCTCCATGATCGCCTACAGATCGTAAAATACAACAACAATCTATCCAATGCTGCTGTTGTTAATGTAGGTGTTCCTCAGGGTACAGTTCTCGGCCCTATTCTATTTTTGATATACATAAATGATCTTCCAAATGTGCTAAATACTGATGGTATTGTAATGTACGCTGATGATGTCACTGTATATTGCCATGGTAAAAATGCTGTAGAAGCTGAGATTAAATTACAGCGAGTAGTAAATCATGTGACCACCTGGTACGACGAAAACCTGCTCACTCTGAATTATAATAAATCTAATGTTACGCTACTTGGAAATCTTCATAGAATTGCTGATCACAAACTCAAGATATCAATATTAGATACAACATTACTTTGTTCTAATAAGATTAATCTACTTGGCGTTATAAAAGATGCTAATTTATCCTGGAAACCACATGTTCACTCTCTATCCAAAAAACTATCTCAAAAGATAGGAGTTCTTTACCGAATATCAAGCTATCTGTCTATGCAATCTCTTACTAAGGTTTATGCAACTATAATTCAGCCTCATATTGACTATGCCCTAAGCATTTGGGGTTGTTCATTATTGTCTACCAATGATACGGTACAGAAAATACAAAACAGAGCTGCCCGCATTATATCCAAAAACTATGACAGAAATGTTGATTTTATAACCATAGTAAATGAACTGGGTTGGTTGAATATACGTCAACGCTATATGTATTCTGTTGCAGTACTTATGTATAAATGTGTTTGTTCAATAGCTCCCGGTTTACAAGAGAATAATTTTCACTTTGTCAATGAAGCTCACAATCATCAACCCCGAGCTGCTGTGAGCAATGATTTAGTCGTTCCTAAACCTAGAACAAACTATCTGAAAAAATCTTTACTATATATGGGGCCAAAAGTATGGAATAGTTTATCCAATGAATCTAAGTCAGCCATAACTTGCGCATCTTTTAAGAAACGAATCAAATTGGAAATTTTAGCAACTGTATGTTCTATATGACACATGTTATATTTGCATAAATTTGCGTTTTATACATGTAGCACTCATTCTTTTATCATTTCATAGATCATACAACAACTGTAAATTAATTTCATACGTATTTAACTGAATCTAACAATGATCAAGTCCATAAATGCTAGAGATTATTGTAATATTATTGGTTCGTACGCCTCGCATATTTGCATGTATATATATACTGATTTAATGTGATATTTTAGTTTACTCCTTCTGTCTATAGATGTATATATTGATATACTTTCTTAACTCTCTTAATATGCTTTTATGATTTGAGTCCATATGTTCATGTTTATATTTTTAGTCATGGTATTATTTTATGCATTGTATTGATAGTTTAGTCATTGTATGTTTTATATGTACTGATACAGGGCACCAAGTAAGACCAGTTTAATTTAAACTGATTGGTTTTCCCTGTATAAACATAATGTAAATAAATAAAATAAATAAATAAATAAAATAAATAAGCTCATTTGAATATTGGGTTAGCTTTATACCTTGACCATCCCCCACCCCCAATATTCCCGTGTTAATGAAGACGCCAACATAATGTGGACTGTTGCTCCTGATATTTGAATATTCATGAACATTAATGACTATCTCTTGGTATGTTCTCTCGTGCGTTTGTCGGCTTTCTTACCTTGCGGTAAATTAGTGCATAAGTGACAGCGTTTCGTCCCGGTTGACCTACTTTTGACCGTTTTACGGCTCCTGAACTTAGAAAATTTCATGAAAAATCAAAATTTCATGAAAAATACACATGTACGGATTTTTTTTCGCAATGCCTGCAGACATTTGCCTGATTTTTTTTGTGTGGGCAGATAATGACCAGGTACAGATCGAGTTCGCGTTTCATCCCAGTTGACCTACTTTTGACCGTTTTACGGCTCCTCAACTTAGAAAATTTCATGAAAAATAAAAATTTTCATGACAAATACACATGTACGGATTTTTTTTCGCAATGCCTGCAGACATTTGCCTGATTCTTTTTTTTTTGTGTGGGCAGATAATGACCAGGTACAGATCGAGTTCGCGTTTCATCCCAGTTGACCTACTTTTGAATGTTTTACGGCTCCTACACTTAGAAAATTTCATGAAAGACAGAAATTTTTATGGAAAATGCACATGTATAGACTTTTTCTCATAATGCCTGCAGATACTGGCCTGATTTTTGGTGTGTTGCTTGATAATGATCCGTTACAGATCGAGTTCGCGTTTCGTCCCAGTTGACCTACTTTTGACCGTTTTACGGCCCCTAAACTTAGAAAATTTCATGAAAAATAGAAATTGTCATGACAAATACACATGTACGGACTTTTTTTCGCAATTCCTGCAGATAATGGCCTGATTTTTGGTGTGTAGGCAGATAATGACCAGTTACAGATTGAGTTCGCGTTTCATCCCAGTTGACCTACTTTTGAACGTTTTACGGCTCCTACACTTAGAAAATTTCATGAAAGACAAATTTTTATGGAAAATGCACATGTATAGACTTTTTCTCATAATGCCTGCAGATACTGGCCTGATTTTTGGTGAGTTGCTTGATAATGACCCGTTACAGATCAAGTTTGCATTTTGCCCTTGTTGACCTACTTTTGACCATACCACACCACCTGAACTTAAATTTTTTTTTCAAAATTTAACAAATGTTTCTAATTTGCCCCAGGCGGGGGCATTCGTGTCGTTCCGACACATTTAGTTTTTATTACTTTTTATACGGCTGTCATATGACAGGAATATAATGGTATACCCACCGTCCGTCCGTCCGTTAACGTTTAGTGTCACCGCGATAACTTACCGGCGCTCCGATGGATATTCACGAAACTCACCATAACTAGTTATCAACCGATTATCTCGCCCGAGTTCGATTATGGGTAAAATCCACGCATATTTAATAAGGTCACGGGTCACTAGGCTTCATTGTGGTGTTGCCGCGATAACATAGGAAGAATGTAAAGCATTTTGATAAAACCCATCAGACATTATCAATAAAGTATCTCGCCTAAGTTAGATTTGCAGCAAAATTCTTGCATATCTTATGAGGTCAGAGGTCGTCGCACTTTGGAGGCAGCTTTGTGACTTCCCAAAAATCCTGTGGATTTTTATGAAACTCATTTTACATATTTACCAATAGTTTCTCACCTGAATTAACTTCTCATCAAAATTCATGCATATTAATGAGGTCAGAGGTCACCAGATTCATGGCGGGCGTATTATGCACGTTTGCGGTGCTCTTGTTATTATCCATTTACTAAGTGAACAAGGTGAGATCTCAATCGCAGGACGCCCAGTCTTATATCGATGAATTAAATGTAGCATATGAGGATGCCTGTACCTGGGTGATTGCACACCATCATGCGCTAAAAGTAACATGTGCGATGAGACTTAAATATTGCATTTATTCTCTATCTATTGTGCATTTATTCTCTATCTATTGTTTTGTACTTGGTGTCTTCATTTGGGGCCTGGACAGTCGAGGGGTAATACACTCTGCTCTCTGCGCTGGCGACCCGGGTTCGATCCCCGGCGTGGCCATGGGAATGGGTTGCAGTGTGGCTCGCCCAGGGCGGGTTGTTTTCTACAGGTTTTCTGGTTTCCTCCACCTCCAGACCCTACCGAACGCCACAACCTGAGCCAAGGAGAATGCCTCGATTAGTTATAATAATTTGTATGACCCATGTAAAATAAATGTTAATAAATATGTAAATATTTTACGTGTCTTTTCTCTAATTTGTTATCCATCAGGCTTAATCAATCGTGAAAGATTACAAATTATAACAGAATCATGCCGTGATACATATTACCACATAACGATCTTTGCTTTGGGTCAAAGTTATCCAGTTGTCAAGCCGCACACCTAAAAACCGTACTTTGACTTAAAACAAAACCGCGATCACAAGAAAATAAAAATACAAATAGTATTAAATATGCGAATAAAATTAAATGAAAATATACTTGGGCATTATTATTAGATCTTCTGAAAGGTAAGTACGTAAAGTGACGGATTGAACGGTCGTGAAAAAAATATGTTCATGCTGACCAGAAGGGTACACCCCCGATACTTAATGTTTGATGATATAAAGATGGTAATTGTAGAAGCTTGAGACTGAGGCATTCAAGGTTATGTTTCGTTACCAATATTGTCCATTGATCACTTTGTCGATTAACCCCCTTTATCTATTAAATAGTATATGCGCAAAACAGTTTGGAATATAAAATGCTGCTCCCTAACGGGGAATCACAAACCCCGGCCGCGGCGGTGAGAGCGCCGAATCCTAACCACTAGACCATCGGGGATGTGCTGGACACACTGCCTGCTCACCTGGAGTGCTGCGCGTGGTATAACGTCATAACATCATGCAGGAATCAAAATTTTGATTGGAGTTTGCACTCAGAAAATCCAGAAAGCTGGTACTTCCTGACCGTTTAATGAAGATTTATGAAGACTGAAGAGGAAACAATCAGCAAATGTACAGAAGAAGAAAAACACATTTTGCTTTATAAATGATAACTGCTTGGTGAATATTTCCTTAAAGGACGGAATCAGGATTAAGTAACCTGCCAAAAAAAGTCACCGGGTCCGAAAGGGGGAAGAAGGGTATAAATATTGGCCTAAAGCACTGATAAAAAATTGTAGCGGCTGAAAAAAGGGGGGCGGGGCTGCATGGACCTCTAATCTGGATATGCTTCTGGGGGTTCAAAAGGTCGCCCTCTATATTCCCTGGCCTTCAGAAGAATTAGTCCATGGGCTAGGAGGGGGTCACCGTGCACCCCCTCTGGGATTTTATGACATAGGTATTTTTAGATCCCCAAGTATGTCCAATTAATGAATTAAGATGTTAACATTGATTATTTTGGGATACACTATACTTTTAGGCCATTTAAAAACAACCGCGTCTGTACGCACGGCACCCGCGGACAGGTAGTCTTGATAAGGGGGTAGGGGTATCTAAATGCTTATAGCTCGCTTAATATTTGACATATTCACTTCAAATAAACTGCAGTATGTTTGCAAATAGTGGGGAAAAGTCATGACAACATTTATCATATGAATGTATTATGTATTTTTGTTGATTAAGCATTTAATTACTATAATTTTTTAAAATCCAAAAAGAAAATTGAATTTAACAGCTTTTTCTTTCATTTTTCACAATAGTTGTTTATTTTCGAGATGATGTTGCATTTTTAAATTTCTAGTGCATTAATACATTAGTTCCTGACATTCTTACAAATTCTATTGATAAAATTATGAATATTTGACCATATACACCTGCAACGAATGACCAATTATTAATTCTATTTTATGACATCCCTTGTTTATCAGAAGGATGTGGTGTTCCATTTTCGTCTCCAGATGCATTGATTTTCACTGTGATGCCTCTTTAATACTATGAATTGTTGTTTGTTTGAACCTGAAGTTGTTTATTTTTTTTTTTAAATAATGGAAACCCTTTCTTGAGCCATTTTTAATATATAATAATTATACAAAAATGATCATATTTAATCCATAACATAAGGATCACCGTGCACCCCCCTGGGATTTTAGAATATAGGTATTTTTAGACCCCAAAATATGTCACGTTAATGAATTTATATGTTAACACTGATTATTGTGGGATACACTACCCTTTTAAGCCATTTAAAAACAACCGCGTTATTAGGCACGGCACCCGCGAACAGGTACCCTTGATAAGGAGTAGGGGTATGTAAATGCTTATAGCTCGCTTAATATTTGACATATTTAATTCAAATAAACTCAATTGTATTTGCAAACAGTCGGGAAAAAAGTCACTAATAGATATAATCATATTTATTTTTACATGATTTTTGCTGATGGAGAAATTAATTATGATATTTATAAAACATCCTGAAGAAATTTCACAGATTTATATCCAAACTTTTCGCTGTTGCTTATTTAACAAGACATTTTGACATTTCTGAAGTTCTAGTTGATTAATATATCAGCCCTTGTCAATCCTGAAAACATTTAAAAAAAAATTAAATAATGCAGACATCAATTAATTATAAAGTGTCATTCTGTTTTGATCACCCTTTCTTTAACATGTATACGAGGTGTTGTGTGTTCCTATCTCGATGTACCGCACCGTGAAGAATCCCTTATACCATAAATAGTTATTGTTATGAAACTAAGGATACAAACACCAGTAAACTTTCAACCAGATCAGTTTGATTATAAAGGTGTAAAAGGATATAAACTTTCTCCAAGTATAAGCACTAACCCGTGTTTTGTTAACCCCCCACCCCACCCCACCCCTGAAATTTTGTGAGTTTTTTGTCCTCATGACCTGATTTGTCCTTTATAACCAGATAATTCAATTACTTTGGGATTCCTGAAAGGTCTAGGCCCAGTGCCCCAGGCCTAGAAAATAAGTAATAAGGAAAAGTATCCACCACAATCTTTAGGCAAGTTTAAATTATCATGGATAATTATTAATCTAGCTTATACTGCTTTATTGTTTTATTTTATACCTTTATTATATAGTTTAATACCTTGTAAATACTGGCTGTCATATTGTGTCATCTTTTGGCCAATTTCAAAACTGGGTAATGTACATTTTGTAATACCTCATATTGAAGCGTCTGTCTTTATTGCACATTGTCTAATCGTTTACTATTTTAAAGTATCAATTCGTATAAAGTGTAAATAAAAAGCATTGAAAATAACACGCAAATCTCTACAAATAACAAGGATTTGCAGTGATGGATCCTGGTAAACATTGATGTGTGGTCCGTGAACCAAGGAACTTTATTAATTTTAGCTGAGAGTAATGATCCACCTTTCACCAACTGGATGCTTGCATCATATTTGAGCTCAGATTACCAGAACATAAGCGCCTAAAATAAGTCACAACTGTGCATGCGGGTGGGATAAACTTTTATCATATTCAGAAATTTGCACTTTTCTCTTAGTACCTTTGACTGACGATGGTCTCTTTCCCTCCTAGGACAAAAATATTATCTCTTAATACCGAATATTCCTTCATACAAGATCTTATTATGTTGATCACGGTTACCGGTTAATTTTCCTGGCGGAAATCAAATAAAGACATATACTAGGCTTGTCACGATGAAGTAGGCGAATAACCACTTGTAAACAAACGTCGTTCAAGTAAAAAATGGTGATTTCCATACATAAATACATTTAATATCATGGAAGACGTTGACCACTGTGACACCTCGATTCTGGTACATGGATCGACCTGAGACCTAATGCAGCATTAAAACTGCCATTATTATAAAGTAGAAAGCCTATCTTAATATTCAAGAAAATTTCAGTTCCCATTAAAAAAATAAACCTAACTGAATGTCTAAGCGTGTTGGTATTGACAAGAATGTCCTGACCTGTTTTTAACATTTTACTGATTAGACAAACATGAAAATCCGGCAGTGACCATATATATTATTTGATTTAAGTAATTTTATAAGTATTGAATATTATTTTGAATAAAAAATGTTATGATACTTTAGATAGGATCATAATATGTAAGATTGAGTACTCCCCAGAAGCCTTTGTGTGCATATTAGCCGATGTTTGTGCAGGGACTGTAAAGAAACACTGGCACCGATGTTTGTGCAGGGACTGTAAAGAAACACTGCCATTGTTTATATCACCTATCTGTTAAATAATATAAAACTAAACCATAACCTAGGAAGCAGATTCTCAACAATGTCTCCTGACAGTCGAACCGAATGCTTTAAAAATGTTAGGCTTTAACTTCCTGCCTGATACGTAGCCTTGAACGATTGAGCATTGTATTGAGATTGGGAATTCCGTAACCTCGACCTCTCCGGGAGAAATAAAGGGGTCCATTTTTCATTAACCTGACAAAAAAATGCATGGTCGTTGAAATTTATAATTCCAGAAGTAAGGACTGAAATCTAATTGATCCTTCATAAAAACACGTATTTTGAGAACTGGCATAGGAAGGCGGGTGTACATAATTAATAGAACGAAATGAATTTGTGTCATGCTCACGCTTATTTGTACTTTTAAAGGTAGGGATATTTTACCAAATTGTTAGCAGGCAGTTTAATCTCGCTGAAGACATGATTCAAATGACAACTCCGCCATTCATGTTGAATCGTTCTGAGGTTATATATATATATATATAGGCCTTAGAGTCTGTCTTTATAAAGAGTATAAACGAGAATGACTGATTTGTTTTGCAGAATGCCTCATCATAAATAACGAATACTTGAAGACTAAAATGCATGGGAGCCACAGGATGAGTCCTATCGAATTTCCATGGATGATATATATACAAGCCATTTCTTTTGAAAAGGTGCCATTAACAGGTTAAATCAAATGCCAATTTTATATGTCTACAACACCGTTTTACAGAAGCTGAGTTGAACCGAAATAAAATAAAATATATAGGACAAAAATATATACTACACTTGCATGCAGACGTCAGAGATTGTTTATTTAGTAGTGATCTCAATGGTGTCAGTGGCCTTAGACTTTGTCCGGTATAAGGGCACAGGCTTTGTCCATTTCTGTTTAGAACCCATATAGCTTCTCTATGTTTAATTTTCCTTATTTTTACAATCAGAAATCATACGTACGTTTTAAAATTAGATTCCTTCCAATTAATAGCACATATATGATCCCCTCCCTGTATGGTACAGTCGATGTGAAACTTCAGCTCCTCTGCTTTCTCACTGCTGTTATTACATGTACTCCTATACCATGTCCTTCCATTACATCCGATCGCATTGAAAAGATACCAAAAAGTGTTCACTCTGATCCATCAATATACATTTAGATTAGAATCTGTGATTTGTTTACAATTTAAACCTTTAAGTACATTTCCTTGCAAGAAAATCTGAAAGCGACATGGTAAGGGATTTAAATATAACAAGGAAACTAATGACTCCGTCATAATATAATCGTTACAAAAATATAAAAAAATCAAATCAATAATTTCATTAAAAAAATCAAGCAACACCAAATAATGTTATTAAGCTGTATATGCCGTAATTATTAATTTTGTATACTAACTGAAACTGTAGCACATGCCTTCCTATTCTTTCTCCTTTTGACATGACTTGAAACCTTGTGTTGATATTGTGGTACATGACGCTACTTATACTGTATACAGGTTTAATGAACTAAACTTCACAGAACGTAAATTGTTAATACTTGGTCTTCCATTCGGTGGACAACTTTATCACATTGATTCAGATTGATCAGCATAACAGATTGATTTTCTATCTATTAGAAATTTCACATAATTATTATTTGTGATTAATACTGTTTTCAAATATTGTTCAGAGGGGGTTCTTATTATCTTAAAAGCCAATAAACACATTCAGGTTCAGGAAAATAACTATTTATAGTGTTAGGGTGTGCATCTCGACAGGAAAATGATACACCACATTTATCTTATATACAAAGGGTCATTCAGTGCATGGGTAAATGGCCAATTATTCATAATTTTAGTTAAATTATCTGTTAAAGTGTCAAGAACTAATGTATTTATGCACTAGAATTTTTAGAAATTTCAACATCATCTAAAACAAAACCATTGTTGAGATAAAAATATAAAAAAGCTGTTCAATTCAATATCCTTTTACGATATTTTATTAATATCGTGATGAATTGCTTAATCAAGACACACACACACACACACACACATATAACACTGATCAAATTATTTTCATCAGTAAATTTCTCAAGTATTTGCAGATACAATGCAGTTTATTTGAAATGAATATGTCAAATATTAAGCGAGCTATGAGCATTTACATACCAGTACCCCCTTATCAAGGCTACCTGTCTGCGGGTGGGTGCGTGATGACGCGGTTGTCTTTAAATGGCTTAAAAGGGTATTGTGTATCCTCCAATAATCAGTGTTATAATTTTAATTCATTAACTGGACATATTTGGGGATCTAAAACTACCTATGTCATAAAATCCTGGGGTGGGAGGGGGGGCACTGTTATCCTATATATATATAATGGATTAAATATGATCATTTTTATATAATTATTATATATTACAAAAAGACTTAAGAAAGGGTTTCTATTATTTCTAAAACCAATAAACACCTTCAGGTTCAGACAAATTACAATTCATACTATCAAGGAAGCATCACAGTGAAAATCAATGCATCTGGAGAGGAAAATGGGACACCACATCCTTCTGAAAACAAGGGATGCCATAAAATAGAATTAACAATGGGTCATTCATTGCAGGTGTATATGGTAAAATATTCATAATTTTATCAACAGAATTTGTAAGAATGTCAGGAACTAATGTATTAATGCACTAGAAATTTAAAAATGCAACATCATCCCGAAAATAAACAACTATTGTGAAAAATGAAAGAAAGCTGTTAAATTCAATTTTCTTTTTGGATATTAAAAAAGTATAGTGATTAATTGCTTAATCAACAAAAATACATAATACATTCATATGATAATTGTTGTCAGTGACTTTTCCCCACTATTTGCAAACATAATGCAGTTTATTTGAAGTGAATATGTCAAATATTAAGCGAGCTATACGCATTTACATACCCTACCCCCTTATCAAGGCTACCTGTCCGCGGGTGCTGTGCGTAATGACGCGGTTGTCTTTAAACGGCCTAAAAGTATAGTGTATCCCAAAATATTCAATGTTAACATCTTAATTCATTAATTGGACATACTTGGGGATCTAAAAATACCTATGTCATAAAATCCCAGAGGGGGTGCATGGTGACCCCCCCCCCCCCCCAGCCCATGGACTAAATCAGTTGTTATGGGTTACTTAAAGGATGCATAAGGAAAACAGCTGGCACATTCAATTCATTATATATATATATATATATATATATATATATATATATATATATATATATATAAGGTAGAGTTACCCTCCGTTGTAAAGTGCTCTATGGCCTACAGACTAGGCCAGAGCGGTATAACTCTGAAGAAAAACAACACTGTAAATTCAAAACAGTCTGTTTCACGGGATGCGACCCGATCATCAGGTAAATGTGGTTAAAATGAAGCTAACGGTGTGGTTTATATATATATATATTTCAAAAATAGGCCTAAAATTAAGCCTGGGGGGGCGGATAAAGGGGGTGTTTTCATGTGCGTCTACATATTTATGCGCATATGCATGAAAAATTGCTCATATTATTTTGTAACTGGGGTGTTTCAATGTGTCCGTCAAGGTACATCCATGGGTTTGTGCCTATATATATATGCGCGACCTACGGGATTCAGGGTAAAATGACATCACTTTACCATGTTTATGTGGAAGACACCTGCTCTAGCCACTGTAAAAATATGTTAGTCTCTCAGTTCACGCTTATACGCTAACTTTGGAACACACCTTTTTTCACAAATGGAAAAACGCCTTTAAAACTAAAGAAATCGGCCTTGCCGCAAGGTTTCGTAAGGTGGCTATTTTATACGGTGGGGCTGATTTAGGACACAGAAAAAAATATTTGTCTCGTGATCTAAAGATTACATGTCGAGTATCTTAACATAACATGTCATCAAAAAAAAATATTTTGCTCGAGATCCCAAGATAAAATTTCGCAAAACAAATTTAGGACATAGAAAAAAGAATTTATCTCGAGATCTCGACTTACCATCAACCAAATTTGATATTGTATAGCAAATTCAAAACACAACCATCTAGGCAGGCTACATGTGTCACTTTATTCAAATAAATATATTATTTGAACCGTTTTCATTTTGCCCTTTAATATATTCAGTCTTTCTGTTATTATTAAAAACTAATAGAAGAAAACTGCCGTTAACTGCTTTGTTTCGATGAATACTGTGGTTAGCTTTATTTTCGCGAGGCTGAAATTTCGCGATTCTTCAATTCGGACATTTCGCGAGGGTTTAATTTTTGTGATTGCACAAGAACTTGTAAAATTTAAGTTTAATAGGAGCTATATTGATATAAAGTTAAATAAAAATCCTATAATACCTAACTTATTTCTTGTTTAGTCATTATATTAGGACTTTGTGGTTGTTTTCAGACGTCATCTTAGTTGATCGGGCATCTTATTCCCGAGGGTTTCATATTCGCGATTATTTCACATTCTCGAATATCGCGAAATTAAAACCCTCGCGAATAAAAAAGGCAACCACAGTATTCAAACACTCTGGTCCAGGGTTCTACGTCATCAATGAAATGGTACCGACACTGTGAATGTGACGGACTTTAATCAAAATCATAGGTTAATTATTTGGTAAATAGTTTACCGCAAACTATGAGCAGCCACTTTTTTTTGCAAAATATCCTCTATGTTAGAGAAGCAAACATAACAGGTCTTACTAAATCAAGCTGCTCAAATATTGTTGGAACTTTATATTTTTATTATAAAAGTACTTGAAAATGTATTATCATCATGGGTATATATTTTAAAAATCTGCACTGTAAATTAATTGTTTCTCTATAGTGAAATATATATCGTTGATCAATTATGAGTCAACTCATTCTGCTTTGATAGCTTTGAAAGACTTTACAGCGAAAGCATAATATGGAAGTGTTTTTGTCAGCAGGGTTTAATCTTTGCGCTTTTAGCTGAAGCTAGCTATGCGTTAAATGAAGAACACGTGTTAAATTAAGAACCCCTCCAATTGGCTTTGAAGTAGGCTACGACTGAGAGCCAGCCGCGATTGTTGTCAGCTTTGTTTCTTGTTCACAATAGGTGGCTGCGTCTGGTTGGTGATCCCAGTTGTTGTTGAGCAATTCTACAACTTACAAAGATGGCAAACAACCTGACTACACGTACAAAATAAAATACCTATGCATACTGATTTGCGAAAAAATTTGAACGGCTTTTATGTTGCAAAATGAAAAAAGCGGGAAAATTCAGACACGGCAAATTAGTCACTTCCACAGTAATCATCAGGCCGGCGGAGCCCTCCATGTGTGATCATTGTTTTCCCAGATTCCCTAAGATTCGCCCCAACGCAGTTGGCACAAGAGTGTTAAGTCGAGTTATTGACTGATTGAAAACCTTTATTTCCTCCATGACATGAAGAGTAATACAGTCAGTGTGAAAGATCATGTTGCAAGTTATATCAAAAAGTGAAAAAAAGAAAACTCCAGTTAAATATTAAATTATAATAATAATAATAATAATAATAATAATAATAATAAAAATTACAGGTCAGGCTGAAATTAGGGATCACATGAAATCTAATCAATTATCGAATATACAAATCTATAACATGTTTATATTCAAAGAGCAAACTGTCTTTTTACATTCATACATGAATATTGAAAATCTATACATCATTATATACCAGTATTCATCAGTCAGTCCAAGCTTCTATCAAATGTTAACCAAATAGAATATTAAGAAAATCATCGTCGGTTAAGGTGAATAGGAATGCTGATATTTGAACCTTGCAGCTGTTCATAATAAACTCCCATAATCGATTCCTTTGATCTTGAGTGTTGTCACAATATATTAGTGCATGTATAACAGGGCAGGAATAAATAGAACCACACAGAAAACACAATAATTTGCTACTAGCATCGATACGCCCGATGGACAGAAATAGTTTGTGACACCCATTTAAATCTTAATAAGGAACCTGGTAACTCGTTCGCAGCTTCCCAAATGACAGATTATGCAGCTTTATTCATTAGTTATTGACCTTATGCATTCACAGTCATCTTTCAATGAAAAGAAAAAGAAAAAAGTGCTTTCTTTGTTATGTAGCTATGGTACATTTGGTGTGCTCTATAGCTGGATTAATGTTAAAAGAAATTGAAAAATACAACACGACTATCTCTCTGAAGAAATATGGGGAACATGGGTGTGAAAAAAGATTGATAAAATGTAATCAAAGTGCTCCTAGCTAATCTTCGGTCGTTTTCACAAACTACAATTTTGTTAATCATTTGTAAAATCCCTCCTACTTGAAGGGTAACAAAGCTTAATTGATCAGCCAATAAAACGATAAATCAACCGATCAGTCAATCAATGTCTGTTGCTTACTGTCTGGTAAGACTTGTGTTTCAAACTACAATTTAATTGGCATCTTGTATTACAAATTCACTGTGCCGGAGTATATTTAATTGGATGCGTTCCTTTTGCACTTGTATATGTAGACACCATTGTTCAGGTTATACCAGGCATCAATGTATCGTATAGCTCTGGGAGTTTGTTTTCTCACAGAGAACCCCACACTTTAGTAGTTTTAAAGACGAGATATCCCACCACTTCATATCTCGAACGTTCAGGTACATCTTGGCATTCACGTGATCCCTAGGTCTTTCTTTTGCCCAGTTTGTGTAGACGAACCTATCATTCCATGGTAACCACCTCCACTCGTTGTCCCAGAACGCAGCAGAAGTCCAATAACACCTTCTTTCCCATAACCATCGAGCTAAATGATAATTGGTTTTGAATATTACTAACCTAATGAACAGTAAAGTATACAGTAAAGCATGGAATATTTGGTTGATTTTTTAAATAAGATATATGAAAAGAATAATGTAAATAATAATATATTATATACGATTATAATAAAGTACAGGGCATCAGTAGTGTAAAGGATGGTTATTATTTATTTTTTTAGCAATTTAACAACAAAAATGCTTAATGTTGAAATAAAACATTCTCTAAAGTTAACTATAAATGCAACTATTAACGCAAAGTTCAGCTGTTTATAAGACGTCATTATTTGGTTATTTAAATAAGAATACCTTTACATTAATGACTAGTTCAAACTTTTTATTTTTCGTGTTTACTTATTGATTTCTCTATTATAAATTTAATATGACTGTCCCTATTGATGGAATTTAGGTAATTCCTCTTGGCTAGGGCGCAGTAGGAATTCAATTTTAGACTATAGGTCATGTTTTAATTTTCGTAAATCATTACCCTCTAACTGAAGGGTAGAATTTCCCATGATCACTTTCCCCAAGTGCAACATTTCTTCTTCAGTTTCAATGCTCACTAAGGGAGCATTGAATTTCTTGCACACAAACTTTGCTTCCATATATTCTCGTAACGGGTATGTAAGAAATTTGTAGCAACTCCTTCTCCCAGGTAACTGGTACCCAAAGCCGACATCACACTGGTACTCTAAATGTCAGAATGTTAAAAATCATATTTTGAATTCTCAAGTGTTTTGTTTTGTTATTTTGGCATATTTGTTTTGCAGTTGCTTCTTTTAAGGATGGAATTCTAGAATAATGTTATGCATAAATAATTTAAAATAACTTTTTCTTATTGTATTTTGTATCTTTTTGCAATCTATCATCTATTATCTTATTTATTATACCATATGATTTTTTAATAAAAAAACAATGAACAGGCGGTATATGGTATTAAAAACGCTAATGGAAGGTCGATATGATATGAATAGCTGCTGAATCTACAGTTGTAACCCTGAATTCTTATGAGATTGTATATCCAAACTTACTCTGTCCATGAGTTCCTGCTGGAGAGTTCTGACGTTCTAGGTTTTTGTTGATCAAGTTTCCCATTTTATGTAGAACACTGATGTCGGGATGACTCGGCTTAAATGGTTGGACGGCATCGCAGGCATTAAGACCGCGAGCTGGGTTTCTAGTTACTTTACAATAAAGTATCAATAGAACAACAATTAAATATGTATGTATTTACGAATGTATGTATGTATGTACGAATGTATGTATGTACATGGTATGTATTATGTATACATGTATGAATACCGTTTCTGGCATTCGAGTGTTAATCCCTATAATCGTTTCAATAAATTTTTAAAAATTCTGCACATTAAAATATAACGAGGTTCAAAACGTAGCTAATTATTATATTTGTGCAACAGGTAAAGCGAGCAAGAAAAAAGTATCAAAAGTTAACAAGAAAAAATCGATACCCCAAGTGATCCACGTGTAAATGATGATCGAGCGCATCATTGTAGCAAACGTGGCAAAATTTTTTACATTTTATTCAGTCTTAGTAACTAACTGGTCGGTGGCTCATACACTGTCTGTCTCAGATGTCAAATAGCATTATATTATACATGGCCAAGAGCTGAAAAAAAACCCGCTGCTGTGAAGAAAAAGATAATGTTGACAACCAGCTTTGCTAATGACCATGCACATTAATAGAGTTGATCTATCAATTTATATCACACACTTCTTTAAAGTTAAACATTTTATCCGAAGCATGAATGTGTCTTTGTGTTCCTCCGCAGTTTATAGTTTTGTGACTAACAATGCATGTATGTATGTGCATGTTAAAGAAACAGCTTTACAAATTAGCTTTCCTATTTAATGGAACGGCAACTTACATAATTAAGTCTATCAGTGTAGGTCTTGACATGTTGCTATTAATCTGCCATATTGCACTTAGTTTTCATATGGCAGGGGGTGGCAGCTTATCTGTAGTTTCTGACATTATACATTGGAACTAATGGGAAAACATTAAAGTGCAATTGAAGGACAATCTGAGCTGCTGAAAGGAGCAAAACGAGAGAGCTACATACTTCAGGCTTATGTGACTAAAACGTTCTTTGTCAAGATAAAAGCTAAAAAAATCTTTTTAATTGCAGATCTGAATTCCGAAAGAACACAACCGTGAACAAGTAAGAGTGATGGGCATGGCCATATGCTCACAAGAACTGAAACAAAAGGCAATCTAGATAAAAGGACTGTAAGCGTTTTATGAAGAGTAGGGCAATTGGTTCCCTCCAAATTAAACTTGCGAACGGGATCTTTTCAGGACTTATCAATAGTTTCCTGGGCTTAAAGACCCGTTCAATGATAGTCATGAGGTGTAAGGGTCACACCAGTTTCCTGAACACGGACGTATACTTCATTTTTTAAAATGAAAAATGTATATTAAGCATTGACAGCTGAAATGGTGTAATTATTTACCTGTATTATTTTATATTTGTGTTCTCTGAGTAACTGTAAGGTGTAATTTTTGGTCTTTAACGTATGATTGAAGTGACATGTTCAGCATTTGAATCGTTGTACTTTGCTGCGCTGCACAACACTGCTGCTTTTCCTCTGTATCACCGTGAATCAAAGTATAATAAGAATAAGCTCCATATATTCAATACATAGGTCAATACTATATATATATTACATCATTAACATTAGATTAATACGTTCAATGAATCAGCTTCCCCAGCCTGTCCATTCTGGTTTAAAAATGGATAGGACCGCTTGGACCATCTACTGGACCTGATAACCAACAGCTGGACCGGACCAGGACCGGACCGCTTATGTGATGGACCGGACCGGCCCACCCTCTGTGTTCCCGTCCGACCCTCACCTCTAATGGGTACATCTTTACATTCTTTCTGTAGTGGCAGCTGTACAATAAAACTGGTGATTCTACTCATCCAAGTACAGTCAACGAAAACAGAACGGGTCGCGATTCAGAACCAAGAGGAGACTAATGTACGTAGTGAACCCATAAAGGCATTAAGGCAGCTAGAACGCGATTGTAGGTGTTGAAGGATTTGTCACATGGAACCTTACACACCAAGATCCATCAACCCTTTGCATTATGCTTGACACATGACGCAACCATTAATACCCTATACAAAGATAATTGAGTAAGATCTGATAGCTTCAACTGTGAAATAAATCTGCTACACATTGCAATAAAAACTCTAGCAAAAAATCTATAAAAACAGAATAGATCGAACCCATCTTTATAGGAGCGCCTTCGAGCATGTATTGACTGAGAGTAAATAAAACACCAACGACTTGGTATCCTGTATCACTGTATATGTAATTGTATATATATATATATATATACAGTGGAACCCCACAATTACGACCACCCTTGGGACTGAGCAAAGTGGTCGTAATTTGGGGGTGGTCGTATTTGTGAAACTCTTACCGTGGTCGCATATAACACGCTGATATTTAATGTGTATCAGAGTTTATCTATTACATCTCTTTAATGTGAATTATAACAAAATATTTTTACTTAGCGGAGCATCCTTATTATGAATTTTTGTGTGTGTGAAGCTGAACATATTTATTCATGATAAAAATTAATATACATGTACACATACGTAGTGACTGATGATTAACAAATAATAACACTAAGGTTATACGTATACATGTACACATACGTAGTGACTGATGATGAACAAATAATAACACTAAGGAAATTCGATTACAACCTACTGAATGCATATTGAACATAATAAGTGGCTGTCATATATTAAGCCTTCCGCTTGAGTATATATTACGTGCACTTGAGTTTTCTCGACGCTAAACGCTGAGCCATTTGGTGCCGACTGCGCGTGGTGTTGACGTCTTGATTAACGCCACTTTATCCTTCTAGGAGAGCTCTTTCAGAGGCATGGTTGCCTAACAGCAAGCAATTTAAATGCAAACTTAACCAGTAGAGAAATAAACTGACAACGATCTATCAGAAAAGGCAAGTTAATGTAAGGGATTTCCTCCCATGCAAGCTTTGTTTATTCATTTTACTGTCTGCTCAATACTCAATGTCAGTAAGGTATGAACACATTTAGGATTAACTAGTTCGTTAATTTTACCAATGAGGATCGAACAATATGTGATGAGTTGAAATATTAAGCCCGCAACCCCACACTTAGGGTAGCTGTAATACAGGTGATCACTGAGGGGCAATTAGCATCTGACCCCAGGTCAGACCGGCTCATTAAGTAATCAGGCCGATGGTTACGCTCTTTGATCTATAACCTACACCTCAACGAGTCTCAGCGAAGACACCAAGTCGGGAAGATATGCGGGACCAGATTAACACTCGGGTTAAGAAACCTTGTTACCCGCTTCGATCTTTCGTTGAGGCGCCTGTCACAAGACGCAGCCATTGACTCGTGACAAATGTTGTTTCAGTAATTCTCGGCGGTGGTCGCATTAGCGGGTTTGCATTAGCGCTGGGGCCAGGGAATCTGGTCGTAATTCTGAATTAAGGGGTGGTCGTAATTTTGAGTCATTTTTAAACATAAATAAACTAAAAAAAAATTGGGACCAAGCAAAATGGTCGTAATTGTGGGGTGGTCGCAAGGCGGGGTTCCACTGTATATATATTCCTCAGATAGCATACATATGTGTGTATTAACAATGCTATATTGTATTTTTCTATTATACATATCCTCTGTTTTTCATGTTAATCTGAATGAATGCACGGTCTGTCCAGAGTGTGCTATGCAGTTTGCATATACATGACGCTGCCCTTAGTGTTTGGGGAGGATGAAGACTAAATCGTGCATGGTTGATTCGAAAGAGGTAGGCATTATGTCAACACTTTCAGCTCTAGTATATACAACTTATTATATAAGACAAAATAATCATAATTAAAGACTAGTTGTGAGCTTGTTTTATAGCCTCTATACAAAATGGACATGCAGATAGTCTTTCATTGTATTTAAACATTTAACAAAGTTTCCATGCTAATGCAGAATTTTCATTTGTGCCCTTGTATTATTTTGCATAATATAGTGTTATCATAACTAGCAGATCCACTTTACTAATTATGTTGATTTCGTTTGAATTGTAGAATATGAAGGGCACTGCTCCAGTCGTGGTTCGTGAAGCGGACAAATATGAAGTAGTTTGGTTTAGACATATTAATTTAACCAGGTTTACAAAAATAGCCGTTATAATATATAGGCTAGTGCAAATGGTTTTCGTGGTAAACATATATACAAACAAAAATTCAATACAAATACATGGTGACGAAAAGTGAACATAGTAACACTGACATAGTAGTGTGAACAAACATACACGTTAAAACAACATACAAAACACACTCATACTGCACATACAAAAGTGCCTATTACCTAGTTACATAAGATCCATAAAAGTATCAGGCAGGTGAAATGAAGTTACTTTCAACATCAAAATTGTTTCGAGTTCCTAGGAGTTTTAAATTATCTGTAGTAGTCAGGGAGCAGCTGCCACAATGTAAATTCAAACTATTTCTAACTTAGTTTTCCTAGAGCAATTTTCATTTATATTTGGAATTCAAAACAGCAAAATTCCTGCAAACTAGCAAGAAGTGTGCGTCTCTGTTCAATATAAAATGGGCAGTCTAAGAAATAATGAACAACAGTTTCGTCTTCAAGATCACATTCACAAGTTGGCTTTCAGTTCAGTTGACCTCAAGCAGAATACTGTTTAGGGGCTGCAGTCAGTGCATAACCGCGTGTGTAGGATATTATCCCGTGGTATATCCCCGGATCTATCATTTAGGTTTCTTTTGGGGATAAAATATATCGAAGTTTTAAATGCACTTGCAGAGGTAATTGTTCTCACCTTTTCTGGTAAGGTATTCCAAATGTTCACTGCCGTAAGAATAAATGAGTGTTGCCCGGCATTGAGTCTGAATACAGGTTCTCTGTACCCGCTGGCATTTCTACGGTTATACGAGCCTTGTTTGCATTTATAACCGGATAATATCTCTTTCAGATCAGGGGGACCTAGATTGTTTATCATTTTGTAGAAAGTCGTGACGATTTTTATTTTCCTGCGGACAGACAATGTTGGCCAACCAAGCTCGATTAAATGTTGTGTCCAGCTTGCACCATCATGTTGCGCCAGTGCACAGTAGCATACCTTTGCGCTGAACACTTTTTATATTGCTCGCCTGTACTACAGGACAATTGATAAATAGTATAACCCCATATTCGAGGACAGAAATCACCATCAATTTATATATCCTGTCTAGGATTTCTTTAGATAAATGAACGCGATGTTTTAAGCATTCCTGTCATCTTGATGCTTTTGTACAAAGATGACGAATATGGTCACCCCAGCTCAAATCTTGAGAAAGCAATATTCCTATATAAGATAATTATTCTACCTCAAATATAACGGTTTTATTTAATATTAGCGCGGGCTGTGATTGTCCATGATATTTCCTTGAGAAGTTTATGACTTGATTTATCACTATTGAATGTAACGTGCCATTGTGAAGACCATTCCTCTTATTTTAATAGGTCATCATTTAGAGGTTGGGCCGTGGCCACAGGTGATTTAATCTGGTGTACAAGCAAGTATCATCAGCGTACATACGTATAGTGTAGTATTTGTGATACCATTTGATACATCATTAATATAAACTAAGTATAACAGGAACCCAATAATATAACTCTGTGAAACTCCTGCTTGTATATAATCATTGTTTGATCTGTGGCCCTTGAGCAGAACTCTCTGTGATCGATCGTGTAGATAGGACCCGAACAATTACAGAATATGGCCTGAAATGCCCATTTGTTGCAATTTAAAGAGAAGGCCAACGTGCCACAACTTGTCAAAGGCTTTGGGAAAATCGAGGCAGATTAGTTTTGTATCCATACCTTTATTAAATCCCCTATATATAAAATTGACAAGTTCAATCAGCTGGTACACAATTGCCTTTCATTTTTCTTATTTCCAGAATTTATTGGTATAAGTACTTTGTGCCGAGGGAAGTATTCATAACATTTTTCATAGATTTACTTCTCGAATATTTTAGATCCATTCAACACCGATATGGGTCTATAATTTTGGATTCTGGAATGGTCTCCTATTTATAAATACGGGAATAAAATTAGCTGTTTTCCATATAGAAGGAAATTTACCAGTGAACCTGACCGAAATGACCTGTTAAATAATGCTAAGTATGCGAGATGTTTAAATGAGATTACATATTCCACCAGGACATATGGCTTTGGCCACTTTAAGATCATTCCTCTTCTGCATCCCAAGGTTTTAGCTGAAGTGATGACAAAAATTCATGTTGTATATTATTCAGTGGTTGGAGCGGCAGGAATCGACATCTTCGGGAAGGATGGCCTGACTACTAAAATCATGATTGAAAGCTTCAGATTTTGGACTCTGATTACGCTCCAGAGGCAGCGGAAATCTTGCGCTTCCAAAGAAGCTAAATATTTTCGCGCTGCCTGCTTTGACCGTTTATGATGCACTTAAACACCAAGTGGCCAGTCTGCTAAAAAAACTGCTGATGTGACGAGCAGCCAACCAAATGCAAGTCAACAAACTTTCGACAGGCATCAGGCTCCGCCCGGAAACCACGTCGGACAATTCTCTCTGAGCCTGTGGCCTGTTGAAACGATCGCCGGGGCGATGAGCTGTCACTCAAAACGAAATGAACAACATTGGCTCCGTGTATTCCTCGCTTGGCTGGTAAATCTTGTTGTGTTCAGCACAGGGTCTCATCTGATTGGACCAAAATGCAGTGTTCCCCTCTAGTGTAGAGATTCAGGATACAAGGTCATAACAAACAGCGCTTACGATTTAGGTAGTTGTCCTTTGGGTAAAGCGCTGTGTAAAGATTTTATTTTAAACTCACATAGGTCATATGCGGGGTCGTTCTTACACTGGCTCCAGAATGCTGGCGTTCCGTTATTTTGGTCTGTTAATTTGGTTTCCTTCCCCCTAATCTTGCCATTCGACCTAATACAAAAATCGTTACATAGTAATTTTTCACGGCAAGATTTTGTTATAATTTGTATTCTTGTATAATTGATTAAGTCTGATGGATAAGAAATGATAGAAAACACAGAGGTCAAGTGATAAAGGACACCAAGAGCAAAGCAAGACCAACATGATATATAGATGCTGTAAATAATTCTCTCCGCACATGTTGCTTTTAGCGCATGACGGTATGCATACACTCGGGTACCGGCAATGGCATATCTTTTCTGTAGGAGTTTCCTGATGTAATAACATTATGCCACGCGCAGCACTCCACGTGAACAAGCAGTCACTTGCACATCCCTGATGGTCTAGTGGTTAGGATTCGGCGCTCTCACCGCCGCGGCCGGGGTTCGATTCCCCGTCAGGGAGTAAACTTTTATGCTCCACTTTTTGTCTTCCGCTTATTTTAAAAGAGAATGAAAAGGGTTCATAGACTAAATGATCATACGTGCTTTAAAAAAAATTTTTTGAAACGACACGTTGCCCGTTACCGTTAAACCATTAGTTAGCATGAGCTTCGACGTTTAGCATCTATAAACCGTTTTTACATTCAATATAAAGGGAGATGTACCGTTCCGGTCTGTATGGACAGATTTGTTCACAACCCTTCTAATAGTCACACACTACTCAGTACCCTCAAGTAGATAAATTTATTCATTTTTTAAACATTGTGTTTACTACATGTATCAGCAGGGGAAAGAATCTTTTTCTTTATTGATACATAATATTTTATTTTTTTATAGTAATATAGTAGATGTGGGTAGTCTCACCTCGTAGTACGACCTCAAACACGCCAACAGGCAGCTCCAATCGGACATGGACTTCTCGATGGCTCTCTACAGCTCGGCCCTTATACACACGACACTCTTCGGTGGTCTTCTGGTGTAAAACTGGGGGGTCCTATTACGGGTCCCGGATCCAGGGGCAAGTCATTTAATCTGCTCCTACTACATTCCTCCCCTTTTCGTGAGAGGCGAGCCCATCTTTAAACAGAATGGACTGAGTCGACTATATCCCGAGACTATGGATATTGAACGTTAGCGGCTAATACGTGGACAAAGTAATCAAACTGGACAGTACACTGAACACTGAACACTAAAATTACCCTGTCGAACTGAGGTCTAAATTACTCTGGCTTGGAACAACTTGACCTATCTAGTGATGCCTTAAAGGGACAATCAGCTGTACAAAGTTGGAAGGGTCACCAAGGCTTGCCCCGCAGACATTGGCAACGCATCCGTTGTACACTGTACAGCTACTAAACTTAGCAAGTGTAAACTGTCTCAACCAAACCTTGCCCTACAGGTAATAACAAGTGAACAATGAAAAGAACTATAAACGAAGAGAGCTATTCCCACTTAAGTACAACTGATAAGGGGGACTAGCTGTACGAATACTCTCAGAGGACTCACAATTTGGAACAAATCTGTCCTCCCTAAGACTCTCTGGGTCTTCCATTGCTCTACAAAATGTAACTCTAAATAACAATAAGCAGCAATGCCTTATCTATAACTCCATGTACCTTACGCTATGGCATAAGATAATCCTTAAGATAAGCCGGCTTCCGGCACTTACGCCTCGACTCCCTGTTGCTATGGGTTGGTGAGTCTAGTGGCGAGATCCCTGAATTCTGGCACTCAGAAAGAGGCTCCGGACTTCCCTTTGGGATATCTTCAGTTATACTGCTACTAGGATCCGAAACGGCGGGATCACTACCAAGGGCGCCCTCTGAGGCTGCAACAGCTACTGCAGGTTCCCCTGAAGAGGTCGGTGCTGACCCTCCTTCTGCCGGATCTTGACCACCATCAGATGATTCTGGAATGAATTCAGACTGATCTAGTAAGGCGGTTGTTTCCTGATGAAATGACTGAGCGCGAGCTCTTCGTAGCCAATGGGGAAGAAAGCCGTCTGCACAACGCTTCAGGTTGTTGTGGTGATGGTAGGACTCCTTTTTCTTTGTCCTGACCAAATACAATGTAGGCTTTGCCTTAACTACTAAATAAGGCCCTTTCCAGATGGGTTGAAGCTTCGGGCTTTGCCCCTTCTTTGTTGATCTGTCACGGAGGTAAACCACATCACCCATCCCAAAACGATCCTGTCTTACGAGAATGTCGCACAGTTGTTTTTGATGCTCAAGGTTTCCTTTCAACTTCTCCCTCACACGATGGTGAATGGCCTCCATACGCTTCGTTAGGTTATGGACCCAGCTCTCAGGAGTATGGCTGGGCTCATTTGTATTCAGACCAAGTATCAAAACGGCGGGTTGATAAACCTCGCGTCCCAGCATAATTTGATTTGCAGAGAATCCTGTCATTCGGTTGACCATCGAGTGCAGAGCCATAACGACGAGTGGTAGATTTTCGTCCCACTCCCGAGTTCGGCCTTGGATCATACACCGCACCATTTGCAACACATTCCTGTTTTGCCGTTCAACCTGGTCATTTGAAGAGGGGTGGTAGGGCGTATTCCTAGTCTTGGCTATACCCATCCTCTCACAGAACGCTTTAAATAGGTTCGACTCAAAATTGCGTCCTTGATCGGTGTGAACGATTAGAGGACAACCAAAGGTGGTGACGAAATGCATGATGAATTGTTTGGCCACGGTCTCTGCTGTCTGGTCAGGAATAGCCGCACACTCAAGCCATTTGGAGAATTGGTCACACACCCTTGTGTGCTTGTTGTAAATGGCCCAAGGACGTCCAGATGCACACGTTCCATTGGATATCCGGAATGATAGTTGACTAATCCTGCTTTTGCAGTTCTAACAGGCCGTTTATGTCGGTTGCAGACTTGAAACTGTGCCACATACAGTGCACAGTCTCTGACCATATTGTGCCAGAAAAAGGACCTACGGAGGCGTGCCAAGGTCTTATCTCTTCCTAGGTGCCCAGCCGTGGGGCAGCCATGGCAAAGTTCAAGGATTTCCTGTTTTAAACCCTCAGGGACCACCAACAAGGGGTGCGCCCCATCATCGCCTTCCCACATATAATGGAGGACACCGCCCCTCAACTGCAATTGGGACCTACATGCCCACAAAGATTTAACTGCAGGACTAGTGAGGAGCAGTTCTGCCTGCTTCGGCTTTCCATTGTCCAACCACAATACCAAGGGCTTTAGGTCTGGGTCAGCATCCTGCATCTCTATCAGCTGATTAGAAGAGTAAGCTTCCAGCCAATTAGGCGTCTGGTCCGGGATGGATTCTGTGTCGGACACCACTGCCTGAATCAGTGGCTGTAGGGCATCCAGATACATCTGAGGAACCGTCAGTTTCTCTCACATCTCCAGGTTCCTCTTCACCAGCTGTATCTCCGGCCGTAACCCCGAGTTCACATGTCCTGACTGCCAAAGGAACCACATCATCTACATCTTCTGTGAATCGGATCCACTTTTCACTTGCTCTCTGGCAGTGCTGACACCCCTTACAAGGGAGGTCTTGGGTACGAGCTCCTGCACTGTAGCATTCACATGGCGGTGCTGGAATTCTGAAAAGGCCGTCCGCGTTGCAATGCTTATTGCCTGCCCGGTGCACGATCTTAAAGTCATAGTTAGCAAGCTCCTCTAGCCAACGGGCTAACTGGCCCTCCACATGCCGAAAACGCATAAGCCAGGCCAGACAATTGTGGTCAGACCTTACCACAAATGGTCTCCCCAAGAGATAGTGCCTGTAATGTCGACAAAACCGTATTACTGCCAGCAGTTCCTTGCGGGTGGTACAGTAGCGTCTCTGCTCCTTGGTCAGAGTAAAGCTTGCATAGGAGATGGTACGCTCCTCGCCGTTCTGCAACTGCGAGAGTTCAGCCCCTATTGCGTAGTCGGAGGCATCGCAATCTAAAACGAAGGTTCCTTCCTTTGAAGGCAGCGCTAAACACGGGGCTGAAGTCAACCGCTCCTTGAGTGCTTCGAATGCATTCTGGTGCTGTTCAGACCATACGAAAATGGATTTGGGTTTCACCAGCTCATACAAACATGCAGTAATTCCCGCATATCCTTGGATGTGTGCGCGATGATAATTGCAGAATCCCAGGAAGGATTCGAGTTCTTTCCTTGTGACAGGGACGGGCCAACTTCTTATTATGTCCGTTTTCGCGTCTGTGATCTTGACGCCTTCATAGCTAACGGCCCGCCCTAAGAATTCTACTTCAAATCTCAGGAACTCACACTTTCTTGGCTTGAGTTTCAGGTTGTGTGTTCGCAGACGTTCTAATACTTTCTCCAAACTCGCCAAGTGATGGTCAAATGAAGTACCGAGGACGATTATGTCATCGATGTACACGATGAATTCGGACCACGTGAGCCCCCTCAGCATGTGATTCATGGCGCGCTGAAAGGTCGCTGGTGCATTACAGAGGCCGAAAGCTAGACGGATGTGTTCAAACAACCCGTACTTTGTTATGAATGCTGTTTTCCTTTTTGCCTCTTCTTCCAACTCTATCTGATAGTAGCCGGAGGCTAAGTGCAGAGTGGAGAAATAGACAGTGCCAGCCAGGGTATCCAAGCAGTCTTCAATTAGGGGGAGGGGTAGGTGTCCTTAACTGTCCTTTCGTTCAGGGCCCTAAAATCTATGCACCATCTAACCCCTCCGTCCTTCTTCCTTACCAACACCGGTGCTGAGGCCCACTCCGAATTAGAATGGCGGATAACGCCTGCAGCTAGGAGTTTCTCTAGGTGGCTCCTCTCTTCCTGTTCGAAACTGATTGGAACTCTCCTCATACGTTGGACTGGCGCGTGGCCTTTTGTATCCAGGTTGTGGCGAACCTCTGACAAGCAACCTAGATCCAGGTCGTGCTTAGCAAAAACGTCCTGGTACGTTAGCAAGAGCTTCTCTAATTGTGTGGCCTGATCCTTTGATGCTGTCTCCCTGACCTGACTGACAATTTCTTTCAGATGGTCTGGTACCACTCTGCCCTCTGTGTTTTCCTTTAACTGGTCCCCTGCGATTCCAGACACACGTCTGACAGTGGGCACTGGCATTGGTGGAACCGGCACAGCGCCCCCTGTCGGAGCACTGCCATAGTCCGCAGACTCGGTACTAAGGGATGTAAGGATCCCTACTACCCCTGTGGCCACACCAACAGGTTGATTTGGGCGAAGCGTGATACACCTATTGGAACTATTGCAAACTTCTATGCGCCCACTACCCCTAGTGAGCATCTTGGGGGACCATAGTTCTGCCTGGCTAAACTTGGGTTCAACTAAGTAGTCGCAATTTTCAACTCTGCAACTAAGGACTCTTATAGGGATGGTGCTCACCGCATTGGGTTGCAGCACCCTCCGCGCTGCAGCGACTACTGAACATCCACAGATATTTTCATCTGGACTCGTCCGGATTGAAGCCTGTACTACCTCTCCCGGTAAACTTACAGTTTTGTTTTCTAAATTAACCGTGCACTTTTGTGCCAGTAGAAAGTCTAGACCAAGAAGCACTGAATCTGATATTTTGGTTATGTACACTGGCCAATGGTACGCTTTCTTACCGAACTGGATAGTTGAATCAGGGGCGCGCTCTGCTGTTAGCGCCGAATCATCCCCGCCAATCCCTTTCAGGGTGGCTGTGCCTGTGCATACAGGCTTCTCGGGTAGACTATCAAAAAAGCTGAGGCTGATCACAGTGATTTGAGACGCACTGTCGATCACAGCCTGGGTGTCAACCCCGTTTATCTTAACTGGGGCTACTAACGTAAGTCCTTGAGTTTGGCATACTTTAACTTTTGCTTCACAGAAACGTTCCTGAGTACCGGAACTGACAGAGGAGTCCTCCTGTTGAAGGGGAGACTGACCTTGCTCAGCCCCACCTAGCGGGGTCGATAAGTGCTGACGATTGGCCTCGTCAGCCTCTGTTTCTTGTAAATGGCCTTCTCATAACTGGGTTGCGTCTAGGCCGTTTAACGCAACCCTCGGCCTTTTAAACCCTGTTCTGGTTCCCTATGGGCAGGATTGCCCTCACTATTTGGACATTGTTTCTGAAAATGTCCCCGCTGATTGCATTTGTAGCAGACGCTATTAGCAGGCTTTAGTTGGGGCCTACTTGGGCTTACAGATCTAGGTCTGGACACCATCAAGGCTTTCTTGATCAATCCTTCCAGACTGTCAGTGCGTTTGTTCATTTGTGCCCAGGCCTGGTCGCTGGTTTCGGGTTGTGTGCCATTCCGTGGGTTGACCCTTTCAGATATTGTCGACTGGGCCTGCTTTATATCAACTTGACCTTCCATATCTGACGTTGCACTCTCGGCGAACGTTACCGTTTTACGGGCTATGCGTGTCTTCCCATAAATGGCTCGGTGGTTGTTGATGGCATCCTTCACGCATTGAAGAGCTTTGAGGAGGTATTTTGGGTTCCTTCCCATGGCACTAACTGCTGCTTTCTTGTCGCCGCATCCCCTCAGGAAGTATTCAATGGCGAGCTGTTGAATTGTATCTTCTGTGGCACCCGGAAAACCGTTTATAACCTGGACGTGAACCCTTTCGCTAAACTCCTCCAGGGTCTTCTGGTCCTCCTGTCTTGCAAGCTGAAGCTCCCTTCGCAATGTGATGGGTGCATCTCTCATGCCGAAACGTTGCTCTAACTTCTTAGTTAAGCGTTTGTAGTCACCTTCCAATTCAAGCTCTCTGACATAATCAAGTGCCCTCCCACCAAGGGAGTCGACAAGTTTTTCTGCTTTCTTGTGTCTAGACCATCCTTGCCTGTCTGCCAACCTCTGGAACTGGAAGAAGAAACCACTCCAATTCCTATCGCCTGTGAAGGTGCCTAACTTCATGATGTCTGGGCTCCTTCTTCTCCTTCTGGTGCCATGGCGGTGAGGTGAACAAGAGTAGTCTGAATCTTCGGAGTAAGAACTGGCTCGGTTATCCCTTCTCCTATGCCTCGAACCATCACTAGAGCTAATGGACCTAACCCGACGCCGGTGATGCTTCTTACAGGGCCGTGTGCCGCCACGTTTTTCCGAGGTTGAATCGCTTGACTCAGAGGAACAAGACCTATGCCGGCGACGCCGTGCATGTCTGTCCACACTCTTCGTAGGCCTTGAAGACCGTTTCTTGTTGCTAACTCGGCTGGATCTAGCAGGCTGAACCCAGAGGACGCCCTGGTCGTACGCCTCCCGCAGTGTGTGATAACAGGGACCCACATTACCTGAGGCCGGTTGAGTGCCCGGGCGTGATTCACTGGTAAGGGGGCAGAAGTCCGACGCACGCTCAAAGCGGGACCTGTAGCTGGGTCAAAACCCTCATTTGTTCCCTGATAGTATACTTCCCCCCTAATATCGCCCTGGGTGGACAGAGGACCTGGATTCCCAATCATCGTTAACACGTCAAGGTTGCTCATACCTTGCTGGGAATATCCAGCCGTTGACGCTGGACCACTGCCTTCATTACTGAGGGCTCCAGCATGACGACTGAGTTCAGGCTGGGTTTGGTCTACACTGGGACCACTTCGCATTCCCACACCTCTAGATTGGGGTAAACAGTCACCTCTTACACTCCCCTCCCTCAACATATTTGGAGGGGGGAAATATACAGCTTTGGTAGGAAGTGCATGAAGGATTCGATCGATGGAGGAATTGTTTGGGCCGGGATTCGGGAGCCCACCCGTCTTACCCGAAAGACGAATCTTTCCTTCCCGGGAAAGATGCTCCCAAAAGGGTAACGCTAGACCAGTAGCATGAGCCAAATCAGGTGGGCCAAAATCAGGGGTTGACTCACGCAACTGAACAATGTGGAGGAAAGTGGCTGGGGACAGCATATCCGTGAAATAGGTGACCAATTGGGATACCGAAGCAGAACTGACATCAATAGAATTTTGAAACTGAGCCATGATGCCAGTTGTAACAAGGGACAGGGAAGGTCGCCTGTTGGACAGGTAGCCAAATGCACGCAAGGAAGCTCAATGGTTAGTAAAACAAACAATGCAAGCCAAATAGCTATGCGCAAACGTTAGCAAAAAGCAATGCCAGTCTCACAACCAACAACAAAGATAATAGGGGCTCACCAACATGAACAAGCAAGTAAGCCAGCAAAGTGCATACACAGGGTCTTGATCTAAACACTTTAAAGAGGAATATGAAAAATAACGCAAAAAATATCGGGACCTAGTATTCTAAACGTACCTGTCCAGTCTATAACGGACTATAAGAAAACTTGATGGAAGCACAATACAATAACAGCAATATGGGGTTACCTCATGCTCCCTGCTTACCCACCTTCTACTACTGACGGCTTAAAAAAATTTGTCAGCAAACAACCTTGACCTTACCTGCACATTAAAAATACAAGATTGGGCCTCAGTACAGGCAGACTGTGAACTACAAAAGGGGCTAATACTACAGTAATAGCATTCAAGTAGAAACTCGTACAAACTCCCATCCTAACAAGGTATATAAAGGAAAATTGCCTGTAACCACAGAAATTGCAGCTAATCAAGGAGACAGAGAATAATATGAAATATTCTAGGGCAGTACTCAAAGAAATACGTGACAAAAAATCGTTCAGAGTTAAGAATTTCGGGGATCTTGACCAGAAACACGGGGTCACGTGATCACAGCTCTGATCAAGACGATATGGAGAAGACCGAAATTCGGCTTTTGCAAGCACTAAGACTATTGACTGCTCTATAACAGGCAAGAACAACTAATTGTCCAGTTAAGAAAACAGAAGACAACGCTGTACGAAAGCTTGTCTCGACTGCTGAAGTCAGCAAAGAGACCAAAGTTTTTGACTAGCGCGCCAAGCAAAATGGCGGCTCCTTGCCGAGCTAAGACCTAGATACAACGACTACCGACTATCTAAGAGGTAAAACCGGGGCTAAACCCGCTCCAAATCATCCTTGGTCCCCATTATAGTAGATGTGGGTAGTCTCACCTCGTAGTACGACCTCAAACACGCCAACAGGCAGCTCCAATCGGACATGGACTCCTCGATGGCTCTCTACAGCTCGGCCCTTATACACACGACACTCTTCGGTGGTCTTCTGGTGTAAAACTGGGGGGTCCTAATACGGGTCCCGGATCCAGGGGCAAGTCATTTAATCTGCTCCTACTACAGTAACAAGTTCATCCCTTATTTTATAAATTAATCACGTTTATTAAATATGATCATATAGACTACCCTATTCATATTTTTTTTTGTTTTAACGTAACGGGAAAGGCCAATATCCTTACAGGTGCAGTAATGAAAAAAGGAACTTTTACGAAAGATTACCGTTTGTAGAGTCTGTAAAATAATTTCGGAATGCCAGACAGAGATACATTGGGTGTATATAGTAAAGAGAGTCGAATGCGACAGAGTCCAATAACTTGGACAGTTTGGCACGTATATCTATCAAAGTAAACCTCCCGCACGTCCAGATCAATATCGGTAGGGATTACAATGTTAATACTCCAGGACATTTGCATGGTAGGCTGCAATGTACAAGGCCACTATAGCAGCACATCCCTGATGGTCTAGTGTTTAGGATTCGGCGCTCTCACCGCCGCGGCCGGGGTTCGATTCCCCGTCAGGGAGTGAACTTTTATGCTCCATTGCTTTGGTGAAAGAAACATAAAGAACTGAAAAACGATTGTTATACAGGAAATCTTTATCAATAATGTGAATTAATTGAGAAGGAAGTCCCGGGTTACATATGACCAGAAATATTTGGCCAACAAGCGGTCATATGAAGTATAATTCAATCTTGAGACTTGTGTCATTAGCAGGCTCCATCTTACACTGACCCAAGAATGCTGGTGTTCTGTTATTTCGATCCTTTGCCTTTGATTTGGTTTCTTTCCCATCACCCTGCCATTCTAAAGTTCTTTTTTTCTTTTCTGCAACATTATATCTTGTGTTAAAGTGTTAGTTTTGATAATAGAACAATAATTTTATTTTAAACTCACATAGGTCATATGCGGGGTCGTTCTTACACTGGCTCCAGAATGCTGGCGTTCTGTTATTTTGGTCTGTTAATTTGGTTTCCTTCCCCCTAATCTTGCCATTCGACCTAATACAAAAATCGTTACATAGTAATTGTTCACAGCAAGATTTTGAAATAATTTGTAATATTGTATAATTGATTAAGTCTGATGGATAAGAAATGATAGAAAACACAGAGGTCAAGTGATAAAGGACACCAAGAGCAAAGCAAGACCAACATGATATATAGATGCTGCAAATATGTCTCTCCGCACATGTTGCTTTTTAGCGCATGACGGTATGCATACACTCGGGTACCGGCAATGGCATATCTTTTCTATCGGAGTTTCCTGATGTAATAACAATATACCACGCTCAGCACTCCACGTGAACAAGCACAGTCACTTGCACATCCCTGATGGTCTAGTGGTTAGGATTCGGTGCTCTCACCGCCGGGGTTCGATTCCCCGTCAGGGAGTAAACTTTTATGCTCCACATTTTTTCTTCCGCTTATTTTAAAAGAGAATGAAAAGGGTTCATAGACTAAATGATCATACGTGCTTTAAAAATTTTTTGAAACGACACGTTGCCCGTTACCGTAAAGCCATTAGTTAGCATCAGCTTCGACGTTTAGCATCTATAAACCGTTTTTACATTCAATATAAAGGGAGATGTACCGTTCCGGTCTGTATGGACAGATTTGTTCACAACCCTTCTATAGTCACACACTACTCAGTACCCTTAAGTAGATTAATGTATTCGTTTGTGCAAACATTGTGTTTACTATATGTATCAGCAAGAGAAAGGATCTTTTTCTTTATTGATACATAATATTTTATTTTTTAAGTAACAAGTTCATCCCTTATTTGATAAATTGATCACGTTTATTAAATATGATCATATAGACTACCCTATTCATATTTTTTTTGTTTTAACGTAACGGGAAAGGCAAATGTCCTTATAGGTGCAGTAATGAAAAAAAGGAACTTTTACGAAAGATTACCGTTTGTAGAGTCTGTAAAATAATTTCGGAATGCCAGACAGAGAGACATTGGGTGTATTTAGTAAAGATAGTCGAATGCAACAAAGTCGAACAACTTGGACCCCTTGGCACGTATATCTCTCAGAGTAAACCTCGCGCACGTCCAGATCAATATCGGTAGGGATTACAATGGTAATGCTCCAGGACATTTGCATGGTAGGCTGCAATGTACAAGGCCACTATAGCAGCACATCCCTGATGGTCTAGTGGTTAGGATTCGGCGCTCTCACCGCCGCGGCCGGGGTTCGATTCCCCGTCAGGGAGTGAACTTTTATGCTCCATTGCTTTGGTGAAAGAAACATAAAGAACTGAAAAACGATTGTTATACAGGAAACCTTTACCAATAATCTTAATTAATTGAGAAGGAAGTCCCGGGTTACATTTGACCAGAAATATTTGACCAACAAGCGTTTATATGAAGTATAATTCAATCCTGAGACAGGCTCCATCTTACACTGACCCAAGAATGCTGGTGTTCTGTTATTTCGGTCCTTTGAATTGGTTTCTCTCCCATCACCCTGCTATTCTAAAGTTCTTTTTTATGCCCCCGCCACAAAGTGGCCGGGGCATATAGTTTTACCCATGTCCGTCATTCCGTCATTCCGTCCTTCCGTCATTCCGAAATCCAACAGTTGTACGGACTTTTTTTCGCAATGCCTGCAGATATTGGCCTGATTTTTGGTGTGTGGACAGATATAGACCAGTTACAGATCGAGTTCGCGTTTCGTCCCGGTTGACCTACTTTTGACCGTTTTACGGCTCCTGAATATAGAAAATTTCATAAAAAATATGAAATTTCATGACAAATACACATGTACGGACTTTTTTTTCGCAGTGCCTGCAGATATTGGCCTGATTTTTGGTGTGTGGACAGATATAGACCTGTTACAGATCGAGTTCGCGTTTCGTCCTGGTTGACCTACTTTTGACCGTTTTACGGCTCCTGAACATAGAAAATTTCATGAAAAATATGAAATATCATGACAAATACACATGTACGGACTTTTTTTTCGCAGTGCCTGCAGATATTGGCCTGATTTTTGGTGTGTGGACAGATATAGACCTGTTACAGATCGAGTTTGCGTTTCGTCCTGGTTGACCTACTTTTGACCGTTTTACGGCTCCTGAACATAGAAAATTTCATGAAAAATATGAAATATCATGACATATACACATGTACGGACTTTTTTTCGCAATGCCTGCAGATATTGGACTGATTTTTGTTGTGTAGGCAGATAATGACCAGTTACAGATCAAGTTCACGTTTTGTCCCAGTTGACCTATTTTTGACCGTTTGACGGTGCTCTAACAAAGAAAATTTCATAAAAAGGTGCATATGTATGGACTTTTTTTCGCAGTGCCTGCAGATACGGGCCTGATTTTTGGTGTGTAGGCAGATAATGACCAGTTACAGATCGAGTTCTTGTTTTCTCTCAGTTGACCTACTTTTGACCATTTGACTGCTCCTGAACATAGAAAGTTTCATGAAAAATATAAATTTTCATAACAAATACATATGTACTTACTTTTTTTCCTCAATGCCTTCAGATACCACCCTGATTTTTTATGTGTGGGCAGATAATGACAGTTACAGATCGAGTTCGCGTTTCATCCCAGTTGACCTACTTTTGATTGTTTTACGGCTCCTAAACATAGAAAATTTCATGAAAGACAGAAATTTTTATGGAAAATGCACATGTATGGACTTTTTTTTTACAATGCCTGCATATACTGGCATGATTTTTGGTGTGTTGCTTGATAATGACCCGTTACAGATCGAGTTTGCATTTTGCCCTTGTTGACCTACTTTTGACCATACGACACCTCCTGAACTTAAAAAATTTTCAAAATTTTACAAATGTTTCTAATTTTCCCAAGGCGGGGGCATTCGTGTCGTTCCGACACATCTTGTTTCTTTTCTGCGACATTATATCTTGTGTTAAAGTGTTAGTTTTGATAATAGAACAATAATTTTATTATAAACTCACATAGGTCATATGCGGGGTCGTTCTTACACTGGCTCCAGAATGCTGGCGTTCTGTTATTTTGGTCTGTTAATTTGGTTTCCTTCCCCCTAATCTTGCCATTCGACCTAATACAAAAATCGTTACATAGTAATTTTTCACGGCAAGATTTTGTAATAATTTGTAATCTTGTATAATTGATTAAGTCTGATGGATAAGAAATGATAGAAAACACAGAGGTCAAGTGATAAAGGACACCTAGAGCAAAGCAAGACCAACATGATATATAGATGCTGTAAATATGTCTCTCCGCACATGTTGCTTTTAGCGCATGACGGTATGCATACACTCGGGTACCGGCAATGGCATATCTTTTCTATCGGAGTTTCCTGATGTAATAACATTATGCCACGCGCAGCACTCCACGTGAACAAGCAGTCACTTGTACATCCCTGATGGTCTAGTGGTTAGGATTCGGCGCTCTCACCGCCGCGTCTGGGGTTCGATTCCCCGTCAGGGAGTAAACTTTTATGCTCCACATTTTTTCTTCCGCTTATTTCAAAAGAGAATGAAAAGGGTTCATAGACTAAATGATCTTACGTGCTTTAAAAAATTTTTGAAACGACACGTTGCCCGTTACCGTAAAAGCATTAGTTAGCATGAGCTTCGACGTTTAGCATCTATAAACCGTTTTTACATTCAATATAAAGGGAGATGTACCGTTCCGGTTTGTATGGACAGATTTGTTCACAACCCTTCTAATAGTCACACACTACTCAGTACCCTTAAGTAGATTAATTTATTCATTTGTGCAAACATTGTGTTTACCATGTGTATCAGCAAGGGAAAGAATCTTTTTCTTTATTGATACATAATATTTTATTTTTTTTTAAGTAACAAGTTCATCCCTTATTTTATAAATTAATCACGTTTATTAAATATGATCATATAGACTACCCGATTCATATTTTTTTTTGTTTTAACGTAACGGGAAAGGCCAATGTCCTTATAGGTGCAGTAATGAAAAAAAAGGAACTTTTACGAAAGATTACCGTTTGTAGAGTCTGTAAAATAATTTCGGAATGCCAGACAGAGAGACATTGGGTGTATTTAGTAAAGATAGTCGAATGCAACAAAGTCGAACAACTTGGACCCTTTGGCACGTATATCTCTCAGAGTAAACCTCCCGCACGTCCAGATCAATATCGGTAGGGATTACAATGGTAATGCTCCAGGACATTTGCATGGTAGGCTGCAATGTTCAAGGCCACTATAGCAGCACATCCCTGATGGTCTAGTGGTTAGGATTCGGCGCTCTCACCGCCGCGGCCGGGGTTCGATTCCCCGTCAGGGAGTGAACTTTTATGCTCCATTGCTTTGGTGAAAGAAACATAAAGAACTGAAAAACGATTCTTATACAGGAAACCTTTACCAATAATCTTAATTAATTGGGAAGGAAGTCCCGGGTTACATTTGACCAGAAATATTTGACCAACAAGCGTTTATATGAAGTATAATTCAATCCTGAGACAGGCTCCATCTTACACTGACCCAAGAATGCTGGTGTTCTGTTATTTCGGTCCTTTGATTTAATTGGTTTCTCTCCCATCACCCTGCTATTCTAAAGTTCTTTTTTTCTTTTCTGCGACATTATATCTTGTATTAAAGTGTTAGTTTTGATAATAGAACAATAATTTTATTTTAAACTCACATAGGTCATATGCGGGGTCGTTCTTACACTGGCTCCAGAATGCTGGCGTTCTGTTATTTTGGTCTGTTAATTTGGTTTCCTTCCCCCTAATCTTGCCATTCGACCTAATACAAAAATCGTTACATAGTAATTTTTCACGGCAAGATTTTGTAATAATTTGTAATCTTGTATAATTGATTAAGTCTGATGGATAAGAAATGATAGAAAACACAGAGGTCAAGTGATAAAAGACACCTAGAGCAAAGCAAGACCAACATGATATATAGATGCTGTAAATATGTCCCTCCGTACATGTTGCCCTTAGCGCATGACGGTATGCATACACTCAGGTACCGGCAATCGCATATCTTTTCTATCGGAGTTTCCTGATGTAATAACATTATACCACGCGCAGCACTCCACGTGAACAAGCAGTCACTTGCACATCCCTGATGGTCTATTGGTTGGGATTCGGCGCTCTCACCGCCGCGGCCGGGGTTCGATTCCCCGTCAGGGAGTAAACTTTTATGCTCCACATTTTATCTTCAACTTATTTTAAAAGAGAATGAAAAGGGTTCATAGACTAAATGATCGTACGTGCTTTAAAATTTTTTTTTAAAACGACACGTTGCCCGTTACCGTAAAAGCATTAGTTAGCATGAGCTTCGACGTTTAGCATCTATAAACCGTTTTTACATTCAATATAAAGGGAGATGTACCGTTCCGGTCTGTATGGACAGATTTGTTCACAACCCTTCTAATAGTCACATACTACTCAGTACCCTTAAGTAGATTAATTTATTCATTTGTGCAAACATTGTGTTTACTATATGTATCAGCAAGGGAAAGAAACTTTTTCTTTATTGATACATAATATTTTATTTTTTTTAAGTAACAAGTTCATCCCTTATTTTATAAATTAATCACGTTTATTAAATATGATCATATAGACTACCCGATTCATATTTTTTTTTTTGTTTTAACGTAACGGGAAAGGCCAATGTCCTTATAGGTGCAGTAATGAAAAGAAGGAACTTTTACGAAAGATTACCGTTTGTAGAGTCTGTAAAATAATTTCGGAATGCCAGACAGAGAGACATTGGGTGTATTTAGTAAAGATAGTCGAATGCAACAAAGTCGAACAACTTGGACCCTTTGGCACGTATATCTCTCAGAGTAAACCTCCCGCACATCCAGATCAATATCGGTAGGGATTACAATGGTAATGCTCCAGGACATTTGCATGGTAGGCTGCAATGTTCAAGGCCACTATAGCAGCACATCCCTGATGGTCTAGTGGTTAGGATTCGGCGCTCTCACCGCCGTGGCCGGGGTTCGATTCCCCGTCAGGGAGTGAACTTTTATGCTCCATTGCTTTGGTGAAAGAAACATAAAGAACTGAAAAACGATTCTTATACAGGAAACCTTTACAAATAATCTTAATTAATTGAGAAGGAAGTCCCGGGTTACATTTGACCAGAAATATTTGACCAACAAGCGTTTATATGAAGTATAATTCAATCCTGAGACAGGCTCCATCTTACACTGACCCAAGAATGCTGGTGTTCTGTTATTTCGGTCCTTTGATTTGGTTTCTCTCCCATCACCCTGCTATTCTAAAGTTCTTTTTTTCTTTTCTGCGACATTATATCTTGTATTAAAGTGTTAGTTTTGATAATAGAACAATAATTTTATTTTAAACTCACATAGGTCATATGCGGGGTCGTTCTTACACTGGCTCCAGAATGCTGGCGTTCTGTTATTTTGGTCTGTTAATTTGGTTTCCTTCCCCCTAATCTTGCCATTCGACCTAATACAAAAATCGTTACATAGTAATTTTTCATGGCAAGATTTTGTAATAATTTGTAATCTTGTATAATTGATTAAGTCTGATGGATAAGAAATGATAGAAAACACAGAGGTCAAGTGATAAAGGACACCTAGAGCAAAGCAAGACCAACATGATATATAGATGCTGTAAATATGTCTCTCCGCACATGTTGCTTTTAGCGCATGACGGTATGCATACACTCGGGTACCGGCAATAAATAAAACTCGGAAGTCGGAAGTCGGAAGCCTTCGGAAGTCGGAAGCCGTTATAATTTTTGGTATAATGTTAAAAATAACGATCATACCAACACTTTTTCGTGTTAAAATGGAAGATATAGACCCCCTTTGCAAAACCAGAAAGTCGCACAAACGTATATTTCCATATATGAAAATCAAAGCATTTATAATGCGTCGGAAGCCTCTCGGAAGTCATCCTGAGGTGAAGGATGATGTTCAAAATGCATAAAACTCGGAAGTCAAGACCATATAGCACCAACCAAAAATGACACAGAAAAAGTCTTGCAAAATTCCAAATTTTAATTTAAGTTATATTTATGTATTTGAATAAAACCATAATGTATATTACTAATTAAACATAATGATATATAAAATATAAAAAAATAAATGTTGAAATATACATTCAAATGTAATACATTATATATCATATCGCGACGTAATATTTTAATATGGAATGTTATTTCTAATTAATAAAATATAAAAGCATTTAAAATTTCGTAATTTTATCAAAATGGTATGATAATTTTTTTCCTTATATAACAAAATAGATAAGAATATTTTATCATATAAAAAAAGTTAAGTATTCTACATTAATTTGTATTATAATATTTTTACATAATACTATTCAAATATTTGATAAAATACATAAATTTGTATATTAATGTAAAAAAACAAAGTATCAAACTGTCGCATCCTTGCAGGAACAGGTGAAACCGTAAGAAAAGTCCAATAAGTTTTGTATTAATAAAACTATTTTTTTTATCCATTAGGGTGCTATATACAGTATAAATGAAACTAATTTTTATCCATGCATTAGGTTGCTTTATATGGAACGCATATAAATCTCCAATGCTTGTTGAAAACTGATCACCCAACGTATCAGGAAACATTTTTAGAACATTGCACAGAAAATTTGCATAAACCATTATAAAAACACTTCCAAAATATTTCGAAAATTTAAAAATATGTAAAACTGCATAACTGTGAAAGATTTAAAAAAAGGCGTGATGTTGCAAAAATATTGATATAAATTATAACAGTATCTTTATATTCTAATTTTAGCTTAATCAAAATAATTTATGTAGGAAGGATATTACATTATTATATGAGTCCAGAGATAATTTTTTAATTTTACACTTTAAAGCCACATACTCTTTTGGAAACATTTTAAGAACAGTTTCATAAAATGTTTGTGCTAACTGGGGATCAGGCAATAAGAACAATGAAACGCGTGTGCCTTTAAGGTAACGACATAAACTATCTTTAGATAATTATCAGTTACAACTAATAGGAGGAATCGCCATCTAAAATCTTTTCTGCCATCTGTTATCCTTTTTATTTGTTAGAATAACTCCCTAGGTGGAGGAGACAAATTATCACATACATGAATGGATATATAAAAAAAATCATATTATATACAATTTAATCATTTCATATATTAATTTATATTGAGCTATATATTTCTGTCTTACTTAATATAGGAATATTGATTATATTGTACTTTTATAATATATGATATTTTATCATATAATATAATTTAATATCAAATTATATCGCTGTTGAATGAATATATAATTATATCGTCATCTGTGTTATTTAACACATTATGTATACATTTTATTATACTTGTATTATGTAATTATATTTTGCATCATGTATAAATTTGTTCAATGAAAAAAATAGAGAATACCAAAACAAATCTGTATTGTATTATACTTTTTTTTTATTTATAATTATAGTATTTTATATTCATGTTTTATATTTTAATATGAATTTATATATTATGTTGTTAGTTATATACATTATGAATTTATATTATTTTGTTAGTTATATACATTATGATATTATTCAAATACATAAATATTACCTGAATTAATATTTGGGTTGATGCAAGACCTTTTTGTATCATTGTTGGTTGATACTGTGGCTTGACTTCCGAGTTTTATGCATCTTGAGCATCATCTGTCACTTCAGGATGACTTCCGAGAGGCTTCCGACGCATTAATTATGCTTTAATTTTCATATATATTAATATATATCTTTGAAACTTTCTCGTATGAAAAAGGGTGTCTATATCTTCCGTTTTAACACAAAAACTTGTCGATTTGTTCGTTATTTTTAAAATTATACTAAAATATAAAATGGCTTCCGACTTCCGAGGGCTTCCGACTTCCGACTTCCGAGTTTTATTTATTGCCTCGGGTACCGGCAATGGCATATCTTTTCTATCGGAGTTTCCTGATGTAATAACATTATGCCACGCGCACATCCCTGATGGTCTAGTGGTTAGGATTCGGCGCTCTCACCGCCGCGGCCGGGGTTCGATTCCCCGTCAGGGAGTGAACTTTTTTAAGGAAACCTTTACCAATAATCTTAATTAATTGAGAAGGAAGTCCCGGGTTACATTTGACCAGAAATATTTGACCAACAAGCGTTTATAATTCAATCCTGAGACAGGTTCCATCTTACACTGACCCAAGAATGCTGGTGTTCTGTTATTTCGGTCCTTTGAATTGGTTTCTCTCCCATCACCCTGCTATTCTAAAGTTCTTTTTTATGCCCCCGCCACAAAGTGGCCGGGGCATATAGTTTTACCCATGTCCGTCATTCCGTCATTCCGTCCTTCCGTCATTCCGAAATCCAACAGTTGTACGGACTTTTTTTCGCAATGCCTGCAGATATTGGCCTAATTTTTGGTGTGTGGGCAGATATAGACCAGTTACAGATCGAGTTTGCGTTTCGTCCTGGTTGACCTACTTTTGACCGTTTTACGGCTCCTAAACTTAGAAAATTTCATGAAAAATAGAAATATTCATGACAGATACACATGTACGGACTTTTTTTTTCGCAATGCCTGCAGATATTGGCCTGATTTTTGGTGTGTGGACAGATATAGACCAGTTACAGATCGAGTTCGCGTTTCATCCCGGTTGACCTACTTTTGACCGTTTTACGGCTCCTGAACATAGAAAATTTCATAAAAAATATGAAATTTCATGACAAATACACATGTACGGACTTTTTTTTCGCAGTGCCTGCAGATATTGGCCTGATTTTTGGTGTGTGGCCAGATATTGAACAGTTACAGATTGAGTTCGCATTTCGTCCTGGTTGACCTACTTTTGACTGTATTACGGCTCCTGAACATAGAAAATTTCATGTAAAACATAAATTTTCATGACAAATACACTTGTACAGACTTTTCTTCACAATACCTGCAGATATTGGCCTGATTTTTGTTGTATGGGCAGATAATGACCAGTTACAGATCAAGTTCACGTTTTTTCCCAGTTGACCTATTTTTGACCGATTGACGGTGCTCTAACAAAGAAAATTTCATAAAAATGTGCATATGTATGGACTTTTTTTCGCAGTGCCTGCAGATACGGGCCTGATTTTTGGTGTGTAGGCAGATAATGACCAGTTACAGATCGAGTTCTTGTTTTCTCTCAGTTGACCTACTTTTGACCATTTGACTGCTCCTGAACATAGAAAGTTTCATGAAAAATATAAATTTTCATAACAAATACATATGTACTTACTTTTTTTCCTCAATGCCTGCAGATACCACCCTGATTTTTTATGTGTGGGCAGATAATGACAGTTACAGATCGAGTTCGCGTTTCATCCCGGTTGACCTACTTTTGATTGTTTTACGGCTCCTAAACATAGAAAATTTCATGAAAGACAGAAATTTTTATGGAAAATGCACATGTATGGACTTTTTTCACAATGCCTGCATACACTGGCATGATTTTTGGTGTGTTGCTTGATAATGACCCGTTACAGATCGAGTTTGCATTTTGCCCTTGTTGACCTACTTTTGACCATACGACACCTCCTGAACTTAAAAAAAATTTCAAAATTTTACAAATGTTTCTAATTTGCCCAAGGCGGGGGCATTCGTGTCGTTCCGACACATCTTGTTTCTTTTTTGCGACATTATATCTTGTGTTAAAGTGTTAGTTTTGATAATAGAACAATAATTTTATTTTAAACTCACATAGGTCATATGCGGGGTCGTTCTTACACTGGCTTCAAAATGCTGGCTTTCTGTTATTTTGGTCTGTTAATTTGGTTTCCTTCCCCCCTAATCTTGCCATTCGACCTAATACAAAAATCGTTACATAGTAATTTTTCACGGCAAGATTTTGTAACAATTTGTAATCTCGTATAATTGATTAAGTCTGATGGATAAGAAATGATAGAAAACACAGAGGTCAAGTGATAAAGGACACCAAGAGCAAAGCAAGACCAACATGATATATAGATGCTGTAAATATGTCCCTCCGCACATGTTGCCCTTAGCGCATGACGGTATGCATACACTCGGGTACCGGCAATCGCATATCTTTTCTATCGGAGTTTCCTGATGTAATAACATTATACCACGCGCAGCACTCCACGTGAACAAGCAGTCACTTGCACATCCCTGATGGTCTATTGGTTGGGATTCGGCGCTCTCACCGCCGCGGCCGGGGTTCGATTCCCCGTCAGGGAGTAAACTTTTATGCTCCACATTTTATCTTCAACTTATTTTAAAAGAGAATGAAAAGGGTTCATAGACTAAATGATCGTACGTGCTTTAAATTTTTTTTTAAAACGACACGTTGCCCGTTACCGTAAAAGCATTAGTTAGCATGAGCTTCGACGTTTAGCATCTATAAACCGTTTTTACATTCAATATAAAGGGAGATGTACCGTTCCGGTCTGTATGGACAGATTTGTTCATAACCCTTCTAATAGTCACACACTACTCAGTACCCTTAAGTAGATTAATTTATTCATTTGTGCAAACATTGTGTTTACTATGTGTATCAGTAAGGGAAAGAAACTTTTTCTTTATTGATACATAATATTTTATTTTTTTAAAGTAACAAGTGCATCCCTTATTTTATAAATTAATCACGTTTATTAAATATGATCATATAGACTACCCGAGTCATATTTTTTTTTGTTTTAACGTAACGGGAAAGGCCAATGTCCTTATAGGTGCAGTAATGAAAAAAAGGGAACTTTTACGAAAGATTACCGTTTGTAGAGTCTGTAAAATAATTTCGGAATGCCAGACAGAGAGACATTGGGTGTATTTAGTGAAAATAGTCTAATGCAACAAAGTCGAACAACTTGGACCCTTTGGCACGTATATCTCTCAGAGTAAACCTCCCGCACATCCAGATCAATATCGGTAGGGATTACAATGGTAATGCTCCAGGACATTTGCATGGGAGGCTGCAATGTACAAGGCCAATATAGCAGCACATCCCTGATGGTCTAGTGGTTAGGATTCGGCGCTCTCACCGCCGCGGCCGGGGTTCGATTCCCCGTCAGGGAGTGAACTTTTATGCTCCATTGCTTTGGTGAAAGAAACATAAAGAACTGAAAAACGATTGTTATACAGGAAACCTTTACCAATAATCTTAATTAATTGAGAAGGAAGTCCCGGGTTAAATTTGACCAGAAATATTTGACCAACAAGCGTTTATAATTCAATCCTGAGACAGGCTCCATCTTACACTGACCCAAGAATGCTGGTGTTCTGTTATTTCGGTCCTTTGATTTAATTGGTTTCTCTCCCATCACCCTGCTATTCTAAAGTTCTTTTTTATGCCCCCGCCACAAAGTGGCCGGGGCATATAGTTTTACCCATGTCCGTCATTCCGTCATTCCGTCCTTCCGTCATTCCGAAATCCAACAGTTGTACGGACTTTTTTTCGCAATGCCTGCAGATATTGGCCTAATTTTTGGTGTGTGGGCAGATATAGACCAGTTACAGATCGAGTTCGCGTTTCGTCCTGGTTGACCTACTTTTGACCGTTTTACGGCTCCTAAACTTAGAAAATTTCATGAAAAATAGAAATATTCATGACAGATACACATGTACGGACTTTTTTTTTCGCAATGCCTGCAGATATTGGCCTGATTATTGGTGTGTGGACAGATATAGACCAGTTACAGATCGAGTTCGCGTTTCATCCCGGTTGACCTACTTTTGACCGTTTTACGGCTCCTGAACATAGAAAATTTCATAAAAAATATGAAATTTCATGACAAATACACATGTACGGACTTTTTTTTCGCAGTGCCTGCAGATATTGGCCTGATTTTTGGTGTGTGGCCAGATATTGAACAGTTACAGATTGAGTTCGCATTTCGTCCTGGTTGACCTACTTTTGACTGTATTACGGCTCCTGAACATAGAAAATTTCATGTAAAACATAAATTTTCATGACAAATACACTTGTACAGACTTTTCTTCACAATACCTGCAGATATTGGCCTGATTTTTGTTGTATGGGCAGATAATGACCAGTTACAGATCAAGTTCACGTTTTTTCCCAGTTGACCTATTTTTGACCGTTTGACGGTGCTCTAACAAAGAAAATTTCATAAAAAGGTGCATATGTATGGACTTTTTTTCGCAGTGCCTGCAGATACGGGCCTGATTTTTGGTGTGTAGGCAGATAATGACCAGTTACAGATCGAGTTCTTGTTTTCTCTCAGTTGACCTACTTTTGACCATTTGACTGCTCCTGAACATAGAAAGTTTCATGAAAAATATAAATTTTCATAACAAATACATATGTACTTACTTTTTTTCCTCAATGCCTGCAGATACCACCCTGATTTTTTATGTGTGGGCAGATAATGACAGTTACAGATCGAGTTCGCGTTTCATCCCGGTTGACCTACTTTTGATTGTTTTACGGCTCCTAAACATAGAAAATTTCATGAAAGACAGAAATTTTTATGGAAAATGCACATGTATGGACTTTTTTCACAATGCCTGCATATACTGGCATGATTTTTGGTGTGTTGCTTGATAATGACCCGTTACAGATCGAGTTTGCATTTTGCCCTTGTTGACCTACTTTTGACCATACGACACCTCCTGAACTTAAAAAAATTTTCAAAATTTTACAAATGTTTCTAATTTGCCCAAGGCGGGAGCATTCGTGTCGTTCCGACACATCTTGTTTCTTTTCTGCGACATTATATCTTGTGTTAAAGTGTTAGTTTTGATAATAGAACAATAATTTTATTTTAAACTCACATAGGTCATATGCGGGGTCGTTCTTACACTGGCTTCAGAATGCTGGCTTTCTGTTATTTTGGTCTGTTAATTTGGTTTCCTTCCCCCCTAATCTTGCCATTCGACCTAATACAAAAATCGTTACATAGTAATTTTTCACGGCAAGATTTTGTAACAATTTGTAATCTCGTATAATTGATTAAGTCTGATGGATAAGAAATGATAGAAAACACAGAGGTCAAGTGATAAAGGACACCAAGAGCAAAGCAAGACCAACATGATATATAGATGCTGTAAATATGTCCCTCCGCACATGTTGCCCTTAGCGCATGACGGTATGCATACACTCGGGTACCGGCAATGGCATATCTTTTCTATCGGAGTTTCCTGATGTAATAACATTATACCACGCGCAGCACTCCACGTGAAAAAGCAGTCACTTGCACATCCCTGATGGTCTATTGGTTGGGATTCGGCGCTCTCACCGCCGCGGCCGGGGTTCGATTCCCCGTCAGGGAGTAAACTTTTATGCTCCACATTTTATCTTCAACTTATTTTAAAAGAGAATGAAAAGGGTTCATAGACTAAATGATCTTACGTGCTTTAAAAAATTTTTGAAACGACACGTTGCCCGTTACCGTAAAAGCATTAGTTAGCATGAGCTTCGACGTTTAGCATCTATAAACCGTTTTTACATTCAATATAAAGGGAGATGTACCGTTCCGGTCTGTATGGACAGATTTGATCACAACCCTTCTAATAGTCACACACTACTCAGTACCCTTAAGTAGATTAATTTATTCATTTGTGCAAACATTGTGTTTACCATGTGTATCAGCAAGGGAAAGAATCTTTTTCTTTATTGATACATAATATTTTATTTTTTTTTAAGTAACAAGTTCATCCCTTATTTTATAAATTAATCACGTTTATTAAATATGATCATATAGACTACCCGATTCATATTTTTTTTGTTTTAACGTAACGGGAAAGGCCAATGTCCTTATAGGTGCAGTAATGAAAAAAGGAACTTTTACGAAAGATTACCGTTTTATAGAGTCTGTAAAATAATTTCGGAATGCCAGACAGAGAGACATTGGGTGTATTTAGTAAAGATAGTCGAATGCAACAAAGTCGAACAACTTTGGCACGTATATCTCTCAGAGTAAACCTCCTGCACGTCCAGATCAATATCGGTAGGGATTACAATGGTAATGCTCCAGGAAATTTGCATGGTAGGCTGCAATGTACAAGGCCACTACAGCGGCACATCCCTGATGGTCTAGTGGTTAGGATTCGGCGCTCTCACCGCCGCGGCCGGGGTTCGATTCCCCGTCAGGGAGTGAACTTTTATGCTCCATTGCTTTGGTGAAAGAAACATAAAGAACTGAAAAACGATTGTTATACAGGAAACCTTTACCAATAATCTTAATAAATTGAGAAGGAAGTCCCGGGTTACATTTGACCAGAAATATTTGACCAACAAGCGTTTATATGAAGTATAATTCAATCCTGAGACAGGCTCCATCTTACACTGACCCAAGAATGCTGGTGTTCTGTTATTTCGGTCCTTTGATTTGGTTTCTCTCCCATCACCCTGATATTCTAAAGTTCTTTTTTATGCCCCCGCCACAAAGTGGCCGGGGCATATAGTTTTACCCATGTCCGTCATTCCGTCATTCCGTCCTTCCGTCATTCCGAAATCCAACAGTTGTACGGACTTTTTTTCGCAATGCCTGCAGATATTGGCCTAATTTTTGGTGTGTGGGCAGATATAGACCAGTTACAGATCGAGTTCGCGTTTCGTCCTGGTTGACCTACTTTTGACCGTTTTACGGCTCCTAAACTTAGAAAATTTCATGAAAAATAGAAATATTCATGACAGATACACATGTACGGACTTTTTTTTTCGCAATGCCTGCAGATATTGGCCTGATTTTTGGTGTGTGGACAGATATAGACCAGTTACAGATCGAGTTCGCGTTTCATCCCGGTTGACCTACTTTTGACCGTTTTACGGCTCCTGAACATAGAAAATTTCATAAAAAATATGAAATTTCATGACAAATACACATGTACGGACTTTTTTTTCGCAGTGCCTGCAGATATTGGCCTGATTTTTGGTGTGTGGCCAGATATTGAACAGTTACAGATTGAGTTCGCATTTCGTCCTGGTTGACCTACTTTTGACTGTATTACGGCTCCTGAACATAGAAAATTTCATGTAAAACATAAATTTTCATGACAAATACACTTGTACAGACTTTTCTTCACAATACCTGCAGATATTGGCCTGATTTTTGTTGTATGGGCAGATAATGACCAGTTACAGATCAAGTTCACGTTTTTTCCCAGTTGACCTATTTTTGACCGTTTGACGGTGCTCTAACAAAGAAAATTTCATAAAAAGGTGCATATGTATGGACTTTTTTTCGCAGTGCCTGCAGATACGGGCCTGATTTTTGGTGTGTAGGCAGATAATGACCAGTTACAGATCGAGTTCTTGTTTTCTCTCAGTTGACCTACTTTTGACCATTTGACTGCTCCTGAACATAGAAAGTTTCATGAAAAATATAAATTTTCATAACAAATACATATGTACTTATTTTTTTTCCTCAATGCCTGCAGATACCACCCTGATTTTTTATGTGTGGGCAGATAATGACAGTTACAGATCGAGTTCGCGTTTCATCCCGGTTGACCTACTTTTGATTGTTTTACGGCTCCTAAACATAGAAAATTTCATGAAAGACAGAAATTTTTATGGAAAATGCACATGTATGGACTTTTTTCACAATGCCTGCATATACTGGCATGAGTTTTGGTGTGTTGCTTGATAATGACCCGTTACAGATCGAGTTTGCATTTTGCCCTTGTTGACCTACTTTTGACCATACGACACCTCCTGAACTTAAAAAAATTTTCAAAATTTTACAAATGTTTCTAATTTGCCCAAGGCGGGGGCATTCGTGTCGTTCCGACACATCTTGTTTCTTTTCTGCGACATTATATCTTGTGTTAAAGTGTTAGTTTTGATAATAGAACAATAATTTTATTTTAAACTCACATAGGTCATATGCGGGGTCGTTCTTACACTGGCTTCAGAATGCTGGCTTTCTGTTATTTTGGTCTGTTAATTTGGTTTCCTTCCCCCCTAATCTTGCCATTCGACCTAATACAAAAATCGTTACATAGTAATTTTTCACGGCAAGATTTTGTAACAATTGGTAATCTCGTATAATTGATTAAGTCTGATGGATAAGAAATGATAGAAAACACAGAGGTCAAGTGATAAAGGACACCAAGAGCAAAGCAAGACCAACATGATATATAGATGCTGTAAATATGTCCCTCCGCACATGTTGCCCTTAGCGCATGACGGTATGCATACACTCGGGTACCGGCAATCGCATATCTTTTCTATCGGAGTTTCCTGATGTAATAACATTATACCACGCGCAGCACTCCACGTGAACAAGCAGTCACTTGCACATCCCTGATGGTCTATTGGTTGGGATTCGGCGCTCTCACCGCCGCGGCCGGGGTTCGATTCCCCGTCAGGGAGTAAACTTTTATGCTCCACATTTTATCTTCAACTTATTTTAAAAGAGAATGAAAAGGGTTCATAGACTAAATGATCGTACGTGCTTTAAATTTTTTTTTTAAAACGACACGTTGCCCGTTACCGTAAAAGCATTAGTTAGCATGAGCTTCGACGTTTAGCATCTATAAACCGTTTTTACATTCAATATAAAGGGAGATGTACCGTTCCGGTCTGTATGGACAGATTTGTTCACAACCCTTCTAATAGTCACACACTACTCAGTACCCTTAAGTAGATTAATTTATTCATTTGTGCAAACATTGTGTTTACCATGTGTATCAGCAAGGGAAAGAATCTTTTTCTTTATTGATACATAATATTTTATTTTTTTTTAAGTAACAATTTCATCCCTTATTTTATAAATTAATCACGTTTATTAAATATGATCATATAGACAACCCGATTCATATTTTTTTTTTGTTTTAACGTAACGGGAAAGGCCAATGTCCTTATAGGTGCAGTAATAAAAAAAAAGGAACTTTTACGAAAGATTACCGTTTGTAGAGTCTGTAAAATAATTTCGGAATGCCAGACAGAGAGACATTGGGTGTATTTAGTAAAGATAGTCGAATGCAACAAAGTCGAACAACTTGGACCCTTTGGCACGTATATCTCTCAGAGTAAACCTCCCGCACGTCCAGATCAATATCGGTAGGGATTACAATGGTAATGCTCCAGGACATTTGCATGGTAGGCTGCAATGTTCAAGGCCACTATAGCAGCACATCCCTGATGGTCTAGTGGTTAGGATTCGGCGCTCTCACCGCCGCGGCCGGGGTTCGATTCCCCGTCAGGGAGTGAACTTTTATGCTCCATTGCTTTGGTGAAAGAAACATAAAGAACTGAAAAACGATTGTTATACAGGAAACCTTTACCAATAATCTTAATTAATTGAGAAGGAAGTCCCGGGTTACATTTGACCAGAAATATTTGACCAACAAGCGTTTATATGAAGTATAATTCAATCCTGAGACAGGCTCCATCTTACACTGACCCAAGAATGCTGGTGTTCTGTTATTTCGGTCCTTTGATTTAATTGGTTTCTCTCCCATCACCCTGCTATTCTAAAGTTCTTTTTTTCTTTTCTGCGACATTATATCTTGTATTAAAGTGTTAGTTTTGATAATAGAACAATAATTTTATTTTAAACTCACATAGGTCATATGCGGGGTCGTTCTTACACTGGCTCCAGAATGCTGGCGTTCTGTTATTTTGGTCTGTTAATTTGGTTTCCTTCCCCCTAATCTTGCCATTCGACCTAATACAAAAATCGTTACATAGTAATTTTTCATGGCAAGATTTTGTAATAATTTGTAATCTTGTATAATTGACTAAGTCTGATGGATAAGAAATGATAGAAAACACAGAGGTCAAGTGATAAAGGACACCTAGAGCAAAGCAAGACCAACATGATATATAGATGCTGTAAATATGTCTCTCCGCACATGTTGCTTTTAGCGCATGACGGTATGCATACACTCGGGTACCGGCAATGGCATATCTTTTCTATCGGAGTTTCCTGATGTAATAACATTATGCCACGCGCAGCACTCCACGTGAACAAGCAGTCACTTGTACATCCCTGATGGTCTAGTGGTTAGGATTCGGCGCTCTCACCGCCGCGGCCGGGGTTCGATTCCCCGTCAGGGAGCAAACTTTTATGCTCCACATTTTTTCTTCCGCTTATTTCAAAAGAGAATGAAAAGGGTTCATAGACTAAATGATCTTACGTGCTTTAAAAAATTTTTGAAACGACACGTTGCCCGTTACCGTAAAAGCATTAGTTAGCATGAGCTTCGACGTTTAGCATCTATAAACCGTTTTTAAATTCAATATAAAGGGAGATGTACCGTTCCGGTCTGTATGGACAGATTTGATCACAACCCTTCTAATAGTCACACACTACTCAGTACCCTTAAGTAGATTAATTTATTCATTTGTGCAAACATTGTGTTTACCATGTGTATCAGCAAGGGAAAGAATCTTTTTCTTTATTGATACATAATATTTTATTTTTTTTTAAGTAACAAGTTCATCCCTTATTTTATAAATTAATCACGTTTATTAAATATGATCATATAGACTACCCGATTCATATTTTTTTTTGTTTTAACGTAACGGGAAAGGCCAATGTCCTTATAGGTGCAGTAATGAAAAAAGGAACTTTTACGAAAGATTACCGTTTTATAGAGTCTGTAAAATAATTTCGGAATGCCAGACAGAGAGACATTGGGTGTATTTAGTAAAGATAGTCGAATGCAACAAAGTCGAACAACTTTGGCACGTATATCTCTCAGAGTAAACCTCCTGCACGTCCAGATCAATATCGGTAGGGATTACAATGGTAATGCTCCAGGAAATTTGCATGGTAGGCTGCAATGTACAAGGCCACTACAGCGGCACATCCCTGATGGTCTAGTGGTTAGGATTCGGCGCTCTCACCGCCGCGGCCGGGGTTCGATTCCCCGTCAGGGAGTGAACTTTTATGCTCCATTGCTTTGGTGAAAGAAACATAAAGAACTGAAAAACGATTGTTATACAGGAAACCTTTACCAATAATCTTAATAAATTGAGAAGGAAGTCCCGGGTTACATTTGACCAGAAATATTTGACCAACAAGCGTTTATATGAAGTATAATTCAATCCTGAGACAGGCTCCATCTTACACTGACCCAAGAATGCTGGTGTTCTGTTATTTCGGTCCTTTGATTTGGTTTCTCTCCCATCACCCTGCTATTCTAAAGTTCTTTTTTTCTTTTCTGCGACATTATATCTTGTGTTAAAGTGTTAGTTTTGATAATAGAACAATAATTTTATTTTAAACTCACATAGGTCATTTGCGGGGTCGTTCTTACACTGGCTCCAGAATGCTGGCGTTCTGTTATTTTGGTCTGTTAATTTGGTTTCCTTCCCCCCTAATCTTGCCATTCGACCTAATACAAAAATCGTTACATAGTAATTTTTCACGGCAAGATTTTGTAATAATTTGTAATCTCGTATAATTGATTAAGTGTAATGGATAAGAAATGATAGAAAACACAGAGGTCAAGTGATAAAGGACACCAAGAGCAAAGCAAGACCAATATGATATATAGATGCTGTAAATATGTCTCTCCGCACATGTTGCTTTTAGCGCATGACGGTATGCATACACTCGGGTACCGGCAATGGCATATCTTTTCTATCGGAGTTTCCTGATGTAATAACATTATGCCACGCGCAGCACTCCACGTGAACAAGCAGTCACTTGCACATCCCTGATGGTCTAGTGGTTAGGATTCGGCGCTCTCACCGCCGCGGCCGGGGTTCGATTCCCCGTCAGGGAGTAAACTTTTATGCTCCACATTTTTTCTTCCGCTTATTTCAAAAGAGAATGAAAAGGGTTCATAGACTAAATGATCTTACGTGCTTTAAAAAATTTTTGAAACGACACGTTGCCCGTTACCGTAAAAGCATTAGTTAGCATGAGCTTCGACGTTTAGCATCTATAAACCGTTTTTAAATTCAATATAAAGGGAGATGTACCGTTCCGGTCTGTATGGACAGATTTGATCACAACCCTTCTAATAGTCACACACTACTCAGTACCCTTAAGTAGATTAATTTATTCATTTGTGCAAACATTGTGTTTACCATGTGTATCAGCAAGGGAAAGAATCTTTTTCTTTATTGATACATAATATTTTATTTTTTTTTAAGTAACAAGTTCATCCCTTATTTTATAAATTAATCACGTTTATTAAATATGATCATATAGACTACCCGATTCATATTTTTTTTTGTTTTAACGTAACGGGAAAGGCCAATGTCCTTATAGGTGCAGTAATGAAAAAAGGAACTTTTACGAAAGATTACCGTTTTATAGAGTCTGTAAAATAATTTCGGAATGCCAGACAGAGAGACATTGGGTGTATTTAGTAAAGATAGTCGAATGCAACAAAGTCGAACAACTTTGGCACGTATATCTCTCAGAGTAAACCTCCTGCACGCCCAGATCAATATCGGTAGGGATTACAATGGTAATGCTCCAGGAAATTTGCATGGTAGGCTGCAATGTACAAGGCCACTACAGCGGCACATCCCTGATGGTCTAGTGGTTAGGATTCGGCGCTCTCACCGCCGCGGCCGGGGTTCGATTCCCCGTCAGGGAGTGAACTTTTATGCTCCATTGCTTTGGTGAAAGAAACATAAAGAACTGAAAAACGATTGTTATACAGGAAACCTTTACCAATAATCTTAATAAATTGAGAAGGAAGTCCCGGGTTACATTTGACCAGAAATATTTGACCAACAAGCGTTTATATGAAGTATAATTCAATCCTGAGACAGGCTCCATCTTACACTGACCCAAGAATGCTGGTGTTCTGTTATTTCGGTCCTTTGATTTGGTTTCTCTCCCATCACCCTGATATTCTAAAGTTCTTTTTTATGCCCCCGCCACAAAGTGGCCGGGGCATATAGTTTTACCCATGTCCGTCATTCCGTCATTCCGTCCTTCCGTCATTCCGAAATCCAACAGTTGTACGGACTTTTTTTCGCAATGCCTGCAGATATTGGCCTAATTTTTGGTGTGTGGGCAGATATAGACCAGTTACAGATCGAGTTCGCGTTTCGTCCTGGTTGACCTACTTTTGACCGTTTTACGGCTCCTAAACTTAGAAAATTTCATGAAAAATAGAAATATTCATGACAGATACACATGTACGGACTTTTTTTTTCGCAATGCCTGCAGATATTGGCCTGATTTTTGGTGTGTGGACAGATATAGACCAGTTACAGATCGAGTTCGCGTTTCATCCCGGTTGACCTACTTTTGACCGTTTTACGGCTCCTGAACATAGAAAATTTCATAAAAAATATGAAATTTCATGACAAATACACATGTACGGACTTTTTTTTCGCAGTGCCTGCAGATATTGGCCTGATTTTTGGTGTGTGGCCAGATATTGAACAGTTACAGATTGAGTTCGCATTTCGTCCTGGTTGACCTACTTTTGACTGTATTACGGCTCCTGAACATAGAAAATTTCATGTAAAACATAAATTTTCATGACAAATACACTTGTACAGACTTTTCTTCACAATACCTGCAGATATTGGCCTGATTTTTGTTGTATGGGCAGATAATGACCAGTTACAGATCAAGTTCACGTTTTTTCCCAGTTGACCTATTTTTGACCGTTTGACGGTGCTCTAACAAAGAAAATTTCATAAAAAGGTGCATATGTATGGACTTTTTTTCGCAGTGCCTGCAGATACGGGCCTGATTTTTGGTGTGTAGGCAGATAATGACCAGTTACAGATCGAGTTCTTGTTTTCTCTCAGTTGACCTACTTTTGACCATTTGACTGCTCCTGAACATAGAAAGTTTCATGAAAAATATAAATTTTCATAACAAATACATATGTACTTATTTTTTTTCCTCAATGCCTGCAGATACCACCCTGATTTTTTATGTGTGGGCAGATAATGACAGTTACAGATCGAGTTCGCGTTTCATCCCGGTTGACCTACTTTTGATTGTTTTACGGCTCCTAAACATAGAAAATTTCATGAAAGACAGAAATTTTTATGGAAAATGCACATGTATGGACTTTTTTCACAATGCCTGCATATACTGGCATGAGTTTTGGTGTGTTGCTTGATAATGACCCGTTACAGATCGAGTTTGCATTTTGCCCTTGTTGACCTACTTTTGACCATACGACACCTCCTGAACTTAAAAAAATTTTCAAAATTTTACAAATGTTTCTAATTTGCCCAAGGCGGGGGCATTCGTGTCGTTCCGACACATCTTGTTTCTTTTCTGCGACATTATATCTTGTGTTAAAGTGTTAGTTTTGATAATAGAACAATAATTTTATTTTAAACTCACATAGGTCATATGCGGGGTCGTTCTTACACTGGCTTCAGAATGCTGGCTTTCTGTTATTTTGGTCTGTTAATTTGGTTTCCTTCCCCCCTAATCTTGCCATTCGACCTAATACAAAAATCGTTACATAGTAATTTTTCACGGCAAGATTTTGTAACAATTGGTAATCTCGTATAATTGATTAAGTCTGATGGATAAGAAATGATAGAAAACACAGAGGTCAAGTGATAAAGGACACCAAGAGCAAAGCAAGACCAACATGATATATAGATGCTGTAAATATGTCCCTCCGCACATGTTGCCCTTAGCGCATGACGGTATGCATACACTCGGGTACCGGCAATCGCATATCTTTTCTATCGGAGTTTCCTGATGTAATAACATTATACCACGCGCAGCACTCCACGTGAACAAGCAGTCACTTGCACATCCCTGATGGTCTATTGGTTCGGATTCGGCGCTCTCACCGCCGCGGCCGGGGTTCGATTCCCCGTCAGGGAGTAAACTTTTATGCTCCACATTTTATCTTCAACTTATTTTAAAAGAGAATGAAAAGGGTTCATAGACTAAATGATCGTACGTGCTTTAAATTTTTTTTTTAAAACGACACGTTGCCCGTTACCGTAAAAGCATTAGTTAGCATGAGCTTCGACGTTTAGCATCTATAAACCGTTTTTACATTCAATATAAAGGGAGATGTACCGTTCCGGTCTGTATGGACAGATTTGTTCACAACCCTTCTAATAGTCACACACTACTCAGTACCCTTAAGTAGATTAATTTATTCATTTGTGCAAACATTGTGTTTACCATGTGTATCAGCAAGGGAAAGAATCTTTTTCTTTATTGATACATAATATTTTATTTTTTTTTAAGTAACAATTTCATCCCTTATTTTATAAATTAATCACGTTTATTAAATATGATCATATAGACAACCCGATTCATATTTTTTTTTGTTTTAACGTAACGGGAAAGGCCAATGTCCTTATAGGTGCAGTAATAAAAAAAAAGGAACTTTTACGAAAGATTACCGTTTGTAGAGTCTGTAAAATAATTTCGGAATGCAAGACAGAGAGACATTGGGTGTATTTAGTAAAGATAGTCGAATGCAACAAAGTCGAACAACTTGGACCCTTTGGCACGTATATCTCTCAGAGTAAACCTCCCGCACGTCCAGATCAATATCGGTAGGGATTACAATGGTAATGCTCCAGGACATTTGCATGGTAGGCTGCAATGTTCAAGGCCACTATAGCAGCACATCCCTGATGGTCTAGTGGTTAGGATTCGGCGCTCTCACCGCCGCGGCCGGGGTTCGATTCCCCGTCAGGGAGTGAACTTTTATGCTCCATTGCTTTGGTGAAAGAAACATAAAGAACTGAAAAACGATTGTTATACAGGAAACCTTTACCAATAATCTTAATTAATTGAGAAGGAAGTCCCGGGTTACATTTGACCAGAAATATTTGACCAACAAGCGTTTATATGAAGTATAATTCAATCCTGAGACAGGCTCCATCTTACACTGACCCAAGAATGCTGGTGTTCTGTTATTTCGGTCCTTTGATTTAATTGGTTTCTCTCCCATCACCCTGCTATTCTAAAGTTCTTTTTTTCTTTTCTGCGACATTATATCTTGTATTAAAGTGTTAGTTTTGATAATAGAACAATAATTTTATTTTAAACTCACATAGGTCATATGCGGGGTCGTTCTTACACTGGCTCCAGAATGCTGGCGTTCTGTTATTTTGGTCTGTTAATTTGGTTTCCTTCCCCCTAATCTTGCCATTCGACCTAATACAAAAATCGTTACATAGTAATTTTTCATGGCAAGATTTTGTAATAATTTGTAATCTTGTATAATTGACTAAGTCTGATGGATAAGAAATGATAGAAAACACAGAGGTCAAGTGATAAAGGACACCTAGAGCAAAGCAAGACCAACATGATATATAGATGCTGTAAATATGTCTCTCCCCACATGTTGCTTTTAGCGCATGACGGTATGCATACACTCGGGTACCGGCAATGGCATATCATTTCTATCGGAGTTTCCTGATGTAATAACATTATGCCACGCGCAGCACTCCACGTGAACAAGCAGTCACTTGTACATACCTGATGGTCTAGTGGTTAGGATTCGGCGCTCTCACCGCCGCGGCCGGGGTTCGATTCCCCGTCAGGGAGTAAACTTTTATGCTCCACATTTTTTCTTCCGCTTATTTCAAAAGAGAATGAAAAGGGTTCATAGACTAAATGATCTTACGTGCTTTAAAAAATTTTTGAAACGACACGTTGCCCGTTACCGTAAAAGCATTAGTTAGCATGAGCTTCGACGTTTAGCATCTATAAACCGTTTTTAAATTCAATATAAAGGGAGATGTACCGTTCCGGTCTGTATGGACAGATTTGATCACAACCCTTCTAATAGTCACACACTACTCAGTACCCTTAAGTAGATTAATTTATTCATTTGTGCAAACATTGTGTTTACCATGTGTATCAGCAAGGGAAAGAATCTTTTTCTTTATTGATACATAATATTTTATTTTTTTTTAAGTAACAAGTTCATCCCTTATTTTATAAATTAATCACGTTTATTAAATATGATCATATAGACTACCCGATTCATATTTTTTTTTGTTTTAACGTAACGGGAAAGGCCAATGTCCTTATAGGTGCAGTAATGAAAAAAGGAACTTTTACGAAAGATTACCGTTTTATAGAGTCTGTAAAATAATTTCGGAATGCCAGACAGAGAGACATTGGGTGTATTTAGTAAAGATAGTCGAATGCAACAAAGTCGAACAACTTTGGCACGTATATCTCTCAGAGTAAACCTCCTGCACGTCCAGATCAATATCGGTAGGGATTACAATGGTAATGCTCCAGGAAATTTGCATGGTAGGCTGCAATGTACAAGGCCACTACAGCGGCACATCCCTGATGGTCTAGTGGTTAGGATTCGGCGCTCTCACCGCCGCGGCCGGGGTTCGATTCCCCGTCAGGGAGTGAACTTTTATGCTCCATTGCTTTGGTGAAAGAAACATAAAGAACTGAAAAACGATTGTTATACAGGAAACCTTTACCAATAATCTTAATAAATTGAGAAGGAAGTCCCGGGTTACATTTGACCAGAAATATTTGACCAACAAGCGTTTATATGAAGTATAATTCAATCCTGAGACAGGCTCCATCTTACACTGACCCAAGAATGCTGGTGTTCTGTTATTTCGGTCCTTTGATTTGGTTTCTCTCCCATCACCCTGCTATTCTAAAGTTCTTTTTTTCTTTTCTGCGACATTATATCTTGTGTTAAAGTGTTAGTTTTGATAATAGAACAATAATTTTATTTTAAACTCACATAGGTCATTTGCGGGGTCGTTCTTACACTGGCTCCAGAATGCTGGCGTTCTGTTATTTTGGTCTGTTAATTTGGTTTCCTTCCCCCTAATCTTGCCATTCGACCTAATACAAAAATCGTTACATAGTAATTTTTCACGGCAAGATTTTGTAATAATTTGTAATCTCGTATAATTGATTAAGTGTAATGGATAAGAAATGATAGAAAACACAGAGGTCAAGTGATAAAGGACACCAAGAGCAAAGCAAGACCAATATGATATATAGATGCTGTAAATATGTCTCTCCGCACATGTTGCTTTTAGCGCATGACGGTATGCATACACTCGGGTACCGGCAATGGCATATCTTTTCTATCGGAGTTTCCTGATGTAATAACATTATGCCACGCGCAGCACTCCACGTGAACAAGCAGTCACTTGCACATCCCTGATGGTCTAGTGGTTAGGATTCGGCGCTCTCACCGCCGCGGCCGGGGTTCGATTCCCCGTCAGGGAGTAAACTTTTATGCTCCACATTTTTTCTTCCGCTTATTTCAAAAGAGAATGAAAAGGGTTCATAGACTAAATGATCTTACGTGCTTTAAAAAATTTTTGAAACGACACGTTGCCCGTTACCGTAAAAGCATTAGTTAGCATGAGCTTCGACGTTTAGCATCTATAAACCGTTTTTAAATTCAATATAAAGGGAGATGTACCGTTCCGGTCTGTATGGACAGATTTGATCACAACCCTTCTAATAGTCACACACTACTCAGTACCCTTAAGTAGATTAATTTATTCATTTGTGCAAACATTGTGTTTACCATGTGTATCAGCAAGGGAAAGAATCTTTTTCTTTATTGATACATAATATTTTATTTTTTTTTAAGTAACAAGTTCATCCCTTATTTTATAAATTAATCACGTTTATTAAATATGATCATATAGACTACCCGATTCATATTTTTTTTTGTTTTAACGTAACGGGAAAGGCCAATGTCCTTATAGGTGCAGTAATGAAAAAAAGAACTTTTACGAAAGATTACCGTTTTATAGAGTCTGTAAAATAATTTCGGAATGCCAGACAGAGAGACATTGGGTGTATTTAGTAAAGATAGTCGAATGCAACAAAGTCGAACAACTTTGGCACGTATATCTCTCAGAGTAAACCTCCTGCACGTCCAGATCAATATCGGTAGGGATTACAATGGTAATGCTCCAGGAAATTTGCATGGTAGGCTGCAATGTACAAGGCCACTACAGCGGCACATCCCTGATGGTCTAGTGGTTAGGATTCGGCGCTCTCACCGCCGCGGCCGGGGTTCGATTCCCCGTCAGGGAGTGAACTTTTATGCTCCATTGCTTTGGTGAAAGAAACATAAAGAACTGAAAAACGATTGTTATACAGGAAACCTTTACCAATAATCTTAATAAATTGAGAAGGAAGTCCCGGGTTACATTTGACCAGAAATATTTGACCAACAAGCGTTTATATGAAGTATAATTCAATCCTGAGACAGGCTCCATCTTACACTGACCCAAGAATGCTGGTGTTCTGTTATTTCGGTCCTTTGATTTGGTTTCTCTCCCATCACCCTGCTATTCTAAAGTTCTTTTTTTCTTTTCTGCGACATTATATCTTGTGTTAAAGTGTTAGTTTTGATAATAGAACAATAATTTTATTTTAAACTCACATAGGTCATTTGCGGGGTCGTTCTTACACTGGCTCCAGAATGCTGGCGTTCTGTTATTTTGGTCTGTTAATTTGGTTTCCTTCCCCCTAATCTTGCCATTCGACCTAATACAAAAATCGTTACATAGTAATTTTTCACGGCAAGATTTTGTAATAATTTGTAATCTCGTATAATTGATTAAGTGTAATGGATAAGAAATGATAGAAAACACAGAGGTCAAGTGATAAAGGACACCAAGAGCAAAGCAAGACCAATATGATATATAGATGCTGTAAATATGTCTCTCCGCACATGTTGCTTTTAGCGCATGACGGTATGCATACACTCGGGTACCGGCAATGGCATATCTTTTCTATCGGAGTTTCCTGATGTAATAACATTATGCCACGCGCAGCACTCCACGTGAACAAGCAGTCACTTGCACATCCCTGATGGTCTAGTGGTTAGGATTCGGCGCTCTCACCGCCGCGGCCGGGGTTCGATTCCCCGTCAGGGAGTAAACTTTTATGCTCCACATTTTATCTTCCGCTTATTTTAAAAGAGAATGAAAAGGGTTCATTGCCTAAATGATCATACGTACTTTAAAAAAATTTTGAAACGACACGTTGCCCGTTACCGTAAAAGCTTTAGTTAGCATGAGCTTCGACGTTTAGCATCTATAAACCTTTTTTACATTCAATATAAAGGGAGATGTACCGTTCCGGTCTGTATGGACAGATTTGTTCACAACCCTTCTAATAGTCACATACTACTCAGTACCCTTAAGTAGATTAATTTATTCATTTGTGCAAACATTGTGTTTACTATATGTATCAGCAAGGGAAAGAATCTTTTTCTTTATTGATACATAATATTTTATTTTTTTAAGTAACAAGTGCATCCCTTATTTTATAAATTAATCACGTTTATTAAATATGATAATATAGACTACCCTATTCATATTTTTTTTTGTTTTAACGTAATGGGAAAGGCCAATGTCCTTATAGGTGCAGTAATGAAAAGAAGGAACTTTTACGAAAGATTACCATTTGTAGAGTCTGTAAAATAATTTCGGAATGCCAGACAGAGAGACACTGGGTGTATTTAGTAAAGATAGTCGAATGCAACAAAGTCGAACAACTTGGACCCTTTGGCACGTATATCTCTCAGAGTAAACCTCCCGCACATCCAGATCAATATCGGTAGGGATTACAATGGTAATGCTCCAGGACATTTGCATGGTAGGCTGCAATGTACAAGGCCAATATAGCAGCACATCCCTGATGGTCTAGTGGTTAGGATTCGGCGCTCTCACCGCCGCGGCCGGGGTTCGATTCCCCGTCAGGGAGTGAACTTTTATGCTCCATTGCTTTGGTGAAAGAAACATAAAGAACTGAAAAACGATTGTTATACAGGAAACCTTTACCAATAATCTTAATTAATTGAGAAGGAAGTCCCGGGTTACATTTGACCAGAAATATTTGACCAACAAGCGTTTATAATTCAATCCTGAGACAGGCTCCATCTTACACTGACCCAAGAATGCTGGTGTTCTGTTATTTCGGTCCTTTGAATTGGTTTCTCTCCCATCACCCTGCTATTCTAAAGTTCTTTTTTATGCCCCCGCCACAAAGTGGCCGGGGCATATAGTTTTACCCATGTCCGTCATTCCGTCATTCCGTCCTTCCGTCATTCCGAAATCCAACAGTTGTACGGACTTTTTTTCGCAATGCCTGCAGATATTGGCCTAATTTTTGGTGTGTGGGCAGATATAGACCAGTTACAGATCGAGTTCGCGTTTCGTCCTGGTTGACCTACTTTTGACCGTTTTACGGCTCCTAAACTTAGAAAATTTCATGAAAAATAGAAATATTCATGACAGATACACATGTACGGACTTTTTTTTCGCAATGCCTGCAGATATTGGCCTGATTTTTGGTGTTTGGACAGATATAGACCAGTTACAGATCGAGTTCGCGTTTCATCCCGGTTGACCTACTTTTGACCGTTTTACGGCTCCTGAACATAGAAAATTTCATAAAAAATATGAAATTTCATGACAAATACACATGTACGGACTTTTTTTTCGCAGTGCCTGCAGATATTGGCCTGATTTTTGGTGTGTGGCCAGATATTGAACAGTTACAGATTGAGTTCGCATTTCGTCCTGGTTGACCTACTTTTGACTGTATTACGGCTCCTGAACATAGAAAATTTCATGTAAAACATAAATTTTCATGACAAATACACTTGTACAGACTTTTCTTCACAATACCTGCAGATATTGGCCTGATTTTTGTTGTATGGGCAGATAATGACCAGTTACAGATCAAGTTCACGTTTTTTCCCAGTTGACCTATATTTACCGTTTGACGGTGCTCTAACAAAGAAAATTTCATAAAAAGGTGCATATGTATGGACTTTTTTTCGCAGTGCCTGCAGATACGGGCCTGATTTTTGGTGTGTAGGCAGATAATGACCAGTTACAGATCGAGTTCTTGTTTTCTCTCAGTTGACCTACTTTTGACCATTTGACTGCTCCTGAACATAGAAAGTTTCATGAAAAATATAAATTTTCATAACAAATACATATGTACTTATTTTTTTTCCTCAATGCCTGCAGATACCACCCTGATTTTTTATGTGTGGGCAGATAATGACAGTTACAGATCGAGTTCGCGTTTCATCCCGGTTGACCTACTTTTGATTGTTTTACGGCTCCTAAACATAGAAAATTTCATGAAAGACAGAAATTTTTATGGAAAATGCACATGTATGGACTTTTTTCACAATGCCTGCATATACTGGCATGATTTTTGGTGTGTTGCTTGATAATGACCCGTTACAGATCGAGTTTGCATTTTGCCCTTGTTGACCTACTTTTGACCATACGACACCTCCTGAACTTAAAAAAATTTTCAAAATTTTACAAATGTTTCTAATTTGCCCAAGGCGGGGGCATTCGTGTCGTTCCGACACATCTTGTTTCTTTTCTGCGACATTATATCTTGTGTTAAAGTGTTAGTTTTGATAATAGAACAATAATTTTATTTTAAACTCACATAGGTCATATGCGGGGTCGTTCTCACACTGGCTCCTGAATGCTGGCGTTCTGTTATTTTGGTCTGTTAATTTGGTTTCCTTCCCCCTAATCTTGCCTTTCGAACTAATACAAAAATCGTTACATAGTAATTTTTCACGGCAAGATTTTGTAATAATTTGTAATCTTGTATAATTGATTAAGTCTGATGGATAAGAAATGATAGAAAACACAGAGGTCAAGTGATAAAGGACACCAAGAGCAAAGCAAGACCAACATGATATATAGATGCTGTAAATATGCCTTTCGCACATGTTGCTTTTAGCGCATGACGGTATGCATACACTCGGGTACCGGCAATGGCATATCTTTTCTATCGGAGTTTCCTGATGTAATAACATTATGCCACGCGCAGCACTCCACGTGAACAAGCAGTCACTTGCACATCCCTGATGGTCTAGTGGTTAGGATTCGGCGCTCTCACCGCCGCGGCCGGGGTTCGATTCCCCGTCAGGGAGTAAACTTTTATGCTCCACATTTTTTCTTCCGCTTATTTCAAAAGAGAATGAAAAGGGTTCATAGACTAAATGATCTTACGTGCTTTAAAAAAATTTTTGAAACGACACGTTGCCCGTTACCGTAAAAGCATTAGTTAGCATGAGCTTCGACGTTTAGCATCTATAAACCGTTTTTACATTCAATATAAAGGGAGATGTACCGTTCCGGTCTGTATGGACAGATTTGTTCACAACCCTTCTAATAGTCACACACTACTCAGTACCCTTAAGTAGATTAATCTATTCATTTGTGCAAACATTGTGTTTACCATGTGTATCAGCAAGGGAAAGAATCTTTTTCTTTATTGATACATAATATTTTATTTTTTTTTAAGTAACAAGTTCATCCCTTATTTTATAAATTAATCACGTTTATTAAATATGATCATATAGACTACCCGATTCATATTTTTGTTTTTGTTTTAACGTAACGGGAAAGGCCAATGTCCTTATAGGTGCAGTAATGAAAAAAGGAACTTGTACGAAAGATTACCGTTTGTAGAGTCTGTAAAATAATTTCGGAATGCCAGACAGAGAGACATTGGGTGTATTTAGTAAAGATAGTCGAATGCAACAAAGTCGAACAACTTTGGCACGTATATCTCTCAGAGTAAAGCTCCTGCACGTCCAGATCAATATCGGTAGGGATTACAATGGTAATGCTCCAGGAAATTTGCATGGTAGGCTGCAATGTACAAGGCCACTACAGCGGCACATCCCTGATGGTCTAGTGGTTAGGATTCGGCGCTCTCACCGCCGCGGCCGGGGTTCGATTCCCCACAAAGTGGCCGGGGCATATAGTTTTACCCATGTCCGTCATTCCGTCATTCCGTCCTTCCGTCATTCCGAAATCCAACAGTTGTACGGACTTTTTTTCGCAATGCCTGCAGATATTGGCCTAATTTTTGGTGTGTGGGCAGATATAGACCAGTTACAGATCGAGTTCGCGTTTCGTCTTGGTTGACCTACTTTTGACCGTTTTACGGCTCCTAAACTTAGAAAATTTCATGAAAAATAGAAATATTCATGACAGATACACATGTACGGACTTTTTTTTCGCAATGCCTGCAGATATTGGCCTGATTTTTGGTGTGTCGACAGATATAGACCAGTTACAGATCGAGTTCGCGTTTCATCCCGGTTGACCTACTTTTGACCGTTTTACGGCTCCTGAACATAGAAAATTTCATAAAAAATATGAAATTTCATGACAAATACACATGTACGGACTTTTTTTTCGCAGTGCCTGCAGATATTGGCCTTATTTTTGGTGTGTGGACAGATATAGACCTGTTACAGATCAAGTTCGCGTTTCGTCCTGGTTGACCTACTTTTGACCGTTTTACGGCTCCTGAACATAGAAAATTTCATGAAAAATATGAAATTTCATGACAAATACACATGTACGGACTTTTTTTCGCAATGCCTGCAGATATTGGCCTTATTTTTGGTGTGTGGCCAGATATTGAACAGTTACAGATTGAGTTCGCATTTCGTCCTGGTTGACCTACTTTTGACTGTATTACGGCTCCTGAACATAGAAAATTTCATGTAAAACATAAATTTTCATGAAAAATACACTTGTACAGACTTTTCTTCACAATACCTGCAGATATTGGCCTGATTTTTGTTGTGTAGGCAGATAATGACCAGTTACAGATCAAGTTCACGTTTTTTCCCAGTTGACCTATTTTTGACCGTTTGACGGTGCTCTAACAAAGAAAATTTCATAAAAAGGTGCATATGTATGGACTTTTTTTCGCAGTGCCTGCAGATACGGGCCTGATTTTTGGTGTGTAGGCAGATAAAGACCAGTTACAGATCGAGTTCTTGTTTTCTCTCAGTTGACCTACTTTTGACCATTTGACTGCTCCTGAACATAGAAAGTTTCATGAAAAATATAAATTTTCATAACAAATACATATGTACTTACTTTTTTTCCTCAATGCCTGCAGATACCACCCTGATTTTTTATGAAATGTTTTAAACATTGTGTTTACTATATGTATCAGCAAGGGAAAGAATCTTTTTCTTTATTGATACATAATATTTTATTTTTTTAAGTAACAAGTGCATCCCTTATTTTATAAATTAATCACGTTTATTAAATATGATAATATAGACTACCCTATTCATATTTTTTTTTGTTTTAACGTAATGGGAAAGGCCAATGTCCTTATAGGTGCAGTAATGAAAAGAAGGAACTTTTACGAAAGATTACCATTTGTAGAGTCTGTAAAATAATTTCGGAATGCCAGACAGAGAGACACTGGGTGTATTTAGTAAAGATAGTCGAATGCAACAAAGTCGAACAACTTGGACCCTTTGGCACGTATATCTCTCAGAGTAAACCTCCCGCACATCCAGATCAATATCGGTAGGGATTACAATGGTAATGCTCCAGGACATTTGCATGGTAGGCTGCAATGTACAAGGCCAATATAGCAGCACATCCCTGATGGTCTAGTGGTTAGGATTCGGCGCTCTCACCGCCGCGGCCGGGGTTCGATTCCCCGTCAGGGAGTGAACTTTTATGCTCCATTGCTTTGGTGAAAGAAACATAAAGAACTGAAAAACGATTCTTATACAGGAAACCTTTACCAATAATCTTAATTAATTGAGAAGGAAGTCCCGGGTTACATTTGACCAGAAATATTTGACCAACAAGCGTTTATAATTCAATCCTGAGACAGGCTCCATCTTACACTGACCCAAGAATGCTGGTGTTCTGTTATTTCGGTCCTTTGAATTGGTTTCTCTCCCATCACCCTGCTATTCTAAAGTTCTTTTTTATGCCCCCGCCACAAAGTGGCCGGGGCATATAGTTTTACCCATGTCCGTCATTCCGTCATTCCGTCCTTCCGTCATTCCGAAATCCAACAGTTGTACGGACTTTTTTTCGCAATGCCTGCAGATATTGGCCTAATTTTTGGTGTGTGGGCAGATATAGACCAGTTACAGATCGAGTTCGCGTTTCGTCCTGGTTGACCTACTTTTGACCGTTTTACGGCTCCTAAACTTAGAAAATTTCATGAAAAATAGAAATATTCATGACAGATACACATGTACGGACTTTTTTTTCGCAATGCCTGCAGATATTGGCCTGATTTTTGGTGTTTGGACAGATATAGACCAGTTACAGATCGAGTTCGCGTTTCATCCCGGTTGACCTACTTTTGACCGTTTTACGGCTCCTGAACATAGAAAATTTCATAAAAAATATGAAATTTCATGACAAATACACATGTACGGACTTTTTTTTCGCAGTGCCTGCAGATATTGGCCTGATTTTTGGTGTGTGGCCAGATATTGAACAGTTACAGATTGAGTTCGCATTTCGTCCTGGTTGACCTACTTTTGACTGTATTACGGCTCCTGAACATAGAAAATTTCATGTAAAACATAAATTTTCATGACAAATACACTTGTACAGACTTTTCTTCACAATACCTGCAGATATTGGCCTGATTTTTGTTGTATGGGCAGATAATGACCAGTTACAGATCAAGTTCACGTTTTTTCCCAGTTGACCTATATTTACCGTTTGACGGTGCTCTAACAAAGAAAATTTCATAAAAAGGTGCATATGTATGGACTTTTTTTCGCAGTGCCTGCAGATACGGGCCTGATTTTTGGTGTGTAGGCAGATAATGACCAGTTACAGATCGAGTTCTTGTTTTCTCTCAGTTGACCTACTTTTGACCATTTGACTGCTCCTGAACATAGAAAGTTTCATGAAAAATATAAATTTTCATAACAAATACATATGTACTTACTTTTTTTCCTCAATGCCTGCAGATACCACCCTGATTTTTTATGTGTGGGCAGATAATGACAGTTACAGATCGAGTTCGCGTTTCATCCCGGTTGACCTACTTTTGATTGTTTTACGGCTCCTAAACATAGAAAATTTCATGAAAGACAGAAATTTTTATGGAAAATGCACATGTATGGACTTTTTTCACAATGCCTGCATATACTGGCATGATTTTTGGTGTGTTGCTTGATAATGACCCGTTACAGATCGAGTTTGCATTTTGCCCTTGTTGACCTACTTTTGACCATACGACACCTCCTGAACTTAAAAAAATTTTCAAAATTTTACAAATGTTTCTAATTTGCCCAAGGCGGGGGCATTCGTGTCGTTCCGACACATCTTGTTTCTTTTCTGCGACATTATATCTTGTGTTAAAGTGTTAGTTTTGATAATAGAACAATAATTTTATTTTAAACTCACATAGGTCATATGCGGGGTCGTTCTTACACTGGCTCCAGAATGCTGGCGTTCTGTTATTTTGGTCTGTTAATTTGGTTTCCTTCCCCCTAATCTTGCCATTCGACCTAATACAAAAATCGTTACATAGTAATTTTTCATGGCAAGATTTTGTAATAATTTGTAATCTTGTATAATTGATTAAGTCTGATGGATAAGAAATGATAGAAAACACAGAGGTCAAGTGATAAAGGACACCTAGAGCAAAGCAAGACCAACATGATATATAGATGCTGTAAATATGTCTCTCCGCACATGTTGCTTTTAGCGCATGACGGTATGCATACACTCGGGTACCGGCAATGGCATATCTTTTCTATCGGAGTTTCCTGATGTAATAACATTATGCCACGCGCAGCACTCCACGTGAACAAGCAGTCACTTGTACATCCCTGATGGTCTAGTGGTTAGGATTCGGCGCTCTAACCGCCGCGGCCGGGGTTCGATTCCCCGTCAGGGAGTAAACTTTTATGCTCCACATTTTTTCTTCCGCTTATTTCAAAAGAGAATGAAAAGGGTTCATAGACTAAATGATCTTACGTGCTTTAAAAAATTTTTGAAACGACACGTTGCCCGTTACCGTAAAAGGATTATTTAGCATGAGCTTCGACGTTTAGCATCTATAAACCGTTTTTACATTCAATATAAAGGGAGATGTACCGTTCCGGTCTGTATGGACAGATTTGTTCACAACCCTTCTAATAGTCACACACTACTCAGTACCCTTAAGTAGATTAATTTATTCATTTGTGCAAACATTGTGTTTACTATGTGTATCAGTAAGGGAAAGAAACTTTTTCTTTATTGATACATAATATTTTATTTTTTTTAAGTAACAAGTGCATCCCTTATTTTATAAATTAATCACGTTTATTAAATATGATCATATAGACTACCCGAGTCATATTTTTTTTTTTGTTTTAACGTAACGGTAAAGGCCAATGTCCTTATAGGTGCAGTAATGAAAAAAAAGGAACTTTTACGAAAGATTACCGTTTGTAGAGTCTGTAAAATAATTTCGGAATGCCAGACAGAGAGACATTGGGTGTATTTAGTAAAGATAGTCGAATGCAACAAAGTCGAACAACTTGGACCCTTTGGCACGTATATCTCTCAGAGTAAACCTCCCGCACATCCAGATCAATATCGGTAGGGATTACAATGGTAATGCTCCAGGACATTTGCATGGTAGGCTGCAATGTACAAGGCCAATATAGCAGCACATCCCTGATGGTCTAGTGGTTAGGATTCGGCGCTCTCACCGCCGCGACCGGGGTTCGATTCCCCGTCAGGGAGTGAACTTTTATGCTCCATTGCTTTGGTGAAAGAAACATAAAGAACTGTAAAACGATTGTTATACAGGAAACCTTTACTAATAATCTTAATTAATTGAGAAGGAAGTCCCGGGTTACATTTGACCAGAAATATTTGACCAACAAGCGTTTATAATTCAATCCTGAGACAGGCTCCATCTTACACTGACCCAAGAATGCTGGTGTTCTGTTATTTCGGTCCTTTGATTTAATTGGTTTCTCTCCCATCACCCTGCTATTCTAAAGTTCTTTTTTTCTTTTCTGCGACATTATATCTTGTGTTAAAGTGTTAGTTTTGATAATAGAACAATAATTTTATTTTAAACTCACATAGGTCATATGCGGGGTCGTTCTCACACTGGCTCCTGAATGCTGGCGTTCTGTTATTTTGGTCTGTTAATTTGGTTTCCTTCCCCCTAATCTTGCCTTTCGAACTAATACAAAAATCGTTACATAGTAATTTTTCACGGCAAGATTTTGTAATAATTTGTAATCTTGTATAATTGATTAAGTCTGATGGATAAGAAATGATAGAAAACACAGAGGTCAAGTGATAAAGGACACCAAGAGCAAAGCAAGACCAACATGATATATAGATGCTGTAAATATGCCTTTCGCACATGTTGCTTTTAGCGCATGACGGTATGCATACACTCGGGTACCGGCAATGGCATATCTTTTCTATCGGAGTTTCCTGATGTAATAACATTATGCCACGCGCAGCACTCCACGTGAACAAGCAGTCACTTGCACATCCCTGATGGTCTAGTGGTTAGGATTCGGCGCTCTCACCGCCGCGGCCGGGGTTCGATTCCCCGTCAGGGAGTAAACTTTTATGCTCCACATTTTTTCTTCCGCTTATTTCAAAAGAGAATGAAAAGGGTTCATAGACTAAATGATCTTACGTGCTTTAAAAAAATTTTTGAAACGACACGTTGCCCGTTACCGTAAAAGCATTAGTTAGCATGAGCTTCGACGTTTAGCATCTATAAACCGTTTTTACATTCAATATAAAGGGAGATGTACCGTTCCGGTCTGTATGGACAGATTTGTTCACAACCCTTCTAATAGTCACACACTACTCAGTACCCTTAAGTAGATTAATCTATTCATTTGTGCAAACATTGTGTTTACCATGTGTATCAGCAAGGGAAAGAATCTTTTTCTTTATTGATACATAATATTTTATTTTTTTTTAAGTAACAAGTTCATCCCTTATTTTATAAATTAATCACGTTTATTAAATATGATCATATAGACTACCCGATTCATATTTTTGTTTTTGTTTTAACGTAACGGGAAAGGCCAATGTCCTTATAGGTGCAGTAATGAAAAAAGGAACTTGTACGAAAGATTACCGTTTGTAGAGTCTGTAAAATAATTTCGGAATGCCAGACAGAGAGACATTGGGTGTATTTAGTAAAGATAGTCGAATGCAACAAAGTCGAACAACTTTGGCACGTATATCTCTCAGAGTAAAGCTCCTGCACGTCCAGATCAATATCGGTAGGGATTACAATGGTAATGCTCCAGGAAATTTGCATGGTAGGCTGCAATGTACAAGGCCACTACAGCGGCACATCCCTGATGGTCTAGTGGTTAGGATTCGGCGCTCTCACCGCCGCGGCCGGGGTTCGATTCCCCACAAAGTGGCCGGGGCATATAGTTTTACCCATGTCCGTCATTCCGTCATTCCGTCCTTCCGTCATTCCGAAATCCAACAGTTGTACGGACTTTTTTTCGCAATGCCTGCAGATATTGGCCTAATTTTTGGTGTGTGGGCAGATATAGACCAGTTACAGATCGAGTTCGCGTTTCGTCTTGGTTGACCTACTTTTGACCGTTTTACGGCTCCTAAACTTAGAAAATTTCATGAAAAATAGAAATATTCATGACAGATACACATGTACGGACTTTTTTTTCGCAATGCCTGCAGATATTGGCCTGATTTTTGGTGTGTCGACAGATATAGACCAGTTACAGATCGAGTTCGCGTTTCATCCCGGTTGACCTACTTTTGACCGTTTTACGGCTCCTGAACATAGAAAATTTCATAAAAAATATGAAATTTCATGACAAATACACATGTACGGACTTTTTTTTCGCAGTGCCTGCAGATATTGGCCTTATTTTTGGTGTGTGGACAGATATAGACCTGTTACAGATCAAGTTCGCGTTTCGTCCTGGTTGACCTACTTTTGACCGTTTTACGGCTCCTGAACATAGAAAATTTCATGAAAAATATGAAATTTCATGACAAATACACATGTACGGACTTTTTTTCGCAATGCCTGCAGATATTGGCCTTATTTTTGGTGTGTGGCCAGATATTGAACAGTTACAGATTGAGTTCGCATTTCGTCCTGGTTGACCTACTTTTGACTGTATTACGGCTCCTGAACATAGAAAATTTCATGTAAAACATAAATTTTCATGAAAAATACACTTGTACAGACTTTTCTTCACAATACCTGCAGATATTGGCCTGATTTTTGTTGTGTAGGCAGATAATGACCAGTTACAGATCAAGTTCACGTTTTTTCCCAGTTGACCTATTTTTGACCGTTTGACGGTGCTCTAACAAAGAAAATTTCATAAAAAGGTGCATATGTATGGACTTTTTTTCGCAGTGCCTGCAGATACGGGCCTGATTTTTGGTGTGTAGGCAGATAAAGACCAGTTACAGATCGAGTTCTTGTTTTCTCTCAGTTGACCTACTTTTGACCATTTGACTGCTCCTGAACATAGAAAGTTTCATGAAAAATATAAATTTTCATAACAATACATATGTACTTACTTTTTTTCCTCAATGCCTGCAGATACCACCCTGATTTTTTATGTGTGGGCAGATAATGACAGTTACAGATCGAGTTCGCGTTTCATCCCGGTTGACCTACTTTTGATTGTTTTACGGCTCCTAAACATAGAAAATTTCATGAAAGACAGAAATTTTTATGGAAAATGCACATGTATGGACTTTTTTCACAATGCCTGCATATACTGGCATGATTTTTGGTGTGTTGCTTGATAATGACCCGTTACAGATCGAGTTTGCATTTTGCCCTTGTTGACCTACTTTTGACCATACGACACCTCCTGAACTTAAAAAAATTTTCAAAATTTTACAAATGTTTCTAATTTGCCCAAGGCGGTGGCATTCGTGTCGTTCCGACACATCTTGTTTCTTTTCTGCGACATTATATCTTGTGTTAAAGTGTTAGTTTTGATAATAGAACAATAATTTTATTTTAAACTCACATAGGTCATATGCGGGGTCGTTCTTACACTGGCTTCAGAATGCTGGCTTTCTGTTATTTTGGTCTGTTAATTTGGTTTCCTTCCCCCCTAATCTTGCCATTCGACCTAATACAAAAATCGTTACATAGTAATTTTTCACGGCAAGATTTTGTAACAATTTGTAATCTCGTATAATTGATTAAGTCTGATGGATAAGAAATGATAGAAAACACAGAGGTCAAGTGATAAAGGACACCTAGAGCAAAGCAAGACCAACATGATATATAGATGCTGTAAATATGTCCCTCCGCACATGTTGCCCTTAGCGCATGACGGTATGCATACACTCGGGTACCGGCAATCGCATATCTTTTCTATCGGAGTTTCCTGATGTAATAACATTATACACGCGCAGCACTCCACGTGAACAAGCAGTCACTTGCACATCCCTGATGGTCTATTGGTTGGGATTCGGCGCTCTCACCGCCGCGGCCGGGGTTTGATTCCCCGTCAGGGAGTAAACTTTTATGCTCCACATTTTTTCTTCCACTTATTTTAAAAGAGAATGAAAAGGGTTCATAGACTAAATGATCATACGTGCTTTAAACATTTTTTGAAACGACACGTTGCTCGTTACCGTAAAAGCATTAGTTAGCATGAGCTTCGACGTTTAGCATCTATAAACCGTTTTTACATTCAATATAAAGGGAGATGTACCGTTCCGGTCTGTATGGACAGATTTGTTCACAACCCTTCTAATAGTCACACACTACTCAGTACCCTTAAGTAGAATAATTTATTCATTTGTGCAAACATTGTGTTTACTATATGTATCAGCAAGGGAAAGAATCTTTTTCTTTATTTGATACATAATATTTTATTTTTTTAAGTAACAAGTGCATCCCTTATTTTATAAATTAATCACGTTTATTAAATATGATCATATAGACTACCCAATTCATATTTTTTTTGTTTTAACGTAACGGGAAAGGCAAATGTCCTTATAGGTGCAGTAATGAAAAAAGGAACTTTTACGAAAGATTACCGTTTGTAGAGTCTGTAAAATAATTCCGGAATGCCAGTCAGAGAGACATTGGGTGTATTCAGTAAAGATAGTCGAATGCAACAAAGTCGAACAACTTGGACCCTTTGGCACGTATATCTCTCAGAGTAAACCTCCCGCACGTCCAGATCAATATCGGTAGGGATTACAATGGTAATGCTCCAGGACATTTGCATGGTAGGCTGCAATGTACAAGGCCACTATAGCGGCACATCCCTGATGGTCTAGTGGTTAGGATTCGGCGCTCTCACCGCCGCGGCCGGGGTTCGATTCCCCGTCAGGGAGTGAACTTTTATGCTCCATTGCTTTGGAGAAAGAAACATATAGAACTGAAAAACGATTGTTATACAGGAAATCTTTACCAATAATCTTAATTAATTGAGAAGGAAGTCCCGGGTTACATTTGACCAGAAATATTTGACCAACAAGCGTTTATATGAAGTATAATTCAATCCTGAGACGGGCTCCATCTTACACTGACCCAAGAATGCTGGTGTTCTGTTATTTCGGTCCTTTGATTTAATTGGTTTCTCTCCCATCACCCTGCTATTCTAAAGTTCTTTTTTTTCTTTTCTGCGACATTATATCTTGTGTTAAAGTGTTAGTTTTGATAATAGAACAATAATTTTATTTTAAACTCACATAGGTCATATGCGGGGTCGTTCTAACACTGGCTCCAGAATGCTGGCGTTCTGTTATTTTGGTCTGTTAATTTGGTTTCCTTCCACCTAATGTTGCCATTCGACCTAATACAAAAATCGTTACATAGTAATTTTTCACGGCAAGATTTTGTAATAATTTGTAATCTTGTATAATTGATTAAGTCTGATGGATAAGATATGATAGAAAACACAGAGGTCAAGTGATAAAGGACACCTAGAGCAAAGCAAGACCAACATGATATATAGATGCTGTAAATATGTCTCTCCGCACATGTTGCTTTTAGCGCATGACGGTATGCATACACTCGGGTACCGGCAATCGCATATCTTTTCTATCGGAGTTTCCTGATGTAATAACATTATGCCACGCGCAGCACTCCACGTGAACAAGCAGTCACTTGCACATCCCTGATGGTCTAGTGGTTAGGATTCGGGGGAGGGTATAATTCGCTGATCAGCGCGCTGATCAGCGGTCTGCAGTATAAAACGCTGATCAGCGCGCTGATCAGCAACCTTTCAATTAAAGCCTTAATTTCAGGCCAATTAGCCCCCATAAAGCAACCTTCGACTATTTTGTGATTAAATATGATTAAAAGCACCTAATCTATCAGTATTACGTATTGTCAAACATATGCATATATTTTATTGTGTTAATTATTATACATATATAACCTACCTACCAGTGACTATTTCGCTGATCAGCAGCGCTGATCATCGACCTTTCAATCCAAGCATTAATTTCAGGAAAATTAGCCCAAATATAACAATCTCCGACTATTATGTGATTAAGTGTGATCTGTAGACACATGCTCTATAAGTATTTCGTATTTACAAACACACGAATACATTTTTAACGTATTACTTATTATGCATGAAACCTTTCTACCACCTACTATTACGCTGATCAGCAAACTGCGCAATCGCTTGACGCTGATAAAGTGCTCATCGGCAACGATTTACGTATTTCTTGACTAAGATACCTGTCATAGTAATTCTCTATAATGGTAACATAGAGGACTCTCAGTTGTTTTACTTATTTCCTGTGAAAACGGAATGATTGCCAATACATCGTACCACATACAATTTACAAATATCCGTTCCCCACCGACCACTCGGAGATATTAGCTGACAGTAGGGGGCGCTTCAGTAATTTGTTGGTAGGTGTTCACCGGCCAGGTGATAGAAAAAGCTGAGATATATACTTAATTAGTTTGAATATATTTAAAAATTTGAATTTATTTACAATATCATGCACTTATATTTAAGTGAAAATGCCACTAATGAACCCACAGCAATATATTGTCGACTGTGGATTTTTTTTTGCAATCGCTAATATTGTTTAATATTGTTTCAATTAATAAATTTGAAAGTAGGCCTATAAGAACAGGTAAAACAACATGTATTTTTATCAGACAAAAGTGAGAGCGCATTTTACTTAATTGTTAAGATGAAGACATATTTAATCTATTTCCAATAAGAAACCGTAATATGATTTACAATTAAATGAAAGGGTCTTTCTAAGAAAAACTATAGGTTTCAACAGGTACAGCATCTGAAAAATAACACCTTAATATTTATTTTATAGAGTCTACCATAGCAGAGCAGGCTGTTACATGAAAAGTTATAGTTTTGGATAATTTAATGCATAAGTGTATTATCAATTTCAACACCGTTGAAAGCAATGGTTGGAAATTATATTTATGAAAGATTGAGCTGGAGACTAGTATTTTCATGCGAATTTCACGGTCCCACATAATTAATTGAGAAAATAAGAAGTGTACACTTGTGCAATGTACTTTATAATAAAAAAAATATATTTTAACCTTGGAAATTGCGTATTTTTAATTGTATGTGTTACGTTTATATCCAGAAACAAAATACAACTGCAAACCACAGAAGGTATAATGCAATAAATAGAAGGAAAATATAGCAATCTTTCTCGGTCAATAAAACTGTTGGTGATAAAAATATTTTCTAAAATGTCATATAATAAGTCATTTTTTTCTTCTTAAATAAATGAATATTTTCAATATATAACGGTGTTGAAGAAGGATAACAGTGTTGAATTAATATAAATGAAATCATTGGCAAAATTATAACTTAAAGCATGCAGACTTCTTTTATAATAAATATTTTAAAAGTTCAATTTTTAAAAGTACATATCACATTGATCCCTATAAAATCGATGAAATTCTGAATAACAGTGCCAGTTTGTAGAATTTAGATGTTACATCTATCCTTTTTATTTTTGTTTCAACATCGTTCATCAACATTCAGTTCCGTTTAAAGTTAAAAATAACAGTGATGATTTACAATGGTTTTGAAAACAAGATATGATATTCATTAAAAAAGATTAATTACTCCTACAACCTTTCTAGTACTCAGTAAATTCATGTGTTGATAGTGTGAGCTGTAACCCAAAACAATGAAAAGCATTCCTACCAATCATTTTGGAGTAATATATAAGTAACGGTGTTAGAGCAATAAATATACGGACATTTTTACACAATTATGGAAACTTCCTGTTGTAAATGAAAAAAATACATACCGATAATGATGGTTTTATGGAGTCATTTTGTGACGTTATTTCAACTTATATATACACCATATATATATATATATATATATATATATATATATATATATATATATATATATATATGTGTGTGTGTGTGTGTGTGTGTGTGATTTAAACAGGAGTAAGTCTATCAACATCGTGTCATGGCGATCAAATCGTCTATATAACGGCGTTGAAAAAAAGGTTCTGGCGACCCACATTTTAAACGCAAAAGAGTGGGAAAATAAGAGAGATGTAAAGAAATTTGTGGAAGTTTTTAAGGAACGATTATATTAAACATGAAGAGTGAAAAAATCCTCGGGCTATATACGTACCATTCTTAATAAAAAATAAGAGGATATCAGTCTTTTATTATGGCAAGGGACAGGTAATTTTTAATTACCTTTTTAACCATAAAGTATAAATTTTGAGCATATAAGGTATTAATTCGCTAAATAAATAAGCGCAAATTAAGCAGAAAATATGGTACTGAAATTCAATCCCGAAAGCAAAATGACAGATTATATATATATATAATTTAAAATTATATATATGATATATGGAGTTGGCATTGGTAATCAAGTATGCCATTTGTTGCTTAAAACTTAATTTTGAATTAATTATAATCGTCTTTCTCCTTTTCATAGTTTCAATTTGTATTGGCATTTCACAGAATGCTTTTTTGTAAGTCATGCGTGTGCTTTTTTTATACTGCAATATATTTTCTGTGATACTTTAAATAAATCTTCGCTCATTCTATTTGAGACACTGATTAGTGGCTTGTGAAATGGTCTGTCAGTTTTCATTTGTGCGAAAAAAATTTACTATTCTTATGTGGAAACTGAATAAATGCACTGGCTCTTGGGGAAAGAAGTATAGTGCAGCGCCCCCTACTGTCAGCAATATCTCCGAGTGGTCGGTGGGGAACGGATATTTGTAAATTGTATATGGTACGATGTATTGGCAATCATTCCGTTTTCACAGGAAATAAGTAAAACAACTGAGAGTCCTCTATGTCACCATTATAGAGAATTACTATGACAGGTATCTTAGTCAAGAAATACGTAAATCGTTGCCGATGAGCACTTTATCAGCGTCAAGCGATTGCGCAGTTTGCTGATCAGCGTAATAGTAGGTGGTAGAAAGGTTTCATGCATAATAAGTAATACATTAAAAATGTATTCGTGTGTTTGTAAATACGAAATACTTATAGAGCATGTGTCTACAGATCACACTTAATCACATAATAGTCGGAGATTGTTATATTTGGGCTAATTTTCCTGAAATTAATGCTTGGATTGAAAGGTCGATGATCAGCGCTGCTGATCAGCGAAATAGTCACTGGTAGGTAGGTTATATATGTATAATAATTAACACAATAAAATATATGCATATGTTTGACAATACGTAATACTGATAGATTAGGTGCTTTTAATCATATTTAATCACAAAATAGTCGAAGGTTGCTTTATGGGGGCTTTTTGGCCTGAAATTAAGGCTTTAATTGAAAGGTTGCTGATCAGCGCGCTGATCAGCGTTTTATACTGCAGACCGCTGATCAGCGCGCTGATCAGCGAATTATACCCTCCCAGGATTCGGCGCTCTCACCGCCGCGGCCGGGGTTCGATTCCCCGGCAGGGAGTAAACTTTTATGCTCCAGATTTTTTCTTCCACTTATTTTAAAAGAGAATGAAAAGGGTTCATAGACTAAATGATCATACGTGCTTTAAACATTTTTTGAAACGACACGTTGCCCGTTACCGTAAAAGCATTAGTTAGCATGAGCTTCGACGTTTAGCATCTATAAACCGTTTTTACATTCAATATAAAGGGAGATGTACCGTTCCGGTCTGTATGGACAGATTTGTTCACAACCCTTCTAATAGTCACACACTACTCAGTACCCTTAAGTAGAATAATTTATTCATTTTTGCAAACATTGTGTTTACTATATGTATCAGCAAGGGAAATAATCTTTTTCTTTATTGATACATAATATTTTATTTTTTTAAGTAACAAGTGCCTCCCTTATTTTATAAATTAATCACGTTTATTAAATATGATCATATAGACTACCCAATTCATATTTTTTTTGTTTTAACGTAACGGGAAAGGCAAATGTCCTTATAGGTGCAGTAATGAAAAAAGGAACTTTTACGAAAGATTACCGTTTGTAGAGTCTGTAAAATAATTTCGGAATGCCAGTCAGAGAAACATTGGGTGTATTTAGTAAAGATAGTCGAATGCAACAAAGTCGAACAACTTGGACCCTTTGGCACGTATATCTCTCAGAGTAAACCTCCCGCACGTCCAGATCAATATCGGTAGGGATTACAATGGTAATGCTCCAGGACATTTGCATGGTAGGCTGCAATGTACAAGGCCACTATAGCGGCACATCCCTGATGGCCTAGTGGTTAGGATTCGGCGCTCTCACCGCCGCGGACGGGGTTCGATTCCCCGTCAGGGAGTGAACTTTTATGCTCCATTGCTTTGGAGAAAGAAACATAAAGAACTGAAAAACGATTGTTATACAGGAAACCTTTACCAATAATCTTAATTAATTGAGAAGGAAGTCCCGGGTTACATTTGACCAGAAATATTTGACCAACAAGCGTTTATAATTCAATCCTGAGACAGGCTCCATCTTACACTGACCCAAGAATGCTGGTGTTCTGTTATTTCGGTCCTTTGAATTAATTGGTTTCTCTCCCATCACCCTGCTATTCTAAAGTTCTTTTTTTTCTTTTCTGCGACATTATATCTTGTGTTAAAGTGTTAGTTTTGATAATAGAACAATAATTTTATTTTAAACTCACGTAGGTCATATGCGGGGTCGCTCTTACACTGGCTCCAGAATGCTGGCGTTCTGTTATTTTGGTCTGTTAATTTGGTTTCCTTCCCCCTAATCTTAACATTCGACCTAATACAAAAATCGTTACATAGTAATTTTTCACGGCAAGATTTTGTAATAATTTGTAATCTTGTATAATTGATTAAGTCTGATGGATAAGAAATGATAGAAAACACCGAGGTCAAGTGATAAAGGACACCAAGAGCAAAGCAAGACCAACATGATATATAGATGCTGTAAATATGTCTCTCCGCACATGTTGCTTTTAGCGCATGACGGTATGCATACACTCGGGTACCGGCAATCGCATATCTTTTCTATCGGAGTTTCCTGATGTAATAGCATTATGCCACGCGCAGCACTCCACGTGAACAAGCAGTCACTTGCACATCCCTGATGGTCTAGTGGTTAGGATTCGGCGCTCTCACCGCCGCGGCCGGGGTTCGATTCCCCGTCAGGGAGTAAACTTTTATGCTCCACATTTTTTCTTCCGATTATTTTAAAAGAGAATGAAAAGAGTTCATAGACTTAATGATCATACGTGCTTTAAACCTTTTTTTCAAACGACACGTTGCCCGTTACCGTAAAAGCATTAGTTAGCATGAGCTTCGACGTTTAGCATCTATAAACCGTTTTTACATTCAATATAAAGGGAGATGTACCGTTCCGGTCTGTATGGACAGATTTGTTCACAACCCTTCTAATAGTCACACACTACTCAGTACCCTTAAGTAGAATAATTTATTCATTTGTGCAAACATTGTGTTTACTATATGTATCAGCAAGGGAAAGAATCTTTTTCTTTATTGATACATTATATTTTATTTTTTTAAGTAACAAGTGCATCCCTTATTCTATAAATTAATCACGTTTATTAAATATGATCATATAGACTACCCAATTCATATTTTTTTTTGTTTTAACGTAACGGGAAAGGCAAATGTCCTTATAGGTGCAGTAATGAAAAAAGGAACTTTTACGAAAGATTACCGTTTGTAGAGTCTGTAAAATAATTTCGGAATGCCAGTCAGAGAGACATTGGGTGTATTTAGTAAAGATAGTCGAATGCAACAAAGTCGAACAACTTGGACCCTTTGGCACGTATATCTCTCAGAGTAAACCTCCCGCACGTCCAGATCAATATCGGTAGGGATTACAATGGTAATGCTCCAGGACATTTGCATGGTAGGCTGCAATGTACAAGGCCACTATAGCGGCACATCCCTGATGGTCTAGTGGTTAGGATTCGGCGCTCTCACCGCCGCGGCCGGGGTTCGATTCCCCGTCAGGGAGTGAACTTTTATGCTCCATTGCTTTGGAGAAAGAAACATAAAGAACTGAAAAACGATTGTTATACAGGAAATCTTTACCAATAATCTTAATTAATTGAGAAGGAAGTCCCGGGTTACATTTGACCAGAAATATTTGACCAACAAGCGTTTATATGAAGTATAATTCAATCCTGAGACGGGCTCCATCTTACACTGACCCAAGAATGCTGGTGTTCTGTTATTTCGGTCCTTTGATTTAATTGGTTTCTCTCCCATCACCCTGCTATTCTAAAGTTCTTTTTTTCTTTTCTGCGACATTATATCTTGTGTTAAAGTGTTAGTTTTGATAATAGAACAATAATTTTATTTTAAACTCACATAGGTCATATGCGGGGTCGTTCTTACACTGGCCCCAGAATGCTGGCGTTCTGTTATTTTGGTCTGTTAATTTGGTTTCCTACCCCTAATCTTGCCATTCGACCTAATACAAAAATCGTTACATAGTAATTTTTCACGGCAAGATTTTGTAATAATTTGTAATCTTGTATAATTGATTAAGTCTGATGGATAAGAAATGATAGAAAACACCGAGGTCAAGTGATAAAGAACACCAAGAGCAAAGCAAGACCAACATGATATATAGATGCTGTAAATATGTCTCTCCGCACATGTTGCTTTTAGCGCATGACGGTATGCATACACTCGGGTACCGGCAATGGCATATCTTTTCTATCGGAGTTTCCTGATGTAATAACATTATGCCACGCGCAGCACTCCACGTGAACAAGCAGTCACTTGCACATCCCTGATGGTCTAGTGGTTAGGATTCGGCGCTCTCACCGCCCCGGCCGGGTTCGATTCCCCGTCAGGGAGTCTTTTACGCTCCATATTTTTGCTTCCGCTTATTTTAAAAGAGAATGACTAAATGATCATACGTGCTTTAAAAATTTTTTGAAACGACACGTTGCCCGTTACCGTTAAAGCAATAGTTGGCATGGGCTTCGACGTTTAGCATCTATAAACCGTTTTTGCATTCAATATAAAGGCAGATGTGCCGTATCGGTCTGTATGGACAGATTTGTTCACAACCCTTCTAACAGTCACACACTACTCAGTACCCTTAAGTAGATTAATTTATTCATTTGTTCAAACATTGTGTTTACTAAATGTATCAGCAGGGGAAAAAATCTTTTTCTTTATTGATACATATTTTATTTTTTTTAAGTAACACGTTCATCCCTTATTTTATAAATTAATCACGTTTATTAAATATGATCATATAGACTACCCTATTCATATTTTTTTCGTTTTAACGTAAGGAAAAAGGCCAATGTCCTTATAGGTGCAGTAATGAAAAAAGGAACTTTTACGAAAGATTACCGTTTGTAGAATCTGTAAAATAATTTCGGAATGCCAGACAGAGAGACATTGGGTGTCTAGTAAAGATAGTCGAATGCAACAGAGTCCAACAACTTGGACCCTTTGGCACGTAAACCTCCCGCACGTCCAGATTAATATCGGTAGGGTGTACAATGGTAATGCTCCAGGACATTTGCATGGTAGGCTGCAATGTACAAGGCCACTATAGCAGCACATCCCTGATGGTCTAGTGGTTAGAATTCTGCGCTCTCACTGCCGCGGCCGGGGTTCGATTCCCCATCAGGGAGTAACGTTTTATTTTCCACATTTTTTCTTCCGCTTTTTTAAAAGAGAATGAAAAGGTTTCATAGACTAAATGATCAGCTTTCTTGAGATCTCGGACCTTTATATCTCGGGCCACACGAAGTCAGACCACGTCGTACAATCTCGGACCACCCGTTCGACGATCTCGGACCACTGTTCAGAACCTAACATAAACAGATCACGTATGCGTGATGAAAACAAATTCTGTAGCGTAGATAAAAAAATCAGATTCTGTAACACTAGGCAGCGTGAAATGTATAGGGGAATGAATTAAGAAGTCAGTGGCTTTTTTGTTAACAAATAACTATAATTTATTCTTAAAACAACCCTAATAATACAATACACTCAATCAATACAATTATACAGTAAAACAGCGGTATAGCAACAAATCAATACAATCACACAGAAAATATTGTGCACAGTACCTGAATACCAACACCGCCACAACGATAATTTCCCCAAATGTATACTCTAGGAGAATGACAGTCCAGTGTAAAGCTCTTGTCACAATCCAGAAAGTACACTGAAGTCCAAATACATAAAATCCAGGAGAAAGTCTTAGAAAATGTATAGTTGTCGCATTCGCCGGATAAGGTCCTAGAAACTGACACGCGCTTCTGCGTCCTCTGGAATCTGCTCTGCTCTCTCTGTGGTTCTAAAACACAGCCCCTTTATTTACCTTTACACCTCAAGCCGAGAATTTTCCACTTCTCGAACAGTCTTAAGGATCCTACACAACACAGTCAATACGCGTTTCAGGAATTCTCTAGAAAACATTGCCGTGTGTATCCCTATATACCAGGGTCATGACGTGACCTCGGCCAGGCGTGAAAACCCAAGGCTAACATGACAAAGAGAGTTCAGCCAGTACGGATTAAACATAGAATGTAATGAACAATACGAGTTACACCCGTCTTGCTTTAGGAAATTATTTCACAGACTATTCAAACGGTATTCTTTCCTAAAAGTTCCTTTTTTCATTACTGAACCTATAAGGACATTGGCCTTTCCCGTTACGTTAAAACGAAAAATATGAATAGGGTAGTCTATATGATAATATTTAATATAAATGTGATTAATTTATAAAATAAGGGATGAACGTGTTACTTAAAAAAAATAAAATATTATGTATGAATAAAGAAAAGGAATTTTTCCCCTGCCGATACATGTAGTAAAACAAGTTTCGAACAAATGAATAAATTAATCTACTTAAGGGTACCGAGTAGTGTGTGACTATTAGGGCCCTGCGCGGGCTGAAAAACTGAACCCGCACCCGCCCCGCCTCATGCCCTGTCAGCCCGCCCCGCAATCAAAGAAATAAATTCAGCCAGGCCCGCCCCGCAGTTACTATGATTCTTTCAGCCCGCACTCGTCCCGCCAAATTTTCTTTCAGCCCGCACCCGCCCCGCCCTGGCCCGCCCCGCACCGCTTTTTTGTAAGTTTCCGGCCCGCAGTCCAGCCCGCAAAATAATTAAAAATAGTTGTCAGATCCACAGGTTTACATATCAAGATATTTTACAGCACATATACAAGACACGCTTATTATTAATATATATGAAATGTTTGTTGATTGGAATGAAACATTTATTTGAATACGTTTTTGCAATAATTCAAACCATAATTCATGAAATATTTTTATAGAAAGGTTTGATTGGTTAGATGGATTTAATTTATACATAACAATTTAACACACCTTAAATATGTTTTCATATAGGAAATAAGCTCACTAAAGTGTGACTCCTGGGATAATAAGTCTTGTTCTGATAGCAGAACGCTCTTACGGGGTGACGTAAAAGCGGACCGAACTGTCTCGATAGTGAAGCTTGCTTTACTAGCAAACCTGTTGGTACGCCGGACTTGTGCGCCACCAACATGGGTTCGAATCCAGGATTGGCCCAATATTTTCCCCTGAGCAATTTGTCTTCGTAACAAAAGCCATGAAACTAACGAGATGTGTTGCTGGTTAAATTTTTTCAGTCACAATCTGCTAATTAGCTGAAACTGAGACTAATCAGGTCAAGGGAGTAAAGGGGTAATTTGATCCATGTGGCTTTAGGTTCAGGATGTTCATTGAGATCTAGACATGGCCAGAGCCTTGTTTCTTATAGCAATCATCAACACATTATGTTGTGACCAAATAGGGATTTGACCAGCCAGTGATCATTTACAATTAGACAGCACATGGAGTTACAATTAGATAAGGAGTCCACCTTAGGCCTTGTGCAGTTCAAAGTCAATTGAGTCACCTACAGAGCCAGCTGTAGCCACACACTGTCTATTACAAGATCAAAGGTAATCAAGCCCTTGCTTTACTCCCAGTTATATTATGTATTATGTGAGACATGACACAAGTACAGGGTTACAGTCCATATACAACATCAGGCAAGGTAACTTTATATAAAGTTATGACCAGCTCCCATTGCAAAGACAATTGTTTAAAGTCTAGATTTCAGATTAAGGAGGAATCATCTATTTTGTATATCAAATTGATGTTATACCTAGAAAAGACACATTTGCATAGTGTTGTTACAACTGTCATTCAGTGTAATTGTTAAACAGGAATACAATTTTTTTTTTCAAATTTTCGACACCTTAAAACATTTCATACAAAAATACCAATTTTTTCAAATAATATTTTATATTAATAGTATCATTTTATATTCATGTTTTACTGAACTGCCAGATCATCAACCCGCAGCCCGCCCCGCCCCACACAGACATCATTTCGGCTTGCCCCGCCCCGCAGTTTCTTAGATGTAGCCCGCCCCGTAAAGAATCCTTTGCGGGAGGCCGCAAGCAGCGGTGCCCCGCGGGCTGCGGGTCAAAACCCGCCCCGCGCAGGGCCCTAGTGACTATTAGAAGGGTTGTGAACAAATCTGTCCATTCAGACCGGAACGGTCTATATTGAATGAAAAATAAAAAACGGTTCAACGATGTTAAACGTCGAAGCTTATGCTGACTAATGCTTTTACGGTAACGGGCAACGTGTCGTTTCAAAAAATTTTTTAAAGCACGTATGATCATTTAGTCTATGAACCCTTTTCATTCTCTTTTAAAATAAGCGGAAGAAAAAATGTGGAAAATAAAACATTACTCCCTGACGGGGAATCAAACCCCGGTCGCGGCGGTGAGAGCGCCGAAACCTAACCACTAGACCATCAGGAATGTGCAAGTGACAGCTTGTTCACGTGGAGTGCTGCGCGTGGCATAATGTTATTACACCAGGAAACTCGAATAGGAAAGATATGCGATGACTGGTAACTTTTAACTTTTATACCAGTAACCTGGTAGGTCTGCATTAGTTCTTAAAGTTTGATAGAATGGACATAACAAGCTATCGCAAATGCTGGATGCCCACATCAGTAATGTCTTATCAAGCAAGAGGTCAGGTATCATCACCAACCAAAGGTATGACGACATTCTGAATCATTTGCAAAACCCACATGTTCCAGTCGATCCTCACTTAAAGTTCTACGTAAAATCTAAAGGATTCAAAATTACAGATTTGTCTGCTCTTGGGGTGTCCAACACACTTGTTATTCCCTCCAAAGACATTCCAGCTGGCGCGCATATCAAACATTGGACAGCCCAAAAACAGTGTCGCCATATATGACTTAATGGTAAAGAAACCCACCCACAGAGGAAACTAAGGATCTAATCCGAAACTTCACCAGCAGTCAACACCCTAGGATGCTTTTGATGAACGTCCACATACAGACAAATGCAAGTGACTGTGGCGATTTTGCCTTGGCCTTTGCAGTCTACTCTCCAGCCTGAGCCCTGCAGTCAAACTACATTTACCCTCGGCATCATCTCTGTGATAACCTGAAAAAAAAGACAACTGCTCGACTTACCTGCTGCTCTCATTATTGAGACGCCAACAATTTTGTACAAATGGCAAAAAAGAGAGCTTATCAATAGGACACTTCTCCAAAACAAACTGTAACAAGATGTGTTGTTGTGGTGAAAGTGCATGATTGTGATTGACTCTGAGATCAAATGACTCTGAGTGTTTGCTACATATAACTATTCTATTGTCAAACTGTATATGGTAATCTTTATGTATATGTGGTTATTTAAAAATGAATTTGAGAAACTGTTTGTGTACCATATATAATTGCTCTTTAGTAAAAGCGTATATGGTACCATGGAGGACACATCTATGTGGTAAAGTAAAGGGATTTTTTTTTCGCAACAGCTGTAATTACTCTTCGATAAAAAGTGAACATTATTCAAATCTTAGCATCTCACGATTGCAATGTAGACTAATTAAGAATTGTGTGTAAAAAAGGTTATTAAATAGGGCATAAAAAAATGTTATTTTGATGATAAAAATTATTAATGTAAGGCTGTGATAGTGATTTATGTTTCAATAAACACATTTAAGTTCTGAGAAATGTTTGTCTTAGTACAAAAGTCCTCAAGATAATAAAATAATAACTTATTACCAACAAGAACTAAAATCGGTTATTGGGCCAAGCCCATCTGCAGATGGGCCAGAAAGTGCATGCATGGTATCAAATCCGTTATTAGGCTGCCCATATGCAGATATATTCCGCAAACGGGCTCCAACATTTATACTGATCACTTTATAATCTAACGGACAATTATTCAATGAGGTAAATTCCTACATATGGATAAAGGTCCCTCTCGATTTCACGTGCATATGAAGTGATTTTTCTTTCACTAGATTAGTTATAATATATAAATAATTATAATGCAAACATTCCTTTTGTCTGATGGAAAAAAATAGTACTCATAAGTGTACAGACACCTGAATACTACCAGATCTGTTGCTCAATCACACTTTTACGATTTAGTGTATCAGCAGTTTCGAAGACAAATTGGTCAGGGGAAAATTCCGGGCCGATCCGGGATTCGAACCCATAACGGTGGCGCACACGTCCGGCGTACCAACCGCTTCGCTAGAAAAGCAAGCTTGCCAAGACAGTTCGGTCCGCTTTTATGTCACCCGTAAATATATATATATATATATATATATATATATATATATATATATATACGTGCGGAGGTAATGTTAACATGTCATAATAACACAAAGTTCAAGATTTATTAAATAACATTAACGGTAATATAAATATACATATGCGTTATAACAGTAACGATGTGGGTTTTAAAATAACATTATTGTTCTATTTTAAAAAAAATACACTTTAACACAAGATATAATGCCACAGAAAAGATAAAAAAAAGAACTTTAGAATGGCAGGGTGGTGGGAAAGAAACAAAATCAAAGAACCGAAATAACAGAACACCAGCATTCTGTAAAGGAGCCTGCTTATGACACAAGTCTAAGGACTGAATTATACTTCATATAAACGCTTGTTGGCCAAATATTTCAAAACTTCTCTGCTTTGTACAGGGAATCCCCTAAGGAGATAAATACACACACACACGTGTGTATGTGTGTATGTATATGTATATTTGTCCCAAATGCGGCGTATTTTCCTTTGTTCTAACTGTACCTTGAAATCTGCTTGCATCGTAGGGACATTGCATGTGAAGTTGCATGGCGACTTTCCAAATATGGCAAAGAACTGGTGCGTAGCCAAAAAAAAAAAAAAAAATGACACGCGTGACCTCCGACCAAGGAGGCGGAGCATGTAGGACAAATCAGTTATAGCCCAATGAAATGTAAAGCAAGCCATGAGATTTGCTTGGCTTGTGTCAATCATGGCAGGCTCGCCTAAGCGGCTCGCCAGCCATGTGACGCAAGCCTCGCAAACCTCACGGCTTGCATAACATTTCATTGGGCAATAACCAATACATGTGTCTGTTATAGATTTTAGCTAACTATACTAGAATGTATAAATTATATGGCTAAACAATGGAACATGTACATGCTATGAGCAGCAGTTTATATTTAATGTTAATAAGGTAAGTTAATAAACATATTTAATTAACTAAGTTTAGATCAACATTTATTTTTCATCACTTGTATTGATATCAGGGTATATTGTACACTGTACTCACTAACTGGAAATGTGATATGAAGTCAAGGATACTGGTTAAACAATTCTGTTTCTACATTTTTATGAGCAAGAGTATTGGTTTTAGAATACCTTCAGTGAAATTACACGAATTCCCTGGTCATAGACTGTACACATTCCATTATATGGACCATAGAATTTATACATTTTGTTGATATTTGATAGAATGTGCACAGAGAATGTACTTATTCTATATATTTATATATTAAAGGAATACTTACCAACCACAACAAGGCATGGTGTAGGTGGCAGATCAGTGGCATATGTTGGATCATGCAATATTCAAAATATGAATGGTTAGTTTCGCCCACACATGGAGTCATTCAGACTGAAAACACAATCATTTTTATATTTCATCTTTAAATGTTTTTTTTGTTATAAGAAGGAGTTTAGCTTTCATTAAATCTGTGTTACATTTATTGAAACCTACATATTTTCATTGTTAATACAGACATACACTTGGCTGATGGTGACATCTTAAATATACTGTTCGATGTTTCAACATTTATTTGCCTACACTTTTTATAAATGTTTAAAAAAAACAAGAACAGAAACCTTGAAACATGCCCTGTTGGTACATTACACAATAATCCTGGTCATTAATTTTGCTCTGTTATTTCAACTTATTTGTGACTTGAATGAGACCAGGGATACATACCTCAACAAGGGGAAGAGCATTTCCTTTTCCTCAGAATAACCTAGGAGCAAGGTAACTGTCAGCGGCTGGTACGGCAGCTGATTCCCCACTTCCTCGCTTGCCTCTCTTGCGATCCTAATCCTGGACCTCATCTTTTTCATGCTTGTCGATTTGCCTGTGCTGCATGTGGATTCCAGGCATTATCAGGATCTTATTATTCCATCTTTTTTATGCAACCCCTCCACAATTGTGTCTCCACGGCTGATCCCCATTAGTTTAAGAAGATGTTCTTCAAATTCAGGAATTGTAAACAGTGAAGGCCTTTTGTCTTTAAGTTCAAGGACAGAGGCCCCTTTCATTATCGCGAGCCTTTGCTGGCTGGTAATAATCAATTCTGGCCCAGCAGTTTCTTCAGGCTCTTCAGGCAGAGGGTTTACATACCAATATATGCCTCTGTTTTCATTAGATGTTTTAGGTGTCTGCTCATCTTTGTTTTCCACTAACATGTCTGAGTCAGGCTCTCAACGTTTTGAAACTCTAAAGGAGCCTCTCCTTAAACTCTCAGCTCTGTTGACCAGCTGATTGAGGAGAGACTCAAAGCCCTTTCCAATTGTTGTGCCTCCAACTGTGTCACAGAGACACGGAAAAAGCTTAAGGCACTTCTGGGCCACAACCTCCAAATGTGACCTGTAGGGCTTAGGGTGGACCCTCAACACATTTGGGACAGTCTGCCTGGCAACAGATCGCCTTTCACTGGGGGTCAGCTTGCCACCATTCTTCAATTTACCTAATCCAGCCTTTCTGACCCCTTTTGGCTGGTCCACCATATCATGGAAGGTAAGAGTGACCGTAGAAGGCTAGGATGCTGTGAGAGGGAAGGAGAGACTTGGACTTGGAGATGGCTGTGGGGTGTGACACCTGTCCAGATGTTTTGTTTTTGGGGTTTGTAGTGTCAAGCTGAGACTTGAAGTATTGGCAAGGGTGCTGTTCTGGGCTTAGTTGACATGGTCTCCTGAAAAAAAAATAATAGTGTATGTCACAATCCATATAATATTTGCAATGTGGTATATTTGGGAACATAATTTATGAAATCGTTGTTAGTATATGTGGTTGCTGTGAAATTTCTAACTTACAATCAGGGATGGATTTTTTTAGTCAACCTAATTTTTATATATTTTAAATAATTTAATAGGATCATAGCATTTCCTGTCATACAGTTAAAGATTAACATCTGTGGTTAAATCTAAGTGAAATGTAAGCATTCCAGTCATTTATTACATAAAATTAGGTACACATGCACTGATATCAATTTTAAATCTTAAGAATTTAATCTCAGAGCCCAATAATACAATATTTCAATGTTTTTTTTTGTCTTATGTTGGTTAGTAACAGTAGAGTAACATTGAACACAAGCGGACTGATACTCATTGTGTATTTACAGAGCACAAGCCAGTGGCAGCTGTTAAGGGGGTCAAGAAACAATTTGCAAACTAGACATTTTTCAGACTATAAAGCCCATTGTCCATTCACACGTGATACATGTAGGATTAAGATATCTAATTGATCTTTACTAGATACTGTTATTTAGCTGGAATAGTTCACATCATATCATGCATTTGCTTTTTTACAGTTTTTTTTACACAAAGTTGTGTTCTTTACATGACGTTCATAAACAAAAATTAAGGTAAATATATCATTCGTGAGAAACCTTGCCAACCCTGCACAAAGCATTTATTACATTCTTATGTTTGTTTTGCATAAAATGAGTTGTTACCATGCATTTTGAAATACTACATAGGAGTCCTTTAATTGATTGTATAACAATTGACATAAATGCTTACACAAAATCTATAAAGAAAATCTCTACCACTAGTATAATTTTCACTGTCACAAATGCATAATTGCTTACTTATAAATCTATAAATAAAATTTATAAGTTTAAGCGCTTCATGAAGTTATTTTTATTAATTCACCAAGCAAATTTTAGTATACAGGTGAGAGGCTACATACCACTTGGCAACAGTGCAGCGATCAGAGCTCGTGCCTTCACAGGCTTCAGGGCAGGTTGTAGGTCGGCTTCTGTCACAAACTTGAGGTCTTCCATCTCCTCAACCCCTGCTCACTGAGGCACTCCATGACCTCGCTGAACTTTTCTTCAAGTTTTAGCACTTTAACAGTAGCCTGTACATGTTCAGCAACATTTGTTATTATCTGCATTAACAATTCAGAAACACTCTATGTCATATAACTGTGGTACTTACTTTAAGTGAAATTAAAAGATGCATTTTAAGTGGCACAAAACTAAAATGAAGAAATCTATGGAAATTTTACACATTATTTAAAATGACATATTCACACAATTTTCCTAATTCAAAAACTTTTGATTAAACCTCATTATTTAAAATAAGGGTAAAAGGAAAGTGAACACATTACTGTGGCTTTTATTTGTCATATGCACATTTATTATGGAGCACATTTGGCATATGTGATAACAATGAACCAAAAGTTCCCTCCTGGATTTTGATAATTAAATAAAGAATAAAACCAGCAGAAAACACTCCTAGTAAGAAGTTACTATAGTGCTGTATTTAAGGGAGATAGCCATATGACTTCCATGATTGTAAATACTATGCATGTGTAACTTAGGATCTTATCAATTTTGACGCAAGTATAGGTCAAACCCCTTGGGTATCAGTGAAATCTGATTCCTTCTTTGTCAGGAGGAGTCCATATGTTGGATAGGAACTGAACTGTAAAGGTTTGACTGAGAAATGAATGTCTGTGAAACTTTTAACAAATATCAAAATTATTTTCCCAACAGTGTACCCTTCATCATTGCTTTCAAGTAGTATATGGCCATATTTTTCGTGTACTGTGTGCCCTTATAAACAATTGAGGTGGTAATTATTGTGTTCTGTTCATTGAAACCCAGTGTTCTTATAGCTGTGATAAATGCAGCATTAAGCATGCTAGGGCTAAATTCTATGGATTGGTCAATTTTGAGCGCTTGTGGAAAAGTGAGCCTGCACTGTAGAAAGCTTGCAGTAATTGATGCCTCTTTGCTAAGGACTGGGTCAAAATCCTGAAATTGTTCAAACCTCTGGCACACTTTTTAAAGTAAGAATGTTTGCTTTCAAAGCGCATTGTTCATAACCTTATCAAGAGGCCAAAATGTAAAATAAGCTAAGGATAATGGCGCAAATAGTAATGTTTGGGTCGTAACTGGTCCTGGGGAAACAATTTGATTCTGCTTTTCAAGAAGTCTTCAGTTAATGTATCCAGATAAGCTATTTGTCCCGGTGATATTGCTGGGGCACATAAAAGTTCTGTAATGACTTTCAGTTGTAGATATAACTGCCATATGTCATCATATGGATCTTTCACTGAAAATCTAACATATAATGGAAATAATCTCAAAAATACCCAATTTTGTACAGCATTGCATGTACGCCTTTCTGCCAGCTCAATCACTTCACAAGGTTTGTCAAGTGCATCAGTGCCAGAATAAACTTGCAATGTTTTTGTTTAGTTCAGAATACGTGAACCACTTTTTGTGCACCAACCCAGAGATATTAAGAGGTATATCATAGCTTACAATTCCTTCAAATAAATCGTGGCCAATGCATGAGGGCAGTCCCGGATTTGCAACATGGTAATGAGTTAAAGTATTAAAGACTGAGTTGAATTTTATACCCTTATGTATGTCTACTCCTTGGGTTTCCTCTACGTATTCAGCATCCTGATTATAATTTCCTGTGGTTCTTTTAGGCCCAACGTCATAAGGGCAATTTCTAAATGATTCCAGATCAATAGAACAAAATCTACAAAAGTATAAATGACGAAACCCTTCAGTGAGCCCACCTAAGCCTTGTTGTCCCAGATTGTCTCCGACTATAGCACACAAAGTGCCCTATAAGGTTTTCTCCCCACTGATTTTGATACCAGTGGTTTCTAGTGTTTTCAAATCTGATACCAACTTTTAGAACACTTTGTCTTGACCAAATTTCAAATCAGATTCTGTGTAATACTAGTTGCATGTGATCAACTGCAGATCTAAGGTGCGGTTCCAAGTTCGCCAGGGTAAAGCAGACACCTAGTGCTTTATGTTTTTTCCTGGCGGAGCCAAGTGGATTTACAACCTCAAATGCATCTTGATATAGAATAATTTGAATTGACTCATTTTTGAACAGGTCATTTGATCTAAAGCATGAACCATCATGCAAGTCGGTCAAAATTAGAAGAATGCTTTAACAGGTGCCTGTATTACCATGGTGGTGCAACTTTACATAACTAGGATCACTTTCACACAAGAGCTTAAAACTTTCATTTATTGAAATTTATTGTGCATATCTAGGCTGTCCTTTTTTGTCCCCCAAGAATATACCTTCCGGTTTGACAAAGGAAAAGTTATTTTTTGTTACAGGATTTCCGCGTTTGTTCAGACCTTAGTGCCCCTGCCATGCTGTTCTTGAAAATGCTGGTGCTTGCAATCTCATGGACAATATGCTGGATTTTATGCTCTTCCGACCCAGCCTCGTGTAGACTGTTAGTAAGCTTTGCTCTCAAATGTACCTCCTAAATTTGATTTATATGTTGTATTTCACTTACTATATCTTGGACAGTACTGGCCGGAATTAGGAATTTTGCCTGCAGTTTCAAATAAAAAAAAGCTAATTTTTTCACAAATAAACTTTTCTCCTGCTCATCTGGGAGCTCGTTTTTGGGTTCATGTAATACTGAAGTGCATGTTTCGTGATCACTATCATCGTTACTAATCACATCTGAAAGTTCCCCATCAGGCTCCGGTGTTGATATACTATTCAAACAATCCTTTCTTAAGCGCTCATGTGTCCATCATCTATGCTTCTTACTCGGATGAGAGGAAAAGGAGTTCACATTGTTAAATGATAAACAACAATCCGTGAAAGGGCATTTGATCTTAAAGCCATCCACGAGATGCGTCTTCAGATGCGCAATAAGTGACCTCAGATTATTCAGCTTTTACATATTTTCAGTTTACACAAAGCAAGATGGCACTGAATTGACACTTCTGTGTTATATACATGACCATAACGTCTTTGCCTGTTTCCACCGTTTCCACCGTGGTCCCTATACACAATGGCTCTGTAGCCTGAATGAGACAGAAAACTCCTTCGGCAATGCTCTACACGACAGGGAAATTGATAATTTGGCGTATTTCTGTGACATCTTTAATGTTGGACATACTTGCGTAATGTCGGCGATGAAAACGCGCACTGTCTGCACTGGTACATATTTTAGTAGTGTTAGAATCGAAAGTCGTTTTAGCAGTTGGCGCTGATCTAAACGAATTAACGGATGCAAGAGTGCGTTATATAAACATTTTATATTGTAAGTCTGTTACACCCGTTTTTCCGATAAAAACAATTATCCTTTTTGAATTTTTGGGCTAAATGGATATTTCGAGGTTTCAATGAGAATTACATTTAAGTTTTCACTCAAGAAAATAAGTTAATATATTTACACATTAATAAAATACACAGTGTATGTGCATCAGTATGTCATATGATTGAATCTCACAAGTGGGAGGAACATGTAAACAATTTATTAATTAGAGATACATCAAAATCGTGCTTGAATGAAAACCATCCAACAAGTTATGTTTCTCAAAACTTAACAATTTATATAACAAGGGCCAAAGACTGTGTTAAAGTATTTCTACGTACAACACTACTTTATCAAACAGTGGCAGTATAATACTCTATATCAGTACACATTGTACCATCCTATCATTGAATATCACAACTAGGTAGCAAAACATATAATTTATTAATTACATATACATCAAAATCAGGCTTTAATGAAAACCATCCAACAAGTAACATTTCTCGCAACTTAACATCTTATATAACAAAGACCAAAGAACATTTTGATATATTTCTAAAGTCCATACACCACTGCTTAATCATACAGTGCAAGTATAATACTGTATATCAGTAAACATTGGACCGCTATTTTCTCTCATATATACATTTCAAAATCTTTCTGATTAGCTTTTATCTGACAAAGGCATGGTTCAAACTTAAAAAAGCTCGGAGCTGTGTCTGCCAGGTCTTTGTTCTGCATCAGTCAAGATGGCGACCAAGAATGATTCAAACCACGCGCTTTCTGTGGATGCCCGTATGTGCAGCCCAATACCAGCACTGTGTTCTAAAAATAGCCGCGTTGGTCAGTCAGCCCCCTTGCGGGTCGCTGTGCCACGGAACAGATTACAGTGAATAACCGGCGAAAGTCTACGATCGCGGTAATTAACTGCATTCGCTGAGTTTTACGGTAGCCCCGCAAAGCTTTAAAGTAGACATACTGAAATTTCTTAGAGTGTACCGATATTGATCTGGGCGTGCGGGACGTGTACTCTGATAGATATACGTGCCAAAGGGTCCAAGTTGTTGGACTCTGATGCATTGAACTATAATCTTTACTATATATACCCAATGTCTCTCTGTCTTTCATTTTGACTCTATAAACGGTATTCTTTCGTAAAAGTTCCTTTGATCATTACTGAATATATGAGGTCATTGGCTTGCTGTTAAGTTAAAACGAAAAAAAAAAACATTGAATATTGTAGTCGATTTGATCATATTTCATTAGCGTGTGATTAATTTAATAATAAAAAGGAGGGAATTGTTTACTTGAAAATAAAATATTATGTATCAATAAAGAAAAGGGATCTTTCCCACCCCAAAATATGTAGTAAAAAGAATGTTCGAACAAATGAAGAAATTGATCTGCTTAAGGGTTCCGAGTAGTGTGTGACTATTAGAAGGGTTGTGAACAAATCTGGTCATACAGACCGGAACGGCACATCTCCCTTTATATTGAATGTAAAAACGGTTTCTAGATGCTAAACGTCGAAGCTTATGACTAAAGCATTCATGGTAACGAGTAACGTGTCGTTTCAAATATATTTTTTAAAAGAACGGATGATCACTTAATCAATAAACTCTTTTATTCTGTTTAAAAATAAGAACAAGAAAAAATCATGAAAACGATAACCACTAGGCAATAAATAAAACTCGGATGGAGGAAGTTGTGATTTCGAAAGATGCGGATTTTAGAAAGTGCCCGCACAAATATGATATTACTTTGATTTATTAGCTCACAGCAAATTAGTATACAGCAGTTGCGGCACCTATTGGAATAAAATTGATATACCAGAGTGAAATAATCTCTCGTTACCTCCCATACAAATATAGCAACAAATCTGGTAAATTAAACGATTTTATTTTACATAAAATAATGCATATAGTTACATATATAAAGCCCTATTTCAATTTCAACTTGAATATTAATAATAATATCAATATCAATATATATATATATATATATATATATATATATATATATATATATATAATTATATACCTTTTTACGAGATAAGCATGTACATTATGTACAATTTATACAAGTTGTACTATTAAAACATTTTGTATACATACATACCAAGACACATATATATATATACATATAAATACATACATACAGACGTTTATATATAAATGTATATATATATATATATATATATATATATATATAAAAAAGTAATATTTTGCATTTCATGTATTTTGCAATATACTTGGTAATATTTACCATCCAGGGAATCAGTCTAACTAATACTCTAAGTACATTTTATACAATTTATTCAATTTAAAACATAAAGGATGTACATGTTTTACCATGTTTGTAAGATTCAGATTGATAGAACAATGAAACACATCAGATATACTCATTATAAGATGTGAAATAAATTATGAGATTATGCTAAACCTGCATCAAAGAACACTTTCTTTAGTTAGAACAACTTTTCATTTTTTTTTGTCTTTTGATTCTTTCAAGCTAACACTTGTAACAGACTAACACTACTCACATCTAAAGTTATAACACGGAACCATATTAGCGAAGGTTTCTGGTATGTAACAACAACAGTACAGTTTTAATGAAATGGTTTGAAATATTTGTATTTTCCCTAATCTTTTATTTTCTTAAATTTAGGAAATGGTGTGAAATATTTATTTTGAATGGAAGATTTTTATATGATACCTGAATCTACTTATATCATGGACACATGAATTGCCTAGATAACCATTATATAAATATTCTGTCGCATTCGCGATGACAAACACACCACAATCTATACTATTTTCTTGCGGTTGTATTTTAGGAAATTGATTTTCTAAAACAGAATTTGAGTATTTATAAATTTTTGCAAACTGTATTTGAAGTGACGGAGAAATTGATTTTCAACCATATAAACTATCCAGCATTTTAACTGGGCCCTCCTTAACTGTTTGAATTTAAGTTACCAAGTGACCCTACCCTGTATGATGGATTTGTATTGATGGCGCCTTTTGTACAGCAAAAGGTACAGGCCACGACCACCTCTCCTCAGCATCTAAATATATTGGAGCATAAGTTGTCTGTAACAAATCAAAAGTTAAACCTTGGTTTTAAGTATTTCTTGAGCCTTTATTATTATATCTGAAGTTAATTCTTGTGGAATAATAATATTCTTTTTAATGGACTGATAATATCTATGCTCTTTATGCTATATTTATTTTCTGTTTTATTGTCTGTAATTAAAGTAGTTTTATCTACTTTTTTGTTCAGACTTAATTATTATCGCTTTCTGATTGGTTTGGTCAATTTTATAGTTGTAGTAAGATTCCCATCTTTGTCAACATATAGAATAGGGGAGATATTGTCTAATTTAACTGAAGAGTTTTTTTCATCAACATCATCACCCTCTGAATTTATCACCACCTGTTTTTCTTAGTATCTAAACTGTAATGCATATCATTTTCCCCACCTTTCAACATCTAGAATAGGGGAGATATTGTTTTATTTAACTGAAGAGTTTTTATCATCAACAATATCACACTCTGATTCTATATGGGGACTTGTAATTTGGATGCCACCCCTGATTTGCATAGTATCTACACTGTAATGCAAATCAAGTTTAACCCTCTTTCTGACGGATGCTGTTTTGGGGTCCTTCAATTTCTCATATTCATCAGTTTCATGGCCATTTTCTCTATCTGAGCAGGTGTCAATCCATAGTCGTTTCCACCAAGAGTTTTAATTAATTTAGGGGTAGTGGGGACATTGTGCGATGGTGTCTGATTAAACATTCTGGAATTAAACTTTCCACTGGTCCTGGTACCTGGCTAGAGAGATCATTTCTCTGTCCACACGGTAATTGAGTTGATGGGGTAGCAGCAATAGATAGTGATTTTGGAGTGTTCAGCAAAATAGAATCAAAATTGATACGTATAAACTAATTTTCGTGATTGTTTCCTCCCTGTTTTTTTATCTACCTTTTTTAAACTTTTTTTACTAAGACTGACAAGTTTATGGTTTCCTTTTTTCTGTATATCCATGCCAATGCTTTTTTTGGCAGCTAATATATGATAACAGCTACTTGTAGCTGGGCATTGACATGCGGATTTGGGAAACAAGGTAACTGCGTAGTTGTCTCCTTTGGTACCTTCCACTAAAAATGTACCCATATCAGTGACCAGATTTATTTTTACGTTGCTCTATAACCGTTTGTGCCATAGATATTTGGGAAAGGTTACTTTGAATGAAATCAGCCTTTGTTTATATTTTTTATTGCAATGCTTAATTAAAGTATTTGTAATTATATCATTCAGATTTGTATCCAAATTAGGTCTCTGGAGAGCCATGTCCATACATACTTATGTATGGACATTGCTCTCCAGAGACCTAATATGGATACAAATCTGAACGATAAAATATTATTCTATGTCACCTTTTACTTTATTAACAATAGCCTCTGGTGTACATATAGTAGTAGGGAATAGTACATCATCAGGGTTTTGTTAAAGTTCTTTGAAAGCTGATTTGAGCTGTAGGGACCCCACATGACAAAAACCACGTAAACTTTCACACCAGAAATAATTTTGTAGGTAAAAAAAAAAACAAAAAACAAAGTCATGGTATCTGAAGGGGCCTCCCCTTTCATCAAACGTTTGATGACAGTGTTGAAGGATTCAGCCCCATTATATGTTACCCCTGAATAAGAGTTGTATGTTCCCTGTTCATCCAAAACGAACCTTCTTGAATGACTTGAAGAGTCCTCTTTTAAATACTTATTAAAATAATTTAATGTAGCCTCATTTCAATTAGAAAGTACTTCTGAGACTTGTTTTCAAAACTTGATTCAAACTGGCTCTCCAAAATTTGATTCAAGCCGGCAAGATATATAGGAATTTCTTCCCTTTTGGCACCATTACCACTTAACCATTTTTTAAGATCCTGTTTGATGTGATAGCAGCAATGCAAGACCCTGATATTTGTTAAAACTATTTCAAAAGCTTTAGAAATTCCTCTTTCCTTATCAACAACTACAGGGATATTGCGATTTTTAAATTAGGGACTCTTTTTTTTATCTTAAGAAATCTTCATGTACATATTCGTGTTTTTTTACTATGTAGCATAAAAGCTAAAGGGAATAATGTTACTTTAAAAAAGACACGCCTAAAACATAAAGGGGTTATCTAAAAATTGCCTAAATTAAATGTATCACATACTAGGTATGTTTTTACATCAGTTTTCATCATTATCATTTTATTGAAGTCTTCTTAAATGTTTTGGCCACATATAAAGTAAAATCAGGATGTATGTTGATTTTATATACGAAATCCTTCAGTTCATGTGCAATCAAATTTGCATTGTAATACTCATCATGGCTTATTTGCCTTTTTCCTTTTTCTACACGCTCAGCATTTCGTGCCTGGTTTCGATTTCTTGGTTTTAACACTGCCTCATGTTCACTATCAATACCGTGCAGATCAATTTTTGATAAGTTGAAATGGGTTGTCCAGTGCATTTGTTCCTTATATTTGACAAAACAGATGGACAGGTACGAACATGGTTCCTTTCATGATATTTTGAATTTTGGTGAGATTCAGGTTGAAATTATTTATGGTCTCCCAAATAATGCGTAAAGACAAGATATGGCTTCCCAACAAGCCAACATGCTATTCTACAGAACAGTTGCCCTGTGGAAACCTCACCAAACTGTTGTTCTGCTTCCATGTGCACTGATCACATCGCCAGTCATCTGAAAAAGAATATCAAACTGAATAATCTTAAATACTTTTTGGCCTTCACAGTCTTTTTTTCAACAGGATAGCTATTACCAAATCTTGATTCCCTTAAATGGCAAAGTGTCCGAGAGAAAACCAAAATAATCTTTGTCAACTATGTATAATTGCCTTAATGTAGTCACTGTGCAAACAGTGCCATAACATCCTGTTGGCTTATCATGTTTCATGACCATTAACAAACTTATAAACCAAAAGGGCTTTTTGATGATCATTTTTTAACTGCTAATAAAAATTAAAAGGCCTTTACTGATTTTAGTGGGATCTGTTTCACAGCTGATAAGATACATCTTGCCACCTTGGGAAAGCAAAAGTGGCGATGTCCTTAGCGTGTAGTTGACCCTGTTCTCCAGGATTTCTTGGGCCTCCATGCAGGAGAAACCATCACTCCTCTCTCCAATCAGCCCATCCTCAGTCGTCGACCTCCAACCTTTACCCTGTGTCTTCTTTTCAGAAGACGCTTTGCTTATTTCTTGGTGTAGCTACCTGGGTGGTAGTGGTATCCTCTTGTAGGACAGGATCCTTAACTGTACTTTCAAGTGGCCGAAACTTTGAGCCTTTAAACGCATGATGAGACAAACAATATACAAACTCAATAAAAACAATATTATTTACAAAAAAATAAGAACATAAAAAATTAAGTTTTATGATAAACGTAAGTTTTTTATATCTGTATTACTATAGATAATAATAATTAAGTTTATCATATCTGTTTCACTTTAGATAATAATACCCTTGGCAGTAAGTACTCACCAATATAGGCTTTGAAGAAGTGGTAATCTTCTTGGCAGTGACTTGACGAGCCTTCTTGGCGGAGGCGTGTGGAGTCGGTGTGGTCCTGACTGGTGGTTTATGGAGCTGAAAACAAAAATATTACAAATAAAATAAGCCCATTACTAATGATTATTGTGCATAACAAAGTTTATCTACAAAAATTAAACTGTTAAAAAAAGGAATATAAATGCTCTAAAGAGTGATTTTATCTAGGACCATAGTGTAAATAAAAAGCCCATCGTTTATGATAGTGGAGAATGTATATCATATATATATATATATATATATATATATATATATATATATATATGGTGTGTGTAATCTTATGTTTAGTTCAGTAGATGTGTATGATTATTTTACATGTTAATATTGTGTCACTCACCAGCGCGGGCCAAGCAGATTCATTTAGGGACAAACATCAGTACTACATAAAGGTAATACTGATGCCTCACCATGTGATTATACAATGGTGTGTTCTAATGATTCATAACCTTGTATGTTATTTAGAGTGGCCCCTTTAAACTGGTATATGTTGCATTAAACACTTAAGAATTTAGACCTGGTTAACTTAAATTTATTCATTTTTGTACATTATTATATTTTCAACATATATTGTATTCTACATACCATAATTATACATACCATGGTGATATGCTGAAAATTAATTGCATTTATATTAATGTTTTAGAGTATTGATATCCCTTTCAGCACCTTGATATATCCTAAATAATTTACCTTCAGTCTATGCGGAGACTTTTCATCAGTTTGTTGACTGATGTCATGATGCTGGAGTGGCCATAGGAATTCAAGTGCAAAACCTCCTTCCCAGAAATATTCAGGCATGAAAAAGTGTACCTGAGACGTCTTGGCTGCTTGGAGGCTGAGAATAATGTTGATCTCTGCTGCTTGTCTGTTGAACCTTTCAACAGAATCCTTGTTAACCAGGCCCCGGAACACTCCACTCGGGGCAGTATTCCCACCATCAGAATATCTGCTCTGTAACCATTTAAAACATGTTCATTGTTTTCATTACCAGTAGTGAGGAATAATATTAACATACATTATATCATGTAATGAAAAAAAATAGATGAATTTAATATGCATTTGATGGGAGTAACCAAAGAACAAAGTTCCTGATCATGCTACATTAAGTAAACTAGCCTCCTGCTGATGTCATAGTAAAACGTAAACTAATATTATTAGATTCAAACAATAATGATAAAAAAATTATTTTCTTTTAATTCCCATCCCAACCTTATTTTTTTCTTACACAGGGCTATTTGATCTTTTTTTATTTGGTAGTTATACACTAGAAAACCATACCTTGGCTTACTTTCTTGTATATCAGCAACAGGCTCTGGTATTCACGTAGAACAGTACTTGGGTGTTTCCATGGCAAGTTACTGGCTCCGATGAGAAGAACTATGATCTGAACGGGAAAAAAATTGACAAACTTAATTTTCTTAGGTACACTGAATAAATCATCTTCAGTTATAAAATATTCGGGCAAAAATATATCACGTTACATGTTTTTAAACTACACATTACATATGGTATATGTACATATGTGTGTGACACACGGCAAATAAATGCAAATGTGTTTCATGCACCAAAATTGATATATTATTAATATATTGATTAAATCTTTTATAATTAAATTGTCAATGTATTAATAAAATTATATATTACATACCAGTACATTTATATAGAATACACATTTAATATTTCATATTTTACATCATTTAACTGAACTGCTTCTTCAACTTCTTGAAACAGCTGGTGCGTCTTACAACCCGGACTTGAAATGAATGCACACCTCTCATCCAGAGCATGATGGAATAAATTCCTGACCTGAGAATGGCCGCACACTAATGTTGCCATGGGGATAAATAGCAATTTTGGAGAATCTCTTGGTAGACTACAGATACCCTTAGACTGGGGCTAGTGCATAAAATGAGGCATGGGGATGATATCTCCATATTTATAGGTTATAAAAATTTGTACTCGCTTTGACATGTTCAACAAAGGGGTACTGGGTGAGGTTTTCTTCTGGAAAAACCTACAGTCACCTGTTTTTTGCACAGTCAGTTGGTTGTAATTATTATGATAGAAGCCCTTATTTTTTAGACAGACATAGTTTATTCTCAAAACCCCGTAACAGGTACAAGAGATGCTCTTTACAATATTTGATAATAGTGATCAAGACGTACACGGTGTTCAATGTATCTGAATACAAAATATGTAATGATTCAAGGGAGACAACCTCTATGTAAACTTATGATTCAGAATAATCTTTAAAAACCTGCCAATATTAATTAGATCCCACTATCATCTTATGTTAAACAAATGATTTAATTTTATCTCATCAGGAAGACACAAACAGTCTTAGGTATATAATGCAACCTCTACAAACGAAAATACTCGCATACAAACAAATAATGATATTCATCTCCAATAACATCCAGACTACATAACTGGCATCGTTTTTCATCATATGTTTACCCTAGTGGGGGTTGCCGAATCTAGTGGGCAAAATCGTTAAGTATGTTTCAAAAATAAATCTTTCTTTATGCAATGAGTATGATCTACATATTTGTGCCTCTGAAACAAGTTCATGCCATCTTTGTTGAAACTGGTCCTGGAGCTTTAATCGAATACAGTGGTATAACCACCTTGAGTTTATAACTTGCTGGAAAGACCATATACAGTGAAACCTTGTTGTGTCGAAGTCGAAGGGACTGGTGAATTTACCTCGACACAACCGGAGCTCGAGACAACCGATGTTCATTATATTCAACCTCTTCAGCCTAGATTATCATCGATAAATACTGCACTTGTATAGGGCCTATGTTATTTAGGTCTCACAAATGTTATCGTGAAAGAAAACACAGACTTTATGTACATTTTTTCATTAATAATAAAAAAACACATAAGCACCACCAAAAGTAGGAATAGGTTAATCAAGAAAGTGAAATAAGAGCACAAACATGTACGTGTATAAAAGCACACAAATCAATAAATGATTGGCTCAGATCATTTTCAGTTCAACACATCAGATCTTCTTTAAAAAGGCAGTAACCTTGATCTTCTAAGCATTTTTTATCCATGTACACAGCGTGTTGGCGTGGATGTTGAAGTTCTTTGCAATCTTTGCCTTGGTCTTGCCACCACGTTCAACTTCGACCAGTGCTTCGTACTGAAGCAGTAATACTGTATAACGTAAATTAGAGTCAGTCTGATATAAATCTCATCTTCCTCTATTTATACAGAGTCCTGTATGTTTATCCTAGACACATCAAAGGTAAGGATTGGATTATGTTTATTTTATCAATAACTACTCATTGATGCTTTTTCGGCGAGAGAAAAAAAGGCGTGATAATGAGTGACTAATTGGCCAAAAAAGAAAACAACGGACTTGGTATGTAAGCCATCGCGCTTGATGAGTAAGATCCTAGCCGGTATTAATTATGTAACTAGTCACTGTGGCCGTAGGTATGATTGCTAGACTGTGCACAACTGTTGACCAAACACCAAAGCGGCATTACCTTGAGTCGACAGAGCTATCGCGCTTGATAATTATGACTGCTCATCACGGCCCAATCATGATTGACGGGCCCTGTACAACTGTTATCCAATCATTAATTTGAGTTAAGTGATAGAAATACTAGCTAGGGACCAATTTAACAAAACACCTCGACACATCCCGTTTTTCGACACATCCGACTTAGACACAAGCGGTGTTAAATTAGTAATGTTTTAACTATTTTTTTGCAGGGACCTCACGTTCGACTTTGACATATGCGGGAATTCGACTTTTTTTTGGAATTCGACTTATCCGAGTTCGACACAACGAGGTTTCACTGTATTAGATAACCCACAGAAACACAATACATTTCTTATCTCACTAATCCACAGACAATCTACGTCTCCACTACAATATAAGTCAAATAGTTATCCATAAATTAAATTGACATATTTTTCACGTTTTCCTGTTATAATCCGCGCCCAGAATCCAATTATCCTGGCTTTAACCTCAACACTGAGAGGAAATCGTCCAAGTTCTAAATATTCGATCAGCGACGCTGTATTCGTCGGTAATCCTTATTTCATATTTAAAAATCTCAAATGAACCCTTTCCACTTTGGTAAGGTTTTCTGCACCCCATTCCTCACAACCATATAATAACACTGTTAAAACGCTTACATCAAACAAATGCAGCTGCACATCAAAATGTCAGATCTAATAAACTGTAATTTTTCATCATTCCATACATAGCTGAAGTAACTTGGTCAAAGTTGTGCTTCTTTGCTTTGTTAAACTTACCATTATAACTAAATACAACACCTTAATATATATAATCATCAACCACTTCAATATTATCTGGACAAATTTTAAACTGTGAAAAAAAATAAATAATAAAAACAAGGAAATTGTAAAATTGTATGAAACTGTTGAGAATATGAACCAGACTTTGAATACAATAAACTGATTATAGCATTGTTTAAAGGCTGAAACAGCAAAATAGAGTCGGGTATTAAATGGGTGTGTGCGAAAGTCTAAAAAAATTAGAAAGATAATATAGAGGATGGTCAGCGTATCACAAATGATAGAAAAAAAATTCGTTTGAGGTTACGATCAATTGTAAAAGATCAATTGTAAAAGATGTACAAGAATAAGTTAAAATTTCTCAGGGGTAGAATGTGTAACATCGAAATGATTTTTGGGAATGGTCAGATAAATGATACGCAAAAGCGGTGATGGGTGGCCGGACAAATGTGTGGTATGCGTCTGAAAGATTTTTATCAGCAAAGGAAAATGATGAAGTTGTTGACTGTGAACAGGCTATTGTCAATGAATACGAAGAGTAACACGCTTCTAATATACGCGGTTCCAAAGAGTCTCAGGGTAGCACCCGAGAGTCAGGTACTGTAGCATCTAGGAGACCTGGATATTCTCTCTCTGGTGGACCAGGGGCATAACACCAGACGGAGAATCGTGGATAAGACCGCCGTTGACGCTACACAGTGCACAGAGAATATGGACAATCCGGTCAAACTTTGATGGAAATTTATGTTGGCATAATAGAGCACTCTGTTACTAATAGAGTTACAATCACATATTTGCAATTTAAGGGGGTGGAAGCAGTTGATGTTTAGATGTTCAATGAAAAGATACCAGAGTAAAAATGGGCTAAATAACGGGTATACCTTTCAGATGGCTCAACAGTAGAGCGAGAGAGATTTTGGCCTAGAGGAGTTTACATAAGGCGATGGCGTCTGAAATAGGTCACTTGAGAACTAAAAATAAGTAGAAAGCGAGAAAAATATTACTCCATATTCTTGAATATGAATGAAATAAATCGATATTCTTTGGGGTATCTACTGTAGAGAAACTCATTCTAAATAGAATAATTCAATTTATTAGGTTAGCTCAGCTGGAATTTCCGGATAACTTGCAATTTGCGTATCAAAAACAAATGAGCTCCCTTCATGCGTCCTTTGAGATTCAGGAAGTTTTCGCATTGCAAGTTAGAACGGTCGAAAGTATATTTATGTTGCCTTGACAGCCAAAAGGCTTCCGACACTTTATGGCATGAGGGCCCTTTATACAAAATTGCTAGACTAGGTGTTAAAGGGAAGTTATTAGATCCTCTTACAGAGTTATGACAAGCTTCATGATGGTCGATGGTTCTACGCTCCCGAGGCAGCGGAAATCTTGCGCTTATAAAGAAGCAACTGATTTTCACGCTGCCAGCTTTGACCGTTTATGATATATTTAGACACCAGATGGCGTTTTGTTGGCCACTGAAATAAACGTGCGTACGATGTGACAAGCAGCCAATCAGATGCCAATAAACAAACACTCGACAGGCATCCTGGCTCCGCCCATTGCCGCACTTCAAGCGCCGTTTGATGAGTTTCCGGTCGAATTTAAATTGCTCCCTCTGCATTCTCGCATCATCGACCGATTCGATTATGACATTATGACTGTGTTAGCGTAGCCATGTATATGTTGTCTGCAGAACTGAAACCAGCCAGCGAGGTGTGCACGCAGCCTTTGTTGTTACGTTTCGTTTGAATTACAGCTCACCGGCCGAGCATTCTATGTGCCCAAGGCCCTAAGCAAACCACGTCAGGGGCAATTCTCTCTGAGCCTGTGGCCTTTTTAGACGGTTACGCTGGGGGATGAGCTGTCACTCAAAAAGAAATGAATTTGATTGGCTCCGTGTATTCCTCGCTTGGCTTTGTCTTCCAGCACAAAGTTTCATCTGATTGGACAAAAATACAGTGCTCCCCTCTGGTGTTGCAAAGCAGGATACGAGGTCACAACAAACAGCGCCTTACAATATAGGAAGTAGCCCTATTGGTAAAGCGCTGTGTAAAGAGCGTATGGTTGTTCAAGCAGATGATATATATCAAACAGTCCGTGCGCCAAGGGGGTGCACTCTCTCCATGGTTGTTGCTCATATACTTCAACGATTTGTTGGTAGAGTTGCGAAAACAAGGGTTCGGTGTAAAGCTAGGAGATGTGTATTTGGGATCCCCAGTACAAGCCGATGATGTAGCCCTTCTACCCTTAACTCCAGCTGAGTTGCAACAAATGATAAATGTTTGTTAGGCCAAAATAAAAAAAAGTATGGTTCTCAGGCACTTTTTTTCAGAAATCAATGCGGGCGGGCGTTTTTTTATTTTTTAATTTTTTGGTATGTTTCGATAAAAATGTCAAATGATAAGGGAAAAGCATGATAATAACAGATTTATTTTGCTAAACAAGTAAAAGTACTACATAAACAAAGGAAAGTGTATGATTTTATCTTCTTGAAGGAAATGTCCGAGCGGCTGTAGTTCAAAATTGGTAACGTACTTTGGAAAATCAAAATAAAAATTTTTGATGCAGGGGTTTAAAATTGATGCGGGCGGCGCCTGAGAACCATACCCTTTATTTTTTTTGGCATTACGATTACAGCTGTAAGTGTCCACTGTGTTTAACCCTAAAAAGTCCGTGGTGATGGTTTTTGAAGAATCAAAGGTAGCCTTTCAACGTTGATGCATTCAGAGAAATTGGTATTTGGAGAAAGAAACCCCCAAACAGCATAGAATCCATACTCATTTAGGCGTGTCGTTACAGGCGGGTCTGATATATGCAGATGCCGCAACGAGGGCTTTAGTCGAAAGTCAGTTGTTAAGTAATAGACTCCCGTTGGATTTTAATGAAGAAAGTCGGCAACATACATTATTTTAAAGCTTATAACCTCAGCAATCTAAAAATCTATGTTGTCATTTTTTCCCTACAGTTTCGAGGTCACTAAACAGGGTCAAGGTCGTGGCTTTTAATATATATCGAATTTTATCAGGATCAGCTATCCTTTCTGTGTGAATTTCATGAAAAATAACTGGCAACATATATAATTTAAAAGTCTTTAACCTTATTTGTTTTGCAATTAGTACCCTACAGTTTCAAGATCACCAAACAAGGTCAATTTAATGTGTTTTGATATTACCTGAGTTGTTCCATGGTCATTATTTAGAAACTGATATTAATGCTACACTGACTTCAAGTACACCACAAAAGTTCAAGTACACCACAAAAGTTCACTTTAAACAGGTCAAATTGACCAGAACTGCTACACAAGCCTTACAGCAAACGCCAAAGTCAGTTATGAAGAGTAAACAGACAGCCGACTCCCTCCAAAAAGAAAACTAGTTTTGAACAAGTAAAGACGAGAAAAATAGTTTATCACTATCAAGGAGAAAATTATTATTAAATGAAACCAGCAGCTCCAAGAACCAAACTGTGATTTTCATCAGAAAGACAGAATGCAACAGGAAAAGAAAATATCCTTCCACTCAAGCCTGATCGGAGAAACTGTCCCAAAAAAAGGCAAAAAAATCTATAAGCACTTCCTGTAGGAAAAAGGGGAAAAAGAGGACAACGTTGATATATTAGATGATAACGTAATAACCAGAGATACAACAGAAAAGTTTTTTTTATCCTTCAAAAATAGTTTCCCTCTATAAATGGCCATCAGAGTACTTTGTATGCCCCACATTATAATGACCAGGAAGAACGTTTGACATGGTCAAAACCGTTCAACGAAGCAGATCCTTCACATTGGCAAATATCATTGGATGTGTTGAATACAACCAGACTGGACCGGTGTATTTATTAGATAGTCTTTATAGGCCAGACGGCTTAAGTACTTCTATACAAATTCAACTGGCACAAATCTATAACCTAGTTAAAAAGAAACACCTAGATGTTACAATCACTAGATAACAAAAGCAAACAAATTCTGTAGACTGTGGAGTGTTCACAATTGCAAACACTGCGGAGTACTGTTTCGCTGGGTATCTGGGAAACAGGTCAGTCCTTTTTGATATTGACAAAATGAGACCCCATTTGGTGTCTTGTTTAGAAAAAAAAGTCATCTTGAAGCTTTTCCTAAAGTGTCAAAAATTTCACGCCTAACGAAAACCCAGGTTTACAAATAAAAGAAATAAAATTTATGGTGTACGTGTTTAATGCCAGACTGCCTGTACAACATGGTCAGATGTGACCAGTGTAGAAAATGTTTTTTTAAAACTTGCATGAACATTGAGCCTTTAGATTCACAACAGTTGTTCTGTTCTCCATGGGTTGATCGGTAGTGTATTCATTTTCCTGTTCAAGGAATTAAAAAATGGGTTTTGTTTCATACACTGAACTATTTTGGGTAATATTTGTGCTTTTTTTTTATTCAATTTTTTTCATACACTGAACTATTCTGGGTAATATTTTTGCTTTTTTAAATTTTATATGCTAGGTATATACTGATTAATTAAATTTTTGTGTTTATCTTTTATATATTCAAATCATGAAGCTTCATATGGTTAATTATTATTGTATTGTGTGTCCTGCTTAAAACATACGTGTAAATATGGTGTAGCAGCTGTACATATTTTTTTGTATTGAACGGTAAAAAAATATCTTAAGTATTATCAATAACATTTTCTTTCTTAATGGATGCTTTGTTTTAGTTTTGATAAATTTTAATTAATTGATTAATTCAATTATTCATTCATTTGTGGTATTTTCATTACGTAATTCTACATTAACCTTTGATTATTTAGTTCATATATAGGATTTTTCCAGTTTTGACCACTTGACCAGTGATTTGCGACTAGCCTAGTTGTCAATTACGAGTCGCGAACGTGCTAAAACGAGTCTTTCTCAGTCGTCAAGATGCAAATATGAGTTGCCACGTTACCACTTTACGAGTGATTTGCGACTCGTTATTGTTTAATTACGAGTCGCTAACGTGTATAAACGTTCTGAAAATTGTTATAAATGTGCAACGTTGGAAGATATAGAACATATGATTAACTCGTGTCGTATGATAAGACCATATGGCAATATTTTTTCACATGTTTTCATTGTAAATTAAATTGGAGAACTACTGTTTTGGGCTTTGAACAGGAAGGTGAATATTTAAAGTTTGTAGAAGAAACTATATCAGTAACAGCTTTATCAATTTATAACAGCTTTATCAATTTATAATTACAAAATCAAGTGTAAAATGAAAAACGAAGAACCTTGTGTAACAGGTTTAAAAGCTCATGTTAAAAAAAATGATATGAAATACTATCTAGCCTTTATAAGAAACAAAAATACTATAATTGCAATGCAGATAGACAAATTGGCTCAGTGTATGCTTTGATACAGTCTTATATATTGTGGCGTTTAAAAAAACACGTGTATAAACGAGTCGGAACCAGTCGCCAAGATCCTAATACGAGTTCCCACATTACAAGTACTTTTCGTCGAGTGGTCAATTGGCAGACAGAACCCCACGATTAATCAAAAGACAACGTCGGGGGCCCATCAAATTTACACCAACGTCCTTGGTTTGAACTGAACTTTATCGAAGTTAGCTACAGGCCTATAACGCAAACAAATCTTCCTTGGATGTTCGGGCTTTATCGAAGTATGCAGCTATATATCGTATTTTGACATACCATGATTCAGCAAAAACAATAAGTCTTGATTCAGCAAAAACAATAAAGACTTAAACTTGAGTGCATTACCATTTTGTTTCATTCTGCATGTCTATTGAGTTCCTTATTAACTTAATAAGTATATAAATGTACACAAAAAGTAGTTTTTTTTCTATACAAACCTTAAAATTTATTAAAGTGTACGGTCATTACGTTTGGCCCTCAAATGCCTTTTAAAGCCAAAATTAACAGATATACTCAAAGTATATCAACATGGGTGGCTGCATCAATATTAAAAAAACTATGAGTACCTTCCCAATCCAAGTCACCCCCACCCTCGAAGATGCCACTGTATATAGAACAGTAACCACATCCAATTCTTTGTTCATTATTAAAAAACAAAAACAAAAATAACACCATAGAAACAACCACTTTTTCAGGACAGTAACCATTTACGAGTCGTTTTCAGGCAACCATGCATGTATTACTGGTGTTAAAGTAATATATACTATTTCCTTTGTTTGTGGCTAACATATTTTCTGGTGCATTTGTGCCTCGCATTTCTCCCTTGATACTACATGCTAGTGTAACTGCGTAGACAATGCAGTGCTGCCCACAAGACTATAACCCACAAGTCAAATACCCCCACGACAAAACCACAAAACAAACAGACATTTGCCCACAACTTGAATAATACTTAGTTTTATAAGCGACAAAATTTACAAATGTATTATGAAAAAAAAACCACTTCATATGAATTTTCATAAACATTAAAATCAAAATCATACACATGTATCCGTTTAGAGTTTTAACAGAAAATTTATATAGAAATAATTTGAAATTGTAAGTGTGCAAAAAAGCTACATGCATTTGACATCCCGCCACCTCCACAAGAATATCGGACTGATTGGTCCTTCTGAATATTTACACATTTAATAAGGAGATTTCTCCTATATTTCAAGGGATCAGTTAAACTGGCACTCGTGGAACTGATATTTGACTCACTGTAGTTCCCATTTTCCAATAAGCTATAAAGTTTGTGCATTTTGCGACTCGCAAAATCATTTAGCGACTGGAAAATGACCACTTGACAACTTGCAAAATCATTTAGCGACTCGCAAAATCATTTAGCGACTAGAAAATGACCACTTCACGACTCGCCAAGAACTCGTGAAAGGGTCATTTTTTGGCAAATCCTATAGCTCTTTAGTTAATATGTTCAAAGAAGAACTTTTATATGTACAAGTGTTATCAATAACACTTCATGTCAAACATGGTGCTTTGTTTTAGTTTTAAATAATCATGATTTATTGATTTATTGAATAATTCAGTGGGTAATTCATTTTGATATTTTCTTTCAGTATCTACATTGAGCCTTTTTTATATAGTATTCTTGAAAGAACAAGATACAGCATTATTAAACTCAGTTTGGATGTTGTGCATATGTTATATGTTGTTGTACTTATATTATTGGGTTCTAATAAAAAAAATATTCTTTAAAATTTAAATTTACTTTTAAAGCTCCAAAGTACCAAGACAAACTATATATGTCATTATAATTAAAAATTTCACAAATTGAATTATTATGTTAAAATGAATTAATAGCATGACTTTTGAATTTACAAAAACTCCTTGGTATTTTAAAAATATATTATCAATAAATGAAAAAAGAATGAACTTAGGAGCATATGCAATTGTTTATGTGGAGATCGAATATAAGCAGAGAAAATGTTTTCAGAAGTAAATATTTCTGTTACGTCATCTTCACTTATTTGTCGGAGTCCGAGATGGAGTTCAGTAAAATAAAACGTTCAGAGTGGATGTTACAGATCATATAAGGAGATAGCAGTATTAAAATCTGAAGGAATAAATAGTAAAATCTGAAGGAATAAATAGTAAAGCTTCTAACACAAGTAGATACATTATGAAACAACTTTCAAAACATTATTTCTAGGCTGTTGGTTCGGGGTCCGGCGATTATTTCCATGGACTCCGAGTCCGGGTTATACCGAGTACCGACCATCAGGGATGTGCTTCTATAGAGGGCTTGTGCATTGCAGCCTACGAAATGTCCTTGAGCATTATCATTGTAATCCCTACTGATCTTGGGGAGCGGGAGGTTTACTGTGATATATATATATATTTATATATTTATATATATATATATATATATATATATATGCCAAAAGGTCCATGATGTTTGACTCTGATGCATTCGACCATAATCTTTACTATATACACCAAATGTCTTTCTGTCTGGCGTTTCGAAACTATTTAACATATTATGTTTAATATATTAAAGGGTATTTTGAAAGTGCACTGTGTTTCATTGCCATGATATATTAGGTGCAGACGCACAAACAATTATGCAGTATTTTACACATGATAAGGATCGAACTAAGTAAACGATATCACAGAGAAAAATCCAAGATATACGAGGAAATGTGTCACAGCATGTTCCCCTTAGATGGCATATTTTCAGGTCATGCATGTGTGTGTGTTATGCACTAAAAAACTGGCACTGCATGTTCGCTTGTGTCTGTCCCAGAGACCTTTTTTCACATGCCCTGAATCCTTATTACTGTGCCAGCTCTCTACCGATATTGTGTTCTAATACTGAACCGATAACCCCTGTTTCTTATTTTTTGTTTGCAAAACCACATTTTGTTTTACCATGTCGCACAGTTCTGGGACATCAAGTCAGGCTAAGCAACAGGAATGTACAGTTGCGCAAATTATATTATCTATAACCTGATGTCACTTTAACGCTGCGGTAAGATACAGAAATATTAGAATCCTAGGTAAATCTGATGACCAGTCTGGCCTTTTTTGCACGATGCTATACATTGTATTTTTTTAGTGAGGTTGCATCTTTCAGCAGGTGCCCGTATTTCTTATTACACTTGGCGAAGATTTAAGGCTTAGAGCTTTAATATATTAATTCACGTTATTGTACTTGACCTAATACAGCACGCTTGCAGCACTCCAAGGATAATATATTTCAGTATAAAAATTTGTTGGTAAAATATATTGATTGTATTTTTTATGAAATTATCAAATGCATGATCAAAAAGAAGTTATGTAGATTATCTGAAAATAAAAAAAATTGTATTTCTTAAGATGAACAGTCAGTATATTTCAAGCATTCTTGTGTGTTTTACGTGTTTACACTTTTACAATGGTTAATTTGGCGTTGGCCTTCTTACTTTCGGAATTTATTGTGTTAACTATTTTAACCAGCATATCATTTAGGCATTCTGAGACGTTTCTATGATTCAAAGATATGAAAGTAGAACTCAGAATATTTCAGAATATTTAATATACCTTTCGTACTGATCCACATTGGTATGAACAACTATGCATGCAGTAAATTTCCATTGGCACATGTATGTGGTTTCGAGAATGATAGACAAACTGACATTATTAAATCATATTGAATTAATTCAACATTGGTGGTTCATCTGAGACACCACTAAGATTAAAGGGACATAATCAGGAGCAATATAATGGCTTTTCTTTTACTCTGTCAGTTCAGATTTGCTTTATACAAAAGTTTCCCCAGCAAAACTATCCCCGCACACAGTCTCGGTACCTCGCATACGGCTGTTTAACACCTTTTTATGCTCTGCGTGTTGGTAAACACAGTCCACCTGTGTCTGTTTATAATATGCCGCGTGACCGGAGGCAGACTAGGAGCAGCAACACTCGGTGTTTTAGCCAGCAGGAACATGCATTACATTTTTTTGTCCAATTCAGTCAGGGCATCTCCTGATTGACACGTGTTTTGGCTCCGCGATGCTAACGGCACCGAGCGGTGTGTTTATGTTGACACCTGTCAACGCGCCCAGTCTACAGTTTTTAACACTCGTTTACAGGAGTAAACAATCAAGGCATTATTTTGGCAGGTAAAGTTATTTTAAAGGGAAGAAGCTATTTGTTGTGTTAATTCAACATGCTTTATAGGTGATTGGGCCCCTTTAAAAACCTATATCCAAGGTACTGGTCCCCCGGGTGTTACACAAGTATAATGCTCTCGTAGGAGCGGGTGTCACTAGGCACCACCTAGCTCATTATAGGTTTAAGCTTCTCATGATGATAGTCCATCTGGATACGAATCGCTTCTCGAGAACCGACTTGTCGAAAGATCTCCCTTGTTGTAGCGCTCCCACAGGCTGAACAATTTCCCTTGAAATCGCCCGTATCTTTCCCTTTGGAACCACTCAAGCTTAGACTGGGACATAAGGTTCATTTGAATAGTAATAAAGTTGTGCTTCATGGTTGAGGAGAGGTATCAGCACATACATGGAAATCCTCGCGCAGCCCGACTGTTGAGACGCCTGTAAATAAAACATGGCAACCTTTATGTTTGACAATAATAGACAGATTTGAATTATATTCAACATCTTAGGACACATTTTTTAAGCAATGTAGCTCCTTCATTTATAGCTAGTTTAATTCGAATTTGCAAAGCCAAACATTGGTTCAATCAGTATCGTACTCTAAATATTTAACATAAAGTTCAATAAGAGTTCATTTTATCTCATACAGTAGTTAAAACAATGCCATTAATTAAAGATATTTTTAGCCAAGTGTTATCAATAATTCATTTTAAGATCAAACAGCAAAGAGTTAATAACTGTACGGTTTATAACTTCTTAAACGGTATTACCTCACAAACCTTCGACATCGTTATTTGTTCGCACAGCTTTCATGAAATACTCCAAGACTCAACCGGCCAGACGGTACTTCTAATCCATTGCTTCTCAATATAGGTAACCAAGTGCCTTATGCTATCACCATGGATGCCTTCCTGGAGTCCCTGGAAAGCTGGCTGTATTTGCTCATAGGGCAGGAACGGCAGGGCGAGGAGCTTGCGGATATGTTTATATATATCCTCACGCTGAGCTTTCCCCACACGGCCTGCCTCCAGTGGAAGCGGCATCCCTGAAGTGTAACTGTAGGGAATACCTGTCTCACTGCCTGCCATATATCATTATACCATGTTTCATAACAATCCACCCAGTGGTTCGTGAGAAATAATCTTCTAAGTATTTTTCTATAATCAGCTCTAAAACGTAGAAAAATAGGTCAAGGTGACAAATTTTCGAACTTGACGCGAGATTTTGTTAATATGCATCAGCACTGATAAAATGAAATTCCTGTATTTAATACCTTCCCGCTCACAAGGCAAAAGTTGAAAAATTCATAAAAAAATTGTAGGTGGCGCCACCAAACTTAGGCAGGAGGTATAAACTATCAGACACAATAGTAAGTTTTGTGAAAAAACACCAAATGGCTCCTGAGAAATTAGCTTCTAAGTGTTCTTCTATAATCAGCCCTAAAACGTAGAAAAATAGGTCAAGGTCACCCATCTTTAAACTTGACCGAGATTTTGTTGATATATATCTACACCGAAGAAAATAACTTCCTACGGTGAATACTTTCAGAGATATCCCGCTCACAAGGTAAAAGTTAACGGACGCCGGAAGGACGGACGGACGGACAGCTTGGGTGACGGGCATCAACCAACAGCGATGACCCAAAACAACGGAGAGTTATCCATAAGACAGTAGTACATGACATTTACATTCTTTTAGTCTTTCTTCATTCGCCTCTACATCAAACAGAAGGCCAACGGCACTTACTTTGCCTGCTCATCGCTTCTGACAAACGCATATACGGAGAACAGTTGTTTCAAAGGTTCCCTTACAATCTTGAATGTTCCTTCCAGATACCAAACACACGATCTACTAAGCAGTTGAAGCTGGGCTTGAGTCGCAAATATCAGGTAGCGCTGCCCATCATACCTGATATCTTGCAGAAGAAATCCCTCTGGCAGAAAATACTCCGCTAACTGAAAGAAAAGAATATTTTAAACAGACTGACCAGGCTAAAAATATATTATAAATGCAGATTATATCGCGCACATTAACCGATAGGTGTAATGCCCAGAACAGCAATAAAGTCTAGATATGAGGCTTTTCTTAATTAACTTCGAGGTTACAATATGCCAGATGGCACTTGACTGTTTCTGTAAGGCATTCCTCTGAATCTTCAGCGTTCTCACGAAGCACATAAATGCTTAATATAAAAGCAAATGTCCGTTATGTAGAATCAGAATAGCAACTGGATGTTCAGTCCTTTTTTTGTGTTTGGTCTCAGTTTTGGGCGCTTTCTGTTGGCTCTCCTAGTGAGTAGATCAGGTTTTTGGAGAGCAGAGCATTGGGAATTTGGGGTTACCTCTTCCAGTTAGACCTCAACCACGATAGCTGGGGCACTCCCAGCGATCTCCTTGACCTTCAATAATAAATTTTATAATCATTAAGCCGGAGAGACTGATTATATTCCTTTATTTGTAGCTTAAAGATGAATTAATAATATTAATAATGATTGTAATAATAATGATGATATTAATCTCTCTTTCCTAAAGTAAATCAATATTAATACCAATTTGCTGTTATTCAGAACTGAAAGTAAAGCCTGAAATGTACTGATTGTCAGCAGGCTTGGTTGTCCTGAGTGTGTGTGCATGTGACATTCTCCCTGCGGTGAAAATACCACCACGTTGTCGTACAGTGGCGCGGCATCGAAGGCTTTTCGAGCGTCTACTACACCACCAAAATGTCAGCTTTCCTTTTACTTTTTTTCACTGTATAGGAAAAGTCCATGTTGTCCACAAGCATGGTGTCCCCTCTTCGTGTCGCCCCTTCAGGTATTTCGTACCTCGTTACGTTTATACACTAGTGTGGTTATGAGCAAACAAATAAACCGTGTTTGAAAATAAACAACTCGGGGAAATGTCAACTAAATGGTCCGAGGATCAACTGATTTCTTGATCAATTAAAGCTGCTGAGCCTATTGTGTTGTGAGATGATGCAAGAATATCCACACCAAATGGAGTTCTTACATATAGACCAGCAAAATATCTTATTTGGTAAGTCAGCACTACATTGTCAGTCAAAATAATATTGGAGATTATCGAGAATCACACGCGAAACTCTAAAAATACAGCAATCATTCATTTGCCGGCAGTTTATACTTTGGGCTGTTCACTGCCGGCAAGGTCAATTTTCCCTGCCGGCTGTTTAGTGTGGACTAAACTGCCGGCAAATACCGATTTTTATAAGTATATGGAGACTCTTAGGTGTAAGATATCTGAATAATTTTCCTTTACCTCGAAGTCAAGATGATTACACGGAGTTTGATTAAATGATAAAATAAAGCTGCTTTTGTGTAAGGCCTTATCCTCACTTCATGGATAGAATTCAGTCGCTGACGTAACCTTTGAGCGCCTCGTGCTTTCTCCTCCAGGTGGCTGCAGATCACTGGTATCCTGCATGGTCAAAATTGAAGCAAAACGAGGTCAAAATATTAGAATCAAAATTATGTCCTGCAGACTGGACTATTTTGTAGCTGCTTTATATCAATAAAAATATAGGCCTAATTATGTCGCCGACGTTACCTGAATATATTTATATTAAAGATTGTTTATTCGAAATTACTTTTCTTCATATGAGTCAAAGAATTACGAATGTTATTAGACTTTTTACTTAGGCATCTATATGCTCTCACAATATGAGACCCGAACTAATAATTGTTCCCAAATAAGTATAATATTTAAATGTATATTATTTGAAACATTTGCTTATATAAACTTGTCAACGGTATAATTTATGTATCAGAAACTAAACGAAACAAGCGACTAACTTCAATTTACGAGCGGAAAGAACAGGCGACATTGATAGCAGCTAATCACTAGACTCTTATCACTCACTTCCACTGGATGATACGCTGGTCGTGGCAGGAAACCCAGTACGAGTTTCGCATTTGTGTGACAGTTTTATAGTTGTCATAAGTCATTGGACATCTTACAATGGTGGAAGTGTAACATGTTTGATAACTGACAAGATTCAAAAATGAAACCAAAATGTATCTAAGATTTAAATATACTATATACACAAAACGGAGAAAATAGGTGTTTATTTTAAAATGCGAATGGGACTTTGTATACTCAAATCACGATCTTTGTTTTATTTTTATAAATGGCACAACATTATGATGTATGTCTAAAATTACTAACACCTTTTCCTTTTAAACATTGAAATAGTTGCATTATTTTGAAGCAGTAACTAGCACCTAATTATGATTTTGACTGTTTTCCCATCAGACATGTACCAATCTGTTCGGGTATAGGCTTTAAGGTTAAGTAGAAAGCTACGATTCCTTTTACGCGGGGTCGATTGCGGTACGGTCGCCGTTGCGAATAGAGTGGAACATATGATCATATAAAGAGTGATTCTTTTTATGCGGTTTAAATACTTATCCGACCTGTCATCCGACAAAATTCGGACCATGTAGCGACTCGTCTGACCCAAAAAAGCGTAAACGGATGGAGTCGGATCATAACCGCAACCGCATAAAAGGAATCAGCGTCGGATGAGGTCGGACCGGGTCGGACTAGGAATTCCCCTACATTGCATACATCACATGGGGGGGGGGGGGGGGGCAGGATTACCAGGAAAAAAGCGCACGGATGCCTACAATCTGCCGTAGCATATTAACGGAATTTACTTAAGTATAAGCGGATCATATCTGCTGCATATATTATATATCGCACTTTATTTGTCGGGAGGTAATGAAATAAGAGCGTTCATTTCAGTACAGACGGCAATGTTCCACCGGTGTCCTACGATGACAGCGCTGATGAGTCAGCAGAAGAGATCATCAGCGAAAGGTATTAAGTTTATTACTCTCTGGAAATACCCCTGCTCACATGATCATCTTGCCAAGGTATCGGGGCTGTTTCGCTGTTGTTATTGAATTAATTTCGAATGTCAATGGCTTGTAATCCAGCAAAATTTCCATTTCTGGGAAAGGTTCCCAGACCCTCAATTTCCACCCCTCTCAGCTCCTCTGCTTAGGACTCTATTTGTGCAGGGGTACTTTCACGTTGCAACATGTTATGCAGTACGCATGTCGCCTTCACAATGTTGCTGACCATGTTTCGACTTACTGCAGTTCTTGTGTGGTACAGTCGCCCCCTGGCAGCCAAAATGCCGGAAGCGTTTCTACAACTCGGCGAGCTCTAAAGGCCCGAGAAAATCTGCTGAGAGAGGGCTTTAACAAGCCGGAAACCGAACGCATTTTTTTCCAGACCTCGCCCAAGATTTGAACTGGCGAAAATTCCGCCGTCGCTCTTTCGGCCATAACCTCCGATATCAATGCATGTAAATTGAAGGTTGGCATCCACAAGCGCCAGAGTACTATTGAAAAGGTACTTTAACAGTTGAAATAAAAAAAATCCGGAGTTTGATGGCGCCTTCATGAGATCATGTTTTCCGTCTACGGCGCCAAGGCAATTGGGGCACTGCCATTTCTTCCAGAAATTTGCTGCTATGAGTTCCCAATCTTTCTGTTCATTGGGCATTTTCATAAATGTCGGACAAAGTCTTTGCCAGAGTAATTTGCACACTCATTCACTATAGTGCAAACAGTGACGGGTCCCACGAGGTATTCAAATTCGAGGGACCTGAAATCTTCCCCAGTCGCAAGAAATCTGAAAGAATATAAACTTTGATTTATTAGCAAAAAATATATATTATACAAATATTCATACACATTTCAGTAAAAATAGATATTTTTGCAGATCAAATGCCACAACACCAGACCTACATACCAAGGCCGGAGAAAGGAAAACAAGTAAGGACAAGTAACGCAACACAATTATTATTAGTCCTACGGGTAAACAAATGAAGAGGAAGTATCGGGAAGATGGAGACACCAGTATGGAATGTGCCATCTTCGACCTTAGAGAACAACACAAATGAAACAGGGAGGAACTTAAACAGATAGTAGAGCCACTTGGGAGGTACTGTTTTTTTTCAATCATGTGCCCAGCGGATAAACCCCTACCGCCCCAGGTAAAATCCTGCCTCCAAATGCAAATATCTCAGCCTTTCTACAACGCTGAAAACTCAAGGAATCCGATTCCAGTTATGTCTCTGCCATCGACAGGTGACAGCACCTACCCCTTCCCAACCATCAACCGCCCAGCATATGTGTCAACCGCCCAGCATATGTGTCTCACATATGGAGCACATTCACAAATGACAAATACAATCCAAGGAACGACAGATCAAAACATGAGTAACCTTGAAAGAACACGGCCTTCTGATATAGTGGCAATTTTAAAATAATTTTAAAGAAACTGATCTAACATGTTTGTTGTTACTTACCCTAGTCATTTAGCTAGTCTTTCCCTTGGGCATATGCCCTTTCTTGTCCATGAATGCTTGGTTAAATTCTCTGCAACCAAGGAAAGTACATGATTGAATTGCCTCACTGTCAGACCAAAAATTATTGTATCGTTGCTCATCAGAAATTAGTTCGTATACGAGTGTATAGTATGCACCATGCATATACCTGTTTAGATTCAGAATGTGCACCCATCACCGCTGCTTCCTTTTTTCTTTTCCTCTCATTTTTTTACGAACTTGTAGGATGCAAGAATTATGGTCCCTGGTGTGCACTCATGCAGGCATGACATGCTTCACATGGAGATCACAAATTGGTAATTGATTACAGGAACTAAGTGAGTCACATTTACAAAATTTGGTTTAAGTTTTTATCAGTGAACCATTGATACCCTGTCAAAATTTTGTAACCAAGTGTAGAGTATTTTTGGAGAAATTCCATACTTTTTTCGGTTTTTGGTTTCCAATAGGGAGGGGAAATTGAGTGGGCCAGTACAGTATTGTAAAGGGGGATTACAGGTTGAATACTTGGGAGTCTCAATGCTCCAGTGGTCACTGAGGCCTGCTAAAACACTGCACACCAGGTAACACGACAGGTACCCATTGACCCTTGTCACAATGTTGTGTTGAACCAGGGTAAGCTTGGGCCAATGCATCGACTATAGGAGGTAATGTAATTTTGTTTGACTGGTACTGGTGAAATGTAGTGTTATCGTTTCTCAGTATGTGATTAACAAAATATGCCCAAGGAAGACAGTAAGAGAACAAGGTCAGATTGCTCTAGCTCATCATCTGAATCCCCAACTATAAATTCCAAAAAGATCAAACAGTGTTTAGAATTAGAACATACTAATATAGAAGACAGCATGAGTGAATTAACAGAGGAAAGATTTAGAGAGATATTGGAAGAGTTTAAGAAAGATATCATAGCAGAATTCAAAATGTCAATTGTTACAGAAATAGAGGATCAAATTAAGGAAAAGTGTATCAAACCCTTGGAAAATAGAATTAACAAACTGGAGGAAGAGGTCATTAGATTACAGGAAGTAAATGCTACCCTGGTAAATAAATATGACAATGTCAATGCCATGGCAAAAGAGACCAAAGTATTGGCAGTAAAAAATGAACAATACTCTAGGAAAGACAATATAAGAATACTAGGTGCAACAGACAAAGGTAAAAAGGAGGATACCAGGCAGGTTGTATTATCACTCTTCAGGAGAAAGCTTGACATACACATGGACAATAGTGCTATCGATGCTGCTCATAGAGTAGGACAATACAACAGTGAGTCAAACAGGGGTATTGTTGTCAAGTTCATGTGTAATGAAGATAAACTTCAGGTCCTCAAGGAAAGAAAGAAACTTAAAAACAGTGGGGTTATAATCTTAGATGACATGTGTATTGAAATGCAGAAGTTGTATAATAGAGTTAAAAATGATAGTAGAATTAAAGATGCATGGACCTGGAATAGTAAGGTTTTTGCCAAAACACATGAAGGTAAAATACACAGAGTAAACTACGGGGAAAGTCTGGATGAAGTGCTTGTTAGATAACATGTTATATTTTTTTATGTGCATATCATACCGGCATAATGTGCCTCAGTACTATTTGTACTTCACAAAAGTTTGTGTATATATAAATATATGTACATATAAATGAATACCTTGTATCAATCTTTTGTACGAAGGATGATTGGCCCAAGCTGGATAAGGGTACCAGTTATGTTTATAAGTGTTTTCTGTAAATTTTTGATGTTCTTTATTCATAAGTGTCCCGCTATGTATCTCTTTTGTGGATTTGATATGAACTGTGGTTTTTGTACAGACATCATTAAATGGAACCATCGTTTGCAATTATTGCAATTACTGTATTTTATATTTAGGTGTACCTTCAGTTTTATGGAATTACTCTTTTGGACACAGTGATTGATGAGCTTATGAAATTTAAAATTTTAACTATAAATGTAAATGGAATAAGAAACTATGTCAAAAGAAGAAAATTTCTTAATTGGTGTTATAAGCATGGAATAGATTATGGTATATGTTATGTACAGGAATCCCATTCAGACAATAACTGTGAACAGGCTTGGAAAAATCAATGGAGGGGACAGATGTTCTTGTCACATGGTACAAATAAAGCCAGGGGAACGTTAGTACTAATTGGTGACAAGTTAGAGTTTACGTTGCTTAATAAAATAACAGACCCGGACGGGAGATATGTTTTTATATATTGCAGGATTCAAGGGTCACCATTTTTATTAATTAATATATATGGTCCGAATAGTGAACCAGGGCAAGTAAGTTGTTATAGTCATGTGTTTGATGTGATAAACAGTAAATTTGAACTGGAGGAAAGTACACAGATAATATTGGGAGGAGATTTTAATTTTTGTTTCTCGGAAAATGATGCACATGGTGGTAATTTAACTTTGAAATATAATACAATCGAAACAATGAACAGCATCATAGAATCATTGGAATTATGTGATATATGGCGTATTAGGAATCCTCAGGCTAAACGGTATACATGGAGAAGATTAAATCCGTTAACTCAGCGTCGTCTTGATTTTTTCTTAGTCTCTTCATCATTACAACCATTAATATCATCATGCACTGTTATACCAAGTATAGGATCTGACCATTCTGCGGTGGAGCTCAAAATAGGGGGTGTTACTGAAGGATCGCGCGGTCCATCCTTCTGGAAATTTAATTGCTCATTGCTCAAGGATGAAAATTACGTCAATAAAATGAAAGAGCACATTATTTCTATTAAAACGGAAGCTGATCAACTACAACTAGACGCACAAAGGAAATGGGAATACATGAAATACAATATACGGAAATTTACAATAGAATATTCTAAAAAGAAAAAGAAAAAATTTAAGGAAGAGTACTTAGCATTAGAGAAGGAAATGGAAGAAATGGAAAGTGTATTAGATAGAGAACCAAATACAGCTAATAAAGAGAAATATATCAGGATTAAAAACAGGCTAGAAGATTGTTATAATGAAATAACACAAGGTATTATTATCCGCTCAAGAGCCCAATGGTGTGAGCAAGGTGAACGAAGTAATAAATATTTTTTAAATTTAGAGCATAGAAATAAAAGTAAGACCTGTATTAGAAAGTTACTTGTGAATGACAGGGAGATCATAAAACCCAAAGAACTTATGTCTCAGATATATAATTATTACTCAGAGAAATTCAAAAGAAAAATTCATAAAACAAAACAAGAATTTGATAATTTTTTGCTAACTGTTGAAGATCTGTCTGAATTAAATGATGATGAAGCAGCTTCATGTGAGGGTATGATCACTCTTGCAGATGTACATCAGGCTATCAAAGCCATGGCTAATAATAAGACCCCAGGTAATGATGGCTTGGGCAAGGAATTTTATTTGTGTTTCTTTGGTGAACTTGGAAAAGAAATGACTGCCTGTTTAAATGAATGTTATAAAGTTGGAGAGTTGACCACAAGCCAGAGACAAAGTGTAATCACACTTTTAGAATAGACTGGTAAAGATGTAAGATATATCAATGCTTGGCGCCCCATCAGCTTGATTAATGTGGATTGTAAAATATTAAGTAAAATATTAGTATCTAGGTTAAGTAAAGTTCTACAGAAATTAGTACATATAGATCAAACTGCTTTTGTGCCAGGCCGATACATAGGTGATTCAATAAGGCTCATATCAGATGTTATTGAGTTTTGTAATAATGAAAATACAACTGGTATACTATTTGGGGCAGATTTTGCTGCAGCTTTTGATTCAGTGGATCAAGGTTTTATGTTGTGTGTGTTAAAGCGTCTTGGCTTTGGGCCAATGTTCATTAATTGGGTCAAACTTTTGCATACAAACACCTCAAGCTGTGTTTTAAATAATGGGTTCTCCACCAATTATTTTACCATGTCAAGGGGTACAAAACAAGGAGACCCGATTGCACCATATTTGTTTATTCTTGTTATGGAAGTTATGACACAGATGGTAAGGAACAATATGAATGTAAAAGGTATTACAGTGGGGGACAAAGAAATTAAACTAACACTGTTTGCAGATGATGTGACATTTTTCTTATCAGACGTTCAGTCATTTAAGTCGTTGGTTTCTATATTTGAATTATTTGAAGAGTAAACATCACTTAGAGTTAATTTTGATAAGTCAGAAGCAGCCTGGTTGGGTGACTGGAAAGTTAGACAGGATAAACCAATATCATGTAAATGGGTCAATTTAACATGTTCTGCAATCAGAATATTAGGGATATTTTTTTCGTATGATACAGATATTTGTCAAAAGTTAAATTTCCATAGTACAGAGGCAAAGTTAAAGACTGTTCTAAATATGTGGTCATGTAGAACCCTTACAGTATTTGGTCGGACGGAAATATGTCGAACACTTGCTTTGTCAAAAATACTTTATGTATGTAATATGTCTATTGCACCAAAATCATTTGTTGAAAATGTTACACAGTATTCCAAGTTTTTATGGAATGGTAAAAGACCAAAGGTTCAATATAATGCAATTATTGGTGATTATGAAAAGGGTGGAATAAAGTTTCCAGATGTAAGAACTCGATTAAAAACACAGAACATAATGTGGATCAAACGTTTGATTGTGGCAGGTGATGCAACATGGAAAATAATCCCACAGTATTATTTAAAATCTATAGGAGGGGTAACGTCAGTGTCTTCAAATTTTGATGTGAAGAGGGTTCCAGGAAACATGTTATCATTTTATAAAAAATGTCTGAAAGAGTGGTCTAATTATGTAACAGTTATTCCACAGACAGCAGAAGACGTTAGAATACAGCCACTCTGGAACAATTCTTTCTTAAAGATAAATAGTAAGTCATTTTATTATGCTACTCTTGATGTTTATAACATTAAAACAATTGGAGATTTGATGAATGCAACAGGTAATCTTTATACCTGGAATGAGTTTCAGAGGGCTTACCCAGTTGTATCAGTAAAAGAGTTTATGCAATGGAGGTCTATCGTTGATGCAGTGCCAAAGGATTGGATTGAAAGAGTAAAGTTGAAGGCTTCTGGGCAATTAGAAATTGTATCTAAAGATGGATGTGATTTTATTCAAACAATTGGTGGAATATGCAACCTTTTAAAATTAGACTCAAGGACAGTGTACAAAGTTTTGATTAAACAAATATTAGTGCCACCAACACAAGAAAACAATTGGGTTAAAACCACAAGTTTAAGTCCAGAAGACTTGAAAAATGTTTATAATTTAATACATCAAACTTCCTTGGATATGTACAGTAGAGAGTTTCAGTTTAAAGTGATACATAATTATTTAGCAGTTAACTATTGGTTACATAAATGGAAATTGTCCGATACTCCACGCTGTTCATATTGTCATACTGAATATGAGACTATAACACATTTATTTTTAGAATGTTTTGTTTCAAAGAACCTATATTTTAAAATACAATCATGTATAGAATCAGTAGGTATTACACTGCCGTGTATAAGTAGGAAAACAGTTTTATTAGGAGTTCTACCAGGGACAGAAAATTGTTTAATCAATCAGATTATATTGACATATAAACTTACTCTGTATTTTAATAGAAAAGAACACGAAGTCGACCTTTTTGCAGATTTTGTTCGTAGAATAATATCTGTTCAAAACACTGAGTGTACTATTGCACAAAGTAAAGATAAAATGTCCTTACATGTAAAGAAATGGAACATAATGTTACCTCATTTGCACTAATTAGTCATTAACTTGAAACTAATGTAATAAATATATATGTGTATATGTGTATGAGCGTCCATGTGTATATAGAAGTATGTATATGCATATGTATATGTAGATGCATAGAGGTGCTCATACACCAGTTTAGATCTGAAGCACCTTGATGTAAATACTATTTTTTTTTTTTTTTTTTTTTTTTACATAGATAAATACAGGTCCCTATGGATCCATGTAAAAAAAAAAAGTATTATATATTATGCATAGTTAAAAGACTTTGTATCCCACAGAAACTATCAATATTTTATAGCATGTGTTTTTTTCTGTAACTGTAACTCGTGAGTAATATGTATTGTGGTGTGAATTGTATAGTGTCAGCTCAATGTTCAATTATGTTTGCTTGTGTAATTCATTGTTTATGTGATGTAATGTAATTTGTCATGTCATGTAGTGTAATTGTTGTATCATTTGTCTTTTGAGAATAAAAAAAAAAAAAAAAAAAAAAAAGGATGCAAGAATTATTGAAAGCAACTCATCTTGGTCCTGCATATGGTGTAACATCAGTTATCTTGATGTTGCCATCTTTGCAAAATTCAGGCAGAAGGTTATTACCATCAAATGCAACCGCGACCACAAACGCATACAAGGAATCACCCTTGCTACAAACGCATACCGCGGCCGAAACCACGTAAAAGGAATCGTAGCTTACTTATTGGGAAAGTTTGCAGTATTTGTATTAAAGTATAAATACATATGTACGGTGTTCTGAACTGGAATTTTTATTATTAAAAAATCTTTATATATATATATATATATTGTTGGGTACAAACTGTAGCATAAAGAGTGAATGTAAGTATAAACAGATAAATATGAACTGATTTATTCCCTTAAAAATTCTAGATTATCTCACTACCCAAATGATGAACCAAACATACAAAGTTATGTAAAAAGATTATGCTTCATATATGTTAATAAAACTTGTAAATTAAAAAAAATGAATATGATAAAAACTATTAATGGAATAAGTGGATATGCTTTAAAAAATAGGGTTCTAATATAAAGTTAAATGCATTATTCTCATGAAATGGAAATAAAAGTATCAGTCCATTCTGTCTACTTGCCTGTCCATCTGTAATTTTTTCATGTGCATCACAGTATCTCAAAAGTTTTACTGTTTTTCTTCATGACAGTCTTGTCAGAGTATAAGTTTTGCATTCAAATATTTAGAACTTATAAATATAACCAAATAGGAGGGCCATTACTTTTAGCTTCTCATACGCTTATATATATGAAAAACATTACAATAGAAATCAGCATATTTTGCATTTGCTTAAATTTCAAACTTCAGCTGAGCGCCGTGACCCATGGGTCCCTTGTTTAATTTACCAATTTATTTTGCCCGTTCGAAGCACCAAAGTGGTAAAGGATGACACGGTAGTAGTGACGTCAATTTATGGCGCAGAACGATTGTGTCTGGCAACGGCAAAAAATATCGCTAACAGAACAATTCGAAAAATAGCCAGATACCGCATTTTCGTTGCCGTGGCATGTGTACACTCTAAGGAATTTTCATACGTTTGATATATTTGCCGTTTTCGGGTTGTCTTTGCCGGAAAAAAAACGGTCGAATGCATATGTACACAGCTTCATTCTACTTAAACGTATACAGCTAAGATATGAAATGATATTATTATCATATTATGTGCCTGCATGTATAATTTAGAATGATACTATATTTCTATTTTCACAACATTTCATCAGACTTAATATAATTATCAGTATTGTCTTTGGTCAGATATAATAACCCAGGAGTCTGGATACTCTAGCTACTAGCTTTAAATATTGAGGTGAGCCTGAATGATATCTCTATAGCCCCCTCTGCTCACTGCTTCCTATATAATATATATATATATATATATATATATATATATATATATAGAGAGAGAGAGAGAGAGAGAGTTCTTGGCATTTCTTTGTAAACACCACGCAGCCGGACCAAGGCCTGGTCTGTACCCATCCATGTTGTCATAGTGTATGGTAACGAGGAGCTGATCACTGAGCTGGCGTGGTTTGCACCTGGCTCACTTGCAAACCATGCCAATTAGATCTGTATTATAAACAAATCATACCTCAATATCTTCATATACCTAAGGGTTAAAAAGCACAAAAAACAAAGTACCAATTGTTGATAAATTTATAACGTGAAATATGTCCATAGGATCAGTCTATGTACAAAACAACATGATCCATTTTTGGTAAATGCATGCTATCTTTAACTTAATAACGTTTCCCTCTAAATTTGATATAAGTTGCTAAATAAATTATGTATGTTTCCTACTTATAATAATTATGAGTTAAATTGATATCGGATAGGAGACTTCAGTCTAACAGACAAGACATTCAAAGTACATAACGGATGTGAGACATGGGCATTGGAATACGGATAAACAAATATGTGTAAATTTATAAGTCTGACTTTCCTGAAGATCTAATTATCTTAATTTTTATTTTTAAGCCTGTAATGAAAAAACATACATTTTTACCATGTAGATGAAAGAAAATTTATTAAATGAAATTGTAGCTCTAATACCATCAAATTAATCCACATTTTAATGTATTGTAATGTGTCAGTTCATATCACATATAATGTAAAACAATTGATATTCCATGAAGTTATGTACAAGTGAGCACGCAACATAGGGCCACAACCTTTTTTTTCAATTTCTGATTGATTTGGTGGAAAAAATGTTATATATTTCGTGAGTATAATATTACTGGCATTGTCACAGAAATACTGCCCCCCCCCCGGCTTATTTGTAAACCCTGCACGTCAAATGCACCACGTTCAGACAAGAGTCACATCAAATACTGCATGAGCTGTTATCAAATTTATCCTAACATTTTGCACAAAACCATGTTGCACTGCGCTTTTTGACATCAAGCAAATGGGCAAGTGCCAGCCAGGCATCAGTTGTGAAGAAAGACTTCACATCTCCAATGGCAACAATATCTTCAATCACCTGATTTGGCACTGCTTCAAGCGAAGTTTCTACATGTTCTTCCTCAATTTGCTGCCCACCATTCATCACACGAGTTATTATTGATTCACATATGGCAGGCTAAGTATAAGTTTTAGGCGTGGACTTAGTGGCATGTCTTTGAACGCAAAACAGCGCCTCCTGCGTTTCGATTTTCTTGTCCCCTCGGGTTTTTCATGTTTCTTAGTTTTGACTGTCATATTGTCGTTTGTTAAGTTTTTCATAGTGAAGCAGCCACCTGTCACAAACCACTGTCTCTGGGAGCTTTCCAGCACAATGCATCAAAGTGTTGGCTACTCAGGTCAAAGTATAAATGTAACGTGTTAACACAGCCTGGTCCTGCGGGACAAAACTTCGGAATTCTAGGAAGTTTGTTGTCTGAAACAAGACAACAATCTTACAAGATAAAATGTTGACGAGCGCTTCCAAGGAATGATCCCCCAACAGGCATGTACGGAGTACCTATTTCCCTCAGCTCATTGGGGATGACATGAAAAATAGGTTGATGTTGTTGGCACCATTCATGTGCCTGCTGGCGCTGATTTAATTGGTTATCCTCGCTTAAACTGGATGTATATATGCTACTGCACCGAAACAACAGTTTCTATCGCCAATGATTTTTACCCGGTACAGCATATCTGTTCTAAGGGTGTGGCTATTCTGAAAAAGCAGAACAAAACTCAGCGTTAACACACAACTCATCGACATTTTTTTTTAATTAAACAAAATAGTAAAAAAAATATTTTATTATATATACTGTCAATAGTAAAGTGTAGCTCCTGGTCACCATGCCACAATTTACTGCTGTCCATTAATTTCTTGGGTCACTTCAGGTAAACTGATTGTACGGGACCATTAACCAATTACCACTTAATCTGTGTTATCCTATACGTAGAAGAGCATCCATTATGTAATTAGTCCAGCTGTGGACCATTTTGCCACTATGGACTGTGGTCACTTAATTGTCAGGGTCATAAGAGGTCACCTGATCGTGATAAGTTCTTGCATAACTGCCGTTTATTTATATGGTCTAATTTAACTACAGAAAACCTCCCACATCAACCTTTTTGTTCTGAATATTTTGTGTTTATACATATATACACAAATATAAACAAACTTACTGCAGGGAGTTTGGTAGATGAGGTGTTGTTGATTCGTCCCTCCCTCTGTTTAAAGAAAAAATGTTAAATAAATACATCATTATTAAATCTATTAATTTTATTTGAGGAACTCAACTTTTAGCAGGTTGATCACTTGAGATTTAAAAGGGGTTTTCTGTAATCATATACATTCTTATAGACATTATACATATCAGCATACTTACATCTTGAAGTTGGGGCGAGTTTTGACATTTATGCCTCCGTCAAAACCAGCTATGGGAGGGGATTTTTCCTGAAAAGATAAATTAATACCCATTCTTTTAATTATGATATTTTTATAATATTATTAATCATTATTTGTCTCAATCGAAAAAGGAAATAGTTATAATTTATAGAACTCAATACAATACAGAACAATAATATACATTTGTCACAAGTTATACATTTTGTCATGAAAAACCACTACTGCCTCTACTTACCTGTTCTTCATTGCTATGGTTCTGCCTTGGTGGTCTGATGGATACTGACTTTGTTAAGTTGGGGGGGGGGGGGGGGAGTATTTAGGAACACTGATTTCCTTTTAGATTATCAGCTGTCCATACTCATTGAAACTGATAATCTCTATAGTTTTTTAACCTTTCGACTGCCTTTTCATTTCTTGTTTCATTGTTAAGGTTGGATATAAGTCTAAATGTAAAAATATGGTTAGTTGATTGCAACTGGTTCATGAAATATACGTCTCTTTCCTTCTCTCGATGCAGTTGCTCTACTCCTCGGATCTCCTTGACTAAACATGCCTACCGTAATATCTCCTTTTGGTCTGTGACATTATTTTGGTGAAACCAATCAAATAACATGCATTTTTCTGTACTGCCTGTGATTGGATTGGCCATCCCAGATGCTTCAACTGGTCGATCATCTACCAGACTAGAAAGACAAACTTGCAATCGATGCTGTTTTGCAGTTGTGATATATCGTTCATTTATTTCAAGCAGACGACCTTCAATGGGATGAAAGAAATCGGGGACTGATTTCAGACCACGTCTGGACATGTTATTGGCAATAGCCTAATTTACACACCTTTTTTGGGAGCGCTCTACATCGTTAAGCTCGCGCCGAGTCCCCAAAACGCGCCAAATTTCGAGGATTTTCGGTCTGGAGCGCGCTAAATGTTGACCACCGGTTTGAGTCGGTTCTATATTCTAGCGCTCTGCATTTGTGCTTCGAAAGAGTGTAAACAGAATTGGAGCGCGCTCTCTATATAGCACGCTCCAGCAAGACTCGGTTGTGATGTGCCTGGGATTTACTCATGCGCCCAAGGGGGAATCCAATCTAAACCGCGCTAGCTAGACTGCAGTATTTATCTGCGTGTAAACGCAGTGCAGATTCTAGGCTGGGCCAAGTGCAATGCGGCCTAACTTGACAGGGTAGCGCGCTCTACAGGGTCACTTTATCCAGCACAGTGTGAACGCAAGTTAAAATGTAGCCCGCTCCTCATTTTTCTGGACCGGTCCAGCGCGCGCCACATTTTTCTAGTGTAAATTTGGCTAATGCCTGTTATTGGTACATGTACGTTTCATGGATTTGTTTGTTAACAGATGGCACATGTATATTTCATGGCTCTCAACAAATCTGTATAATCTCTTGATGATTCCCGTCGTATAAGGAACTTGACACCATAAGTCACATGATCATGGCAAGTGGAAGAAACCCAGCCACCTGAGACGGTGATACAACAATAAACATGTCACATGTAATATAAAAAATAGTCTGTATACACACCTGAATGACTGTACAGTGCAGAAAAAGAATGGTCAAACTTGGATTTTGATATGGTATGTTGACGCAGTCTGCACAGAATATCCATGCCGCTTCTATTGCTACTAATAATCAGGATCCGGCAAAACCGCTTTACTGTGTCCAGCTGGAAAAAGTATAAATCAGTATCAAAAGTTTAATGTATAAAATGAAGGTAGATAACATTTGCTGAAATACAGAAGTTGGATAGCTCAGACAGGAAAAATAAATACAGACTTTTTCGTCTCGGAGTAATCTTTGGATTAACTCTTCTGACACAGGTTCACGTTCCTCCTGCGAGTGACCCTGTTGATCATGTAGGGCGCCAAAATTGAGTACCCACCTGTTACCTTGAAGGGAAAATATATATACATGAATGAGTGGTCTGCCAAAATTTACCTCTAATAAGGCCACTTGCAATGATTTTTTTTCTTACCTCGTTCCAGAAACTTGTAGCATTATCTTGTGGTGATTGATTCTCTGGTACACGAATACTGCTTTTTCATTAACATTCAAAATTTGCACTGAAGCTTGAAGGTGATATGATTTACAGATAAGTGTAAATCTGCTAATGATTGCAGTGTTAATTACATAAATAAATAACAGGTCATACCTGAAGACTGCCTTCTTGGTCAAATCATGCACCAGTATTTTAGGATAATGGCCGCACAGGACGCAGAAGTAGTCATATGAGTGTGAACACAGTGCCTCAAATGCCAGTTAGGCATTCTCCTTGTCTTGGTGTCTCATTCTCCTTGTCTTGGTGTCTCAAGGTTATGCCCAGGGTGTGCTCAAGCATTTTGGTCACTCTGTCAACTGCAGTATGGTTCTGGGGGAAAAATATCAGTAGCACTGAATGCATTATATAACAATAGCACCTGTGATAGCTAATACAGGCTTGTTAAGATATTCTGTTTTAATTTAGATCATTCTTTTTTTTTTGTAAAAACTACAAATCATCAATGAACAAGTCATCTCATCACCATGGCACTCTTTATCTCATCACCATGGCACTTTATCCATGTGAGAACAGGATATGACACTAGTAAGTGATCGTCATAATTGAAGATCCCATCTTCCTATTCCTGGTGTCTGAACGGTGTAGTAGGTAATATATCCTGAAAATAATAAAATAACATTAAATATGAATTAAAGTTTAGGTGTATCACCTGACTTAGTGATAGCCATTTGTACAATCAATATCCAGTACCTTTTTCATTCAGCATGACAAGTATCAAAATATTGTCTTAATATTTTATAAATGTAATAATTTTGTACCTTTACCGGTTTCAAAATTTCATTAAATCCTTCCATATGATCAGTAAATCACTAAAGTTCTATAAGATATTACATTTATATTGTCACACACTCTTGCAATAATTTGTATATCTTAAATTTGTATAATTATGTACATTTGATAAACAGCTAAAGTAAAATACCAGTCAGTGGTTTGCAGTGAAGAGTAATTATCTGCGCAGTCCTGTAGCAGACCTGTGGTAGATCCAATGGCACATCACAGAAGTCAGTTTCTCCAGGGACATGGTGTTTTGGAACTTTCCCTTGGATGAAACTCCGTCCTTTCAATAAGGGCATCTTTTTTCTGTTTGTATATATCCAATCATCTGCCTCAGAGTGTCACTACTAGGAGGATACCTATCAACTGACACTGGTCTCTCAAATGTTTCCTCTTCAACATCCTCATTGACCTCAGGTTACCTATGTGATCGACTTTGAAAAAAGCCACCACTTAAAAATTGCTCTTTGTTCACAACTTTTGAGTCTGCATCGACAACCCGGAGCAGAGGTGGTTGTGTCGTAAGTAAAAACCGTCCGCTTAGATTTGCACCATTAGCTGATGCGAACAGTATGCACACTGAAAAAATGAAATATTTTGCTTGTGAATTGATCATTTGGAGTTTCAACAAGTAGAAGGAACTTTAGTTTAATTAGATTTAGCCAATAGTTCCAAATTGTCTCCCTTACGTCCTGCACAGTTTAATTCTTTGGTTTGTAATACATATAATTTAATTAAAAAGTGACCGATATGGGGACGCAGTCCCTGCGCGGAAAATAGTGATATGGAATTTTAATCACACCTGTATTATTCCTGGGAACGTTTTAAGTGAATTTTGAAAACGGCTTTGAAATCTTTGCACTGCTGTTTTAGACTATAAAAGATAACGAACAACAACATGCATCCCCCCCTCCCCCATGATGTACGTCGGTTTACTGACACCGTGCCATTCAGGGAAACGTTACGTGGGTTATTTATGCTTGGATATTCACCAAAATTGAACTTCATCAACACTTTCCCAATACCAGCCTATATAATAAATTTCAATAAGTTGTACCGTTCAAGATATCGTCTGGTGATGCAAACAGACAATCACACACAGAGTACAGAGTTCTGAAACCATGCCCATTAAAATATTTCTTCCAGGATATAGCCTGTGCAGGTACTGAGGCAATCATACTGCTAACACAGCCAGCTAATTATATCTACCTTATTACATCACATCTTGTTACCGCTGAGGATAAGGGTTCGGGTTTTAGTGGCTTGGGGAACAATTAATGGGCCTGAGCTATGTTCCAACCATGCCAAGTGAGTCAGGTTCCAACCAAGCCAAGGTAGCACTAGGGCTATAATTGTGAGCAGGCCGGGCTTGTCACACTCCAAATTGTCTGGACTGCCGGACCTGTCTACTGTTCCGTTTTCCCCTCTTAGCCAAGTCTTTTATGAATTATGCAGAAACTGCGTCTGTCGGAGTTGGCGGCCTGTTACTTTGGTTATGTGTCGAGCCTACTGTTCGCTTCTAGAAGATAGCTCCGGGTCCGTCGCTTGCTACAGGTACTATAATACTATTTAATTTATAATGTAACGTGTCTGGACTACCGGGCCTGCCCATTTTAAGGCCTGCTGTTCCGTCATTTTATGAATTACCGGTATTTCGGAACTACGTCTGTCAGTGCTGCCGGTCGGTCACTTTGATAATACGTCGAGCCTGCTGTGCGCTTCTATAAGATAGCTTCGGGTCCGTCACTTGCTACAATTACTAATACTATTAATAATGTTCTGTGTCTGGACTGCTAGACCTGTCACTTCAGTCTACTGTTCGGTCACTCCCTCTCAGCCAAGTCATTTATGAATTATGCTGGAACTGCGGTCAGACCTTTCGGTCCGTCACTTTGATAATACGTCGAGCCTGCTATTAGATAGCTACGGGTCCGTCAATTGCTACATTTACTTATCAATTGCTACATTTACTGATACTATTAATACTGTTACGTGTTATAAATTATAACGACACTTACTCTATAATAAAATCATTTATTATTATTTACGAGACCAATGGATTGATCGGCCTAGATATATGTACATGCAGGCAAACAAGGAAAATCTACATAACCCATAGTTTTGTCCATAACGGAAATAGAGTATCCCATCATTTGCCCATTAGACCGGTTACCTCACAGATCATGGCATATAACTGAACATTACTATCACTGACAACATCACTATCAACAAACTGGAAAATAATCCAGTGTATAAATCCAATAAATCCTTTTGGAATGCTATGGAATCTGTGACTTATATAAGCACCAGTTTTAAGCTTGGCGGAATCTGTGACTTATATAAGCACCAATTTTTAGCATGACATTAATAAGCCGATGGTCATAATGGTTTTAACACTATCCTCAAATAAGCATTTTTATCTAATTAAACAGCATTATCGCATGGAAGGCAAAACAAGTATTTTGAAGCTGGGGCTTTTTTTTCAACCGGGGCTCTTGGCATTTGCAATGCACCCAGGAGAAAAATATTTCACAGAACACACAATTTTCACACTCTTCTTTGAGGGCTGAATGACACACCTTGCAATGCCAGACTGGATGTAATCTTACAGTTTTAATCAGCTGTTGTATTTCTTTCCATGCTGCTGGTGTGGGAATTTTAACACTATTGACAGAAACGGAGTCCTCCAGCAGTGCATGTGAAACTCAAGGTCTGAGGTTTTCTTTTCCAGTTTTCTATTCATTTCAATCACATGCCTCGCCGTGTCTTCATCGTCTAGAAATGAATGGGTACCTAAAAAGAAGAATAGAAATATTTAATTTGTATATATGTATGTATATTTTTTTCAAAAGACATGACTCAAACATTTTAATATACTAATCATTACTACCTAACTCCCTTTGTGAACATTTTATCAAATGACCGATTGACTTACAATAAAGTTCAACAATAACAAGAAAACATTATGCAACCGGAATAAAATTAAACAATAATTGGTTTTGGTGTATTTTCTCAAATAAGTATTTTATTAAGTTGAGGAACAAGATCTTACTCATTTTCTTTTCATCAGTTGGCCTCCTTACAAAGGAAAGCTCGGCGAGGCTTCTTCTTTAGCAAACCTATAATTGTTTTTTCGCCACCTTTCGGTCGTCCATTATGCGAAGCACTGGAAGCAGTTTGATCAGCCTTAAGTCTTAATTACAGAATTGCACATAATGAGCTAAAAGGAAATGTAAATGAATATATATATATATTCACGTAAAGCATGTGAGTACATTAACCATGCGAGTACAAAGGAAACAGGTTACAGGCACCCTGCCTACAAGGCTCTTGTCTGTTAATCATTTACCGTATCAATTAGATAAAGTTGTATCTTTTGCTCTCTGGTACACCAATAAGAGAAATATCTATAAAAATGGTAGCATCCATCCGCTTGGATGTTCAAGTTTCTTGTAAATAAAATTGAAAACTGCTAACTGAAACCTTCCAGCAACACTTGTGTTCTTATTTTTGTTTGATTTCTTCCGCGGTCTTGGGAGACCCTGTTGTGTCATCATCACGTGCTCTTTTGGATATTACCTGTAAAAAGAACAAGAGATATATGAAATAACCATGACTAGTCACGCGCCGATAAATATCGGAAATCTAAGAGAATTATATTTCATACTGATATTTATCAGATCAATGAGGTAAAGCTGTTAATTTTACTTTTCTTGACCAACAATGACAATGGATTTATTACCGTTTTTATTTAAACAAATATTTAAAAAATATGGTGGAAAAAAAGCCTAAAAGACAGCCTTTCTCACCAATGTACCCTTGCTCCTTTTCTGGTATTAAAACTGAAACCTACGAGCAACACCAATGTCTTCTCGTGTCTGTTGGTCTTCCTCTTCGGTCTCGGGAGACTCTGCTATGTCATTAGCACTTGCTCTTTGTACATACAAGCCTAAAAGACAGCCTTTTCAACGATGGCCCCTAGCCCAAGTTTCTGGAAATAAAACTGAAACCTACTAGCAACACTAATGTCTTCTTATGTCTGTTGGACTTCCTCTACGGTTTCGAGAGCTGCTGTGTCATCATCACTTGATCTTGGGACCTGTAAAAGGAACAAGATTCATAAGAAATTATGATGAAAAAAAACCCCATAAAGACAGACATTCTTCATCATAATTCAAACTGACACGTATATCAATTATATAAGCTGTAACTTCTGTTACAGCACTATTATTATCACAGTATTATACACTTGTGTTTTCAAACAACTTCAATCTGATTTCATAATAATGTTCTTACCTAATGCTTGTAAAATCTTTGACAACTTGTATAAGTAAAAATAATTAATACCTTATTCCTTCTATACAACTTTGTTGACCACACCACATGCATCCATACCTATCCCTCATTATTAATCATTTCCAGGGTCCTGTGAGTTGGATTCATTATAGTGATATATCATGTTGCCTTGAATGCAAATTAGCAGCAATTGTGGAAGACAAATAAATATATTACATGTTTTGCCGCTTCCATTTAGACAATTTGCTCTCAATGTTTCTGAGGATATTGCCGTTTTACAGTCTCATTTGCCTGTTGCTTCTTTGCTTGTTTAGTAACTTTCAAGGTTTAATGTTTCACAAAGTGATTTTCGTATTGTAAGGATATCATTTCTTTTAAATTTTACAATTCGGCGGTTGCCGAACAGTTCCCCCGTAACCTCCCCCAAACCTGCACCAGCCTCCAGTGTGAAGAAGGCCTTGGCATCCTCTTTTCGGTAACTGGCCCTTCCATTCCTTTTCACTGGCGGGATCAGTTTGCGGGCACACGCCTCCGAGGTTGTAACAGTTGCCCCAAACTGAATTAGGCGTTTAATACAGGGGCCATACCGGTTTACTACATTCCCATCGTATGGTATGGTGTATGTAGGCCCTGCGTTAACTGGCACATCTGGTACACAAGTTTATCAAATCTTCAAGGTCCGTGCTGCCCAGTAGCTTGAAATAGTTTTCTGTAAAAATATCTAATCAGTTCGATACCCCTTTCAACAGTGTTTACGGCAATCGGTTTGTTTCAGGGCTGGTTTTGTCGGGGCGGGGCAGTGCCCAATTCAACAGCTGTTGGAACAAGTGCTACATATGGGTTTGGGACCTCGGCTGCCTGCTCAGACAGGGTTGAATCATTTGTGTCAGAGATTTCTGACAAGCTGGGTGTCACTGACCCATCTGCCGACGCTCCACTTGCAGAAGGCCTGGCTTCACCTTGCGTGAGCACACTAGTGCTGTCTTGGGAGGATGCATCACGCAGCCTGTCTGGGAGAGCTGCAGTGAAGGTCACCCATCGTCTTTGGCAGCCTCCAGGTCTAGGTGATCTCTCTCCATTTGTTGTGTTAAGGCCATAGTTGCGGCTTGGCCAGCAATGTGAAGTGCCATGACGACTCTGCCTAAAATCCCCTTCATCTTCGAGAGGTAGCCATGCCTGGAAAAAATAACTACATGTCACTCTTGAACTATAAACCACATTCAAGTCTGTTCCCATTTATTAACCTCACTAAGTTTTTAGCACACCATGTCCTATCTGTACATGCCAACAGCACTGCCTTCCACATTTCTGATCAATGATCACGTGTCCTCTTAAACATAACAGTCAATTTTTCTATTCTAAATAATAGTGAGTGTATCTTCAGTAATTACATATTACCAGATATTTTTTTAACACTATACGTATACATATTTTTTCCTGTATATAGCATCAACATTAAGCCTCATGAACTAAACATTACAATCACTGAATTTTGGCTCATATTATTCTGGATTGAGCGTGATGTGTTGTGCATCTAGTCTTAGGCAAGGTGTAAGAGCTATGACTGATTACCCTCTCTTCCATGTTCATCAATACATCAAATTGTGCACTTCCATCATGGTAATGTAGATGACACTTAACAAATCAAGGGGGCAGGCAACAGGAGACCCTCTAAGTGGTACGTGGGAGCTGCCAGCAGTGGAAAAAAGGCATAACACTAGCAGGAGTTGCATCGACCATGTGCTGGGTCAGCTTTGTAATATGATTTATGCATGGCTGCCAATGGACTTTAATATATGCAATGCCCTGGCATGTGGGTCCAAGCCTGCGTTCTTGTCCATCAAACAGGCACTCCCATTGTTCAACAAGTTGCCCATAAGAATTTTATTTCACTTATCTTTTCCATTCCTATTATTTGCTCTGTTTGGTACATCTCTGGTACATAAGGCCACAATATGCATTACACGTAACAAAATTACCTGTTCTTTCATGAAAAAATAATAAGCACAGCATAAGAGGCAATAAAATGGGCACCTGCATTTTGGTCTGGTCAATATGAAGTCTTCACCTGATGTCACATCCCTGACAATGTGGCATGGCGGTGTCATAGCATGTTTCAAATTCTCCAATTCCCATTTCATTAAATTCATATTGATACCATCTCATCTTTTAACTCCAATTTATCTATTGTAGTTTCAGTTATCATGCATACTGAATTCATTAACTACATGAAAAACATGTTACGGTTAACCATTCATGCCTGAAATCATATGCCTTTCCAACTCAATACTCACTTGTCGTCATCTGTGTAATAGAACCCAGCCGCCTGTAATGCTAGACGGTTGTATTCCCGGCCCATGACCTCAGCAGCCTCTGCAGTCAATGTGTGTTCAGTCTTTCCCTCTTGGTGCGCATCTCATATTATCTAAATTAAAAAAAAAAAGAGTAAGAACAGTCTCACTGAAAGTGGTGCACAGGATGGGATGCTCATCCAACCCTGATATGTAATAATCATTATTGCATTCATTGCAGGGCTGTACGTAGAATATAAACCTTTCATATACATTTCTTTAAGGGCAAACATTTATATATTGCCCACACACATACAACATGAAAGCATGGACTCCATTTTTTCTTACATGACCCTAAAATATACCTTAACCCTTCCCAGATAACAGGTCCCTGAGTATTATTTAAATCTGCACACACACAAACCTACTGCAATTCATATTAATACCAAATCATTGGTCAGTTTTGGATAGAAATTTGAGAAGAAGACTACATTTACGACTATACTGAATAGAAGAGCATCACTCTCAGGACTTACACTATCGAAATACAGTAGAGTTCCCTTTTCCTGTTAACTCCAGGGGACATGTTTTCTATCGGGAAAACGAATATTCTGAAATTCAGTCAGGGATCAAGAGTCCAATTCAAACCACAGTTAATGATAAATCTGACACCATTTTACTGAGAGGAAACCGTGTTTCCTCTGACCAACATATTTGACATATAGAAACTTTGGATTTAAAGCAGAGCTTATTTGGAACAGATCAAACTGGTTTTATGATACGTGCGTGCCCTTTCTCCAACATATTCACTGCAGGGAAAAGTCAATTGAGAGTCAAAAGTCCACAAGGCCTCCAATGGGGCACACATACACGAGTGAAAGGCAACAATAGTAGCGCTTTTTTTTACAATTTTCAGATTTTTGTAGGTAAAACTTATTGAATAACCTTACTGACATCCTGACTTTGTTTTATAATGTTCTCTCAATTGTTTTACATCTGAATGATGGCACCAACGCAACACAGTTCAGCCACTTTAGGATTGTTAGCTTTTCATCAAAGCATTATGCCTTTGGTTTTCTCTTCAGTGACTCCACTTCTCTGACAAGTGATAGCAAGATTATCATTTTTCGGTCATGTTATCCTGATAGTGACAGTGATATGATGAATAAGCTGAATAACAGCAAGTTAAAGTAGATGACACAATTCCTCTTGGTTATGAACTACTCTGTATTCGGACCCGCATGCTTTTGCCTGATCAAGCACTGAGGTGGGATACATATGTTACTGCTCAACAGCGTTGTGATCGCGAAGGCTATCTTCTCTGAAGTTTACTTTTAATGTTTTCCTCCTAGGTCTTTTGTCGTCTGCCTGCCTAAACTGTTATGAAATAACTTATGTTATGTTTATAATACACAATATTATTTCGTCTGCGCGCGATTCAGATATTAAAAATTCCTTTTGGACAAGTTAGGCCTACGACATAGCTCAGTAGGCCTATGTATTTCCCCTCAGAAAACGTTTAACACAGACACGCACACACTCTTACACTTAATTTATAATAGTTTGTGTGACACGCATGACACCATATTCTTAATCAAAGAGAAATGACAATGTTTATTAGAATTTAATATATACAATATAAAACGAGGTATGAAAACCGAAAAATGAATTTTGTGATAAACTACGTAAACCAAAAATGGACAAATTAGCACGTGTGAATCAAAGAATCAGAACTGGTGTATCGCTGTTACATATCTACAATTCAACTACTGTACTTGATAATATTAAAAAGTGAAAACAGTTGTAAATTAGATATTTACATAAAACAGAAATTCAATAATGGGAATTGACACCATATTTAAACTCAAAGAGCTGAAAAAGTTAGTAAGATTTTCGTATATATACAATATAAAAACGAGATACGAAAACCAAAAAAATCATCAACGAACAAACCAAATCACACTCATCGTTTTTTACAGAGTGAAAACAGGCGAAGTTTAGATGTATACATGAAACAAAAAAGTTATTTATCTACTAAAGAGTTACTATTAACCTATTTATACCAGATTTTGACTTGCACAAAATTTTTATAGCCTGTACTAAATAATTATTATTCAGATCAGAAAGGCAACACAGTTCTATACACCAATCAGTTATCTCTATATATCAAAACTAAAAATGCCATCGAGTTAGCATAAATCCTGTGCCATTTATGTGGTCAAATAGTCGTAAGCTGGGGCTGGTAGAGGCGGCTTGCTCTCCTCAGGAACGTTGTAGTGGAGATATCCCCCGCTTCGTACGCACTCCTAAGTTCCACTCTTCTTGTCTCAGACTTCCTGTTCTTGTACTTCTGGTAAGTCTTCAGTTTGTTGGCTGACAGTAACTTCACCTGCAGTGGCAAGAGTTTCGCCTCATCATGGAGTTTCGGAATCAGGAGGTAGAGAGGAGTGTTCTTGATGATCTTGGAGTTTATCCGCCGATGCAAGCCTTCACATCCGTTGTATGTTTATATGGACCGTTTAAAAACTGACCAGCTGTCTGTCTGGAAAACAGAGTTGTACAGCCAGTTCCGCTCGATGTAACTCGATCATCAGCTGTACTGTCTACTCACTGCTGGACTTCTCCTTTAACTTTGGAAAGCAGGATTCATGTGCTCCTCAGAGCGAACATTTTCTTTACAAACTTGTATGTGGTGTCTCTCTTTCGGAAAGCCGGGGCCAGACCAAACTGTCTGAATGATGGTTTTGTGCATACCTATGCATATATATAATCTGTTCAGTACTCATTCTTGACATCGAGCAGTTCTGGCTAGGGTACCCACACATAAACAGACTGTATACACTATAACTAGATCAAAGCTCTTTGACTTTGGTCTTGATGAGTTTGCAAAAAGCTCATCCCGGCTTTGTTAATTAAAGGAAAAAGGGATATCAAAAGAAATTGAAAGCTTCGTGCTTGGCTTTGATAATTTCCATTGTTTAGTAATCAGTAAGTGAAAGGTGATATTCATGAAATCTCTCCCTCTATCTTTCCCTCCTTCTTTCGTTTTTTTTTCTCTCACTTTTTTTCTTTCCTTCATCATTCTATCATTCAATCTTTCATCTATTTTGTCTTTCTACCATCCATTCTTTCATTCATTCATTCAATCTTTCGTTCTTTATATTTTTTTCACTCTTTCTTTCTTTCATTTATTCATTCATTCAAACTTTCATTTCTTTTTTTCTGGCTTTCATTCATTCTTTCTTTCATTTATTCTTTCATCTTTCTTTCACTTAACCTTTTTTATTCATTCTTTCTTTCATTCATTCATTCCATCTTTCTCTCATTCAATATTTCATTAATTATGTCTGTCTATCATTCATTCTTTCCTTCCTTCATTAATTCAATCTTTCTTTCAGTAAATCTTTTTTTCATTCATTCTTTCTTTTACTCATTACTTCAATCTTCCTATCATTAATTTTTTCATTCATTCTTTCTTTCATTCTTTCCTTTCAGGCGTAACTGGTGTTGTGGCGCCCGTGCCTGGCCGCGTATTGCATTCTTAGTTTAATCCGTACTGGTTGAACTCTCGTTGTCATGCTAGCTTGGCGAGACACAGCGATGTTTTTCTATATGATTCCTGTAACGCGTGTTTACTGTGTGTTGTGTTTGATTCTTTAGACTGTTCGAGAAGTGAAAAATTCTCGACTTGGGGTGAGAAGTTATAAAAAGGGGGCTGTGTTTTAAACCGGAAGAGAGGAGAGAATATTCCAGCGGACACAGACGTTTGTATGTCAGTTTGTGAAACCTGTCCGATTATACAGTAATTTCAGGGATTCTACTATTACTAACTCTATAAAATTTAATGCTGCCTGCCTCAAGTTTACTTTCTGGATTGTTACAAGAGCTTTACATTAGACTGTTATTTTCCGAGAGGATTTGTGTAGACTTTTCATCCGGCATATACATTTTACAGGATTTATCGTTGTGACAGTGGTGGTATCTAGGTACTGTGTTCTTTGTTTATTTTACAGTGTGATTGTATTGATTTGGTGTATTGTAATGTTGGGAATGTTTTAAGAATAAATTATAGTTATTTGTTAACAAAAGAATCACTGACTTCTTTATTCATTCTCCTAGACGTTTACGCTGCCTATTGTTACAGAATCTGATTTTTTATATCTCCTTAACAAAATTTATTTCCATAACACATACGTGATCTGTTGATAACAGTATATATACACATATATATTTGCATGGAGACGTATGTTTACTTCGGTGGCTCATACAGGACATAGAAAAAATATTTATCTCGAGATCTCGACATAATATATCAACATGAATATTCACACAAGCTGCAGAAAAAAAAATATCTCGAGATATTATTTCACATTTGTACGAACCATTGGATACTGAAATTCGATGCATAAAGCAAAACAACGTGAAAGGGACAGTTTACGTTTAGAGTGCTCAATACTTCAATTACAAAAAACAAGTGACCAATGGGTCATGAGGCTCAGCTGTCTGTGAAGATATTCGCAAATGGAAATTTTATCGTCTGAATGGTAGTATATACCCATTCAACTGAAGCATCAAACAGATTAACCAACAGGCCAAGATTGTGTCAGTATTTATATATATATATAATTTATATTTATATTAATATATAAGAGAAAAAAATGCGTAAAATTTAAAAAAAATACAGGTGGCTCAACCAGTCTGCAGAAACTAATAAAAACAGTTAATGGTCAATATTCATGCAAAGAATCATGGTGATCTCTGCAGTAGTTGTTCAGATACTTCAGCTTTTGTATCAAATTTTCCATTATTCTAAAGGAATACTTCGGTGTCCTATAACTTGAAGGATATGGGTAACAGAGACCTTATTTCTGGTTTCCACAGACACTTTTCATGGGCCTCCTTGCATGACAAGAATGAAGATTCAAGGTCCAATTGTTACGATTTGTTGACAGATAACCACATCTTTAAAGTCTCAAAAACATAGAAAAAAATTCGTAAAAATTTGAAAAAAAGAGGTGGCGCACCCAGTCTGCAGAAACTGACGTAACACCTCTTGATCAATATCCATGCAAAGAATCAAAATGATACCTGCATTAGTTGTTCAGATACTTTTGGATCAAATTGTCCATTATTCTGAGGGATACTTCGGAGTCCAATAGCTTGAAGAATATGGGAAACAGAGACCTAATTTCAGGTTTCCACACACTTTTCATGGGCCTCCTTGCATGACAAGAATGAAGATTCAAGGTCCAGTTGTTACGATTTGTTGACAGATAACCACATCTTTAAAGGTCTCAAAAACATAGAAAAAAATTCGTAAAAATTTGAAAAAATAGATGTGGCGCACCCAGTCTGCAGAAACTGACGGAACACCTCTTGATCAGTATATGTATCCCGAAAATCATGACCATCAGTGTTGTATTTATTGAGATGTTGCAGTAGCCAGACAGCTCAAAGGAATTGGGTAACAGAGACCTTATTTCAGGTTTCCATGGAGACTTTTCATAGGTCCCTCAGTGTGTCAAGTGTGAAGATTCTAGGTCCAGTCTTTACGATTTGTGTCCTGCTAACAGATGTTCATATTTTTAAAGGTCTCAAAAATAGAGAAAACAATTCGTAGAGAATCGAAATATACAGGTGGCGCCACCAGTCTGCAGAAACTGATGAAACATCTCATGATCAATAGGTATGCCGAAAAAGATGACCCGCAGTTATGTAGTTAATGAGATATTGAAGTTTTTGTATGAAATTTTTTACTACTCTAGGGGGTACTTTGGGGCCCTATAGCTCAAAGGATATGGGTAACAGAGACCTTATTTCTGGTTTCCATGGAGAATTTTTATAGGTCTCTCAGTGTGTCAAGAATGAAGATTCTAGGTCCAGTCTTTACGATTTGTGCCCTGTTAACAGATGTATATATTTGTAAAGGTCTCATAAAAAGAAAAAAAAACAATTTGTAAAGAATCGAAAAATACAGGTTGCGCCACCAGTCTGCAGAAACTCATGAAACATCTCATGATCAATGGGTATGCCAAAAATGATGACCTGCAGTGATGTAGTTAATGAGATATTGAAGTTTTTGTATGAAATTTTGGACTATTCTGGGGGGGGGGGGTACTTTGGGGCCCCATAGCTCGAAGAATATGGGTAACAGAGACCTAATTCCTGGTTTCCAAGGAGATTTTTTATGGACTTCTCAGAATGTCAAGTTACAAGATTCTAGGTCCAGCGGTTACGATTTGTGCCTGGTTAACGGACGGACAGACAGACAGACGGACGCCGGACAAAGAGTGATCGCTAAAGCTCAGATGAATTACAGTCAGCTGAGCTAAAAAACAAAGACTATGTATACTGTGTTAAACTGAATGGTAATACAATATAATTCAGTTAAAATCAATCACGTTTGTATTACCTCTATGAAAGGCAAGATGAAGAAAAGTGAAATATAAAATTCAATATATTTTTAATTATTCATATCCGTAAGGAAGATGTCAAAGCCTTTAGCCCTAAACTCAAATATTCCAACTGAACAGCGGTCGAAGTCATGGCTGAGAAATAATTCAAACAGAACTGTTTAAGTCGGCATGCATGCATTGCGGGTATATATATCCACCTAATTCTTTTAAACAGATATGAGCTTGGTATAGAAACACGCTTTACGTGTAAATGATCATCATAAATGAAAATATGATAAAAATGATTACTGTAGTTTCGGATGGGTACGCGGGGGTAGGGACTTCAGCCCCTAAAGCCCGAGTCTGGATCCACTATAGCTATAACCAGAGCTCAGATTACCTTCAGTCAACCTATCTTAATCATAAATGATTTATAAAAAAAAAATAAACAGTTTAAATATTTCGATCATCTCTCATCATGATTTTCCTTCTGCAAAATGCTCTGCTTTGGACTTAAAGCCACTATTCACCTGCTTTATTGATCGTATATATGTGATCTCGACTTACTCAGCATATACATATTAAAGAACTAGGTAGAAAGGTAATCCCTGTTAGGAAAGGTTTTATAAACGCCAATTCGACTGATGTATAAGATGCATTTTTTCTAAAGGCTACTTGTAAACATGTTAGGTACTAGAGCTAATGTTAACAGACAGAAAAAAAACATGTAACCGAAGTATTGAAAGATCTCTTGTTGATGTTCGTGAGATGATAAGAAGCAATGTAATTTTTGTCATTTACAAAACGCTGTATTATTTGAATTGAAGCAGCTGACTTTGCCGTAATTATTTTGATAGCAACCGGTGGCATTTCTTACTCACGCATGTCAAGAATTCTACTGAAATAATAAAGATTCTACTTTTTGATAGCTTTCACATACGGGTTTAAAAATAGGTATGTGTATCGTCAGCATATTCAGATTCAAACATATTGCAATACACTTCTGGCGATTCCCTATTTGCGATATTTTAGTGTCTGATTTCTTTCAACCCTTCTGTTAACATTTTATTGGTAAAAGTATAGCTATATTTTAAGTGTCATATAACAACACATTATGCGTATATTTTCAATAATAAGAATTTTATTAAGTTTACAATGGTAGCAGGGCTGTTAAAAAATCGACTTTTATTTTAAAAAGATCATGTTTTACTTTTTTCTGATTTAAATCGACTTTTACTGATTTAAGTCAACTAATGAGACATTAAATGATGAATTATTAATATCCTCAATTTTTATAAACTAAATTGACTCTATAAGTTAAATAGACTATTATGATAATAAATAAAATTAGAGAGTAATAAGTAGTATACAAGGAACTAAATAGAATGTTTTGTTATTAAAATGTGACTATGAGCTAACATGATTTCCGACTGGCCATTTCTGACTGATCATGTTCTATAACCAAGCAGTGCAGTACATCGGCTTAAAATAAAACAGCTGAAAAGATTATAATCACCTGTCTAGGAGACAGTACGTATCATGATCATTAGTAAAACAAAGCTTACAATAAATAATTTCAGATTATTTTGAACTTTTGTCACAGATGCTTTGCAGTTGATGTTTTCTAGTGTTTTGTAATCCATATTGCAGTAATATGTATTGCAATTGGTCAATTCACTTTAAAAAATCAATTTTTATGATTCAATATTTCTTTTTTTTTTAAAGTGCTTTAAGTCATGATTTCAATCACGACTTAAATCAAGTGATTTAAATTATACTAACCATGGGTGGTAGCATTTATTTAATGACCTCATAATTTCATGGTAACAATATGTAAACTGACCACGATTTCATCAATTTTGAGTAAAGTGATGTTCCTGTATTATCGCTCAGATGCGCTGGATTGTTATAGAAACAGTTGGTCGAATATATGGCAATACGTTTGATCATATTTGCTTTAACTTGGTAAAGTAACAAATACAAATTGGATATAGCTTTATAGATAGCTTAGGTTATAGTTTGGTTAAGAGCTGTATCAATATTCATTTGCAGTCATTTTTTCTATTCAATACGACAATACAGCATGCTAAGCATATTGCGAACTGCATGTATTGTCATAGCGTATCGGTATGAAGTATTTAACATTCATTAACGCCATAATTAACTTTAACCCCCCCCCCCCCCACCCTTATGAATTATATTGATATAACAGAACTAGCAAATATGATAATACACAAATTCTCGGTCTACAACGTGCCGTGAACTTGGCTATCTGACTTATTTGGCTATTCTTAGTTTATATATATATATATATATATATATATATATATATATATATATATATATATATGATCATATAATTCTTAAAGTTACTTTTTTCTTAATTTATTTGAAAGCGACAAATATGATGTGTTAAGTTTATCAATCAACCTCTAACGCAAACGTTATTTTATAAATTTCAGCGTTAACCGCCACGCCGCAAAACCAAGTCGCGAGTGTCCTGCAACGCGCATGATCGAGCGAATGAACGGCTATACCTACGATGTATAAAGAACGTTGACCTCGCCTGGGCTACCGAATTCAAAGTTCCCTGGGGGAATACGCCACAGTCTTTGACAAACAAGTTAAAAAAAGGAAGCACTCTGGACAAAAAAAAGCCAGAAGGGTGCTCGTAAGCACCATCATGGACAAAATTTTGCTAATACACCTCAGACCTGGCAAGGAGGACCTTGAGATGATTGCAAAGCAAGCAGTAAATACATACCCAGATTCGCTTGAGGATCGCTTCAACCATGAGCGCGTGGGAAGAAAATTTGACATCATGTTAAATCAGATTATAAATCGTCGGAACAATAAGGTGAGACCGAAGGGAACTGCTTCCCCCAAAGGTCAAGCGGAAGCTCCCAACTGAATCTGAAGGATCTCCAGTCCGCAAAAAAATAGACATTGGCAGAAACGTGTCATTTGGCAAATCGACCCGACAAATTTCAAAGAGGGTACCAACGAACACACATTCGCCCTACAGAGGTGAGACATCATCTCTGGTATCGATGTACCAGAGTTAAAACAGAACAGGCCAACGTTCTTCGTCATTGACGTATAGCTCGCCCGTGCGGACGAGATTATAGGTATGCCTGTCATCAGAACTATGACTGAAGCCTTAAAATTGAAGGGAGGGAGGCTACTTCCCTTTATGCAGAAAAAAACCCTCAACAGAAGCGCTCATGGAGGACATCAGCCAGGCATTAGAGGAAGGAGACAGCTGCAGGGCGATCGATGCTACCCGTCATACCGAATTGTCTTGCGATGTACTTCAAAGAAGACATCATTGATTGTATAACTAGTCTGATTTTCTTTATGTAGGCAACGAAACCTTCACACTATTAAGGGATACATTTTTTTAATTTTTTTGTTCTGAAGAAATAAAGCTTATAGTAACACTTCTTAAATACATGTAAAAATACTTGTCAGACAGGTGTAAACGTCACTCAACGAAACAAGACTCCTATTAAACATATAATTCATCATGTATAACCTTTACCTGTTTAAATCACAACTTCCAGATAAGAGGTTGCAGATAACACGGCAAATGAATGGTGGAATTAATTTTAGAATTACATAATTTTTTACTGTATTTTTTACAACTATCTGTTTACAGTAAACAAGTACAACAACTGATGTTCTCCAGGTGGACCTTCCCTCCACTCCATGCATAGTTGTTTTTGGTGAGTAACGTTTTCCCAGGTTATATATAGAAGTAAGAAAATAATAAATATAATCAAATCGATACTAAAATACTAGCATTAAGCATTACAATCTAGCCTCAAGCTATCATTTACATATGCTCTTACGAAATTCGAGAGAAAAAAATAACCAGTATAAATATCAATTGCAACAGTATCACAATTTTCAAGTCCCGATACGTTATAATAATGTCTATATGTTTATTCATACAAATAGTATGCACACTTGAGAACACAAAATAATAGCAATGTATATGTATTTCTACATTGTTATTTTAGGAGACCTTCTGAAAGCAAGCCGCTTCATGTTGTCAATTAATGGGTGCGTGGTCAACGATGAAATCTGTAGTTTCATCCAAGCATTTGTGATGGTTTTTGTAGCGATCTACTTGTTTGGTATCAACACCAACACAAATAGCAGCCACCATGGAAATTCACACAGAGGTTAGACTTGGGTTTCTAGTGTGTATGTGTTTATTTTAATCCATGTATACATGCAACATGTATGCAGGCAAAGATACAGGATAATGAGATGAGATGTCAGGGTGCATGCATTCAAACAACTAAGTATATGATATATAGTAAGGCCCTCAAATAGGGGGGGGGGGGGGTGGAAGTTGCACATTCTAGAATGGAAGGTGTAAGGGGGACATGGCATTTCAATCATTGTCAAATGAATTACCTGGCGGCTATATATATATATATATATATATATATATATATATAGATATATATATATATAGATATATATAGGTTTAGCGGGACTCTACCGTTATTATACGTTATAACGTCCTTTCAAAAGTACGGTAGTCGACTATAATTTAACGGCACGCCGTACATTCCTATATACGGTAGTCTACCGTGAGACAACGGCATACCGTACCTTTCAAAGTACGGTAGTCTACCGTAAAACAATTGCATACCATATTTTAAAGAATACGGCCTACCGTTATAAACCGGTATACTACAGGCAGCGACGAATACCGGTATACTACCGCAAAACTACGGCGCGTGTCTAAGAGTGTATGCTGTTTCTAGATAAGTCACATGGACACCTAAATTCAAATAGAATTCAAATTGATGCAAATCTTGTGGAAACGTGTAGGCTAGAATCTGAAAATACACAGAAAATCACGAGAGAGAGGGATTTGAGCTGGACGACTATGGTATTGACGAATTCGGCCGGGAGGATATTCCGAATGGAAGACCTGATTGGATAAGGAGGTAAAAGTGTGGCTGAATGTGGGCTAACTTAAATGAAATGAAACTGTTTGAGTGTCCCGTACCAAAGTTCAGCCTATGCTGCTTTTGGAGCATATGCTGTATTTCTTCTGCAAATATACTCATAAAATGCTGCAATCTGGAGCAGCAAAAGATACGTGTATTGCAAAAATCCATCTTTTTTCAAACACTTTCGGGACTAGCTTCGATCGGCCTCTGACTCACAGCCGATCTTGTGGGACGACACGCCTGACGAGGGACCTGCATTTGACCAAACGGAGTGCCGGGGTCGATGGGGAAAAATATAAATTGTACCAATAAAGATTCTTCTACAATTGTATGTGTTTTTGTAAACGTGTGTGTTTGCGTGTTTAAACTGCCATTTGCTGCATATGCACTTTTCATAATAGCTATTGGCGACAAATCTCCGTTGATGGACGACACACCTTATTCTCAATCTGTATATAAAACAAGTGTCCCAGGGGTCATGACGCTCAGCTGAGTAGGAAGACAAAGGAATTTTATCATCTAAATACCAAATTATGTAAATGTTATCCCGATTCAACGGAAGTAGAGCTCAGAGGATATGGGTAACAGTGACCTTTTTTTCAAGTTTCCAAGGAAATTTTAATGGACCTCCCTGGATGTCAAGTAAGAGGATTCTGGGTCCAATGGTTACGATTTGTGCCCTGTTTACTGACAACTGCTTCTTTGAAAGTCTAAAAAGAGAACAAAATACGTAAAAATTCGAAAAAAAAATCAAATGGTGCCACCAGTCTGCAGAACTGATGAAACACTCCATTATCTATAAACATGCAAAGAATCATGGTGATCAATGCATCAGTGGTTCAGATAGTGAAGCTTTTGTATCAAATTTTTAATTATTCGTGAGGGTACTTCTGAGCCCGATACCTCGTAAGATATGGGTAACAGACGTAAAACTAGGTTTCCAAGGGATTTTGGATTTTTCAGGGGCCTCCCTGGTGGTCAAGTTAAAAGATTCTATGTCCAGTGGTTACGTGTTGTGCCCTGTTAAGAGACGACCTGCATGAACTATGAAGGTTTCAAAAATAGTGAACAAATTGCGAAAAATTAAAAAAGACAGATGGTGCCACCAGTCTGCAGGAACTGATGAAACACACCATGATTAATATGCATGCAAAGAATCATGGTGATCAACGCATTAGTTGTTTAGATAGTGAGGCTTTTGTGTCATTTTTTTTTTAAATTATTCGGGGGGGGGGGATACTTCTGAGCCACATAGTTCAAAGGATATAAGTAACAGAGACTTTAATTTAGTTTTCCAAGGAAATATTTCATTGAACTCTCTGGATGCCAAGTTACGATTTGTGCCTTGTAAACAGACAGTCGTATTTTGAAGGTCTCAAAAATAGGGGGGGGGGGGGGATGCGTAAAATTAGAAAAAAAAATTCAAGTGGCGCCACCAGTTTGCAGGAACTGATGAAACACTCCATGAACAATATCCATGGTGAATCATGGTGATCGATGCATTAGTTGTTCAAATACTTGAGCTTTTGTATCAAATTTTCTTTTATTCCGGTGGGTACTTCCGAGCCCGGTAGCTCGGACTTTAAGTCAGCTGAGCTAAAAAACTAAATTTATACCCATATAGTTAATTATGGTGTACACTTTACATATTAAAGTCCTTGAATTTATTTAAAGTTTGTTTGTGGGACATCCCACCCCCCTCCCTTGACTAGTACACTCCATCATTCGGCCACGTCGTGTATCTGCATCCACCCGCCCACGCCTCATCTGCGACGACATTTCAACTCGTCTTCACTAGCCACCAGGTGCCGGAAGTTGTTGCGATGGACAGAGTGGAATGTCTTGGTACCATGCTAGCGGAAACTTCGCTAGCGAATTCGGAAAAAGCAAGTTATGGTAACGCTTAGAGATTGCCGTTAAATGTGCTTTATGATGACGTAAACACCGTCTTGAACCATTACGGGAAAGCACTCAAAGGATGCCGTATCAAACTCTGGCCAGAGACACAGTTGCACATGCTAGATAGAGAGGTGTTAATGTTTATCGGTAGAGACCTTCCTGACCGGATGCAATTCTTCACCGGGAGTATACGTTATGTGGCATACATCAAACATCGTGGGAAGTTGCGCACGCGCTTTCGCTGTGAACAAACTAGACACCTACAAAGAACAAAGCCGCCCAAGAGAGCAAGATGAACGTCAATTTTCAACTAATGTTCAGGGCACAGTAACTGCTAGCACCACGGATAGTGAGGTACTGACGGATACTCTGATCGCCGAGATGTCACCTGCAGATGAAAACATACCGACACGTCCCCTGTGAATGGGAATATATTCACTTCTACAAACTCCAATCCGGACCCTTCCCGCCGCTCCAAATCGTGGAAACAGAAGAATTGAAAAGGACATGAAAAAGAAACAACCAATTCAGACCGACCGTCATGCCGCTTACCGGAATCGCCAATCGACTCGTCAAATATACCTACCGTCCTGGAAAAGCTACTAAAATTCTCCGTCATGGACCAACCGGTCCCGCCACTGCGATCGCCGATGTTGCCGACGAACCCTGTCGGGTTCTCTACGCCGGTCGCCGTTCCCTCTACCTCTCGGGTGTCACAGGATGATGTCACGTATACGTTTCCGCGGATCCAGATGTCGACGTATACCCGCCCACGGACTCAAGAACCAGATGACTCTCCATCAGACGTCCTGCCGTCGCACGCTCCTGGATCAGAGCCGACCACACCCTGTAGTTAAAACTTCCAGTTGTATTATCTTATCATATGCTTTTTATTCAGAGTTGCCAATCTTAACATAAGAGGACTTGGTTCTACCAGTAAACAGGACTCGGTGTATCAGAAAATCGTAGAAAACATAATTAAAATATTATGTCTAAAAGAAACATTCTTAAACTGCTTAGAATTAAATAATATTTAAAAAAAAAATGGCGGGGGAATTTTAGTTGCAGGGAATTTTATTTGCAGTGAATGTGTTGAACGCCATAATTGGGTACCCATATGGTTTGCAGACAATTCTAATATTATTATATAATGCATACCCGGCCAGACTCTGAAGGGAGAATTGTATTCTTTTCTAATAGTATATATACTTTTAATATTAACTTTTATTGTACGTCTGACACAACATAAATGAACAAAGAGGTTTCTTAAAAAATGTCTTTAATTATTTTATTGAATATCCAGTCATTTTAGCTGGTGATTTTAATTTTATAGAGTATATAATTCCGGGTAAACAATGGGGGGGGGGGGGGGCAATATTAGCCTAGACTGTCTTGTTGGAAATATTGAATTCTCGGTCCTTAAAGACCGATATATGTTGAAAGATTTATATGGAAATCTACACCAGGAAGGAAAAATGTGCACTTTTCATAAAATTGATATTAATATAAATTCTAGACTGGATAGAATTTATGCAAGTCGTTTAGCCCAAGTGAAAATGTGTCATATCATCAGAACTATTTTATCAGATCATGATTTTGCAACTGTAGACACCGAAGATGATGTAATTCCTAAGGGCCCAGGTTTCTGGCAATTAATAATATCTATAATGATACTATTGTGCTTTCTGGAACCACTGGCAAAGTGAATCTCTTTATTCTGCTGTTATTTCAAAGTGGTGGGACTTGGTAGGGGGGGGGGTAGGGGGGGGATTTTAACTAAAGGAAACTAGATGTGGTCTAACAATGGTTCTCAGAGGGCCCCGCATTTCTGGTAGTGATGGACTAGTTTACATATGGGTGAAAAGTTTTGGTTAAAGTTGAAAAATATGACATACAAAAAAAGGTTTTATCCATATGCATGAGGGAAAAAATCCTGCTGATTCAAATAATATAAAGGAAGTTATGTAGAAAATCACCGATTGTACTCTGTTGGCCATATTTGATTTTGAGCAAATCTGTATTTAAATAGGTCAGAAGCCCTCAAAGACACCAATTATCCCTGTGAATTTGAGAAAGATCAAGCATGTTCTTGTTGGGATATATCGGAAGTGAAAGAAAATCAACGACTGTGATCTGGTAACCATATTGGAAGTCCGACAGGTTTACCATTTGATAGAGATGGAGCCCTTATAGGTAGCAATCACCTCTTTGTAAATGAGAAAGATCAAGCATGTTCTTGTTGAGATATCGGGTGCGAAATAAAATCACCCATTTTGCTCTGGCAGCCATATTGGAATTGCAACAGGTGTGTAATTCCATAGGGATTGAGTCTGCATATGTACCAATCATCCCTGCGGCATGTTGTCGTTGAGTTATCGCGCGCGAAAGAAAGTGTCACTGGGGGAAAGACGGAAGGACGGATGGACAGAAGGACGGATTGACACGGTGATCACTATAGGGCACCGCTTGTCAAGCGGGGCCCTTATTACCAGAGAATACTGTAAAACCAAGATGAAGGTCGAAAAGCGCTACAGTTTGAATTTAGAACTTCAATACAATTCGGTACTTTTTAAACACGGAAGGGGTCGGGGACAAAAAAGCTTTTAAATTTAGAATCACAACTTAGAGTCTAAATGAAAAACAAGCAAAGGCAGCGGTCATACGGTGTAAAGTTGAATACAAGGGTAGGGCGAACGATTTATCAAATTCTTTGTCGGCTTAGAGAGACAAAGGGGACTGCGGGGTGCAGTGAGCGCATTGAGGGATGAACAGGGGCGGGTCTTTTCGGATATTTCATTCTGTGCTGGGTTAGGGGGTGTCCTTTTACAAAGATAAATTTGAACGGACTGACCCTTCAGCTGAGACTATTTTTGTCCGACCATTCTGTGAAATTGACTTCTAACACAGCGTCTTTGTGTGAGGGAGAAATTACTTTGGAAGAAGCCACGCGTGCCCTTAAAGCCGCGTGTCCACTAGCGTCATAACGACCCTACGGCATTACGACCAGATTACTGGCGCCAGAGTGTCTTAACATCCAAGGCTGAGGAACGTATTATAAGGCCTTTTGAAGATGCAAATATTTTCGTCATTTCTGACAACGCAATGGGTTTTAGTTTGCATTTCCACCAATAGATGGGGCTGTTGGTATGGGTTTATACTGTGTGTTTTGGTTGAAGTACTAGGTGCACTAGGTTCATATGGTATCAGATGTTCAGATGAGTGTTTATTATTTATGGAATTATTTAATGTTTTATGTTTAGGCATTAATTTTGTTAAAATTTAATTCTATTTTTATTTTGTAGTGTATTTTGTTGATAACATAAGGTGTGTTAAGTAACGTTGGTGTTTGTTTGTTTGTCTTACACCAGATGGTGATTTAGTAATGTCTTTAGAAAGGTATGGGGACGGGAATACTACCCTTGAGATATGGCGGTTTGATATTATAGGCTAACTTGGTTTAAAGGTTACAGGTTTTCGATTTAAGTATAGGTGTTAGGTTTTTTTAGTTGTATAAGTTATGTTAAGCTCCCTTGGTGTAATATTCAGAATGCGTTCATGTATAATTTTAAGAGGATGTGACTTGTATATACTTGAGCTCGAAATCCGTTTGTTATTCATATACTTTGGTTATAAATGTTTTCTTTGGTTAATTGGATTGAATAGGTTATTGAATACACACACACACAGACACCCATATATATATTTGCATGGGTTTGTATTATTATTTTTTTATTATTATTTTCATTTGTTTGGTTTGTTCGAGGTTATTTTTCAGTTTAAGTATAGGTCCTTATTAGGATGCATAGATATGTATAAATTTTGTAATTTGATTGTGTATGTATATGTATGTATATATTTGTGCATGTATATGTATATATATATTTGTGCATGGATGTAGCATGGTGATGGTGGATTATGTGTGTACATATTATTCTCTATATAAACTGATTTTAATAAACAATAAAAAAAATCAGGGCTTTACTATATAAAGGGTTGAACTTTCAACATGTAATATTGTGAATTACTGTTTATTGCTTTACCGTTACTATTTTATATATATTCTGACATTAAACGTTTACATTTCAAGCAATATATCTGTAACACCTGGTTATATTAGTATCCAATATTTAATAAGTGTTTCATGTATTTATTAAAATAAATGTATAGTTGTCATAAAATTCCAAAGTAATTTATTAATGTAAGTCAGCAGTCAAGATGTCTGCCTAGACATTTTCTTTAATGTATTTTATATGTTTAAATTTCACAGGGCCTAGTGGAAGCACAGAGTGAATTCTGATCTAGTCACCCTGTATTAATATACTGAATTATAGTAATAAATAATAATAAAGCAGAAAATGGACATTAAACCATTTTTAGCAACATGTAATTCTTGTTTGCTAGACATCGCAAAAAAACCCACATGCGTATGTAAGTTTAATGCAAAATTTGAGAAAGTTGTGACGATGTAATATATTTTATTCTTTCTAGCAATATTGATGTCTTATAAACGTTTGAGGAAATTTTGCAGAATATTGCCGGTGAATATATAATCCCCGCAACATGACAGAGATAAATATTTAATCATGCCAAACTGGTAAACTTCTTTGGTCAAATATAGATAGGACCAATCAATAACAGTCTGTGAACCGTGGGTAGCTAGTTTTGTCTTTTTCATGCATTTTATTTATTACAATTACAAACTTTCATGCATTTCAGGTCTACGAAAGTACGATGACGAAACAGAGACCAGCGGATGTGTTGCCCCCAAGCTTTGAGTAATGCAAGACAACAACTCGAGAGGATGTCGATCGTCTCCGCAACACATCATCACACACATGGATAGTCGCTATCTGCTTTTGGGCACGGAAGAAAACCTGAAGATTCCTTCCGCGCCCTCTTATGATGTTCTTAGACGGGACCTTCGAATCAAGACCACTCATCTACGCACAACTGTATACAATACATGGTGTTTAAAGAGGAAACGTTTTTCCCGCTGGTTTATATGCCTTATTACCGGACAAGTCTCGTGAAACAAATCATGAACTCTTTGAAATCGTGAAACGCGTCATGACAGCAAGAGGTTTAATATGGAATCCTGAAATCGTGAAACGCGCCATGGCAGCAAGAGGTTTAATATGGAATCCTGAAATCGTGAAACGCGCCATGACAGCAAGAGGTTTATTATGGAATCCTGAAATCGTGAAACGCGCCATGGCAGCAAGAGGTTTAATATGGAATCCTGAAAGAATAATGTCAGATTACGAAAGTGGACTTATTTGTGCAGTGAGACACAACTTTCCAAGAACAAAGCACAAAGGGTGTTATTTCCATTTGTGCCAGGCCATCTTGAAGCACGTTCAGCAGTTCAGACTTGTGCAGCACTTTACAAATGCTGATGGCTGTGGCTTCTTTTTGCCGGTTTTCGCCATCAGGCCAGCCTTCGGACAACTGAAGGATATTGCCAGAGAACATCCCCGACTTCTCCCACTCTTCACTTATTTTGAAGATACTTGGATGAACGGACTTTTCCCGGTTCCGATGTGGTGCGTCTTTAAAAAGACTGTTCGTATCAATAACAGAATCGAAGGCTGGCACGGTCGATTGAATAGATGGCTTTGTCAGGTGCACCCTAATGTATTTGTGATGGTACAATTAACACCTTCTGAAATAACAAGACGTCACTGAACTAACATTAGTAAGAGCAAGGCCGGGAGGTGCCCCGAAGACCAAAAGAGGTCATACAAGGAACTGGATGACCACGTCCAACGCCTGTACAAAAACTTTCGGGAAGGAGACATAACTGTGTTTGACTTTCTCACATCCGCCAGGCATGCAATCCACCGTTTTTATGTATGGAACTTTTAAATGCATGACTTGAATACTGGGTGTTTTCTAACTGGGGTTTAATACTTAAGATTTCAGAGTTGTTTCAGCAGATTTAAGTAGAAAGGATTTCCTATAATAGATGTCACTTGTATAGTGTTATGGAATACACTTGGCTGTTGATAAATGGTTGGATATATACTTCGTGTTCTGTTGTTTTGTCCCTGCAATATCCCTCTAGTCCCGACGTTTGTAGGCCTGTATACTCTCATCCTGTATATACATAGAATTAATGAGTGCAATAAAAAAATTTTCATTCAACCGTGTTCTCGTTTGTTGATTTGTAAAATTATTATCCATTTCTTAATGCGTTCACACAAATGCAATAATCACGACACGATAATCTCTCAGTCATTCATTTATTCATTCTCTCTCTCTCTGTCTCTCTCTCTCTCAATTAATCATTACTTATTCAATGTGTCTCTAACTTTCTCTCAATTATTCTTCCTCATTTTGATCTCTCTGTCTTTCTCTCAACTTTATTTATTTTACATGGATTGTTCAACTAGTTATAATAATAACTAATATGAGACACTGTCCATGGCTCGGATGTTGGCGCTCGGTAGTCGGTAAGGGTGGAGGAAACCGGAGGACCTGGAGAAAACCACCGGCCTTGTACGGGCCACTACAGCCCACCGTCATAGCCACGCCGGAAATCGAACCCGGGTCCCCAGCGGTGAAGGCCGAGGATTTTACCACTCAGCTGTCCAGGCCCCTCAGATATTCCTTCTCTCTTCCTCTCTCTGATAGTCTAGTCCTCCGTCTCATAATCATTCATCTCCCCATCTCTCAGTCATTCATCCAATTATTCTCTCATATTCATCTGTTACCATCTGTCACCTCTCTCTCTTTGTCTCTCTCAGATCAGTTATTCATTCATTGAATCTCTCTCTTACACACACTAACAACAACTCTCTTTCTCTGAGAATACTTTTCTCCTCTCTGAGTCTTCCTCTTTCTCTCAATCTCCTTCTCTTTGAGAATTACTCTTTCATTCATTCATTCACTCTCTCTCATACTCCATCTCTATCTCTCTCGCTCATTCTCCCTTTCTCTCTGAGAACCCCTCTTTCTCCTCTCTGAGTCTTTGTCTGTCTTTCAATCACTATCTATCTCTCTCTCAAAGTCTCTCATCGATAGATATCAATTATTCTGTCAGTCAATCAATCAATATCTCTCTGTCTTTCTGAGAATACCTCATTTTTCTTTTTTTTTTTTCCATTCATTCATTCTCTCTCAAACTATCTATCTCTCTCTCTTTCTCAATAAATTTCACTCTTTCTGAGAATCCGTTTTTCTTCTCTCCGATCGAGTCTTCCTATTCCTCTCGATAAATCTCTCTCTCTCTCTCTCTCTCTCTCTCTCTCTCTCTCTCTCTCTCGTCCTATTCATTATAAAAACATGTATTGTTATCTAAACATCAGTTACCTGTGACTTATGATCAGCCCGTAATCGTTTTGGCACTTGTTGAGTAGGTTTCTCGTCTCGGCTTGGTTCCAAATGAGCTGATCCATGTATTACGCTCGGTAACAGTGACCCAGATAAATTAAGATTATGGTTGCATCAAAACACAAAATATGTAAAAATATAAATAAGGATGCTATTGATATAATGGTTTCTTATAATTACAATTTAACCTTTTTCCGCTGCATATGTACACGGGGAAAACACGTGGAATTGTTTGATCTAATTCATTTTTGCATTTTCTTTAATATGTCTCGATTGATTACAGAGCCCACAAGGATAACTAATACTTCAGCGTCTTGATTGATAGTATACTCTGCTCTGATTCTGATGGAATAACACAGGAGTAGTGTATTATCATCTACGATATGTGATCACAGTGCGAGTTTTATACTAGTAAATTGAAGGAGTGCATTTTTAATAAACATGACATGGTTAAAATCAGGTCAACGAAAACAGTGACAAAGACACATTCAAGCATTTGTTAAACGTTCAGGATTTGTATAAAGTAACTGTAACGGGGAACACCACGGGGAAAACCGGGCGTGAAAATCAGACTGCCAAGGCCAAGAGTGTTTGACGACCAGTTTATTCATATAGAAGAGAAAAACCCTGTTGAAATACATGAAATGGGAAGTGTTAAGTACACCGTGACTGTTCAACGGTTTACGACGGAATGGCAACGGATGACCACGAGCCACTAACTTGAAAAGCAAAAGCGTTTGTTTTACCGACTTATGTCTTCACTACAGTTGGCTAAAGGCTTACTGAAAAGGGCCATTCGTGTGGAACGCATGCACGGACCTCAGTGCGTGGCGAACAACCGTGCGTTCCTAATTGTGACGAAAACAAGGTCTGTGAATTCGCCCTGTTCAGGACAAAAGAAGATGTAAATACAGTTTGGTGTAACTTCAATAATATATTTCTTAAAGTGGTTGATTTAGTAGCTCCCATAAAAAGTATTCAGTTGAAACAGGGGACATCACCATGATTTACAGGTCAAATTTTACATCTGATTAGCAGTCGGAATAATGCATGGAAAATGTTAAAAAAATTAAAGACAATAATTCTTATAAACATTACAAATCATTGAGAAATTTGACACATAGGACGATTACAAGAGCCAAGAAAAACTTCATTAGATATGAGATTCATGAAAACCAGTATACTCCCAAGGCTTTGTGGAAAACTTTGAACAGTCTGGGAATGCCTGGGAAAACTAAGAATGCAAATATAAACATTTGCCTCATTGATAAAAATGGAGAAATTAATTTTGATTCTAAATGTGTATCTGAAAAATTTAATTTCTTCTGTAATATTGCAACTACCTTAGTCAAAACGCTTCTTTAGTAAATTTCTATTCTTTTCAGAATGTGGTTCCGAATGGTTTCAACTTCAATGAAGTTACGGATTATGTAAAAAAGCTACTGTTGAAACTTAACAGAAACAAAGAAACAGGTAGTGATAATATATCCGCGAAATTTGTCAAGGATGCTGCATCAGTTATTGTATCACCCTTGACATACATTTTAAATCTTTTAGTGCCATTAGAAGTCCCACTTTTAAAAAAAGGTGATCGAAATGTTGAAGGTAACTACAGACCCGTATCTATTTTACCGGTTGTCTCAAATTATTAGAAAAGATTGTCTGTGATCAACTTTTTGAATATTTAAGGAATAAATATTTGATTTTTGAATTTAAATCGGGGTTTAGGCCAGGTTTTTCGATTGACACAGCACTTACATATTTAAGTGATGGATTTGGATTAAACATTGATAGAGTAGTATACACAGGCATTTTCCTCATTGACCGACAAAAAGCTTGCGATACTATTGATCATTCTTTTCTGAGATTTCAGTTGAAAACAATTGGTGTGTTTCTTGGTTTAAATCGTATCTGTCACACATGAAATCAGTTGTTGATTTAGGTAATATCATTATTATTACCATAATAATGCAGTAAAATCTTCTTTAGGCAATGTTACTTGTGGGTTTCCTCAGGGAACAATTTTAAAGCCCTCTTCTTCTGCACTAGTGGTGAGCGGACCAGATCCAAAGAAAATCGTAAATATGTTGTCAGAAGAATTAGAATCTCTTAGTATATGGCTGTAGGAAAATAAACTCTCTCTTCACCTTGGGAAAACAAAGTATTTTGTTCGAATCCAACCCGAAGCTTAGTAAAAGCAAACAATTATTGGTGAAATGTAATAATGTAGATATTAAGCCGAGGGAAGTGTAAAGTATTAAGGGGTTAATTTGGACCAAAATATATCAGGTTCTACTATGTCTGTATCAATAATTTGTAAAGTTGATGCTTAAATTAGATTTCTTATTAGGAAAGGTATGTACCTGGGCATCAAAGAAAAGAAAATGTTATGCTCAGCCTTACTACAGTCAAACTTTGATTATGCCTGTAATTCTTCATACAGAGGACTCCATAAGAAACTTAAGAATAGGTTACACACAGCTCATAACAAGGTTATTCGATACATATTTAATTATAATTCTAGACAGCATTTAAGAAATTCAGATTTAAAACAAATGTTAAAATGGCTTGATCTCTCGCATAGAGTAGACTATCTAACTCTAAACCTCATGTTCAATATTCATCATAATGAAGCACCTTCTTACTTGTGTGATATTGTTCCTGTTAGTCATAATTACAGAACTCTTAGGTCTAATGTATCATTTAATGTTCCAGACGTTAAAACACAAGGCAGTAAAACTTTTAAATACTGGATTGTTAAACTGTGGAATGATCTACTAATGGCCATCAAACAGAAAATTGTAGAAATGTTTAAAAAAAAAGTCATTTATATTTTACAACAGATGGAACAATACGAAAATTGTGTATACACTGTTTCAAAAATTGTAGGAGGGTTATTGCTGATTTTTCGGTTGATGTGATGGTTCATAGCTGTTGTGATAATACCAGGGGCAGCCGCCGTCTTGTAAACTGTGATCTTAGTTATGGTCCACTATGTAAATAAGTCTTTTATTGGGAAGAATTTTATTGTTCCATTTTCAATTTTATTGTTTACAGGTACAATGTAGCATGGTGCTCAAGTGATGTACTGTGAATTATATATATATTTCTAAAATATTCTGTGATATGTAATGTGATATATATATTTTTGTTATTTTTTAGCGAATCTGTGAGCTTATGCGATGGTGTGGCGTCGTCCGGCGTCCGTCGGCCATCGTCCGTCATCTGTATGTTAACCCATACTATCTTGAAAAAGAGGTAGCATCAAGAAATTTTATGCAAAAAATTAGTAATCTAAAAAACTATATCGGATTTTGCTTATTTTTTGGCTAACTGCATTTTCTTAGATTTTATAGGGAAAAAGCTAAAAAAGCTTTAAAAATCTTCTTCTCCGAAACTGTTCAGCCAAATTGTCCAATATTTCACAGAAATGATTCCTAGAATAATCTTTCTCAAGTTTGTTCGAATGATTTATGGTCGGTGATTTTTGACCGAGTTAGAGGAAGTTGAACTTAGTCATCTGTCCATAAAAGCATACTTAAATTACAATCTCAGAAACGGCTGGAGCTATCATCACCAGATTTTATGCCAATGTTGTTCACATGAGACATGTCTGAAATTGAGGTATTGGTGGCGCCACCTGCATCGGCCTTTTTTGTACGGGGGTCATCAGTGCAGGTATCATACTGACGGCTACAAAAAACATCTTCTCTGAAACCATATGGCCAAATAGTTTAATATGGCACAGAAATGATCCTAGGGTAATGCTTTCTGAAGTTTGTTCAAAAAGTCTCAGTTCAGTGACCTTTGGCTGAGTTATGGGAAGCTGAATTTAGTCATATGCTGTAACAGCCCATTTTAGCTCAGTGGCTACAAAGATCTTCTCCTCAAAAACCACTAGGCCAAATTCTTAAATCTCACACATTAATTATCCTTAGATGTTGATAATTCGTTTGTTCAAATGGTTTTGGTTCAGTGACTTTTGGCTGAGTTATGGGAAGCTTAACTTAGCCATTTTGCTGTATTTTCCCATATGAGTTATAAACCTGTAAAAAATTTTTTGACTGACCCTACTGAGGCCAATTTGTTTAATATTTTACAAGAATAATCCCCTGAATAATTCTTATAATAATTGTCTATTATGGTTCCAAAGAATGAATTTTGGGTGAATTATAAAGATTCAATTGAGTCATTTAACCATATATGTTAGCTGTGTGAAGCAGATACATCTAAACTGGCACCAGTTTATCAGCATTTATTACATCATGCCTCTAGACATTCAGATTTCAGGTTATCTATGGTTAATATTGACAAATATGTTTTTTAAAAGCTTTTAAAAAATGTAGATTTATGATTTTTAGATATTCCTCATGCCAGGCAATGTTTACAATCACAGGTATACAGCTCTCTGTGGGTATATAAGATGGCTGTACATGGACTATAAATAATTGGTATCCATAGTCAAATTAATTCAAGATTTTGTCATCAGTGAGATGTATCTGTATTACAATTTTGCATTCAATATGCATCTGTATTAATTTTTAGTTAACCTGTGAGCTAATGCGATTGTATGACGGCGTTTGTCTTCTGTACGTTAACCCATACTATTTTGAAAATGATTGGAGCTAGCATCATGAAATTTAATGCAAAAAATTAGCCATCTGAAAATTTTCTTAAATTTTATAGAGAAAAAGCTTAAAAAAAACCTTTAAAAATATTCTCCTCCGAAACACTCTAGCCAAATTGTTCAATATTTCACAGAAATAATCTTTTATACCATCTCCCTCAATTTGTTCCAATTGTTCAAGTTTGGTGAATTTTGGCCGAGTTACAGGAATTGAACTTAGCCATCTGTCCAAAAAAGCATACTCAAATGACAGTCTCAGAAACGGCCAGAGCTTTCATCACCAAATTTTTGCCAGTGTTGGTCACATGAGTCATATATAAAATTCAGGTATTGGTTGCGCCACCTGAAATGACCTTTTTTTGTACGGGGGTCAATGGTCATCTGTACATAAATCCATAATTTCTCAGGAATAGCAGGAGCTACCATTCCCAGTTTTTATGCAATAATCTGTCACATATCAAATTTTGTGGGATTTAGCTTATTTTTTTGCTATCTGCATTTACTTAGATTTTAAAGGGAAAAAGCTTCTTGTAGACGGTCCAGCCAAATTGTTCAATATTTTACATAAATGATCCCGGTGGCAAGCCCTCTTAAGTTTGTTCAAATGGTTTGCATTTGATGAATTTTAGTGGAGTTACACGAATTTGAACAGTCATTTGACCAAGTAAGCATACTGACATAGTACTCTCAGAAATGACAGAAGCTAGCATTACCAGGTATTGTGCAAATGTTGGTCACATGACTCATATTTGAAATTGCAGATTTTGTGGTGCCACCTACATTGGCCTGTTTTTTATGGGCAAAAAACCTCCTTATATTAGCCTCTTTCAGCTTAATGATGAAACTGTCAAGTTGAATAGTTCAATTTTTCAAAAGAATTATCCTAGGACATAGTTCTTTCAGTCATATCAGAATATACTGAGTTTGTTGATTTTTGGTTGAGTTGTGAAAAGCTTAAGTTGGCCTTATGGCCATTGTTATGTCTTTTTCAAACTGAGGACTGCAGTTAGTTCTTCTACAAAATTATTTCAATTATATCTTCTGTAACATTGGACCAAAATTATTCTTAGGTGGCCTTTGTTCAAGTTTACTAGAATGATTTTTTGCTGAACTATTGGACCTTTAACAATGAAAGTACTGCATCTTTTATATATATTCTAGATATTTTGATAAAAAGTTTATGAATATGTCGGCTTGAAAAAAAAAATTTTAACCAAAGTCTTTCAGTATGTGTAAACAGATATACCAACAGATATATCTGTATCTTTAAATAGGTTAAGAAACTGCCAACTGTTTCAGATTTGGGAACAGATCAAAAGTTCATTTTGCGCACAGATATAGGTCAAGAGTTCAATCAGTGCAGCCAAGCACATGGCATGTGATCACCTCATGGGTGACATGTGAACACCTCATGGGCACCATGTGATCACTTCATGGGTGTCAAGCCCCTAAGGGCAGGGCCCCTGCGTGAGCTTATGCGTGTGGCTACTATTTCAGATTGGGCAACAGGCTAAAGGTCAGTCTGGATCTATTTATAGCTTTGGTAGACTGCCAACTGTATCAGATTAGGCAACAGGTCAAGAGTTCAATCAGTGCTGACAGGTATGGGTCAGGAGTTTACTCAGTGCAGGAGCTGCATTCTATTTATAGCTTTGGCAGACAGCCAACTGTTTCAGAATATGCAACAGGTCAAGAGTTCACTCAGTGCAGCCAGGTACAGGTCAAAAGTTCACTCAGTCTAGCCAGGTGCAGGTCATGAGTTCACTCAGTGCAGTAGCCTGAGCAAGCAATTTGTCACAGTTCACTCGGGGCAACAGCCTTTCTCACCTAAGCCTGGTCAGCCCCATGCATCAGACTCAAGGTAAGTTTTATGTATTGGCCTAATATTTTGACCTATGTGTCTTTGATGGCTCTCTCGCTCACAAGACAGGTGTTGCCATCTACCATGACTTTTGCACAGTGTGTGTCCCTGCGTTTTTCTCAGGAGGGGTTTGATATATCAGTCTGAAATTGGGCATATGTATATATCTCTGATAGCTTCATTGTATACAAGACTGGTGGTGCCAGCTACAATTTTTTAGCGAACCTGTGAGCTTATGCGATGGTGTGGCGTCGTCCGGCGTCCGTCGTTCGTCGTCTGTACGTTAACCTATACTATCTTGAAAACGGCAAGAATTAGCATCATCAAATTTTATGCATTTTTGGATTTTGCTAATTTTTTGGCTAACTGCATTTTCTTAGATTTTATAGGGAAAAAGCTAAAAAACCTTAAAAAATCTTCTTCTCCGAATCTGTTCAGCCAAATTGTCCAATATTTTAAAGAAATGATTTCTGGAACAATCTCTCTCAATTTTGTTCCAATTGTTCAAGTTTGGTGATTTTTGGCCGAGTTACAGGAAGTTGAATGACTTTTGCAAAGTGTATGTGCCTGCTTAATTCTACAGAAGAATTTGATATATCAACCTGAAATTGGGCATATTTGTACATGTCAAATAGCTTTGTCGTATACAAGACTGGTGGTGCCACCTACAATAATTTTTGTGTTGTGTGCACCCATGCCAGAATTCCAGCAGTGATGTTTGTGTATTGTTTCTTGTTCAAAATGTTTAGTACTTGCATTGTTCATATATATGAAAAGTAGTGGTTTAGCATTGAAGCGTTATACCTGGTGTATATCTATATGCAAAGGTTCGCATTAGGCCTGTAGGCCTTGTTAATTTTTTATTTTATTTTGTTTTTAATATATCATGTACTGTGATATATATATATACTTGTACCGTAAATAATGTAACTGAATAAAATGATATCATTCGTTCATACCGCAGATATATCCCTTGTCGAGGAAATGCCAGAAACGGCCAAAAAACTTGTTTACCATGATTAAATGATATTATAAATGATAATATATGATTATAAATGATATTATAAATTATTTTCCTGCAAATGAATCTTCATCTGGCACGCCCGTTTTTTTTTTCTTATGCCTTTTCATCGGAAAACGCACATAGATAAATTAATAACAATATCGGAATATATTATATTTTTAACATACCCGACAAGCGTCATTCTAACGATTTCTATGTAGAGTTATATGCATCACGACAGCAACATGGTGAAATTCGCGACTGACGCAAATCTTCGTATTATCACACAGTGGATCTGCATCTTCGTGGAGAGCGTACCCAAGATTTTCAAGCAGTTGTTCACTCTTCACGGAAAGTACAGAGGACATGTTCTGCCACTGCTGTATGCTCTCCTGGCCGATAAGAAGCACACTAGCTACTCTGACGTGCTTTTATTTGTAAAGCGGCGACTTGCTGAACTTGGACGGTCAATGGATCGACTGGATCGTGTCGTCAGCGACTTCGAGAAGCGCAGGTCCAGGCAGTCGCTGCACAATCTCCGGGTTTTTGCAGCACATGGGATGCATGTTCCATTTTACTAAGGCTGTGTGGAAGAGAGTGCAGCGGTATCATCTCTCTGAGGCCTACCGCCGGGAGCCATCTACCAATGATTGGGTTAGGAAGCTGCTCACTATGTCCTTCCTCCCGGTGAACCTGATTCCTTTTACGTTCGACCAGCTGACTGCTAAAGGGGTAAGTTAGAATCTAAACTTAGACCCTTCAGGTATTTGTGCTATTATGTAATATATGGGAACATGTGAAGCCGAATACTTAATATAACATATACATATAAGTATATAATATACATTTAAGTATAACAGGGTAGATTGACTATTTAAGTCAAAGAAGATAAAAGGTAAAAGAAGATTTACATGAATCCAGTCCCAATCTCATTGCACTGGCTGTGGAGCGTGAACCATCTTCCAGTGAGGACCAACAGCAATGTGGTAGCATGGCATGCCAAGCTGGACAGAATCGTCGGTCGGAATCACCCCAACTTCCATTAATGCCTCAGCTATATGAGGAGTGAACAAGCAGTGGTTCAGCTGACTCTGCGGCGAGCTTGGCTTGGTGGCGCTCCTCCACTGCCACGTCGCGTGTACAGAAGTAGGAATGCCGCCATCGACCAGATCACCGCAGACTTCGACAGCCGTGAACAGCGTCAGCCCCTGGTATTTCTTGCGGACCTGTCGGAAAGAGCAATACGGAAAGAGCAATAGCGAGAAAAAAAATTAGAACTTGCCACACAATTAGAAATATATTCAAAATATTTTGCTGACAATGTTTTGAAAGTCAATAATCTTGTTTATGCCATCTATTTGTTCAAAGTGTGATGCACACAAAAGAAATGGCACCTTCGGTCATCTGCTACAAAGATGAGCAAATTAGAGATTTTCAAAGGTTTTTTTGCGAGGGAGAAAATGCTCTGGCTTTTTTTTTAAATATCTTCAATTTAGATGTCGTACAGGTTACTGCAAGAGTATTTAAAGATACTCTTAATCACAGTGTCACTAGGAATCACCCAATGGTTCTAGGATCAGTCATGCCCAATGGATATTCTTCACTGAAATCACAGAAATCTTTTTTTTTCAGCCACCCAACAGATGCTTTTTGTGAAAAGCACAGCTCAGCAGATAAGCTTGTCGTTTTTGGTGATGGCGAGATTGTCATAATAGAAAGAACCAAGTCTTCTTTCCCCCAAGCTACACAAGTTCTATGCATCCGGCATTCTCAAAGCTAATGACACAGGCAAGGAAATGTTCAATGTATCGTTTCCAATATGTTTTTTTAAAGCACGGATGATCACTGTGTTGTAACTCTTTTTTCATCCTCATTAAATTAATTATGGGAAATAAAACAGAAAGAGTGCCGAATCCTAACCACTGGTCCACCATGAATGTGCTTGTCTCTGCGGCTGAATGTCTAGTTTAAATCAAGGTAAACTGAACCTATAAAAAATGCAGAAAATCGACACGGCCGCCAAATGTCAAAAGATGCCGTCTCTGGATTACATCTGTATACATACCAGTTCCGGAATGTGGTGCATAATATTAGAACTTTGCCTGACCTGGTTTGCGATGTTGGACTGCAAGATTTACTATAAGAAGTCAATGCCTTCCTTACAACACGGCAAGATAATCCATGGATCTTTGCTTATGATACTATATTTGTTCTTGGCGATTTTGACGTATCTGTTCTCATTGTGCGGCATAGTCTTTTCACCGACCCACCCGGCATTCCACTCGCCATGCTCATACATGAGGAGAAATTCCATTACGAACACCAGTGTTTCTTTTAGCAAGTGTCAAAATTGCTACCAAACTTGAAGAGGAAAGCATTTCCTATTATACTGGAGAAAGAGGTGGGCCTGAAAAACGCTGTAACGACTGTGTTCCCTAAAGCAGAGGTATTATATTGTTGGAATCACATTAAAAAGGATAACGAAAGTTTAAATCATCAGGAGGCAACGCAGATGACCTTACGGCCCACATAACCGATGTGGTTGACTTACTGCGATGTGAATCCGAACAGGAATACGAAAAAATACTTCACTGTGCCAAACCATGGACAATAACTTGACACCGGCAAAAGGACCACAATGTTCAACACCGAAACCAAAACGTTCAAGATTCGCAAACACACCAGAAAAAAAGTAACTTTCAGAGAAGATTGCCTTCGCGACCACTAAGCTGTTGAGCTGGAACATGTACCCCAGCCCTGTGAGACCCAGTTCGATACAGAACAACCAGAGAAAAGTAAGGACGAAAAACTTGCTCCCGATGACCTTCTTGACCTGGGTAGATTTTCTTTATTTATTATTATAGCCCGAATCTGTGAAACAGCGTTTTTAACTATAGCGCATGGTGTTTGTGAATGGAATTAGAAGATAATTCGTATTCTTATATACATTTAAAAAATAACAATACACAATGCATAAAATAATACAAATATACTTAATAATTATAATATATAATTTACGTATTTCGAACTTCATTCGTATCGTCGAATAAATCATGATAATGTATTACAAACTTACTTAATCAATGACACATCAACATTGCATATTCTGCAAACGCTTTTTCCGGAACTCTTGGAGAAGACGTCATAGTCTAGACGCTACGGTCTTCAAATCTTGTGATAAAAAAGAAGCGACTAAGGTTGAATAAACACCTGAGGACAGAAGCCAGCAAGCAAAATGGAAAGTGTGAGGGGAACAAGATGTTGGCCTATTTTCAAGGGAACTCAAAGACGACTCTGTTAAGTTTTTTCCCATCCGACTTGAGGTTGACATTGTTGCACTTAGTGACTGTTTGTCAAGCTTTTATTGGTCACGATAATATATTTGTGATTGTTTTAATTGAATATTGTAGATACCGAAGACTTAATGATAACGGCGCTAACAAGGCCAGTTCCTCGCAGTGCAAGGACACTCACGGTTACCAAAATTGCTAGTCCAGTCTCCGCACGTAAGTTGCCGCAGATTGTGCAGGGAATGATAGGTAAGGAATGGTTGGCCTCTGAACACATAGACCACGCCCAAGGTTTACTTAAAGCCGCCCATCCGGATGTGTCTGGTTTGCAGGTAGTGTCAATCTTGGATAGCAATCGTAACATTGGCATGTTTACCATGTTTATGTATATGACTCTTTGAATGGTCCTTCATTTAAAAAACAACCATGAAGATGCGCATTAAGCACTTACTATACTATAAATTACCAACAATAGTTGTCCATTGCCCAGGCGTGCAGCATCAGGGAGGTGTTGATGACTATGGTTTTTTCCTATAGGTAATGCAGGGATAAATCCAAATATGTTCAGCTAAACCCAGTCTCAACTGAGAAGTCATTTATACAAGTAATTCCAAAATGACCATACATGGCAACTGCATTTCATAAGAAGAAGGTAAATGCTGGGGAGGTTAACTCGACTGCTTTTTCAGTCAACCTGAGATGCCAGAGCAGCTCATGGTTCAGTGCATGGAATGTTACAATTGGTATCATCAAAGGTGATACACAGAAAAGTCGGATCACTGCAGTTAATGAAGTTGTCTCTGCGTTCGATTCCTGTTGTGCGCAGATGTACAGGGCACGTCAGGCTGTCCTTCCACCTGTTTCAGTCAGCCGGGACTACATCATGCTTGACGGCGAGTAAAGTGGGACAATAACAGGGACCAACTTCCTGCTGCACCACGACAGCAACATGGTGATATTCGCGACTGACGCAAATCTACGCATTCTCACACAGTCGAACTGAATCTTCATGGACGGAACTTTCAAGAGCGTACCCCGGATTTTCAAGCAGTTGTTCACTCTTCACGGGAAGTACAGAGGACATGTTCTACCACTAGTGCATGCTTTCCTAGCCGATAAGAAGCACAAGGGCCACTTGACGTGTTTTAAGTAAAAAAAAGCGGCGACTGACTGAACGAGGACTGTCAATGGATCGACTGGGTCGTGTCGCCAGCGACACCGAGAAGGCACGGATCCAGGCAGTTGCCGCACAATCTCCGGGTGTGCAGCACATGGGGTCCCTGTTCCATATTGCCCAGGCTGTGTTGAAGAGAGTACAGCATTATCATCTCTCGGAGGCCTACCGCCGGAAGTTCACTATGCCCTTTATCCCGGTGAACCTGATTCCTTCTACGTTCGACCAGCTGACTGCCGAAGGGGTAAGTTAGAATTAAACATAGACCTTTCGGGTATTTGTGCTACTATGTAACATATGGGTACGTGTGTACCGAATATTAAATATAACATATACATATAGGTATAACAGGGAAGATTGACTAGGTGAGTCAAAAAGATAAAAGAAGATTTACATGAAATCTCATTGCTGTTTTTCTTTAATTTTCACAGGCTGCACAATGTCCAGAGGTCACAGATCTGATGCGTTATTTACATGATACTTGGCTGGCGGGCACTTCCAGCTGATTACGTGGAGCGTGAACCATCTTCCAGTGAGGATCAACAACCATGTGGAAGCATGGCATGCCAAGCTGAACAGATTCGTGGGCAGGAATCACCCCAACTTCCATGACTGCCTCACCTTCCTGAGGAGTGAACAAGCAGAGGTTGAGCTGACTCTGCGGCGAGCTCGGCTAGGTGGCGCTCCTCCACTGCCACGTCGCGTGTACAGAAGTAGAAATGCCGCCATCGACCGGATCACCGCAGACTTCGACAGCCGTGAACAGTGTCAGCCCCTGTAATTTCATGCGGACCTGTCGGATGTTGTGCAGTGACTCAGGCGCCGACGACGTCGCTTAAAACTGCTTTACACAGCATGGACTGTTTACGAATGTAATTGGTGCTTCATTTGTTCCACCTTGAATTAGACATTGTACAATAATATGACTGTATATATTTAATTGATTTCCTAGCATTGTTATGATCTTTTTAATGATGATCAGATGATCACTTTGTTGATGAATCCTTTCTCATTCTCTTTAAAATAAGCGTAAGAAATAAAACAGTGAGAGCGCCGAGCGCTAAATCCTAACCACTGGTCCACCGAGGATGTGCTTGTCACTGCGGCTGTGTGTCTGGTGTAACTCGGGGTAAACTGAACCCAAGCAATTCAGAGCAGGTCAGAAACGTAAAAAAAAAAAAAAATCGACGCGGCAGCCAAAATGTCAAAAGATGCTCCTATTGGTTATCCCTGCATGCCTACCAGTTTTGGAATGTGGTGCATAATATTATAACTTTCCCTGACCTGGTTTGCGTTGTTGGACCGCAAGATTTACTCAGAGATGTCAATGCCTTCCTCAAAATTCAGCAAGATAATCCGTGGATCTTTGCTTGTGATACAACATTAGATCTTGGAGATTTTAACGTGTCTTTTTTTTTTCATTCTACGGCATAGTCTTTTCACCAACTCACCTGGCATTCCACTCGTCATGCACATACATAAGAGAAAATGTCATAGCAAACACCAGTGTTTCTTTAAGCAAGTGTCAAAATTGCTATCGAACTTGAAGAGGAAAGCATTTTCTATTGCACTGGACAGAGAATTGGTCCTGACAAACGTTGTCACGACTGTATTCCCTCAAGCAGAGGCATTATTTTGTTGGAATAACACTAAAAAGTATATCGAAAGTTAAAATCGTCTGGAGGCAACGCAGATGACGTTACCGCATATAAGACCGATGTGGCTGACTTGCTATGAATCCAAACAGGAATACGAAGAAACACTGCGTGACATGTCGACCATATGGAGACAAGCTTTGTTCGATTTTTTTAAGGCATCAAGAGAAACCATGCCTCAAGATGGCAAATTCGGAAAAGGGGTTGTTATAACCTTGCATCCGGCATCACAAACTTTATATCAGAGGGATTTAACGCAGCTCTGAAGCGACTGAGAGGAAAAAAATGTCCTGTGGACATGATCACCATGGACATGATCACCATGTCCTTCCATCACCTACAGAATAATTATCTTGCAGATATAAGACGTGCGTACGGTGGTATCGGGACGTTCAAACCTAAACCAGAATTTGAATATACTTAAGATAGATTTGCCAGCGGATATGTGCATTCTCATGGACTTCATTAGAGGAAATACTTACGCAGACGAAGAGAACATTCCGAATTCGGTGATTAATATGTCAGTGAAAGTGAACGCCACTACCATTGAAGAGACTCCCGTGGAAGAATATCCTGAAGACATGCGAGGGTTAACACATAAATTGCTAGCTGAACTAGTTATTGTAAACAAAAAGTTTACACATGTACCCGAAAGAGGTGTCTTCATAGTAGAGATGAACCATGGTGACCAATATGCCGTGACACTACACCCAGAAAAGTGCAAGTACACTTAGACCGGGACATGTTACTACCATCTAGCAGCAAGGATGAGTGCACGCCTGACAGACCGTGAAACCAAAACAGTGCAGAATCTAACACAGCTTCGTCGGAACAGCAGGAAGCGGAAAGATAAAAAAATTTGCACCTTGTAGGCTGAGTTTTCATTGATGTCTCTGTCAGTCTATTGCATCTTTCCACATATTAACTGTTGTCCTGGCTCAGAGATCCTACCTCTCTTGGAAGTATTCCATTCATCATGTAAGCACTGTTATGACAATCAATGCATTAATAAAACTTATACAATTATATTTTTTTCGTTAAACGAGTTAATCAATTACATATTTTTAAAATCAGAAGACTTTTAGTCAAGCTGATGAGGCACTTTGTCGTTGTTTGTTGTACTTTCGTTTTATATTTCCATTCTTGGTGGAACTACAGACAGGTCCTGGCAAATTCATTTCTTCATAATTAATTAATGCCCATTGCTGCCTGTCAAATCTTCACCAATTTAATGGCTATTTTGAGAATACCTAGCTATTAATAATTAAATTGTCTAGCTATAATAATTAAATAATTACATATGTTATTAGTTATAATATAAATCCTTACTTTTTTACCTTCTAAAATCTTATCATCCACTGCTGTTTCATTTATTATGGTAAAGGGAATTAAATTCTCATCATTGTTGAGACTCCTTAAGATCTGTTAGCAGTTTCTGGCAGTCACGCAGGTCAGCATTAGGATTTGTCCATGGCAGATCATTCTTAACAAAAAGGAGAACTATGATCTGAATTGGAAATGAATTAACTATTACAAACTTTTAAAAAAGTAATAAACATTAATTTGTTTATGATAATAATTTACACTAATCAGTCTTTAGACAGCTATGAAAATGGTCATAGGCATAACCCGGTTAACTAGCAGGACGGTCCAGAATGAGAATGAAACTATATAGTAAAAACGAAATACTGGAGTCTGGAGATTCACCAAGAATATGTAATTGTAATTATGCAATTGATACTACATAAATCTAATAAATATGTAATTAATAAACTCGTTTAGGGAAAAAATATAATTGTATATGTTTTATTAATGCATTGATTGTCATTACAGTGCTAACATGATGAATGGAATTCTTCCAAGAGAGGTAGGATCTCTCTGAGCCAGGCCAATAGTTAATATGTGGAAAGATGCAACAGACTGACAGAGACATCAATAAAAACTCAGCCTACAAGCTGCAAGAACCACCTTCTTGCAAAACATTTACCCTGATAACGAGCGGTGGTGGACCAATTGATGCAATCCAATCAACAACACAAACCCTAGAAAAGTCTAGGTGATATTCAAGCTGAGGTGACATAATCTGAACTGGATATTTCTTCTCTACCAAGTATTTCAAACTACTCAAATATAACCAACAACATTTTTAAACTGTTTAAACTTCCTCCAAAAAGAACTGAATTGTTGCTCATTTGAATCAATTATATCAAACTAGTCCATTATAAGCTGCACGAAAAGTTTTGATTTTGGATATTTTTTTTTGTCATTTTCATGCTCTTCAATGACCAAGTGAAAGTTATGGTCATCTGAACTAAGTAAATCTAACAAGTTAAAGAAAACAACAAGTATTGAAAATATTTGGCAAACAATGTGTAAGCACACGTTTAAAAGTACACTGAAATAAAAATTTTAAAATTAAAGAAGGTGTACTATATAATCTTTATTAAAAGAGAAAATGAAATAGTACACACAACTGGTACACTTGTTTGACCTATGAGATATATTGATGTGCAGTGATGATGACTAAAATATCAAAACAACTGATAAAAATAGAACCTATTGTACATTTCGCAATTGATGATTCGTGCATCTGACTAAAAACCACACATGCTCTCTTTACCGCAAACAACACGCAGAACGTTAGGAAATGGGAAAAGGAGACCGAACTGAGACAGTCCGAACACCGGCTGGGAAAGAGTAAAAAATTAAAGAGGCATTTCATTTTCAGTGATCTGGATTTACGCCTCTAAATTCATTAGTTGAGTGTGTGGAAGATGAACATTTAACTATGCCAAAGACAATTTTGATATTGCAAACCCATGGAGGTCTCCGGGACAACTAAACAAGTGGTTTGTGTCTCATTTGAGAGCGATCTGAGGGAATTTCATATATGGAAGTCAAGAAATTTTAATAAATAAGTCCAAGTACAGGCTAAGACTGTCCTACTCAGCACATGGTGGTCAGATGTTTCTTGTGAGCAGTGAGAGTGTTGAAAGTAAACTGAGCTGCCTTAACAAGTTCTTGTCAAGTGTTCCAATAATTTGGACTTGTTACACAACATCAAGGTGAACATATACGAAGATCTTTCATCTGAACCTGATCTGTAATACACTGTTTTGGTGCTTAAATAATATTGTCTGATGCACGTATATGGAGAAACAGTTTAGACATACATTATGTGTACATAATATTCTTATATAACATATACTAACATGTTTATTACGTTTCTACTCATGCTTTTGCAGACGACTGTGGAGGTCACCAACACACCGGGTTTACAATACTTTAGTTAGATTTCCACAAGACACCGTAAGACACTGTAATGAAGACACCGTCCCATAAGCTCTCAAAAGAGGGTATATTTATTAGGACAGCGTTGTTGCTAATAAATTCCCTACAATTACTACTGGTTCATTACCTGGGGAATCATGCTGAATTTGGGCCAGCAGGTCATCAAAATTCTAAACATATAGACAGGCGACACATCCGCATTTGTCCGTCGGTGCTACAGAAAATTAAAGAGAACTTAATGAAACAGCCTATAATTACATACAAAAATGGTCAGTCCTCAGGCTGACAATGTACATTTAAACCTTAAGACCACATGCAGATACGAAATGCAGTACGTGCAGAAAAATCAGATAAGGCAGATCACAGATGACGACTAATACGAAACACACATGACGACAAAACAACACAAATTTAATTGCCCATGAACTTCAAAATTAGGTACAAAATTTACACATACCCAGAGTTAACCATATTTATGGCAAAAACAGAAGTGCTTGAAGACTTCAACAAATTGTTGATGTTAAAGACAGGTTCCAAACCATACCTTGTGTATGATGCAACTTTTAATTTGGGCAATTCCTATATGACACCAAATGTTTTAGGCATGTTCTGTTTTCTAAGTAGCCTTTATTTCATTAACATTTATGCTGAATGTTACAAATCAGAAATCTGTACATGAATGTCTCATTCGGTCACTGACCCGTAGGATTCCAGTCTAAAAACAATGTTCTCTTCCGGTAGTTGTAGCAAAGAAAGAGATATCACAAAAGCATTTTAAAAGGTTTTGCCCTAGGTATAATTCTTCACTGCTGGGACCAAATTAAACAGGACATGAAACGGTGGCTGATTGATAATTAATAGGGCAAAAGAACAGAAATTCCGGTATATCTTTCAGATTAAAATACCATATCACACAGTAAATATAGTGGAGTTACCCAGCTGATGATTATATTTTAATAGGTATCATCTCCGAGATAATATGCTTAATCATTCCGTTATATACAGTGTTTTCCCATTTGTTATCGAGGGTTTCAAATTCGCGAAAGGGGAATTATAGCGAAAATAAATCCGTGAACCATCGTGGAATTGAAGTTGAAAGATAAAAAGATTGATATATTATTCATAATAATGGAGCTTGTATGTTCAAAGGTTGTAATTAAAAATCACATCAGGTCTTTAAGTTACCTGCCATTGATGAACAGTTTCATCTCGTTTGATGTTCCCTTTGGTCCCCGTGTGAATGGTGAAATTTTGGGGACATATTATTGATAAAAATCAATTCACATATTAATGGTTATGCTCTTTGTAGGTACTTTTTATTGCAAATCGCGAAATTGGAAGGCTCTTGAAAAAGCAAAAAGGTGAAAATCGCGAAATTATGAAGCCGCGATTATGAAGCCAACCACAATATCGCGATTATGAAGCCAACCACAATATAAGAAGAATATATTCCATACTCTGGTTTCACCAATAATGAAGCTTACTCTTATGATACTATCATTAAAAGATTCATGAAACGGAAAGAAGCTCATGCAGATACAATGGTTCTTTACCTTCAGAAATATTATGGACAGATATTGAGGGGCTTTTGTAATTTGGGCACCTTTCATTTAAAATTAGAATTTACATATTCGATCCTTAAACCAGACGAGGTGGTATATCCGGCCTCGCAGCCATGATGAAAATGTTAAAGAAAATGTTACCCAATTTAGTACGCAAGGGGATAACATAAACTTAGTGCAAATAATATAAAAGAAAGAAATGCATATATAAAATGAAAACTAAAATTATTCAAGAAACTGATGTTTTGGATGCATTAAAATTGCTGAAAACAATATATATATTTAAATCAATTCAAATAAAAAACAGAGACAATTTTTCCCCCAATATTTCTCGTCCAGCCAAGCACTTAGTTGAATTTGGTGAACACAACATCAGTCCATTCGGCAATCAGAGACAAAAGGCCTGTTTTAAAAAAAGTCTGGTAGAAAAAGAATATTCAACAATTCACCGGACAGGAGAACAGTGAATCAAACACCTTAATCAATCAAGGAGCCTTTATGCGAGTCAGATGACGATGTGTTCTCTATAAATATTTTGGCACATCAGTTAGATGGATTCATTCATCTAACTCGTTATTTACTTATCCGGATTTTATAGGTATTCAGTTGCCTTCTCAGGCTTTTTTTTCCCAAAATAATATTAGAGGTAGAAGATGGCAGGTTTCCAGTAACTCTTCATTATGGCATAACACCCAATATGAGATATTTCTTAAAATTTGTTTCACAAATTTTATTTTGTTGAGTATTGTTTCAAGGATCACTTGTTATTCCTTTGGTTTTTATGATTCATGAAAGAAAAAGAAATCCTAACTGGAGCAGGAAAATAGTTATTTACCAGACAGAAAAGGCCACCGCAAACGCTTTAAAGAGGTATTTCCAAACATCCAAATTTTATACTGTTGGATTCATTTAAAAAACGACATTATAGTATGGGAGCACATGTCACAGAGTAGTTTTTCTTTGTAAAATCCCTAGGCCTTGTTCTTTGTAAAAAAATATGGTGTCATTTTTTGGGGTCAATTTTCATTTTAAAGCAAACCTGGAGGGCCAACATGTGTAAATATTTACTTTAGATGAAAATCTTGAAACAAAACACCTCAAATGGCCAGTGTGATACATTAACCCAGAACAATTTGGATATGATACATAATGACTTCGTTAGGACGTTTAATACAAATTAAGAGAGCACTTATAGAGCGCATCCCTCCGCCAACACATGGATATGCATCAACATCCATCCAACTTTTAACAGACTAACCATGAAAAATTAATTACTTGTCCCTCGGACCATTTGCCAATGTTCCATATAATTTCATTGAAATCCTTAAAAAATACACGTTGAGACAAGATATGCCGTGTAGATTGTACAGAAGGTATGGCGAACCACTTGCTGATTTCATGTGACCTGTATCATATACAGTATGGCTCCATGTTTCCTGGTTCTCACTGGTGGATAAAAATGTAGTTTCATTTATTAAGAACATATGAAAATGACCCTCTTTTACTTTCATCATCATTTTGCTATTTCGTCAATCTGTTGTTCAATAATTACATCACTGACACCATTATCTCCCTCGCTGAAAGTCCAAAAAGTATATCTGAGGCTTCTCAATGAATCTTAAGGAGTTTTGATGATGCTTTAGTCATGAGCTAAGAAAGAATTGATGTTTAAGGCGGATGATTTATTTTTATGTATATTTTGTGACGAATAAACACCAACATTTTTTTCCTTATAACTGTAATTTCTATTGATGAAGTTAATGCGTTCACATGCCATCTAAACAAAATTATATATATTTATAATACATAGAAAAAAACACAGATTTTTTGGTTTAAATTACCAAGTAGCCGAAATATCTGTCCTTTATATTATACTGCCAGTCTGATATTTACACGTGATGAACAGGGAGCTATAAGGGTCGCGGCAGACTTCTGAGCTTTGCCTTATGTCTATTATCCCTTAGCCCCTTAACACCTCTAATTGACTAAACCTAGTGCCGACCAGACGTGGGCCAGTTGACCCACGTCTGCGTCATTCAAATGCACGCAGAAGAGTGAGGCCGGGACATTCCTGGCCGTAGGCCAGCCTACTTTTCAACAGGGGTGGCATTAATGGGCGAGTCCAAATACTGATAGCTGACCGGTAGTAGGCCTGATGTCTTTCACTCTCCCCCCCCCCTTATTTGAAAAAAAAGAAGTTTTTTTTTGTTAAATAAAGAAAACATCTTGGCCGTATACAGGCAAAACCAATTTTGAACAGACGCACATTACAGCCTCAAGGTAAAGAAATCTAAGGACAGAGATTCCAGGAAAACCATGAGCTTGTAAATAAGTGTGCATACAACAGAGCTGGCAGTATTTATTTTATATAACTGCAATATCTTAATCTGTCCCCCCTCCCACAATTTTGTAAATTGGTAAGTTTATTCAAATAAACACATCAGTTAGTAATGGAATGATAACAACATAGAATAGCATTTAATGCATCAGTAAGACATTAATGTTTGCAAAATATTTTGCATAATGTCCAAATTGGCTGCACTGTGTCAAAATAGCACAAAATACTCAGAAATTACTCAGCATTTAGCATTCAAAAATGTCTTTCATTAAAACTTTGCACAAGCAGGCAAGTCCATAGGCAGATTTTTATTTATTGTTTTGCTATATATTTTTAAATATATATGTTAGGGGCATTGCTGCTGGGCAACATCAACTGTTGTACAACATCCCCCGTGTTGTAACTTGTAGCTGTGCTGAACATACTGGTGTGTGCAGGAGGCAGAACATGTACGTCTTCCTCCTGCAAAGAAATAAAACAACGCCGCAGTATCTATTCCACACAAATTATATCACAATATATATCAATAATGAACAACCCTGACTAAAAAGTCAATGTGATTTTGATTTTAATTGCTACCGCTTAGAGTTTACAGGTCTGAATAACTTTGACATTGTATACTGATCTGGTTAATGTAACAATTATCATATATACAGGTTTGAATGAAGTATATTGTCAGGTCATCTCAATACATTACCAGGGTTTATATGTACCTAAATGGATGCCAACTTGCATGAATAGCAATTAAACTCCAAGTATAATAAAATGTTTTCATAATCAATTGTTATATTGGGTTATGCAAGTTATGTTATTCTAATAGGAAGAAAGTAAATACCCTGAAACTGTAAGCTGTAATAATAGATTACTGTATGCGTTTGCCAAAGAGACGAACAGAACAGTTGGTCGAATTATGAATAAAATATCACACTATTTATTCAATTCTTTATTGCAAGAGAGTGCAACAGCTTATAACAAGCAAACAGTAATATATTGGGTGTGATTCATAAATCAACATGTCAGTTTTAATAGATTTAATTGCATACATTTTAAATCCAGTAATTAAAAAATGTGTACTACAAGGAATAGAAATTAGCTGTTAATTTTAATTGTCATATGTTGTTCAAATCATTAAACTGCATATGTACAGGGTGGTTAATGACATCCACAAATATTACAATATGTTTCCTGTTTCGTAAATGCCCCTTCAACACACTTTACAGTCAACAAACATGCATCATTCTCAGCCAGATTTAACTTATCTGAGATTACTGGAGTTAATCAGTCTCTCCTGACACTCGAAAGGTGCACAAAGCTACTGCATGCACTTGATAAGCATTTTGACAGCCGAGTGCTTACACGCAACAGAGAGACATGACATAAGGCCAGATGTTGGCAGATATCAGACGTTATATATACAGGGTTATAAAGTGTGGAGCACTGATAAAAGGAGGGCAATTATGGGGGTTTGGGAGATCATCAAGGCTGGTTGCCGTAGCGTGTTACATCATCTGATACCAGTGTGTAGGCTCGACAATATGCCTGAACTTGTGACTTGTATTATCTCACTGTGAATGCACATGTGACTGAGCATGTGATAGATTCTTTCAATAAAGCTATTTACCTACTTTAGAAATACCTCTTTCAATTGCCACAGGTGTTAACTAGGGGATTTATTTTTCTTGGCAAAACAGAAATATATATTTAAACTGTATCTCACAGAGAACTAGTTACGTTAACTAATATTATATTATTCAGAAGGGAACGCCTATGTCTGGTTTGTTATTTAGTAATATTTACCACTTAAGAGTTTTCATTAAAAAGTTTAGAGCAGTGATTTTAACCACATAAAATACCCATTACAATTCAAATCTAAAAGATTACTGACCTTGGCCCTTAAACAACAAATTCTGCACCTGCACTTAGTATCAAATTATAGGTTATCCATTTGAGCCTTAGAGTTGTACCTTTTTTTTTTACTTTTCTGGTATTTGTAATTTTTTTCTGTTTTTATTTTTTTATTTAATTTCATAGACTCTTACTACAAGATAGGTATCACTACTACTTTCAGAGGTTGATGTTATTGGATCTTGGTGCTCGCTTTTGATTTGTTGATAACATTCATTTTAAAATGAGAAATTACTGGTTTTATTTTATTTATTTATTTATTTATTTTTGTACATCAAATTTTAATTGTAAAATAAATTATGATCTTAAGCATTTAAATAACTATGAAATGTACCTTATTAAATTTTTATTTTATAGTATATTCTTTAACAGGCTTTTCCCCTATGGGTTAAGTGAATGAAATATTGTCTGCTTGGCCCTGTAATATGGGAGCAACTGATTATCAGATGAAACATGTTACTAATTGCTGCCCCGGCAAGTGAATGATAGAAAATTTCTAGACGTTCATATTTATGACTTTTTACAGGGTCAGCATAGTTTTCAGAATCGGCTGCACAAATACACTTATTGGTTTCCTTGGAATTTTTTTTTTAATGTTTAAGTATTATTTTAAAGCTAAAGTGTTTTAATCTTTTAAAAGTGATAAATTGTAAGATCTTGTTCAGCCACAATATTAAACCCTTGAAACCAGCCTAATAGATCTAACAAAGATATACAAAAATGAAGAATGATATTATTATTTTTAGATTGTATTTTATGCTTACTTTAACATTTATTTATTTTAATGATTGTTATATGGATTAATAATTGGACATATTGATATAACAATATTTTACTAAGTTTGTCTTTTTTTTTATTTTTATGTCAACTTTTAAACTAAAGTCTACACTTTATCACTCTACCTATACATATATATGTAGCACGTAATCAGAATAATTAATAAATGAACGATTGCCTGTCCCCTTTTTATCATAACAATTATAAAGTTCTGAATTGCGAAAAAAAGGATTTATAGAGCCTTACAATATATATATATATACACACACATCAACGCTTACTTGACATAACATTAAACCTCATCTTTTACATAAACTTAATTAGCACATTGCTCCACCTCTGTACAATGAGTTCATGCTGCGTTACCTGGCCCTTTACTATTAACAAATACACTCAAAGTAAAATTTTCAACAGTTTCTACATTTCATGTACATCAAAACAATAGAGGCACATACCTGTGTCAATAAGTACAATACTTTAGTACATTTTCTCACAATATAGGCCTACCTCCCGGCCGATCAGTTGACACCACACTTGTGTCATTCTTTACACACTGGTTGATCCAAGGCACAGTTTTTCATATTTTTTTAGTTATACAGCCAGTCCTCGTTTGAGCGCTATTGGAAATTTTCAAAGTATCGCGGCAGGCTACTACTATACCGGTTCGCCTTATGTCGACACATGTTTGAACCTTTCGAGCGCTGAGGTCATTTTTCATGTCATTGAACTACAGCAGTTCCCTATTTCCAGCCACTCAGGGCCATTTCTCATGTCATTTACAACAATTCTATATTTCCAGCCACTTAGGGCCATTTTTCATGTCAACTAGGGCAATTCAGTATTTCTAGCCTAATTGCTGATCATGGTTATTGCCAATATAAGCGATTTTATAAGGTACAGGCAGGTCTCCGTTACTACTTTATAAATGTTATTGTCGGTGGACAGCGGCCACGCTTACCTATGCTATGGCAATTCTCTTTAAAAGGTCACAGAGGCCAATTTCTCATGATATCGACATCAAATCTATTCAACCAGCCTCTAAGGGCCCTTTTTGATACGTATATTGTACTCTATGACACTTCACACAAACACAAGATTCACATACCTGGTATTTCTTGGAATCTGGAACTTCTTAATTGCGTGGTCTTCTTCATCTACACTCTTCTTAATTTATCTACCTAACTTTTTTTGTGTGGCAGTTCATTTTTTTTTTAATTTTGAAGAAAAAATATTGCCAAAAATGCAGGTTCGAATCACTGCTAGTAAATATTTAAGATTTAAAAAGCTGGCAACCGCTCGCCAATGTAGGATTTTTCCCAAAGATAATAGAAAACAACACAGATTTTTTGGTTTAAATTACCAAGTAGCCAAAATATATGTCCTTTATATTATACTGCCCGTCTGATATTTACACGGGATGAACAGGGAGCTAAAAGGGTCGCGGCCGACTACTGAACTTTGCCTTATGTCTATTATCCTTTAGCCCCTTAACACGTCTAAATGACTAAACCTAGTGCTGACCATGTCTGCATCATTCAAATGCACGCAGAAGAGTGAGGAGGCCGGGACATTCCTGGCCGTAGGCCAGCCTACTTTTCAATAGCGGAGGCATTAATAAGCGAGTCCAAATACTGATAGCCGACCGGTAGTAGGCCTGATGTCTTACAATGTTACGCGGCAAATTAGATTCTCTCATGGGCACAGCAACACGAGGTGCTACAGCCGGAGTAACGATGAAACGAAGTTTGCCAACAGAGGAAGAAAAGAAGGAGCGGGCTGAAAAAAAGGGGAAAAAATTAAAATTACGCAAAGGTGTACCTGAGGCGGAAGTCACAGCGAGTGAGACAGGCGAAGGGTCGGGGATCAGGTGCGGTCAGTCTAGGCAGGGAGGACATTAAAGCATAAAGATAAGATAAAGAAAGTCAGTGTGACCCAGTAATTAAATGTGATAAGGAATGTCAAAGTAAAATAAAACTGCTATGTGATACTATGAGTCAGTGCTCATTTATCACAGGCAGTTATCAGCGTAAAGAGGGACAGAGCGGGGCTGATCAGAGTAACATCACGCACAGATACTTAATCAGCCACATACTGGTGGGTAAAGAGATAACAATAAATTGGCTTAAAGAACACAAATTAATCGCTGCGTCACGTGTGTCCCCACTGCCAACAGGACATGAACATGGTGGCAGCCCAGTCCGATGAAAGTAGTGACTTGTATAAATGGAGGTGCCAGAAACGTAAACAAACCCACCACCACTAAGCTCCCGAGGAAGGGGGAATCTTGCGCTTCTAAAGAACCTACTGTTTTAACGCTGCCTGCTTTGTCCGTTTATTAGCATTTAAACACCAGGTGGTGCACATGGGCCTGTCTGCTTAAAAAACTGCTGATGTGACTAGCAGCCAACCAAATGCAAGTCAACGAACACTCGACAGGCATCAGACTTCGCCCAGAAAACACGGGTTGGGCAATTCTCTCTGAGCCTGTGGCCTGTTCAAACGGTCGCCGGGGCCATGAGCTGTCACTCAAAATGAAATGAACAACATTGGCTTGTTAAACCGTTTTGCTTCCAGCATAGGGTCCCAACTGACTGGACCAAAATACAGTGCTCCCCTCTGTTGTAGAGATTCAGGATACAAGGTCATAACAAACAGCGCTTACGATATAGGTAGTTGGCTTATGGGTAATGCGCTGTGTAAAGAGCGTAACCACCACACGAAACTCAGTTTACGTCACCGCAGCTGGTTTGCCATGTCCAACATGACAATGGAAGAAATTATTGAACTTACATATCTGTGGTGTACAGGGATGAATCAATTATAAATAAATTATGAAATGGGGTGTAGCAGTTGCACAATGGTCGGTTTGTGCAGTTTTTTGCCGTGAGGATGTAGAAGAGACCATATTGAGAGATTCGGATGAGGGTGAGCAGATTGGGGGTCTGGATGTGGTGGGTGAGATAGACGATTCAAAATTTGCTGAAGGCAAATATCACAGATATATATATATCTCGAACGACTGTATGTTAACAAGGATGTGATGCATTGATTAAGAAGATATGGTAAGAAGAATAACAATAGTAAAACGAAGATATAGTTAAGTGGAAGGGGTGTAGGAGTTTGTCCGTTTTTTGCAGGTTTCCCTCTTTTATTTCCCATATGTATTCTGAGTTCTGTGCTTTTTAACTAGCTTCATTTCCAAATAATGTTATGTGGTTATTAAATCTAGTTTTAAATGTGTTCTGTGTTCCTACGTGTGTCTGGGTGGTTGTGTTGTCGGTTTCCAAAAGATTACATTCGATTTACTGGTAATCCAGTGTACCAAGATTAAAAAGTCTGATTCAGGTTGAACCAAATTTTATTAGCATATGTATAAATCAATATCGTAATAACTAGTAGAAAAGTGTTGTATATATAACAATTTTCGATGAAACATTAGAGACTCTCATATATTGAATACAACAGAATAGCCACGTTTACGTACAAGGTGGATTTAAAATAACAACGCCCTTGACCTCCGGGACAGGACGGAAACAAACTCATGAGCCTTGGCTGCTCACTGACACAGAAATTGTACTTCATTAGAATATTCATAAACTCGTGGGTATCAGCGATAAACAACAAACAGTGCCTGCGTACTTAACTCAAAACGAGACAGCAGCAGCAATACTAGGGCTCGCTAGATCAGTGAAAGGGGCAGCGCATGAAATCAACATTTTATAAACCAAGGTCAGATGGTCAGAGTCATACGATGTAAGTAAAGACCCTTTTTAACCTTACTGACTTATTCTTTTTCATAATATGATGGAAATGCCGTAATACTAATGATCAATGTAGGACGACCCCCGTCTGATCTGTTGTTAGTTTTATGCATGTATCTGATATGTGCTGTATGATGATATTGAATAGTTTATAAACACATACTTTTATTTACAAAGCAAGAGGAATAAATGCAGCAATAATGAATAAATAAAAATTATGTTTGAAAAAGGAGAGGATATGACACCTTACGCTTGGTTTTCCTCTAAAAAAATTTGCTTATTGATCCCCCATTATACCGAAAGCAAGATTCATGAAGGACCCTACAAATGTGTTGGATGAACTTTTCTTAGACTATGATAAAGTGGTTATTCTTGCAGAACTAAACCATAATATGGCTGATTGGGAGACAGCAACTGTGATTCATGATCTGTGCGACTTATATTCGCTAGTAAACTTGATTAAGGAACCCACCTATCATCGTGAAAGGGGATCATTACATCTGGATGTATTTCTGACAAATCAACAGACATTATTTAGTAAGTCTGGTGTGGTGAACATGCATCTAAGTGATGATCATATGCTAATCTATAGTGTTATTAAGAGCGGAGCCCCGCGGCGGCCGCCCCAAACAGTAAATTATCGGAGTTTTTCAAACTTTGATAGATAGACCTTCCTACCGGGTCTTCAATACGCTGCTTTTCCTACTTGAGGTATTCTGTCAGACCCAGATAATGGCTGCTGGGTCTTTAATCAGTTATTTACTGATGTTCTTGATGACCATGCACCAATAAAGCAGAAGAAAATCAGATCTATGCATACTCCATTCATGAACGGCAGATTACACGAAGCCATCATGACCAAACATCGCTTGGGGCGAAAAAAAAGTGCTATCCTACCTCTTAGACCTGGAATGCCTTTACGATGCAGAGGAACAAGACAACCGACATACGACGGTCTTAAATGAAACCCTATTTTAAAGAAAGGACTGAAAATGGACCAAAAATGAACATTTTTTCACTACAATCAAATCTTGTGCGACTAATAAAGACGTTATAAACTCCCAGGATTTAATGATTTAATTTGATTTGAATTTTATGATTTAAATAATTTCTGTATTACCATAGCATCACACATTGGGAAAGATACTGTTGCACCTGAATAAAGGGATTGTAATATTGAAAAGTATAAAAAGGACTCTGTTACATTTTTTATAATTCATATTAGTAAAAATCATATTAGTATTAAATGTATTACTTATGATTTAAATAAGTATGAAAACTTTCAATATGTGGATTATAAGTGTATGTATGACATGCTAAGCAGTATTGACACTTCTAAGGCTGTGATGTAATATATGCAAAGATGATCAAACTGTTGAAACAATGTTTCACTTACAACGCTTTCCAGTTCAGCTTTAACTTGCAAATGTGTATCCTGTATACAAAAGGGATAACGCTATCAACAAAAAGTACTACCGGCCAGTAAGTGTACTTGCAGCCTTAACTAAGGTATTTGAGAAAATCATAGGGAAACAACTTGAGCAATTTCAGAATTGCGTTTCTCACCCATATATTTTAGCTTTCAGGCGACAGTACAGTTGTCAATCTTTTCTGATGTCTTACAGAGGACTGGCGAATAGCACTTGAATAAGGTAAATACGTAGGCAAAGTACTCATGACCTATCAAAGGCCTTCGACTGCATGCCTTTTCATATGTGCAGTTAATAAATGTTAAATCAGATGTAATTGAATAATATTGGTTTAAACAATATTTTTATTGCAGAAAAAGGCAATCTCTTAATTTTTAGCCACATGGTCACGTTTATCCAGACGTCTCTATGCATTGCTGCTCATTCCACTGGTGCCAAGCGTTCTTCCGAAAAGTCCAGAAGCTCAAGCATACAACAAGTCCAGCCGGGTCCATAAGCACATCAGGCGACTACTGGCGCTTCCCTTCCTCCCCCATGAGTAGATCAAGGAGACCCTGAGTGTCATGAAGGAGAATTCTAACAACCCGCTGCTGGTACAGTTGATGGATCATGTCCAGAAGTGATGGGTGGAGTCAGTAGTTTGGCCGCCACAATCTTGGTCCGTGTTCATGCGGGCCACACGGACTAACAACGACCTGGAATGTTGTTGAATTTCTTTTGAAACTTGATGCTGATTAATAATCAGCATTACTGTAAACGTTGATATTTTAACCAATAATATATATTTCCGGCGTTAAAGGTGGTATATATTCCTGCATGCAGGGATGCCCTAGCAATCGTTATATATTGAAATGTTAATATAGTTGCATCTTTAACCTGAAGATTTTTCCTGAGTACTACACTTAGGCAATGTACAATGTTTTGTCGTAGGCCCATCTGTCGGTAATCCAAACATGGGCTTTCATGGTAAAATCAACGGCAATGATATAAATTTGGCAAATTGATTCCGCATGTAGATTGTTAGAACAAAAAAAACTTGTATCTTAAAATACAAGCCATTTTATTGCGCCTTCAAGGTTCTAAACAAACATGGTTTGTTGCAAGACAGAATACATCTACATTTGGTTTTTACATTTTTTGTTATTATTATTCCAGGATGGCACAACCGCATGAACAGCAGAACGGGGTCATCCAACGGGATACTCAACATGTACGTGCTTGTTCCTAGCTCTCCTCCACTCTGAGGCCAAAGGAGTGACAATTCAACATAAGCTGATGTCGGACAAAAAATTTAAAAAGGCAGCAACGTCAGAGAACACGGGCCATGCAAGCAAGTCTGTTTACCCTGTGGGACAGCTAGGTGAAAGGAGATCTTTCGGTGGGAAATTTAGTCAGGGAAGTAGCCAATATATACAACCCACCCGCATACTTTACCAGAGTTTGAAGTGTTCATTTTTGGATTTAAGATGATTTGTTGTATACAGTGTAAATATATGTATATATGTAACTTATAAATGTGTTATTTAGATTGATTTTGTACAAAACATACTGGTTCTAGCTAGTGATTAACATTTTTGGTAACTTATGTTTCCTACTCTTTACTATAGCATATGATTTTGGATTACTCTTGGTTACTGTTGGGAGTCGGTTCCTTTTTCATAATCGATCATCGGTTTGGGCAAACCGATCGATGATCGATTATTAATCGGTTCAGACAAATATAAAGATTATCTATGAAACTGTACTCTCTTAACCCAGCCCGCATCTCTTAGTAATTCTACCTTACGAAAATAAGTTTTTGCCGTTTTTATATTTTCCTTTTATCACTAAGTTATGCTATTCAAAGTTTCATTTTAATTAATTATAGTAATCAATTTAACCACAGTCCAGGACATCCACTTGCTGGCCCTCATGAATACTCTCGGATATCATTTTAACTTCACTACCAGGACTTTTCATTTTATAGCATTTATGATGACTGCCGACATGCATATACTGGTTTCACAGGCCTGCCAGAAAAATTATAGGCCCATGTAATTTTTGGTAAAAATTAAAAAATAAGTATTTGAAAGCTAAAAATATAATTACTCATGCGGCAGCGGCACCTGACATCAGTTGAGGAGATTATTTCTAAGAGAATCTTGCAAAATTGGCATATAGACCTGGAGCATTATGGAGCATTTAAACGCCATACCGCCCATATTTTGCAATTAACATCTCGTTAGAAAACTCTCCGCTAATTCTGCAGCTCCCTGCCAGTTCACAGAGGTTTAATCAGTCCTCCGTTAATTCTCTCATCTACCGTGTCATACTCAGTTATATACTTAAGTTATTTGGGAACACAGACTCATTATATGAAGCGTGGAATGTTGTAAAAAATGGAAGAGTAATTTTTGCCTATAACTTAAAGACATTCTGGTAAAACACAATCATGAGTATGATGTAATCGATAGTTGCCTTTCGTAATCGAGCGCTTGAAAGTTGCAGCAAACCGACTGACTTTCGAAAAAATTCGATGATCGGCCCACCACTACTCTTGGTATTCAATGAAGTCTATGCAAATAAGTGTTGTTTATTGTATGGGCCTATATTTAGAAGTATAAAGTCAGTATGTAATTTTAATTAAGTATATATGATACTTTTAAATTTGTAGTTAGGTTTATTTCATAATTCCGGAGATTAACTTAACTGTAAGGGTAACTATCAGAGGGTACGCATTTTTGTGATATATTAATTCATACGGTGATATTTCTATTTATAATAGATTCTTTTGTTTTTAAAATTATTTAAATATGTTTAAATTCAGTTTACATGAACAAATGTCTGTGTTATTTCGAATATTAAGAATTACCATTATGAGAGTATACATTGTATTTTATAAGTTAGGTCGATTTGAGTATTTTGGCTATAAAACTCGGGGCCGAGTGTCGCTAGGTCCCATTGCTTTGGGGCCGAGTGTCTCTGGAGCCGAATGTCTCTTTGGCCGAGTGTCTCTGGGGCCGAGTGTCGCTTGGGCCAAGTGTCTCCGGCCGAGTGTCTCTTTGGCAGAGAATTCCTGTTACAAACTTGTCAGCTTCAGTTTAAATATTAAGGGAAATGTTCTCAGGGGTGAACAAAGTGTTAATTTTCTGGGTGTGAATATAGATCAGCATATAAATATAGTTTACATACAAGTAAACTGTGTTCGAAAGCTGCAAGCCAGTTATAAATGCTTTAGGTAGAATGAAACATCTCTTGGACTCGGAATCAAAATTAAAAATTCTTCGATCTTTTATAACTTATATTTTTAGTTTTAGTCCTATTGTGTGGCATTTCTTTGGTAGGAAATAAACAAATAAAATAAAAAGTGTAATTAAAAGAGCTCTGAGAGTTGTAGTTAATGATTATACCAGTGATATTATGCCAGCTTACTTTATCAGGCTGGCTTGGTAAATCTAGTGCTCCATAGACAAAGAATCATGCTGGAGTGGTTTTAAATGTAAATGTGCCATGTGAAAATAAACTTTCTATTTTGTAGCTCTAACTTGAGAGTATTTCTATTATTTTCAAGGACAGAGTCCAGAATCAAATCTCTTAAGTCTGTTTAAATCTAGAAAGCTCATATCTTTCTTACTGTTATATATATGATCATCTCATTGTATTATTTATTATAACCATCATTATTTGTTTTATCATTTTGTATGTGCCTAGTCTGTGATAATAGCATTTTGCCGATGTTGTACTTTTTTTTATAAAACTGACTATAATTAAAACTTTGTATTGTATTATTATTGTATTGTGTAGTGTTGTTTACCTGAGCATGCACGGTGGGCACTAGTTAAGCGGCTTACTTGTGTAAATTTGTATCTAGACTGGTACCCCATAATATAATTGAGGTGGTGCCACCCCGTGTCTGTGTATGAGACTAAAAAGTGATGTCACACCAGTGTTGTGTCCTCAGGAATCTGAGGATTACACATGCCTTTTTTGTTGCCAAATTTGTAGTTTTACCAATACGTCATTCTAGAGTTTGAATCACTAGAATCAAAATTATGCAAAAGTGTAATCAATAATCATTGACAAGTAAGATACAAATATAATTGCTCAGGGTTTGTTTAAATTGGACGTGCGCTGCAAAGCAAAGACTTGTGGTAGCCCAATTGAGACCGGGATGAAAAGCCGCATGAAACAAAAGGAATACGAAATGATAATTTTATCTATAAGTTACAATATATCCTTTTTTATTGGCAGCAAGCTTAAACGTATGTAAAGCTGAGCCACAACACGTGTAGCGATGTCGTATTGGCGTTTGTTGTCGTGAGCTTGTCTTCTGAAGTACTTTGGAACCAGCCTTTTCTAACTCCTTTAATAAAAGACAAAAATGAGTCGGTACCAGTCAATACACCAAGTGTTCACAAGCATGCACTCGCATGCACGCAACAGAGCTATGTATTTTATATCTGGACTGAGCCACGACCTTAAATATTTTGTAAAGACATAAATAGATGGTGGTGCAAAATAGTGACTCAAGTTGTGCTTTTAAAATTAGCCTAGTTTGCGATCTAGTGCATACACGCATAGATAGAAATATAAGAGCTGATCAACCCATAAAAGCCCTCATTACCTAACATTTTATCATTTTATGCTATACCATTAGGGACCACAAAATATTTCTTTCGTCAGTCAGGCGCCTCCGCAACAATAGCACTATTTGCTCCAAATAATACAGATCACGTAAGTGTAGACTCTGTTAAAAAAACAGCCTTATATCAATAATGCCTGAATCGATAACGCTTAATGAATGGCCCCAATTGCAAAGTATGTTTAGGCCTTACTCTGGGCATTTTTCAATGTTGTTATAACCACCAACAAAACCACCACCAGTAACCTGTGTATGCTCTCATTAGTCTTCTAAAAATATGCTAAATTTTTAACTCAGACAATCTAGTAATCTTATTCATATTGAACACAATATAATGCTTTAACATAGAAAGTATATTGTTAAATTGGTTTGAAATATTGGTTTGAAATATTAATGATTATAATTTTATTTTAATAAATTTCTAGATTATTTTTATTGTCATTAATATTATATTTATTATTAATATTATAATTTTAAAAATAATAATAATTATTATAATTGTTATTTTATAGATGTTAACGTGTATATTTGAAATAATTGTAAAGCAGGGAAATACTGAATAACTTAGAGGGGGTCCACAAGACATGGATTCCTTTCTATAAACTATATAAAATCAACAATGAGCTTGAACTACAAGCTGGACCGTTGCTCAAAAATATTGATGTATTTGCTAAGCTAATGAAGAGCCAGACGGGGAATAGTTACCTCTAGCAAGATAAGGTTCCTAGCGGATAGGGAGTGATTATTAATTTTAATTTTAAGTTTCATATTTGGATAGGTTGAAACAAGGTAAGGATAAATTTTGAAGAAATAGTCGATGAGATACCTGTTGTAATTTTAGATGCATTCACAAGCCGTGGTTTCTCCCCCGACACAAACGCATGACCTACTTTATTATGATATTCATGAGCAGATGTGTGTCGTGTCAGCGATATGCTACAAGAAGTGTTCGTGTACATAATCCAAATCGAGGCAACGTCAAAAGCCGGCAGTTAGGCAGGGGACACGGTACGAACTCGGCAGACGATAAAGCCCCAGGTGTTCCAAATTGGACGGTAAGTTTAGCCTGCATGCAACAACATGTCTCGATTGTATTATAACTACCCACAAAACCACAGCCTGTAAACTGTATATATCTAATATATTGTCCTAAATTTTAACCGTACATGTTCCTGTTGAGACTGTGTAGGGTGGGACATGAATCTCTTGTAGAAAGGATATTGGCTCGGCCCAGTTTGATAATTTATCAATGGTCAGGAGCAGGGGTTACAGCCAGTACAATGGGTTTTCCAGCTTTTTTTCCAAATGGCACCTAGCTTATTCCGTATTAACCCCATGCCCAGACATAACTACGACCATAATTTGCCCTCCTTTTAGTCAATAAAAGTGATCGTATTCTTAAAATATAATTTTATCATTGGACTGGGATTTTTGTACAATATATAGTTACTGGGTAAACTCTCTTAAGGAGGCGGATGCAGGGTTTTTAGTGCGGGGTGAGGGGATAAAGCATTTGTGCTATGGAAATGTTTTATTGATTTTATAATAGAGGTTACGATTATAAGCTTAGCTACGGTGGTGGGGGGGGGGGGGGGGGGGTAGAGGATATGTGATATAGTCATACATTTAATTATTGATATATGGATGCAAATTTTACCAAGATAACTGTGTTTTTGATTAAATAATAACAATTTCACATTCCGATTTAATAGCTAAGCTGACTGCGAGTCATCTGAGCTATAGCGATCCTCCTTTGTATGGCGTCCACTAACAAGGCTAAACTTGTAAAAGTCGGATCTAGAAACGTCTACCTTATGTCCTAAAAACCTCTTAGGACATCTGGATTGCCGTGATTTTTATTTTGTATCTTGCATTGGTAACACGGTCTGTATTTTTCTCATTTCTAGCACAGCTGACTTAAATCATTCCTATAATGAGGTATAGGAATGGCGCTTTGATCGTCGTCCATCCGTTAGCAATGCAAAAATCGTGAATGCTGAACATAGCAACTTCTAAATGTCCATCCTTTGAGTTCAATAATAAATCCTTCTCAAAACCTGTAACGAGGTCACTGCGACCAATATCCCCTGAAATATTGTCCTTAAATATATAAATATATGATACAAAAGCTACAGTCTTTATAATTAACGCATGGTTTGCCGTGAATCTTGCCTTGGATATTGACCATGACTAGTTTTGTAAGTTCCCTTACTGATGGATTCATCTGTAGTTTTTTTTCTATTTTTACTTCAGCTGAATGTTAGACAGCTGAAGTAAAGTAATCGGGCAGCGCCAATTGTAAGTCCGACCGTCCGTCTGCCCGTCTGTCTACCCGTCTGTCTGTCTGGTAGACTGGCACGTTTTGCCACCATTGGACTAAGAAATCTATAACTGAATATCCAGAGAGTCTGCAATTGAATCCGTTTTCCAATTTATGTTTCATCTAGTGTCCTGAAACCTCACGTGAATATTGATTATGAATGGTTTCTTCAGTTACAGAAGACTGGTGGCACCACCTGTATTTTTTCTGTTTTTACGAATATTTTCCTTTGTTTTGAGAATGCCAAATTATATTGAAACTATCAAAATTACAACTGTAGTTTCATCTCGTGTCCTGAAACCTTGTGTGTTACCAGGGTCCCGCTTGTGTTAGCGGATGACCTATAGTAATCACCCTGTCTGTGTGTCTGTCTGTCCGTCTCTGCATTTTGGTCATTTTGTTACCTGGCGATAAGTCTAATTTCAGAGTGATCAAAATATGGTGATCTTCTCCTTGATCTCCAAGGTCATATTAGCCATTTTTGTTGGACCTAATACCTATCTAAGGTATTGGTTATTTGTACCCAGATTGGTCAGATAGACGATTCTAAATGTCGCGAACTTTAGGTATTGAGTATTGGAGGAGTTTTCGGAGGATTTTAAACATTGTTGACCTTGTCCTTAATCTTATTTTTCATTTCATTCAACCTGAATGGACCAGGCCTGGTTGGATTTAGTTTTCACCTTTGAAGAAAATCATGTCGACTTTTGTTTCAATAAAGATCAATGGTCAAGAACAAATCTGAAATGAGTCTAAATTTGATTTCAATTTTAAGATGATAAAATTCCTATTGTGAATGTTACCGCCATTGCAGTCAGCTTAGCAGCATGACCCACGGGTCACTTGTATTGCTTAGTTGAAAATTCATCAGTTTATAGTTCTAACTGTTAACTTGCAATCAAGAAACATTTGATATTATGCACAACATTACTTAAAAAGTGGCCTGTATGAGTCGAAAAAAAAGAAAACAGAAATTATGTACTTTCTCACCTTGGTGACCTTCAAAATGACCTTTACATTCAAATTTTTGAAATGGCAACCACTAACTTTTTTTCAGCTTATCTGAAAGTCATATGAGCTATAGCAACCATTCTTTGTCCATTGTCCGTGCATCCGTCCCAGTTTCGGATCCAGGATTTTGCTCTGCTACTGGGGTATAATTTTTTTACGTTTTTCGCTAATCATCTGCATAAAAAGGAGCGTCGAATGATTTAAACAAAAATAACAAGGCCATATGTTCAGTCTCCTTTTGGACTTTATATTGGCAATTGTATTAGAAAATCATCGATAAATGGGCATTTAAAACTTAAACTAAAATAAAATCTTAAATGAGTAATTTCAAAGTAACTTGTTAAACTGTCTGTATCTCACTGAGCAGGATATTTAAAATTTAATATATGGATTTAAATGGTTTAAAAAAATTTACAAAAAGAAATGTTAATGAAATAACCCAACTTTGTGTCCATAAATGATAATTGCAATACATACACACACACATACATATTTATATATATGAATCCCTATAGAACAAAAAATAAGGCAACTTATCAGATATAGTATTTAAAATAATAATAATAATAAAATGATAATAGTAACAATACGCATGTAAAATACTAAAAAAATAATGAAGAATAATGAACAGCATATAATGTATGTATGTAACACAGTAAAAGAAGAAAACAATATAAAAATGTAAAAAAAAAATGTAGGATAAAAATAAATTTGAAGAGAAACAGAACGTGAACACCGGTGGTTAGCATTGGTTAATATAAATATAGATTATTGCTTACAATGTGACAGGTAGCCTTCGTCTTGACTGAGGCCACTTTGTACACAGTTGAATTTATTCTCGAATTTCAATTCCCAATTAGTCTTACCTCTTTAACACTTACCTACACTTCGACTTCAGACTAAAATGGCTATACTACACACACACACACACACACACACACACACATGTTAATTATCAAAATATGAGTTTTTTTATTAAATATGTATACAATTTAAGTATTGATCAATTCAGCTCAAAATTAACTGGATTAAATCAATTCAGCTCTCAATTAACTGGATCTACATTTATTCTTTGCTTCCCTTCATTTCAGAAATCTGAAGTCATTCTCCGCCATGGCGTCCGTGTTGACTTGTGAGATTTGTCTCGAGAGAAAGAGTGACAGGAAGCCTAAATCCCTAAGCTGTCTCCACTCGTTTTGCCGGGAATGTCTCCGATAATGGGTTAATACACGTCCGCTTACTGGTAACATAGAGTGTCCAGTTTGTCGCCAACAAACGAAAATTCCTGCCAATGGTATTGATGGTTTGGTTGATGATTTTAAAGTCCTCCAGTTAGAAGAAATGATGAAAGCCATTGGAGATCCCTTTGTGTGTCAGGGATGTCTTTTGAAAGGTCATCCAAAGCTAAGGTAAAATGTGAAACATGTAACCGGAGACTTTGTGAGTCATGTTATCGGTTTCATATAAATCAAAAAGTATTTAAGGATCATCAGATAGCTCACGACCTGTGCGAGGTGCACGGCAATGCCGTCTCCCACGTATGTGTAACGTGTTTCACTGGGGTATGCGTTGACTGTATTATCTCTGAGGTTCACGAAAGTCACGACATATGTGAACGAGATGACGGCATGGGGAAATAACGGAGATCTGTTGAAGAAACTCAACAACAGCTGAGAGATCTCAGAAATAAAAGTAAATTAAGAATGAAAACAACTGAAATAAAGACGGGAGAAGAAATTGAATTAAACATTGCCAACTTAAAACAAGCTGCAGACGCTATGAAGCAGGAGATAGACAGACAAGTAACAGAGGTTATCAAGCAATACAGGAAACAAACCTGGCAGGAAATGAAGAAATCATTTGATGAATTTGAAAAACTCAATCTACCAGTGTCACTTGATGGATTAGAACAGAAGATTGTAAGAGAAGAAAGTATGTCCAAATTGGTTGAGTTAAACACCGAGTTGAAAAAAGCCATCAGACAGGTTAAAGCTGTTAAAGATCAGGTGCCTGACGTGTCACAGGATCCAAAGATAAAAGATATACTGAAAGAAGGAGGAAAATCACTGTCACTCCAACAATATTATAACAAGTACAACAGGTCTGATGTTGAGAGTAAGTTAAGAGAAACTTTATTTAGAGATATATCAGAGCAACCAAAACTTGTATGGCAGAAGCTGTCTTCAGATTGTAAAGAGATCGACCAGCCTTATGGGTTACAGATAATGGATGATTTTACCGCTGTAGCAGCGTTTCTAAGTTGTGATCACGTGGCTAGATTTGATGAAAATGGGAAAGTCGTGGCATCATACTACTGTAACGGGTCGGGAGACGCTGACAAAGTATGGAATGTTACTGAAGGTGATGGCAACATTTATATCCAGTGTCAGGACCGTCATACAGTAATCCATATACCAGCTGGTGGGTTCAACAGGACGACACAACATATAACAGATATCCCAAACATTAATCATTTTACTTTCAATCCTTACAACAACACGTTTTTACTGAGTAGTGGTGCACGGAGGGTGTTCCGTTGCCGTGAAACAGACATGTCACCAGTTCGAACCTTAAATAGATTTTATATCACAGACACCATATATTTTACACCTCCGTATCACACACACATACACAGACACACACACATATATAAATATATATATAAATGTGTGTACATATGTCACTGGCGGTAGAAAGAGAGCTGCACTGTTTAAAGATGGCTATATGACCACTACTTCTATAAGTTTCCAATCCCCACAAGAATTTCCTACATGCAAATAAATAAAAACAATACATCTTTCATTTGTGATGCTTATGCTAGATTCTTTTTTTCCGAACTTCAAGGTCTCAATCTGTGAACAAAAACCCCAAAAAGGAATACGAATAATAAAACATAAGATTATCCAGGTATCCATCCTAAAGAGGGATATAAGGGTAAATATTATTAACAATTTGTGGAACAAGCACATATTTTGCGTGGCATATGTGTATGGCAGCTGATATCCAAATCGAAGTGAATCTGAACTTTTTTTGTAATGAAAATATCATCAGGTAGATCACCAGGACAAATATCTGAAAAACTCACTTTGGAACCCTCAGGTCTTTCCCCTATTCCAATGTAAAATGGGCTTTTCTTGGTCCATCCAATTGGTCCACCAGCATCTCCCTTCCACTCAGATACCACATTTAATCCTACCTTGACAAGTCTTCCAAATATGTTTTTGTGAAGAGGCTTTTCTTGGTATCCCTTGCATGCTTCGCAGTAATGTTCATACACACAGTGGGTGGATATTCTTCAAGGAGTTGGCTGGTATGTTTCATTAAGCCTGGAAACACAATTAAATCATTAATATCTGTGTAGATCATGCACATACATGCAACAACTAAATAATAAAAAATTTCCTGTGAATAGAAAATTTTGGGTTTGCATCCCTGTCTTGTCAGCCAATTTTAACATCATGTTCAAACAGTAGTAATATTTCCCATATTTCCTAATAGAACATTTTAAAAATATTGCATCAAATGCACTGGCTCTGTTATGATTGCTTAATTTCTGTAAAATATATGAGATGGGTTTTGCATGCTCAGGAGGCCCATAGAAATCTGCTCCTGCCAGGAAAATCCACCCCTGACATATCACATATCACTTTATATATCAGAAACTTGGCTGGTATGTAATGTTAAAAACAAATTTCAAACTACTTTAGATCTGAGAGCAGTGAGAGTGACAGCTGTGAGAGCTACAAGAGATCCCCTGTCATTTATTAAGGAAGTGACGCTCATTTATTAACACTAAGGAGGACAATATAATTTCCTCTATAGAGTGGTCTGTCAATACATTTAGTCAAGATATTTATGTAGATATTCTTATTGGTGTGTAAACTGCTATGAGCCATCTAGCAGCAAATCAAGCCCAAATTTGCATCTTATTATGAAAAAGTGTTAATAACTTCTTTTCAGACTTCAGACAAGTGATACACAACTCAAAGATATTGTAATACTTATAAGTATTAGAATTATTGTTAATTACAACCAAGAGAAGGTTACATCAGAAATCTAATTATCATCAATTAGCAGAATGCCATATTGGTTGAGAGTTGGCCATTTTTAAATTCTTTAAAATATCTGTTGCTAAATATATCAGGATTGCTAAAATTATTGTTAAAGACTTAAATAACAAGTGTAAAGTCCACGTAAAATTGTAGCACTGAACAATGTTAATAACATCTTGTTTTGTATGAAATAAAGAAATAGATATAGAAATATAGAAATATTCAAATGTGCTTTGATGTATGTGAAAATACAAATTAAACACACTCCCTTCCTCTGCACCCACCCTTATACCGTCAAGTACACAAAACCACCTTTTAAACCTTAGAACTGGGTCAATGATTTATTTGTTTAATTGGGTTATTGTTTAGGACTAAGGTATAAACAGGTCATCAAAAACATGCTTTAACAAACATATTTTACAAATATTTCCAAGGTTTTAAGGGCCAAGACCATTTGATGGAGGGAGGGGGAGGGGGAGGGGCTATGACATTTTCCATCTCATCAGGATATTTTTTTTAAGTTTCAAAGACCATCATTATTTTCTTACTTTAAGGCATTTTTTCTGTAACGCAAACAAATTTTCTTCCCCATTGAAAATATCTGTCCTTCAAATTACATCTTTACCTACAGCCATACACCTTTGCATACATATACATGTGCATGCACACATATAAACACATAAAGTATATGAATTAATTTATAATATAGCTTCTGACTTTACTCTTGGAGAGGATGTCCCCTTGCCTTCCTGGGAAAATTTTTAAACATGAAGTCAAAATGGAGCATTTTGGACACTTTCCTTGAAATGTATGATGAATTTCTACCACTTAAAACACTAAACTATCATGATCTTTAAAAGACCAACTAAAATACCTCCTGAATATGACAATATATTCTTATGATAGCCTGGATAGAATACAAAATTGTACACTTTCATGAACTTCCTAAGTAATTATTTATTCCTTTAGTTTCTTGTAATTTTGTACTGTTTATAATATTTTGATTTAAACCTGACCATTAATGTAAAGCCATCGTTTCAATTATGTAACAAGACTATTATACAATCATAATATATTGTATCTTTTGGATACAACTGTAATTGTAATAAATCTATTAAAAATTTAACACAACCATTGCCCCCCCCCCCTAAATATTTGGATTTGTCACCAATGTGTAATATACCACTTTCACACACAAAGGACACAGAGGTACATATGTTACATGGATTTAAATTGATATTAATAATTCAGGCAATAAATAATATACAATTAATTATTGTAACATTTTGTTCATCATGTTCAAAGAAATCATGAATATCAGCCTAACAGCCATTAAAATAATGATAAATAATTAATCATTAGATTTAAAAAAAAATTCTACCAAACTGTGTCTTTATATTCAGACAAAAATTCTGTAATGTGTGAAAGAGTGACTGCTTGTGTGCAGGTCCACCCCCCCCCCCCCCCCCCCACACACACACACCTATAATTGTATCCGCCAAAACGAAGTTTTGCGGATACTATGTTTTTGACCGGGTTCCGCCGCCGCCGCCGCGTTCGTTTCCGGAGAACTCCTCTGAGACTACTGGACAGATTTTTCCGAAACTTACACAAATTATCGGGTCACATGTGAACTGGTGCCTAACCAAGTTACCTTGACCTCTGACCTTTCGTCTCTGCCCAGCGTCCGTTTCCACACATAAACCCACATATCTCGGGAACTGTTTGACCGATCCGGAAAAAATTTTTTACACAAATGTAGCCCTGGGATAGCTTTATAACATACACAACAAAAGGTGGCGCCACCTGCAACCATGTTTGCACAGTGTCCATCTGTTCATCTGCCTGGGGTTAAAATCACTCATATCTCTGCAGTGGTTTGACTAATTCACCTATAATTCGGCATGCATATACATCCTAGATAGCTTTCTTGATTTTATGACAGGTGGCGCCACCTACATTCACGTTAACGTTCCACACATAAACCCATATATCTCGGGAACCGTTTGACCGATCCGGAAAAAATTTTTACACAAATGTAGCCCTGAGATAGCTTTATAACATACACAACAAAAGGTGGCGCCACCTGCAACCGTGTTTGCACAGTGTCCATCTGTTCATCTGCCTGGGGTTAAAATCACTCATATCTCTGCAGTGGTTTGACTAATTCACCTAAAATTCGGCATGCATATACATCCTAGATAGCTTTCTCGATTTTATGACAGGTGGCGCCACCTACATTCACGTTAACGCTCCACACATAAACCCATATATCTCAGGAACCGTTTGACCGATCCGGAAAATTTTTTACACAAATGTAGCCCTGGGATAGCTTTATAACATACACAACAAAAGGTGGCGCCACCTGCAACCGTGTTTGCACAGTGTCCATTTGTTCATCTGCCTGGGTTTAAAATCACTCATATCTCTGCAGTGGTTTGACTAATTCACCTAAAAATCGGCATGCATATACATCCTAGATAGCTTTCTTGATTTTATGACAGGTGGCGCCACCTATATTCACGTTAACGCTCCACACATAAACCCATATATCTCGGGAACCGTTTGACCGATCCAGAAAAAAATATTTTACACAAATGTAGCCCTGGGATAGCTTTATAACATACACAACAAAAGGTGGCGCCACCTGCAACCATGTTTGCACAGTGTCCATTTGTTAATCTGCCTGGGGTTAAAATCACTCATATCTCTGCAGTGGTTTGACTAATTCACCTATAAATCGGCATGCATATACATCCTAGATAGCTTTCTTGATTTTATGACAGGTGGCGCCACCTACATTCATGTTAACGCTCCACACATAAACCCATATATCTCGGGAACCATTTGACCAATCAGGAAAAAAAATTACACAAATGTAGCCCTTGGATAGCTTTATAACATGAACAAAAATGGTGGCACCACCTGCAGCGATTTTTGCACAGCGTCCATCTGTTTGTCTGCTGTGGGATAAAATCACTCATATCTCTGCTTTTCCACATGAAATTTTGCATGTGTATATATCTTAGATAGTTTCTCGTTCAAATAACAGGTGGCGCCACCTACAATCATGTTTATGTGGCCGAGATCCATTCTAATATTTAACACATGTAACTATATCCCCTTGCCACTCAATCCATGCCTCACTTCACCCGTCCTTCTCTGATTTTGGCGGATACACGTAGTCGCTTGTCGACTACCCGTATTCTAGTTACATTAGGATACTGTTTTTGAGACTAATAAGAGTGACAAAATGCTTTTTAAAAAATATGCAAATAATGTAAATATGCACTTCTTTGCAAAATTGTTGTAAACTAAACTTTAATTTAGATTTGGTTCATCTGGTACTCATTAATATTTCTTTTCTAACCTACCAAGATATTATGATCTATTCCATTCTAAACAGTTGATATTGTCTTGCAAAGTATCAAGTGTCTGTGTTCACCCAGCTGTGGCGCCCTTTTCTTTATTTATTTATATTTGGTGCAACTGTCGTGACCTCTGGGAAAGAAAAAGGCTATTTAATTATACAAACAAAGCATTTTAAGGCAGTATTTACTCAAATTAGCCACGTGTTATATGGGGGTTTCCCATCGTGTGCTTGTTTTGTTTACATCAGAGCCAAGGCAATCTAATGACAGAAGACCATTCAGTGCGGGGATTCCCGGTACTTCCGGTTGGGTTACGGGTCATAATGTTATTTTAATGAATGCAACTGGATCTAATCTTATTATTGGGTCACCAAACACCATTAAGCTTTGTATGTTAATGAGGACTATTTCTTACCTCTCCGCTGACCCGCCAAAAGGAAGCCTCTCCCGGGAAAAAAACTTGAATATTCATTTGTTGTTCTTGTTGATTCCCGACCTGACCCCTGGTGTCGAGACTTTACAAGATGTCAACCTGCATACCTTGTGCTATAATTTCATCCGAAAGAACGGGTTCCAAGAAGTCATGTTAAAAGACTCTGTTTTTCAATTAGATAATCATATATATCAGATGAAAGGCAACTCAAAGTAAGGAAAAATTAGTTTTATTAGTGCTAAGAAATACTTGAACAGCAGGAAAGGGAGGGACGCTGTCGTACTTCTATTATCGCTCATAGGCTGTGTTTATCATGTCAAGTGCCTGTGGTTCTAGGTCATGCGGTTACGATTTGTACCTGGTTAACAGACTCGACAGACAGACGGACGGACGCCGGACAAAGAGTGATCGCTATAGCTCAGATGACTTTTCAACGTACCATTACAATATCCTAATGAAAATGCTGATATACCTTGATGAAAAAAAAATTATTCATATTATCATGATCAAAGGTATCGATTTATCCTTGAACCACAGTATTCACATTTTTGTTTACCAAAGCTGGTGTGCAAAAACCCCTAATTTAATAAACATGTTATAACAATAGGGGTTGCAAATACATCCCGTAATGTAATAATTATAACAAAAGAGTACGTTATTACAATAGACGCCGTAATATGACAAATATTTGAAAGTTCTTGTACTTGCTATGTATCATGATAAGTTGAAGAGTTAGTGACCTGATAAGTAACGTGTAAGTTTGTTATCAGACATATCTATGACGTGTGCTTGGAAAGTTACTTGATATAAGCGACCTTCACCTTACACACTTGTGTTAACAAAGTCCAGCTCGCTCTCAACATGTAGCGTGATTTCATTCTTCTCCAATCAACTAACGTTATTGGATCACGTGACATTTTAAACTGCCAAATCGAGTGTGCAAGCAAACATTCCGGTGGTTGGGACAGCATCTAAGAAGCCAGAATTGGTGAGTCTTGCCAAACGCATTCACACGTTAATTTTACACGTCCATATATATATATATATATATATATATATATATATATCCCTTTGTTTTTGTATGGGACACATTTCAAATACATTACAATTAAGTAAAAGGTGTAAAAAATAAGGTATAACATCTATACTGTATCTGAATTCTTAACCCGGTCTAGATATATAATATCTCAGAGTAAACTCAGTCTTTAATTCTAATTATTAATATATTTAATTTCAAATTTATAAGTTTTATGCTCTGAATATCGGGGGAGGGGTGATAATATTGACCATGGCCCCTTGCTAAAAAAGGGGTATATATACGCCCACCCACCCTCCCCACAGCTGTATTGACGCCCCTGGTAACGTTGGGTGCTGACATTGTTACTTTGCTCGAGGATATTGTTATCACAGTAATGACTCTACTGCTAGCCATGTCACGTTCTCTGATTTACATATCAAGGTACGATTGTCCCAGTAAGAAATGGGCGACCCGTAAAAAAAAGACTTATTTGTCTTGTCTCGCCAGAGTTAACCCTCTTCACATATATCATGAGAAAGGGAACACGTAATCTAACTACACAAATTTGTTATCTTTATCAAGCATATCCATTAATATATCGCTGTTACTTTTATCAAAAAGTAATTAAAATGAAGAATGAAAATAAAAATATTCAGCTATGCATTACACCTTAATGCAGTTGATCCTTTTAAATACCATGTTATTGTAAACAAGTTCCATGCAGCTGGACTTTATGGATGCGAAACTTGTTCTGGCTGTGTAAACATACCAAGGAGCAACCCAGTCACTCCTGGTACCTGTGGCGGATCCTGGGGTTCACAGGGGACGAATTCCGTATCAACCTCAGACAAAACCACGACCATAATTTGGGCTCTTTTGATTCAATAAAATTGATCATATTCCTAAAATATAAGTTTATCAATGAACTTGGATTTTTGTACAATATATAGTTACGGGCTAAATTTTTAAAGAGGCGAATGCAGGGTTTTTAGAGCGGGTGGGGGGGGGGGGGGGATAAAGCATATGTGCTATAGACATACATATGATCATTGAAATACGGGTGCAACCATAACCAACGGAAATATGTTATTGATTGTATAATAGAGATTACGATTATTTGCTTAACTACGGGGGGGGGGGGTAGAGGATATGTGATATAGTCATACATATAATTATAGATATATGGGTGCAAATATTACTAAGAGAACTGTGTTTTTGATTGAATAATAGAGATTACATACATATTAAATAGATAAGCTGACTGCATGTCATCTGAGCTATAGTGATCCCCCTATGTTTGGCGTCCATTAACAAGGCTAAACTTGTAATGGTCGGACCAAGAAACGTCTTTCTTATGTCTTAAAAATCTCTTAGGACATCTGAAATAAACTTGTAACTGGATTGTCATGATTTATACTTTGCATCTTGGCCATGAACAGTTTCATCAGTTCTTGAAGACTGGTAACACGACCTTTATTTTTCTCATTTCTAGCACAGCAGACTGAAATATTCCTATACTGGGGTATAGGAATGGCGCTTTGACCGTCGTCCGTCCGGGGGTCCGGCCATCCGTTAACACAGCAAAACTCGTGAATGCTGAACATAGCAACTTATAAGTGTACAGGCTTTGAGTTCAATAATAAATCCTTCTAAAAACCTGAAACTATTTCACTGGAACCAATATCCTCTGGACTGTTGTTCTTAAAGTACATAAAACATGATACAAAAGCTACACTATCTTTATAATTAACCCTTTTATAGTTTTTACTAAAGATGCAACTGTGGTTTCATCTCGTGTCCTGAAACCTTGTATGTTATTAGGGCCCCGCTTGAGTAAGCGAATGTTCTTTAGTAATCATCCTGTCTGTGTGTGTGTCTGTCTGTCCGTCTCTGTACGTTGGTCATTTTGTTTCCTGGGTGATAACTCCATGGGTCCCTAATTTCAGAGTGGTCAAAATTTGGTGATCTCCTCCTTAATCTCCAAGGTCATATAAGCCAACAAGATTTTTTTTGTGAACCTGATACCTATCAGATGATTCTAAATGTTGGGAACTTTTGGAGGAGTTTTCCGAGGATTTTAAACACTGTTAACCTTGTCCTTGCTCATATCATTCATCTAATTCAACCTGAATGGACGGGGCATGGTTGGAATTAGTTTTCACCTTTGTGTGATCAGGAAAAAAATCATGTCGACTGTTGTTTCAATATAGATCAAGAGTCAAGAACAAATCTGAAATTAGTCTCAATTTGATTTCAATTTTAAGATGATAAAATTCCTATTGTGAATGTTAACGCAATGCCAGCAGCATGACCCACGGGTCACTTGTGTTGCTTGGATGTAAATTCATTAGTTTACAGTTCTAACTGTTAACTTGTAATCAAGAAAACAGTTTGATGCTATGCATAACATTACTTAAAAAGTCGTCTTCATTACTCGAAACAAAAGAACACAGAAATTATGTACTTTGTGACCTTAGTGCTCTTCAAAATGACCTTCGCATATAAGCTATAACAACCACTCTTTGTCCATTGTCCGTGCATCCGTTCCAGTTGCGGATCCAGGATTTTGCTCTAGAGGGTGCACAAATGCTACTGGGTTATAATTTCTAAGGTATTTTGCTAACCATCTGAATAAGAAGGAGCGTTGAATGGTTTTAAATAAAAATAACAAGGCCATATGTTCAAATGTCTCATTTTGGACATTATATTGGCAATTGTGACAGAAAATCATCGATGAATGGACATTTAAATCTTAAACTAAAATAAAATCTTAAATGAGTAATTTCAAAGTAACTTACTCAGCAGGATATTAAAAATTTAACATATGGATTTTGGATTTTAATGGTTTAAAGATTATACAAAAAGAAATGTTTATGAAATAACCCAGCTTTGTGTCCATAAACATTTACTATAGAGACAATTGCAAAACATGTATACATACATACATACATACACACATATATATATATATATATATATATATATATGAATCCCTATAGAACAAAAAAAAGGCAATTAATCAGATATAATATTAATAATATAATCAATAATAATAATAATAACAATACGCATGTAAAATACTAAACAGAAGTAATAATGAAGAATAATGAACAGCGTATAATGTATGCATGTAACAGAGTAAATGAAGAAAAAAATATAGAACTAGAAAAATGTAGGATAAAAAAAATTGAAGAAAACAGAACGTGAACACCAGTGGTTAGCATGGGTTAATATAAATATAGATTAATGCTTAGATTGTGGCAGGTAGCCTTCGTCTTCACTGAGGCCATTTTATACACAGTTGAATTTATTCTTAAATTTCAAATCCCAATTTGTCTTATCTCTATAATACCTACCTACACTTCGACTTCAGACTAAAATGGCTATACTCAAAAACACACACTCACATATGTTTATATATATATATATATATATATATATATTATCAAAATATGAGTTTTGTTTGATTAAATATGTATACAATTTTTAAATACTGATTTAATTCAGCTCTCAATTATCTGGATATACAATTATTCTTTGCTTCCCTTCATTTCAGAAATCTGAAGTCATTGTCCGGCATGGCCTCCATGTTAACTTGTGAGATTTGTCTCGAGAAAAAGGGTGACAGGAAGCCTAAAGCCCTGAGCTGTCTCCACTCGTTTTGCCGGGAATGACTCCGATCATGGGCTGATACACGTCAGCTTACTGGTAACATAGAGTGTCCAGTTTGTCGCCAACAGACGAAAATTCCTGCCAAAGGTATTGACGGGTTGGTTGATGATTTTAAAGTCCTCCAGTTAGAAGAAATGGTGAAAGCCATTGGAGATCCCTTTGTGTGTCAGGGATGTGTTTTGAAAGGTCAGACATCCAAAGCTAAGGTAAAATGTGAAACATGTAACCGGAGACTTTGTGAGTCATGCCATCGGTTTCATATAAATCAAAAAGTATTTAAGGATCATCAGATAGCTCACGACCTGTGCGAGGTGCACGGCAATGCCGTCTCCCATGTATGTGTAACGTGTTTCACTGGGGTATGCGTTGACTGTATCATCTCTGAGGTTCACGAAAGTCACGACATATGTGAACGAGATGAAGGCATGGGGAAATTACGGAGATCTGTTGAAGAAACTCAACAACAGCTGAGAGATCTCAGAAATGAAATTAAATTAAGAATGAAAACAACTGAAATAAAGACGGGAGAAGAAATTGAATTAAACATTGCCAACTTAAAACAAGCTGCAGACGCTATGAAGCAGGAGATAGACAGACAAGTAACAGAGGTTATCAAGCAATACAGGAAACAAACCTTGCAGGAAATGAAGAAATCATTTGATGAATTTGAAAAACTCAATCTACCAGTGTCACTTGATGGATTAGAACAGAAGAATGTAAGAGAAGAAAGTATGTACAAAATGGTTGAGTTAAACACCGAGTTGAAAAAAGCCATTAGACAGGTTAAAGCTGTTAAAGATCAGGTGCCTGACGTGTCACAGGAACCAAAGATTAAAGATATACTGAAAGAAGGAGGAAAATCACTGTCACTCCAACAATATTATAACAAGTACAACAGGTCTGATGTTGAGAGTAAGTTAAGAGAAACTTTATTTAGAGATATATCAGAGAAACCAAAACTTGTATGGCAGAAGCTGTCTTCAGATTGTAAAGAGATCGACCAGCCTTGTGGGTTACAGATAATGGATGATTTTACCGTCGTAGCTGCGTTTCGGAACCGTGATCACGTGGCTAGATTTGATGAAAATGGGAAAGTCGTGGCATCATACTACTGTAACGGGTCGGGAGACGCTAACAAAGTCTGGAATGTTACTGAAGGTGATGGCAACATTTATATCCAGTGTCAGGACCGTCATACAGTAATCCATATACCAGCTGGTGGGTTCAACAGGACGACACAACATATAACAGATATCCCAATCATTAATCATTTTACTTTCAATCCTTACAACAACACGTTTTTACTGAGTAGTGGTGCACGGAGGGTGTTCCGTTGCCGTGAAACAGACATGTCACCAGAGGAGTGTTCACTGGCACCTGGACGTATCCGGGTCCTTCCATACGCTGGATCATACAGGATCGTAGTGGCCTCGTACAGCACAAACACTGTGATGGTATACGACAAAGACGAGACCCTGCTGTACACTCTGACAGGCTGTGGTGAAAACGACCACTTTAACTGGCCATGTGATGTGTCTATGTTAGGCCATGATACTCTGTTGGTGGGGGATCGTCTTAATGCCCGTATATGTAAGTTCAGGATGAGTGATGGGTCGTTTGAGGGACTGCTCCTGACTAAGGAGGATAATGTTGGTCCATGGTTCATCGCGTGTAAGTACCCGTACTTGTGGGTTGCAGCTTATATTTCAAATCCTTGTCTAAGGCTGTATAAATGGTCATAATGCGACAAACTCCATTCGTTATTAGCGCAAGCCTTCCTGGTGAATTACAGGTTTTTAACATCTGCTCTAACCACTCGCATACATACATACAAATATTAGTTTAGGTAAGTAGGTAATAAAGTAAAGTGCTCTTACCTGTCAAGAGAAACGAGATATATTGTTCAGTACCATGTATCATTGGCCACTGATGCGTCGTCTGTCTTGACCCACCGACCTTAACACAGTCACGCGAGAAAACCGGTTTCGATGAGTAAATGGGATAACCAACGAAAACAACAAAACAACTTTTTGAAGCCAAGCAGAAATAATACGAGCAGAAAAGGCAATAAGAAACAATGGCTAAAAAACAAAAGGCAAAGAGTGAAACTTGCAAACCTAAACAACCAGTTCGAACCTGAAATAGATTTTATATCACAGACACCATATATTTCCCACCTCTGTTAGAACCGTTACACACACATATATATATATATATATATATATATATATATATATATATAAATTATGTGTGTCTACATACGCATTGGCGGTAGAAAGAGAGCTGCCCTGGTTAAAGATGGCTATACGACCACCACTTCTTTGTCCTGCTATACGACCACCACTTCTTTAAGTGTCCTATCCCCACAAGAATTCCTACATGCAAATGAATAAACGCAATATATTTTTCATTTGTAATGCTTTTGCTAGATTCTTTTTTTTTCGAATTTAAAGGTCTCAGTCTATGTACAACCCCCAAAAATGAATTTGAATATTTTCGGCATCCTTGAATGAAACATTTGATTATCCAGGTATCCATCCTTACAAAGACGGATGTAAGGGCAAATATCATATAAACAATTTGTGAAACAATTACATATTTTTTCTCAGATTGCCTATAAGTTTTAAAATTTTGAGACATGCTAGATAAATATTTATTGCCGTCATACACAATTTCCCAAGTGTAAACACTTGTGAACTATTTTGCGCACGCCTTGTTTTAGATTTTGGCTGCCGTAGTACCCACAACAATATAAGATTGCCAGCCGAATCACAAAAAAAACTATTCTCCTTTTAATGATTGATTTATTTTTTAAACTGCTGTTATTTTCATAAATGTCTTAAAATGAACATGCTTGGCTGAACATAATCCCAGAACATTGGATTTAGATTAATTTCTTCCAAAATTTTTCTTTCTGTACTATGTTGTGATTATTAGATATAATATATAAGCTGATCTGCACTAAGAGAAGTTTCCAAAATGACCAGTTACACGTAATTAATACCGACAAGGCTCATTCTCATCAAGCGTGATGACGTCATGCCTCTTTAATGTTTGGATAATAGTTGTGATGAACAGTTACATAGTCAATACCAGTAAGAAACTTACTCATCAAGCGCGATGGTTTAACACCTGGTCCGACATTTACCTATTCCTATTTTTGGTGTTACTTATGTGCCTTTTTATTATTAATGAATAAATTTAATATAAAACTTGTGTTTATCTTTCACGTTAACATTTGTGAGAACTATATATATAGTATAGGTGCTTTAGTATACAGGTTCATTATTTATCGATAATAATCAAGGCTGAAAAAGGCTAAATATAATGAATATCGGTTGAGTCGAAGTAAATTCACAAGGCCCTTTCAACTTCGACACAACGAGGATATACTGTATATTTATATATTTGTGTGTGTGTGGTATTGATTTATTACTACATTTTATTACGGTTTTGTATATGCATTCATATTTTATTTCTCAGGATAATAGATTATTTTAATAAATCTCTTTAATTACAGAATATTATTCTGCAATGGCTAGATAAATAAAAATTGTTTTAAAAAAATGCGGAATTAAGTTTAACTTAATTTATCATAAATTTTACTGCAGAAAAAAATTGTATTATAACGTGTATAATAAAGAAAAATGATTTTGATTCCCTTTTCTGCAAATTTAGTGATTCCTATTTGTATCAAAAGTTTTGATACAATTTTAATATTCTAGGAGCTGCTTTTAGTAAATTGACTTTGCTTTATCTGGGTATGATAGAACCTCCTGATATAAAATACCTGTAAACATGAAATCCTGGAATTTTTAATAGAAGTTATTCTAACAGCACAAAAAGATTGTTTGCTGTACTTATCCTCAAATTAGAATTCATTGTCAATCAAGTCAAACTCATTCAATGTATACCGGTAATTTGACTGTACTTACAATCAGGGATTCATGTACTTTTTGTATAAGATTTATAAGGTGCTGTCTTGAGATTACTACATGGCAAATATTCTGCTACATACAAAATTCTTTCAACATATCTGACACTTTGGGAAAATATAATTAAGATATTTGATTTTCAGAAAATTATATTGAAAATAATTATCTTGCTTGAATCTCTTTCCCCAGGTACAATTATGAGGTATTGTGATTCTTTGGTGCAGTTGGGTTTAAATATAGTGTTCGTTTATGTTTTTTATTCTTTGCACAAACACATATTACTATGTTATATATTTCATAACTCGAATATATTTCAATGCAGTGGGTGTATTCAGGTAGATGTTCATTTAAAATAAGCAGTTAAGGGTGAAACATTATTCATGTACATGTACTTGTTTCACTGTATCTTATATTCTAAAAGTCTGACAGGTACTTACCAGAGGTAAATGAACAGAGACTTTCAAAATCACATCTTCAGGAAGAAAAAAAAATGATACTAAACTATAGATGTCCTTATCAATAACTATGAGAACGGTGGCTTGAGGTTGCCTGATATTTATATAATAATAGAAACTCAAAGATTTATGTGGATGAAGAAAATCATCACAGGTGACACGAGAAAGTATGCAATAATACCTAATCTTTATTTAAAACGCGTTAGCGGAATGAAAAATATCAGAGGTAACTTGGATCATGAAATTTTAAAAATAGGAATGTCATCTTTTTATTTACGTTGCCTTGATGTATGGAACTCTGTTACTTCCGGGGAACCATTAAGTAAAGAAACAGTCTTGACACAACATTATGGAATAATAGATACATCAAGGTAGGAGGTAAATCAGTCTATTATTATTTTCTTGATATTCTTCGTATAAAATATGTTCGTGATTTGTACAATGACAGAGGTGGAAAAAGAAAATTTGATGAAGTTGTAGCAAAAACAGTTATGCTCACAACAAATACTATATCAACTGGATAGCTCTGCAAAGGCCTATTCCACAAAAATGGTTTCAGGATAATGATTTTAACAGATATTTTGAGGTTAATAGTGCTTCTGTATTAAATAATGTATTTATATCCTACAATGACGTTGTTCTAGATTTGGACAAACTCACATTCAGAAGTGTCTACAACAAAATAATATCATGTAAAACTTCTGAACCAATCTTCAAAATAAAGTTACCAAACTTGTATAAAGACTTTAACTTGAAACGAGCAATTAATTACGTTTATAAGACAATTCTAGACATGTATCTAAGGCAATTCCAGTTTAGAATTCTGCATAACATCCTTTCTGTTAACGAAAATCTATTTAGATGGAGGATAACAAACACAAACAGATGTTCTTATTGTTTCACTGAAAATGAATCTATTTATCATTTATTCTGTGAATGTCACATTTCCAAAAACTTTTACTTGCAAATTAAGTTTTGGGCTAAGAACTTTGGATTAGAGATGCCAAGCCTCGGTCGTCAACTTCTATACACTGGAGCAGAAAAATCAGAACATGCTGCACTTGTAAATATGTTGATGTTGGTCTACAAGATCATGGTCTTTAGTAATAGAAATAATCTGGCACTTCTTTCATTGGATCAGTAAGTGTTATTGGATCAGTATGTGAAAAAAACTGACAAGATTAGAATATCTTGAACGCAAAGTGGCGGAAAAAAGGCACAAAAGTACTATACATCAAATAAAATGGAAACCAATTCCTCATACTATACTAAACAAGAAGTGATGTATATTATTCAACTACTATCATTTTGCTAAATACAGCCAGGCGGTGACCCTTTCGGCTTAATGTGTGTATATAATATATGATATTTGTTTCAATTTAATGTGAATTTAGTATGAAATGAAAACATAATAGGATACGTCAGTGTTTGTATTGATGTCACCATTTGATTTGTTAAATTCTGTGAGACAAACTTATAAATTTTTGAAATAATAATGATTGAAATAATTGAATGTTCAGTGGTAAACACTTTTACGTAAATACATGAACTGGGAATCAGAAAGTTTTATATAAATATATATTTTTGTATTCGTAACAATGTACCTACAGGATACAAAAATTGTATACTGGAAATTTGGGTTTTCGTAATATCTTAAAGTCATGAAAATTCTAAAACTAAATGAACCTTGACAGATTTATATGGTACTCGCATGTAAAACATGGAATTGTACTTGTATTACACAGTTATTTGGTTTGTAATTTACTGTTGTAAGTTTCATAATAGTCTATGATGTCAATGATGAAACCTATTTTTCGAAAATAAAGAACAAGTACAAATCTGAGACATCATACAAGAGAAGAGAGAGAGAGAGAGAGAGAGAGAGAGAGAGAGAGAGAAAAAAAACTATAGATTAGAAAAAATCCTCAAACTTTGAGGAATCAAATGTGCTTGATAGAATGTGTGTAGTTGCTCTAGCCGAAGGGATGGTCGAGCCCAATCAATATTTGTGACTTGGTGCAAAATGTATATAAACACTAAGATGATTTTTGCTGAAGCTAAAACATTAGTATTCATTGAAGTGCTCCATGTAGGATCATGCCTTTATATACGAGCTTAACATATGCAATTGTTTTATTCGAGTTGGTAATACATAAAAATGTATTTTAACCTTTATTGGTACACTGTTTGGCAAGTTTGAAAACAATATCACAGAGGTAATGTCTTATTTGAGTAAGGGTACAGTTCCCTACTGTAATGAATAATTAAAAGAAGATATTTTACACCATTCAGTTAGGTTCATTATTGAAGAATACGGAACATACAACATTTATTCAGCCAAAACAAATAATGTGGCCGATTCCTTAACACTGTCATGAAACGCTTGATGAAATGGAAGGAGGACACTTCAGATATTATGAATCTACATTTCTATTACCTACAGAATAATTACTGATGCGAAATGTAAAGGGGTTTCTGTAACTGAAATGAGTTTTCAAAGAACTCGAACAAAACCCAGATGATGTTATATTTCCCACTAGTGTCTGCTCAAAGAACTCGAACAAAACCCAGATGATGTTATATTTCCCACTAGTGTCTGCTAACCAAGTACCATTGTTGAAAAAAGTAAACCCTATCATAAAGATCACTGAAAATCAAGAAAATCAAGATTAATATAAATCACCAATAAATGTATATGAGCATGATTTTGTAGATACAGATAAGCAGGATAAAATTTGTGATTCGCATATTGAAATTACAAAAGTTACAGACAGGTGATCAAAAAATATGGAACAAAGATTAAAATTCATTCAGTATAACAGGATAAAATTTGTGATCCACATATTGAAATTACAAAAGTTTCATACAGGTCATCAAAAAGATTGAACAAAGATTAAAAATCATTCAATATAACATGTCCCTAATATCGCTGGCACAAATGGTGATAAGAGCAAAAAATGTAAGTGGTCCCTGATATGGGTGCATTTTAGTGGAAGGTACTAGAGGAAACAAGTGACCTTGTTTCCAAAAGTCTCGTGTCAAAGCCCAGCTACTAATGACTGATATAATTTATTAGCTTCCAAAAAGCACTGAAAAGGAAGTAACAAAAAAAAAGAAACTATTAATTTGTCAGTCTTAGTAAAAAAGGTGGATAAAAACAGGGAGGAAGCAACCACCCAAGTCAGATAACACCTACTGTTTCGCAGCACCTAATACAGGATCAACATGGTATCACACATCAAATCACAACAAATAACTACTTCCACATTACCTTCGTGACCATGTGAAATAGGCTCTGATCTCTTTGGGCACCAGGATCAGTAAAACGTGTAACCCTTGAATGTCTTAGAAAAAAACAGTCCACCGCAGAATGTCCCCACTACTCCAAAATAAGAAAAAAGGCTGTCGAATGAAACCATTTCAGACTGAGAAAATGCCATTAAATGTTAATTATGGGAAAATTTAGGACCCAAAAACAGCATCCAGCAGAAAAAGGGATAAAATCAATTTGCATGACAGTGGTGACAAAATCAGGGGTGGCAATTAGACATTATCACTCCGATTCTAGATGTATGTTAACAAAGATGTCAAAGCTGATGCAACCACTCTATTACAGGAAATAAAATAAATAGCAGAAACGGCAAAGAAATTATCAGTCCTTTAAAAATATACAGATCATTCTTAATCCACAAGAATTAACTTCAGACATAATCATGCAGGCTCAAAAATGCTTATAACCAAATTTAAAGCCTACAATTTATGCTCCAACATAGTTTGACGATGAGGAAAGGTGGCCCTGGTCTGCGTTTTTTGCTTCCCAAAAGTCGCAATCAGTATAAATCCATCATATATTGTATACAGATGTAAATAGTCGAAGTGTGTGCATGATGCATTCATGGTTATGTGCCCTGTTTCGTATCAAATGTATTTTTCAAGGCGCTGATTGTCACCTAGCCGATAAACCCTTTTCATTTTCTTTAATGAAGGCACAGGGAAATTGTGGAGAATAAAGCGTTACTCACTGTAGGGGAACCGAACCCCGGCGGTGAGAGCGCCGAAACTTAACCACCCGGTAGCAGAGATTATGCATACTTATATGCGCGATGAGACATATTTATAAGAATTAATTCTTAGCCATCAGGCTAAACCAATGATGCGAGATTTCAAATGACAAAAAAATTTCTGATCAGGCTTGATTAAACTTTATTGTGACTGAGCGTTCATGATGTTTCTTCTTTTCGTGAAATAATACCATATATCGATGTTTACTCTGGGCAAAAGTTTTCCAGTTTTTCACTCGCATACCGTTTAACTGTCGTTTGAATTATTAAAATATAAAAAATACCCAGTATAGTGAATTTTTAAAAAGGTATGAAATTTGCAAATATCTATATATTTAAAAAAAATAGGCAATTTGCGAAAATGTGATTTTTAAAACGTTATTTTCTATTGTCACAACTGACATTTTTATACTTTTGCAAAATTTGTGACGGACAGGGTGATTACAATAGGGCACCAGCCTTACCGGAATTCCTGATCGAGAACATATCAGTGTTAGTTTGTGGACATTCATAGATTAAGCAAGGAGATTTAGTAAGTAGTTAGCAATGGGATCGATGTCCGGCAACAAAGAGATACGCGTGGCAGTGGTTATATAATTGACGGGAGACATAAGTCATGCCTCAACTAAAACTGAACATTTTTTACACGGATGTCAAAGCAGACCAGAACACATGCCGGCTTTCATCTACCCTGCATGTATTTCCAAATTATCGAGGTCAAAATCTGCAAATTTCACAAGTGGAATATACCCACATTTGATGAAGGTACATTATCATAAACTTCTGAGATCGATCCTCAAGTAAACTGAGCCTAATTACCATTTAAAACCAGGAACAGCGCATATACTTTCACCAGACTCTGATATAAATCTTCAAGTGTATAATAAATTCAGTGGCCATCTATCTGAAAATGTCGGGGGACACCTGATGTCCAAGAAAATAGCCTTTGTGAATATATTATCTAGCTAAAATGTTTTGATAATGTGGGGTTTCAAGTTGTTATAAATGCAGCAAAACACTCTTAGATTGTCAGTTTAATGGGTAAGGATTTTAAAACTGGCATGGCTCGCAAGAAAGAGATGCATTTACACAGCGTACATTGTGATATTCTCACAAGTACTGAACAGAAAGTAGTGTGTTCTGTTTGTAAGAACCAGAGGCCGACCTTGAGTGCAAGGTGATTAAACATTCGCATAGCCATTCAGTCACCAGATCAGCATACAAGTAAATCATCCAGAGTGTCCTTCTCAAATCTGTCACCTAATGAAAATCTGTTAGATTGATCATCATTAGGACATCATACACTGCAAAAAAATAAACCGGTTAGAGAGTAAAAAGTAAACAGCTCTATTCTCAACGAGCCCATCTGTTTATACGCAGCTTGCTGACTAAAGCTTTTTATCACTCCTCCATGTTACAACCCTAAGATCTTACTTGCGTTTGCTGAACCTAATTCTGGTGTCGTTACAGACGTGCTGAAGTTGTTTATCAAGGATTGTGATCTTCCTGACTCCCCTGACTCTGACCGCAATGTTGTGCTTTCTTGGGACGAAGTGTAAATAAAATCAGGTCTCATTTTTTTCCAAATCGGGGAAGGTGATCGAATATTGTTATATGGACCATGTTTAGTGTGGAACCAGCCCCATTTGTCCTGGAAGGTGGCTCAAAACCTAAAGTGGTTACTCATATTCTGGTGATTATGATTAGGAGGGTTGTGAATAATGTGGGCGTGCCATTTATGTGGTATCCATGCACCGGATCTACTTGCGAAAATCTACCGGGCACTGTGTAGGGAGCCAATGATGTATTGGAAAGCTAAAGCTTAAAAATAGAGCCTGGGCATGTGATGGGGCTGCTCCTTATAGGAATTTTTTATGTTCATTCAATTTCTGAGACTGACAATTAAGCACCTATGCTGTTCATAGGTCATTTAATTTGTGTGCGATTTCCCTTTTTCCGAAAACAACACGAAAACATTTGGCAACTTCACATGGACACCTCAATCTAGGAATTTATTCAACACAAACAAAAGCATGAAATGGTCGCATATTGTTTAAACTAGGGAAACGGACACAGCCCCGCCAATAAGCGAATTGGTTAACGTCAGGGAGGAGCCATACACCTTACACCCCAGTTAAGAATTAGAGTAAAACTGGCAGACAAGTCCTGAGCTCATCTATGTTTAATGCAATAATTTGTAGGGACAAACCTGAAATGATGGCGACTGCCTGATATTGCTAACTTTTGATCAGCCGTTAGTCTTATTAGCCGATGTATATTAAAGAAAATCAGAGCTAGCTCCTTACAAATCTGTGAGTGATTGAAGATTCACATTTTAAGAAAATGATTTCCTAGGCAGCCAGAAACATCTAATCCGTAGTCAGTAAAACAAACTTCTGCTACCAAGTCAGACAATTGAAAGGCTGTGGATTTCCACCTTGTTAGGGAGCTCCTCCTTAAAAACAGTAGACTTTTCATTATGGCAGAGAAATTGAACCAAGACAAGACAAGAAATTTTCTTTCCAAAGGTACACAGGAACACTGGGGTTCCCTTACAACCCAAATGGGTACGAGGTGAAGTTTTTTTTAACATTGAATCTCCTTGGTTGAAGTATCTGGATCAACATGTGACGGATCCCCATGTATCATTTGCACCATTCCCAGGCTTAAAGATTGACAGGTTATATGCATAAATTGAAGAAGCAGTACTTGACCAAATTTCGCATATCAAATTTGTGCAAAAAAAAACCTTCATAATATTCTTGTGATCTTTCACATTAGTTGGCTTGTGTTCAGACAGACAACCGCACAACAAATACCGGTGTTATACATTTATGCTGAATGACCTTGAAATGATACATGATTAGAACGTAATGCAATTGTCAATTATGCGCTAAGAAATACTTTTTCAAGGAACTTCCAGCTGATGGCAAACAAGACTACCCTTCAACTTGTGTATCGTATATCACAAATTTTTATTAACCAAACTTAAATGTACTGTTTATTCTCTAGAGGACCACATTGAAAATAAGTATTTAAATAATACCCAGTGTTATCGTAAGTATCATGTATATGTATGTTACCCAATAAACTCCATCTACCTAATCGCAACAAACTTGTGTGGAACGAAGCGTTAATTCTTGACGGGGAATCGAACCCCTGTCGATGGCATCTTTACTGAAATGGATCCGAGGCAGCAAATGGTTCGGAAGTGCTGCTTATCCTTGCAGCGAGTGCTAATATAGGGTGACTAATGCTATAAATAGCCACTGAAGCCCAGGGCACCTCACTTCTGTGTGACTGTGTTCTGGTGTCCTTACAGACCAGAATATTCAGATTCCTCTGATTAATTAGCTCCAGGCTGTAGCTTGGGTTAAACTTCTAGTGAAAAAACTAGTACTCAACTGAAGTAGTATTGCAAATGTTCTTAATAGTTTGAACAATAATTAAAATAATATGAAATTTTGATATGTTGATTAAGTAGGTATATATAATATAGATCACATGGAAATAAAGTAATGAGAGATTATGAAGTCATTTTATCCGTTTTATACAAGACCATAATCAAGCACAAGCTAGGGGGAGGGGGCAGTGATTAACCAACTCCCACGTTCTAAATATATCAAAAACATCATAAAATATGAGGACGCGATTTGATAATTCAGTTACATTTATATGATCCATTAAAGGAAATTTTTATTATTTTATCTCCACGGCGATTTCAAATATTAGACAGGCTAATAAGAAAAATAAAATGATTGCAACTGTGTACATTATGCGACATATTTCCTGTTTGACTGCATATGCCTTAAGATTTATTAAGTGAAATTAGATACGTATACTATATATGTACAATTGTTCACAATGGATGACATATAAACTCGGAGTTCATTTTGCACAGGTACACCTACTCCAAAAAACAGTTTGAAACAAGTTTTTCTTCTGATGTGTTCCCGCATATCGTGTACATGTATCAAATGCTCAAGTGCAGTCCATGCATCCTGTTTTCAAGAATGCCCTTCCATGATCAAATTCACATTCACACAGTATCTGGTTGAGAACAGCAATTGGGATTGTTTCTCCTTCATTGAGTGTACATCCTGAAAGTACCTGGTTGATACCTGACACGTCTTTTAACAAGGTATTTTCTCGTTCAGATGCCAGTGGTCATTTGTTGAATGGTACCTGTTGGCCCTGTATTATCAACTAGTTGAGGGAAGGATTGTTTTTTCTTATCTGTGGCATGTAACATAATGTCCCCTCTGCAAGTTCAAAGTGTAAATTGAGAATATACACACATCCTCCATTTCTGAGCATGAAGACTATTGTTTTTTTTACCTGTAATAGTTTTGTACCAGATCAAATAATGAATTTAGCAAATGCATTATTTGATGTATATGGCTCCAACTAAATGGTTAAGAAAAAGTATTTCCAATTATACAGGTGTGATTGTTTTTTCTTCACCATTCACGTTTTATGACGCACATGGACATGGCCTTTTTTGGGGACCAGTCTGGGTGGGATTCTGCGACTGCTCGGAGCAGACACTTGATTTCGCTAAGGATCTTGTAAAGGGTAAACATATCTTTTCCAGAGTACTGGCACAGTGATTGAAGAATTAGGAACTGTAAATGTTCCTAAGTCGGTGTTTGTGTGTTTTTGAAGGAGGGTTGGATGGTCTGCGCCATTCAAACACGAGGCATGTATATATACCGCGATGTTTAATGCAGAGGGTGGGTAGGGATTGACGACAGAATAAGTGTGTGGTCAACGTGGACCCGAGCTGATCTATTCGGGCCCTGTGGGGAACAAGCACGGACGACTGGATAGAGAATAGAACGATACCGTGTCATTTGCTGATCCGCAAATAATAATTATAAACATGGTTGATATGCTCAGGGTGCAGACAACAGAATGCGGTAAAGGGGCTGAACATGTATGTCATTATTGTGAAACAAAACCTGAAATATTGAAGGAAGGCCGATTTATTGCCCATGCATTGGCTTCCCAAGACCCACCAACTGTCTTAACAAGCTTTGTGTGGTAATGTCACACATCTCTTTTGGGTCGAAATTATATCCTTCGTGATTCTCTGGTGAGAGTCCTAAATCCTCAGGCATTTTTTTCAAACTGAGGTAATCTTGTTAGCTTGTTGTTAATATTCTCTGCATTTTTGTTGCTGTTAGCATTTTTGTTGCTGGCCTGCTGACCACTTGCATCGTGGTTTTTTTAACAGGCCCTGGGTGCCCTTACAGGTGTGTCCATAGGATGCACAACGTTTCTGTGTTTCCAGTACACCTTGAGTTCTTAAATAAGACATTGCAAGGGGAGAAACGAAGACAAGACGGTGTTTCTTCCACCAACACGACAGAACTAATGCGTGGTCAGCGCGGACCCTAGCTGAACGATTCGGCCCCTATGGGGATAAGTTGCGGACGACTGCACAGAGAATGGAACGACACGTCGTGTGCCTGTGTTACTGACCAGCCAAACTGTAATAGTAATAAACACGTACACCACACATGTGCATTAGTGATTGAATGATTGCGAAAAGTGCCGCAATATTTACAACATTTACCCATGTATTTCCACTAACTAAAACTTTCCTGTTGTTCTCAATAAACACAATTACAGGTTAAATTTCTCAAAATCTGTAAAGAAATACAGGAAGCAAAAAAAAAAAAAATTAAAATAGATAAAATCTAAAGAAGCAATAGTTTGTGAAGAGTGCAGCATGGCTCAACCTGCCTTTTCTCACTGCTGTTTGAAATGTAAAAATAAGGCACCTGTCAGATACCTGTTCTTTGGACAGTCACCATAAACAAAAGTGAAAGTGTACTTCAGTAGTCACTATAAACAAATTTTAAAGTGTGTCTGAAAGTTGTACCATCTATGACCCGAAAGAGGGGTTCACATTTTTGTCTAAAGTATCCCCTCCATTTTATTATGCTGGCTTAAATACGTGTATGTATATCTGCAGATTTCCGATCCGGTTCGGACTATCACAGTATCAGAAGCTTCCTCTAATTTTTATATCCTGGTTTTAACAAGGCCCGAAGACTACTGTACCTGCGGACCCTGGCTGCATATTCGTCCACATTGCTGGGTCATATCCCTAAAAAGGCGCACTCTCACAGTGCGTGAAACACGGCGGTTGGGCACGGCCTTCCCATTAAACCTCAAGAGCGCTCACCTTGGGTGGGGGCTGACCGTGAAAATTTTCCTCGTCTGAGATTCCAACTTGCGACCTCCCGGCTTTGAATACTATGCTCTGCCCCTGAACCACAAAAGCCGGTTAGAGGTTCACATATATGATACAAAACGTTCTGCTGTCGAAGCTACAGAAATTGTGTATATTGTTCAGATCTACAAATATGCAGATGACATTTGAATAGGTAACAGCTGTATTTAATTTACTTACAAAATTATAGTACATCTTCATATAATTAAGTAAGTAACCATTTAAAAGATCCATTAATACAATACATTAATTTTATTAAACATGTATCTTCAGCTATATGTACACTTGTGTTTCAATAAATGTACTTTTTCTACAGACAATATAACTTGGGGGGGGGGGCTTTCAGGAATTTCCGGGAGCATGGCAAGGTGCCACCAATCAAAAGAGAATGATAGGTCTCTAAATCTGTGTTAAAACGGTCGAATTAAATATTTACACAGATGGGAAAGTAGACTATTTCCTGGAATAATTATTTTATGAGGACAGCAAATGCTACTCTATAAATTCTTAATTTTTACCTATATATGCTGTAAATGTACACATAGACAAAAAAATATATGCTAACAGCAAAAATTCTTTTATTAACCATTAGCCATTGATGTCATAAACCCACATTCACCTTGACAGCAGCTACAAATCGAAAAATGTTCATATTCCCATGTTCAGTTGTGCATATGTGACTGCACTATTGCGAATATTCCTATTAGTCCTTCCTGGATCCGGATCATGAGCCAGAACAACACCAAATCTAATCGATTCTTTATTTGGCTATTCCGGTTCATGATTGCGTTAGTTATGTTGTAAATTAACAGACACACTCAAACACACCCACTGACAGGTTTGGGAATGAACGCATACCCTTCTGGCGGGGGCAATAAAAACATCTCCTGAAAGGGTGACTGGATCTTTCAGCCCCGGAAACACTCGTCCGAGAGATATATACGCAGAGACACTCGGGCACAGAGACATTCTTCGCCCGGGCGGCAGGGGCCCAGCGACGATACTCGGCCCTGAGGCCGTCGGCCGAGATATGCTTCAAGCAAAGGGACCCCCCCCCCCCCCCCCCTTAGAACAATCGATCACGTGGTTATCCGGGGTCCCCAGCTACCCAGACATCGAACGGAATCAGTTTAACTATTAAGCAATATTATTCGAGATCGAAACATATGCAAGCGAATTATGTACTCTAAATAAATACCACTAATTACAGTTGCAGCGAGAACCGACCCGGAAACGAGCAGTTTGTCATGTTCTGTCATGTACATCAAAGCCTCCATTTTTGAAGTCAATACAGACAGTTCCAGGTATTTCGAATCACGAAGGTATTGTAACTGCTTATCAAAGAGCACGTTCCCCAATGGTCGCGTGCCTATTGAGATAGTATGAAACGGGAAGCATGGTCTTTTTGGGTAACTAAACCTATCCTACAGCATTGACCAAAATTGGAACCGTTTTGAGAAACAAATGAGAAACTAGTAAGAAAACATATTCCTATCAAACCTATTGATTCGTGACATCATTTAGCATGAACCAGAATCTGAAACGCATGTGCAAGAAAAAAAGCCGCCTGTATACTGCGGCGAGGAAAAATAATAACAAATCCAATTGGGCAAAATTTCTAAATTTCCAGTTGGAAACATAACGTGCACTTAACAGAGCACATCGGCAATATGTAAAATTTGTATTTGGACACAGGGTCGAATGGATGGGACCAAAAGGTTTTTGGCGCTATATTCGCAGCCTGAGGCAGCACAGCTAAGATGTGTCGGCATTAAGAGAGGGGAATAAATTACACTCCAATGCAGCTATATAGGCTGAGTTACTGAGCAAACAGTTCAGTTCTGTATTAACAGTGGACCACCCTGGTACAGCAGATATTGAGCTGGAAGGCACATAATACCGACCTATTAAAACCCTTGAATGTAACAGAAACAGGTATTCTCAAGTTTTTAAATAACTTTCACCCGAGTTAGGCCTCAGGGCCAGATGGAATTCCTACACTCCTACAGAAGTGAATTGTGCAGTTTACTGATACAATAAGTCCCCAATTGTATATTGTACACATTAAATATTTCCACCATTCTAGGTAGAATAAGAAACAGAGTTCCCCTCCAACAAGACCTCAGAGAAAGAGGGCAAGAGGCAGGGTACGAGGGGGCGTGGAACCGGCAGGAGGGGCAATGGACAAGGGAGGTCTAGAGGTGATGCACAAAAAAAGGGGAGAGTGAGGCACTACAGAAAAGAAGGGAGGAGAGGAAAGAAAATATAAAGGCATCTTGTTTTATAACTTTTGTAGATGAGAGGTCAGGCAAGTATTATCAGCCTTTAATTTGCCCTTCATGAATGCTAAGATAAATGTATTTAATTTCAGTAAACATAGGTGCTATTGTGCAATGTTTACAAAACAGTGTAAAAAAATTGAATTTAACAATCTTGTGGTTATTTATTTAAGTTTGTCCTGTAAATCAATATTTTAGTCCTGAATGTGTTAATAAATATATTTGAAGAACCGCTTTCTTTTCACCTATGTTATGTTTCTAAATTTTATTTTCATGAAACAGGAGGAGCTGCTTGAATTTTCCTTGCAGGTGGTAGAACGGTTTTCTTTGGATGGTACTGGATTTGTTGTCTCACCATCCAGAGGCGGCACCAGAGACTGGGTACCACCCACCACCGAGGGGGGGGGGGCACTCCAGATTGGTATGTCTGCAATAATTGCAGACAAATGGCCAGAGAAATGAAAAGACTATGTTGCGGCTTCAGACATGACTGTTTAGCTTTCCGACCAGTGAGTTAGACCTCTTGTCAGAACCACAGGTTGTTCACCAAAAGAAAGGGGGGAAAAACTAATACATGAATTCAAAAACAAATTTATTCAATGTACCACAAAAAAGTAAAATATGTGCGTTTGCATAAGAAAATATTCAGTGTGATCTCTTTTTTGTCTCTCTGCATTAAAAAATTAAGATTTACAAGTAAAAAACATATTACCTTACATTGATAATGCTTTTAATGAAAGTTCCGTACTTGAATTTTCCAAACAGGACTAAATAATACCAGGTTGAATTTCCTGTTGAATTACATTTTTTGAATTTGAGCAGTTTGTGCTTTTGTACCATTTGAAAACCAGTGTGGAACTTTAAATTTAACAATCATAAATATGTACACCATTTTGTCACAAGATGTTTGGTTTGGTATGTATGTACATACCCGAACTAAGTAAAATGATAATAACACAGGTATTGTGCTGACACAGATAGGCCATGATTCCCGTTTTTTCTGCAGGAGATGGACCAGTATATTCTCGACCCCACTGCAATTGCTTTAGCAAATGCTTACAGAGGTGATGTACTGCAGTTGGTGCCTTATGGTGACAGCAGAAGCATGAGGCACGGGGCATATAGGCAGTTTGTGTTGTGGCAACATGGTAGACTAGGTCCGGGAAAAAGAAGAGTGATACCCAGTTGTGCAGTGTGGAGTATTCCTGATGCAGGGGGCCTTTACACTGGGTTTCAACTAAACAGACTGGCATGTAAGTACCCAAAGTCACACACTTTCCTTATATATGTATTATCTAAAATATTGGCATAATGGTTCAATGTTGCATATACGTTCAATATTTATCTATTCTGATCAGGGATATATGTAAATGATAAACTAAACTCTACTCAGATATGCAGCTGTCCTTGTGTATCTGTGCCTATAAGATACCATTCATTAATCGTATTTTACACATACCAGATCCATTTACTCGTGATAATTATGTCCAGATGTATCCTGTAAATGTATGAACTAGTTATGTATTTCCTAGTTCTTGACTGTTGACTGCATATATATATATATATATATATATATATATATATATATATATAGAGGTTCATTTGACATATCGGGATCTGTGTTTTTTCAAGATTTCTGCCATTGGTGGTTTCTCCACTGGGTTGATAGTTTTGCTGATTCTCCTAGGGTCTTCTGGGTCCAGTTCCACTGGCCTGGCCATGGAAGCTTTGTCATCCAGTCTACGGCTTATTATGTCTCATTGAATATCCTGGATGTAGAGATATTTTTTTCTTCTCCTTGATGGGCTGTCGCCGATAGTGCTTACTATGTTTCTAGTAGATTGCTCGGTATCTGTTGAACAAAAAAAATAACCATACAATTTTCAATTTGTAACAGGATAAGGAACATATGTTGAGCTTTATGACTTTTCAATGGGAATCCAACAGTTTTAAAGTTTCTGGGTATCATATAAACAATTTTAAAGTGTTGTTGGTTGTTCTAAGTGTTGAACTTGTGACATCAAGGTCTATTTATAACAGATTGACATGTACGTTGGTATAAGCAAGGTGTCCTGTGGAAGTCTGCTCTTTGCTTCGATGCATTTTATATGCGCAAGATAAATGAACTGAATTTTCAGAGGCTGAAACAAAGGTTGAAGCATAATCTAAAAAACAACGTTTCCTTTCCCCAACCCAAATAACTATTGAAGCTTGTCGGTTAGATGAACAATATTCCATCAGTAAAAACTGCGACACCCTTGTTTATTTCTAGGAAATCACTACTATTCAACAGATGAAAGAAGAAGAAAAAAGAAATTTATTGTGTCAAAGAAGTTCAAATCGACCGTCCATATCCATTTATATTTAAATGATTTACACTATTTTGTTTTTATTATTTACTTTACAATGTATTGATACTCAAAGAAGGTACTACCTTGGATTTCCTTCAGCAGAACAGGGCGGTCCTTGTGCATAGTGTAGTCAATGGCTGCCAGCTCAATCCTGCATTTGTACACTGGTGGACTGTAATAAACTGGTGAATTTTTATAAATCACAGGCTTGTAAGCTGAAATAAGTTATTTTTGGTTATGATAGGTTTACTTGTAGTTGGCGTTGTAGCATGGGGGATTGTATGTGTACCCAACTTTAGATCTGAAGTGTAAGAGTTTTCTTATTGTATTATTTGTAGCACTTTTGAATAGTATACATGTAAACATTGGCAAGTGTAAGGAGCCATTTTAAATGTTGTGTTTAATGTGTTCCACTTGAATAGGGTTTCCAGTGATACTGTCAATAAGAAAAATTGGCACTAAATCAAAGACATTCACACAACATTCCAGGATATCAAATCTGATTTTATGTTTACTCACAAAGAGATTCATTATGTGAAATTAAATTACAATATAAATTAAAACTCACGCGTAAGAGAACCTCTTGGAAGCATACATCAGCAACATCTGATAAAAGGATTCAAACTGAGATGTCTGCCTGTGTGAAAAAAGGTGTACCTGATTTAAAAGTTTTGTATCTGTGTTATGGGATTACATTTTACAGCTACAAAAAAGAAAATACATTTCTTTTCCTTTTGATTTAAGAACAATATGATTACTTTTGACATCTGGATTGAGATTAACATTGATGACACATCTTCTGACTGTAGCATATCAACAGATACAAATGTTCAGTTCAGCAAATATAACTTCAGGAAAAGGCACAGTTTTACATTTTATATTATGGTGATAGTATTCATGTCAAATATTCTACATTATCATAGAAATAACATGAGCATTACACAAATAAATAGAAGCATAAAAAAGTAGGTCTTCAAGTAATCAATTCTCCTGCAATGACATATACAAACAGCACAGAATTGCTGGTACATGTACCGTAGTATTGCTATATATTTTGTAAAGCAAATTATGAAAAAAAGATTTAAGAAGAAAGGTGGCAATCTGGTATGCTGGTCTGTAACGACTTCCACAACATTGCACTGGGACATTAGTTTCTGAAGCCCCTTTTGAAATCCAAGCTTCTTTCCAGTCTCCCCCTTGTCGACATGCTCTAAAGCCAGTATATCCTGGGTCTCACTCTCCATAAAAGTATACGTGCAGTACTGGGCGCAGTGCCCAGGACTATCGTTTCTCCCATCACCTGGAATGCAATTTATTGATTTGAGAATTACATTTAATGGACAGCATTTGCCCCTTGAAATATACCCATAAAAACATATTACAACATCATCCCGTAAATATTTTTCAGACTGAAACAATCCAAATAAAAATTAATAATGAACAAATAAACATGAAAATAGCTGCATCCCTTGTATAAGCACCTGGCTTAATTAACCTAAAAGATATGTTCAAGCACAGATTTGCATCATGAACATCTTTGATCAACTTCAGGTTGACCAGGAAATAACAAATACACGTTGTTCGCTGTATGAGAAATAACTGTTTTCAACTAAAAATGTCTCGGCAGCAAATTATATCATGCAATATCTATGGTATTGGAGAATATACACTAACTCTGAAAACCCAATTTTCTAGGACACATTTATATATACCTGCCTCACTTATGCTTTATCTTACCTTCAACAATGATGTCTTCCTTTGCATATTTTTCGAGGGTGGTTTCCTGTAACATCTGCCAGTACCGAGCAACTGCTTGAACGAAGTAATGTGTCTGCATCCTGAAGTATAATGCAGAGCAGCACATCCCACGTTGAGGAACTTGCACATCAGGGCAACCTTTACATAGTTGTTTCCTGCGAGCAAAATACTTTTATCAAGCATAATGTCCCCAAGGTTCGCTCGTCTAAGACGTGGCTGAGACCACCAGGTGAATGCCACATGCTTCTTAGGGCACACCTGAAAGAAGATTGAAAAAATGGATCAGCACAGTCAGTTTGCAATAATTGTAACACAGATATATATATATATATATATATGAATTGTAAGACCAAATTAGACCTTTATAGCCCCATCTCAGACAGTCTGTATTATTTTTGTCTTCTAATAGAAGACTGAAGATTATTAGAAAACTATCAGTCATTGTCTATGACAACCAATGTAGATAAAAAAAATAAACATCTGTGATAAATTCTAACATTTATTAGCACAGTCAGAAAGCCAGATAATTTTAATTACACATACTCAACAAAATTACATGTACTCAAATCACAGTTGTTAATTTCCTGGGGAAGCATGCACATTTCCCAGGGCAGTGAGAATTCGTAGAAGATATCTGGAATCACTCCTAATTATAGGATTAATATTCTTGTCTTTTTATGATTAAATTTTGATAAGTATATATCATAGGTCATTAGAAAACTATTAAGTTCCCCAAGGGGGAATGACTACTTGGGAGATTCTCAGGCAGCACTGATTCAAATCCCTCAATGATAAATTTTGGCTAACTGCTACCTCATGAATATTCAGGATTTAGCAAAAAAGTCCATGAAACAGTCACTGAAATCTGGATCAGAAAAAATATTATGAATGGATTAAATACCAACCCATGACAATCCAAGTGCTGTGCCTCGTCTTCTATGCTCAGCTGCGACTGGTTTCCTGCATCCTTTGACACTACAAGTTACTGGAATCGAAGCTTTCCCGAGTTGCACCAAACACTCCACATAGGAAATGCCAGCAGTTTCCTTGACAGCAGTTGCTGGGTCCTGAACCCTTACTATGGTCGCTTTCGGTCTCTTGCCTTTACCAACTTCTTCGACCTTTGTGCCATCTGGTTCCTCTTCCTCCTCATCGTCATCAATATCAAATGCAACATCACCAGCCTGATACTGAACCATCTCCTCAGTAAATCGTCCGTCCCTGGGGAATAAACCAAGTGTCATGACTCCCAAAATAAACTATACTCTTGAAAATGGTGGTTTGCACTAAATAAAAAACATCAGTTATTTATTGCTATAAGGATTTAATACACAAATTCCATGAGTTTCATTGAGTCTTTTCACCTGTATACTGTAGCTTGTCAGTACAAAGAAAACTGCACAATTGGTTTACTTGGTTACAAGCAGTATATACACAACAATTTTAACATATTAGTATGACTTGCATTAAAATTTGCTTTATACATGTGCTTGGCTGCAGGTATACTTACTGTAAGAATACTTTCAGTGAAAAAAAATCACACTGGTCGTTTAAGGCCTCTTGCTCAGCAAAGTATAAAATAATTATAAACATCAATAATCCTGTCAAATACAAGGACCCATGTTATCATTTTAACTATTTTTTTTTATTTTCACATATACAAATACTAAAGATAATATGTTCATAAACTAAAGATAATATGTTCATAAACATCTATCTAATATAAAAAGAATTCCAAACCATGTGCACAACCTTTTCCCTTTAATGTTCTCTCACTGATATATTTTGTTCATACTGATTTCCTGTAAAATACATGAATTATTTTACCATATAAAGTTCTACAGATATCATCGGAGACGTTTGGAATGATAAAATGCTGATAGCACTTGCACAAATACATCTATATATAATGTAACCACAATGTGGGAAGGACTACTTGATATGTGTGTATAACTTGTGTATTCACACACAATAATGGGTTTTACAGGTTGCTTTCTGTCTTAAAATATTCGAATACGTAAGGGACTGGTTAAAGTAGTAAATAATCACATAAGAATTAGTGAACAGCTAGTTTATGATACACATTACAATAAACCCTGGTGATACAATAAAGTCAACATATATTTGTAAAGAATTAAGTGTTTCAGGCAACATCAATATTTGTGGTCATGTATAGATAAACGTGCATGCATTATGATATATCAATGAAACATGATCATGTAGTCTGGCTACATTACATTTAGAATAATTAAAATTCTTACGAAATAGGTACAAGGTGCAAGTAAAATCTTGATGCCTTTTTCATTTTTGCCTGTTGGATTGGGTTGGAAAGGTTGTGTCAACCAGTGCATAAAACATAACAAATTTACAAATAAAAACAAACAAGAACAGCTTTATTTCAGTAACTGTTCATAAAATTATCTTTATACATGTAGAATAGAAATTAACCAGATTTATTACCAAGACGAATTTTGTTATGCTTCCCCCTAACCAGCACCCCCTTTCCCTAAACATACAATTTCCTAAGGATAGCATTACAAATAATTACTTTGATATCCAAATTTACATTGAAAAGAATCCATCATAAGGTTACTTGGAGCAAAAACTTACCAATCCAGGAGCTTTTTTTCGATGACCTCATTAATATCAAGATCGCAAAACGAGTGTGGCGTGTGCAATGACGTGTTTTGTTGTGAAAGAGATCAACATCCGCCTGGCCATGTACGACACAACACCATTTTTTACTACGTTTTATTTGCACGGGATGCAATTTTGATATAAATGGTATGCTCAGATATGATTTTCTCCCTCACCTTTAGCGTGTTTGGAGTGATATATGCTAGAGGGTCGGCCTTTAACATATTAATTGAACGTGTTATATACTCATAATCATGGCATACTGCAGGACCCCTGCAAACTATGAAGTCAGATCAGGTCACTGATGCGAAACACAGGTTCTAAGTACTCATGATATACTAAAATCATGTGATACAGTTCAGCAAACAGATGTTGGAATACTTGATTTTAGTAAAGCTTTCGATACTGTACCACATAAGCGCCTCTTAAAGTGAACTTGGACTTTATGGTTTGGAAGGTAATATATTACAATGGATTTAGTCGCTCCGTGCACACCGACGCCAACGTGTGATGTGTGACGGTTTCAACTGAGGATACACTGTTGTTACGTCAGGAGTATTTTTTGCTACATATAAATGATCTACGTTCAATAATAGATCACGGAACAACCATAAGACTGTTTGTTGATGGTGCTCTTAAATACAGGGTGACATCTTACTGAGGATCAGGTTATTCTTCAGAAAGACCTCACTAGATTAAAGAAATGGGCTACTACATGGGTATGTATTTAACGCATCTATAGTCTTACATTATGCATAAACCACGATCGCCAAACAACTGTTTTCATTTCTATGATCTTTGAAGCACTGTACTATCCACAGTCACGAGTGAAAAAATACCTTGGTGTCCATCTAAATCATGACTTAAAGTGGTCTACTAATGTGGACCATGCGACTTAAAAATCAACACGTAAACAGGGTTTCATCAGGCGTAATTTTAGGAGACTTAGAGTGTAAAATCTGGCGTATATTTCTCTTGTTCATTCAGGCATGGAGTATGCATCAGCCATAAGGGATCCGCGCTGAAAGTATTCTCCGATAAACTAGAAGGAATACATAATATAAATGTCAGAACGCAGGGTGGAGAATATTTTCCAATTCATGAAGGGATAGTGTCACCTCCATGTGTGAGGATTTAAAGTTGGACTCCCTACAGGAGAAGAGGCGAACTCAAAGACTATTTTTAATGTTTAAGTTTGGAATGCACTGCCACAGATCATAGTGTCAGCCGGTTATGAAGCACAATTCGAAACCCGGCTAACGAGTGTGTACAAACCATTAAAAAACACGTTGGTGTGATGGCCCACTCAGAACCAGACCCTACATTGAAAGCCCGGCAGTGCACATAAAACACACAAAAGGTCAAATTTTGTGTTATTTAATATCATAACTCACCTAGCGTATACCATTTGATGCTTCCGTCGCAGTAAATTATCCAGCTTAAAATGGGCCCTCTGATTGTATTGTAATTTATTAATCATGAAATTAACTTCCATTTCATTCCCAAAGAATCAGTGAATTTAGTGTACGGCAAAGTTACATACGATGGTAAATGATATACTGAAAAGAAACGCACTATTTCAAAAGCCACACATTTCGTTTAAAAAAGAACAAATGAAATTATATTAATACTGAAGTATCACAGATAACCAATGACATTATAAAAAATCTGTACACCCACAAATTCACTCTTAGAAAACCCAATATAAATTTGCAACTACCAGATGATTACAAGATCATACACAGGGATATATGATAATAATGTGACTTAGGAACTACACCATTTTAGAAAACAAGAACATATCTAGATTAAACATTCAGAAATATTATTGTAATTAAAACTTTAAATATTTTCAAAAGAAGACTAGATAAATTCTGGAACGACAAGCATATTGTATGTGAGCATTAAACCAGACAAACGTAGTACAAATAGAAACATTTTATCAAAAGACAAAAAAAAACCAACAAAGCTGGCATCAGAGGCCCTAAAGGCCCAGAACAGCAAAAACAAAATCTATATACCTATGAAAGTAACAAATAACATTAAACATACCATGTATCATGTACGTATAAATACATCTTGCAGGTACACCAAACAGTGACAGAATAACACCAATGTTTACAATGAAAATATATACATTATATACATAATATATACATTATATACATATACTGATTATTTAAATTATTTTAACAAAAGAGAAATCTACATTTACAAAGCACAAGAGCTGCACAAAAATGGCTTGCTTAAAGGAGCACATGCTTTATGATACCAGACCTCACAAGACTTTCTTTCACAACCAACCATATTTTCCCAACAGTCAGTCTAGCCGACAGGGCATGAAATATCAGTATTTACCTCTTTTGACTTAAGTGTAATAGGCCATTCCGGCTTCTTTTAGAAAAGTTGCAAAATAAGCCTTCTTCTAAACAATTTAGTAAATGCTTTCTCATCTTTTCTGATAAGAAATACACGTTGTTTTACCAGTTCCTAGACCTTATTAAAACAACATTCAACAATATTTGCAATGGCAAAATCTCCATAGTCAACACTGTTTCGCTGTTGATTAATTAGTGGCATATTTGCTGAAGTATAAATCATACTAAAACCATAGATTTTTTAATCCTGCATTTGTAAACATGTTGTGAGTTTATGCTATCCATAACAAAAACTCGACCATCTGGACTGTTACAAAAAGACATCACCCTGTGACCATTACCAGTGAAATGAATTTGGTTCAAATGGTTCTTTAGCTTCCATTGGCCATTTTTTCTGTTCCTGATTGATACTGGTGCAAAAGTAGGATCCTGAAAACCATTGATATTTGGAAACTGTTCAATTAAAATGTTGTTTATTGCTTACATGTGTAAACATGATAGACACTGAGAATGTTCTTTTTCTAACTTATCCTGAATTGTTCATTTTTAGGAATCTAACCACATGCGATGCTTTGCGTACCTGGGTGATGGCTTTGTATTGCTGGACCCTTGTAGTGTGATGTAAAATGGTGGTTTGACAGTATTATTTCATTTTATGTCACCTCTAAATGAATGTCTACTAGCTTTTCGACTTACTATGCGTTTGTTATCCACAACATTTTCCACTTTACACGGAGAGCCAGCAGAAGTCTCACTTATTGTCTAATTGTTGACACAAGTTTCTATAATAATATTATAATTTTCAATCTTTGAATCAACTGATTTTTGAATCTCTAAAACTGCTCAGAACCTCTGAATTTCTTTTCAAAACTCAATTTTCCTTTCCTGGTTAATGACAATCTGTGTCAGTTAAACCTAACCTTCTTTGTAATGGTTTTTCTGGAAGGAGTATGACAACTATCATTAGTTTTCAGAACCTCTTTCATTAAAATTTGACTGGCCACAAATAGAATTGTGTAGCAATTTGGCAACTGGTGTTGAAAATAGCCTGCGTGGCAAATCATTAAGAATATAAATATTTACATTTGGTAAATCCATGTTTTCATATGCAGGTTCAGTACCAGACAACTGGACTGGGGCCACTTCAATCACATATGGTTGTTCAAGGCTTTGATCTAAACTAAATTAAAGAATGATTTGCTGCAAAGGATTCTGGTGCAGGGGCTACAGTTCTCGCAGCTAGTTCGTATTCGCCAATCCTGGGGGCTTTCCTACCTGATTTTTTAGCAGCTTTTTTGCGTGAATTTTTTTGTAACTGTTTCAAAGATAACGCTCTTTTATTGCCTTTCGGTGCCATGGCAAGCAGTTAACGGGCTGCCAATATGTGATGACGTGTAGCAGTGGAGCCACACTGATAGCCAATATGTGATGACGTGTAGCAGTGGAGCCACACTGATATGTCTCTTGGAGGAACTGCATAATTATTGTTTGTAGAGCGTGTGATAAGAAATGCCTGATGTTCTGAAACAAATGTTATGCTCTTCTGTTCAATCAGTTTTTAGGTAAAGAAATCTGTGACCTTCTTTCCCGACCTGAACATGAGTCAAAAGTGTAATCCCCGGTGTTGTATTACTCTCAATTTCTCTTCCATCATCCATAATGTTTTAAACAATTTTGCATGGGTCACACTCCCTCAGGCCTAGAAATCGCATCTGCTTTCTTAGAAGCATATTGGTAAATTTCTCTAAAATTATCTTCCCCAATCCATCAAAAACAACCCTCTGCAGTTCATTATAATAGTAATTTTGGAGTTGATAAAAGGCCAGAACTACACAGTCTCATGGAGCCTCAGTCCAGCTCTGAGAAGATTTAATCACTTTGTTAATAGATTCTGAAGGCTTGTTAGTTATCCCGGAGTACGGGTCATACTTATTTAAGGGACTGAGTACCCACTTACCACACGCGTTAATAATATCCATCTATCAGGTTTGAATTGAAATAATCAATGAATGATTGGGACCAATTCGCAGACAACCGGTCTAAAAGGTCATTCATTTCATTTTCACTATTACATTTAAGAAGGGCCATCAGGTTTGTCATATATACCACATCTATATTTAAAGTCATTTGATGCAGCTTTACGTGAATGGAATCATAATTTGAGATTACTCCTAAGATGGTTCCAGCAGTGGAGAAGCTTTGCCACGGAGAATGTTTTGTAATGACTTTTGTGATGCCCAATTTACGATCCACGAACTATTGGAAGATAAAATCTGTCTAAATTTGGTACACATTCTAGGATAGTTTAAAAATGCTAGAATGTGTTTTGGAAAATTTTGTCTCATGGAAAATAGGCAAAAAGGTTAAACTGGAGTTGGATTAGTTTTAGAGTTTGTTGAAAATTTAAAACTGAAACATAAAAATCACCAAAATTAAAAGTTGTATCATAAGATAGTAAAACTAGACTGTCTGACCTAACTTCCAGTAAATCATTTTATTCTTTCATCACACTGTCTAAACAAGTAATACAAACTAAATCGGGAAATAAATCAATCTATTTTACAAATCTTGACAAATGATAAGACAGTTCTAGTAAAATGTATACGTCATCTCGACTTAAACGAGATTTGGAAGTCCTTACTGACTCTACATTTGCCAGCCGTCTTCTATTTCTGACAATTGTTACACCCTGTTTCCTTCCCCAGGCTCACTTATTATTTCTTTATAAACTTTACCAGGTGTTTCGAATTTATCTTTCTCCCTCACCTTGTTCAGAACAGATGGCCATGTCCTTTTATGTTCCATCCTACCCTATTTTCTTTCGCCATGTGCTAGTGACACAGCAAACTTTCATTTCCTAAATATTGTATTAATACAAGATTTGGTTTCCCAAAAACTGTAAATGCAATTTTTGTAAAGTCCGTGGAATAGCCTTACCCTTGCTTAATTTTGTAAATATTCTTTCCTTATTACTGGGTAGTTTTTGGATAGAGGCCATTGCCGTTGTTCTTCAACTGATAGTCATCGCAACGCCAGTTATCAACATGTTCCGTTTTCACCTGGAACGAGAACAGGAATACTGAACAGAAACTCTTTCCTGGGGCTTACATGGGGGAACTGTACAAACCTTATCCTGATTCGGGTTATCTGTAAAGAAAAGCTAACATTTACAGGCCATTTAAAAAAACAACAAGTTGTCATATTACGCTTTCTTAGGTGAATTTCAGTTTTCTACCACCAGGTTGTGGATTATTTTTTTACATATATTGTTTACAAATCCTCAGTTGTTTAAAAATCCTCAGTGGAAATGGCTTTGAAAAATACTCGCGAAAAGATGAATAGTCTAACAAACTGTTAATACATGAATGTTCTTGATACTGATATATAATATAACTTTTTTGTTGACTCAGAATTATTGTTTATCTCGCTTAAATAAAGAATGAGTTAAATACCTAGAAAATCTAATGGCTCTTCAACATCAAAGGCTCAGCACTTGTGGTGTAGGCCTTGGCTTCTGGGCCACCTCCTCTCATCACTACAAATGCAATAAAATAAAAATACCCTCTGCTTCTAAACCACAGATGGAGGATTATACAGTAAATCAACAGAAAACTAGAATACGGGTAGTCGACAAGCGACTACGTGTATCCGCCTAAATCAGAGTGGAACGGGTGAAGTGAGGCATGGATTGAGTGGCAAGGGGAAATAGAGTGAGGTGTGTTGCATATTAGCATGGATGTCTGCAGTCAAAAGGTGTATGTAGGTTGCGCCACCTACCACAAAATCCAGAAAGTCGTCCAAGTTGCATACATATGCAAAATTTGAGGCAGATAAGTCAAACCACTATATGTTTATGAGTGATTTTAGCCCATGGCAGACAAACAGTTGGACGCTGTGCAAAAATGGTTGAAGGTGGCGCCACCAGTTTTGCGTATGATAAAGAGCTATGTGAGAACTATACACATGCAAAACTTTGGCATAATCGGTCAAACGGTTCCCAAGATATGAGCTTGGATGTCTACTGCATAAACTAGAATGCAGGTGGCGCCACCTGTCATAAAATCAAGGGACTGTCGGGGATGTATAAACCTGCAAAATTTTAGGCAGATATGTCAAACCACTGCCGAGATCTGAGTGATTTTATCCCATGGCAGACAAACAGACGGGAGCTGTGCAAAAATGGCTGCAGGTGGCGCCACCAGTTTTGCGTATGATAAAGAACTATGTCGGATCTATACACATGCAAAATTTTGGCCCAATCGGTCAAACGGTTCCCGAGATATGAGCTTGGATGTCTGCAGCGTAAACGTGAATGAAGGTGGCGCCACCTGTCATAAAATCAGAAAAGCTATCCAGGATGTATACGCATGCCAAATTTCAGGTGAATAAGTCAAATCACTGCAGAGATATGAGTGATTTTAACCCAAGGCAGACAAACAGATGGACACTGTGCAAACATGGTTGCAGGTGGCGCCACCATTTTTTGTGTATGTTATAAAGCTCTCCAAGGGCTACATTTGTGCAAAAAAATTTTCCTGATCCGTCAAACGGTTCCCGAGATATGTGGGTTTATGTGTGGAAACAGACGCACAAACGGACGCAGAGCGCAGAGGAAAGGTCAGAGGTCAAAACAAAATCGGGGCGCAGCAGTTCACATGTGACCCGAACATAATCCCGGGCTTCGTAAAATTCCGCCTAGCGGTTACGGAGGAGTTCTCCGGACACCTACGCGGCGGCGGCGGCGGCGTGCAGCTGAAAATATAGTATCCGCAAAACTCTGTTTTGGCGGATACAATCAAAGAATCTTACAGGTGTCAAATACACAATTATGATTTTCATTTGATCAAACTTTCTCTTTAATTAGCAATTATATAAAAAGCTATTTAACCCAAGGAAAACCATTTCCTACTGATAGCATACTTTATTTCTGTGTGTATTCTCTTAGGTATATCATGATCCATTAGGACTTTATTTGGGCACATTAAATATGTTATATATACCCACCATATACTTTTGGGTTGGCAGGAATGGGTAGATCCTGCAGACCGCACGCACTGAAAGACATGTTAGTCAAACTATACATTACATCACTCTGCCCATAGTCTAACTTAATGACATGCTTACATCTTTATTTAAATAAAAATTTTTACTTTATAAGCATAGTTATTTAACAGTAACTCTGCTGCCTTCATCACAGTGGTTGGTTCTCCAGTGTCTGAATTTGGACCTAAAGTCACCTGACATGAAGTTGTACCCCGTTGCATCTGGAACCACTGCTATGGCTCTCCTACTTCTTATCGACCCTCTTGCATTACGACCAGATTACTGGCGCCAGAGTGTCATCACTACATCTTAGTCTGAGGAATGAATTATAAGGCCTTATGAAGATGCAAATGTTTTCGTCAGTTCTGACAACGCTTCATGGCGTACAGGTACACTGTCAATCAAAAAGTTCCGTTTTAACCCAGCACATTGGTAAACCCTCGGCATGTTTGTTGAATTTATGACCGCATGAACACAAGCATGGCTCGCACGGGTTACAGGACACAAGCAGCTTCCAGGCGGTGCAGGAAATGATAGGTTTCCATGGAGACGGTGATTCAGTTTGGGTTGTGACCTTATATGTATACTATTGTAATAATTTATCATTCCTAGCATAATATTGAGATTATGGTCCGTTTATCACAATATGAATGCAACCTGATGCAAGACCACTGCGATTAATTCCTCTATATTGCTTGTACCACGACTCGAGTAGGCTTACCAGCCTAATTATCTGATTGCCTTCTGAGTCGTGTTGTCACGGCTACTTCTTTAGATAGTTAGTCTCATACTTGATCTGGTGTGGTTGTGAAGAGTAGAGGCGGCTGTGTGGTCGTGAGTAGAGTCGGCTGTGTGGTTGTTAGAAGTAGAGGCGGCTGTGTGGTTGTGAGAAGTAGAGGCGGTTTGGTGGTCGTGAGGAGTACAGGCGACTGTGTGGTTTTGAGAAGTAGAGGCGTCTGTGTGGTTGTGAGGAGTAGAGGCGGCTGTGTGATCGTGAGGAGTACAGGCGACTGTGTGGTTTTGAGAAGTAGAGGCGGTTGGGTAGTCGTGAGAAGTAGAGGCGGCTGGGTTGTCGTGAGGAGTAGAGGCGACTGTTCGGTCATGAGGAGAGGCGAATGTGTGGTCGTGAGTAGAGGCGTCTGTGTGGTTGTGAGGAGTAGAGGCGGCTGTATGATCGTGAGGAGTACAGGCGACTGTGTGGTTTTGAGAAGTAGAGGCGTATGTGTGGTTGTGAGAAGTAGAGGCGGCTGGGTGGTCGTGAGGAGTACAGGCGACTATGTGGTTTTGAGAAGTAGAGGCGTCTGTGTGGTTGTGAGAAGTAGAGGCGGCTGTGTGATCGTGAGGAGTACAGGCGACTGTGTGGTTGTGAGAAGTAGAGGCGGCTGGGTGGTCGTGAGGAGTGGAGGCGGCTGTTCGGTCGTGAGTAGAGGCGGCTGTGTGGTTGTGAGAAGTAGAGGCGTTTGTGTGGTTGTGAGAAGTAGAGGCGGTTGGGTAGTCGTGAGAAGTAGAGGCGGTTGGGTGGTCGTGAGGAGTAGAGGCGGTTGGGTGGTCGTGAGAAGTAGAGGCGGTTGGGTGGTCGTGAGTAGAGTCGGCTGTGTGGTTGTGAGAAGTAGAGGCGGTTGGGTGGTCGTGAGGAGTAGAGGCGGTTGGGTGGTCGTGAGGAGTAGAGGCGGTTGGGTGGTCGTGAGTAGAGGCGGCTGTGTGGTCGTGAGTAGAGGCGGCTGTGTGGTTGTGAGAAGTAGAGGCGTTTGTGTGGTTGTGAGATGTAGAGGCGGTTGGGTAGTCGTGAGAAGTAGAGGCGGCTGGGTTGTCGTGAGGAGTAGAGGCGACTGTTCGGTCATGAGTAGAGGCGGATGTGTGGTCGTGAGTAGAGGCGTCTGTGTGGTTGTGAGGAGTAGAGGCGGCTGTGTGATCGTGAGGAGTACAGGCGACTGTGTGGTTTTGAGAAGTAGAGGCGTATGTGTGGTTGTGAGAAGTAGAGGCGGCTGGGTGGTCGTGAGGAGTACAGGCGACTATGTGGTTTTGAGAAGTAGAGGCGTCTGTGTGGTTGTGAGAAGTAGAGGCGGCTGTGTGATCGTGAGGAGTACAGGCGACTGTGTGGTTGTGAGGAGTACAGGCGACTGTGTGGTTGTGAGAAGTAGAGGCGGCTGGGTGGTCGTGAGGAGTAGAGGCGGCTGTTCGGTCGTGAGTAGAGGCGGCTGTGTGGTTGTGAGAAGTAGAGGCGTTTGTGTGGTTGTGAGAAGTAGAGCCGGTTGGGTAGTCGTTAGAAGTAGAGGCGGTTGGGTGGTCGTGAGGAGTAGAGGCGGTTGGGTGGTCGTGAGAAGTAGAGGCGGTTGGGTGGTCGTGAGTAGAGTCGGCTGTGTGGTTGTGAGAAGTAGAGGCGGTTGGGTGGTCGTGAGGAGTAGAGGCGGTTTGGTGGTCGTTAGGAGTAGAGGCGGTTGGGTGGTCGTGAGTAGAGGCGGCTGTGTGGTCGTGAGTAGAGGCGGCTGTGTGGTTGTGAGAAGTAGAGGCGTTTGTGTGGTTGTGAGATGTAGAGGCGGTTGGGTAGTCGTGAGAAGTAGAGGCGGCTGGGTTGTCGTGAGGAGTAGAGGCGACTGTTCGGTCATGAGTAGAGGCGGATGTGTGGTCGTGAGTAGAGGCGTCTGTGTGGTTGTGAGGAGTAGAGGCGGCTGTGTGATCGTGAGGAGTACAGGCGACTGTGTGGTTTTGAGAAGTAGAGGCGTCTGTGTGGTTGTGAGAAGTAGAGGCGGCTGGGTGGTCGTGAGGAGTACGGGCGACTATGTGGTTTTGAGAAGTAGAGGCGTCTGTGTGGTTGTGAGAAGTAGAGGCGGCTGTGTGATCGTGAGGAGTACAGGCGACTGTGTGGTTGTGAGGAGTACAGGCGACTGTGTGGTTGTGAGGAGTAGAGGCGGCTGTTCGGTCGTGAGTAGAGGCGGCTGTGTGGTTGTGAGAAGAGGCGTTTGTGTGGTTGTGAGAAGTAGAGGCGGTTGGGTAGTCGTGAGAAGTAGAGGCGGTTGGGTGGTCGTGAGGAGTAGAGGCGGTTGGGTGGTCGTGAGGAGTAGAGGCGGTTGGGTGGTCGTGAGTAGAGTCGGCTGTGTGGTTGTAAGAAGAAGAGGCGGTTGGGTGGTCGTGAGGAGTAGAGGCGGTTTGGTGGTCGTGAGGAGTAGAGGCGGTTGGATGGTCGTGAGTAGAGGCGGCTGTATGGTCGTGAGTAGAGGCGGCTGTGTGGTTGTGAGAAGTAGAGGCGTTTGTGTGGTTGTGAGAAGTAGAGGCGGTTGGGTAGTCGTGAGAAGTAGAGGCGGCTGGGTTGTCGTGAGGAGTAGAGGCGACTGTTCGGTCATGAGTAGAGGCGGATGTGTGGTCGTGAGTAGAGGCGGCTGTGTGGTTGTGAGAAGTAGAGGCGGCTGGGTGGTTATGAGAAGTAGAGGCGGTTGGGTGGTCGTGAGGAGTAGAGGCGGTTGGGTGGTCGTGAGGAGTAGAGGCGGCTGGGTTGTCGTAAGGAGGTGAGGCGACTGTTCGGTCATGAGTAGAGGCGGCTGTGTGGTTGTGAGAAGTAGAGGCGGCTGGGTGGTTGTGAGAAGTAGAGGCGGTTGGGTGGTCGTGAGGAGTAGAGGCGGTGGGGTGGTCATGAGGAGTAGAGGCGGTTGGGTGGTCGTGAGGAGTAGAGGCGGTTTGGTGGTCGTGAGGAGCAGAGGCGTCTGTGTGGTCGTGAGGAGTAGAGGTGGCTGTGTGGTTGTGCGGAGTAGAGGTAGCTGTGTGGTCATGAGAAGAGGCGGCTGTTGGGTCGACCGGAATAGAGCCGGCTGTTGGGTCGTGAGGAGTAGAGGCGGCTGAGGGGTAATGACGATTAGAAGCGGCTGTGTGGTTGTGCGGAGATGAGGCGGCTGTGTGGTCATGAGTCGAGGCGGCTGTGGGGTCGTGAGGAGGAAAGGCGGCTTTGGGGTCGTGAGGAGTAAAGGCGGCTGTGTTGTCTGAGGCGGCCGCGTGGTTCACACACACGATTTAAATGTAGACTCCTGCACTGAAGGCCCCATCACATGGTCATCGGCACTCAGCTCGAAAGGTGCTGAAGGGGAACCTTGTGCGCCATCAGCCGACAGTTCCTTGATAAAATAATTCTGAGCACAGAATGGTGGGAATACCTTCTTATCATTTGTTAGAATCATCATGTAACATATAATACATTCATTCAGCATAAATGAATAGCTCAAATATTTTGTATCAAGTTGTCTGCCTGAAAAAAATCAACAAAAGTGACGGATCGCATACAATTATATCTTGAGTTCCCATTAGACAACTTACAAAGTTTATTGTGTATACAAGAAATAACACAATGCAACCTACAACCCTATTTATATCATATTATTATGAATTTATTTATCCTATAAATATTCTACTTACATGTACTTTTTCTCAGAGAAGCTACCTTTTCCATCACCTTTGAAATCACAACCTTCTGGCCTTGGTAATTCAGGTGGAGACCATCGCTCCAAAGACGATTCCTCTTACAGTTACCTCCAGCCAGGAATGCACTGTCTTTGACAAAATGAAGACCAGGAAGTCTGTTGGCATGATGTTCAAGTTGATCATTAATCTGCCGAGGCATTTTGTTGAATAAGCAGAAAATGTATAAAAAATATTAAATATGCAAGCACATGCAAGGCATTGTGCAGTTAAAGCAGTTTAAACTTGTGTGAACAGCATTCCATAATTTGGAACAAACATATTATTTAATTTACAAATGAAAGGAAAATATTTCATATATATCTTAACAAAACTCTTATAAATTTGTCTGACTTGCTACTATATGACCATGTCACAGGTATTTTGATTAATGTTAACACCCAGATACTTACGTTTTAATAATCATCGAATATTGGAATATGACCCTTTAAAATAAATATTTCTTCACAGCTAAGCAAAACTGAAAAAATGGTTAAAAATGTGTTATGACTTGGTACACTTACCGATTTACATCAACTGCAGACATTTTTGGGGTGGGAAGTAATCATAGGCTCTGAGCAGGATGACATATGACAATTTCTGCCCTGTAAATATTAAAACTCCTCAAATTTCCAGTGTAGTCTAGCCAGAGAATTTACACATTTGAGGGTTTCTTGGAACTGGCAATTTCACAGATTCATTGTATTCTTAAACCTATCAAATTAAAATAGGAAAATGAATATTTATACATTTTGAATTATGGTCAGATATACATTACCACATTTTATCTGAATCAAATTTTCTTGCACCAACTATATAATAATACGAAAATCATTAACCGGATTTATTAATTTCGAAAAATCCACATTGAAAGGATATAAAAAAGGGCAAACAAACCTTGGGTGGATGTTCCATATCTGATACACCAGTTCTTTGTACTGTCGCAGTATTTGTCGAGATGGGTTATGGCAAATCATTAGCACCGATCATGAGCACAATCACCTGCAATTAAGTGTAGGCAATCGGGTATTAAGCAATTAAATGATGAAATAAGAAAATAACAGAGCAGTGGCTTTGATATTAGGCAGTCTTAAAGTGTAAAAATCGGGTTTGAAAGGGAAAGTTAGGTTTTCCTTATTATCTCGAAGGAACAGAGTCCTAGTGACCCAATTTGACCCAATTTTTTATATGATAGGGGATTTTGATGCCAAATTTCGAATTATACATCCAATGATTGCCCTGTTAACGGACGTCCGACAGACAGACGGACGGCGGACAAAGGAGGATGATTATAGTTCAGATTACTTTTATTCACAGAAGCTAATAAATGAGTAAATCTTGCAGTTTTTCTTCTTTTTCCTTGTTTATAGGTCAAATGCTAGAAATACTTGCTTCATGTCCTTGCCTTTCCTGAGGGAACCATGAATGCTAAATAGTTTCTTGAAAATTTGCAAAGAACGGCAACTATGAAATTATTACTAAATAAAATATTTCCTAAACGAACAACAAAACAATGCCTGTATGTTGCAGAAAGGTCATCTATAAGGCCATATCTTCAATTTTTTTTTTCATTCACCAATCGTCATAAAATTATCTTAACTTTTTTAATAAATGCCTCATGGTTTTAAGTAAACTCACTTCATGTAAATAACCGCATTGCTAATATATTCATAAATAATATATCCATTGATAGAATATCCTTTGGTATTGTTGACTACGCTATATTTATAAGAATGAACAACTTGTGCTGCTCAGCCCACTTGACAGCTTCCGACAGCGACTTGATCTGTAGCTCAGGTGGTTCAGGGTCATCCTCCTCATCGTCGGAGTCCGGGGCACAGGTCGTTTCTGCCTCAGGTCTCTGCTGCTTCAGGAAATCTGCTATCAGGTCCTTCCTCGAGTCATCATTCAGTCCTCCACAACAGCTTCGGAGACACTCGCCATGTCTTTGCTCTTGCAAGGAAATCTAGGTTAAAAAGTTAAAGTTGTAGGTTTTAAGTCCTCTTCCCAATATCTGGCTCAGAAGACTTAACAATTAACTTCCCGGTGGTTGACACACTAATCCTGGGCAATGATGAAGAAAAGGCACTGCTGAAGGCAATGCAGGCGGTATTTCTGCAAAGTCAGCAACTGCTTTGTGGTCACCACTTAAAAAATAACGTCGAAGCTTTCCTCACAAACAAAGTAGGACTGAATGAGAAAGCCAGAAATATTAGGTAGCCAGATATTCGGCGATCATGGTGTTGCATCTGGTGATGACACCATCACCTTTGATACAAGAGCATGCCGAGTGTCTTCCATGATTGAAAGAGACTACCCAGAAGCAAAGAACTACCTGGCTGACAGGATATTTTCCCTTGCTTCAAAATCATGTCACAAGCCCCAACTAAAGATTAGGATCTACTAGCTTCTGGACCAACAGAATCAATAGCCACACACTGGAAGCCACAACAGCTACCCTATTTAATTGACACACTTGTCAAAGTTGTAAAAGTACAGTTCTCAGACCTCAGACGTAGCCTCTATGGTCAAGGAAACTTCTGTCTTGTGCCCGACTTGAGAGGGTATACAGTGTGCCACCTTCCCTATGGTCCCAGAAGTCCCCAGATGAGAAGGACAGACTCTATGAGAAGCTTCTGAAGGCTAAGGCTGGCACCTGTAAGTCTGTCGTTTCCACTGATAAAAAGCTGAAAGTCTCTTTTGTCCCATCAGCCGGCAAGACACCAGGAGAACGGAAACTGATAGGACCGACCACAAGGACACCATAAACCAAGAAGGCCATATTGGTAAACATGGATTTTGGGGTTAATATTTGTTGAACGATTTGTTTTTGCTGTTGAACATTGAAATATGAAAAAAATGTGTTTCAATATGTGTCCTAACTGGTTTTAAATGACATTAAACATGCCAAAAAGTGCTACATGTTATTTATTCAAGGGATAAATATTTTGTCATGATAAATCCGTAAATACCTGATATAACTTAGCGAAATATGTTACTGATTGAAATTTGAACCTATTGTTTTTTTGTGTTCAGTGCTTTGTCATGATATATGAGTGTGAGAGATGATATGATCGAATTGTTTTTCATTCTAAGTGTTTACACATTGTCTTAGGTGCTTCGGTGCTTAGTCATTTAAGAATTATATTATTTACCAAATGGATTTACATATGACATACTATATCATGTACTTAATTGAGAACCTTTCAATTGTTAAAAATGGCACTTTATAAAAAAAAATAAGGACATATGTTGTTCAAAATGCATTCTGATTTAACTATACATAAAAAATTCAAAGGAATGCTGCCCTGATTTTTATTTATTTAAGGTTATGGTTACCTCTGTCATAAGGCTGTTCCAGTATATACTGTTATATCCTGCCTAGAGAATAAATAAATGTTCAATATTTCAAATAGTGTTCCCATTAAAATCTTTAAAAATTAATTAGGGATCTAAACTGTATAATAAGCAGATATTCCAAAATTTAAATAATTATTTTAATAAAGTAATTCAGTAGCTTTTAAGGTACTTTTCGGTTACCTTTCAGTACTTTTAAGTACTTTTGATAAATTTTTGTACATTTAAAAATTTTTTAGTACTTATATGGTAACATTTTGTCATGTTATGGTGTTATTTTTCGCAATCCTTTACAAATTTTGCTAATTTTAGTGAGTCTAAAAAACTTTTGGTAATTTTTTGGGTTCATATTATTTAAAAATTGTATTTATATTTGTTTCAATAAATTTTCTGTAACATTTGTACTTTTTAGTTACTTTTCAGTAGGTTTTGGTATATGTTAAATATTTTTTATTACATTTTGTCACTTAATGGTGCTTTTCAGTCCCTTTTTTTATTATTCTTTATAAATGGTGCTTTTCAGTCCCTTTTTTTTATTATTCTTTATAAAGGGTAAAACACAATTTGCTGACTTCTCTCACAGTCCTTTACAACTTTTCGGTAATTTTTGTGTTAAAATATATTAAAAAAAAATACGTTTCCTTGCGGTAACCTTTTGGTAATTTTTCGGTACTGTTTGGAAACTTTTCGGAACTTTTCAGAAACTCTTCGACACTTTTCAGTAACATTTCTGTGCTTTTCATGCAGCTCTTTACAACATCCTTTATTAAGGGTTAAAAAAGAGCACACAATTTGCTAATTTAACTGACAGTAGTCAACATGAAACAGTAGTCATCATCTTAAACAACATTTTTGGTAATTTTTAGTGTTTACATTAATAAAAGGTGCGTTTATAGTCTTATCGGTTACTTTTCGGTAATCTTTCGGTAACTTTTGGTACTTTTCTGGCAACTTTTCGGTACATATCGGTACTTCTCCGTGTTTAGAATAACCCTTAAATTGAGATGGCAAACACGTAGGCAAGGGCAACCAAAATGTAGTTTCCATTAAACAGATTCCCGTTACAACCAATTTCCAAACACAAGAACCATACCAATAATACTCTTTATAGAAATAATAAGAAAATGTATCAATGAATCAAGCTACAGCCTATATCGATGAATTTCCTTCTACCATGACTTCATAGGCCGTGGACAGAAAGGCAGTGCTTCTATGGACGTGGCTTAAAAGGGCGCTTCTGGAAACTGTTTTCATTTTGAACTACTGTTGCGTTGCATTTCACAGTCTTGTTACGGATGCTGCATCGCACAGTCCACCCCCTCTCTCTTCTGTTTTGCCGTAGGAAAATCCCTGGCTTTCAACTAGAAATTCCTTTCCTATATCTTACTCTCTTTTTTTTCTTCTTCTTCTCTCTCTCTCTCTCTCTCTCTCTCTCTCTCTCTATATATATATATATATATACATATATATATATATATATATATATATATATATGTCGCGGGTGGTAAGGAAGGGTCCGTAGTCCACTCGCACACACACACAAATGATATTAACGGTCGCAAAGCTTGTGATACTGACAATTGTTTATTCTGCAACAAAGTAGACAGTTTTTATACGACGTGATGTTGATAGCATGGCACGGAAAATGGCTGTTAATCTCCCCTTTAAAACTCAGAAAATCTACCTCGGTATATATGTATTACTTGTAGGATTAGGATACCTTAAGTTGATCACGTAAATTGACAATACTTTGTAACATAATGCAAATTAAGCTAATGAATGTCACAGAAGGGGTATGGTTTATAAATGGAACAGCGAGCCAAAACAACAAGACCGCCGCGCGGAAACAGGTTGTTCCCTGGTTCCAATCATCAACATGAACAGGCGCAGTACGCTTAGTTCCGTTTATGTATGAATTAAACGGGAATTTTGCAGCAGGACTATCCCAGGTAAGGTTTAAAATCAATGATTAAGTGGTAGGATACTGGGAGTCAATCGATGGTAACTGAACAGTGGTACTTTTAATGCAAAGGATAGGATTTTTGGCTCAAGTCTAGAATTCAGGCTGCCCTCCAGATCTTGTACAAACACATGCCATACACGTGAAACGTAGTAATAAATGTATCTGCTTACTCTCCTGCACGTTTATGCTATCTTACAGTCTTTTTTACAAACATGTGACACTTATTTCTATACATTTTTTCACTTTCTATCTCCCTCCTCTCCATATATCATGATTCCTATCTGGCCTTGTTTACACGCTCACCCTAAAGTGCACATGTACTGTCTATGTCATTCATACCTGTTCTCATACCACTGCTCACGTGCTCCTTTCAGATGTTGTATGCCCTCTAGCCGTTTACATGTCTACTGGGTATGTCTTTAGGCTAACCATTCACACGTATACTCCGTATATTTCTAGGGTTAGGGTTAACACGTATACTCGGTATATTTCTAGGGTTAGGGTTCATAATACCAACTGGGACTGTTCCTAATCCGCGCGAAGCGCCAGACGGAGTAAGGTTTAGTGACAGGCTGTTAACAAACGGCTAAGGGTTAATTTTTTACGCTTTTGCGATGTCCGGGCGCGAAGCGCACCGACATCGCATACGCTCAACAAAAATTAACCATCATTTTTAACGACGCTAACCACTTCTGACATACGCATTTCTCTGTTATCTACGCTTTGTTATTCTATTGCTAGGGTTAGCCCGCATTACATTGTGTCAGTAGGGATCGATCGCGCGAAGCGCGATCCGCAATACATCAAATTTAACTGTCAGTTCTGCTCTGTGGTTCACTCTTACCTTCATTGATTCATGATTTCTCTGCTAATGTCATATGTCATTTCACGGGTGCGTAAACATATAACTATATACAGATCAATGCTTAACTATAACTGTTCTTTATATTTCACAGATTACAGTACTTGCACGTCGCTTTGCCACACCGACGGCCTGGACAGCTGAGCGGTAACACGCTTGGCTTTCTCCACTGGCGACCCGGGTTCGATCCCTGGTGTGGCTATGAGAGTGGGTTGTAGTTGCCCGTCCAAGGTCGGTGGTTTTCTCCGGGTCCTCCGGTTACCGCCACCCTTTCCGACTACCGAGCGCCAACATCCGAGCCATGGAGAGTGCCTCGTATTAGTTATAATAACTAGTACAATCCATGTAAAATAAATAAAGTTTATAAAGACCATCGTATATCCGTGCAGCATCTTGCAAAACTTTGCGAATAACCTCCGCTCGTCCGCGTTCTTTTGGCGCCATAGTAAAACATTAATGTAGCCTTGCATAAAGCTTTGCTTGTATTCCGAAACGGGGCATGGTTACACCCCGTTTTACCTTTTGCCATTTTCCCTCGATGGAATTAGTATCGCAACCTGTTACAGGGTCTCGAAAGTTTTTACTGTGGTTAACCGTCACATGGCGGTAGCCCATCTCACCGAGTTTTCATAGGATTTCCAACAATCACTATAGATGATCGAACCTTTGGCTATGTGTTTCTCAATAAGAGGCAGTAATGTATCGGCAGATCGGTCCGGCACTACAAACATGAACACTTTACGTGTATCCGTTTTTTCCCGTCCTCCTAATGCCCATCCCCCGTCTACCCTATGTCCATGGTGGTATTTACGACGCGCAAACTTGCTCTCATCAATTTCGACTATCACATCCTCACCACCTATATGCCCACCACTCCTCATAATCAAACACCTCTACAAAAATTGCACCAATCTACACATATTTGCCGGCTTCAACTCGTCCCTGACATTATTAGCGTTTGTGTTTGCCCCTCACTCCACAGATAAGTCAGGTCGATTATCTCCTCTAACGTGAGATTGGACTGGCTAAACCATGTCCCATATCTCAATGACACCTTGCTGTTAGGCCTCTGTGGCCTTTTACGTTGTCATCGCCATGCATAACTGTCACTGGTCTCTGATGCTGCTACAGCACACAGCTTCATGGGGTTCATGCAGGTAGGACACTTTCGTTCACTTTTAATAAAATTATGCTCTTGTAGCCAGTTAATGATGATCTCTTTCGACACGAATACTTCACGAATCAGTGTTTTGTAATTTAGCTCTTGTATTGAAGTATATGTTTGTCCATTTTGTAGGGAATTGGTTAAATTATATGAGGGGATACACAGGATAAAAGCAGGGAAGACTTGGTTAAATTGTGTGAGGGGATACATTGGATCTGAAGTAAAGAAGACTTGGTTAAATTTCGTGGGGGGGGGGGTTAAAAGGGATCTGAAGCAAAGAAGACATGGTTTAATTGTGTGAGGGTGATATATGGGTTCCGAAGCAAAGAGGACTTGGTTAAATTGCATGAGGGGATATATGGGATCTGAAGTAGAGAAGATATGGTTAAATTGTGTGAGGGTGATACATGATATCTGTAGCGAAGAAAACTTGGTTAAATTTAGTGATGGGATCTGATGCAAAGAAGACTCTGTTTAATTAAGTGAGAGTGATACATGGGATCTGAAGCAAAGAGATATGGTTAAATTGTGCGAGGGGATACATGCGATCTGAAGCAAAGAGGACTTTGTTAAATTGTGTGAGAGGATACATTCGATCTGTGGCAAAGAAGACATGTTTATATTGCGTAATGGTTATACATGGGATCTGAAGCAAGGAAGACATTGATAAATTGTGTGAGGGAATGCATAGGATCTGAGGTAAGGAAGACTTGGTTGAACTGTGTGAGGGTGATACTTGGGATCTAAAGCAAAGAAGACTTGGTAAAAGTTTGTGAGGGGATACATGGGATCTGAAGCAAAAAAGACATGGTTAAATTGTGTGAGGGTGATACATGGGTTCTGAGGCCAAGAAGACTTGGTTAAATTGTGTGATGGGATCTGAAGCAAAGAAGACTTGGTTAAATTGTGCGAGAGGATACATTCGATCTGTGGCAAAGAAGACATGTTTAAATTGCGTAATGGTTATACATGGGATCTGAAGCAAGGAAGACATTGATAAATTGTGTGAGGGAATGCATGGGATCTGAAGTAAGGAAGACTTGGTTAAATTGTGTGAGGGTGATACATGGGATCTGAAGCAAAGAAGACTTGGTTAAATGGTTTGAGGGGATACATGCGATCTGAAGCAAAGCAGACACGGTTAAATTGTGTGAGGGGATACATGGGAACTGAAGCGAAGAAGACTTGGTTAAATTGTGTAATGGGATCTGAAGCAAAGAAGACTTGGTTAAATTGTGTGTGAATATTACATGTGATTTTAGCAAAGAAGACATGGTAAAATTGTGTGAGGGGATACATGGGATCTGAAGCAAAGAAGACTTGGATAATTGTGTAAGGGGATACTTGGGATCTGAAGCAAAGTAGACTTGGTTATATTGTGTGAGTGGATACATGGGATCTGAAGCAAAGTAGACTTGGTAAAATTGTGTTAGGGGATACATGGGGATCTGAAGCAAAGAAGACTTGGTTAAATTGTGTGAGGGGATACATGTAGATCTGAAGCAAAGAAGACTTGGTTAAATGGTTTGAGGGGATACATGCGATCTGAAGCAAAGCAGACACGGTTAAATTGTGTGAGGGGATACATGGGAACTGAAGCGAAGAAGACTTGGTTAAATTGTGTAATGGGATCTGAAGCAAAGAAGACTTGGTTAAATTGTGTGTGAATATTACATGTGATTTTTAGCAAAGAAGACATGGTAAAATTGTGTGAGGGGATACATGGGATCTGAAGCAAAGAAGACTTGGATAATTGTGTAAGGGGATACTTGGGATCTGAAGCAAAGTAGACTTGGTTATATTGTGTGAGTGGATACATGGGATCTGAAGCAAAGTAGACTTGGTAAAATTGTGTTAGGAGATACATGGGGATCTGAAGCAAAGAAGACTTGGTTAAATTGTGTGAGGGGATACATGTAGATCTGAAGCAAAGAGGACACGGTTAAATTGTGTGAGGGGATACATGGGAACTGAAGCGAAGAAGACTTGGTTAAATTGTGTAATGGGATCTGAAGCAAAGAAGACTTGGTTAAATTGTGTGTGAATATTACATGTGATTTTTAGCAAAGAAGACATGGTAAAATTGTGTGAGGGGATACATGGGATCTGAAGCAAAGAAGACTTGGATAATTGTGTAAGGGGATACTTGGGATCTGAAGCAAAGTAGACTTGGTTATATTGTGTGAGTGGATACATGGGATCTGAAGCAAAGTAGACTTGGTAAAATTGTGTTAGGAGATACATGGGGATCTGAAGCAAAGAAGACTTGGTTAAATTGTGTGAGGGGATACATGTAGATCTGAAGCAAAGAGGACTTGGTTAAATTGTGTGAGGGGATACATGGGATCAGAAGCAAAGTAGACTTGGTTAAATTGTGTGAGGGGATACATAGGATCTGAAGCCAAGAAGACTTGGTTAAATTGTGTGAGGGGATACATGGGATCAGAAGCAAAAAAGACATGGTTAAATTGTGTGAGGGTTATACAGACACTCCCTCACACACACACACACACACACACACACACACACATGTATATATATATACCTATATTATATACCATATAAGCCCGATCCCCTCCCCGGGATTGCTGTAATGCTACACCGACTCTTGGTCCTCAGCAATATAAGAAGTTCGTTTGTTGAGCAGCATTTGGGGCAAAAGGCGTTCCTGTCTGATGGACAGAAAGGTAATACCTTTATAGTAGGAATAGTGTGCTTTTCTCTCTTATTCGATTGATACAGTCTTGTTACTCAGTTTGAAAAGTCTTGGGAAATGCACAATGCAGCCAGCATCTGATGAAGAATTTCTCAAGTCTTGCGAGAAGCAAGGCACCGCCATCGATCTAAACTGTTGTTAGAGGGAGTTGGGGATGCCATTCATACCTGTTACTATGAATGGCTTTTAAATGTTCCTAAAGTATTGGGCTCCTCAAGCCCACGTCCCGAATTGCTGTGGAACCGCACGTTTGATAGTTTAAAGGCAGTAACAGTGGCCCAAGATGGAGTCCTTGCTGGTAGCAATTTCGTATATTTTGCACAGAAAATATAATTACCTGTATACCTATATATTTATGTTTATTAATCATTGTGGCTGCAGGTTTGGTCTTTCTAACTAAGTGAAACAAGTTAAGGTCTCAGTAAATGAACTTACATGATGCGTCTTCCACAGTTATTCATTTCCTTATAAGCATGGATGATTTTTCAAAATGTTGCGTTGCGTTTGCTTTATATGTATTTACTAAAAAAAAATGTAAGTTGCTGGTTAAGTCGTTTTAAGAAAATAGTATCGCATTAAAAATGCCCATCGAGAGCCCTTTGCTCAGTTTAACGTGATTTTATTTCAGAGAAAAGAAAAACAAATGTTTTTTTCGGAAAAGGATGACCGTATATACCAAGTAGTCACCGAGGATAAACTGATCCGTGCCCGCTAATAAGCATCAGTTAGAGATTTTCTATCACAGACAAAATTCATTTCCACACTATGGTCTTATGCGTGCGTTACGTATGAATGATCACAACGAACGCATGATCTAATTATGCAAGTCCAGATATCTTCAGGTTAACGTATATTTTGAGAATATTCTTTGAGACGAAGGTTAAGACACCTCTTCCTGTGTCTGAATTGTATTGATTAGTTATGGAAATCGCTGCTATCATATATAATAAGCTATAATAATCTGTGCATTTACGGACAGTATACTTAAAATATTATTATTATAAGCTTGAAAATATTCTGGACTATTTTATGACTGAGGTATCATTTTAAACATTGTACAAATAGATTATGTATTGCCGAGATCACTAATGGCGATCACAAAGTATTACCCAAGGCGTCATAAATTTATCTACAACAGCCTTTTGGCTATGAAAGACCGGCACTTTGATATTTTATGTGTATCTGTGTGTGACTGTTTCTTACGCGGTAATAGCCAGAGTAAGTGTGTAGAAACCCATATGTATTATAAGTCCTTGTTTTACGATTTGTTCTTTGTCGTCAGATCAATACATCCATTCTAAACAAACTCTATTGATATTGTTCAGAGTTATAACATTATCGAATGATTTAAGCTCCTCACCAAGTAAATATGAAGAAGAAAAAAACATAGGACGGGAACGTATACCCCGTAGCTCCCTTTAGTCCCGTTAAAGAGTTCATACGTCGATGTCTGAATAACTGTTTACCACCAAACATGACAATGACAGTAAACCAAGAGAGTTTATACTCTTTATTTTTGCAGGCTTGAGTAGCATAGAGACATAAGTACAATATAGACCATAAATGTCAGGGCTGCGAGAAAATGTCATACAAGTCGCATTAACAATCTCATAAAACAACTATGCAAACGTCTCAAGATATTAACAAACTAAACATGTTCCAATATATTTGTAATCAAACTGTTTACCAGTGTCCATGTATGACATAACTGCTAAAAATCAACAACTATATATAGAGTACTATACACACCTAAACATGTATTATGCAAATAGCACAGGAGTGTATTCCTCCGAGCATGAAAGTAAAACCCTGAGGTAAATAAAATAAAAAAAAATTACGTATACTAATTAATGGTCCAGGACTTGTGGATTTCCAATAATTTTTAGTCTTAGCAATGTGTAATGCTGTTACAACAGAAGGCACACTGACATCAGTCATGTATGGCATATTAGCGAGTCGGATTTCTAATTCCAAGAAATTAATGAAAATAGTTGTTGACAAAAACCGGGTCACCGGCACCCATGACAATATTCATATAAGCCCGTGGGCTGAATATCTTATCTTGTAAGATAACGGTCCAAGATTAACATATAAATGAAGTCTAATGGTTTCTTCAAACAATTCACTGACGGTACACTCCCATGTCAGTAACGATACTCAAAGTACCAGTAATTCTCCAAAATGGCAATGATCAAATAAATAAAACGACACATAATATACAATGGTATCAAATGAACAAAATGGCACATGAAATCATATTATTCAAGGAAATAAAAAAAGATAAAAACGACACATTAAATCATAATATGCAATGGTATCAAATAAACGAAATGGCACATGAGATCATAACATACAAGGGTATAACATTTCTCAATGAAACAATAGTTGGTATAAATACATGTGACATCTGCTTTGCATAGTTTAATATAATAACATAAAAACGACTTACATAATATAGAATAGAGTTTTAATCTCAAATTATGAAAGCTATTGAAATCTAAGAAAATATTTTGGATCGACCATAAATATAAGCATTTTCTGTTCAATTTAACTGCATTTATGTTACATATATTTTTTTAGCTTATAAAATTGTATCACAATTTTTATAATATAAAGTGGAACCTCCGCACATGTTGTAAAACTATGGAAGTGGTCAATAACCATATTACACCACTGCTTATTAGTAAATTTACATTGAATGAGCTCTATTGGGCTTTAAAGGAAACTCTTTTGTTTAAACTCCTTAGAGTTTCTTTACGGTACATAAACATTTGTAACGCTATTTGCATATCTCACGCCATTGGTTCATTGTGGCTTAATACAACAGTTACCAAGCAAAACCTAATCGGCACACGAACTTGCTCTCTCCTATGCTCCTGTTTTAAATATTGTGGTCGTACTCTGTGTGGGAAACACAGTCCACGTGTGTAACCATAACAAGACAGCATGCTCAGAGGTCTGATCTTGAGCATGGCGACAACTCCGAAGCAAGAAGAGACATGAAAGAAGAACATATTTGATTTGTGTTGTCTGTATGCCATGTTCATGTTTAATTTTAATGCTGAACCATTACAAGTTTGACTCAAGTCTGTGTATGTAGACTTTTTATATAATATGTGTAATATGAAGGAATTGTGATTGAAAATATGACAATAAATATATGTAATTATAACAGATTAATAACTGATTGTTTGCAAACTCATACCAGAGCAAACTGATGGTGTATGACCCTGATATAAGTGATGAGGAAATTCAGTTATTTACTCCTGTGCATAAACCAATTTTTTCAGTCTGTGTTGATAACAAAACTACAATTTAGAACTGAACAAATCCAGAACTACAACAACACCATTTTACTTATGAATAGGGATCATATGCACGTTAAAATATACCCTGACGTGTGTAATGCTATACACAATGCTTCCGAATTAATTCTAATATTTAGTATGCGACTTGCTGGTTCGTTTATGTTAACAGCTCAGCCCATTATCGTGGTGTCATGGTTAATATGGTAATGATAAATCATTAACAACATACCAGTATTTGCATACTGTGTACAAGTTGTATGAAACACACTGACATACGTTCTATCACGCATATTTCACAGGAGAAACAGTCCCGGTGTAAGATAACCGCTAGGCATATCACTAGACCAAGGATGTTGTGTATTGACTCCAGCCCCGGTACACGCGTTTAAATACTAAAACGTTCAGTAACAAACGAACAGTTACAACATTCTAACTAACGGAATGCCGTTATACACTACAGTCATCCTATATGCCCTTCACTTTAACCGCTGTTTTGTAAAGCAAGACTAACTCTATACCATACAGGGCTGGCACAAAGCAAAGAATTGTAATCAGACCGATGAGCATGAAATCGCATTGTGCATCAAACCATGTCTGTCGACCTATTATAGAATAGTACAAAATGTTGTGTTAAAATTAAATCATAATGATGTACACATGACATTTTTTTAATAAAAAGCACATTTATCTGATGTAATTTAACAGTATGAAAAAACTATAAATATTCATAAAAATAATTAGTGCATACTACTATTTGCTAATAAAAAATATTAGTAATTAGCATAAATGTCTTTACAAAATTTATCAGATGCCATATATGTCCTACAAAACGTTAGGTCAAGTAAGAAATGTAAAAATGTTAAATGACCATCAGAGACATATTTTGAATAATTAAAGCACAGCCTCGAAAATAAGTTCTGCATATATTTAGTCACACTATGGGGGCGCTGCATGCATCCGTATGTCGTCAGCTGTTGATTACTGGTATGGTGTAGCCTGACCAGGGTGATATCCTCCTACAATGACTATATCATCATTATTATTATTATCTATATGATTATATCATCATCATCATTAGTAATAATATAAGTTGTAGTAGTATGAGTTTCCAAAAAGAAGGAAAATATATATTAATGAGGTATCAGAAAAATATTTGGCCAGACAAAAGCCCCGAAGACAAGTTGTCCTTGGTTAATATGTCAGAGTCAGTGTAACAACAGAGCCCAGGTAGGATATCTCTGTGACACAGCGTGTATACCGAATTTGAAAGTAGAAAGAACAAATTGAGAGAAATAATGTGCGGCTTGTCTAAGAAAATGATAACAGTTTTATAATGATATTACAACATCCTTTTTTCAGGTGATTCAGCTACACAAACAGGCAACCAAATTATCTTTTTTTTTATGTTACATAGAAATATTCATATGTTCGTGTCCCCAGCAAGATAAGACGATTATGTTTCACGTAAAATAACGGGACACTTACTTTAATGAGAAGAATGCATTTACAAGTATATTATAGGCTAAATCATAAAGTCAAATCGCTGCTTATTTAAAGTAAAATTTGTTAACGATATACAATTATATTCAGGTTAATTACCGGACTTTCAAAACAACAAATGCAAAATTAAAACCTCTCTGACCTGGCTTGTTCTCTCCACGTTTCTCACTTTCAGCTATCTCAGCTGCTGAAATACAGATGAACAATGTAAAACATTTGTTTTCTCAAATAATGCACAGGTCAGAATAATGATCTCTTAAATTGACTAACCTCAAGTATCATCCAATAAACCCTTGAGCCTGCTAACTTCTAATATCACTATCTAATATGCACTTTAACTGGCCAACTTCTACTGTCTTTACATGATCTCTTTTTTTTTTGGTAAATAATAAACTTTATTTTTATTGCATGGATTGTACAACTAGATATTTAATATCTAATACAAGAAACTCTCATTTGCTCGGATGTTGGCATTCGTTAGTCGGTAAAGGTGAAGGAAACCAAAGGACATGGAGAATACAATAGGCCTTGGACGGGCCACTACAACCCATTCTCATAGCCACACCGGGAATCGAACCCGGGTCGCTAGCGGAGAAGGCCGAGCGTTTTACCACTCATTATCTCTTTAACATTGCTTACCTCCACTATCATCCCATGAACTCTTTAGATTACTAACCTCCACTATCATCCAATGAACTCTTTAACTGACTAACCTCCACAATCATCCCATGATCTCTTAAGATGACTAACCTCTACTATCATCCCATGAACTCTTTAAGTGACTAACCGCCACTGTCATCCCATGAATTTTTTAGCTGACTAACTTCACTATCATCCCATGGTCTCTTCAGATGACTAACTTCCACTATCATCCAATGATCTCCTAAGGTGACTAACCTCCACTATCATCCAATGCACTTTTAAGCTGGCTTAGCTCCACTTTCATCCAATGAACTTCTTAGTTGGCTAACTTCCACTATCATCCCATGAACCCTTTAACTGACCAACCTCTAGTATCATCCCGTGAACTCTTTAGCTGACTGTCCTCCACTAGATGACTGACCTCCACTATCATCCCATGAACTCTTTAGCTGACTAACTTCACTATCATCCCATGATCTCTTTAGATGACTAATTTCCACTATCATCCAACGATCTCTTTAGATGACTAACCTCCACTTTCATCCAATGAACTTTTAAGCTGGCTTAGCTCCATTATCATCCAATGATCTCTTTAGATGACTAACCTCTACTATCATCCCATGAACTCTTTAAGTGACTAACCACCACTATCATCCCATGAACGTTTAAGCTGACTAACTTAACTATCATCCAATGATCTCTTTAGATGACTAACCTCCACTATCATCCAATTAACTTTTAAGCTGGCTTAGCTCCACTATCATCGAATGAACTTTTTAGCTGGCTAGCCTCCACTATCATCCAATGAACTCTTTGACTAACTTCCACTATCATTGCATGAACCCTTTAACTGACCAACCTCTAGTATCATCCAATGAATTCTTTAGCTGACTAACATCACTATCATCCAATGATCTCTTTAGATGACTATTCTCCGATATCATCCCATGAACTCTTCAGCTGTCTAACTTCACTATCATCCCATGATCTCTTTATATGACTCTCCTCCGATATCATCCCATAAACTCTTCAGCTGACTAACTTCACTATCATCCCATGAACTTTTTATCTGACTAACCTCCACTATCATCCCATGAACTCTTAAGCTAGCTAACCTCCACTTTCATCGAATGAACTCTTTAACTGGCCAACCTCCACTATCATCCCATGATCTCTGTAGAAGACTAACCGCTACTATCATCCTATGAATTCTTTAAGTGACTAACCTCCACTATCATCCCATGAACTTTCTAGCTGACTAACTTCACTATCATCCCATGATGTCTTTAGATGACTAATTTCCACTATTATCCAATGATCTCTTTAGATGACTAACCTTTACTATCATCCCATGAACGTTTAAGCTGACTAACTTAACTATCATCCAATGATCTCCTTAGGTGACTAACCTCCACTATCATCCAATGCACTTTTAAGCTGGCTTAGGTCCACTTTCATCCAATGAACTTCTTAGCTGGCTAACCTCCACTATCATCCAATGAACTCGTTGACTAACTTCCACTATCATCCCATGAACCCTTTAACTGACCAACCTCTAGTATCATCCCGTGAACTCTTTAGCTGACTGTCCTCCACTAGATGACTGACCTCCACTATCATCCCATGAACTCTTTAGCTGACTAACTTCAGTATCATCCCATGATCTCTTTAGATGACTAATTTCCACTATCATCCAACGATCTCTTTAGATGACTAACCTCCACTTTCATCCAATGAACTTTTAAGCTGGCTTAGCTCCATTATCATCCAATGATCTCTTTAGATGACTAACCTCTACTATCATCCCATGAACGCTTTAAGTGACTAACCACCACTATCATCCCATGAACGTTTAACCTGACTAACTTAACTATCATCCAATGATCTCTTTAGATGACTAACCTCCACTATCATCCAATTAACTCTTAAGCTGGCTTAGCTCCACTATCATCCAATGAACTTTTTAGCTGGCTAACCTCCACTATCATCCAATGAACTCTTTGACTAACTTCCACTATCATTCCATGAACCCTTTAACTGACCAACCTCTAGTATCATCCCATGAATTCTTTAGCTGACTAACTTCACTATCATCCAATGAACTTTTTAGCTGACTAACTTCACTATCATCCCATGATCTCTTTAGATGACTCTCCTCCGATATCATCCCATAAACTCTTTAGCTGACTAACTTCACTATCATCCCATGAACTCTTTATCTGACTAACCTCCACTATCATCCCAAGATCTCTGTAGAAGACTAACCGCCACTATCATCCCATGAATTCTTTAAGTGACTAACCTCCACTATCATCCAATGAACTTTTTGGCTGACTAACTTCACTATCATCCCATGATCTCTTTAGATGACTCTCCTCCGATATCATCCCATAAACTCTTTAGCTGACTAACTTCACTATCATCCCATGAACTCTTTATCTGACTAACCTCCACTATCATCCCATGAACTCTAAAGCTAGCTAATCTCCACTTTCATCGAATGAACTCTTTAACTGGCCAACCTCCACTATCATCCCATGATCTCTGTAGAAGACTAACCGCCACTATCATCCCATGAATTCTTTAAGTGACTAACCTCCACTATCATCCCATGAACTTTTTAGCTGACTAACTTCACTATCATCCCATGATCTCTTTAGATGACTAATTTCCACCATCATCCAATGATCTCTTTAGATGACTAACCTCTACTATCATCCCATGAAATCTTTAAGTGATTAACCACCACTATCATCCCATGAACGTTTAACCTGACTAACTTAACTATCATCCAATGATCTCTTTAGATGACTAACCTCCACTATCATCCAATTAACTTTTAAGCTGGCTTAGCTCCATTATCATTCAATGAACTTTTTAGCTGGCTAACCTCCACTATCATTCCATGAACCCTTTAACTGACCAACCTCTAGTATCACCCCATGAATTCTTTAGCTGACTAACTTCACTATCATCCAATGATCTCTTTAGATGACTATCCTCCGATATCATCCCATGAACTCTTTAGCTGAATAACTTCACTATCATCCCATGATATCTTTAGATGACTATCCTCCGATATCATCCAATAAACTCTTTATCTGACTAACCTCCACTTTCATCCCATGAACTTTTTAGCTGACTTAATTCACTATCATCCCATGATCTCTTTAGATGACTGATTTCCACTATCATCCAATGATCTCTTTAGATGACTAACATCTACTAGCATCCCGTGAACTCTTTAAGTGATTAACCACCACTATCATCCCATGAACGTTTAAGCTGACTAACTTAACTATCATCCAATGATCTCTTTAGATGACTAACCTCCACTATCATCCAATTAACTTTTAAGCTGGCTTAGCTCCACTATCATCCAATGAACTTTTTAGCTGGCTAACCTCCACTATCATCCAATGAACTCTTTGACTAACTTCCACTATCATTCCATGAACCCTTTATCTGACCAAACTCTAGTATCATCCCATGAATTCTTTAGCTGACTAACTTCACTATCATGCAATGATCTCTTTAGATGACTATCCTCCGATATCATCCCATGAACTCTTTAGCTGACTAACTTCACTATCATCCCATGATCTCTTTAGATGACTATCCTCCGATATCATCCCATAAACTCTTTAGCTGACTAATTTCACTATCATCCCATGAACTCTTTATCTGACTAACCTCCACTATCATCCCATGAACTCTTAAGCTAGCTAACCGTCACTATCATCGAATGAACGCTTTAACTGACCAACCTCCACTATCATCCCATGATCTCTTTAGAAGACTAACCGCTACTATCATCCCATGAATTCTTTAAGTGACTAACCTCCACTATCATCCCATGAACTTTTTAGCTGACTAACTTCACTATCATCCCATTATCTCTTTAGATGACTGATTTCCACTATCATCCAATGATCTCTTTAGATGACTATCCTCTACTAGCATCCCATGAACTCTTTAAGTGATTAACCACCACTATCATTCCATGAGCGTTTAAGCTGACTAACTTCACTATCATCCAATGATCTCTTTAGATGACTAACCTCCACTATCATCCAATTAACTTTTAAGCTGGCTTAGCTCCACTATCATTCAATGAACTTTTTAGCTGGCTCACCTCCACTATCATCCAATGAACTCTTTGACTAACTTCCACTATCATTCCATGAACCCTTTAACTGACCAACCTCTAGTATCACCCCATGAATTCTTTAGCTAACTAACTTCACTATCATCCAATGATCTCTTTAGATGACTATCCTCCGATATCATCCCATGAAATCTTTAGCTGACTAACTTCACTATCATCCCATGATATCTTTAGATAACTATCCTCCGATATCATCCCATAAACTCTTTAACTGACTAACTTCACTATCATCCCATGAATCTTTATCTGACTAACCTCCACTATCATCCCATGAACTTTTTAGCTGACTAAATTCACTATCATCCCATGATCTCTTTAGATGACTGATTTCCACTATCAAGCTATTATCTCTTTAGATGACTAACATCTACTGGCATCCCATGAACTCTTTAAGTGATTAACCACCACTATCATCCCATGAACGTTTAAGCTGACTAACTTCACTATCATCCAATGATCTCTTTAGATGACTATCCTCCGATATCATCCCATAAACTCTTTAACTGACTAACTTCACTATCATCCCATGAACTCTTTATCTGACTAACCTCCACTATCATCCCATGAACTTTTTAGCTGACTAAATTCACTATCATCCCATGATCTCTTTAGATGACTGATTTCCATTATCATCCAATGATCTCTTTAGATGACTAACATCTACTAGCATCCCGTGAACTCTTTAAGTGATTAACCACCACTATCATCCCATGAACGTTTAAGCTGACTAACTTCACTATCATCCAATGTTCTCTTTAGATGACTAACCTCCACTATCATCCCATGATCTCTTTAGATGACTAACCTCCACTATCATCCAATGAACTTTTTAGATGACTAACGTCTACTAGCATCCAATGAACTCTAACTAAAAGACCTCCATTATCAACCCATGAACTCTTTCACTGAATAACCTCCACTATCATCCCATGATCTCTTTAGATGATAAATCTCTACTATCATTCAATGAACTCTTTAACTGACCAACCTCTACTAGCATCCAATGAACTTTAACTAAAAGACCTCCATTATCAACCCATGAACTCTTTCACTGAATAACCTCCACTATCATCCCATGATCTCTTTAGAAGACTAACCGCTACTATCATCCCATGAACTCTTTAAGTGACTAACCTCCACTATCATCCAATGAACTTTTTAGCTGACTAACTTCACTATCATCCCATGATCTCTTTAGATGACTATCCTCCACTATCATTCAATGATCTCTTTAGATGACTCACCTCCACTATCATCCAATAAACTTTTAAGCTGGCTTAGCTCCACCATCATCCAATGAACTTTTTAGCCAGCTAACCTCCACTATCGTCCAATGAACTCTTTGACTAACTTCGACTATCTACCATTAACTCTTTAACTGACCAACCTCTTGTATCATCCCATGAACTCTTTAGATGACTATCCTCCAATATTATCCCTTGAACTCTTTAGCTGATTAACTTCAGTATCATCCCATGATCTCTTTATATGACTAACCTCCACTATCATCCAATGAACTCTTTGACTAACCTCCACTATCATCCCATGAACTCTTTAGCTAGCTATCCTCCACTATCATCCAATGATCTCTTTAGATGACTAACCTCCACTATCATCCCATGATCTCTTTAGATGACTAACCTCCACTCTCATCCCATGAACTGTTTAGATAACTAACCTCTACTATCATCCAATGAACTCTTTAACTGACCAACCTTTAGTATCATCTTATGAACTCTTTAGCTGACTAACTTCACTATTATCCCATGATCTCTTTAGATGACTATCCTCCGATATCATCCCATGAACTCTTTAGCTGACTAACTTCACTATCATCCCATGATCTCTTTAGATGACTAACCTCTACTATCATCCGATGAACTCTTTATGTAACTAACCTCTACTATCATCCCATGAACTCTTTAAGTGACTAACCACCACTATCATCCCATGAACGTTTAAGCTGACTAACTTCACTATCATCCAATGATCTCTTTAGATGACTAACCTCCACTATCATCCAATTAACTTTTAGGCTGGGTTAGCTCCACTATCATCCAATGAACTTTTTAGCTGACTAACCTCCACTATCATCCAATGAACTCTTTGACTAATATCCACTTTCATTCTATGAACTCTTGAACTGACCAACCTCTAGTATCATCTTATGAATTCTTTAGCTGACTAACTTCACTATCATACCATGATATCTTTAGATGACTATCGTCCGATATCATCCCATGAACTCATTAGCTGGCTAACTTCACTATCATCCCATGATCTCTTTAGATGACTATCCTCCATTATCATCCAATTAACTTTTAAGCTGGCTTAGCTCCACTATCATCCAATGAACTTTTTAGCTGACTTGCCTCCTCTATCATCCAATGAACTCTTTGACTAACTTCCACTTTCATTCCATGAACCCTTTAACTGACCAACCTCTAGTATCATCCCATGAATTCTTGAGTTGACTAACTTCACTCTCATCCAATGATCTCTTTAGATGACTATCCTCCGATATCATCCCATGAAATCTTTAGCTGACTAACTTCACTATCATCCCATGATATCTTTAGATGACTATCCTCCGATATCATCCCATAAACTCTTTAACTGACTAACTTCACTATCATCCCATGAACTCTTTATCTGACTAACCTCCACTATCATCCCATGAACTTTTTAGCTGACTAAATTCACTATCATCCCATGATCTCTTTAGATGACTGATTTCCACTATCATCCTATGATCTCTTTAGATGACTAACATCTACTGGCATCCCATGAACTCTTTAAGTGATTAACCACCACTATCATCCCATGAACGTTTAAGCTGACTAACTTCACTATCATCCAATGATCTCTTTAGATAACTATCCTCCGATATCATCCCATAAACTCTTTAACTGACTAACTTCACTATCATCCCATGAACTCTTAATCTGACTAACCTCCACTATCATCCCATGAACTTTTTAGCTGACTAAATTCACTATCATCCCATGATCTCTTTAGATGACTGATTTCCACTATCATCCAATGATCTCTTTAGATGACTAACATCTACTAGCATCCCGTGAACTCTTTAAGTGATTATCCACCACTATCATCCCATGAACGTTTAAGCTGACTAACTTCACTATCATCCAATGTTCTCTTTAGATGACTAACCTCCACTATCATCCCATGATCTCTTTAGATGACTAACCTCCACTATCATCCAATGAACTTTTTAGATGACTAACGTCTACTAGCATCCAATGAACTCTAACTAAAAGACCTCCATTATCAACCCATGAACTCTTTCACTGAATAACCTCCACTATCATCCCATGATCTCTTTAGATGATAAATCTCTACTATCATTCAATGAACTCTTTAACTGACCAACCTCTACTAGCATCCAATGAACTTTAACTAAAAGACCTCCATTATCAACCCATGAACTCTTTCACTGAATAACCTCCACTATCATCCCATGATCTCTTTAGAAGACTAACCGCTACTATCATCCCATGAACTCTTTAAGTGACTAACCTCCACTATCATCCAATGAACTTTTTAGCTGACTAACTTCACTATCATCCCATGATCTCTTTAGATGACTATCCTCCACTATCATTCAATGATCTCTTTAGATGACTCACCTCCACTATCATCCAATAAACTTTTAAGCTGGCTTAGCTCCACTATCATCCAATGAACTTTTTAGCCAGCTAACCTCCACTATCGTCCAATGAACTCTTTGACTAACTTCGACTATCTACCATTAACTCTTTAACTGACCAACCTCTTGTATCATCCCATGAACTCTTTAGATGACTATCCTCCAATATTATCCCATGAACTCTTTAGCTGACTAACTTCACTATCATCCCATGATCTCTTTATATGACTAACCTCCACTATCATCCAATGAACTCTTTGACTAACCTCAACTATCATCCCATGAACTCTTTAGCTAGCTATCCTCCACTATCATCCAATGATCTCTTTAGATGACTAACCTCCACTATCATCCCATGATCTCTTTAGATGACTAACCTCCACTCTCATCCCATGAACTGTTTAGATAACTAACCTCTACTATCATCCAATGAACTCTTTAACTGACCAACCTTTAGTATCATCTTATGAACTCTTTAGCTGACTAACTTCACTATTATCCCATGATCTCTTTAGATGACTATCCTCCGATATCATCCCATGAACTCTTTAGCTGACTAACTTCACTATCATCCCATGATCTCTTTAGATGACTAACCTCTACTATCATCCGATGAACTCTTTATGTAACTAACCTCTACTTTCATCCCATGACCTCTTTAAGTGACTAACCACCACTATCATCCCATGAACGTTTAAGCTGACTAACTTCACTATCATCCAATGATCTCTTTAGATGACTAACCTCCACTATCATCCAATTAACTTTTAGGCTGGGTTAGCTCCACTATCATCCAATGAACTTTTTAGCTGACTAACCTCCACTATCATCCAATGAACTCTTTGACTAATATCCACTTTCATTCTATGAACTCTTGAACTGACCAACCTCTAGTATCATCTTATGAATTCTTTAGCTGACTAACTTCACTATCATACCATGATATCTTTAGATGACTATCCTCCGATATCATCCCATAAACTCTTTAACTGACTAACTTCACTATCATCCCATGAACTCTTTATCTGACTAACCTCCACTATCATCCCATGAACTTTTTAGCTGACTAAATTCACTATCATCCCATGATCTCTTTAGATGACTGATTTCCACTATCATCCAATGATCTCTTTAGATGACTAACATCTACTAGCATCCCGTGAACTCTTTAAGTGATTAACCACCACTATCATCCCATGAACGTTTAAGCTGACTAACTTCACTATCATCCAATGTTCTCTTTAGATGACTAACCTCCACTATCATCCCATGATCTCTTTAGATGACTAACCTCCACTATCATCCAATGAACTTTTTAGATGACTAACGTCTACTAGCATCCAATGAACTCTAACTAAAAGACCTCCATTATCAACCCATGAACTCTTTCACTGAATAACCTCCACTATCATCCCATGATCTCTTTAGATGATAAATCTCTACTATCATTCAATGAACTCTTTAACTGACCAACCTCTACTAGCATCCAATGAACTTTAACTAAAAGACCTCCATTATCAACCCATGAACTCTTTCACTGAATAACCTCCACTATCATCCCATGATCTCTTTAGAAGACTAACCGCTACTATCATCCCATGAACTCTTTAAGTGACTAACCTCCACTATCATCCAATGAACTTTTTAGCTGACTAACTTCACTATCATCCCATGATCTCTTTAGATGACTATCCTCCACTATCATTCAATGATCTCTTTAGATGACTCACCTCCACTATCATCCAATAAACTTTTAAGCTGGCTTAGCTCCACTATCATCCAATGAACTTTTTAGCCAGCTAACCTCCACTATCGTCCAATGAACTCTTTGACTAACTTCGACTATCTACCATTAACTCTTTAACTGACCAACCTCTTGTATCATCCCATGAACTCTTTAGATGACTATCCTCCAATATTATCCCATGAACTCTTTAGCTGACTAACTTCACTATCATCCCATGATCTCTTTATATGACTAACCTCCACTATCATCCAATGAACTCTTTGACTAACCTCCACTATCATCCCATGAACTCTTTAGCTAGCTATCCTCCACTATCATCCAATGATCTCTTTAGATGACTAACCTCCACTATCATCCCATGATCTCTTTAGATGACTAACCTCCACTCTCATCCCATGAACTGTTTAGATAACTAACCTCTACTATCATCCAATGAACTCTTTAACTGACCAACCTTTAGTATCATCTTATGAACTCTTTAGCTGACTAACTTCACTATTATCCCATGATCTCTTTAGATGACTATCCTCCGATATCATCCCATGAACTCTTTAGCTGACTAACTTCACTATCATCCCATGATCTCTTTAGATGACTAACCTCTACTATCATCCGATGATCTCTTTATGTAACTAACCTCTACTATCATCCCATGAACTCTTTAAGTGACTAACCACCACTATCATCCCATGAACGTTTAAGCTGACTAACTTCACTATCATCCAATGATCTCTTTAGATGACTAACCTCCACTATCATCCAATTAACTTTTAGGCTGGGTTAGCTCCACTATCATCCAATGAACTTTTTAGCTGACTAACCTCCACTATCATCCAATGAACTCTTTGACTAATATCCACTTTCATTCTATGAACTCTTGAACTGACCAACCTCTAGTATCATCTTATGAATTCTTTAGCTGACTAACTTCACTATCATACCATGATATCTTTAGATGACTATCGTCCGATATCATCCGATGAACTCATTAGCTGGCTAACTTCACTATCATCCCATGATCTCTTTAGATGACTATCCTCCATTATCATCCAATTAACTTTTAAGCTGGCTTAGCTCCACTATCATCCAATGAACTTTTTAGCTGACTTGCCTCCTCTATCATCCAATGAACTCTTTGACTAACTTCCACTTTCATTCCATGAACCCTTTAACTGACCAACCTCCAGTATCATCCCATGAATTCTTGAGTTGACTAACTTCACTCTCATCCAATGATCTCTTTAGATGACTATCCTCCGATATCATCCCATAAACTCTTTAGCTGACTAACTTCACTATCATCCCATGAACTCTTTATCTGACTAACCTCCACTATCATCCCATGAACTCTTAAGCTAGCTAACCGTCACTATCATCGAATGAACTCTTTAACTGACCAACCTCCACTATCATCCCATGATCTCTTTAGAAGACTAACCGCTACTATCATCCCATGAATTCTTTAAGTGACTAACCTCCACTATCATCCCATGAACTTTTTAGCTGACTAACTTCACTATCATCCAATGATCTCTTTAGATGACTATCCTCTACTAGCATCCCATGAACTCTTTAAGTGATTAACCACCACTATCATCCCATGAGCGTTTAAGCTGACTAACTTCACTATCATCCAATGATCTCTTTAGATGACTAACCTCCACTATCATCCAATTAACTTTTAAGCTGGCTTAGCTCCACTATCATTCAATGAACTTTTTAGCTGGCTCACCTCCACTATCATCCAATGAACTCTTTGACTAACTTCCACTATCATTCCATGAACCCTTTAACTGACCAACCTCTAGTATCACCCCATGAATTCTTTAGCTAACTAACTTCACTATCATCCAATGATCTCTTTAGATGACTATCCTCCGATATCATCCCATGAAATCTTTAGCTGACTAACTTCACTCTCATCCCATGATATCTTTAGATGACTATCCTCCGATATCATCCCATAAACTCTTTAACTGACTAACTTCACTATCATCCCATGAACTCTTTATCTGACTAACCTCCACTATCATCCCATGAACTTTTTAGCTGACTAAATTCACTATCATCCCATGATCTCTTTAGATGACTGATTTCCACTATCATCCTATGATCTCTTTAGATGACTAACATCTACTGGCATCCCATGAACTCTTTAAGTGATTAACCACCACTATCATCCCATGAACGTTTAAGCTGACTAACTTCACTATCATTCAATGATCTCTTTAGATGACTATCCTCCGATATCATCCCATAAACTCTTTAACTGACTAACTTCACTATCATCCCATGAACTCTTTATCTGACTTACCTCCACTATCATCCCATGAACTTTTTAGCTGACTAAATTCACTATCATCCCATGATCTCTTTAGATGACTGATTTCCACTATCATCCAATGATCTCTTTAGATGACTAACATCTACTAGCATCCCGTGAACTCTTTAAGTGATTAACCACCACTATCATCCCATGAACGTTTAAGCTGACTAACTTCACTATCATCCAATGTTCTCTTTAGATGACTAACCTCCACTATCATCCCATGATCTCTTTAGATGACTAACCTCCACTATCATCCAATGAACTTTTTAGATGACTAACGTCTACTAGCATCCAATGAACTCTAACTAAAAGACCTTCATTATCAACCCATGAACTCTTTAGCTAGCTATCCTCCACTATCATCCCATGATCTCTTTAGATGACTAACCTCCACTATCATCCCATGATCTCTTTAGATGACTAACCTCCACTCTCATCCCATGAACTGTTTAGATAACTAACCTCTACTATCATCCAATGAACTCTTTAACTGACCAACCTTTAGTATCATCTTATGAACTCTTTAGCTGACTAACTTCACTATTATCCCATGATCTCTTTAGATGACTATCCTCCGATATCATCCCATGAACTCTTTAGCTGACTAACTTCACTATCATCCCATGATCTCTTTAGATGACTAACCTCTACTATCATCCGATGATCTCTTTATGTAACTAACCTCTACTATCATCCCATGAACTCTTTAAGTGACTAACCACCACTATCATCCCATGAACGTTTAAGCTGACTAACTTCACTATCATCCAATGATCTCTTTAGATGACTAACCTCCACTATCATCCAATTAACTTTTAGGCTGGGTTAGCTCCACTATCATCCAATGAACTTTTTAGCTGACTAACCTCCACTATCATCCAATGAACTCTTTGACTAATATCCACTTTCATTCTATGAACTCTTGAACTGACCAACCTCTAGTATCATCTTATGAATTCTTTAGCTGACTAACTTCACTATCATACCATGATATCTTTAGATGACTATCCTCCGATATCATCCCATGAACTCATTAGCTGGCTAACTTCACTATCATCCCATGATCTCTTTAGATGACTATCCTCCATTATCATCCAATTAACTTTTAAGCTGGCTTAGCTCCACTATCATCCAATGAACTTTTTAGCTGACTTGCCTCCTCTATCATCCAATGAACTCTTTGACTAACTTCCACTTTCATTCCATGAACCCTTTAACTGACCAACCTCTAGTATCATCCCATGAATTCTTGAGTTGACTAACTTCACTCTCATCCAATGATCTCTTTAGATGACTATCCTCCGATATCATCCTATGAACTCTTTAGCTGACTAACTTCACTATCATCCCATGATCTCTTTAGATGACTCTCTTCCGATATCATCCCATAAACTCTTTAGCTGACTAACTTCACTATCATCCCATGAACTCTTTATCTGACTAACCACCACTATCCTCCCATGAACTCTTAAGCTAGCTAACCTCCACTTTCATCGAATGAACTCTTTAACTGACCAACCTCCACTATCATCCCATGATCTCTGTAGAAGACTAACCGCTACTATCATCCCATGAATTCTTTAAGTGACTAACCTCCACTATCATCTCATGAACTTTTTAGCTGACTAACTTCACTATTATCCCATGATCTCTTTAGATGACTAATTTCCACTATCATCCAATGATCTCTTTAGATGACTAACCTCTACTATCATCCCATGAACTCTTTTAGTGATTAACCACCACTATCATCCCATGAACGTTTAAGCTGACTAACTTAACTATCATTCAATGATCTCTTTAGATGACTCACCTCCACTATCATCCAATGAACTTTTAAGCTGGCTTTGCTCCACTATCATCCAATGAACTTTTTAGCCAGCTAACCTCCACTATCACCCAATGAACCCTATGACTAACTTCCACTATCATCCCATTAACTCTTTAACTGACCAACCTCTAGTATCATCCCATGAACTCTTTAGATGACTATCCTCCGATATCATCCCATGAACTCTTTAGCTGACTAACTTCACTATCATCCCATGATCTCTTTATATGACTAACCTCCACTATCATCCAATGAACTCTTTGACTAACCTCCACTATCATCCCGTGAACTCTTTAGCTAGCTATCCTCCACTCTCATCCAATGATCTCTTTAGATGACTAACCTCCACTATCATCCAATGAATTTTTTAGCGGACTAACTTCACTATCATCCCATGATCTCTTTAGATGACTATCCTCCACTATCATTCAATGATCTCTTTAGATGACTCACCTCCACTATCATCCAATGAACTTTTAAGCTGGCTTAGCTCCACTATCATCCAATGAACGTTTTAGCCAGCTAACCTCCACTATCACCCAATGAACCCTTTGACTAACTTCCACTATCATCCAATTAACTCTTTAACTGACCAACCTCTAGTATCATCCCATGAACTCTTTATATGACTATCCTCCGATATCATCCCATGAACTCTTTAGCTGACTAACTTCACTATCATCCCATGATCTCTTTATATGACTAACCTCCACTATCATCCAATGATCTCTTTAGATGACTAACCTCCACTATCATCCAATGAACTTTTTAGCTGACTAACTTCACTATCATCCCATGATCTCTTTAGATGACTATCCTCCACTATCATTCAATGATCTCTTTAGATGACTCACCTCCTCTATCATCCAATGAACTTTTAAGCTGGCTTTGCTCCACTATCATCCAATGAACTTTTTAGCCAGCTAACCTCCACTATCACCCAATGAACCCTTTGACTAACTTCCACTATCATCCCATTAACTCTTTAACTGACCAACCTCTAGTATCATCCCATGAACTCTTTATATGACTATCCTCTGATATCATCCCATGAACTCTTTAGCTGACTAACTTCACTATCATCCCATGATCTCTTTACATGACTAACCTCCACTATCACCCAATGAACTCTTTGACTAACTTCCACTATCATCCCATTAACTCTTTAACTGACAAACCTCTAGTATCATCCCATGAACTCTTTAGATGACTATCCTCCGATATTATCCCATGAACTCTTTAGCTGACTAACTTCACTATCATCCCATGATCTCTTTATATGACTAACCTCCACTATCATCCAATGAACTCTTTGACTAACCTCCACTATCATCCCATGAACTCTTTAGCTAGCTATCCTCCACTATCATCCAATGATCTCTTTAGATGACTAACCTCCACTATCATCCCATGATCTCTTTAGATGACTAACCTCCACTCTCATCCCATGAAATGTTTAGATAACTAACCCCTACTATCATCCAATGAACTCTTTAACTGACCAACCTTTAGTATCATTTTATGAACTCTTTAGCTGACTAACCTCACTATTATCCCATGATCTATTTAGATGACTATCCTCCGATATCATCCCATGAACTCTTTAGCTGACTAACTTCACTATCATCCCATGATCACTTTATATGACTTACCTCCACTATCATCCCATGATCACTTTAGATGACTAACCTCCACTATCACCCGATGATTTTTGCAACTTCCTTACCTTACCTATCATTCAATGAACGCTTTACCTGACAGGAGTTGTCCGCCCATAGCGGCACATGCATGATGGGGGCGGCATTTTGCTGAATAATTATGAAGCGGCATTGGGAGTTCCTCAGAAAATACAAATTTATTGGTACAAACTTGATTTTTTTTTTAAATTAGGTGGGAAAATTTTAATATTTTTGCGTTTTATTTTTCCTGTGTTCCCCAATATTATCATTTCAAAAAATAGGTAAATGAATCAATCATATAAATCATAAACGGCGAAAAGGCAAGCTACGCAAGAAGAAATAAAGATCGTTTATTATTCTTTATCGGATTAATGGTCTTGTAATGCAAGACCGCCACAAGAATCTGACCAGTCATCCAAAGACATGCAGTTCAGGGGCGTATACCTTAACAGAAATCCCTAGCTGGCCCTAATCAGGGAGAAACCCTGTCAGAAGGACGATGCCCCAGTTGTGGGAGGGTTGTCTATTTTAAACATTGAGCGGATAATGAAATGACGAATTTAATTGCTCTTTCCTGGAATATATAAAGATTTTCCTCTCTTGAATTCATCAAAATACCATGTTACTTATAAAGTTTGAAACAACCTAAAGTGAACCTTCCGTGATTTCCCCTATTCTTACAACAGTTTCGTAAAAATACAAACGTTTACCCTATCCTGAACATATTAAGGACTACCCAAATGTTAATGTTAATATGATCTGATCTTTTGTGTGACCTAAATAATAGTCTTAATCCTAAATCTAAGAAGGAGTCAATTTATTTTTGATGTGACAGACGTAACTGACGACCTCTCTTTAATATGTGGCGAAAATGTCCCTGTTAATGAATTAATCGATAAAATTACATTGTTGTCAACTAAAAAAGCCTATAACAAGGAAATTTGATGTGATCTGTTTCTTAATATTTTTCGTTTTATTTCTAAATATTTCACGTTTTGTTAGGAGGCTTGCAATTTCTTTGACCACTCCGCATGGCTAAAAGGCTAGGTTTTTCCAACTTTGTGTTTTCTTGTCTGCAATTAACGATGGCGGGAAATGCATGTAATGAGAATTCAGCGGAAAAAACAAACACAAAAGAGGTTGTATGTATAAACGTACCCAATTAAAAAAAAATAAATAAAAGATCAAACTTTTCAAGAAGAAATGGTAAGTTGACTTGGTGACAAAACCACCAGTTCCCTGTCTATTGCTCCTAGTCCACTCAAAACCACTAGATATATCAAACCTACGATCGCTGACCGATAATGATCTATTCAATTAAATGTATAAATACATTTAGAACAAATACACTTAACAACTGCTGACATGAAACTAAACTGAATATTCCTGCCTAAAACAACGACTGCTTCGAAAAGCCACAGGTTCCCTCCAAGGATCTAGCAAAGAGGACAGAGAGAAGTCTATTTAAATGTATAGAAGACTATAAATTCCATGACACATGATGAACTTACGTTTGCAAAGTGGATAAGATTCATTCTCACTCCTTCTCTGACAGGAGTCGTAAAAGCAGCACTTAATTAGAACCAGTAATGCAGCGGCACCAATGAACGCCAGTAAGATCCACGTCCATTCACTGAAAAAAACAGACCAATCACCTATCGAAATACAGCCAAATACACAGTCAAACTACTAGATTTAGTAAATCCACAAGTTGTGCCCTTAACAAAGAGTCATTCCAATAATCCATACACTGTACTTTTGTCACAGACGAACCATGCAGATGCCCATCCATAATTCTGAGGTAAAAACAGCACATCTTCAAAATTATGATGTTAAGAAAAATCCTATTTTCCGCAGAGTTGTCTTGGAAGATAAAATTCAAGGTGCACTACTTACCGAACTTGTCTGAGAATTGTATGAAACAATTTGGGGAGCAATATGTGACACTCCAAAAGTTGTGGGGTTCACCATAATTCTATGTTTCGGTTGATTTTACCTTGAAGATCATGGTCAAGGTCATCCCTGAGAACATTTTTGAAAAAGTCATGGAGTTCACAATAATTTAACATTTCAACAAGTCTGACCATAAATTAAAGTTTTTCTTTATGATATCAAATAAATAGGTTAAAACAATGTTTATATCAGTAAATCAACAGTTATGGAATTCAAAATAATCTTGCATTTCGGCTGATTTGACTTTGATGGTAGAGGTCACCAGTCTTCCAACTTGTCTGAGATTTTGGATGAAACAATTACATATAGTATATTCGGATGAAACAATTACATATAGTATATAAGGATGTAACAATTACATATAGTATATTCAATTCAGGATAAAAGCGAGAAAAAATACAGGTGGTGCAATCAATCTTCATGAACAGCAACTAATAAGTTGTCATGATTCATGTACACATGTGGTTTCACGACGCTAGATGGAATCACAATTGAGAAACTTATATAATTGACCTATCCACCACAGCCCAAATGCTCAGCCCTTTTTACCTAATTATTATAATGAACCCCCAAAACGTTCCTACACAGGTCTTCCATGCCTATAGTAGCGAGAGCTGTTTACAACATAATAATGACGTCACATAGGTCGATGACGTTTGACGTCGCATTGACTGACGTCATCAAATGGTATCGCTGTTTTCATAATTGTTTTATATGTCGCAGTCATTGTGATGTGTGAATTGTCTTGCAATATTTTGGATTATTTGTCTCATACGAATTACGCGTCAGGTAAGACATTATTATTCACTCGGTAGTCGGAGGAATGGCTTCTGCAACCATTAGCCTAGAACTTTTTATACTGACTCCTTTGTTTAAAAAAAAAGAAATATCCCGGAAAACATGCCGACTTGGGTACTGGTAGTTGTTCGACTACACGTGTTCTGTTTGACAGACTTCTGTCAAATTATGCAAAATTCTGTTGTTGTTTTTTTTGTCAGATTTTTGACGCTTTACAGTGTTTAGGGCATCTGATTGATTGCTAGTTAGTCCAGTGCTTATAATTATGCATTGAATGAATAAGCAACTAAGGTCACATAGTGTTCATGGATAGGTCAATTGCTGTCATTGTATATTTTCATAGAAAGAAAGAAGTATGAAAAGGTGCCGGTAGCGACAAAGGTTGTCAGGAATTAATATAACCAATTATAATCATGTATATATGAAGTTTTCGGTCACAGGGTGAAGTAACAGCCAAGCAACTGATACGATCGCTGTCATTTGAGGGACTAAAAAAAAGTGGAAAATTAAAAGTGGCGCCACCAGTCTTCATGATGAAACTGTCAATGTTAATATGCTTGGCAGGACCAATGGCAATTCATGCGATTTTGGAGCTTTTGTATCATTTTTTTAATTATTCACAAACAAGCCCCATAACCTTGAGAATTTCAGGTGTCCAAGGAGATTCTACAAGGATCTTCCTGGATTTTAAGCCAGAAGTTTCTGGATGCAACAGTTACGACCTGTGATCTATGAACGGACAATCAATGATCGCTGTTGCTCAGATGAGCTACTAAAACAATTCAAAATCTTAAGTTCAGGATTTTAGAAGTCCGAAATCCTCAACTCTTATCATATTTTTATATTCACTACAACGGAGGAGACTATACCCCTTTCTATAAAGCTAACAACCAACGGTAAAGTGTATTTGATAATTCAGTAATCCCTGATATTTTGATATTTAATGTTTAGAGTAACTAGTGTCACGACTGTTGTAACCAGAAGGATCAAGCGCAAGATTAATCAAAGTGATCAACTTTACTAGTTATATGACGGAAACGGTTTTACGATTAACTTGAGGGACCAGGTTTTGACTTGAGGGCAGTTTACAATCAACTCGAAGGCACAGGTATACCATAATCTTGATTTATTGTGGACACAAGGTTTACGATTGATGAGAGGGATCAGGTTTCCCATTATTCACAAGGACCAGGCCTGCCATTGACCAGTTGATTTGATTAATCAGTATGAAGCATAATTATAGGGATAGGGTTTAAGATGGAGCTCAGAGGATCAGGCTGACTAAAGGTCAAAGGGACTCGACTCACCCAAAGTTAGAAGATTCATAGTAACCAGATCCAGAGCCGCCAGATCCAAAGCCACCAGATCTAGATCCAGAACGACTATTTTTGTGGCTTCTGCTGGATCTTCCTCCTCCTCGTCTGCCGGTCACAACGGTCTGGTCCTCTACAATAACAAACAGGTAATAATAATAATAATAATAATAATAATAATAATGATAATATATCAGCACCTACTGCTGGAATTTCCTTACCCGACGTCTACCAGTCATAACGGTCTCGTCCTCCTCTACAATAACAATCAGGTAATTAAAGTGACAATAATAATAATAATAATAATAATAATAATAATAATTATAATAATAATAATAATAATAATAATAATAGTAATAATAATAATAATAATAATAATACATCAGTACCTACTGCTGGAACTTCCTTACCCGACGTCTACCAGTCATAACGGTCTCGTCCTCCTCTACAATAACAATCAGGTTATTAAAGTGACAATAATAATAATAATAATAATAATAATAATAATAATAATAATTATAATAATAATAATAATAATAATATTTATAATAATAATAATAATAATAATAATAATAATAATGATAATATATCAGTACCTACTGCTGGAACTTCCTTACCCGACGTCTACCAGTCATAACGGTCTCGTCCTCCTCTACAATAACAATCAGGTAATTAAAGTGACAATAATAATAATAATAATAATAATAATAATAATAATAATAATAATAATAATAATAATAATATAAATAACAAAAAATTAATAATTATTATTATTATTTTTATAATAACAATTATATAATATTAATGTGATCACTATTTATCTTTTGTTGTTGTTGTTCTTCTTATTAGCAGTAGTAGTAGTAGTAGTAGTAGTAGTAGTAGTACTAGTAGTAGTAGTATGGCGCCAACTCCTGAATCATTATCTATAGTATACCACTTCACAGTAATTCAATGAAATTATTTGAAAATGTTATATGCTGTTGGCTACAAACCAAAAATTGAATCAAAGAATCAGAAAAATGTCAATTGCCCATCCTTTCACAAAAGTTCACTGAAAGAACGTTTGCACATTGTTTTTTTTTAACAAATGAAGATGTTCATTGACCACTAAACATACAGGGGCGGATTATTGATGAATTGTACATATGGCCGGGGTGTTTTGTTACTAACGTTCTGAGACCCGCCATCTGTGCCTAGCTCCCTGCCCAAGACATAGATATTTAGGAAAAATACTTAAGGTCAACACGACCACATGCGCCAAGGCAAGAAGGTGAGGTAGAATGTAGCAGTAAGCCAAACATAATTATAAGGGTGTCGCTGGACGCATTCCCCAAGTTGGACGGCAAGGTTATATTTGTTATATACACTTTTTTTAACATAGATTGTACAACTAGTTATAACTAATAATTCAAGAAACGTATGTCCCTCGCTTTCGCCTTAAAGTCCGGGATGATTTTAAAGTTTGTGGTGACTAAGTGCAAATAGTTTTAACCAAGCTCAACAGATGGCAGCACCTGGCAGTTTCTGCAAAAAAAAATCAAGTAATTTATGTTCACCGCTACACCTGTTGGTGATTAGTGAAGCTAAATATGCTGATTCTTTATATAAAAATGAAATATCTTATTGTATTTTTATCTTATGCGATAGACACTCCAAAACCATTCCCAGACAAGGTGACCATGAGAGCAATCAGTGACCAAAATATGAATGAAATCGGATAATATATAGGAAAGTTATCGCACGGAAACGAGAACCTGACGGGCGGACAGACAGACAGACAGACGGGATGAGGGAGAGATAGACAAACCCAAACCAATGTCCCCCATTACTTCCAGGGAAGCGGGGGACTATAACTAATGCAAGGTACTCTCCGTGGCTTGATGGCGTTCGATGGTGTGTAGGGGTAGAGGAAACCGGAGGACCCGGAGAAAACTTCCGATATTTGATGGGCAACCACAACTCTCTCTCACAGACACGCAAGGGATCGAACTTTATGACGCAAATTATTTACCACATCGCTTGAAAATGGAAAAGACATTCCTAATAGATTTCTTGTCCACAAATAAATTTAGAAATGTTTCAGTTAATGAATTTTGTGTATGGGAGTTAGGGTGGGGGGGGGGGGGAGGAATGAGGAGATCTATTTGGAGATATTTTAGGGTGAAACAAACAAGACGAAAGGCAAAATGGGCAAGTTTGATTGGATCCCGATCCAAACCCGCATTTTTAATTTACCGATTTTTCCAAGAATAGTTTTTCTTCTTTCGCACATATTCAGTCCTTTCAAAAATATCATGCAAATTCATTTAGAACTTTAAAATACAACTCGGACAAAGCCACACAAATCCGGCCAATCATGAAATCTATTGCTGTTAGCGGAGGTCCTGATTTTGACAAAACACATTGCACTCCGCTGCATATGGATAAACTGGGACACCAGGGCGTTTCCCTTTGTATGGAGCGGATTAAAAGGGGCCCAACCCCCTCACCCCTCTTTTTCCAACCGAATTAGATTAAATTAGATGAATTATGCTGGAGACCAAAAAGCAGGGCCGGGGTTTATTTCTGATGCCCTTTCTCCCTCCCCCTATACTTCTGCAAAGGAGAAATGTGTGAAGTGCACAAGTAATCACAAGGTACTTGTTTTCCTGGGCCAGGATGTTGAGCCCCCGTATTATAAAATCCGTTATCCGCCCTATGATGAGCCGATGGTATTAACTTTGGTCTTTGGATTAGATGGTCTTCTGCACATGTGTTACATTTTATCTAACGGCCCAGCTCCGATGTTTCATGCAACACGGAGGGCAGCTCGACCTGCACTGCGCCAATCTCCACAAGAGGTCTCTTACGCTACGCTAATATCACCTCTGCTAAAGGCTACGGACTATCTCCTTTTGACCTTGTCATGACCTCGGGTTACTCTTCGCTCATATGTTGGCAAAATGGCCCAAATGGCTGTGGGGCAAAAAATAAAAATTAGAAGTCGCAAAGTCTTAGGACAGCCGTTTGTTGCTTAGGGAAAAACACATTGAAGCAGCTACTTACGTTTAAGGATGATCTCATTGTGAACTTAAGTGGTCAGTTGTGGTAAATGTATCAGTTAGGCTACCATTTGTGATTATCACTGATCAGTGGTGATACCAATTAAGTACTTTAAAAAAATACCAAAAAGTACAGAAAAGTTACCAAAAATACTAAAAAGTTACTGGAATTACCGCAAAGTTAATGAAAAATCCTGAAATGTTACCAAAAATGACTGAAAAATTACTGAAAATTACTTTACAAAAAAAGTTACTGAAATGGATATAAAAGCAAATTTCAATTAATGTAAACACAGGAAATTACCACATATTTGTTAGGTTATCGAATTGTGTGCTCTTTTTGGCCCTTTTAGAGGATGATGAAAAGTGACTGAAAGGCACCATAAAATGATAACGTTAAAAATACCCAAACAGGTTTTTGTATTTAATTCATGATTAAAATCGTAATTAAAATAAGCGTTAAAATCATCATTTTTTTATTTTTATTTTTTTGGTGGTTTAAACAAAAAAAAAAAAACAAAAAAAAAAAACAAAAAATTGGGTCAATTAATTCAGATACTAAGCTGATGGTGTGGAAAGGCTCTGCTGAACATTTTCATTACTTACACTAAGAATCAGGAACAGGCTGGACACGGAAAATCAGAGGATGTACATGTGTACTTTTTTCAAACAAGAAAACCTGTTTATCCAATAAACTATAGCATTTTATTTAAAATAATTATTTTTGGATTATCTGCTCTTTATACAGTTTAGATACCTAATTCGATTTTAAAGCTGATTTGAATGGGAACATCAGTTGAATTATTGAACTGTTATATATTCTCTAGGCAGTATTTAACAGTAAACAGCCTTCTGACAGAGGTCATAAAGGGTCAAAACGAGCACACAATTTGTTAACTTTACTGACAGTCTAAAACAACTTTTAGGTATTTTTTTAGAGTTTACATTTATTCAAAGATGTTTTAATAGTCTTTTCAGTAACTTTCCGGTAACTGTTCAGTGCCTTTCGGTAACTTTTCGGTAATTTTCGTTAACTTTTCGGTACATTTCGGTGTTAAGACAGACCCCTGAAATGGGTTGACTCGTATCTCAGGCCGCGCCGCTGCCGAGTGAATGTACATTCAGCTTACTCGACATCGAGTCCTCTTGAATGCTCCATCCCTCAAGGTAGCTGCTTGGGCCCATGTCTTTACTTGACCTATGCAGGGACATTATTTAATGAGATCCTACCGTCCGGATCAGTCTATCGGTTCGCCGAAGACCACATTTCCAACATAGGTTTTAGTCCGTCTTGGCTAGAGGAAATTGCAGCTGTAGATAAACTTGAACATTGTCTGTAGGGGAAAATGGGATAATATTGGCCACTTGTTTTTACAAAGCCCATCGTGTGCGCATTTCAATCAACATTTCGGTTTTTGTAATACCCATGGTATTACATGGATGATGTAAACTGGAAATGCCCGATTTTACCCACATACTGTTTGATATTAAACTATTTATTGTTAGAGATGTCTTTTTTATTGTGTGACACGGGCGTAACTCGTGTTGTAGCGGCCTCGCCTGGCCGGGTGTTGCAATCTCAGTTTAATCCGTAATGGTTGAACTCTGAGTGTACAGCTCGCTGCTGTGCCTGTCTCGAATGTTCGCGTCTGTGCACGTGTTTTGCTCTTTCGATTGTTCGTGAAAGAGAATTTCCAAGAGTTTTCGGATAAAAGGTTATAAATAGTGGCTGTGTTTTAGAGCCGGGAGAGAGGTGAGAGAATATTCCAGCGGACACAGAAGTGTGAAAGTCAGTTTGTGGGACCTATTCAGATAAGTGCGGCAGTTATAGATTTTCTTCAGATTTTCTTCTGAATTTGTGACGAATCTTATTTGGTCTTCAGTTTACTTTCGGGATTGTTACAAGAGCTTTATATTGAACTGTTATTGTCCGAGAGAATTTGTGTGAACTGTTCGTCCGGCTTATACATTTTGAAGGACTTACCGCTGTGACAGTGGTGGTATCCAGGTACTGTGCACTTGGTTTATTTAACTTGTGATTGTATTAATTGTTGTTATACTGCTGTTATAGTGAGCAATTGTATTGATTAAGTGTATTGTAATGTTAGGGTTGTGTTAAGAATAAATTACAGTTATTTGTTAACAAAAAACCACTGACTTATTTATTCATTCCCCTCGATATTTCACGCTGCCTAGTGTTACAGAATCTGATTTTTTTATCTCCTTTACGAAATTTATGTTCATCACGCTTACGTGATCTGTTGATATTAGGTTCCGTCACATAAAATTTTGGGTCGTCTGGGATGCTTCACAGTTTTGAAAATTTATTAGGCTTGACCTGGACACATTGTTTTATCATACATTGCTTACAAGATTACATCTTGTATACAATACATTGTTTACAGGATTTATCTCAGTGTTTTTTTGTAATTGTTTTAACATCTTAACATGGCAGATTTCAAACCTGGGACATTTGTTGACGGTCCCGACCCTGATTTATTATTATTATTATTTTATTTTATTAAAACATATTTTACAGGGTAGCCCGTTCAGACAAGATTGTCTGATCTGCCACAGGGCCCAGTTTGGAAATACAGTTTAATCAATGTATAAAACATGTAAAATGCAATCAGAATTAATTAAAGTGAATAAAGATAAAATTATGCAGCAAGATGGGATATTGAACATGAAAATATATAACTATAACGTTTAACGTAATATACAGCAAGATGTGATATTAAACATAAATATAAAACTCTTACATGCAACGTTATATACAAGGCAATCATAAGTGTGACATAAATATGAAATATAACAGAGTTTGAAATAGCATGCAATATACGACATATAAAGCACAGAGGTTTATTACATGATACTATTTTTAAAGACCTGTAAGGAGGAGCAGTTTCTTTGAGACTTATTTAACTTGAACAGTTGACAAAGGAACTTACTTAGGGCTAAGTGTGAAAAAAGCTTTGAGAAAGCCTGATATCATTGTTAAACCATGCAAGATCTAGTTAGCAAAGGTTTAATTGAAGAGAGTGAAGTGGAAACATCAACAAGTGACCGCCGTGCTATGCAGTTGGAATTAAAGAAGTTAGAAATGCAAGAAAGGTTAGAAAGAGAAAGACTGGAAAAAGAAAGAGAAATTTAGTTAAAACGACTTGAGTTAGACACTTTTTCACTTTGAGAAGGTAGCTGCAAATTTAAAATGGCCTAAGGAAAATTGGACTATGCTTTTACAAAGTGTATTGACTGGCAAGACCAGAGAAATTTATACAGAGCTTTCAGTAAAAACCGCTGCTGACTATGACCAGGTTAAACGGTTCATCCTATTATATAAAAAGGTTTTGAGTTAGTTCCGGAGGCTTACCGCCAGAAAGTCCGAAATTTGGAAAAGCGCATAGAACAGACCTACGTCGAATTTGCTAGGACAAAAGAGCAGCTGTTTGATCGCTAGTGTAGTTCTAAAAATGTAATGAAAGATTATGACAATTTGCGCTAGTTGATTTTTTCTTGAAGAATTCAAGCACTGCATTAACGCAGATGTTAAAACTTTTCTTGATGAGAAAAGTCCTGAAAAACTTGACATTGCTGCTCAATTAGCTGATGATTATTCATTAAAACACAAAATGTCCTTTACTAGCAAATCAAACCAGTCCTTCACAAACAAGAATGTAAATCAGTATGGTCATAAGAACTTAAAAGCGCAGTCACCCAGTAGTAGTAGTCCTGATAGTTCAACAAAGTCCATTGCTACACCTCAGTCCACGTCCACTGTGTCTAAGTCCAACAAAGACCAGTCATTTGCGAAGAAAATCTGTAATTACTGCAAGAAGGAAGGTCATCTAATATCTGACTGCTGGGAACTTGCGAATAAACCAAATAGCAAACCTTCTGGTTTTGTTTCAAAATCTATGCATAGCATAGTACAAGAGCCAGGCTCTTTTCATGTAAATCAGGGGTACAACAGCTTTATTGAATCTAATAAAGACTTTGATGCTACTGAGGCCCACGTGCCGTCTGAATCCAGTGTTACAGAATCTGATTTTTTTTTATCTCCTTAACAAAAATTTATGTTCATCACGCATACGTGATCTGTTGATATTAGGTTCCGTAATATTGTAAAGCAAAGAAGATTTTTCAAAACTGACCCATATCGACACGCTTTTTTGGTAATATGGTCACATATGGCCAAATTCCCAAATAGCGGGTCGAATTTGCATGTATTGGTTTTCGTTTGTGTTCTGTGATACCCACACACATCAGTTGCATGTGTATATGGGAATTGAAAATAAAGGGGGCGCAGTACCAAAGTTGCTGGCATGGGGAGGGCTGTTTGTACCTCTGAAACGCGTTTCCCTCACAATGATTTGAAAATAAATGTAGTGATTCTGACTTTTGCCGCACTTACACAGGATATTAGAGTCGAATGCGTTATAAAGAAAATAGTTATGCCCCCGAAATTAGAATACGTTCTTACACATACACAGAAAGATGCAAAGACAAACACAAAACCTAACCATGGACAAAGTTTAAAAGCAAAAGCCCCATACTAAAGATTTCAATACATTTACAACAAAACTGAGGTATCAGTAAACATTCAGTTTGACCAATGAGCAGAGTCATTTTAGTAATTTTGTTTGGTATTCCCCGCATTAGAATTTATCCATCAATAATTGTCGGAAAATGTCGTCAACGTTTCGATTTGTTTTCGAAAATGAAACAAAAAATAATCCTCATATAAATCGCAAACTAAAGTGCTGTGTATTTGTCAGCACCTGCTCACTCTATGTGCATCAAGCCTGCACACCTCTGGTAAAACTGTCCTGACAGTAGAACAGGTTGGATTTGTTTGTTCATCATTTAAATTTTCAAATCTCTGCTTCGTTCATTTCTTGCTTTGTCGTATTCTTTGGACCTGATGGGTTTTCAGATGTTTTTTGTGTGTTTTTATGGTTCAGAATTGGCATACTTTTTCGTTTTCTTGTAATTTTGCTACTGTTTCTTTGGGACCTTATTTGATTTGCCTCTCATGTTTCCATTCGCTCTTTGTACGGAGAACCGGTAATGACACCTGCATGTGCCAATTTTAGCACTTAGTTTTCCCCATTTCTTTGTTCGGACAATGGTACATTCATCAAAGTTGTGACAGCTTCCTGCTCTGGCGGCGGATTAGTGGCCTTCCTGTCAGGCCCCGGAATGACAGCTTCCTGCTCTGGCAGCGGAGTAGTGACTTCCCGGTCAGGCCCGGAGTGACAGCTTCCTGCTCTGGCGGCGGAGTAGTGGCTTCCCAGTCAGGCCCCGGAGTGACAGCTTCCTGCTCTGGCAGCGGAGTAGTGGCCTTCCGGTCAGGCCCCTGAATAAAGGTTTCGCTCTGGCGGCGGAGTAGCAGCCTCCCGGTCAGGCCCCTGAGTGACAGCTTCCATCTCTGGCAGCGGAGTAGTGACTTCCCGGTCAGGCCCGGAGTGACAGCTTCCTGCTCTGGCGGCGGAGTAGTGGCTTCCCAGTCAGGCCCCGGAGTGACAGCTTCCTGCTCTGGTGACAGAGTAGAAGCCTTCTGGTTAGGCCCCTGAGTGACAGCTTCCTGCTCTGGAGGCGGAGTAGTGGCTTCCCGGTCAGGCCCCGGAGTGACAGCTTCCTGCTCTTGCGACGAAGCAGTGGTTTCCCAGTCAGGCCCCGGTGTAACAGCCTTCTTCTCCGGCAGCGGAGTAGACTGGCTGTTTTCTGGCTTGTTAAGTAGTTCATTCCTGTTGCCGTAATGTCTTCAGCACTGAAAGTCTCCTTATCAAACGGATATATGCCGGCACGTCGGAAACCTCTACAGGCATTTTTCACTGTAGGAACTGTTTCGTATGCGTTGATAAACAACACCCCCACTTTCCATTTTGTTACATCCCGACCTGATTAATTTATGAGCCATGTTTGAACTTACACATTCCAAGCAGCGTTCACATCTTTGAAGAATGATACATCCAGTGGTTGACGTCTGTGTGTACAGTGGGGAGGCAGTGAAATTATTGTCATATTGTTCGCTCTTGCCTTCTCAGTTCTCAGAGTATTTCGCGTATGACTCTTTGTGTCCATCGAGGATCATAAACACAGGACTGGAACGATTTCTTGGTTGAATTGTTGAACAATGGTCAGACCATTCACTAAACAAATCTTTATTTATCCAGACTTGCTGGCAACGGCTACGACACCAATCGGCCCTCTGTCCATAAGCTGTCCCTTCATTCGGACTCTGGGAGAAAATAGCCTTGGTGAGACAAATGTAACTGTGGCTGAAACGCAGACAACAGCTGTGACAGTCTTACCCTTTTCAGCACTCGTGAGTTAATTCACTGCAAGTCTTAAAAATTTTGGAGGAAAATATGCAGCCCTTAAAAAGTCATCGCGTTCATAAGATATCCTGCAAACGACGACGACGACAGACGAACACAGACTGAAAACAACATGTATATATATGTTACTTCCCGCAGGTTTCGTGCGGATTGCGTGGCACTTATCAGGTGACTGAGTGGTGTTGGTTTGTGAATGTTCATGTATGGGTGCGTGCGCGCTATTTTTACGGTTGGCTGATTTTTGCTGTATGGTGCCTGCAAGTGTTAAGGTATTCACTTCGTTTATCAAGGATTGGCGTTCTTTTGTACGTAATGATTTGTAGCTTTTCTTGTTCGCACAGGTTATACAAGTTGTCTGTTGTTGTCATAGTTGGATTAGCGACCATGTGATACTATGTGGGGTGCTTTGGCGTTTTTTCTGATTGGAAAATATACTTAATTTACATGATCAGCGGTAACTTGACAGTGAAAAAACTGACTTTGTACAACTCAATACGCAGCGCAGACCCCTTTACTTCTTATATTGTCAATGAAAAACACCTTTTTATGTTTTTAACCATTTAAAAGGGTTTTATTAATCATATTTTCCTATATATTGTCAATCAACATTATGGTGTTTCTGATATATGATTCAATGGGGTAATTATTGTTATAAAGACCTGTTTTTAATTCCGTGCTCTTTATATATCATCTGCACATTTATTTGCTTTGCACTTATACAAATAAATATATAGATGACATGTGTGCTGTGAAACATTATTTTTATTTTTGCCGCAAGTCTTCCTATAAATTCCTATACATATGCATCACTCAGGGGCTTGTTGGAAGTCCTGATACCTACAAAGGGTGAAAATCAATGCATATTGTCAACATATTATAACAGAAAAATTCATAGAACGCTATGTATAACCAATGATTCGATAAATTCCTAACATGACTAACAACTTTCTGGTTCATGATTAAGTGATATATTTGTATTTGAAAGCATTGTAGGCATATTAGATATATTTATGAAGTGCTGGAGGGCATGATACATAGAAAGACAGGCATTTCAGAATATTGTGGCTACTGAATACCGTTCCTTTAATGCAGAACTCTTAGAAGAATAATAACTCAACAAATCTAAATATCATCATGGAGACTTTGAAGTAGGCGACCTCAAATGAGAATAATCTTCAGTAGCTTGTTGCAAAAGATTTTATTAACACTTTTGTTTTATGTATTAATAAGGTCTGAGATTAAGAATACTGTAAATGTTAACCAAATTTATCTGAATGACTCATGTACATTTATATTGGGAAAGTCAGTATTACCGAAATGGACAGATATACTCTTGAAGCAATGATAAAATTTATCAAAACGTGTCTGATTTAAGACTAAAATAGGTAATAGGCCTATATGAGGAGACGTTAATGTGGTTAAGATGAAGTGTTCTTCTTCTGAGGTCTTTTTCTTGTAAACATGATGATGCCTTCAGAGAGAACCATAAATTCAGTAATCGAAGATAACAGTCTTAAACATAAGATCAAAGCAATAAAGAAGGCACTCAACACTCTTTGAATATCAAATGCAAATGTATATCAAATAACATATGAATATATAAATGACATCATCTGTCTCATATATAAACATGTAATATATATATATATATATATATATATATATATATATATATATATATATATATACATGCATACCTAAACTGTTGATGCAATCAATGAGTTACATCACATAAAGGCTTTAAATGTTGTGCAGAAAATAGAAAGCTGAAATAAAAATAATTGGTATTTTTTTTATTTCAATTCTTGTTGGTTATCCTGTTGGTTAATTAATCAAACAAAACTTTTTTATAGCAACTTTTGCCTGTATGTGGATTTTCACCGCTGACTTCGATTTGCACAATAAATATTTGTATATATTTTTTATGATAAATATTAAGAGATAGAGGATAACAGAAAAGGGATTATTTATTATGAATTTGCCGTAGGTATTTTTATTTAACACTTTTCGAAATGCGAATGATTGTTTAAAAAAGTTTATTATAGGCCCTTTCTCCTCAATTGTCGCACACATTACCTTTATTTTAGATACTTACGGACACTTTTATTTCCATACACATATGACGGACTTCACGTATCGGACACTTCGTCTTTATTTCCATACACATGTGACGGACTTCACGTATCGGACACTTCGTCTTTTTTTCCATTAATAGTGACAGACTTCACATATCGGACATTCCGTCTTTATTTCCATACACATGTGGCAGACTTCACATATTGGACACTCCGTCTTTATTTCCATACACATGTGGCAGACTTCACATATGGGACACTTCGTCTTTATTTCCATACACATGTGACAGACTTCAATGGTAGGTTGGTGTAAAACGGCCTTTTACTATTATGTGGAACAGCCCTTAGGTAAATTCACACGCCGGTGGTCAACCCGTTAGGATGCTAATACGTATATTTACTGCAGGAAAATATTGCCTTTCAGGAAAAGAAATTTTCTGTAAAAGTTCAGACGGGGCAGAGGTTACCTGATTATTATCGGTACTAAAAATACCGCTTGGAAGACAAGTGATACAACGTAGTGCGGTGAGAGTTCACCTCACGGATGGTTGGACAGAACTGCTCAAATACGTTTTGGCACATATTTCTTGTGCAGCATGAAGATACCATAGAAACCCTACATATTACCGTTAATACAGATGATTATACGCTATCAGGACTAAAATAATTTCTGTAAATAAAATGAAATATTGCTTCTTCTCCATCCGGGCTTTTTGCAACATCCGATTGTTTCAGCCAATAGGAATCTTGCAAGGTTACTAGCTTTTGTGAAGGAATTTTGGAAGTTTGTAACCGAATATCGGGGATGCTTTTAGGGTTCAGAGAAACCCTTTTTGCATAGATTCAAATTGGGCGGAGGAACCCTAAAAACGTCACATTTTCTTTTTGTATATATCTGACCGTGTATTTAGGGGGTACATGTGACGAGTAAGGATTGAGAATACGCATTGCCATTATGGAATTTATTTCTTATCATCTTAAAATGAAATCTAGAGCTTACAGAGTTCATTTAATACTACAGATGATAAAAAATAACTGTGATACTCTGGCTTTGGGTTGCTATTGTACTCATTGTCAGGGGTTTTTTTTGGTGGAGGTTTTTTTTAAAATATAACTTAACTTTGTATATATGTACATCGGCAAAATTCCATTCCGGTTTCGGACTACATGACAGGGTAGTATCACATGTTTCCTCTCATTTTATAACCTGGCCTTAAGCATACCCGGTGACTACTGAACCTGCGGGCCCTTTGGTGCGTAATCGTCCGCTTTGCTGGGTCATTCAACCGAGGAACCCCCGAAAGGCTCGCTTGTATGTGAGTGAAACACGGTCATTGGGCATGGCCTTCCCATTAAGCTTGCAGAGAGCTCACCCTGGTTGGAGGCGACCATGAAAAAATCTCACCGCCACGGCTGAGATTCGACCTCCCGGCTTTGAGTCTTGTGCTGTACCCTCGAGCCGAAGAAGCCGGTGTCGGGGGTTGTTAATATAGGTGACTGCATTGTGTTAAACTCACTGCGTTCTATATTCTGTTCTGCTTGCGGTACCCTGTTCTATTATGGCCCTCAGCCAAGCATAGAGACAGGCGTACAACGCCATCTTAAGTACTCCCAGTTGCAATTCCTGACTAACCTGTAGACTGGTTCCAACTCTAAAATGCACGCTCACACCAGTTACCATGGACGATCACGCGATCCTGATAGATTATCCGTGAAGATTTCTAATAAAATAATAATTTTCTTTGGTTATTTCTAGTTTTCAAATAATAAAGAATGAGTTGTTGCACAAAAATTGAATAATGGATGTATAGATAATACGATATACTGAATCTTTAATATTCCACTGTGTGTAGCAGTGATTTATTAATAATATCCATTAATCTTATCATTAATGTCACACGTTTTGTACTGCCAACCTTTGGTAACTTCTCTGAGCAAACGAAATGCTTATTTTTATCATATATAATTCACACACTAAGTATTTGTTTGCTCAAAAGCACACTAGTATACAAACTATAAACAGTCTCTTGACTATCGTTCACATTTCTTGTATATTTTATCATAAAACCTATATACAACCCTGTAAATATTACAATTTTTATCATAAAATTTATATAAAAATACCCTGTAAATATCACGAATGTGCACTTTGAATACCTACTCATTAGTACTCAACATACTTATTACATATAGACTAGCAAAATAGATAATTTGGTAAGTCATCAGTATATTGTCAGCTCGTTGTCAAATGATAATGAAAAGTACGTAGAATAACACCGATAGAGACTGGAAGAGAGCATACATTAATTGGCCAGCAGTTTAGCCAGTGGGCTAGACTGCCGGCAAGGTCAATTTCCCCTGCCGGCTGATTGGCCTGTGGACTAAACTGCCGGCATCCTGTCGGCTGTTTTGCCTCTTCCTTTCAAAAACGCAATGCGAACACGCAGGACACCGTCAGTCTACATGCATACCTAAACTGTTGATGCAATCAATGAGTTACATCACATAAAGGCTTTAAATGTTGTGCAGAAAATAGAAAGCTGAAATAAAAATAATTGGTATTTTTTTTATTTCAATTCTTGTTGGTTATCCTGTTGGTTAATTAATCAAACAAAACTTTTTTATAGCAACTTTTGCCTGTATGTGGATTTTCACCGCTGACTTCGATTTGCACAATAAATATTTGTATATATTTTTTATGATAAATATTAAGAGATAGAGGATAACAGAAAAGGGATTATTTATTATGAATTTGCCGTAGGTATTTTTATTTAACACTTTTCGAAATGCGAATGATTGTTTAAAAAAGTTTATTATAGGCCCTTTCTCCTCAATTGTCGCACACATTACCTTTATTTTAGATACTTACGGACACTTTTATTTCCATACACATATGACGGACTTCACGTATCGGACACTTCGTCTTTATTTCCATACACATGTGACGGACTTCACGTATCGGACACTTCGTCTTTTTTTCCATTAATAGTGACAGACTTCACATATCGGACATTCCGTCTTTATTTCCATACACATGTGGCAGACTTCACATATTGGACACTCCGTCTTTATTTCCATACACATGTGGCAGACTTCACATATGGGACACTTCGTCTTTATTTCCATACACATGTGACAGACTTCAATGGTAGGTTGGTGTAAAACGGCCTTTTACTATTATGTGGAACAGCCCTTAGGTAAATTCACACGCCGGTGGTCAACCCGTTAGGATGCTAATACGTATATTTACTGCAGGAAAATATTGCCTTTCAGGAAAAGAAATTTTCTGTAAAAGTTCAGACGGGGCAGAGGTTACCTGATTATTATCGGTAGTAAAAATACCGCTTGGAAGACAAGTGATACAACGTAGTGCGGTGAGAGTTCACCTCACGGATGGTTGGACAGAACTGCTCAAATACGTTTTGGCACATATTTCTTGTGCAGCATGAAGATACCATAGAAACCCTACATATTACCGTTAATACAGATGATTATACGCTATCAGGACTAAAATAATTTCTGTAAATAAAATGAAATATTGCTTCTTCTCCATCCGGGCTTTTTGCAACATCCGATTGTTTCAGCCAATAGGAATCTTGCAAGGTTACTAGCTTTTGTGAAGGAATTTTGGAAGTTTGTAACCGAATATCGGGGATGCTTTTAGGGTTCAGAGAAACCCTTTTTGCATAGATTCAAATTGGGCGGAGGAACCCTAAAAACGTCACATTTTCTTTTTGTATATATCTGACCGTGTATTTAGGGGGTACATGTGACGAGTAAGGATTGAGAATACGCATTGCCATTATGGAATTTATTTCTTATCATCTTAAAATGAAATCTAGAGCTTACAGAGTTCATTTAATACTACAGATGATAAAAAATAACTGTGATACTCTGGCTTTGGGTTGCTATTGTACTCATTGTCAGGGGTTTTTTTTGGTGGAGGTTTTTTTTAAAATATAACTTAACTTTGTATATATGTACATCGGCAAAATTCCATTCCGGTTTCGGACTACATGACAGGGTAGTATCACATGTTTCCTCTCATTTTATAACCTGGCCTTAAGCATACCCGGTGACTACTGAACCTGCGGGCCCTTTGGTGCGTAATCGTCCGCTTTGCTGGGTCATTCAACCGAGGAACCCCCGAAAGGCTCGCTTGTATGTGAGTGAAACACGGTCATTGGGCATGGCCTTCCCATTAAGCTTGCAGAGAGCTCACCCTGGTTGGAGGCGACCATGAAAAAATCTCACCGCCACGGCTGAGATTCGACCTCCCGGCTTTGAGTCTTGTGCTGTACCCTCGAGCCGAAGAAGCCGGTGTCGGGGGTTGTTAATATAGGTGACTGCATTGTGTTAAACTCACTGCGTTCTATATTCTGTTCTGCTTGCGGTACCCTGTTCTATTATGGCCCTCAGCCAAGCATAGAGACAGGCGTACAACGCCATCTTAAGTACTCCCAGTTGCAATTCCTGACTAACCTGTAGACTGGTTCCAACTCTAAAATGCACGCTCACACCAGTTACCATGGACGATCACGCGATCCTGATAGATTATCCGTGAAGATTTCTAATAAAATAATAATTTTCTTTGGTTATTTCTAGTTTTCAAATAATAAAGAATGAGTTGTTGCACAAAAATTGAATAATGGATGTATAGATAATACGATATACTGAATCTTTAATATTCCACTGTGTGTAGCAGTGATTTATTAATAATATCCATTAATCTTATCATTAATGTCACACGTTTTGTACTGCCAACCTTTGGTAACTTCTCTGAGCAAACGAAATGCTTATTTTTATCATATATAATTCACACACTAAGTATTTGTTTGCTCAAAAGCACACTAGTATACAAACTATAAACAGTCTCTTGACTATCGTTCACATTTCTTGTATATTTTATCATAAAACCTATATACAACCCTGTAAATATTACAATTTTTATCATAAAAGTTATATAAAAATACCCTGTAAATATCACGAATGTGCACTTTGAATACCTACTCATTAGTACTCAACATACTTATTACATATAGACTAGCAAAATAGATAATTTGGTAAGTCATCAGTATATTGTCAGCTCGTTGTCAAATGATAATGAAAAGTACGTAGAATAACACCGATAGAGACTGGAAGAGAGCATACATTAATTGGCCAGCAGTTTAGCCAGTGGGCTAGACTGCCGGCAAGGTCAATTTCCCCTGCCGGCTGATTGGCCTGTGGACTAAACTGCCGGCATCCTGTCGGCTGTTTTGCCTCTTCCTTTCAAAAACGCAATGCGAACACGCAGGACACCGTCAGTCTGAGGTGCTGAGCACTCGAGCGTGACCTGAACAAGTGGCCGGACACACTGAAAAGCTGTGACCTCTTGTGCGTTCACTTATATTTTGGCGCATATTCCCAGGTTCATTCGTGCATAAGTGACCGTACATTTGTGAATATTCCTTGATGACGCTCCGGAGAAGATGCTGGATCAACACCAAAATGTGATCTATTCTTCCTTGTCCCATTCCCATAATGCAGTTAAAAATTTCATGAGATTCCGTTCATGACTGCGTGAGTTATGTTGTGAACAAACACACCCACACACAAAAATACACATTAAACCGGAAAGAACGTACATATCCCCTTTTGGTCTAGGCAACTAGGGTAGAGACAGGTTCATCGTAAGTACATTCACGTGTTCACAGGAATATATGTTTTTTTGTTGTGTCCTGGTTGATTCACAATCCCCAAACAATTGTCAAACTGTATGTTAATACGGAATATCGCTAATGCGGCTTCTCGTGTAGAAAAAGGAGAAAAACGACTGGCTGGCGCAGAAGGAAGCCATTTTGTGCAGGCAAGCGTGATTCAGCCGGACACTCATTAGCACGGACGAAACTGATAATCCCCACTTAGTTAGCTTACCTACGCTGTGAACTCTTATTAATCGATATGATCAATGAAAAAATACGAAGTTACAATTGTTTGGTACAAGAATGTATGATAAATTTAATGAAACGTGGAAAATTTGATATTTATCAATGATTTAAACACCCTGTGTACGTTTCCCTTATATCATCTTACAAGGCAGTTGATTCAAGATACATTTCTAATGCAGACTGTGCCGAATGCGCAATTTCTGATGTCTTTTATGTTTTTGTAATATGTTTTAACACAGCATAATCAATATAATAAATCAGTATAAGGATGATCGGCAACTAAAAACCCTATATCAAGTGCCCATACTGCTGTATTGAATGAAAGGGCTTGTCAGGCTGGACGTTAGGGGGCACCAGTTTTTCAGGGAGGCAGTCATTTACTGCCTCCACACACGAGAGTATCCGTCTTAGCGATATCCCGTATCAATACTTACTACTATTCTATCCAGTGCTGAAAATTATGCCTTCACTGAAATCCATCACATTTCAAAGCATGCAGTAATATCACACAACCGTCCTTGTTCTTAAAGTGCTGAACATACATAAGAGATTGCTTAATCTTAGTTTATTCGGAACAGCACAATTCGAACTCATATTCGAACAGAACTCGAATTCTCTATTCATGGACCCTTTTATGTTATTAGTTATTATTGTATGTGCTTAAAATTCTTATAAAATGGGGCATGTAATGTAAGTAATAAGCGCACTAAGCCGTGCTGTCCCCTATCGACTGTCTGCAATATTACTAGAATAAACAACCATGCTACATTACTCTGTCCACAAACATGGCTTCTTGTTCTCAGTCAGCCATCACAGGACTGGTGTTCAAACAGCTTAATATTTAAGGGGGAACTTGACATTTTGCTTTGATGCAAATTAAAAATCTTAGGTTGAATAGTACTGACATAAGGCTACATATTTTGCCGTTTGTGAGGTTTGTTGTCATAAACAACGTCTTCGCTCCGGTGCTTCATTTGAGAAAAGTAACTAGGGTCAACAATTATTGTAAGAAATTTTCAGCGAAACGAATTTATTAATTCTATAACCAGTCTCACGTTTTGACTGAGATTTTTTCAAACAATATCGTTAGAAAAGGCTCAGGTGCTGGAATATACCAATTACAGTATATTGTTGACGCCAGAAGCCATTTATGTGTGGACTGGCTCTCTGCCTAGCAATCGCCAGCGCCACCTGTGGGCGTTTACCAAACTAGTAATCTCCAAAATTTCTAATTTTTTTCTTTATGACATTTTAAAATTTAACCCACTGACATACACATTTTTGTCTTTTTATAAGATCAATATTTAATTCTGCATGTTTATGTAGAATATTATGAATATTATGGAAAATCTATAGGCCATTTTTCTAAAATGTGTAACTTGTTTCCCCTTGAGTTATTATAACATATAGAAACCCACCACAAGCGCCCATTTTCAACGTCATATACTGCAAATATTAGCATCTTGACCCTCAAATTTTATTTCATAATTTAACCGAGTATGCCATGTAGATATCATGTGCAAAATATCTAAGAAATTCCATTAGTAGAAAAAAAGTGTGAAGTGTCCCCTTAAAGCAATGAGACAGTAACATTTCAAAAATAAAGGTTTGTCAGATAAAGCATTTCAATCTCTGGCTGTTGAATAACAACACTACTATTCAGGAAGTATCGATCATTCGTAGACTGTTAAAATGCCGTGCTATAATGTTTTCATGACCAAAAGTAAAAAAAAAAAAAAAAAACATTCTGTACTTGTCAGCATGTAGCCCTGTATTATTTGCAAGGGTTGAGAGCAGACGGGCTGTGGCATTTTGTATTTCCGGGATACACGGGAACAGTCTTAATTGATCCGGTGTCATGCTTGTATTAACTCACTCTTCTGTATCGGTCATCTGACTGAAATAAAACCGAAACATCAGTCATCATATCACTCACCAAATATTGTGAAGACCAAGGGCAATCCCACCAGAACCCGGGTCACGATGTTCCGCACGCAAACCATTCCTGGTGCTCTTGTTTGCATCTAGCTTATTCAGTGATGCCTCCTGTTTAAATGTAGGGGTGACGTCTCGTTTGTCAAGGCTATGACTGAAGGAAATTCCATCACCAATACCATCAACACGAGTAGTAAACGTAACAGGAACTCTCGACCCCAGAGACACTCGGCCCATAGAGACTCTCGGCCCCATGGACACTCGGCCCAGAGCCACTTTTCACAGTGACACTCTGCCCAGAGCCACTCTTCACAGTGACACTCTGCCCAGAGCCACTTTTCACAGTGACACTCTACCCAGAGCCACTCTTCACAGTGACACTCTGCCCAGAGCCACTTTTCACAGTGACACTCTGCCCAGAGCCACTCTTCACAGAGACACTCTGCCGGAGCGACTCTCGGCCCCAGAGACACTCGGCCCAAAAGACAGTCGGCCCAAAAGACAGTCGGCCCCTTAGCAGTTGGACCAAGTGACACTTGAGGTCCGATTCAAGCCACGGGAACCCCTTCGTTAAGACAATTGTTCCCGTTGTTAAACTAAGTCGCCCATGTACAAGAGTAAAGATAACGCAGAAAATACTTTTTTACATCCCTATAAAATATGAAACTCCTGATTATAATTAATATATACATACATTATGTTTTTAAGCCAATATACACACATCGGCTCACTTAAAAAATACAATTTATATATTAATAAAATACAGTTTATATTTTAATAGCTTTTTTTGTCTCAAATGCCCAATTATGCTTGCCGGACAAATCATTAATGTAATTAAATGAATTGATAATGAAATTATCAATGACTGGCCAATTTGTATTGAAATTATGATGAAAATATACTGTTTCTCTGTGACCTATAATTTATCCACGTGTCAAACGACATGGACATGCATCTTTATGGCTATACATGATTAAAGTAGGAATAACTTTAAAAAGACTTTTTTATACCTCAATCATTGCTCATTTTACTGTTACAGGCGGCAATAGTATCAATTGATTAAATAACTTACAGAAACTATGTACATATTTATATGGTTATCCGGTGTTTTGGTGTTCATATTAATCCAGCAAAATTTATAATCAAAGGCCAAGTCGGACGTGTTTTGTCCATCATGATAGATCTACAGGGCGACGATATCCTTCTAATTATTGTCTTAAATTAATGTGCTGATATGATGAAGAAGTAAAGAGTATAAATACTGGGTCCAATGATGACAGGAATGATCGCATTGAAATTTTTTCATACACCTTATAAAAATCAGGTTGATAAGATTATCGTGTATCTAGAAAACATTTTTCTATCTAACCTTTTTTTATCCATTTAGCCGATATTTTGCCTTTTCGGAGCATCCCAGTGTTATTTAAAACTACAATGCTGGGAAAGGATACCCCTGCCTGGTAGTGGTGACGTCATTTTATGAGAGTGGCGCCAAACGATTATGTCCGCAACGACAAAAATCGCTCGCAGACCGATTAGAAAAATAGCCAGATAGTCTTCCAACATTGTCTTTGCCGCACCATGTGCATGTGTACACTACATGAATTTTCATATGACCGATTTTTTGCGGGATTTAGGTTGCCAAAAAAACGGATGACAGCTATACTTTGGCCGCTGCCATCATGAAAGTATTATTATCGAGAGGACAATTTTGGTGAAACCGGAGATGGTTTCGCAGTTCTTTAAAATCAGCTACTGTAAGCCCGCCCCCCCCCCCCCCCCCCCGCCTCCTCCGCCGAAGATTGGTTCATGTGTATTTGTTGCGCGCCCTCTTCCGACTTGATCCATCTTAAGACGGGCCAGGCCCATTTACATATCCCCAAAATATGGGGATTCGTTTAAACTTGCTCAGACCGATCTGCCTTGTTCAAATACTGGTAAAAATGCAGTATACATAGGAGACCTGCCCCTCGGCCGGCCTTACCCGGGCCGCGGCGGCACCCCTCCAGCGTTAAACCTCCCCGGCCCCTTTGCATCTTTAGTCCGTTATTTGTCGGCCTGCATGCTGTCTTTTTTATTTGGGCCGAAACTCAGAGGGGGGGGGGGGGGCAGCGAATAAACAACAGCGTGTTTCCACGCCCCTGACCCCTCGGGATGTGCCCCCTGCCAATTTAGGCCGCCGGACGCTGGGGATTAATAGAGGCCGCCAACACTCTCCCCGGCCAACTTGAAGGCCTTTTTTTACAAAAGCCGTTTCCGCGAAAGAACGCACAGGGCCCGGCTCCCCTCCGCGGGGCCAAAAGTAAGGACAGGTCATCGTCACCAGGCGAGATTTCATGCAGGTCTCCTTTACTGCACTTTACCCATATACTAATATGAGTCATCGTTATACATTTATATATCATAAATGTATTAAGCATTTCTTTATCATATACTTTATTATACTAACAGTATATCATATACTTTATTATATTAACAGTATATCATATACTTTATTATAGTAACAGTATATCATATACTTTATTATATTAACAGTTTATCAAGAGTACAAACAGACACAAATTTTTAAATGTATTACTTTTATTAAGAAAAAAAGAATAAATTGACTTCCAAGGTAATAACTTTTACATGTTAGACTTTCCACACACCTTGCTACTACATTTTACGTATAATAATCTAACCATTAATATTTACAAATAAAGATTATTTCAGTTATCTAAGAGTGCAAAATGTCAACGGATGGATTGGGTACAGGTGATGAAAAATTATTCAAAATTAATATTTCTGTCTTGAACATTGTTTACAACTTTAAACAATTTTTCAAAACTTTAAACATTAAGTATTACACATTGTTCCTCATCCAGGTACCATCCATGATGGGAAAATCAATGAGCTGCTGAAGACAGTCGAGGTAACAGTCACCAGGGAGACCTTGCTGGATAGAATCTTTATCTGTGGTATGTGTTATTGATTAAGCAATTTGTTTATTCAACAGTATAACATATTCAATGAACTGTGTGAATGTAAACACACATCTTAAAATTCATTTCTTAAAATAACAAAAGCCAGATATAATATGGTGATGTTCTTGCAGCATGTGCACTATGTAAATGTAAACTTCCCCCCCCCCCCGAAAAATTATATCTGAAATAATATAATGTTGCTCTTGCAGGATGTGTAATATGTAAATGTAAACATTTTCCTGAAAAACCTTGTCCGAAAATAACAACATGCCAGATATAATAAATATGTTGTACTTGCAGAATGTGCACTTTCAATGTATCTCTTAACAATTTTCTTACAAACATGTTAAGGATTCAAGGTACTTCAATTTGAAACTTTGCTGTCACTGTTTCACCTTGTGCCACTGACAGTAGTAGTGGGCAATTTGAATACAGGGAAATCCATTCAAGCCTCCTAGGACTCGCATATATAAGAAGGTAACTGAACACGTGTAATGTTAATTAACAAGTTTGGTCTGATATTTGCTTTGACGTAATATTTATCAGAGAGCTTCCTTCTCACAATAAAATCAGTCTTCTGCAATAAATAATAAGTTAATTAAGTAGGAGATACCATCAAGACCCCTTGTAGCAGAAAATAATTTGTGATATATTATACATACAACAAGTTAACTTTATAGTTTAACTTTACCATCAAATCTAATGCAGGTGGCGGAAGAAAAGTCATAGGAAGAACTTCACCGTGCTGCCTCCTTTGTCCTGAATTACCCGGATATTTCGAAGCAGCTAAAAGAACTATCAATGGAGGTACCTAGTTTACAATCTACTTACTTTCTAATATTGGTCAGTTGAAATTGTTTGCTTTTACACATCCTGCTTATAACTCCTGTATCTTTTCTTTCAGACTTTTGAGCATGGGAAGGTGGCAGACTGCATCAAGGAGATGAAGAAACGGACAAGTCCATTGATCTCGCTGAACACGTGTTGGACTCACTAAGTGATGAGCATGAGTAATTATTGACTTTGAGCTTTTGAAACAGAAACAACTTGCCTGAGTGTGCAAAAATGCAGCGGCACTTAAAATCTGCATTGTTTACTCTTCAGATGTATACATGCAACTTTGATGATTTCAAATTGAGAGGCAACTTTGATGATTTCAGGTTGAGAGAGCTGTCCCGCAATGTGCTGGTGCCCGTGGAAACCCCACATCAGTCAAGCAGATGAAGATGCATTGGATGACGCGATGGATCAGATACAAATTTCAATAATTTGAAATGTAAAAAAATATGGTAGCACATGTTAAAAAAATGCAACCAATGTTGACTGTAGTGAAATATTTTCTCTTTATTTTTATTCCTTGAGCATCCCTGTAAAGCACTACCAGTCCTGATAAGACTACAAAAAATGTGATCAAGTCGGCAGGATAAGAAAGAGTCAGGATCTTGAGCACGGGAACCTTAGCTGTTTGATTAAAAGCCACTGAAGGGCCGTCTGGCAAGGAACTACAGCATTGCGATTTTCCTGGATGAACTTGTGACACATTATTCATGAATCCGATCCCGCTATTATATGCTCAAGTAGTTTAATGCCCAATGCCCAATGCCAATTGTTAATAATTATTAAATTATCTTTCTTTTCATATTCTGGAGTGTGCCCCTGGCATTCAAGTCACCACAGATGGACCTTTCGTAGGTACCATAAAACCAAAAGGAATCCACAGCTTTCAAGCAGTCCAAACGATCTCTGAGGATATATCATTCTGGCAGCACCTGGAAATTCCAGTGGAGAGCAGCAAATATGAGGAGGTAGTATATTCCTTTTGTAATAACCAGCATATATATATATATATATATATATATATATATATATATATATATATATATATATATACTCTGTGGTAGTATATTTCACTGACATTGCTTCGGTTACTGCACAAAATGAATGGTAATTAGACACGTCTTCCTGTTACAGGCACAAAAGATGGTGGATGCAGAAGTACGTACAAAGTTTCAAGAATGAAAGAGGTGTCCTGGCTGTAGCCGTGCAAGTGACACAGGTGCCGGACCAGGTGAGTTATAAGCAAATTTCACTAGGCATTGAACAATTTAATGGGTTCCATTTAATATACAATTTCCATTTTCTGACTTGTTTCTTGGTTTATATTTTTTTCTCAACGTTCATGAAAATAGTAGTCTAGGTATATACACCTGCCTACCGGTTTTTATATGTGCTGTTATAAACTAACAAGTAAAACACTGATCACATGCACAAGAAAGAATGCGAATCAATGTAAAAAAAATATTTGAAAGATGTTATAACGTCCTGTGCCATGATTTATTTCCTGTATAAGGTTTCTGGTGTAAGAATAAATGCAAAGTCAATGTTTCAAAAACCATATGCCTCTGAGATACAGTGTATTTTAAATACCTGGTATTTAATATCAATAGACTGATGCTAGGAAATTACCCCTGTCCTCTCGCCGTTGGGTCACACCGCATGCGCACGCGTTGTTCCTGTTACTGCTGGAGATTTGAACAGCCACAGCATCTCAAAACAGCCGACAGTTAAAGACTGAAGAAACCGTAATCCTGTTTCATCGCCGAATACTTCTGCAGTTTGGTTGGTAAATATGTTAAATATATATTTATTAAATAGTGAATTTGAATAGTGAATCTTGGACTATATATTTTGTCACACCAAGCATACATGAACCGTAATTTTAGGTAATAAGAGTACCCTCTCAGTGTATATTTTTCGCTAGCAGGCAGCCAGTACAGCAATGGCTGACCCATGTGTGGCGGGTAGACCTTCAAGTGGTCAGTCACTCAGCGGGTTTAGCAAATAATATCGTTACTTTTGCAAATGCATTAATGTAAAGTTCCCTCATGATTCATCTTGCACTGTGCAATAAGATACGTAGCTTTACGTAGCTTTACAACACAAATAACAGCATAGGCGAAATACATGATCCTCCGTGTTGTTATATACACATGTATCAATTATTATTCGAGAAAGCTGAATGATCACAAAGGAAATTTCACCGGTTTTCATAGGCCATAGCAGTTCCCATTTCCATTCATTAACATGAGGTTCCCATTTTCATAATTATCAGTGATAGAACCAACAACAAAATATTTTATTTTTATCGCTATGCAAATATAAACTGTGGTGTTTTGCAACTAATTTTTATTATGCCTGAACATTATTTTCACACAATGCATATTGTTCATTATTTTCCCATGTGCTTTTTTCACAAACAATTATAGGAAATTTAGTTCTCATATCACAGCAGATAGATATTACAGCACGATCCCAATTTTTTGGTTTTCTGTTTAGTTGGATCTTGCTGCTATACCACAAAAAGTTGGAATGCTTTCCGCTAACATCTGTCGAGGAAGCATCCGATTCAGATATGCCCAGCAACTGATGCTGCTGAAATGAATATTTCCGCTTTAGAGGGAGACCTAAGTTTGAAGTGACTTGGGAAAGAGATGCTCCTTAACAAACTCATGAATATGAAGATGCTATTTACGTATTGTCCCTGCAGTCAGATCATTGGCTTTCAAAAAGGCTTTCGTTCAGACATTAAAAGATTTATTTTCAAAAAAAATAAAATGCAGCTGTTTTGGGGTTTGCGATCCCATTATCGCAGAGAAAAAATGTATGAACAATATTGTGGATATGTATGTTCCAAAGAAGTGGTATAGGGTGAAAGGGCACTTGAAATCAAGTTTGGTGTGAAAAGAATAAAAATATATGGGTAAGTAATTCTTTTGAAAAGAGCCTGCACTGTCTCCTCGAAATGCCGGAAGTATGGCACTGGATACTGAATTCAAACAATCAACGTTCCGGAAATGTAATGTTTGATATTTGTGATGGTAATTTGATGAAACAATCCCAACTCTTTCAGCGAAAACCCTCAGCATTACCAATAATTATGTATACGGATGAAACAGAGCTGGTAAACCCTATGGTGCACATGTTTTGAAACACAAAGTGTCCATGATCTACTTTATGCTGGGGATCCCCCCCCCCCCTCCAAATTTCGTTCCAGGCTGAACAGCATATACTTGATTGGGATGGCAAATTGTTTGGAAATAGAACATGTTGGTCCCGGAAAACTGTTAACAGACTTCCTAACAACTGTGAGAAGGTTGTCACAAGCTGGCATAGAAATGAGAATAAATGGCACCAGCTTGCTGGTTAGGAAGCTTTAAAGAAGGAGTGTCATTCGTAAACATAAACTGCAAAAGTTGTGAAATAACATCAACAGAATCTCGAAAAAAACTGAATGTGTAAGATCCGGTTTTGAGGGATCAGAGTATTCACAAAGAGAGCTGTGGGATGACAAATGAAGCATCAAAATATTGGAGCAAAATGTTGGGTATAAACAATGAAAATTTTCTCTACAACATCCCTGACCCATGATCCAAAGCATGTTTCAATGGAAGGTACAATTCCAAATGAATTGCGGTTTTTTTATTCCATTCCATTAAAGTGAGAAAATATTTCACACTTGTATGGCTGAACAGTGCGATCAGCAAATTTCCTTATATTTACCTGGAAAAATCGAAACGATCCAGTAAAAGTGACTTAGAAGCGGGCAAATTAAGCAAACCTCATCGCATTGTTGACAGTAGTGTGTGTTTTGCAACTAAATATTAGTCAGAAAGTGCCAACAGCTGACAAAAATATGGTTGAACTTGCTGCGCCTGTTTCAAATTACCCATATTATTACAAGCCCCTGCACCTCTCTCACTGCAAAAGGCATTCTAGAACAGGCAATATATACACATAATTCTGATTTCAAGAAGGAATATCCAAGAGCTTCTTTTGTCCCTAAATTTCATTATTTGCTCCACCTTCCACAACAGATGGAACTTCACGGGCCAGGTTGGCACCAGTGGTGCCTTTGCTTTGACGCAAAGCATGCTTTCTTCAAAAGATTAAGGTCAATATCATTTAAAAACCTCCTGAAAACAATCAGTAAAAAAGCACCAAACGTGGCTTTGTTACAAACAATTGGGAGCTAATGGTCTGATGGCTCAGAATGTTGTGTATCCTGGTGATACTATAGGTAAAGGGCAGGAGATCGTCTTCACAGTCGATTTTCCAAGGTTTGTTTGTGACATGAAACAAAGGACCCCATACCTGTTTGCTGAAGAGGAATTGTTCTACGAATGGGAACAAGTGGACATTCGTGGACTCTGCTTCAAACGAGGTTGCATTAATTTGAAAATTATATTGAAAATGGCGAACCTGTTTTTGGCAACCTAATGTGGTGATTATACATATAAGACTGAGAAGATTTTCATGTTTGAACTGATGAAAGTGTTGTACTTCAAGCCAAATATTCTGTCATATCTTATCGAAAGCAGTGATTGTCATTTTTCTGGATTTCAGATTCAAATAAACACTTGTAATCAAACTTTGAATATATTGCTTCTTTGGTGGGCGTAAAGCTGCAGCTGGAGAAAGTGCAGATGTGAGAAGCTAGTGAGAAGATGGTGGATAATCAAGATAGCAATGAAGTGGACGGTGATGATGTTCAAGGACGTCAGTACCAGCACCCGTCCAAATCCATGAAGCCTGGACTAAAGAGAAGACATTATTCCTAATCTCGCTTATATGAGGATATATAGAGGTGACTGATGATGCCCAGAGAACATTTGCTGAACTGGAGGCTAGAGAGGCAGTCGTGGGAAAGTGATGTGAGAAGATATGTGACAAGATCAGAGCTCAATATCACATGGATGTAACTGCCAACCAAGTGAAAAAGATAGTGACAGACGCTGATGGATGGATTTAAAAAGACCATGGACAATAAATCATGGACGGGCAAATGCCGCAGCAAATTTGCCTTTTTCAGGGAGTTGATGGATCTGTTAAGCCGGGCTCACTTTACAGACTTTGGTCAGCCAACACCAGTCTTCAAACAGAAATCTGTTCCTGTGAACGGGTCAAAGACACATGCTTGGCATGTAACTGATACCTTTGCGGATGTCTTGTAGGAATAGGATAGGGTTCTACTCCGGCCCGACTCACAAGCAAGCTCATTTAGCCTAAGAGATTAAAATGGGTCTCTGGATTCAGGTCAGCTGTCTGAACAGGGGAAATGACACAATTCACAAACCAGACTGGAAATAGGGTTTATTTAATCATGCATGCAAAATTTTCAAAGTATACAAATTAGGGAAATTTTAAAGGACCATCAAGTCACTATGTATTTGTATTTATATTCCATGATTCACCCGTGCATCCAGTCTTACCATGGCTTCGGCAAGAGAACGAACAAAATTTTCACTTCATAGACTCGATTCAGGCAAACCCTGCATTGTGGGATGTAGGATGCAAGGATTACTGGGACAGGGAGAAAAAAAAGTAGCTTATGACAAAGGTGTCAACTGAACTACAGTGGTCTGGTAAGTCAGTTTATTTCATTAAAAAAAATATGCATTATTTTAGCCTTCTAGGTGCTCAGCAGTTTCAAAAACAGAGCGTCTTCAGTTTCAGCTTATTCCGACGGTACAGGTTGCTCTTTTCGGAGGACACCGATTGCTGCTTTAAACAGCTGATCATCAAGGCTTACTTTCCTATTCCGCATTGGAGTTTCCACAATATCAGTGACACTGGTCACACTGGCACCATCCTCAAGCTCACTACTTTCATCTGTTTATTGTGTCTGAAATGTAAAAAAACACCATCTTAATATATAGTTTTTAAAAGTTTACAATATGTTTCTTATTTTTTACAGATTCCCGGGTCACCACAAAGGAAGGATCGGAAGATATTGAAAAACAGTTTTAGTACCTGTGAGACTTTCCCAACTGCCTAGGGGACCTTGATGGGTAACATGTTATGATGCATGCACCTCAGCACAGTGGAAGCCTGTACTACAACTATAAAGGACGTTTCAGTGTAGTGCTGTTAGCTCTTGTTGATGCAAATTACAATTTCATATATATAGATGTGGGCTGCAAAGGTAGAGTTGGCGATGGTGGAGTATTCCGTGGCTGTACATGCACTTAGGCATACCACTCCCGAAAGCTTTACCTGGACGACAAACTGAGGTATCGTTTTTAATAGTAGCTGATGATGCCTTCCCTTTAAAGGAGAATATGTCAGGGAAAAACAAACCTATGACAGAGAAAAACAAACTTATGTCAGGGAAACACTTTGACAACAAAGGGAGAATATTTAATTACAGACTCTGCAGAGCAAGGCGCGTGAGTGAAAATGCTTTTGGCATCTTGTTTCACAGATTTAAGGTTTTCAGGACTAATATTTTACTCGGTCCTGAAGAGGTTACTAAAATTGTTCTTGCTTCATGTTCTCTGTACTATTTTCTGTGTTGTGCAAAGAGCGCTACTTATGTGGATTCAGTTGATCCTGAAACTGATGAGCATGACTTTGTGCCGGGTGAATGTAGACAGGATCATGGCGCCAAAAAATTGTCCTCTCTCCCAGTACAGTTGTCATCTGGTGCTAGGAAGATCCGTGATGAATATGCCGATTATTTGAACACAAATGGCCAAGTTTATGCTTAAATCAAAATAATCAGATTTAACATTCATTATTTATTGTGCATCATGTACTTACAAGATTACAGTACGTTCTGATAGTACAAATCTTGTTCCTCAAGAATCGGTCAAAGGCTTCAAAGGAAGGCCACTTAGAGACATACACTTCGTCAGCCCCAGCTCCAATTTTCTTTCCAGCCTTAACCTTGTGCAGCTCCAAAGGTATGTCCTGAGGTTGCTGAACCTTTTCTGCACGTCATCTACTATATGACAAAAATAGTGGTAAATTAAGGTTTATTCATATTCAAATGTACAATAAATCTTATGCATGAATGCAATAATTTTTATTTAGAAGACCTATTTAGAGCCGCTGAGTATGTTTGGTACAAATATACAAATAATGCATACAATAAATATCAGAAATAAGTGTTTATGTATATAAATATATATAAAATTATATATATATATATAATGGCTGTGTGTGTTATATCGATTCTTTTTATTTAAAATATCTTCTACTGCTTATATAAACATATTCTTGTTTATGAAATAAGTCCATGTATGTATTTTGAGGTAAAACAGCTGTAAGTTACCTATGTACAGGGCCATAATGAGATGGAGACTGTCCTTGATTGACACTGCGGATCCTTTTGGATTGTAAGAGAAGAGGTCTTCCAGAAAGATTCTCAGAATTCATCAAGAGAGCCATAATCATTTATATAAGTATAGTTTCATAGTGCATCTTACTGTTTGCAGACAAGTCCCGCAACGGGACTCCTAAGTTTGCTCAGAAGGATGGTAATTATTTTGCATTTTTTACAGTTAGGATGTATAGTCTCTATGTAGATGTTTCACTTATATTAGTGTTTTAATTGAATATACAGCCCTCTAAACCAAAAAAAATATATTTGTTTAAATGGGAGCAATATCACAAGTGAAACAGATGCCAGGAAAAAATGGTAGGGACGGTGTACATGTACAGTCGAGGGTCGAAAGACTGGCTCTCTCCGCTGGGGACTCGGGTTCGATCTCCCGTCTGGCCATAAGAGTGGGTCGTGGTTGCCCGTCCTAGGTCGGTGGTTTTCTCCGGTTTCGGACACCCCTACAGACTACCGAACGCTATCATCTGAGCCATAGAGATTGCATTGATTAGAGTTTAATAACTTTTTGTCCATGTAAAATAAATAAGTTTATATTATGTGTGTAATCTTATTCCTAATTTAAAATATTCGGACTTCCAATACATTCAATAATGCATTAATCCATAAGTCTACATGAATTATCAATGAAACCGTTTCCTATATCTACATTCAATTTCAGTGTTCCTGTGTGACTTATGGATACTCAGTAGTGTTACGGATACTCAGTAGTGTCATAATTTACAAGCAAACTCTCTGGCTCATCCAAGCATTTGGAACAGAATGGTACATGGATTATTCAAAATACTTAGCACAGTGGGTTGAAGGTAATTGTATTAATGTATTTCATAATGTATTTCATAATTATATAGTCAGTTACTTTTGTGTAAAGTAAAATGTTGATCACATTCTGGTCATCACAGAATCACTTTTATTGAACTTGTTACTATTTGTGAAAGAAACTATTAACCAAGAAAATAAATAAAAGGCAGGCTTTATTACCACCCCCACCCCCCACACAGTAATTAAGTTTTGCTTAGCACCACAGCCCCTGGGGAAACAACAATTCAAATTATATATATATATATATATATATATATATATATATATATAATTTTTCAACTCATAACCTGCATAAGTTTATTTTATTTGTGAGGTACTCGAAACACAAGAAAGAGGCAAGACCTACATCTATAGAAATGTTGGGGAACGAAAGAAAGAGCTTTGGTTGAACTTCTGTCTGGACATTGTGCAACTTGTGTATGGTGTACCTGGAGAAGATAGGAATAGTTTTTTATTTAGAATACGACAACAGCTCTTCAGTCAGCCTGTAGAAACGACGTACGTATGGTTGTTTCATTCTTATTGTTCTTTTAATGACCGGTTGTTGCGAATATATGTTGTAATGTACATGCTAATAAGGAGTGGCTGAGTAAAGGGGACTCCATAATTGATGCCATAATAAGTACTCATACTGATTACGTGTCAGTTGGATTGGGGGGGGGGGGGGGGGGGGGCTAGTTGTACGGTCCCATTTGGACGTTTCCCGTTAGACGGGCTCCAGTTGGACGGGTCCCAGTTAGACGCCTTTATTATTAATACGATGGTCTATCATAATACGATGGTCTATCATAATATCAAGTAAGTATGGAGATTTTGAACTTCAAAAAGTTAAAAAAGAAAAGTTCTAAATGTTTGCAAATTATCATAACCTCTCGGGTGATTATAGGATGTCAATATCAAACATGTCACATATATTAGACATTTTTATAATGTTTGGTAACAGCGTTTTATTCAGTGACGAGCCTTAAACTACCTTTCGCGGCAGCTACAGAAAATTGCCCTAGATTAAATTAATTATAGATATATGTAGATTTTTATTGAATGTTTTTAAAGAGGAGAAATGGGGCTGTAAAGCCAGCTTAAGCCTGCGGCAGCAGTGTAAGGTCCAGTGGGATGGTGTGTACTGGCCATATTTTTTTCCAAAATAAAGTACCAGTATCAAATGTTAACCATTCGATGTATAAGAATAATTTATTATGCTTTCTCATGTCAAGGTGCTGTACATATGCTTATTTTGTATGCAATATACCGTTTGATTTTATTCAGACACAAACTATTCAGTGCTATATTATAAGTTTAGAATTGTTCATGTTGTAAAGACACAATATTAGAAAGAGTTTGGGGAAACTGATGAATGTGACTAATTAAGTTGTATTCCACCCTGATAATCAAGGCGTGCGGGTATGTGGTTAATGCAGTAAAAGCAATTACTTTTTTATTGAATGTGTTATACTCAATAAGGTTGGGGGTGATAGCAAAGGTGTAGTGAGGTGTAGAAAAAGAGATAAATTTATCGTGCATCCACAAACTTTCCTGAAATCATATATATTACTTTCAAATGACATTTTGATATTAATTATCTTTTATTTCATTAGTATTTATAATAATCACACTCCAGAGAAAGGGCAACTCAAGAAGAAGGCTGTTTTTGCCAATGATGGCAAGACAACCTACAAAATTGTGTATTAAACAGGTACAACTTCTGTTCCGTCACCATTACATTAGACCTTTGGTAAGAGAAATGTTGTTACTGCTATGTAGCTAATAGCTGAAATATCACTTATCATTTGTGTCTGTATAACCTGTCTGACGATAATAATTAATGTTGAAAATGCTGCTTAACAGATACGTGTAGATGTGTAGTGTCTAGACTATTGAATGGACTTTCGGTGAGCTAGATTATGCTAGAAGTTACTACTTGAAGGGGCCCAATCACCGATCTGACATAGATCGATTAACCAGGGCTTTGTAAGTGGCGTACAGAAACAAGTGTCCTTTCTGCCTGTGCATAAATGCAAACTACCACCCGAGGTTTCATGTTTTACCCGTTTGTGAAGATTGCTGTTTACACACATTTTGTCGATAATTTTCATACATCCTTCATGAAGGCGTAATAAGAACTTCTCACAACCAAAATTTGCCTTATTTCATTAATGTATACACAGAGGAAGCAAGAAATCGCAAAAATTCTTTTTTTTAAGAAGGAGAATTGGCACCAACAGATTATTAATACGTGTTCTTTCATAATGTGATTTCAGTGACTGTATCTTGACAAAGACGGGAAGCAATTAAGTACCAGGATGTACTTTTGGCACCCTACATGTGGTAAGGACAACCCAGGTGTCAATGGAAGGAACACCAAAAGGAAAGAGGATAAAAAATGCTGGTACACCTGTCGATTGAACATGTGCCATATGACACATTCATGTCAGTTTTTTATATGTGGTTAGCTAATTATTCATCCACTTATTGTACAGAGCTTATACTAAAGTAATATCAGAAATGTTATGTTATAATTTTGCATTTTCTTGTTGTTAAGATGTCAGCAAAGATATAATTTTCAAATTAGATATTCATGCATGTAGAACCGTGCAGTAGTGCCCAGCAGTTTTTGCGTAATTTTTTATTAAATATGCATTATCATAACACAGGTGCTTCTGTGATGGCATTGCATTACAAATTGCCGAAGGAAACATTTCATAGCGTGCCAGTGATGGTCAGAGTGAGAGGAAGTAATACATGCAAAACATTTATAGCGAAAATTGCTGCCAGTCTGCTTGGTCCTCACAGACAGGTGAGTGATATAATTTTTTATTTTTAACTAGCCTAACATTGATGGAATGATCTTTTTTTCATTCATATCATGTTCCCAATGTTGCTTACGTGACATGTACAGCAAATATTGAACCTGTTTTGGTCACTAATCACACGCAAGCGAGAGGGATATAAATGTACATCTTTAACGAGCTTAAACTTAATGAAATATAAAAAAAAATGTTTGAAATTTCCTTATTTGTATCATATTCTCAATTATTTCCAGTTACATGAATATCATAAACTTAAAAATCATATTTGGGTGAATCATGCTTGCATATTCATCCCCTCATTCAACATGCAACTATTTACACCCTTTCTCACTTTCATTTACAACTTACCCAAATTTCTTATTTTATCCAATAATCATTATGTATGCTATTAAAACTGCTTTTATTTCTTTTCTGATACTAGACTCTGACATGCCATCAACATTTCAGAAGCACGAAAACACTGACTGTGATGATGACCTTTATCTCCACTCACAGTCTACACCCACCAGCCAGGAACCGTAAACTTCAACTCAAACTAAGGATTCAGAATCTACAACGACCTCTACCACAGAACCCTCAACAGATAATCCCAAAGAAGATTCATGATCAACAATGAAAACCGCCAAAGGACTTCTTAACTAATACTCCCATTGAATACGCCATAAAATAAATAACACAATGCAAAAACTATAAAGTTTGGTAAAATAATTGCATAAATCAATTATCTTGAGGCCTATAGTTACACTTTGCAAAAATGATTAGATATCATTTTGTTTATTGATTTCTACTTGCCATTTAAACCAACTTATCTTCAACATAGGTATAAATACACTTGTCACTATTTTCTCCACAATTAAAACACTTTTCTTATAAACAGTATTTTTCGCCTATTCTTTGAGACAGTGATAATTATTCCTAAAGTAGTGACAATAGTTTAACTACATGGTACTACAGTTAGATTAAAATTACTTGTTTGAATAAAGAGTTCACTCATGCTTTAATGCAAATAGTATTTTGTACTATATTAGTGGTCCTTTATTATAACTTAAACCTACATTATTCTAAAATAAAATTGATGCCTGTTTCACTTACAGTAGTTAAGTTTGTTTTATATTTGTATTCTTAGTGGTAAGTGTAATTTTTTAAATAGCTTGTTAAAATATGCACACTAATATTACACTTACACAGAAAGCCATGACCAAGTACAGAAATATAGTATATTTGCATATAAAATTTTATGGAAATAGTAACACTATGTTTAATCAATCTTTTTTTTTTAATTTAAAACTGGGACATTATGTAAATTGATTAGATTTGCTTGTGAATTATAAAAAAGGCACCAAGTAAAATCAGCAACCACTTAAATCAAGAAATAGTCTCAACTAGAAAAATGACAATTCATTCCTGATTATTATATCCAGTTATCTTGAAGGCCATAGTTACCAATATACTTAATTATCATTTTGTTCTCATATTTCCATTTGCTACTGAACCAATTAATATTCATCATGTATATATGTATACACTTTTTCACCTGTACCTATTTATTCTATTCACCAATGAACTTTTCTAATCAACACTATGTTTTAGATATTCTTCATTCAACCACACAAATAAACATTACCTATCCAAAATAATAAAGTTATTTATCTTACCTCAATTCTTTGGCATAACTTGACAGGCAACTCTTCTCCCCACTTGATACTTTCTCTCATTAACATACACTCTAAACTGAAATATTTGCACACTATATATATATATATATATATATATATATATATATATATATATATATATATAATATGATATATATATATAAATATATATACCCCTTACCCAATTACATCCTCTTCACATATAAACCTCCACCCACACAAGGACATAACCATCCAAAAAATCTTTCACACACACACACACACACACACATATATATATATGTCTGCAGATTATCTACAATGAAAAACTACTAGAGTGCATTTTGACATTTCACCATAGCTTTTAATTATACAAATATAAAGGAATCAATTTTTTAGACATTTTTACTGTAATTTTTTACTACATTTTAATAAAAATTTCTGAAATAAATTATTCCTTTATATTTGTATAATTAAATATATATATAAATATATATATATATATATATATATATATTAAATATTATAATAAAGTGCTTCACCAGTCTGTCATTATCTTGTCTTGAATTTTTTTTCTTATTTGTATTATATTCCCATTTTTCCCATGAATATCGTATACTTAAAAATCATATTTTGCTGAACCATGCATGCATATAAATGTATATTATGTTATCATGCAATGTATGGCAGCCTTACAAGTGCAAAATCAGACAGAGACATAGACGTTCGGATCCTCTTCTATGATTACAATCACCCAGGAGAGGCAACAGCCATCAAGAAACCATCATGAAGGTATGTGATTATTTATTTATAATAATATGTATTTTTTAAGTAAAGGTAAAATTGGAAATGTTTCTATAAATGTAGTATATAAATATACTGTTAATTTCTATTCAGGTGTATGACCCAAGACTCAAAAATTGCCAACTGAACAAAAAAAACCCAACCATCAACTACTCAACTGATAAATATAAACCTCAAGGTCTTATAGAAGGCATATGATGATCCAGAGTTAGTAAACTGCAGTACAGTCACTAATTATTTCATATTCACAAAAAAAGTTACATTAAATCAACATTGGTTATGATCTTTCTTGCAAAATATGATTTTGTTTTGAATTTGTTACTGGCAATAATTGGACATTATTATAAGCTAAATACATCCTTCAATAATATTACAGCATGAGAGGGTCAAGCAGGATGGTAGTCATCTCTCTGGATGACCCTGACTTACATCCCCAACTAGTGTTATGGATAAAGCCATGAATGAAGCTGTTCGCGGCTTGCCTTGCGGATTATTATGTGAGGAGGACAAAAGAAGGGTAAAGGAAATGCAGCAGGAATACCTGCAACTGATTTGGGGGGGGGGGGTGCCATGTAGTCGCTTGTCGACTTCCATTATTCTAGTTAATAAAATAAATGTTTCAGAAAGACACGTTTTGCAAACAGAAGAGAGTGTACATTTAATTACATTTGTTTAAGATGTATCAAGATTATGTCCGGAGAAAAGATGACGAAGCATTTACTGAAGTCGTCCCTGCGTTCGAGTCATACAGAGCGCAGATGTACAGGGCACGCCAGGCAGCCTCCCACCAGTATCAATCAGCCAGGCTGACATCCGGATGGACGGCGAGCGGAGCGAGACCTATCACTGGTACCGGCTTCCTGCTGCACCACGACAGCAATATGACGATATTTGCTACAGACGAAAATCTGGCACAGTCTACAAGCCACTTCATTGACGGAACATTCATGCGTGCCCCGGGTCTTCAAACGGGTCTTCGCCGTCCAACGGGCTGTAGTCTCCATGGTCTACGCGTTTCTGGTGGACAAGACACACACTAGCCCTTCGACGTATCTTCCGCAGTCAAGCTTCGACTGGAAGAACTAAAGTATTCTATGGATCGGCTGGACCATATCGTCTGCGATTTCTTAAAGAGGTAGGTCCAGGCAGTGGCTGCACAGTTTTCAGGAGTGCAACACAACGGTCGCCAATTCCATTTCGCCCAGGCTGTCTGGGAGCGAGGGCGGAAGTATCATCTGTCCGAGGCCTACCGCTGGGGGCCATACGTCAAGACCGGATAAGGAAGTTGCCCTTTCTCCCTGCTACTTGAAGCTGCTGAGGGCGCAAGTTCTAATTGACAAACATCGAACACCAGAAAATAATATTGACAAAAAACCACCTGGTGAAAGTTTCAGTATTTTGGAAACCTTAGAAGCTACAAGATGTGTATTCAGAAGTAAAACTGCAATAGTAGAATATGTCCCGTTTCTGGTACATATGTCGGTTCTAGTCAAGGTATTGGCAGTTGTAGAAATTATCCGAATAAGTTTCAAGGTACAAATGATGTAAAAATACTTTCGCCTTGAGAGTAACTGATTTGTGTCCATAATATGCGTTCATTGTTGTTTTTTTTGTAATATCGTTGAACGATATGCACCAAACTGATGCAATATGTCTGCCATATGTTCAAACAGGTCCTGACGACACAGCGCCGCAAATAAAACCAACAGTGTCCAGCCATGTCAAGGAAAAACCCACACTTTGCAAATATAAATTTATGGCCATAGTTGACCAGGGAGTAGATATTACAATCATACTGCCGGCAGCACATGTACTGCACTTTTGTACTGTTGTAACCCTTTGACCACTGACGTGCACTGGTGGAACCCCTTGACCACTGGCATGTCAAAAGAGGATTACTGACACAGGAGTTTGAGCTAAGGCTTTCGGAAACCCCGATGACACAAGGGTTTGTGCTAGGGGTTTCAGAAACCATGATGACACAAGGGTTTGTGCTAGGGGTGTCGGAAACCATGACAAATGTGACAAGTTGGAACAATATGAGGAAATTTGGACAAGTGTGCCCCAAAATATGTCGAAACACTGTAAAGAGGGATGCTATTCTTGAATCGGCAGGAACACGGGATGCAGACTGTACAATTCTTTCTCGTGGTTAAGTAAAAGTTAAGTATTCTTTTTTTTAACAATTCTTTATTCCATTTATACATATCATAACAATAACAACACTTTTACTATAGTTTCTATAGTTAAGAATCCTTTAATAAATTATGCTTAATGAATAACAGGAAATGCCTTTAGTCTGTGCTGTCCTGTCATTCTTCCCTTTTAAAAAAAATCTGAATGAGATACCAAAAGGGGGAGTGAATCGTGAAACTATTGCACGATGGAGGGGTTAGGCTTCGCTAGAAAAACAGAACTATAACTTTGCTACATTATAACCTGTTTTGGTACACTAGAACCAGTTTCATGTAATTGGGTTAACGTGAAAAAAGAGCAATCAAACTCTTGGCATATGACACTCGTGTGATAAACATATCAGTAGGAAACTTAATTTTGATGCAAGGGAAAAAGTGAAGAAAAAACTCCTTACTGTGTGGTTAAGCGGAAAGTTAACATTGTTTAGGAGGGCAGAATTATGTAGAACATTAGCTTCATCAAAGTGCTATGTATCCAATTAATGCCATGTACCACCTTAGTCATTCAAAGATATTGTCATGTCAATGATGAAATACTTTGTATGGCGAGGAAAAAAACCAAGGTCAAATACAGTACACTGATAGGCCCATACCATAAAGGTGGTATAACATTGTAGACTTGGCCAGCAGATTGTAAACTCAAAGTATATTTGAATTAAAAGGTTGATTCTATGTAATAATACATACGCATGGAAAGCAATACCAATGTATCATTTTGAGAAAATTGGTTGAATTACCAATGTGTCTTCAGACTATGAATACCATATAACACCATCATAGATACCGAGCTTTTATAAACAATGTTTGGAAGATTGGTCTCAATTGTCAATGGTTGAAATAATATCCAGGAAATGTGATTGGAACAAATTGTATTTGACGGTTCCTGTCGTTTATGAAATGGGTAAGTGCTTTGATAGTCCCACCTTTGATCCAAAAATAACAAGAAAAGGGCAAACAGTACTGGTGAAGAATTTGATGATGCTTTCAGTTCAAATCCACAGTGGCTGTTATCAATGAGTGCTTAAGTTTCCGAGTCAACAAAATGACACGTACAGCTAATACTGTTAAGGGGGTGGGGGTCTCACTAATAGTTTTCCGGTGCATATTATCATGGCATACGAGTGTTAAAAACACAATTTAGACCTCTGTACCTTTCCTCAAAAATAAAAAAAATCAGTAGATTGCGGTGCTTTTCCCACTACACTGCAAATAGTGCTGCGTTTTGCAATACAAAGTTGAGTGGAATCCCCCGTCGGGAAAACCAAATTGTCCTTTTAACCAGAGGCCACTTGCTATGTTGCTATTTGAGACTGCAGGCACATTCTTGGGGAAAAGAATTACAGCATTAACATGAATGAATCAGGCATAAAATATTTAAGATGATCAGATTGGAAACAAAAAATGGTAAGCGTTGACAACAATGGAATATTAACTGCATTGTATTCGCCTGTATAATCCACTTATTAAAGGTGGTGAATAAAATGTGAGATATTCTATGTAATGGTGAAGCTGTAGGTGTGATATACATAGATTTTTGTGAGGCGTTCGAGACAATATCTCAGAAAAATGGATCATAAAACTTTTTGTTAGGTTCCATTATCGCGATCACACTTTACAATAATCTGCACAACGTAGGCTATATCAATTATTTCTATTATTTAGATAATGTGTGCGACAAATCATAACTGGTAATGGACCAGAGTGAACATCTAACGTGTAAAATTTGTCCAATACTGTCGGAAAATTTGAAAGATCAGATACAATTTATAATAACAACCTTTGATTTACGAATTACATACAATATTTATCATTGTATACAACATAAATTTGATTCCTTTCGACGATGGGCTTCCTATTCACGAACGTTTTATTTTCGAGAACAACAATGCAACCACAGTATAAATATATGATGCTGTTAACAAGGTGACACACACACAATGCCTTTTACTGATGAAGTCAACATTTATTGGAGGGTTGGTTATACAAGCAGTATAACGAAAAAATTGAACCGATCAGGAAACATGTAAAATACAAAAATGCAAAGATTATGAATGTGAAAATCAGCAGTGCTAAACAGAAAGCTAAATTTCAGAATATTAATACACTTTATACTCTATATAAATGTTAATTAGATCACCTTGTGTACCCAATCCTTAAATGCAGAAGATGGGATGCGGTATTTCAAAGAGCCTTCCAGAAGCACCTTTCTGAGTGTTGCACGGTTAACATGGTTAGGGCTGGTAGGGATCGAAATAAAAGGTGTCTGTCCGCATTCAACAATGCCACTGCAGCTAGTTTGGGATCACCCTAAACGCGGGTCACGGACCCGCGCTCAGACAGCGCGGAACACATCTGCCTAAGCGCGGGCCTACGCGTATCAGTGCTCTTCCTCAATATATGCTTTTTGTTTTAATTTTTAGTAAATTAATTATTAACGAAAGCTGTGTTTACAACAGTTCTCGATGACTCGATAATTTTATATTATTATTGTTACTGTAACATTATAAAATGTATATTTGATAACAATTATATTTAATCAACTTCTGTTTGACTAAGTTTATCTTCATAGGCGTTCGAGTCAGAACTGCATTAGCATAACACAAACAAGAAAAAAAAAATAATACATTTTGATCACCGTTTCATTCTGTTTATTAACAATGAACGAAATCATTTCAATAGTCATAATTCACAAACAAGAGGCAGACACGCATAAATACATAAATATACATAAATCTCACAGAAAAAAAGGGATGACTACATCAAAGCACTGTCGCAGATATTATATTCAAGCACTTGCAAAGATCTAGAACTGGACAGTTTAGTCTTAAAACACTCGGCCTTCTCCGCTGGCGACCCGGGTTCGATTCCTGGTGTGGCTATGAGAATGGGTTGTAGTTGCCAGTCCAAGGTCGGTGGTTTTCTCCGGGTCCTCCGGTTTCCTCCACCCTTAATCGACTACCGAGCGCCAACATCCGCGCCATGGAGAGTGCTTCGGATTAGTTATTATAACTAGTTGTACAATTCATGTAAAATAAATAGAGTTTATATCTAGATCTTACAGAATTGTGGACTTGTGCGTCACCAACATGGGTTCGAATCCCGGGATCGGCCCAATGTTTTCCCCTGAGCAATTTGTATTCGTAACATTATACATTTACTTTAAAATATTTGAATCCATAAAAGCTGCACTTTTCACTAAAGACCAACAAAATCATAATAACATCCTTACATAAATATGTAAGTAACATGTGCATATAATTCATCACAGATAATAAATATTGGCTAGTAAAAAATGAATATTATATGAAGTTGATAAGCTAAATACATTTGTTAAGTGTGAACCTAAAGTTATTATACAGTAAAACATTATGTACTATATTCAAGCACTTTCAGGGATATAGGATGAAATCTTCTAGAATGCGATAACTCTAGTTTAAAATAAATAAATAGCAACACTGTTGTTTAAATTAACACAGCACTTTGCAATGACACTTATAAGAAATTCATTTGTAAATTGTCATCGTACAAACATATGCAGTTAATTTCATTGAGGCAACTCATAATTAGAATATATTTGTTGCATCATTGCAAAGTACTACCTTCATCATTTACTACCTCTCTTTTAATATCATAATACAGGCACACAAAATTACAACTATAAAAAACACTATGGTTTAACTTTTAATAGTTCATCTGTTGCCATATCAACATAAACTCAATATAATCTTTTATGGTCCTCCCTGCAACATAATCTCCTGACCGCCTTACCTAAGAAATAAATCTGACTGAAGAAATTAGATCCAAATAAAGTCACTACACCTAACACCTAAATGATTTACGTCTACACCAATCATATATCTCATTGTAGTCTACCTATACCATGCAAATTGGGTCGATATTGATTTAAAAATGCGACCACATATCGTAAACATGATCCAAATCATTTTAAGCATTGTGCACTGTGTTTCCTCTTTCAAAAAGCTGTCACTTTTTTACATGATTTTGGGACCAGTTTGTGCAACCATAATTGTCGCATGTAGTCACGTTTTTTACACAATCTGGATACCCACACTGGCAAATAATGTTCACAGTGACACGGTTGGATTTGAAGCTGTTAGGCCTAAAACCTTTACTTTTAGGGAAACATTCAAAGTTTCCTTCTATAAAAAATACACTAAGTGACTCCTCTAAAAAATACACTAAGTGACTCATAAGCATGTCTTGATCAAACTTAGTTTTTCCCCCATTTGTAACCCATTAAACATTGTGAAGCAAATATTAAAGGTATTTGCGATAGCAAAGAAACCACGGTCTACCATATATCTCTGTTGGTTAAGTATAGGTATGATGCATTCAATTTTCTTTTTTGCCAAATCCATAGCGATCTGTATTTGTTAACCAGTTGTGAGTCCCCCTCCCGTCATAGTGTCCATAACGTACACTGGGCCATCTTTCTCACGCTGAAACGTCATCACCCAGTGTGGTGAATTTGAACGGTCGACAATGTTTGTACAGCATGAATGTGTTGGTCACTGAGAGCGCCTGATTTGTGTTCAGTGACAGCCTTATGCTTTTATTTAAAACTACCCATTTTTTCAAGGACAGGCGGCGTTTTTTACCCTCCGTGGCTTACGGTTTGTTTACTATATTGGCCTGTGACCTAGTCCCATATTTTAATTCATGTTTCTAATGGACTCTTGTTTTCCTTATCCAGGATCGGACTGACACTTTGATCAGTGTCTGACATCAAATTAGGTAAATCATCTGAGCCCATGTCTAATTTCCTTCGTTTAGCACCTGAATTGAATATTCTGAAATGCACTTTTTTTTAGCTATTTTTAATATTTCTGTCACGGTGAACCCTGATAGAAGCACTTACAGTTGAGGTTAACATCGGGGAAACAATGGGAGAACCAGAAACAGGGTTTGCACTTGCAGGTGAGACTGGAATATTAATTGAAGAAGTTTGACCTGGAGTAGAAGTGTATGGTTCAATCACCAGCATCCGGAGCTTGATCTACAATTGCTGTGTCTGGATCATAATCCAGAACTCTCGGTTTTTTCCTACCCGATGTTTTGTCAACCCTTTTTCTTCGATTTTTTTTAGCTGTTTCAAAGACAGCTTTATGCCCTTCCCCTCTGCTTCAATGGCAACCACCATTCTGGCTGCCATTGTGGTGGCATGTCGTAGTTGCCCCACACCCACGTCTCTTTTGGAAAGAGAGTAACAGCTTTTGGCTTTGCACTGGACCTCTTTACCTTAAAGCAAGTCATATCATGAGCAGATGTTAGGCGTTTTTGTTCTATGACACATTTCGTTAATGAAATCTGTGATTTCCTCTCCCTGTTTTTAGTTTCTAATTCCCCCTCATTTTTAGTTGCATCTTGCGTATCACCATAGTCTTTATTTTCTACCCCTCCGAATTCAGCATCTCTAAAAAGCGCTAAAATTTTGTCAGGGCTACAGACTGTATCCGGCCAAACGCACAATTCTGGGTCTTTCTTAGCAAAGTTCAATTCCTCCTCAATCACAAAAACCCCAGGGTATTTCATTCAAATAGAAATTTTGTAAATGGTAGAATGAGAGGCCGCGCAATCTACTGGCATTTCCTGTCACTCGTTGAACAATTTGATGACCTTATAAAATGATTAAGAACTGTTGTTTATGACCCCCGAAAAACATTGTAGTCCCCAACGCTCTACTACCCATTTTGCTGCCGATTCCAGTATATCATCCCTCAGATGATTTTCATAGTAGTCTAACATTGATTTTGACCATTTTTGAGATCACCGGGCAAATTTCTCCTCAACCTGGGCTAAATTTTTGATCGCACTTTTGATGCCTGCTTTCCTGTCAACTATGATGGCTTTTTGCTGAGGATGGGGATATTTTCTTGGACATAGTTGAACAGTTTGTTATGAATCTTTTTGAATTTGCGATCATGAACCATGAATGCCAAAGGAAAAGTGGGCGTTGTGTCTCGAGCACTTGTTCGAACATGGGGTTTTGAAAAGAGTGTACCGAAACATAAATGTTACCGAGGTTGAATGTGGCGTCATAGCCAGCGCTAGAGCGAGAGATTTTGCCTTAATTTGGAGTAAATCATTCAGTTGTTCAGGGATCTCATCAAGAATCACAATACATGTAAACTCTGGTCACAAATCAATGACTTTAACATATTTGTATAGATGCATGGACAACTCCTACAAATTTTTCACATCGTCTGTGCCTAGACTATTCTTTGCGTCTACGTTTTCCGTAGCACGTTGAGCTTATTTCAGGTTACTACAATTGGTGATGCCAACATTTGTGCCGGTATTAGAATTCTTGTAGTTTTTTTGTTGGTATGTGGCCTGCTGTTTCACAGAATTAATTACTGATTAGGGTTCCTGCTCAGATTTTACACCCCCTGCTCCAAACCTTCTTATGGATATGTGACAAGACCCAACTATTATAATTCATTTTGTTTTTTAACATACTGAGTGATAATGAATTACCTGTTGACTAGACATGGACGTTTTGGTACGTTTGGGTTTGCAGCTGTGTTTCGTGTATTTTGGCGGGTTGTCACTGGTAACATTAACCACTCGACCAAGCGAATTGAAGGTGGAATCTGGTATATGCCTCCTGATTCTTCTTAGAATAATTTTTTTTGCAGCTTATTTTTTAGATGTGTTGTCAATTTGAATGAGAATACATGATCTGATGGCTTCATTTGATTAAAGACATAACTAGAATTTTGTTTTCTTAAAAAAAATACATGCCTCCGCCATGTGATAGTCCCTATACTGGGAAGATCCCGCCCCTCCCCGTCCGAACCCACCCCGAAGGTATTTTTTGAAACCAATTTGATGACGCTCCTAAATCCGCATCATGTGCTAAATCTAAACCCAAAATCTAATCGATTCAGCCTTGGCCTATTCCCGAAATGTCCGGAAATTTCATGGGTTTCGGTTCATGATCGGGTGAGTGAGTGATGTTGTGAACAAGCACACGCACAAACACACGAACTGGGATGACAGCAAATGCTCTTCTTGCGGAGGCAATTGTAATTATTTTTGTCTCGACGCAATTGCTCTGCCACTTGAGTATTATATATGTCCACGTAGCCGTGCCAAATCACTAGCACTGTGTAGGGCTTTAATAGCTCCTTGGTGTTGTTCTGATGAAACCATGCAGTCGAACATGTGGTGTTCCTTTGAACCAGTCGTTACCACTGACAGGCGGAGTACTAAGGCCACTTCTTGCCAGCTAGAGATTGGCCACCTTTTACTATTTGCATACCGTCTTTTAAACATTCTTGGGTCTCAGCAGGTCGGAAAATGCCCGGCACAATGTTGTTTCCAAGTCTTGCAATGGTGTGGGCAATGTCAGTAATGTTGATGTTGGGGATATGTTTCATAGACCTGATAATATTGAAGTTGTTTCTCAGAGATTTTATAGCCGAAGCGGGAACTTGACTGCATAGGTTATGTTGTAGGGGCATGCTTAAAACAGCCAACCAATTGAAGTCTAATAAGTCGTGTAATAAATGTGCGATAACTGTATACCTTTGAAAATACAACAACATAAATTAAGATATAAATCTTCAGTTCAATTAAATGCTTTTCAATCTATAACTGTACATACAGTGTGTTTCATTTTCTCACCTGAATAACAGTACTAGGCTGCATGGTTAGGGTCAAACGTACGTTTTATCATGCTTGACACAACATGTCAAGACTGCTACCCTTCTGATTAGCCCCAAAGTAACCTTTTCCATACGTCTAACTGCAAATAAGATGGATATAAGTGGTGAGACATGGAGAAATATAATGAGCCATGTCAATATGAATTTCTGTTATTCTGCCTTATTTTTATAATATTACCCAGGAAAAATACCGAACTAATTATTTTAACTAGATATCTGCATGCTAAAGAATGTAAGCCTCCGCCATGTCGGAGGTCCATATTGTTTAATGCTCCCAAAACCGTGTTTGCGTTCACTTATTCATAAATATTAGGCCCATAATCTCAGGTTCATTCGTACATAAATAACACAACATTTCTTTTGTGAATTTAACCTGACGACGTTTCTGAATTCGGATCAAGTGCCGTGTCCACACAAAAATCTAACCACAACAAAAAAAATAATTCTTCCGTGGTGCATTCTCGTAAAGCTCTGAAAATTCATGAGATTTCGTTTTTTACTGCGTGAGATGTGTTGTGAACAAACGCACACACACACAGAAACACACACCCTATGTATATATTATGCATACTTCTATTTTTATCATTCATGTCACTTCACTCTAATTTTCCCACTTACTCTTACTGGAAACCCATTTTATCTTTACATATTGGAAATGGCGCATTCTCAATTATTTGCCGCATTCTTATTCGTGAGCGGAAGGTTTGAATTCTCATAGCAATCTAACTACTTTATATATTTTCTGTTTTATTCGTATCTATATATTATATTTCCATTCAAAGAATTTTTTTCCCCAGTAGCCAATCACTATCATTATTACCTTTAATCTAACCTATGACAAGCATGTTATATGAATGTAATAATGTTACATTATAATTAAAATGTAGCGGGGTTTTGGGGCGGCAGCCCCCAATATAATAATTATTCCACAATTATCATGATTTTCAACATGTTTAAGGCACTTCTATATAATTTCACACAATGATTGTTACTCATTTTCATTTGTTCAATATTAATTATTAAATATGTCGTTTATACATTTACCGAATTTCACAAATATTCCATTCCCACTAGTCTTCATATTCAGATAACATATTTATTACGGTGTGCCGAAATGTATATACCATCAAGGAGTTTACACGTACCCGAATACCACCAAAAATATAAAAGAAAACATATTTATAATGCTCTTCTTTTAGATATAATCAGAAATATTTTCACTACGAGTTACTTTGTCGGCTACCGCCCGATCGCCCACAAGGGCTTAGAATTTGACAGCTGTGCGTCCGCGTTACTTCTCTGTCACTCCGGAACCGGCTATTTTTTTTTAAATGACCATATCTCGAAAAAAAATATTTGCTGTTTCTGTACGGTGAGAACACATTTGGAAAGGTCTAGTGCTTGTCTGTTAAAAAAAACAATTTTTCTATACTTTAACATTGTTTAACACTGTTACAGGAATAATACTTAAACACGAGCAAACGTCCGCGTTTCTTCTCTGTCACTCCAGAACCATTACATTCCAACTGGTGTTTTATGAGGTACGCACGCTTCTTGTATTCTTTTGCATTTAAGGGTTTTTTTTTCTCTGAACTGGGATTTTCCTCCAGATACCACTCGTCGTCCGAGTCAAACACCAAATCCTTCAAATCTTCGAGTGTGTTATCGTGGCAGCCGCCATGATGACTATGCCATAAGAACAGAGATCAAGTATGGGTCTGGCGTTAGTTCACGCTTGGGGTCCGGGAACTAACAAGCTGTTCCGAAGTCACACCGCAGGGGTGACTCTCGCGCTGTTTCAATTAGCGCCGGGCTCATCAGCGGCATCTCTGTGTGCCTTTGAGCCGCGAGTTTTATGACCCCCTTCAGCAACATTCGACACGGCTAGACTCTCAGTTCGGACTCCAGTCTGTAACTCCTTGATACCATGTTACTTAACCCAAAGCCCGTTTTCAAACACCCGCATCACGATTACTATTTAGCTTGTAAGCTTTCTTGAAGACAGTTTTGGACAGCTCTCTTCATATTATCTTATAATTAATTGCCAAAAAGCTTATAACCTTAGCAAATATGCAAAACCACATTGAAAACAAGAGATTATTATTAAATTTAAATAAAAAAAAACATGCTGAAATTTCAAATCTCTATGCGTCCTAAATTATTTTTACATTTTTTAATGGTGAAGGCATATTTGGAAAGCATTATCCACATACTTCATAAAAACATTTGACCAGGATTCTTGGTGGCTTATTAAATGTCTGAAACTAAACCAACCTTGGTCTTTTTTTACAATATCCTTTCTAAATTTACAATATTCTGAAAGCTTCATATCTCATTGAATAATAAATTTGAGCCTAATATCTAGATACAACCTAAAAACCCGTATCCAGTTCTCTTGGAATACGGTTTCTATATGATCATATGAATATTTTATTAATTATTTCTCTATACGATATCTTCCCTATATAGCAAATTTAGCAGTGGTTTGGCGGCAGTAGCCTCCAATATAAGAACTATACTTTCACTTATTCATATTATGTTTGTGCAATTTGTAATATCTGTCATGTGTATAGGCTCATTACATATTTATATTTATAGATATATAAATTTATATAAAAAACATATTCCAATTTTACTCACCTTAACACCATCTTCTTAACTAAAAATATGATGTGATGGCTTACAGTGTTGACTATTACTTTCCCCACAACTGCCAGAGGCTGCAGTGAGAAAATTTTCGTATATGTACCCGTCTCCGCATCCCTCACGCCACTGAAAAACACTTAAATAGCCCTGTAAATATAGTTCTTTCCCGCCACATCGCGGCATAGTAGCCCCTTCTGCCAAGTGGCTTCGATAGAGTTCATATAGCAACCGGTAGTCGGGTCTTTAAAGGTTTGGCTGGCTGGTGCTTTTTCGAAGTTCCCCTGGTGAATTATAAGCCTTCCAACAGTCAGACTTTATGATTGATCTTTTGGCTATGTATTTCTCGATCAATAAGGGGTATTGGTGTCAGCTGATCGATCTTTCACTGTGCACAAAAATACCTTGCGTTTGTTGTTCGTCTCTCGCCCCCCAAAACACCCAACCCCCCTGAACATGATGTCCTCGGTTGTATTTCCTTTTCGCGTACTTGCTATCATCCATTTCAACTTCAATACCCTCACCACCAATTTGTTCACCAGACTCTGTATGTCTTAGCAAATGTTCCTCACACACTTCTTGACAGAAGTTGGTCCAATCAACAAGTGTGAGAGGTCACTCTCACTTCCTCCATAATTGGGCATCCCAACACTACAAAAATGTAACCTAAACTATCTTCTCTAATGTGAGATTCGAACAGGAAAACCAGATCTTCTGTTACAGCGCCACACATACCTGTCACTTATATCAGTATCTCGAACCATCACCATTTTCATTGTATCCCCAGACAAAGTCGGAATACTTTGGTTCAAGCAAGGTCGCACCGCCGCCGCAGAGATTTTTTTGGGACGCGATAACTTGAGATGGATTTCACGGATCTTTACCAAACTTGACATGTGCATAGATATGATTGAGAGGACGAAGCCTATTTAAAATGGGGTCATGACCTCTAATATTAGAGTGGCTTGACCTTGAATAAGTCCATTTTGGGGACAATCACACACATGATTAAATCTGTCAAGAAATCTTGCATGGACTGAATCAAAAATCAAGTTTACCGAAGATCTTGGATAGTGTTGGCATGTACCGGAAAATGTGGCGCCACCAATTATCCATTTCTTGTTTTCGTGCCGTTTAATACCCACATCATTGCCACTTAACAGTACTCTGAGCATTATAAGTCAAAACTAATGGACAGATTTCTTTCATATTATGTATATGCATAGACATAGATTATGGGATGATGGATATTAAATTGGGGTCATGACCTTTTTTATGAGAATGGGCTCGGCCTTGAATATTGCCATATATTGTGGAAATCACACAAAATAAATATCTCGATAAGGGATGCATGGATTGGTCAAATATCATATTGACCGAAGATCTTGGAAAGCTTTGTCCTCTTCGAAAGACAGGTGGCGCCACCTGTCTTTTTCTTGTGTTCGCGCCTTTTAATACCCAATCAGTACTTTGGACATTATACGTCAAAAAGTAATGGACGATTGGGCTGAAATTGTGAATGTCCATTGATCTTGGAAACCTCATACTTGTAATCAAGACGCCATCTGCAATCATTTTTGTGTGGCGTCAATCCGTACGTTTGCTTTCGGAGAATATTGCTCATATCTCAGGAGTCGTTCAGTGTGTTCGTCTGAAATTCGGCATGCGTTTTTCGTAGACCAGACAGGTGGTCCCACCGACCTTTCCATTTTCATAGAATAAATAAATGCCCTTTCTCAAGGGTGATTGACTGTATTGGCCTGAAATTGTTCATGTCAATAGATCGTGTATTCAAGACAGGTGGCGCCATCTGCAGTTGTCTTTGGATGGCATCCGTCCAACTAATTGCTTTGGGTAAAATTCGCTCATATCTTTATTTTATATATAATATATATATATACAAATATATATAAATACATATATATATTTACCCCCCCCCCCAAAAAAAAAAAAAAAAAAAATTTTACCACATTTTTCTCTCTATCCCCGTCAGTAATATCGCCCTCTTTAAGCCTCGGTCACAACCCGCTGCGGTCAACGCAAACCGTAGAGTACCGTGCGGTTTTTGACACTGCAGGAATACTTCTGCGGTTTTCAAAATTGCACGCGGCACACACGGGCACCGTAAGTACACCGTACGGGCACCGTAAGTATCCCGTGCGGGTTGTGTTTCCATCCGTCCCCAAGAGTTTGAGAAAATCATACGTTTGCCATGCATGCGCCGCACGACGGACGTAGGGAGGTCGCACGGACACAAAGCGGGAATACAACGAGGAGTCACCGCAAGACAGCGCGAGTCATTCAGCAGGAATGAGAAGGCGCCTGAGCTCCTGGTAATTTCAGATCAATCTAGAGGGCCAAGGAGTAAAAATGCCATATCGGAGCAAAAAAAGGTTGGGAAAAAGAATGCAAAACAGGACGATATATGTGAGGAATCGATAGAGGAGCTGACTGAGGACCCCAGAGATGACCGACTTCATTGTAACGAGGAGGACGACGAGCTGGGGGTCCATAAAATGTGCGAGGGTGAAAGAGGTCATCAATTCCACCCCAGGCTGAGCAAGCCATCGTTGATTTTATCAGGGAATGCCCTTGTTTTTACAATAAAAATGATAATGATTTCAAAGGACCGACAGAAAGAAAGCAATGCTTTAGCCCCTTGCTGACAGCTTGAACACCACCGGTGAGTTCCAACTTGACCACATTATATACATATAAATACCACAAAGCGTATTTTTCCTCTATATAATTTAAATATACCATTACATTTGAATATACAAACTCAAATATTGCTTGTCTTGTCCTTGTTGAGCTGAAGAACAAGTTCAAAACTTCCCATTTTATAACCCAAAATCATATTTTCACAACTGGGTCAGATGGCGTTAAAAGTAGTACGTGACGAGTCAGGTTATTAAAACATATGAAACTAGTACATACAAAGGATTAGTAATTCAAGAATACTAATTCTACATCGTATACTTAGTAGGTATTTACACATCCCTTACATTATTACACATCCCTTACATTATTACAATCATGTTTTACTTTCTCTACAGCCGACCGTATCCTGACTTGGTACAGACACCAGCGGTCAGCGGTGGGCAAGCTTCTTAGGGTCAAGAGCGGACAGTCAGCTACCACCATGACTTCAAAACAAAGGTGGCAGGTGCAAAATTTCGGTTTCCTGAAGGCTCACATTATCCCTAGAAACAAAACCACACGACTCGAAAAGGTAGGCTTGTAAACTTTTATTATAAAAATGTAGACATTCGTTTTACAGTAGTTAGTCTAAACCTATAATTGTTAAATGTGCTGAGGTTTGTGCATGAATTAAATTTGGGCATTGCTATCCGAGAGCCCCTGTCCTTTCGGACTCCTGCCCTGTCTAAACCAGATTATTATCATGAGTTGTTTACATTTTAACCATATTTTTGCACTTGCTGCAGGTAATGGGCAGGAATACCGGGGGGGGGGGGGGTTACAGTGAGGTAGAAGCTGATGTGTCAGCCTCTTGTACGTCCGCCTCTGACGCAAGACCTGAAAAAGACGAGGGAGATGACATCCCTTGCACTGTCTCCACAGCGCGAAGAGCCACGACACACTCTCAGACAAAGCGGTGATACAGTTTCTGCAAAGGCCTTCCCCCGGTGATGAACTTTCTAAGAAGGTTATCAATACATTATATTATATTTCCCGCACAAAATAAAACTCCCTTGGATACCGTCCTGTGAGTCTAGCTGTCTATCTCTCAACATGACAGATGCCCGGCTAACAAAATAAGAACTAGTTAACTGATAAGATATTTTATGGCCATTCCTATAATTGGTTCTGTGATGATTACTGAGACTCTTTTAAAATAATAATAATAATAACTTGAATAATAAATCAAGTTGAAATTGGAATATGGCGGTATAAATCGTCACATGCCTATCCAGTGTGGCAACTTGCTATGTTTCTCTTTTCAGCTCGATGAAGCGATCAACAGACAACCACTCACGGAGCGAAGAGCCTTGGTCGGATGGATGTCGTGCAGGAATGACCATGTGCCCAACCAGTATGTGAAACCAGTTAACACGTGAATGTCTCGACATGATATGGCGTTACACTGGTAACCTAGGACCATTGCAGCCTCCCGAGCAGAATACAACCGCGGCTCAGCAGTTTCAGCAGTGTGGAAATTACCAGCAATAATACCAGCCACAGCAGCAACCGGCGCAGTTGGGACATTTCTCCACTCAGTATGCACAGCCGCAGTCGCTTCATCAGTCGCAACAGGTAAATTAACCACTTAGATCTTTTATATATCACACATTTTATCTATTTAGTATCTGTCAGTGTTTGTTGCTGAACAATAAAATCCACGTGCATTTAGGTCACATTGCTTTATCTGACACTTTCGATGAAAGATTTCGGTTCAACCATATTATACACGTACTATAAACTGCGTTATGTGATGAGGTATTTATAACATAACGGTTTCATTTTCTTATTTTATTGAGCTTTAATTGTTTTAAAGTTATAATTTTTATTGTCATGCACTGACAAGAGCACTGTGGCACAGTGGATTGCCGATTGTTTCAACCTTTCAAAATGTTTTGTTCATCTTATTCATTTGAATGTTAATCACTTAGATGCCTTTAACATGTATTAAAGTTTTAAAGATATATACAGTTTATACCATGACATCCTGCCATGGCAAACTGCCGATGGGACTGTTATAGTACACAGTGAGATACTGCCTTAGAAGTTTTCCCTCACGCGCGTCCTCAGACCTCCGACCTGGCCTGCGTCCTGGAGAACAGCTCCATGTCGCCAAACACCTGGAACGACACTACCATCAGGAAGCTCCCTGTCGACATCTCGGTTTAATTACAAAGGATTTCGACTTCGTAGGAGGTTGTGGAGAGTGATGCATGCGCATACAATTTGCTCCCACCTCATCGGCGTGGGCTGAAGTGTGGTTAGGAGGCAGCGCTATCGGTGACCGAGAATACCGAAGGCATTCTCATCCCCCTCCGCGCCCGCGATAGCCGGTAGTTGAATATTCTCTGTTCCTTTGTAAGGTTCCTCTCAGAATATAGTTTCATCACCCATGCCCTCAAGGGGAACGCGATAAAAGCATTTAAATTTGGATTCAAAAAATTTTTGTTGTTGATGATTAGATCGAAGGCTTTATTAATTTGTGCCCGACGTTGCATGTTTGGTGCTAGTTAATCAGCCCTTGTGTGAATTTATGTGAATATTTCTTCATTCAGAAGTTTAGTTACTTCTGTGTTTCAGTCTGTCTCAACCTGCTGAACATTTTCTAAATCATCCACTGATTTTGGACTTGTAAAAATGTATTTATATTTTGTTTATCTTGCTTTATTATCTTTTTTGGATACACTGCGTTTTCTATCAGATCGCAGGATTAAGTTTCCTTGCTATGTATAAACTCCTGCTCTAGTTCAAATTGACCCAAGTCATATGTTTCTCTTGTAATCTCATTAATAAAACAGGAGTAAAGTATGTTAAGACTGAGAGCAAGGGTATTCTTAGGAACTTCATTCTACTCCATTAGTCTTTTCAACTCTGTGTTCAGGGATTCTACTGCATTGTTTGTAACTCCTGTGTGTGGGTTGAATAAATTATATTTTTAATACCCACTTTACTGCATTGTTAAGTATTTTTTTTTTCAAATGATTAAGGGAACAACGTTTTATTGGCTGTCTCCAATTTCTGTTAACATGCTCAAGTTTCCTTTAGAAATTATGTCTCAGATTCTGAGCTCACTAACTGTGTAACCTGATCCAGATACACTCTTCAGTTTGCCGCCAGTACTTAATGCTTTCCTTAATATGATTCAAACAGTACAATTAATTCAGTGTTTGGAAGGACACTTGTAACTGCACTTGCGAACCCTTTTTCTCTGACTTTTAAAAAAGACAATGTTTGATTGTGCTATAAATAAGAACCTTTCTTAAGGTACATGCAAAAAATACAAATGTACATGAGGATATTTTCTTTCTTGCATCATGAAAGCCAGGTGGTCCCTTAAATGCCTCGCACCTGAAAACAAGAGAAGTTACATCAAGTCCCCCATATTAAACGCAGTGTCATAAAGTAATGTTACAGGGACATTCTCATCTTCTAACTACAACAGCTTATTAAATCCAGTGAACATCTTCGGCAAACCTAGCACACAAACAAAATCAGGCAAGTCATAATACTATGGACAAAGCCATCAAGCTGATGAGCGATGAGGTTTATGCCAAATATGTCATCATGTGACATAATTCGTGATTTTTTCTCTCTTAACAGTGTTGTCCTCGGTTTCAATACAGACTCATGTTCGGAAGCACACTTGACCCCAGCCACCCCATCTTGATATACATTGGATTTCTTTTGTCAATTTTATTTTCTTCAATCCTCTGAAAACTGAGGGTGCAGTCCGGACAGAATTTTGCGACAGAACTTTACTTCTACCATGTGGGCGTGGCTGAAACTCCATGTTTTCCCCAACATAATGGGTTGAGACATTATTTGGATTCGTTATCAACCAACAGGCATGTCTTTCATATGTTTAGCCAGAAAATAACTTGTGATAGTACTTACGAATTACTGGCTCTGTACCACTCTTGTTTGGGAATCTGTAACAAAATAAATATATAAAAGCATTACAGCTGGCGTTCACAAGAACTTGAGCCAGGTCTGAAGAGCTAGAGTTTTGCAAAGGCCATTTTGTAACTAGTCTCCTTTCAACTTACGCACACATGCAACGAACCACCTTAGGTTACATGGTTTTTCTGTTTGTCATCAATGCCGCATGTATCGTGTTAACTATCAGCTTGTAGATAAAGAAGATCATATATCCATCATAGAGGCGTTATAGGAAATTTTCTTAACAGGAAATGCCTTTATTTCATTTACATGTATGTAAATTCTACAGAAAAGGTATTTGAATAAGTTCCTTTTACGTTTGACTGTTACAAGGCAAGTACGGTGTCAGATAACTAGAAGGACACGGGTAGCGGAATTTCGGAATTGAGGACCGATTCAGGACATGTGACTTGCGGGGTCCAAACCTTGAGCTCACGAGCCGACGTCACTCGCGATCTCAAAGATGACGAAATAAACCGAATAGTTTGCTTAAATGTCATAAGCGCTTACCAAAGAGGGCGTATCACACATGAAATTTCTGTCAGTTCCAGGTAAAATTTCTAAAGATTAACAATGAAATAACATAAAAGGTTTTAAGATGCGACAGAAACAAGCAAGATTTAGAGGAAATCGAATAACAGACTATTGACAGAATGGTGCATCTCATTGTAAATATATATATATCACGATGAGAAAGCATTTGATAGCATTAACCTACAGTTATGGAAGAGTATAAGATATCAGAAGGACTGCAGACATGATAAAGGTTTGGAACTCGAGATAATTTATGTACTTGATAATAATTTATATATAATGTACCGTGAATACGCAAGTTTGGATACATGGATTAACGGGTTCATATGATAAAGCTATGATTAGTATATATTATAGAGCAAGTCCGGACCATTTTCACTGACACTACTTCGCCTTAAAATATACAACTCGGGAGGCATTTATATCAGGTTTGTAAGCCTAAATTATTTGATGCTTATACTCTAAGAAAAAAGGAGTTACATGTGAAGTCAAGTTTTTTTAGAGTCGAGCCAGTGGGGAACCCTTAGATGTTTCAGGTAGAACCATCTAGTCATGGTTCTTAATGTTCTTAATGGAACCGTCTCCGGGGGTTCTTTGGGGAACCCAAAGGGTCTTGTTTATAACAATGGTATAGGTGCTTCTAAGAACCCTAAAGGAGGATCCTTCCTGCAACCATTTGTTCATGTAAAGGCTATTACAAGGTTTATATATGTGTGTGTGTGTGTGTGTTAGATTGAATAGACAATCCTTTAATTTTGCATTCATATAAATTTGCGAAGAATTTCTGATGGTGTAGTTTATGATTTATTAAAAATAAGAATATAATGTATTTGTTAGCTGTTAATTTGTTCATATTAAATTCAGTAAAAAGATTTAATAAAAATGGCAATGTTTAATAAAGTAGCTGCACATAGAGTAACCGTGGCAGGAAAAATATGGTAAAATATCTAAGTATCTGTTTTAATAAAGTTCCGAAGATTATAAAGTTTGAAAAGGATGTTCTTGTTCTGCTCTCTGTTTTTTAAGGTAACAATTGACAACACTAGTTCATTATAAAATATCTTGATTTGTAAAATACAATAAAAATATCCCCTTAAACAATTCATCAAAGTTCATTATGATGCAGACCTTCAGAGTCATATCTCCTGAAATCTAGAATCAATGTTTTGATAGAGTGCATATTTTACCCTTAGTGTTTTAGGATGGCTCATAGGGGAGACATGTTTCTGTTTTAGCGCTGCGAAAACAAAGCCATTCTAGCAAACATTGATTGTAGCCAACAATTTCTCGCGATACTTCAAATAGGTACCTTTAATATTTTATATTCCTTGACTTGAACATGCAACTGCTCAAATGTTAAGCACAGATGTTCTATGCATAGTTGAAAAAGTATCGATAGCAAGGTCTATACATATGCAAAGTTTCAGGCCGATACGTCAAACCAGTCCTGAGATATTAGCATGGATGTCTGCAGCGTAAAGATGATTGTAGGTGGCGCCACCTCTCATGTAAATGAGTAATCTATCCGTGATTTATATACATTCAAAATATCAGGGATTAAGTCAAATCACTGCCAAGATATGAGTCATTTTAACCCAAGACAGACAAACAGATGGACACCATGCAAAAATAGTTGCAGTTGGCGTCAGCAGTTTTGTGTATAATAAAGAGCTATGTAAGAGCTGTAAATATGCAAAAATTTCAGGCTGGTACGTCAAACCAGTCCTGAGATAATAATATGGACGTTTGCGGCGTAAACGTGAATAAAGGTCTTCAAATCGAGAAAGCTATCCGAAATGTATATACATGCAAAATTTCAGGTGGATAACTCCAACCACTGCAGAGATATGAAAGATTTTAACCTAAGGCAGAAGAACAGAAGGACGCTGTGCAAACATGGTTGCAGGTTGCGCCACAAGTTTTTTTAACGATATAAAGCTCTCCAAGAGCTACGATCACGCAAAATTTCAGAGGCCAACCCGAAATGAGGGCGCTGCAGTTCACACGTGACCCGATAATAATTCCAAGTTTCATAAAATTCCATACAGTGGTTATGGAGGAGTTCTCAGGAAACCTATGCAGCGGCGGCGTCTGGCTGAAAACATAGTATCCGCAAAACTCTCTTTAGGCGGATACAATAACAACACAAGTCCCTCAATATTTCATTTATTCCTTATTACAGGGTTAATGAAATCATGAATGCAATCTCATAATTTTGCACTGCACGTTAGAGCTAAGCGCAACTCACAATTTACCCGCACAATTTGCCGGAACTCGCAACCATTCCACCACGCATATTTGCTCGAATTAAGCCCGCATTCAGCCCGCACAAATTGTGCTTATGGAAAATGCATATGTAATAAAACAGGCAAATAAAATAGTCATAATTATTGATCCTTGTATTAACAAAAATGTTATTCTCAGTTTTAAATCAGTATTCAGTCTTTATGGTATTTCGATATCTATTAGCAATAACATGATTTACACTGTAAAAAAACAAACAAACAAGATAATACTGATATTAAGGTTCCTTGTGCTCGCGATTTAGGCTTGTCGATTAACATAATAGTCCCAACAGTGTCACATGAGAAAGCAGAGGGACGCTGTGTCACAACCTTGCCAGCAGCACTTAAATTCCTCCCAGTCAGCGTACTTGTTGCCATCACAGTGAATCCTTAGTGACACTTGACAGTTTCGGTAGGCACGTTTCATTCTCCTTCCATGCACCAAGCCAAAGGATTTGAAATGACACAAAATGCACTTAAACCTGTTATAAATCAAGCAAAGAATGAATTTCAGAACGGGATATTGGAGTAGAAATAATCATCCAGTTTCATCAAACATTCCCGGGGCAAATTCATCCAGGTTCAAGAGAACGTTACAATTTTCAGACAATTGCACCACGTGAACCTACATTCAAGGAACAAATGAAATTTAATAATAATAATAATAATAATAATAATAATAATATATATATATATATATATATATATATATATATATATATATATATATAAATACATGGCCTGAAGTAGCATTCAAATATAAAGCAGTCTGCTCATACTTGAGACTCCCTCCGCATTGACCAACATGATCTTAATGAGGCTTTCATTTATTACTCTTTATACAAAATTAAATACGGTACAAACATTAATCATTATGAAACACGGTCTACACACATATTTAATCTTTGGAAGTAGTAAGAGTTTATATATATATATATATATATATATGTTTATATATGTGTGTGTGTGTGTGTGTAATCTACTTCAAGTATTTCACACTGTTTAAAAATAAAGAGATAGTATACTATTTGCGTGTAAGATCAAAAAAAAAAAAGAACAGAAAGGTTCTCAGGCACTTCTTTTCAGACATAAATGCAGGCGGGCTTTTTCTTTTAACCTTTTGTGTATTTTTCGATAAAAATGTCATATTATCAGGGGAAAGCATGATAATAATATGGTATAAGCGCTACAATACAAAGAAAAACTTATCAAAATTGTATTATTTTATCTTCTTGAAAGATGAAACTCAAAATAAAAATGTTTGATGCGGGGGGTTAAAATTGACGCGGGCGGTGCCTGAGAACTATACCTTTTATTATAATTTTTTTATTATTATTTATACTTCAAGTTCTACAGATGGAGGGAAAGAAGTATGCACGTGTTTACAACATAATAATTAGATTCTTTTTTCGCCATGCTCACCTATTCAATGAGACACAACCGTGATTGACCACAACTCCTCCCAACACTATTTTATTGTAAATTCTCAATGTTATGGACTGAACAATACCGGACGACGATAGTGCTAGTATTCTCTTCAAGGAAGATATCTTTTTTTGATGTAAATACAGACACTGCTTATTTTTATTACCGAACCTGTTTTGCTTTAAACCGCTAAAGGTATATTTTGTTTCGCTGAAATGTACATACGAGATTATCTATTCCTTCTTCAGTTCATCTTAAAATCAACGCATTTTTTGCACAGAGATGGAGAGTTAGACGGACACCACTAGAGGGCACCCATGACCGATCTTTAGAGTCCGATAATCTATAATAGCGGACGTCCATAGTTCTCCTAAGCCTTTGTAAGGCGTCATTATCAACATATCAAGATCTAGAGCGTGCACTTGCCTGTACGTAAAATGACCGTATACACTTGCTGACCGACAACATAGTCCAAGGCAGAAGAACAGCTTGCAATGTTTCGACAAACTAAGATAAAACTATATTCAGTTTAACTTTTCCGTGTCTGTTTCACAAGACCTGTTTAATCTCTTAAATTTCTCGTGATTGGCTAATATCTTGTACCCATGCGAGCCATGCTTTTGTGCATAAGGTCAGAAATTTAGCAAACATTGGGTGTACCAAATTGCCAGTTTTCTTATGTGTAGTCATATGAGTAATCCTCCCGTTCGTGTACGACACCTGGTGGTGTCGTATCTCACTAATTATTTTCTGGTATTGGTTTTCATTGATATGTTCTTGTAACTGGCAAAGATGACTGGTGGAAGTCATGTTGGATAAGTATGGCATTTTATGTAACTAAGCTTTTTTATTACTTAATAAAGCAGTTCGGTTTGCTCATTATGACGGAGTTTTGAATTTGGAATTTCTCTTGCAGATGGTAGGTGTTGTTAAAAAGTATACAGTGTCATTGTAGGCATCCTCATTTAGTTGTGTGGTCCTCGGTGCAAGATATGAGGCCACTCTGACACTAATACGCTGATCGCAGACTCTTATGTGACCGGGCCGAAATGGCGTCAGGTGTTAAGGACGTGCCGCACAATTAAGTCTGTCCAAACTGCCGCGATCTTGTATCACCTACCTGAAAAATACCTGAGTTCACTATAAACTTATGAAACTGATGAATTTATTGCCAATTATATGTGGCCATTAAAATAATTTAACAAAGGGCAGCCTTTATTTATTCAGTAGTATTTAATGATTGTATATAATATACATTGATGTAGCCAACAATTTCTCGCGGCACATCAAATAGGTACCTTAAATATTTATATTCCATGATATGAAAATGGAGCTGCTCGAATGTCAAGCACATATATTTAGTGCATAGTTGAAAAAGTATCCATAGCAAATTTTCGGATAAATGGCATACCACAAGAGGACCAGGAATCACAAGAGATAAACATATTCATAAGAACACGCCAACAATTTATCAAATGTAAATTCTTGACGTACAACAGCTATCAAACCCGCATAGAACAGCACACTCTAGGTACCTCGGATGTTCATTCTTGTGGGCATTTTTGTGTGTGTGGGTAGGAGAGACCGTGGTGAGAATGCAGTTTCATCGTTAGTATATAATTCTTGAAAACTAAACCTAACATTTGCCTGAAATATCAAAGACTCTACGCTGAATGATTCCAAGAAAATTTAATTTATAAGTATTAATTTGAAGAAAACGACTCCGAACTGTGTGAGGTGTTCATCAACTCTAAATCGCAAATGCCAAATTATATCAATTAGATGAATACATATGCTAATGCTTTTTGGCTGTTGCACATTTTTAACAGGTGGATCTTTACATGTCAACTAAATAAGAATTAGCTTACTTAAAACGTGTCTTCATGTCAAATGGAAGGATTTATCAATTTGGCAGGATAAAAGCATAAATATGATTTTCAGCTATGATCCTTGCAGATACCCTCCTTCTATGATAAATGCTTTTAATTTTTTTTTTTTAATTCTATCTGTAAAACTGTTTCTCTTAAATATGGACATATGACATGTGATTCTATTATTCTAAACGTATGATATGACATTCTAGCCTGTTTTCTAAAATTAACTTGCATTGGTGGTTCTATAAAGACCCCTACACACGGGGTTCCACCAAGAACTCAGTCCATCTTGAAGAACCTTGGAGGGTTCCAGAGGTTCTATACATTGACCTTACAGGTTCAATAAAAGAACCCTCCCTCAAAAGGTTCCAAAAAGAACCCCCTTTTTAAAAGAATCCAGCTGGAACCTTATTAGGTTCCCCATTCAGTCCACTCTGAAGAACGCTTTTGAGTTCTAGCTAGAACCCGTTTTTCTTAGAGTACAGATGCCAATTGCAGTGATATCTATCATTCTAATTACTGATATTCATATAAATCTTACTCTCTCGATAGCACGGGGTGATTACATTGATTATGCCCCCTTGCTTAAACAATGGGGAAGGAAGATATTTACGCTCACCCCCTTTATGGACGCCCTGGTCCAAACAATAATATATATAGAGCGACTATAAGACTGCAGCCAGTTTTTTTTGTACTGGTTTGGCACTTCACCCTTGTATAACTTGTGTGTACAATATAAAGTATTGTTCCGTTCATACAAAATAATTCATAACTGATCTGTAATGGCAGATTCGTCCATCTTAGAGGCAAAATGGAACCAGAGTCTATCATTCTAATGAATGGTATATTTTATTTTAAGTATATACACCTTACTCTCTTAATAGCAGGGGTGATTATATTGATATACATTGGGGATATATACTAGTACCCTTCCACCCCACCCCAGCCCCTGTATCGACGCCCCTAGACACTAGAGCCACTCTCTGTGGTATAAATCGACATTTCTACTTGTCTGTGGCGCTGGCAGTTCGGGAATCCTTCGAATCGTCTATGACCTAAAACGCCTGAACAACAATCTACATTTCTGCCGGCAGCTAGTTCGACTGGATAACATGTTAGTAAATTATTAATCCGACAGATGTCGTACCTGACAATGCCAACACGCATTACTGATGCTTTGCTGAAAGGGTGGCAATCAAAATAGGGACAACTCAGACAGACACGTAAAAGAGATAACTAAGGTCGTTTCATTTTTTTAACATCAATCAGGAAACGATAGTGTTTGTTAAAAACGCCAGGTACCTGTCCCACCAGACACCAGCAGGCTTCATTCGCCATGATCAATGACTGCACGTGAAAACGACATCAGAGTGACTGACACGTTTTCGCACGTGTCACGTGGAGATGAAACAGCTGTACGTGAAAGCTACACCTGCCAGGACGCTCGCTGTATTATTTACAACTGGAACGATGTACAAATAAACCGCAACGCAAGGTCGCAATAGGCCGGATTAATTCTGATCGTAGTCAATTAGGTATGGCTGAATGTATTTCAGTTATATATCTGTATTTAACACTAAAATTTAATTGTGGCCTTCAATTTTAGTCGATTAATCTTCAAGGGCATGGTGGTTGAAGGGGTGGGGGCGTTGCTGATGGCGTATAGCTGTAGGTTGGGCCAATTGTTTTTTGTTTGAATATTAAAATATCACAATTTACATAGTTGACAATACTTACAGGTATCAAACTCAGTCCAATATTTCAAACGCGTCTAGCAAAGAAAGGCTGGTATATGCTGGTGCAATGCCCGTTGGTGCAAAAGCCTGCTGTATATATACATAATACATTATAGTTGGAAGCCAAGTTATTCTGCTTTTTCTAATATATTATCCTGATGCATGTCGTGTTACCCATTTAGTATTAAATATTAACACAACGAAAGGATATCTTTTTTGTGCGCGTATATTTTATTTGAACAAATGACTATTCACATTAATCTATAATGTGTCAGCGGACAGAGACGTCAATCCTTGTGTTTATGTGTGGAAATGTTGGTTATTGAATGCTTTGCCTGTTGCTATGTGTGGGTGTGTGTGTCTTGACGATAATATTACACCTCAACCACGTGGCAAGGCATTAAGGTTTGACCTTGGTTATATTCATAGTTCGTTGGTTTGTATGTTAGAACATTTACTCAAAATATTAAGTACGGACTTTGCTGAATTAACGTTTGTGGAATTGGTAACACCCCAGGGACCGCCTTTATGCTGGAGCTGTCACGCGTTTCAACCATCTAGCTGGTAAACGCTGACCGGCATATTCTTTGTTACACACATGGAATTGGAAAGGTTGAAGATGTAGGCCAAGAGTACATTTCTAAAGCTTCCTGTTCCGCAGGGGCCAATTCTTGTTTTATGGGTTCAGGAATTTATTAAAGACTATGCTCCTAAATTTAAAGAAATCGTGCCGATTAAAATGACCAAGTGTTAGCGGTGGGTCTTTTTCAGTCGTCCTTCCGACCGTCCGGCCGTTAGCAGGACACAAATCGTAACCGTTGGACCTAAACATTTATAATTTAAGATCCTGAGAAGTCCTTGAAAAATCTTCTTGGAAACATGAAATTAGGTTACTGTAACCTATATTCTTTGAGCTTTTTTAAAGTAAACCTAGATATAAAAACTGAAGTGTCTCAAGAATTAATGTATTGATTCATGAATCTGGCTTTGTATATATTGATCAGTTTCGTCAGATGATGGAGACTGGTGGCGACAACTCTTTTTCTTTAATCCTGAAATATGTCATGATTGTTGACCATGAATTGTTCCATCAGTCATTGAAGAATTGTGGCACCACCTGTATTTATTTTTCTTTATTACACCTTTTATCTATATGTTTGAGTCTCCGAATAACAATCATGTCAGCTTCTTAGCTCAGTTTTCATCTTGTGTCCTAAAACCTGGTGTGCTTATTGATCAAGACTAGCTTAATCAGTTGCTACAAATGGGTGGCGCCGGCTATTTTTTTTTTTTTTTATTTTCCTGCATTTTACCTGTGTACCTGTCTGCCAAATTACAGCAATAGCGCCAGTTTCTCAGTTGCGGTTTCATGTAGTGTCCTAAAACCTGGTATATGTGTTTGTTGATCGTAAATGGTCCAATCAGTTTCTGAAGACTGGTGGTGTCAACTGTATACTTTCTTTTCATACTTTTTTAACTATATTTTATAGACTGTAAGATGGCAGCAATGTGTCAGTTTTTCAGCTCTAGGTTCATCTAGTATCCTGAAATCTGCTATACCTATTAGTCATGCATAATTACACTGTTGTTCATGACTTTTGGCTTCACCTCTATTTTATGTATTTTGTCACCCATTTTACCAGTATTTCTAAGAATGCCATTATAACAGCAATCATGCTAGTTTCCGACATCATTTGCATAAATACTTATTTATGATGGCCCCTTGACAGCCAGTACCAAAAATACAAATACATCTAGTATCAATGCCACTATTAACACGTCAGTCTTCTAAACGTCATAACCAATAATTCCCTTGTTTAAAATTTGAGAGATCCTTTGTATTTCTTAGAATAGCAAGACATTTTCCTTCGGAATTCCTCGGCCAGCCGGTGATGTCACCGCCGATTCACAATAAGGGATACCAGTAATTATCGTCAGTCATCATACAATGACTTGGTAAATCAAGCCTGTATCAGGATCACAATCGTCAAAAGGGGGTTTTTAATCTCGAAACGCTTGAAGATTGGCGAGCAATTTTAAATTGAAATTATTCAACGAGTTGCATATTTTATGTTACGCTGACATGTCAAATTACTAATTACACGCAGAGCAATCTTTTAAACTGATCATGAAAAAAAGGGAACAAATCATTGATATAATCGGGAAAACACTAGTTTTGACCTCTGTCGCTCATATTTAGTCATAGTTTTATGATAGATGAAGGGCTCAATATGGATAGAATCATTTGGGGGATACAGAGTAGCTGAAAGTGTCCGTATGCGTGTTAGCGAGATAATAATAAGAGAGAGAGAGAGAGAGAGAGAGAGAGAGAGAGAGAGAGAGAGAGAGAGAGAGAGAATACGCGTGTAAAAGCTCCCCTTTTACGATGGAAAAATGTTGCCTATAATGTAATTGTTATTATTCAGTCACATTAAAAAACCATATATTTTATAGGAATTATGATGTATGAGTGTAATGCGCCATCTGAATCATTCGCTAATGACAATTTTTATTAGTTTCATCTTTTTGACGGATGGGCCGGACACGCCAGAGAGAGATCGTATGTTAAATGTGTAGACATAATGACTTGGGATCGGATCCTTTGCCAGACTGATGTGTCCTTGTCATCTGACAGTTATTAAGAGAGCAGACAGTCCATTTTATCACGGGAATTCCTTAATCAGCTGACCGATCTCGCGGGAGCAAATGACCTCGATGTCTGTTGCTCGATGTAATAAATTATTCATAATAATAATAAGTACAGGACCTTCTGAACATCCATTATAGGCCACTGCGTAAATATGGAAAACAAATACTGAGTAAGCTAGATCACATTCTAAATTAGACAACAGGTTCCTTTCATTTGAACTTTTAAACTTTAAATAATCCCATTGAGCTTTCATGAAAATAGGCTAGAAAACGTGGATATCACCGAACACAGGCTGCTTGTTTTGTTTATATCAACGTGTTTATAATATGTGGGGCCCGCCAAAAGAAACAAAACAAGTTCAACGAGGGCATTTGGCAGCAAATCAGATAAGGCAGAGCTTTGCAAATAACGTTTTGCAACAAGTGACTTTTCTACCTCTGCATATATGCAACCTGCCACCTTAGGTTACATGTTTTTCCCATTTGTAAACATTGCTGTGTTTACAAACATGTTGTTGATAAACAATTTCACAAATCTTACACGAAGGCCTTATAATAACTTTCCACAACAAAAATTACCCTTAGATCATTAATATATACAGGGGAAGCCAGAAATCACATAAATTCTTGTTCAAAAGGTAGATGATTGGTTATCTTTAAGGCAACCGTAAGTCCTATCACACCTGTCAGAAACTGACAATATCAAGCGTAGGAGTGGCAGTATAGAATGTATCAATAACCGAAGTGAAAATATGGTCGATTCCTAATATCGAATGCCAAGTGCTAAATAATGACAGCGTGCCACCGAGATTATTCTACATTATAAGCACGTTCATGATCTGACGATACTGGCTTCTATTTGCATATTTTCATTTACTGATTCAGCATATAGGAAATACAGATTAGTTGTCATGACAACTTGTTTGTTGACAGATAAAAGTGACTAAATACTTATTTTTCATTTGAGTGATAAATGAAAAATCCCTTTATTAACAGATAACGCGTGTTAATTTGAGACAAGGAAAACAAGGTGAAATAATGTATATACTGTGTCAGTGTTATATAACACAAATACATTATCCGACTGCATATCGTTTCCTCCACTCCACCTAATTTGTTCACTTTTCCAGAAACCCATGTCAGTGGCGCACATGTCCGGCGTTCCAACCGCTTCGCTAAAAAAGCGTACTTCACAAGCGAGACGGTTCGGTCCGCTTTTAAGTGCACCCCGTAACACATCCCCTCTTCAGAGCGTTCTGCTATCAGAACAAGACTAAATATCCCAGGAGTCACACTTTTGTGAGCTTATTCCCTTGTTTACCGTCACGTTTGACGAGCCCCCATTTTGTTACAAAGACAAATTTTTCAGGTGAAATAATTTGCCGATCTGGGATTCGAACCCATGTCGATGGCGCACATGTCCGGTGTTCCGACCGCTTCGCTAGAAAAGCAAGCTACCCTAGCGAGACAGTTCGGTCTGCTTTTATGTCACCTTGCTACTATATATATATATATTTTTTCAGTGAAACCTTTATAATGAGGGTACCCTATGGAATGGGCCAAATTGCCCACTTTGTAGAAGTTTCAAATGTACGAAGGTCAAGGACGTAACATAATAAGGCTGAGAAAAATCGGGACTGTCGAAAAGTTCCCATTATATAGAGGTGCCCACTATATGGAGGTGCCCACTAGGAGAGGTTCCGCTGTATATTTCCATTGGACCAGTGTCGCTGCTAAAGACTATTGCAGTTTATCGAAACCTGTACATTGCTGAAAAATCAATACAGGAAGCTCAATTTGTAATCACCAAACTCTGTGTCACGTGTGGGCGGGGGGTTCTTTATAACGGAACTTTAAAACCAATAGGCGAGGTTACATGCCGTATATGGTATCTATATTACCAAATGGCAACTAAAAAGAATATACAAAAAATGTTATGATTTTTTTTCAATATGGAAATGCATAATTTCACATACCTTCATTTTCTCTGTATGGCTTGCAAAATTTAAGGATTATAATAGAAAGTATGGCGAAACCATAAATTAATTGGATGAAGGAATTATTTCCGGGTCTATTTGTTCAATTTTATGTTTTCCACAAATAAGTACGTACCCTCTAAAAATGGAAGGGGGTATGTCCTAACAAAGTCCATTCTAAGGACCTGATTTTTATATACTATAAGAGATATAAAATTTTTAATATGCAATTTCCAAAGATACCACCCGAATTGCGCCCATGAAACTTGTCCAACACCTGGAGTGATCGATCCATATGAGTGAAAATTCATTATGGAATATACATTAAGACGGAGATTATATCCACGTTGCATGTCAATCATATAATGTATGATACATATAAGAAATGGCCGCGGTATTTTCCAGTTGCTATACAGTAACGGTCACCACAAATTAACCTCTGTAATCATATGGGATCCTACAGGCAGTCCTCATTTTCAGTACCACCAACAGGCAATAAGAAAAATCGATCTGCTGTCCGTCCGTCCGTCTGTCTGTCTCTCATAGAATCTCTATCGATAGTTTCAATACAGCTTAACTAACGCAGAAAATTATTTGTTCCTCAGTTAATCAATAAATACCAGCAATACACTGAGCGATAAACAACAGATTATTTTCCTCAGGGGGCCACGGGAACAGCGACGTTAATGGACAAGATAAAGGTTATACATAAATACATCACGACAGCAGAAAGCGTTCATTGTTCTGCGTATATCGACCGCGTGCAGAGGTTGTCATGGAAATGTACATTTCACACCCTGGCATGACTGTCCCGCAGAACAATTACTGTCGTCTGCCAAAGAACCCTAGACTCTTGTAACTAACATGTTGCAGTGAATACAATATTTGGAATAACTAGAGCTTCAACAGTTTGAAGGTAAATGAATACATGTTAAACCAATTTCGAATATTATGACTTTTATATATATTTCTAGTATTAGCAAATGTTTAATACTTTTTATCCTATTATTGTCTAATTCTGAATACGAATATAAGTTTTTATAGCTGGCTATATCATTCGAAGGTCTAAGCTTGTACTTGCTTGTTCTCGACTTGAAAGTTTAAGTTCGTTACGTTTTGTTCTAAAATAACTTCAAACGATAATAAAAGTTAAGCCGCTCATAAAAATACCATTCTCTTAACCTCAAAAATTAACCTTATTTATTGCCCCAACATAGTACTAATACTGAAACGTTCATGGAAGAATCGATACCTACCTAGATTCTGGCATCACATAAATGATTAAAGCACGAGGGGTTTAAAGTTTCACATTTTATTCATATAACGAACAACAAAAATAAATAAATAAAAATCTAATATAAAATCAAACACCGAAAACATTTTTAACCCAAAGAGATTAACTCTAAACATAAAAATTTTGTTTTAAAAGTATAGCAATACAGAAAATCTTGGGTTTATCTTCCAAACACTGGTTATGGATTATATATTTTAAAGCATGTATATCGAGACTTTTCCAACAGCCATCTGCCAACTGAAAATTGAAGTGCCATTGATATCAGAATGGGCACGATTTGGTTTTTTAGTCCTCTAGAGTTTTGTTGATCTGTCGCGAACAACTCACAATATATATCAACCGCATTTTTGTCTCGAAAATACACTATCCAAAGAGTACCCCTGGGCCAGCCAGCCTGATTTATGAACTGACTGGGACGACGCCCAGCGCTCCAGGACAGACCTGGTTGCGTTATCGGACAGCCCAACTGTCTTAATCTGAAGTGCTTTGAGATTGGGAGGAGTCTGATACCTGCATGCATTGATAAGATATAATATATATATTTATATATATATATATATATATATATATATATATATATATAATTGAACTGGAAGGCGGCAGCGTCTCTAATAAGCCACATCTAGTGTCTATATTACTATATAGACTTTATTACTCTGTATAACGATTCTCTTAAATAAGACGTTCAGGGATAAAGGCATTAGATTATAATGTCTTCGAACGTGATGTTATCCTGGCAGTAGGTTTAATACATATCAAGAGAATCTAATAATTATTGAAACATAGATGGCAATAATTTAATGGTCACGTCCGGTTCCTATTTTCATATAAAATAATTGTTGTCAGATAAAATCTCAAATCAAGGGTTAAATTGGGATTTATAATCCAGTTGACTAAAATGCCATTTTATATTAGGAAAAGATGGTATTATCATGATTAACACTTTGCATGTGAAACATAGTATGTTAGATTATTTAATCATTTAGTATTATCTTGGGATATTTTATCGGTTATCTTAGACAGGAGCTGTTACTATAGAAAAAATCAAGATGAAACTTCTAAATCTTATAACTTGACCGCAGTTGTACCAGTTTTGCGATCAATATGCGTTGAGTAAAGAGTTTGCAAAAAAACTGTTCGTAAACAAAATTTGTGATCCGCCAGCAACAAGCTTACTTTCAGACAAAACCACTTCGAAACAATCTGACTGTAAAGAAACATGTTGCTCATTGTCTGATAACCAACCGACATCCGTTCCATCGGAGACACAGCTCCTAAATCAAAGAACTGTGGGCGGGTGTACAAAGAACACAACTTGTCCCTCTACGGTTGCAACGAAGCTAAGTCAGAGGATTTATAATCCCCGATGTAGCATTTACAGACGAAGATACGGACCCATCAACTGCAAAAACGTTGTCGGTCTTCTTTTGGACTGCACATTGCGGCGCATAAACAAACATCTACATTTTGTATATTTATTATTGTTTTTCAGCTGAGCTGACTGAAAGTCAAATTAAAAGTTTGATACAAGTGCTCCAGTATCTGAATAACTAATGCATTGATCCAACTATTCTTTGAATGCATATTGGTCATGAAGTGTTCCATCGGTTCCTACAGACTAGTGGTGCCGCTTGTATCTTTTTTTACGCATTTAATCTCTATTTTTGAGACCTTCAAATCAAGAAGTCTGGCTGTAAATAGCGCACAAACTGGAAACACTAGACCTAGAATCTTCTTACTGTTCATCCCGGGAGGTCCTATGCAAGTTGGAAACCTGAAATAAGTTCATAGTGACCTATATCCTACAAGATATATGAAAGAACATGATTTGAGCACCCTATAGGACAGATTTGCATGATTGGTTTACATTTGGACGTAGACATTTCTAATTTGATTAAGGTCCAGGAAGGTTCCTGTAAAATTTATTTGAAACCTGAAATAATGTCACTGTGACCTATATTCTGCAAGCTATGTAAAAGAACAAATGACAGCAACTGGGCGTAGAATAAGGTCACTGTAACCTATATCCAAGGTCAATTAGCAAAATGCGTGATTTTGAGCATTCTGGGAGTCATGTTCCCTTTTGTTCAAGTCTCCTTGAATTCAACTGAGCGTCATGACCAATGGGCCACTTGTTAAACAAAGACATGTAGGAAAACATGTTACTCTTACGGAGAATGCACTATAAATAGTAAAAAAAATGCCAAATTTTATATGACAAAAACAATGCTTGTTGAAGCTGAAGTCGTGGTCAGAATTAGCTCTTTTTCTTATTCATTAGTTAAATGTTTCTTTCTTCAGGGAATTAAGGTTTGGATACTTAATATGATTCTCGACATATCTTTATCAATATTAGTCAGTTATTTAATTGTAAAAAAGTGTCCGAAAAGAGAATATTTGCGTTGCTTTTCTGAGCAAACCAGTGCCAAAATATCGGGCATGAGGGAACCTTGTAGTTCTTGCATTTGACTTTAGAATAGAGGGTTTCCAGTTAAAACCAAACCACACGTATGAATCCAAATTGCGCAGTGTTAAAAGTGTAACTTCTCGAAGATTCAAGGCTCTGTGTAAATAAAGTCCCAATAATAACATATACATACCGAGTGTTTCTTTGATCTTATTCAGTAGACTAATCCGAAATTGTCAAATATAGACGGACCTATCCTGTAAACAAACTTTGTACCTTGTCTAGGTACTCGCTTTTGAGATAAGCATAGGTATTAGTGTAAAACTGTAATACAAAACATGTATGAGTATTGAAGGGGGATGTTTCAATGCCGCAAACACAAATTGTTTGATACCCTAATAGATAGGTTGCTGCAGCTGAAGATAGGGTGATCCAGATCCCCTGGAACCCTCCTCTGGATCCGCAACTGTTATAAGAATAATCGTACCTTTTCATATCACCGTCCTAAAATTTATCTGAGAGTCGAGACCCATGGGTCCCTAGTTAAAACATGGCAGTGCGTGAAAAGTCGGTTTGTGCCATACATGTATGAATTAATTTTTGACTGTATGATCCTGCAGATTTCAAAGGACGCGAATGTGGGTTAATTATTCTGATAAACTAAGAGAAACATGTTTTATATGTACATCTCCTACTAGGCACAATAATTTCATGGTTTCTGCATTTGTTCACTGGTTTGTATTAAATCTGAGACCATAAGCCCAATATTAAGTTTGTGGCTGGTACGATTACGATGTAAAATCTAAGTCCATATGCAATTCATCGGTACATTTGTTCTCTATATCAATGAATCTCATCTGTGCCATGCATGAAGCTATTATGCCCCACAGAACAGTAAAACAAGAACCTAAATTTACTGATGTTAGAGATTGTGCCCTGCCGGAAAAGGCTTGCACTGCACATATTGTTAATGTGATGATACGTAATCAACGTGTCTTTCTCCCTAGAGGATTTTATCCCGCCCTGCTGCCGTTAACACAGTGTCCAGTTGTGTATGATTTATGATGATTTAGCACCATTTGTGATACACTGTTAATATTATATGAATACGGGGTACCTTTGTGTACCAGTGGGTCAGTAGTCAGAACTGATCCCAAGGTCTCTTTAACATCATTAGCATGTTCCTATTCATATTACACATATTGCAGGGACGTCAAGTAAGTGGGGGGGGGGGGGGGGGGGGGGGTTACGAACATTGGAACATGTATACCGTTCTTGTCATGTCGGAACTATACCGCTTTGCCGATAGAAATGTGGTATTCGTCTTGAATATTGCACCCGACATGTTGAAAAATGGTAAAATGTGGGGATGTTTCAGTTTAAAATAAAGTTTGAGAATGTTTTATTTTAAATCATTCAGTGGGCCGTGTTTGTGCGATATTAAGGGAAATATTGGAATGGGCATTAGGATATTTTCACTTCACGTATTTTATTAAGTAATCTACGAGAACAGTAATTCAGCACATTTATTATTTATGTATCCATTACAATAATAAAATAACATTACACAATTTTTGTACCTTTATTGAAAACTCAGCTAATGATAATAATAATATATGAAGTCAGCCACCAGCTGCCGTCAAGATATTCTCTTACCGTATGATTTTTTTTATCGTTGGCATGCATCATTTATTCGTGGATTACCTCGATTCACGAAAACCACGAAAAATAAAATCCCAACTAATATTTCTGAATCTACAGTATACTGGAAACATAATACCTTATTTTTCTCTAATTTATAATATAATGAAATGTGTCATACAGACGCTAAAATGATACGATATATATATATATATATATATGTTTGTGTGTGTCTGGGAGTCCCCCCCCCCCCCATCCCCCCCCCCCCCCATCATCCTGTAAGATAAAATTTACGCCACTGGCTTATTATATTGCCTCCGCAAGGAGGGTGTGCGTTCATCCTGGTTCGTGTGTGTGTGTGTGTGTTTGTTCACATTATTACTCACGCAGTCATGAATGGAATGACATTTTCCGAGCATTTCGAGAAAAGAGCCAATGGAGAACTGACTAGGATTTGTTGTGGATTCGGCACAAGATCCGGATTCATTAATGACATCAGGGAGTATACATAAATGTTAAGTCACTTATGAATATGGACCGAATAAGTGAATGCAAACACCGTTTTGGGAGCATCCCAGAATCCCCCCCCCCCCCCAATGGTGGAGGCTTGCATTTTTTTAGACTGCAGGTTTCTAGTATTATCATTATAATTCCACGATTTTTTTCAACTTTGTCTTTCGCAGATTGTTGACGTGAATCAGCAGATATGAAGCCTTTCAACACTGATCATGATCAGACACATGGGTGAGTAAAACATATGATTACATGATTTCTGCCTGTCTTGTTTTTGGATTATTTTACATTGAAACATTGAAACAAAAAGAAGTTAAACAGGTTGATTTTTTTTGCGACCGTATAGCCGTATGTTCCCGCCAAAGAGCACCCCCCCCCCCCCCCGAAAAAAAAAAGTTTACACTTGCTAACTTTATGCTCTTTTCAAGGAATGAAATATCACTTAATAATTATAATGAAATATCTCTTAATAATTATGTTTTATATCGAATGACATGAAAAATTGTGCAACGAAACATTCAATATATTAAGCATTATTTTACAACTTACATGCGGGTTTAAACAAAAGTTATATGAAGTTTACTACTTTCTTACTTGACATTTACGTTCGTTCAGAATGATATATCATAGCATACAATAGACACTTTTCCAACCCTCTGGCTTTTGGCTATCATCAACATCATCATCATCACTACTTCATTATCTTCATCTTCACCAAATTCATCACCATCATCCCCATAAATATATAGGTCATTTCTTAAATGCCTCCCTATCTCAAAAATGACGCTTACGTAATAACCTTTCATTCATGGAAATTTCATGCTTTTATCACAAAATGCACAATTATTATAAATATCTTAGCTAAGCTGCTGTACTAAAAGGGATACCTATAAGATCCACTGAACATAGTGAAGTTAATCCTTTCTATTCCTAATTAACTATTACAGGATATCACTAGGACAGGTTAAACACACGGATAAAAAGATGTTTTTTTCTACTTTAGTGGATAAAACAATATTAATTAAGAATGTTGATTAAGGTTAATGTGAGGTTAATCTGATATAAAAGCATAATATGTCCATGCAAAGAGCCATATGTTCACCCATATGTTTGGTACTCCGATTTGTACAGGTATATACTAGGAACAAACAGAATGCATAAATAGCCATATTGCATGACATTACTGATCGCTCTCAATTTTTTTTATTTATGCCTCAGAATATATCACCAGTATTTTATTTGTTCTGTTGTTATTTTTTCATCACTGGCATGACATATTTATTGTAACTATTTACCTGCTTGCCCGAGTTACATCAAATAAGAAGAATAAACGAAAAAAAAAACATGCACCAATACAATTAAGTAAAAGTATTCGACAGGAAACTTAACTTTTTTCCCTGGTCATATAACTCCCGGTTATAACTTTCAATATTTCCTTAATTTGCAAAGTAACAAGTTAAATGTAGACTGACAGCTACTTATAAACAACATGGATTGATATTTATTATCTATTTGAGTTCTCCTCTTGTCTATTGTGAAGCACCAAACAGGAAAAAGCACAACAAAGGTATCCAACGAGTCTGTTCAGTATTACAGGTGAGCCCGAAATGGATTTACAAGAGAATTCCCATCAGCTATCGACATAAATGATAGCTATCGCTCACACAGTTATACAAGTGCATCCTCCTACCTATTTACATCTGGAAGCACTCGAACAATTTGAGAGCTCGATGAACAGGAGCTGAGTTATCAAGTTCATTCTCCATTCATTGTTGAGGGGGGGGGGGGGGGTATCCCTGAGACGAGGTATAGTAGGGATAAGCGTTTACAGTATAGGAAGACTCCGGTATTTTTTAAAGGGATCTGTTTGACCTTTCCCATTATTCGCTATTATTAACCACCATGGAGGTTATGTTTTCATTTGTGTTTTTTTTATGTTTGACTATTAGCAGGATCCCGCAAACAGCACTGAATCGATTTCTGAGAAACTTTGAACAGGGGTCGGACACAGTCCCAATAAGACACTGTTAAAATGTTTTTGCAGATCAGGAAAAAAGTAAGATTTGTCTTGCTTTGGAGTAGGTACGCGCCATTTTAGTTTTAATTTTTTCAATATTTAATATCCATGTCTCACATCTTAAAATTAGGACAATTATCATTTTGCGCGGTGCCAAATTAGATTGTATTTATTTTGTATGAAGTTATTCTAAGTTCATCATCAATGGCTAATTTTAAAAAAAAAAAACACTGGCGGATCCCGGGTAGAGTTATTGAAGTTGTATTTATATCAATTTTTTTTAAAAGTGTGTATCAAAATATGTCCTGTTTAAAAGTGGAGCAGGATGTTTATAATGTGCGAATGTTTGTCAAAAAGCGCAGTTTAAATAATATATCCATTCATGTTTCAACATTAAACCTGTTATGTTTCAAGTGTTAAATAGCTTTATAGCTTTTCCGGCCCCATTATCATTGACTTGTCATACTCCTGTCGTAAACTTCAAGAGCTGTTAACTTCTGTGACTGACAACATACATCAAGCTCTCCTCTTATCTGTTATCTTGAAACCGATTTCTATTAAACAAGTATCCTATAAACGCCACATGTGGAAGTGTTGCCAAATGGCCAGCATCGGAAGTCGTGATGTCGTGTGCTTTGCACGTATCATGGAGAAACACAATAACAATGTATATTTCAGCTGTTTCCATGGCTGCCAATATTGCTCCATTTCTTCCGTATATTTTACCCGGTCCAAAATCCGGTCATCTTTGTTTATTCTATTACACTCATTTTGTTTATATTTTTTCCGGAAAATAAGTAAAAATGCGAAGCCCTGGTTTTCTTTGACATTTACCAGCATTTTCCGGGAGATCGTAGATCAGTCTCCTGGAAGGTTCCGTCTGCACCACTACGTTTTTTTAGCCATTTTTTCCTATTTGCAACGATATTACATCTTCTCATATATTTCTTTCTTACAGTAGACTAATAATATTATACACTTGTCCAGTTTACAGAAATTTCCACAATTCAATGTATTTGGATATTTTTCTCCATCCACTCCATCCAACAGACGTCAGCGAACATGGATATTTTCTTCTTTCTGTTTAGTTCTATATGCTATTATATGATATTTATCATTCAGTTATAAAAACCTTTGTGGAAAACTTTCTGAGCATGCGTATCCCGACTCTCATTATTATTAATGTATAGCACTTGCGTCAACTCATGCAATACACACGCGCACAAACGCACACCCTCGCAGATTATAGCAATTCAGATAATATCAGTCACGACGATTAAAATTTATCTTTCAGATATGAGAATGGACAATGAAAATATACACTCTCTAGGTAAATGTCATGGTTAAATGGACAATCATATGTACTCGGTTACCTAAATACACTTGTCCAGGTGTGAAAGGGTTGAGTACAGCCTCAGTATGCCACAACCCATTAATCAGTGCTGACATAGGGGGCCCGGAAATAGGGGAAAGGCACAACAGGGGTACAACAGTGGCACGCTGTGATACAAAAACAGCAGACTAAGCAGCTGTTACCACCTTGCATGTACAAAGCCCAGGACTATACATACATATATATATATATATATATATATATATATATATATTTATATACACATATATATACATATATATCAATATTAATGATGTGTCATTAAACTGTTCAATTTTTGCATAATCGATCAAACACAAACACGGTTTGGAATGTACATGCAAAGAAGTCATATAAAAGAGAAAGAAATATTCTAATCCAGTCAGGGAAATAAGGTAGGTAGACACAAAGTAAATAACATCATATTTGAAATGAACCTGGTGCAGTGATGAAGTGTCACCAACTTGGCCATTACTTTCATCTTTCAGCTTGGTGTAAATTTCATTGGTCAATAATTTAGGTATAATTGTATAAGGCAATTTCACGATGGTACATTGAATGATCGATTAATAATCGATTATCTGTCGTTTTTAATGGATCATCTGTAGTTTATAATCGATCATCTATCGTTTATAATCGATAATCTATTGCTTATAATCGATCACCTGTCGTTTATAATGGACAATTTGTTGTTTATAGTCGATCGTTTGTTGTTAATAATCAATCATCTGTTTTTTTAAAATCGATCATCTGTCGTTTATAATCGATCATCTGTATTTTATAATCGATCATCTGTCGTTTATAATCGACAATTTGTTGTTTATAATCGACCATATGTTGTTTATAATCGATCATCTGTTGTTTATAATCGACCATCATTTGTTTATAATCGACCATCTGTTGTTTATAATCGACCATCTGTTGTTTATAATTGACCATATGTTGTTTATAATCGATCATTTGTCGTTTTTCAATATTATTTAAAAACCAATTCTTCCACTAACACACACACACACACATATATATATATATAGTTATATATATTTGTATTCTTTGTTGAAATCTTACTGAAAAAAAGATGCACAAGGATCAGCAATGTATTTCTTCTTATAAATTAAACAGTACGTAAAAAAGATCAGCGTGATGTTATTAACACACACACACCAATGTTGAAAATCGTTCCTCGGTCAAAAACATTGTTAGAATTTACAACTTTGAAATGAACATACTTATTTCGTTCATTCGATATAGATTAAGCAAAGCACACTTTTTTCCTCCTTTAATAGGGGACATGTAATTCATCCTTCAATACAAGCAAATTTAGTACACCATGAAGAAACGCTTTTATTGCAACACGCTCATTCTCCTCTTAAACACAGGAAAGTAACTCGTGGTGTTTTGACAACTCTTAATCAAAGACCAAGGGCGGGCTCTATGTATTGATCCGTGACGTTTGCGTCTAATCATTGTGTTCTGTTATTTTGGCGATGCGGACCTTTAGCATCAGTTGTCAGTTCTGCTCGGATAATTTATGAAGCTATATATACTGCCGTGCTATACTCCGGCCTTGGGGGGGGGGGGGGGGGGGGGGGGGCAGGTCGCCTTGTGATCACGCGGTTACAGGTGGAAAACCGTTAGTGGCATCTGACTGAGCTCACCGCTCTGTACCAACCTGATAACGTGGATACGTTTGAAAGAGCAGGTAGGCGAACAAATTTATAATATTTCTTATTTTTTTTAATGTATATAAGTATATTATATTATTAAATTATATATAAAATGGAACAATATTCTATAGTCTTGACGAGGCCTACAAAAAAGGCTACACATTTCACATACACATAAATTGCATTGGCCTGTCTTGGTAGACTTCTACAATCTTAAGTGCAAGGTTTCCATGCAATGCGCTTTAGCAAAAATGTACCCGTTTGTGATGATTATTTATTTTTTTACATGGGATTTTGTTACATTAGTACATTGATCCTGGTCAGAGCTGTCGATAATTGTATCCGTGTTCTTTCATCGATCGATATATCGATACACTAATACATCGCACGGTATAATCAAAGATTATCTGCAAGAATATAATGATCAGTTATGTTATTACCCTTAAGTGTGAAAACATCGTTAGACATTATTTTGATATGATATTACATGCGACTATCATGTAAAAATATTTTGAACAGAGTAAAAATTAGTAATCATTTCTTTATAAAAATCAGGTTAGCCACACGCTGGACACTGTATGTACATGCAAGCATTAGCTGAACGAAAACGTACTGCTTTTTTATTCAGGTGCAAATGATATTTCCCAAAATATCACCTCCACCTAATCTGATGATAGTAAAGGTCATGGAGACGCGTCAGCACATGCATTCGTTATATATCCGAGCCCCGCATACTGGGAAGGGCTGCGGTGTCAATGCCTGACAACATGAGCTACGCCGTGAAGGTGAAGAATACAAATAGACAGTTTTTATTTATATGCCAGGAAATAAATCGGTGGCCATAGGACTCATATATGCATTGGGATTTAAAGAGTCTTGTTCCTTAAAGTTTACGGTGGCAGAATGTTATTCCGTGAGATTCACATCCGACTTTACACTTTTGGCTCCTGGACTTCGGGTCTTTTGATTCTTGTAACCTTTCTTAGATCCCTGGGGAGCATACACCCCAATACATGCCTTAGTAGACACAACAAGGTTAACCATTCTACATATTGCCTGCCGCCAATGCATGACCAGTACCCATTCTCCCGGCGAGGGGGGGGGGGGGGGGGGTTACCACTGTGGTAAAGACCTTGGCTAGGAGATACAACTTCATTATGTTGTGAATTGTAAAAATAAAAATAAAAAAAAGGTACTCCGGCACATTTTTTCATAAATCATTGCGGGCGGGCGGTATTTTACTTTTTTTCTATTTTTCGATAAAAATGTCATATGATCAGATAAACAATGAAAATAACAATTTGTTTTGCTAAACAGGTTAAAGCACTATATAAATTGTATAATCTATCTTCTCGAAAGATAAAAATAAAAATAAAAATAAAAATTGGCGGTCGCTGAGAACCATACCTTTTATTTATTTTTTTTGGTCTAATCATTTTCTTAAAAGTGGCAGTTATATTGGGCTTATAAATCAGACCGATGTCATAACCCAAAGGGCCCATCGGTGGATTAAAACAGGCTTGTCAAGACCTTTTTCATGGATATCGAATTTCCCGTCATTCAGGATTTGATATTGGCTGAAAGATACATATTTAGCGTGAGAAGCAGCGATAAATCTTCAACCTATCAAACTTCTATTTCAAAGTGGGGGAAATAGGTACCAATAAGAAATTTTAATTGCACAATTCTTTTTTTATCATAACTACAACTGTGTCAATCATGCCGTCATACAATAGACTGATAAATACTTTATTTTCCGTAATTCTATATTTCCGCTTGTTCGACGGAGGGTGCTTTTCTAGTATCAGCACTATTATTACTAGTTTGCAGTCAGAACAGACTTTAATGATAACTGGTATACGATAATACTATGCGTTTGAACGGTTACTACAAAAAAGAATTAAAGAATTCATCTGTCTTTGATGTATTTATACATTCAGTGGCACACAAAGTGGGTAGAGAGAAGCATTGACGGTTTGACTGATGGTGCTGACCTTTAAGGACAGTTTCACGTGGAAAAAACGTGGCGTTAAACCTCTTTTAAATTTCTTCTATAATGCTGATCCTTTTATTTCGGCAACAGTGTGAATGACAGAAAATGACAGCCCCATGTACATTTTGTATGCTGAAACGAGCATTATTCTTCTCATTTAAAGTATCTTTTGATATTTTACATCTTTAGTATTGAGGTCAGTATTATGATAGTAAGTAAATATTGATAAAATAAAAAAATTGATAAAAAGCAGTGAGCAGTCCCCAAGGACTTTAATCTGTGTTGCAAACACGACATTGGAGTCAGGCGAATGAAAAGCAAAATATATAATCCACATTGTGAGCCATTATTTATAAAACATTTGGCAAGTTTGATAACTGATAGATCTGTCGTTGAAACTTTTTAATAATTTAATGATTTCTCATTCATGACTTTATTTGAACTCTCCCTTTCTTCGGTTGAATGACAATTTACAATGAAATTATTCGTAAATGAAAAACAAATTTAGAGTACATTTTTCGTCAGCTGGAACTGGAAGTTTAAAATATCGAACAGACATAAGAACAGAACTTCTATATCCTGTGTTAATAACTATTTTTATAATCCATAAAATATAATTAAAGTTTAAAATTTTACTTAAATATGTATGAAGAACATAAATGAGATGCTTTAGAGTATAGTTATCGTCAAAATCGTAAAACTGACTTTTTTAAATGAAAACCGTGACATTATATAGTTGTTTGTTATAAGTATCATGTCACAAAAAAAAAGTTTCCTTCTGACGTTATAGTGTATCAGTTGGAAAATAGCGTTTTATTTGATATGCCAACCTCTCGTGGGGGGTATACAGGACCACGCGTCAGCTCAGCGAGAACCAACAAGGTATTTAATTGCTTATTGGTTAACTATATACTGGCGGTGCAAGGTACAGCTTCGATTGACAGGCATGCGGAGGCCGCTGTGCAGTCAGCCGGGGCTGTGCTTATCTTTATTACCGGCACTTGATAACTGACACTAATTACAGCAAACACTTACCCCTGTACTCTCCCCTGAACTATAATGCAGATCGTAGAATTTTGTTTAAGCCTGTGTCTCTGTCTCAGATTACGTCAGTGCCAACCTATAATACGGATACAGGTCATGGTATCAAGTAGATGGCATCAAATTTGAAATAACCGTGTGTAATTTCAGTAACGTTTTAACTTGCTAAGGCCTATAACTATTTCACCCATGTTCCATCATTACAAAACTAATACCGATCATACATTTTTGCTCCGGAGTGCCAGAGTCAACCACCTACCGTCCGTGGCAGTCTGACCAACTGGCAATGTCTTTTATTTGCGCGTTGGCTACGGCAGCTAACTGTGCTAATTGCTAGTCATTTTGGTTTTTAAGACAGGTCAAGCTAAAGCTGGTAATATATATATATATATATTACGTGATATATATATTGTTACGGGTTGACATAAAAGCGGGCCGAACTGTCTCGCTAGTGAAAATTGCTTTGCTAGCGAAGTGGTTGGTACGCCGGACTTGTACGCCACCGTTATGGGTTCGAATCCCGAGTCGGCCCAATGTTTTCCCCTCAACAGTTTGTCTTCGTAACAAAATGGGGGCTCGTACAACGTGACGGTAAACTTTTTGGCCCAGGGAATAAGCTCACCAAAGTGTGACTCCTGGGATAATTAGTCTTGTTCTGATAGCAGAACGCTGTTAAGAGGGGATGTGTTACGGGGTGACATAAAAACGGACCGAACTATCTCTCGCTAGTGAAGCTTGTACGCCGGACTTGTACGCCACCGTTATGGATTCGAATCCCGGATCGGCCCTATGTTTTCCCACAATTTTTCTTCGTAACAATATGTATATATATATATATATATATATATATATATATATATTTATATATATATATTTATATATATATATATATTTATATATATATACATATATATATATATATATATATATATATATATATATATATATATAAAGAATTCTGCAATATATTTATTGGATAAAGAGAGGCAGTGATTGCTCCCGATTTATCAGCGACTGCGAAATAAATGGTCATCTGATGAAATCACGTAATTGCACTCTAATTAGCTGATTTGCAATATGAGTAAAAGCGCATTTAATTTCATTTTGTTTGTAACAATAAGGCACATGTTTTTTATAAATATATGTGATATAAACACTATTTTATACATTTCATTTATTTTCATTTAATTTTCATATCAGTCCCTGAAACCTTTCAAAGGCTAACTTTTAACTGTTCTAATTAAAACATGGATGTAGATATCTTTATCTATAAGAAAGGGACAAGGACAAAGAGGGATATGAGCTAACCTCAAAGTTCCAATAATGCCGCCGACTAATTTGCATTTTAAAAATTCATAATTGGAAGTTTGAAATGATTCAACTTACTCCTCTATGAAATCATAGGTGTATACACCTTATTATCTAAGATAAGGGCAAAAACTAAGACCGAAATGAGCAAAATATGAAGTTCCAATAATGGCGATAGCTAATTTTCATGTTACAAATAAATAAAAAATTACCAAATGATAATTTGAAACTGTTCATCATAATCCTTGACCATGAAATTATGGGTGTAGACACCTTTATCTCTATGATAGGATAAGGTCCAAGAGACATGAGCAAAACTGGAAGTTCCCATAATGCCGACGGCTAATTTGTATATTAAAAATTATTAATTTGGTAATGTGAAATGGCTCATCATAATCCTTGACGATGAAAACATAGGTGTAGACCCCTTGATCTCTAAGGACCGACAAGATGCAAAAGGATATGCGCAAAACCAGAAGTTCCAATATTGGCGTTATATAATTTGCATATTAATGGGTTTTATGCATAATACTAAAAGGTGCCAAGGCGACATCCTCTTAATATCAATGAGTAGGATCCAAAGGTCATGAAACTGCAAAATCATTTTAAGGGGACGCCATTGTACCCTTCAATCGAAATGGAGGGTTTGACTGCCGGACTATAATGTCTTTTGAACACAGTGCTTCAAGGGTGATGGGTCATGATTAAGTGTTTCAGGTTCTTGTACGCACGGGACTAGGAATCATCCAGAAGTTTTAATCGGACCTTGAGATAATAGAATGCATTTCCAAAGAAGTGTTCTCTGGAAGAATTGCGGATTACTGAAGCCAAACGCGGTATGCGGAATGCGATATAAAATTGGGTGGTGCATTTATTTGGCGGGAAGTAAAACACTGCGATATGGTGCCGGTGGTGTCAAAACCATCTAGAACGCATTACATCTGATAGTCATACATACGGTAAACACTAACAAGAGCCGCAAAGCGCTATACAGCGCGGTATTCTCTACTGAGAATTCCATTTTACGGCGTGTCTCGTACGGCGCGGGCCCGATAAACTATTAATGATAAAAAATAACGAGAGTGAAGAATTTTTCTCCGCATATAGCGTACCGCGCACCTGAAAGGATGGAAAATCCGTAGTGAAAGGCCTTGTTCCAAGGCCACGTTCACCACAGTTTTTGCCTCTTTTTTATTTAAAGCGTTGCATGAAGTGAGCTGATCTCATCTCTCTTGTCGAACATTCTGCTTTGTGAAGTTACACCGATATAATATTTATGGCAAAAAAGATCACCATGAAACAGAGATCAGCGACCGGAACCAGAAACGGTTCATCTCACGCGAAGGTCAGGTCGGACATCGTCTCGATAAACCACCGGCAGGTGAACAATGAGGAAACAAGTAATGCAACGTGTGCATAATTTAGCAGAAAAAACATGGCAAATATTGTGTGTTAGTGGAAACCAGTTGCTTTACTGCCATTACGAGTTTTTCCTATGCCGTGTTAAATCATTACGAAGTGGAATATAAATCAAATATAGCAAAAGCTGATTAAGTGTTTATGTAAAATAGTCACAAACGTAACCATAACATAACATAATATAACAAATACAATGACCTTCAGTAGAGCGTATACCCCCAAGAAAAAACAGTTTAGCATGATCCGCCCTTTCATCCAGCCCTACACCAGATATGAGCAATTCTTTCTGGTCCATCCCTCCTCAAAGTTGCTTGAAAATCGGATAAGTGGTGTTTGCGTAATTCAAAGAACAGACAAACAAACCAGCATTTAACATTTACACGAACCAGCTTGCCATCATACAAGCATGCCAACAAAGAATAAGCACAGGTCAAAACATAACCCCCTTAGAGAATATAAATGTGGTTCCCGGTAATTTGTTCCAGCATTTATTGTTAATGTACCTTGGTCGTGCATGAATATTTCCCGACTTTGAGAGGAACCTTGCCTCGTAACGCCTACAATTCCTCGGATGTTTATGCAATTTATTCGGTCAAACCAGGCAGCGGGAAAATCCGTAGCTCCCTTAGAAGCGCAAGATTTCCGCTGCCTCCGACATACAGATAGAAAGACAGGCGGACAGACAGACAAACATATCCTCCTTCATTTCAGTGGTCCTGTCTGTATATCCGTCAGCCATTGGTCTATCTGACAATGTGTTTGTCTGCTAATTGGTTTGGGTATAATATCTAACTAAAAAGGTAATATTTTAATTAAACTTGATGAAGAGGTCAGTCATGAGGTAAGAGTTTGTAGAACAAAATTAACCCATATTAAACGGCATGGTTGATTTACTGTTCTCTTTTTTCATTTTTTTTGTGGAGGTCTACGCCTCCATTTTTTCAAATGCTTGGAAATGCATGCTTAACTAAACACTTCAGCATTCCATTCAGGTTTCGGACTACGTGAAAGGGGAGTACATGCGATATTTCTGGCGTCAAACAGTCTCGATATACCACTCCTGCGGGTCTTGGATGTGTTTCATTTCCCATTTCTGTGTCATAACACCGAGGAACCCTCAAAAGGCGCACTCGTTTGTGATTGAAACAAGACTGTTTGGCACAGCTTCCCGAATAAGTGTGCCGACCATGAAGAATCTCATGGCTCCTGGATAGAGATTCGACCTGACAATCTCCAGGTTTTGTTGTGACAACAATTATAGCCGGTTGTTTTTTGTTTTGTTTTGTTTTGTTTTTTTGTTTTTTTGGTGGGGGGGGGGGGGGGGTAATGGGGGAGGGGGGTGGGGTTGCTGTCTGTAAATCTCTATCTTATTAGTTTCTAAACATCATTCATTTAAATGACTTTTGTGAAAAGCTGAGACTCGGACAATAGAGGTAATCGTTATTTGAATAAACATTCAAGCTTAAGCCAAAATGGGTCTGTATTTTTGTAGACAGAAAAAGCAGATGCTCATAAGGTAGCACCAAAATGTAATAAATACTAGGGCTGTATCAATATATCGATATATCGATACGAATCGATACACGGCGTCGATACGATAACCGAAATGCGTTGCATGCTGTATTGGCCGTATCGATTGATTGCTAATGAATAGGGATATAACTCTTACTTTAATATAACCATGACGATTTATAAATCTAAATGCAGTGTATATTTGTTGCTTTGGCTTTTAAGACCTGTCAATAAATGTATATACGCATGCACGTCAGTAATTCCATAACAAACGGGCGCATGTGAGCGATAAAAAAAGAATGATACTGACGTTCCTCTTTATTAATGAAATTGATATTCACATCACATATTGTTATCAGGAATAAGGTACATTCACGTATATATCCTATCTTTATATATATATATATATATATATATATATATATATATATATATATATATATATATATATATATTTCATTTCTGTGACCTGAGCCGGGCACTTATTCGCTTATGATAAATCATCTCTAACGTTTATTATTTACACAGCCGGTCAAAGGTTACTCGGAAGTCCCGCGTTCGACAATAGATGTTAAATATATGGTTAAAGCCTGGAGACAAATCCTGTACAAACATGAGAGTGACTAATGGGATTCATATTCACAGAATGAAACAGTGTAATTACATGATATAAAAAATACAGCCTATGAACCTCCCCACCAAATGCAATGAAACAGTGTTTGTGCATATTAAGGGGGGGGGGGGGATAAAAAAAAGGCTTTTTGTTAGTCTTGATAAGATAGAATTTGATAATTGAAATAGACTGGTCTGTTTATTTATTTAACATAAAGCTTAAGCTGCTAAAGAGCATAGCATACTAAATACGTGGGATGTTAAAATAAAATAAAACCTATAAAAAACAAGAAACAGAACTTTTATCTAAAAATGATATATAAAGAAAAATGAAACGTATCGTCAATACGTATCGGTATCGAATTAACTGTATCGCAATACGTATTGTACCGAAAGAGGCGGACCGATACACAGCCCTAAAAAATACCATATCCTCTGGTAGAGTAATTAATATTTTTTTAGACTGAATATTAAAAATTGTGCTAACACATACAGGCATATGTTATATCTTATATAAGTGAAACAAGTAGTCTCTAGAACATTGCGTGAACACGTCTTCTGTCCATCGTAACTGACAATTGGATCCTTATTTGTAAAGTATAAAAATGAAAGACTAAATATGCGAGCCTCCGCCCTGTGTGTGTGTGTGGGGGGGGGGGGTCTCTGTTGTGGAATACTGCCTAAATCGTGTTTTTTTTCACTTATTTCAACCATATACCCAGGTTCATAAGTTTATAAGTTACTGTATATTGTGAATATTCCTTGACGACGTTCCTGAATTCGGATCATGTGTTGGATCCACACCAAAATCTAATCGTTTCTTTATTGGTCCATTCCCTAACCATTTCATGAGATTCCGTTCATGATTGCGTGAGTTATATATATATTGTCAACAACCACAGACACAAACACACACATAACCTCCTGGCGTAGGGAAAAAAATTGTAAATTCTACTGTTCTTCAGTAGTAATGTTTCTACAGGTATGAGCTGCCCGATATATGTTTTAATCCCACTAGAGACACGCTTAATGCTTCAGTACAGTATGGCCATTATTTCCATAATAGGCTTTTTGGGCATGAAAATACATATATCACACATCATCATACAAAAATGAAATCTTTAGGGTATACAAATTGTTCCGGGACCTAATAATAACAGATCACGATATCGTGACGAGCACAAACCAAAACAAAAGTAATTAGTTTCCTCAACGCTTGACAGCGTGAAATGTCTAGGGGAATAATAATGAAGTCAGTGTTTTTTTTTTGTTAACAAATAATTATAATTTATTCTTAGAACAATCCTAACATTACAATACACTAAACCAATACAATTACACATTTAAGATATAATATGTTTAAGACATAGCAATAATAAAAATATACATGACCAGAGTCCAGATCCTAGGCTTTGATTCCTGGATACCACAAGTGTCACAGTCCACAGTCCAACAAGAGTCTTTTAGCACAAATAATCCACGTGAACAGTTCAAGTAAATCTTCCCATTGAATAGTCCAATTAAATCTCGAAAACCATCTGTTGTTATTCAGAAGTGAAGTTCAGGTAAAATCGCAACGGCAAACTGAAGTCAATCTATATAAAAACTGTATAAAGTCTGTATAAAGTCCATAGAATATCTGTTACTATGCAATTATTGGAGTAGGTCCCAAGACTGACGAGAAAGTCGCCCTTTAGTGCCCGCTGGTATTTTCCTTTTTGCCGGCTCAAAACACAGACCCTATTTATAGCTTTTCCCCTCCGAAGTCCAGAAGCTTCCATCCGGAACATTCCAAAGAACAAACTCGAACCTTTTAGACTACAACGAACACGCTATCTTTAGACTCGCGGGTAAGCTAGAGTTCAGCTAGTGCGGTTTCCATAGCAACGCACAGGGTTTGCGCCTAACACGAATCAGAACGCTAGGCACATGTCAAGCCATGCAAATTCCGGCGCATAATAAACAGATACATGTAACAATATTGAGCGACTTGCCCAGGTTATCATGCCATTTGAACATGTGAAACAGAGTCACAGAGTGGGGTTCGCTTTTCAACTTTCATGTTCACGTATTTTGATAATACGTTAGATGTGATCATCACCAGAGATGAGAGTACTATTGTGTCGGATATGTTTCCGACTTAGACCTTGTGATTACATGGGTAAATCTTCACGTGATCCTTTTGCCGCGAGTTGCACAGTTAATATAGCGAAACCTCATCCTGTTAAAAAAAACAGTGACTTTCAGGAAAATACGTTCATTTGATGTTAGTCCCTTCAAAAAGGACATTGAGAACTCTTGTCTGCTGCAGAACTGCACTGGAGCCCTTGATGCTTAGTCGGTGCATATAATAATGGACTGACATCCCCTTTGTCTGTTCATGCCCCTGTTCGTACTTAGACCTATGGAGAAAGGTGTTTCAGATATACTGCACAAGAGCTGTGGAACAAACTTCCTAGGAGCATCACAGGAGCAAAAACACTTTCTAGTTTTCAAAAGCTACCTAAAGCTTATTTTCTTTTTAGCTCCACTTTAAACCTACACATTATCGGTAATGACTCAAAGCTGCACGCTTGTGAATCTCTATGTATATTTTTTAAAACGATTTTTAACTTTTTACCTCTATCAGTCTTCTTAATAGTAAGGTGTATTATTCGCCTTTGTTTAAGTTTTTTAGTTCTTTCTGATGTTTAATTAGTTTATACCTCATAATATTTAGTCATTGTATAATTTGTATTTTAAAATCAGCTATATATGTTTTAAGTTTGTCATTTTATATGAAATGTACATTGTAAAGCACTTTTGAACATTCTTTTGGTGAAAAGAGTGCTATATAAATATGGTATAATAATAATAATAATAATAACGCTCATTCAAATACTTATGACATATTTTCTATCATTTAGTTTTATTGCTGACGGTGTTCTTTCGAATTGTTGCATGGTAAGATTCTTCAGCCCGAAGTAATCAGTCATCAACGCAATGACAAAATAAATGGGAAAAGTTATAAATCCCATGGTCTTTCAGATTCAGGTAACTGGATAAGTTTTACCTCGGTGCGTCATGGGGGTAGTAGAGCTGTATCAATATACCGATATATCGATACATATCGATACGCCACGTCGATACGGTTACCTGTACGCCATGCATGCTGTATCGACGTTCCGATGAAACACAAAAAAACCAGCTCACAAATAGAGATACAAATCCTACAACCCTAGCCTAAACTATAACCTGAGTTTTTTTAAAGCCTAAGCAGCTTTTTTTTATTATATTGACATTTTAAGACATAAATAAGATCAATTTTTATCGGCTGGATGAGGATTGTATATACAATTCTCGGTGCTTTCATGAAAATGATGATGGACGAATGTTTCGATCTTTATTATATGTTTACGCAAAAACTACATCCACAGAACTTTAAATCAGAAATGTTATTCAAATGAAAATGAAGCGTATCGTCAATAAGTATCGAGTATCACTTAAGGTATATCGCAATACGTATTATACCTGAACAGGCTGACCGATACCCAGCTCTATGTGGTAGCCTTCTTAATTCACTAAAATACTTCTAACATGGTCAGATACAAAGACTGATTCAACAGTCTATCAACTTTGATGTCTACTGTACTGACCAATATGCGCAGTGTCATCTAAGTCGATGAAGTCAGTCTTAATATATCTTGCGGATCCACACAGATAAAGGAACGGGTAAAACAATTAACCTGCAGAATATAAGGTTAACTGTGGCGTTAACTGTATCAGTGTGTTTTTGTGTCCATACCTTTGCTCCTGAGTGCATATATATTGTAGACTGCCGCACACAATAAAAGGGGCACCTGTAACACTCCCCCTCCTGTAAGAAAAAAGAAAGTTTTCTCAAAACTATCTTTTTTTGCGATCACAATCACTAAATTTTACAACATCTCAAAAATCATCTTATTTACAACATTAAATAAACATCTTGGTTACAACATTTCAAAAACATCTCAATAAGCAATCAGCAAGAACATTGTCTTTCCCTTTAATGTGTATGATTTCAAGATTGTAATCCTGTAAAAACCAACTCCATCTCAACAATCTTTGATTTTTACACTTCAACTTGTTCATGAACGTGAGGGGATTGCGATCACTGAAGACAATGATCGGCTTGACTGATGAAGTAACATAAACTTCAAAATGTTGCAATGCCAAAATCAAAGCCAAACATTCTTTTTCAATAGTGGAGTAGTTTTTCTAGTTTGCATTAAACTTTCTTGAGAAATAACAAATTGGATGATCTATGCTGCCTTCTTGTAACAACACAGCACCAGCAGCAGTATTACCAGCATCTACAGCTAATTTAAAAGGTACAGAAAAGTCTTGAGCTGCTAAAACTGGCGAACTTTTCAGAATTGCTTTCAGATTCTGAAATGCATTTTCCACTGAACATTCCATACAAACTTGTTTCTTCTTTAACAAATTAGTCAAAGGTTCAGCTACAGCAGAAAAATTTGGACAAAACTTCCTGTAGTATCCAACCATACCAAGAAAACGCATTATTTGCTTTTTGATTTCTGGTGTAGGAAATGCAGAAATTGCACTTATCTTAGCATCAACAGGTTTTACCTGACCCTGCCCTACAATATGACCCAAAAATGTTACTTGTGCATGACAAAACTCAGATTTAACTAAATTGACGGTCAGACGTGCTTCACTGAGTCTTTCGAAGAGGTCGCGAAGAATTTGCAGATGTTTCTCCTAGGGGTCGCTGTACACGATAAGGTCATCAATATATGCAGCGCAGCCCTGAATTTCCTTGACAACCATATGGATGAGGCGCTGGAACGTGGCTGGCGAGTTCTTCATGCCAAACGGCATAACTGTATACTGGTACAGTCCTAGCGGCGTTACAAATGCGGACACTTCTTTTGCTCGTTCTGTCAGCGGAACTTGCCAGAATCCTTTTATCAAGTCAAACTTGGAGACATATCTGGAGCTACCGACTCTATCAATACAATTATCGATCCTCGGAATCGAGAACGTGTCAGTCTTGGTGACAGAGTTCAGTTTTTGATAATCAGTGCACATACGGTAACTTCCACAAGGTTTTGGCACAAGAATACATGGTGAACTCCAGTTACTGTTACTAGGTTCAATAAAATTATTGTCCAGCAAATATTGAATCTCATCCTTTAGATACTTTTGCTTTTCTTGATTCAGTCTATAAGGATGCGCTTGCTTCGCCAACATCGACGTCATGGCACAATATGTTAGTTCGCGTTGGAATGTCACATAAAAAATGTTCATAATTCCGCAGCAGGTTCTTGAGGTCTTGTTGTTGTTGTGCGGTAAGGTGTGACAGTTTGGCATCCAGGTTGTTCCACACTGAATGTCTACATCACACTTACAATCAGTATCTACTTTAACTGGGTCAGGGTCAGTGTTTACACAATATACAGCAGTAACATTATGTATAACATATGATGTGCTATTTCTGTCATAATATGGTTTTAACATGTTAACATGGCACAGTTGTTTCTTCGTACGCCTATCTGGTGTCAACAGTGTGTAACTGAAATCACTGACTTTCTTGTCAACAATGTAAGGACCAAAATACCTAGCCTGCAGAGGTCTGCCAGGGATGAGAAGCAGGCTCAAACAACCTACTTACTCTGTGCTTGTCAAACTTTGTTTTCATTTTACTTTGTGCATATTTTAGATTTGACTTTGCAATCTCACAAGCATTGTGTAGTTTAGTGCGAATGTCTGAGACATACTGCAGTAAACTAAGAGATTCAGGATTTTCACACAAGAGTTTTTCTTTAAGCAGTTTCAATGGAAGTTCAGTTCGCGGTCCATTTCCGAAAACTAGTTCAAAGGGACTGAAACCCAAGGACTCTTGAAAGGATTCTCTGACAGCAAACAGCAAACAGTCTTTTAGTGTGTCATAGCAATAAGTATTAATTCTGTTATTTAATATCTGGTGAAAACGCTCGAGGACGCCCTGACTCTCATGATGGTATGGCGAAGAGCTGTACTGTTTTATACCTAGCTCAAGCATAACTTGCTGGAATAAGGCAGACATAAAATTAGACCCTTTGTCAGACCGGACGGATTTTAGTAATCCAAAAGTTGTAAAAACTTGGTCAGAGCCTTTACAACACCTTAAGCATTAATTTTGCGCAATGATATTGCCTCAGGGAACCTGGTAGATGCTTACATAATTGTCAGCAAGTATTCATGTCCAGATTTGTTTTAGGCAGTGGTCCAACACAATCAACAATAATCCTACTAAAAGTATCCTCGAAAGCAGGAATAGGCCTAAGCTGGGCCTTAGGAGGATTCTGATTGGGCTTGCCTACCATCTTGCATGTATGGCATGATTTACAATACTGTACAACATCTTTTTACTAACGTTCTGATAAGTTTTATTTATACCTAAATGGCCAGATAAAGGAGCCTCATGGGCCATGCTTAGAATTTCATTGCGAAAGCTTTTGGGCATTAATATTTGATGTTTGACGGCCCACTCATCATCAGCGCATACATCCGGTGGTCGCCATTTACGCATAAGCACTCCATTTTTAACATAGAAAAAACTGGGTGTTGTGATATTTCATCTTTAGAAACTGCCCTGGGAAACAAACATGATATTTCATGGTCCTTATGCTGTTCCGCGATAAATTCTGACCTTGAAAATGCTGTATCCTGTACAAGCGAGTCGTTAGACGAGTCACTAGTGACTCCCAGAGTGTTATTATCTGGACCATTATCCTCATGTGTGTTTTTCTTGGCCATAGATCTAGTTACAGCACATGAAGGATACAAACCAGGAATTTCCTGACTTTCCGGATCAGTTTCCTGATCAAGTGACGGCTTTTCTGTCACTGTACAGGCTGTACTGTGTCACCTGCAACATCATTGCCTAGTAGCAACTGAATTCCCTTTAAGGGTAAAGTAGTTCTGATGCCCACAGTAATATTCCCAGAAATCGAATCTGACTTTAAATGGATACTGTGAAGCGGAACTGAAGTGTGCTTGTCTGAAAACACACCATTAACAAGTGCATGTGCACCAATAAAAGACCTATTAGAAAATGGCAAAGTGTTTGCTAACATGAGAGTCTGGCCTGAACCAGTGTCCCTCAAACAGTGTTCTAATAGGGGTATAATCTGAAAAATCACTTGAAAGTGATACAAAATCATCATGTATGAATGGTTCAAATAACTCCATTTCAGAGTCAGGCGAGTAATCTACTACCTCAGTTTCATCAAACTAAGAACTGACATTGACAGTGTCGGTCATAAACTCTTTTTCAGAGTAATTTAAGGAATCTACATCCTTTTTATCATCAAACTCCTCATGGGAGTCAACAGAGGAATTTTCCTCAGCAGAAACAAACTTCTGTTTGTCATTAGAGGACCTGGCCCCATGTGAAATACTCTCGCAAGAGTCATAAAAGGACTTGGCCTGATTAAAAATGATACTCCTTGCAAGAGTCTTGAAAGGACCCAGCCTTATTTAATTCCTCGCAGGAATCTAATGAGGATTTTACCCCGCAAGCTACGGATTCTGCTTTGGATTCAGACGGCACTTTGGACTCCGTAGCATCAAACTCTTTATTAGAGTCAATAAAAAAGTTGTACCCCTTATTTACATGAAAAGAGCCTGGCTCTTGTACTATGCTATAAATAAATTTTGAAACAAAATCAGAAGGTTTGCTATTTTGTTTAGCATTAGATGACCTTCCTTTTTGCAGTAATTACAGATTTTCTCCGCAAATGACTGGTCTTTGTTGGACTTAGATACAGTGGACGTGGACTAAGGTGTAGCAATGGACTTTGTTGAACTATCAGGACTACTAGTACTTGGTGACTGCACTTTAAACTTCTTTTGACCATACCGATTTACATTCTTGTTCGTGAATGACTGGTTTGATTTGATAGTAAAGGACATTTTGTGTGTTAATGAATAATCATCAGCTAATTGAGCAGCAATGTCAAGTGTTTCAGGACATTTCTCATCAAGAAAAGTTTTAACATCTGCTTTAATGCAGCGCTTAAATTCTTCAAGCAAAATCAACAGGCGCAAATTGTCATAATCTTTCATTACATTTTAGAACTACACCGGCGATCAAACAACCGCTCCTTTGTCCTAGCAAATTCGACGTAGGTCTGTTCTTTGCGCTTTTTCCAATTTCTAAAATTTCTGGCGGTAAGCCTCCGGAACTAACTCATAACCTTTTAGGATTAACCGTTTAACCAGGTCATAGTCAGCAGCAGCTTGTACTGAAAGCTCTGTATAAATTTCTCTGGCCTTTCCAGTCAAATCACTCTGTAACAGCATAGTCCAATTTCCCTTAGACCATTTTAAATATTCAGCTACTTTCTCAAAGTGAAAGAAATATTTACCAACCTCTTTTTCTTGAAAAGGTGGGACAAGTCTAATGTGTTTGGCAGCACGTAGACTATGTTCTAGTTTAAGTCTTTCTAACTCCAGTCGTTTTAACTCAATTTTTTTTTACATTTTCTAGTTTTTCCTCTTTCTAACCTTTCATGTTCTTCCCTCTCTTGTAATGCTAGCTCATGTTCCATTATCAACTTTTTTAAATTCTAATTGCATAGCAAGGCTGTCAGTTTTTGATGTTTCAACTTCACTCTTTTAATTAAACCTTTGCTAACTAAATCTTGCATGATTTTAGCAATGATATCAGGCTTTCTCAAACCTTTTTTCACACCTAGCCCTAAGTGTTGTCCCAAACGCAACAACTGTTCCTTTGTCAACTGTTCAAGTTGGTCAAGGTCGGAATCGTCAACAAATGGCTCAGGTTTGAAATCTGCCATGTTAAGATGTTAAAACAATAACAAAAACCCACTGAGCTAAATCCTGTAAACAATGTATTGTAAACAATATGTACTATTGAAAACAATGTATGATAAAACAATGTGTCCAGGTCAGGGCCTTATAATTCCCAAAACTATTAAGCATCCCGGACGAGCCCCCAATTTTATGTTACGGAACCTAAAATCAACAGATCACGAATGTGTGATGAACATAAATTTTGTCAAGGAGATAAAAAAAATCAGATTCTGTAACACAAGGCAGCGTGAAATGTCTAGGGAAATGAGTAAAGAAGTCAGTGTTTTTTTAACAAATAACTATAATTTATTCTTAAAACAACCCTAAAATTACAATACGCTCAATCAATACAATTACACAGTATAACAGCAGTATAACAACAGATCAATACAATCACACAGTAAAATAAACAAAGTGCAGAGTACCTGGATACCACCACTGTCACAGCGATAAGTCCTTTAAAATGTATAAGCCGGACTAACAGTTCACACAAATTCTGTCGGAGAATAACAGTCCAATGTAAAGCTCTAGTAACAATCCCGAAAGTAAACTGAAGACCAAAAAAGATTCGTCACAAATCCAGAAGAAAATCTGAAGAAAATCTTTAATTGCTGCACTTATCGGAATAGGTCCCACAAACTGACATACACGCTTCTGTGTCCGCTGGAATATTCTCTCACCTGTCTCTCGGCTCCTTAATACGGCCTCTTTATATAACTTTTAACCTCCGAAAATTCTAGGAAATTCCCTTTCACGAACAATCCATAATACACAGTACACACGCTCAAAGGACATACTAGAACAAAGAACGCTGTGCATCTAGGGTTCAACAAATGCGGACTAAACCGAGCCGGCAACATCCGGCCAGGCGAGGCTGCCACAACACGAGCCACGCGCGGCACACAAACAAAATGCCAACAACACATGGAGCATCCGTGTGCACAGTACAACAATCATCTGTTTGACCTCCGCACACAATAAAAGGGGCACCTGTAACAGTATAAATATGTGTCTCATGTTCTTATCTAACCTGCAGCTAGACATTTAAACTGTAATGGAAATGGTGAAGTTAATAAGATAAAAAACTAGAAATCTGCAGTCCAAGGAATGCAAGTCTCCGCCATGTGGGATGCTTCCCAACCCGTTTTTGCATTCTCTTATTCGTCCCATATTCTCAAGTTCCTTAGTAAATAAGTAAGTGTATATTTGTGAATATTGATGATATTCCTGAATCCGGATCATGTGAGGGATCCATACAAAAATTCAATGTTTCTTCATTTTTCCTTTCCTGAAATGGCCTGAAAACTTCCAACCATGACTGTGTGAGTTATGGTGTGAACAAACACACACACAAACGGGAATAAACGTATACCGTCCCAGCGGAGGCAATAAAATGATAATTTGTTCATTTAACGTGCCCTTTTTTTTCCTAACAAAAGTAGGAACATTTTGGGCAAATGTAAAATTGTGTAATTTTCCTGTTCGTACCCTCCAGTGAGCTTGTGTACGTATGAATAAGTCATATTGACATATCGATAAGAATATTAAACTAAATGTATGCCACCGCGGAGGGATAGTAAGAGCTGTAGACAGGGATTTTATTTGGATATTAGTTTCCATGTTGCGCCATGTGATGGATTGCCAGTGACCTTTCTAGCACTGAAATAGCAGAGAAGTTGTGAACAGTGCCAACTGAAATGACGTCGTCTTTTTTCTTCTTCAGGATTTGTAGCTTTAAAGGCTATTGGTACCATACCTACCAGATACTTTGACTAATATAAATAGTATTTGGAAAGAAATGGCAAAGTACATAAACAATTGCATGCATTTCTGTCAATAGTGTAGAGATTATTATAAACTTCATTATTTTTACATGGATTGTACAACTAGTTATAATAAGTAATATTAGGCACTCTCCATGGCTCGGATGCTGGCGCTCGGTAGTCTGTAAGGGTGGAGGAAATCGGAGGACCCGGAGAAAACCACCGACTTTGGACCAGCCATGTACTACAAACCCACTCTCATAGCCACGCCGGGAATCGAACCCGGGTCGCCAGCGGAGAGGGCCGAGAGTTTTACCACTCAGCTGCCCAGGCCTCTTAGTCAGTTCTAGAGAGATGAAATATGTTCTGTTAATACATCAGGTCTGATATATTAACTTTTAAATATTCTGCTAAATCCACAAGCATAAATAGAGATGTATCAGACCAGGAAAGATCAATGTCTCCTCATTTTAATTAATACTGCATTTTGTTTGGTGCCCAGTTGTCAGTATAAACAAGGATACCCGTGTATTACCCGACCATATATGACCTTTAACATCGTGGTGTACTTTCTTCTTAAGCACGTGTGAATATTGCTTCCATGCGTGATCATCTCCAGTCAATTATATTTTAATAATATTTTATAAGTTATCCCAGAAATCAGCTTTACGTTTTCTTAATGGACAGGGTCAAGTCTGTGTGTACACAGACATTGAGTCCAAACAAGTGATAGATATAGTTTTTTATGAAACCGATCATGACAAATTATGACAAAGATAAAATCGGTCTTGATGACGTTCATAAAGCCAAATCAATTTCCGGGTACAAACCTAAATCTAATTTATTCTTCTTTGGCCTATTCCCGAAAAGTGCTGCAAATTTCATGAGACTCCGTTCATGATTGCCTTAGTTTTATTATGAACAAACACACACACACACACACTCACACACTCCTGGAAGAAGCAATAGCTAGAAAACTATACGCAGTCTTATGTCCATGATCCTTGAGACATTCATTTCTTTTCATGAATAACATTTTCAGGTTGCATATAGCTTTTTAAGTAGCCGTCTAGCATGTTGGTAATTTAAAGAACTAATTCCGGACGATACCTTGCTGAATAAACATGGACTTACAAACATAGAATTCTCAACTTTGAGTATTGAAATCTGTCAATCAAAAGTACGTGTCCCCTGCATGTTAACATTCAAGGTTAAAAGGTATGCGAATTATTTATGATTGTGCATCACTTTATTCCTGCACGTTAGCTTGAACACTTTCTATTTGACTTCTTTTGTGTAACAGGTCGATATTGCTTTAGGCCACAGGAATAAAGGTTGGTTTTCGAGTTGCCACGTGCATAATTTTTACCCCCCCCCCCCCCCACACACATACACCTCGGCATAACAAATATTAATTATAATTTTCAGTGGAAAATGAACAATTTTTGCTCAAGCTGCTCGCACTAGAAACAAAAATTTCTTTCAAGAATATTGATACGATTTCGTTATATAATGATGTGCCTTAACCTGTGTAGCAATACAGTTCTGTTACAATCATGTTGTACACGGATGGTATGAAACTTTGAACAACAAAAATTCCAGATAAAAAGGTTAAAAATATTCGCCATGCAGCGTTTCTGAAGAAAAAGGGCCTGAGAACCCAATTTTTTATTTTTCAGAAATATCACTTGAGAGTGAATATTTTTTAACGGAAAAAGTGCCTGAGAACCCATTTTTTTATTTAGCCTTATTTGTTTCATGTATGGATATATAATATAATATTAACAGAGAAAGAGGGATGACGTCACTTATTCAGTGGTGAACCAATGAACGGGTGAAGAAGTGTCACGTGTGCATATGATTACTCGATCGCGTCCAATAAGATGATGGGAAGATCCGTACAACATTTAAGCTGCACTGGTCTTTGCGAGGCGGAACACTATAGTTACAGATGTGAACAATTAAACTGCGCTAGGCCTTTTTCATGGATATGCTGCGCTTTGCTGTGGCTGTGTTTCTCTGGGTTGCAGGTAAGGGACGTCGGCATATGATATCTTACTTACTACACACAGTGTTGTTTATTTTATTCACTTCTTGCATATCTTAAAGGGACCTATTCAGATACATTGTATGTTAATAATAAACACTGGTTAATAAACTAGGAGAATGAAGTGAATTTATCAGAAAAGATCTGAAGTTCTTACTTTAGTATTGTTTTAATCCAGTAGGGCTTATATTAACGCAGGTTGCGCCAACTTCAAATAAATAATTTTTTATATAAACTACTTGTACATATATATATATATATATATATATATGACCACTTTTCCGTGTTGGAAATGCAGAACAATATGCAGAACATGCCCACTTTGCATTTGATATGATTCAGTAATACTAAATGTCTTTTTGCCAAATGGTAATGTACGTGGCTGTTGTTTATCTACTGGACATGTCATATTGTTATCATTACAGTTTACTTTTCCCTCTATAGGTTCAGACGCGTCAGGGAAATGCAAGATAAACAAAGCGTATCAGGCGAGACCGGGACTTCGCGCTTTGGCAACACAACTAGTACATCCAGTCATCAACTATCCTTTGCAAATTCCTGTACAGTATAGGTGTATGGCCAAATGCAATACAGAAGGAACATGCAAGGCATTCCAAGTGTTCCGAAATGAAACCTGTGAATTGGTCACGTCGTCCATGAATGCGGTCGCCGTAGACAATGAAACTACATTGTACACTATGTACGGATTAAGTAGTAAGTTACCGTTCCAAATTTCAATTCTTTCCATTTTTTTTTTCAATGAGTACAATTCGTGTGACCGAGCGTATAGGCCTAACGTGAATTCTTTTCTGTATAGCTAAGCAATTTTCTGTAAATGGAGTAAATATAGGATGAATGACATCTATTCATGTATATACAGACTTGTTTATATTTTTCGCGACTTATCATGATAAATAGCATTGCGTTAAAAAAGGTGTAGAAAAATATGAAGAAAGAGATAGATAGAGAATTATAAAATTATAATCCTTTATTATACTTATAAATGTGTAAGATTATGTCGAACTCACTCAAACAGGTCTTAGACCTGTAACTGTTACATTTAAATTTAATGTTATTGTTCAAATTATATATATATATATATATATATATATATATATATATAGAGTATATATATATATATATATATATATAGAGAGAGAGAGAGAGAGAGAGAGAGAGAGAGGAAAGAGAGAGAGAGAGAGAGAGCGACTGAAACGTTTTTAGCACGACCACAAGGACCAGCCCTCTTTAGCGGGATGGTCGTAATATCGGGGGGAAGGGTTCGTAAATGATATATTTCACTTCAGTTAGGAGTTTTTTTTATAATTTTTTAATACAAAGACACTTTGTTTTCTTTTTAAAGAGTGTCCCCAGGGATTTGATTACCGTCTTCACCCGGGAGGCTTTGTCCCGTCTTGTTACAAATTCGTGTTACAATCCATGAACTGGACAGCAAGTCATGACTTCTGCCGTTCCTGGGGTGGAGACCTGGTCAGCATTGAGTCAGAGGAGGAACAGCTGCACATACAGAACACAATCGGAAATGATCCAAACCTCAGACTTACCGGTAAGATCATACATGTAACACTTACATGGTTTAACAAATATTCCCCATTCTATTTCTCAAACAAGAAACGTTCTCAGAGAGCGCAAACCTCCGACAAAGCAGCTCGTTACCCCCATATGGCTTTGTCAGAAATGCAATTTTCCCTTTTTAAAAATGGCCCCGATGCTGAACGTTGATCAACTGACGGCTTTAGGGGAAACGGCACGTACACGTGGAGTGACGTCATTGTCCTCTGTGACGTCACGGCTGTTACGTCATAACTCGCACTCCAAAGATAGCCATATCGTCACATGCTACATCCCCCATAAAAACCCCATAAAACACTCATGTCGGGGTTATTTTTATGCATTATATTGTAACGGGGTTATTGAACAATTTGATCGATTGTTCCTTGTATCATTGCCGAGATATCCTTTATGAGTAATGTTGCTAACAGAAAAATCAACGCCGCCATAAATCATAACCCCAGCCCCTTGGCGGGGGTTACAATCGTCTTTTATATAACCTTTTTTTATATTTGGTATTTTATTTTGCCCGTTATCCACGGATTTTGATAACTGTTTCAGTAATATTAGAGTAACACCAAAAGGTATATCCTATTGGTCCTACGACTACATACACCTAGTTAATACATTGTTCATAAGAGCTTTTTCTTTTAACAAATACGTAGTATTAGATTAAGGCATCGCACTATATGTAATATATATGAATCTGATTTAATATTTTCTTTAAACAAGATCCAATGGTTATTGGACCTCAGGCTCTGATTTAACTGGGACATGGATATGGAATGCGACAGGTCTCGAGTTATTGTATCAAAACTGGAGTCCTGGTGAGCCCAAGGGTCATGATGGCGGCTTGTGGATTGGAATTAACGGTAAATATAAATGGGACGACCTTCCTAGAGCTTATCGTTTTTTCTCGCTTTGTGAGATCAGAGCCTTCTTTTAAAGGAGTATATCTGGAGTTTATTTAAGAAAATGTGACAGTACCATATCCTAGCTGCTTTTCGTTTTGGATCTGAAATGACAACTACAAATGTTTTAACCTGCTCAGCACAAAGAACTCCCCAACACTAAAGAATATTTGCCATCAAATAAGGGTTAAATCGGGAATACAGTAAAGGCGTTGGTTTAACATCAGTATAACTTATCAGTGTTACTGTATTTAGTAAACATGTAAACGTACTATAACTAAAGTTTGTAAAATCATTGTTTGTGTAGACAGAGTACATGTCAGCGTAACTGTATAACATATAATTGGCTCACCAGTGTTCCTGTCTTTAGTAAACATGTAAATACACTGTAACACAGGTTTAAGGAATCAATGTTAGTCCATCTGACATAAATATAAAACACTGTGGAATATATAGCATTAAGCTAACTATGTTCATGACTCAAATTGTAGATACCAGTGGTCTAACAAAAATTAGTTTAGAAAAATCTGTACAAAGTGGATTTTAAATGTCATCCTCGTCATTAATTACTTAGATCTTTACAATCGTTGTATAACTGAAAATAGCGTGGAAATATATTGTATGGCTGTTGTATGATATGTGTCGTAACTTTATGTTGAAATAAAATCGTCACAAAGTAAAACATTTTTTGTTCTGTTATTACTAGGAGGATGAAGGCAATGATGAATAATTGATCCTTAAAAGACGTTTGAGGCGTGTTTAATCTTTCGTGTAAACTACAAGGATTGCAGTTTGTATATATATATATATATATATATATATATATATATATATATATATATATATATATATATATATATATATATACACTGTTTTCTCGTTTATTCGCCATCCGTTTATCCGACAAACTCGCTATCCATCATGCCCAATCAAACACTTTGCCGGTAAAATTGGCTTTCGTCAGTTTACCGGTGTGACCGAGTCTTGCACCTACCGAGCCTGGCGGCTGGTTTGTCGAGTCATTCTTATGAGTTGATCTTGACGACACACTGGTCAATCCCGTGAATAAGCAGGAAGTTATCCGACCATAAACCATCGTAATCTTGAATTTCTTTGAAAGCTCCGGGCATTGTCATGCTTCATACATTGATGCGTGTATCCAAAATGGAGAAAAAAGGATGTCATGCACGTCAGAGAAGAGCAAACAGGCTTTTCTGAACTGATCTGTGTTAATACTGTAAATATATTCATAGATGTAAAGCGACATGTATGGTATCATTGACATTCTTAGTTGACTCAAGTGTATTCATGATATTGACATTCTCTGTAATTAATGGAAATAAAGGAAGTAAACTGTTTTGCTTATATATATATATATACTATAAACTAAAATCTATGTTATGAAATTCTTAAGGAGGAATTTGTTCGCATGCCTGCAGGCGGTGACAAGTTCGTTCCGTTTATTCAGGGTGGCCAAATATGGGTTGCAAATGATAAAGTATATATTTCCGATAAGCATAGGTTACATCTGTTGGTAGCGCTGTTATAAGCCTTTGCTTGTTTCAGTATTTTCCATGTGATACTGTAGTCTACACCTTTGTCTTTTAGCTGCCATATATTTGCTAAGTTCTGTGTTATTTTCTTAGATTTGTTCATGAAGGATGATTTGTGATTAGCATGGCGTGACTTGAATGAATTTTCTGTTAATCCTATGTAGCTTTGTTTCGGCTCACTTGCGGCTGTTACGGTCGCTTGGTATACAATCGATTCTTTCAAGCAGTGGCCGGACATGGGGCATTCCGCTGGTTTTCTGCAGTAGCATTTAGTAGAATTTTAGGCATTTCCATTCCTTGAGAGTTTTGTTTTGTTGTGTCCATCAATATATTGCTTCATATTAGGCAAGCAACTATAACTCAATTTGATGGTATTTCTGTTGAATATTTTGTGTAATTTATGATCTTTGGTGAATTCTTCATTTACAATTTTCAGGAAAGTTTTACCAATATTAGTAGTTATGTTTTTGCTGTACGGTGGGTTGTACCATATGGTATCTCGACGTCGTTTTCTCTTTCGGTTGCAAGCTACGGGTCCCGATGTTGAGGTATATTTTAATTGGTGGTTGTTTGCGCTTTTTTAAGCGCTTCCTTGTATATGGGTGCTGCCTTGTTGAATGATTCGGCGGCTGAGGATATTTAAGAAAGACCCGAATTGGGTATATTTTTGGTCATTCCAGGGGGTGGTTGGATTTGCTGTTGACATATAATGGCGTATTGTTTGGTTTCGTAAACGGTTTGTGTTTACCACGCTGTAGGTCCAAAGTTATGTCTAGGAAGTCAACGGTCTTTTTGTTTACCTCAATTGTAATTTTTAGGCCATGCGTTTTGAATATTTTGCATAGGTCTTTCTTTATGGCTTCTACCTTTGTGGGGGTATCCTTTGTGATTCCTAGCCCATCATCCCTGTACAATCAAAATAGGTTTCCGTGTTTATTTGTGGTGAGATGGAGGAGGAAGGAGCCCACAAGTTCACATGTTTCGGCACCATCGTAGCTAGCCATGGTGACATCAAAGTTGGATTCTGATGTTTTTTTACTCCATGGTTCTCCGGCGTTAAAGAGGAACGACATTTTAGAGTGGGTTATTATTTCTCTTTCTTCAGTTGTGATGCTATCGTAGGTGGAGGCGAAGTCCAGTGCTTTGTTCAGGAGATCTAATTTGCTTGGTGGATAAAAATCAACTACATCAAAGGAAATGAATGAATATTGTTCTTTGTTTGCAATTTTGTTGAACCATGATATCACTTCAGTTGTGTTTTTTCCACTGGTTTAAGCTGAGGCTTGTCAAGTTCTTTCTATTTATTCTGTCCAGTATTTGTTTGCTGATTTTTCCTATTTCTGATTTGGCTGGGTTGAGGAGTCGGCAGGTAGGGTTGTTATTTTAGTTAGGTTTATGGTCTTTCAAGGTACTGAATGCTTCTCTGTGGGCTGTCGTATTTATCCTGTCATCCAGGCCTAGTTTTCTTGTGATGTGTTTCGCCTCGCGTTCTTTTGATGATACAGCTGGTGAACTCTCGTTTTTGTATGCTTTTGTAATGTTTTTGTGTAAGAGATCTTTGTAAGCATTTGGGTCCATTTTATAGAAGTTTGTGGTCTTGTCCGCGGAATAATCAGATTTTGGGAGCTCTTGATCTTTTTACGTATGTCTGAGGACAGTTGTTTCTGGAAGGGGCAGTTTGTATCTCGGAACTTGATGTTCTCAATCATTTTAAGTAATTTTCAAAACTTATCATTTCAGGAATCTGTGGTGGTGTTTTCTTAGAGCAAAATCCAGATGTTACCTTATCTTGTGTCCTCATATCAGGGTTGAGTTAGAAGAACGCTTTCCCTCTCATTCTTCTGCACAGGTGTTCTGTCATCTCTATAAGCTTTCTATTGTAGTCCGTTTCCGATGGTAATGGAATGTTCTTCATAGAATACTCGAGACGTATTGATTCCATGTTGGTAGTTTTATGCAGAGAGTGCTCTACTTATTTTTCAAGGAGCATATATGAATAGATCTACAGGTTTTCAGCAAGCAACAACTACTAGAGTGCTCTATGGCACTTCACCAGAACTTTGTAATTATACAAAATGAAGACGAGTCAAGTATTTTCAGACATTTGACTACTACGTAGTTTCGTGCAACTCGTCAGTTAATGCTGTCTGGCTGAAATGGACTAGATCATACTGGTATATACATGTTACATAGATATGCGACCTTGAATGCATATATGTTACTGGCCTGTTGTGTCACTTGTAACCAAGACTGTTGAGTGTAAATGTGAGCCCTGGTGCAAAGATATACCAAGATCAGATAATGAGAGTCGGGATACGGGAGGACTGGGGTCAAAGGTCGCTCTGTGAGAGGGGCTGGTAAGAGGCTGTACTGAGAGCCTGGCTAACAAAAAGGATAGCATAGTTTTGTGCAGATATTGTTCATGGTTATGATCCTGGGGATCCTTGCATAGAAAAACATATAAAGTGAAGTTTCACTACGAATTGCCAGAACACAAGCTCGAAACTGTTTCTAAAAAACCCTGTCTGCCACAGTGGGGTGGGGTGGGGGTATATCCGCATATGAAACCCATGTTTACAGTATATGCTGCATGAGCAGTTCATCACATTTTCAAGTGGACATTTTGAAAAGTAGTCCACACCCATCAACCGAGGTTCCATTTGTTAACGTCAGAGGTCAGCACTATTTCAGTGATGAAACGTCTTAAACCGATGTGGGATTAAGATAAAAAAAAATAAATAAAAGTGTATTGGACGGACATTTTTCCAGATTTAACTGTGACTAAGTGCATTTGTGTGATTTAACGTGGCAGATTGTTCCTGAGAAAATATAATAAAAAATTATAGCTTTTTAACACATACATTTATTTTAGAGGACATATGTTTATTCATAAGCGTAGGAACCGGTGGGGTGGGGTGGGGGGGGGGATGCCTTTTCCCCCAGCTTCCAAGTATAGTCCCCCCCCAAAAAAATACTTTCCAGTCCTAAATTTAAATAGTGTAACAAAAAATGAAATATTTATATTTTCTCCTACACATTTTGATCAGCCATTTGCCTCAAAGGTATAAGGAAATGTGAATATTTACAAAATTAATTTTAACAATCCGCCCCCCCCCCCCCCGATGAAAATGATCTTTCCACACCTAAGACATTCTTTATAACTGTTTGAAAAGATCTTTATGATCAATGATGAATATAATTATAATAAAAACTTACTTTTTGAACATTTTGTCGCGTTAACTCTTTATTAGATCTTATTATGTGAGCCTAATATTTTAAATCGCTAGCTCCCTGCTGGTAACATGGATTTTGCAGTTGGAAAATTCAAATAAAAAGTATTATTCCTATGCCAAAATTATACTCTGTATTAAGGGCAAAAAATCCATACATTATATGATCCATGGTGGTGCCATCGTTAGGAGACTATGCTCAAGCATGGACGGTGTTAGCTAAAGAAGCGATATCAGTCAGGCTATGAGGAAAGATTGTTCAACAGGCAGTATCCTCTGAAATAGGGAGGGAAAGAATTCAAACAATTTTTCATTACTTATAAAAACAGGAAAAGCACAGCAACCTAAAGCTATGTACACACTCATACCGTTATCCGGCGAGGACAGTTACGGCGACGACAACGACCATGCGTTTTTAGTGTACACATTAATCCAGCGAAATTCATAAGGCCAAATGGGATGTGTGACTTAAATGTTTATCAGGACTTCTAAATATTGCCTTTGTTTAAAATAACCGGCCGACACGTTCTGATTAAGAAGTAAAGGGTTATACTGGGTCCAATGTATTAATCAAAGACGAAGTCGTTAATAAAAGTATTTATTTCATAAACCGTATAAACATTAATTGTTAATTAGATATAATATCGTGTGTCTAGACAACATTTCCCTATCTGGCCTTTTTAACCCATTTAGCCGATGTTTTGCCTTTTCGTGGCACCAAAGTGGCTAGCAAAGCAAGCTTCACTAGCGAGGCCGTTCGATCCGCTTTTATGTCACCCCGTAACACACCCTCTCTTAAGAGCGTTCTGCTATCAGAACAAGAAGCAAAGCGAAGCGGTTGGTACGTTATACAAGTGAATCCTCCTAACGTTTTTATGTATCGGGATGCACTTGAACAATTGGGGGCTCTATGAACGGTCAGATTTCTATCTCCATTCACTGTTGAAGGGATGTGGGTGTTTTCCTTCGTTGCCGGGGGGGGGGGGGGGGGGGGGGGGGTTAGGGAAGAAGAGTTTACAGTGAGGAAGACTCAGGGAGGCATTTTTGAAAGGGATCTGTTTGCCATTCCCATTATTTGATATTTTTAACCGCCAAGGATGTTATGTTGTCACTCGTGTTTGTGCGTTTGTCTGTAAGCAGCATCACGTACACAACTGAACTGATTTCTTATCTAAGAAATTTTGAGCAGGAGAAGGACATACGCCCAGGATAAGTGCAGATCTGGAGAAAAAGGCGGGTTGAGTTAGCTCGTTTTGTATTGGAGTAGGCACGCGGTCTATTGACGGCTTCTAAGTTTTGGTTTTTAAATATTTTAAATAAAACTTTGTTTTGACACATTCTTAAAATTTCCATTAAAATTGCATTTTGCGTCGAAGTAAGATTACATTATATCATTTTCATCAACGGAAAATTAATGAGATAAAGTTATGAAACTTCAAGAAAGTTTCGCGCTTGTATTCATATTATAATATTGGATAAGGGTGCCTCAAACGTTGCATAGTTTAAAAGTTGTCCACGATGTTAATAAATTCCGAATGTCTGTCAAAACCGCAGTTTAAATAATACATCCATTAATGTTTCAACATTTAACCTGTTATGTTAAAAGTGTTCCAATGCTTTTCCCGTCTTACCCCGGTCATAAATTTCATGAGCTGTTACTTTCTGTGACATGTCTAACACCGTACATCAAACTTACCTGTCATCTGTTATCTTGCAACCCATCGCTATACCACAGAAAACAGGTTAAATGAATTTTGGCTTCAATATATCTCATTAACGCCACATGTGGAAGTGGTCCCATGTGGCTCCCACCGGAAATCGCGATGTCGTCTGCTGTACATGCATGTATTATGTGGAAACTCAATAACAATGTATATTTCACTTGTTTCCATGGCTGCAGATAGTGAGCAATTTGGGCCGTTTATTTTTAAGATCCAGTCATCTCTGTTTATTCTATTATTGCTTTTATATTTTTCTTCATTTTCTTTTTCAAAGTAATAAGAAAAGCGCCGAAAAGTCCTCGTTTTCTTTGACATTAACCAGCATTTTTTTTTCTGGAGATCGGAGGTCAGTCTCCTTGGAGGTTACCATCTACCTTTTTTGGCATTTTTTCTACTTCAAAGACATTACAATTGTTCATATATTTTCTCTTGTAGACGTCCTTACCAAGATAAGATAACTTAAATATAAGATAATTTGATAAAATGTAATGTATTTGGTTATATAACTCCTTTCAAAAGACTTAAGCGAAACTACTCTTTCCGTTTACTTCTATATGATATTACATTGATATTCATCATTCAGTTGTGATAACCTTCTTGGAAATCTTCTTAACATGCACATCCTCGCTCGCTTATCATAGAAACATATACCAAATGCAATATTCATTATGCCTCAACGTATACACAAACGCGATATAACGTACACTCGCAGACTGTAGCAAATGATGCAACATCGGTCAAAACATTTACAATTTAGCATCCAGGTATAAGTCTGGGCAATGAAAATATATATTTTCTAGGTAAATGACTAAATGTCATGGTTAAATGAACAAACGTGTGCACTATTCTGCCTAAATACACTTGTCCAGGTGTGAGCCGGTTGAGTACAGCCTCTATACCGCTACCCATTAATCAGTGCTGACAGATAGGGCCAAGAAACCGGGGAGAATGGTACAACAGTGGTACAACAGTGGCACGCTCTGATACAATAACAACAGAATAAGCAGTTGTTACCAACCTGCGGTTACAAAGCCTAGCATTATTTATATATATATATATATATATATATATATATATATATATATATATATTAGTGGTGTGCCAATTAATCGATTGTTTTAATTCATTAATTATCAAAATTATAAATTGATTGCTGGTTTGCTTAATTGATAATAAAATGATCATGTATTTACATGCAAAGAAGTCCTATTGACCTGATAAAAATTCTAATTCCGACCTGCATAATTATATATATTGCATTAACACTAAATGCTGTAATTGAATTGCATTTATTTATGAAGTTATAATGCCTCACATCTTGACCCATCCTGAAAAAGTATGGAAAAAAGATGCAACTGAATTGACGTCCGTACAGAATTACATATAAATCACGTAAAATTTCGAAGAATTTTGAGAAATTGAATATCGGTATGCTTGCTTAAATCTTCCTGAAAAGAAAATCTAACAAAAACGCACAAGGATCATTAGTATCTCTCTTTTCATAAAACATTAATAAAACATCAGCGTCATTTCTTGGAAAGGAACACTCACCAGTGTAGAAAATTGTTTCTGTTATATTGTTTAAAACCTTTGTTGGAATTTCACCATTGAATAAACATAATTATTTCGGTCATTCGATATAGCATTAGCAGAGTACACATTTTTCCTCCCGGGTCGGAACACCTTTCTTCCCCGAATCAGCTTCTGCATTCTCTGCATCGCGCTTAATCTCATTAGCACAGGCATGTAACTTGTGGTGTGTTATAACAACTCTATATCAAAGACTGGGCGGCCTCTAGTTATTGATCTGTACCGTCAGCGTCTAATCACTGAGTTCCGTTATTTTGGCGATGAGGCCGTTTAGCAACAGTTGTCAGTGCTGAATTGATGAATAATGAAGAACACTGGCGCTGGCACGTTCACAAATGAACAGTTACTGTATACACTGCCATGACTCCTCCGGCGCAGTTGGAGGGGGGAGGGGGGTCAGGTCGCCTCGTGATCACGTGGTTACCGGCGGAAATCCGTAGTGGCATCTGACTAGAGCTCACCGCTCTGTATCTAAAGGATAACATGGATACTTTAAAAAGAGAAGGTAGGCTTACGAATTCATAACATATACTAGCTTTAAATGTATATTAGTAAATTATACTATTAAATGATATATATATATAATAAAAATAATATCGTATAATCTTGATGTAGCTAACGAAACAGACTAAAAGTTTCAACTATATTTAAATTGCATTGGTCTGTCTCGAAAGACTTTCACAATCTTTGGTGCAACATTTCCATGAGGTACGCTTAAACAAAAATGTTTAAGTTTGCTGTATCTGTTTGTAATGATTGTTTTTATTTTTATATGGGGTTTTGTTTGATAAATACATTGATACTGTCAGGGTCATCGATAGTAGTATCCGTAATTTTGTATCGATCTATATATCGATATACTAATATACAGCGAAATTTAGAAAACGCACATGTTATTATCTAACATAATCTGCAAGAATTTTTATAAACGATTATGTTATTACAATTTAATGAGAATAACATATTTTTTATATTATCTTGATATGATATTACATACGAATCCTTATCTGTCCGTCATCGTATCAGGTAGACAAAAAATATTTATGTTAGAATATTTTGAACAGGGTAAAAATTAGGTATCAATGTACAGTAAAACCTGTTATAAAAGGCCACCCGTGGGACTGGGCAAAATTGATGGTTCAGGGGTGTTCTGATTAGATCAATCAGGTATATGCAGTGTGAATGCTTTCGGTTCACTCAATAGTGGTCTTAATAGACAGGTGTTCGTATTAGACAGGTTATTTATTACGAATGTAAATGTTTTAGATTCACTTGTGGCGCTAAATGGTCTTTCAGTGAGGAACCACTGTATTCCTGCTACACCGTATGTGCATTAAGGACGTAAGTTCGCGTACACGTACCGCTTTCTTACGCGGGTGCTCAGGATATTTCCCAAAATACAAATTTCACCTCCATCGCGTTCACTGACCTAATCAGATAATAGTAAAGGTCATGGAAACGTGTCAGAATTTGCTTTTGTTACATGTCTGAGGCCCGCATACTGGGAAGGACTGTGGTGTCAATGTCTGACAGCATGAGCTACATCTTGAAGGGGATAACTGTGCTATTACACGGTCCTTGTTTACCTGTCAGGAAGTGCATCGGTGGCCATACGACTAATGTATGTATTGGGAGTTAAGGTTGCAAAAATCTCCAAAAAAAAACTTTTTCTCAAATGAATCCAAAAGTTGTTTTAAATGGAAAAATTTTCAAATATTGCTGTTCGTTTTATAGTTCACAGAGTTGGGAGTTCAGAAGTAAAGGTATTGCCTCTCTCACCACTGCATATAATAAAAGTTTGTGATGTATTTTGAAATCACCTCCATGCAACAGCATATAAATATATTGTAATAAATATAGCAGGGAAGAAGCCAATAAGATGCCAATTTGAACTGCGCTTCATGAACGTGTTTTATTCTATGTATAGTTCAGGAAAATCTGGTGTATCATATATTGCTCGGAATGCTTGTCGAGACCTTTTGAAACATCTTGGTATCAGTGTAAGATGCATGAATGAACAGTAAAATTACTGGTAAGATAAAATATTGTATGTCTTGATCGTACCATGTATGTAGATCATTTTTACAGGGCAGATTTAGAACATATGCTTGCCGTGATATCCATACAATAAGCAAGTATACAACGGCTTTTCACATTTGTTATAAAACACGGTAAATCTCTGCACTTTTCATGACCATATATGATATTGTCCCTTGTTTGTACGAAGCAAATGATAATAACAGACCTCATCAAGTATACATGATTTTAAATCTAATTCAGTGTTATTTCTGGTGAAATACATAAATTAAAATTCATTTTCACATGAAATATTAACATTTATATAAATTATAAAGGTATTGTTTCCTTTATTTTAGACAAGGTTTATTTCGGGGGATGTTATTAACCAAGACATGTTAATGTATCGTGAAAATAAAGTTTTGATAAAAAAAGGTTATTTTAACTGCTGGGCGGACGAAAGCGTCCGTTGTCCTGAAGAGCTGGTTGTTTGCCCCAGAGGGGTTCTCAAAGTAGTAAACACGGTTCGTCGTACAAAAGACGTGGGTTGTCCGCCCCAGAGGGTTGTCCGTAGCCCGGGTTATCACTGTATATGTGTATATATACATATACATACACACACATATATGTATATATACATAGAAGGTAGTGTTACCCTCCGATGTAAAGTGCTCTATGGCCTACAGACTAGGCCAGAGCGGTATAACTCTGGAGAAAAACAACACTTAATTCACAACAGTCTGTTTCACGGGGTGCGACCCGATCATCAGGTGAATGTGGTGTGAATGAAGTATATATACATAGATGGTTTATAACAAGATATATTTTAACGTACATTTGATCCCTATTTATGCAGTTGTGCATGGAAAATGTGCATTTGTAAATCTAAACTTGTGAAGTTAAACATATCGTTTTGTTCTAGTCACTGACGGGAGTAATAAATAATTAGAATATATAGATCACTAAGACCGAGCCTATACGCCCTATATGTGACCCTGCAAAAAAGGCTGCAAATATTCTGAAAAATTGCTGTTATAGTCATATATACTTTCTCATATTTACATTCATAGTTATTTGATAATATTTATGTGATATAAATAAAAACACGATGTAATATTCACAGGAATTTCGAATACCAATAGAGTCAACTATTATCTGTTGTGATGTTTTAATATGAATTCAGGATATATTGATGACTCACTAAACTCAAAACCTTGAAACAAACTAAAAGGTCACTATTTGGGATGGACCAGTTCACTTTGCCATTATCTGCTTCATGGTTAGACAACTTGAGCTTCATGTTTTGTTGTCATGGAAACGCTTATTAACCAGTTTGTGCAGATTTTAAATGTTGGTTAAATATGTGTTGGTATATCGCTTAGAATAATGGAAATACCCAGAAAGAGAAGGGAAGATTAATGTAGATAGACTTTTAATCACGGATTGCGGATCGTGCTTCTTCCTGTGATAAATCCCAAAAGGCATAAATTTGCGCTAGGTATTGTTCAATTTAATATATTTTCTTATTAAATATTGAATAGTCTTGATTATATATATATAATTTGTAACTATTATTTTGTCAAAAGGTACAAAAAAGGTAAAGGTTTGGGTTAATATATAGTTTGATATTATTCTTAACAGACTTTACACTATGAAATTCTGATCTATGGATCTGTTCATGCTAGTGGCTTCTCTCGGCTCCCTGGGGAAGCATACACCTCAACACACGTCTCTGTAGACGCCATAGGGTTATCGATTCTACATGTCGCCTGTCATCCATGTTTGACCAGTAGACATTCACTCCTTGGTCTAAAGGGCTCACTTTTGTGGTTTAGACTTTGGCCAGGAGGCCTAGCGGGGAAGGCGATCTGAACGGGGTTCATCAGCCACCACGGATAATGTCCGAATGTTTTCTATATGAAAACAGTTGGGAGACAATATTTGCAGTTCATCAACAGAAACGAGGGCGTCCCAATCTGAATTACTTTCGATTACTCTCATGTCGGCAGCACAAAATGTTTCCCTCATGAACGGTAATTTTGTTAAATGACCATGAGGTACGTGACACCGCCTGCCTCGGTTATTAATTAATATAGTAGCGCTGAATGAGCAAGATACGGTCTAATATTGTTTTGACTTGTAAAAGTACAGCCTAACCTTTTGTTCGAAGCAGCATTTACATTTGGCGTTTCAAAGAGTCTGATTCCATGACTTTAAGGGCCCATCGGTTGATTAAAACTAGCTTATGAGTCCTGATTTTATGGATATAGAATTTCCCATCATACAGGAGAACACGTTCAGTGTAAGAAGCACAGATCAAATAGCAGACTTTCGAAATTCCGTTTCAATCGTGGGTCAAATAGGTAGGGAACAGGGAATTTAAGTGTATCGCAAACTGACATGCACTCATATAACTGACTTAAAAATAATTATATATAAATAACGTATTCGCTTTTTGACGGAGGGCGCCATACTCATACTAGCATTTTTACAAGTTGGCAGCGAGATCAGATTTTTAACACCCTGAAGTTAATGCTATACTTTAGCACTGGTGCCTCAACAAAAGAATTAAGGTTAAGTACACCTATTCCACATGCGTTTGTTGTGTGATAGGGATTTTATCCAGATCCCAGACTTTGCCCTGATTTGATTGGCTGGTACACGGGTGACATCATGGACTGAATTTTATCAAGAACTCAGATCTAGTAATGCATGTTGTTTTTATTCTCTGCTGAAAATTTGGCAATGACAGAGGCGGAAATACTGTGCTTTTACTGAGATCTAGAATTTTTTGTCACAGGGGATTTCCCAGTGTGTGACGTCACTGCCGATTTGACAGTGCAAATCCTACAACCGCATGATTTTAGTGGAAAAATAGATAGAAATTTTTTTTATGATAATATAATGAGATTTGGAATAAGTTTGCTTGACCTTAAAGACTTAATCTGTCTTTGATGTATCTACACAGTCAATGACATAGAGACAGTAGAGAGAAGCAGTGACAGTTTGACTGATGTGCTGCGCTGTGAGGGCTGTGTTATGTGACAAGATAACAAGAAACGTGGCATAAAACCTCTTTTGAATTCACAAAATACTGGTTCCTTTCATTTCAGATATTAATTTAAAAAGGAAACCCTAGGCATGTACATAATATATGATGTTTAATTTTGTTGGCTGAAACGTTCAATATTCTTTTTATAAAGATGTTTTGTAGCATCAACGGGATTAATATCGGAATTTTGAATTTTAATTAAAACGGAAATAAAATCAAAGATCTGAGGTCAGTGGAAAATGCACCAAAAGAACGATTATCTGCACATAAGGAAACCATTTATGTTCACATTTATAGTCTCTTGTTATTTACATAATAAATTAGGTAAATATCCACAAGTAAGCATTGTTTGCAGTGATTATTTAAAAATTACCCGGTTCTCGACAGGCTTTGTGTTGCAAATTAAAATGAATTTGTAGGCGATATACATGGAAACGCATAGACATATTCAGCTAACATCTTTACACGTAGATATGCGCAAAAATGTATAAAACAGTCCCCAAGGACCAAAACCTCTGGTACAAACACGCCATCGGAGTCAGGGGAAAGCAAAAGCAAAATATATTATTCACATTGTGACCATTAATAATAAAACATTTGGCAAGTTTGATAACTGATAGATCTGTTATTGAAACTGTTGGACAATTCAATGATTTTTCATTCATGACATTGTTTGAACTTTTCTTCTGTGGATGAATGAGGAATCACAATAGCATTATTCATAATGCGCGTTGATAAGAAAAAATGAAAGAAATTATATACAGTACTTAAGGAAAGGGAAATCGCGTGATCATGACTCACTGCTTAATGTTTAATCGGACGGTTACATTTACAGGAAAATGTTAAAGGGGTCTATTCCGATATCTGACATCTATACACTAAAGATAATCCCTTGAACAAAAAGAAAAAGACCAGAAAACGCCGATTCCACGGCACACAGGCTGTTTTCTTTGTATATACCCATGTGTTTATAACGTGGGGGCGCTAACATAATCCAAACACATTAAACAAGGACATATGACGGCATGTTAGACGAACCAGAGTTTTGCAAACGGCTTTTTACCATTAGTTACCTGTCGGCTATGCAACGAACCATCTTAGATGTATTTTTCCATATGTCAACATTGCTGTGTTTATTATTATTATTATAATTATTATAACTATTATTATTTAATGTTTTATACAGTCCTCAACTGGTACATAATACTGTTCCCAATACATGTATTCTACGGGGCTTTACATGAGTTGAGAGATGTAATTAAGAGTAATATATGCAATGAAAACATTCACTTATATCCCTAATATTCATAACATTAAAATTACTAAAATGCCTTGGCAAATAAATGTGTTGTAAGGGTCTTCCTCAATTTTTGAGTATTATTTGAGTATTACAGTATTGTTTCATGATACATCTATACCCTATCGCTGGTATAGTACTGGATGAAGGCGGCAAAACTAAAGGCTAGGAATGATCCGGACGTTTTTATCGGTCATTAAGACAATAGAGCGCAATTCCAAAGATGCATTCTCCGGGGGAATTGCGTATTGCTGCAGCAGAACGTGGTATGCGGAATGCGATATAAAATCGAGTGGGGTATTTAATTGGCGGGCGGTAAAACACTGCGATATGGGCCCAATGTTGTAAATATCCGCTAGATCGCGCTATACCTGTTTGTCATACATACGGTAACCACTAACTAAAGCCAATGGGCGCTATACATCGCGATATTCTTCACTGAGAATTCCTTTTACGGCGTGTTTCGTACCGCATTCCGCGGGTCAAATAAACGAAATATGATAAAAAAAATAATCAGGTCGAACAAAAATATTTTGCCGCATACAACATACCGCGCGCCTAGTAAACGCAATGTAAGGGTTTTATCGAGAATTCACTAGTTTGCATTTGAGCCACCGGATGGCGGGCTTCAAAACAAGGAAAATCCGTGGCCAAAGGCCCATATCCACGGTTACGTCCTACCCCAGTTTTTTTCTTTGTTTATCATTTAAAGCGTTGGCTGGACTGAGCTGATCTCATCTCTCTTGTTGAACATTTTGTTTTTGTGAACTGACAGTGATATAATATTTATGACAAAAAAGATCAGCATAAAACAGAGATCAGCTACCGGAACTGGAAACGGTTCATCTCACGCGAAGGTCAGGTCAGACATTGTCTCGATAATCAAAACCCCAGGTGAACAAAGAGGAAGCAAGTCTTGCAACGTGTGCATAATTTAGCAGACAAAACATGTCAAATATTGGTGTGTTAGTGGAAACCAAACTCTTTACACGTGGTACCTATGCCGTTTCAAATCATTTAGAGTGGCATAAAATCTGTTATAACCAAATCTGGTTAGAACTCTATGTAGAAAAGTCAATAACATAACCACAACATTACATCATTACAATGACCCTCAGTAGAGCGTACACCTCCGCCAAGGGAAAAGAGTTTTGCATGATGCCCTTTAATCCAGGTCTTCCAAGATTTCAACATGTTCTTCTCTGTTACATTCGTCTTCACAGTTTCGTGAAAATCGGATTAAAAGTGGTGTCCGCGTAATTCAACAAACAAACAATCAATCAACAGGAAAACATTTACACATACCAATAATCCATCACACAAACAAATCAACAAAGAACTTGACATCTGCATTCTAAGGAATGCGAAAATCCGCAATGTGTGAGTCCCTATTGTGGGACGCTCCGAAAACCGTGTTTGTATTTACATACTCCTAAGTTCATTCGTGCATAAATGAATATTCCTCTATGACGCTCCTGAATCATGATCATGTGCCGGATCCGCACAGAAATATAACCGATTCTTCATTGACCCTATTCCAGAAATGCCTTGAAAATTTCATAAGATTCAGTTCATGATTGCGTAAGTTAGGTTGTGTAAAAACACACACGAACGGGGATAAACGCATAACCCCCTGGCTGAGGTAATTAACACGGATCAAAACATAACCTCCTTGGGAAAGGTAAATATAACCCTCATGCATGTATATTTCGCAACTTTGAGAGGAACCTTGCATCATTACACCTACATTCCCTCGAATATTTTTGCGATTCGTTATGTTTACCTCAATAATATACCTGTGTTCAATTGTAACGGTAAGCCCTTATGATTTCTAGAGATAAAATCCACTACAATTTAACCTATGTATGATGATACGATAGAAAGCAGAGATCATTGAGCGGAACCGGAAACTTTTCTTCTCACACGGAGGTCAGGTCAGACATCGTCTCCATAAACAACCGGCAGGTGAACAAAGAGAAAACAAGTCAGGCAACCTGTGCATAATTTAGTAGACAAAACATGTTAGATATATTGTATCGCTGGAAACCGGACGCTCTGCTGGCTTAACAGCTGGTTGCTATGTAGCCATTCTAAATCATTTTGAACTGAATATAGCCAAAGCAGGTTAAGGTTATATGTACAATAATCACAAACACAACAATAACCTAACCAAACAATTGTTCACCAATAAAATGGCCAGGCTTAATTAGAAAAAAAAACTTTTTAATATTGGTCCATGAATTGTTGGTGGCGTTGTTTATAGAATAGTAACAATGATATGTGTATCATTAATCCTTCTGGGTTTTAGGTTTTATATGCATGCATGTTTCACCCTTTTGCCTCTGTGCCACGTTCGGAGATCTATTTGGGGACCTGTTCCAGATGTCAATGCTTCAACACCAGGCTCCGTGCAGATCCCAGTAAATGTAAAGTTACATTTCTCGTCTATCCATATTTCGTCACTTATAGAGGAACTTTGACACCAAACATCGATATTAATACAAATAATTTATTTATTGCAATTCCTTCGATCTATTAACATTTAAATTGTAAAATTTTCACTTTCGACATAACTAAAATGGAATCTGGAATTATCAGTCTAGCTAATTAAGGCATAATTCAGCTATTTATTAAATACTGATTTTGACTTGTATATTACTGATAAGACACATCTTCTACTCAAATATTCTTTGAAATGTGTTGCCTTAAAAGACTTTTCTTTTCAGTACTAGCTACTAGGTAACTTTCATAGGTAATTTTTGATGGAATTATGTGTGGGAGGGCGTCAGCAGGAAACCCTTTATAAAATTGAGTTGTTTTTGGTATTAAGTTAAAATGGTACAGAGTAGAATTGAAATAACACCGTCAAGGCAAGAAGTTCTACTCGATCAGTCTCTTTATCCGGATCCGCACCAAAGTTAAAAGGATCTTGTCCCACTAGTCCATAAAGTTTCATGGAACATTTTTGCGTAAACTTTCTAAACACCAAACAAACCAAGAAAAAAACCAAGACACTGACAGGCCAACCGATCGGAAAAGAGACCTACAATTAGACCGACAAATAGACCGATCGAGCGTCAGAGAGACAGGCAGTATGACAGACAGACAAACGGATGGCAATGAGACACTGTTTGTGAGTGAAACACGACTATTGGACACAGTCTCCCAACTGAGCCTACAGAGCATTCACTCTGGGTAGGAAACAACTGTGAAAAATCTTAACATTCCTGATCTCCCGCTTTTTAAGCCATGCGCGTGCTCTACCCCTAGACCAAAGAAGCTGGTTTTTCTGTTTTTTTTTTTTTTTGCTTTTGTTAAATGTTTTTGTTGTTTATAAAGTAATCTCTAAAGAGGGATCTTTTTAGCAAGTTGAGTCTTAGGAAAAGGAAATAATGATAAAAATAATCGTTAATTGAATTAATTTTCAAGCTGGAGCCGGGGAAAGGGCTGTCTTGTTCAGTTATCATTAACGTAAAAAAAGAAAGGTCAATCTGGTATATTTATTGAATAAATCAAATAACGCCGAAGTAGCCTAAGACATCAGTTAACATTGATCCTCAGACAGAAAGTAGCACCAAAAGCGATTCTCTTTTCAACGTCTGGCAAAGTAATGAATAAATGCAAATGTATTATACGCCTGTATGACTACAACCAGCGGTCTCCGGACTATTGCGTTAACCATGTTTTTTTTGTCTATCTTAATTGAAAAGTTGACCCTTGTTTGTTAGGTAGAATAATATGGAATTCAAGCTTCCGCTATGTAGGTGTCCCCATTATAGAAGGCTCCCCAAACCGTATTTACATTCACCTATTCGGCCCATATTCCCAGGTTCATTCGTGCATAAGTGACTGAATATTCCTTGATGACGTTTCTGAATCCGGATCAGGTGCCGGATCCTCATGTTTTAGTTGCGTGAGTTAAATTGTTACTAAACACAAGGACGGGGATGAACGCAAAAAAAGCAAATGTCGTACATAAAGGAGTTCCCCTGTACAGCTGTTCCAGCAGATCTTAGTTTACCTTGGTGGACCATCGGTGCACAAACGTCTAAATAAACTAAAATAATCTTAAAATGGCAAAAATACCCAAATGGATTCCACAGTCTATTAACTTAGATGTCTACTTTGATGAAAAATGTGCGCAGTGTCAAAAGGGTTCCTGCAAAACTGTGGCCTGTAGAATGACATATATATCACAAATAAGAACATGAAAGCAGAGAAAGCTGACAACAACCGACAAATGGACAGACATATTGACACACTGACACATTTGAGATAACAGGTGACTAGATTATCATATGGAGAAGGTATTTAGAAACAAAATGAGTAATACTTTATGTAGATAAGATTCACAGGTTTTGTCCAAAAAATGATACGTTGAAGTGGTTCTAGTGCAGCGCTCCCTAGTAGCCATATCCAGAAAATGTAAATCACTTTCAAGATATTAGTGTAAGGCGTAGGATGTACCAGCTTCAAAAGGGTTCCTGCAAAACTGTGGCCTGTAGAATGCTATGCCTGAGGAGCAAGAAAAAGCAAGCATGCGAAATTGAGGATAACTGACAAACAGACAGACATACTGACAAAGTGACACAGGATTGAGACAGGATGATTTAACCAGGTTTTCGAGAAAAACCAAAAGAAAGAAAATAGGATTTTGTTATTGTTAAAGATGATTGTTTTATTGTGCACATGGATGTTCCTTGTGTTGTTGGCATTTGGTTCGTGTAGTACGCGTAGCTCGTTGCCGTGGCAGCATCGCCTGGCCGAGCCGGGCTGGCCCACGTGTGAACCCTGACACGACGTTCTCTGTTCGAGATGTTTCCTGTGGCATGTGTACTGTGTGTTATGTATTATTCTTTTCGATTGTTCGTGAAAGGAAATTTTCTAGAGTTTTCGGATGAAAGGTTATATATAGGGGTTGTGTTTTTAGAGCCGGGAGAGAGGTGAGAGAATATTCCAGCGGACACAGAAGCGTGTATGTCAGTGCGTAGGACCTATTCCGATAAGTGTAGCAATTATAGATTTTCTTCTGGATTTGTGACGGATCTTGTTTGGTCTTCAGTTTACTTTCGGGATTGTCACAAGAGATTTACATTGGACTGTTATTCTCTGAGAAGATTTGTGTGAACTGTTCATCTGAATTATATGCTTTAAAGGACTTGTTGCTGTGACAGTGGTGGTATCCAGGTACTGTGCACTATGTTTATTTTCTTGTGTGATTGTATTGATTTGTTGTTGTACAGCTGTATTGCAATATTAGGGTTGTTTTAAGAATAAATTAGTTATTTGTTAACAAAAAAAAAAACCCACTGACTTCTTTATTCATTCCCCTTGACATTTTACGCTGCTTGGTTTTACAGAAACTGATTTTTTCATCTCCATTACAAAATGTATGTTCATCACGCATACGTGGTCTGTTGATATTGGGTTCCGTAACATTATTCAGAAGTACAGTTTTGGCGATATGGCCAAAAAAAATGATATGTGATAGAGGGTCGAGTGCAGCGCCCCCTAGTGGCCATATCCAAAAAAATGATAAATCCGTTTCGAGAAATAAGTGTAAGACATAAAATCTATCAGGTTCAAAATGATTCTTGCATACTTGTGGACTCCAGGCTATCACTTAGCGATATCTCAAAATATCTCGTTCGACGATATACTTATAATATAATCAAATAGCACTACTTGTATGCTACCTGATGAAAAAAAAACTAGACCTCTGTAGCTTTAAAATTGAGAAAGTTAAAAAAATAAGACCCCTTATTCTCAAATATCGTGACTTTTTTTCCAAAATGCGTAACCATGGTTACAGCAAATTTTAGTCAGCTACACATATGAAGAAAGGCTTTGGAATTACAATTAACATGAGCTACTGTTGAAATAGATAGGACTAGTAGTGACAAAGACATGAAGGAAAAACCGTTTTGTATACTTTTGATGACCTTGACCTTTGACCTATTCGGACCAAAAACAATAGGCTTATAGGAGATTTGGTTTTCTATCAGATCTGTAAGTTCGAAACCGATTGGTAAAACTGCGACCTGTAGAGCGCAGACAAACACACAAACATATTGAACTGACCAATATGATTGCCGAAATCTTTGATCCCGGCAAGCAACAAACAAACAGACATACGGAACTGACCAACAATCGAAGTTTTCCGGCAAACAAAAAAAAAAAAAAAAACAATTTAAACTCTGTGAATGCTTGAATCATTTAAAGTTGAATCAGGTCCTGGTTAAACTAAATATGTTTTTCACAAAATAAGACATATTCAGCAAATTTAAAAAATAGACAGTTTAAATCATGTTTTATGCGTTTTATTTAGCCAATGTAGTGGCAAAGAATTACCTTCTCTTTAAAGTGCCCTGAATACCATGTTGTATAATGTTCATAAAACATTGTTTTAGTAGCCAGATGCTGGCATCAGCACACTTTTGGATAATGTTTTAGATTTCAAGCATACTGTTATAATTAAGGGTAAAAAAAAAGCTGTTAATATGGCTTCCGCAATAAAAAGGCGAATATTCATTTATTCATATGTCATCACATACTTATGAATTCTTGGATGTTGCACTACTGGGTTGTTTTATGCACTCCGTGAATGAAGTTTTTTGGGTTTTTTTTTTGTTCCTAAATGTGTACTTGATCACATTTTGAACGTAAACAGATTGTAACAATTTAAAGTTAATAGGAAAACATAAATCATTCAAAATAGCTGCATTATGGCAACCACAATGGCGTGAAAGGACAATTCTTTCATTCCATTTAGCATCAACAAGGCCCTTCTGCAATATCTGGTGATATTTATGTAGTAACATGTAGCTTGTCCTTAGATTAATGTAGATGGCCATCGGATGGTCATATGAAGTACACGGAAGGTAAAAACGAAGAGAATTATGGTATATATAGAGAACTTTATGCACCGCCTTGTCTCTCCACAGAGATTGAGCGAAACCGACCTAGGTTTCCCTTATAAACCTTTAAAAGTGTGCATGTTGACCTAATAAAATAAAAAATCGTAGTCTGTTAAAACTTAAGCTTGCGGATAAAATTGCAACTACCTATATATGTCTCTTTAACCGATTTACACCATACAAAGTACTGATTTATAACTACTTTCCATATGATTTTTACCCATGCTGACCCCAATACATACTCAAAGGCATATCATTAGAATAGGTTTACCATACGAACTAGAACTGCCGCTATGTATGTTATAAACCGATAACGGGCCATAATCTATTCGCATACTAAAGAGAACAATGAGTAGTCGCTGGTTACTAGATTTTAGCCGTGATTAAATCTCATTACCGTTTGACCTTTGCTAACCTTAATACTGACCTATAATATTTGCACTTTATATATATTTTAATAAATTTGAACATAACACAAAATTCGATCGATAACTGTCGTTCTAGGTCACTAGCTAAAGAGTTATGATCATTTCCCATCCCCTAACAGGCATTTCTCACGTTTTTTAATATTGCACCTATGTCCTCCGTTCAGGTGGTTTTATTAACCTTGGACTTATGTGAACGAGAACTGTCTGAATATATGTTACAAAGTTATTTAATGGCCATACTTTGATCACCTGATATGTTTCCACAAAACAAAATATTTGTGAGCCGGTAGTTTCTTTGTTACTTTATGCGTACTTTGTTAATCAAGGTTAAAAAGTTATGGAGTTAAAGTCATTTTATTTCTCTTACCCCTTAAAGGGTGACGAAATCTTCAGTCGTTATAGTGCAAAAAGCAGCCCCGAACAACTGCTAAGTCTAAGTATAGTCAAATAGCACTAAGGAAAAGTTGGTTTGGCTAATTGTTTTTTTTTTGGCGGGGGGGGGGGGGGGGTACGCAAGGTGTACAGTGTACTTAATACATCTTGTTTTAATAATCATAGCATAGCGCATTTAAATGAATATATATATTCTTATAGTTCATATGCAAATGAAGGAGCACTGAAGCAGCTTTACAATGGTACATGGAGTATGGGGATAGCATATGAATTTAATACAACTTTTGGATTGTTTTTTTTTTCACAGAAATGCCACATAAAGTTACTTTATCTTATTACCGAGGGCCTTTCCCATCAAAAATGTTCATATTTTTTTGTGGAGGTAACCGCCTCCATTTTTAATGCTTTGCTTAACTAAGTACATGTACAACTGCAGAGTTCCATTCCGGTTTCGGTCTACGTGACAGGGTCTTATATAAGATTTTTTCTGGCGTCAACCAGGTTCGGTATACCACTCCTGCGGGCCCTGGGTGTGTGGCATCCCCATGACTGGGTCATAACACCTAGAAACCCCCGAAAGGCGCACTTGTTAGTGAGTGAAACACGACTGATGGGCACAGTCTCCCCATTAAGCCTGCAGAGCGCTCACCCTGGGTGGGGGCCGACCGTGGAAAATCTCACCTCCTCGGCTGAGATTCGAACTCACGATCTCCCGGCTTTTAGTCCTGCACTCTACCCCTGAGCCACAGAAGCCGGTCAAAATTGTCATATATTTTGCTGCACGCTGTTTGCAATTTATCTCAATATATCATACTGGTTTAAAATAAAGAATGTTGTTTTTGCCATCAGAAATGTATGTACCAACAAAGTGATTTAATAATCTGTTCAAAGCAGGCATACTTCATGAATTGCTTTTTTGAATGCTTGTATGGTTTCATGGTTTTAGATTTACAATGCCGTTCTGGCAGGTTAAACGCATTCCTATGTAAAGTATTTCATGTCGCTTGAGCAAATGTCCAAAGTAAATTGAGTACGTTCATATAGTAATGTATCAAAGACGGTGTCAGTAATAATCGGTAAAAAGCAACATTCTTCCTTCATGAATTGCTGTTATGAATGCTTGTATGGTTACATGGTTTTAGATTTGAAATTCCGTTCAAGCAAATTAAACGCATTCCTATATACATTTTTTTAAGTCGCCTGGGCCTGAGCAAATGTCCAAGGTAAATTGAGTACGTTCATATAGTGGTGTATCAAAGACGATGTCACTTTCATCCGATGTACATATCTTTCGTCAGTATAGGCATAACATGTAAGATGGAGGACGGAGCAAGTCCATTATACATTGCGGAAGTAACTAATCTACAAACATATGATAATATTACTAATCTCCAAAAATATGACATCCCCCTTTCTTTATATAGCTTGTTGAATATCCTTATCATTCTTATTTTAGCACATAAAAATATATGAAAAACTGATCGCTTCAAAGTGTCCTTTGCATGTATCATATATCACTGACTGACCGAAAAGAAGTTTTTCGCTTTGTCAAGCAGCTAACTACAGGTTGCCGTGGTCAAGACCCCAGCCCTGTACGCTCCTGAAGCATAATTTTGAGAGCCAACAGACGTAATGCCACCAAGCCAAGCAGGGATCCGCGCAAGACCGCCATCATTTTACCCGCACCGGTGACTGAGGAAAGCCACAGCCTCGAAGGTAGAAGCAGCATGCATTCCCTCCACCGATCCCAGCAGCGGAGACCCAGCCATTTTTTATAGAGACGAATGCCATTTTTTATACTTGCAGTTTCTGCCATTTGGACAACTTTAGCAAGTTTTTTCTTAAAACGTTTCACGCATAAATATAATCAAACTTTGTTAACAATCCGCAAATTTATCTTATATTCAAATATCACTTTATGAAGGAATTGATTGTCTAATTGTTCATTGAGGGAATGTGACCAACAAAGTTTTGTTCATTCACTGCATCATTTGAATGTATATATTATTATATAATTTACTGTACACTTTTGATGTGAGGCATTTGCATAGCAGTATTGCTGTTTGCCAACCGCATGTTGACTATAAATATGTTTAAACTTAAATAACTAACCTTTAGGTCATTTCTAACAACCAATGAGCAATATAATATTTAATGTTTAAACTAATCCCTTAGGTCTACAATCACTTTGACAGAATGGTATATGCATCAGATTTTGTTTTAAAGGGGCCCAATCACCTGTCTGACCTTTGTACACTAAAAGTAATCATTTGGAGCTTTTATAAAAATAGGCCAGAACACATTGACATCACCGCGCACAGGTTGCCTGTTTTGTTATATTGACGTGTTTAAAATAGGTTGGGGCCCGCCAAAAAAAATAAACAAATTCAACAAGGGCATCGGACAGCAAGTCAGATAAGCCAGAGCTTTGCAAATGGCGTTTTCGAATCTCAGCCGAGACGGTGAGAATTTTCACGGTCGGCCCCAACCCAGGGTGAGCGCTCTGCAGGCCTAATGGGAAGGTCGTGCCCAACGGCCGTGTTTCAATCTGTTTAATGCTATATGTGAGGCGCAAGAACAAGCAAGCAGGCGAATTTGAGGACAACTGACAAACAGACAGACATACTAACAAAGGGTCACTCACTCTTTGACTTGGCGAAAAATTATTATATCAATGAGATTTATGGTTTTGCCCTTGAGAGATTATCATCGTGCGCTTAGTATCGACTACTGGTCCTGTATTACATAATATCAGCGACATACACTGGTAATCTCAATGTATTTCATGTTATGCGCACACTGCATTTACTGTTTATTATGAAAGGCCTTGAATACACGCCTAAGTAGGCATTTACATTGGGCTGGTAAGCCCAACTGGAGTCGTTATACAAACCATGTTGGAGTACCGCCTCTATCCCATTACATGTCCTGAAGTATCTTCATGTGACAATTACTCGATAACCAGGTAGCAAAGACTGGCCAAACATCTGGAGCATTCGTTTGCGTGGGTTCACAGACAAAACCCAGATGATGTCCCGAAAAACCGGCATCTGATGAAATCTGGTATCTACCAAGTTGGCATAAGACATGGTAAAGTATTTTAATTGATTTCAAACGTGATATCATATAACCAGCAAGTTTACCTATCTGTCATGATTGTATAAACATCAATCCTCGGTGCAACGGTTGTTTTTTTTGCTTCGATGTTAGTTAAAGGTCATTCGGTGCTTTAGGGATCTAACCACTCTGCTAACAATAAAATATAAATTTTTCTTGTAATTTAATATATGATTTATTCTTTAGGCCGTTTCATCCGGAGAAGTCTCGGGCAAATCTACATGAAAACCTAGAATTAGGTCATGGGGACCTATATTTTTCAAACTACGGGCCGAAACCAAAATTTTCAGCACCCAGTGAGTCAAACAGCGCACAAATTTTATCCGCTAGCCCTAGAGTCTTCTAACGTTATATTAAGGGAAGTCTGGGGCAAATTTCCAAGAAAACCTGAAATCAGGTCATGTGGACCTATATTCTGCTAGCTACTGGCCAAAAACATGATTTTAAGCACCTACATAGACAGAGCTCAAAACTTTACTGTTGCACTTAGAATGTTCCAACTTGACATCCATGGAGGTCCTTAATACCTCCATCCATGGAGGTATCTGTGGAAACCTGAAATCAGGTCATGGTGAATTTTGTTCTGCAAGATATGTGAAAGAAACTGATATATGTACCCCATAGGACAGATTTGCATGATTGTTACAGTTGGGCCTATAGACTTCTAATTTGTTTAGATCCAGGGGATTCCTGTAAAATTTTCTTGAAAACCAGATATAATGTCACTGTGACTTGCGAGCTATGTGATAGAACACGCCTTTAGCACTCTATTAGTCATATGGGCACAAATCGTAGCAGTTTGACGAAGAATCTTCTAACTTAGCGCCAAAAAAATTTATGATCTTGAGTACTCTGGAAGTCAGTTTACCTATTGTTCACACTTATTTAAAATGTTTTCATATGAGCTGATTCAGGTATTGTTTAATATTCGTTGCGCTTGAAGGCTGTTATATAATCCCTTCGCAGCAAACGGATTCGCAAACCAAACCAAACGAAGGTTTTGTCTTCCATGAATGTGTTTCAAATACCGGTAATTTAGTGTAGGTATTGCACACACCCTGAGATCCCACATGAACTAGCTAAACTCCGGGCTTTCAATGTATATTTTCCAGAATATGGCTTTTTTTGGTGTAAATATCATATAAATCAATCTACTTTAAGCAAACCCCAAGGAACGAACTTGAGATATTTTCTGATTGCTCCCCACAGGTCGGCCTTGTTATTACATGTATTATATACACCCCTGGTCGTGAAGAGAGATATTTACAAATAACCAGACCTCTTGCATGATCCAGGTATAAACACAAACCGCAAACCATCCGCAGACTTGCCATACAACACACACGCACGCATGGACATTAGCTACGACCAGTCCACCTGTTTCTGCACCTGTTTAAGGTACATCTGCCAGACTGCCCTGGCTGGTTGACAGGCACATAAACATACACCCACGTGTTCATATATAAACAAGCGCGCATCACCCCAACGCCGAATTAATCTGATATCCGGCCCAGGGCATACCTCATTTAAATGATATAACCCTGCCTTTAATGATTAAATGATAAGTACTTCAATCGTAACAGATATATACAAAGTGCCTCTACACTATTAAGATCACGCAAGCGCAGTAGCACTCACTGAAAATTATTTTCTACAAGTTTTATGCTATCCCTCCTGCTTTTTCATATAAACTCAATTTATTTTACATGGATTTTACAACTAGTTATAATAATTCATACGAGGCACTCTCCATGGCTCGGATGTTTGCGCTCGTTGGTCGGTAAGGGTTGACGAAATCGGAGAGCCCGGAGAGGACGGGCCTCTTAAAGCAAGGCAGGGAATCGAACTCGGGTCGTCAGTGAAGAGGGCCGTGCGTTTTACAACCCAGCTGTCCAGGCCCCCTCTTGTTAAATTAATACACCCTGACACTCCAATTATATTATTCGTAATCCTATATTTTTACATGACCATACATGAAATCATATTTGAACGCTTTCCACATATGTCATAAGTTTTTTATTGTAACAATTAATTCCATTTTATAGGTGGTATTTTTGTTGCTGTTGTAAACCGCCTGGAATGAACCGGCTCTTCGGCCCTGACCAAGCCATCGCGCTTGCAGTTAACTGACCAGGGCTTGGAGGTACCATTTGCACTGGATAAAACGATATGCACATGATTGACATTTTCTTTCGTTTCTCTATATATGCAAAAAACAATGTTTTATAGGGACATGAGTCTCAGATGTCTAGGGGATTCGAATAATTCTCTCCAGATGATTCAAGTGAGGTTGCAGGTCCATACTTTTGTTTGATTGTATAAATATACAGTAGAACCTCAAATATCCGAATTGTTTGGGGGACATATTTTTTTTTCGGATATGCGAGGTAACGTATATGCGAGGTACACCATTTTTCAATACGTATACTATTACTACAGCCGATCAGGTACGCGAGCGCATCAGGCTTTCAGTAAGCTAATCCTGATCCTTCCAGAAACGTTTTCTCATCTGGACATTCTACATCTTATTTTTATATAAAAAAAAACAGCGAACAATTCGCAATCATTGTAATTTTTTTAAAAAAGAAAAAGAGCATGTATATGTTTACAACTTGTAAGGCTTTATTAGTCGCGCTTATCGGACCATGTTTTGTTCTTCACGGACGAGTGAACGCCCCTGAAGAAGCTTATCTTAGAGTCACATTCCATTAATTTTGGAAAAATATATTTTCCAAAAGTTATTTTTCTACTTTTTCGTTAAAAGAGGTAAATTTCGGTTGCTCCATTTATATTTCGAACACGAATTTTCGACAAAACGAGTTAAGGAAATTTGAGGTTCTACTGTATATATATATATATATATATATATATATATATATATATATATATTTATACATATATATTTATATATTTATATATTTATATATATATATATATATATATACTCTGTTTAAATTTACAACTCAAAAAAATAAAAACTTGCTCTGTTGCGCGCGCACTCACATGAAAAGCAAAAAAACATGTTCCCAGGATGGTAAAGGCAACGTCAATAATACAAAGGTGTAATATAGTCATCAATATTAGAGGGGAGCACATTTACTGGAAGTAACTCAGCCTGGCAGAACAAAGTGACGGTGCAGGTAATACCAGGGACTCGATAAATGTCAGCTATGCAGATACACAGCTGGCGTCATGATAAATGAATCATAATTAGACAGATGTGTGTAAATAGTAGCACATACGTTCACATTATATTTGCCGAAGAAAGAAATACAAGTATGTTTTATGTGTAGTATTGTACGACCTTTCTTTAATATGTTGTTGCAAATTGATCAAGTCTGACTTTGGGAACCTCCATGCATTGTTTGGACAGAGAAAGTGTGAGCAACCTTGATCCCAAGAACATCTGTATCCTTGGAGACTGGTGTTTTGAGGATATAATTAGGGTGCGGTTGGCGAGCTGTTTGGTTGGTTGTGAGCAGGAGCTGGTTGGTGGATTGCGCTACTTGGTCATAACAGAATGGGGCACTGAAATGAAAAATCATTGCCAACATTTGTCGCGTTTCTTAAAACTATGCAGGTGTTTTTTTTTATGAAACAAAATGGCTAACAGATTTTAAGACCTATAATGGGATGGTTTATCTGAACTTCCCTATTAAGCTTGTTGTGGTTTTGTGTCATTCAAGGCTAACTGAACCTGAAAAGACTGGGTTTCAACCCGTTTGCACTCAATGTGAAATTTCATTTATGCTTGTTCCGGGGCCATGCCCACATATGTATAGGCCCCGGAACTTTGTTTTTGTATGAGGGCCTTATATACCATATTCTGTCTACACAGAACCAATAACCGTTCCCGGTTCAGCTTAGTCCGACCACTGGCAACCAAACGCACAACCACACTTTTTTCTTCTTGACTGAAACTTTTGAAGACATCATAGAATCATATTTTGTGAAAGGCTAAGCATGATACATTATTCATCTTATTTCTGTATGGTGCATAAATGGGAACAATTTGACCAGTTACTGATTTGGATGTTCGCTCTGAAGAACTTCTTACCTTTGGCGAAGCGAAGGTTATTGTTTTCACTCGATTCTGTGTGAGGGTGTCCGAAAGATATATCAAGAACGGTATCACGTCCTATGTTTTTTGTATCATATTTGTTAAACTTTAGGACATATAAGCCCTATTTACACTAGAAAAATGTGGCGCTAGACCGGTCTAGAAAAATGTGGAGCGGGCTACATTTTAACTTGCGTTTACACTGTGCAGGACCAAGTGACCATGTAGAGCGCGCTACCCTGTCATGTTAGGCCGCATTGCATTTTGCCCGGCCTAGAATCTGTATTGCGTTTACACGCAGATAAATATTGCAATCTAGCGCGGTCTAGATTGGATTCCCCTTCGCGCGCATTGCTAAATCCTAGTCACATGATAGCCGAGTCTTGCTGGAGCGCGCTATACATGTAGTTCGATCCACTTCTGTTTATACACGTTCGAACCACAAATGTAGGCCGCACCAGAAGCGTCTGGCGCGCGCCAGAATGTAGAACCGACTCAAACCGGTGGTAAAAATGTAGCGCGCTCCAGACCTAAAGCCCTCGAAATCTTGCACGTTTGGGGGACTTGGCTCGCGCTAAATGATGTAGAGCGCTCCAGAAAAACGTGTGTAAATGGGGATATAGCCAGTCGCCATCCATCTTTGTGCGAGTCATAACTTCAGAGAGAAAAAAGACGTCACTCCAGGTGCCGTTAACCAGCACGATGTCTCGGGGTGTTTTTCAAAATATTTTCAATGAATCAGTTCCCAGGAATAACACAAGTTTAATCAACCTTCCAAGGCACCAGCTTTGAACACTATCTTCCGCGCCTGGTTTTTGTCCTCATATCGGACACTCCTATTAATTTTACAGTGCTTTTAAGAAGGATAACTAGTGCAATACCCTCAAAATCATATAAATAAAACTACATTTGTCATGTTGATATGCCTTTTACTCTTAGTCTTAAGATCGTATCGACTTCTGTGTCCAAGGGGTAGAGCACAGGACTCAAAGCCGGGAGGTCGTGAGCTCAAATCTCAGCCGAGGAGAGGTGACATTTTCTCGGTCGTCCCTAACCCATTGTGAGCGCTTTGAAGGAAAAATTGGAAAACCAAAAAGAAAATCTTTTAAATATTCTTTAGATCGTGTTGACTCCCAAAATTACCAATTTTTTTTCAAGTTACCTTTCTCTCCAACGAACTCATGAAAAATGGCTTATATCAAACTCTTCTGCACTTGATGTAACTATACATACAAACATGTAACCACTGTCGTAAGTCTTCATCTCCATCCTCGGAAGCTAGAAGCATTTGGCAACAATATAATGCCTTCCGATATAGGTTCATGTTCTAGGTGCTGTGATGCGTTTCCATGGCAACATCAAGTGCAAGATGCAGCTTTTGACAGATGGCGGGCATCTTTGGCATGTCAGCTGTCAAACTGACATGTTGTATGGCGAATAGCGAAAATAGGAATGTTAGGGGATACCGTGTTGGTTTTCCAAAGTTACACCACCGGACTGCTTCTGTCAGGCTAAGTTAAAGCAAGGATTGGTACTCCGTTTTCAAAACAAAAAACGTCACCATAACCTCATCAGCGGGTTTTCTGTTTAATATTTGGTCCCCTTTTCGTCTCACTTTGTCTACTGTTTATCGGTATATAAAATATAACAGAAACAACTGATAGATTTTAATGTAAATTGTGGCAATTGTGAATAGAATGGTACAGAGATAGGGAATGTATTGGTGCTACTGGTACATGGATCGTAAGGCTGAGAAATAATTACATTTGTCAGGTGACTTAGATAAACTTCCAGTGTTTGCAGAGGTGCGCTCTTAACATTGACCACGTGACCTGGCACAATTCTCCGGCAGGTGATGTGTCCATCCGTCTCTGTTTGTTTGTGAATCTGTTGTTAGCTGTTATCTCTAAAAGAGATACAATTACAGTAAATTGCGGAATAGCAATTAAGGGTGTGTCAGGCGGTGGCGCGGAAAAATGCAGGTGAGACCGGTGCTTCGCTTTCTTCTGGTGGGCGTTTGTTTACATACCGAAATGCCTAGGCCAGGTAGATGCAGACGTGTGTATTTTGTCTACAGCGAGTGCACAAGCATACTGGAATATATAAGCAATATATTGGCAAGTCCTTGGCCCTGAACAGAGGCCTTGAACACAACTCTTGACCCAAAAGCTCTAGCGTTATGAAAAAGATTTATATGTAAAAAGTATACACGTGAATGATATCAGAATGTGTATTCTAAAATATTTAAATTATTGTATCCCCAGACAAAGTCGGGATACTATGGTTTCACGACGGTCCCGCCGCCGCCGCCGCCGCCGCCGCCGCAGAAAAATCTTGTGAGCGGGATAACTCAAAAAAATATTTCACTGATCTTTTTCAAACTTTACATTTGTATAGATATAGGTAAGGGGACGAAGCCTATTTTAAATGGGGTCATGACCTATGCTAGGAGAGTGACCTTGACCTTGAATAGGTCCATTTTTGCTGAAAATAACACAGATTCTTAAATATCTCGAGTAAGCTTGCATGGACTGGTCCAAAAATCAAGGCGACCGAAGATCTTGGATAGCCTTGTGATATACCGGAAACTGGTGGCGCCACCTATTATCTTTTTCTTGTTTTTACCCCTTCTAATACCCCAATGATTGCCACTTGACAGTACTGTAAGCATTATAAGTCAAAAACTAATGGACAGATTTCATTCATATTATGCACATGTAGAGAGATGGGTTATGGGATGAGGTCTATTTACATTTGGGTCATGACCTTTACCATGACAGAGGCCCTGACCTTTAATGTGTCCATATTTGGTGAAAATCACACACCTCTTATGATTTCTCCAGTGATGATAGCCATATGGATTTCAAACGTGACTTATGTATGGCCCACCACTAAGGTAAGAACCCTATAGGTTCTAGGGTCATGAGGTCAAAGATCAAGGTCACTGGCCTTGCATCTTAAAAGATACTGTGGATGCATTTTAAGCCAAACTTTCATCCCATGTCTTCATTCTTGAATATATAGCTTACTTGCCAATAGTGGATGATCCATATCGATTTTGGGGTCACAAGGTCAAAGGTCAAGGCCACGAGCTATCTGTCAAAAAATTAGTTTTTGGTGGATAATTTCTGATTTTATTGATGTATTGATTTCAAACTTGACTTATAAATGTTCCATTGCAAAAGCAAGACTCAAATTGATTTAGGGGTCATGAGGTCAAAGGTCAAGGTCACAGGACACATCTTTAAAAAGATTGTGGTTGCATTTTCAGCCAAACATTTCATCTCAGACCTTTCATCTTGCACATATAGATCATCTGCCAATATAGGAAGACCCTTATCAATTTTGAGGTCATAAGGTCAAAGGTGAAGGTCACAGGAGCCATCTGTCCAAAAATTAGTTTCTGGATGAAATTCCTGCTTTTATTGATGTATGATGTATATTAATAGCTGAAGAGCAAAATGGGTTTCGAAGGGGTCGGTCATGTGTTGAACATATTTTTTAATCTTACAAGTATTGTGACCAATTACATTAATATGGGCAAAGAGGTATTTGTAGCCCTAATCGACATGGAAAAGGCCTTTGACAAAATAAATAGAGACCTTCTCCTTTACCGGTTGCTAGAGTTAAATATTGATGGTAAACTATATTATGCATTGAAGTCTATGTATGAGAATAACAAAGCACAGGTAATAATTAATCCGGATCTGCTCACTGATGAATTTACGGTCTGTTCTGGTGTACGCCAGGGTGATCCCCTATCACCTACAATATTTAATATTTATCTGAATGAGTTGGTACGAGTTATCAATTCGCTCAACATGGGGATTACTTGTGGCTTTACTAAAATTAGTATATTACTGTACGCTGATGACATCGCTCTAGTGGCACCGACTGCTAGTGCCCTACAATGTATGCTCTCGTACTTAGACTCGTGGTGTAAGTTATGGCAGCTACATCCGAATCCGATTAAAAGTAATGTTATCCATTTCCGTGATCGTAAAAAATCGCTTACTCCGTCCAAATTTAATTTAAACGAGTTTAATTTAAAAATTGGCAAGGAGTATAAATATTTAGGATTTTATCTTTCGGAGCATATGGATTATAAAACCGGAAGTGATGTTTTATCAGACGCTGGTTCAAGAGCACTTGGGAATATAATTTCAAAATTTAAATACTTCAAAAATGTTTCTTATCATTCTTATACTAAACTTTATCACAGTGCCGTAGTACCAGTGCTTGATTATGCTTGTGAGGTATGGGGTCACTGTAAATCCCCGACCGTTGATAAAGTTCAGAACAAGGCTATAAGGTATTTTCTAGGAGTTCATAAATTATGTCCCATCCTAGGTTTAACTGGGGATATGGGGTGGATCCCCAGTTTAGAAAGGCGCCAGATGAAAATACTTAAATTTTGGAATAAGCTCATATTAATGGACGAAGGAAGGCTTGTAAAACAAATTTTCAACTGGGACCGGGAGTTAAGATATAACAACTGGTCAGCTAAAGTAGAAGAAATTCTAGATATTGCGAATGTATCGCATATTGTTGCTCAGGGGTTAGTATGTCCTATTGAAAATGTTGGCAAAAAATTACGAGAATTCTACGAATCTAAGTGGCTAGAAGAAATAAAATTAAAGCCAAAACTAAGAACATACGCATTACTAAAACCTTCATTCTCTACTGAACCTTATGTCACTCGTTATTTAACGCGAGAAAAGAGATCCTTAATGGCACAGCTTAGATGTGGAATCTTACCGTTAGAAATTGAAGTTGGGAGGTTTAAAAATATTCGAGACGCAATCACAGGTAAATTTAGAAAATTAAAACCCGAGGAAAGAATATGCACCATGTGTGAGGACAATTCAATTGAAGATGAAATCCATTTCATATGCTCATGTCCAAAATATGAGGAAATAAGAGAGAAACTTTACAAATCTATTCATAACAGTGAAACTGAGTTGTTAGGATTATCTCCTAAAAGTCAATTTATATACCTGCTTCAAAACTGTGTTAAAGAAATCAGTGACTTTGTAGCCAAAGCATGGGAGATAAGAAAGAACTGTTTGTACGCCTGTACCACCATTATCGACTAGAGAATTGAGTGTCATATAAACCCCTGCGAGGGTTGGGTACTATAAGCAGACATTTATTATATTTTTCATGTATTATTGTACATGACACTATAATAAATAAACTCATATGTATGGATTTCAAACTTGACTTGTATATGACCCATTGGAAAAGCAAGACCCGAATTGATTTTGGGGTCATGAGGTCAAAGTTCAAGGTCACAGGACACATCTTTAAAAAGATTGTGGATGCATTTTCAGCCAAACAATTCACCTCAGATCTTTCATCTTGCACATATTGTTCACCTGCCAAGAGAGGAAGACCCCTATCAATTTTGTGGTCACAAGGTCAAAGGTGAAGGTCACAGGAGCCATCTGTCCAAAAATTAGTTTCTGGATGAAAATTCCTGCTTTTAATGATGTATAGATTTCAAACATGACTTGTATATGTCCCATTGGAAAAGCAAGACCCGAATTGATTTTGGGGTCATGAGGTCAAAGGTCTAGGTCACAGGACACATCTTTAAAAATTACGGATGCATTTTCAGCCAAACATTTCATCTCAGACATTTCATCTTGCACATACAGTTCCCCTGCCAATAGAGGAAGACGCATGTCAATTGTGAGGTCACAAGATCAAAGATGAAGGTCACAGAAGCCATCTGTCCAAAAATTAGTTGCTGAGATGATAATTCAAGCTTGGATAAATATACGGATTTCAAACCTGACTTATATATGGCCCATGAATAAATCTAGACCTTTATTGATTTATATATAAAAGTGGAGGATCAATATCAATTTTGGGGTCAAAGGTCAAGGACACAGGAGCCATCTGTCAAAAAATTAGTTTCATCTCAGATCTGCGGGCTTAATATTTCAACTCATCACATATTGTTCGATCCTCACTGGTAAAATTAACGACCTAGTTAATCCTAAATGTGTTCATACCTTACTGACACTGAGTATTGAGCAGTCAGTAAAATGTATAAATAAAGCTTGCATGGGGGGGGGGGGGGGAAATCCCTCGCCTTAACTTGCCTTTTCTGATAGATCGTTGTCAGTATATTTTTCTACTGGTTAAGTTTGCATTTAAATTGCTTGCTGTTAGGCAACCTTGCCTCTGAAAGAGCTCTCCTTGAAGAATAAAGTGGCGTTAATGAAGGCGGCAACACCGCGCGCAGTCAGCACCAAATGGCTCAGCAGTTGAGCGTCGGGAAAACTCAAGTGCACGCAATATATACTCAAGCGGAAGGCTAAATATATGACAGCCACGTATTATGTTCAAAATGCATTCAGTAGGTTGTAAGTGTATTGCCTTAGTGTTATTATTTGTTGATCATCAGTCACTACATATGTGTACATGTATATTAATTTTTATCATGAATAAATATGTTCAGCTACACACACACACAAAATTCATAATAAGGGTCCTCCGCTGAGTAAAATATTTTGTCATAACTCACATTAAAGATATGCAATAGATAAACTCTGATACACATCTAATATCAGCGTGTTATATGCGACCACGGCAAGAGTTTCACAAATACGACCACCCCCAAATTACGACCACCTTGCTCAGTCCCCAGGGTGGTCGTAGTTGTGGGGTTCCATTGTACGTAGTCAAATAATACCATATTATACAGGGATTGTTATGGCTGACATTTCAACAAAGCTATCAAGCCCGCCGGGTCGATCACGCGGTACAAAAAAGCGTCCTGCAAGCGAACATATATTTAACTCGTCATCGAAGGGGCCGGGCAGTGTTATTGTTCGATTCATATCTGAACAAATAAGAGTAAGCTGTTGCTTTTTGAGATACCGACCAAATTTGCCAAGATACATCGGTGTTAACTTTGGCTCACTAGGAAAATGCGGTTGAAAGAAACTATTTGTTACATGGTTTCCGAACGTTTTCACCAAGCGTTGTTTCTGACGGATCTAATGTAATATGCTTTCATTCGGATCCACGTTACAGGATCGAGCTGTGTTATAGGTGACCCCGGAGTCTGATCGATCGTTTACCATGCCGAGGACAAGGCCGACTGAAGCCCGTCAATACGCAACAGGTAGATTTTACATTTTAATGCGTCAAAACAATTTTATATGAATATGGTCAATCTATAAAGTCAGTATGAGTCCGGAGGGGGTGGGGGGGGGGGGGGGGGGTTCGGCGGAGACTTCCCTTGTCTTTTGTCGGGGATAGCTTACACCTGGCAACATTTTGATTTTGTAGGCGGAATTTTTTTTTTCTAAGGTGTCACGACAGTTGACTAGTTTATATATATGGCAATTAACCAGGTTGTGCTATTTGTCAAGCCCCATCGGGAAAACAATCAACGTTTCCTTCCTTCCATGAAGATGGTTCAAAATACAAGGAGAGAGTACTTCGAGTTCACAGCTTGCCTCCGAGCTGTCCCCCGAAGATTATAGTGTGTACATACTCTTGACGTTAGCATCTTTTGTCTGTTACTATAATAACAGAGTTACTATCTATTGTTATTCCGTGTGTTACAACAAGGACAGATTTATTTTGTCACTTACGCTACTACCAGCATTGAGCCTGCGGGGGAAGCTGCGAGTACCCTAGTCTCTCCAACAGACGCCAGGTGCCGCTACCGCTCTTGCACCAGTACGTCTGTTATTGTACGCCTTTTTTTTCAAGAATCTTGAAAAACGGAAGTGCTGTTGGGCATGCGCAAGGAAACCCCCCAAGCATCTGGAGGTGAAACCAGAATGTATGTCGCCCTTGCACTAACCCGGCAGACCCCAATAAAGACAAGTAAACAATATTGCTTGGTTGTGTGGCAAAAATAATCCACTTTTGCTTGTCTATTGCAAGGGTGGTATAGTAGGGGGATTCCTTGCGCATGCCAAACAACACTTCCGTTCCTAAGAAAAATGGCGTCCAATAACAGACGTACTGGTGCAAGAGCGGTAGCGGCACCTGGCGTCTGTTGGAGAGACTACGAGTACCCTGGTGCCAGCAGCCATGCGGGCGGGGTTTAACACCTAGGTGCGAGGTTTCTTATGAGTTTCGCAAGTAACTTCGGACCTGCCTTGTACCGGGTAGTACACACTCCTTATAAAATACCTCCATGCTTCTACAAAAACTTTAACGACATGACATCTAGTATCTAGTATATAAAAGTATCCAGAGCATATTGCAATTACACCCTCACCTCGTAAATAAATAAATTGTACTCTAGTATCACTTTGGCATGTTATAGCAGTGGTAACTATCTTCCATCATTAAACTAAGTACCTCTGGAAAAACTCTTATGCTCGGCGTAACGTACATATAACGATTCTATCAATTACCCAATATTGTCTGTGTGTGTCCCTGGAAATTAAATTACGAGCTAGAGTAGCGCCATTCCTGGCATTTATTTCCAGGCTTTGGAATTAAAGCTAAAACTGACGAATATTTTATGAGTGTGCCGTATTGTTAGACAAGCAGATTAGGTTTGTGCAGAGTATTATCATATTATTGTGTTACCATACTATTTCAATTCATAAGTTCCGTAACATATGTAGGAAAGTAATAAGTTTCAACGATGAGGAAAAAAGAGTCCACGATAAAGGATACCGTTCCCAACGGGCTCCCCATATGTCTGCCAAATTCCGAAATATAGGTCCTGCTTTCGTTTACGGCTTATAATTTAAGATTACCTTTACCCATTTAGGAACCTGTTGCTCTAGACTAATATGCCTAAAGAATATATAAACCTCTTGTCTGCTGCTGAGCACACAGAACGTGTGTCAACTGAATAAAACGTTACTAGGTTTAGCCTTAAGACCCGGTTAGTTCTCACCAAACTGATGCTTGTTATTAAGTAAATCGTATCAAAATAACCGTAGAAACATTTCTTTAAATGGTTAGAAACTGAGGAACACTACGCAATGATATTATCTTTATATTTTTTACAAGAAACATAAAATATCACCACCTGATGTAACGTGTAATTTCTACTTCATTAACCAAGTCCTCGCGCCAAAGACTAAAATATAAACATAGATTACATACAGTGTAATCATCTTGCCATTTCGTTTATTTTTTTGGAGTCCCTTGAAATATATGTGCCAACAAAATAACTAAACCGTAGATTGGCTTATATGTTTTGGAATGTTTTTGTCTGATTTATCTTGAATTTGTACAAAGGTTAAATTTGATTCTGTATGGTGGCTTTCCTTTTAAAGTAGATTTCTCCCCAGGGTCTCGGGTTAGTTTATTATTTTGTATAGCAAGCAGGTTATGCTGTTTGCCTGGTCTTATCGGGCTGGCGGTCAACGTTTTCTTCCTGCTGAAACAATAAAGATGACAATATATCGAGTCTATATCCGCGATTAATACCTTCAGGCCGATAGTAACACCATGAAATGTCAACAATGACTTTCTCGTAAATTAGTAGGCTTTTTTGCTTCTTGCAAATTGGTATGCCATCAACTGTCACAATGCATTATTGATGCAGGGCACCGGAGACTGATATGCGGGGCGCGTCAAGTACATACGGTATAACTAATCAATCGGTGGCCCTATTTTGGCGCGGGACAAATGCTCTAGCATATAATTTGACACGTGACGTATAGTCAGTTCGACCGGGTTAGAATTTGAAAGGCCAATTCAGTTCCTATTTTTTTTATCCTACATAGGTAATTTATAAGTGTCTAGAATCATTGGAAAGCTATTCAGGGCCACTGCTATCTCTGGTGGTTCATCTATTGAAAAGAATACATGAAATAAGATAATGCTTTCAATGGGCAATTGGCCAACCAAATTTTGAAATATAGGTTCGATTTCCGCCGAAGGCTTTTTCATGATTTAAAATTAACGGTCAAGAACATATTGCTGTTGACAAACCAAACGAATTCATGGACGATATTATTGCTGCTAAGCAAAATGGGCAAGTTTATGTTGGCCAAAAAATTATTTTCTTACTATTCTGACCCACAGAATTCTTACATCCATAATAATTGTTTGTTAATAAGTTAATCAAGTTATATATATATATATATATATATATATATATATATATATATATATATTTCTTAAACATTTATTAAGATGTAAAAACTAATAAACCTCACGCAGTGAAACGATCTTTAACATTGCCACAGGAAACATAAGACACAGTGTCGTTACTGTACTTGACAGCATGGGAATGTAATATGTCATTACATTAAATCATTGCACTACAGACTGATGTATGATAATGTTTTACGTATAATATTATCTCTCATTTCTCCCATGTTTTTGGAACCTCTTATGATAAACCTATAAGAAATGTAACTCAAACCCTAGTCTGGGTTATATCTGACTTGCTAATCTGATCTGTTCCTTGTTTATTCAGAACTTGAATAAAAGTTAGATCTGCAGAAAATTTACTGTTGCCATCTGAGGACGTGTCCGATATAGGCAACTTGTGTTTTACAGCCTATGCCCCGACGGAGTTATTTGGCTCAACGTTGGAAAGGAGACAGGAGCTTCCAATTGGCTTCCAATTAAATGAAATGTCCGAAAATATTGGTCATGCCCTTTTTCATAGTTTATTTAGAATTTGGAGTTTTTTTGTTGCATTGTCGTTTTTTTGCTGAACAACAGACGTAACCGAGACAGGCCAGGGGACTATTATATCAGGACTAAGATGACCAAACATACTCATCTGCTTAATTCACTAGAAGGAACGGGTTCGGCTTTTCCAGAAGATATCCTTGTGACTGAGGCTTGTAAGATTTTAGGTCAAAGAACGTTAATGCAGATTCCATGGGTTAAACTGGATATCTGCATTCACCAAGCGACCCCCCCCCCCCCCCGACGCCTACAAATGGGGATGCGATATGGAGTGTATCTTGGCAACTAAGTCAAGGTCAGTATGAATATTAGGTACAAATACACACTTGACCTATGACTTATATTGTGTTTAGTTTTTGAACATTATGTAAAATTTCCTAAGATTTCCCGATATAGCTATCAATACAACCAACCCACCCTTGGGAAAAGAAGCCCATCTCTAACTCTTCGGCACCCACTGTAGCTATTCATACATACATGCATCTCTGATCTGTGTCCTTTGCGGCAATCAGAAGGCATATGGCTGAAGTAAAACGCATACCTATATATTTATTATGCACATATTGCTAGTGTTATGCATTCTCATGGCAACATCTTGAGTAAGATGCCGCTTTTGACAGATGAGGGCATCAGTACCATGCCAGCTGTCGAGTCAACATTTGCATAGTGAATAGCGAAAATAGGAACACATGGGAATGTCGTGTTAGTTTTCCTAAAAACCCACAGGGCTGGTTAATATTTCTGTTCAGGTCCATACAGATCTATCATAATCGTGACACAACACATTGAACCTGGTGACATCTTTGAATATGCGTGTTTTTTTTTCTTACGATCAAACTTGGCCAAGATAATTCAGTAGTAAGGATTGGGAGTTTCGTGAAAATTCCTGCTAAATTATCGCAGTGACACTGAAGTTAACTGACGGACAGACTATTAATTTGTATACAATGAAATATCCCGTTTGTGACAGGTGTATGAAAGTAGATAGAAAACCTTATAGATAAGAAAATTTGTTTTAATAGTGTTTTTTGGATCAAGGATTTATTAATCAGTTAATTATCCAGTTAAATGCTTGTTAAAAATTAAGGATTTGTCAAGGAACAGACATATATATATATATATTTTATATATATATATATATATATATATCTTTCTCTCTCTTTCTCTAGCAGTTGGTAATGGGTACTATGGAGAAAAGTCGAAAGTTGTCCCTGTATATTTATAAAAAAAAATGGCCTCTATGATCGGACGGAACAATTTATAAGGAAAGTGACAGTTCTCGCTGATTTTCTAAGTTTGTCTGCTGCCAGTTAGTCTCTCTCTCTCACTCTCTCTTTCTCTCGCTCGCGCGCGCGATCTATCGGTCGATCGATCGAATAATTGATAAAAAGTCGGATGTAGGGAAGAAGTCTTCGTTAATATTTTAATTTATTTCTTTTGAAGATTTGACCGCTAATAGCCTAGCCTCCACTTGGTATTTGGTCTTGTTTGAGGTTTTTCCTAAATGAGTACTTTATTGAAAAATGTCATTCGATTCCATCAGAGTTTTAAAGTGGTCTTTACGAAACCCGGTGGATAATGGCTTTGTTCACGAGAGCAGCCAAGTACCTTTGAACTGATTGTTATGACTAACATTTCGACAAAGCGTTTAAAGCTACCATCGTTAGTCACGTGGTTCAAAAAGTGTCCCACAGGAGAACGTTCATCAAAACTGCCATCCGGGTCCGGCAGCAATATTGCTTGATTCATATCTGAAAAAAAAATCATTTATATCCTGGAAGAGTTAACATTTATTTCCAGTGATATGAAGCAAAATTACACACACAAATCATTGGTTACACTGCACCAGAAAACGGTTCAAAGTGTTTGTTACTGTGCTTAAAACAAGTTCACAAAGTGATGTAGCTGCTTATTGATAAACGTAACGTGCTGTCCTTCCATAGATTAGAGGTGATCCCGGGATCTGATCGATCGTCTCACATGTTACAATGCAACAGGCAGTCAAAGCAATTTTATATGAAAATAAACAATGATAGGTGACCAGAGAGTTGACATGTTTTCATTTTCTGCTCATGTCAGTACTCATATTTGGTTGGAAGGTCATATTTGTCACGTGGACTTTTGACCGTCCCTGTTTTTAAATGGTCTCGTTAGTCAGGTAGTTAAGTCAGGACAGTTGTTGGTATAATAGTCAAAAGGTCGTAGGTCATATACCGTCGTTTTTTGTCATGTACTCGGATGTAAGTCATATAGTCTTATTAATCAGCAGGCTTGCCATATATAGTCTTTGTCAGATTTTATTTTGGTCCGTTGGTAAAAAAAGCTGCATTTTCTTGTTAGCCGGATGGTCATATTAGCGTGTAGCGAAACGCCGATTCTTTTGGCTTTTTAACTAAATCATTATCATCCAAACCAGGATCCATGTTCTTATTAATTGTTAGAATTTGTTTGTTATTAAATGAAACAAGTCTGAAGTATGATATTTCTTTAATATTTTTATGAATCTATTTCAGAATCTATTGAACATCACGCAATCAACTGATCTTTCCTAAATATCTACCTTTATTATCTACCTATTATCGTACTCCATATATTCAAAATACATTAAAATACGTGTTTTCTCCGGGATATATAACATTATCTGAAATGGTTTTCGTTCTAAAAATATTTCCTAACGCCTATACACAGTGCATAAATCAGATATAAACAGACATAAAAATAAGTATATCGTTTTGGTTTCCTTAACACACTTTCTTATTCAGCTATGAATTAAATGATAGACTAAGATAGCATACACTATTGAAGTCACCTAAGTACATTTAACATTGTCGCAGGTTATATATTATATTTTACCACAACATAAGCCACGAATGTGATACAATAGCGAGGTCTTTACTGTACATGACGCTCAAGAATGCAACATGTCATTACAGGAGTTTCTACTTCATTTACCAAGTCATCATGCAGCAGACTGATAAATGGACATAGATAACACACAGTGTAGCGATCCTGTCCATGTTTCTATACAATTTGATTTCCCTGACACATGCATATTGGCAAAATAACACAAACCATAGTTTGACTAACATGCTAGGGAATATTTCTTTTGATTTGTGTCTTGTTCGTCCTGGATTAAGATTAAGGTCAAATCTGCGAACGTGTCCTATAGTCAGCTCCCTGAGGCAGTAAACTCCAGTCAGATATAGACAATTTATGTTCTACCACCTTTGCACTGATGGAGCTTATTTTGGCTCAGCTTTGGTAAAAAGACATTAGACAATATTCCCCGAGGGCTCCCAATCGAAAACATTTCCAAAGATATTGGTCCTGACCTTTTTGTGTCTCCCCTCCGGAGCATGGGTGAGACATATAGTGTTTGGTCTTTGAACACGACAACTTTTGAATCACTCAATGCTTTTAAGTGAATATTTACTGGTGAAGAATTTCTACCAGAATCTCGGATAAGCTCGAAAACTGGTGACAATGACCTTTATTTTCACGGTCAAATTAAAACAAATTTTAAAAAATGCTGTGAACCATATAACTATTGAACTATTCATCCCCCCCCCCCCCAAATTTGATACAGAAATTGTTTCAACCAAGTTTTAAGGAGAGTTCGATACCTGTGATCCTGACGCCCAATGAATTTCTAGTATTTCTTGAGGATATCTTTTGAACCACTGCATATTCTTAGTGACATCAAATCTCAAAAAAGTTAGGAAACCGGTGACCTTGACCTCCATCTTCAAGGTCCAATCAGCTAAATTGGAATTCTTTGTAAAGCTTTGATGAATTCGGAATCCAGTGACCATAGCCTTCATCTTCAACTTTAAATAAGCCAGAAATAACTGTTATGATTACCATAGCTTCTGAGGGATTATATATTTTTTTCTCCAAGTGCTAGTTGTGTTTGAAAACCAAGGAGTTTTAAACTCGCTGCTAGTACTTGATTTTTACGGCAAAATGTGTGGAAATATATTCCTGTAAATATAATAACACTTTTCAAGTAGTGAATATTTTTCTTCATATTTGAAATGGGGAGGGGAGGCTTATATATGTTTAAAGTGACTGCAAAAATATACTCATTCTCGTTTAAGGTTCATTTGAGATTCGAAATCACTTTTGTCTGGGGTGTCTTTTCTTCAGGAACAATACACACAACAAAGACGGGTCTTGGTGTAATCAGCGCTTTTATTTCCGACACATATCCTTCTTGCTAATTCACTGGAAGCATCGACTTTGATCATCCCAGAAGACATGGATTGTGAACATTTTGTCATATTTGAAGATTCTGATCTTTCCTGTCAATTCCAATTTCCAAGACCTCAAGTTTCAGTAATTTATTATCTCAATATTGCAAAATATCACTGTAATTATGAAATGCTAGCCATTTTCTTAGTAAATCCGTTCATTGACATAATTACAATGTTTTTTATAATCCTCCCACCATAATTGGTTAAATTCCGTTCCAAAAGCCATTAATAAATCTGCAGATGACCAAGACCTTGGCATAGGGCCCATACATCACCAAATTACCCAGGGCATAGGGCACACAATATTAATGAGTTTGCAGCTGGGCCGATATCATCAGAGTTCTTTGAGGTTTTTCTCGTAAACTGGAACGGCATTTTTCATGTTATATACGTAAAGATCATTTAGGTCTTTGGCTTAATATGGTCCAATGTCACTTACAAATCGAAGGTACGGGCTGTCATCTAAATGGCAAAGAGACAGGTGAAGTGTATTTTAATAAGGTTTTACAGATTATTATATCAAGTTGCATTAATTGTGTCTTCACAAATCGAGACAATATTTTTGCAGCTGTATAGACTGCAGCTATAAATTTCGATGGGAAGAATGTTCATAGCGGTAACCTTATTTAAACCACCTTTGTTCTGTTTGGTAGATTTCGACTATGATGTGAATCGCGCGTTAAACATATCTCTCGGCTACGACTCAAAGGGCTCACCTTACTAACATCAACGTTTGATGTCGAGCCTGGTTATATTCCGGATTTGGCTACAGACTGTTGTTTGGGTTTTCTGTTTCTAGGTTTCACATTTTACTAATAAAATTAAATGAAAATGTGATAATTCTCAAACACATTTTAAGCATTTGACATGCTTTCGGGGACAGGTGTATCTACAAGTATGCAGGAGTTAGCCAAGTGATGAAGGCGCTGGGCTTTGGTATGAAGATCTCCTTTCTATTTCTTAAAATGGACCTTCAAGGTCAAATTCTGATATCGGATCAGAACGATTTGTCTGTTTAAAGCTGCATATGTAGGATTTCTAACAGGGGCGTCGGTCAACTCACCAATGCGTATATTGGTCGTCGCTGATAGGAGGGTGAAGAGGCCTCGATAAAAGATATTATTTAAAAGGCAGTAAACAGCGTATGCATGCAGCGTCATCAGGGGTCTTACAGCAGATATTGTGCTAGGCCAGGCTTGACGATTCTGTCTCTCTCTCTCTTTCTCTCTCTCTCTCTCTCTCTCTCTCTCTATATATATATATATATATATATATATATATATATATATATATATATATTGTTACGGAACCTAATAACAACAGATCACGTAATCGGAATCAGCATAAATTTTGTTACGGAGATAAATAAAAATCAGATTCCGCAACACTAGGCAGCGTTAAATGTCTAGGGGAACGAATAAAGATGTCAGTTTTTTTTTGTTAACAAAAAAATTATAATTTATTCCTAGAACAATCCTAACATTACAATACACTAATTCATTACAATTACTCAGTATAACAATAAAATGTACAGTACCAGAGTGTCCGGATCCTAGGCTTTGATTTCTGGATACCACCAGCTGGTCACAGCTTAACAAGAGTCCTTTAACATCAATAATCCACGGAAATAATTATAATCCAAAGGCAAACTTGAGACAGTCCGAATTAAATCTATTTAAAATCCGTTGAATATCTGACACCACTGCAATTATCGGAAAAGGTCCCAAAACTGTTGAGAAAGTAACACTCTTAGTGCTCGCTGGTATTTTCCTTTCTGCCGGCTCTAAACACAGCCCCTAATTTATAACTTCTCATCCGAGAATTCTAGAAATGGAAAATTCCAAAGAACAATACACACTCACATGAACAAACCCGAAACATCTAGAACAAAGAACGCTGTGTCTTTACGCTTCAGCCCCCAATACCGAGCAAGCGCCCAACAAGCGAGGTTCCCATAGCAACGAACTATGCCTAGGCCTACGCTACATGAATCAGAATGTCAACAGACACATGTAACACTCCTGCGCACAATAAAATAGACACCTGTAACTATATATATATATATATATATATATATATATATATATATATTAATTTGGTTGAATGGAGAGGAATGCGATGCATAAATATTTGAAAGGATTTTCATAGACAGGATTCCTAAAAGCTAAGCCTTTTCCCCGTAAATTCTATCAGGTTTGAGTTTTTTCCGGAATTCTGTATAATTTATTAAAGAAAAAACTTTAAATTTGGTGAAAAATGACTTTGAACACGAATCCAGACTGGCATCCCAGGTTAACCCATTATCCTTAGAGTGCTTGTCATGACTGACATTACAATAAAGCTATTAAGCCCGCTGTCAGTGGGTCACATGGTACAAAAACTGCCTAACAACGAACATATATCAACATTGTCATCGCTATGGCCGGGGCTGTATAGTTGACATCTAAACAAGTCAGTTGTGTCCAAGAGTTGTAAGCTTTAGCTTCTGGTACCTAGGAACAGAATTACAAATATCGCTTTTTACGTTAGTGCATCAGAGGAAAGGCTGGAAGAAAGTACAAAGAACTTGGCTTCCAAAAGTATTGTAGCTGCTGACGGATCTATGTAATATGTTGTCCTTCGGATCCACGTCACAGGGTCGAGCTGTGTTAGAGGTGGCTCCGGAATCTGATCAATCGTTTCACATGCGGGAGACAAGGCCAGTTGAAACCCGTCACTTTGCAACAGGTAGCTAGTACATGTGCTTGTTTCAAAAACAATGTCATATGAACATGGACAATGCTTTGAAGTTAATATGACTAGAAAGATGGCTAACTTCCGGGTTCTGTCGGTTAGTGCTCCTGTAAGCCAGACAGTAAAGTTACATTGGTTTGTTAACCGTCCTTTTTGTTTAACGCTCAAACTCATTATATGGCAATATAAGTCAAATAGTCGTGCAAGTCAGTTGGTCATTAATTATAGGCCAGATATAGTCGTTTTAGTAAGTTAGTCATTTAAAAGACATATAGTTGTACTAATCTGTAAGTTGGTCGTAATAGTTAAATGGTCGTAAAGGCCATATAAACATTCTAGTTAGATATTGGTATTACACAGATAATTGAATACGTCAGTTGATGGTATAAGTCAGTGGCTGTATTAGTCAGAAGTCGTTATTAGTCCGCTGTCCTAATAGCTGGATAAGCCATATGGTCATATTAGCCATTTGGTTGCTGCATTAACTGGATGATATTATTATTAGATTTTCGTTGTGCAAATAGATTACTAACCAGGTCAGTAGTCATGTTATTTATATAAGAGAGATAAATAACCAAATAATGCTGTCTATTGGGCCTTTATTGGACAAACAATCAACGTCTACTTCTTACTAAACCAACTGTAGCGACAGTATACCTAGTCTATATTTAAAAAAATCGGCAGCTAATTGTCTTCACACCGCTAGTAACACCCTGAAATGTCAACAATGACTTTCTCGTAAATAAGTAGGTTTTTTTCACATACAAATTGGAATGTCATGGCTGCTGTTGCCAAACTGCATTATTAGAATAGATAGCGCACCACAGACGGATAGGTTGGGAGTGTAATTAAAGTATAAATACGATCTAAAGATGTCGCCATCCATTAAAAAATACCTTTGCCTTTGTAGGGCCTTGTTGCTATTGACCAACATTCAACATTCAACATCAAACGGGTATTTTATAGGATGTACGCCCACAAATCGCACAGATCATTTGTCTTTTGACTAAAACATAATTTTTCCCGTTATTACCGAAGCAATTCTGACATACAAAATTGCTTGTGATTCCTTCTGATTGTTCACTCTGTATGATATAACTTTTTGAAATATGTATTCAAATGTCAGAAATTAAATAATACCAAGCGGGCAAATGATCTTTATGATTGTATGGTAAAGGTTTATGGTCTAATATCAATAAAGAAGTCAGTCTCGCGTGAATTTACTTTTTGCCGTCCTGGTCTTTCAGCCATGTTCACGGCATTTTTCTGGGTTCCCTTGGGAGCATACAACCCAAGCAGCCATTATTGACACAAGAAGACTATTCGTTCAATATTTGCCTGCGGCCAATGAGCAGTACCCATTTACCCTTGTGTGGAGAGAACTTACGTTTTTGGTGAAGACTTCTTTTTGGAGTTTCACCCCGGAGGGTGGTTGGAAAGGGACATGAACGCAAATCCTTGCGTACTCAAGCTCAGTACCGTAACCATCGCGCCATAACACTCCACAAACCACGCTCCAAGAACCTTGTGACATATTAACACAAAATATATGTCACCCGAGAATGAGATCGAAATACAGTACTTTATTCTATGGTAATGTAACTTTTTTTATGAGTTGCTATAGTTGCCTCCGCCAGCAGGGTATGCGTTCATTCTCTTTCGTGTGCGTGTGTTTGTGTGTATAAGTTTGTGCATTTGTTCATAATATAACTAACGAAACCAGGAGCAGAATCTCATGAAATTTTCAGGAAATTTCGAGAATTGTTCAATGAAGAACCAATTAGATTTTGATGTGGATCCGGTACATGATCCGTTTTAAGGAATGTCACCAAGGAATATACACATATATACAGTCAATAATGCAAGGATAAACCTTGGAATATGGGCCAAATAAGTGAATGCAAACACGGCTTGGGAGCATGGGACAATAATTACCCCACATGGCGGAGGCTTGCATTCATCAGTATGCAGATTTCTACTTGTTACTTTGTTAACCAAGTCATAGCGCAACAGGCTGATTTATGAACCTAGATAGCATACAATGTATAACGATCGATCCTGTCCCCGTTCCCGTTTTATTGGATTTTATTATCACTATATAAACGTGCGAGAAATAGAACAGGAATCCAAGGTGGACTTATTTGCTAGCGAATTTTTCATCTCATTTGTTCATCCTGAAATTTGATTAAGGTTAAGTCTGAAGAAAGTGTACTGCTCTTAGCCAGCTAAAGCAGTGGACGCCTGATAGATATACACAATTTATGTTCTACCACCTTGGCCCCGATAGAGATTATTTTGAGTCAGCTTTGGGAAGGAGTACTAGAAAGAAGAAAACATGCCAAGTTCACTTAACTGTCCGAAAATATTGGCCCTGCCGTTGATCACAGTTCATTCAGGATTTAAAATTACCTTGACCCCCAGTGTTATTTGTTGGTTTTTTTTTTTGTTTTTTTTTGCTTTTCAACATACATAGCTGGCGGCGATTATGTCATGGTAATGGTTGCGGTAACGTTTGCTTTTATCGCTTAAACATATTCTTCTTCTTAATTCATTGGAAGAAATTAATATTCCAGAAGACTGTGCTTATAACTGAGTTATAATTTTACCGATTCCTAGGCGCAAAAAAACCCAAACAAACCAGGAATTGATTATCTGAGTATTGTCAAATATTACTGTAATAATAAAATACTAGCACTTGCGTAAAGTTTTTATTCCAGTTTTACTTAAAATACAAGGTCTGAATTTTCTCCCCACCATTATTGGCAAAACTCCATTCAACCTATACAGTTAAGAGCCATATCACCAAGACACCGGAATAGAGCACAAACATCACCCTGGACAAAAAGCACACAGATCATCAATCATTTGAATCTGCGGCCGGGCTGATATCATCAGTGTCCTCTGTATTATATGTCCGTAAAAAATGACACGGAATGTTTGACGTTAGATATATACGTATTGATGGTCCAGTTTTTTTTTTTTTTAATTTCATTAAGGCTAAATATGGTGAGGCGTTGCTATCGGAGATGATGACTGTCTATCTTAATGACACAGGCAGGTTCATTGTGGTCTCCGGTATTTCTCTTGCGGATAAACGATTAAAAGATAAATTTCCCAATGGCCTCCTTCAGGTCGCAAAATGTCCCACATAACAAAGGCCTTCATACTTTGTTAACTCCTCATACAGAGTTTAACATTACTTTTTCATACCTCGCCGCGGATCTGTAGGATTTCTTATTTTGTCCCTTCTGGCTTTCGAATCTTTAAAGTACCTAAGAGTTATAGGTAGCTTGTTCCTCTTCTTTTATTCTTCCCTAAATTCTCTTAAACATCAAAGTATCATCAAATGAAGTGTACATTTTTTGAAGGCAGGTGAGTGCATATGATGTTATGGTCATTTAATTGCATTAGTATTGCAATATATCTTTTAGTGACTATTTTTTATATTTTATATATAAAAGGAACTAATATGGTTTTCATTAATGACAATTTATGTATAATAATGCATAGCAGTTGAAGAAGATGAACAAGGGAATCAGATAAAAATAAAATATTACTCAGAAACTTAAAAGATTTTAAAGATGGTATAGCAAAAAACTGATGCACGTGCTTGTACCTGGTACCTGTACAGAGTTTTTCTAATGGAATCTGCTTTTGTCTAAACTATATGGTTTGAACTCAGGATTATTTCTGTCAGCATTAATGGGACAGTTGACATATGGCTTACAGTGATAACCACGCTCATTCAGAGGATAACGCTAACTGCCGGATATTAACATATCTTTCTTTGAAATATATGGAGTTTTTATATATAGCTTTTCAGATAAAAATGAAAAGGCGCATTCGTTTGTGAGTGAAACACGGTTGCGGGGCACGCCCTTCCCATTAAGCCGCCTGCAGAAGGCTCACCCTGGGCGGGGGCAGACCGAGAAAAATCTCAATGCCTTGGCTGGGATTTGAAATCATGATATTTCTGCTTTGAGTTATGTGCTCTACCCCTAAGCCAGAGAACCCGGTACATACTTTTGACTCTGTGTAGGCTTCTTTGTGGTGACAGCCCAAAAATGAAACCATCGCGATACCCAATAAAGATGAAAGTGCCCCGCGAATATCTATATACTCAGAATATAACCCTCATGAGACTCTGGTTTGTGGTTTTAACCACGGTCCCCTAAGCTGAAGCTGGACAGGGAGCAGCCACTACAAGATTTTATCGCCATGACTGCATAAGCTGCACGAAGCTTAAGTGCTTCGGCCACTGACACTGTAGTAGCAACAGCACTGACCTGAAAATGTGCTTGTTGTTCATAAATAACTTAAGGTCTCAAGGTTGCTCTGGCGCGGTGCAACAAAATGTATGAAAGGCCATTGAAACCATTAACACCTGTGCTTGTGTGTGTCTTTGTGTGCTTCAGGAGATTCAGACAACACATAGCCGAGTTTATATTTATAGAAATTCATACGTATCATTTTGGGCTTTTTATAAAGAAAACTCTTATTAGTGGATTTTTGGTCATATTCGCCTCTGCTTTGCCATTTGTAGTTTTCTCACTACGAAACTTTGTGGGATTAAATCAAACGTTTGTATCATCTATTTTACGACGCAAGGTTCCTGGTAACATGTGTTTTCTCACTTCATCCTTTTGCTAAACATTTTACCATGTATTTTACTCACATTAAGAGGTGCATATCTTTATGACAATAAATTCTTGATCTGTGCAGAAATGCTAAGTTAATCAAAGTTAATACATAAACATGTAGATTGATATGTCATCTTAAATCTTGATTAATCAAAGATGTTCACAAGAGATACAATTAATTTTTTGGTGACTTTGCATAATATTCAATATTAGCGTTTTTTTTCTATTTGAAATAAGATTATTAAATTCAAAAACGTGTTATAACATAATTAATTAGAATATGAATTTATAAAGTTTATATTGAATGTGTGCTTTGTCTGAGAAAGCAATGATTATTTTAAAAGAATACATTTCATCAAACAAAATGCCTTTTGCAAAGATGTTGTAGGAGCTCAAATACTAAGAAAACTAATATTTTGAAATATATAAAAATATTAAAATAAGAGAAGTTTGATCAAGGATGATAAATAAGAAATTGACGTCATTGGTTGTTTATCTTTCCTACAATATATTTTATTTTACGTTATAATAAGATATTATGTGAACATTACAGAATATTCATATACTTGTATGTATTAACACAATGGCATAATTTCTTTTACCATCATGGAACACTCCAAAAGCATAATCCATAATGTCTTTGTTCTAATTCTTACATCCAATTTTTCGACAGTTTTCGCGTTAACTCTTTGTGCAGTGGCTCCGGCGGTAAGCATATTTTGAGAACAATGCAAAAAACTGTGTTTAGCTGGAAAACACATTTGATGAAAGCGATTGAACAGGTCTTTCTGTATTGTTTCAGACGCTATGAATGAAACGGAACACAAGATCGTCACATACGACGAAAATAAGGTCTGTGCCAGTTTTTATCCTCTATCTGTGCTTTCAATTCATGCTTCAGGTTGAGTATATATTTACAGGACTTTGTAGAGCTAGTTTGGATAGCCATAAAACAGAAAATTCTGTGTCCCATCTAGTTCATTCCAGCTGGTCCTAGATTGTCAAGATAATTATTTACCGGTAGTGTTTCACAACTAAACAACGTTAACATTTATGCAACAGAATTAGCCTGTATTCATAATTAATTGATTTTGAGATAAACTTTGACAATTCATTTATACACGACAGAGGTACGTGGAGGTGCACGTGATCTACCTGAAGATCGGGGAGATCAACACCCTGAAAGAGATGTACGAGGCCGATATCATGGTCCGATCAAAATGGCGAGAACCGGCGCTCGATGACGTTAAGGACCAGGTATTTTCATGTTATGTGCATATGTGATAACTAACCGCTGGTCATGAGCGATAGTTGTTTTGAAACGATTCAATGCAACTGTTCGAAATGTTCAATTGACTTCATTTAACTTATTCTGTTGTGTCATCATGCTTGGTTGAAACCCCGCCTCTATAAACTCCAAGACTCAAGCCTGCTTTCATCAGATTGCCACTACACAACGCGACTCATGGTCCGTTGGCCCACTTGATATTATCAAGTGTACACTTGGTTTTCATTAAAAATCAGAATTGAAGCTGTCTGATTGTTTGCCCGTACAGGAGTAAGGTTTAACATGCAGATTATATTCATTGATCTCGCTAAACATAAATATTATCCCCGATATGGATTGTACATCTTTTTGGGTAACCAAGTTTCGGAAATTTAATGTTTGCCCAAAGTGGTCTTCTTTAACACTCTTCAGTTTGGGATACTTGGGATTCTAGACTCCAAGGAGTTCTGGCGACCGGCTACTTGAAATGCCCTCTTTAAATAAGCAGGTATTGCGGCTTCTTTTTCCCTACTGGAACGTAGTTGTGTCATGGCAAAGATGCCGGTCTTAGTATTAAGCGGTCATTTACTCGAATCCCGTAGCCCATCATTTTGCGACAAGACCACAGACAAGGTCTCAGCCACACGTGTGCTTCGGTTGACCCAGCAGTATAGAAAGATGAGTTATCTGGGTATGACGGGCCCTTGCGACCAAAAAGCCTTGTGCGGCCTCTGTAGCGTCCCCAGGAAGCTACCGTCTGCTGTAAATTGTAAAAAGTGTTCTGAACATTTAAAGGTGAATTAAAACATACAACTTTACCGGAAAATTATCAGGCTACGTCTAGTTCTGTTTTACTATTTGTTCAGTTCCTCAATATGGAAGGAAATTTTCTCTCTGTTAGACTATCGACGACATAGATTTATATAGAGTCCTTATTATCCTCTTTATACGACACTAAGTGGGATACATTATTTATTCATCAATTTTTCCTGCCTATATTTACTACACTGACTGAGAAACGACATGTATCGATTTTCCTGGGTTATATATATATATATATATATATATATATATATATATATATATATATATATATATATATATATATATATATATATATATATATTCCTGTTTGTAGGACATTGAGTGGGACACTTTGTGGAACCCCAAGATGATGATACAGAACAGTCACGGTGACGTCAAGGAGTCATCCTCCCGCCTCGTTATGAGGGAGGACGGCGAGGCTTACGTGTTTGAGAGGCGGAGGTTCAGGGGGACTTTCTCGGAGCCGCTAGAACTATGGGATTTCCCATTTGATGTTCAGGTATACTTAAGTATCATGCTCCAAACGCTTAACTTTGTGCACACATTGTGCAAGTAAGGGATTCTCAACTTAATTTGATCAAATTAAATAGTATAGTTAATTTCTGTCGGTTGGCAGGTTACGTCCGTTATTCGCTTTTCCATTTGATGTTCGGGTAGGGTTAATAATTATTCTAAGTTAGTCTGGCGACTACACAATTAAACAACTCCAACCATAAAACAATATAAGGCTAATCATGACTGTTAACAAATCCTAATATTTTATAAGCCACAGATTGTAGAACATTCTTATTTTTCAGTATATAAAAGTGGTTCGTGGGCAGCAGTATTTTTGATATTAAGGCAAAATTGAAACAATATCATATACACACTCCAGAATGTATTAGGATAAAATGAATTAAGATACCTGATTTGGCCTGATTAGGTCTAACACAACAAATTTATTGACGATAACCATCCAAGTGGTATCAAGAAAAAAACAACGAAACTGCTACAAAAAAACCAGAATATTGAAGTGGAAACAAAGCCAAATTGGTGGACCTAAAACTATTATAGAGGAAGGGATGATACAATTAGATGAGGAAACAATACACAGTTGCTTTATTAAGTCCTGTTCATGTCATGGGGCTGGGTATAGGTTGGACCACCCCTTTTGCTCTATCTCTTGGTTAGATAGGTATAATACAGTAAGGGAGAGACATTAAAGTGTATGACTGTTTGAAGTTTTCACTCGGGGACAAAAAAAATCCAATTAAATCGAGGGTATCTTTTTATTACAATAACTAATGTAATGAATTAAGTTCAAACAGGAGTTTATAAGTTCACACTCTGTTTTGACAAGATTTAGCCTGCACTCAACTGAGTGAATATGGTTAGAGTATTAATTAATGGCTGATGCAGTCCGCCTCCAATAATTGGAACACGCGTTTTTTTTAAAAATACAGCGTACTAATATTTTGTCTCAGTGAGCGGCAGGTATACGTCAGTAAGGATGTAAGTTCAATGAGAATATGAATAAATTTTGTTTTGCAAATGAGCTTTAGACGTGCATTTAATGATTATTCCGTCAACTAACGCAAATACAGTTATCGAGTTTATATAGAAAAATAGGGGTTATATCGTAGAAATTGATATTATTTATTTTATATATGATGGGAACCATCGAACACATATGAGAATACGTACACGTATAATTCCAAATGGGCGTACATTAAAAAAATACAGTAATTCTGATGTCCGTATCTGAACGTAAACATGAACAAGCGGGGCTCAGAAAAATCACAAAATGTCCGACATAACCAGTAACATTTCATTAATCGGCTTTTTTTCACCATTCTGTTTTCTGTTATCGACTACTATCAATTCCTTATTCCGGGTTACTATTGAGTACATCATTTATTTTATTTTATTTTATTAATTTTTTTTTTTGCAAATCGAAATGTATGTTTATACCTTGCCGTGTCAGTTTATCCACACACCCACTGGCAACATGCAGAGGTTTATCTTCATTTTCCACTAATTCAAGTATGAAGGAATGAAGAATGTCACTTTGACAACCACTTAATTTTAATCAAATTTTCCATTTTTATATCCATTATAAGGAATATAGGTTAGGCGTACGAGGACGTACAAGCACATTGTAACGGGGTACATAAAAGCGGACCGGACTGTCTCACTAGTGAAGCTAACTTTTCTAGCGAAGCGGTTGGTACGACAGACATGTGCGCCACCGACATGGGTTCGAATCCCGGATCGGCCCGATATTTTCGCCTGAGCAATTTGTCTTTGTAACAAAATGGGGGCTCGTCCAAAAAGTGTGCCTGGGGAATTGTGGTTTGAAGTAATTAGAGTTATTTGTCTTTGTAAAAACATAAACATACATACATTGTGCATTACCGCTCCATTATGTTTCATATATATTTACTTGCATGTATCTTCAGGACCTTGGGATTACCATCACCTCCGACTTCCCGTCAAACGAGGTTGAACTGGTGGAGACATCTACCGACGTACATCGGATTTACAGGCAATCTTTCATTGACGAACAAGAGTGGTACCTTTATAAACTAGTCAATTCTGATCGGCGGGAAGTCGCTAAGGACAAAGCTGACCCCACAGTTAAACGCTCCACGCTGTTTGTCCGCTGCTGTGTTGCTAGGAGACCAGCCTATTTCGTTTACAACATGTTTGTTGTTACGGTGGGTGTACATATATCATAAGAAAAGATTACTTTTTTGATCCGTGCAAAAAAATTACCTTTTGCCCGCACATCAATAAAACAAGGAAAAGGCAGTCATCATCGATACTATTATACACTGAACATCATTATACATACTAAAAGCTAGGGTTAAAACTGGAGAAGTACACAATACATACAAAACATAATATTATATGATATAAAAGAAATAAAAAAACTCCACCACAGTAAGAATATCACAATTACATCTGTTTTCAGTTTACAGATCTATCCCCTCGCACCACATAGCGGCATTAACCTTCATCACCCATAATATTGCCTTGTCTTAACCCACGAAATAAAATATATTTAATTCCTAATTATCAACATGTATAAGAATACTATAAACATTTTATTTTAACTATCTTACTATACAGTCAATTAAATGTTTAGAACTCTTTTCCCATTATGGATATCACATAATGCATTTGGTTGTTTCAGAACATAAGATGTGAAAAGAAAATATTTATAATTCTGTAGTAGCTTGTATTCGGTTACTCACCACATGGAGCGGTTTGATACTGCAGTCGTTTATGTCTCTTTCTGTTCATCCGCTAACATTGTATGGCACTATTCTCCGGGTTTCAGAACCAGGGCTGGCATGCACATTGCAAAGAATTGTAACCAGAACAATGAGAGTGGGATATAGCATTGTGCATCTTTTTTTTTATTAAATTGTATTGCGGGAAAATCATACAAAGCACATTTCACACATAATTATACATCAAATAACATGAAATACAATATATACACTTTATACAAAGAACATTGCCTGGATATTGTTCCAAATATACTCCAAATTTTTAATCCTTGTAATTTATAAATACATATATTCTAGTGGCCTTTACAAAATACATTTTCCCCGTGCTTTATACTTTCAATTTAAACAAGAACTAACTTTCTACTGTATGTTATAAATTTTGATGCATTGTGCATCTTTAAAACCAAAGACATCTTGCTCTCGTTGGTCTGAATCTTGGCCTTGTGCCAGACCTGGTGTTAATTAAGACCCCGACAAACTCGCTAAACAAAACAGCGGTTACAGCGAAGGAAAACTGAAACGACTGCAGTGCACTACCGCTGCATAAGGAGAATAATAATAAGTGTAGTTATTTGTTTTGATGTAGACATAAAAGGATATCCTTGAGGAAACAGCTATCCTTAGATACTCATTGCTCTTTAACCGATATATCCGTAATAAACAACGGATTGTTAACTGCAGTGTTCTCTGTTACAGTTAGTAATATCCTGCCTGGCCTTCGTGACATTCGCCGTAGTACCAGCATTGACACAGAACCGTCTACAACTTGGCTTCACGCTTGTTCTGACGTCAGTGGCCTTTAAGTTTGTCGCCTCCCAATCGTTGCCCAGGATATCCTACCTTACATATTTGGTCAGTAACTTCATAAATGTGTAAATATATATGTGTTACATTTAAGCATTGTATACTCCACTGGATAATGTAAGGGTCAATAAACCAGAATTACTGTTAGAAGGTTACCCTCTACGCTGGCGACCCAGGTTTTATGTTCTGCGTTGCTATGAGAGTGAGTTGTAGTTACACGTCCAAGGTCGGTGGTTTTCACCGGGTCCTCCGGTTTTCTTTACCTGTAGACACCACCGAACGCCACCACCAGTGCCATGCAGTGCCTACCATTAGTTATTTTAACTTTTTTTGTATAATCTATGTTACATGAATAAAGTTTATATTTTATAGTGTGTATCTGGACGACGGACGTACTGGAACAGGAACACTGGAGACGTCTGCATCAACGTTCACATGGCGACCCTCCGCAAAAGTCGGCCACCTGGCGAAGGATGACTTTCCACCATAGTGTGGAAGCTCTCCATTTTTGCAAAAAGTTTGGATGATATCCTGATGACCCTCTATGTTCCACTTTGCCATAACACCAGTTCAACAATAACCAGCACATATGTACCAACAGAGACTTACACAGAGGGGGCGAAGGACAGGTCCTACGAAGAACGGCACAACTTAAACATTGCTGTCAGTAAATCCGAGAAAATATTTCTCCTTGGAAACCTTGATGCTGACTCAACAATACCCACCAAACCGGGATCGGGTTGAACCCCCCCCCCCCCCCCCCCCCCGGGCAAGCCCCATTGAGAGGGGAAGTATAACACAAAGGTGGAAAGTTCTTTTTAGTCTCCAGGTGTTCTGAATAAGCACATTAAGCAGAACTCGGGTACGACGCTGTTGGTTATGGAATTTGGGCTTCAGAATTTGTAACCCTAAATACCTCGCGACGCAGGTATAAATTTAAGGTAATGAAGAGGGTAATGTATTCCGTTCAAGTACATTGGATAAGAATTTTATCAAGGTAAATAACATAAACTTGGGTGTTTTTTGTGGTAAGTACCTAAAAGAATAGTAAATATTTTTAAGCATGTGCATGTGTTGTAAACAGAAGGTGTTTCCTTAAAATGTTACAAATTTTCATTTTTAAATTTGACAGTTTAGACAAGTTGTCATGGCTGTCCTACAATGCCTTAATTACTGTTTCATTTAGAATAGAAACGACCTCTGGCGGAATGGTGCTCCGTACATCGCCTTCTCACGAACAAGAACCTTTGGTTGTCTGTAATAAAACCGTTCTTGGTGCATCCGATGTCCCAGCATTTGCATCCGACTGACTGCGTCATCACCCGGAGGTGCAACAGAGAGGATATTTAGATTATGTGGCAACGGGCAGCGCTGACTGCCTGCCAGACCTCAGACTGATCACGTCTAAAGATCTACAGAGCCTGCAAAATAAATAAAACGGCTTGAGAGGAAAAAGATAGATAAGAAATGCATGTTTCCAAACTGAAGTAAGAAGATGTTGTGGCTCGAAACTCAATTAATATGGTAATACAGTGACTTACAACTAGGAACTTTGCTTGTGGAAGATTGGTCTGCCCTGAAGGAGGTATTCTACTCAGCCACGTAAGAGCACTTAGGCCCAGCACAGCGAAAACAAAATACCTGACTTGAAATTTGAACCATATACATAGGAAATATCAGACATCATAACTTTTAACTATCAGATTACATGAACAGCTTCCTGACACAGAGGTCCTTTCTTGAACAAGTATGATTTGGGCTAAACACACTTATGCGAATGGATAATTACCATCCATAATCATTATGCGTCTGCATGGTGAATTTACATATAAAATGGAAGACAAAAGTCGGGCAAGGCTTCCATTCTTCCTAAGCTTCCCTTCAAAGAGACCATCGATGACACCTTCCCAACGAAGATTGGCAAAACCTTGCCACAGACCTACCAACATGGTGCAACCTGATAAGAGGGAATCAAAACAAGCCTACTGGCACTGGCACTATAAAGTTAACTGGAAGCGGCTTCCGCTGCTATCAAACAAACCAAAATACACAATCTTAGGGAGCCGTTCTAAGCCTAAAAAAAGATCTAATCAGCCACCTACGGACACAGTCAGTAAACAAATGATTCGGTGATCATCATGTCTATGTCTATGGTGTTTGACTATGATGACTTAGTCGAAAAAAAAGAAAATAATACTTTTCTCAAGACAACCGCAAGCATTCTGTGTCCGAAGACCGGGTTCTTCCTTAAAACCAACCCTCTATTACTTAAAAGGTTTAGAGGAAGGAAGTTTCCCTTGTCCATAAAATATATAAAAAAAACTCCATACTTTATACTCTGTATATTTTATTTTTATCACCTCTAATTTCGGATCCTCCATGGATCTTTAAGAACTTAGACTGTCTTTCTCTTCCCATTTTCAGGAGCACAGATGTATACTTTATTGAAATATTTGCTGATGTTTAGACAATTGGAAATGGCTTAGTCCCGAAAAAAATTTTTGCAAGTAAGCCTCCATTTTTTGTAGAATATTTTTTTTTTATTTCTGTTGACTGATAATGACATTTATAGATTTCGAGTAGGAGCATTAAAGCAGTCCACCTGTTTTTATAGATTACTTGAATTGTGAATTTATATATTTGTTTTAGGACCGATATGTGCTTGCCACGATGACAGTCGTATCGTTGATAACAATGTGGCATGGACTACAGACGGCTATTCCTAAAAAGAACCCACAGGACCGCCCCCTGGCGGACTTCATAGCACTGGCAGTTCTCGGCTTGGCTTATCTTATATACAACTTACAGTTCGTACTCAGACTGTGGCTTATTGTGAGTAACAGCATGCATGTAACTGAAAATAAAATTTCTTTTTATATGAGAAATTGAAAATTCAAGGTATTAGTAGATTAGTTTCAAATCTGCCACTTATGGCTATTACTTCTTAACAGACAATTTTTTGTCGGAAAAATGCGGGGAGTAACGAGAATCTGGTGAATGCTTTTGTTCTTTTGGAAACTTAAGAAAGTCCCATCAAATAAATCTTGACTCAAATATTGATATAGAAATAAATTCACCAATCCCTGCATGCCTCCTCTCCCTGCGTTGGGACTTATATATGTGGTGCTTACATTTGCCAGCACGAATGTATGTATAATTGATAATTCTTTGTAAATAATACCCTAGTGCTTTCTATTATAAATGGTGAGCTTTGAATTCATTAAGTCGTTACGTAAACGCCGGAGTTGGATGAAGGCACTATACTCGGCTAATGAATCGACATTCATTTTTATTGTGTTGCACGTTTTTATGTCATTTTCAAATAAAGTAATTTACATTTGATATTATGTGGTATAATTGTAGCCTTACAAGAGACGCAGAGAACTGAAGCAGAAGGAAAATAAATACATTGTGAGTTCAATCAAAAATTATTTTAAAAAATATGTTCTATCAAGCATTTGGAGACTGAGTCATAAAATAGGGTTGAGAAATCTGAATTGTGTCATATCACATTGACAGGCGCACACTTGTTCATATTATTTTCCATTATATTTTGCCCTTCTCTCTTTGAAAAGAGGTTTTGCTTCTAGCAGTTGGTCATCAAATGACGACGATACCGATAAAAAATTCCCTGCCCACTATTTGAATGTGAAAATACATACACATTTAATAGGGAGACAGGCTGTCGGTTCTATTTGTCGACTCGTCGTTTTGGAACATCTTGGTCAGACACCAGATATCGCTTATTTAGGGTGTCGGAGTCTTTGTTGTGGATGCTCCCGATTAAGCAGAATTACTGAAATGTTTGTGATTATCAGAATATCTGCTATGAAAAATGAGACTCGGTCGGCGATTCTATAATATAAGTGAATCATTGCTTCTTCACCTCGACTGAGTAAACTTTATTCGTACATGTCCGTAGGGTTATTGTTTATATGTGTGGGATACGCATCTCATAAATTTATCTGAAGAAATAAGATAAAGAAATCATTGAGATACCGTAACAAGATACCAATCGAGCGTTGCATGAATCCTATAACTTTCGCTTCCGATAAGAATTCTTACGTTACATTTCAGAAAACCCTTCGCGCACGCGCAGAAATGCGTCAGAAGGATGAGTCCACTGACGATGAAGACATGGATACCACGGCCGCCATTTTGAGAAAAATGTGAGTCGGCGAATAGACTGGTAATCTGACACCACACCGCCATTTTAAACAAAATTTACAAAGGCTCATAGACTGGTTGACACCACGGCTGCTATTTAAAAAAAAAAGTGAGTCGGGTTATCGACTTGTAATCTGCTCCGGAAGGTGAAAATTTAAGCAATTTGCAGCACTTCAGATGAATGTTCATTTCCTGCTGGGGCAATGCGAAGCAGTTCAGATGAAAGTTCATTTCTTGCTAAGGCAACGTGAAGCAGTTTAGACGAACGTCCATGTTCTGCTAAATGATTGGAGATGTATTAGAACTCTTGAAGTGTTATTTTGGCTTTGGTACATTATTTATCTTCAATGATGTAAAACTGTGCGTTAAAGCCACTGGGATTTTTTAAATGTATACATTTTATACAAACTTTATTGAAGCTTATACTTATACTTACTGCTAGAGCCCATTGCCTTATTTGCTACCATTTAAAGTACGATGATTCAGCCTTTTCATATCCAGTTTGAACTTTGTGATGCGGATATCCTCCAAGATTCGCTATCTCTGGTATCAATTTTAGCGCTCTTTGCATGCCTTTAGATAGGACACATTACTCAAATACGATATTTATACAGGGCAGGAATGAAATTTTAAATGCAGTCACATTACCTGAGTGGGATGTAAATGTTCCTGTTAATGCTTTATAAATAATTACTCCTCAGTGCTCTCCTGTGTTTCTGTTTGATAAACATAGGGGCCAAACGGTTGGCCACGTCACCGATCTCATATATAGTCACATAGCTGTATACTTCCTTGTTTTTTTTTTGTTTGTTTTTTTTTTACTTCAAGAATAACACATCACCCACTAAGGCAGAATTGACATGAATTAATTTAAAGACTGTAGCCCCAGTCTAAAAACTTAAACCAAAGGATTTCTGTAACGCAACTTGGCATCAACAATGAATTAGTAATTTAGCACTGAATGACTTTAAGAAAGAAAATGTTAAATCTATCTGAATTTTCAAGGACTCGCATTAATTTTCCCTAGTTTCTGTCTTATATAAATACTTTTTTAATAATTATACATCTACATAAAAGTACTTATGAATAATCTCTCTTTTCAGTTGATGACTTAATTAAACTTTCATAAAAAAAATTCATTGATCTCTTTTCTATGAATTAAAAAGAAAATCCCCTTCAGTGACAATTGCACACACTCTGTTGACGTCGATACTGCTTCTTTGTGAGTTAGGTAATTATTTTATAATCATATTTTGCTGTAGCTTTGCGGTTATCGCTTTTCTCATATATCTGTCCAGCAAAATTAAGCAAGAGCGCCTTCATGTTTAAATAAGGCTTTGGACAAAGATTAAGCTTTTAGCTTTTACACATTTGCATAAAATGATTTATTTAAACATAATGTACACAATTTTCATATTTGTCACCGGCATGTGCGAATGAAAGAGGTACAATACAAAACATCAGTTTTTAATAGGTACATATGAGATACCTTGATTAGCAACCAGCGTCATCTGGTATTCATTTGTTCCAAAACCGTAAGACGGAAAATTGTATCGTATTGCATTGTGTAACAATGTCATTGTCGTCATCAATTTAAATTCCTGGATAATTTCATAAAGCAACACAGACATGATTTCGGGGGGAAACGTCTGTTTTGATATTTTTGCTGGGTAGAATGAATCCTAAATGGCACTGGTTGAAAATAAAGGTAGGTTTCGCCCTGAATAGTGACAGGTTTAATTGTATCTACTTTAATATTGGCAAGTGTTGTTGTTCATCACGCCATGTGATTCTCATTAACCATCCATTATTTTGTACGTTCTTGGAAATAAAATTACCGTTTATTTAACCCAGTATTCATTGTTGCATGTTTGTATGTTGTATGTATGCTATTTTGTGTACACTAAGCGGTTCGTAAGTATTCTGTATATTAATCAATGAAATCTAAATACTGGACTGGTTGTCCACACTATGCTTATGAATGTACATATCCCTGTGTTTCTGCAGACATCGTCATTCATGGCCTAGTGTTATAATATTTTAATATTCAAATATAAATGTCAGGTTTATACCTTTTTCGTGCTTATAGCCCACCACCCGCCAAAATTTATGTAAATGACCTGTCTGAGAGGAGACCACCTGTAAGCGTTTCGAAAATATTTTTAAAATGGGTCAAAGTTCAAACGTTTGCTAACGTGTAACGTGTAAAGCATAGCTCCACCGCATCAGCGATTGGTGCGACACCTGGAGAATCAAGCACATATAAAACAACAAACAGTTGTGTTTGGTACTTCGAGACTACTGCCTATCTATATAACAATTCGCTTTACGTTTATGAAAACATGTCCAGCTTGGATGCAGCTGAAACACTTTATTATTTAAATGTGTGTAGTCGTCCAACAGCCAGGATACCAAGCTGTCCATGGTCAAGCTTTCGTGCGTGGTACCAGTATCGCGCTTCAGTAACACGGATAAAAATGGTCAGTTGCTTTACCAATGCTGCCTCCTATACCAATGAATAGGGCGGCCTCCAAAAGTCCTGTGTCACAACGGTATATCATCCTCCTCTGTACTGAAACTTCATTATTGTGATCCACATTAGCCTACCGAAAAATATTATTGGACTGTTCCTCGGACAACCGTCCACAAGCTTTCATAAATATCAGTTCATATGCGTCAATTTGCTAGAGAATGCATCCTTAAGAGTTCACTAAAACACAAATGCATATGGAACATTAAAGAAAGTACATGTAAAATTTAAAACTCCGATGATACACGATGGCTACATGATAGAAAAAAGGTGACTCACAAGACTTGACATGTGGAACACTGGCCATAATATAATTTGAATACAGATTTGAATACAATTGATAAAGCTTATTGTATATTCGTAGATTTAATTGTTAAATGTTAAATATTCCTAAGAGACGTTCAGTTAGTTAAGAGCAAACGAACGAAAATTTAACATTTATCTGGTCGTTGACAGACGCGAACTCAGTGCTATATATAGTGATATATAGGACCACTTAGGCTGAACAAACACATTCTTTATAGCACATCATCAGGAACGGCATGCAGTGCGTTCAAGGGAGCTGCGTAATTGTTCGGAATAGTAATTGTACAGACAGGATTAACACTATATCAACGTTATTATAATGGCGCTCTCGCAGTGATTAAAAAAGGGTCGATTCCGATATCTGTCGTGTAGGCCTATTATACAAAGATACTCTCTTGAATCCTTAAAAAAATAAACTAAAAAGTGGCGATCCCATGTTGAAGAGCTTGTTCGCTTGGCATATACTCGAGTGTTTATAACGTAAAAGCCCACTCCAATGGTCGCCGTTCTTAAAAAAACACATCCAACTGATTTTGTCCTTGTTGGATATTTCACCATCAATATTTAGTGACCTTCAAATTTGCGCACATGCGTGGACAATCACCTCTGGTCATGTTTTTTTTCTGTTTGTCAACAGGAGCACATGTACGATGTTATTAACAGCTTTTGGATAAAAAAAACTCAGTGACGTAAGAAAATTTTATTTGGAAGAAATTATATACAATTTATTTACATGTTTTAGACAAAGATAGACACCGTACATGAACATTCATAAATATGACATGTGAATATGTGTGCTCGCCGGTTACGGCACAACGGTCAGTTACGAAAAGTTTCGATATAACTGACAGAACAAATATTGTATTTATTATATATATCATATCACCAAATCATTTCTGACAAGTTATTTCCGATCAATAAAACAAAAATGGCTTGTGTACGGTTACTTGGTTAGACCAATGGGGACCCCGTATTCTGGTGCCTAGTTTCAAGCCCGTAGTTGAGTACCCGCATATTATTGTGCACGTTACGTGATCGAGACCGGCAAATCCTTTGTTGTCAGGTGTCACTGAACGACCGAGCGCTGAGCGAGCAGAGTGCGCGTGCACTAGCTGGAGCAAGACCGAGATGTCCGGGAAAACCAATATCTATCGTCAAGTTGCTATAAGACCTGGTAATGTACCTTATTGTTCCAAATACGTCATATTATATCAATAGTTGCCTGATTTCTATTTTTCGGGAATGGGTTTGTTGACATCCATTGGTTGTCAATTTTGCTGTGTTCGCTTGGCCTTGAAACTCAGTTAAGGTCATTAGGTGCTTTCACTGATTGTACGCTCTCAACAGGGGCTTAACTTTGTATTTGTACATATGATTATTGTATTATAACACGTTGGTCACCTATTGTTATGCTACTGCAAATATATCCAAAATCCAATGTTTGTAAGATAATCAACATATACATTAACAAATGCAATGGCACAGTTGTACATAAATCCCGACATGCGCCTTGGGAAGCACTAAAAAGTTTATAAAAAAGTGCATAGCGGTCCATATTTCTTTAAAGATTATAGCAAATTACTAAAATATAAGGAAAATGTATTTTGACTGAATCAAAATTATGGCCGGTTACAAGGATCACCGTTGTGTAAGTACTGTAAGTCCTGTACATTTTACTTTTTATATCACAACATCGTTCGCTACATTTATAGCTCAAGTATTAAGCTTATGCATTTTATGAGATATGACGTCAAAAACCGTGAAGCACGTAATGACAGCTGGTCTTCGGGCGGGAGTCATTATATGTGTTTCATTGAATCCCAGCCGGGCCCCATGTGTATTTTATACACTAGCTCTTTTCACTACACACAACATATAAATACATATTATCTACTGATACCATTAATTTCCTCCATGTCATGAGTACATCTGTCGTGCTAACTGGTCGAATGTGTCCATTATAAAGCCAAATATATTAGGCTTTGTTCTCAGGCACTTTTACCATTATTCAATGCTGGCGGACTTTTTTTTATATTATTTTCAATTTTTTATATGTTTCGATAAAAATGACAAATGATGAGGGAAAAAGCATGATGATAACAGATTTATTTTTATAAACAAGTAAAAGCACTACATAAACAAAGGAAATTAAAAAAAAAAATTTAATGATTTTATCTTCTTGAAAGAAATGTCTGGGCGGCTGGAGCTCAAAATAGGTAAGTTTGTTTTGAAAATCAAAATAAAAATTTTGATGCGGGGGTTTGAAATTGACGCGGGCGGTGCCTGAGAACCATACCTTTTATTTTTTTTTTTTGCCTAATTTATAAAATATGTGATAGCATGACATATTATATAAAGCACTAACGAGTAATAGAAATAATATATAGTCGGGCCCTGAGATTATGAGATTTGATATTCAAGAAACCTTTCAATCCGACGATATTTCATCAAATATGAATGCATCCCATTAAAACTGTGTTTGACAATCCAATAATCTTGGATTCTGACTTCGAATTGATATTTTATGACACAGACTATTAAGACGTTTATGATGACTCAGCAAACCGACATTTCCCGTGTCCTTTTGATGGCAGAGGTCGAACCATGAACATATAATATGCTCAATATGCGTGACGATCGGCTGTGGCCTAATGCTTTTTAATCGGTCTATATAAAGTCAGTTTGACTTCATACGATCAAAATGAAAAAAAAAATATGAAAGGAGTACGAATATATTGTGTTTTATTTTGCTAATATGCATCATCACATGCAAGTTTCAAAAAGTGTAGTGACATCTGTTTCTGAAACTCCTCCTCAAACCTTCCTTTCGTGATTTGACAAACCGACAGAATTGTAATCCGACATTAATATAAGATTTACATTGGGTGTCGTATTATCAGGTCTGTATAATTTAAATAGAACATGATAAAACTGGATTAGCTGAAATATAAATACACCACATAAAGAGATTAAATGAAGATGACATAAGTTTATGTGATCAGTGTGGATTGTGTGTGTAGTTGTGTTCACCCGAGCAATATTTCCACAAGTTCGGAATAAATTTTACAATTTTCCACTCTGTGAAATGATAGAGTTCAAGCAAAAGAAGAAAAACTATGATTTTAGGTTTGACCGGTAACATTACAATGTGGATTTGGATCTCAATGCGTCGTTTTTTGTCTATTGTCTTTGGCATTTTTCCGTACGAAACATATCCCTTAAATCTATTTCAATAGGAAATTTATAAACCTCTCTATAGTTTATGGCCCACTCTGCAACAAATTTCAAGAAAATCCTTTTACATGTCTCGTGGACAATCACAGTACATTCAAACTTTCAAACGTTATATGAAAAAATGACGTCATCGTTATATTCATTATAGTCAAGTTAAATGCAATGTTAAACGAACTGCAATGTTTAAGCGATCATTGGAAGAATCCCCTTTTTCTTATTTGGAAGGTCGTAAATTCTATAGCCCATTCTTTACTGTCGCCTACTTCTGCCTATATTGGCACGAGAGATCTTAATATAGAGGGTGTTTTGGGCATGACATTTTACATACATGCATATTATTTTAATTTTATTACTTTGACCTTATTTTCCAGGCCCTACACTCCATGGTGGACCACTTTATCGCTCGGTTCTGCCACTGTTTTTCCTTGCTCTGCAAAACAAATTATTTTTAAAAACTGAACTTTGGTCAGAGTAACACACTGTCACAGGTAATAGATTTCCCCACAATGTTTACCTTGGATCTTCATCTCATTTACAGTCCGCATAGCCTATCATAACTTTCCCTGTCCATGGGCGTAGGAACGTAAATACGCTGACAGACACTACCTTCTAGGGGAATACTAACCAAGGAAAGATCCTGACAAAAGGCATGGGAGGGGGGGGGTGCGGAAAATTTTTCAAAATTATTCTATAACTGGACACGTCTCTTTAAACCTTTAAGTCCATGGCCTATACAATATGTTTCTACAAACAAAATGTATTATTTTACATAATTAATAACACATTTTCAGTCTCGGAAATAATGTTGGGCGACACAACGTTTATGTTATCTCCCCCATTCCCACGCCAAACGCTTACCATCTACCGGTTATACACATCAGTCGTCCCAGACACCCTGTCGAATAACAACTGCTTTATACAGCAAGGTACTCTGAGTTACACCGCCAGGGTGGGCACAGACCAAAGAATTACAGTCAGACCAATGACAGCTTGGTATTGTAATGTGCATCCAGCCCCAATTTTAAACATGTGACAACCGCATTTGTTGGTTTGATTTCACCTGTCCTAGCAGAAGGCCAAAATCAGACCAACGAGATCTTGTGTTCCCGTGGTGTAATCACGTTTCAAATTTGGGCTGGAATACCACTCTCACATCTTTCTGATTACAATGTGTAGCTCTGCGCCCACTTTGCTGGTATATGACCCTGAAAAAAAACCTTGCTGAAAGTATCTCCCTCAACGCGGATTCGCGCTCGGAACAACAGTTTTCCTCCAGTTAAATTACCGAAATGCGGACCGACGCAGACCCCAATAAATATTTCTTTCCAGGTTATGTCTTATTTTTTCCTAAGCCGTTAGGTGGCATTTGCAGCTAATCTACGAAATAAACTAGGATATCAATAAGTGCGCACCAGTGGATATTAGCCCGCGTTTTCTCAACGAGCGCAAAATGAGGTGGTCCGGGTCAGACCCATGGGATATGGGGGGGGGGGGGGGGTTAGGCAGCACATCGTACCTGGGCTCGAAGGTTCCAAACGAGACCTGTGCCGGCCATGAAATTGCTTTTAAACACAAAAAATTACTCATTTTTTGTTTTATTTATAAAATTTGTCACGAGAGCCTGAGAGGGCCCCGGCCGGACTGTGCCCTGGATGGCACTGAAAAATGTATTTCATACTGGCCAGGCCGAGTTTTCGGATTCATGAACGCATGTAGCTTATATTGTTACTATTAAATAGATGCGTTTTATGGATAAACATGTCATATTTTCAACAAGAAAAATGTATGCTTGGTCTTTATGCTTGATATGATTATTTAAAGCCTATCACTTTGGAGTGTATCGTTGGAGCGGCAAACCGTTGATGCTACATGTATCCGGCAGTAATCTGACACATCTACACTCGCTCTGGCAGCGTCGGTACAAGGAGATCTATCAGACAATAATAGTTTTCTATCAAAATGCAAATGCTGTTTATTTCCCAGTTAGTTTTAATCCTTGCAAGTTCCAATTTCTTTTATCGTTTTGTGAACACTACGTTTGTTGACAGTAGAGCTAGTTTTACAGTCTCTCACTGTTTTACTGGTAGCCTCTTGTACCTTGCTTGCTTGGAGGATGTATAGAGTGAAGTCTGTTTAATTAGCTATGATTACAGTTTCAGTTTATTATTTTTTTATTTTAACTTTGTTTGTTGAAAAATTAGGCCAAATCTGTTAAAAGCAATGAAGTTAAAGGCATTAGAACATACTGAACACGCTCTCAAATGAAGGTAAAAGTCAAGCATCCCGGTGTTTCCCTCCCTTATTATCTTTTGTCTGTTGCACCTTCCTTAGGCTACATAGCTTCGGCCTCAAATCGAATACATATTTGATTTAACCCATATAGCTGAAAAGGTGAGGGGCCCGGAAACCTTTTTGTACCGCCTCCAAATTTTCCTTTCGAGGCCCTGGTCCGGGTAATTGGCCTGCAGGCTATGCCAGGGGCGGATCCAGGGGCGTATTCATAGGGGGCGCAAAGGAGCGCCCCCCTCCCCCCACTTTAATTCTGCTAACACTTATGCCAGTCAACTACTGGCAAGAGTTATGTTTGTTAACTCACATTATTATATGTTCGATTATTTAAGTATACACACATTAATATAAAATATGGCGTATAACTAAATAAATATTTTCACGTTACCCTATGCACGAGTGTGTTAATGTTCGTCCCTTATGGAAAATAAAGAACAAAAGCTCAGCAAGATATTGTCTGTAATGTAAATATAGATATATATCTGATATAATGGTGTATATTTATTATCAGTTCTTAAGGTTCCTATTGACATAAAGAGAAACTATTTTTGTTGTTTTCGTTGAAATTTTGTGAAGAAAAACAAAAGCTTAGCAAGATATTAACTGTAACGAATGTCGGCCTTTGAAAATTTCTCAAATAAATCTAAACAGTAAAGGGATTATATACATACACATTTCTCTCATGTTTTTTACTATCTCTCGTTTTCTTTTTAGTTGTGTGCAGAAATGAAGTCTCCAATCTCTATGATTGATCTGTAACATCATGGTGGATGACCAAAAACTGTTAAAGAATCCATGCAAGCTATTTGTACTTTCACTAGATGCTTGCAATGGCTCATTTTTATTTTTAAATTTACCCTGTAATACACCAGGAGACTATAAACAAATTTCCGGTTTCTTTATTCTTGGTTATTAAAATCACCTCTAAATACCCAGCTATTGTCACTTGAGCTGGATGGCCAGGCTTGATGTTTGAAAGCTGCATTTTCAAAAATAGTATCAATTTGAAAATGGCATGCAAATAACAGTCAATGAGTATTTTTTACTTCTGATATTTTTTGTGTTTACGTACTTTATCTTTCTCAGATCAGACTATCTTTTTTTTCGTTTTAACTCGAACTGGCTCCAGTTCGAACTGAATTGCTGCAAAAATAATTATTGTACGAAAGACCTATATTATGGAATTCATCATCAGAAGCTTCACATGAAAAATAAAAGTCACCTTTGACAGATTCAGTGACATATAATAGTAAATCCATTTCAGTTTTTTAACATGTGTGCTTACCATCTTCTACTTAAAAGTTACAATTAGGTTACAACACTACACTTATTGATGCATGTACTTTTCTGTTGATCAGATAATGCATTATATATAGATGGGGGCACCCGTGTTAACATAATCAACAACTGAAAATGTATACCTTACAAAATTACTACTAATAATCATAATAATAATGCACCAACTAACAAAAAAGTTAAATATGCTTCTTACTAATAGGGCTTTGTTGAACATTAATATAATTTAAAAAAATAAAATGGTTTATTAGTATATATATATATATATATATATATATATATATATATATATATATATATATATATATATGATAGGCATGTCCAAAAGACGCAGAGCAGTCCTCTTCCCGACTTTAGGGCTGCGCCCCCTCTAATTTCAAATCCTGGACCCCAGTGGCGTATCCAGGATTTTGGAACGGCAGTAGTCCATACCAGGTTGACTTATTACTAAATAGAAAACCTGAACATTGTTCCAGACCTGAACAGTCTTTACAAGAGATTCCAGAACACCAACAGTGGAATGAAATTCTAAAAAAAGCTGCAGTTCCTGAAACAGAGATAAATCCAGACCCCTATCCCATGTATATAATCCGCCCGGGTTCGCTATTGAAGGCTGTCTAGCACCTACTGTAATCAAAACAATGACAGCAACATGTTAAATTAATTTATTATTAAAAATTCACTTCATGTTCGTCAGATAACAAAGTAGGAATAACAACTACGTTTCTTATGTAACAGACAGTCATGCTCCGGCACTTCGATGAAATAACTTCGTAATATAAGAACTCGCTCTTGAGTCCTTAATCATAAAAGTAATTATAATTTTGAGAATATCTGATTGATGTTAAAAATCTATGGAAATAAGCTAATCGCAGTTTACAAGCTTTCAGATCACATTATTTTTTGTCCCCCGCTCCGCTGATGCAGGGTAAATTGTTTTGGGTATGTCTGTCCTTCTGCCTGTCTGGGTGTCTGTCTCTCTGTCACTCTATCCGTCCGTCAGGTTTCGTTTCCGTGCGATAACTTTCCTAATTATTATATCCGATTTCATCCAAATTTGGGTCAGTGATTGCTCTCATGCATACCTTGGTTGGAATTGGTTTTGGGGTGTCTGGCTTCTGTCTGTCTGTCTGTCAGTTTTTCTGTCTGTTTGTCACGTGTTCGTGTCCGTGCGATAACTTTCCTATATATTATCCGATTTCAATCAAATTTTGGTTAGTGATTGCTCTCATGCATACCCTGTTTGGGATTTGTTTTGGAGTGTCTGGCTTCTGTCTGTCTGTCTGTCTGTCTGTCAATCTGTCTGTCCGTCCTTAATCAAGCATGAAAAACAACAAAATCCTAAAGCGGGGGACATTAATTCCACGAATTTGCTTGTTTGTATAATGAAACATCAGGACAATGAAAATTAGTGTATGAGAATTATATATATATATATATATATATATATATATATATATATATATATATATATAGGTCCTGGGCGTGTAATCATCCACTTTGTTGTTTCATAACATTTATAGGAATCTCCAAAAGACGAACTTATTTATAAGTGACACACGGCTGTGGGCTCAATCTTTCCCATTAAGCTGGCAGAGCGCTCACCTTTGCTGCGGCCAACCGTTAAAATCTCACCGCTCCTCGGCTGAGATTTGAACTCATGACCTCTCGGCTTTAAGTCATGTGCTCCACCCCCTCGTCCAAGTTCTTACAGTACATTTGAACGGGAAACAGGACCTTGAATCCCTGCGGGCCTCTGCGGTCAAAATTAGCAGATCATTTGTTTTTATAGTTTGTGCCAGGCAACAGTAGTCCCCGAAAGCCAACCAGTATAAATTTTGTCTGCATAATGATTCTCATTGAAGTGTAGATATGATTTATGGCCGGTCTGCAGTTACCTGGAATGAGGAAATTATTCGTCCCTGACCCGGTAATTTTTTAGTGTAATGTACCGAACTTAACCCTGGGGGTCCCGTCCCATTCGTAGGGATAACAATAGTTGTCGTGTCATAATGGGTGAAAGCGACGAAAGTGTAGGCCTCCTGTTGTCAAGTAAACGTCACAGATACGACACCTCACTGACTAGCTTTCTTAGAGGTATGGTACATAATTTCTTTAATGTTGCTATGCAGTCTACGCCTGTATGAATAAGAAGGGCATAATTTAGGAATGTAATATCGGAAAAGTAGGTCAATAGTTGGAAAATATAAATGAAATAGTAAAGCAACAGTAAGATTAAACCTCCACATGTAACAGCATAACTCCTGCTCATTATTAGTAAACTAAAATGAAATTGAAACGTGATGTTACTTTGAACATAAGATATAATATTACGACATGTAGATAAGTTAAATGCGCCTACTAATTAGCTTTCATATCCTCTTTTGGCTTTTAGATAACATAGTTTATCGATGTTAATGCGCAAATATTTACAGCCATTGACTGTTTTACAAAGCAAAACCAAAAAATATAGGGGAAATTAGTTTTTGAAAAAAAAATATTATAAAAGATATTGATAATAATGTTTAGGGACAGGTAATCTAAGTAGGATAGAAGGACAGCCTGAGTTATTTCTCTCCATTATCAGATTTTGTCTGTCCGTTTGTCTGTGTATTGTCAGAGAGGATTTGATTAATGTTTTAGGTGATACCAGTGTGGTTGCAGGATCCAGACTTTTTCCATTTTTATCCTGCGTTATAGGAAGTTTGGACTACGATAGTTGAGACCTATTAGTCAGGGCGCTCAGCTTACTTATTTGGCTGTGTTTGAAAACAAACGAATAGCGAATAGCCGTTCGATAGTTTTAGGTATGGTTAGTGTGATGAGATATTGCCATCAAACTAAAAGTGAAAACGTTCACTTTTACTGAATTCTAGATATCTAGCGAGGATGCGTACATGCTTATACGCGTTATTCAGTTAGCAAACATTTAGTCAGCCCGGGGATCAAGGCCGTCAGTGCTAATAAATGACGTTGCTAACAATGGAAATGGCATGACGGTACTTATTTTACCATAAATGGTAATGCCAGTCGCCCAATAAATGTCAGTGATAAAAGATGACAGCTGGGCGGTGACAGCTTGGTTCACGGTTAATGAAAACTTAGCGAGGCAGGTCATGTATGAATAATGTTACAACAATAAATATAAAGTTCGTAAAAACACATCTTTCCACATATAAGAGATGACGAGATATGGAAATGCGCATGAGATGCCATCCAAAGAAAAACGCCTAAGTTTATAATCAAATAAAGTTTATAAATTCACATTCAGGTTAGAAAATCCGGCATAATAAAAATGAGCTAGAAATCTGCATTCTAAGGAATGCGTGCATCCGCCAAGTGGACTGTCCCTTCGGTGGGATGCTCCATAACCACCAAATATTCTACCAATATTCCCAGGTTCATTCGTGCATAAGTGACTGTACATATGGTCAAAATCCTTGATGACATTTCATGTGTATCTTTCGTGACAAAATTTCAATATTTTTGCTCAACCAATATATTTTAAGGGAAAGAAATGTATCCTCTCCCTATAAATGTTTTGGTCCTAGAGTCCGTGTAAACAGTTTATGTTTATTTATTCACCAGGTGCTTCCTCTTAGTCATTACGATGTCTATTCAGCATCACCTTCTACTTTATTTCAAGAACATTTTGTGGATCACACCCACACTGAGTCCGGAGTTAAGCATATTAATACTGCTTTCTATCAATGTATAGGACTGTACTAAAACTTCTGTGGCTTTCTGCTTCAGGTAGAATGATTGAAACAGAACAAAAGATCGTCGCCGTCGACGAAAACAAGGTAAATAACAATCATCTCTTTCATCTTATAAGGAACGTGCTATTGTAAAATTTGTCAGATTTTTTTTTACCAGATTCCTCATGTAGATTTTCTTTATTGTAACCGTTTAACGGGCATATTATCAGAGCTATACGAAAACGTTGCCTGTTGTATAGCGAGGCTTTCCCCTGTTTTCTCAAATGCCCTGCACAGGTGTACAGTTTTAAATCATTTTACATAAAATGCGGTTGCTGCGACTTTAACTAAAGTTTCACGTACTCTTTTAAAGAATATTTTACGTTGTTTTTTAACCAGTATTTTAACCAGGCTTTACAAGATTTTACTTTCATTTACATGAATTTTTTCCAAAATGTTCATATATTTAATTATTATTTGAACTTTTGTTATACACGACAGAGGTATGTGGAGGTGCACGTGATCTTCCTGAAGATCGGGGAGATCAACACCCTGAAAGAGATGTACGAGGCCGATATCATGGTCCGATCAAAATGGCGAGAACCGGCGCTCGATGACGTCAAAGATCAGGTATTTTCATATCTGATTTCTGTGGTCTGTCTTCTTCTATTACCAGCTGTTTAATAAAGTTTATATGCAAAAGTCTTTTCTCAAGTTCGGAAATGTAATAATGTTTGTACAGCCATTTTTTAATCAGTTTTCAGTCCTTTAATAATATTTGTATTAGGCCAAAATAAAAAAAAGGTATGGTTCTCAGGAACTTTTTTTTTCAGAAATCAATGCGGGCGGGCGCTTTTTTTGTTTTAAATTTTTTGGTATGTTTGATAAAAATGTCAAATGATAAAAATGTAAAATAACAGTTTTATTTTGCTAAATAAGTAAAAGCACTACAAAACAAAGGAAATTGTATGGTTTTATCTTCTTGAAAGAAATGTCGGAGCGGCAGTAGCTCAAAATCGGAACGTTTTTATTGAAAATCAAAATAAAAATTTTTGATGCGGGGGTTTAAAATTGATGCGGGCGGTGCCAGAGAACCATACCTTTAATTTGTTTGGCCTTAAAACAATTGTTTTTATTTTTTTTTTTACAATCGGAATTTTAATATATATCAAAAGTAAAAGGTTGTTCATTAATGCAGCATTTGTGGAAAAACTTCCTTAATTTAAATTTATAAAATTTTAATGTTCTGAAATTTTAAATTCATTTCAGAATCCAAGCATCATTTTGAACCTGGTACAGAAGCCTTTCTGACCGTACATGTATTCATGAATTTAATATTTTAAAAATAAAACATATTGACCTGTCATTTTTTATCTTTTTTATAACCTGAATACTTGTATTTAAAAACCCCCTCTTTCAAGCACCCAGTAACAGCACACCACAATTTCTTGGACTTAATATTTAACAATATCTGAATATTCCTCTACCGTGTTTGCTGAAATGGTTAAATGTGAACTAGTGAAAAAGGTAAATTTGAAAGAGTTAAATATTCCAGGAAAATAAATGACTGTACATTTCATCATCTTTTGTTGGCCCTTCAGGAACGCCTGTATTAACTTCAGTGACCAGGTTCACCAGGCATGGAATATTTTTGCTCTTGGTCTTACCTGAATTACAGTTACCGTAATAATATCCAAAATGATATTGCTGACAGAATATGATATGCATTGCCTGGTGATCTATAGCCTCCTTCATGAGGGGGTTCCAATTGTGGGATGATCCTAAACTCGTGTTTGTATTCACTTATTCGGCCCATATTCTCAGGTTCATTTATGCATAAGTGACTCTATATTTGTAAATATTCCATGACGATTTTTCTGAATCCAAATCATGTCCTGGTTCCACGTCAACATCAAATCAATTTTTCATTGGCTAAAATCCAGAAATGCCCTTAATACTGCATGAGATTCCGTTTTGATTGCGTGAGTTATGTTGTAAACAAATACACACACACAAAGACATACACGAACGAGGATGATCGCATACTCTCCTGGCGGTGGAAATTTATTTCCCTAAAATCTATTTGTCCGGATTCTTAAAACAATTCACAGAAATATGATTTATTTACTTGTTTTCAATGTGTGTTGGACAGTGAGTAGGACACGATATTTATTTATCAGTTTTAATGTTTTAGGACATCAATGGGACACGGTATTTATTTATCCATTCTTCATGTTGGTGGGACATTGAGGAGGAAACGTTATTCATTTTTCCAATTTTTTCTGTGTGTAGGACTTTGAGTGGGACAAGGTATTTATTTATCCACTTTCATTTTTGTAGGACCTCACCGGGACACGATATTTTTCTCTATTTTCGTGTGGGTGGGACATTGAATGGGACACGTTATTAATTTTCCTATATTTTTCTGTGTGTAGGACATAGTGGGACACGGTATTTATATAAATATATATATTTTCTCTTGTGTGTAGGACATTGAGTGGGACACTTTGTGGAACCCCAAGATGATGATACAGAACACTCACGGTGACATCAAGGAGTCGTCTTCCCGCCTTGTTTTGAGGGAGGACGGCGAGGCCTACGTGTTTGAGAGGCGGAGGTTCAGGGGGACCTTTACGGAGCCACTGGAACTATGGGAGTTCCCGTTTGATGTTCAGGTGGGGTACAAAACCGTAAGATTGTGCAAAGTTCAAGTAGGAGATTCTCAAATTGATTTTGAAACAGAATTAAACAAAGTATTTACGATTGTATTTACGAGTATCTGCGTGACTTTAGTGAATTAAGCTTTGGTGCCAGAAATTGAGGCTTTCGTGTACCAAGATCAGTGTAATATTATTGATTTTCGTTTAGGCTAGTCTATGCAGTGTTTCGTCCATACAGAATTGTATTCAGCTTCAATCCAGAAACAGAATTAAACAGAAACGTTTTTTTAAGGGCTCCAGACAAAATTTTGCCGTCTGGACCCCCCCCCCTTTCAGACCTAAGGACCTTTTTTTAGGGTTTTCAATTGTCCTCCTGGGTTGGACCCCCCCCCCCCCCTTTTCCTAAATCCTGGATTCGCCCCTGTGGTGTAAACCAGGTCCGGGAGACTTTCCTGGGTGAGTTATCGCCTCCGTTACTGGATAATGGTTACTACCATGGAACCCTCGAATGTCGCGCCCGTTTGTGAGTCGAACGCGGCCATTTCCCGCGGCCTTCTCATAAGCAGGGGACCCGACCGTAAACACATTCACCGCACCCCGTCTGAATTCGAACGCACGATCTCCCGGCTTTGAATTCTGTGTTCTATAAATAAACCACGGAAGCCGGTGAATGTCTTTTTTGTTCCCCGTTCTCTCTGACCGCTTTCAACATGCTCAGAGTATTCTGTGCGTGGAATGCGCCATTTTTTTTATTTCCTGTATTTTGTCCTGTTACCCTTGTTTAGACTAATTTTGCGATTATGTATTGAGATAGAGTGCTGCTACCCATTTTAGGTTATACAGGGCTTTTTTTTGTATATCATTTTTAGGACCTTGGGATTGCCATAACTTCAGACTTCCCGTCATCCGAGGTTGAACTGGTGGAGACATCTAGCGACGTACACCGGGTTTACCGACAGACCTTTATTGACGAGCAGGAGTGGCACTTATACAAACTTGTCAGTTCTGACCGGAAAGAGGTCGCTAAGGACAGGGCCGACCCTACAGTTAAACGCTCCACGCTGTTCGTCCGTGCCTGTGTTGCTAGGAGACCAGCCTATTATGTTTACAACATGTTTGTAGTCACGGTAGGGCGCATCAGATTACATTAAACCTGCCCATGTCATCATGATGAAATGTTTTTAAATAACAGCTGTTGCATATACAATTGTGGTAGAATATACTGTGGATTGTGGATATTGTTGGCCTAAATGTGGCAGGTTTTATTATTAAAGGAGTCTATTCTGATATTTGGCGTCTGTTAACTAAAGTTTGTTCCTTGAACCTTTGATAAAAATAGGCCAAAAACGCCGATCCCACTGCACACGGGCGGTTCGTTTTGTTTATATCCACGTGTTAATTACATGATCCAAACACATTCAATTAGGCCATCTGGTGGAAAGCAAGATGGATTGACCAGTTTTGTAAAGGGCGTTTGTAACCAGCGCCCTTTCAACTTCCAACACACATGCGACCTTTGGTTACATCGTTTTACTGTATGTCACCATTGGCGCAAGTACAATAACAACTTGCAGATAAAAAACCTCATACATCCGTCACAGAGGCATTTTAAGAACTTTCCATTCAGGTATTCCCCACAGTTCATTAATGTATTTACATAGTTAATCCCGAATCACAGAAAATAAGAACAGGTAGGTGAATAGCCTGCTTTAATATTTAGTTTGTACATGTACATTTACAAACAGAGGTTATATACAGATAAATATACAAATAACTAGAAAAAGTGCAACGGCATTTGAACTACAGCTGTTACCATAGCGTGGTCGAAGGCCCATATATCCACCACGGAAATGGCTCGATGCACATATATGTTGTTGCGTTAGCTGTCCCAAACTATAATTTGTTGTTTGTTATCTAGTTACTCAGTGATACTGTACTTTTTAGCTTATATTCGAGCTAGTTTACCTTAATTTTGTAGGTATTTGCGTATCATGTACTGGCTTTATTTTAATTGTCCTATGATTCAGCTGGTAAGGCAAAGTATAAATCCCGACAAAATCTCAATATATTTTGTACATATGGGTATTATGAACAATTCTAAATGTTTAGAGAGTTTATTAGTGCAGTATAAGGTGATCTGTATTTTTTTAAGGATTTTAACAACTATCCTTGGTGTATTTTCAACTGTCTGAAATTATCAGCCATGAAAATGTATTTAAGCATGTCACAAACATCTTTCATGGTTATAATAAAAGTAGGAGATTGTGCAGCATTATTACACAATTTCCCTACCACAATACAACATTTAAAAAATATGTCAGAACCTGTGTGAAAATAGCACTTATTAGTAAACGTTGATACAATGATATATTGCAAACCATGTGAGAGATAAAGTAAAACAAATATACAAATATAACCTTGACAGTGCCAATCTCAAAAAGACATTCCTACAAAGACTAACACTACTTCTTCAAACTGTCGTGTACACTGTTGTGAAATCTTAACACAGTTGTCATAGCGTCCTAGGCAAAACTGTAGCTAGTTAAGTATAACAGGAGATATAAAAAATCGTGATCAAGATTATGATATGCAACATATTCACAGGTGTTCATCGGTTCTTGGGCCCATGTTTCAGTAGTGAGATATGAAAAAAATAAATAACTGTGATATTTAGCTCCTTGGATCTTTTCTACTGTAGTTTTTCTCTGTTACAGCTTCTGATATCCTGTCTGGCCTTCGTGACGTTTGCCGTCCTACCTTCATTGACACAAAACCGTCTTCAGCTTGCCTTCACGCTCGTTCTGACGTCAGTGGCCTTCAAGTTTGTCGCCACCCAATCTTTACCCAGGATATCCTACTTAACATACCTGGTAAGAAAATTACTTATAGCCTTAACATTTCACAGGCAATCAGGTAGGTTCCTCGGGCATCAAACGCTTCATTTTAGCCTCTTCTAAAAAATTATTATTTTTACCTTCAGCAGAAATATACCGATTTTCACCTCCAACCGTTGATAGATAATACATATTTGATATTTTTTTTTGTTTTGATATGCTTTAACCTGTTCATCAAACCATTTCTGTTTTTATTATATTGTCCTTTAACATACGATTTATTTCGAAAAATTATTATAAGAATGGTTAAAAAAATCGCCATCCCGCAAGGATTTCTTAATAAGTGTTGGAGAACCGAAAACCTGTTTTGGTTACACGTTATAATTGTTCTTTTCTAGAATTTTATCAACGCCTATATTGTAAATTACTAGATATGTGTCCACCTAAAATAAATAGGTCGGACCCTAAATCCGTTTCCAAAATAAGTACCTGTTAAATAAACGAAAATCGAAATATAAAACATTTTGCCGGAAAATAGTTTGTCTTCCAAAGATTAAGTACCTTATAATACCTATACTACTGGTAGGGGATTTAAAAAAAATAAGAAAAAGTAAACATTTAGGGATATGTATACCCCTTCCTTAGGTTGTACGCTCTATACAATGTACATCATGTATTTGTAAACCGTTAATTCTTATGGCATGGTTTGCTGGGTTTTCCCACGAGAGGGCGGAGTAAATTGTTGAGTCAGTCGCCATATGCTTTGTGATAGGATGACTTTCATCTTCTGCCTTAAGCGCTTAGTGTATTTTTACCTAGAAAGATCTGAAAGATGTCTTTGGTCAGTTCTCTTACATATATACATGAATATGTAATTCCCTGGAATTTCTATATATAAGACAACAGCTCCAGACGTCACTTTATATGACTCCTTGAGCTTGTACCGTGTATCTACGGTAACGCATGATTTGAAGTTACTTTGGTACTCCCATTGAAAAAAAAAATCATAACTTGTAAAACAATTCTATATATTCAATCCTTATACTTCCAGGTCTCTGACATGACCACAGACCTTGATTCCGCGACTCTCTCTGGCATCTGGTTCATGAAAAATGAACAAGACAGCAAGTGTTTGGCCAAAAATCAAAACTGTCAATCAAACCTAACCAATAGAATGTAAGCAATACATTGTTCAAACGCCGTCTGAACAAGAAAACATGTACCAGTAACGGAACAGGCTGATTTCACTGGTTCGATTCTCGATGCCCTCCCGTCAGTGCTAAACGTTTGATCAAACATCAAACGAGTAAAACAGGTGTAAAACGAGCAATTTGATTAATTTGCCTTATTAATTATTTATGAAAGAGTCACGGAATCCAGGTCTGTCCATATCACATACTTGATAGTATGAAAATGGTATTTCCCAATTGAATTGTGGACATTTATAAATTGAGTAAGGCAACAATGAGGCAGTCATTCTCCTCTTACAGATATTTTATCTTATTTTTCAAGGACCGGTATGTGATAGCGACGATGATTATGGTCACCCTTATCACGATATGGCATGGACTGCAGGCGGCAATTCCCAAGAAGAACCCACAAGACCGCCCCCTGGCGGACTTCGTGGCACTAGCAGTTCTCGGTTCGGGGTATCTCATATACAACTTGCAGTTTCTGCTTCGATTGTGGCTGGTGGTATGTATATTCATGTATATACCTTTAATTATTTCTTTTATTTGAGAATTTTTTTTTTTCAAAAAATGAAACTTTTTCATTATTTGAAAAAATGATATAAAGATCACATAGGAAATTCCGTCATTAGGGAATAAAAAAAAAACATTTTGCCATGTTGAAAGGCGATATACACAATATTAGTTTTTGAAATTATTATTCCAAAGCAATTTCAATCATAATTTGTTTCGCCGAGATCTGTCTAGTTCGCATACTATTCAAAAAGATATCACACATCACCCGATTTCAATATTTGCAAAACTTTACTAAACTCTTGACAAATTTGGAAAAAAAGACCATGGTTATTTCACATTTCAGGTTTAAAGGTTTGTATTAACAGTTCCTTAAAATTCACAGGGTATAGGTTAATTTTTTTGTTGTACCGGTTGTACAGGCATTCATTTCTATTCATCTGTGAAATTAAACAAAAATACTCAAACATATTTCGTTATTATTTAGCCCTACAAGTGTCGCAGACAGGTGAAGCGGAGGGAATCTAAATATTTGGTAAGTGATGATCAAACAGAAATAATCAACATTCCAATAAAGGTGCAATTCTTTATAGAGCCTATGTCAAATAACCAGCCGAGCTCCAAAAGATTTTTAAAATCGGCCGCGCAGCGAGCTCCTCGCCTATTTTTTTCTATATCCGACCTACATCCGTCGATTTTTATAGATTGTGGTCACATAAGTATCGAAGCCCGGCCGAGTCCAAAGATTTTTTCTGCACCTCAAATGTGAAGGGGCCCGACTGGACGTCGTTGGAAGCACGTCCGAGCCTCCTCCGAACATCGTTCGGAAATCGTCCGGGATCCAAGGAATTTTATTATTGGAACGACCGAAAGATCCCCCAGAGGTGCTCGCTTGGGGCACTGGCGATCTCTTCAACAGGTGCTACCGGGCAAAACTTTCGCCGAATTTCCAGCGAGTCCTAGTTGCTCTTTAAACTCCGCGCTAAAGAGGGACAAGCACTTGTCCCGAGTAAACGATGTCCGGTCGAAGCTCGCCAGAAAAGTCCACTCTTTGGCAAAAAATAACTCGGTAGGGGCTCGTTGACGTGATGTGACTAGGGCTTAATTATTGAACATAATAGTATGAAATTCATTATTCTTCCAAGACTTCATTCTTAGACCATTCCCTTCAGGAAAAGTAAATTGATAGATCATGACACGTGCATATTACTATTGCCTTGCAACTTTTAGGAATAGGCCAAAACACCTCTTCAGATTGTTTAACACATTCTAAAATGTTACGTAATATGGAAGTCGGCCAGAACAAACTGCCGAGCTCCTTCTCTCATTTGCAAAAATTCATTGCAACAGACAAATTGTTCAAATTTTGATGTACAGGAGCTTAATACCAAACTCCTTTTACCTCCACAGCTTTCAGCAATTGAATAACATAGTGGATGTTGCTGTGAAAATTGGAATAACTTTTTTTTAAAAATAGCCTCATGCAAAAAGTGTTCTAATTTAGGTAAATGACGCCTCGCTTGAATACTCAAACTTTTGCTTTCTGTATCAGTATCTTTGGTTTACCTTCCAGAAAGAACTACGCGTACGCACAGAGCAGCGTCTGAGGGAGGATCCATCTGATGACGAAGATATGGCTACAACGGCAGCCTTTTTGAGAAAAATGTGAATCAGCTGACAAACTGGTATCATACTGCACAAATAAGATGGCTCCAACAATCAGCTTTGTACCCTCTTCATAACTTTCTTTAAAAATGGGATCGGAAGTGCATTTTCTCAAATTCCTTTCTCGGTGATACATTCCATCTTTTGAAAGTTGTATATAGCCACGATTCCTCGTTTGATAACCAGCACAATCTATTTTTCATATTTTTCAAATGCACTTGAATGATCCTTGGACCATAGTGCATTAAAATTTGTTTTAATCTATTTACAGTTTATATTATATCGGTGATCCCATAATGCTTCATAATTATAGTGGATGAAAAAAAACATTTCTCATGTAAAATTCATGGCTTCCTAGAATAAGTCCTGGATTGCGCTAATCTGGAAGCAAGGTATGTTTTGATGTAAATACTCGAGGCTTTAAAAGGTATTAAGTTGGGTATCGCTGTATATGTGTGCTTTTTGCTTTATGATTCTAATTTTCCTATTAATATTTTATACTCGCTTGAAATAAAGTTTTCGTTATAACATGGTATATTGTTTGTGTAATTCTTTGGATATTCATATTCCAAAGTATTTAAATATGGTTTACCCACGGGTTCATGAAGAAGTATACATGTATATTTCCTAGGCCATTTGATCAGCCCAGGAAATCGGAACATTCTTACCAAACTAGTCCTATAAACTTTTAAAATGCACTTATATATATATATATATATAAATATATATATATATATTTATATATATATAAATATATATATATTTATTTATTTTTTAAATAGTTTAATGTCTAAAGTTGCAGAAGGATCGGGCACACCATACAAACGAGGTAGTTTAGGCAGATCTTTATTCAGATAAAAAGATAACACAGATTAAAAGGTCTATTGCTATATGGGTATCTTCACAAAAGTTTAACACTTTGATTTATTTGAATCTGAATGTGAAGGGAAAACCTATACCGCCGATAATTCAATCTATTTTTCAAGTAAATAATAATTACTATAATAACAACAGTGACAACAATCATGATAATAGCCATAATTATATATATATATATATATATATATATATATATACATACATACATACATACATACATACATACAGTGGTTGGCTTTTTTGTTCGCAAAGGTTTGAATTTCGCGATATTAGCGATAGGGAAGTAATCGCGAAAATTAAACCCTCGGGGATAAGATTCCCGATAAACAAGAGGGGATGATGCATCTGAACTAAATCAATTTTATCACACCTTTGACAGCATGGTTTGTTGATCAGCAATACCTTTTGATTCTTGTAAAACAAGCAGTAAGCACCGGGCATTTGTTGACTCTGACACAGGTCATAATACAACAACTGTTACACTAATGGGTGAGGTATGCTAGTATTAATTCTATAATAAATAAAACACGTTCAGGTTTTATAGGTACTGAAAGCATCGTGTTATGTTCAAAATTAATAAACTGCAAAAGTCAGCCTTGCGAATATAAAGCTAACCTCAGTATATATGTGTGTATATATATATATGTGTGTGTGTGTGTGTGTGTGTGTGTATGTATGTATGTATGTATGTATGTATACAGTGGAACCCCGCCTTACGACTATCCCACTATTGCGACCACCCAACAATTATGACCGATTTTCATGGTCCCGGATAGAAGATCTAGGTAACTTTGAATTTCACAAAAACGAACACCTCCAAATTACGACCACTTAGAGTCTTAAAACGCAAACAAAATGCGACCCTGGTTATTTCAAAGATTTTATTAACTTTTTTTTTAAGTTAACTTAACCTTCCAAAATTTTGTACATAATTCGTTTATAGATGTTAGAAGAAAATTAATATTTAAAAGGCAAATTCACCAAGTAACCTACTGATAAACAAAATAGCTCTTGGATGAAGTAAAACTAACACCCATAAGCCCCTTGGAAAAGATAGTAACTTAATGGCCGGATGCCTTATCGAAGCACACTTGTGTGGATAGATCGTCCTGTATTGGGCTAAAACAGTAAATAAAGCAAGTATAAGTGGCCACAACAGTGATTAACAAAGTACTAAAAAACGGAAGGTCAATGTGCCATTTGATAGTTCAGTGATCCCTTGGTACGGCATCTATTGAAAATGGAGCTGCTCACAGTGCTCAGAATCGGACTCACAAGAGTATGATTCTGTTGGTTAGGGTTTGTGGGCTTCAAAATCTGCGGCCCACAATGCATCGGGGCTTCTAAATACACCAGCGTCGTAGGTATAAATGTAGTTCAGAAGATAATGCAGTCCCTTAAAATATGTTGTATAAGAATTGTTTCAAGGCAAATACATAAACATGGGTGTTTTCGTGGTGAGGACTTCACGGAATAAGAAACGTTTTGTAAGGATCGGCATGTGAAATGTTAACATGTGTTTCCCTGAAATATAATAAATTTTAAAGTTTGACAGTTGAGACAAGTAGTCCCGGCCATCCCACACTGCCTGACTGGAAGAGGATCGTTTTGAGTGTAAACGACATCTGGCGGAAATTCGAGAGCTACTCTGTAATTTTACTTTCCTGTGCCGTCTGCGACCAGTCGCTAATTTTCGGGAGAATTCTTTCCGATGCACAAAACTCTTGTAGACTGGTTCCCAGTCCCAGTATAGAAATATATTTTGAGAGATAAAGCTTGTGACAATTTCAAGTGTTTATCGATTTGCATTTATCGCATCCATTGTGCTTAACTGAAATTATATCATTTATACTTGTTTAGACGGATGTGTTGACTAATAAACGCTGTCATGTGTCAGCAGCGTAAAATATACAAACAAACGCCTCCATGTTCCGGTTGCGTGCGCATCACCAGTTGCAACAATAGAGTATCGGGCAAACTATACGCAGTGGCAAGGTTGACCTTCGTATTCTACCCTTATTTCGGATCACTTCCTTACTTTTGTTCTTGCCGATTAACACCTGAGCTTGAAGTGTATAGACACAAACATAACCAATTGTTCTTGAAGAAACATTTTACATTCTTCACAGATAGACTGGAATCTTTAAGTTTTCAAGGTGTTTGCTATTTCTACATCAATGTTTCAGAATAAAGTGTACGGCAAGAATTTTTACATTTTTAATGCAATCCACATATTCATCAGTCAGGCTTACACAGAGCGGGTTTTGGGAAGGAGAAATTTACCCTTTACCCTAATGGACACTAGAACCCTAAAAAATTCTGCAACTCTGGAACGTGTGGTAGGGGTTGGCCTTAAAAAGGATGATCCAACCATGTAAGGTGGTCTAAACACTCGAACCCCCTGGATCCGCCCTTGTTACGAGAGTCCATTACTCTCAGCACACCGTATTTAATGTGACCTGTACAAAGACCCTCGCCACTGAAAATTTAACGGCCTGGGTTGGCTTTACGGCCGTAATCACATACCAGGAGATGACATCACCAGGAATATCCTCCAGCTAGGGAAATTTGAGATGGAGTTTTAATGAGATTCTGTGCCAAAACCTGGTCTGGTTCAAATTTCGATAGACGCCAGAGCACGAGAAACACACATACATCGGTCACTTTAATTTGCATAAAATTGAACCTGTCATTTTGATCGGATCAGTTTCCTAAAAATGGTAGGGCTGGGTATCGCCTATGGGGTTTGTATAGCAACATATTGCGATATGTGGCAGCGTATTATGATACGTTAAGCGTTATTATATCAATTTACAGGAAATAAGTGTATTTTCTTATATATGCAACGCAATAAATATGTCATCAATCCATTATCAATGTTAATAAAGTATAAGCAGATTAGTTTATTTTATACAGTTAATATTTAAAAGTTAAAAATTAATCAGTCACGCAATTATTTATCGAACTCGAAGAAACATTTAAAATAAGTTTTTTTATATGCTTTATTTATACCTAACATATGTAGGTAACTTGCCAGTAAGAGTTTTCTCTGCTGTGGTTTCGCACGAAGAGAAATAAATGGCGGCACGCGAAGAGGGATAAATGGTGTGCACGGTCACATTCATCGCAAAGCTGCTGTTGATTATTTAATAAGTTAACCCTTGCATGAGAATGAATAAGCCTTGCATGTTTATACCTGGGGGAAAAGTGAAAACATCGAAAGCCGCTGTCAAAAATGCAAATGACGTATTTTGACAAGAAACTGATCCGATCACTGACAAGATGACATCACTTGTTGGTGCGTCAGAAATCCGATACATGATCGGATAAGAATGGCTCTGGTAGTCAAGGCCCCTTTACACAGGGCTGCCACCTTTGTGCCACCTTGGAGAAACCAAAAATGACCAGGACGCTCAATGGTCGCCTAAGCCAAGAAAATCTTGTTTCTGTGTAACTGCTCCATTACTGTTTCAGTGATACTTGTGCCTCCCTTGAACCTCCCAAAATGCAGCAATAGGGCATTTTCTTGACTGCCTTCCCTCTGCTTCCCTGTACCACCAGCTCGACCATTCTGCCTTCAACGGCAATGCTCGTGCCTCCCCTCTGCCTCCTTTGAGCCACCTTTGAACAACCTACCACCTCGACGACCTTTGTGCGATTGTTTTGAACATGTTCAAAAGCTCACGGCGACCATAGCGTCCATGGCGATGTCTGAAACGCCTGTGTACCACCTTTAAACGACCTAGGCAACCATTCTGCCTTCTTTGAGCTTCCTACGACAAGCTGGTAAATTTTGTGGTCGCACACGGGAGTCAGAAAGGTCGCTATTCTGTGTAAGTAGGAGCAGTTTGATCCGATCAAAACTTATCAGTGTTGAAAATTATCCGTGTAAGTTGCATGGTCACAAAGGGAGGATCGGGCAAGGTTCGCTTTGAATCGATAAATTTGAACCGGATAACTGGAAAAGTGTGAAAGGGTCTTATTATTTATTTTAGTAATTTTAGAGTTACAAAAAAGCCCAGACGAACAGAGGTGGAGCGCTACCCGGAATTCAGACAAACAGAAAAACAAAGGTCAGTCAGGGCAGTGTGACGAAGAATGAGGTTCAATTAATGTTGCTGTGATTGTTTTTGACAAGATGTGAAAAAAACTGTTTTTAAGATTTTATTTCCTTGACATTTGACCTATTTAAAAAAAATATTCTTTCTCTAAAAAAATTAGAGAAATCAGAGATATATACCAAACGTTTAAGTCACAAACTATGGCCTTTAGAATGTTATTGGTGACACCAAGAACCAGCAAGCAGGCAAAATTGAGGAAGTGAAAGACGGGTAACTCGATCAATTCATAAAGAAGACGAAGAAGAAGAAAATGAGCTACTGTTTGTGAGGATAGGACCAATATTGACAAAGTTATGAGGAAAATAAGATTTTGACATAGATTTATGACCTTGGCCTTGAAATTTGACCTATCTTCCAGCTTCCAGAAATCGTATAAGTCACAGAGTGATTCCTGCTAGAATGCTTTATGTCTTACACAAGAACCAGAAAGATGGCGAAATTGACGACAACTGACAAACAGAGAGACATACTGACGAAGTGACACAAAGTTGAGACCAGATGACTAATCTAGGTTATTAAGCTGACTCAGAGGAAGATTTGTGGAGAAAGGACCAACATTGACGACGTTATGACGAAAATAAATTTGGACCTTTTTCGTTGACCTTTGATCTATTTTATACAAAAACAATACCCTTCCAGGATTTTTTATTATTAATCATGTTACGGGGTGCACATAAAAGTGGACCGAACTGTCTCGCTAGTGAAGCTAGCAGCAGGGGATGACCAGTGTCATCTTCCCTTTCTTTTCAGAAAATTACATTTATATATAGGTGTTACGGAACCTAATAAACACAGATCACGTAGTCGTGACGAGCATTCTGTAACACTAGGCAGCGTGAAATGTCTAGGGGAATGAATAAAGAAGTCAGTGGTTTTTTGTTTACAAATAATTATAATTTATTCTTAAAACAACCCTAACATTACAATACAGTAAATCAATACAATGTCACAGTGTAACAATAGTACAACAGCAAATCAATGCAATTACACAGTATAATAAATAAAGTGTCCTGATCCTAGGCTTTTCTGGATACCACCACTGTCACAGCTTTACATGTCCTTTAAAACATATAACCCAGATGAACAATTCCCGTAAATCTTCTCAGAAAATTATAGTCAAATGTAATCCCGAAAGCAATATGTTGTAATCCAAAAGTGAAGTTCTGTTAGTAGTCCCAAAGGCAAACTGAAGACTATATAAAATCCGTTACGAATTTCAATTACTGCTGCAATTATCGGAAAGGTCCACCATCTGACTCACACTCTTCCGTGTCCGCTGGAATATTTCTCTCTCCTCCTTGGCTCTAAACACAGCTATTAATAACTTTTTCATCCGAAAATTCTAGATATGGTAAACTCCATAGAACAATACACACGTTACAGGAACACACTTGAAACATCTTAAACAAAGAATGCTGTGTTTCTACACGCCAGACCCCGCACGTGGGCCAGGCGATGCTGCCATAGCAACGAGGTATGCGTGCGCCACACGAACCAAATGTCAACAACACATGGAACACCCCTGCGCACAATAAAACAGACATCTGCAACACAGGATATAAAATATATTAATAATTAGAATAATTGATTTCGGCTCCATTTCTCGATTTTTGAGTATCTTGTGAAATATTTTATATCTCAGCCTGAATTATAATTAATCTTATCTGAATACCTAATGCCTTATTTTTATAAGTTATATCTAGCTGTAATATATTTAAAATGAATATATATGAATATAAATATATATATATAATATATATATATATATGTATGTATGTATATATATATATATATATATATATATATATATATATATAGAGAGAGAGAGAGAGAGAGAGAGAGAGAGAGAGAGAGAGAGAGAGAAAGAGAGAGAGAGAGAGAGAACCTGTATCTTCCTGCACCTGAGTGTGTGATGTGGAAAATCAAAGTTCATTATAATTCCACCCACGCCGGTATGTATTGATCTCATAATTGACACGAGTATGCTTCAGGCCTTGTCCATAAAACACGTCAAAATTTCCGCTGTGGTACCAATAAACAATGAGAATGATTCTATTATTTGTTTTCTATACATATTTCTATTATTGCCCTATTATTCAACTATTTAGAAAAGAGGTTATGCTTCCACCAGTGTCTGTTTGCCTGTTCGTTGTTTGGTTTGTGTTTTTGTTTGCCTGTTCGTAAGATTAACGGAAATCTGCTCAACCGATTACAGCAAAACTTTACAGAGGGAATGGTAATGAGTCGAGGAAGACCCCGTTAGATTGTGTTGCGAATCCATTGGGATTTTGTTTGCCTTGGTTGAGGCATATGCGCTCTAAACGCCGTCATTCAAAGTACCGTTGATGAAATTCGGATTCAGTTTATATATATATATATATATATATATATATATATTATTATTATACTCCACATGTTATTTTAATTCGTTTAAAATAGCATTGACTAGAGCGTATGACATTTTCAATATATTATCCATAGATTTAGACAAGGTAATCTGTATTGTACGTTCAGTTTGTCTCTGCTATCTTACTTAATATCGTGAAGTCTTGAAACTTTAATTTCAAAAGTCATTTGTAGATTTTTTTATTGATCAGCATAAGTGTGTTAGTCCTAATGGAATGACTACGTAGTCTATAGGCGAATGGTTTTAAAATGTATGACAGCTTTATATTTGTCTTATGTAAATATCACATAGAAAAAGTATATTTTCACATGAATTAAAAGATTATGCCGAACAAACGACAATGACAAATTTACATCGTACTGCTTCCAGCTGTCGAGACGAAAGACAAACACTACAGCGTCATGACTAATTATATGTCGCTGACCTTCACGCGCAAGGCAGTATGACGCTGCCGCGAGATCTCGCGGGAAATCAGACGAGAGCTGTGAAGTTCCGAAGCTTCAGTAAAACGTTACCGTATAAACAGAGAACAAAATATTTAATGCTGCACTAACATTTATCAATTATGCATAAGTATTTGCCAAGACATAGATGATGACCAAACGACCAGCGCACTTCCGGGCTGATCAGCGAATGGGTTTCACGCACTGGACGCGCGCGCTGACGACCAGCTGCTGCGTTTACTTGATGGCTCCAGGATTGATCGCTCTATGACTATATACTGTCTGAATCAACTGGTGGATTAATCCACCTACAGTTGGTACGTTCGGTCGATGTTGGTGAAGTTAAATCATTATATTCTGTTCAGAGGGATGATCTGAAATCACTAGTGACTTGACACTCCCTGTGTCATTAAGGGTGCTGGTAGTTATGGAGAAATATATATAAAGCCACATAAAAACAGGATAATTCAACACGTAATTGATGACGTATACTTCATGAATATACATGCAAGTTGGAACATTAGACACAGGTTTATTTGCCGGCAGAAGGTGTGAAAATCACGAATGCACTGGAGAAAATCAAACACCAAAGAACCATTTACATTTATCACTTAGAACAGGCGGATAAGATATAAGGAAAACGAAAACTAGGAGATATGAGAGGAGAAAAAGGAAGAGAATAAGAATAAAGGAGAGAAAGGGAAAAAAAGAAAAGTGAAGGGAGAAGAAACAAGGACACAAAGCGTTGCTTGGATATTTTTTCTCAATCTGCAAACATAAATTAAAAAATAAACAGAAAATCGTTAGCGTGGATTTAATGTTTGTAAAAAGTACGTCGCATTGGCGTAAACGTGATTCATAAGCACCCGAAAGGATATAATTCATTTTGATTGAACACTGTTTGGATGCCAGGTATGTTTGGGGAAGCATTATTTAGACAGCCAGTTTCTGAAGTGAACTGCACCCAACGGAATACAGTTGTCTGTACGTTCCAGATAGAAGAGGCGGTTCAGCTTGATGAAAGTTTTCCTTTCTAGATTGATTCTGAAATATTTGTTATTATTAGGTTAATATTAATCCTGCTTCACTAATTAATAAATCTGAGGGTAAACAGAGTTAGTGTGTAGTTAATGCTATATATCAATTCTCAGTCACATCTGAAACGTTAACAGCCGGGGAGATATTATTTATGACCGCCATTTCATGTCCGATCGACAACTTAAAGATTTATTATGGAAGAAATTAACAAACATTATCATTTTCACACCTTGGTAATGTAACAGCTGAAATTTCCCGAGGTGTCACAGTTTGTCATAAATTTGATTAAGTACATATATAAAAGGTATTAACCAGGGGATCCGTGCTGATAGCTCATAAACGCCCGGCGAGGTCTGTTGACAAAACGCGCGATAATTTGCTGATATCCATCAGTTGTTGGCGGGTATAAAAGTCGTTGCCCCGACTCTATCCGTCTGGAACACATTGTTATTAAAGCACTGTTTGGACTATAGCAGGGTAATGGCTCTCATGATTGTTATATGTGTACCATACCCAAGGAACAAAAACACGGCTCAGACCAGTAAATAGGTCTGATACTTTCAAAAGGACGCTAACCGCCACAAAAGGAGGGATAAACGCCAAGGTTTACCGCACTGAATCTAACGATTGTGGTTTTCAGATTCAGGAAACGTCGCGGATATGGTTTATAGGAAAACAATATTTTCGTCAATATTTTAAAAGTGTGTTTTTCACAATTTATGAGAGGTTATTTTTATGCACATCGACAGACCTCGGACCGAGACCTGTTTATCACAAAGTGGAGAAATTTTCAAGGGAACAATCCGGATTTCACACAGAAGAACTAAAGCATTTTTTAAAGGAAATTATAACACTTATCTGTATTTATAATTACATCTCGTGGAAGATTGGATTTTTCAGAAAACTAAAGCATCTGAATTTAAAGGATAAGCATCTACGGCCGATCATATAATTGAGACCTACGGGCTTTTATTTTGTGTAGATTTACAGAAACATAAAGCAAAATGTTGGCGGATTGCTTGAAGAAATTCAGTAACATTATCTTCGCCCTAATCACTCGTGGGATGTTTGCCTTGCACGTGCTGGTGGCAATATGGCGGATTGCCCTATCTACGGGATGGAATAACATGTACTTTTTACTGTTTATTGGACTCGGACTTCTCATTATCGAAACAATCATAACAGTATGGAAGAGAAAAGGCGAAGAATACAAATGGTAAGATGATGAATGTGTTTCCTACCATTTTCTATACTCGTGATTGTTAAGTGCTTGAAGCATTTGTTAAATCATCTAAATTACAATTTTATTCATATTTTTGTTCATGCTTTTTTATGTTTATTCTGTTTTTGCATCATTATTTACTGACAATTTGTTTCGCAGCTACTACAATCTCTGATATTGTAACTATCATTAATAACATCCTAAAAACTTCAGCTTAATAATAATATTTAATAAAATTGCTAATACTACTAATACTTATACTAATATTAATACTTACACTAATATTAATACTAACACTTATTCTAAATACAAATGACGTTGTGGGTGTAATATATATATATATATATATATATATATATATATATATATATATATATATATATATGTTTATATATATGTTTATTTTATTCAGTATATACATATATATTAGAAAATACATGGTACCGAATGGTTATATAATATTTATATTTAATATATCTATGTAAGTAACAGTAATGTGTGGTTTTGTTTGTAACACGTAGAACAGTGATACCATGTACTAGCTTTTGCTAAGGTGGCAATTTGTCCGATGTTGATCTCGTGTCCTGGTCGAGATGTTACTATAAATTAATCATTGAAGGATTTTCAAGGGAAATTAAAATCCAAAAAGGGTGTCAAAACAGGATTTGTTTAGTCATGTTTCTCCTAGTTGACTTTTGACTTTTTGGTTTTGAACTTTTCTTACACCAGCTCTTAGTGTTAAGTTTGGATATATATATATATATATATATATATATATATATATATATATATATACACATATAAATACCTCTAGCTGTGTGCGGGACATATTTTTAAAATCTATTATATATTTCAGATTTAAGAAAAATAAGGTTTTATGGTTCAAGGATATAAGTAAATTCTAAACCAGGTTTATTTCATATTATTTATACTCAGTAAACATAACAAATGGAACCAATGTATTCAATTCCAATTATAAATATATTTCATTTTCAATATATACATATTATTATCTGATTAGCCAGTGGGGGTGGGGGTGTTTACATTGACCATAACTCTTACTTAAACGCGAAAGGGGAATATAAATCCCCCCCCCCCCACTATATTGACGCCCCTGTTTCTCAGAATACACTGTGTGCTGCGATACTTCGTTCACGATTCAATACATCGGGCGATACCTATAGAGTGTATTATAATTTATATTTAGGTTAAGGTGGCAAAATTCTCTACCTTTTTTATTAAAAAAATGCAACCAAACTTCTTGAAACAAGATGTATTTCCAAAACCTTAATTCAATTTATGTATGAAAACTTCAAATGCCGTATAAACTCGTTTTGACTGATAAAATAACACTTTGTTCATACAATTGTTCAGATATATATATATATATATTTATATATATATATATATATATATCTATATTTATATATATATACATATATATATTTATATATATATATATATATACATATATATATACATACATACATATATATTCTTCAAACATTCTTGCACAATTCACGAACACATTTTCCATTTATATTCTGAAACATTTTCCGATAAACAAAATATTTGTTGGTTTATGTACCAAAGCTATTCCCGACACATATAACCATCGCTAGATGAACATATTCTCAAGCTATTCTCGGATATAAATACATAATCGATGACTGAATTATACATATACGCAGTCTGCTCCCTGACACATATCCATTATCCCATCCCGGATATCTACACATGAATATGTAATCTTAAACAGGCGATAGATTCATAAACCATACACACATTAATAACATAAACAATATAACAATATCAAAAGGTTTCAGAATGTTCCAGTTCAAACTGCTTCGCTTTGTTCTTTATGCATGTCTGAGAAGGAAACTTTGTTACATCTGTTTTATGAGTGTAGAAAAACACGAAACATTATATCCCAAATTAAGAACTGGCTGTTAAGCTTTCATATCATGTTGAATGAAGAAAATATTAATAAAATAACTGTAAATTTTTACAAAACCAATAACTGTATGATTGATATGTTGTTCTTTCTAACAAAGATATATATATATATAAATATATATATATATATATATATATATATATATATATATATATATTCCTGTAAATGTAATATTGCAAAACCGATAATCAGTATTTTAAAACTATATATTGAAAAAAGTTGAGCAGAAAATCGCTGCCAAAAATACTAAAACTGCAGCTCAAAGGAAAAATGGAGCACACTATATATTTTTTTTAATATTGGCTGATAAGAATTGAAACTCTTTAAAAACATTCAGATCAAATATGCGCATTTAAGCGAACATGTGTACAGATGTGCTCAGGTATAAGTATATATATATACCTTTTGTCCGGCATAGTTTAAACATCGTCAGGGGCTACTCCGGAAATTGAGAAGTTTAAGACACAAGAGGTCATCCGCATGAGGACATACATATGTATATCTAGATACATATACATTTATGCATATACACCTGATCAGCACATACATTCATCAGTCCACTTATTTCGTGTTTGTACAAAGTAAAATTGCCAACGAATGAAGTTTCTTTTTATACACACTATGAAAAGAAAATCAGACCAGGCTTTGGGCCCAACTATTTCAAAGTATGTTTTCTTCCCTTGCAGGTTTTGTCCCTCAGTGTTCTTCTACCTTCTTTCAATCGTCCCATGCGTCTGGTTGCTGGAGATCCATCAGCTGGACGTGAGGATGGAGTACGCTAATGGCCACAACAACACTGACCATTACCTCCCAGAGGGCATGCACAACGAGACCAAGCTCAGAGGGGTGAGTATTGGTGTTCAAAATCAAAATAACTAACACGCTGCTTCAAAAGGCTGCCTTTCCCGTATATGATCACCAGGACGTCGCGTCGTGTTTTTTTTTTGGTCGCCGAACTAAATTTCATGGGAGTGGAACTGTTGAGTTTCAATGGGTATTCAGTGACGATAGCACACCTCAATTCGCAAGCTGTTGTCAGTATATTGTAGCATAGAGACTTTCAAACACAGATCACAAAGTCCTTTTTTTATATAATTAGAGAATCAACAGCTATCAGTGTTTCCTCAATCCATTTGCCCTTTAGACTGACTGGATCTTGTTAACAATAAGGGCAGCAAAAAGAAATCCATGGGAAAAGCATTTGTTTAGAACTTGTCGTCATTAACATAAGTCAAAAATGAAGAAACACACTCTCATAGGTAGGTAGAACCATGGTCCTCTGACTGCACCCCGGCGGCCGTATACGGCAAAGGCAGCCTTTGTAGCTGCATACAAATTTGCAGTAGATAAGTTCATATACAAAAAAAAATGGTTACCAAAAAATGATAATTTATAATGTACAATGTATAATGTAGGTTTTCATCACACACAATGTCTTTCGATTGGAAATGTGATCTCTCATAAAGAGGATATTATGATGTTGAGTATGTAATGGAAGTAAACAAAAAGGCAGAATTCGGGGCGGGAATCAAATGTAAGTCAACAGGTACACGTGTTTGTTCTCATGATTATGGTGGGTCCTTGTATATATCATACATCAGACATCTGCAGTCGGTTGCCGTGACGACCAATATTATCCCAGAAAGATAAACGTGTTTCGGCGTATATATGAGTATGTTTTCAATTATTTAGTTCTGAAACTGGTCATTTATCTTAATGTTGCTTTTACAGAAGGGAAAGATATTTATCACTATCTGTTTAAAAAACTGATACGTCAGCAAAAATATGGGCTGCGAGGAAGGTGTGTATATCCATCCGGTCATCAGCTCACTGCTTACTTATTTAAAAAATTCCTCCAGAGATCCCACACAGTCACAGATACTGTAGAACACTTTTTTCATATGATTAATTTAGTTATTTAGTTAATTGATAAATCAATTTTGGTTGATGTTTGGTATGGATAATTATGCTTTTAGAACAAGTGAAAAGCGGTTCATCATGGTCGGTCAGAGCATTTAAAAACGCGGAAATGTGCTTTGCGCCTAACCACAGAATGTTTCGCAATGTCCAGGCAGAATTAATCTGAATCAGAAAAAAATAACTATTAATAAAACACAATCCATCGTCAGTTTTTTTGCTTTTTATCTAATTTTTCTTTTTAGGTGTTCTTGGTTGTTTTAATTTCCTATTATTAATCCTCTATATATATACATGTTATGGGACATCTTTTACAGGGGCTCAATCTCCTATCTGACCTTCATAAATTACAGGTAGCCCTTTGGAGCTTTTGTTAAAAGATAAGCCAGAAAACGTTGATATCACCGACACAGGCTGCTTGTTTTGTTTATATCAACCGGCCTGTTTATAATATATTGGGGCCGCCAAAATAATCTTAAATTAAACAAAGGCATCTGGAAGCAAGGCAGATAAGCCAGAGCTTTGAAAATGGCCTGAATAAATGGTGAACAGAGTTACAATGACCCATCACAAAATAGATACATGACAGATGTCTGCCAATTTCTTTTCTAATATAAAAATCAACTTTATATTTCACTAAAAGGAAATTACATAAAATGACTGTTTTCACAATGGTTATGATTACAGTAGAATGTCACTCATTAAGGAAAAAATATTCAAACTAAAAGTGTTTTTTTAGCTCAAGCCGCTTTTAGATCAAACCTTATTATGCTCACCTCATGATCAATCACTATATCAGCCCTTGATGTAAAGTCTGTCACATCTGTCATCTCTTTAAAACACTCCTAAAACAGGGGATAATAGATTGTTCCGATGTGTTGCATAAGGTCCCTGGACACGCATAGCTGAAAGAAATTTTAAAAGTGTATACAAACAATAGGTTGGGTGAAACGAATGACTCAGGATAGCAACCGTACCTTTCCCGAGGTTTTTAACACCATTGGCAATTGTTATGATGCATGCCATAGTCTGCACGAATAATTGACCCAACTGACTGAATGATAGCTTGAGTCCGTAAAATGATAAATGACTGCCGGAGTCCGTAACATGTTATGACTAAAAGACTGTTAGTCCGTAACATGTTTCGACTAAATGACTGCTTGAGTCCGTAACATGTTATGACTAAATGTATGCAATCTCCGAGCGATCTCAAGAGAAGTCTACCCCTCCCCAACTCCGTATCCAGGGTATCAATATAGGGGTGGGGGATGGGGGTATACCCCCTTGTTTGGCAAGGGGGAGGGCAGGTCAATGTTATAACCCCAACCCCCCCCCCCCCCACTAATGAAATATGTTAATAAATAAATGTTTACATTTATACTGGAAACACAATGACATATTTTTAAAACCTTATAATGAAGTGTAATATATTCGAAATGTGATAAAGTATTTATATTAGAAATATGTCATATCACATACGCTTGACAAAACAAGGTAAATTATGATGTAAACAGAGAATCCACGATGTCCTTTCCAAAGGCATTAACGGGGTCAGTATATATTGGCAGTTTTAGGCCAGAATAACGCAATCAATAACAATTAATGCGACGATATATATTTGAAATGTGTCATTCAACCGCTAAAAGGTATATATATATATATATATATATATATATATATATATATATATATATATATATATGTGTGTGTGTGTGTGTGTGTGAATAAATCCCCGCTAACCCTGGCAGATATACTGACGCCACTGCCCGCCTCTAATCCAAACCCCGGGTTTTAACCCACGGCATATACTTAAGGTGTGGAAGACACGTCTGATGACTGTATAAAAGTACAGTACGTATTTACTGTAGACACTGAAGATACGTCTGACTAATGTATAAACAGTACAGCATGTATTTGGTTTAGATACTTCTGATTAATGTATAAATGGTAATTACATTAAATGCTTCTGATTGTATAGATGGTATTTACTGTGGATACTTCTGATTATTGTATAGATGGTTTTTACCGTAGATACTTTTGTTTATTTTATAATGATATTTACTGTAAATACTTCTGATAATTGTATGGTGTTACGGAACCTAATATCAACAGATCACGTATGCGTCATGAACATAAATTTTGTCAAGGAGATAAAAAAATCAGATTCTGTAGCACTAGGCAGCGTGAAATGTCTAGGGGAATGAATAAAGAAGTCAGTGTTTTTTGTTAACAAATAATAATTATTTATTCTTGAAACAACCCTAACATTACAGTACACTAAATCAATACAATTACACAGTATAACAGCAGTATAACAAGAAATCAATACAATCACACAGTAAAATAAACAAAGTGCACAGTACCTGGATACCACCACTGTCACAGCGATAAGTTCTTTAAAATGTATCAGCCGGACGAACAGTTCATACAAATTCTATCGGAGAATAACAATCAAATGTAAAGATCTTGTAACAATCCCGAAAGTAAACTGAAGACAAAATAAGATTCGTCACAAACCCAGAAGTAAATCTGAAGAAAATCTATAATTGCTGCACTTATCGGAATAGGTCCCGCAAACTGACATTCACGCTTCTGTGTCCGCTGGAATATTCTCTCACCTCTCCTCTCGGCTCTAAAACACGGCCTCTATTTATAACCTTTCCTCCGAAAACTCTAGAAAATTCCCTTATACGAACAATCCATAATACACAGTCCACCCGCTCAAAGAACATACTAGAACAAAGAACGCTGTGTATCTAGGGTTCAACCAATGCGGATTAAACCGAGCCTGCAACCTCCGGCCAGGCGAGGCCGCTACAACACGAGCTACGCGTGGCACACAAACAAGATGCCAACAACACATGGAACATCCGTGCGCACAATAAAACAATCATCTGTAAGACCGCTGCACACAATAAATGGGGCACCTGTAACAATGGATTGAATTTACTGTAAATACTTCTGATATTTGTATAGATGGTATTTACCCTAAAAACTTCTGATTACTGTACAGCTTGTATTTACTGTAGATACTTCTTATTATTGTATAAATGGTAATAAATGTAGATACTTCTGAATATTGTATACATGGTATTGCCTGTATATACATCTGATTATTGTATAGATGGTATATAATGTTGAGACTTCTGATAATTGTATAGATGGTATTTAATGTAGATACTTCTGATTATTGTATAGATGGTATTTACTGTATATAATTTTGATTATTGAATAGTTGGTATGTAATGGAGATACTTCTGATTATTGTATAGATGGTATTTAATGTAAATATTTCTGATTATTGTATAGATGATATTTAATGTAAATACTTCTGATAATTTTATGGATGGTATTTACTGTAAATACTTCTGATAATTGTATAGATGGTATTCACTGTAAAAACTTCTGATTATTGTACAGATTGTATTTTACTTTAATACTTCTGATTATTGTATAAATGGTATTTTATGTAGATACGTCTGATTATTGTATAGATGGTATTTAATGTAGATACTACTGATTTTTGTATTGATGGTATTTACTGTAGATACTTCTTATTATTGTAGAGATGGAATTTACTTTAGATTCTTTTAATTATTGTTTATTTATTGTAGATATTTCTGATTATTGCAGAGATGGTTTTTTACTGTAGATACTTTTTTGTTGGAGACAATCGCCTACATTTTTATGCTGGCTTAACTAAGTATATGTACATCTGCAGAATTCCATTCTGATTTCGGACTACTTGACAGGGCAGTATCACACGCTTCCACTCATTTTATGTCCTGGTGTTAACAAAGAACATACTAGAACAAAGAACGCTGTGTATCTAGGGTTCAACCAATGCGGATTAAACCGAGCCTGCAACCTCCGGCCAGGCGAGGCCGCTACAACACGAGCTACGCGTGGCACACAAACAAGATGCCAACAACACATGGAACATCCGTGCGCACAATAAAACAATCATCTGTAAGACCGCTGCACACAATAAATGGGGCACCTGTAACAATGGATTGAATTTACTGTAAATACTTCTGATATTTGTATAGATGGTATTTACCCTAAAAACTTCTGATTACTGTACAGCTTGTATTTACTGTAGATACTTCTTATTATTGTATAAATGGTAATAAATGTAGATACTTCTGAATATTGTATACATGGTATTGCCTGTATATACATCTGATTATTGTATAGATGGTATATAATGTTGAGACTTCTGATTATTGTATAGATGGTATTTAATGTAGATACTTCTGATTATTGTATAGATGGTATTTACTGTATATAATTTTGATTATTGAATAGTTGGTATGTAATGGAGATACTTCTGATTATTGTATAGATGGTATTTAATGTAAATATTTCTGATTATTGTATAGATGATATTTAATGTAAATACTTCTGATAATTTTATGGATGGTATTTACTGTAAATACTTCTGATAATTGTATAGATGGTATTCACTGTAAAAACTTCTGATTATTGTACAGATTGTATTTTACTTTAATACTTCTGATTATTGTATAAATGGTATTTTATGTAGATACGTCTGATTATTGTATAGATGGTATTTAATGTAGATACTACTGATTTGTGTATAGATGGTATTTACTGTAGATACTTCTTATTATTGTAGAGATGGAATTTACTTTAGATTCTTTTAATTATTGTTTATTTATTGTAGATATTTCTGATTATTGTAGAGATGGTTTTTTACTGTAGATACTTTTTTGTTGGAGACAATCGCCTACATTTTTATGCTGGCTTAACTAAGTATATGAACATCTGCAGAATTCCATTCCGATTTCGGACTACTTGACAGGGCAGTATCACACGCTTCCACTCATTTTATGTCCTGGTGTTAACCATGCCCGGTGACTACTGTACCTGTTGGCCCTCTGTGTGTAATCGCCCCCATTACTGGGTCATACCACCAAGAAACACCCGAAAGGCACACTCGTTTGTAAGTGAAACACGGCAATTGCGCACGACCTTCCTATTAAGCCTACAGAGCGCTCATCCTGGGCGGGGACCGACCGTGAAAAATCTTACCGCCTCAGCTGATCTCCCGGCCTTGAGTCCTATTCTCTTACCCTGAGCAACAGAAACCCGTATAACTAAAGATACTTCTGTTAATAGTACAGATGGTATTTACTGTAGATACTGCTGATTATTGTATAGATTGTATTTTCTGTAGATACTATTGATTATTGAATATATGGTATTGAATGTAAATACTCCTGATTATTGTAAAGATGGTATTGACTGTAGATAATTCTGATTATTGTATACATGGTATTTAATGTAGATAATTCTTATTATTATACAGATTGTATTTACCATAGATAATTCTGATTATTGTATATATAGTAATTACTGTAGATACTGCTGATTATTGTACAGATTGTATTTACTATAGATGCATCTGATTATTGTACAGATTGAATTTCTTGTAGATCAACTGATTATTGTACAGATGGAATTTACTGTAGATACTTCTGGTTATTGTACAGATGGTATTGAGTGTAGATATTTCTGAATATAGTATAGATTGTATTAACTGTAGATACTACTAATTATAATACAGATGATATTTACTGTAGATACTTCTGATTATTGTACACATAGTATCTACTGTAGATACTTCTTATTATTGTACAGTGGTATTTACTGTAGATACTTCTAATTATTATTCAGATTATATTTACTGTAGGTACTTCTGATTATTTAACAGATGGTATTTATTGTAGATACTCTTGATAATTGTACAGATTGTATTTACTGTATATACGTCTCGTTATAATACAGATGGTCTTTACTGTAGATACTTCTGATTATTGTAAAGATGGTATTTACCGTAGATACTGCTGATTATTGTACAGTGGTATTTACTGTAGATACTTCTGATTATTGTACAGATGGTATTTACTGTAGATACTTTTGATTATTGTACAGATGGTATTTACAGTAGATACTTCTGATTATTGTACAGATGATATTTACTGTAGATTCTGCTGCCGATGGAGATGAACCCCTCACAGTGGATACAGATGGTGGAGCAGCTTCTCCTGTTCATACTGATCCTGGGACGATGGATGCTGCCGAAAGGGAAAATATCACGTGATGAACTCTCACAGCTCCTATTGGTCTACCTCGGAATGGCCGCTGACATCATTGAATGTGAGTTTCACATCTTTTGCTACTCTTTGAGAAAACTAGACTCAGTGTTAGAATTCCTTTTATACCTTTATTGTCTGTATTATGAAAGTTATCTTAACTAATTAATTAACTAATCGGAGACGCTGTCTGGCTAAAAAAACTGGAGAGTCGGATAGGCTTTGGAAGTGTCCCAAGGGGGATGTGTGATTCATATTTTGAAATTCTAAGTAAAATTGATTTTTTTTTATTTTACTTTATTATATCTTTATCTGAAAGTAGTAAAATCTAAAGGTCAGTTTTCATCGCGATTTTTTACGCAAAAGGCTGTTTGTTCTGGGTACAGTGGAACCCCAAAATTACGACCACCTTGGGGACTGACCAAAGTTTTCGTAATGTGGGGGTGGTCGTATTTATGAAACTCTAAGTGACCTGGATCGTATATTTGGGACAATGAATAGTGGTCGTAATTGTGGAGGTGGTCGCAATTGCTGGGTGGGCGCAAGGCAGGGTTCCACTGTATTGGGCAATGGTCAGTGGTTAACAAAAGAGTAAGCTTTCCGTGCGTCACAGGTGCTTGTTCCCGCGTTCCTGAAAGCCCTGAAATTGTAAATTCTTTTTGAAACTCGTACAGAACGGTTTTGTAACCTGTTTCTCATACGTCTTTTAGTCTTTGAGGCCTTCAAAGAAGAGAAGGTGAAATACAACCGTGAGCTGATCATGACGATCCTGGCGATCTGGTCGGCCAGTCTGTTCCAGTTCACGCTGGTTCTCACCGCGTCCAAGTCTAGAAAGGTTCGGGCTGGATTCTCCGGAAAGGTGCATTTCTTTATATTAGATATAATCAAAGCTGTTTAAGTCTGGCAGCTAAGGCAGGAGCACAGTTTCTATTCTTTATAATATATACTATGAAATTACATGATTTTAATTGTAAATTTATTATCTTATATATATATATATATATATATATATATATATATATATATATATATATATATATGTATATATATAATATACGGTTTCCCTGGACTCATGTATCATTAATTCACATTCTAACACAATCCAATATTCCATAGTAAAATTATTCTAGCCAAATTATATGAATAAATTTTTCTAGTGACATCATAAGTCATAACTTGGCATATCATATTCGTTGTAGGTAAAGTCTGCTTTCTAACATCTTCTGGAATATTTCTTCATTCATGAAAAATTGTTTCATTTTGCTCATTTCGTATCCTGTCATGGATATTATATATGTGTACACCTACTTATGTGCGTGTACCTTTGCACTGACATCCACAAGTTTGTGTAGGGGTGTAAATGTTACTACGATATAAGTGGGTTTACAGGCAATGGATAAAAGTTTAAATTAGTGAGGTGTTAAGGAAAAGAAGATTTACACTTCTTATGCAGTGGTTATACACTGTTTTTCAATTCAGTGAGGCTGATGATATAGCGTTATCCGTACAAGTTTGAAACCCACGATCCCATGCTCTCATTTGTCTACACATTCTTGATCCTGTGACAGCCGCAAAACTGAAATTTATGCGATAGCAAGAATGAAGCGTATAATAAATACAGCATGATAGGTGTAATTTAGACGTTTCTTACTCTCTTTAAAATTAAAGGGGCCCTTTCACATAGCAGTTATGTTATATATACATCAAATATAGTGTGTTCTCCTTAAAATATCAAAGTATCTTTTAATACTTCGTTCTGAACCGTCAGCTTACTCCTTTTCTTGAGTGGAAATAGGCTGACATCGGGCGCGATCACTGGCGCAAATATAAAAAAGCGCGCACGCCACCTGGTGGTCGTACCGCGCAACTTACGATCAAGATTTGTCAAGCTTCGATCAGGTGTTCTTTGATGTCTTCTTTCTTGCGTCTTCACTTGAGTTGCCGTGAATGGGTAAGATCGGACCTATGGTCACTCTTGTAAAAAGAAACACGTCGACCATATTTACCCCATACAGGTCCTAAACATCGTATAAAACAGGTAAATTGGATAATACGTACATCTGCCGGGACGGTTTTCCTGAAAATACTTTGTATTCAGCCAATGGAACTAATATAGTGAGATAACATACAACTATAAATAATAATGCACCTTAAAGAAACCGTTTCGTACATGGACTATCGAAATAAACACATATGTTTGATCGTTTTCAGGCCGGGCAAGCCCTGACTGATTGCTGTGACTCATGTGTCTGCTGTGACACGGAAATCTTCGGCGTCATGACAACAATGATTCTGCAGGTTTGTGCTGACATTAATGCAAGGGAAACAATGATCAGACGTTTACTGTTATTGCCACTATGGCGGATATAACAAAGGGTCACCTTCCGCCAGTTTCACCTAAACGAACCTCTTCCTGGAAGGCAGTGTGGGACGGCCGGAACTACTTGCCTCAACTGTCAAACTTAAAATTCAAAACTTGTTACATTTCAAGGAAAACATATTCTGTTTACATTTCACATTCGTTTGCTTTCAAATAATCACTTAATCCGTGAAAATCTGTTCACAAAAACACCAATATTTATGTAATATGCCTTGAAATAATTCTATACCAATATATTAAAAAGGACTACATTACCCTGTAAACTTCAATTTCACCTACTAATTTTATTTTGACTACGTTTTCAGTAATTTTTTCCAGGAAATAAAAGGGAAGGCCTTTGGGCCAAATTTCGTCACTGATATTGTAGTATAGTTAGTAGCTTGGGATAATTTATACTTTACTATTAGTTTCAAAACTGCAGGGAGTATACTTTAATTCACACAACCCGCTGATCAGGAAATGAGTTTACAAAAAATAAAAACATTTGTGGAATATCTGTCTCGGTTTAAATTTGTTAACTATAACATACAATCGTTTACTTGGTTATTAGGTTATTTCTAAGGCTTGTTTAATATGTTTAAACTTATTTACGTGTCTGGAACAAATAAACGAAGGACAACTTTGACCTTTCCATAAAGTCACCACATCAACAGTGCACATGGGTAAGAGACATAATATCACGAGTGTTTGACGAACGTTTCCCCCAGTGCATTCATGGAAAAGAACTTTCATCATGCAATACTGTAATCTGTGCATAAACCACGAAAATGATGACATGTGCTTACATCTTTTAACATTTGTGACAAATACCAAACACCCACAAAACAGAAGGGCAGGCTAACATTTAGATGTTATCTTGACGCTACTGTTTACAGTGTAAGGCAAATTTAAGGCAGACTTATACCACTTTACACCGTCAAAGAACAAGTTCATGTTTGTTGTTGCCATTTAATAGATTATATACATTTGTGTTCATTGAAACAATCTTTAGATTCGTTTATTAAAGCCTGCTATTCAACTACATTTTCTGGCTAGCTCTGCGTAAATATTTATAAACTTTATTTATTTCCTGTTCAGAAAAGTTCTTACACGCCTCTACGATGGACGTATGAGCATGTTTATCTACAAGCTGTTAGTAAACACAGCACGTGAGTTAATGTAGAAAAAACACGTTACCTAAGGTGGTTTGTTGCATATATACGGATGTCAAAATGGCTTTAGCTACAAAACGCCTTTTACAAAACTCTGGTCTATCTGACCTGCCATCCTTGCTGAATTTTATTGGATTATTTGGTTTGGTCCCCCACATGATATAAACACGTTAGTACAAAAAAAAACTATGATATAAACACGTTAGTACAAAAAAAACTAACAGCCTGTGTGCGGTGGGATCGGCATTTTCTGGTCTATTTTTTAAACGGGTCAAGGTATTATCTTTAATTAATAGACATCAGATTTCAAAATAGCCACCTTTACCAAAATTTTAAGATATGGGCCACATTACATGCAACCTTTCATTCCAATTTCAGCTCGGCAAATGTCTTGTATTAATCTTCTGTGGATCCTGGTCCTAACCACATCCAGGCGATCCGGTACTAATGGTGGACCGGTCGAAGCAGTCTACTTTATTAATAAAGATATTAAAATGTTTATGTAAAATTATAAATAATAATAAAATGATTAAAGATTGAAATAAAATTATACAAGCTGACGCAAAAAGAAAACTATAATAATGGTGGGTAAATAAACCAGCTGACCCCTCCAATTCCTTTATTGACCCTCAAGTACTTTGTCTTAACTAGTGAGAACATCTTGCTGAAAACTTTTTGTCAGTGGTTCTAGTACATTTCTTTGGTAGGGCAGTCTTTACTTATAAGCTACCTACAAACACAAGCAGCGTCAAGCACATTGTTAAAAACAAGTATTGCCGGTTGAAACATATCACACGTAAAATTTCTGCAATAGGAAAAAACATTAAATTTCGGAAGGGGCGGTCGGGACCGGTCCGTTGGTAAGGCGGTCCGGTTTTCTGTGCTGCCAGTCCGGTACAGCCTAAAATTGTGGACCGGACCGGTCTAAGCGGTCCGGTCCGTACGTCTTACTCTTGTTATATTTATATTTTTGTCTGACACGTTTTAAGAGGGTCACTACATTTGACAACGTACAAAGAAATAAAAAGGGAAAATGTTTATACTAAAGGTATGTATTATGTGTACTTATCTGACCGGGATATGTCATGAACGATGCAATAAGATATACTTTAAATAAACTGTAAAAATAATAAAATAATCATATTTTATTTATCTTATTCCTATTATTATACAGTTTCTTCTTATCTTTCTTTAAATGTTCCTATCCTTATAAAATTTTAAATATACCTACAACAGTACCATAATCATTATGATTAACCTTTTTCCTTACATTGGATCAATAAATATTTTTTTGCATTGTTAAAATAATAAACCAATAGGGAATTATATATATTACTTCATCGGAATCTTTATCGTTAAGATGTATCTTTCTTCTCTATTGTTGAATGACTCTTTTTGTATGCTGTCCTTTAATCTTATAAATTTATATAAACGTGTGTGTGTGTGTTTTTTTTTTTTTACATTTGTTATGGTATTTCAGGACGGCCCCTTCCTGACCTTGCGTCTCCTGCTGTTGATCCGTTATGACGTGTACAGCTATATGCACGTTTTCTTCACCATCAAGAACACCATGGTCCTCTGTCTCATCTTCTATCGTCTGTTTGTCCTGTTCCTAACAAAGACAGAAGAAGACGAGAAAGACCAGTCAGAGTACATCGATCTGGACGGCGTTGGCACCAGCACTACGAGGAACCAGGAACTAGCACCGGAAGATTAGCCCACGTGACAGCTGTGCTTATGACTCATTCTTCCGGAAGACGTCATACTCCTTTGAAACTCATTACACATCTCTTAAAAAACAGCCTATCAAATGAACACTTCCGACTATGATTTGCTGGTCATGGCTAAAGTACAAACGTTACAAAAAAAGCACACGCCAACACTACATACTTAATTGTGCTTCTCTGTATATAAATTCGCAATGGATTTAGTTAGTGAGGCTTCTTTTCCCAGCAAGTCCAAGTCAGTCATGCTTTGTACACAATATAAGGTATGTGTCAGTTTTATCTTTTAATTGTCGTGTAACGGTCGTTGCCTTGATACTTAGTCCAGATATCTCGCCCGTTTCGTTATTCATTTGAAGCTACCAGAGTAAAGCCTGAGCGGAGTGGTCTTAGAGGTCTCATCAAGACGCGCATTATCAGTAAGGTTTAAGCTTTCCTTCCTATCATATGGAATGAAAAGGTGTTCCCATTATAACGTAGCAGATATTCATTTCCACAAATAAAGTCTCATTTCTATGTCAGCATGCATTTTGTTTGTTAATTTCATCACATCTATGTCAATCACAGGTCCATAAGTACCAGGATGGATTTAATACTAAATATCAAATCAATTTATGAACCACCCCTTTTGTGACTGAGAACACATAATCGAATTACCAGGAAACTCAGAAGAGTACAATCGCTGAGACGAAATGATCTACTGGAAACACTTTCACCTAGATCTATAACAAGAAGTAATGTGGTTTTTCTAAGCCCGTACATGCATGCACAATGGTCGAAATGGATTAATCAGTCATTCTGTCTAATTTTGCTAACAAATACAAACAAATTAACACACAAACTTACACGGATGAAAGCATAGCATAAGGTTATGAAACTTATGAGGTATTAACTTTTAGCAGGCACAATACCGCTTATCACTTGGGCGACTGAAAATTCTTATGATTATTTGCTTAGGACGGGACACTCACACAATAAATAAAATCTACCTTTCCTGGCCTAACGGCTCATCATAACATTTTACGTGAAGAAGCTACTGTTGTCAATTTTTTTAAATCACTTCCCTAGAAAATCACCTGCTGTAATCCATTCCAGAAAAGGAATAACATATTTCATATTTTTTTTGTATGCAGGCCCATCATTTAATAGATTAACGTGTTCGGTGAAAGACTTGTTTAAACTAGAATACGGGTAGTCGACAAGCGACTACGTGTATCCGCCGAAATCAGAGATGGACGGGTGAAGTGAGGCATGGATTGAGTGGCAAGGGGAAATAGAGTGAGGTGTGTGGCATATTAGCATGGATTTTCAGCTCGTTATTGATCTTCAGTGGATCGAGGTGCGGACCGGACCGTCCCTTGGTCCGGTTCAGCTGTAGGTGATCCGGTTTTAATGGTGGACCGGTCGAAACAATCCGCTCCATTTTATTTATAATAATATTAAAATGTTGATCTAAAATTATAAATAAAAATAAAATTATACAAAATAGAAATAAAATTATAAAAGCTGACGCAAAAAAAAAATAACTATAATAATGATAGGTAAACTAGATGTGGTCGGACAATGGTCCTCAGAGGGCCCCGCATTTCTGGTAGTGCTGGACTAGTATACATAATGGGTGAAAGGTTTGGGTTAAAGTTGAAAAATATGACAAACAGAATTAGTTTTTTTTTATCCATATACATGAGGGAAAAAGTCCTACTTCTTCAAATAATATTAAAGAATGAAGAAAGAAAATCAGTGATTGGGCTGTAGCAGCCATATTGGAATTCCGACAGGTCTGTAATTCAATAGGTCTGGAGCCCTCATATGTACTAATCATCCCTGTGAATCAGGGAAAGCTGACGTATTTTGTTGTTGAGTTATCGCGCGCGAAAGAAAGTGTCACTGACGGAAGGACGGAAGTACGGAAGGACGGATATCCGCCGAAATCAGAGTGGGACATGAAGTGAAAAATGAAGCATGGATTGAGTGGCAAGGGGAAATAGAGTGAGGTATGTGGCATATTAGCATGGATGTCTGCAGCCGAAATGTGTATGTAGGTGGAGCCTCCTACCACAAAATCCAGAAAGCTATCCATGTTGTATACCTTTGCAAAATTTTAGGCATATAAGTCAAACCACTACGAGTTATTTTATCCAACATCGACAAATAGAAGGACGCTGTGCAAAAATGGTGGCCGGTGGCGCCACCAGTTTTGTGTATGATTAAGAGCTATGCGAGAACTATACACATGCAAAATTTAAGGGGATATGTCAAACCAGTCCAGACATATAAGCCTGAATGTCTGCAGCGTAAACATAAATGTAGGTGGCGCCTCCTGCCACAAAATCGAGAAAGCTATAGAAGATGTATAAACATGCAAAGTTTTCGGCAGATAAGTCAAACCACTACTGAGATATGAGTGATTTAATCCCACGGCAGACAAACAGACGGGCGCTGTGCAAAAATGGTTGCAGGTCGCGCCTCCAGTTTAGCATATGATAAAGAGCTATGTGATAACTATAGATATGCAAAATTTCAAAAGGATATGTCAAACCAGTCTTGAGATATAAGCCTATGTGTCTGCAGCCTGAACGTGAATGTAGGTGGCGCCACCTGTCATAAAATCAAGAAAGCTATCCAGGATGTATACACATACAAAATTTCAGGTGGATAAGTCAAACCAATGCAGATATATGAGTAAGTTTATCACAAGGCAGATGAACAGATGGACGCTGTGTATCAATGGTTGCAGGTGGCGCAACCATTTTTAGTGTATGTTATAAAGCTATCCAAGGGCTATTTTTGTGCATAATTTTTAGCCTGATCGGTCAAACGGTTCCTGAGATATGTTGGTTTGTGTTCGGAAACAGACGCATAAATGTACGCCGGACAGAGGGGATAGGTCAGAGGTCAACGGAAAATGAGGGCGCAGCGGCTCACTTGTGATCTGATCATAATTCCGAATTTAAAAAAAAATCTAACCAGTGGTTACGCAGGAGTTTTCCGGAAACCTATGCGGTGGCGGCGGCATGCAACTGAAAACATAGTATCCGCAAAACTCTGTTTTGGTGGATACAATTACACTTTAGAAATATGAAAAAAATGAGTCTTTGTTTAATGCTTTCAACTTTTCTGTATTTTGAATAAACGATAGATTAAAGTACGTGTGTGGAAATATACTGCGTATTCAGTAAATAAATCAGAGCGGGTTCTGATGATGTAATGAAATGAAGTGTAATTGATCTTTCGTTATGCCGTCTGAACACCTTTGATATCGAGCCAGAACACATAGCTATTCATTCTGTTTATTAGCATCGTTAAATCGTTATACTGTCAGTGACCATAAGTTCAAAAGCCAGCGACACTTGTTAATATTAATGAGACAGGGGATGATATGGGAAATGATAATACATTTAATGTGATATCGGTGTCTGTCATCAAGGGAAAGAGCACAGGGATCAATGCCAGGGATCTAGTGTTCGAAACTCAGCCAAGTAGATGTCAAATTTTTCGGCAGAGCTTTGCCTTATAGCGAGTTTGTGTCACCCACAAACGAGTGTGCCTTTAGGGGATTCCACGGTTGGATGACCCTGCAGTGGGTATGGTTACACGTCCTGGACGTTCAGGTGCAGCACACCGGGGGACGCCATGAAAATGCTGTGCTAACGCCCTGCCACATTTTCAAAACCCGAAAATGTATCCTGCAGATGAACATACTTGATGAAGCATTAAATAATCAGGCGGTTTTCTGAAGTCACGGTGTCTAACTTTAGAGCAATCAAATACTTTTAAGTGGTAGTGTGTGTGTTTTCAAGTATTGATTCCATCTTTTTTTAGTTCTGATAAATATTAATGTTTCTGGCAAAAACATAAATATACAATTTTTGTTAGTTCAAGCTGCTGGATAATTTATTTAATACGTAAAATAGATTACCGGCAAAATCCTCGACCCGTTTGACCAACCCCGATGACAGTAAATTTATTGTATTTTCAAAGAGAAAAGTGTGTTCCTGGATATTGTTTAAAGATAAAGTTTAACTAACACTCAAAGATCAGAGTTACGTGTCTAAACATGATAAACATCTACGTTTATAGAGTACACATGGTGCCTATGATTTGATGATGTACATGGATTGTGTTTGTGTTAAATTTATTTTGTCTTCTTTTTTTACCCCAGGGTATTCTTTACTTTAAAATCCCAGAATTCAGGAAGGGAAAATCGACATTACGTCAGGGTAAAAATAATCGCCATGCACATAGATACACAGACATTTCTTAGGCAAAAATCTCTTTATCCTTTCCCATTCTTCAGATGTGTGGAATGCTCTTAGTCCTAGGAAACAGATCGTCAATTAAGGAATGAGGAGAGATATTAAAACCTACATATTTTTTTTACAAAACATGTAATATTATTTTATTATAATATTGATATTAAATAATCTTGTTCTTTCAATTCTGTACATGAGAGGATCTGATCAATTGATATCAAAATATGTTATAAAACAATAAAATATTAATAATTAATAATTAAAATAAAAATTATATATAAGCAAATAAAATAATAATGTGAAAAAACATTAAAGTTTCAAAATATATATTGACCTATTAAAGAGGGGTTCTGCAAAATTGGTACTTTAAAACAACAGACAAGTATTAAAAGTACAGTTTTTAAAGAATATATATACATTCACATGTAATATGTGTTTATTCAAGTAACTTTCGTACCTTAATGGGCTTATAGCATTGAAGGCTGCACAAGTTCTGGAATGTCAAATGTCTAGGCAGTGACAATGTTGGCTGCATATTATCTGAGTCTGCTCAGCCATTTTTGTGGACAGTCGAGACACTTCCTTTATAAAATGGAAAAGTTTGAAATTCTTAACTGGGGTTTTTGAACAGAAATGTATAACTTATAATTTTTGGGAAGTGAAAACACCATTAGCTTATCATTAACATTTTGGGTATCTTCTGTATCCGGTTCAATATTATAATATTTTTTTTCTTGTGTTATAATTGCAGTTTGCACTTTTAAAATGCTAACTAGCTTGTGAAAAACAAGTCTAGGTGCATTTCAGAATATACAGATCGATTCATTGTTGTGAGATAAGATGTCCATGTCACAATAATTATAAATAATGTATCTGTCTCTTAACAGTAAACAAGCCTCTGCGTATCCATGTTTAAGTAAGCAAAAGTCAGGTAGTGCTTGGCAGCTTAATAGACTGATACCGGCTTTTTCCAGTACTCTTATGTAATTAGCAATCAGCACCAGTGGTTGAACAACAGCTGGCCCCTGCTGGCCTTAACAATAGGCACATCCTGGGCAACCACTGGATAAGAAACAAGTTTGTTCAGCATTATTTGCTGATATGCTTCATTACCAAGAAGGTTATAAGAAGTGCTAGAAAGTAATATGTTTTACTCTGTTACTTTGCCTTCTGTTTCTATGACTTATGCTAATACAGTTCAAATTTTGAGTATATTACTATTAAAGAAGCATTCTCTGGTTGCATAAAAATCAGCTGTACCCATCACGTGGATCTAGTAAACCTTGTGTCTGAAATATAAGTCATGACAGTTCAACCTGAACGTTATTTTATAACCTGTTATGGTAACCGAATAAGTGGCTTCGACATAATACGTCGTCACTTTCAACGGCTATTTCTTTGTTTTCAAGTGCGTTTGTATGAGCAATGACGAAGCTGATCCCGAGGTGCTGCTGTAAACAACACATTAATTGCGTCCGACGCACAGATATACCACACCCGTGCATTATTTGGCAAGTTGAGCACCTGGGGTCCAAAGAGGTAGGGCATAGGGATTATTTCTTAGATCTTAAGCGTTTCGTGACAGCTTCGTTTGTCAATTAATCTTTACCAAACTAGATTATTTACTGAAATAAGCTTTAATTGTCTATTACTATTAATATTACAAATTACAATTACCCAATGTCTACCCCATAGTCCCTACGTACATCATAACCACAACTGCTTAAGGTTACCTTAGGGTTAATCAATGTTAATCTGCCTCCGGGCTAATCTATCTCTATGCCACGTGAACTTCTCAGCTAGTCAGAAACATTTCGATCTCGAGATAGGTATTGTGCTTGGAAATATGGCAGGTGGCATACATTCAGTGGTCAATACTGGGGAGGAGATCATAATAATTAAAAGTACACTTCTAAAACGTGTTATAAAGATATTGAACAGTTAAAGGTAGTGCCGTAGTAGGTGCATACATAACCATTTGTTTTGTGAGCCACTCTACACGGTGTGACAAGGTGCAACGACAGTGTACAAACCACGGCATGCCCATGCGTGCTACCACTGTCTTTGTTGAAGACCAGGCATCTCGAGAAGTAATCACGAATGGCAAATTAAACACAATTAACAATATAAAGAAACGCGTGGCATGTATCTTCGGCCGATTTTTTTAACTGCTTAGATAATATTTTGTTCATTTGAAAATGTACGGAAATTGTTATAAACGTAGCTGTGAATTAATTGCAAAAGCAAACATTTTAACTGATTGAGGGTTACCGCTCAATTGTCGCTCGTGAATTCCCCCCTCTATGAAAAAAGGTATGTTATTGAAAAGATTTTAAAAGAATACAAAATAATGTAAAAGAATAAATTAACATTTTACTCAGTTAACTAATGCCAGTCGTATATAAAGAAATATTTAAATCTATCTACTCTACTGTGAAAGACCTCAACTGTTTTTGTCGCTGGGTGAGCGTTGGGATATGGCAGGATGGTATAGTTGTAACATGTTGGCAATGTAACCTGGAGCATTTCTCGCATTAAAAATTAACAGCAATATTGTGTACCAATGCGCCTCTGGATAGGTAGCCAGAGAAGATTAGCTAACACAGGGGTGATTCTGTCACAACGACTTGTTTTTTCGATGCACCCTTTGTTGATGGCTAATACATAGTACGTTTAGGATGCCAACATAAGAGAAATTGGCATAGTCAGATCTGGAGAACACATGTGCCTGTATGAGAGTCTTGAGAGCAGATGTTGTTAGGTATTTCCTGATGTGGGGTGTGTGAATCCTATGCAATATATGTATCATACAAAATACCTTTGTTTCAATACAGTAGTAATATTACATACATGGAAATATATGTATATTTTCTCTCTATATCATTTTCTCAGTGTTACGCAAAAATTTAGGCTCCATTATTAAAAGAGAACTATTAGGACTCCCACATTATATAACCACGATGCCTGGTTCTGTCTATAATATGTTTGATGTTTTGTGTAAAACGAGTTACTGTTGGAACAAATTACTTATAGATATTATCTTCTTTCGCCATTAAGAACCATGTTTTTGTTAATTCATTAGCGTGATCACTAACCAACCATATATGAAATGTAAATATTGACAATATTTAATGTTGCACTGCATTTTGAAAGTACGTTTTTTACATGATTACTGATTTACCCAGTGTATTCGTAGACACTACACGCCAATAATTTACAACAGCATCGTATATTCTCTCAGTTGCCGTCATGTATAGTGCCACATGATAAGTCTATTACTATTTCTTGATATCTAAAATAAATTGAGGTAAGATCGGATCTCTAGATAGTTATAATGTATCAATTCAAATACTTAAAAAAATAAAATGATCTAGACGGCCTCGAAACTGAAGACTGTGATCAGAACTTTGAACTTTGTTACAACTTTTTTTTGCATGAAATTGGTGAAACAGAGATGTTACACACACACACACATTCATATATATATATATATATATATATATATATATATATATATATATATATATATAGATGTATGAATAGCCATGCTGGTTCATTATTTTATAGATGGAAAGAGTGCACACAGAACATACAGTAGTAATATCACTGGCGGTGAACTACTTTTCTATGTATCCCCTTTCCATATATATATATATATATATATATATATATATATATATATATATATATATATATTAATTAAGCGGAAGAAGGCAAAGCATTTTTGAAAATATGACTGATATTCTGTCCCCCTTCAGTGTCCAAGAGGATTTTTTTTTCTATTGGGTCTTTATACCTTCAGTGAGATTTTTTTTTTGGTAAAAAAAAGTTTTAAATTAAGCTGAACTATGGTGAACATCATTTGTCTGGCCCCGCGCGCATGGGCACAAAAGGTTGTGGGAACATGACAACTCGATCTCTCGGTGGTAGAGCTCAAATGAAGAAAGCTTTAATAAGACGAATTTCGGACTCAACTCAAAAATAATAAGGAAATTGTACAGAACCTGATACTTATCGCTGAAATGACAACATTTAATGACAAAAGCATATTCTACATGAAAAACATTTTCTTTATAAGCATACGACTATCCATATACTGAGATAAACTTACATATAGCATACTCGTTAGGTTAACTTACTTTTAAACATTCGCTTTAGGGGGGAGGTTTTGACTGACGTTTAGATGATTTTGATGCATGTCAATTTCAAGTTATATACACAACATAAGCAGCCATTAATAGCCATATTAATAATCATAGAAACAATAAAACGAGGCTGGACAAACGACAGCGGACTAAGAATAAGTAAAAATTAACACCGACTATGCATCATTTGAATTCTTCAATCTGTAATCAAATGTCATTCTAATATCGCATAAAATTACTTCCGCTTTATCATTTATGTGTATGTATACATCCAGGAAGCTACACTAAGTGAACCGCATATTGTTTTTATTTATTAAAAAGATTGCGATTTTGTAATAATACCTTTTTAAAGATATGTTTATTTATTTCTTTTACACCTTTATTACAATATTTTCCTGCACAAAATCGAAGACAACGTTTTGGTTCGCTGTTACACACAAAACATTCAAGTATCTAATCCTGGGTATCCGTCTTTATGGCGGGCGTTTTACAAATCGTGCCGGGTAGAAAAAGAAGTTTATCATCACAATCAAGCGCCATCCAGCGGTAAAACGTGGTACTCAAGACAGCGCATGTTTTTAATAATACAGGAAGAAATGGTCCCTTGAACCAGTTACTGTAGCCCAGAATTTGACCTGTGTTATCCCACCGCCACTGTCCATCTCTTTTGTCAAAGGAGGCAGATATCCAGTAGCCACGATACGTATAATTTCCTAATAATAAAACGTAAATTCATTATGAGTATATGTGGTATACTTTTCCTACGGGATAGAAATTCAACGGTATACTAGAAAATGTATACATACGTTTATTTTTTTTTATTATGCTGACCACATGCATTTGTTCATCCTCAGATTCAATGGAGAGGACAGATGATCTCTTGAGCTCACAGTAGGATTTAGCCCGACGATACCTGTCACCCCTTCTCTAATGTAGAAATGGGTCAAATCCATTCATACAGAGGTTTCTTTAGAATTCGTTTCATCATATGTTACAATTGTGATTACACAATGAGCCGTATCTTGTAACCTAAACCACACAGACCGCATACATTGATTTTGTTCCAGATTTGAAAAATATGATTTTTATTGCCTTTATATTGTGTCATGGGATAAAAGGTTACGTTAATCTATAAAAATATAAAAACGGTCAATTTAATATCCTACCTGGTTAACATGATAACACATTGGAGCCTGCATGGAGCTGTTGGAAAATGGTTCCTGAGACAGATACCAGAAGCCTCTGGGGCATCCTGTTGTGTAAACAGGAAAGATAAATATGATGTCATATGTCTTCGTGTCGTTTGTATTCTTATTGTATTTTACAAATTTCTTTTAGAAAATACTATTTATAACACTGTAAAATGTGATCAGAGCCCAGTATCGTTTGATGTCTCTCTTTATGATAGCATTTTTTTCTTATAACAACATGGCGGTTGAAGAGAGGGAGTCCTATGAAGAACCATTGTCATAGCATCTTAATTTAAGCTACCTTTAGTCCTCAAGAAATTAAGTTGAGAGACAATATCCCTTGTTTAAAAAAAGGAGTAAAAGAAAGCTATAAATGACAGAAAGTTCCTCAAAGCACTGTATTGCCTTCAATATATTTAATATCATATAACTCAGTAGATTAATATATGATTTGGATACTTACGAAATATCTGTACATTTGTCGTCTGATCCGCACTCGTCGTGGTAATAACGTTTGTTTTAACGTTTATTTTTGTACTAGCAAGATTTTCTGCAATTAAATTGAAGAAAACATGTGCTCAATGTATATATGATAGACATGAATTTTTACCCGTTAACAACTTAAACACAAATTTGATCTTGGTCAAAATCCTAATGAGGTCTATCAAAATGTTAACTGTATTGCTTTTCTTTTTACTCAGGCATATCTGTGGTATACAGTGGTGGGATACGAATCTATATGTTACTATATGTAAGTCTGCACCTTTGCATGCGGGGTTTATATTAACCCTATACAAATTTATTTACCCTCGCTGTTAGCTACTATGCCGTTTGATTGCCTGTTTTCACTTTCCCTAGTTGCTATATAACATGTCCTGTTGTAGTTCATCATAACAGCGTGGCATGATGAATCGGGTTTACAAAGGCCAACGCAGTCGAATATGGTATCCAGCGAGTCTGATTTCTGGACCCACTTTGTTGACCTGGTCATCACGCTCTCATCATAGGGAGACCCATAGCAAAGCCTGTTTGACGGCATGGTGTTCCCATATATTTGAGCTGTAAATGAATTAACACTAATGATAAGAAAAGATATTGTCTTGGATATATATTTATAGCTACTGATTTTTCCGCTGCCTGCATTGACCGTTAATGATGCACTTAAACACTAGATGGTGGGTCACTCTGCTGAAAAACCTGCTAATGTGACTAGCAGCCAACCAAATGCCAGTCAAGAACGCTCGACAGGAATCAGGCTCCGCCCAGAAACCACGTGCGGGGCAATTCTCTCTTATCCTGTTGCCTGTTCATACGGTTGCCGGGGAGATAAACTGTCACTTAAAACGAAATGAACAACATCGGCTCCGTGTATACCTCGCTTGGCTGGTAAACCGTTTTGTCTTCCAGCACAGGGTCTCATCTAATTGGACCAAGATGCAGTGCTCCCCTCTGGTGTAGCGATTCAGAACACAAGGTCAAAAGAAACAGCGCTTACCATATAGGTAGCAGGCCTATAGGTAAAGCGCCGTGTAAAGAACGTAATATATATTTATATATATTATATAAGTATATCAAGTAAAGGTTAATTTATAAATAAGTGAGCTGTAAATGAATAAAGTGTAATGTTTAGAAAAAAACATTAAATATATATATATATATATATCAAATAAAGTTTAATTAATGTTTGTTTGATAACCAATATTTAAAATAAAATAGTTTCAGGAAGTAAAACAATCATTTTTTAAGACATAAATAATTCTTACTTTTGAAATACGATACGGATTTGTATCTATAAACATAACGTCTCTTTAATAAATCACGTCTTTACCTGACATATATCCACAGAGAATAGCTATATATGCATCCATTATTGACAGGTAAATTAACTTGAAGTGCTTGGTTGAATCCCAACTGGCGGAAATAAATTCTTAAAATCTAAAAATATAGATACCCTTATGTTAAAGATAGAGTAATAAGACGCTTAGAACATTTTAAGTAAAAACGCATATGCAAATGCAAAATAGAGAAATAAAGGGAAAGTCTGATAACAATGATCACGTAATATATACAAATGATCGATAATTGATCAGGAGCGAAATAAGAGATTAATATTATGAAGTAAGCCATATTTTAACGCATAATATAATGCCCCATATACACTTGCCTGTAGTGTTGGTTTGTTCACTTCTTCCCCGATATGCCGGGGGTTGAGAGTTTGTGGTCCATAAAAAGTTAGTGGACTAGGCTAAGCAATGTCAGTTCAACCCTGGGATGTCAGTTACCCCCCCGGGATATTATCGGAAACCTGTCGTTGTAGGAACAAATATGTAAGAGCCTTTTTACCATTAATTGAAAATTAATGTGGGCATCCTTGGTACTAAAAGTTTCGCTTTAACCTGTCATCAGTTTGGATCGGTCGATATATATATATATATATAAATATATATATATATATATATATATATATATATATATATATGAATTTCATGTATTTCACAGAAGTGTACTCCAACCCGTCAGACATATATTCCTTTAAATTCAATTAAAGTAAATATTGATGCCAATACAAATGTCAGCATGTTTATTTTCATCGTGCTGATTTGAATTTGACTCTTGGGCCATCGTCAAATTTTGTCTTAACGCATGTAAGTTTTTAAAAATGCATTTAACAGGAGACAGTTAAATCAATATAAGGATGTCTGCTAAATAGTTGTGTTTCCAATATTCTAATTTCACCTTAAAAAAATTAAAGAATATCAAATCTGGGAGAGTTAATTTCAATATCCATGAAGTTTATGATTTATCAATTTATTATTATAATTTTTTACCTATATTTGCTGTCAAGAGAAAATTCAAGTCAGGTGATCACGCTGAAATCAGAAGATGTGAAACAGTAGAATCCCAGAATATAATTCTAAAATGCAATATAACCTCATATCATAAAGGAGTAGCCGGAGAACTTAAAATGTTGGAGAAAACACCATTCAGCCCCACACGCGCGTCATACCAGGTAAATGTTATTCAGCTGTGTTCAAGGTTTTCCTCCCATATATATACGAACATATCGTTTGGACCTTGGCTCCCACAGATGACCATTATACTGTTCACGTGACAGAAATGGATCAACGGAAAGCTCAGCAGCGAAAACTGTTTTAACGGCGCAAGAACTAAAAGCATTAATCAAAGAAAATGGAAACTTCACATCAGTGTTACAGATGAAACTCAATAGAAGGCATTGATCAAAGGGTTGATTGTAGATGTAGTTACAACAGATGATGGTTCCGTATGCCGTCACACAGGATTTCTATCAAAGGCCATCTTGAATGGGGTGAATGAAATATTCGACAATGCAGAGCAAAAGGTTAAAATAATTGAAAGGTCAGTGTAGCTGAAAAACCAAACGATACTAGACACGTAAACAAGACCATAAACCAGGGAGGCCCCGCACAAAGCTCAGCAGATATGACGAATACATTACGACGCTCATGAGGTTCAGGTTGGCATTGACTAAAAATTTACTGGCAGATTTGTCTGGTGGGGCTCAGTCATCAGTGTCACAAGTATTTACCACATGGATTAGTTACATAGATACATTTCTTGGTCCATTCCTTGTCTGGCCTTCCAAGGAACTGATAGGAAAACACATGCCAAAGGCATTCAGGTCGTCATATCCTGGGACCAAATGTGTCATTGACTGCACTGAACTGTACATGTAAAAGACTAGGACCCCAACAGCGCAAGCAGCTACTTACAGCTCCTACAAGTCGTATAACACCCTTAAAGGCTCTGTTAGGGATTAGCCCATCCGGCTTGATTACCTATGTGTCAAATGTTTGGGTTGGCAATACCTCCGAAAGGTATATCACAGAACATTTTGGCTTCATTGATCTTATAGAAAAGGGAGATGCTATCATGGCTGATAGGGGGTTTACTATAAGAGATTTGCTTTTGCTCAAGCAGCCAACACTGATCATACCTTTCACTAGGAAGTGCAAGTATGGTAAAAGGAAGAAACTTACGGCAAGTGACATTAGGAAAACAAAGAACATTGCACCGCTTAAAATTTAATGTGGAGCGGGCCATACAGAGGGTGAAAACCTTTCAGCTACTGAAAAATATGTCACTTAAACTCAAACTCGTTGTTTTGAGTTGAACTGTTGAAACTTGTCAAATAAAATCATTCATAATTTGTATATTCCTGATACTGATTACAATCGTTCCCGTTTTGCCAAAAATTTCCATATATATGTTGACATAGCTTTTAACGATATATCCTTTGTTGTATCAGAATATATATAGAGCTTGCAAAATATACCAAGTAAATTTAAAATAATCTATGTCCGATGAATTGTTCACATAACAACATAAATCATGACCAAATTTCATGGCGAATTAATATTCTCCATATTATTGAAAGTATCGTTTGTTGTATATGATCATGTAAAATATGTAACTTTAAATGTACTTTCAATTTCATCAAATCCAAGATGCTATTCGTGCATCGGTTATACTATTTCTTTATTTTTCATGATCATTGGTCACACCCCAAGTAATTTTGGAAAATTACATGTTGAAAACAAAAATTGTTCGCACTTTGACACGCTAGAAAACCAAAATTCGCTGTCAAAATATATCCTCCCAATGAATAAATCCCTTTGTGTAAACAGAACAATTTCGCACCACTTTCGCCCTGTCCCGCCCATTTGATTTTGCATCTGTATATACCACGGTGACGTTTTCCTCAGTTGTGCGCTTCCATCATCACTGCGATATAAATGGAATGTTGCATTACAAATTTCTTGTATGTTTGAGTCTTGTACTTGAATTGTATATTTCACTTCCAAGAGTCCATGACCACAACAAATACATGTGTCTTGCTCCGATGAAGCATTCCTTTGCGACCAGCCTCGTCCGTCCTAATTTTTTTATGGATCGGTTTTGTATTGTTACAATACACCTGCTTGGCCACGATTTCCATGTGCCTCCCATACTTCATAGCTTCATTAATTGTTAGGGACCTATTCAATTTATTTTTAACGATATCGTTGTATCCTTTTTCACCAGATTAGTGTAGAACATTATGAAACAATGACGCAGTAATTCTGCCGTGTCTTTGAGCGAACAAAAGAATCACTGTCCGATTGCCCGACAGTCAGCATCTGTATCCTATCTCTGTCTTTGTCGGTGAGACAATCGCGGAAATTTTGCATAATATTGCATCATGTATCATTTGATTGACAGGACTCCCTTAACTTTGAAACTAGCCCATTAATGGTTACATCTCATGCAACATCGTCCCCCAAATCACCAAAACATACGCTAAAAACTCTTTTATTGATCACGCATAATGAACGAAATGTAATCAAAACTCAAATTTCGTGAACCTTTAATCTGTTTTTGAATATGTTACGAACATGACTTGGTAAACACAAATTGAATATAATAATATTCATTACCTTTAAAGGCGTGGGAACCCTCGTATAAAGTGTGCACCAAGCGGAAGTGTGCTGATGTTCCCCGAAATCTCGGTTCCCATGCGTTCCTGTATATTATCTGATACAATATTCAACATCCCGTGCTTTCCTATGATGCCGAATATTATAGTTTAAACATTTCATTCTACCTTTAAATATAACTCTTAACCCTAATTTATTTCTGTTTAAACAGGCGATATTATGGGCAGCTGCGGGGAACGAGTTATTGTCACAATAAGAAAAAGAAAAATATTCTAAGCCAAATCTTCATCATTGGATTATTCATATGGTAATTTTATATGCAAACGCTATTGTAAATAACTTACATTATTTTAGTCTACATAAATGAAAACCTCAAATCTGTGAAAAGGTGTACTAATTTAGAACCCCAAATGACAATATCATACAGATTAATAGAAGAGCATGGGCAACGAACAGTTGACACAGTTGTCTAGTTTAAAGGAGTGTCTAGGTGAAAGTTTGACACAGTCATTGTATCTCTTGTTATATTGAACTCTATGTCTGGCACGAAAATGCTAAACTGTAAAGCTTGTATGTGTGGAAACTGTTTCCTTTAAAGTTTTGCAGCATCGATTGGTTTTAATGTATCAAAACCACTTTAACACGAGGATGAAAGGCCAAGTCTTGTTACAGAGTATTTGCTGGTGTTCTTTTCAGTATAATGAGGCTTATGAATGGTGTTACAGGTGCCCTTTTTATTGTGTGACACGGGCGTAACTAGTGTGGTGACACCCTCGCCGGGCCGTTTTGTTACATTCGCAGTTTAATCCGTACTGGATGAACTCTTGTTGTCATGCTGGCTTGGGGCAAGCTCACGTGTACACCATGATGTGTAGAGGCACGGCGATGTTTTTCTAGATGATTCCTGTAACGCGTGTTTACTGTGTTGCGTAAAATCTTTAAGATTGTCCGAGAAGTGGAAAATTCTCGGCTTCGGGTGAAGAGTATATAAAGGGGCTGTGTATTAGAGCCGAGAGGGCAGCAGAGAAGATTCCAGCGGACGCAGAAGCGTGTCAGTTTCTGGGATCTTATCCGACGAGTGCGGCAATTATAGATTTTCTTTGGACTTCAGTTTACTTTCTGGATTGTTACAAGAGCTTTATACTGGACTGTCATTCTCCGAGAGTTTACATTTAAAGAACTTATCATTGTGACGGTGGTGGTATCCAGGTACTGTGCACTTTGTGTATTTTACTGTGTGATTGTATTGATTTGTTGTTATACCGCTGTTTTACTGTATAATTGTATTGATTAAATGTTTTGTAATGTTAGGGTTGTTTTAAGAATAAATTATGGTTACTTGTTAACAAAAAAACACTTACTTCTTTATTCATTCCTCTAGACATTTCACGCTGCCTAGTGTTGCAGAATCTGATTTTTTCATCTCCATTACAAAATTTGTGTTCATCACGCATACGTGATCTGTTTATATTAGGTTCCGTAACAATGGGTTCACACAGACAGGGCACGTATCCTTAAGTCCTAGCGAAGTCGTAACAGTTCCTCGGGAAGTCTTTATAAAGTCCTCATGATTTGTGGTCATTCGTGATGTGAAACTGTGTCACGAATGATCACAATTGACCACGACCTTGACACAACTTCAACACGACTACAATACGGCTGCAACAAGAACCCTTCAAGAAAGAGCCACGATCACAAAACTTCAGACGAGGCAAAAGAAAACAGACATCAATGTTGGAGTTGACTTACTCTTCTAGTACGAATGGCCGTGAAAATCACAGAGCTTCGAGTCTTAGCTGAGCCCTAAGCCGACCATCGTAAGGTCAGAGGCATTCAGTGACAGAGTCCGAATCAAATAAATATTGTTTTAGTTTTCCAATTAGAAACAGGTTCAAATGTGAACTTTAAATAACCATTAGTGTTTTGTTCATGACTTATTATTTCCATTCATTTTCATTCGAATACATCTTTAAATCGCTGCTTATTTCCGAAACATTTCCATGAGACAAACCATTGAATTACCATTGAATTAAACAAAACGACATTATCTCTTATCAAACTTAGAACAACTCTGACCTTTCCATAAAGTCACCACATCAACAGTGCAGATGGGTAAGAGACATAACATCATGAGTGTTTGACGAACGTTTCCCCAAATGCACTCATGGAAAAGAACATTCATCATGCAATATTGTAATGTGTGCACAAACCACGAAAATGATGACTTGTGCTTTCATCTTTTAACATTTGTGACAAATACCAAACACCCACAAAACAGAAAAGCAGGCTAACATTTCGATGTTATCTTGACGCTAATGTTTAGAGTGTAAGGTAAATTCAAGGTAGATTTATACCACTTTATACCGTCATAGAACAAGACCATATATGTTGTTACCATTTAATAGAATATATACATTTATGTTAATTGAAATAATCTTTAAATTCGTTTATAATAGCCAGCTATTCAACTACATTTTCTGTAGAACTTTCATTCTTTCTGGCTTACTCTGCGTAAATTTTAATGAACTTTATGTATTTCCTGCTCAGGAAAGTTTTTATAACGCCTCAAGATGTTACAGCTTGTTTATCTACAAGGTCTTTGTAAACACAGCACATGAGTTAATGTTTAATATACACTTTACCTAAGGTGGTTTGTTGCATATTTGCGGATGTTCAAATGGCATTAGCTACAAAACGCCTTTTACAAAACTCTGGTTCATCAGACCTGCCATCCTTGTTGAATGTTATTGGATTATTTGGTTTGGTCCCCCACATGATATAAACACGTTATTACAAACAAAACAAACATCAAGTGCGCGGTAGGATCGGCATTTTCTGGCCTATTTTTTAAAAGGGGCCAAGGTATTATCTTCAAGTAATAGACATCAGATATCGAATTAGCCCCCTTTTACAAATTAGTAAGATAAAGGCCAAGTTACATGCAACCTTCCATTCCAATTTCAGCTCGTCATATGTCTCATATTGATCTTCAGTAGATCGAGCTGCGGACCGGACCGTCCCTTGGTCTGGTCCCGCTGTAGGCGATCCGGTATTAATGATGGACCTGTCGAAGCAATCCGGTCTATCTTATTTATAATATTATTAAAATGTTTATTTAAAATTATTAATAAAAATAAATGATATTAGATAGAATAAAATTATACAAACTGACGCAAAAACTAACAATAATAATGATAGATAATAAACCAACTGACCCTCCAACCCCTTTGACAGACCCTCACATATAACAATAAAATATTAATAACCATGTAATTTATATTCATATATTACATAAGCAAATAAAATAATAATGTGAAAAAATATTAAATTTTCAAAATAAATATTAACATAATTAAAGAGGGGTTCTGCAAATTTGGTACCGTAAAACAACAGACAAGTATTAAAAGTACAGTTTTTAAAGAATATATATAAATCCACATGTAATATGTGTTTATTCAAGTAATTTTGGTACCTTTATGGGCTTATAGCATTAAGGGCTACACAAGTTCTGGAATGTCAAATGTCTAGGCAGTGACAATGTTGGCTGCATATTATCAGAGTCTGCTCAGCCATTGTTGTGGACAGTCGGGACTCTTCCTTTATAAAAAGGAAAAGGTCGAAATTCTTAACTGGTGTATTTGAACAGAAATGTATAACTTATAATATTTGGGAAGTGAAAACACCATTAGCTTATCATAAACATTTTGGGTATCTTCTGTATCCGGTTCAATATTATAATATTTTTTTTCTTGTGTTATAATTGCAGTTTGCACTTTTGAAATGCTATCTAGCTCGTGAAAACAAGTCTAGGTGCATTTCAGAATATACATATCGATTCATTGTTGTGAGTGAAGATGTCCATGTCACAATGATAAAAAATAATGTATCTATTTCTTAACAGCAAACATACCTCTGTTTATCCATGTTTAAGTAAGCAAAAGTCAGATAGTGCTTGGCAGCTTATTAGGCTGAGACCGGCTTTTTCCAGTACTCTTATGTAATGGAATATCAGCACCAGTGGTTGAACAACAGCTGACCCCTGCTGGCTTTAACAATAGGCACATCCTGGGCAACCACTGGATAAGAAACAAGTCTGTTTAGCATTATTTGCTGATATGCTTCATGACCAAAAAGGTCATAAGAAGTGCTAGAAAGTAATATGTTTTACTCTGTTATTTTGCCTTCTGTTTCTATGACTTATACTAATACAGTTCAAATTTTGAGTAAATTACTATTAAAAAGAAGCATTCTCTTGTTACATAAAAATCAGCTGTACCCATCAGGTGTATCTAGTTAACCTTCTGTCTCAAATATTAGTCATGACAGTTTAAACTGAACGCTATTTTTATAACCTGGTATGATAACAGAATAAGTGGCTTCGATATATTACGTCGTCATTTACAACGGCTTTTTCTTTGTTTTCAAGTGCGTTTGTATGAGCAATGACGTAGCTGATCCCGAGGTGCTGCTGTTAACAACACATTACTTGCGTCCGAGGCACAGATATACCACACCCGTGTATTATTTGGCAAGTTGAGCATCTGGGGTCCAAAGAGGTACGGCATAGGGATTATTTCTGAGATCTTAAGCGTTTCGTGAAAGCTTCGTTTGTCAATTAATCTTTACCCAACTAGATTATCTACTGAAATAAGTTCTAATAGTCTATTACTATTAATATTACAAATTACAATTACCCAATGTCTACCCTATAGTCCCTACGTACATCATAATCACAACTGCTTAAGGTTGCCTTAGGGTTAATCAATGTTAATCTGCCTCCGGGCTAATCTATCTCTATGCCACGTGAACTTCTCAGCTAGTCAGAAACATTTCGATCCCGAGATAGGTATTGTGCTTGGAATTATGGCAGGTGGCATACATTCAGTGGTCAATACTGGGGAGGGGATCATAATAGTTTATAGTACATTTCTAAAACGTGTTATAAAGATATTTAACAGTAAAAGGTAGTGCCGTAGTAGGTGCATACATAACCATTTGTTTTGTGAGCCACTCTAAACGGTGTGACAAAGTGCAACGACAGTGTACAAACCACGGCATGCCCATGCGTGCTACCACTGTCTTTGTTGAAGACCAGGCATCTCGAGAAGTAATCACGAATGGTCAATGAAGCGCAATTAACAAAATAAAGAAACGCGTGGCATGTATCTTCGGCCGATTTTTTTAACTGCCTAGATAATATTTTGTTCATTTGAAAATGACCGGAAATTGTTATAAACGTAGCTGTGAATTAATTGCAAAAGCAAACATTTTAACTGATTGAGGTTTACCGCTCAATTGTCGCTCGCGAATTCCCCCTTCTATGAAAAAAAGGTATGTTATTGAAAAGATTATAAAAGAATACAAAATAATGTAAAAGAATAAATTAACATTTTACTCAGTTTACTAATGCCAGTCGTATATAAAGAAATATTTAAATCTATATACTCTACTGTGAAAGACCTCAACTGTTTTTGTCGCTGGGTGAGCGTGGGGATATGGCAGGATGGTATAGTTGTAACATGTTGGCAATGTAACCTGGAGCATTTCTCGCATTAAAAATTAACAGCAATACTGTGTACCAATGCGCCTCTGGATAGGCAGCCAGTGAAGATCAGCTAACACAGGGATGATTCTGTCAGAACGACTTGTTTTTTCGATGCACCCTTTGTTGATGGCTAATACATAGTACGTTTAGGATGCCAATATAAGAGAAATTGGCCTAGTCAGATCTGGAGGTCACATGTGCCTGTATGACAGTCTTGAGAGCAGATGTTGTCAGGTATTTCCTGATGTGGGGTATGTGAATCCTATGCAATATATGTATCATACAAAATACCTTTGTTTCAATACAGTAGTAATATTACACACATGGAAATATATGTATATTTCCTTTCTATATCATTTTCTCAGTGTTATGCAAACATTTTGGGCTCCATAATTAAAAGAGAACCATTAGGACTCCCACATTATAACCACCATGCCTGGTTCTGTCTATAATATGTTTGATGTTTTGTGTAAAACGAGTTACTGTTGGAACAAATTACTTATAGATATTATCTTCTTTCGCCATTAAGAACCATGTGTTTATTAATTCATTAGCGTAATCACTAACCAACCATATATGAAATGTAAATATTGACAATATTTAATCTTGCACTGCATTTTGAAAGTACGTTTTTTTACATGATTACTGATTTACCGAGTGTATTCGTAGACACTACACGCTAATAATTTACAACAGCATCGTATATTCTCTCAATTGCCGTCATGTATAGTGCCATATGATAAGTCTATTACTCTTCCCGTATATCTAAAATAAATTGAGGTAAGATCGGATCTCTAGATAGTTATAATGTATCAATTCAAAATACTTAAAAAAATAAAATGATCTAGACGGCCTCGTAACTGAAGACTGTGATCAGAACTTTGAACTTTGTTACAACTTTGTTTGCATGAAATTGGTGAAACAGAGATGTTACACACACACACACACACACACACACACACACACACACATATATATATATATATATATATATATATATATGTATGTATGAATAGCCATGCTGGTTCATTAATTTAATAGATGGAATGGGTATACACAGAACATACAGTAGTAATATCACTGGCGGTGAACCACTTTTCTGTGTATACCCTTTCCATATATATATATATATATATATATATATAAATTAAGCGGAAGAAGGCAAAGCATTTTGGAAAATATGAGTGATATTCTGTCCCCCTCAAGTGTCCAAGAGGGTTTTTTTCTATTGGGTCTTTATACCTTCAGTGAGATTTTTTTTGGTAAAAAAAAGTTTTAAATAAAGCTGAACAGTGGTGAACGTCATTTGTGTGGCCCCGTGCGCATGGGCACAAAAGGTTGTGGGAATTATGACAACTCGATCTCACGGTGGTAGAGCTTAAATGAAGAAAGCTTTAATAAGACGAATTTCGGAATCAACTCAAAATAATAAGGAAATTGTACAGAACCTGAGACTTATCGCTGAAATGACAACATTTAATGACAAAAGTATATTCTACATGAAAAACATTTTCTTTTTAAGCATAAGACTATCCATATACTGAGATAAATTTACATATAGCATACTCATTAAGTTAAATTACTTTTAAACATTCGCTTAACCATTCCTGTAGGCAGGTTTTGACTGACGTTTAGATGATTTTGATGCATGTCAATTTCAAGTTATATACACAACATAAGCAGCCATTAATAGCCATATTAATAATCATAGAATCAATAAAACGAGGCTGGACAAACGACAGCGGACTAAGAATAAGTAAAAATTAACACCGACTATGCATCATTTGAATTCTTCAATCTGTAATCAAATGTCATTCTAATATGGCATAAAATTATGACATAAAAAACTGTTCCGCTTTATCTTTTATGTGTATGTATACATCCAGGAAAGTACCGCATATTGTTTTTATTCATTAAAAAGATAAGTTTGCGATTTTGTAATAAAACCTGTACCTATACCTTTTTTAAAGATATGTTTATTTATTTCTTTTACACCATTATTACAATATTTTCTTCCACAAAACCGAAGACCACGTATTGGTTCGCTGTTACACACAAAACATGCAAGAATCTAATCCTGGATATCCGTCTTTTAGTCCAGCGGTTAAGCTCCCATATTTGGAGGAATTGTGCAAAAAATGAAAGTTGGCAAAAGTATTCTTTGGTGCTTATTGATGAATTTCAGATATAGGGCCAAGCTGAAAATAAATTATCTTAGCCAAAATCCAAGATGGCGGCCAAGATGGCCGCCAAATTTGAACATTTCAATAACTTGAGTTAAAATGTCCCGAGAAAGTATTGCAAGTACTTTAATATTATGTTTTTTGGACCGAGAAATTAAATTTTTGAGGTTCCAACCCTCTCCAGGTACTCATTAGCTGGTTTTTATGACGAATTTGGTAATATTCCCATTAGTCCCACAGTTCAGCTGCATATTGAGAAGAATTGAAATGAAAACCTGGAAAGAAGAATGAAACTTGGCATAATAAATTTCCCGATCATACTCTATATGTTCAGATATGGGGCCTAGCGGAATTCACAATATCTTGCTATAACTCCAAGATGGCGGCTAAGATGGCCACCGAAATATAAAATACCAATATAGTCGGTTATATTTGTCTTGGAATGCATTGTAAGTACACTGTTTCTATGTTATTAGGATCGAAAAATTTATTTATAACGGTTCCAGGTCTGTATCATGCATGTGTGAATGAAGTCTGATTTTGTTGGTATTGAAATTGTGCTAAAATTACCTTTTTTTACTAGCACATCTAACGGTAAAACGTATTTGTTGATTACCCTGCCGAAATTTAATATATTTATTAATTTTAAGTATTTGAACACTATGTCTCTTTCAATGTAATGAAAAGGACAGTCGATTGGTAAAACGCTCTGCTCTCTACACTGGCGACTGAAGTTTCTGTCCCCATTGTTGCTATGAGAGTGGATTGTTGTGGTCCATACATAGTCGGTTTTTATCTTCGTGTCCTCTGATTCCATCCACCACTTCGCCATCTGAGCCACGGAAAGTGCCTTGTAGTGGTTATTATAACCAGTAGTACAACCAATGTAAGAGAAATTTTATTTGTTTATAAGTTGTGGCTCTTTTCTTTGAGGTGACGATGCAGCTTCAAGACTCTTTGCTTGCATGAAGACAGAATCAGTACATATTTAGTGGCTCACCACATTATGCTGTATGCTACGCTTTCTTTTAAAGTGATCGATTTAGGCCTGTTGGTATCACTTTCTACTGAATGAGAATGAATTTATCCGAATGATAAAGATGGTATGTTGTTAGAAAGAAGTCATAACCTATCGTTAAGACATTAGAGAAAATCTCATGGTTTGTGGCTAGATTTCACCATTATGCCATTGCGACATCGACGGGGTTTGAACCGGGGACCTACAAACACGTCCTTAACCACGAGGCAACGTTCTAACCCCGTATATGCTATCTTTGTACTTTGGTGATGGTGCATGACAGAATTTGGACACTTGTAGACAAATGTGCAGTTTGCCATTTACCTTCTACATTGATAATCTGGTTAATGATACTTACCAATATTGCATTTCCAAGTGATGTCTTAAAATACTTCGTTTGCTTACATAATGCACACTTTTAATAAATATGATGATAATTAGATATAAATATTTGCTTCATTCAAGGAAATAATTTATCTTCATGTGCACAGAATGCAAGATTCTAGGTTTGGCTGAACTTTGCACATAAGATAAAAAGAACCGATAGTAAGTTGGAATTGTGGGCGTTTTACTAGAAGAAAAACGCTCTTTTCCTCCAAAATATAAAAGAAAATATTCAGGCAAGGTTATAAAATTTGCTGGCATTATAACAAAAAAAATAATGTAATAAACTGTTCTGTACAGTAATAATATTGAGAAGTAGTCTGCATTTGGGCATAAAACTGACATAAAGGGAAAGTACAAAGTTGCCAGAGCCCAGAAGCTGAAAGTTACAGCAAAGTTACAATCACCAATCAAGTCGATAAAAACTCAAACCAAACTTTGTACTGCATTTTTAGGTAATCAAGTTAATGAAGAAAGAATGCATTTGTCTGGAACCTGAGGGTGCATTATATTTTTCAACCTTGTTTTGTGAATTGAACTTTCTATCTTCCGTCTTGCTGTACCATTTTCTTAGCATCAGTCCATAAAAGATCAGCTAGCTTGAACCTCCTAGCACCGACTCAAACATGTTGAGAATATTTCTAACAATATATGCATGTGCTACATGAATCTACACATGTGCATAATGTCAGCAAATGAAAGTATTTTGGTGACAACAACTCATTATGCAAAGTGAATTTTAATGGCAACTCGTTGGGAAGGAACAAGTTTTATATCACAAAAATTGCATCACAGCAAATGGCAGTGATACTTTACTGACACGTGTCGGTTCTTTCCTACAATCAGGCAGTCTAAAGTCTGCATCGTCACCATATCACAAAATTAGTTATCTGCATGAGTGTTACTTCATGCATTCATCACCATAGTACAAAGTCAGCATACAGCAACATGTTACGCACCTCTAATGTGTGTGGATTCTGTTTTTTTGTCAACATACAGTCTGAAAGCCATCACTTAATGGCAAAAGAAGCTTAGAATCCATACAGCACACAGGTGTGAGCTTTTACATGAGCGCGTATCTTGTCATGCACGCTTGTTCTCTAAATTCATTATAAATACAAGTCTTTCCTTTTAAACAGAAATGGTGTTCAATACTTTTAACTAGAACATGTAAATTAAATTTCAGCAAAACAATTTGATTTTTTATTGCACTAATCAAGATTTACATGAATGTTAAGTTGATGGTAAATGTTTGTAGATTTTCGAAAACCCTGCCTATTCTTCACTGATATATGAACCTCCAACTGATACCAGACAGGAAACCTAGGTTTCTTTCATCCCTTACCTCTGCAAAGCAGTTAGTACATTCTTAATGCATGCAAATAAAGGAATTTAAAACAGAGAAAGTCAGATATTAAATAGAAATATAATAAAACCTACCCCAACAAATGACATTTTCATTTAAAAGTACAGTATTCAGCAAATTTTATCAAGTTTACCGTTGGGTGTACTGATGAAAAGGGAATTATTGTACAATTTCAGTAGGTACACACAAGGCGGAATCTATACATAGGCCTGTATCCTGCAATGCACGCACCCAGTCTGATATAAAAGTTATAAGCAGGATAAACTTTATATTATATGGATGGTCTAATTTATTCTATTATAATATATAATTAATATGGATTGTACAGTTAGTTGTAATTACTATTACAAGCCACTCTCGGATGGTAGCGTTCGGTGGTATATATGCAGGGTTGATGGAAAGCGAAGGACAAGGAGGAATCCACCCACCTTGGATGGGCCATTATAAACCAATAGGAATAGGAACGATGTTGTTTAAACCTGGGGCGCCAGTAGAGATAGCCGAGCGTTTTACCACTGAATTGTCCATTCCATTACATTGAAATAGACATTGGGCTGAGATACGTAAAATTAATATATATGTTAAATGTCAGCACAGTTAGATTTATGCATTTGATATTTCCCAATTGCCCTAACAAAGGTTTACATGAATGCTGGTCGTAAAACCTAAGTACATGTATGTAGGTTTCAATATTCTAATGGTAAGTGTTTACGGACATATCAAGTTCAATCCTTATTTTATTGCAGATTTCGACAAATAAGTTTTTTTGCACCCTTCACCTCTTCAAAGGAATTATATTTGTCAGCATGCAAATAAAGGGGAAGTTAAAGGAATAAAGGAAGAAATATTGCAATAAAAATTGTTCTACTATTAAAGCATCCGAATTCATGACAAAGCAGATAAACCTAAGCCAGCAAATGACACTTTCATTTGACTACGATCACAATGTATGCGACTACTGTGCAGAACTCGACAAATAATGTTTGCTACCCATTGTGCAAGTAAACCAGGAAAAATGTAGGACAATTTCAATTTAAACAAAACCAGGATTCATTCACAGAGTCATTTTACAGACTTTAAACCCTTATAAATGAATTTATCGACCCGAAAAATGTAGAAATAGTGCACTTGAGAAGAATTCTAGGGCAAATATAATCGAATGTATTGGTATTTAATAATCCGGCGGCCATCTTGACCACCATCTTGGATTTTGACCGAGATCGGAAGAATTCCACTTGGCCCTATATCTGAAAATGTTAAGTATGGTCTGGCCAACTATTATGCCAAGTTTCATGCTTCTTTCACTTTTTGCACAATTCTTCTCTTAACAGCTGGACTATTTATTGCGGGCGTTTCACAAATCGTGCCGGGTAGCCTGAGAAGTTTATCCTCACAATCAAGCGCCATCCAGCGGTAAGTCGTGGTACCCACGATAACGCATGTTTTTAAAGATACAGGAAGAAATGGTCCCTTGAACCAGTTACTGTAGCCCAGAATTTTACCTGTGTTATCCCACCGCCACTGTCCATCTCTTTTGTCAAAGGAGGCAGATATCCTGTAGCCACGATACTTATAATTTCCTATTAATAAAACGTAAATTCTTTATGAGTATACGTGGTATACTTTTCCTACGGGATAGAAATTCAACGGTATACTAGAAAATGTATACATACGTTTATTTTTTATTATTATGCTGACCACATGCATTTGTTCATCTTCAGATTCAATGGAGAGGACAGATGATCTCTTGAGCTCACAGTAGGATTAAGCCTGACGATACTTGTCTCCCCTTCTCTAATGTAGAAATTTGTCAAATCCATTCATACAGAGGTTTCTTTAGAATTCGCTTCATACAATTGTGATTACACAATGAGCCGTATCTTGTAACCTAACCACACAGACCGCATACATTGAACTTGTTCCAGATTTGAAAAATATGATTTTATTGCCTTTATATTGGGGATAAAAGGTTACGTTAATCTATAAAAATATAATAAACCGTCAATTCAATATCCTACCTGGTTAACATGATAACACATTGGAGCCTAGATGGAGCTGTTGGAAAATGGTTCCTGAGACATATACCAGAAACCTCTTGGGCATCCTTTTGTGTAAACAGGAAAGATAAATATGATGTCATATGTCTTCGTGTCGTTTGTATTCTTACTGTATATTACAAACTTCCTTTGGATAATACTATTTATAACACTGTAAAATGTGATCAGAGCCCAGTATCGTTTGATGTCTCTCTTTATGAAAGCATATTTTTTCTCATAACAACATGGCGGTTGAAGAGAGGGAGTCCTCTGAAGAACCATTGTCTAAGCATCTTAATTTAAGTTACCTTTAGTCCTCAAGAAATTAGCTTGAGAGACAATTTCCCTTGTTCAAAGAAAAGTACAAGAAAGCTATAAATGACAGAAAGTTCCTCAAAGCACTGTACTGCCTTAAATAAATTAAATATCATATAACTCAGTAGAATAATATATGATTAGGATACTCACGAAATATCTGTACATTTGTCGTCTAGTCCGGCCTCATCGTGGTAATAATGTTTGTTTTAACGTTTATTTTTGCACTAGCGACATTTTCTGCGATTAAATTACAGAAAACGTGCTCAATGGATATGATAGACATTAATCTATACCTGTTAACACCCTAAACATTTGTTCTCGGTCAAAATCCTGATGACGTCAATCAAAATGTACACTATATTGCGTTTTTTATACTCATGACATATCTGTGGAATACACTGGTGGGATACGAATCTATATGTTACTATATGTAAGTCTGACACCTTTGCATGCGGGGTTTATATTAACCTTATTAATTTATTTACCCTCGCTGTTATCTACAATGTCGTTTGATTGCCTGTTTTTACCTTCCCCAGTTGCTATATAACATGTCCTGTTGTAGTCCATCATAACAGCGTGGCATGATGAATCGGGTTCACAAAAGCCAACGCAGTCGAATATGGTGTCAAGCGTGTCTGATTTCTGGACCCACTTTGTTGACCTAGTCATCACGCTCTCATCATAGGGAGACCTATAGCAAAGCCTGTTAAACGGCATGATGGTTCCATATATTTTAGCTGTAATTGAATAATCTAATGATATGAAAAGATATTGCCGAGAATATATATATATATAAAGTAAAGGTTAGTTTATGAATAAGAGAGTTGTAAATGAATAAGGTCTAATGATTAGAAAAGACATTGTTGGTATATATATATATATATATATATATATATATATATATATATATATAAAGAAAAGGTTAATTTATGTTTGCATGATAATCCATATAAAAATAAAATAGTTTCAGGGAGTAAAACAAACTACAATGTATTTTAGAACATTGTAATAAACGCTTACGTTTTTTAGACAGGAATAAATTTTACTTTTGAAGTACGATACGAATTTATATCTATAAACATAACTTCCCTTCAATAAATCGCATCTCTACCTGACATAAATCCACAGAGAATAGCCACAAATGAATCCATTATTGGCGCTATATTTGAAGTGCTTGGTTGAATCTCATCTGGCGGAAATAAATTATTAAAAACTAAAAATATAGATACCCATATGTTAAAGATAGAGTAGGACGCTCAGAAGATTTGAAGTAAAATCTCATCATGTAAATGCAATGATCACATAATTTTTACAAATGATCGATAATTGATCAGGAGCGAAATTAGAGGGTAACATTATGATAAGCAACAAAAAAATCAATATTTTAACTCATAATATAATGCACCATATACACTTGCCTGTAGTACTGGTTTGTTCACATTCTTCCCCGATATGCCGGGGGTTGAGAGTTTAGGTGCTTAATACCAGTGTATCTCATGAATCGGCAGGAGCGTGTCTTTGAATCGGAGAAGACGAAAGGTTTGCGGTCAATAAACAGTTTTTTTCACGACGCTTACAAATGTCAGCTTCCCCCGATACGTCAGTTCCCCCTGCGATATTAATGGAAACCTGTCGTTTTAAGAACAAATGTTTGTGCGCCTTCTAACCATTATTGGACAAAAGATGTAGGCATCCTTGGTACTACAAGTTTTGCTCCAACCTGTCATCAATTTAGATCGGTCGATATATATATATATATATATATATATATATATATATATATATATATATATATATATATATATATATATGAATTCCATGTATATCGCAGAAATACACTCCAACACGTCAGACAAATATTCCTTTTAATTCAATTAAAGTAAATATCGGAGACAATAAAAATGACAGCATGTTTATTTTCATCGTGCTGATTTGAATTTGACTCTTAGGCCATCGTTCAATTTAATCTTAATGGATGTATGTTCCTAAAATACATTTAATGGGAGACATTTAAATCAATATAAGGGCTGACTGCTTACTAGCTGTGTTTCCATTTCCAATATGTTTCCAATATTAAAATTTAACCCTAATAAAGTTAGAGAATATCAAATCTAGGAGAGTTAATTTCAGTATCCTTGAAATTTATGACAGAAGTCAGTCCAAAAAATACCCAAACATCTTTTTTATTGATCACAGATAATGAACAAAATGCGATCGAAACTCAAATTTCGTCAACGTTTTAATCTGTCTTTGAATATTTTTAGACCATCACTTGGTATGCAACAATCTAATGTAAAAGTAATCACTACCTTCAAAGTCGCCTAGAATGAAGTGTGCGCTATGCAGAAGTGTGCTGATTGCCATTCTGCATATAAATATAACTCTTAACCCTAATTTTATCCTGGTTAAACAGGCGATTTTATGAGCAGAAGGCTGAGGAGAACGATTTATTGTCAAAATAAGAAAAATTATTCTAAGCCAAATTTTCATCAAAGGATTATCCGTATGGTAATTTCATATGCAAACGCTTTTGCAAATAAACTACATTATGTTTAGTCTACAATTATGAAAACTTCAAATCTGTGAAAAGGTGTATTAATTTAGGATACAGATAACACTATCATATACTATCAATGACTCAAAATACATTTCAAGTAATGCTTTTGAACTGTTATTTTCATATTTTGAAGAAAGAACCACATATGTACATATTGTCATAAACATACAGAGAAACGTCCAGAATCCCTTAGCAAAAACACACAAATTATCAGAGGATGCGCTAAACAAGGTTGAAAACGTTTTTCATCAAATTTAATACATATGTAGAGATATACCCAAGTTCCAGACAGAGAGATGCCCTGTGCATATCAACAGTATTTTTCTACGGTCTATCACAATATATAAAAACCTTATTTTATTCTTCTAAGATCAGGTCTAAGTACAAAATATTATGCCTGCAATGCTGTGTATAAAGCATGTGACCACTTCTGCATGGTTACAGGGATACACGAATATTCCCTTATTCTAGTGTTATGATCCAGTTTAATGAGCACAATTTGTGATATTATTATTGCACCATGTATGAAAGTATATTAATTCTCCTTGATGTACATTGTATTTTTAATGTAACGGAGATATAAGCCAGGTATTTTAGGCAATGCAAGCTGGGAAGCCTGAGTGGTGGGCTAAAATGTTTTTTCTACGTGTGCAAAAACCTGGAGAATCAGTGACCTTGTCAGCCAAACAATGAAGTGCTCAGACAGATATAATTTAAGTCATTGATCATTTAATCTTATTTAAATCACTGTGTTTCTCAACGGATGTGCATGATATGGAAGAGAGATGTAGTAGTGGCATCTGGGGAGCATACGACCCAACAGTCATTGTGTTGGCTAGTTGGTTATTCATTATACATTTGCGCACCGCCCTTGACCAATAGCTATTCCACTTGTGGTAAGGAACTGTCTTAAGTTTGAAGGCGTTTAGACCGGGACGAGAAGCCAAATCATTGAAGTCATAAGTCTTGAGATATAACTATTACGCTCCCAGCTCCACAACGCTCCATACTTCTACTTTTCAGCTTTCACCGCTGTCTAGCACATGCCAGATATTGCTTCTCCACTAGCAAGCTCTAAGTACGGCCTCCCAGACTGCAACACAAACTAATGGGCTGGTTACATTTCCGCAACAGGTTTAGGCACGTATCTCTAGGAGCAGGTTTAGTCCGAAGATGGCGGAATGGGCATGGCCCAATCGGCATCATCCTTCACGAGGGACAAGATCTATTGCGGCAAATTATGTGCATGACCTGAATTTTGGCCAATTCCTGATTACGATCCATTGTCAGCACAAAGAACAAACGTGCTCCTTGTTTCTTGGGCACTCACTTTTTTTCGGCATGTTATAATGGTCCATCCCCCATTCACTCAGGTGCTCTTGTTGCATAATGTTGAAGACACCACAAAACGTATCACAGTACGATCACGTTGGGTATACATCTTCAACAGTTTGGAATCAGTTGGATCGCGTGATATCAACAAGCAAGCATGGGCCTTTGTTCATATTTACAACGCCGCGTCACTGGTGATAGTCTATACAGCAAAGTAGATAAAAACGTTTAATATAATATAAAACACGTTAAACGATCAAATAACTTATGTTATTTTTGAATGGATGTCATCGGTGCATATTCTAAATTTCCTCTATTTATTTTAATTGTATAGTTTGTAATTTCCATTAGCAAAAACGATCGATCTCTCCGTTGAAGCAAGGGTGCGCGTGAACGCTGACAGAGATTTATCCTTGACGTTTCCGAAATAAAATACTCTGTGGAGGATTTGCCAGCCTGTGGACACGCCCTTCAAACAAAACTGTAGGTTTAACAGTTCATCAACTTCTCAGCATTGGTGTATTAGCTGGCCACTCAGTTTCATGATGGTACACTTATGAGATCGGGGAGTAGATGAATGTCCATGGTCAGAGGTCCATGTCCATGGTAAGTCGTCACCTGGCGGCAACTCAGTTCTACAACAGGCGTTGCGCGCTGATTTTCTGCTTGTAGCTCTATGTCCAGATGGGTAAGAGAATTCAGTGATAACGGTAATATTAACTGTTCTACGTGAATATCTAGGTAGTATGTTTTATATGCAACTCCTCATGATTATGCATGAACAGAATAACTAGATTAATATTTAAAGAAGATAGAGGAACAAGTCTGGCGTCGTCAGGTTGTTGAGTCCTCATTCACAGGCTACCGTGTTAGTGCTTTTCACATCCACACATTCGTACTTGCGAAAACAGGCCCCCCCCCCTTTGCATATAGGTTATATCAAAGAAGATACGGTGAGAGATATGACCCTGTCAAGGTCTCCAGGTTTCACACTCATCCAAGATTTTGGTAGGAACAATCAGTGTTTCAAATTTAGGTGGGAAATATCCAACCCTTCAAAAGTCATCACGTTCACAAGACAATACCTGATTTGACCTTGCAGATATTGGTCAAGGATACCAGCTTTCGAACTCCTTTGAGAACATTGTAGGAACAATCGGACAAAATGACAAACGGACAAAATGTGTAATACTTAAAAGTTATGGGGTTCAGAATAATTTTTAATTTCGGCAGATTTGACCTTGAAGGTTAAGGTCACCGAGTTTCATTGCTCGTTCGAGATTTTGGTGGGAACAATCAGTGTTTTAAATTTCGGAGGAACATATGCAGCCCTTCAAAAGTTATCGCGTTCACAAGATATCCTACAAAAATGTACCATTTCGGCAGATTTGACCTTGAAGATGAAAGTCAAGGTCACCCGACTTCGAACTCCTCCGTGATTTTGATGGGATCCATCAGTTTTTTTTTTAATTTAGGATGAAAATATGCAGCCCTTCAAAAGTTATCGAGTTCTCACGATATCCTACAGACGACGAGGACTGACGACGACAGACGATAACACTGAAAAGAACGTCCCCTGGATGGGGGAGACATAATTAACACGTTTAATTTGGTAGCGTTTATCATAAATTGTATCATAGCCTCACTGCACAAGTTATTATGACAAACTACATCGAACCGTAAATATAAAATAAGTGATTATTGACATAATCATATTACTTGATTAAATGTTATCCTTATGAAAAAAATGAAAAAAAAATCATATAAGTGACCCATGGGTCATGACGCTCAGCTAACTGGGAAGAGATCAGCAAAAGGAAATTTTATCATCTGAATGGTAGTTTATACCCATTCAGCTGAAGCTTCAAACAGATTAACCAAGAGGCCAAGATTGTGTCTGTATTTATATATGTCAGAAATAGAAAAAAATGCGTAAACTTTAAAAAAATACAGGTGGCTCTACCAGTCCGCAGAAACTAATAAAAACACTGAATGGTCAATATCCATGCAAATAATCATGGTGATATCTGCATTAGTTGTTCAGATACTTCAGCTTTTGTATCAAATTGTCCATTATTCTAAGGGTTACTTCTGAGTCCTATAGCTTAAAGGATATGGGAAATAGAGACCTAATTTCAGGTTTCCACAGACATTTTTCATGGGCCTCCTTGCATGACAAGAATGAAGATTCTAGGTCCAGTTGTTATGATTTGTACCCTGTTGACAGATAACCACATCTTTAAAGGTCTCAAAATAGATAAAAAAAAAAATTCGTAAAAATTTGGAAAAAAATAGAGATGGCGCACCCAGTCTGCAGAAACTGATGAAACACCTCATGATCAATATGTATGACAAAAATCATGACATCAGTGTTGTAGTTATTGAGATACTGCAGTTTTTGTATCAAATTTTACATTATTCTGCGGGGTATTTTGGAGCCATACAACTTAAAGGATATGGGTAACAGAGACCTAATTTTAGGTTTCTTTGGAGACTTTTCATGGGTCTCCCAGTGAGTCAAGAATGAAGATTATAGGTCCAGTTGTTATGATTTGTGCCCTGTTAACAAAATACTTTTGTTTCAATACAGTAGTAATATTACACACATAGAAATATATGTATTTTTTCTCTCTATATCATTTTCTAAATGTTATGCAAAAATGTTGGGCTCCATAATTAAAAGAGAACTATTAGGTTTCCCACATTATAACCACCATGCCTCGTTCTGCCAATGCAAGTCTATAATATGTTTGATGTTTTGTGTAAAACGAGTTGGAACAAATTACTTATAAATATTATCTTCTTTCGCCATTAAGAACCATGTTTTTGTTAATTCATTAGCGTGATCACTAACCAACCATATATGAAATGTAAATATTGACAATATTTAATGTTGCACTGCATTTTGAAAGTACGTTTTTTTACATGATTACTGATTACCCTGTGTATTCGTAGACACTACACGCTAATAACTTACAACAGCATCGTATATTCTCTCAATTGCCGTCATGTATAGTGCCACATGATAAGTCTATTACTCTGCCCGTATATCTAAAATAAATTGAGGTAAGATCGGATCTCTAGATAGTTATAATGTATCAATTCAAAATTCTTAAAAAAATTAAATGATCTAGACGGCCTCGTAACTGAAGACTGTGATCAGAACTTTGAACTTTGTAACAACTTTGTTTGCATGAAATTGGTGAAACAGAGATGTTACACACACACACACACACACACACACATATATATATATATATATATAATATATATATATATATAGATGTATGAATAGCCATGCTGGTTCATTATTTTATAGATGGAAAGGGTATACACAGAACATACAGTAGTAATATCACTTTCGGTGAACCACTTTTCTGTGTATACCCTTTCCATATATATATATATATATATATATATATATATATATATATATATATATATATATATATTAAGCGGAAGAAGGCAAAGCATTTTGGAAAATATGACTGATATTCTGTCCCCCTCAAGTGTCCAAGAGGGTTTTTTTCTATTGGGTTTTTATACCTTCAGTGAGATTTTTTTTTTTGTAAAAAAAGTTTTAAATAAAGCTGAACAGTGGTGAACGTCATTTGTGTGGCCCTGTGCGCATGAGCACAGAAGGTTGTGGGAATTATGACAACTCGATCTCACGGTGGTAGAGCTCAAATGAAGAAAGCTTTAATGAGACGAATTTCGGAATCAACTCAAAATAATAAGGAAATTGTACAGAACCTGAGACTTATCGCTGAAATGACAACATTTAATGACAATAGTATATTCTACATGAAAAACATTTTCTTTATAAGCATACGACTATCCATATACTGAGATAAATTTACATATAGCATACTCATTAAGTTAACTTACTTTTAAACATTCGCTTTACACCATTCCTGTAGGGAGGTTTTGACTGACGTTTAGATGATTTTGATGCATGTCAATTTCAAGTTATATACACAACATAAGCAGCCATTAATAGCCATATTAATAATCATAGAATCAATAAAACGAGGCTGGACAAACGACAGCGGACTAAGAATAAGTAAAAATTAACACCGACTATGCATCATTTCAATTCTTCAATCTGTAATTAAATGTCATTCTAATATGGCATAAAATTATGACATAAAAAACTGTTCCGCTTTATCTTTTATGTGTATGTATACATCCAGGAAGCTACACTAAGTGAACCGCATATTGTTTTTATTCATTAAAAAGATTAGTTTGCGATTTTGTAATAAAACCTGTGCCTATACCTTTTTTAAAGAGATGTTTATTTATTTCTTTTACACCATTATTACAATATTTTCTTCCACAAAATCGAAGACCACGTATTGGTTCGCTGTTACACACAAAACATGCAAGAATCTAATCCTGGATATCCGTCTTTTAGTCCAGCGGTTAAGCTCCCATATTTGGAGGAATTGTGCAAAAAATGAAAGAAGCATGAAAGTTGGCAAAAGTATTCTTTGGTGCTTATTGATGAATTTCAGATATAGGGCCAAGCTGGAAATAAATTATCTTAGCCAAAATCCAAGATGGCGGCCAAGATGGCCGCCAAATTAGAACATTTCAATAACTTGAGTTAAAATGTCCCGAGAAAGTATTGCAAGTACTTTAATATTATGTTTTTTTTGGACCGAGAAATTAAATTTTTGAGGTTCCAACCCTCTCCAGGTACTCATTAGCTGGTTTTTATCACGAATTTGGTAATATTCCCATTAGTCCCACAGTTCAGCTGCATATTGAGAAGAATTGAAATGAAAACCTGGAAAGAAGAATGAAACTTGGCATAATAAATTTCCCGATCATACTCTATATGTTCAGATATGGGGCCTATCGGAATTCACAATATCTTGCTATAACTCCAAGATGGCTGCCCAGATGGCCACCGAAATATAAAATACCAATATAGTCGGTTATATTTGTCTTGAAATGCATTGCAAGTGTACTGTTTCTATGTTATTAGGATCGAAAAATTTATTTATAAGGGTTCCAGGTCTGTATCATGCATGTGTGAATGAAGTCTGATTTTGTTGGTTTTGAAATTGTGCTAAAATTACCTTTTTTGCTAGCACATCTAACGGTAAAACGTATTTGTTGATTACCCTGCCGAAATTTAATATATTTATTAATTTTAAGTATTTGAACACTATGTCTCTTTCAATGTGATGAAAAGGACAGTCGATTGGTAAAACGCTCTGCTCTCTACACTGGCGACTGAAGTTTCTGTCCCCGTTGTTGCTATGAGAGTGGATTGTTGTGGTCCATAGTCGGTTGTTATCTTCGTGTCCTCTAATTCCATCCACCACTTCGCGATCCGAGCCACGGAAAGTGCCTTGTAGTAGTTATTATAACCAGTAGTACAACCAATGTAAAAGAAATTTTATTTGTTTATAAGTTGTGGCTCTTTTGCCTTGAGGTGACGATGCAGCTTCAAGACTCTTTGCTTGCATGAAGACAGAATCAGTACATATTTAGTGGCTCACCACATTATGCTGTATGCTACGCTTTCTTTTAGAGTGATCGATTTAGGCCTGTTGGTATCACTTTCTACTGAATGAGAATGAATTTATCCGAATGATAAAGATGGTATGTTGTTAGAAAGAAGTCATAACCTATCGTTAAGACATTAGAGAAAATCTCATGGTTTGTTGCGAGATTTCACCATTATGCCATTGCGACATCGACGGGGTTTGAACCGGGGACCTACAAACACGTCCTTAACCACGAGGCAACGTTCTAACCCCGTATATGCTATCTTTGTACTTTTGTGATGGTGCATGACAGAATTTGGACACTTGTAGACAAATGTGCAGTTTGCCATTTACCTTCTACATTGATAATCTGGTTAATGATCCTTACCAATATTGCATTTCCAAGTGATGTCTTAAAATACTTCGTTTGCTTACATAATGCACACTTTTAATAAATATGATGATAATTAGATATAAATATTTGCTTCATTTAATGAAATAATTTATCTTCATGTGCACAGAATGCAAGATTCTAGGTCTGGCTGAACTTTGCACATAAGATAAGAAGAACCGATAGTAAGTTGGAATTGTGGGCGTTTTACTAGAAGAAAAACGCTCTTGTCCTGCAAAATATAAAAGAAAATATTCAGGCAAGGTTATAAAATTTGCTGGCAATATAACAAAAATGAAAATAATGTAATAAACTGTTCTGTACAGTAATAATATTGAGAAGTAGTCTGCATTTGGGCATAAAACTGACATAAAGGGAAAGTACAAAGTTGCCAGAGCCCAGAAGCTGAAAGCACAGCAAAGTTACAATCACCAATCAAGTCGATAAAAACTCAAACCAAACTTTGTACTGCATTTTTAGGTAATCAAGTTAATGAAGAAAGAATGCATATGTCTGCAACCTGAGGGTGCATTATATTTTTCAACCTTGTTTTGTGAATTGAACTTTCTATCTTCCGTCTTGCTGTACCATTTTCTTAGCATCAGTCCATAAAAGATCAGCTAGCTTGAACCTCCTAGCACCGACTCATACATGTGGAGAATATATATCTCTTTATCTAACAATATATGCATGTACTACATAATTCAACACATATGTGCATAATGTCAGCAAATGAAAGTATTTTGTTGACATCAACTCATTATGCAAAGTGAATTTTAATGGCAACTCGTTGGGAAGAAACAAGTTTTATATCACAAAAATTGCATCACAGCAAATGGCAGTGATACTTTACTGACACGTGTCGGTTCTTTCCTTCAATCAGGCAGTCTCAAGTCTGCATCGTCACCAATTATATAGAAATATAATAAAACCTACCCCAACAAATGACACTTTCATTTAAAAGTACAGTATTCAGCAAATTTTATCAAGTTTACCGTTTGGTGTACTGATGAAAAGGGAATTATTATACAAATTCAGTAGGTACACACAAGGCGGAATCTATACAGCTGACAGGTGTGAGCTTCTTACATAGGTCTGTATCCTGCCACGCACGCACCCAGTCTGATATAAAAGTTATAAGCAGGATAAACTTTATATTATATGGATGGTCTAATTTATTCTATTATAATATATAATTAATATGGATTGTACAGTTAGTTGTAATTACTATTACAAGCCACTCTCGGATGGTGGCGTTCGGTGGTATATATACAGGGTTGAAGGAAAGCGAAGGACAAGGAGGAATCCACCCACCTTGGATGGGCCATTATAAACCAATAGGAATAGGAACGATGTTGTTTAAACCTGGGGCGCCAGGTGAGATAGCCGAGCGTTTTACCACTGAATTGTCCATTCCATTACATTGAAATAGACATTGGGCTGAGATACGTAAAATTAATATATATGTTAAATGTCAGCACAGTTAGATTTATGCATTTGATATTTCCCAATTGCCCTAACAAAGGTTTACATGAATGTTGGTCGTAAAACCTAAGTACATGTATGTAGGTTTCAATATTCTAATGGTAAGTGTTTACGGACATATCAAGTTCAATCCTTATTTCAAGTTTTTTGCACCCTTCACCTCTTCAAAGGAATTATATTTGTCAGCATGCAAATAAAGGGGAAGTAAAAGGAATAAAGGAAGAAATATTGAAATAAAAATTGTTTTACTATTAAAGCATCCGAATTCATGACAAAGCAGACAAACCTAAGCCAGCAAATGACACTTTCATTTGACTACGATCACAATGTATGCGACTACTGTGCAGAACTCGACAAATAATGTTTGCTACCCATTGTGCAAGTAAACCAGGAAAAATGTAGGACAATTTCAATTTAAACAAAACCAGGATTCATTCACAGAGTCATTTTACAGACTTTAAACCCTTATAAATGAATTTATCGACCCGAAAAACGTAGAAATAGTGCACTTGAAAAGAATTCTAGGACAAATATAATCGAATGTATTGGTATTTAATAATCCGGCGGCCATCTTGACCACCATCTTGGATTTTGACCGAGATCGGAAGAATTCCACTTGGCCCTATATCTGAAAATGTTAAGTATGGTCTGGCCAACTATTATGCCAAGTTTCATGCTTCTTTCACTTTTTGCACAATTCTTCTCTTAACAGCTGGACTATTTATTGCGGGCGTTTCACAAATCGTGCCGGGTAGCCTGAGAAGTTTATCCTCACAATCAAGCGCCATCCAGCGGTAAGTCGTGGTACCCACGATAGCGCATGTTTTTAAAGATACAGGAAGAAATGGTCCCTTGAACCAGTTACTGTAGCCCAGAATTTTACCTGTGTTATCCCACCGCCACTGTCCATCTCTTTTGTCAAAGGAGGCAGATATCCAGTAGCCACGATACTTATAATTTCCTATTAATAAAACGTAAATTCTTTATGAGTATACGTGGTATACTTTTCCTACGGAATAGAAATTCAACGGTACACTAGAAAATGTATACATACGTTTATTTTTTATTATTATGCTGACCACATGCATTTGTTCATCTTCAGATTCAATGGAGAGGACAGATGATCTCTTGAGCTCACAGTAGGATTTAGCCTGACGATACTTGTCTCCCCTTCTCTAATGTAGAAATTTGTCAAATCCATTCATACAGAGGTTTCTTTAGAATTCGCTTCATACAATTGTGATTACACAATGAGCCGTATCTTGTAACCTAACCACACAGACCGCATACATTGAACTTGTTCCAGATTTGAAAAATATGATTTTATTGCCTTTATATTGGGGATAAAAGGTTACGTTAATCTATAAAAATATAATTAACCGTCAATTCAATATCCTACCTGGTTAACATGATAACACATTGGAGCCTGGATGGAGCTGTTGGAAAATGGTTCCTGAGACATATACCAGAAACCTCTTGGGCATCCTTTTGTGTAAACAGGAAAGATAAATATGATGTCATATGTCTTCGTGTCGTTTGTATTCTTACTGTATATTACAAACTTCCTTTTGATAATACTATTTATAACACTGTAAAATGTGATCAGAGCCCAGTATCGTTTGATGTCTCTCTTTATGAAAGCATCTTTTTTCTCATAACAACATGGCGGTTGAAGAGAGGGAGTCCTCTGAAGAACCATTGTCTAAGCATCTTAATTTAAGTTACCTTTAGTCCTCAAGAAATTAGCTTGAGAGACAATTTCCCTTGTTCAAAGAAAAGTACAAGAAAGCTATAAATGACAGAAAGTTCCTCAAAGCACTGTACTGCCTTAAATAAATTAAATATCATATAACTCAGTAGATTAATACATGATTAGGATACTCACGAAATATCTGTACATTTGTCGTCTGGTCCGGCCTCATCGTGGTAATAATGTTTGTTTTAACGTTTATTTTTGCACTAGCAACATTTTCTGCGATTAAATTACAGAAAACGTGCTCAATGGATATGATAGACATTAATCTATACCTGTTAACACTCTAAACATTTGTTCTCGGTCAAAATCCTGATGACGTCAATCAAAATGTACACTATATTGCGTTTCTTTATACTCAGGACATATCTGTGGAATACACTGGTGGGATACGAATCTATATGTTACTATATGTAAGTCTGACACCTTTGCATGCGGGGTTTATATTAACCTTATTAATTTATTTACCCTCGCTGTTATCTACTATGTCGTTTGATTGCCTGTTTTTACCTTCCCCAGTTGCTATATAACATGTCCTGTTGTAGTCCATCATAACAGCGTGGCATGATGAATCGGGTTCACAAAAGCCAACGCAGTCGAATATGGTGTCCAGCGTGTCTGATTTCTGGACCCACTTTGTTGACCTAGTCATCACGCTCTCATCATAGGGAGACCTATAGCAAAGCCTGTTAAACGGCATGGTGGTTCCATATATTTTAGCTGTAAATGAATAATCTAATGATATGAAAAGATATTGCCGAGAATATATATATATATATATATGTATATATATATTAGTTATATATATATATATATATATATATATATATATAAAGTAAAGGTTAGTTTATGAATAAGAGAGTTGTAAATGAATAAGGTCTAATGATTAGAAAGGACATTGTTGGTATATATATATATATATATATATATATATATATATATATATAAAGAAAAGGTTAATTTATGTTTGCATGATAACCCATATAAAAATAAAATAGTTTCAGGGAGTAAAACAAACTACAATGTATTTTAGAACATTGTAATAAACGCTTACGTTTTTAAGACAGGAATAAATTTTACTTTTGAAGTACGATACGAATTTATATCTATAAACATAACTTCCCTTCAATAAATCGCATCTCTACCTGACATAAATCCACAGAGAATAGCCACAAATGAATCAATTATTGGCGCTATATTTTAAGTGCTTGGGTGAATCTCATCTGGCGGAAATAAATTCTTAAAATCTAAAAATATATATACCCATATGTTAAAGATAGAGTAATAAGACGCTCAGAAGATTTGAAGTAAAATCTCATCATGTAAATGCAATGATCACATAATTTTTACAAATGATCGATAATTGATCAGGAGCGAAATTAGAGGGTAACATTATGATAAGCAACAAAAAAAATCCATTTTTAACGCATAATATAATGCACCATATACACTTGCCTGTAGTACTGGTTTGTTCACATTCTTCCCCGATATGCCGGGGGATGAGAGTTTAGGTGCTTAATATCAGTGTACCTCATGAATCGGCAGGAGCGTGTCTTTGAATCGGAGAAGACGAAAGGTTTGCGGTCAATAAACAGTTATTTTGACGACGCTTACAAATGTCAGCTTCCCCCTGATACGTCAGTTCCCCCTGGGATATTAACGGAAGCCTGTCGTTATAGGAACAAATGCTTATGCGCCTTCTTACCATTAATTGACAATAGCTGTTGGCATCCTTGGTACTACAAGTTTCGCTCCAACCTGTCATCAATTTAGATCGGTCGATATATATATATATATATATATATATCGACCGAATTCCATGTATATCGCAGAAATACACTCCAACACGTCAGACAAATATTCCTTTTAATTCAATTAAAGTAAATATCGGAGACAATAAAAATGACAGCATGTTTATTTTCATCGTGCTGATTTGAATTTGACTCTTAGGCCATCGTTCAATTTTGTCTTAATGGATGTATGTTCCTAAAATACATTTAATGGGAGACAGTTAAACCAATATAAGGGCTGACTGCTTACTAGCTGTGTTTCCATTTCCAATATGTTTCCAATATTAAAATTTAACCCTAATAAAGTTAGAGAATATCAAATCTAGGAGAGTTAATTTCAGTATCCTTGAAATTTATGACAGAAGTCAGTCCAAAAAATACCCAAACATCTTTTTTATTGATCACAGATAATGAACAAAATGCGATCGAAACTCAAATTTCGTCAACGTTTTAATCTGTCTTTGAATATTTTTAGACCATCACTTGGTATGCAACAATCTAATGTAAAAGTAATCACTACCTTCAAAGTCGCCTAGAATGAAGTGTGCGCTATGCGGAAGTGTGCTGATTGCCATTCTGCATATAAATATAACTCTTAACCCTAATTTTATCCTGGTTAAACAGGCGAATTCATGAGCAGAAGGCTGAGGAGAACGATTTATTGTCAAAATAAGAAAAATTATTCTAAGCCAAATTTTCATCAAAGGATTATCCGTATAGTAATTTCATATGCAAACGCTTTTGCAAATAAACTACATTATGTTTAGTCTACAATAATGAAAACTTCAAATCTGTGAAAAGGTGTATTAATTTAGGATACAGGTAACACTATCATATACTATCAATGATTCAAAATACATTTCAAGTAATGCTTTTGAACTGTTATTTTCATATTTTGAAGAAAGAACCACATATGTACATATTGTCATGAACATACAGAGAAACGTCCAGAATCCCTTAGCACAAACACAAAAATTATCAGAGCATGCGCTAAACAAGGTTGAAAACGTTTTTCATCAAATTTAATACATATGTAGAGATATACCCAAGTTCCAGACAGAGAGATGCCCTGTGCATACCAACAGTATTTTTCTACGGTTTATCACAATATATAAAAACCTTATTTTATTCTTCTAAGATCAGGTCTCAGTACAAAATATTATGTCTGCAATGCTGTGTATAAAGCATGTGACCACTTCTGTATGGTTACAGGGATACACGAATATTCCCTTATTCTAGTGTTATGATCCAGTTTAATGTGCACAATTTGTGATATTATTATTGCACCATATGGGATTAGTTTCCATGTATGAAAGTATATTAATTCTCCTTGATGTACATTGTATTTTTAATGTAACGGAGATATAAGCCAGGTATTTTAGGCAATGCAGGCTGGGAAGCCTGAGTGGTGGGCTAAAATATTTTCGATACGTGTGCAAAGACCTGGAGAATCAATTACCTTGTCAGCCAAACAATGAAGTGCTGGGACAGATATAATTTATGTCATTGATCATTTAATATTATTTAAATCACTGTGTTTCTCAACGGATGTGCGTGATATGGAAGAGTGAAGTAGTGGCACCTGGGGAGCATACGACCCAACAGTCATTGTGTTGGCTAGTTGGTTATTCATTATACATTTGCGCACCGCCCTTGACCAATAGCCATTCCACTTGTGGTAAGGAACTGTCTTAAGTTTGAAGGCGTTTAGACCGGGACGAGAAGCCAAATCGTTGAAGTATTAAGTCTTGAGATATAACTATTACGCTCCCAGCTCCACAACGCTCCATACTTCTACTTTTCAGCTTTCACCGCTGTCTAGCACATGCCAGATATTGCTTCTCCACTAGCAAGCTCTAAGTACGGCCTCCCAGACTGCAACACATACTAATGGGCTGGTTACATTTTCGCAACAGGTTTAGGCACGTATCTCTAGGAGCAGGTTTAGTCCAAAGATGGCGGAATGGGCATGGCCCAAACGGCATCATCCTTCACGGGGGACAAGATCTATTGCGGCAAATTATGTGCATGACCTGAATTTTGGCCAATTCCTGATTACGATCCATTGTCAGCACAAAGAACAAACGTGCTCCTTGTTTCTTGGGCACTCACTTTTTTTCGGCATGTTATAATGGTCCATCCCCCATTCACTCAGGTGCTCTTGTTGCATAATGTTGATGACACCACAAAACGTATCACAGTACGATCACGTTGGGTATACATCTTCAACAGTTTGGGATCAGTTGGATCGCGTGATATCATCAAGCAAGCATGGGCCTTTGTTCATATTTACAACGCCGCGTCACTGGTGATAGTCTATACAGCAAAGTAGATAAAAACGTTTAATATAACATAAAACATGTTAAACGATCAAATAACTTATGTTATTTTTGAATGGATGTCATCGGTGCATATTCTAAATTTCCTCTATTTATTTTAATTGTATAGTTTGTAATTTCTATTAGCAAAAACGATCGATCTCTCCGTTGAAGCAAGGGTGCGCGTGAACGCTGACAGAGATTTATCCTTGACGTTTCCGAAATAAAATACTCTGTGGGGGATTTGCCAGCCTGTGGACACGCCCTTCAAACAAAAATAACTGTAGTTTTAATAGTTCGTCAACCTTCTAGCATTGGTTTATGCGCTGGCTACTCAGTTTCATGATGGTACACTTATGAGATCGGGGAGTAGATGAATGTCCATGGTCAGAGGGCACCGTAAGTCGTCACCTGGGGGCAACTCAGTTCTACAACAGGCGTTGCGCGCTGATTTTCTGCTTGTAGCTCCATGTCCAGATGGGTAAGAGAATTCAGTGATAACGGTAATATTAACTGTTCTACGTTAATATCTAGGTAGTATGTTTTATATGCAACTCCTCATGATTATGCATGAACAGAATAACTAGATTAATATTTAAAGAAGATAGAGGAAAAAGTCTGGCGGCGTCAGGTTGTTGAGTCCTCATTCACAGGCTACCGTGTTAGTGCTCTTCACATCCATTTATTAAAGTTTAAAATAGCATATGAACATAATCAGTTCATTGAGCAAGGTTAATACTAGAATGCCTTGTTTTCGTACTTGCGATAACAGCCCCCGCCCCCCCTTGCATATAGGTTATATCAAAGAAGATACGGTGAGAGATATGACCCTGTCAAGGTCTCCAGGTTTTACACTCATCCAAGATTTTGGTAGGAACAATCAGTGTTTCAAATTTAGGTGGGAAATATCCAACCCTTCAAAAGTCATCGCGTTCACAAGACAATACCTGATTTGACCTTGCAGATATTGGTCAAGGATACCAGCTTTCGAATTCCTTTGAGAACATTTTAAGAATAATCGGACAAAATGACAAACGGACAAAATGTGTAATACTTAAAAGTTATGGGGTTTAGAATAAGTTTTAATTTCGGCAGATTTGACCTTGAAGGTTAAGGTCACCGAGTTTCATTGCTCGTTCGAGATTTTGGTGGGAACAATCAGTGTTTTAAATTTCGGAGGAACATATGCAGCCCTTCAAAAGTTATCGCGTTCACAAGATATCCTACAAAAATGTACCATTTCGGCAGATTTGACCTTGAAGATGAAAGTCAAGGTCACCCGACTTCGAACTCCTCCGTGATTTTGATGGGATCCATCAGTTTTTTTTTAATTTAGGATGAAAATATGCAGCCCTTCAAAAGTTATCGAGTTCTCACGATATCCTACAGACGACGAGGACTGACGACGACAGACGATGGCACTGAAAAGAACGTCCCCTGGAGGGGGAGACATAATTAACACGTTTAATTTGGTAGCGTTTATCATAAATTGTATCATAGCGTCACTGCACAAGTAATTATGACAAACTACATCGAACCGTAAATATAAAATAAGTGATTATTGACATAATCATATTACTTGATTTAATGTTATCCTTATCAAAAAAATGAAAAAAAAAAATCATATAAGTGACCCATGGGTCATGACGCTCAGCTAACTGGGAAGAGATCCGCAAAAGGAAATTTTATTATCTGAATGGTAGTTTATACCCATTCAGCTGAAGCTTCAAACAGATTAACCAAGAGGCCAAGATTGTGTCTGTATTTATATATGTCAGAAATAGAGAAAAAATGCGTAAACTTTAAAAAAATACAGGTGGCTCCACCAGTCCGCAGAAACTAATAAAAACACTTAATGGTCAATATCCATGCAAATAATCATGGTGATTTCTGCATTAGTTGTTCAGATACTTCAGCTTTTGTATCAAATTGTCCATTTCTCTAAGGGATACTTCTGAGTCCTATAGCTTAAAGGATATGGGAAATAGAGACCTAATTTCAGGTTTCCACAGACACTTTTCATGGGCCTCCTTGCATGACAAGAATGAAGATTCTAGGTCCAGTTGTTATGATTTGTACCCTGTTGACAGATAACCACACCTTTAAATGTCTCAAAATAGATAAAAAAATTCGTAAAAAATTTGGAAAAAAATAGAGATGGCGCACCCAGTCTGCAGAAACTGATGGAACACCTCATGATCAATATGTATGCCAAAAATCATGACCATCAGTGTTGTAGTTATTGAGATACTGCAGTTTTTGTATCAAATTTTTCATTATTCTGCGGGGTATTTTGGAGCCATACAGCTTAAAGGATATGGGTAACAGAGACCTAATTTCAGGTTTTATTGGAGACTTTTCATGGGTCTCCCAGTGTGTCAAGAATGAAGATTCTAGGTCCAGTTGTTATGATTTGTGCCCTGTTAACAGATGATCATATCTTTAATGGTCTCAAAAATTTAGAGAAAAAGTCGTAAAAAAAACCGCGAACAAATACAGGTGGTGCCACCAGTCTGCAGAAACTGATGAAACACTCCATGATCAATATCCAAGCAAACATTTATGGTGATCTCTGCATTAGTTGACCAGATACTACAGCTTTTGTATAAAATTTTCCATTATTCTGAGCTGTACTTTTGAGTTCAATAGCTCAAAGGATATGGGTAACAGAGCCCCAAATTCAGGTTTCCATGGAGACTTTTCATGGGTCTCCCTGTGTCTCCAGAATGAAGATTCTAGGTCCAGTTGTTACGATTCGTACCATGTTGACAGATAACTACATCCTTAATGGTTTTCAAAAATAGAGAGAAAAAAATGGTAAAAATTTGATAAAATACAGGTGGCGCCACCAGTCTGAGGGAACTGATGGAACACCTTTAGATCAATATGTATGCCAAAAATCATGACCATCAGTGTAGTAGTTACTGAGATGTTGCAGTTTGTTTTTATCAAATTTTCCATTATTCTTGGGGGTAATTGGGAGCCCTACAGCTCAAATGATATGGGTAACAGACACCTAATTTCAGGTTTTAAATGGAGACTCATCATAGGTCTCTAACTGTGTCAAGAATGAAGTTATTAGTATTAGGTCCAGTCTTTATGATTTGTGCCCTGTTGAGACATTTTTAAAGGTCTCAAAAATATTAAAACAATTCGTAAAAAATCGAAAAGTAAAGTTGGCACCACCAGTCTGCAGAAACTGATGAAACATCTCATGATCACTATGTATGCCAAAAATCATGACCATCAGTGATGTATTTAGTGAGATATTGAAGTTTTTGTATGAAATTTTTTACTATTCTGGGGGGAGGGGGGGTATTTGGGGCCCCATAGCTCGAAGGATATGGGTAACAGACCTTATATTTGGTTTTTAAGGAGATTTTTTATGGACCTCTCAGAATGTCAAGTTACAAGATTCTAGGTCCAGCGGTTACGATTTGTGCCTGGTTAACGGACAGACGGACGGACGGACAGACGGCACGACGGACGGACGGACAGCTGGACAGACGGACGACGGACAGAGAGTGATCGCTATGGCTCAGATGACTTACAGTCAGCTGAGCTAATAAAAAAATGAGCACCAAAGTCTTTGGATATAAATTCCAAATCGATTAATATCGGTTTAAGTAAATATAAGTACGTAGATGTTCCAGCAAACCTACATTTGCCTGCTTCCGTGCTGTCTTACTATCATAACGTCTCTCTCAGAACCTGGCCACTGACTGACTGCAAGCGTCTATACATGTAAGTCCATATATATGTTTCATGCCTGAAAAGGTTAATATATGTAATCTTTATCTGCATACATTCTCACATATTGACTTTGTAATGATTTTTATTAACACAGGTACCCCGGATTTCACACCTCTCTTTGTAACATGTACTAAGCTACATGCTGTGATGACCTGATCCTACGCTCCCGAGGCAGCGGAAATCATACGCTTCTAAAGAAGCAACTGATTTTCACGCTGCTAGCTTTGACCGTTTATGATATATTTAGACACCAGATTGTCCGCTGAACAAAACGTGCGTATGATGTGACAAGCACCCAACCAGATGCCAATAAACAAACACGCGACAGGCATCCTGGCTCCGCCCATAGCTGCGCTTCAAGCGCCGTATGAAGACAAGTTTACGTTCGAATTTTAACTGTTCCCTCTGCATTCTCGCATCAGCGACCGATTCGATTCTGACAGTATGACTGTGTTAGCGTAGCCATGTGTCTGGTGTCTGCAGAACTGAAACCAGCCAGCGAGGTGTGCACGCAGCCTTTGTTGTTACGTTTCGTTTGAATTACAGCTCACCGACCGGGCATCCTATGTGCCCAAGGCCCTAAGTTAACCATGTCTGCGGCAATTCTCTCCCAGCCTGTGGCCTGTTCTTACGGTTACCGGGGCGATGAGCTGTCACTCAAAACAAATGAGCATGATTAGCTCCGTGTATTTCTCGCTTGGACGTGTCTCCCAGCACAAGGTCTCATCTGATTGGACAAAAATACAGTGCTCCCCTCTGGTGTAGCAATTCAGGATACGAGGTCATAACAAACAGCGCTTACAATATAGGAAGTAGGCTTATATTTAAAGCGCTGTGTAAAGAGGGTAACCTGATCCTTTTCCTCTCCATATGGTTCCTTACTACGAAGAATATGTACTAATAGATTAATTAGAGGACAATGCTGCATATAAAATCAAATATTTACAAAATGCATATTGAGGACTAAACTTTACATGCTGATTCTTTATGTCGGTGAGCTGTAAGTCAATAAGAAGTGCATTCCATTCACCGTGGTGTATTACATCTAAGAGTGTAATGATATTCGAAATTTCTGTGTCTTGTTATTATTTTCAACATGGGCTGTACTTATAGTTATTATAACTAATGGCGGCACTCTCCACGGCTCAGATGGTGGCGTTCGGTAGTCTGTGGGGGTGGCGTTAATCGGAGAATTCATAGAAAATCATCGGCCTAAATCCGACACCATGACTTACTGCAATTATCATTGTATGGCCATTATCTGGCCTAATAATTATTTATTCGATAAATTAAGCTAACAAGACACCCGCATCGGTTATCAGCTTACATCGATTTAGCCCTGATGTAGACCTTCGGAATGACAAAAATAAATAATGATATCAGGGTACCATTCAAGCAGAAAGCTAAATATCGAAAGCTTTCCTTCATATGTAACATATTGGGATCGATAAATCATTAGAAAACTATGTTGAATATTATATATGAAAATCGATTTAGATATTTCAAGAATAATACATGTGTGTATAAACGTTCGCAAATATAAATATCATGTTGTGCCAAGGAGGTAAACCATACACATTATATAATTACTCAGCTCAAGACAGAATGTTCTGGGACTGGAGTCTCGCATATGGTGAATTCACATCAGGTGATGTCCTGGATGATAATAACAGTGCATGGTCCTCATAGATCAGACCTGAATTACTCAATTGGCTAAAAGTTGGTGTGGATGGTATGTTTGATAGGAATGAACTCAGATACCTCAGAAAGAGGACACAGCTGTTGTTGATTGCTTGTTGACTGATAACATATCCAGGTTACGTAATTTTGGCAAATTAGATTTCTTTTACGTTATGGCAGATGTTCATTGACATGCCTGTCTCACTTGGTGATTGATTATAAAAACTTTTACAGTTCATCGAGTTTGAACAGTTACATTTTCCCATTGCAAAACATCAGATGGATGGTTAACATTTTAAGTTGATGGTATTTTTTTAGGGGGGGTATAAAAAATAAATGGTCGTATGAATATAATAGGGCACCGCAAAGCGGAGCATCCTTTCGCACGGGAGCATAATGAGACTGGGTGTATTGTACAGTGGGAAAAACAGCAGTTCAGTTGTCACCTTGATCGTTGAACCCATGACCTCAATATCGATAGGGTTCTTCCTCTGTGGGTTAATGAACAGTATGTATTAAACTGTTTTCGATGGACATTTTAGCTTAAAATGCGTCCACAAGCTTTTAAAAGAAGTAAACATAACGGCCTTGACCTTTGAACTCGTGACATAAAAATTAATACGGTTCTTCTACTTTCGCAGGATGAGCCATATGTGAAAGACTGAAGGATTATAACGAAACTTTGGCTGAAAATGAGTCCACAAGCTTTTTTCAGGAAGTGGGTCCTGTGGCCTTGACCTTTGCCCCTTGACCTCAAAACAATAGGGTTCTTTATCTGTGGGCTAGTCAGCCATATGTGAAAGATTCATGGTCAGACAGTTTGGCTTAAAATGTATCCACAGGCTTTTTGACCCCGTCACCTGTGGCCTTGACCTGTATCCCCATAACTTCAAAATCAAAAGAATTCTTCATTTGTTGGTGGCTGAGCCATATGTAAAGGGTGAAAGAATTTGATCGAAAGGCTTGTCATAAATTGGGTCCACAAGCCTATTCCGGACGGACGGATGGACAGACGGAGGTGTTACTACATGCTCTCGTGCAACTTCGTGGCGAGTAAATAATAAATGTTTACAAAAAGAGCCGAACTAATATGTAGAATTCCTGCCTGTCTAAGTCCAACGGTCTTCATTGGTAATTTCCATGAGATACTTAGACCTTTATCATCAATGTTTTGTTAATGTTTGTGTTTGTGTGTGTGGCTGTATGTGGCCGTCTGAAGGGCTGATATGACAATCAGTAACCTGATATATTCAGCTCATTATGAAGCGTGTTTGTCAAGATATTTCGGGTTACCTGGATAGGGTGTTGACAAGAATACTATCATCATCAGAAAAAAAACATTGGAAGGGAATGGCAGCGTATGATAGACTGTTTAGTCATCGCTACAAAATAAAATACACCAGAGCTTTCATCACATAAAAAAATTCCAATTATTCCAATAGTCAGGTGGCTTAGACCCAGATTTGGGCAAAATGCTGACATGCCGGATAAAAGCATCAAACTTGTTTTCATGTATTACGCATGGCCTTAGCTTTCAGTTTTTGATAGGAGCCACTACCTCAATACGCATTTTGGCAGCTATCTTGGATTTTAAGATGGCCGCCATTGAGAAACACAAATATGCTTATATCTCGACATCTAGGTAAAAAAGGAAAACAATATTAGTACCTAAACTTTCATTTCCATGGGTGAGGAAAACAATTATGATATCCAAATTATTAAAATAATGATTATTCTTTAAAATGCAACCATTTATTAGAAACAAGAGTCGCTTTTTCCTCAAGATGTATTACAGCAGCAATCTTGTTTATTTTTTCTCATCTGTTGAACAGTTCTCATTCCTGCCATATCTCTCCCACTTTCTTGGCCGTTCAGCTGTGCATGTATGACAATACTTGTGCCAATTTGCAGTATAATGTCTTAACTGGTCGATAACAAAATCAGTTTTATTTTTTATTTTCCTGAATGTCTATCATTTGGTCCATCAAAGATATATGTAGTAATAAGTATTCACAAGGTCTGTGTGTGTAATCTAAGGGCATCCGAGTGGCTAAGCAGATGACTCTTGACATATCATACAAGATTTCCTATGCCCCCTGACTAGTAAGAAAATAATAAATTATAACCTGTGTATTTAGAAAATGCTGAATCCCAATGAATAAATTATTATTCTTTTTTTTATAATTTGAATAGCATAATCGTATTCCCTGCCTATGGAAATGTATGTTTAGACACTAAGATGCCTAGAAGCCGAGGTATTAGCATATCTCTATATGGTGGCCATCTTGGAATTTGGGCATTTGCTATGGCATCCTCCCTTTTATGCACATTACTAATTACACTTCATTGATTCATGTCGTTATTTATAGTTAAGCTTGAAACATGTTTGCCTCATATATTCTAATTTAAATAATTCCACTTATGAAAATATTTTGTTTAAGTAATTTGTCTTTCTTCTAAAAAAAACTCATACTTTTTTTCTTAATGTTCAGTGTTTTTTTTTTTTTACTTTTTATCTTAATGTGAATGCATTTTGAAGAGTTAAAGGTATATATTTGATCTTTTAGGACATAATGACACTTTACCCTCAGTATTCGCATGGTCTAAACATCATGGAATTGTCTGGGATTACAGTAATTATATATTGCAGTGACAACAACCATCGCCAGTTTAATTGACGCTGTGTGCGGGTTTAGTAGCTTGTTTTATTGAACCCAATATACGCCGAAATATAACAAATACGAGCTTTTTGTTGAGATAACTTGACCGACATTTATTTGTGTTGTGAAAGGTCGGTGAAAATTATATTTCGGTCTATAAACGTATATAAATGGTAATTTCTCTTTTAATAATCTCATGGGAGAAGTAAGTAATAGTAAAGAATATACCTCTATTTAAACCAGCCGAACCTGACTATGTATTATAGTAGTTTTCATTACTCCCCAGATCAAGCGTCATATGGTGTATATATGTGTCAGCAAACTGTCCCCCTTTCCATGCTGTTTTGCTGAATCAGGCCCTCAACTAGCACAATAGATCGTCTGCACGAAGCATGGGGACAGGTATATCTGTCGGAGGAAATTGTACGTGCTAACTCATTTATTTTAAATGGATTGTACAAATAGTTATTATAAATAATCGCAAGGTTTAGATTTTGACGTTCGGTAGACTGTATAGGCGGAGGAAACCGGAGAATCCGAAGATAACCACCGGCCTTGGACAGGCAACAAGCCACTCTCATAGCCACACCGGGGATCGAACCCGGGTCGCCAGCGGAGAGAGCCGAGCGTTTTACCCCTCGACTGTCTAGGCCCCCTGACATCCGCACATCTTCTCGTTCTTTGTTCAAGGATAAAGCCCTGTAATGTCGAATGTTGGAAATAAATGGGACAGCAAAATATGCGTGTAGCTCATTGATGGGTGAGTCCCTGGTAACCCCAATAATATATATAAATCTTTTTACGAAATATACTTAGCTTGAAAGAGTCTTTGAACGTCTGTAATGTAAATCTATGAGAAGTCCAAAAGAGTCTCGGGAGTACACTAACGAATGTCATGGTAAAGTATAGTTTCTGCAGTGAATGTCATCCCAATAAAAGAATTAATCGTTTGTGGGGTCAGCTTATGTAGAATGTCACAAATTTCCAGTTTTGGAGCAGGTTAAGACACGAAAGAAATTGTGGTTTGTGGTTCTGTGACCAAACAACAGCGGGTGACATGGTGAAGTCGGCTTGGCAGGGCAGGATCCAGGTGACGGAATTGGATACCAACCAGCTTCATATGTCAGTTCTAAACTGTAACATATTGAATTTTGGTAAAATTATGTTAGTTATAAGAGTTCTTAACAATGAACTGTGTCATGACAAATGAACACAAAGAGTGATTACAAGAATAAAGAGGACAGAGGACATTGCACCCGCATCCTCTCATTCAGGTGCAAGAGTATCCTTTTAATGACGTATTAGAAACATTGGCGATGTGTGAGACAGCACGAACAACCGTTTTTTTGCACCTGAGACTGAAGTCTACTTTTCCAGTTTTCCAGAGGGGTTTCATCGAGTAATACTGTACACATTTATCTCTAGGTTATTGGCAATATCATCTATTTTCTTCACCCTCCCTGTCCTTCAGTATCAGGATAACAGGGAGATATTGACAAAGTGATGTTCGGTTGAAGCCAAGCCCTAAAGGTAGATAATAATCCTCTAATATAATGATGCGACGAGAGAAACCGTTGCCAACAGAAGAACAATCCAGCCCACAGTGTCCATTCTCCTGAAGCAGACGCTGGCTCCAGGTACAAAACTACAAAACTTCAAAACGTGAACTTAACAATAAACTGAATCGTCACTTGAAGCTATTTATAGTCGGACTTTGTCCAAAAACGATTCAGCAAACAGAAAAAAATTTATGTAGCATACATCACTTGGTGTTCTATACACCTGGAGAGTTTGATAGAATGACAATCCAACATGGAATACAGAATTAAGAAGCTCATTGAAGACCCGCCTTTTGAACCATGTGTTTAATCAGTGGAATGCATTTTTACTGCCAGACTAGTTATAAGGCGTTTATCAAAATATAAAGTATGATGAAATTGCCCTGGTCCACTCTGGCATAATCAAGGGCAAGTCAAATCTATAGCCTCGTGCAAATAGGTGGCAGTCTTGAAGCAGGATGATAGTCTTGAAGCAAGATGCAATGTAAATTCCTTTTCTATTGTTGATGAGGTTCCCTAATCTCATTATTTCTGGGGATCCAGGTGAGCCGAACACAACTTTCTAAAAGTATGACATTAGAAGATACTCCATCGACACCAGAATTTGGCCTTTCCAGCTTTAGCTTTTAAATGTGTTTCTATGTCAGTTAGTGATGGAATTATGGCTGTTTATACATATCACCCCTTATAATGGCGACCATCTTGGATTTTTGGGTGAAACTGATACTTTACAATGGGTGGAATCGGGTGGGGTTTTATTTGTGCACTGAGACATTATAAATTGATCCATTTCAGATGAAAAACCTTTGATAACATTTATATCCAACCAATGTCATCCGTTGACTGTATTATAACGGTGCTACATCTTTGCGATTACGTACGCTGGCGTAACCAATAACAAGCTATTCAATACCAATTAAACACCTGCCCCTTTCTTGACATGTGTACAAATAAATACGCTCCCGAGGCAGCGGAAATTTTGCGTTTCTAAAGAAGCTACTGATTTTCCCGCTGCCTGCCTTGACCGTTTATGATGCACTTGAACACCAGGTGGCGGGCCTGTCTGCTGAAAAACTACTAATGTGACTATCAGCCAACCAAATGCCAGTCAACAAACACTCGACAGGCATCAGGCTCCGCCAAGGAGCCACGTTTGGGGCAATTCTCTCTGAGACTGTGGCCTGTTCAAACGGTTTCCGGGTCGATGAGCTGTCACTCAAAACGAAATGAAAAACATTGGCTCCGTGTATTCCTCGCTTGGCTGGTAAACCGTGTTGTCTTCCAGCACAGGGTCTCATCTGATTGGACCAATATCATTGCCCCCCCTCTGGTGTAGCGATTCAGGATACAAGGTCAAACAAACAGCGCTTACGATATAGGTAGTAGGCCTATGGTTAAAGCGCTGTGTAAAGAGCGTCACAAATAAAGTAAAGACAGCTCCTGAGAGCACCAATATAACTATAAAACAAATAATAATAAAACGCATATAGTATACCTAAACTTTACAAGATGGTCCTATATGCTTGTGTTCTGTAACGTGCCTTCAGTATTAGTACAGATGGCACATATTTTGTAACAGAAATGGACAGACATGTTCTAGTATTTTTTAAAGCTGAATGTTAAATGATATTGAACAAAGGCGACTGAAGCAAAGTGGAACTGGCACTACCGTCTGGAATCCAAGGGGTAAAGGCCGGAGCGCTGCAAGTTGTGAATGGGCGGGGGGTTGAATGTCCTCACATGCTTCGACATTTAAAAAAATCAACACTTCAACGCAATCATTTTAGAGGTTATTTTTAAGGGTTTCTGTATTTTGTATTCCTGTGTCTAGTTCTTTGCAAGTAAAAAGTGCATGCAATGAATCAGTTGCATTCACCAAGACTTATGTAAACTTGACTCTCGTTGTATGGGCATTGGACTCAATTTGAGTAAATCAAGCTAGCTTGACACCTGGGACAGACACCGGCTTAGGCTGCCTTGACGTAAATAAGTAACCAAGGAGAACAACTGTGAAAAGGGACGAACAGTAAACTACATTATGCAACAGTGTGGATTAGGCCAGTTTACACAGCAGAAGAATTTTAAAAAGTCAGTAAATTAATTATTTTAAACCACTTTTCTGTATTTTTCTCCTTGGTTCAATCATATATTCATTTTACGACTTTCCGAGAACCTGAGTGCTATCTCCACATTACTTATCGGGTAATGAATTAGCAACATTTTTTGTTTGTCTGTTAGACAACTGAGGTGAAAGTCAAGCATTTCCTGGAAGAAATAAGCGTATTTTATGAAATGGGAAATGAAAATCGCTTCACTAGCGGTGCTAACTAAGTTTTACTTTACTTGAAAACCTCTTATAATCTATTATAATAATATATATATATCAGAGATTAGAACCAAGAAATAATTTTCCTGCAACTGCGAGAGCTTGGAACAGGTATACCATCTAGGTTACCTAATAATATGGCGAGGAGTTTAAACAACCAAGACAAAACAGGCCTGGAGTCGCACACGCGGTGAATTCACATCAGGTGATGTCACTGATGACACAAACAGTTCCATGGTCCCACAGATAAGACCTGAAACATTCAATCGACTAAAATTGCACGTGTTGTAGGTATAAATCAGAAACCTGGGGAAGAAGTGGCTCTCGTTGACCGATAGCAAAGCAAAACATTTTTGGCACGTAGCTTTTATAAGTTATATTTCCTTCGATCTTTGGCAGATGTTCATTGACAGGTCTTTCTCGCTTGGTGATTCATTAAACATACAGAAAGTATGAACAGCCTCGTGTCCCCATTACCAAAAGGCAATGTATGGATAACCGTTTCAGTTGCTGATAATGCTCCAGGTATAAAAATAAATGATGGTATATATATATATATATATATATATATATATATATATATATATATATATATATATTACAACGAGCATCATGGTTAAAACCAAGAGATCTTCAGACCAGGTGTTGGCTGTCTATATTTGTCAACAAGTTTATAATATACATAAAAGTCTGAAAGGCTAACGTAACAAAATTTTGCAGCTCCCAGTGTAATGCTCCTCAGTTTAAAGTTTTGTTAAGTACAAAGAAAGTAGGTGCTTACGAGTTATACATTGAAAAGAAATACCACATTTTTATCTTGCAATAGTAGTCAAATAGTACTCAATAGTACTCAAATGTGTTACAAAATGTCTGTTTCTGGCACACAGATACGGAAGAGACATGCACAGTGTTTAAAAGTGGGAAAACAAAACGGCAACATTGACATTATATGTAAACATAGGTTCAGGTATCAACAGTGTTAAACGAGGGTACGAGGACAGCGTCACAAATTATCAAGATGGGTTTTAACAATATTCGGAATACGGATTGTCTCGGGATACATAGGTAGAATGTTGACAGCTGACATCTTAAAAATTATAAGAGCTACGTATTACTAATTTTTTCATTCCCACAAAAACCTATTCCATATATAGCTCATCATGGCTTCCCCGGATCAGATATTTATAACTCTATATTAAAATAAGAAATATAATATGATTCAGTGCTGATTCGAACCAGAAATACTTGCGAATGCTCATCATGAGCAAAAGTATTTGAAATTATGTTGGCATATTGCATTAATATGAAACTTGTGGACTAAAAGAGAACTGAAATATGTCTAGGCACGTGCGTCCCTGTGAATCTGTCACCTGTTTACCGGTAAGAAATCAAAACGCAGTTGTCTACAGGATCATTTCGGCACCGACTATTCATCTGGAAAGATGTTTCGACAAGCTTTTTGTGTGGTTTTGGCATTTGGTAATGTATTGTTCTTTTCGCCATGTTCATTATTATTACACATCAGTAATTCATGTCCTTAATCATACCTTAAACATATTTTATCTATGAAAATGTAGTATATGTACAATAGTTTGCATCTTTCTCTATCTTTTCCTAATCTTCACTTTGCTCCTGTTTTGTTAATGGCACTTGAATGTGTACGAACGTTTTTGATAACAGTGAGATTCATTGGAAAACACCACAATAGATACATATCTTACTTTGAATATAATCTTATATTTTAGCCTATATAACATTCCCATCATGCACAGCACAATCCGGTAAGTTACATTATCTGTTATATTTTGTTTATATCGACTATGAAATTTAATGATTTACACATGGCCTGAAAATTAAGGAATTCAGTCAGAATACTTTTATATGACAAAAGCTAACAAACATGGCTGTGCTCGGGTTTCGTGACAAACATTTCGGCTTTGTTAAATGGAACCAAATATATGCGAGAAATATTGTGAGGATCCTCAACTTTACAGATAACAGTGACTTAACTTGAATCATCTGAGATATAACAAATAAGTATTTTTTTTGTACAATGTATAACATTATTTCGATTACTTACAACAGATTACTTTAGCTTGATAAAAATGGTCGATTAGTCCTAGTTCTTTTTACAAATATACCATTTATGATACATTGGAAAACCAAAAAGGTAGTTTTGTTCTTATTAAAAGGATTATAATTTGAAGGAAGAAATTTATTCAAACCCATACATAGCAAAAGCCCTTTTTATATTTCACAGGCCAGGCGTCATATGGTGCAAATATTGGGGACTCTTCTTTCGTCAGCGAACCGTACCCGTTCCATGCAGTGTTACTGAATCACGGTAATGCCCTTAACCAAGAAACATGGACCATGACCGTGCCGTCTAGCGGACTGTACCTGACTATCCTGACGGCCGGGCATACTGGATCAGCCATGACCGATTTTCGCCTTGTAAAAGACGGAGTTCAAATGGCCACTCTGTACCGGTCATCCTCGTCCAGCGGCAACACGGACTCGATGGGTCTGGACACCGTGAGGTACTTCACCGCAAATGAACAAGCCTACGTCGGCAGCAATAGTCCCTCTCTTTTTAGCACAGGGGATGGCCTGCATACAACATGGGGAACGGTGTCGCTGTCAGAAGAAATTGCTCCTGATTTCGGATTCGGGGTTGCCCGTACATCCTCTCATTCTAGTGCCAAAGTAACATTCAATGTCGTTTTATGTAACGAAGGGAACGCATGGGACACCACAAACAACCATTTTGTAGCTCCCCAGACTGGTGTCTACTTTTTCAGTTTTTCAACAGGGGTAACTTCGGGTAATACAGTAAGCCTCCGTCTCCGGGTTAATGGTGGCAGCTACTATTATCTCTATCGGTCTTCTTCGTCAGTATCAACCGATACTATGGCGAGGTCCGTGATCATGTATCTGTTCTCAGGGGATCGAGTCGAACTGTACTCCACCTACGGCGGATTCTCTGATAATCGTCTCCTAACAAGTTTCAGTGGATTTATGTTCAACTTAGGTAGGAGCCGACACATGGCGTGGTCCACCTACAGAACAAGCAGCTACTGTGCATCTTCCACTGTTGACCCGTTTCCCTACTCCACGGTAGATGTTAATGAGGGAGGCCACCTTTCAGGAAATAAGGTCATGTGTCCTTGGACGGGATTCTACTATGTTCATGTTAGTGCCGGTGTGAGCGGTTACGCAATACAGGTATGTCTAGCAAATTAATGTTTAAATACAATAGTGCTTTTGAATGTTACCTGTTGAATATGTCAATAAAATATGAATTATGAATATTAATTTAATATATAAGCCTTTGTCAATCTTGTTTTAGCTCAATGTGATGATCGGGACAGAAATTCGTGGGGAGCTAATACGTGGCGGTCCGTACGTAACAGACACTGTCAGTCGTTCTGTGATTGTGCACTGTCTCGCTTTCGAGGAAATAAGAGTGGTCAAACCAGCAGGTAGCACCTCCTGTATTTACTCAGGGAGCAGTTACAAAGAGACAACATTCAGCGGTTTTTATTTATTTACATAATAAAAACATGCTCTAACAACAAAATAATTTGTTTTATGTTTTCATATTATTTCACTACGATAATTCATAGCAGTATTGAAATGCTCTTTTTGTTCAATAATCCTTTCCCATGTTCGAAATTTCATAAATTTCTATATAGCCATATATGATAGATTCGTATTTTGACCCTGAATTCATTTAATCATAAACGTATGTAACAGACAATACGTGACATGGACAAGAGGAGTTGTATACAGTTATACGCATATAACTGGGAGTCTGGATTTTATCATATATCTAAGTTCGCAATAAGCCGCATAAACAACTCATTAAATTTTGGAGGTAATCAGAATCACCATTATGAACAAAAAGAATGACTCTGTCCCCATGTAGAAGTCGCCCAGTCGTATTCATTTGTTCTGCCACTCGTCAGGTGAAAGCGGGTCACTTAGGCGTGACAGCATTTTTAGCTCAGCTGACTGAAAGTCATCTGAGCTACAGCGATCACCCTTTGTCCGTCGTCCGTCCGGTCGTCCGTTAACAGGGCACAAATCGTAACCGTTGGATCCGGAATCTTCAAACTTGACATCCAGGAAGGTCCATAAAAAATCTCCTTGGAAACCTGAAATTAGGTCTCTGTTACCCATATCCGTTGAGCTATGGGGCTCCGAAGTACCCCCAAGAATAATGCAAAATTTGATACAAAAGCTGCAAGTATCTGAATAACAACTGCATTTATCACCATGATTCTTTGCATGAATATTGATCATGGGATGTTTCATCACTTCTTGCAGACTGGTGGCGCCACCTGTATTTTTCCAATTTTTACGTTTTTTTTTCTCTTTTTTACAGACCTGCAATGAAACTGTCATCTGTTAACAGGGCACAAATCGTAACCACTGGACCGTGAATCTTCAAACTTAATATCCAGGGAGGTCCATGAAAATCTCCTTGAAAACCTGAAATTAGGTCTCTGTTACCCATATCCTTCGAGCTATGGGGCTCCGAAGTACCCCCCAGAATAATGCAAAATTTGATACAAAAGCTCAAGTATCTGAATAACTACTGCATTGATCACCATGATTCTTTGCATGAATATTGATAATCGGATGTTCCATCACTTCCAGCAGACTGGTGGTGCAACCTGTATTTTTTCCAATTTTTACGATTTTTTTCTCTTTTTTTCATACCTGCAATGAAACTGTCATCTGTTAACAGGGCACAAATCGTAATCAATGGACCGGAATCTTCAAACTTAATATCCAGGGAGCTCCATGAAAAATCTCCTTGAAAACCTGAAATTAGGTCTCTGTTACCCGTATTCCCTAAGCTATGGAGCTCGTAAGTACCCCCCCCCCCCCAAGAATAATCAGAGATTTGATACAAAACCTCAGGTATCTGAATAACTACTGCATTGATCACCATGAATTTTTACATGAATATTGATCATGAAGTGTTCCATCAATTCCTGCAGACAGGTGGCGCCACCTGTATTTTTTAACAATTTTTACGAAATTTTTTCTCTTTTTTTCAGACCTGCAATGAAACTGTCATCTGTAAACAGGGCACAAATCGTAACCACTGGACCTGGAATCTTCAATCTTAATATCCAGGGAGGTCCATGAAAAATCTCCTTTGAAACCTGAAATAAGGTCTCTGTTACCCATATCCTTTGAGCTATGGGGCTCCGAAGTACCCCCCAGGATAATGCAAAATTTGATACAAAAGCTCAATGGCTGAATAACTACTGCATTGATCACCATGATTCTTTGCATGAATATTGATCATGGGATGTTCCATCACTTCCAGCAGACTTGTGGTGCAACCTGTATTTTTCCAATTTTAACGATTTTTTTTTTCTCTTTTTTTCATACCTGCAATGAAACTTTCATCTGTTAACAGGGCACAAATCGTAATCACTGGACCGGGAATCTTCAAACTTAATATCAAGGGAGGTCCATGAAAAATCTCCTTGAAAACCTGAAATTAGGTCTCTGTTACCCATATTCCCTAAGCTATGGAGCTCGTAATTACCCCCCCCCCCCCCCCCCGAATAATCAGAGATTTGATACAAAACCTCAGGTATCTGAATAACTACTGCATTGATCACCATGAATTTTTGCATGAATATTGATCATGAAGTGTTCCATCAGTTCCTGCAAACTGGTGGCGCTACCTGTACATTTCTAATTTTTACGAATTTTTTTCTCTATTTTTGATACTTTCAAAGAAGCTGTCATCTGTCAACAGGGCACAAATCGTAACTGCTGGACCTGGAATCTTCTAACTTGACATCCAGGGAGGTCAATGAAAAGTCTCTGTGGAAACCTGAAATTAGGTCTCTGTTACCCATATCCTCCGAGGTATTGGGCTCGTAAATACCCATCAGAATAATTAAAAATCTGATACAAAAGCTCCAGTATCTGAATAACTACTGCCTTTCTGAAGAAGACTCGAGCAGAGAAAACAGACACCACTCTGAACAGCTGATGGAACACACAGGAATGCTACTGTTGTATGGACCAGGCAAGGACTTTATGGAGAAGAAAGCCATGTTAAAAGTGTTGAAAAATAATTGGTTGAATTGGCCTGATGGACCCTTATGCACAGGAACATTATATAATTAAATTTCTTGTTCTTGTATGCTGGCTTGTGTTTCAACTTTCAGACAAATATCATTTGTGCACTCTCATTATCACATAAAGCATTATCTGTATAAAATTTTCAGTTGCATGGCTTTTAACAACATATTATTCACACAATCTGTATATTTAAGATCTTCATTAGACAAGGTGTTTTGTCAAAGTGGCCTACAGAATATGCTATAATTTGATTCGAATGTAAGAATGTAATAATATTTATGATGTAGGAATATTGAAATACTAGTAGTTGCCTGTCAGTAGGTGAACCATATAGGATATCAGATGTCAATATTAGATAATTATCTGCCAAGAGTGTTTGTTTTTGTGAATCTCTCTGAGATGTAAGGTTCAATTAAAATCCATGGTGACAGCAGGAAACATATTAATCATGTCTTTTGTTAGAATAGCCAGTTTAAATGGGAATTTTCCTGTATTATGATCTTAATGAAATTTTTTCCTTGTTTCATTTTGGATAATGTGTCTATCTCCAGTTTGTTTCCTTCAGACTTCAGTTAACAAAACTGAACCTGAGTATTGGTTACTGCAAGTATCAACCATTCACTTGATTAAATGTATCTGTGTTTACTGTATGTTGTAATGTAAATGTACTGTTTTATGTTCAGGAAGAGACCAATATGTTATACTGGTATTTTGTAATAGTATATAGACATGTAATAGGTCTTTACTAAAAAAAAAAAATAATAATAAATAAATACACCATGACTTCCTACTTTCGACATGCATGTTTCAGTCTGCACGTGAAGGTTTAGTATCTTACTCGGACACACGGTGGCGCTCGAGCTGGGATGGCATCTTTCTCAACTTATTTTGAGAGCCAATATTGAACCGGATACCAGTCTAGTTTCTTTCACACGTCACCAATTGTGGAATAATGCCGTATATAAATATATTTAATTGTATACCGAAAATTAGACCTGAATTTTTCAAATTTTATAAGACATTCACATAAATATGAAATCAGTACTTAAAATTTTGCCCAAATTTGGGCATGGCACGTTTTTTTCCCTGTAAGTACTGTTGGTTTAATTTTCATATCATGCACACGTCAGGATTTCAGCTTCTAAATTCTGAAATTTGAAAGGAATTGACCAAAAACTCTAACTTTTATTACATTTTTTATGAGACCATGTCACACCTAGGCTGTACTGAAGCCCCTCTGTATGTCTATATTGACCTTTCATGCTTGAAGCGAGGCATATACTGCAGCAAGCCAGCTCTTGGGTGGCCTCAGCTGGATATAACTATTCAACCCCCCTCCTCTTGTAATTGTTTGGCCAAAAACATAACAATAAACAATAATTTAAAAAATTTATTGGTTTACAATAACACCTTTAAGAAAAATAAATAGAAAAGGAATTTTATGGTTAATGAGTAACAGGGACCTTGCAATTAATGATGTTTTATGGATCTTTCATGGATTGCTGAAAATATATTTCAAATGACACCATGCAGACACCATTGGGTATTTTTTAATTTCAATCATAAAAATGAAAAATAAATAATTAAATAAAATTGTTGTTTACTATAAGGGATTATGTGAAGCAAGTTAATGATAGTCAAGGATGCATTTGATCATATTAAATATTCTTAATTTCCAGGTGTTTAATTTGTTGGGGGTTTTTTATTACAAAATTAAAAAAGAAATGAAATATGTCAAAAATTTTAAAATATTACTCAGACAAGTGCTCATTAAAGATGTAAATATGTTTGAATAATAACATTCAGACTCATGGCTGTATCAGCTGTTACATGATACTGGGCAAATAATCAAAATTTATATTTCTGATAACTTTATTTCAGTTAATAAAATTAAACATTTCCAGCTCCAGTTTGCTCCTTGTATAATATATTGGTTTTGTTTTGATCAATGGATTATTTTTAACACATGTATTAGTTTTGTAGTAGAGATTATTTTCTTTTTTTTCTGATACAAATTAAAAAAAAAATAAAATTTTTAAAATCTGATAAAAAAAATCAGGTCTTAAAGACAAGTTCTCATTATGATGTCTATAATATTAAAAATTGTCACAAGTGTCTTGACAGTGATGTGAAAGTATTCAAAAGTGAATATAATATTTTTTTTTATTAATTAAAGCCATAAAACCAGGTAAACAATGATTATTTAAATTTGTGAAATTTGTATATTATGGAATCTCAACAGTTTCGTTCGACTGAAACTGAATAAATATGAGACCTTGAGTGAATACTTAATAATTGTATTCAAATATGATTAAAAAAAGTTCATTGTTCAATAATGTAAATAAATGCAAATACTAATACAGGTAAAAAGAAAGAATTTGAGTGAAAATACTTTCAAAATGTATTCATTAATGCATTTATGAATATACTTTATAATTTTATTTTAATCATTTATTTCAAATATATTATTAAAAGAAATCTTTTCAAATGTTATTGTTAATTTTATTTAATTAAAATTATATTTTGCCCAATAATTCCAATTAATTTTTAATGAATAGTTTAACTCTCATATCATTTGTGCTAGTGGTACTTTTGGCTATGGGCAACCTGAAATTATTGAGTAACAGATAACTCCTTTGTAAAAAGCATGCGTGATAATTAACATGACTTACAGTGGACATTTATTTCCTGTTACTAGTGTTAGTGCTGTGGATTTAATTTTCACAGCATGTACACATAAGCATTTCATTTGTTAAAATCTGAAATTTGAAACCAATTGATCAAAATGTTTTCAAGCACCATGCCTTGATTGTTTTCATCTAGTCTGTGAAATGTGCGCTTGGGCAGTATTACATAACTAGTTCAACTTCTGACCTAGCCACTGCCTCTGTGATTGTCTGGGTCAGGCTGGGTCATGTAGTAATTACCAGAGAGCCTCTCTCTCTCTCTCTCTCTCTCTCTCTCTCTCTCTCTCTCTCTGGCAGTCTCTCTCTCTGGCAGTCTCTCTCTCTCTCTCTCTCTCTCTCTCTCTCTCTCTCTCATGCTCCTCTCTCTCTCCATGACAGTCTAGCTCACTATCTCTTGCTCTCTCTCTCTCTCTCTCTCTCTCTCTCTCTCTCTCTCTCTCTCCCATTCTCTCTCACCCCTAAGCCTCCCATTCTCCCTGCACCCCATTATGTTGACAGGTACTATAAACCAGATTAATTAGCTATGAATGTTGAAACAATTTAGAAATGTGAATCAACTGAAATATTCATATATATTTATATATATATATATGTGTGTTATACTGTAAATGTGTAGTTACATTTTTAAACCTGGAAAAAATGATGTATTGAAAAAAAGGAATAAAGGCAAGTATTGTTAATTTTTCCTGGCTCAGTAGAATGGGAATAAAAATGATTTGCTTTGTTTCTCCACCTTTCTGCCTGATCAAATATTTAATAATTATGAATAAACATTTTTCTCTGTAAGCACTTGAATTCAATTTAATATCCTGTATGAATATGCAAGGGTGCTGTAACTCCCACCATCCCCTTCCCCCGCCCCAATGAGTCCTTGCTCTTTGGCACTGTGAACAATAGTTCTATTGCTTTTCCATAAAATTTAATAATTGAAGGATAATATATACAGAAAGACTGAGGCGTTTCAACTCCCATCATAACCCCCTCCCCCTGTCAATCCTTCCACCTGTTAAGTGGGGACTTTATGGCTACTGTATACATATGATAAAATAGAAAATAGGTTTATTAAAATAATTGGATCTCATTAAACAAATCTGTAAACCGTTGAACTGTCAACAGCTTATCAAAAAGGTAACCAATGGAAACACATGGTCAGATCTCAAAATATTATTGGCAACAATTTCTTCAATCATATCAACCAACCATTGCCAAGATTACCTTTTCCGATCAGACTTTATCTGCTTTTCATAATATTTTAGATTTTAACCTTCCTGGTGTTTAAGTACTGTTGAATGCTCTCTGTCTCTCTTTCTCTCTTTTTTTCTCTCTCTCTCTCCTTTTCTCTCTACATCCACCTCATAGCTGCCCTCACTGTTCCCTTCTCTGAGCCCCATCCCAATGTCAGCCTCAGTGAACAAGAACAAGATGAATCAGATATATTCATATTTTAATATTTTGTATAACTATTCGGCCATAGGTACCTATGTACATGCCAGAAATTATGTCAATATCGTGTACTATGTAGACATAGTAGGCATCAAAATAATGTACATTGTCAAGGCTGAAGAGATATTGTGTCATACAGTAACAAATTCATAAATCCCCTCATCAGCATAGTAAATCATAACATCATATCTGTCAAATTGAAATCTTGCAGACTTCCATACACTATAGATCCTTCAACAAATAGCCTATTCATCATTCTACTACTGCTTATTACTGCTGTCATTGCATTCATATTTGCTCAGATATATTGCAATTTTCAGCCCCTCCTAAATAAATAAAAAATAAACCACTATATTTAACTCTTTTAATCCATCAGTCAGGTTATTTCATTTATTATTTACTCACATATTACATTACATTCCTTTATAATAGCACAACATGTCCATAATATTCATAAGCTTTATTGACTCGATATAGTATCACAATGGAGAAACATTTATGGTCCAATCACAATCAGCTGAGCGCCGTGACCCATGGGTCCCTTGTTATATGTAATGTGACTGATAAAGAGATTCTGGTCGAAGCTCCGACGGCGGAATCTATTTTGTTTATAGAATCCTTATAAGAGAAAAGATGTACTTGTAATTTTATTACATGTTTCAAAGTTTCTGGAGTTGGCTGCTCATAAAAAATGTATGCGTCAGGGTTTGTTTGTAATGATTTGTTCGCTGTAAAAAAGCTTGTTGTATACATTGGTGTCAAAAACCTGTAAACACTGTTATTACAGAAAAAAAACTTTAAAATATCCAGTTCATACCTACATGTTTATTAGAAACCATCCACATAGTAGGTAGGGTTAATGCACATGGTGTATCATGTCATATATGTGCAAATCATTATTTCTTTTAAACTGAGCGACCTATACACAATAAGTCCTAACATTCACTGTGTAGGTGAACATTTTACATAGTTCTTAGTACAGTCCATATCAGTGCTCCCTCTCAGAGCCCATGGCAAAGCACCAGCTTTAAAGCTTTCTTTCCTGCTAGTCTGTTTCTCACTTTAGTGTTGATATATCAAAAATTTGGGAGTATCCTCTTCATGAAGCTGATGTAATTGGGCTGCCAATAAGTCCACTGCTAATTTTTATAAACTCAGGGTCTACACTATAAGCTTCAGAAGCTTGCCACCATATCACTGGAAAAAGATGGGTTGACAACTGGCCAGCCATCACAGCCTGACAGCCAGTAACACTTTATTAATGCTGTAAGGATTCCCCGTTTACCCCAGTCATTTGGCTCCTGATGCTGCAAATGGACAGTGGCTGAATATCTGGGGCATAAGTTACCCATGTCCTCTGTCCATGAATAAACAAGAGATTACCAGGAAAGCCTAGTGACAGCTTACACGAGGAAACCAGGTCCAAACAGAAAGTTGTTAATTAGGCGCCATTCATTCTGTAGCCCATTGCCTTTGACATAATAAGTTCATGAGCCCTATGCTTCTGAGATCATGTACCTCCTAAGGCCTTTGTCATTAATGAAGTTTATTTGATGAACTTATGGGTATCACTCACGGGAAATCCCACATGCATCTAGGTCATTTTTACAGTTGTTTACACCAGAGTGTAAAAAAATGTGTTTACATGACACTCAAACAATAGGTCATTTATGAAGTTTATATGTTGAACTTATGGACATCACTTAACCGAAATTTCATGTGCATCTCGTTTTTTTTCCACTGGGTGTAAAACCGTCTTTCACATGACATTAGTACATTATGTTATTAATGAAGTTCATTTGTTAAATTCATGGATATCACTTAAAAGAAATTCACATTCATCTAGTTTTGAAAAAGTTTTTACACAACTTTTTTTACATGACGTTAATTAACTTAAATTAACCGTGTAAATCATGTCAGCTTGAAAATACTTGCCAGCCTTTGATGCATTCACCCTCCCCCCCCCTTCCCCCCCCCCCCCCCGAACTGTGTTTAAGATGTTGGGCTTTAAACAACCTTTTTTTAAAACAAGCCATAAATGCGATTAACTACTGAAACCAAGGATATAATGGAAAGATATTTATTATTGTATAGAAATCAACATACCTGTAATCCAAAGAAAAGTCAAACGGTGGTGGTGTAACTGTTTGTTGTGTTAACCTAACTAAAAAGCCTTTGCATTGAAAGCGGAGTAATGTGGTCTTTGTTTTGAATTAACTTTATTTCCTATTCAGAGAAGCATTGGGATCAATGGGGATTAGAGTAAACCTATAACCGCGAATTGCACAAAACGCTCTGTGGCCAGTGAGCTCGAAATGCAGAAAAATCCCTAAGGCGCTTCCTGAAAAAAAGGCGACAGGCGTGGAGGACCTTAAAGTACAAAAAATTAGGGCACCTGTCGGGGGTTAATTTAAAAGAATAATTGTGCAGCTTAATATGGCATAATCCAAAAAATAAAACAAACTTTCCATAGAAGACCACACAGCCGATACGTGTGCCGAACTTCGAAGGTCATATAAAAAACGGAAGCAGGTAAACCTTTCTCTAGGAAAAAAAATTGGAACAGTTAATCAGACGGGCAGCCGAGTGCGTAAGGGATGCCCCTGTCGACAAATTTATATATTATCTTTGCAGAATTATTAGGGCCAAGATGCAGCCGAAATATCAATTTTATAGGTATAGAAAAATTGAAAATGAAAAGCATACACTCTTGTCGCACTACTTTTCTTCTAACTAGGGAAAAGCCAAATATCGTAGATCAATTGAGACGTTCCCAGGACATCAGGGTGCTGAAGGACCGCTGTACTCCTGATGGATACCCATCACACGGACACGGACAAACATGTTAATATGCTTCTTCCTTCAAAATCTTGCTGAAAGGCCGCAGGTAGTTAATAATTAGACTTACGTAACATGAACAGAATTAAACATAAAGCGATGCAACAGTATTCATTTGGTATTGGTTTAATATTCTGACGGTATGCAAATTTCCTGATTATTACACTGTTACTCAAAATTCATGGAACTACATATATAACATTTCTGGTATACTTTTCTGGTAAACAATTGAACAAGATGACTTGAGTGAAGCTCCTCCTAGCAGCTATTTACCAAAATGAAAAAAATTACTGTCTATATAATAGTGCAAGACATAAGATGTGTCAGTTTCAAAAGAATTCCTGCAAAACTGTAGCCTGTTGAATGCTATATCGAAGATTTCCGGCAAGCAATAGGGACGAACACTGTATCATTAAAAAAATAAATTCATAATACATATTCTGAGGTGTTTGACGTTATACTCACGCAAGGCTTTGAATATCCCAACAGCTAGAATTAACTTGGTAAAATTAGAGAATACTAGAATATACCCATATCAGTACCTGCATCCACACTTTTCTTAAATTATGAGTAAGCACTGACATGGCGTGCGCGTTTGAAATGCACTGACACAAATTTGGCGAGGGGTGAGATGTTCCGCGTCCAAAATCGTCCCAATGATTATCCCGCAACATGATTCACTTGTGCCAAAATTGCCGATATTGGCAGTGGTGAGATGTTCCCGGTCTAAATTCGTCCCCGCGGTGAACCCACAACAACATTCATTTGTATTGACCTAGCGGACTGCTTAGAAAAGGCGGACGCGTAGTGAATGTTTGGCAGACTATGTCAGGTTTGATTTGATTGGTTAGCGAGAGGAGATTCAGGAAGACGTGGGCGCACTATGTGAGAATGGCCATGGCACAGCGCAGGTATTAAACCCATAATATTTTTATCGATTTTGAGGCCATTTCTTTACCAAACGCCTAAAAAATATAAACTCGTTCTTCCCCGGACCAAGATGCACCCTCCCACGAAGTTTGACGACCGTGCGATCCCTAGCGTGCGAATGAATCCGGACAGACAGACAGACAAACAAACAGATTACCGTGAATTATAGTATGATTACTTTTTTTATTATTAATCATGACTTTGTTAAATATTCGGGCTTGAATTTGTAAATTTTTCATTTCCAATGAATTAAAAGCTGAGTTAAGTCAATGGTAACATATCAAGACTCTGGACCATGTTGAGTGACTGTTTTATCGTTGATGTTGTGTTATCGATAGTTGTGTTATCAGTGTATATTTTCCGGATGTTTGCGTTATCGGTTAAATTTTACAAGGTAATTGTCGATACGGTTTGGTCTGTTTTATTGAAGATGTTTTGTCGTCCGTGTGAACGTGTTACCGGTTACGTTGAGTTATCGGTGTGGTTCTGTGTTATGAGTGTTTCTACCAAGCCGAACAAATTTTACTCTTCAGTGACAGGGATGTCCCTTTTTTGGACGAGTGCCAAGGAAACGATACTCTACCCTAAGAGGAAGACCCTATAACAAATCAGATGCGCAATATGCAATATATATTTTGCATTAATGCAAAGGCATGTTCGCTAATAAAAGTTTTCCCACAAAATTGATCATATATATATATATATATATATATATATATATATATATATATATATATTCCTTCCAAGATCCAAGATTACCCCAGGTCAAGAGCCCTTTCCAAAGTTTCTTTCAACTGATTTCTTTTTAATCTGTCTGAAGCAGATAATTTATAAAAGATGCACGATGATCTGGCTAACCTATAGAAGTTTAACGATTGTGCTGAGCTCTGTATAGTGTGTGTCCAATCGCTTGTTATTCTTTCGTCTGCTTCAAGATTGCCATGAGACGATGCTAAATTTCCATAATAAAGAATACGAAAAGTAACTGTTTCTGCTTCTGGTTGAAAAACTTCACAAGGTCCGTGGATTTTAATGCAGAACTGGTGATTTTTTAACTTTCTAGATATCTTGTTCCAGATTTCTAAATCATACGTACAGTTTTGATCTTTTAAAACATCGGATGTTTTTTTCACAGAAAGAGAGGATATTTATAAATTGAATGGTAACATTATGCAGTACATATTAACAATCTGACGTTTGTAAATTCTTAAGATTCTTTGGGATTTTTAAAAGTAATAAGTAATACATGTTCAATAAATATTTTAATGTTTACATTTTTGGAAAGTAAAATATTACGATGTATTGTTTGGAAACAATATTCTACGATAAAACCAAGTTTATTCCCCTGAATGCTCCTTCATACTAAATAGATTTATGCGAAATATTAGAGTGCTATTTGAAATAATTTCCAATTACTCAGGGTCATCTTATGTACGATTATCATTTTTTCATACAATGTTGATGAATCCTAGCCGGCTCGCATGTAACTTTAGAATATTGCTGGCACTGGGAACTGTGGCACCAAGAGAAATTTACTAGAAATATAGTCAAAATGTCTCATTACGCAATAGAAGATTGAGGTACTGCGGTAACCTAATTCACCATTGTTCGGACAAAACGAATTTCAGCCCGATACTAGGGATTACGAAGTACTTTGTTGAACTCATCCGGCCACAACCAATGTCACATAAGTGATATTATCATTTTCATATACATATATCATTTGTTTCATGTACATATATATGCACCCTAAAACACCCACACATACAGAGAGAGAGTGTATGAAATTTGTATTTCCTTGGTTCAATTATTAATTCTTTTTACTATTATTAATGCTACTACTAAATGAATATATGATTGTAACATTGCTTAAAGGCACAAATATTTATTATAGTCGCCTAGAGCTTACCATGCCAATTCCATTATAAATTTTCGTTAATGTTTACACTGGAAAGTCCCTCAGTTTCACACATTATATGTTTGTATTTATTGTATATAATTAGTTTCTTTGCAGTGCCTACGACAGGGCCGACGGTCCGTCTGATGGCTGAACTGACGTTGATTAGCTCAACATGCTGACATCAGATGTGTCGGTTTGAGCAGATCTAATGAGCAGGTCTTTGTTTTTTTTTAACACGAAATGCATCACTATATAATGTATGTCAAATTCAAATTTAGTATAACTGCTTTTTAATTGCTATCGCATCGCTGTCAAATTACTGTCAGGTTTACTGTTGATTTATTCGTCTGAGTCATTTTTCTATCATCATTCTTATTGTTGTTGGATTATAATCTGATTTGTCGAATGGCTTCGTTTGTTTGGATTATGACTTGTTCGTCAATTTCGCGCAAACGTGCTCGCACTGAGTTAACACTTGAGTAGAAAGTGAAAGTGATCCGTGCCAGCTCTCCCAGCTCAGGCAGGGCAGATTATCAAGACCAATCAAGGCATTCTTCCAACATGATGAGAATATCAACTGCCTTGTGCAGGAATGGTTCCAGATGGCGCGCGGCATGAACATGCCCGTGCCTGGACTTTAGCTAAAGGGCACAGCCTTGGAGGTTTGTGACTTTAAGGCCTCCAATGGATTGCTGAAAAGCTTCAAACAGCGCTACAACATCCGTGGTCAAACGTCTAGTTTGCCAGCTGAGATTGTTGAAGACTTGACAACTAAGCCACCCGACCTTGTTCAGGATTATTCATCCAGGGATATTTATAACATGGATTAAACGGGACTATTCTTCAGGGCGTTATCTGACCGATCTCTTGCGATAAAAGGTGACCAGTGCAAGGTAAGCCAGGACGCAAAGCACCGTTTGACTGTGGCAGATTGCTGCAACCAGCTTGGAGACTTCGAGAAGTCGTTTGTGATCGGCAAGGCTGCGAAACCACGTTGCTTCAAGGGCATCGATATCAGTGCTCTACCAGGTGCCTGGTGTTACAGCAAGAAGGCCTGGATAATAACTGCACTCGTTGAAGACTGAGCCAAGGTGCTGCTCTTCATTGACAATGCACCTTCACATCCCACTCTGGAGCTGAGCAATGTCAAGGTGCTGTACCATCATCACGTCGAAGCTGCAGCCACTGGACCAGGGAATCATCGCCACAAAATAATATTGCGCTTGACTGGTTTAGGAATAATCGACTGTGTATCATTCTTAAAAAGTCCACAATTGTATTATTTGGCTCTAAATCAAGACCTGAACAAAATCATCAAAGTATTTTGATAGATAATATCAACGTGGCACCAGTAGATCATACTTGGTACCTTACGGCCCCAGGTTAAACTACAAAGGACTCTGAGCAGGTATGGCCCAAAAATCAGGGATGCGCTAGCTCACCCACTGGCGTCAAACTCCACGTAGGGGGAAGATATATTGTTACGAATGATGTACTTCACCTGAATTTTGGCCTAATCCATATACCGATCCATTGGCAGCACCTATAGCTGCATGCGTTCATACATATTGACTTTGTCATGATTTTTACAAACGTCTCTTATATCATTGGTCTCTAGGTAACGTGTACTAAGTTGCGTGTTATGATGACTTGATCCTACTTTTCTAATTAAAATAAACTAATCAATGAACAATTTTTATCAAAGGAGGTTGGACAAAAAGTTATCAGGTTTCTCACCTGAAATAGATTCATTTATGGTATTTTAGTGCACATATTAAACCCCACCCGATCCGGTGTCATTTTCACCTCAAATCCAAGATGGCCGCCATTATAAGGGGTGAAATATTTAAATAGCCATAATTCCATAACTAACTGACATAGAAACACATTATAGGTATTATTCCAACTAATATTAGAATGGCCGTTCATTTGATGGCACTACTGAGGTCATAAAAGGTATACATAATGCATAAAGGCAAAGGTCAAGATTAAGTTTGGCAGAAACAAGACAAACTCGCCATGTTATGGCAATTATTTTTTCAACCAAGTGTTATAAAAACATATCTCAAGTATTATTTCCATTTTACACTAGGTTGGCCATTCATTTTGGTGATACGTCTGAAGTCAAAATATCATGCATTAAAGTCAAGATCATTGTGAAATTTGGAAGAGTAAAAGCAACAATCGCCATGAGATGGCATGTTTTTACAAGAAAATGAGAAAGAAATACATTTTAAGTTGTCATTTCAGACTAACTTTAGAATGCCAGTGCATTTGGTGGTACTTCTGAGGTCAGGAAAGGTATATACCATGCATGAAGGTCAAGGTTAAAATCAGATTTGGAAGAAAAAAAGCAATAATCGTCATGAAATGGCATGATTTTTGGTGCAAGAACGTAACATATAAACACATTCAAAGGGTCATTTCCTTCTATATTTAGATTGCTCATTCTTTTTTGTGATAGTTATTAGGCCAGGAAAGTTTATTATCACGCATTAAGGTCAAGATTAGGTTTGATTGAAAAACACCAATACTGTCCATGATATGGCATATTTTTTTTGCAACAAAGTGACATTTAAGGTGTCACTTCTGGCTAACATCAGAATGCCCATTGATTCGGTGGTTCTCCTTCTCATCAGAAATGTTTACTCAGGCCATCTCCTCTGCAATGCATATCACTGATACCTATCAGAATCTGCCATTGACAATGAATTTAGGTTTAAACCTGTCAAGAATGCATCAGGGGTAAGAATTCAGGTAGATTTTCAGTTTCCTTATCAGCGGCTTATCCTGACAGGTATCAACTATATCATGAGGTCCAAACGTTTTCTGACAATAATATCCCAGGAGATGTGGGGTTTGAAATCATCTTCCATTGTTCCTGTACGGGAACTTGACCTCGTAAGCCTCTACCTGATGAGCTGCTGCGTAAAACAAGATGTGGCTAATGCTAAGAAATTGCTTGCATGAATGTAACACAAACAAAGAACTCATGGAATGTAAATGAACTATGCATATATATGGTACGATAGATTCATATTTATCTGTTATTCAAACGTATTATAACATGCGCATGTGCAATTTGTTTTCGTTTTCGATGATTGGGCATAATCAACATAGTCACAGTGACAAGTTAATAGGCCTACCTACATCTCATTGGTGTCATATTTTCCCCACATGTATCATATTATAGAGTCTGGCGTATTTCCCCTACCAAATTTGATATTACCCTGGAACATGATGCATGATAAATTCCAATTGTGACCTAAGAAATATCACCAAATGAGATGGAATTCTACTGTTAGATGGACAGTTTGACTGTTTTTGTATGAACATGACCTTAACCTTAAAGCATGATATAACCCTGTCCTGCACTAAGAACTATCACCACATGAATGTCCATTCTAAATTTAGATGGAAAAACTGAGAATGTTTCTATGTCACTTTCTTGCAAGAACATGCCATATCATGGACAGTTTGACTGTTTTCATAAGAACTTGATCTTGACCTTAATTCATGATGGAAACACATTGAATGTTTTTATGTCACTTAATTGCAAAAACATGCCATTCATGGACAGCTGGACTGTTTTCCTAAGAACTTGACTTTGACCTTAATGCATAATAGGAACTTTTTCTTGCCTCACAGCTATCACTTAATTATTATTTGCATTTTAAATTTAGATGAACCATGACCCTTTGTATGTGTTTCTATGTCACTTTCCTGCAAAGACATGCTACATCATGGCCATTATTGCTCTTTCTGGTCCAGGTTTGGCTTTGAGCTTGAACTTATTGCTCGACGGGTACCTTTTATGGCCTCATAGTATCAACAAATGAATGTACATCCTCAGTATCCTAATCTCAAGTAGAAATGACACTTAAAATATGTTTCTAAAAAAGTACCATACCATTACGAGTGTTGCTTTTTTCTTCCAAATTTGTTTTTTACCATGGCCTTGATGCATGATATATACATTTAAAGACCTCAGAAATGCCATCAATGCGTGGGCATTCTTAAGTTATTTAGAAATGACAGATTAAATGTATTTCTATGCCAATTTCTTGCAAAAACATGTTTTATCATGGCGATTGTTGCTTCTCTTTGAAGTATGACATTGACCTTAACCTCTTTGCATGATATGTACCTTTTATGACCTCACAGGTATCACCAAATAATTGGGCATCCTGATGTAGAATGGAAATGACACTTCAAATATGTTTTATAACACTTTGATTACAAGGTTCATATATCAGGACGAGTTTGGATTTATTTTTCTGCAAAATTTGACTTTTCTGTCCGGAGTGTACCGTTTATGGCCACAGAAGTGTCATTAAATGAACGGCCATCCTAGTGTTAGTAGGAAATGACACCTTAAATGTGTTTCTATGTCAGTCAGTTTTCAAATTATGGCCATTTATACATTTCACCCCTTATAATGGCGGCCATCTTGAATTTGGGGTGAAAATGATACTTTGCCATGGGTGGAATCGGGTGGGATTTTATTGTGCTCTAAGACACCATAAATGAATCCGTTTCAGGTGAGAAACCTTTGATAACATTTTTGTCTAACCTAAGTCATTCATTGACTGGACTATAAAAGTGCTACATGTTTGCAATTACGTAACCTGGCGTAACCAATAACAAGCTATTCATTACCATTTACACCCCAACCTTTCTTGACGTGTGTACAAATAAATTAAAGACAACCACTGAGGGCACCATTTAACTAATAAAAAAAGATAATAATAAAACGCATATAGTGTACCTAAACTTTACAAGATGGTCCAGCATGCTTGTCTTCTGTAATGTGCCTTCAGAATTAGCAAAGACGGCGTATATTCTGTAACAGAAATGGACAGACATGTTCTAGTAATGGTTATTTATTAAAGCTGAATGTTAAATAATATTCAACAAAGGCGACTAAAGCAAAATTGAACTGGCAGTACCGTCTGGTATCCGAGGGGCGAAGGCCGGAGCGCTGCAGGTTGGGAGTTGGCGGGGGGTATGGGTTGAATGTCCTCACATGCTGTGACATTTAAAAAAATCAACACTTCAACCCAAACATTCAAGAAGTCGTTTTTATAGGTTTCTGTATTTTGATTCCTGCGTCTTGTTCTTTGCCGGTAAAAAAAGTGCATGCAATGGATCAATTGCATTTACAAAGACTTGACACAAAAGTGACCCTCATTGCATGGGCATTCGACTGAATTTTGAGTAAATCAAGCTAGGTTTACACCGGGGACGGACACCAGCTAAGGCTGCCTTGGTCCTTTGACTCTAGGTCTGACAAAAATGAGTAACCAAGGAGAACAACTGTGAAAAGGTACATACAGTAAACTATACTGTACGACAGGGAAGATAAGGCCAGCTTACACAGCACAAGAATTTTGAATAATTTGTAAATAAATTATTTTTTTACCACTTTCCTGCATTATCTCGTTGATTCAATCATATATTCATTTTACGACTTTCCCAGTGCCTCAGTGCTATCTCCACATTACCTATAAGCATTACGAATAAGCAACGTTTTTGATTCTTTAGACAATTGAGGAAATTAAAAATTAGCTGCAAAGTAATAAACGTATTTCACAAATACTCTTATGATTGAAATGCTTTCAACTTTTGTCAGAAAAATATAATCGATGAACTAACGGTGCTAACTAAGTGTTACTTTACATGCAAACCTCTAATAATCTGTGGCTTGGCCTTATATATAACGGAGGTTAGAACCGAGAAATAATTTTCATGCAATTGCGAGAGCCTGGGACAGGAATATCATGTAGGTTACCTTATAATATGTTCAGGAGATAAAATACCCAAGACAAACAGGACTGGAGTCACACATCCGGTGAATTCACATCAGGTGATGTCAGTGATGACACTAACAGTGCCATGGTCCTTATAGATAAGACCGGAAACATTCAATCGACTAAAACTGCACGTGTTGTAGGTATGAATCAGAAACCTGGGGAAGGAGTGGCCCTCGTTGACTGATAGCACGGCAAAACATTCTGGTCACGTAGCTTTTATAAAATTAAATTTCCTTCAATCTATGGCAGATGTTCATTAACGGTTTTTTTTTCGCTTAAAAATTCATTAAACATAAGAAACATAACATCAACGTGTCCCAATTACCAAACTTGCAATGTATGGCTAACATATTCGGTTACTGGTATTGCTCCTGGTATAAAAAAGGAATGGTAGTGTATATATATATATATATATATATATATATATATATATATATATATATATATATAAACATTTATATAAATTACTCTACTGGTTTCCCGCAATTAACAACTGCTAGAGTACTCTGTGGCTTGACACCAAAGCTTTACAGTTATATATCTGGTTTCCACAAGCTGTTTGTGTGGTTTTGGCGTTTGGTAATGTATAGTTCCTTTCACCATGTTCATTATTATAACATATCAGTAATTCATGTCCTTAAACATATTTTATCTATGAAAATGTAGTAATGTACAATAGTTTGCATCTTTCTATATATTTTCCTGATCTTCACTTTGCTCCTGTTCGGTTAATGGCACTAAAATGTGTACGAACGTATTTTATTACAGTGAGATTCTTAGGAAAACGCCACAATAGATACATATCTTACTTTGAATATAATTTTATATTTTAGCCTATATAACATTCCCATCATGCACAGCATAATCCGGTAAGTTACATTATCTGTAATATTTTGTGTATATCGACTAGATAATTTAATGTTTTACGCATGGACTGAAGATTAAGGAATTCAGTCAGAATACATTTATATGTCAAAAGCTAACAAACAACGTTGTGTTCGGGTTTTGTGAGCAAACATTTCGGCTTAGTTAAATGAAACCAAATATCAGAGCGATATTGATAGGATCCTCAACTTTACAGATAACAGTGATTTTACTTCAATCATCTGAGATATAACTAATAAGTATCTTTTGTACAATGTATAGCATTATATCGTCGATAACAGGTGATTATATATATATAGCGTGATGAAAATGGTCGATTAGTCTTAGTTCTTTATACAAACATAATCTTTATGATACACGGGGAAGCTGGTAATTTCATTTTTGTTAGTATCAATTAATTAGTGACGTCAGCAAAAAAAGATAGTTTTGTTCTTATTTAAAGGATTAAAACCTGAAGCAAATAATTTACTCAAACCTATACATAGCAAAATCCGTGTTATTATTTCACAGGCCAGGCGTCATATGGTGCAAATATTGGGGACTCTGCTTTCGTCAGCGAACCGTACCCGTTCCATGCAGTGTTACTGAATCACGGTAATGCCCTTAACCAAGAAACATGGACCCTGACCGTGCCGTCTAGCGGACTGTACCTGACTATCCTGACGGCCGGGCATACTGGATCAGCCATGACCGATTTTCGCCTTGTAAAAGACGGAGTTCAAATGGCCACTCTGTACCGGTCATCCTCGTCCAGCGGCAACACGGACTCGATGGGTCTGGACACCGTGAGGTACTTCACCGCAAACGAACAAGCCTACGTCGGCAGCAATAGTCCCTCTCTTTTTAGCACAGGGGATGGCCTGCATACATCCTGGGGAACGGTGTCTCTGTCAGAAGAAATTGCTCCTGATTACGGATTCGGGGTTGCCCGTACATCCTCTCATTCTGGCACCGTAACATTCAATGTCGTTTTAGCTAATGAAGGAAATGCTTGGGACACCACAAACAACCGTTTTGTTGCTCCGCTCACCGGTGTCTACTTTTTCAGTTTTTCAACAGGGGTTTCATCGGGTAATACTGTGAACCTTTATCTCCGGGTCAATGGCGCAAGCAAATATTATCTCTATCGGTCTTCTTCTTCGTCAGTATCAACCAACACTATGGCGAGGTCCGTGATCATTTATCTGTTCTCAGGGGATCTAGTCGACCTATACTCCACATACACTGGGTTCTCTGATAATCGTCTCCTAACAAGTTTCAGTGGATTTATGTTCAACTTAGGTAGAAGCCGACACATGGCGTGGTCCACCTACAGAACAAGCAGCTACTGTACATCTTCCACTGTTGACCCGTTTCCCTACTCCACGGTAGATGTTAATGAGGGAGGCAACCTTTCAGGAAATAAGGTCATGTGTCCCTGGACCGGATTCTACTATGTTCATGTTAGTGCCGGTGTGAGCGGTTACGCAATACAGGTATGCCTAGCAGATTAGTGTTTAAATATGAGTGCTTTTGAATGTTACCTGTTGAATATGTCAATAATATATGAATTATGCATATTAATTTAATATATAAGCCTTTGCCAATCTTGTTTTAGCTCAATGTGATGGTCGGAACTGAAATTCAAGGCGAGCTAATACGTGGCGGTCCGTACGTCACAGACACTGTTAGTCGTTCTTTGATTGTGCACTGCCTTGCTTTCGAGGAAATAAGAGTGGTCAAACCAGCAGGTACCTATTCCTGTATTTACTCAGACAGCGGCAGAAAAGAGACAACATTCAGCGGTTTTTATTTGTTTACATAGTAAACAAGCTTTAACAACATAATTATTTGTTGTTATTTTTTATATTATTTCACTACAATAATTCATAGCAGTATTCAAATGCTTTTTTTTATTCAATAATCCTTTCCTATATTCAGAATATCATAAATTTCTATATAGCCATACATAATAGATTTTTACTTTGACCCAGAATTAATTTAATCATATACATATAACAGACAATACGTGACATGGATCACAGTTATATACAGTTATATACACATAACTCGGAGTCTGGATTTAATCATATAACTAAGGTTCGTACTTTGATTACAAACTCCATGGTAACCTTATAAGCCGCGATTAGCAGTAACACTGTATTAATCCTGGATTAGCAGTAACACTGTATTAATGCTGTCAGGAATCCCTGTTTACACCTGTCACTGGGCTCCTGGTGCTGCAAATGGACAGTGGGTGAAAATCAGTCACCCCTCTTCCCTGTCCATGAATAAACAAGAGATGCTCAGCAAAAGCATAATGGCAGCTAACACGAGGAAACCAGGTACTAACTGGAAGTTAATAATAAGGCACCAATCATCCTGTCACCCATTGCCTTTTGAGATGATAAGTACATAAGCCCTATACCTCTGAAATCATGTACTTCATAAGGCCTTGGTCATTAATGAAGTTCATTTGAGGAACTATCACTCACCAGAAATCGCACATGCATCTAGGTCATTTTACAGTTGTTTACACCAGAGTGTAAAAATCTGTTTTACGTAACATACACACAATAGGTCATTAATGAAGTTTATTTGCTGAACCTATGGCTATCACTTAACAGAAATCCCATATGCATCTAGTTTTTTACAGTTTTTTTTTTACACCTGGGTGTAAAACCCTGTGCTTTACATGACATTAGTAATTAAGGCATTAACGATGTTCATTTGTTGAACTCATGGGTATCACTTAACAGAAATCCAAATGCGTCTAGTTTTGTGAAGGTTTTAACACATGGTGTAAAAAACTGGCTTTTTTTTACATGACGTTAATTAACCTCAGTTTGAAAATACTTGCCAACCATGGTGTGCATCCAAAAGATAATTGTCGATATGGTTGGGTTTGTTTTATCGGAGATGTTTTGTCACCCGTTTGACCGTGTACCCTATGAGGAAGACCCTATATCAAATCAGGTGGTTCAATATATACTCTACAATGATGCAAAGGCATGTTCGCTGATAAAAGTGTTCCCACAAAATTGTCCAGTCGCTTGCTGTTCTTTCATCTGCCTCCAGATGGTCATAAGGCGATGCTCAATTTCCATAATAAAGAATAAGAAGAGTAACTGTTTCTGCTACTGGTTGAAAAACTACACAAGGTCCGTGGATTTTAATGCAGAACTGGTGATTTTTTAACTTTCTAGATATTGCGTCCCTGATTTCTAAATCATAAGTACAATTTTGCTGTTTGATAACATTGGCTGTTATTTCCAAGAAGAGAGAGAATATTTATAAATTGAACGATAACATTATGCATAACATATAAACATTCTGACGTTTGTGAATTCTTAAGATTTGTGGCTGTTATTTCCAAGAAGAGAGAGAATATTTATAAATTGAACGGTAGCATTATGCATAACATATAAACATTCTGACGTTTGTGAATTCTTAAGATTTGTCTGAGTTTTTTTAAAGTAATTAGTAATTCATGTTCAATAAAATATTGTATAGGTTACATTTTTGGGAAGTAAAATATTATGATGTATGTTTGGAAACAATATTCTACGATAAAACCAGGTTTGTTCCTAAATGCTACTTCATACTAAACAGATGTATGCGAAATATTAGAGTGCTACTTGAAATACTTAAAAATGAACTAAGTCCGATGTGACAAAGTCATCTCTATTTGCTGTTATGTTTCGTGAGATATTTTAAAGAAATTTACACTTCTAACCTTAGAGTCAATAAAATAAGTAAACTGCAAATATCAATGAAGAAAGCAAATTAAGATTTAATAGAATAAGTTATTTGCAAAATTTTATGAAGAAAGCAAATTACACTTGAAGGAGATATCAGCACATTGAGCAAGCTGAAATATTAAATTAGTTTAACAAGGTGTATTAAAGTTTTATTTATCTAGTGCTAATGTTGTGCACACCTGGTTTTCTTTCGAATGAAAACAGCTTTATATATACTGTAGAACAATATTGAAGTATTGGTAATGTATTCTGACACATCGGACTTAGTTCATTTTAAATGAAGATCAAATGCAATATTAAAGTGTTATTACGCAATATATGTATTATCGTGACACTATTCCGTCAGCTTAAATATCGTAATGGAAAATAAAATTAAATAACAAGGAATATAACATAAAGGAGTTATCCGTACCATCTTTTCTCATAGATAATATAATAATTGTTCCATGCGTATTTAACAGTTATAATAATGTTCAATGGCCATCATTTAAGCTCATTTGGTTATTCCGCCGGTCTGTCAATGTAATTCTGACAAGAAAAGAAAATAAACTGGGGAAAAACTAAAAAAAACTAGACATATTGCACGTGTTCGGCAGGAAAATGGATTTTCAGAAACACTTAGGTTTGTAACCTACTTTTTTTTATCTCTTCCGTCCATTATCTGGGTCACTCGGATGGTACATAAGAATGTTCATATTTAAGTGTAGTCTGAACAAACATAGCGCTTACGAATATATTACAGGAAAAGGAAACTTGCAAAACAGACAGATCCAAGCCAAAAGCAATATCCTGAAAATTGTCGACGAGTATGTCCAATGCAAAGAAAGAAGAAATAAATGCTCGCTGAAGAACTGGGCCGCTCAAACGACGTTAAGAAATACAATGTATGCAGATTTACTTATCATTGTGAGCAATTCGAGCTTCCTGAAGAAACAATACTCCACTTTAGGTTAAGACTCAACTTCAATGTTTCATATTTCATGACCTAACTGTATTTCTATTTGATGGGTAACACACATTTAATGGTGAGAAATTAACTTTTAAAGTTAGAAATTTTCTAATGAGTCGGCAGTCTGGTTGGTTTACAGTGGTAATGGAACCTGGATTTCCCTTCTCATTTTCCTGGATAATTAAGCTACGGGACGCGTTACATTAGTTTAAAACAAGTGTTATCTTATGTCGAAAAAAAATATGTCCTGTCAATGATTGGATTTAAGACCTGCCACCTACTCCGTCTATGCCTTCAGGGAACGCTAAAAGGCGCATCGGGAAAAAAAATCATACTGGAACCAAGCAGAAGATGCAAACTTCAAAGGAAGATATTTCCCGGATCTGACTATATTGATGTTAGATCGGATGAATTCAGAGGTTTGAACCGTGGAAAAACAATATTACCGAATGGAGAGGTAAGAAAAATATTAAACAAACACAAACACAAACGCGGTACTCTTTCGTAAAATGTAGGTCACACTCACATAATTTTTGTTACGCAAGGAGATTTACCAAGGATCACCTGAATATTTCGTAAAACAATTTGATGTCAAGCGGTAACTATTTGTGCCTTGGGCAGCAGTAAATTCTGAGTACAAAGAAATGCGTAAAAATAACCGATCCATGATTAATAAGCTTTCCAGATTTAAGAAAGATCCATGCATTTATTACTGAGATATGTTATCTAAGGTATGAATTTCATACATCATCAGTATAAATGTGAAATGTTGTCAACTGTGTCCGCAACTGTACTGAAGAACTGGCTCGGCCAATTTTCTTATTTTTGCATTGAATAAAGGGTTATATGTGCAGTTGATTCCCAAAGTTTTTAACTTTAAGGATTGAGTGCAAAATTTTTGTGGCCTAGAACACTAACACGGGTCTGAATTTCCGAATGCTAAAGTCACACAAAAATGCAAATAACTCGCAAAATGTAGGTCAATATGTAAAAGGGGATTAACCAAGGATCTAGCTGAATATTTCGTAAAATAATTCTAGGTCAAGCGGTTACGATTTTTGTATTGATTACATCTGGGCAGCAATTCCTTCTGAGTAAAAAAATACAATAAAGAAGTGCTTAAAAATAAAGAAAATGTAGTTGGCACCAATGGTCTTCCATAACTGAAAGAGCTGTCCATGATTTATAAGTTTACCAAATTTCAGAAAGATCCATGCTATAGTTACTGAGATATTTTATCTAAGGTATGTTTTCATTTGTGTCCGCAACAGTACTAAAGAAATGGCTGGGTCGATTTTCTTCATTTTTGCATGGTATGAATGTTATAGGCAGCTAAAATTTTAGGATTTAGTTAAAATTGTTGTTTTGTGGCCTAATACACTGACAACTCACATTTTTAAAGTGCTACAAACACAAGAATGTGCATAACTCGCAAAATATAGGATACAGGGACCTACTTTTGGTATGAATGGTCATTTACCAAGGGCCTGCCTTGATGTCAAGTTAGAGTTTTTACAGATTGATCGCTATAAGTAATAGTAAAAAATTTTTTTTTATCATTATCAGTCCCGCAGTGTATTTAACAAGTATCACAAGATCAAGTTATGTTCCATATATACAGGTAGCTATTGGTGTTAAATTATACAAAAAGGGAAATAGGGTCGGAATCATGCTGCTTGTTGCACAGATGGATAAAGCGAATGGCAAAGTCAACACGAAATGCAAGCATTGGGTGGAATCAAAGAGACTGATGCGCTACAATTTAAAAATTGCCCCTGATTTAACAACATTTTAAACCATTCTATTTTTCTGTAATAACAAGCATTGGCATTACATGCATCAATAATGTGGTGACACTTGATATTCGGGTTGAGTCCCGTACACGCGTCGAAGGTGTAGCCACCTGACACCGCCAGGCTGGACAGATACGTGACATGTGGAATATTGCCGCCATAATTAATTAGACCAGTCCTATTATAGATGTATTTTTTTTCAGACCCAAAACTTTGTTAACCTTTCCCTGACAGCCTGCTGCGACAGGTATAAAAGAAATGGAACAGAATTTAGCGGCCTAAGCAAAGTAGGCTAGTCCCAATATGCATGTAAATTTTAAGGAAGGAATTCATTGTCGCTCCTTCCTTCCATATTGATGGGAATGACCGATTTCATGATTGCCACTTTGATACTAATGGAGAAACGGATGGAAGTATTCATTGTCTTGTCATTTCTGCTTGTTCTTAGTCATTTTAATCTTTAGTCTCTGTACATTGATTTTTCGTTATTTTAGAATTCATTCGGTATTTATCCCTTCGCAACGAAGTTGCAGGAGGTTTTATAGTAACGCCTCCGTTCCTGCGTCCGTCCGTGCGTCTGTTCATCCGTCCGTCTAACTGTCCGGATTTTGCTTGTGGACCCATTTTAAGCCAAACCGTTTAACCAAAACCTTTCATCTTTAACATATGGCTCACCCACTAACAGATGAAGAACCTGTAAATGTTTAGGTCAGGGAGTCAAGGACATACGACCCACTTATTGAAAAAGCTTGTGGACCAATCTTACGTGGACCAAAACCTTTCATCTTTCATATATGGCTCACCAACCATTTTTGAGATCACTAGGCCAACGGTAAAGGTCACAGATTGGCCTCCCGATTTTCACACTTTTCACACAAAATGTTTTAGATCGGAAATGGTCTTATAGCTCCCGTCCACTCGATAGGGCACTTTTGTAGGTATGGTCACCCATCCAAAAGCTAAACGCGCTCGATCAAGCTGAACTTAGATGATCATTTCAACTGTGTTACCATTGTTCCATTACAATGTGTAATGCTTAGGTTAACTTAGCTTCCCTGGACAAAAAAAAAAAATATTTGTATGAAATAATATAGTAATGATTGATATTAATCATGGTAAATATAAATAGAATTTGCTTTATTATTTTTTTTCTTATCTTTTTTGCTAAATATCCCGCATGAATTGCACACGGGGCACGTGCGTATTATGATAAATGCATCTTGGTATCTTCAAAAAAATTGCTTTACAAACAAGCTCAAGTTTTATATGGATGCTGCTTGATATCATATGTCACGAAATATGAATGCTTTTCAGATACAAACTGCGTTGAACGCGAGAGACAGAGGCGTTTCACCTAAACATCATCGGTGGTAAACATCGACGGCAGTCGGGAAATTAGAATCATAAGCTTTCAAAATATTTTAATTTATTACAGAGGAAAACTGCTTCGGCGCAAGACTCCCACGCCAATCATTTGATGATTAATTAATACGCTGGATCAAAACACACCTTGACCAAAAGAGTGATCGTTACAATCGTCTGTCCCGCTAAAATGGTTTGCGGCCAACACTAAACCAGCTTACTAACAGCTGAGAGCCAAATTTTGTTCATTCAGTATTATACAGTAAAAAATTAATAAAGGTTTAACAAAAATGCGTTTACGAGATAAAAACAGATTCCTTATTAACTGAGAATGTACGGTAATACACCCAGTCCTATTATGCTCCCGTGCGAGGGGAAGTTCACCTTTGCGTTCACGGAATCTCACTGCAGTAACATCTGGACACGTTTATTTCTACATCGCAGGTTCAGTTTTGGGACATTTTGCTTGTCTTCTTGGAGTTTAATGCATTATTTTGCACTACACTGCAGTGTAGCTTTCCACGAAGCCTCGGATGGAGGTACCCACTGATAGCAAAAGAACAGGGGCTAAGAACTTTATTTATTATAATATACGATATTTATGCTTAATATATCAAAAACATTAATCTCGGCCAAATCAGACTCATTCGTAAGGGCCCTGACAAATTCTATTGAGAGTATCTGCCTAGCTGTGAAATGTGCACATTCTTATATCCGTCACCAGGTGCAATTCTACATCGCTAAATCAATCAAGAAGTACTAAGTCTCTTTTCTCAGCCAATAAACAGTTTCAAAACAACCCATTGGTTAGTTATATATGAACCAATCATAAATCTTTTTGACCAGTGAATATATCAAAGCTAGGGGTCTTTGTATCACGCAAATATATTTATCGACGGGCCTCATAAAAGTTATGAAACCGTTACGCAAACAGTCCCGGCCTGATGTTATCATCCGTGAACAGCATTTGATCTATGTCTTTTTTGTCTACTATCCTTCACTTTTAAGGTATGTAATGAATTGGTTTTCGCTTGACCCATTGCTACGGCTGACCAGCTAGTTTTCATTCTGTACTTAGTGGTCGCATAATTGAGGTTCCGGTCGCCCGTTGGGACAACAATAAGTGGTCGTAAAACGGAAATACGAGGTTTCCACAATTCAAAGGTTTAAATATATGATATAAAGAGCGAAATAATACGGGAACATGAAAATGTGGTCGTAATTCCGAGTTGTTTCCACTGTTTAGCTCACTGCCTGAATCATACTAATACTGTCAATATTATTTATAAAGGAAAATACGATCTGTGGAACAGATTTAGTATGTCCCCGCCTGTTGTGATATTACGGGGAAAAATTTATGAATACCTTTATGTATTTGAGATGGGTCGATGTCACCAAAATGTCATTAACCCTGTGACCTTACAAACTGCGTCAAGGTCATTCATATTTGAACCTGACGTAGCCCTTGATGAGGTACGTCATTGCTGCAAGTTTGTTGACTGTGCCTCAATTCCTTTTTTTCCTCAAGTTATTGCCTTAACATCATTTTAGGATTTTCGCTACTGTGACCTTCAAAATGCGTTAAGTTCATCTTGACATTGCCTTTGGTAGGGTGCATCAATGTTGCAGGTTTGGTGACTGTATCTCAAATTCGTTTGGTGGTATTGCTTTGATATCATTGTCATTATCACCGCTGCGACCTTGAAGAATGCATAAAGGTCATCCATCTTCAAAGTTAACCTAGCCCTTAATAAGATGCATCAATGCTGCAAGTAAGGTGACTACCTCAAATTTCTTTTGAGTTTTTGCGTTGACATAATTTTAGCATTATCGCCGCTGTACATTTAAAAATGCGTCAAGTTCATCCATCTTCAAAATTAACCTAGCCCTTGATAAGATGCATCAATGCTGCATGGATTGGGACTGTAACTCAAATTCTTTTCGAGTTATTGCGTTATCATATCTGTGACGGACGGACGGACGTGCGGACGGCACGACAGACGGAGGGACGCTAGCCATTTCTATACGCGCTAAACTTTACTGGTCGTGGCTTCCTGTAGCTCATTTAGTGCGTGGCCGTGAGAAAATCATCCTCAACGGTGTACTCTAAACTTCGAGAACGTAGACAAGGCGAAAAATTAAAAAAAACTCCATATCTGCGTCAGGAATTTAATTATTAGGCTCTCTGGGCTTTGTTATACTGACGCATTGTCAGCAATTATAAATATAAAATGAATGTTTCTTTGAGAGAAAGTCTGGATATTTCTGAGAAAGCAAGTGCTTTCTTACATGACTGGAAGTTGAACGTCTGCAGTTTCATCTTTCATGTGTTTTTTTTTTACAGCAAATCACGATATATATGATAGACCAACCAATACTATTAGGTTAGAAAGTTTCTAAATAAACTTTGAAGGCGATATGTTATTAATGCAATATATGGCCATAAAGAGATCAGTCAATTTGCATTCTTCTTGCCAGATAAGGTGATGATTAGTGTATACAGAGAGTACAATCCGAAGTAAAACTTTAAACTCATATGAAGTAAACAGAAAATATTTGATCAAACGATAAGCAGGAAATGGAAAAATAATTTATAACCAGCAATCCTAGGGATGTTTAGAAAGTTTACATATGGCTTCACTAGCGATCATGTCAGTAGTGCCATCTATAGTACATTTCACATATTCACATGCACATATTGATTAATCTGCTCCCAAATTACTCAACGTTACCGTATTCCACAATCAATACCGGGCAAAGTCCAGCGATCTTGTGATTTTATATATTGGTGTGTTCTCTTCTAATGTCAGTGAAAAGGGGGATCCCTCTGAGGAGACAGAGAGCACAAACATTTGTTATTTGATTGTATAAAAGCATCAACGAGTGTGGTGAGTAAGCGACTTAGTAACATTATTCAAGATCGAAACATGGGGACGATTGTTAAAGTGACGGCTGCAACTGTTTTATGCAGGCTAATGATTTACATGACCATATTCGTTGATAATACATTAGCAAGGCAACACATTTGTTTTAAAAATTATGAAAACTAGATTTGTTTAGCCGTAAACCTCTGCTAACAATGTTGACTAAGATGCATACAAATTAATTAAAAACAAGCGGGCATAAAAATGTCATTGACTCAATGTCATTGGCTCAAACGATCTGAGAGTGAGAGTGAGAGAGATGAATCTTTAACCAGGAGAAGTGTTGTTACCTCTGTTAATCAACGCCAGTTTCATAGCATATTTATTTTATTCAAATGAAAATTCGTGTATTTTACATCTTTTTGTCATTATTGTGTCTCAGGGCTCGGATAATTATTAAAACGCCCACCACTCTCCTAAGTCAAATTCGGGGCTACATGTCCTCAAACCCCCGGCTTTTGATGATCAACGTATTCATAGCATATTTATTTTATTCAAATGAAAATTCGTGTATTTTACATCTTTTTGTCATTATTGTGTCTCAGGGCTCGGATAATTATTAAAGCGCCCACCATTCTCCTAAGTCAAATTCGGGGCTACATGTCCACAACCCCCGGATTTTGATGGTAAATGACGAGATCTTACGAAGCCATAACACTTTACCCCCGCCCCCGCACAATCCGTTTGCTCCCGCACAATCCGTTTGCTCATAAGGTAAATCAAATGGGTTAAACAACACATTATTACCTATCACCTGTCATATGCGTATTACTAGTATGTGACTTTATGTAATACAGTTGTAATAAAAGGTTAATTGGATATATTTAGTAGAGAGATTGACAAGTACATTCGTAACTTGACACCTTTGATGACTGACGTTCTACCATGCACATGAAACACGCTCATTTGGCTAGACGAGCGGCTATAACCTATTGATTCTTCAACCAGTACTAAGGTAAAATTAAGGTCAGTATTCTATGTTTTAATTGCTAGCTAAGTAGATTGACCCGGGGGATCATATACATGACTCATTAAATTTACATAGACGTAAACGTTGCCAGACACCCGACAAGTGGAAAGATAACTGAACGACATCCTTAAAGCACTCCCGCTTGCTGAACATGTAACCGCGGAAAGAGCAAATAATAAGCATGTTGTGAACTCATATGTTTTATTGGCCTGGAGTATAACGCCCACGATCACAGTGACACAAATACTTGTGAACCAACCGGAGTGTTTAACTGCTGGTTAGCTGATAGCTGGTACTCCTGAAGCAAATAAAGACAGCAGGTGGGTGTATATTGCCGGGTCGTATAATGAAATATCCATATAACAATTAATTTAAGATAATGCAGTATGTTATCAGAATAAAGGCCAATCTGCCTTATCAGCTCAGGAGCTACACCTACAGCAATCATAAGATCAGCACGAGACTATGTAATGTGTTTATACAATACACACGTCAGCTGAGTCAAATCCTCGTGACCTTCCTTACCGGATAATAATATACCGAGTGACGCCTCTGCTTGTGGTCTACGATAATAGACCATTTATCACTAATCATTGATTTCTGTTAATGTAGTGCTTCGTATTTACATAAATGGTCCATGTTTTTTACCGTGACAGATGAAATTCGTCTAATTAATTATGTAAAAACTGACAATAAAGTCACACTCTTCCGTTACCGCTGGTATTTTTCTCTCTGCCAACTCTAAACACAGCCCCTATTTATGGCTTTTTCGCCTGAAGCCCAGAAGCTTCTATATTCATGAACAGTACAAAGAACACAACAATACACGCGCGCCTATAGCGCATGAACAGACCCGAAATTTCTCAAATACAACCAACACTGTGTGTCTACACGCCGGAGTTCAGCCAGTGCGGTTCCCATAGCAGCGCACAGGGTTTGCGCTTAACACGAAACAGAATGGCTAGCACATGCCAAGTTATGTAAAATTCCGCGCATAACAAACAGATACATGTAAAAAATATCAATATTCGTTCATATGGATTTTCCTACCCAATCATATTCTGCAGGTAGCTTGCCTGTTTTTTTTTAGATAGGTCGCTCTATATCCTTGTGTATGCATAAATATTATATGATATCCTGTTTGACATATTCTTATCGCCTGTTTTTTAGGTATGGCTTCGTTCCAAGGTGAAGAGACTTCATTGAGCGCTCTGTTGGAATGTAGCATATGTCAAGAGAACAAGAAAGGAAGGGATCCAAAAACACTGCATTGTGGTCACTCTTTTTGCTGTGAGTGTCTTAAAAGTTGGTTGAAACAAATGCACCAGATAGGAAAATTGGAATGCCCCATGTGCAGCTACGTAACTGACCTCCCGCCTGAAGGCGTGCATGGACTATCAAACGACTTCAAGACTGAGCAATTTAATGATGCGATTGAGAAGTTTAAGGGCGTTCATCTATGTCAGGCCTGTCTTTCTAAGGGGAGGTATATTGCCCCAGTGGTCATTTGTACCAACTGCGACCGACGACTGTGCAAGGATTGTCATGAATTTCATATATCATCATCAGAGCTGTCCGGCCATCGGATTGTTCCATTTGAACATACCTGCACCATACACGGAAGTCAATTTACAAAGATTTGCCTTACATGTTTCACTGGTGTCTGTCTCGACTGTCTACTTTCCCAATCCCATGTCACCCATGACGTCCGCCCAATGAAACATGGCATACGAGAGTCCAAAAAGGTGTTAAGTGCCAGAGTGGCAGACCTAGAGTGTGATAAGTCACCCATTTTTGAAGAGTATGAACACGAAATCCAGCGCAAGTTAGAAAGCTTTGAAAAACAAGTAAAGGAGGGGGCCGAGAATATGAAATCCTCTGTAGACAAACAAGTATCGAAAGTAATCGATCAGTTTCGACAAGCGTTCCAAGAAGAAGTTTCAAAGAATCTGAGGTCCCTTGAAGAAAAACAAATGGCAAGCCGGAAAGATCTGGCGAATGATATCAATGCTTCCCTCCAACTTGTGAAGGACGAATACGTGTCCAAACTTCCGTCAATACTCGAAAAATTGAATACCATACCGTCTCAACAGAAGGATGATTTGACTCTGCCTGAGGTAACAGGGGTGACATGTAAACTAACACGTCCAGATTGTTTACCTGCCACGCTTGGACTGTTCCACTCGGTTTGCCTTGGGCCCGGGCCAGCTTCCCAACTGATACTCGCCAAACCAAAGCTCGTCTTTGAAAAGCTATCCATAACGTGTAGGGATGTCGGACTTCCGAGGAGTCTTGAGGTTCTTTCAGATGGATCCGCTGTAGTGGCGTTTGAAAAGCAAGACCACGTGCCTCGCTTTGACACGGAATTAAACTGCATAGCAAGGTACTATTTAAGTGGATCAGGAGAAGCCAACCAGGTTAACAAGTTGGCAACACACCATGACGACATGTACATTTTATGCTGGGATGATCGTACAATGATTAAGATTCCCGCTGGGACTTTCCAGAAAGAAAAAAGACAAATATCTGGCGCAGGGCAGTTGAAACAGATTCGATCCTTTGCTTTTGATGAAGAGAATAAAGCTTTCCTGTTTAGCCAATTTCCACCTGACGGCAAGACATTTAAGTGTAAATTTACAGATCTTGAAGTAGCAGAATGTCCATTAGAAAGTGGATATATCAGGGTGTTGCAGTGCTTTGGAAAGCAACTAGTTACTGTTGCACAGTATGGAGCGGGCACGGTGCGTATATATGACTCTAAAGAAAAGCTCCTCCGAACCCTCCACGGATTTCATAATCCTACTGACGTATTGCTGGTTGACATGGATACATTGTTAGTTGTTGATGTGAACGGGTGTATTTCTGCACATCGAATTAGTGATGGCTCCCTCCTCAAAAGTATACTTACAAAGGAGGATGGGTTGTTTTGTCCATTCCATGCTGCCTTTTCGTATCCATATTTATGGGTGGTGGGAAGATGGAGACACATACAAGCAGATAAAATTGTTGGATCTCTACAGCTTTATAAATGGGAATGAACGATCCCGTTGTGCTTTGGATGTCTAGATCTTCTCCAGTAAAGAATCACCTAGTCCGCTTGGACATATAGGTGGCCAATAGCAGTCCCTGTAAGACCACTCGACTGTTGACACGATCGTTGCTACTTTCGAGTGAAGCTGGACAAATGAATTCGGATCGGTGTTGGCTTTGCGTGTGAAGTAATCTGATTTTTAAATATTGTTCTAGAAAGCACACCTTTGGAAAATCCCCTTTGTTGACTGGGTCACTGTGCCATCTGTTTTCATAAGAGTTTTCAGGATTAACCTCATGGCACCTACTCATGCAAATAAATATGATGCTGTCCACTTCAAAGTTTTTATTCAAAAAGAAGAGAAAGGACCTTACAGGGTTTACAGTCACCCGTATGATGGACCACGCATGTAATAATTTGTGTTGTATAAATTATGTTAAAAATGTTATTTATGTATCTATCTTTCAACATATGATTCAGCAAGTACACTGGCAAAATAATTATTCAGGCGATAGCACAATGTTGTTTCCCTTGTTTTCTGTCAAAATTTTAAACGCGTGCAAAACATCTATTTAAATATTTCTTTATTTGTACTTGATAGTGAGAGAACTTATATTAAAATGGATTTCGAATGCATTTTCATTCAGGTGATTCTTAGTTATTGTATTGCTATAACTATGCATAAACAAGCTTTAGGAATTGCTTTATTGTAAAGAGACGCTTATAAATCGGTATATACTTGTAGATCCGTCACTCTCTTAACGAAGAGAGGCGGTTCTTGATGCTATGCAAACATGTCTTAACACTTCTTGAATATGTATATTAATTATGAATATATACCCTATGTAGCATTGCTAAAAGGGTCTATATATAGCATTTGATTTGTTACAGCCAAACATACAATCCATTGTCGAAACTAGTATTAAATAAACTGTCTGTGCAATTCTCTTCGTCTTAAATACATGTATTTATGTACAAGGTGGTGCAAATGAGAGGAATGAGATGCTTGAGTAAAATTAAAACTCTAGCCATCTGTTGGTAATGGGAACAGTGGAATCTGACAAGTAATTACTTAACTAAAACTCAAGCTCGGATTAACAATTGCCCCTCAAAAAAGCGAAAAAAAAAAAATGTAACACACTGAAGGTGCATTATGAGAAAAGTTCCTTCTGTGCATGATGAGAAAAATTGCTTCTGTTAAGTGATATATACATGTTTATATATTTAATAGGATAGGGTCGTCATAGACCGTACCAGATTGACCGTACCAGTTGTACACACTGAAAAAAAAAACGACTTTAAAGGTTCAGAATAGGTAGGATTCTGTCCCTTAAAAAGATACCTTTTTATTCGCTCGTTGTTCGCTTATTGTTTTATGGTCGATGTATGGGTTTTGAGGACTTCTCCAAATCTGTTGGAATTTTCCGTTCCTTAAATAAGAATGTATGTTCGAGAAAAAAAATTATATGCAACTGCTACCAAATTAGCGTAAATAATCTAAGACAAAAGAATAAAAATAACCTATCGTCTCAGCGCTTTCTCATTTAATATTTAAGATTTTCTAGAAAAGTTTCGTATAACGGTCTGGTTTTAACGTAGTCCTACAGAGCAACAAAATACAGAATCCATCAAACATTCTCAGTACTACAACACAAGAATCAGACGGTGATTACTGGGCTCTGTGACTTTATAAAAAATATATTCACTACATAAATATATATTTTATTCTGTGTGTTACGCACTTTAACAGAATCCCTTCAAATTACTAACGGTTGGAATTCTAAAGCCAGAAGTATCACTAACTGAAAAAATGCGAATGAAGATTATGTTGTAAAGGTTGACACGTTCTAATATTCTAGAGGGCTTACTGGGTTTGAATCTTACTCTCTTCTTTTACATTTCTCCTTGCTATAGCATATAGTGCCCTTGCATCCAGTAGTTTATTTGCCTGAAGAAATCCCAATGGTATCAAGTGGTCTCGAAAACCATTTCTAAGTTTAAACATGCTACACCCGCACTCGCTGGACTGCTCCTTTCATTGTACCAGACCCGGTGTAATGAGACCAGTGGGGGAGCGAGTGTGGCATGATTACTACGTGGGAATGGATGCACAGTGTGATACCAAGCTCTCATTGGTCTGGATTTTGCTCTGTACAAGCCCTGGTGGCGGAACCCAGAGAATCTTGCGATACAAAGCAGCGGTTAAAACAAAGGAGATCTGTGACGAGTGCAGTGTATAACCGCTGCGTGAGGTACGTAGATCTGAACATTTGCTAACAAGCTTTTACAGGGACCTATTCATATACAAAATATATGTTAAAAAGCCTATATACATGATGTATGGTGTTTTCTCCTCAAAATATCTCCCAGTACTTAGTTCTAAAATCGTTTGATTGTGGGGAATAAATGGCACAGGGCGCCATCAGTAGTACAAAACTAAAACAGTCTCGTGCACCGTTCTGGCCACCATATTCAGAAGAATTTATTATCACCAGTAATAATTAATATTTAAAATTATAAGGAGCTGCACACGTCATGCCGAAAACAAGTGTTGTAATCCGTGCATTCTCTGTGACATCTAAATCATTACATAAAATGCTCCTACGTTACTTGTACATCATAATTGTTCAAACATTTCAAGATTGGCATTGGCTAATTTGTACTTTGACTAATTTCTATGCGTACTTGTCTAATCTGAATACCTATCTCGATCAAACGAAATGGGAACATTTGTAAGACAAAATCCATAATGTATTATAGTAACAATTTATGTAATTTGATGTCGTGTGAACGGGGAGGGCAGTCCATCCCCACATAAAGTTTAGTTTTTTGCCCCGCCCATTATATGCTAAAAAAATTATAATTGTGAAAAACTAACTGATATATCTTTCTCTTAAAACATTCTGTATGAGTCATTTGACTAAAAAGTATAAGGAAATATGCCCATTTAGAAAATGAATTTTTAAGATTTCCACATCGTGGGCATCCCACCTGTCTTTTGCCACGGGTTTTTCCCTAGATAGCATCCTTTTGTATAGGATTCCCTATGCGGATTTGATTAGATAAACACATGCACAAACAGACACATATGTATATACACCCTCTGCCCCCCACCATGAAAATGACGGTTGCATGCCTATATCATGTCACCTAACATAGGGTATATAAAATTGACTAAAACATTCAACATAAGGTCCTGGCAACATTTCTGCCAGAATCCTAGAGGTTGGTGCTTCAAGTGTAGCTTTCAGAAAATATAGTTAAACAAATCTGTTAATACAGTAACCTTACCACAGGATTGGTTGACCGTAACAGTCTCGCCATTCTTTAAAAAATGACAGATCTCTTCCTTGTAATTACCGTGCAGTCTCACTGACCTGTATTGCTTGTAAACAACCCAAGAATATAACACAGTAATATAATGTGTCACTTGGATATATACATTTTACCTAGTGATAGACAATATGGATTCAGGAGGGGAAGTTATTATAAACTCAGTTAGCGGGCTAAGTCAAACACCTGGCTGAGATCCTCAATATAGTCGATGCCGTGCTGATCTGTGCATTATGGATTTTAGTAAGGCTTTTGATACGGTACCGCACTGGCGTCTCCTAGCTTAAGTGGCACACCTAGGCATCAGAGGAACAACCAAGTCTTAGATCAATTTAAAGGTTTTTTTTACCCAGCGACAGCAGAAATTCGTCATTGATGAAGAAAGTTCATCCAGCTGATCCGTCATTTCCCTAGGGAACAGTGCTTGGACTTCTGTTGTTTCTAATATACATAAGTGACTAACAAGATGGGCTTACATCAAATGTTAGGTTTTTGCTGATGATTTGATACTGTAGAGAACAATAAAATATTCTAATGATTGTGATATATTACAAGACAATATAAACACCCTATATGTGTAACTGGGAGAAAATTTGGGAGATTAAATTAAACACAATGAATTGTTATGCCTAAACATCATGTACGTATAACACAACAGAAAAAAATTTTACTCCGCACCATTAACATATATGAGAAATTCATAACTTCAAGTTGTGAGTCATCATCCCCAAATCTGTTGTTTTATATAAATATCGCAGCTTATCATAGTTTCCACACATAAACAACATTGTTTACAAAGCATACAATATGAAAGGATTTCTAAAAAAATCTTGTGGTCCTGTTCTGTTCACACTAAAACAATGGCATATAAGTCTTGTGAGACCAAGATGGGTATTAATATTGCTGTCCAACAGATGTTGGACCCTTTACAAGAAAACTTATCAGAATAGTCTAGATCGAGAATATTCAAAGAAATGCTGCTATATTTGAAATTTTTTTATAGAAAGACCAGCAGTGTAAACAATATGATGAGAGAACTAAATGGGAAGACATGACAATTCAGAAGGGGAAAATCACCTATCAAATTATCCCAACGAACATTAGTCGTCAATCAGATGGGAAGAATTTAACTAAACCAAAAACCGATAACACGTCAAGCGCATGAACTTGCAGTTTTTACTGCAATGTTATTAGACCCAACGACCGACTTTACAATCAGTACCAACATATCAGACTCTGCATGTTATATATACTACTACCAATGTCTCAGGAAGTTAAAACTAGACATCAGAACAGGCCATTATAGGTCTAAGAATTCATATTAATATTCATTTTTATTTTATTCATATTCATTTTTCAAATTAAGTATATCTGGAGTACAAATTAAATACTGCTAATAACATTCTGGTAGTTTCCAAATCCAGCGCTGTCTGCCATGATTTATTTTTTTTAAGTTAATTGGGCTAACTGACCTTACTTTTTTAATTTTAAACAATATTGAATCACCACCACTGGGTCTAATTTTACATTGTAACAGAACTAGGTACAACAGTAGAATTACGCGGTGTTATACCTAGTACAATGCAAAACAAGACAATCAACCAATAACTGATGCACATTCTGGTACCGATAAAATAACAATATACATATTTTGCTGTTTAATGTTTATTCGCCTTATTTTTTGTCATTTCCACGATGTCAACCACTGAAAGTATTAGAACTGTCCGTGTTACTGACAAGGAAAGTTTCAGGAAAGATGTCTATCCGGTTGTAAGTTAAGTCCCTATATTGGCAATTAAGTGTTTTGACCAAATGCGGTGACTTTGATGTATGTGTCACAGGGAGGGAAATCAAACTGTGGTGAGCGATAACATAAGAAATCGTTGTCTTCCCCAATAAGTTCTTTATGCAACTAATGAATTATGGCCCCTCGCACCTGATAAGAGGCTAAAACACTCTTTGGTCTGAGACTGCATGTATGGTCTGAGAGTGCATTTTGGTCTGGGAGTGCACGCAATGCATGACTGGACAGGGGTGGGCTGATTATGGTGATAAGGACCAGGCAGGGGTTGGGCAATGTATGGTGATTAGTGGTGGAGGACTGTTTGCACATCAATTAATTGACTTAATCTAATAAGGAACTATGTAAATAACACTTGTGTGAATGTAATGAGGTTACAAATTGTTAGAACAAGACACAGGTTACATTAAATATTTTATTTACATTTTATTATATACATGGTACAAATCTTCTATAAATCATACATGTACCAGGCACCAAGAGAAAAGGTATCCGATTAATTTCTTAATTGCTTTGCTCTGATAACCATAAGGCATTACTGTAGCACAGTTACACACAACAATAGTTTGTAATTCATATGTTCTTATTGTCATCTGTCAGCTCTGTTTGCATATATTTAAATATAAAACATAAGAGGTCATTAGGCTATAAACAATGATGATATGCTATTACCAGTAAGAAAAAAAAGAAACACCCTGTGTTCCATATATAGATAAAAAAAATGAGGAGCTTTTGTCAGATAAAATTCTATTTCTGAACCAAGTAAAGCATGCACCAATTAAAAATAGGGTTCTACTATAGAACGCAGGCTTCACTCTTTCAGGAAATAAATATCCTTGAAAACATAACACTTAATAGTATCATGCCTTAAATATTTTCAATCAAGATTCACTAACCATGTACAAGTATTATAACTGCAGAATAGTCCAAGGAATAGTGACATCAACACCACATGGTAGCCATGTTGAAAACTCATCCATAATCTCAAAACATCTTACAAACTTCAAAGGTACAACAACCTTTTAAACACCTGTAAATATAAATATACATAAATACTGTCATTATATACTCAGTAATTACATCACAACAACCTATTTATCTCATTTTAGTTCTTACACACAAACTTATAACAAACATTCAATTTCACCACATATGCAACCACCAAAATAAGAATGTCACATGCAGGTTATGGCAATCAATGAAATGTTCAAAGGCTGCCCCCGCTTATTCAACATTACCGTATTCTATTCATGACATCTCTCACATTTAACATGTCACTGTACCTACTGACTTTTCAGCAACCAATCAGGAGGCCACATTACATTTTGGAAATCCCCTTATCCTCAATACACGCTTCGCCAATACCAGCTACCAATGTAAAACCACCCACGTCTTTTAGATCATACAAGTCACATGGGCATTTGGGAATTCCCCTTTTTAATCACCAATCAAAAGCCGAGAATAAATATAGAAGGGCTGGATCCATGATTTGGCGTGGGAGGTGTTTATAGTTCATTTCTACCGTTTAAAAGGTCCACACAATCCTGAATGGGGGTTTACGTTACAAAACTGAAGAATACACCGCAAAGCAAGATCGGTTATCGCCATTAGATAGGGAGTATTACTACGACATAGTTCAACAAGTATTTATATTTCAATATCATACATTTCAATGGCAATAATTGTTATTTACACATTATACATACCTTAATTATCCAAAGATGAAATATGTACATGTCAGCAGGGTATATTATCATTAAAACAACCCCACATTTGCCACTGTAAATTTTGGCTGCGTCTTGTTGGAATCTCATGAAAAGATCACTCCCTTGAGTACACTGTCTCCACAAGAACACGGACAAGTAGCCCGACAAATGAGCTTCTTTCACTCCCGAACGGGGCATAGTAACCCTGTGTTTGACTTTTTGCCATGTACCCTCAATGGCGTTGGTTGTGACACCTGTTTGCGGGTCTTTGAAGTGAAGGCTGTGATTGACTGTTTCGTGTTTATAACCAAGTTTGTTAAGTTTGGCATAAGCTCCCCAACAGTCAGATCAGATCCTACAGCTATGTGCTTCTGTATGATGGGGATTAGGGTACCTGCTGTTCTGTCAGGAACTACACACATAAACAATTTGGTCAGATCATTAGTCTCCCTCCCCCGAACACCCATGCACCTTGTACATAATGTCCCCTGTGATATTTCCTTTTTCCAAACTTGCTTTCATCAATTTCTATCAATATTTCGCCCACCAATCTGGCCCCCCTGCTTCCAACTCCCTCAAGATAACCCCTTCCCATACTTCCCTTCAGAAGTTTGACCAGTCCACCGCGGTGTTTGAACTACAACCAGTCTCATAAATCATCTGAGTATGAGGCATCCCTGTGGCCAACAAATATGTCAGATCCAAAATTTTTTCTAAAGTCATTTTATAGACAGCGAACCAGCTGCCATGTCGAATGGACAATCTTAAATTGTGTTGCCTGGGACGATGTCTTTGACAGCACCACTGACAACAATCGCTGTAATCACTTGCATTTACAGATACTAAGTGCATGGCAGTTTGGCATACAGGACAAATACGTTTGTCCACAAGTATTTTTTGTTCCATAAGCCAATTAATACAACATTCTTTGAACACTAACATATATTTTATTAAGTGAGTATGTGTTATATGATTAATGTTTGTGCTGCATGCGCCATGGTTGGAGCTGCGACTGCTGTAACTGCATTCACTTGCAGCCTCCCCTGTTTCAACTATTTCTGTATTTACACTCACCGAAACTAAATGTGAGGCGGTGAACTAGACGCACCATCTGTAACCGTTAAAGACTGTGAAACTGTAGAACCAACGGCACCAGGTTTCAAAGGTACGGACTCTGAGGCTGTGGAAATGCAAGCACCAGTTGAAACCACGCTTCCTAATTGTGTCCCTAATTTTGCTTGTTGCTCTGCTTGAAGTTTATCCAGTATTTTCTTTATTTCTCTTGGGCCTCTATGTTTTCTGCTTCTGGCTGACTCTGACTCTTCATTAGGGCATTTGGAAGATTGCTCAGCCAATGCACTTTTTTTAAACGGTCCCGTAAAGAAGGTGCAACTCTTACCAGCTCAATGTTTAGCGTGACTGTGTAATTAGCATTGGTCATGACATGTAACCAACGTAACCAACACGTAACTGACCAATCAATACAGGTCACATGATCATCAGGTTCTCTTTAATCTAGCTTGTTAGTTATTCACATACAACAAAGCACACCATTATTTAAGATATCATTTATTATTTATATATTTATTACAACTGTTAGGAAATATAGCATCACATTCATATATGCATTCATATATATAAGCCAATGTTCATTATTATAGTACAGACGGCTATTGCATGTCAATCAATTTTCGGTGACTACGAACATGTCTTATACTACATTTTCAATAATGATGTGTTATATGATTTTTTATTTTATTATACAACATGCAGTGATTATATACAATTATATTATTATATATTAATAATTATGTACCACCATGAATAGGTATTAATAGCATGTTAGTGCACATCTATGCTTAACTCCCATCTTGTCACCCATGTTATGTCATACTGAAACTGCCCCCACTCACTCAACCACGAAATAACTCCACCTAATCATAATAGGGGGCGCACTCTGTTTTTTCAAAAGTCACACATACTACAGCGACATCTACAGCGTAATTGTGGAACTATTAACATACAATAGACTTAAATACCCGGAGATTTCTGTGGCTTTCAACTCGTCTCTCACGGCGCTGTTGGTTACGCATTGGACTCCTGAGTCAACGGTCCCTGGATCAAATGTCGTCATGTCATTGTATGTTACTATATATGTGTACTAATAATTCGTTACACTCTCTCATTTCAGATATCACGAGACAGCACATGCAGGAGCAGTCAGACACACAGAGAATGTAAGATATGACATAATAAGTCATAAAAGTATTTATTTAAAATATTGTTCGAACCCCCCCCCCCCCATAAAAAATACCCCAGTTTTTCTCTATCCCCATCTTTAGCTAGTCATTCAAAGTGAAGCCCGCGTTCTATAGTCGCTCCAAAAATAGAACTTGACTTATGGATGAAAAAGATGTTGATAGAAATATATACTTATTGTTCCTTTTATTCTAAACCTAATGTAAAAAATGCCTTATGCTACAATTAACCTATGGAATATGTAACATATATACAAATGTTCAGAAAAGCACTAAATTAAGGGGCCAAATCCTATCTGTTTCTTATAAACTAAATGTAATCCTTGGAGCTTTCATAAAAATAGGCCAGAAAAATGGATGTCACAGGCTGATCGTTTTGTTTTTATTGACGTTTTTATAATACTTGAGGGGGGGGAACAAAATAATCAAATAATTGAACAAGGGCATCTGGTAGCAAGTCAGATAAGCCAAAGCTCTGCAAATAGCATTTTGCAACAAGTCACCTTTGTACCTCTGCATATATACAACCTACCTCCTTAGGTTACATATTTTTCCTGTTTGTCAACATTGCTGTGTTTACAAACATGTTGTCGCTAATCCAGTTCACACATCCTTCAAGAGGGCCTTTTAAGAACTTTTCACAACCAAAGTTACTCATAGATCATTAATATAAACTGAGGAAGCCAGAAGACACATAAAAAAATGATAAATTCTTTTTCAAAAGGTAGGTGATTGGGCACCTTTAAAACTGGAGTGTAGATTATGATTGATATGATTATGATTAATCAAAACAATACGGATGTCTTTCTGTCTTATGAACTTAATGTAAAAATCCTAAAGCCATAACTTATCAATGAAATATGTAACATACATAACAGTGTAACATGTACACAAAAATGTACCAAAAATGTAACATAAATGCTGATATCAATTGACAAAAAGTTTTTATTCTCCATTTAATGACAATTTTTTTCTTGACTGTGTTAAATACCAATTAAACCTTGAGTCTAGATGATTGATAGAAATATAGATAAAAATATGAACTTAACATTCCTACATATAAATAAAATATTAAAATGCCTAATCAGTGAAATATGTAACACATGTACACATATAGCATGTATACATAGATTAATAGACAATAAGTCTTTATTCTGCATTAAGTACAGCTCTGACAAATGCATGCACTCCCAGTGTCTGTCTGTCTGTCTGTTTGTTTGTTTGTCACCACTCTCCTGGCCACAATTTTGCCACAATAACCTTGAAACTTACAGGGATGTTCGAAAACGTAATTTCTAGGTGCCCTATTGTTTTTGGTCAACATTGCTCCAGGGTCAAGGGTCAAGGTCACGACAGGTATGGTTAACGGTTTTTGCACTATAACTTCGCCATAAATAGGCTTATCCACTTCTGCAATAGCTCATTTTTTTCGTCATCACCTGGCCTTTCTTTTGACATGTAGCTTACTTAAATTTGCCGTTACCATGGTTACATTTTTTGGGCAAAATTCATGGAAATTGGAAATAACACGACCATTTTTTGTAACTTTGTCAATTTTTAAGCTACAGACGTCTGGTTTTGGTCATTATGTACCTTATGGGCAGCTTGACATGATAAAACTGAGTCTCACCAAATCTCGCACCATTTCTCGTCAAACGAGAGTCTTCGAGATTTCATTAAATATGACCTACAGGTTGCATTTTTTTAACAATGGCTTTGAAATTGATATATTTTGTGTTATTTATAAATATCTCGAAATCAGTTTTTCATTTTTTGGAAATAGCCACCAGGGGGCGTGGTACATGAAACACTGTAACATGTCATTTTTCTGCAATATCTCAAAAAATATTAAACGTGACACCATTTTTTTTGGTCGTATCTGAAACTAGGAACATTGGCTTATCTCTTCGCACATGTTGCTTTGTGCTGCCGTTACCATGGTTACCAAATTTTGGGGTAAAACTTGACAATCTGAAAATTCGGAGTTTTCCAGATTCTATCTCTGTTGATATTTGCGATAGAAAGGTCTGGTTTTTGGCGTTAGACAGCATCCCTCTAGTTCTAAGCCGTTCAATCGCAAGTCTCGTCATATCTCGCACCGTTTCTCGTGAAACGAGAACACGTGACCATTCAAAGAAATGCCTATAATTCTGTCATTTTTCACGCTACAGACACATGGTTTGCAGCGCTGGATAGCGGCTGACACTCGCAGTCACATTCAGGGGTCACATTGTTAGTCTCGTCAAATCTCGCGCCGTTTTTCGCCATACCACGAAGACACTCGCCGTCGCCGCAAGTGGCGGCAGGGTCCTTACGGTGGGCGGCCGGCGTGTGCAGCGGTCCGTGACGGCCTCTCCGGGCCCCATCTATGATCATACATGTTGGAGGCACAGTCCAGACTTTATTGCTTGCCGGAAATCTTCGATTTCCGCAAGCATATTGGTCAGTTGCGTATGTCTGTTTGTCTGTCTGTCTGTCTGTCTGTCTGTTTGTTTGTTTGTCACCACTCTCCTGGCCACAATTTTGCCACAATAACCTTGAAACTTACAGGGATGTTCGAAAACGTAATTTCTAGGTGCCCTATTGTTTTTGGTCAACATTGCTCCAGGGTCAAGGGTCAAGGTCACGACAGGTATGGTTAACGGTTTTTGCACTATAACTTCGCCATAAATAGGCTTATCCACTTCTGCAATAGCTCATTTTTTTCGTCATCACCTGGCCTTTCTTTTGACATGTAGCTTACTTAAATTTGCCGTTACCATGGTTACATTTTTTGGGCAAAATTCATGGAAATTGGAAATAACACGACCATTTTTTGTAACTTTGTCAATTTTTAAGCTACAGACGTCTGGTTTTGGTCATTATGTACCTTATGGGCAGCTTGACATGATAAAACTGAAAGTCTCACCAAATCTCGCACCATTTCTCGTCAAACGAGAGTCTTCGAGATTTCATTAAATATGACCTACAGGTTGCATTTTTTTAACAATGGCTTTGAAATTGATATATTTTGTGTTATTTATAAATATCTCGAAATCAGTTTTTCATTTTTTGGAAATAGCCACCAGGGGGCGTGGTACATGAAACACTGTAACATGTCATTTTTCTGCAATATCTCAAAAAATATTAAACGTGACACCATTTTTTTTTGGTCGTATCTGAAACTAGGAACATTGGCTTATCTCTTCGCACATGTTGCTTTGTGCTGCCGTTACCATGGTTACCAAATTTTGGGGTAAAACTTGACAATCTGAAAATTCGGAGTTTTCCAGATTCTATCTCTGTTGATATTTGCGATAGAAAGGTCTGGTTTTTGGCGTTAGACAGCATCCCTCTAGTTCTAAGCCGTTCAATCGCAAGTCTCGTCATATCTCGCACCGTTTCTCGTGAAACGAGAACACGTGACCATTCAAAGAAATGCCTATAATTCTGTCATTTTTCACGCTACAGACACATGGTTTGCAGCGCTGGATAGCGGCTGACACTCGCAGTCACATTCAGGGGTCACATTGTTAGTCTCGTCAAATCTCGCGCCGTTTTTCGCCATACCACGAAGACACTCGCCGTCGCCGCAAGTGGCGGCAGGGTCCTTAGGGTGGGCGGCCGGCGTGTGCAGCGGTCCGTGACGGCCTCTCCGGGCCCCATCTATGATCATACATGTTGGAGGCACAGTCCAGACTTTATTGCTTGCCGGAAATCTTCGATTTCCGCAAGCATATTGGTCAGTTGCGTATGTCTGTTTGTCTGTCTGTCTGTCTGTCTGTCTGTCTGTCTGTCTGTCTGTTTGTTTGTTTGTCACCACTCTCCTGGCCACAATTTTGCCACAATAACCTTGAAACTTACAGGGATGTTCGAAAACGTAATTTCTAGGTGCCCTATTGTTTTTGGTCAACATTGCTCCAGGGTCAAGGGTCAAGGTCACGACAGGTATGGTTAACGGTTTTTGCACTATAACTTCGCCATAAATAGGCTTATCCACTTCTGCAATAGCTCATTTTTTTCGTCATCACCTGGCCTTTCTTTTGACATGTAGCTTACTTAAATTTGCCGTTACCATGGTTACATTTTTTGGGCAAAATTCATGGAAATTGGAAATAACACGACCATTTTTTGTAACTTTGTCAATTTTTAAGCTACAGACGTCTGGTTTTGGTCATTATGTACCTTATGGGCAGCTTGACATGATAAAACTGAAAGTCTCACCAAATCTCGCACCATTTCTCGTCAAACGAGAGTCTTCGAGATTTCATTAAATATGACCTACAGGTTGCATTTTTTTAACAATGGCTTTGAAATTGATATATTTTGTGTTATTTATAAATATCTCGAAATCAGTTTTTCATTTTTTGGAAATAGCCACCAGGGGGCGTGGTACATGAAACACTGTAACATGTCATTTTTCTGCAATATCTCAAAAAATATTAAACGTGACACCATTTTTTTTGGTCGTATCTGAAACTAGGAACATTGGCTTATCTCTTCGCACATGTTGCTTTGTGCTGCCGTTACCATGGTTACCAAATTTTGGGGTAAAACTTGACAATCTGAAAATTCGGAGTTTTCCAGATTCTATCTCTGTTGATATTTGCGATAGAAAGGTCTGGTTTTTGGCGTTAGACAGCATCCCTCTAGTTCTAAGCCGTTCAATCGCAAGTCTCGTCATATCTCGCACCGTTTCTCGTGAAACGAGAACACGTGACCATTCAAAGAAATGCCTATAATTCTGTCATTTTTCACGCTACAGACACATGGTTTGCAGCGCTGGATAGCGGCTGACACTCGCAGTCACATTCAGGGGTCACATTGTCAGTCTCGTCAAATCTCGCGCCGTTTTTCGCCATACCACGAAGACACTCGCCGTCGCCGCAAGTGGCGGCAGGGTCCTTACGGTGGGCGGCCGGCGTGTGCAGCGGTCCGTGACGGCCTCTCCGGGCCCCATCTATGATCATACATGTTGGAGGCACAGTCCAGACTTTATTGCTTGCCGGAAATCTTCGATTTCCGCAAGCATATTGGTCAGTTGCGTATGTCTGTTTGTCTGTCTGTCTGTCTGTCTGTCTGTCTGTCTGTCTGTTTGTTTGTTTGTCACCACTCTCCTGGCCACAATTTTGCCACAATAACCTTGAAACTTACAGGGATGTTCGAAAACGTAATTTCTAGGTGCCCTATTGTTTTTGGTCAACATTGCTCCAGGGTCAAGGGTCAAGGTCACGACAGGTATGGTTAACGGTTTTTGCACTATAACTTCGCCATAAATAGGCTTATCCACTTCTGCAATAGCTCATTTTTTTCGTCATCACCTGGCCTTTCTTTTGACATGTAGCTTACTTAAATTTGCCGTTACCATGGTTACATTTTTTGGGCAAAATTCATGGAAATTGGAAATAACACGACCATTTTTTGTAACTTTGTCAATTTTTAAGCTACAGACGTCTGGTTTTGGTCATTATGTACCTTATGGGCAGCTTGACATGATAAAACTGAAAGTCTCACCAAATCTCGCACCATTTCTCGTCAAACGAGAGTCTTCGAGATTTCATTAAATATGACCTACAGGTTGCATTTTTTAACAATGGCTTTGAAATTGATATATTTTGTGTTATTTATAAATATCTCGAAATCGGTTTTTCATTTTTTGGAAATAGCCACCAGGGGGCGTGGTACATGAAACACTGTAACATGTCATTTTTCTGCAATATCTCAAAAAATATTAAACGTGACACCATTTTTTTTGGTCGTATCTGAAACTAGGAACATTGGCTTATCTCTTCGCACATGTTGCTTTGTGCTGCCGTTACCATGGTTACCAAATTTTGGGGTAAAACTTGACAATCTGAAAATTCGGAGTTTTCAAGATTCTATCTCTGTTGATATTTGCGATAGAAAGGTCTGGTTTTTGGCGTTAGACAGCATCCCTCTAGTTCTAAGCCGTTCAATCGCAAGTCTCGTCATATCTCGCACCGTTTCTCGTGAAACGAGAACACGTGACCATTCAAAGAAATGCCTATAATTCTGTCATTTTTCACGCTACAGACACATGGTTTGCAGCGCTGGATAGCGGCTGACACTCGCAGTCACATTCAGGGGTCACATTGTTAGTCTCGTCAAATCTCGCGCCGTTTTTCGCCATACCACGAAGACACTCGCCGTCGCCGCAAGTGGCGGCAGGGTCCTTACGGTGGGCGGCCGGCGTGTGCAGCGGTCCGTGACGGCCTCTCCGGGCCCCATCTATGATCATACATGTTGGAGGCACAGTCCAGACTTTATTGCTTGCCGGAAATCTTCGATTTCCGCAAGCATATTGGTCAGTTGCGTATGTCTGTTTGTTACTTGCCGGAATCAAAGATTTCGGCAAGTATGTTGGTCAGTTCCGTATGTTTGTTTGTTTGTTTGTTTGTTTGTTTGTTTGTTTGTTTGTTTGTTTGTTTGTTTGTCTGTCTGTATGTCTGCGCGCTACAAGCCACAATTTTAAAGCAATCGCTCTGAAAATTTAACATTAAGTGTAAAATCGGTTCTTCTCGGAGCCTATTGTTTTTGGCCATGACCGTTCAAAGGTCAAGGTCATGGTTACCAAAAACTCTTAAAACAGATTTTTCTTCATATCTTCGTCAATAATAATCGTAGCTGCTAAATCTGTAGCTCATTTTATTCCTCATTATGTTAGCTTTCCATGTGCTAGCAAATATGTCCGGTCAATGGTTTCCATGGTAACTAATTTTTGGGGGAAAATCAGAAAATTCGAAAATTTCCCTCCAAATTTCTCATTTTTTAAGTTAGAGAGCTCTAGTTTTTTGCATTGTGTAGCATTTTATACGCTCTGTGCTAAATTAATGCAAGTCTCGCAAAATCTCGTGCCATTTGTCGTCAAATGAGACTTTTCAAGATTTCATCAAATACGATTTAGAGGTCGCAGTTTTAAAGCTGAGGTTCTGAAAGTGACATATTTTCTGTTTTTCTGTATTATCTCGAACTTGTTTTTTCATTTTTCGAAAATAGCCACCAGGGGGCGTGGTACTGGAAACATTACAACCTATCATTTTTCCGCAATATCTTAAAAAATATTAAGCAAATAACAATTTTTTTTGTCGCATCTAAAACTAGGATCATTGCCTTATTCCATCCGACATATAGCCTTGTGCGGCCGTTGCCATGGTTACCAAATTTTTGGGTTAAACTTGACAATCTGAAAATATGTAGTTTTTGGCTTCTATCTCAGTTAATATTTATGTTTTAAGGGTCTAGTTTTTTGCATTAGGCTGCTTTCTCTTGGTTCTAAGCCATTTAATTGCAAGTCCCGTCAAATCTCGCTCGGTTTATTGCCAAACGAGAAATTACGAGATTTCACAGAAATGCTTATAGCTTGGTCACGGTTAATGTTAAAATGGAGTAGTTTTCAGCATTTGGTAGCATTTCAGAAGCTGGACACGATAACACTGCAAATCTCGCCACATCTCGTATCATCTCTCGCCAAACGAGAATATTTTAGATTTCAAACAAATGTCTTTATCTCGGTCATTTTCATGCTAGATATTTTATTTTTCTATTGTTCAAGAATCATTTGACTAGTTTTAAGTGACAAAAGTGAATATCTCGTCATATCTCGCACCATTTCTTGTCAAACGAGAACATGGGACCATTCAAAGAAACACCTATTATTCTGTTATTTTTATGTGGAAGACTTATAGTTTTCAGCATTTGATAGCGTCTAACATTCTCGGTCACAATATATGATTATATTGTAAGTTTCTTCAAATCTTTACTCTTTTTACTTCAAATAAAAAAATTACATCCAATTACCATGACCATAAGCGATGGCAGTATGTGATAGTAAATGTCGGCAGGGGCATTACATTTGACAGTTGGAGCTTTGTTCTATGGATGTGCGATGGTCCATGAAAAGACACAATTCGGATTGATCCCACCTGTGCTTTTGGTGGTGGCCTCTTTTCATGCTTTGTATGGCCGCACTTTGAGGATTTCAGTGCATTGAGAGCTTAATGACCTGTTGTAAAAGATAATCCCTTAAAAAAATCAAAAACAAAGAGAGAGGCTCCACGAAATGTTACGGAATGCAGAGATAGTGTTGCTTGTAAGCATAATCACAACTATAATATCAGGGACGGATCCCCGATTTGCAGTTGGGTGTGTCAAATCAGGGACAGATATCCGGTTTGCAATTAGGGGTAGGGGTTAAATATAAATTATACATCATATAATAATAATAATAATAATAATAATAATAATAATAATAACATACTAATAAAATTTCGCGAAGCTTACTTTTATCATTTTGGAAAATAACCACGAGATGGCACTGCAGTAATCATTATTGTACTATATCTTCAAAACTATAAACTGTGTCACAACTTTGATTGTAGCATCTGAAACTAGATTTAATGCGTTTATCCTCTTGGTGACTCTGTCATGTTCTTCCCTTACCATGGTGACCTTATGTAGGTTACAATTCATGAAATTCAAATTATGAAGAATTATTCGAATAGACTGTGGCTTATTTTATATATGCTTTCAATTTTGTATGGCATGAGTACACGACCTTCACCTGGAATTTTTTCTGTCTGTCCGTCTGTTTGTCTGTCTACTCGTCTGCGACTTTTGAAAATCAGAAAAACCACATAAAGATGTGCTTATGTTTTCCAAACAATAGGGGTTGGTCATTTTACCTGTTCCAAATGTTTTTTTGTCTTTCTGCTGTTTGTTGTATGTTAGTTTGACTTTCTAATTTCTACTTCCGGCAAGTCCCGACCTATGGTCGTCTAGTCTGTCTGTCTGTCTGTCTGTCTGTCTGTCTGTTTGTTTGTTTGTCACCACTCTCCTGGCCACAATTTTGCCACAATAACCTTGAAACTTACAGGGATGTTCGAAAACGTAATTTCTAGGTGCCCTATTGTTTTTGGTCAACATTGCTCCAGGGTCAAGGGTCAAGGTCACGACAGGTATGGTTAACGGTTTTTGCACTATAACTTCGCCATAAATAGGCTTATCCACTTCTGCAATAGCTCATTTTTTTCGTCATCACCTGGCCTTTCTTTTGACATGTAGCTTACTTAAATTTGCCGTTACCATGGTTACATTTTTTGGGCAAAATTCATGGAAATTGGAAATAACACGACCATTTTTTGTAACTTTGTCAATTTTTAAGCTACAGACGTCTGGTTTTGGTCATTATGTACCTTATGGGCAGCTTGACATGATAAAACTGAAAGTCTCACCAAATCTCGCACCATTTCTCGTCAAACGAGAGTCTTCGAGATTTCATTAAATATGACCTACAGGTTGCATTTTTTTAACAATGGCTTTGAAATTGATATATTTTGTGTTATTTATAAATATCTCGAAATCAGTTTTTCATTTTTTGGAAATAGCCACCAGGGGGCGTGGTACATGAAACACTGTAACATGTCATTTTTCTGCAATATCTCAAAAAATATTAAACGTGACACCATTTTTTTTGGTCGTATCTGAAACTAGGAACATTGGCTTATCTCTTCGCACATGTTGCTTTGTGCTGCCGTTACCATGGTTACCAAATTTTGGGGTAAAACTTGACAATCTGAAAATTCGGAGTTTTCCAGATTCTATCTCTGTTGATATTTGCAATAGAAAGGTCTGGTTTTTGGCGTTAGACAGCATCCCTCTAGTTCTAAGCCGTTCAATCGCAAGTCTCGTCATATCTCGCACCGTTTCTCGTGAAACGAGAACACGTGACCATTCAAAGAAATGCCTATAATTCTGTCATTTTTCACGCTACAGACACATGGTTTGCAGCGCTGGATAGCGGCTGACACTCGCAGTCACATTCAGGGGTCACATTGTTAGTCTCGTCAAATCTCGCGCCGTTTTTCGCCATACCACGAAGACACTCGCCGTCGCCGCAAGTGGCGGCAGGGTCCTTACGGTGGGCGGCCGGCGTGTGCAGCGGTCCGTGACGGCCTCTCCGGGCCCCATCTATGATCATACATGTTGGAGGCACAGTCCAGACTTTATTGCTTGCCGGAAATCTTCGATTTCCGCAAGCATATTGGTCAGTTGCGTATGTCTGTTTGTCTGTCTGTCTGTCTGTTTGTTTGTTTGTCACCACTCTCCTGGCCACAATTTTGCCACAATAACCTTGAAACTTACAGGGATGTTCGAAAACGTAATTTCTAGGTGCCCTATTGTTTTTGGTCAACATTGCTCCAGGGTCAAGGGTCAAGGTCACGACAGGTATGGTTAACGGTTTTTGCACTATAACTTCGCCATAAATAGGCTTATCCACTTCTGCAATAGCTCATTTTTTTCGTCATCACCTGGCCTTTCTTTTGACATGTAGCTTACTTAAATTTGCCGTTACCATGGTTACATTTTTTGGGCAAAATTCATGGAAATTGGAAATAACACGACCATTTTTTGTAACTTTGTCAATTTTTAAGCTACAGACGTCTGGTTTTGGTCATTATGTACCTTATGGGCAGCTTGACATGATAAAACTGAAAGTCTCACCAAATCTCGCACCATTTCTCGTCAAACGAGAGTCTTCGAGATTTCATTAAATATGACCTACAGGTTGCATTTTTTTAACAATGGCTTTGAAATTGATATATTTTGTGTTATTTATAAATATCTCGAAATCAGTTTTTCATTTTTTGGAAATAGCCACCAGGGGGCGTGGTACATGAAACACTGTAACATGTCATTTTTCTGCAATATCTCAAAAAATATTAAACGTGACACCATTTTTTTTGGTCGTATCTGAAACTAGGAACATTGGCTTATCTCTTCGCACATGTTGCTTTGTGCTGCCGTTACCATGGTTACCAAATTTTGGGGTAAAACTTGACAATCTGAAAATTCGGAGTTTTCCAGATTCTATCTCTGTTGATATTTGCGATAGAAAGGTCTGGTTTTTGGCGTTAGACAGCATCCCTCTAGTTCTAAGCCGTTCAATCGCAAGTCTCGTCATATCTCGCACCGTTTCTCGTGAAACGAGAACACGTGACCATTCAAAGAAATGCCTATAATTCTGTCATTTTTCACGCTACAGACACATGGTTTGCAGCGCTGGATAGCGGCTGACACTCGCAGTCACATTCAGGGGTCACATTGTTAGTCTCGTCAAATCTCGCGCCGTTTTTCGCCATACCACGAAGACACTCGCCGTCGCCGCAAGTGGCGGCAGGGTCCTTACGGTGGGCGGCCGGCGTGTGCAGCGGTCCGTGACGGCCTCTCCGGGCCCCATCTATGATCATACATGTTGGAGGCACAGTCCAGACTTTATTACTTGCCGGAAATCTTCGATTTTCGAAAGCATGTTGGTCACCCGTGTATGTTTGTTCCTTCATCTTATGTATTATACTAATATCTCAAAACTTATTTTTCATTTTCCCGATATGGCTGCTAGGGGGCGCTGCACTTGACCCTTCCAAAAAAATCAGTTTTTGAACATATTTCCGTAAGAGTAAACCTATATTACACAAACTATAGCTTATTTTCTTTCTCTTGGTCTTCTTCAAAACATGGTCAAGTCATCTGGTCTCCATCTTGTGTCACTTTGTCAGTATGTCTGTCTGTTTGTTATTTATACTCAAATTCGCCTGCTTGCTAGTTTTTGCACTTTAGATATAGCAATCAACAAGTCAGATATGTGGACGAATCCTTTTGAAACTATTACATCTTATGTCATACACTAATATCACAAAACGCATTTGTCGTCTTCAGGATATGTCCACTAGAGGGCGCTGCAGTCGAACATCCCCAGTATATCATTATTTGGCCATATCTCCAAAATTATAAGCCTCAATTACATAAAGTATAGCTTATTTTCTTCCTCTGAGTCTTCTCCATAACCTGGTTAAGTCATCTTGTCTCCATCTTGTGACCCTTTGTAAGTTTGTCTGTTTGTTTGTCAGTTGTCCTCAAATTCGCCGGCTTGTTGGTTCTTGAGTCTCACTGATAGCATTCTACAGGCCACCGTAAAGGATCATTTTTAGCTCAGCTGACTTTCAGTCATGATGGGCTATAGTGATGACTCTTTGTCCGTCGTCCTTCCATCTGTCCATCCTGCTGACCGGCCGTCCGTCTGTTAGCAGGGCACAAATCGTAACTGTACGAGCTAGGGTCATGGACCCTATGTAGTCTTAGAGGTTCTAAAATGATCTCCTTGCAAACCTGAAATTAGGTCACTGACCTATATTCTCGAAGTTACAGGGTGTGTATGCACCCCGCAGAAATAATTCTTTTAGCTAAAATTTTCATCCAAAACCTTCCATCTTTCACATACACCTCATCTACCAACAGGGGAAGAACCATAATTATTTTGAAGTCAACAAGTCAAAGGTCAAGGTCACAGGAGCCACTTTTTTAATGCCTGTGGATGCATTTTAAGCCAAATCTTTCATCCCAATTCTTTGATCTTTTACATATATTTCACCTTCTAAGAGGGAGAAAAATCCTATAGATTTTTAAGTCACAAGGTCAAAGATCAGGGTCACAGGATTCAATTTTTTTAAAAGGTTGTGAAAACATTTCAAGCTAGACATTTCATTCCAAACGTTCCAGCACTGATATCGCTTCTCTGCCAACAGGGGAAAAGACCTGTTAATTTTGAGGTCAAAGGTGAAGTTCACTGCACCCATTTTTTGTGTGGAGTCATTTTCAGGAAACTTTTCAATCTATACCTTCCATTTGTCGTATATGGCTTACCTACCAATAGGGGAAGAAGCCTATCGATTTCGAGTTCAAAAGGTCAAAGGTCAAGGACACAACACTAAATGGTTGTGAACATTTTGCAAGTGAAACTGTTCAACCCAAACCTTCAGTCTTTCACATATGCCACATCTATGCATCACTCAATTTGATTCAAACTTCATATTTATAAGCACCCGTTTCTCAATTATTCTTGCATGGATTTCCTTGATTTTTGCTATATATTTTGATCTTATATTTGCCCTTTGTGGTGTTCCTTTTGAGACTGACAGGTATCAAGCAAGCTATGGGAATAGTTACTGATAGCTTAACAATCGTACATTTTTCCTCAGACCATCCAGTCACTGTGTTATAACCAGACATAGGTGATTTATATTTCTGTTGTCGTAGAAAATTTCAACATATTGGCAAATTGGTTCTTCAAAATGTGACTGGAAGTTGTGAATCTCAGTCCATGATGTGGCAGGTCAAGCTTGGCAGCTGAGCGTCATGACCAATGGCTCACTTGTTAAACTAATACATCTTATATCTTACAGTAATATCTCGAAACAGATTATTCATTTTCCGGATATTGTCAATAGGTGGCGCTGCACTCGCCCCTCCCCTATATATATATTTTTGCCCATATCTACAGAACCATAAACCTCAATTACAAACACTTATTGATTGTCTTCCTTTGTATCTACTCCATAATCTGAGTTAGTCATCTGGTCTTATTCTTGTGTTACATTTTCAGTATGTCTCTCTGTTTGTCAGTGATCCTCAATTTCGCCTGCTTGCTAGATCTTGTGTCTTACACTCAGCAATCTTCAGGCCACAGTTTTCCAGGAATCCTTTTGGAATTGAAACATCTTTTTTGTTATATTAATATCTCAAAAGGAATTTTTAATATTTGGGATATGGCCGCTAGGAGATGCTGCAGTAGAGCCTCCACACCATATCATTTTTGGGCCATATCTCCGACATTATAAACTCTACCTACTAAAACTATAGCTCATTTTGCTTCTCTTTACGTTCCCCACTTTTTTCTGGTATTCTGTTATCTCAGGTGTGTCAGTATATCTGTCTGTTTTGAGCTATGTCTGCTTTCATGTTCTTTTGTGTAATATATGTCGTTCAACAGGCCAAGCTTTCCAGCAATCGCTTTAAAATTCATATAATTGATAGAAAACCGACAGTTTGTCATGTTTGTCCAATCTGTATGTCATTTCGGTCCGGCAAGCTCTCGACCTATGGTCGTCTAGTTTATTTTATTTCTTTACTTATTCAATACACAATACAATTTCTCCTTACTATTCATTACACTTACTAATGATTTAACATGATAAAATAACATATTACGTGCTTTCCATTATACTCTAACACTCATTCTTACTCCACATGAGTGGCCCCCCTTTTGTATTTTGCATAATCTATAACCTTTGACCCATAGGTTAATCTTATTCACCCATTAACTCTGACGTCACATCCACATTACTTTCTACACACAAGTGATTCACAACATTGCAGAGAGACAGCAACAATTACATAGATTTTAATAACCCTGAATTTCAAGGTCTGGTAACTAGCGCTTTGTAACTGCATAGTCAGTAGCGAGGAGGACTTCGGAGATAGCGGTCGCTGGTTCGATTCCTGTCAAATCCTGTTGTATTTGCATGTCTGTGTACTAATAACTGTATATTTCTCTCAGGTTTCAGATCGTTCAGCAGACATGAATGGATAATCCATATAGATAGAACAAGGCACACAGTAATAAATAGATATGCTCATATACTTTATTTCTTTATGTGAACCCCCATAAAAAACTATACCCCTGTAGGAAGGATTCTATAATCACTCCAGATTTTTTAGCTCAGCTGACTTTAAGCCATCTGAGATATCCTCATGGTCCTTAGTCAGTCGGCCCCCATCAACAGCGCATGTTTTAAAACCATTTGGCATACAAATCCAAAATGTGGCATACACTTAGATGTCCCCTAAATCTGTACCTGTTCAGAACTGGGCCTACATATCTGATATGGCCAAACAAGTTTAACAGCCTCCACGATGCCTAATACATACTGTAAATAGTATATTTAGGTACAACTATAGAATGCAGGCCCCTCCATAACAGGAGGAAAATATATGCGAACATGGAGTTCAGGTATACATATAGCAGTAGTAATCAATAATGAATATGAATATAAGGATGCACTTACCCTTATAGTAAAAGTTATACTAAGATATTCCCTCAACAAGGCAGATGTGTAGCAAATCAAATCGACATAGGGCAGGCACCATGTTGAATTTAATCTCGGTCAACACAAAGTTGTCAACTTAACTATAAACCATCTGGAACAAAAATATGCATAATTAATAGTTATATATTATTTATAAATATAATTTTTTAACTTATCTCCAAAATTTTACCTCTATTTCTCCATTTTTCTTCAACCCACATAAGGCAACATGATGACAAGGTATAAAATACGGAAGTCACAATATCGGTTAGGCATGCCATAAGCACAGCATCAATACGCTCCACATGAAACAACTTCGCAAACACTGCCTCTCAAATTTACTATGTACAAAAGTCAGCCTGTGTCAATGCACCAAATGACATTATATTCACCAATCAGTGCCAACAATGATATTTTTGAATTCCCATTATGCTACTCTGTAAGAACTATGCTACGGCCACCTGTTGTTAACCTACCCACACATAACAATTTAGGCAAGCAATACATTAGGCAATTTTGGAAATCCCCTTTTGCTGCATTTGAAAAGACAATAAGAATCAATGCACCAGCCAGACCAACACGTTATGCATTTAAATACCAATAATCATTAAGTTTTCATGACAAACTTCCATCTTTAATATCTCAGTGATTGCATGTAACAGTCATATATCCTCAAATATCTTAATTACGACTGCTATTATCGCTGTGAATATTATACAGATAACACATACCTTATATGTTACAAAACCAGTCCTATGCACAAGTCATACATGGTTGCAAGAACATTCAACTACAAAATTTACAGTTGCCAAGACCACAGTTCCCAATGTATACCTTGGCCGCATCCCTCATGAAATTTAGGAAGAAAAATCTCCTCCAATATTCCGCTCTCGCCACATGTATTCACTGAGGTAGCCCGCAAGTTGTTCTTTTTTTACACCTATTTTTGGCATTGTGAGACCCATGTTTTAATTTTTGCCAGGTACCCTCGATAGCATTTGTGTGACATCCTGTCTCGGGATTTTTTAATGTCACATTATGATTCACCTTTTGGTGAATGTACCCTAAATATTCAGCTTGTCGTATGACCTCCAACAGTCTGAGTGAATGACAGATCCACAGGCGATGTGCTTCTGCATAATAGGAAGTAAAGTATCAGAGCTCTGGTCAGGAATGACAAACATGAGGACCTTCTGTTTGTTTTCTCTCTCCCGACCTCCAAAGACCCAACCCCCTTTCATGTGATGAACTCTGTGATATTTACATTTACCAAATTCACTTTCATCAATTTCAACTATCATGTTTGGTCCGCCTATCATCACACCCTCCCTACTCTCTCTTAAAAGAGTCTCCTCACACACCTCTCTACAAAAAGAAGATCAGTCCACAATAGTGTCTGGACTGGCACCTGTCTTGTACACAATTCGGTTATGGGACATTCCAGTACATATATAGGTAACTTCTAATACCTCCTCTAGCGTCATTTTTTATAAAGCAAACCATGTCCCATGTAGTAATGACAATTTCTTATTATGTAGCCTTGGACTTTTTCTTTGGCATTGCCAATTATTCCGATCACTGTAGTCAGTACTCGCTACCAATACTAAGCCCTACTGTTCTTACACACAGGGCAAATGCAATTATTTGCTGTTATGTTGTGCTCCATGAGCAAATTTGTTGTGCACTCTTTGGAAACTAAAATGTCCCGCATCAATTTTGTATGGGTCAAATGATTCAACTCTCTGTCAAATGCCTTTTGCTTTAAACCCTACTGCTATATGTACACTGTGCACTAGCCTCTGCTGTCAAAACAGGCTCTGTATTTACACATACCGACCTCACGCCAGTCGATGATACAGTCCTTCCACACGCAACTGTACAACTGGATACCAATGACCTGTCAAACACCTGTCGCTCCTGTTGCTTTTTCTCCAATTTCTTTTTTATTGCCCGGGGTCCTTTATATTTTCCTGCCATCTCTGTTTCCAACTCCTCTAAGGTCCGTTTACAGGAAATGTCACCCACATGGCCTCTTATAATACCCTCTAATTTCTCACGTAATGAGGAACCAGATTGTCCCCCGCCTTGGTCGATTGTACTGAGTGCTAATACCACCGCTAAAAACATCTACCCACCATAGAACAATCCCCCCTAGTCACATGATAACCTGGTTACAAATCAAGGCAGTGTGCAACTCATTTATTAAATTTTTAAATTAAATGTATTCTAATATTTCATTTATTTCACTAAAAACTAATATAATATCACAAGACCAATAATGATGTAGCAAGTTAAATGGTGTTATATTGTTGTCCTAATGATAAAGGCAATTTAATTACGTCAAATTAAATTTTTAAATTAAGGTGTTTTTGACTAATTATATCACTATCTCATATCCTGCTCCCCACGCATTACACCAATATCATAAAAAACAAGTAGGAGGTACAATAGGTTTTTTTACAAAACAATCGTGTCCAGATACTGCTTCTGGAAATCCCTGTTTCTATAAATAGGTCCTATTATATTTCATTCCTCGCTTCGTATTGTCAAACACCATCTTGCCACATGCATGATACCACTATCTTACTGCACCAGTTACATATTATGACACATAAGAACAATCTATACGAAATTCCACTTACATATTTATATCACAGGGGGACTATTTTACCCATTTCTTCATCTCAGAAATGTATAAACATGTGACAAGTTATCCTTAACATTTATTATTTTTATTTCATAAAATCCTAACTTTTCATTTATACTTACAACAACTATTTAAGCAACTTTTGAGGTTATTGTAAGCAACTTTTGAGGTTATTGTAAGCAACTTTTGAGGTTATTGTAAGCAACTTTTGAGGTTATTGTAAGCAACTTTTGAGGTTATTGTAAGCAACTTTTGAGGTTATTGTAAGCAACTTTTGAGGTTATTGTAAGCAACTTATGAGGTTATTGTAAGCAACTTTTGAGGTACTATCTTTTCTGTTAAAGGTGATTACATACAAAATGTACAACGAGCATGTCTGCATATGCCATTGTAAATTCTGCCAGCATCTTTCATGAACAGCCTGAACAGATCTTCTCCACTCTTCTTTCATGCCACATGAATACAGATATCCTGTTAAATGTTCCCCCTTCACCCCGGACCTTGTAATGGTAACCCCCTCTTCACTTTCTGCCAAGTGCCTTCAATACTGTTTGTGTGACATCCAGTATCAGGGTCTGTAAAGTTTATGCTGGGGTTAATTGTTTTGTGCCGGTATCTATGAGCTGGCAAACAGTCATAAGCCTTCCAACAGTCTGATTGTATAATCAGTCCACGGGCTATATGTTTTTTTTTTATCTAAGGAACTAATGGTGCCACAGATCAGTTTTGCACTTTAAACATAAACACTTTCTTCTTGTTTAACTTTTCTCCCCCACCAAATACCCAACGCCCTTTCACTTCATGACCCCAGTTATAGTTCCTTTTTACAAATTTCGACTTATCTATTTCAACGTAAATTTTGTTGACTCCTACCTGCCAACCTCTTGCAGAATTGTTCTTCACAGTTTTCTACTGAAGCTTCCCCAATCCACAGCTCTATTACTGCTGTGACCTGTCTCATATATGATTTGAGACTGCATTGGTATTTCCCACACACCACATGCAAGTGATATCCATGAGTCTGTTTCAATAACAAAAACCAGCTACCATGTCTAATACTCAGTTTCATATTATGTGATTTAGGCTTCTTTTTCTGGCATCTCCACGGATACATATCATGGTTATCCTTTTCATTTACACATACCAGTCTCACTGAACATTTACATATGGGGTAGCTACAGGTGCCAACATACTCTCTTCCTGCAGCCAAGCTATAGCAGGCTCTTCCAATACTAATATTTCCCTTATAAATTTGGTTTGTGTGATAGGGTTTAGTGCAGCACTGCTATCTTCTGTTCTTTCATAACTACCCTGACTCCACCAGCATTGGCTTCCTGGATCCATCAACACTCATAACACTATCAGTACATGTGGCTCTGGATATCCTTGGCACCCTACAGGAGTCCCCGGCTGTGCTTACTGTAGTCTTTGATTCAGCTTTCTTACTTAGTTTTAATCTTCATCTTTTGGCCTCCATATCAAGGCATTTTCCATCAGCTTCATGTCCTCATGTGTGCTTTTTATTGTGTCAAGAAATATGATCTATGAATATGAACAAACAAAATTTGGACCTCTCTGGAATTGATCCTGTGCAGCACCACTCACTAGTCCAACACTAAATCCATTACACCATGCAAGATGATGTAAAGGTCACAGGAAAAGAGATTATTTGAATTTCTTAATATTATGAAAGTTCTTAATATTATAAAAAACATATATTGAGAAATATTATCATCTACTTAAAAAATGGGGGAAACCCCCCATACCCCCTTAAGCATCCCTACAACAAATAGAGCATATAATTAAGTGCTTGTTATGTTGGGGGGAAAGACCCCATTCTCCACACGCAAGATCTCGTCTATGTAGGGGATAGACCTCATGCCAGTCAGTGTGCACACAGCACTATTTCCAGTCAAACACTAGTTATATCACCCAAGCTAAATTACTATAATTAAGACAAATCTAATACTTATAAAAGGAATTCGGTTCACGTTTGTTCGCAATGTTCTCTAAAACCGCGTTGTGTACAATACTGTGCCATACATTATTTTAAAGGTTATTATCCCCACAGTGACATAGGCGATATGAGAATAAATAATTTTTAATGTACATATAATTTTGAGTAATATTTCCATTTTTTTACTGACATGCACGGAGGTTAAACCAAGCACAGCCGAACTGCCTTAGCGGTCACTCAACCTCAAATACTTCTTTTGTTCATATGAATAATGCTTGCTTTCAGTAAGGGATCTGAGCATGTCGGGCCTTATATTAGAACGAGGCTCTCACCCACGTGCGTGGTCAGTAAAAGAGAAAAACACATGTTTCTCGCTTTATGAAATGGAGAGTTCAATTTAGGAAGATTAATGACAAAACCTAATTCAAGGTCCCTATTTCAGGAACAGACTTGGGGTGGGGTAGGGTGGAGTGGTGTCGGGGTTTCAGGCCTCAAAATTTGATGAAAAAAACTTGCGGTGGCTGAAATTGGGATACGGACCCTCTAGAGTCCCGTCGGGTCCGCTTCTGCTACTTACCAGGTATGCATATTTCTGTTTCTTTCTTCAGGAACAGTTTCCTTGCAACGTACATTTAATCAATCTTTCATGTGTTCCTCACATCAACCTTATCTTCATACGTCCAACGATAAAATCCAGTCAAATATCATCGAAACCTGAATGCCCCCGCGTCTCATTCCGGTTCGCAATGTAAACAGCATCACTGCATGACCAGGTCTTCAAGGTAAACATACTGATGTATAAATTTCTTGCCACGAGCTCAGCGCCACAAAATAAATGTAAAAAATATTTATACATATCTTACTGAGACAGTTTCCCACTGAAAACCTTTATTTTCTGTTAACTTTTAGAAAAAAAAATGAGCCAACATTTCACATCTAGGTTAATATATCTCCCCGACCTCGGTAATTAGCCGGTATACCGGGTTTGTCAGCTAGTAGTAAATATAAAGAATGCCTCAACAACATCCATTCCAAAACTAACCAACAAACGACATTTGTCCAAGAAACATATTTTATATATTGATAAACCTGTCGACCTATTTGGAGCATAATATCTGTGAAGCGGTATTGTAAATATAAACAGGAACTTGCACACATGCTACCATTGATAGTTTACATGATACAACTGCTGCCAGAATTGTTGCATGCATTAATACATGATGATAGTGCAGGGAAATTTGTTGTGGTCTTTACAACATTATGCAAAAGGATTACCTGCGTGAATTAGGAGATTAACCAGTATTGCATGCTGAAATAAGACACAAGTCCCAAGGGATCTCAAGTCACATGTTGTTTACATTAACTGATAACCCAAGTGAAGTGTTGACTTGGTCAAATGTCAGGTCAAACATGCTTAAGTCCATATCAAATGGCAGGGTCCTGTTGTTGGCTCAATAGACATTTGACCCTGTACAGAGGTTGGAAGAGTCTCCAATGCCCCCTTTAGGTCAAACAGTTATACTTTATGGTAGTCCAAACTGAGATTTTTCACCATACCATAGTTGTATCCCTAGACAAAGTCAGGGGATACTATGTTTTCTTGACGGTCCCCCCCCCCCTCGCCGCCGCATATAAATCTTGTTGGCACAATAACTCAAAAAATATTTCACGGATCTTTACCAAACTTGGTATATGTATAGATATGGGTGAGAGGATGATGCCTTTGCAAAATGAGGTTATGACCTTAACTAGGAGAGTGTCCTTGACCTGAAATAGGTCCAATTTTGGGGAAAATCACACAAATTCTTTAAAATCTCAAGAAAACTTGCATGGATTGATCCCATAATCAAGTTGATCGAAGATCATGGATAGGGTTGTCATGTTCCAGAAACTGGTGGCGCCACCTTTATTCTTTACTTGTTTTCATGCCTTTTAATACCCAAAAAATTTCCACTTGACAGTACTGTGAGCATCATAAGTCAAAAACTAATGGACAGATTTCTTTTTAAATTATGCATATACATAGATATGGGTTATGGGATGATGTTAATTTAAATTGGGGTCATGACCTTTCCTATTAGAGTGGCCTTGACCTTAAATATTTCCATATTTGGCGAAATTCACACAAAATCTTTAATATCTCAGTAAGGGATTCATGGAATGATCCAAAAATCAAATCAACTTAAGATCTTGGATAGCTTTGTCCTTTGCAGAAGACAGGTGGCGCCATCTTGTGTTGTTTTCTTGTTAAAATGATTTTAACGCAATAACTTTGTAAGAATTTGAGGTACAGTCACCAAAACCACAGATTTGATGCATCTCATCAACAGCTAGGTCAATTACGAACATGGATGACCTTGATGCATTTTTTCAAGGTCACAGAGGCGATAATGCTAAAACCCTAACTTTTATATCTCACTGAGGGATGCATGGATTGGTCCAAAAATCAAATTGACATTAGATCTTTAATAGCATTGTTTTCTTTAGAAGACAGGTGGTGCCACCCTATGTTATTTTCTTGCTAAAATGATGTTTAAACAGAATAACTTTGTAAGAATTTGAGGTGCAGTCACCAAACCCACAAGTTTGATGCATCTTATCAATGGCTAGGTCAAATTTGAAAAGAAACCATGGTGGCTTGCCAAGTGTCAGTCTCTGCATCTGAATTCAAGATGGGATCCTATTCTCTAAGGCTTGGGTGGGGGGGGGGTTAATTGTCTGGGAATACTATGACACCTGCAGTGCCAAGGAATATCTAGTTAACTTTTTTAAAAAGGTCATGGCTGCCAGCTGGATATGGAAAGCACTAGCATGCTACTAGAGGTATTTAATATGTACTCGCAAAAATAATTTATTTGAAAAATTAAAAATGAGCACAGTGACCCATGTGTCTCCCCTGTTTATATTTGCTCCTCTTAACTACTCCTTTCAACTTAAACCTCATTGCTTTCTTATTCTTGACAAAATTTACAAGTGGCCTTCCCACAGGACCCCATATAGATAGTTTAGACCACTTTCACAAATTCAACAACTTTCACAAATTCAACTAATAAATGTTCGTTTTCATGCTTTTGTCGCCAATAGAAAAAACTTAGATTGCTCTGAAGATGTTCTTTTTTAACCCCTGTTCTTAGCATTGTCTGACCATGTATAAATTTCTGCTATGGGCCTTCTATGCTTTTAGTATGTGTTCCAGTTTCCAGGTTCTTAAAAGTTTCTGAATGGTTTACAGTGCGATGAATATATCCATGACCCTTCAAACATCACAGTGATGCCTAACAATGATGTTGAACAATCAGAGATTATAATAGATCCCTTAGCAATATGCTTCTCATTCAGAGGTAGTAAAGTTTCCATGGTATGGTCCGGTACTGCAAACATAACACTTTGCTCATATCCAGTTTTTCCCTCCTGCCAAAACCCCACCCCCCTTCACTTCATAAAAAATGTTAGTTTCACCACGTCTGGTACGGTAAACAAAACAACTGCACCAGGGGCAACCACTTTCCAGTAACTCGGTCTGACACTGTTTTACAGTTATATGACAGTATCCCATCTCCTCTAGCTTGTGGTATGATTCCAGGGGTCAATGTATATGACAGACACTTTTGCTATATGTCTTTTGAAGAGGGGGAGTAGGGTTCATTTGTTCATATTCTCTCTTCCCCCACATCCCCATCCCCTCTCAACTCAGTTTGCACAATGATATTTCCAATGAGCAAATTTATACTTGTCGCTTTCAACAACTATGTCTTGTCCACAGATCTCTCTTCATCTTTCATTTTCCCTGAGAAGTGTTTCCTCATATGCTTCTCTACTTAAACATCATCAGTCCACACAGGTTTTATTTGTGCAGCCAGTCTCCATCCTAATGTGTCATCAGGTTTATCCTTTGCTCTTTATATATATTATCTCCATGAATTGTTAAAGTGTCATATTAGACTGGCTGAACCAACTACTGTGTCTTGCACATCTTGCTTGATGTTTTTCCTTTGGCATCTCCATGCATACGGTGCCCATCACTGCTTTATGATGCTGCAGCAGGAGCAAGTTTAATAGCTTCTTTGCAGGTTGGGCAGGTACTCTCACATCTTATTACAGTTCGATGCAGGAGCCAATTTATTGTCACCTCTGTTGCACAAATACCTCCCAAATCAGAGTCTTATAATTCATATCTTTTAATGCTGTATATCTCTTGTGGCCTTTTTCAATCATAACTGTCCACACTATATGTGCACTGTATGCGAGTATCCTATGTGAACATTGATGAAGGTTTACTGATTCCTCCACTGATAAACTGTCCATCTAATTGAACCCCGGTGTCTTCTATTGCTCTGATTATTACTTTTCCACTGCCTTTATTCCCATTTGCTGCTGTCTTTTTTCACTTGTACTTTCATCTCTGTGTGCTCTGCTATATATAGTTATGATGTCCAATGTTTGACATAGGTTTTGCTTTGAACTAGGCCTATATGCCATGTTCTGAAGTGACTGTCATTGCACTGTATAACTTGCACACCAGCTTATTCTCGAACACATTCATTTACAATTGTCACATGAGGTCATGAAGTTTTCTCTGGACTCTCATCAGGGCCAGATTCAACCAACATATGAAAGGGGGGACACATGTATCATGAGACATATTACATCATGAAATCAAAACCGTCGTGAATAAAAAGGCAACCACATACACATGAAGTATGAGTCCTTGAAGTTAGTTTGACTCAGATTCACATTCACATTTTAATAAAAGAACTTTTTTCAGAGAAAACCATGCATTATGAGAGGATTGGACATTGGACCATGCATCAACAAATGGTCTGTGGAATATCTGGCAAGCATTGGGGGTGAACGTCCAGTCAAAATCCATGTGTCCCCATCAGCTCAGATGGACTTCATAAACAAAAACTTTCTGTATAGGTAAGATTTGGGTGTACAATGATATAATATATATATATATATATATATAAATATATATATATATATATATATATATATAAATATATATATATATATATATATACAGTAACAAGCTTGTCTTTATGAACACATGCATCTTAAAACCTCCCTCTGTACCTGTGATATAGACTCTTTGTGAACACCAACATTTTCTTTATAGGCTGGAAGGTGTAAATCATTTGTTGAAAGCTTTATGAAGACCAGGAGAAACACATAAAGATTTGTTTTATTTCTTTTTCAACATTTTTAGCTCAGCTGACTATAAGTCATCTGAGCTATAGTCGTGGTCCATTGTCCGTCGTCCGTCCGTCTGTCCGTCAGTCCGTCCGTAGATGTGGCACATTTTGAAACCGTAAGACCTAGGAATCCAAAATTCAGCATAATGTTAGATGTCCCCAAGATCTCCTACCAAGCCGAAAACTGGGTCTTTGCGACTTCATTCCTTTGAGAAATTAAGGAAAACCTCAATTTTTTATTAAAAACCTATTTTCACACTTCAGGACTGCCTAATATCAAAACCACTCATCTGTTTTTCCTCATATTTCCTATAAATAATCCTCTATATAATTCCAATGTACATGCCAGAAATTAGGTCTGTATTATATAATTTAAAAAAGTTATGGGCCCAAACATAATGCATTTTGTAAATAATCAGGAAAGAAATTTTATCACTTAACACAAAACTTGTTAAAGCTAAGCACTTTTTTTCCAGTAATATTACTTTTATTAATCAAAATTAAATTGTATACCCAAAATAAGATCAAAATCTTTTAAATTTTTTAAAATATTAGCAAAAATAAAAAATTGGTACCTTAAATTTTGCCCAAGTTTGACCATGGCACGTTTTTTTGCTGTAACTGCTGTGGATTTAATTTTCACAGCATGTTTTTGTTAGCATTTCAACTGTTAACACCAAAAATTTGAAACCAGTTGATCAAAAACTGTAGATTTTATTCAAGTTTTCAAGCACCATGTCACATATTGCTAGTGTTATGCAGTTTGCTAGAGCTCAGCTCCCGAGCTTCAGCTCTAAGTTCCTTAAATTTGGCATACAGTTGGATTTCTCCAAAATCCCCTACCATGCCAAGAATTTGGTCACTAGGACTTAATTCCTTCGAGATATCAATGAAAAACTTCATTTTTCCATTAAAAACCCATTGTTACACTTTAAGACTGCCTCATATCAAAACCACTGATCTGACTTTGATTATATATAATATACATATTTTTCTATACATTCGCTATGCACATGCCAGAAATGATGTCAGTATTGTGTATTTTTTTTAAGTTATGGGCCCAAACATAATGCACTTTTTTAAAAATCAAGAAATATATTTACTCACCTTAGATGATAATTGCTGAAGCTGGAGACTTTTTGTCAGGAATATAACTTTATTTAATCAAGATTCGATTGTTTACCCAAAATTAGATCTGAATTTTGCAAATTTTTCAAGTTATTAGCTTAAATAAAAAATCAATACCCTTAATTTTGTCCAACTTTGGCAATGCCATGTTTTTTTTCTGTAAGCACTGTTGATTTAATTTTCGCAGCATATATACATAAGGATTTTATCTTTTAAAATCTGAAATTTCAAAGGAATTGATTGAAAAGAGTAGCTTTTATTCAAGTTTTCATACACCATGTCAAGTGTTGTTTACATCTAGCCCACCTAGTAGTAAAGCTTTCACTTGCATTATGTAACCCACCCCAGGCAGCTTGTCTTGGCTCAGCTGGGCCACTACTAGCAGGCTTCTTCTCTGCCCTGCTCACCCTCCCCCCCCCCTAGATGATGCATTAACTAGATGAATGTTATAATTTTCTGTATTTCATTTTATTCTTGGCTATGCTACATTTTAGATTTTGTATTTACCACCAGGGTTACAATGATTAAAGTGCACATTTAATTGTGTCCACAAAGTGGTGTATTGCTATGAAAGTGTGGATGTTCATCAGATAAGTAATTCCTTCCTTGAGAAGAGTAAAAACTTCACAAGGTGTGAAATTGACTATTAATTCCAGGAATAAATTAAAGCTTAGATTGTAATGAGCATAATGATATTGTTTGCCCTCATTCAACCAACAGTGTGTATACTTTATTTGAAAAGATGTTTTTATTTTACCAAATTTACGGAATCTTATTTTATTTTGGTGAATAAGATTAAGCATGTACTGAAAACTCCAATTCGCAAAACTTTTTAATAGTGATTCAAGGAATAATCTTGCAGATGCCATGTTGTGGCATTATTTTCTTTTAAATTCAGTTTAAAAATTTGTGATTTAAAAATAATAAAAATATATGTGTATGCATAATATTACTCAATACGAGCTACACTCTGGATGAATAATGATTGCAACTAAGAATTCAAATATTTTAACTTATATTTTCAGTGTTTTTTTAATACAAATTTATAAAACTTGTAAATAAAAAAAATTAATCAGATAAAAACTATTTGAATGGAAAAAGTGGATATGCTTAAATCATATATAAACTTAAATGTATTATTCCCTTGAATGTGAAATAAAGGTATTAGTCCAGACCTAGGAATCCAAAATTCGGCATAATGTTAGATGTCCCCAAAATCTCCTACCAAGCCGAAAACTGGGTCTTTGCAACTTCGTTCCTTTGAGAAATTAAGGAAAAACCTCAATTTTTTATTTAAAACCTATTTTCACACTTCAGGAGTGCCTAATATCAAAACCACTTATCTGTTTTTCCTCATATTTACCATAAATATTCCTCTATATAGTTCCTATATACATGCCAGAAATTATGTCTGTATTATTTAATTTTGAAAAGTTATGGGCCCAAACATGATGCATTTTGTAAAAAATCAGGAAAGATATTTGATCCCTTAACACAAAAAACGTTAAAGCTATGGACCTTTTTTCCAGTAATATAACTTTAATTAATCAAAATTAAATTGTATACCCAAAATTAGATGAAAATCTTTTAAATTTTTTTAAAAATATTAATAAAAATAAAAAATTGGTACCTTAAATTTTGCCCAAGTTTGACCATGGCACGTTTTTTATACTGTAAGTACTGTGGATTTAATTTACAGCATGTTTTTGTTAGCATTTCAACTGTTAACACCAAAAATTTGAAACCAGTTGATCAAAAACTGTAGATTTTAATCAAGTTTTCAAGCACCATGTAACATATTGTTTACATCAAGCTAGTGTTATGCAGTTTGCAAGAGCTCAGCTCCCCATCTTCAGCTCTAAGTTCCTTAAATTCGGCATACAGTTAGATGTCTCCAAAATCCCCTACCATGCCAAGAATTTGGTTACTAGGACTTAATACCTTCGAGATATTAATGAAAAACTTCATTTTTCCATTAAAAACCCATTGTTACACTTCAAGACTGCCTAATATCAAAACCACTGATATGACTTTAATCATAAATAATATACATATTTTTCATTCTCTATGCACATGCCAGAATGATGTCAGTATTGCGTAATTGTTTTAAGTTATGGGCCCAAACATAATGCACTTTGTAAAAAATCAAGAAATATATTTACTCCCTTAACAAGGGCATTGCTGAAGCTAGAGATTTTTTTGTCAGGGATGTAACATTATTTAATCAAGATTCAATTGAATACCCAAAATTAGTTCTGAATTTTTCAAATTTTATAAGTTATTAGCATACATATAAAATTAGTACCTTAAATTTTGCCCAACTGTGACCATGGCACGTTTGTTTCCCGTGAGCACTGTTGATATAATTTTCATATCATGCACACATAAGGATTTCAGCTTTTTAGTTTAGAAAGCTGAAAGAAATTGGCCATTTTGTAGCTTTTATTAATGTTTTCTATGAGACCCTGTCAGACTTTGGCTCTCTCCAGCCCCTCTTGAGTCACCACTTTGTTGACTTGTTGACCTTTCATCAAATTATGCACGCTTGAGGCGAGAATCCAGGCAGCTTATGGCCAGCCACAGTTGATCCAGGTGTCCAACCCAGCTCATCTAGTAGTTTTAACCAACAACATAACAATAAACAATAAATTAATAAATTTTTATTGGTTTTTAATAACAAATTAAAGAAAAATAGAAAAGGAATTTGTTAGTTTATAATAACAGGAAATTAACTTGCAGTTACTGATGATATAAGAATCTTGTATCGATGGGTAGAATGTCACATATTCCAATAACACCATGCAGTCACCTATGGCATTTTTCAGTTCAATTTTAATGATAAAGAAGTAAATCATATTATTCATTACTAATCATTAGGGATTATATGAAGGAAATTAATGATAGACAAAGATGCAGTTGATAATATTAATCTAGATTCCTACCCTGTCTAGTGTGTACATTGATGTGAAATTAGTCCAAAATGAATTTTTTACAGTTATTTTTTAATATAAATAAAGGCCATAAAACCAGGTACTTATGATCATTATTTAAATGTGTTATTTTTGTATATTCTGGATTCTCAACATCTTTGTTTGGTGAAAACTGAATAAATACCAGACATGGTGCGAATACTTTGTAATTGTATTTAAATACGAATATGATTATGTACTCCATTATAAAATTTCTTGCATAAAGATTTGGGAATTCAGGTAAAAATAAAAGTATATGAATACTCGTGCATTCATGAATATATTCTTTAATATTATTTTAATAATCATATCAGTTATATTTCATTATAAAAAATCATATGATTCTCTTATTATTTTTAATAAAAATTATATTTGGGACAATATTTGTAATTTTTTTAATAAATAGTTAAGCTCTTATATTATATGTTCTGCTTATAAGTTATATGGCCAAGTCAAAATCTGTGTGACAGTAGTACTCCATTTGTTAATAAAATAAATGAAATCAATCCTCTTCCCTATCTCCAAAGGTACTATCAAAATCATACATAAGCTAAACAACAACAACTCATAATACAGCTTATATTTATTACCACACAAAACCAGCATGTGCCTCATTTCTAAATTATATTTTTTTATCATATATAACAGCTGAGCGTCGTGACCCATAGGTCCCTTGTTTAAACACAATATGATGTATTCTATTTCTTTTTCAACTTTACTTTTATAAAAACAAAAATACAGATACAACTAGCAGACCCTCATGCTTATTTTATCTGTATGATGATTCATAATGTATGCATACAAGCTTTCTTTAAACAGATTTGATGGAGTTTTTCCTATTTAGATAATTTATTATTTTGTATTCCTTTTTGTAAGACATTTCAGTTATAAACTAACAGCAAGTCTGCTTCAATAACTTTATTAATTACAGGCTATTTTATTCTTTTGTCACTTTAGATGTTCTTTAATCATGTTCTGTAAAAGTTAAACAATAAAAAAAGTTTCCCTTATCCTTTGTTCCTTCCTTGATATTTAAATAATTTTACTGTACTGTTGGGTTTGTACATTCCGGAGTAAGTTTGGCTTGGGTGATGAAAAAAGGTTCTTTTTAGTATGCAGAATGCTAAATCCTCTTTTTATCATTACTAGTATTAGTGTTAGTGTTAACATTGGTGGAGCGTTGTGGCATAATGGTAAGGGCGCCACAAGGTGGTGACCACAAGGTTGTGGTTATGAATCCTGTTCAGGCCACATTCCATGCTAAGGCTCCTGGTCAAACTCTTAACCACAAGGGTGAGGCCTCTCAGTGATACCCGACTATAAACCCAAACTTTTTTTGGTGATAATTGTAATAAAGTCACCATTACAATGGCTGACTCGGTAAATCCAGTCCTATATTTCACCTATCTGCTCACCATTATTATCACTGTGTTTCCCCATGGCTTAAGTATCACAGGTAAAGCCAAAGTATTTCAATTTAATCTGGCATTATTTGAGCTGAGTTCATTTGACTATCAAATGCAAGAAACCCAGATTCAGATGAGGTAAATTTGAATGAATTCCGTTAGTGTTCTATTTTTTTTAACAAATCATGATATTCCCAAACTGTTCCAATCATGTAGGTTTCTAATCAATGTACAGCACTGTTAATATCAGTAGTAAATGCACTGACTGTTGTATTATGGAGCACAAAACATATTGTAAAAATCTCTGATTTGAACAAATAAATATTCTTCTTCTTCTTCTTCTTATTATTATTATTAAAAAAGAGGGCAAACTTTAATTGATAGTTAATATCAGGTATTAATTGATATTCCTATTCCTAAAATTAAAATACAGATACAGAAAAGGAGAGTGGTAAATCAAAATTAAAAGTAGAGACCACACAGCTTTCTTAGAGGACATACAGTGACAGATTTCTAAAGTGTCGTAATTGTCACCACTTATAATTTAATTAACTGTTCCTTCCCTCAAGGCCTACTTGTTTTACCATTCAAATTTTTCCCCACCAATTATTGTGCAACATAATGCTTTGTTTACAATTTGCAGGACCTTGCCTTTCTCAGAGCTTGTTCAGAGGGCTGCCAAGTTAAAACAAAAAGATTTCTTCATTAATCAGGTAAGTTCATCTGTTTAAAATAATTTTTATAAACGTACACTATGATAGGCTACATTTACCAGACAAACAGTGTGCATTTTTGAATCTTGAATGTTTAAATGAATGTTTGTCCACTGTATTATCTGTAAACAATAATTTAACAAAAGTCCCTAAGTTGTAATGACAAGCACAAAGTTTGCATAATTGAGCAACCCCCCCCCCCCCCCCCCCCCAAGCAACACAGAGCGGTGAGTCAGGCCAAAAACACAACCATTGTGAAATGGTGTTGTTATGGGTCATGTTGTTCTGACATTCAATATAAGCAGAGGCTTGAGGTGTCCACATTTTGTATTCCATCCCAAAATGTATGTAGTCACAGTTCAGCATCCAGCCTAAAAATCTGTACCAGTACCAATGTTCATATATTTTTCCTGAATATTATTTTGACAAGGGAGAAAGTATAAACATTCTTGACTAAAGGTTGCAGGAGCTATAACACTGGCCGCCCAAGTTAAAATGACTAAATAAAGATTGTGATATATTCATAACCAGAGAACAGAGGTATAAACAGTGCCATTCCAGCTGATGACATTAGTCAATGTGAAATCATACACAACTGACCTTTATGACATCTTTGTGATATTATTATTTTCTGATTAATGACTTGCGAAATCATAGACATACATAGAATTTGGGGTTATAGCCACGCTGGTCAGGGGTAGCGGGGACAGACTTCTGCCAAATGGCACAAAGCTAACATTTGCAACACACCGACCGGCACAAAAACAGTTACCAGCAATGAAACTTTGGTTATTTATCACCCCAAATTGCATTAAATTTGTACCTCATAAGTGTGTATTCAAAAATGAATAAATTTAGAGCCAAAATAATAATTAAAAATAGTTATAACCTATAGAACAAGGCAAATATAAAACATAAATTCAGATACCACCGTGACCATCCCCGCTTGCTTAGCCAGTATCTATAAATCAAGCCGGCACTCAAATTTATCTAGCTACAACCCTGATGTAAAGCCTTCTGTGTTGGAGCCTTTTTGTTGCTCATTTGTATAATAAGGCTTAAGGGGCACAGCATAATGGCTGTGGTGGTCACCAGTAGGTCATTTGGGTATAGATTCTTATATTAGCTTTCACAAATGACCAGCTTTAGATAGGTTGTACTGTCAGTGACTGTAACAAGAGCCTGCTTTTATCTTTATTTAGTGCAGCCAGATTAACCAAGCATCTGATTGGATGCTTGGAGGCCCATGGCTTGGTGTCAAAACATTCCTGAAAGCCCTGATTATTATAATAATCGTTGTAAATCTAAAAATAAATCTTTCAGGTGATACACTGAAGTTCATAGGTTAAACAACTTGTTCTGAAGTCAGAATCAACACTGAGTATACAACAACCAGCTCTAAAAACTTATACATTGCAGTTGACTAATATTTCAACAATATTCTTGTTCACATATATTCAGTTTTGCTCAACTGTGTTCATTTCATATACGTGGCTGACCAGACTCTATGCTTCATGAATGTCATGCTGTTATATCACATAACATCTAACACTTGATTATTTAAGAAATTGAAATCTGCATTCTAAGGAATGCAAGCCTCAGCCATATGGAAGGGGAGGGGTCCCCTATTTGGTTATACATGTGTGCATACACATAATCAGGTCATATTCCCAGGTTCATTTGTGCATAAGTTACTGAACATTTGTGAATATTCCTTGATGGCATTCCTGAATCCGGATCATATTCCCTATGAATACCTAAATCTACTAGATTCTTCCATAGTTCATTGGCCGATGCCCAATAATGCCCTGATAATTTCTTGAGATCCTTTTCATTATTGCAGGAGATGCTGTGGAAGTGGTTAATTTGGCGTATCTGAATTTTTGCACTTTTTTCATTTTACAGCATTAGCGCAGTTCAAATTTCTGTAGAGTTAGTATGCATAGGTAATTTATTTTGTATCAAATTATTAACATTTATGAAAAATTATAGAAAAGACAGCTAAGATGTTCCTGGTGACTGTGTATCTGAATATGTGATTAACCAACAGTAAACACGTTTGATGATACAATGGTACATGTAGCAATGTTTTTTGACATCAGAGTAAGTTGTAGAAATGCTCAACAATAACAACTACGATCACAAACTAGAAGCAGCCCGTTATGTGTGAACAAGAAAAAGAGCTTACAACAAACCCCACTGGTACTCTGTCCTGCTGTAAACTGTTGGGGGGGTTTTGTACAGTTGTCTAGGTTGTATGAAATAACGTATGTTCTTAATTTAAATCAGGCTCCTGTTTAAAGCGCAAAAATTAAAACCCTGCTGATAAAACCACTTCCACAGTATTTTGTTGACAAACACACACAATCACGGTGGAGGCAATTATTACTGATTCTTTATGACAGGATGAAAAGTACTATCTGAGATCACTGGGGGAAGATCCACGCAAAGACATCGCTGACATCAGAGTCCAGTTTCCTGAGCTAGCAAATGATATTCATTTCCCAGAGTTTTTTGATGAATCACAGTTCTTCAGCAGTGTCTTCAGGATTGCTTCACAAGGAACACAACTGTGGACTCACTATGATGTAGGAACTTACGTTTTATACTTTTGTGATGGTCATCTAAAATATTATCACCAACACTAAGTAAAGGTGTTCAGTTAAACTAAGTAAAGATACACCCATTCACATTTTACTAATGTCAGTGAAGCTCTTGAGCTAGTAGGCTTTAAATTTTCCAAGAAGTTTTGAAGGTAGATTTGTTTTATTGCCAGTTTGAGCACAAGAAATACAAATATCATTAATAAAAAAAAAGGCTGATATTGGGATACCCTGGGGAAGATGGTGCACAAAGAAAATATGTTGAGATGGTACCCTGAAATGTTGGGTGCGAACAATATTCTTCATGGGAAATGTGTTTTGAAAAACACCCCTGGGCATTGTGGTATTGCTGCCCCTGATTATCTGCACAAAGCCATGACCATGCTGAATGCCCTGTTAATGACACCTTCCAAGTAAACAGCACATACTGTGGTTGCCTTTTTGTTCGCGAGGGTTTTAATTTCGCGATATTCGCGAATGGGAAATAATCGTGAAAATGAAACCCTCGGGAGTAATAGGCCAGTGGAGTACGTCCTTCTTATTTAGTGTAGCCAATATTTGTATGGGAATAGATTAGAACAATGAGAAATATTTTAATAAGTTACATCCATGCAGGTATAAGGAAAACGTTCCCCTTAATTTGAACTAAACTACCTGTGCTTTGTGTTTGGGCACATCGTTATATGAGAAAAATATCACAAACTCATGACTTATTCTCTTTTTTTAACACACATAGGTATGGCTTTACCAAATATTTGGGTTCTGGTGAGATCGTGAAAATGAAACCCTCGCGAAACATTCAAAATTGAAAAATCGCGAAATTTCAGCCTCGCGAATATGAAGCCAACCACAGTATGTCATTCTTCTCTTTGTCATCATGATTTTTGCTCCACAGACGGCCGTATAGTCATATGTGATCAGTCCCTATGGTAAACAGTGCTATCAAAACCCATAAAACATTTCATCATGTGGTTACTTTTGTGGGGATTTAGACCAAGATTTACCAGTAATCCTTTTCAGGTTTTCACACTTCAAATATGTATGTCAAATTTCAGTAATATCCATGGCACTGTTCTTTAGGTATCATGCAGGAGCACATACACAGTTTGTACATGCATGAATTCTTAACACATAAGACTGTAGATGATTCATTGTTGCATTGTTATTTCAGATCATGGACAACATGTTGATACAGGTTTCTGGTGGAAAAAGAGTGGTGCTCTATAGTCCTAGAGATGCTCTCAACTTGTATTTAGTAGGTATGTACGGTTATATTTCTTTTTATTAATGATGATTTATAAATGTGATGGAAAAGCCTTTGTGTCATAGACATAGTTGCTGTGGATTTTTCAGGGGCTGACAATATATCTATTGAGGACACCCGTTTTGTTGGAGTTTCTCCTGAGTCAGTGTCCTGAATGTCCGTGAAATCTTAATGCACATTGCACCTCCCTTATCAGTCATACACACTTTTGTGTCTAGGACTCACCAGCAATGTTTAGAGGTTTCATGGCATGGCCCATTGATAACGGGTGTGACAAAAGCAAACATTGCAATCTCTTATTAAAACTTGTGTTTCAAGTTCCTTTCTTCCCAAATTTCTAGCACTTCAGTACCCACTTCAGAGGCCTTAGTTCCTGCAGAGTAAAGCTGAAATGTACAGATGGACTTGAATGAACTGGTCTCAATATGTTTACAGTACAGTGTGTTTGCCGGTTAATTAATGTTATGAAGATCCATTATGGTCATGCTTCCAGACAGACATCATTCAAATGCATTTGTGATGTTTCTTATTCTGTAGTTATAATGTGGCATAAGACCCAAGTTAAAGAATGGTACTTCAAATAAAGTGGCAATTAAGGTAGTTAATTGTTTTAGCCAAACACGGGAGACCGACCAAAGGAGAGGGTTCACAGCATGCTTCACTGATCTCTTACTATTGTGGCCGCTTGGCAAAGTGGAAACACACAAGTTGCTCTGCACCATGGTACAGACAAAAAACACACAAGCCCTCCCAGCTAATTCCACCACAGCTCATTGCACACAATTCACATATAATTTTTCCCCCCATACTTTTCATGTTTTGATTATTTGGTTCATTTGCACCTTGTATCATACGCACCAGTCTTTGTTAGCTGGGCCTTTATTGGGCCCTACAAACTGCTGATATCTATTAAAGGTCTTGCTCTGAGGCCCAAAATATTTCAGAATCTGTGTTTTTTATGTAAGAGAAATGCGTGAAGTGGTTAAAAAAAAATTTCTGCTCCTACAGGCTTTCTCAGAGAACCTTGTGATAAAATGTTAAAAGAAAGCACTATTATGAGTGAAATTTGCCAGTAATAAGGGATATCGCCAATGGAGTTTCTCATGTAGATGGAGGAGGAAAATGACAGGCTGATGGAAACCTGGTTGTGCAGGCAAGTGTGACTCAGCTGGACACTCATGTGCACAGACGAAACTGACTACCCCCCTCCCCCCCCCCCCTTTTGTTAGCTTGTATTGGCTATGAACTCTATTTAACTAATATGATTATTGAATAAATATGAAGTTACAATTACTACGGACCAGAATGTATTACAAAGTCAAGGAAACATGCAAGATATGACATTATCAATGAACGAAAGTTACTTTCCCTATAATAAGGCTATATCATCCTGTGAAGCAGTTGATTCAAGATCAAATTTTGATGCAAAATTTGCCAAATGCCGCAAATACAGCATAATACATATAATAAATATTAAATATCAGGATCATCGGAAATTTAAAACATCAGTCCACATGCACACATGTTGTATGAATGGACGTTTAAAAGCTTGACGCTAGGGGGCACTAGTTGTTTGCCTGCAATTTTTTCAGACAGGCAGTCATCTGCTACCTCCGTGGGGATGAGCTAGTGCTTTCAGTGAAAGAAGTATTAGATCTGACGCTCTAGATCATATAAGATGTACAAAGTACTCAGGTCCAATGTCACCACTCTGGTTCATGTGTGTACATACTGTCCTGCACATCACTAAACTTGCAGGCATCCTTTATTAATATTGATTCCTCATCAAGATCACATGTATTTTTATTTTGTCTGGAATGTTATTTTGTAGGAGACAAATCCAAAGTGCTAGACATTGACAATCCAGATCTCACACAGTATCCAGACTTTGCCAAGGCTACTAGATATGAAGGAACCTTGGAACCTGGAGACGTGTTGTTCATACCAGGTAAGTGTACTTCAGGAGTAATTGGTAAAGTCCTCATAAGCATTCAAGTTTCGTAACATTTTATTGTCCCCCGCATCTGCATGATTGGGGACATTGATTTTGGTTCGTCTCTCTTTCCGTCTGTCTGTCCTTCCATCAGGTTTGTTTCCATGTGATAACTTTCCTGAATATTATCCAATTTCATTCAAATCTGGGTCATTGATTGCTCTCATGCATATATTGGTTGTGATTTGTTTTGGAGTGTCTGACTGAAAATTTGTGATCAACAGCTCCTAAACAAACAATAATTTTCCCTTTTGTTCCCGATACACAACAAACATTATGGCATGTGGAGACATCTTCAGGGAACAATGAAAACTAAAACACAGTCACTGTTATATGTGGGGGTATCTTAAGGGGAAAATAAAAACTAAAACATATTGAGAAGGCAAGCATGAAGATCACAGGAAGCTAAAATAACAAGAGTGTGGGACATAAATTTCATGAATTTGCTTGTTTGAGCTGTGTTCAGTGAAGGTATTGATGTTTATGACATAACCCAATTGTTTGTTAATCCTCTGGTCTGACAATCAATTTGGATGGTACAAATCACATCTGTTAAGAGCTAGAAACTTCCCTCTTGAGTAAACAAACCATTCTGCATGAGATATCCTTGCATTATTAATACTTAAAAATTTCATATCTAATAAAATGAGTCTGGATTCTAAAATTTTGATTAATGTAGAAAGTTCTACCTGAAGTCTATACACCATATTCTTCCTTGTCCTTTCAAAGATAATATGTCCCTTAAAATCCTCTGATATATAAATTCCAAACTGTATTAATAAAATTTATTTCCAAGCAATTAGCCAAGGCGATGCTGTAACACTTTTTTGTGCAATGTGTACCAGTGTTTCACCATATGGCACCTAAAGACAGGTGTTATATGTTTGAGGTTGGTTTCCATTTGGTGATCCAATACCGTCATCATATCAGTTTTGGGCGAACAGATAATACTGGTACCATATGTACTTTGTATCTTGATGTATAGGTGCATCAGTTTATCGTTACAACTCTGACTAGAAATATGCATCCCAATGGCTACATGCCTACGTGTGAGAGCACAATTTTAAAAAAATGCTCTGTGAACACACTGAACACTGTCACCCGAGGTGCTGGGCGCTCAAACGTGACTTGAACAGGTGGCTGGCCACAATGCATAATTCATGAGGCTTACCTTCTGACTTATTTTTTGCCCATATTCCCAGGTTCTTTAATGCATGAGTGGCTGTACATTTGCGAATATTCCTTGATGAGGCTCCAGAATCTGGAAAGGGTGCTTGATGAACACCAATATCTTCTTTAACCCATTCCTGAAATGCCATGAAAATTTCATGAGATTCCCTTCCTGATTGCGCAGGTAATGTTGTTTACAAACACATATGCATGACCAGGAATAATTAAATATACACTCCTTGTTCAGGCAATTATGAAAATTGTTCTGAACATAGCAAAGCAGAAGAACACATGCCTGTTACAGGATATGTATTTTAAAGAAAGCATAAAAGGGCTTTGGTTTTGATTATATAGTAGGTGGTGGACTGCCATAGTATACACAGATGTTTCAGCTGTAATGTTTTAGATTGATCAAAATTATATTAAATTTTACAATATACATGTACTGTTATTTATTTCAGTATTTAACTGTATATAATCACAGTTCATATATGATGAAATTTAAAAATAATAATTAATTAGTCCTTTATAATGGATTAATATGTCTCTCTCCAAAACATTCAACTCTTCCAAAATACTGTGACTTAAACATCCTAGTCTGAAATGCCTTATGCTGAATTTGGTTTCTAAAAACATCACATTTATGCATCAACTTTTGGGAATGGCTAGAGGAACTACTATTAGGGTAGAGGCCCAGTAAGGTCAAGTGCTCTGCTGATTTGTGCCAGACCTGAATGTGTATTTCAGCTGTGATTGCCTCAGTTTATAAAATTTTCTTGCTGTCCATGTATCTGGTCAGTTCCATTGAAAAATCAGAATTCTGTCGATTATTTGCTAAGACTTTGTTTGATAATCTAATTTCAATTTTTCTTGATAATTTTTTTTTATAATATTAGTTTGACATTTTCATTTTTAATTTTGATTGTGTTAAAAGTATTCAGATTTTCAATGAAGAATGACAAAGTTTAAATAGAGACAAACATTATACCAGTCAAGTGTTATGGTTTTCAATTTCTTCCACAGTTACATTTAGTTTAATAAGTGGACACCAGATGTCATTAATGATGGGACCCAACTGGTGGCATTATGAAACCGTAATAATTTATATCACCAGATCTTTAAGTGTTTTTCTTAAATTTTTCAGCAATGTGGTTCCACAATGTGATATCCCTGGACTTTGGCATTGCTGTGAATGTCTTCTGGCGCCACCTGGAGCCAAAAATGTATGACACCAAAGACACATATGGCAACAAAGACTTAGTGCCAGGAGCTCGGGCAGTGCAGGTGGTTGATCGAGCGATAAAAATACTGAATGATGAGTTATCGGAGGAGTACAGAGACTTCTACGCTCGATGTCTGGTGCAGAGAATACAGAACAAACTGTTCATCAAAGAACCTGACAAGTCATAATTATATAAATAAATCATACTTTAAATATGCCTGCAGTGTTTAGTTTTTTTTTTCCAGCCTCAGCAAGTGGTATATATTTTCACTTTTTACAGTCGGAAAAAATACCTGAATCAACGAAGCATGATGCTCATTGGTTGATTCAATCATTTTTTTAAAGAATTCCTGTGATTTGCTGGTGGCTGCTGATATAATGGACTCAGGTGTCTGGCCATGACATCCTGGTGTCCACTCAAGACAGAACGATTTCAACGGGAAAGGGGTTAGGACAATCAGCTTTTGTCTGTACATTGAAGGTGTCAGGGTGGGCTCATAGCAGGTACTGCTGTTGTATTAAAAACAGTACTGAAGGTATTTTGAACAGAGCACTTGAGTACACATTTTAGAAATGAGTACACCTGTGTTTACATACATATTTCAGTGCTGCCACTCTATCCCTTTTTTTAAGTAAAATACTTTTTTTCAGGAAAAACTTTCTTTTTATACTTTTTCCAACTTTTCAGAGGTTATTACGTTTTTGTACTATTTTTTCTCAGATTATAATGTTCAAGTGGTAGTTTTCGGCTGTTTACATGAACTAATTGAGTGAAGTAGAAAAACTTTGTCAAATTTTATGAAAATGGCATTTAATTTGAGATTATGCCAGTGTTTGACAAAATCACAGATCAGATGACACTTCGTTTCCTTTGATGCACTCAAAATTAAATCACATGTCAAACTCAAACTAGAAAACATGCAATTACCAAGTGACTACAGGAATCCACCAAATAATAGGGACATGTTTAAAGTAAGGCATTGAATGTTCTTTACATGACGTGACTCAAATTTGTGGCATCAGAGATGCCAATTAAACCAGATGGATACTAGATGAAATTGATTGTAGGTGGCCAAAACAGTCTTGTATACAAGATAAACCATTCCAGTTCCTATGGACATGCAGATTTCAGGTGAATACATCAAACCACTCCTGAGAAAAAAAAAACAATATATTCTTCGAAAATGTAAAGGTAGGTGGCTCAACATGTCTGGATTATAATAGATCTACACTTTATTAAAAAATGATTGTATGTGAGCCACCAGGCTTGTTTACAAGATGAAGGTATCAAGAATCTGAGAAAAAAAAAACAATATATTCTTCGAAAATGTAAAGGTAGGTGGCTCAACCTGTCTGGATTATAACAGATCTACACTTTATTAAAAAATGATTGTATGTGAGCCACCAGGCTTGTTTACAAGATGAAGGTATCAAGAATCTGTGGACGTTTGAAATTTCAGGCTGATCAATGTATTAAACCAGTCCTGAGATAAATGCATGAAAGTATTCTACAAATACACGATTGCAGGTGGTGTCACTAGTCTCGTGAATGAGAAATCTACTCAAGACCCAAAAATATTTCATCCTGAGACACCAAGACTGAGAAAAAGTTAATACAAAAACTTATGGCAGGTGGTGCCGCCTGTCTGGTCTATAACAAAGCTATCCAAGACCGATAAACATGCAAAATTTCAGGTTGATACATCCTCTGAGATATGAGCTATTTTCACCCAAAGCAAACACACTGATGGATGCCACACGAAAATGATTGCAGATGGCCCCACCAGTCTTGAATTAAAAATGGGTAGCCAAGATCTATGGACCTGTTCAAATTCAGGCCAATACCTGAGAAAACCACTCCTTAGAAAAGGGCATCAATGTATTCTACGAAAACGGGAAGGTAAGTGGCACCACCTGTCTGAGCTAACAGAAAACTCTGAGATGGATGGACATGCCATATTTCAGAGCAATACAAGGAACCACTCCTCAGATATGAGTGATTTTCACCCAAAGCAAACGCATGGATGGATGCCACACAAATTAAATTACAGATGGCACCACCAGTCATGAGTACGAGATGGAGGCATTCAATATCTACGGACAGCACGATTTCAGCCTAATACATTGAACCAATCACAGAGATGAACATGGAAAAATACATGGCAAGACGCCATGCAAAAATAATTGAAGTAGGCATCATAGCAAAGGGTATATGTATTATAGTTGAGGTAATGCCTTTCAAGTAATTAAATCCAATATTTGGTGTGTCTGCAAAAACTAGCACCTGTCAATATATTTTTTTTAATAATTTTGTCTAGATGTCAATGCATGTACTGTAACAGCCTGACTACCTATTAACAAGACACAAGATCACACCATTTTGATACCCATTAAAATATGTTTCATGGTATCGAAAACAACTGAAATTAAACTTTGATCCTCATTTTTAAACAGTAACTGACCTTTATTACTAGAGGCAAGTTTAGTAGGGACAGGGAAGAACATTATCACATGGGCTATGGAAAACCTCACTTTGGAGCCTTGCTGACTCGCGGGATTTACATTTTAAGCAAACCTGTGAGCTTATATGATTGTGTGGTGTCGTCCGTCGTCTTTACATTAACCCAAACATATCTCGGGAAATGGCAGGAGCTAGCATTACCAAATTTTATGCCAAAAATTAGTCATCTAAAGAACTCTATCGGATTTTGCTTATTTTTTTGCTATCTGCATTTTCTTAGATTTCATAGGAAAAAAAGCTAAAAAAAACTTTAAAAATTCTCTTCTCTGAAACTGTTCGGCCAAATTATCAAGTATTTCACAGAAATGATTGTTGGAACAATCTCTCTTAAGTTTGTTCGAATGGTTCAAGATTGGTGATTTTGGCTAAGTTACAGGAAGTTAATCTTGGTCATCTGTCAAAAAACACATACTAAAATTACCATCTCAGAAATGGCTGGAGCTATTATCACCAAATTTAATGCCAGTGTTGGTCACATGAGTCATATCTAAATAAAGGTAGTGGTGGCGCCATCTGCATTGACCTCTTTTGTTCGGGGGTCATTGGTTATTAGTATATTAACCCATTTTTTCTCAGGAACAGCAGAAGCTAGCATCCCCCAATTTTACACACACAAAAATCAGTCACAAATCAAATGTTGTGAAGTACAGCTTTTTTGGCGCCACCTGCATCACTTTACATTTAACGGGGAAAATGCTTGAACACCTTTGAAAATCTTCTTCTCCGAAACTGTTCAGCCAAATTGTCCTTTAAATCACCGAAATGATTCCCAGAACAATCCCTCTCAAGTTTGTTCTAATGGCTCTAGCTCAGTGATTTTTGGCCGAGTTACAGAAAGTGGAACTTTGTCATCTGATCAAAAAAACATACTAAAATTGCAGTCTCAGAAACGGCTGGAGCTATCATCGCCAAATTTTATGCCAATGTGGGTCACATGAGTCATATCTGAAATTAAAGTATTGGTGGCGTCACCTGCATCAACCTTTCTTGTGCCGGGGTCATTTGTTATCAGTACGTTATCCCGTTATTTCTCAGGAACAGCAGGAGCTAGCATCCCCAAATTGTACACACACACAAATCAGTCACATATGAAATGTTTTGAGATACAGCTTTTTTGTCGACACCTGCATCATTTTACATTTAACGGGTGAAAAGCTTGAAAGTTATAGAAAACTGAATTTACTCTTGTAGCCATTAGTAAGTCGTTATCAAATTCAGGGCTGCAATAGTCTTCTTATACAAATATGTTGTTTCAATTATAACTTCTGTAACATAGCACAAAAATGGTTCTTTGTTCAAGTATACTTGAATGATATTTTGCAGAATTATTGGACCTTTAACAGTTAAAAGACTTCATCGTTGAATAAATTAATGTCCATTTCTCAGAGTTTTAGTTGACTATATTCAGCAGTGGTGTTACATACCACTTAATCCATCCGGTACCCGTCACTTCACCCGTACCACTCTGACTTCAGCGGATGCACATTGTCGCTTGTCAACTACCGGTTTTCTAGTTGTTTTTATGCATCAGTGTACATAGGCTAACAGTGGTTTGAAGTATCTCCCTGCAATTTTTCATGTCCACATATCTTTGATGGCTTTCTCGTACACAAGACTGTAGGTGCCACTTACAATCATTTTTGTGCTGTGTGCATCCATGACATATTTCAGCAGTGACGTTTGTTTAATCGGTGCAGGCACTCGGGTTCAAAATGTTCAGTGCTTGAATTGTACATATACATGTCACGCATGTACTTGAAAAGTAACGGTCCAGCATTGAAGCATTATACCTGGTGTATATCCCATTGCACAGGTTCGCATTATGCCTTTAGACCTTGTGGGTAAAACTGGCCAGATTTGAAAAGTGACACTGTGGCACAGGAAAATTGTAACACCTGTTTACACTGGTTATGAGTGGTTTGTAGTCTGAGGCTTATACTATAGAAACTCTCATTGTATTTATATCAGATTCAATATATAGGAGCGCCTAATAAAACCAAGTATGACTAAATCAGGGAAGCTCATTTGTGTTAAATGGGTGCAGTAGGTTGGTCAACTATTAGCGGAGGGATAGTTGGGATATAAATAAAACTCAAATCCATGGTCTCATTCTCGGGCTTGGTCACGGATAAGCTGTTCTCTACCAGCTCAATGGTACACGTTCTGCTGGAGGCAAAGGAAGAGAATATTTAATTTTATGTTGAGGTTCTGCTTCTGCCAATTGAGACAAAGCAAAATATGTTATTTTAAATTGGATTTTGGAGGCAGTTTTTGCTTTGATTGTTTGCACATATGCACTGACCTCTTGTAGAAACATTTTGTTCCATAAGAATACATATACTTTAAAATTGACCTGCCACCCTCCCACCAGAGGTCGAATTCTACTTAAAAAGAACATATCCAAGTGAAACTGTGTGGGACAGCCGGAAAAACTTGTCTCGACTGTCAAATTTTAAAAACATTTTTTTTTTATTTTTCAAGAACCACTTTCTTTTTACATTTCAGGTGCCCTTGCTTATAAAATATTTCTTATTCTGTGAAGTCCTTACAACAGAAGCACCCGTGTTTATTTTATTTGCTTTGAAAAATTTCCTATCCAGTGTATTTGAATGGACTACATTGCCCTTTTTTACTACATTTATCCCTGCACCATCTGTGTATGTAGAAGCGTTGGTGCATTTTTTACCACAGATTCAAAAGCTCACAAACCCTAACCAGCGGAGCTATACTCTTATGACTCCGAATCTGCGCAGTGTGTGGATCTGCAGGCAAGTGACAGTTTAGTATATTTAATGGGAGGTGGTCTAATAATATCTAATGAATATGCGTTGAGTCATCTTTGAAAATTTATCTTTAAAATAATAAAGGTTAATCCTTATGACAGCTTTACAGATAAAGATAAACTCTAGATATACAAAAAAATATCAACCAGTTTGTTTTCGGCAAAACCATGTCGCCTCCATCAGTTTGGTTCACATGATACAGGCCTACCTATATCTTCAACACTGAAGCTGATGAAGCCAACAGCTGAACATGCTTCTTTCTGTGATACTATTCTAAGAATCAAAGTAAAATTCTGGTACACTAGCCCTCTTTGGGTATTTCGAATAGTGTATTCACTGAAACAATAAATGGCTTCCTCTTATTTGCATGCTCCAAAGACAGATTTTCAAATCAAATGTTGTCCCAAAATTGAGATCGAGTCCCATATAATATATATATAGAAAATTATTATAAAAATTAATGTCTATTTCACAATGATGAAAAGTTAGAAACTAAACTTATAAATCCAGCTATTCATCTAAAATTTTCAGTAGAAATTATGTGAATTCTCAATTCTGAATTACTATACATTATCCATCAACGAACTTTGGTTATTCCTGTTAAAATGATAAATAAAGAAGACGGAAGAATGAACTTGTTTATCCACAAGCCGTTTGTAAACACGGCATTGTTGACAAACTGTTATACATGCGCAAACTGAAAGTTAACTAGTTGCAAAACACCCTTTGCAAAACTCTGGTTCATCCAACTTGTATGCAACCAGATGTCCTTATTGAATGTGTTTGAATTATTTTTGTGGGTTCCCCGCATTTTATAAACGCTTCCTAACCCATTTTTAAAGTTCAGGGGATCAATTTTTTTCAAAGATGTTACATATCGGAATGAGCCCCTTTAAAATACATGAACTTGATTGGCTGATGAAATATCGCTTGTTTGTGTATATTTTTCCCCTGTGTATATTCTTCCCCTGTGAAAAGTATCTTGCACATATTTTAGGTTGCTACAATAATCAATCTGTATTGGAAATTTACAATATAAGCTTAACAGATCTAAAAGGTTACCAATTAGAAATGTTTAAAATAAACAAATAAATAAATAAATCTTATAATAACTTGGTCATTGCCTGTGTATTATATAAGTTCAGACAGATAATATTGATAGCAAGCGAAGAATTCTTTTCCCTGGTTTTAATTTATTTTCCATTGTTTGACAAGATGTTCAGAGTCAGACGAGAAAGACCTTTGTCGCCAAAGAACTGAACACTATTGCTTGACGTTAGTGACATCTAGTGGGAAGGCAAACAACTATTTGGTCTGACTTCATTTAACAATATTTCAACAGTAAAAGATATAATTTCGGAATGTTAATATTGACAAAAAAAAAATACCATTTCACAATTTCACACAGAACACCTCTCATTATTCTACCAAGGGATTTGTTTTAGCACATGCATTGGTGCGAACATCCACAGATATAAACTTTCTGGTATTAATAAGAGTACACATCTGCTATACTTCGCCGTTAATGACTCACTCGGACCCCGGCCGGAACGCGTGAGATCAGAACTATTTGTGTACACTGACGGTTGACTGTCCAGACATCGTGAATGTTCTGCTCATAAAGTTCTAACATCGGCATAGAGCTATATCCTTACATCGGATCTACCAAGAATACTGTGGTTTGTTCTTTCCGAAAGGCCAGGTGCACTTAATATCGCTCGCCTACATTGATCCAAACAGAAATAAGGTGGTAGCCATAGTTACACTATAGACTAGATCTACTGGATAAGATTTGCTGGAGTGCTGTATCATTTGAAAATTAGAGTTGAGTAAAATCTTGAAATTAAAATGGGTCTACTAACGATTTTGAAGAAGATGAAACAGAAGGAGAGGGAGATGAGGCTGTTAATGTTGGGTTTGGACAATGCTGGAAAAACAACCATCTTGAAGAAATTCAATGGAGAGGACATTAACACCATTTCACCAACATTAGGGTTCAACATAAAAACTCTTGAGCACCGTGGATTTAAACTTAACATGTGGGATGTTGGGGGTCAGAAATCCCTGCGTTCTTATTGGAGGAATTATTTCGAAAGCACAGATGGTCTGATCTGGGTTGTGGACAGCGCTGATCGTAGACGACTGCAGGACTGTAAAGATGAGCTTGCATCACTGTTGTTAGAAGAGCGACTTGCAGGTGCCACCCTACTTGTGTTTGCCAACAAGCAAGATTTGCCAGGTGCATTGACGAAGGAGGAAATACGTGAAGCATTGGAGCTTGACGAGATAAAGACACATCATTGGATGATACTGGACTGTAGTGCTGTTACAGGGAAGAACTTGTTAACAGGAATCGATTGGGTCATAGATGATATTGCTTCCAGGATTTTCACCATGGACTAATTGGTGTTCATATGTACTGTAGTTATTAAAACATTAAACCCAATTGAGTTGTGTGAACATATGGTATACTTACTACAGATATGCCAGTGTTCATACATATTTGGTTATCAAGCACCAGTGAGATAAATAAATCAAGGCCAAACATGTTTGCAAATACCACAGTCTTGCAGCATGTTACTTAAAGGTCAAGTGAATGGTAGTTTTCACAAAAACCATTTTTTCTCAAAATACACTGTTTGTTAAAAGTCTTGTAATAGCTTTCAAAATAATCAATTTGAGTCTGCAGTATTTCTATACATAAAGTGTGTGTTAAAGTCAAAAGTTAAATTATTAAGATATACCTAACTGATTATTAACTGTCGATAATATTAGACTTGTAAATTTGGAAAAAAGAATAAGCAGCTTTCTAACTCTTTACATGTCAAAAGATACTGCTGTCACCAGTCGCTACCGAGATGGCTTATGGCTTTTCATTGAAAAATTTAATCTTTTCAGGATTATTATAAAATTCAAAAGTGGTGGGACAATCCTGTGTGATGCCTTGGTATTTTGATTAATACCAAAACTGAGGAATAGTAAACTGTACAAGGCGTTTTGAAGACCAGGTATGACTAATGCTAAGGACTAATTCTGGAAAAAAAATTGGCGGTTATAAAAAGGTGTAGTTTTGGTACTCAATTGATAGAGTACAATGTTGTATAAATACTCTCAAAGAGAAAAGTTCATATGAGAACTGAATATGATGAAAAGGCTCATGTAATAAAAAAAATTGTTTTATTGCTCCATGATGTAATGTCACTCTTGTCAAATCTGTATTGTATTTATATATATATTTCTATGTTTAGTCGTAAATTGTTGTCAGTTTATACTTTCCACATCAGTTGTAACACTACAACATATATGACGTTTATACTCTACTAAACATTACACAGTATCTGTCTTTTTCTTGTGTTTGCACTGGACATACCATATGACCTCTGAGTTTTAAACCTCTTGTTCAACATGTTTATTATAATATCATTATCAAAGGCTAACTGCATATGTATTTTTTATGTGTAGTTATTTATAACTGTATACTGGTCAAAAAGATACACTGTATGTTTGGTGGGAGTGGGTTCCTTTTTCATAATCGATCATCGGTTTGGGCAAACCGATCGATGATCGATTATTAATCGGTACAGACAAATATAAAAAAAAATGTGCAATTTTCTGTGAAACTGTACTCTCATAACTCAGCCCACATGTCTTAGTTATTCTGCCTGACGAGAAGAAGTTTTTGCCTTTTTTATATTTTCCTTTTATAACTAAGATATGCTATTCAAAGTTTCATTTTAATTAATTATGGTAATCAAGAATTAAATCATAGTCAAGGACATCTACTAGCTGGCCCTCATGAATACTCCCGCGTATCATTTTAACTTCACTACAAGAACTTTCATTTTATAACAATTATGATGCCTGCCGACATGCATACTGGTTTCACAGGCCTGCCAGAAAAATTACAGGCCCATATAATTTTTGGTAAAAATAAAATAATAATTGAAAGCTAAAAATATAATTACTCGTGCGGCAGTGGCACTAGCGACAGCTTGTCACCCTCAAACGTCGATTTCAGATGAACTGGAGACGATGGGGTGACAGTACAAGCTATTGGGTTCGCATCAATTCTAGTATGTGCAGATGTGCACGCCATTTCTGACACTACTTTTTCATTTTCATCTACTTCTCGAACTGCCATTTTCCTGAGTTAAGACAAAAAGTAACGTTATTCTGTTGGGGAAAATAATAATTATTACATCCACGGTTTACTTACGTGTATTCGTGCAGCAGTTTTTAATACCGAGGCTGGTTTTACTCGAAAAACTCGTCTCCACGTCTGTCAGCGGGAGAATCATAACTTCCGGTAGGGGATTTCCAAACGGCTATGTGTAAAACTCGGAAGTCCGAAGTCGGAAGCAAGGATTTTTTTTAAATAAAGCAATGTTCGAAGCATAATAAGAATGATACTACATCAATAGAAAGTACCATTTTATTTGTATTGATGGAATAAGGTCTTTTCTATCATTATGTAAAAAATCAAAGTTATCAATCCGAAGTTACAGACTATTTCTTGCTCGGTAATGCCCGGTTATGGTCCAAATAACATGTGTAAAACTCGGAAGCCAGTAATGGCTAATGCACTGGTCATCATGTCGGCAGCAAACGTGTCAAGCATTTTCAGTTTCTTCAATATCACATATTTTTCATAAACTCAGTTTGTTTTGTAACATTAATTATTCTGTTTTTTATAATATATTATATTGATATTTTATTTCTTTTTGTAAAACAAGATTATATAATTACTCATCAATATTTTCGCTGTTACCATATTTTTGGTTTGTGGAAACATGAAAAAAAATAAAGATTTGATAATATTTTAAAAATTACCCTGATAATATCATAGAGACTTAAACAGATAATTTGACAGAACCACAAAACGTCCAGTAAATGTTTTAACAAGGGTGTTTCGAACAAAATATTTTATTTATCATGTATCAATTGAAAAATCTTTTCCTCTTCCATTGACCAAAAAATTTAATCATGATTATGAATCTCTAAAACTTTTATCTATTATGTAATACTTTTTATGCAAAATTATATTTTACTTTTCATGGTCAGGTTGCACACATTTATATATATATATATGTATGTATATATATATATATATATATATATATATATATGTGTGTATATATATATATATATATATATATATATATATATATATATATATTAATCACATTGCAATGTGATATTTTCCCCTATATGTTCCTGCTGTAAATGGAACCTGTTTCAATTCATGTTTTGAAATTTTGCCAAAATAGCATAATATACATGATGCTTTACAAAAATTTGTTTGCTACTGATTTCATAAGACGTATCCTGCAAAATTAAAAATAAACACAAACATTAACAATACCTTGACAGAAAAAAATACACAATGCATGTGTAAATAGATATGATCCCGATTGTAACATTTTACAATCATATAAAAAACAATAGTTTCTGTTTTTGCAGAACGATTCAATATATAATCGATATTTTTTATGCAGTTAGGTACAATATTCATCAAATTAATGTTCTGAAAATTTGCAAAACCACAGGACACAAACATTTATACTTTATATATATATATATATATATATATTTATTTGTAAAATACGTCAACTAAAAAATCAATAAAACATCAAACAAAACATTTTGCATAGCCAAAAAAAGTTCAGTAAATGTTTAAAAATAAATTGTTACAGAGCAAATGTTATAGATATAAACAATTGTTTAATTATAGAACCTGATACCAGCAACTAGTCCGGAGAGAAGGGGGTCCGAAAGCGCACGGTACTTCTGTATCGAGAATTCCGATTATAGTCCGGTTAATTTTGTTTCTGAGCATAACAATATAAGAATCAAATAAAAATAGTGAGTATACACGGAATATTCAGATGCATTTATTTTTATATAAAGATAAAAAATTACTATACAGCAAAAGAAGAATGGGTATAATTAATATTTGTAATTGAAATATTTATCTTAGCGGTAAATATCTAACTTGATTTATCGATCCGGTTTGGTTCCATTATTGCATGGTGTCATCATTTTTATGTGGAATTTCAAGGAATGAATCATAAAGATGAGCAACAGGTTCAATAAAAATGCCCAATCCCGTAGCATCTTTAAGACACCAGGTCACCTCTAGACAGACTTTTACTTGAAGCCCCAGATGTCTTACGTGTCGATAAAGATTCTATATGGTTATTTATTAAAGATTTTACATACAAAATTGTTATTTCTTATCGAGATCCTTGTAATCGTATACAGTAAAGTTGAAGGGAGCACATTCTGTTTACATGCCCTTATCATGCACATATTATAACGTATGAGAGTGAAATCAGTTGCAAATATACTTTAAAATATTATCAAATATCCATTTATTTGAAGTTGAAACATCAGGAGTGAATTTTAATATATAAATATCAAGATTGAAAAAGTTTGAAAGAAAGAGTTAAAACTTGAAAAAGAATTGATTTTAGTTTAAAAAAAATGATTTGCTTAAATATACAAATCGATAAGATTTTATAATCACACATGTATTAGTATGTTATATATTACCATAGAGGGCGCAAGCATAACACCGAGGAATATATATATATATATATATATATATATATATATATATATATATATATATATATATATATATTAAATTTACAAATAAAAAAAATTAAGAACTTATAGTTTTCCGATTATGTATCATGTTTTGTGTTATTCACGCATTAAAAGCAGAATCATGCATAAGCAATTTTAATATATGCATGCAACTATAATTATAATGAAACTGCATTTGGGCTGTGGCTCTTAACTGACCACAAGTTAACCAGTGCGTCTCTGTGACTTCCGAGTTATACACATTGGATAACATCCCAGCACTTCTGACTGACTTCCGAGATTGCTTCCGAGCACAAAATCGTCCATAACGTTCAGATTAAAGAATGGATAACTATTATTCTTCACAGAATGATAATAAAGATCTTATTCTATCGGGGGAAAAAACAAAACGGTATTGAAGCGTTAGCAATTTGTATATGCTTTAAACTGCATTATTTATAAAACGATTCCTTGGTTTCCGGCGTCCGGCTTCCGACTTCCAATTTTTCATATACGACCGCACCATGACACCTTCACTTTTGAATGAGAAGTACCGCTTCACGTGAATCGGTGCCACAGTGATGAAAGAAGGTAACAAATGTAATTATTTTTGTTTAATAACATTTTTTCTTCGATATTAAGCACATATAATACGACTATATAAGCCTGTGATGCCAAAAAATACCAGACATGAAATATTTTGATCCGACCCTTAGAATGGGCGTTCTGTTGTGACTGCCATCATGACTCCAGGCCCTATCAGTTTATTTCAGAAGGCCTGAGTGTCATGTTGTCATGGCTACAGTGGCACCTGACATCAGTTGAGGAGATTATTTCTAAGAGAATCTTGCAATATTGGCATATAGACCTGCAGCATTATGGAGAGTTTTTACGCAATACCACCCATATTTTGCAATGAACATCTCGTTAGAAATCTCTCCGCTAATTCTGCAGCTCCCTGCCAGTTCACAGAGGTTTAATAAATTCTCCGTTCTCTCATCTACCGTGACATACTCGGTTATATACGGAGGTTATTTGGGAACACAGACTCATCATATGAAGCGCGGAATGTTGTAAAAAATGGAAGAGTAATTTTTGCCTATAACTTAAAGACATTCTGGTAAAAAAAATCATGAGTATGATGTAATCGATAGTTGCATTTCGTAATCGAAGCGCTTGAAAGTTGCAGCAAACCGAATGACTTTCGAAAAACCTCGATCGGCCCACCACTACTGTATGTGTGTGCAGGCGATAGGGCTTCCTTCTCTACGGTGCCTGTTATCAACTCTATGCCCTTTTCAAGCTATAGACGGATACATTAAAACACGGAAACAACCTATGTTTTAAGTAACAAACATGTATTCTAATGTATCTTGTGTTACAGTCCACAGAATAACATTCTGACTTGTGTTTGACCTAAACATGGGCCGACATTATCACCATGTTATAGGGGCAAACATTCATTACTATATTAATCGTTTCGTAGGGACCTATACATTCGCATGTGAAACTTCTTTGCTCACCATGACCTGTTACCGTGAGTAAACGGATATACCTTAAAGGAGCCCATTCACCTTACTGGTTTGTGATTTCTTGCTTCCTCTGTGTATTTATTAATGATCTATGGGTAATTTGTGTTGATAAAAAGTTCTTATAACGCCTCCGTGAAGGATGTATGAACTTGTCTATCAACAACGTGTTATCAACAGCAATGTTAACAAACAAGGGGGGGGGGGGGAACATGTAACCTAAAGTGGTAGGTCACATATATGCTGAGGTAGAAAAGTCACTTGTTGCAATTTATCTGACTTGCCACCATATGCCCTTGTTTTGATTATATTCGTGGGTCCCCACATATTATAAACACGTTGATATAAACAAAAACAAAGAGCCTTTGTGCGGTGATATCTGCGTATTCTGGTCTATTTTTTATAAAAGCGCTAAGGCATTACCTTTACTTTATGAAGGTCAGAAAGGTGATTGGGCCCTTTTAAACGAGGTGGATGCTCTCTCTTGTGTAAACAAAATTAAACTTTTGCTAGCACACAGTGACACACACTTCATAAGATTTCCTTCTAAGCCTGATGCTGGCAACGTGAACGATTTCCGATAACTCGAAAAGTATTTCACGGATCTTTATGGGTGAGAGGACGAAACCTATTTAAAATGGGGTTGTGACCTTTACTAGGAGAGTGACCTTAACCTTAATAGGTCCATTTTGGGGGAAAATCACACAAATTTTTAAATATCTCAAGAACATTGCTTTGATTGGTCCAAAATCAAGTTGACCGCAGATCTTGGAAAGTGTTGTCATCTGCAATAGACAGGTGGCGCCACCTGTCCTTTTCTTGTTTTTGCACAGTTTATTGCCGTTGCCCAATCATTGCCGCTTGACAGTACTGTGAGTTGATAAGTAAAAAAAAATAATGGACAGATTGAGCTGAAATTGTGCATGTCCATTGATCTTGGATACCTCCATCTCATATTCAAGACTAGTGGTGCCATCAATCGTTTTTATGTGGCGTCCATCCGTACCTTTGCTCTAATGAAAATTGCTCATATCTCAGGAGTGGTTTAATGTATTGGTCTGAAATTTTGAATGTACATCCATCTTGGAGAGTTTTCTCACCAACAAGAACTTTACCGATTTCATAGTATAAATTCCCTTTTCTCAGAAATGATTTGCAGTATTGGCCTGAAAATGTGTTGGATACCTCCATCTCATATTCATGACTGGTAGCGCCATCTGCAATCATTTTGGTGTGGCGTTCATCCGTACATTTGCTTTAGGTGAAAATTGCCCATGTCTCAGAGTCGTTTAATGTGTTAGTCAGAAATTTGGCATGTACATCCAGCTTGGAAAGTTTACTCGTCATCCAGACAGGTGGTACCACCTACCTTACCGTTTTCAGACTATAAATTAATCTCCCTTTCTCAAGAGAGATTCTCCGTATTGGCCTGAAAATGTGCATGTCGATAGATCTTGGATACCTCCATCTCGTATTCAAGACTTGTGGCGCCATCTGCAATCGTTTTCGTGTGGCGTCTATCCGTGCATTTGTTTTAGATGAAAAGCACGAGTCATATCATAGGAGTCGTTCAATGTGTTGGTCTGAAATTAGGCATGTACATAAATCTTGGAGAGTTTTCTCGTAGACCAGACAGGTGACGTCACCTACCTTCCCGTTTTCATAGAATAGATAAATTCCCTTTGATCAGAAGTGATTGGCCTGAAATTATGCATGTCCATAGATCTTGTATACCTCCATCTTGAATTCAAGACTGGTGGCGCCATCTGCAGTTGTCTTTGGGTATAAATCGCTCATATCTGAAGAGTGGATGGATGTATCGGCCTGAAATTTTGGTATGTTTATCCATCTTGGATAGCTTTCTTGTAGACCAGACAGGTGGCGCCACCTTCAGTAGTTGATTGGTGTCTCGGATTGAAATCTTGCATGGTATGGTCGCTTTCCAAGTGTCAGTAAATGCTGCTGAAGACGGGGGCCTACTCTTAAAGGGGGGGGGGGGGTAATTGGTTGGGGAATGTATATATGGCACCTGCGGTGCCCAGAAATTCTAGTTGATATCTTATTATCTTAAACACTGTGTTATAGCCCTGCCGCTTCTCATTGTAACATTGGCCCTTTTCAAACCAGGCATGATGTGGATATGTACAGTGAAATCTCTATAATAAGACCATCCATGGGACTGACCAAAGTGGTCTTAATTCAAAGAAAGATGGTCTTATTCGACAAGTAAGAGTAAACTAATGTGAATATTTCGGTCCTTTTAAGGGAGGTCTTATTAGACAGGTAGTCTTTAGGCAATTTCCACAATATATATGTCAGATAATATATACTTAGACAGGCAGTGGTTATGATAATGGACAAACATAAGGCAATAGGTTAGAAATAAATTACATGCATTTGGCTGATGCCAAATCATTTGATTCTGTGTATACTAAAGAAATTGTATGGCCATGGACAGGATTTTTTTTCATAAGGGATATCGATATGTCCGTAGCCTATTGGTGACACTATCTGTTGAAGGTGGATGAAGAAATCCACATTATATGTAACTTTCAAGCCTTCTGGATATCATGTTTAATATAGCCGGGGTTAGGGATAATCCAGAAGTCGTAAAATGTCGTTCAGACATTATGGAGCGAATCTCTGAGGTTCTGTAGCGAAATTTTACCACTAAGCCATTGAGGCTCCGTTGGGATTCGAACCGGGGACCTTCAGCTTCGAACTCCAATGCCTTAACACGAGGCTACGCCCTGCCCCATGGACCGGATTAATGTGAAACCATGCGAGGGAATGTACATTGTACCAGTGCTTACGCTTAAACATACATCCATAGGTGCATGCATATGATGTCTCCAATGCTCATAGGCCTCATTATTTAAAAGATTAGTTTGCATAGAGCTCTTGGGCTGTGACAAACTATGGAAGCCTCTTAAATGCCCTCTCCTTTACGCACCTGCAGATTACCCCCTCATCACAAACAGTTATTGCAAGAATTGTATGTCATATAATTACCACAGATTACTTTATTTCTGCAAGAATTTTCTCTATTGAGTAAATGTTTGTGCAGCCCTTATCATTGTGTGATCAGAAAACGCATGCACGATCAGGCACTGTTTGCAATAGAACTATTTCATAGAGGTCCCGGAAAGAGTGGATCCTTTAATTAGATTTTATGAATGCTTCTTACTTTGTGAGTCATTTGCTTTGTGTCTCTACATGACCGCTTCTTACGTAGTATATCATTTATTCGATTCATTAACCCCGTAATCAATAAAATTTCTGCCTGTATATATTATAAGCATTCATCTATACTTCCTGTGATAAGCAAACTTCTGTACTGAAATTATTCTTAAGTATTGTATACATGATACTATAATAAATTTATTCATTTGAGAACAGCATACTATATTTTAAGACATTTAAAAGGCAGAGTTCAAGGAAAATAGTTTGCAGTGAAAAAAATGAATATATATGCTCCCCCTCCCCCCCCCCCCCTCCCGACTGATTTTACTTGGTAATCATAATATAGGGAAAAAAGTCAAATTAAACGTCTCATATAATGTCGAACGTAAATCAGAATAATAACAAATACATTGCTATGAGCGAATATTTCAAGTAAATTTAAATATTTGGGAATAGCTGGACAGGCATGATCGAATATATATGGAAATGTAGAGTGCACGGGAATGAATCTTTAGTGATGCAACTCCTGCTCCGTCGCGTCAGGACAGACAAACAAAGAGACGGTACACACACGACCTCTGGTGGAAAATATGTTCTTTATAAATCTCTCTGTATGCTTGAAAAAAAAATATGGAAACGCATAGTGTATAAGCAATGCAATGTCACCAAAAAATCCAATCCATGCATACATGTGATAGAAAAAAAATATATTTAATTCACCACGTATATTCACCATGCTCAATATTTATTTATTCATCTGCCGGGATATATATTCCAATATAGGCTCATTTGCAAAGTTTTCCTCAACAGCAGACACTGTTTTGGAGAGTACAGTTTGAGTTCATCAATAGTATTTGTATTTCCGTTGATAGATAATCCTATACAGGTGAGATCAAATGAGCATTCATTAATATGCAAAAAAGTGCGAATCGCTGCATCGGACTTGTGCATAAAGCACTGATGTATTTTACATTTAAGTAATAGTTGAGATCCCCTTCATTTAAGCGAATCTATCCATGAAATCCTCCTACATATAGCATGCGCTCAGTTATAACGGTGTCTTTATGTGCACAGAACAACACAATGAACGACTTCTCAGATATGAGCAATTTTCACCTAAAACAAATGTACGGATGGACGCCACAAGAAAAAAAATTGCCGATGGCGCCACCAGTCTTGAGAACAAGATGGAGGAGTCAAAGACCTTTGGACATGCACAGTTTCAGACCAATGCGGCACACCACTCCTAAGAAAGGACATTTATTTATTCTACGGAAACGGGAAGGTAGGTGGCGCCACCATTCTGATTGACGAGAAAATTTTCCAACATGGATGGACATGCCAAATATAAGACCAATACCTTGAACCACTTATTAAATGTAGGCAATTTTCACGCATGTGCAAACGTACGGATGGACGCCACACAAAACGATTGCAGATGGCGCTACCAGCAGTATTGTAGTCGAGTCACAAACCGCCGAGGCCGAGTCCCAACCACCTGAGGCCAAGGCCGAGTTCGAGTCACCAATGTCCGAGGCAAAGGCCGAGGCCGCGTCAACGCGATCTACCAGTTAAATTGCCTGTATTTAAGAAGGCAAATATTTCCTTCATAAAAGTACCATATGCATGCCTATATAGCGTATATATACACCTATATATAGCGGATAAAACTTTTTTGTGGTTCATCTGGACCATTCTGAAAAATGCTGCACATATTTTCAGGCCTATCCTCCCTGACAGCTATGTATTTTGCCCCGACGATAGTTTTCAAAACGTTAAAAATCGCCTTAATGCATATTTTGGGCCACAATAGTCTGTATATATGTTTGTTTGTTTTTTTTCGTGATGGTCTTTTAAGTCATGATGTTACCCGGATGCATAAGTTACAAAGTATACAAAACTGTACAAAGTTATGCTGATATATCGCAGTTTGAACCAGAAGGGTAGTATCGTATGTCCGCAGTTTCCAAAGGATACTCTGTGTCTTGCATGTACGCTCCAAAAGCAGCGATTATACAGTGCTCAAGCATTCGCTCTGCCCACACCGTAAAACAACCCGGTTCAAGTTTCCTTTCTACACAATGTTTGCGCTGGCTAACAGGAAAATCACGGGGCACGGTCACAAATAAGTGACATGTCCGGGGAATTCCCGCTTGGAAAAGATCCTGCTTCAAAGATCACACATGCACAAATAATTATTTATTGATGATTAATAACAGTTAATAATAGAAGAACTTCGAGGAGATATTTAACAGTTGCAAATGATCATGATAAATATTTGTTTTGGTGAACAACAAGTGCGCCCCCAATACTTCCGATAGTGCCGTTACTGAAGATATAAACGTTTCATTTTTTTTTGGTAGCGGGACAAAAGCCACTGTCTAAAGAGGGGCATTATAATAACCGATAATTCATTAGGCATATCAGAGCAAAAACTGAAAAAAGGCTTGAAAATATATAGGGCAGTCGGCCCGGGGTAACACTGGTTTCACAGGTCCGTCAGAAAAATTACAGGCCGGTACATTTTTGTGTCCAGATTTTAAAAGTTTCTGAAAAGATTGATTATTAATTAATTACATATGTACTCTTTGTATAACGTTTACTGCCTCGATGGCCTCGATGGCATTTGGTTTTGATTTAAAAACATGAGCACAGCACACGAGCATAATGCGCCCGTTTTCTGTCTTGTGACCTCATTAAATATGCGTGAATTTGGCTGAGAATTAAATTCAGGTGAGAAACTGTATAGATCGATATATTTGTACTGACCATGTCACTCACCAATAATATATTTACCTCACCATGGTGCCAACAAAGTCTGGTGACCTCTGACCTCACTGAATATGGGTGGATTTTGTTGGAAATATATAGGCCAGATATTGTATTGATTAATATTTCTGTTGAGTTTTATAAAAATCAATTTAATTCCACATAAGTCATCACGGCGACACCACAAAGCAGCCTAGTGACCTCTGACCTTATTAAATATGCGTGAATATTTCCTATAATAGAACTCGGGCGTAATAATATTAATCTCACGGTCATTTAGACTGATTTCTCAATCTATTTTCCCAGTCTGTTATCAATTTCTTTACTTTGGAAAATACTCTTTCCTAGTCAGCATGGATAAATGCTTGTTAAATAATGTACCAGCATATATACTAAAAAAAATAAAATAAATAAAATTCCTAGTGCCTAGTGTTGAATATATTTTATTTTTCTTTAATATGATCTCTGAGCAAATGTTGATCTGTATCCTGTCAACGCTTCTACATGAAACGCCGTAGGGCTGGGAAATATCTCATTTTTATTATTTAAATTAAACATGGTTCCAGGTTTATTTTAAACGCTATTAATCAAATTAAATAAATTTACGTAAACAAAGGCAGTTAAAACGAAACACTACAGAAAGAATACGGTGTACGCGATCGCTTAAATTAATCTGATCAGTTATGGATGGTATGGACGATTCGTCAGAAACCGTCTGCTCCTAAAACCCTGTTATGATCGTTACAGAACCGGAGAAATTGCACAATTCTAGCAATAACAATCATCTGATTTGTGGAGTTCGTGAACCAGATATCGTCAGTTGCATGTTCCACTATATAGCCCTGCGTCATTTGCGTTATATACTCACGGTGCCGCGTGTATCTTAGCTGGAAAAAAAAAAACACTCAAAAATAAAAACCGAAGGCGAAGAGATGTAAGTGAACATTTTCCCGCCAAAGTTGTCATGAATGGAGTCAGATGGGGTCGATTTTACTACGAACCTATTGTTCGATCTCTATCTATGACACTATCTCTTTCCGCCAATCACAAGAACGTATGCGTGCACTGGCTAGGCACGGATGTATATGCAAATCATTTGCATGTCAGCCAACGTTTCACAGCATTTAAATTGCAACATGGCCGGTTGACCGTATATGAATGTCGAGAGAACTCTTTTAATGCGACAACGAGGAATTTGCGCTTTATTTGTAATCCAATGAGAACAATTTCTTATTGCTCAATGTCTCTTTTTACGCGATTCCCCTATTTTTTATGCATGACGTTTGCGCATGTTAATAAGTCAGTTCATGGATTTTTTCACTCATGCTAGCGTTGAAACTTTGGGAGCAGTTTGCCTGCAGTTTTTCTCATCTCAATGGCGTACAAGAGTGTACCGCACGTTCCTCGTATATAAGTAGGCACAATCAGACTAATTTTAAAGGCTCAAATTAAATGATCGGCTACGTCGGGTAATACCTTTCATTATGGAAATTAAGAATATCTACATGGAGACTGAGGGAGATTAAAAATAGAGGGGCTATTAGTCAAGCACCTGAAGGCAGAATTTTATGGGCCAAACAAGCTTGCACCTTCACATTTCACGGGAGTGAGCAACAAAATACAGGTGATTGGTCCGCGGGCCCCTGAAAATTTTGAATCCTGCATGTTCACAAATGAAAGCTAAGTACATTCAAAGAAGTTCAAACGTGCGCGGCCTCGATCCGGCCTCGAACCCGTTAGCCCCGAGTCACCGAGGCCAAAGAACGGCCTCGAGACCTACAACACTGGCTACCAGTCTTGAAAATAAGATGGAGGTATCCAAGATCATTAGACATGAACAATTTCAGCCCAATCTGTCCATTAGTTTTCGACTTATAATGCTCAAAGTACTGTCAAGTGGAAATGATGAGGAATTAAAAGGCGTGAAAACAAGAAAAGGACAGAAGGTGGCGCCATCTGTGTTCCGCAGAAGTCGAAGCTTTCCAAAATCTTCGGTAAATTTGATTTTTGGACCAATCCATGCAACCCTTATTGAGGCATTTATGATTTTGTGTAAATTCCACCATATATGGCAATATTCAAGGCCAAGGCCACTCTCACAGGAAAGGTCATGACCCCATTTAAAATATACATGATCCCATAACCCATGTCTATGTCCCATAACCCATGTCCATGTCTATGAACGAAATCTATTAATAGTTTTTTAATTATAATGCTCACAGTACTGTCAAGTGGTAATGATGTGGGTATTAAACGGCGCGAAAACAAGAAGGGGATAATAGGTGTACAGTTTCCGGTACATGACAACACTTTCCAAGATCTTCGGTCAACTTGATTCTTGGATCAATCCATGCAAGAATTCTTGAGATTTAAGAATGTGTGTGATTTTCTCCCAAAATGGACCTATTTAAGGTCAAATCACTATTCTAATAAAGTCATGGCCCCATTTTAAAGAGGCATCGTCCTCTCACCCATGCATATCTATTCACATGTTAAGTTTGGTAAAGATCCGTGAAATGTTTTTTTGAGTTATCGCGTCCAAAAGAAATCTTTGCGGCAGCGGTGGCGGCGCGACCGTGCTTAAACCATAGTATCCCGACTTTGTCTGGAGATATAATAAGTAACACCGATTGGAAGCTTGAAAAACTTGATTTGTGACGTTGCGCTGTGTGGCCAACAGGTGATGTGTGCGATGCATTTGTTTTGGGCCACTGATTGCTCACGGTGCAAATTTATTTACATTTGTGTATTGTAAATACAGAAATAAGCTGTGTTTAGAGAACGAAATAGTGGCAGACACAATAATATTTTAAGGTCGAAGACATTCTGGGCTCGCCGGACACCTAGCTCCCTTATCTCGATTAAAAAGTATAGGTCAGCGAGGCCAGTCGGAGAGCAGCCAAGCTAACCAGCAAGGCTTAGCCAAGGAGGGGGGGGGGGAGAGGGGGGATTCAGGGCAGTGGACCTCATGAGCTTTATCCCAAATAATTTACCAGTGCGACCAGTACTTGAATACAACTTTAATTTTAACGTTATATGGGTTTATACATAGGTTACAAGTATATAAGTACAAAACAAGTAAAGTGCCAATTACAAATATATTTAGAGGCAAGTAAACTAAAAAATTATGTACTAAATTAAAAGTACCAAGGTACCCGGTACTTGGCCAAAGCCTGGTATAAAAAAGCAAGTACCATTCAAGTTCTTGCTAATGAAGTTAACAAAGATCGCTCTGTATAGACTAACGCCAATCTGTCTGCATGCATGAGGCTGCATGGGGTATACTTAGTCCCTCGTCACGGAGTGGGCGTGGTTGCTGGTGCTCTGCATGCATGGCTCGTGCGTCTTCCAGGCTTTACCTCGGTCCTTGGCGTTCTTTAAACAATTAACTTCTTTTTCTCCGTATTATTTGGAGGTCCCGATTTTTTTTGTTGGTGAGCCCCGGCTCCACTTTTTCGTTCATTAATTCGTTCAAGTACTGGTCAAGGAGAGCCATCTTTTATATTCAACTAAATTGCGGAGCTACCATGCAGTATCTCTGCATTTGCATTTGAGTGTTAAAATATTTTAATTTCAAATGCCAATGTAGTTCGATCTATAGTATCTTTTTAAAGTAAGAAAAAATGCGTTCATCAATGCTCCCACAAGTCTTACGAATCAAGTATTTTTAAAAGTGTTCCTTAGCGCCATATATAAACTTCATTCTAAAAAAAAGATATATTTTTTTCTCAGTATATATATAAGCATCATTGATGACATATACTTGTTGGAAGTAAAAAGAAATATTAGCAGGTGCATGCAGTGTACTTCAAATTTGTCAAACCCTGTCAATTAAGGCAGTAAACTGTTTCCATGCATGCAATATATAATTGCTAGGCTTGAATGCCTGCTGACTTTGAAGTAAATCTATAGAATGGACTAACTGGGCAGGAAGCATGCTGATCAACTCACAGCCTCCACACCAGAAGTTTATTGTGATATTATCTGCACTTTCTGTCCTGTATATACAGAACACTGACGAAGAGAAAATAAAGAACTGATGAAAATACACAACTTAATAAAATATTAATTAAAATTTTATTATCCATAAAAGCAAAAACAAAAAAAAACACAAAAAAACCTGTCCCCTCTTCCTCAAGTACCAAATTCAGTTGCTTATATGATTCTCAAACATTCCTCGCTGCATGGCCACTGTTGCTTATTATTTAACCAAACAACGTTAAATTGCAAATGCATGTGTATATGTGCATTTGCAGCTGATATAACCTACGTGGCATTTACATTTGAATATATTTCTTGTCCATGCATGTGAATTTTAATGATTTGACCTATTGCAAATAAATGCACTCATGCAGTCGCCTTTTATTGAACCTATATTACCAAAATCAAAACATGCATGCGCCAACAAGATTTATGAATATAAGACATACATATTCCTTCGTGTTTAATCTATTATTAAACTTAATACGAATTTAATTGCACCCCTTTATACTTGAACTTAAATACATTTATACAAGTCCTATACTTGGACGTGTATATACATGTACAGATACTTAATTTATTGTGAAATTCCCAGCTATATGCTTGTATACTCACTTGGAGACTCACTGCGCTGCATGGGCCCAAGCCTCACATTTATACACACGCGTGATTAAATATATAAGGAAACATGGGATAAAAACGCCAACTTAATTGAAAGTCTTATAAACATTAATATTTCGCAATAGAAACGCATCCATGCAACTCATTTATCTATAGACCGATTTTATGAAATATGAAGTTAACAAAAGCAATGCAACCAGAACGTTCACTTATTCACATGCATGCATGCATGGATTATGCAGCTATAGGATAAAAGATCATTCATGCAAATCGAAAAGAATCATATATGTGCATGTGCAATTATCGTCCTTGCAATGGTGGACATGCATGGTCCATGCCGTTAATTAGCATATATAATTGTATAGTATTTAATATATTGCTTCCGGCGTCCTGCATGCATTGGAATAGACAATGGTTAATGCGCGCGTTCACATGCATGGGGAAATAGAATGCATGTATGCATGCATGGTTCGATATATATTGTATGTTTTCCTTTCATGTATTCAGACGTATTTAATTTCTCTAAGTTAATTCAAGATGGGTATCGTATGGTGCATGCATGCATGGGAAACGGAAATTCTGCAATTCAACTTCACTTCGTTGGCAGGCCAAAGATAAAGTATCGTGGGGGGGGGGGGGGGGGGGCGTAGGGCTTTAAACGCTTAGCACATCACACAAAAAATATTGAAAAAAAGCATGTGCATGATGCACACTCGTACACCCTATACCTTAGGCTTGTATTCGTCATGCATTCGGCGCCTTTATAATGTAATATAATATAATATAATATAATATATTATATTATATTATATACTATTATATTCAGGAGCGTCAATATATAAGGGGGTGGGGGGGTAAATACATCCCCCTCAACTGTTTGGTAAGGGGGGGGGGGTGGTCAATGTAATCATCCCCCTCCACTATTCAGAGAATAATATTCATGTAATACAAATGAAATATATTAATAAAAAGATGTATATAGACTATACCTTATTTTCTAAAACTATATATATATATATATATATATATATATCAGTATGTGTGTGTACGGGAGTCATTCCTCCCCCCCTCACACACACACGTACACACACACACACACACCCTCTCACACACGCACGCCCTGCATGGAAGATCGATTGCCGCCATGATTGATTATATTGGAAACAAAACTCTGACAAACCCACTTAATTGTTAGAAAAATGTATGGGATTGCGGTGAACACCCCCCCCCCCCCCACACACACACACACTTTTAAAAGAGCGATTACTCAGATATGTATTTGTTTATTCATATAAGGAACGTGGTTTTGGCCTTGTGTATATAATTACATGGCTATACAAACCAAAATAATTGTCACGGCCACGACCCCGCGGGCCCATGCAAAGGCAATGAAACGTTCATGCACCCTGCAGGCCTCTTAGATCACTGTATCTTTGTCTCAGATACCATTATTTGCTTACACGAGGGACCGTTTATTGAGTCACCCAGGAATTCACTACAAAGGAACTGTTTTTCTACGCTGTCCTTGGTGCGAGTACTTTTGTAAACGATAGGCTTACAGGCGGATATATGAACCCGCTGGGTCATTTACATACAGCGCTGTGGCTATATGTGATAAGTCAAGTACCGATATCAATTAAGACAATTATTTTAGACCGCAGTAACATATCATTATATATATATATATATATATATATATATATATATATATATACGTAAATGTGGTGATGCTAATTAAATGACTAAATCAATACACAGGCTTGAATATTTGCGATTGCCGAGCGCAGATCTGGGCAAATGCAAACGCTGTCTACAGAAACCCCCCAAAGGAGCCCCAGCGGTCGCCCATTGTGGGCGGGAAAGCCTACGATTGAACATTCATAGGTCGCCGTGACCCCACCCAGCTTTGATGTCTGTGGGGCTCTAAAAGGATTTCCGGTAACATGACAACGCGTTCTGCGGTTCCTGAGTCCATACCAAATCTTCTCGTTTTACACAAATTAAAGACTTTTGATCCAGATTAAATTAAGATACCGCACATTTTACTACAATCTTGTAATATAAATTTGTAACGTTATCATTCCAGAGTTCCCCCAGTAAATAAGTGCGCCGGCTATACATGTGTACTGGTAAAGGCCATATATGCGCAGCAAGCCAGGCTTTGTTAATTTCATGTTTTATGCGGGTCACGCAACACTATTGATTAGAGTCTGCATGGCGTTCACGGCTTTTGAGGCCCTACCAAACATGCATTCCGTTGCGACAATCTGTTTGGAAACACATACATTTCAAAACATCTAGTCCGTAAGCAGCGCTTATACAAACCATAGCAGCCGTTTATCGCTTTTCCGTGGAAAAATGCGTCAACACACGTTTACAATTACCACAGGAAAACACAGTCCTTTGTTGTCGCGGGGACAATAATTCCTGGGGAAATAAAAGGCCAGAGCGTTTATTTATAACTCCGATTCATAACAAAGGCCAGACGTACGTATATATACGTCCAAGCCAGGCGAGACGGCCCGCAATTGCGAGTAAATAATGAAATTACAGTTGTTTATGGGTGTGTCAACAAGAGGGGTGGTTGGTGTCATTGTGACGCACTGAAACCACGCCATATTGACACTGGGGTGCCTTGTAACAGTCCCGGCCTACTTTCATGTCTGCGTGCTGCCTCCCAAGTCACGTCAATCAAACCCTCCCATAAAATAGTTCCCTATGCATAAAAAGCAATATCCGCCCACTATATATTACTGCGCAGTTTTGAGATACGCATAGTAATGACATATACTGCTGACGGAAGCGTATGTTTGAAATTGTTAACACCATATTGTCCACTTTGTTTGAAATTCACGAACGTTTAATGATGCACAGAGTTTAAAGATAAAATTTGACGTTGTTTAAAGGGATTATATTTTATAGCGCATGCGTGGGAGAGGAAGGGGGAAGGAGGTGCATAATGAGCAGGTGCTAGCCGGTGCTTGTGTACGTTTTGTTCATGGCATCCATTGTAAGTCCGATAAGATTGTTCTAATAAACGTGGATTATCGCGTTTTTATCCTTCCGAGATGTCAGCAGTCACTGTGCGAGGAACGCAGGGGGATTATTTAGTTCCATCCAGTTCGACACAGGTAAGTGAGGGGTCAGTTTGGGACGAGTTTCCGCGTGGGAATTGGTGGGATCTATGAGCAAGCACACCCCTTTCAGTCACTAACCCCGCCTTTGTCATCATTTCAGGACGCCCAGCCTTCCCCTCTCGCCCTTTTGGCAGCAACCTGTTCAAAGATCGGTGCCCCGCCCGACGAGAACTCCACCGCCCAGGGACAGCCACAAGCATTCCGTCTAGTAGCCCCGAATCAAGTGATACAAGATGTCAACTCTGGCGGACAGGCTTGGGTTCAAGTCCCGGGAGGGGTCTGCAGCGGTGCAGTCACGATTACACCTCAAGGGCAGATCATCCAGCAAGGGGCGCAGCTGCTGGCCACGCCCCAAACAGCAACACCACAAGGGTCCAATGTCGCCTACAGCTATGTTGTACCTCAACTTCAAAATGTCGCAGTCGCAAGCGATGGATCTGTGCAGCAAGTTGCAGCAGCCCCACCACCGCAGCAAGAGGCATTCATTATTCCAGCATCGGGAGGTGGACAAGTTATCATTGCCAGCGCCCCAATGCAGAACCAAGCACAGGGACAAATGTTTGTCACTCCAACTGGTCAGATAGTTAGAGCTCAGACTCCAACTGCAGTTGCAGGTACTGCAGGCGCTAATGTGTTGCAAAACATCAATTTGGCTGGTGGTGGGGTTGCTTTAGCTGGAGGAATGGCAAATTTAGCCAACATGCAAGGTTTACAAGGATTTAACCTCCAGAATTTAGCTTCGGTGATGAGACCAACAGGAAATGTTATGCCTGCTATACAAATGCCCACACAAATGCCACAGGTGCAAACAATACCAGTGCAAGTACCTGTGTCCACAGCCAATGGCCAAACTGTTTTGCAGACCATTCAGCTACCAATCCAGACTATACAGCCTGCTCCGTTGCAAGCAGCATTGCAAGCAGGAGTTTTACAAAATGCAGTCGCAAATGGTGGTCAGTTGACTAATTTGGGAGGTGCAGTGACTGTTCAAGGTATGCAGCAGGCCCAGCAACTGCAAGAAATTTCAGTGCTTCAAGGGGCAGCTGCATTAGGGGGAGGTGTTGTCGGGTCCAATACTGCCGGCACATTGGCTGAAACTGCAGCCAATGGCATCACAGTTAATGCGACTGTGCAGAATGTGAATTTAACACCATCTAATGATGGCAATGCTGCAGCCACAAGTCAGCCCACCATTCTTACAGTTCCGCAGATACAAACTATTGTAGGAACTAATACTTCCAATACCGTTCAAACCACCGTTCAGAATCAAACAACACAGCAAGCTACAGCGTCCACAACTGTCGTCTCAACACTGCCACAGACTGTCGTTACTCCGAGCCAAGCGACAAACCTACAGTCACAGCAGGGAATACAGTTAAACCAAGCGTTAAACATGGTCAACCAGCAAAGGCAATTTTTACAAGGTTTTGGTGGGCAAACAATACAGGTGGCAGCAAATGGTCAGTTGATCGCGACAAATTCGCCAGTCATCCAAGCTGGAACTTCTTCGGCCATGCAACAAGGGAACATCCAAACCATACAGGTTCAAAACATGCAGACTGTCCAGACCCTGCAAGCAATGCAGGGACAGCAAATAGTGAATGGTACAGTTTTGACCAGTCCAACTGTTGGAAATGGGGCCCTGGTTGGTACACAGGTCCAGCAGCTTAGTCCACAGGTACAATCTGTACAAACCATACAGGGGCAGACTGTCACAGCCGCAGCACAGCAAGCAGCAGTCGCTGGAGCTCAGATATTAGGTGTGTATAACTTGTATGCTTAAGTAGACCAACTAAAATTTTTGTAAGAGGTTTTAGAGTGAGAATCGATTCAATTATGGATTTGTTACTTTAAGATAAAAGTGAATATTTTACCACAATGGATGTTAAGATTATCAAGTAAGTGAACAATTACTATACGAGGGTGTGGTCTGTCTACAGGCATTAAAATTTTTCTAGGGCACATGCAAGCCACGATCAATAGCCTCAACATCAAAACGTGCTTTATTAAATTTGACCACTCACTGGGTGCTTCAGGATGGTACATGTAGGCAAAATAAAAAAAAAATATTATAACAAATCCATTTTAGTTTAAAAGTTGATTACAATTTAAAGAGGGGTGTACTTCGATGCATCAGATTTTGATGCATTATTGCTGAGTCTGATGCCTAAATCAACATTTTTGGATACATTCAGTTTATTATATTAATTTTATTCAGTATTGCTAAAGTTCAGATCCTTTTATTTGCTCTTTATTTTATGTTATAATATTATATTTGTCATGTTTAAGATATGTGTAAAATTCATAGATGTTATAAACTATATATCCATGTTTATTTGGAACAGCCCCTGGACAGCAGCTTCAGCAGGATCCAAACGACCCCACCAAATGGCAGGTGGTTCAGACGAGTACCATCCAGACAGCGCCCTCTACACCCACCATCATCATGCCCAGCTCACCGACTTCGCCCAATATCAAGATTGAGCAGGTCAGCACCCCGGGTCGCAGACTAAGGAGGGTCGCATGTACATGTCCAAACTGCAAGGATGGAGAGGGAAGGTGCGTTAGCCTCACTTTGATTTTCAGATCATGAGGATGAATTAGTTTTGGGTCAGGCTTGGGTCAGTTTTTTTGAGTTTGAGCTTGAGACCAACCACTTAAGGTGCATTATTTAATTCCTATGCAGTGTTATTGTATCGCCAAAACAAAGATTTTTGGCCAGGTTCCGCCGCCGCCGCGGAGAACTCCTCTGAGACTACTGGGCGGATTTTCCGAAACTTACATCAATTATCGGGTCACATGTGAACTGGTGCCTTACCAATTGGCCTTGACCTCTGACCTTTCCTCTCTGCCCAGCGTCTGATTGTGCGTCTGTTTCAACACATAAACCCACATATCTCGGAAACCGTTTGACCGATCAGGAAAAAAAATTTGTACAAATGTAGCCCTTGGATAGCTTTATAACATACACGAAAATGGTGGGGCCACCTGAAACCATTTTTGCACAGCGTCCATCTGTTTGTCTGCCTTTGGTTAAAATCACTCGTATCTCTGCAGTGATTGACTAATTCACCTGAAATTCGGCATGCTTATACATCCTTTCTTGATTTTATGACAGGTGGCGCCACCTACATTCACGTTCACGCTGCAGACATTAATGCTTATATCTCCAGACTCGTTTGACTGATCAGGAAAAAATTTTTACACAAATGTAGCCCTTGGACAGCTTTATAACATACACAAAAATGGTGGCGCCACCTGCAGCCATTTTTGCACAGCGTCCATCTGTTTGTCTGCCTTGGGTTAAAATCACTCATTCTGCAGTGGTTTGACTTTTCCAAATGAAATTTTGCATGTGTATACATCTTGGATAGTTTCTCCTTCAAATACGAGGTGGTGCCAACTACTGTAATCATGTTTACGTGGCAGACATCCATTCTAATATGTAACACATGTAACTCTATTTCCCCTTGCCACTCAATCCATGCCTCACTTCACCCGTCGAACTCTGATTTTGGCAGATACACGTAGTTGCTTGTCGATTATTAAGGAATTAGACCAGTATTTTTGGGTAATAGTTCACTGAAAAAACTGGACAACTCGCAATTGGTAGAATAGATGTCACTTGGTGTCACCTGTTATTATGGGCAGAGTAAACATGTATATCAAAGCCGTGTTGAAGAATTAAAGATGCATGTACTCTAATATACTATATTTATATTCTCCTTGAGGAGAACATACTTAATAGTCATTCATAAGTTTACATTTAAATACTCCAGATGCACTTGACCTCAATAGAACCAAATTCATTGAAATTGTTGTCAGATAGCTGAATTTACTTTTGAATATGGATGTTAACATGCAACAGTCTGCTGCAGTAAAGACATATATAGATTATCTCTCCTAAGTAACCAGGGTATCTGTCTGTAGTAACATGCATCGTATAATTGTGTGTATTTGTTAGGTGTGTGTAATTCAAGGTCAATGTATAGGTTGTAATCATGGCATGGTTGGTTTTAAATGTGGGAAATATATTTTTTTAGGAATAAAGAAAACAAGAAGAAACAACACATATGTCACATGCCTGGCTGTAAGAAAGTCTACGGTAAAACATCTCACCTGAGGGCACATCTTAGGTAAGACAAAGAACTATCTTGTATAGATCTGTAAATTTATAAGGTTAACAAGAGAATCCTTTATCTTAACACTGTTGGGAAAATGGTATATCAGAAATTGAAAACTGAGAAACCATAATTTGATCGTTTATAAAAAATTGAAGAAAAAAAAATTAAAAGTTGGTACAAAAGAATTCCATTCAAATGCAGATAGATGAGCAGGGATAAGCAGTGGAGATTTTTTCATGGCCAACTAGCAATAGTATCAAGTTATTTAACATGATACATAGATTAATTGATGGAAAAAATAAGTAATGTAGCCATAGTTGATTTTGGACTAACTTCAATAATTTGTGATAAACCCACTCCTGGTGAATCCTGCATAATTATATTTCCCACCCATTATTTATCCAAATTAAAACCCCTGTCCCGGAGCTTTTTTTTCAGTTAATTGCTGCTCTACTTTACTTAAGAGTAATACTGTGATTGTTTACCTATTTGTTTTATTTACTTTTCCAATGTTTCACACAACTTCCATTTTTTGTGGTCTCACCAAGGTTTTCCACACAAGCTCACTTAGCATGATATCCATTGTTACATGAATTATTGAATATGCACACACAATCAATATCAGTCCTAACAAGGTAAATTAAAACATCAATTGTATTTTGGTCTTTTCCATTTGGGGCTACAGAGAGGGATGGTATACGGGAGATTCTGAGGAGGCTGCAGTCTAAATGAATGTTAGCCTTTGTAGATGAGATGCCATTTTCACAAATATATAATTTTTGTTTCCAATTTGTGAATATCACAGTTTACAAACAAAAGGCTAGGAACAATATATATCTGTATATATTTGTTAAGGAGACTTTTTCATGATCTTAAATTATGCTGGATAAAAATGAACATTCAAAAAACATTGTTGTCAAATTATCTAATGATACATTTACCACACTCGTAGCACAATTTAGGCCTACATTGCCTGTTAAAAATATGTTCATCTAGTTACAATTACGTGACATTAATATACAGATCCCTTAGTTATGTGTTTTTATCATGATCAGAATGATAACATTTTCTTTATTTGAATACTCATTGTTGGTAGATATGTCAGGTCAAGTTAACAATAGTACTTTTTCCCCAATAGGTGGCACTCTGGAGAGAAGCCATTTGTTTGCAACTGGATGTTCTGTAAGAAGAGCTTTACACGATCAGATGAGCTGCAACGCCACCGCAGGACACATACAGGTACTAACACAGTCATTATGACATACTTTTATTCACAAAACTCAGTGCATAAAAAAGGTACATGTGTATTGTTCATGGTATAACTTTGGATTATAGATTTTGTTTGGACTTGCTCTCAGCCATATGAAAAAAAAATACTTATCTTTCCAGTTGTGAGTTGGCCTGTGTTACTACTTGGGGTTTGTTTGAGTTTTGATAAGAGACCTGTCACACTAGGATGCTTCATTTATACACAAACATGTCCTATTCTATGTGATATTTCAAGGCTTGCAGCCCTTTTCCAGTTCAACTTTTATACAATATTTTTCTGAATATGGTAAACATATTCTAATTAGTGTGGTTTGGCTTTTGCCAGTATTCCAGTGGTCAAATTTTTGTGAATTTTAAGTTTTCAGTGTTTCATGAGTGTTTCTCACCAAACAATAACTTATGCAAAGTTTGAGGTTTTATTCATATATGCATACAGTCTTTTTAAAGTTCCACTTGAAACCTGATTTAAACTCAGACTGGTTGAAATTCTAATTAATCATTGAAATATTATACTCAAAGTGAATAATGTTCATAACAATTATTATAATTCCCATATTTTATTAATGGATAACATAAAAGGTATGCTTATTTTAACAGATTTTCTGCTTTATGCACTTATGGCAAGGATAATGATTATGCATGAGATGCTAATGAGGCAACAACAATTGTTAAAGTTGCCTATGCAGACCTAATTCTCAGATGTTCCATTTTTGAGATTTTACCTTTTGCAAATACCTAAACCCTCCAGAAAAAAAGCCAAATACAGTATCTTCTCATTAGTATGGTAGTTTGTATGTGGATCTGTCTCTGCTATATTTTGCCTTCTGTCATTTCCTCAGGTGAGAAGCGGTTTGTGTGTTCGTCATGTTCTAAGCGTTTCATGAGGAGCGACCACCTGAGTAAACACATGAAGACCCACAGTAACAAGAAACCGGGGGCGGGAGACATGATGGACGACAAAGGTAATGATTTAAAGCTGGCTATACGCATGACTTTTCTATAGAATTTATGTGCTTTTTGGCTTACTCTGTAGACATATTAATGAATTGTAGGTGATTCTTGTTAGAAAATTTCACATAATGCCTCTGTGATGGATGTTTATGAGCTTGTTTATCTTTAAATCTGTATATAATTTATTATAAACATGGATCATGTGCCAGTGTTGACAAACAGAAAAGAAAATAACCTGTGTAGCACCCCAAGCCTTGATGATGCTAGAAAAATTGTGTGCTAGCACCCTGTCATGGAGTCTGAAACCAAATTTTAATCCTGCAGGTGTACCAAGTAGTTAGTTAATCCAGCATTGAATAATAGAGGTAGTTATCTTCACATAAAAAAATTATAAAGACAGACACAAACACATACATATGAGCATTACAGGTCAGCATGATATATCTTAGGCCACTTGTGTATTTCCCCCACTGAACTTAATATATCTGTTTAAAAATATTACTTGTATGAACTCATATTTGAGTAACATCAGATATTGCAGTCAACATATTGTTTTGTTTGCAGATGAAGGTTCAGATGAGGAAGACATGGGGATCATTGGCAGTGACAGCAATCAATCAGATTTAGCTCCGCCCACAAATCCTATCATTGAAATCACCCAAGGACTACCAGATTAAATCTTATGGAAATATGGCTGCCCATTGGTGTTAAGTCGTTTTGTTTCCACATTTTGTAATCCTTAACATATATATATGTGCCATTATCTTGTCTTATATTACATGTTTACTTTTGCAGAAAGTTCGTCATTTAGCATTTAGCTGGTATTGAGGTACTGATTTGCATACTTTAAATCACGCTGTATAGCTTATATGGTCAGCATAGAATTATGGTAGCCTCACATATACATGTATTCTGGGAGACATATGTTAAGGACACATAGCCATTAGTTTGTTATAGTCAGCTATCAAGATGTTTAGTTGTACTACTGAGTGCCACTATGGGGTGCTGCAGAGGAAAGGTATTCCCGGTCCTCATTTGCAAAACTTGTACAAGGGGAACTGGAATGTGCACATATGTGTATTTGCTTGAACTTGCAAAGTGCTTTGATTGGGTTTTTTGTTCACAAGGGTTTAATCATTCACAAAAGGGAAATTTTCACATAAGTGAACCCTTCCTGTATAATTTCAGGCACCCCATCAAACTGTTTATATGAACAGTAGCCTTGGTTTTCACTGTGAACATGTGGATCTTAAAGCATGAGAAATGTATGGAAATTTCTAAATCTCAAGAAATTGTTTAATTTCCCTTTAAGGAATTTCAGGAAATTTACCCTCAATATCTCTTACTCTTGCATATATAAATTAAAACTTGATGGACTCTCGCCTGTTTTCAGTAAGTTTCTTCTGGTATTCTGTCATGTCTGGGTCATTAAGGTCTCCAGAAAGACTAGTTTTTTTATGATGAGCAAGGAAGAGTATTGACTTAGTAATTGTCATGATACAGGGTTCTCAGTCATCCTGGAAACAGGGGAAATCTGGATATTGAAGTTCTCTCTATCCCATAAGGGAAATTCAAGGATCATTATTAAAACGATGTCTTGAATCAGTGAGAAGTTGGAGAATTTTGGACATGCACAAACTGTGTATCCACTGCATCAGTTTGCATGGATGGCCACAGTGGCATCATGTCATATTACATGCCTGTGTCCATACTGGTGTTTAATTTCTCCATGTTCACTGCAACAATATTCAGAAGTGTTAAACTGGAATTAATTATCCTGACATTTGAAAATTCAAAAGGAAAAAATACAGAGAAAAATTGTGAATCGTGTTTACATGAAATGCCATGGACCCTAAAAAATACCCTGTATGTATGGTCAAATATGACAGAAGTATCCTAACACTGTTGGTAGCCTGAAATATATCCAAATATTGCAACCCTAGTTGCCATCAGATAAAAATGACTCGGATAAGGGAATTAATTAATGATTAAGCAAATAATTCCATTATGTTAAATAAGGAATTATATATTTTATAGGCACAGTAAAAGTTGACCAAAGAACATTGTACATAGAAATGTATTTTCCATTTTATTATTTATTTTATTTACATAGGTGCTGTTATTTCCTCCATGACGGAGGCTATGTTTTCACCTGTGCTTGTTAGTTTATCTGTCTGAATGTTGTTTTTTATGTTAATTATTGATATGATGACTTCTTAATGCAGGGCATGGTTTGAAAAGGAAGATAAATTTAGCTTAGTTTTTTTTTTTTAAATGACAGATTTTGTATTTTTCAAGGATTTGAGAACTTAATTCAGTCTGAATGTACAGATACACAAAACGACACTTTCCCTAGTATGATGATGAAGAAATTTTTATTTTTGTATTGAATTTATAGAGAATCATATGGAAGAATTATTAAATGCACTATGTATGCGAGCTCCATTTTTGTAAATGTTATAATGTGCTTTATTCTGTTGTTGTATAATGTTAATGTTCTGTGTTATATATTTAAAGGGTAATATGTTACCTTTGCTTTTAATGTGTTCAACAAGTTGATTGTACTTCAAACATCCTCATCAAATCATACCTTTCACTCCAAGGACTCGTGTCTCAAAGACATATTATTTAATGAAAAAAATTTTAAGGAAATGAACAATCAGGTTTTCTTATGGGACATTATATGGAACAGTAATGTAACTGTTTTAACAAGATACCCAATTGTCATGTGACAATGTAAAAAAATTATTCATGATTGCAAATTTAAAAGTGAAAATATTTTTCAGATCAGCCCTTGGAGTATATTAGTGCCTCCTTTGGCGAGCAGATGTCAGCAATTGTCTTTATACAAGATTTGTGGTTTAATTTACCTTTATCCAAGCAAATCCAAGGCAGGGCTGTGTATGATATCCTTAATATTCAGTTGTAAGAATAAGATACATGATTGCTAGAAATTGTTTCAGTACACTGCCACTTTAAATGTTAAAACTAAGTGTTTTAGTGTGGTAAGCAGATTTGAATTGATGCTTGTATATGCTGCAGATATATCAAAGAGATGACTGTAGACCATTTTCTTCATCCATTTTTCATCATATTGTCATTCCTAATCTCATCCATGTTTTATATCCAATATTTTCATTGGATTGTTACATATACTCCAGTGAAGGATATAGATTTATGCACATCTTGTAAAGGTAAATGTTTATATTTAAGCTATGTGCACATATATATATATATATATATATATATATATATATATATATATATATATATATATAATTATTTCTGGAGTTTTTAAAACTGTGTGGGCTTTAAATTTTTATGAATTGAAGAACACTAGTTAATGTTCTCGAAGACTACCTACCTACCTTCACATTTTTAAAAATGTGTGAAAGCACAAAATATTTTATTGCTTTACTCTATTGAAACATCACAATATTTCAATATTCTGAAAATATATTTTTATTAAAGAATATAACCAGGAGCTTCTGACGTTCATAATAGATCTGACCAAATGATTGCTTTTCTTTTGCAAGGTTTTGTAAACCACAAAATGAATGAACCCACAAAATGTTTTTGGCAGATAAGGCAATGAAATGTTATGCCTACAAACTTGTTCTGAGTATATGCTAAATAAGATCACTGTATCAATAAATATACATGAAAATAATATGTCTCTCCTTTTGCTGTTCAGAGGTGTGAGTATTCAGATTTGTTTGCCTATGCTGCATGTCTGGAATGAAATCAGAGTATGAGAGTACTGGTATATGTTTATGGGTAGGAAATGACATGAATGTCATCAAACTGAACTCTTGATCTGAATGTACCTTGATCTGAAATTTTGCAAGATGATGGAATTCCTTATGTAATTCTCTATTTACTACTAGTTGTTACTTCTTGATTAGTCCTTGCCCTGCTTCTTCATATAAAAATCTGATATCCAGGCGGCTTTACAACAACAATTTGTACTGGTATAGGATTTATCCCTTGGAGAAAATACAACCACACTAGAATTTATGTTAAAATCATCAAAATAGCCAAAATATCTCAAATGATTATTAATATGCCAAAACATGATTATACCGCCAGTCTTTGGGGTAACCTTAGACCAAAGATATAGAGAGTTGCTGGCTACTAAACTTTGCCTATGCTTAACTTCATCCATTTTCTTGGGACCCCTGTTACTGAAAAATTGCCCTTTCAAAACAAACACTAAAAAGTTATTTATTACCACACATCTATGGCAATTACAAACGAGGTTAGAAACTGAAATAAAAACAAATTATCTGCCCAATTTCCTGTCCCTTTTTGAGCCATTCACCCCAGGCAGACCTTTGTGTAACCTCCTAGGCCTGTTCAGACTGCCTGCTCATCCTGCCACATACAGGTCTGTCTTTAACTGTTTGTAATCTTAAGGGTTTTTTCACGTATGCAGTTAGGACACACATTCAGATACAGATACTGCAATTTCAGCTCTCTGACAATAGAGTCTCTGACCAGCGTCAGAGTGCCTTTACATATTGTATGGAGGGCCGAACTATAAGGCTTGAAGACGAGACAAATACTTGTCATTTTTTACAACGCCTTATGGCTTATAGGTACCCCGTCATTTAAAATAACCCTTTACTGTTTACAAGCCACTAAAGAGCACTCTAAATGGGCAACTAGAATGCCATGATATGTATAGATTCTTTCAGGACAAAAAATTTGCATATTATTTCTAAGTTTCAATGATTTTCAATAATCTTCAGCAAACCCTCTTAGTGGTAACTGTTGAAAATTTGATAAAGATACAAAAAAAGCTTGAAAAGATATGGCTGTTAGTGTAAATAGTGTCAGAATTTGTCGGAAATCTAAAATAAATGTAAACAGTACAGGGATAAACCAGATCAGTTGTTAGATATGCGTGAGTACTTTCAAACATCACCTTATATGTGTGAGGAAATTCCCTTTTTAACTCCTCTTCATGTTGTTGACTATATGACCACATGAACACAAACATGTTCTGCATGTGTTACTGGACTATCACCAACTTGTAAATTGTAAGCCACACAATAATTAACCTGATACCATAGAGATAGATAAACAGTTTGGTTTGTGAGCTCACATGTATTCTTTTGTGTTATTTCATCATCTGTTGCCATATGTTAAAATTATCAACTGTTTACCACAGTAATGGTACAATAGGATGGATGGTCACTGCATTGCATTCTTGCTTATGACTGTCAAATTTTGCCATAACTCAAGTACAGGATCTCCAGCCTAATGAGTATTAACAGCTAAGATACTGATAAGTTCAATTGTTGCAGTTGAGTCTACTCTCTCCTTGTCCGCGTGCTAATCGGCGTCTGAACCACTGAAGTCTAAGTTCCAGAGGATTAAGTCCAAGTCCGCCTTCTTTGAGTCTGTATCTTCTGGAACTTGAGTCTGCATCTGAGGCAAAATTGTTTTTATTTAAAACACCTTAAATTAGAATTGAGATCATCAAGTGTATTTGTAAGTTAAGTCTTCACAAGGTTTTTACTGTAAAATTAAATTACATTTAATTTTTTTGTATGAATAAACTTGTTTTTTTTTTTGTAAAATTCTGTCATTAGTTTACCCATATAAGTCTTTATGGTGGAATTTCTAAATTTGATTTCAGGTCTAATGTGAAAAGGTTTTACTCTGCTCGACTTCAGATGGACTCCGTCAGATATCTCAAGTTCTTGCCTCCGAGTCCAAGTCTGAGTCCATGACTTGAGAGTCCAAGTCTCTGAAAAAGTTGCTCAAGTCCTACATCATTGATAGGTACAGTGGCTTTGTGAAGAGAGTGGCAGGTTGCCTTTACATAACTTTGGTTCATTTATGATATTATATTAGTTAGAAGATATATAGCAAGTGTTTAATCTCATACATCTCTAATATGTTTGAAGAAGAAGGCCTCAAGAGGGATTTATGTAACAATAATATGAAACCAATTAAGTATAGAATGTGCTGCTTTTCTTCAGGCACATCCAGTCAAGTCAAACATGATGGAGTGCAAGTCTTTCCACTTGTATGCATATGGTGTCATACAAAGGGCCACATGGAAAACATAGTAGGCCAAGTTCTCAAATATCTGTGCCCAAACAAAAGTAAATAGGTCTTATTTTACTATACTAGAAAATCTGCATATTTCTGAATACAGGGATGTTTGCAATTTTGAGTCATATATCATTGGAATTATCATTAACAGTATTCAGGAGTAAGAGAAGTGGTCATATCTGTGGGATGGTCCCAATTGTGGGTTGGTCACAAGGTGGGGTTTCACTGTATATAAAATATATGGTTATGACTTCAATAAATTATAGAATAGTGGTTTAACATGGTTGATTATCAGTTTACAGGTCCCAGGCCTTGATTCAGAAAAACAAACAACTTTGTCTTGACACACAACTGTAGCTGCAGACGGATGGTGCTATATAAGTGATCATATAAGTTATATCCCTATATTCATGGAGAAATAAGAAAAATGACCCCCCTTAGGACAGACTTGGCATCATCCCTTACAGATGAAGACCAAAAATGTGCATATCCAAGGCATGGCCACAGTGGAGTTTCATGACAAAAATTACATTTGACCAACATCAATTATAATACAGATGTCACTTCCCACCATATTCATGATCATATCCAGCCTGGTGAAAACACAGTTTTAACCCGGTCACTTGTGTTCTGTGGGTTCTCATGTTTTACTAATGTTCTTTCTACCCCAACATGCATACATGTTGCCATACATTAACAAAGAGAAATATTTTATATATTGCTAAAAGCTTTAATAACCTTTTCATATATAAACAAACAAACAAATGACAAAAAAATTGCACAGTATTGCAAAATACGGATTAAATCCCCCAACACACAGATCCAAAATTTGGTATTTCCTAAGACACAGCGAAACTACAGTAGCTCAGAAACACTGACAAATTATTATGAGGAGCTGCAGATAAACTTTTGTTTACTTACTGTACATATTTTAACAGAACAAAAACATTTCTAAATGCAGAGTTTATTCAATACAAAATTATCTTCTATAATCACAGATATTTGTTAATCTCAAAAGTCATGAAAAACAGTCATGAGTCAAGAAAGAACTTATCTGGTAGTTCTAACAATACAACAACATTTTCCAACAATATACATATAACAGCAACAATAGATCAACACAATGTCATCCCTTATACTAACTTTAATCAAGAGATGCACAGTTATGAAATTAAATTTTAACAACGACCTGGGTATGATGAGACTTTATTTAAATGTTATACCGGTAGGAAAAATTATCTGAGATAATTAAATGAGACCATTAGAATGAGACAATTATGTATAAAGGTAAAACAAAAAAGTTCACAATATATCTGTAAACAAATGACACAAGATTTTTAGCATAACTGAAGACATATTTTTAAGACAGATGTGACATATATGAGTATATTTGTGCAAATTCCTGAGGGTAATATTTACTGTTAAACTTTATAATATATACTCTATGCAGTATCACTTTAGTCAGTAAGGCAAGGGAAAATGAAATCTTTACACAGACGATTCAGATGATTAAACAATAATTGCAGAAATCCATGACACTTTGCAAATTAAAAGCACCATTAAGAAACATGCTCATTAAAATCAACAAAATATGCAAAACATTAGTGGAAAACATAATTTTTTTTTTGAGATCTTTACCTCTTTAGGATCCTTAACGTCAGTAGAAATGTTTTACCCCAGTTTATCATTTTTTTTATATCAAATGCATGTAAGCTGCCTTTGTTGATGTAAGGATATATTTGAATGGCATATTTTAAAGGAATATATTAGAGTATCTTTTTAAACAAATACTTTATTTAAGCCAGACCATGTGCACATGACTGGATCAGCTTATAAGCACAATTACAAAAAGTTTTGCATAAAGTTAGTTGTGACAGGTAGAGTATTAACTTACTGACTCATTTGTCACCATGAAAATAAGATTGAGGGCAAACTACAATAGCAGCATCAGATCAGAGCTAGACACCCTGAAACTATTCATCTGAGTATTTCTGGTTTAATTTACAATATAATATACATGTATAACAATAATTTTCTGAAAATTTTTATAAAAAACAGATTAACAGAAATGACTTACCAGTTTTAAAATGGGCAAAATTGCATATCTAATGATTGTAAGTAATTCATTCATATTGCTTCATTTCAACTTCTTATATTACAATGCAACAGATACATTTGTAATTCACTTCTAAGCTGGAGAGCTTGTTTCCTCTTGTCTGACATTAACGGATTCAGATCTATTATAACAAAGTCAATTACTAAGCAAACAAATTAATAAGCAACACATCCAGTTTTTGTTTCAAGTTCCAGTAAAAAAAAACTAATTAACCATTGCTCACATTATTTCTACAACTTGTAGTCACATATAGCCATTTTGCTTCTTAAAGCTTCACACAAATAGTCCAATCAAGCTCTTGCTATCTCCACTTGTTACATTCACATTCATGACAACAAAACAGTTTAAACAATAACAACAATTTTGTGACCTTTTAAAGGTCAGGGTCAATATAAAGTCATGAGGTCAAGGTCAGTGAACTTGGAGGTAAAGGTCAGTCAACTTGACCAGTACCAACTACTAACTGATATAGGCTACTAATCAATAATTAAGAATTACAAATTCCTGTAACTGCTTCTTATAAGCTAGTAAGATCTACACTCATATATTTGCATACAATATGGCTTTCAACCTGATATAACATGGCTAAACCATTGCTATTTACTTCTAACTAAGGCAAACAAGTCAAAGCTTCACAGCAAAATCAAACTTAACAATTGATTGTCACTTATAACTAGTAATATTATTTCCTTCAATTTTCTTGCACACTATTAACACAGTACATATTAGAAGTCTGCTGAATTATAACTGAAGTTACATCCAAGTTAATACTAACCATTGAATCATTGCACAGTTATCGTTACCAGAAAGTGAGTATATTTTCAAAGAGATCATGGTATCTTATTAACAATATAAAATGAATAAGGATTAAAGTTCCATCACATATTAAATATTGTATTTTTTTCTACTTAGTCCCTTTGGAATTCATTTATTCTTTATATACATCATTCTACAAGTCAGAGTGAATTTTATTATTCTGGACATGAGAATGAATCTAGACAGAGTGAATTTAATAATTCTAAACATCAAAGTGAATATTATAATTCTAGACATTAGAGTGAATCTTATAATTGCAGACATACAAGTGAATCTTATAATTCTAGACATCAGAGTGAATCTTATAATTCTAGACATTAGAGTGAATCTTATAATTCTAGACATCAGAATGTATCTTATAATTCTAGACATCATAGTGTATCTTATAATTCTAGACATCAGAGTGTATCTTATAAATCTAGACACCAGAGTGTATCTTATAATTCTAGACATCAGAGTGTATCTTTTAAATCTAGACATCAGAGCAAAGCTTATAATTCTAAACACCAGAGTGAATCCTTTTCACTGCTGATATTCATAATTTACCCTGAATCCTCAGTGGAGATTAAAACAAGGTATCTTCATTATCATATAATGATCAATGCCAAGCTATTAATCTTTATGTCCTACACCCTGACTTAGTGACAGCTCACATCATTTTGTTAGCAGCTGTCATCAATGCTGGGACGTCTAGGCCAGCGTCCTTGAGAGCCTGACCTTGGGTGTTTATCCACGTGAAGCCTTTGTAGTGGATCATCTCCCACTCAGTACGGGATTCCCCGAAGTGAGTCTCCAACCAGCTCAATCCCAGTGCTGTGGCCCACAGCTTCATGTTCTGTAACAAAAACAATGGATAAAGATTTTTTCATAAAGTAATCCTCCCTCCTGTCACCAGTGAGCACACTATATGACATTATTTGGCATTTATCTATTTTGCCAATTCAGAGGCCCCCACTGGATATATTAATGACCAATAATACTATGATGATTTGAACTTTATGATTCAGTAATAATTTATGTCCATTTCAAAGACTTTAAAATAAGACAAACCATAACAAAAAGATCAATTTGGATGGAAAGATTAAAGGAATGTAAAAGTGTGCCCTCTGAACAATAAGGCATAAAAAGGCCTCCTAAGCATTCAAAGGGCCTAAAAAATCAAATGACATGTCTCATATGCAGGGCCAACTTACACTCCAGTTTTTAAGGTAAATAGATTTAACACTCCTCCTACTTGGGGTATGTTCTATACTTTGGGGTAGTGAGTCTTACTCTGCCTCAATTCCCTGCTGACTTACATTTACAGGGGATGCAGCTTCAATATCAGTTTTACTCTTCCCCACGAGGTTTGCTAGCTGTACACTCATGTCCCAGGAACCATCAAATGTCTGCAGCGTGATCATTGTTATCATGTTGGTGAAGTCCTTATCATGACCTGAGAAAAACATAGTCACTAAAATCTCATCCCTGACAGTGTGTGCATTTTTTACAATTCATGCAATCAAACTGAACTGCGTTGAAATGACTTTATATATTCTGACAACCCTTACTACCAACTTTTATGTACTTTGTATTTAAAATTAGTTTTGATAACAATTTTTTGTAAGTGTTATTGATAATTGTATTGATTCTTGTAGGTCTTCTTGCATCAAACAGTCCTGGAATTCATATACAGTGAAACCTCATTGTATCAAAGTCAAGGGGACCCTCAGAAAACTTCGAAACATCCGAGGTTCTACACAAGCAGGTTTTATTTGGTTATAATTTAACTAGAGTTGTCCGGAATATCGTGTTTGTAACTTTGACATAAGAGGGATATTTGACTTAAGCGAGTTCAACACAACAATGTTTCACTGTAGATTCACTTGACAGATACATTAAAGTCTTATTAAGTGCTATAATGTGTGTGTATACATTCAAGCAAGATAACCCATCTCATATTATGTATTTTATTAAAATATTCAAAACTGATATTGTTAGACCTTAAAGCTCTATCCTATGATATGATATACTTAAAATCTCTGCACTTTGAAACATCCGAGACTAAAATCTCATTGCATCAGTAGATAAATAACATTTTCTCTGCATTCACTTTATCAATCATTCTATTTAAATGCAGTAAAGAATTTATAAGTTATCCACCTTCAGTATAAGGTAATATATTTATCATGGTGGGATGGCTGGGTGTTATGCTGCCTATCCCCACAGAGGTATCTATATTTTTTACTAAAATATTAAATACCAGTTATTAAAGGTTCAATTCATGCTTACTTGTATCTAACAGCAAAGACTATCAATTTAATTACCTGCAGCGACAGGTGTGGACCTAGAACCTCTTGTGACACTTCTGCGCATACTGGCTACTGACCTTGACCCAGAAGCTGACCCTGAGGCTGATGACCTTGACCCACCTGGTGACCCTGAAGTTGATGTCCTTGACCCTGCAGCTTTTTTTCCTTTACCTGAGCCTTTTTGTTTTTGTGGAGCATTCTTTGGTTTTTTAATTGCAGGGGTTTCTTTTGTCACACTTCTTGTGCCTTTCCTCTTCAATGCTGATTGGCTGGTTGTACGCGATTGGTCGGTCTGATTCATGTTTGACCTGACACGGGACAGTCCAGGCTTTGACATAGACTCGTTTGAAGACGACACAGGGTCAGTCGGTGAACTTGGCAGGATTTCTGTTGATGCTCTGCGTAGTCTTGTCGCAGATGACGTTCCACTTGACGAACCACTCATGCTAGGCCCACCATCTGTAACATCTGTGCTGCTGGATACTTTGGCTACTGCAGCCTGAGAACTTTTTGATTTCTCTTTCACCAGTCTAGCTTTTGAGCTGGTTTTCTGTAGTCTGCTGGCCGGTGACACCCCTAAAACTGATGCCACAGATTCTGCAGTATTACCATCTGATCCGAGAGGAGTTGTGCGCTGGACTGGTACATATGCAATCTTTCTCCCCCTCCTCCTCACTCTCTTATTCTCCGCTTTTTCAAATATGTAGGGGGCTCTGTCTGTAAACATATTTTAGGTAATTTTATTTATGTACTGTCAAAGTGGTAAGATGCAAGGTCTTTAATCTCCTTGTGAAGTCCCTTTAATTTCCACAAGATAATTTCTCATTGTTCATTGCATTAACCCCAGCTTTATCTTCATATCACTGTTACAAGTTGAGTAAGTATCAGATGTCCATATTGATTCCTATAGGATACAGTTATCAGGAAGATCTAGGATTTGCATACCCACTGTACAATAATTGATATATTATACATTTGTTGCTATGCACTTGTATGTGTGTGTGTATATGAACTACTGGTCATGGGCACAAACATGCATACACAATTTCTTATTCAAGTTGTTTAGGAATTTTATCTGTTACTGTTGAACAGTTTTCTTCTTGCACCTTATTCAACTTTTGAATGCAATATACCAATATATGATAATTGAATGCATGACCGTTATGCATTATTAAATACAATAATTTATTAAGTACAGTAACTGATTGACTTACCTTCTACTCCATACATATTTATTCCGTTATGACGTAGCGCACAGTCCACATCCTCCTCCGTCACCTGTATCCGTCTACAGTGTGTCGTATAAAGAACTGTGTCCTCAATTATCTTTGTCAAGAATTTCTGAAATCAAGAAAAAAAGAGAGATCAAGAAATTAGTATGCAACCAAAGAGAAGGAAACGCAGTCTTGCTTATTGGAAGTTTATAAAACTGAGACAAAGTTTTCAAGAAAACTTTACATGTCAGGAAATGAAATTGTATGATGATATAAAAGTTCTTATTGAAATATTACATCTACCACTATGTTATTCAAAACAACTTTTTTTATCTACCATCTGTTAGTAAACACAGCAATGTTGACATAAAGAAAACCATGTACCTGTAAACAAAATTGACTGTCTGCTTATAAGTAGAAGCTGAAAGGTCACTAATTGCAAAAAGCCCTTTTGAAAACTCTAGTGTGACTGACTTGCTGCCAAATACTCTAGTTGAATGTAGTATAAACTTGTGGATATAAACAAAACAAACATCCTGTGTATGATGGGAGCAGCATTTGTTTGGTTATTTAAGGTTAAGGGACTATATTTACTTAGTAGGTGGCAGATTTGAGAATAGGCCCCTTTAAGATACTTACTTTTAGTATACCACGGACCTCCTCATGCACAAGTTTACTCATTCTGGCGACACCCCCACGACGAGCGATTCTCATGATAGTTTTGTTGTTAATCCCTTTAATGTTGTCACGCAGTACTCGTCTGGGCCTTCTTGCTGCCCCCCTGCCAACTCCTCTTGGTACCTGGTGATACCATATATATAATATAATTGAGTAAAAGTTAAGTTTAGATAAACATTTGCAATAAAATGTGTATTATCTCACACTGTTTATTCAAAACTGTCCTAAGAAAAATAGTTCACAAAAACAGAAATATGAGAAAGTTAACCATGTTCAGGTCTAATTGAGCAAAAGTTTTAGAGAAATTATCAATATATTAAAGTATATTTGCCCATGTTTCAGCAGGAGGGGAAACTGACTGATGAGGGAGTCAAAGATCTTTTTTTGAAGCAATCAAGCTCATTTCCAGATCACCAAGTGATATTTGGGAAATAAAACAATTGACCCGGGGGTATAAAGGGAGGGTATTTTTTGGCTTAGGTCAATAACAATCAATGAGACTTTTTTTGGTTCACTGGAGGGTGGTCTTAATGGACAGGTGGCCTCTTTTGATAGGTGGTCTTTCAGACAGGTTCCACTGTATTTCCTTGGTTTTACATCTTAAATCTGCATTTTATGTAAACTCACATATGTTGGGGTAATGGCTGGGGTAGGTGCAGGAACCACAGGGGCAGCTGGGGTGCCACCTGGTGTTGATCCCTGAACTACTGCAACTGGTCCCGAGGAGCTGTTAGTGACCAGTATTGTCGAGTCACAGTCTGTCCTGCCAATGTTGACACCACAACTCCAGGTAATGTATTCCATTTCATGATTGTCAATACGACCTGAAAAATATAAGAATTTAAATCATGAAATCTGTTTTTCTATTCATCAATGAATTTAATTGTTTGATCTTTTTTTTTTTTAATTTACTAAAGATGATAACAGGCAAGATGACTGCTGGTGCAAGGTTGTGGTAGAAAAGAACATTCCTCTTAAGATGTCAGTTCTCAGTTTACTAGAAGGCTATGGACAGTGGGGACACCTGGAGGTGTTCAGAAGTACTATAATGGAGCTTCACTATTTTAACTGGGATCAGACATTTGGAACAAAATGTTCCTATCAACATGGAAACCTCTAGGAATGCTGGTTTCTGAATATAAATGGTGAAACAGGTACATGAATATTGATTAAAAAAATGGATTTTTTCAAATTTTTAAATAACTTCAATATTTTTACAGACAAAATATATTCATCAAGTTGTATATTCTTACAACACAAGTGTTTTCTCACAAATCTCAAAGCCAGACAATCAAACCATTTGGGTAAATCTGGCTGAATATTTATATCAGCTAGCGGAGTGCATTTCCCTTCAAAATTTTTAAAGAAGTTGTGCTTAAAATGTGAGTATTTTACTAACTAGCAGTCTTTCTGACTAACAACATTATGAAAATATACAGCTACTGCTCCCTGTTGTAGGATGCAAGCACAACTACAACAGATCAGTAAATTACCTTCTTGGATGTGTTTGTTCATTCGTTTCACAGCCAGCAGCCTGTGTATTGGATGGACACCGCCCGTGCTTTTCTCCCACTTCAGCTTGGCAGTGGAGCTGATCTGCTTCTCATTCACTGTATATTTCACCACAGCCTTGCCTTCTTTCTTTTTAGCTTTGCACTGATATGACAACAGATGGCAGATGTGGTTTCCCATAGCTCTGCAGTCATTCTTAAGGAATGACACTATGAACTTGGATCAGGTGATTTGTTAATTAAATTTTGCAGGGACCTTTGGCTTGAACAAAATAGTTATACAATAGGCCATAATTGGCTTAACAGTATCACATTTGTATTATTCTGGGTGTGCGTGAACATGTCAGCTTATATGTTTCATAAAGCTGGAGCATAATTCCTTTGGTTCACAATAAATTTTATATTTAAGCATAATAACACCACCATAATATTCTATACAAGCAGGTATGATAATTTCCTTAACACAAAACAGCTTAAAATTATCTCAAAGTTCAGTTTAACAGACCAAACATGCAAGAAGAAGTATAAATAATAGGATAGGTACACTATTACATATCACTAAGTTTCATAGAATGGAAAAGGGTATTTCTATGCAATTAATTGTATGTGTAGTACAATGTATTGAGTTCCTTACCTCTCCTTCCAGTTTCATGAACATATGCAGTGGTTCACCAGAAAAGATTGGTCCCTTCTCTCCACCTATACCCTCAGCTATCATTCCCTTGGGCAGGGTAAAGTTCACGTCAAGGTCACAGGCACATGACATCATACTTCTCCTCAGAGCCATCATCACCTAGGAAACCGGAATAATTTGTTGTAGGAAAAAAACAACACAGCAAATTAAGTTTTAAATCACCAAATGGCTGAAAGCTCTGTCCAAATGTTTGGAATGTTGTTATAAATAAGCTAAAACATGATCATACTGCCATTCTATGGGGTAGGCATTTTACTAAAGATATTTGTCACAAATGGGTATCAGGCTCACTTAACAATCACACCACATACATGGACACAAGGCTCAGTGCGCTACAAAATTTTAATATGTACTAAACTAAATTAAATATAAAAGAATATTTGTATACTTATAAACCCCCTTAATCGTTATCGTTCAATATTCAATCTGAATTCCAGCACTTGTTTATAAAAAAAATCCCAAATGACACAAAGTCTGAATTATCCAGGTTATATGTTTGTCTCTCTCACTATATATGCAGTTGATAAAATTTTGTTGTTTTCGCACTGGTATCTTTGTAGCAAAAACGCGTAATGCCGTAATACAAATATATAAAGTCCCGTACGGCCAATTATTGACAGTCACATATGTATCTTCCTTTGCACTTGTTTTGTTTTTATATAACAGTTTGTAGGCTTGTACAAGTTTACTAACAGACAGCTGACTTTACATCTTTTCCAGTTTGATATTTTATTTTCTTTTGTCAGTGACACTGAACCACTTCTTCTATCTTATACAGACGTAGGTTCAAGCCTAGGCCCCAGTAGCCTCCCTCGCTTGACCATTCTCTTTAAAGTCAAGCCTGGACCTCAGTGGCCTCCCTCGCTTGACTGGCAGCGTCTGTTCTGCTATGATGTTATCTTGCGACTGCCCAGATGATAAGTATATCACCCCTCAAGTGCAATGCTTTCACCTCATTGTCCTTAGGCAGATTTCACCCTTTTCCACTCAGCAGCCCTGTCCCAGGGACGCACTGGGGTATACCCGATCTTACTGTAAACAACCTGGTCAACAGTATCTTACCCTGGCGCACTGAGTGCATAGACGTTATCCCCCCTGTCACACAATGGACAACAAATCTTATCACAAATTATTTTAAAGACCCTGGATGGAAATAATGCAAAACAGGACTACTTCATGACAATATTGTTGCAGGCTACTCAACTTCACCAGTGCTTAACTACCACCATCTCCTTTAATGCGGAGACCTGGCTACTAAGTGACTTACCTAAGAGCTATAGAGTGGGGTCTACACCAAAAGCCCGCTACCTAGAGGAAATGATTCTATTCCCCACTCTGACCAATCATCCCAACTTATCATCTGTGCATTAATTGGAAAGCCCATTTATAGTGCAGGAGGGGTGTATCTATATAAGCATATATGGAATATTCCACACTGTGATGTAAGATGTGTGACAGTGAAAAACATGTAGCAGGAAAGTTTTCACAATGATTTTTTTTTCATAAATGGCTGTTTAGTTGGTAGAACTGCTTGACCTTACAGGGTGCTTAAGATTGAGCACTTCTTTAAATTTAAAAAAAATATACTATAAATTAAATATTATGGGAAAGTTTATGAAAACACCCAAGAAGAAAGAATGCAGTAACAGTTATAAAATGATATATGCTTTCAGACATTTACAAGAATTTCAAATAATTTTTGGATTAATTATAAATATAATCGTTTTTGCCAGAGATGCTACCAGTACCTCAAAACTATTAAGCACACCCTTAACCTTTGATAAGTACACTCCAGTGGGTTTCCTTTCTGTCTTAAATCAATTCAGACTTACTTTGTTTAGGATTTTCTATAAATTGTTTTGGATTTCAATGAAAACCCTTATATCAAAACCTGACATTTTGGCCCTTTTTATTCAGCATAAATCTAGGCACAGTAAAACTCCGAAATTATTACCACCAAATGGGACCTTATTAAAGTGATAGCATTTCGAGGTGGGGTCTTATATGAGACCAAAAAAGACCTAAACACGTATAAAGAGCAAAACATAATCAGGACCGTGAACAAGTGGTCGCTATTTTGAGGTGGTCACTTAAGGTGGTCATAAGATGAGGTTTTACTGCAGTTACATCAGGAGGTGGTGATAAATTATTTATTACCTTGCTTTCCATTGACCTGTCAATAGCTTCAACATAGTCACAGACTCCGCCCCCTGCTTCTGCCAGTTTTCGCACCAATTCTTTGTCAACACCACTTCCAATGCCAAATGCGGAAAACCTGTATTACAGAAAGTTCTAAATTAAGGTGCCTTACTCTTGCCTCAGTTAAACATGATGACTTTTCTGAATTTCTATAGACCCTTCTGATATAAATACTAGACTCATCTATACTTGCAATGTACTATCATTTGCAATTCACTTGTATTTTAACTCAGGAAAAAGATGAAAGATTTATCAAACTGTAAATTCCAAGATGTACCAGTGTGCAGAAGTTGGGTCAGCTGAAACTCAATCAAGTGCAGAGTTTGCTTGCTCTGGGTGCAAAAGAAAAATAGCGGTGGTGTATTAGTGATGCTCACCACATAGACAGCAAAATAGTAAAAGAGGTCCCATGGGTGAGAACATACTCTTAACTGGAAGTAGTAGAAGCTTCCTGGGAGACATAGGGAGTACAGGAGGTTTATATGAGCTGAGCTCTGCCAAATGTGTCAAAACTGCTTGGAGTAAATTTAGCCAGCTTCTTTCTTTCTTGTCTGCCAAAAGCCTACCATTTACTACAAGATATAAGCTCTACAGCTTGGCCCACACAAAGGCCTCATTATATAGAATGCAGTTTAACAACCACATAATGATTTGATAGATCTGTAACATGAAACTGGACCAGACCAAATAGATCAGCTCAGACTGTAGCTAATCATCACAAGGATGGAAGGCCTGCTATGGTCTTCTATGTGTATAAAGTCTGAAGTGGTATGGCCCTGCCAAGAGCAAAGGGGCTGAATCAAGCAGTGTGCTAACTAGTGGTTGGATTTGATTGTAAGATCATGTTAGATAATTGGAAGAAAAATTACTGATTATTAATAAATTATTTTGTATACATTTAAAGTTATATTTCAGTTTAATCTCTGTATGGAATATATTCACCAAGTAAATTGAGTCTGAAATGTAAACACACTGACAGGTGTAGGTAACTGCCAGAATATTGACTCCTTTTGATACTTTGATGTGTCTTTTTTATATATCTGACAGGAATAGAATATTAACTGAAAATATGATTTCTCGGCATGTATATACATACTTGCTTGTGCAAAAATGCACTTGTTCGCTATCACTTTGGGTTCCTGACCAATATTTACAAGTTGCCTACAAATCATATAATATAGTTAATAACCGTAATATTATTAATTCATATACTTTTTGTAGGTTAATGTTATCATTAAAAGAGTGTAATTTGTGAAATTTTAACCCCACAAATATGAAGCCTTCTACAGTATATACAAATTTATATTTTCCCTTTGGATGGAACTGGAATACTTACGACGTAGTGGATCTGTTTCTTTTGACTAAATTAATACATTCTCCACTGTTCCAGACTGCCCCATCAGTTAGTAAAAACACCTGAAAGAATCAAATTAATGATTAATATGCAATAATTACATGTGTCTGAGTATATTTTGAACTGTTATTGACCTATTGAGAAAGTAGTGATTTTGAGGTCACAAAGGTCAGTCATGAATGACTTCACCTTGACTGATGTCACCAACTGGAACTGCTTTTTTATATCTGTTCTTTGGTGACAAATATATCACAGTCACATTTTGTATTATTTCTCTGAAATTCTCTCATACAAATTCAGTGCAAGGTAAGACATTATATTAGTCTACAAGACAGGTGTATAAAAAGAAAAAAAAAACATTTATCTTGAAGACACTGGTTTGTGATATTATGTGTGTACATGTACTCACCTTGCGTGGGTGGCCCTTTATTAAGTTTTTCTTGTACAGCTGAGTCAATGGATACTTCAATTCTGTGCCCCCCATGTCAGCATCAATCTTTTCTTGGAACTGGCACGCTGTTCTGAGGCTGTCTCCATTATATTCAACACTTCCTCTAGAATAACAAAGAAAATCAAAGTGACTAAAAAACTAAGACCTTCAAAGATTTCTTTGCATTTTGTTCTGTTTTTCTACATCTAATGCAATAACATCCACAAAATTAGTATTTTTAGGAAAACTTTTCCCATCTTTATTCAGGTTTTAAATAAGGCAATGTCATCATTGACCAAAATAATTTACAAACAGATGTCTTCATAATAAATTCTCTGTTACTTCCTAAACATGAGTGATTATTGGACCTTTGACATTTGTTTGTTGTTTATAAATATGCTTGCTGTTATTCAGTAAAATTAGGCTACTGTTAATTCAGCATCTGGTACTCTTCAGTTGTAGCAAATCAATAAATATCATACATATCATGAGGTTAATTTCATCCTCTGAATAAACTGAGTGACTAACAGGCAAGCAACGTATCCAGGCCTGACTAACAGGCTAGCACAATATCCAGGCCTGACTAACAGGCCAGCACAGTATCCAGGCCTGACTAACAGGCCAGCACAGTATCCAGGCCTGACTAACAGGCCAGCACAGTATCCAGGCACATTAATTACCTATGGGCTTCACAAAATACAATGTATACCGTCTTATCCCACAAGCAATCTGCTATGGTAGATAATCAGCAAAATTTAACCAATACTGATAATTTCTTTTAAATTCCTTTATTATTGCTTAACACCGGCAGATATTTTAGGGTCTATGTCCTACCAAACAATGCTCAATGCACCAGAAAATAACTGAAAATTATACATCCATGTATAATACACACCAAGGTTTTTAAATTTGGTTTAATGACAAAAAATGTGGATTATATGCGGGATAAGATATATACTCCAAAAGTCAGAAATTTGTGGTGCACATGGCTCTGCCTGAAGAGTGTTCTGTTGTGATAGATACATGCTGGACATTTGGAAATTTGCTTACACAAAAATTGAGAAGTGTCATTTCTTGTCCTGACTAGACAAGCACAAGAGAAACAGTATATCTCAGAACTTGGACATTTTGCTGAAAAAAAAAACAGGGGAAAATGTGATTGTGAAGAAAAAGAGTGAAAACAAGTAGTTAGCATCCTTTTCAGTAAATCTAAAAAAAGTCACTCTTTTTAAAAATGCTGATTTGCAGGTCTGACTTCCATAAAATAGGAACTGAAAAGTAATATCAGGCTATATCACACAGGCTTGTGGGTTGTAAAGTACTTACTTTGGAAACAAAAATTTATAGCTGCTTCCAAAGCAGATGACATTGAAGTGGCAGCCAATTGGTAGACTTTTCAGAAACAGTAAGAGCGTTTCCTTGGCATGTTTGATTTCACTTCCACCCATACTGCCCGAACAGTCAACAATGAACACAAATTCACCAGCATTGCTTGGTCCTGAATGAAGCTCTAGGTAGACTGTTAGCATGGCCACATCATTTTGAAATTGTTCCCCTAAAATAACACAAACTGATTATGATATAAAGTTGAAATGCTACAATGGCAAAGATTCAAACCTCAATGGTAAAGGTAACAAACTAAATTTTATTTGTTTTTACAAGAAAAAAGATCAAAACTGTTTACAGACATTTGTTTTAATGAAAACAACCAAAAGTTATTTTTCATGATTCATGCAAAACTGATGTGTGCTGAGAAACTGACTTTTTTTATTTAGGCCTAATAAAGAATCTAAGAGAAAAGAACAATCATTTAAAAAATACAATTCAAAGAGATGATGTTCATTTCTACATATGCAATGTTTTGTTTTTAATTCATTTATGTAACAGAAAAATTTATTTCCTTAAACCATGTGTAATTTATACCTTCTCCATCAGCTGCACCTTCACACAGGGCTTGTATATTGTGGAAGTCCCGGTAAAAGATTTTAAATGCCACCTCTCTGTCCCCGGGGTAGTCATGTACAAAATCAACCTATGAAATAGAGAAAAGGATGTACTGGTTGCCTTATAAAGTTACTTATTTCATCTTACTATTTTGATATTTTGACTGACTTTAGGATTTATTCCTTGATGACATTTTCTTTCTGACATTAAACATCTATCTTTTTTTTGGGGGGGGGGGGGGGTTAGGGGTGGGGGGGGGTAATAGGGCAGAAGAAGGGGAATACAGGTGTATGTACGACTTACATGGTTCAACTAATTTAACCTGATTTGACTTTCTTATTAAGAACAAAATCATGAAGAAGTCATTGGTATTAAATGAGATGAGATACTTAGAACTAAAATGCAACTGCACTGTACTGTTTTTTATGATAAATAAATAAGACTTGAAAAAAAAATCCTGTACAGAGATTTACCACTTTATTCACAAATAATTTACTAAGTTAAAATATATATTTATATATAGTTAGTGAGTACCAAGAGAATTAAGGAAAAGAGCAAGAATGGCTAAAATATATTATATATACTGTGGTTGGGTTCATATTTGCGAGGCTGAAATTTCGTGATATTTTGAACTGTTCGCTAGGGTTTTATATTCGCGATTGCACCAGAACCTATATAAATCTAATAATAGCTGCAGTGTTTGTGTTTATTATAAAATAAGAATAAATCCTACAATGCCTTACTCATTTCTGTTAGTCATTATATAGTAAGACTTGTGTCACAGTTGACATAATCGAGGTGCTGTTTTACAATACTTAATGCGTGTTTTCAGGGACCGGCCTTTGATACCTTGCATAGATCAGGTTCCTGATTAATGAATCATGTTTTCAGAGGTGGTATAACTAATCTGTTTGTGCTGATGCATCGACCCCTCTTGCTCATCTTAGCTGATTGGAAATCTTATTCCCGAGGGTTTTATATTTGCACTTATTTCCCATTCACCAATATCGCAATATTAAAACCCTTACAAACAAAAAGGCAACCACAGTATATAATGTCTGTGAGTCCAACAGTCTGAGTGAGGTACAATGTATAATTGTCCAACTAAAATCCTAACCTTTGCTTCATACACTGGGTCACCTCTGCATTTGTACGCCATGTACTCATCGTCCACTTCAATGAAATCTATGCCATATTCATTCTTCACTGCGGCATTGAAGCTAAACTTTGCATCTTTTTCTGGAATATAAAGATAATTCTTGATAAAATTTTTTCCTTTCCCACAACACATGATAAAAAACATAAAACACTGATATATATATATATATATATATATATATATATTAACAGAGATTGCCTATGGATACAAATTTACAAATAAACAGCCATTCTGGAGACAAATGTTCTAAATTGCTAATGCATTACAAACGTATGTGGCATTACTAATTTTGTTACCATATTTTCAACTGTGTGAAAATTGCATATTGCTGTTGCATTTCAAAATATATAATCTCACCAAAAAATCCACCTAAATGTCATGCACTTCCACATTATATATAACCTATTTCACATATATAACATAATAATATTCATATATCTATTAGAATATTCATTAATATAAAAACATGAAAAAGTTGAAAGAAGACTCACTCATATAACTGAATTTATCCTTTTGCCCTAAATGAGCAAGCATATATAAATCTGATAACTTAGCAAATTAATTAATTTTTTGGTGATGCTTCATGCTTATAAGAGCATTTTAGAGAAATTCTTAGCCATTGTTATCCATAAAATTAAAATTAACTGAAATAGATAAGGCTGTTATGATTATTATCTGGAATAAAAAAAACATTGGTGTATCTTGGTCGTATACACAGACCAAGAATAATAAACCATACAAAATGTAGCCCTGAAACCAGAAGAGAAACCTACCAGGAGTTAATGCAGCAGGTAGTGAAAACCTTGCGTGGTTGTTGTTCTCCACTGGCAGAGTATAAACATACTCCAGGTGAACTTTGACCTCCAGGTTGGCCTCTATCTCACCGATGCCACATAAATACACATTCTCTTCTTTGTTGTGTTGGAAGATCTCTGATGATGGAGATGCATCCTGTGCTTCTTTTAACTGATGGAGAAAGAAAATATACAAAATACAATCTAATCATGCAGTACAAAATATAGATAAAAAATTTTCAGACACTAAAGTATAACAAAATACAATATTATTATGCACTTGAAACATGGATAAATATATTTAAGAGATTAGAGTATAACAAAAAAATATTATCATGCAGTATAAAATATATAAAAAAAACATTTCATACAGTAAAGTTTAATAATGTACAATAATATTATGCACTATGAAATGTAAAATATAATATATTTAAGTGATTATAGTATAACAAAATACAAAATTATTATTATGCACTATGAAATACGAGGATACAGAAAAAAATATATTTCAGAGATTATAGTACGACAAAATACAATATTATTTTGCACAATTAAATATAGTAAAAACAACCCAATATATTCCATCATTAATTTTAATTTGAATTGTCTTTGAAAAGATTAAATTTGAGTTGACACTGCTTAAAGGATAATACACAGGTCTGTAATTGATATTTTGCACAATGAAATATAGTAAAAACAACCCAATATATTCCATCAATAATTTTTAATTTGAATTGTCTTTGAAAAGATTAAATTTGTTTAGACACTGCTTAAAGGATAATACACAGGTCTGTAATTTATTGATGAATCTGTGTAAATAATGAACCTGTGTAACCTGAGAACTAAAATCAGCTTAAACTTTGAACATTATTGACCATAAAGACATATCCAACTCAACAATACTCACAGGTCAATTACTAATGTGAATGTCAAAATTCATTTAGAACAGTTTCAAAAGTGTTTGCATAGACCAAGGTTGACACTTGATATTTAACATCACACAAGCGCCATCTAAAGGCAGTAGATGAAAACATAAATGATTTCAACCCTTCCCTCTGCTCTACCTTTTCTTTGGACCACCATTCTGCTTTGTACTCAATGTCTTCTCCAATACTGATGTCACACCTGTGTACTGATGACAGGAGTTCTTTGGGCAAAGGGAATCCAAACAGGCCATCAGTGACATCCGTTTCAAAAGAGCCATAGTTTAGGTCTGCTGTCACATGTGCCAAGAATCCATGAATATTAATGTTGATGTCAACTTGCTTCAGCTCAGCTATAAATGAAGAAAAATAATTATATTTAGCAAACAATAAAATATAACATTTGGTTAAAACTTATTTGATAATAAATATAAATGTGTTATTTATTACTTATTATTATTCATTTGATAAACTGGCAAAATATGAATTATGATTACTAAAAGTTAAAATTAATGTATTGGCAGAACAAATTCAAAATAATACTAATGATGATATCATGTTATATAAAATGTAAATAAACTACTGTCATCAGAGCAGATTTCCTTTAACTGGCAGCCAGTATGATTTTTTTTTCAACTTATATAAAAAAATAATTGTTTTATTTTTTAAACTTAAGCTTTATTTCTTTATTAATTATTATTTTCAGTGAAATTTTTAATAAATCTAATAAATTTAAAATACAAAATCAAATTTGATACCTAAATTTTTATGGAAAACTTTATATAAATCATATCAATTTAATATCTTTAATATCAAATTATTCAAGATTAGTATTATGATATAGCCTTATAATATAATATATAAAACATAATATATATAAACATATAATATTATTTATAATTCATATTCAGATAAATTATATGATCCATTGCACATATCATTAATAATACATTGCATATTAATTTTATTAAATAAAGTCTACAAAGTACAATATCTACAAAAAAAATCATATTTATAATCAGACAGCATTAATATTATTATAATATTCAAATTCAAATTGCCAACCCATGCAATTTCATGCACACCACAGACTGTGTAAGCTTATCAGTTAAATAATTAAATATTCATACAGTATATTTCTAAGTAGATCAATTAATCTTAATCATATGGTACAGACTACTACTAAGCTTATCAGTTAAATAATTAAATATTCATACAGTATAATTCTAAGTAGATCAATTAATCTTAATCATATGGTACAGACTACTACTTAGTAGTATAACTAAGGAAAACAAAAAGGGGGCGTGGCCCTACCGACAACAGAATTGCCAGCCGAGTCAACGGCGCTTAGTCCAGTAGAAACGCCGGCCATATCGCTCGACCGATCTCCCCCGCCTGAATTCAAACTGTTATATCGAGTCCCGGTCCCCAAATACTTTATATACTAACCTTGATGACGTATGAATCGTAGATCACTGCTTCAGTCAGCAGAATTCGGTTCATGTTTGAGCCTGCTCAGCTGGTCGATCCCAAAGTGGTGGCGGGCAACCAAAACGGCAAAATAGCATGCCTTAAATTAGGACTCGGTTATCCGAATTTTTTTATTCCATTAAACGCACTTTTTTGTCAATCTTCTGTTGTCAGTTTATCTTGTCAATCGCAAACTGGACTGAAAAGATGTATCATTATGTAGTGATGTTGACTGTCATCAAAAGTGAAAATGTCTCTAAATATGGGGTGATTAGATTGGCTTGGATATCCAAGACTTTCGGAAGTGTACGGATTAAATTCACATGCCGACTTTCAGATCTTGGATTTTACACTTAGCAACACAAATTTTATCTATTTAATTCTGATTTTCATGTTGATCAAAGACTTCATGAAACACCAAATGAAAAGACTGTAAAGATATAAATAAATGAGTTAAAAAATGAGCTAACAAATAAAACATTGCACTTTATTCAGCATGTTTCAGTCTATTAAAGGGGCCCAATCACCTATAAAGCATATTGAGTTTACACGAAAAATAGCTTCTTTCCTTTAAAATATATCTGTACCTGCCAAAATATTGCCCTGAAACCGTTTGCTTTCTCCTGTAAACAAATGTTAAAAACAGTGGACCGGGCGCGATGATAGGTGTCAACATAAACACAGCGCGTTGGGCCGTGTGCATCGCTGAGCCAAAACACGTGTCAATCAGGAGATGCCCGGTTTGTCTTGGCCCGAAAAATATAATACATGTTTCTGCTGTCTGAAACACAGCGTGTTCCCCCTCTTAATCGGACCTCCGGTCACGCGGCCTTTTTATGGTAAACAGACTGTGTTTACCAACACGCAGAGCCATAACATGGTGTTTAACAGCCGTATGCGAGGAAATGAGACCGTGTGCTGGGACGGTTTTGCTGGGAAACATTTGTATAAAGCAGAACTGAACTGATAGTGTGAAAGAAAAGCCATAATTTAGCTCCTGATTATGTCCCTTTAAATTTGTTTGCACTATATTTTGAGAAAATGCTAATGAAGTATGATAACGTGAACAAATTAAGCAAAAAGTAGTTTGTTCTTCAAATTATGCACAAGAATGATAATTTCTTGGTCGAGACGAAATAAATTATGATGAATTTAATAATAATAATAATAATAATAATAATAATAATAATAATAATAATAATTAGTGCAATGATAAATTTTATGATGTCCAGCCTTCAAAGATAGCGTCCATAGCAAAAACTCCTTTACTAAAAATCAACCGAAAATATAATATAAAAATAATTATAATATTAACCTGGTACAAAGTCTTTTTTGTTGGCATTTGTATTTATGAAAGTCATAAAAATGTTCAATATAAAATTTTTAAATATACGAAATTTTAATTTTAAAAATATACAGTTTAAAGATGAGTGTAACAGCGAACCATTTTAAGCGGGCTACACTTTGAGCATGACTTTTAAAACCGTTTCTCCCCTTGCACTATGTCTCTTTCTTATGTAAAAATGAAAATTTATTTTTTTTAATCAAATATATACTTGGTGTACGGATCGAATACGGTACAAATTTATTATCTTGAGGACTTTAAACCCTACCCTACATGGGACGGGCTATATATTGGACGGGTGATGTCTCACGTTACATTTGTAGGTTAAATACCTGGTATAGAGGTCACGTGATCGTTATTCGGTTTCACGGATCGTTATCCGGTTTAACGGATACCGCTTGTCCCGTCTGGCATATACCGGTGACCTTATCTTAAGTTAATTGCATTTACTTGGCAAAAGGTGCACGTATGCGTAAGCAGTATGTGCAACATTTTTTATCGCTCAATGCAGTTATAATTATTTTATGATAAACAATTAGCTTGGCCCTCGGAATGAGACACGCAGTAAAATGGAATTCTACGTAGTATAATACCGCTTTCCCGATAAAATTGTGTGTGTGTGTGTGTTTGTGTGTGTTGGGGGGGGGGGGGGATAATTCAAGCGAATTCATATACAATGTACATGTATATCGTTTTTTGCGTACCGCGTTCAGCCGGCTTGCACAATCCACGATGCCGTACGCCAACTATACGCACAACCAAGGAGTTCTGTATACTTCTTACTTGTGCTACAAGTACTATTTCGCCTCAATCGAGTGTTCACAAGTAAGTGAACAGCCGTGTTGCAGCGCGGCCACTAGCAAACTAGGTAGAGACATACCTTTGTATATTATTTTAATATTATAGGATATACGACAAGCAATTCAGTGTTTTCCTCGTGCGCACGACACAGCGTTAAATTGGCACAGGCGTGGTCCATCATGCACGTGCACTATGCATATATTCTCCTTCAAGTCTGTAAAGGAAATAAGTCAACTGCAAAATCACAAAACACATAGAGAATGAAGATTTTGTAACCATTACTAATTTAAGGGACTGATAAATTTTCACGTGATCAAAGATAAGGGACACACCAGTAGTTCACATGTGTAAAGGCAGGTGGCAGCACCTTACGGAAGTACTCGACCTGCAGAGTCCTGCTGGTCATCAGGCATTCCGACAACGGTGGGCTGTGAGTAGGCTTATTAAATAAATGAAGAAATTAACACAATTATATGAAGTCCTAATGCTTGCACAAAAGACTGAATTGAAAATGGAACGCGTCTTTAAGCTGAGCAAAATTAGAACAAATGCACATAAACACACACACATATATGATTTATAATGATATTTAAAATAATCATAGTAAAATATAATGAATAGTACTTATAATCAGTAGACCTTATAATTTATCCATAAACGATCGCTGTTCGTATTTTTGCTTTTTTATTGTTCTATATTATTTAATTTTATTTCACTTATATATACCAGCGCGGAACAGTTTGAAAGTTCGGTGTGACGTCACTCTTAATCCCATCATACTTGTAAGATATTATCACTATGGGCGGCAGATTACAAAGCAGGATCGGAGGTCAATACGTGCAGAGCACATTGGACTGCAAACAGACTGAGACCAACCATGGTGTGAGAAAAAAAGGAGGATGGGGGGGGGGGGGGGGGGGGAGGGGGGAGGGGGGGGGGGGTTGCATATAGGGACTATCAAAGGATACTACTTGGTAAAATGTTTACTACTGACATCAGGTTAATTGTTATTATTATTTTTTTGGGGGGTGGGGGATGGGGGGGGGGGAGGTAGGGTTCAGTACATTCACATATTAAATATTAAAATATTCAGGTAAATGCAAACAAAAGGCTAAGTCACACATTATTTTAAATAAATCCAATTACATAATAAAAAATCTATTTATTTTGCAGTTACCTTTTACAAATAAGGTCAAAATTAATTTCATTATGGAATTCCCTGATTAAGAGCAAAATTTATGAAAACAATACTTGAAACTGACTCGATTTCGTTTCTGACATACATATTTTGTCTTCATTCTTTAAAAAAAATGTATTTTTAATTAGTGTGATATTCCCGAATGATCATAGAAAAAGGGGGCCGCGGTTTTCATAGGGATTGAGTTAATAAATCCGATTTGTGTAAAGGTGTTCACCTGAGGACGGGTTCACTGGTCTGTTGCTTGAATGTCAAAATCCTCGAAAACATGATAATCGGTTCGAGGTGGGCAAATATTTTTTTTTAGATTTTTATCGAACCTAATAATATTTGTATTATCCGTTTATATTTTCGTGTTTTATAGAAATTGGATGTTAAAATTCGATTGGTATCAATTTGTTCACACGTGGAGACTGAATTACCAAAATTGATTTTTTTTTGGTTTATATCGAACTTCATAATATTAGTATTATTGGTTTAAAGTTTCGTGTTTTATAGTAATTGTAGGATGTTAAAATTCGATTTTTATCACTTTGCTCACACGTGGAGACTGAATTACTTAAAATAAATTTTAGATTTATATCGAACCTCATAATATTAGTGTTATCCGTTTATAATTTTGTGTTTTATGGTAACTGAATGTTAAATTTCGAGTGGTTTCAATTTGCTCACACGCAGATACTGAAATACTGTTTACCGCTTAGGATATTATTTTGGAAGGGATTTACTTTTATTTTTTAAATGAGAAAACCACTCAGAATGCATTCCTCCCTCCTGACCCCTGCAGAGGGGAGAGGAACGTTCCTCAATGATGGAGGACAAGTTTCCCCGAAGGAAAACATCCTCCATCCGCTTCACGCTCAGAAGGAAATGCTTCCACTCCTCATCGTGGTTTGTGGGTCGGAATCAATTTAGTCTGATTTCCTTGCGATACATACTATAGAACTGATCCCTAAAAGTATGATCTTGAAGTGAGAAGTTGAAAATCTGTCAGGGTGTATGGTCATATTATATCCATTGGTGTCTTTTCCGTTTGAATTTACTCATATAGATCGAAGTAGGATAAAATCAGGCATTAATTTTTTTATGTTACTCGAGATTAAAATTTGAGTAAGTTTGTTAACATTTTAAAAATATCATATTGACTAAAATTATTTCATATAACAGGTTTTTATTACATATTTTGTCAAAGAAAACGAGAACCTATGTAGTGCCATCTGCAGGAAATAACATGAAGTAATATTGACGCCCCCGCTGACACCCACTCCATGTTTCTATCAAGGGAGTGTGAGTGCGCTCACCCCATGACGTCGATGGCGATCCTTCACCTATTCGGGTAAATATCAAATATCGTTCTTCAGCTTGAAGTCTCATTCCTGTATGGGCTTTTCCACTGGAAAGCAGGATAAATTGCCAGTTAATGGTGCATACACAGACCCGGGTGAGCCGTTTTGTTCCATATACTGGCTTTTTTTTCGCACAGAGGCCTTGGCCCGAAGTTTCATGGGACAGGCAGACTGCAGCGTGAGAGCTAATTATCAAGACTATAGTATATCATTGTAACTCAATTTTCATGACATTATTATTTCTTTTAAAAACAATTTAGATTGGATTGCTTATTAATTAAATTTTTTGTTAATTCAATATATAATGTAAAGAAAATAAGATATGTTGCACTGTTCTGTGTGCTGGAATCCCCCCCCCCCCCCTAATCTGATCTTCATGCGCAGACAAATGAACGGGTGGTGTGCTATCTAAATTATTCTGTGGATTGCGTAGGATTGAGAAACAGGAGGTTGTTGCAATTAATTCACTAATCAAGCAGGTGACTTAAGTCCAGGATCAGTTGTGTGTTACAATGTTAGCAATTATGATGTCACAGTTATAACACTAATATTTAGGCCTTAAGGGCGGATCCAGGATTTTGCAAGTGGGGGAGGGTGCTAGTTGATACTTCCCACAGTAAAAGATACACATAAACTAAACATTTATCTTATTGCATATATATATATATATATATATATATATATATATATATATATATATATATATATATATACAGAATGGGTGAATCTTTTATATACAAATTTAAGTCAGTTTATATTATAAAAATCAGAATTCTTCGCCTTTTAAACGATAATCAGCTCTGTTTATATTCATTAATTTCAGAATAAATAGTTAGAAAAAAATCGACAGCTAATTATCCATGCGAGAAATGGGTATTAGATACGGTCAGTATCAAATTAAACTCCTGTAATCACTAAGTTTTCAATCTTACATTCAATAATTTCCTTGTCGGAAACTAATAAAACATGACTGTAGGGCTTGATACCAGAAGTCATCTTTTGCACTTTAACACTTTATATACGGACATAGTTTACAAGAAAACGTTAATGTAGACTTAAAAGTCAGAAACTTCAAAATTCATTTTAAATATATATATATTTTTTTATTTAGAAAATTTACATTTATTAGCAAAAGTAATATATTAATCCAAGGCAAGAGGAATGTGTGGCACGGTACATCAAGTCGATGGTTGCATCATAGGTCTGCTCACCCCTTTATGAAATTGACAATCAATTGATCAAGGTCACGCTAATACCAGTAAATGAAGATTTTCTCTCTCGCCCTTTTTTCACAATAGTATAGAATCTAATTACCTCTTAAATGGGTTGGTTTGTTCTTATATATATATATATATATATATATATATACTGAGTATTAGGCCAAAATAAAAAAGGTTATGGCTCTCAGGCATTTTTTTTTTCAGAAAATCAATGCGGGCGGGCGGTTTTTTTTTAATTTTATTTTTTTGGTATGTTTCGATAAAAATGCCAAATTATAAAGGAAAAGCATGATGATAACATATTTATTTGGCTAAATAAGTAAAAGCACTACATAATAAAGGAACTTGTATGATTTTATCTTCTTGAAAGAAATGTCCGAGCGGCTGCGGCTTAAAATTGATAAAAATTTTTGATGCGGGGGTTTAAAATTGATGCGGGCGGTGCCTGAGGACCAAACCTTTAATTTTTTTGGCCTTAAACATGTTAAATCATTCTGTTACAACCGATAATTTTCATCTTCACCTTATAGGCGTGAAGCTCATAGATGTAACAGCATGATTTAACATGTTAATATATATATTGGGGCATCCGTTTTGAATTAAATACATCCGTTATACACTGATTCAAACCGTAACATTTTTTTTTCAGTTGTTATAATACTTATCTGAAATATTGTCTGGTTACAATCTGAAATTTAAAACGCTGATCCTGCACAATGTTGTCTGGCCTGAAATATGTAATATATACAAAGTGTACAACAATCCAGCCATTCAATAGAATATAATACATCTGCGTATCCAAATTTTGTTTGGCTTTTTAATCAATCTCAACATGACCCTCAGCAGCTCATGAGTCAAAATTTAAATTTAATGTTTATGATAAATAAGACCGGCCTATTGCATGGAACATTTTTTTTCTGAAACCCTGTATTGGCTTATTTAGATTATATACGTGGACCAGCACGCGACAAATTCTGATATCTTGCCCTATTTATATATAATCTGACCTGTAAATGTATCTAATGTATTGCCTCTGCCAGGAGGATATGCTTTCACCTTCTTCGTGTGTGTTTGCATGTTTGTTCACAAAATCATCCACGCAGTTATGAACGGAATCTCATAAAATATTCAGGGCATTTCGGGAATGGACCAATGAAGAATCGATTCGATTTTGGTGTAGACTGATTTTGATGTACGCCATCAAGGAATATTCACAAATGTATATACTTGCCTACGCACAAATGAAACTAGGAATATATAAAATGATTGAGAGAATCCCACATTGCAGAGGCTTGGATTCCTTAGAATGCATATTTCTGGTTTCATTCTGAATTTTAATATTTTGAATTTTGCTATACCATATTTCTCACAGGTGAAGATCTTTCTCTCCAATTGTTCATTGATAAAATTGAGGTTGGACGCTGAACCTTCTTGAGATCCTCAAAGGACTTTTCAGTACATGCTTGTGTCTAATATGGTTCGTGCCTTCGCTATAGAAGATCTTTTCAAAGGTACACATTCTTTTTATTGCTCATCGAATTCAATTGTTTCAAACAACAGAGACATAGTGTGCATGTACATACGTTTCAAGTTATTGCTACATATTAACATGGTCTTTTCTTTCATTCCGTGGAGCAACATTTAACACATAATTGGATGGTGAAAAATTTACTCATTGATGGCGTTCTTCAGTTTCCCCTCTCCATGCGATGCTTCTTATTGTTTAAGTTCGTTCTGCTTGTGGTATAGTGTCATCATTATACATATAGTTTGTGCTTTAAATAGTTGATGGTTTTTATTACAATGTAAGCTCCAAGTGACCGTCTTCCCGAGATATGTATCAATGGATATGTATACAGAGGACTGACGCAGAAATAATATAATTCACACTGGCCAAGTCGATTCAACTGATAAGACTCTTAAACTAATCCCACTGAGAGAGTCATCAAACTTGCTCTCGCTAAAGCTTAACGCTTAGGACAGGTACTGCCACCTGTCAGCAAATTAAATAACTAAATTACGGCTCTCTGACCCTCCCACTTCCTCACCTGGAAACATGGGTTAAAAAGACAGCGCCACACATCACAACCTCATTGAACTAAGGCAATTTCAAGTGACGTCAACAGTCATTGTTTTTGATCCGACAATTATCCAGTTATCGCGAATACGCTACCAGTTCGACTGTTGGCTATTAGCAGTTAACAAAAAATGCACCATCACCAGCGTACATGATCAAGCGAATGGCTTGATCTTCGATTTTTTATTATGGTGATGATCCCAAACCACAGATGTCCTCCAAGCGGGACGTACTAATGTGCAAGTGAGAGGGAACAACCAGGTCTTAAAAGTGCCTTGTGACACTAACGCGCAACGCTCAAGAATTGACCCTGCGGAGTGAGGACCATACAGGTCAAGCAAATGTATTCCAAATCCCATTATATTATCATATTACATAATTGGTTGTGAAAAAAAAATATTAATATAGATTTTACATTAAATGAGCCCAATTCCTGGAGGAAAAACACATTGTTTCTTTATATTTTTCCACTTAAAACATGAGGTTGTGTGATTTGTTCACATCTATAAGCACATCTGAGAGCACTGTCAACTCGGCAGTGACGTCACACACTGGGAAATCCCCCGTGACTAAAAATTCTAGATCTCAGTAAAAGCACAGTATTTCTGCCACTGTCAGTCCCATATTGTCAGAATAGAATAAAAACATCATGCATTACTAGATCTGAGTTGTTGATAAAATTCAGTCCATGATATCACATTTGTACCAGCCAATCAAATCAGGGCAAAGTCTGGGATCTGAATAAAATCCTCCATTAACACAACAAACGCACGTAGAATAGGTTTACTTAACCTACATATAACAGGGTTTTAGTAATAAGAACCGTCATTGAGTTTACGTCTATCGATGTATGGGATCCCTTATTTTACGCATTTAGTAGCAAACATAAATCACCCTGGCTTGGCTAAACAAAAGTAAGCATTAGAAAATTGGCAAAAAATGTTCTAGTATTTTATTTTTAAATGGCTCAACTGTTCTAATTTTTTTCACGTTCTTCTCTTTTAGTATTGTCTTTGTATGGCTCCACATTAGTGACCCATGGCTATACCAAACTACTACCAAAGCAAAACCTAAAATTCTGAATGTTACAACCTAAATTCTTGAATATTAATGGATGAAAGTTTTGAATGACTAATCGCAACGTCCTGGGTGTATAGTATCAATAGCAAACCCTTGTTCCTTTCTGTTTATACCAGTTACAGCAGTCGGTCAGGGATCCATTCAACTTTGTGGCAGCAGGTTTATCACACCTGCGTCACCCGTGAGGTATTTCGACCACATCACGATACTGCATTTTGAGTCTACCTTTGTGGCAAAACATTCCAATACCCGTTATGATATAGGGATTCCCTATAATGTTGTAGATAAAATCTTTGCTCGTGTCTTCACATGAAAGAAAATCCACTCCTTTGTCTTCTCTGCCAGTGTCGTCTTTAACCCAGTGTTTAGAATCGCGATCGACTTGACCTGTGTAATGGTTCATCTTCGCAAAAAGCAGCATTATTCCGATCTTGTACCCTTTCCTATACATTTTAGCACCGACAGCAACCTGAAAATATATAGACGCGCGCCTGTCAGACGAAGCTATATATTAAGTAATATTACACGGAGTAGTGATTAAATATTCGACTATATATATATTATATATGTGTGTGTGTCCAAAATAATATTTGACAAGTTTAAACAACACACTTTATATCATTGAATAGCCACTATTTGATAAAATCAAAAACATATGTGGATTCTGTATTTTGTGTTAATTGTATTGCTTCTATTGGCTAACCATTTTATAGTTTCCAACAGGATACTTATATTATTTAGTTGTAGATTTATCTGGAGATTGTTATTCAGAAGTTTCAAGTATAACGTTAATAGGTTATTATCATCATGCTTATCATGCATTATGTTACAGGTTCCCTTTTTTTATTGTGCGACACGGGCGTAACTCATGTTGTAGCGCTCTTGCCTGGCCACTTGTTACATTCTCGGTTTAATCCGTACTGGTTGAACTCTTGTTGTCATGCTAGCCTGGGGCATGGTGTGTAGAGACCGCATCGTTCTTCTAGATGATTCCTGTAACGCGTGTTTACTGTGTTGTGTGAGATCGTTTAGACTGTTCGAGACGTGGAAAATTCTCGGCTTCGGGTGAAGAGTATATAAAGGGGCTGTGTCTTAGAGCCGGGGGAGCAGCAGAGAAGATTTCTAGCGGACGCAGAAGCGTGTTTGTCGGTTTCTGGGACCTTATCCGACGAGTGCGGCAATTATAGATTTTCTTTTTGACTTCAGTTTACTTTCTGGATTGTTACAAGAGCTTTACACTGGACTGTCATTCTCCGAGAGTATACATTTAAAGAACTTATCGTTGTGACGGTGGTGGTATCTAGGTACTGTGCACTTTGTGTATTTTACTGTGTGAATGTATTGATTTGTTGTTATACCGCTGTTTTACTGTATAACTGTATTGATTTATTGATTGTAATGTTAGGGTTGTTTTAAAAATAAATTATGGTTATTTGTTAACAAAAAAAAAAAACACCGCACACACTTCTTTATTCATTCCCCTAGACATTTCACGCTGCCTAGTGTTACAGAATCTAATTTTTTATCTCCATTACACAAAGTTTGTGTTCATCACGCATACGTGATCTGTTTATTTTAGGTTCCGTAACAATAGTAAGTATTATGCCACATACCTCTCCAAATGGTAAATCTGTCAGTTCATAAGAGAAGTGTGCTCCATTTCTGACATCTATGTAATCATTTTCAGTGAACGGACCTTCCTCTGTTGTCAGTTCTTTTTCATCTCCCCATGTCAAACCGATTTCAGCTCGTGACTGTTTGGCTTTTAAGCATAAACGATTCAAGTAACACACTGAAAATTCAATCCCTGATAACACATAATCTTTTTCCAAATCAGAAAACACTGGTTTTAAACTAATGTGACGAACTCCTTTTTGTCCAAAGGTAAGAGGAAATGCATGGTAATCTGATCCGGTGTACCAACTAGATTGCTGACGAGTCAAATAGGTATGTACTTCCTTTAATTGTTTCTTCATTTGTATTAATTCGAGAAGTTGAAAGCATCTGACCTTATGATGTTCTCCTTTGATGGTAAATGCTTCCTGTATCATTGTGTTTGCCATCAGATAAAAATACAACTGTGCCGTAAAATACGAAATCTCCAGCTTCAGGTTTGATCTGCCAACGTACTTGTATGGACTTAAATTCTTCTTTTTAAGGAACTTTCGGTTTCCGAGGATGATATATAGTTGACGGATCAAGCCTGTATTTCTCGTCGTGGCCTTGATGGCCCATACACGTAGTGAACAACCAGACGGGTTTTTCACATCGAACATACTCGTCAAAAACATTCAGTATGTTATCTATGGCTTTCAGCCTTCTGTATTCAAGTATCATAAAAAGTATCGGATTTGTTACAGTATCATATTCTCCGTATCGTTCACGCAGGACCTCTCTGTAATGCTGAACAGGTTTATACCATTCTGTTGAATCTTGATCTGGGCGGAAAAGTTTTACCAGGAAGGACACAACTCCAAGTATTGTTGAGAAATGCATCGTATCTGCTTTAAGCTATTTGTCGGCCTTGTCTGTGTTTGTCTTCTTCTCTGGAATTTCAAGTACTGATCCGTGCATAGGTAGTGTCGGTAACTAATTTCAGCATAGGACAGACTGGTAAACATTTGCTTTAGAAATAATTGCTGGATACGAATACACGTGATTGTAATGGTGCGTAAACCCTTATGCCTCATTCTGTGAGAAATAAACAAAACTAAACTCCAATGCCACGTTCCCACCGTATCCTGCAGTGTTGCGTATTTAAAACAACATGCAGCAAGATTTTTAATTGTCCCGTGTATCCTGACTTTGTTTAGCATGTTATTTTCATGCCAGTCCTGATCACAACAATTCCAAGCTACATATTATCAAATTAATGATTTGCATGTTTTATATGACAGCGTGGGAAGATTGAAATAATATTCCTTTAGTTCCGAAAGTTTCCGAACTCTTGACATGTTTCCGTCACTGTTTAGATTATGGCTCTTGCATAAACATTTTTCATTAGATTAACGAATCAAATTATATTGAATATACACGCATCCACTACAAACGTGTTTCTTCAAAATTAATTTTTCGTGGCATCAGATATTCCCTCCTTCACGATATTTGTGTTTGATATGCTAGTCTTTCTTGCTCAGATATGACGTCAATCTTAAATACAGGTTACAAGGTTTGAATGCATACTAAAATTAAGATTAATGAGAAATGCGCTGAAAATAAGTACTATTATCACCTTTGCTTCATACTCATTCTTGGCTCAACTAGCATTTCTTTTAAAACAAGATGTTAATTCTCCCATAGAAGAGGTCCGGGATAGTAGTTTCCATAGGTTGTCAACTGTTCAAGCATCTTGGAATGAAACCGGGCACTACTTCTGTCCACCGCCCATGTCCGCCTTATTTGTTTTCAACATGTCTTCCAATTTTACTTCATTAGAACTAAAATTGTATGAGAGCAGGTAGTGTGACTATTTAAAAATAATTTAAAAATAGATGACATAATTTATTTTCTTTGTGATCCCAGAAACGATGTTGACTTGGCTGGGCAGGGCAGCAAAGCCGATGGCGTCATTTGGCGCGGCCACACCTGTATTTAGGACAAAAGTATCAGTGACCTAGCAAAGGTTAAGTGACTGTTATACACCCATATTCCACTGTGCGGTCTCCTCATTGTATCTTCGTGTGCATCCAGACCAAAATCGTAAGCCTAGGACGTCAGTGAAATACCGCAATAGTGTATAATTGTTAATTTTAGTTTAATTGTTAGAAGGCGGTGTATTACTTTGCCGTTGGATATTTGCCAGATTTGTCTGTCTAGCTTCATTTTAAAGAAAATTATCCTTAATTATTAGATGGATAGGGATGATTTGTAATATATTCTGGGCTACACTGAGCATGTGTTTAAGTTTAACAATAGTCACACGTAGACCAATTACTGCCAACAGGTCATCCTTCTTCGGCCTATGCCATCCCACATGTGATTTTAGCTTGTCCTCCTTGATATCTGGGCCATCCCAGTGCAATTTAGCACCAACAGCTATTTTGGTAGACTTTAGAGAATCTCTAATACCGGGACATTAAGTGGGAAGTAAAATAACGTTTATATAACACAAGCATCCCACAAAAGATTTTGTTTATGGTTAATTTATGTATTAGAAAATAATTCTACATTGTACAATATGTTATTATTCTGCATTAACATAAGCAATATGTGACACACCTCTCCCACTTGTAAAATTGTGATCATAAGAGAAAGAAGATCTAGATTCTTCACTTGTTGTCAGTTCATTTTCACCTATTCCTGTCCACTGTGTCCAGCCAATGCCCGAGGCTTGAGACTGTTTGACCATTTATATATGGATGATCCATGAAAGCGCATAGTCTTCTTTATTATCAGCGAACAATGGTTTAAAAATGATACGAACATATCCATCATAAAAAAATAACTGAAACAAAGTACTTATGTAAGTACTGAGACAACTGTCAATAAACAAAGCTCAAGTACTGTAGTATTTTTTATTCAGTGGTTGCAAAAAGCTGTCTCAACTGTCTTAGTCAAAATTGTGTCAAACATACGGTTCTTTCGTGTATGAACGAAGTGGATTGTGGCCACCTTTAAGCACATGCAAGAATACTATACCGTCATAAGAAAAACACGACTCATATAAAGCTTTCTCGGAGACATGGTTGTAAAGAAACATTGTATTAGTTAAACTAACAATACTGTAACAGGGACCAACGTGCATGTCACAGCAGGTTAATAGTAGACAATTTGTGTAATTATGCATTCGTTTGAAGGTTCTCAATGCAAGGTGCAATCATAGACATAACTACAGAAACGTAGTTAAAATTAATACACGGTGCCTACTACTTCCTTTCATGGGAATTCGTTTCTGGGCCAAATCTCACGGTACTAAAAAGGCTTATATATCTTTAACAATAAGCTTTAACGTACTAGTTTACTGACCCATCTTATGCATAATGGTCAATAGAAAAACAAATAACTATTTATCTGTTCTTTAAATAAATTTTCCAATGTTTTTTAGCTCAGCTGACTGTAAGTCATCTGAGCTATAGCGATCACTCTTTGTCCGTCTGTCCGTCTGACTGTCCGTCTGTCTGTCTGTCTGTCTGTTCGTTAACCAGGCACAAATCGTAACCACTAGACCTAGAATCTTGTAACTTGACATTCTGAGAGGTCCATGAAAGATCTCCTTGGAAACCAGAAATAAGGTCTCTGTTACCCATATCCTTCGAGCTATGGGGCCCCAAAATACCCCCCGGAATAGTAAAATATTTGATACAAAAACTTCAATATCTCATTAATTACATCACTGATGGTCATGATTTTTGGCATGCATATTGATCACGAGATGTTTCATCAGTTTCCGCAGACTGGTGGCGCCAGCTGTATTTTTTTTTACGAATTTTGTTCTCTATTTTTGAGACCTTTAAAAATGTGTACATCTGTTAACAGGGCACAAATCGTAAAGACTGGACCTAGAATCTTCATTCTCAAACACTAAGAGAACTATGAAAAGTCTCCATGAAAACCAGAAATTAGGTCTCTGTTACCCATATCCTTTGAGCTATCGGGCCCAAAAGAACCCCCCCAGAATAGTAAAAAATTTCATACAAAAACTTCAATATCTCATTAACTACAACACTGATTGTCATGATTTTTGGCATATAATTGATCATGAGATGTTTCATCAGTTTCTACAGACTGGTGGCGCCACCTGTATATTTCGATTTTTTACGAATGTTTTCTCTATTTTTGAGACCTTTAAAAATGTGAACATCTGTTAACAGGGCACAAATCGTAAAGACTTAACCTAGATTCTTCATTCTTAACACAGTGAGAGACCTATGAAAAGTCTCCAGGGAAACCTGAAATAAGGTCTCTGTTACCCATATCCTTTGAGCTATTGGGCCCCAAAATACCCCCCAGAATACTAAAAAATTTCATATTAAAACTTCAATATCTCATTAACTACATCACTGATGGTCATGAGTTTTGGCATACATATTGATCATGGGATGTTTCATCAGTTTCTGTAGACTGGTGGCCCCACCTGTAATTTTTTTTACGAATTTTGTTCTCTATTATTGAGACCCATAAACATGTGTACATCTGTTAACAGGCCACAAATCGTAAAGACTGGACCTAGAATCTTCATTCAAGACACACTGAGAGACCTATGAAAAGTCTCCATGGAAACCTGAAATAAGGTCTCTGTTACCCATATCCTTTGAGCTGTAGGGCTCCCAATTTGCCTCCCAGAATAATGGAAAATTTGAATAAAAAAACTGCAACATCTCAATAACTACAACACTGATGGTCATGATTTTTGGCATACGTATTGATCAGGAGATGTTTCATTAGTTTCTACAGACTGGTGGCGCGACCTGTATTTTTTTTTACGAATTTTTTTCTCTATTTTTCAGACCATTAATGATGTAGTTATCTGTCAACAGGGTACAAATCGTAACGACTGGACCTAGAATCTTCATTCTTGACACACAGGGAGACCCATGAAAAGTCTCCATGGAAACCTGAAATTAGGTCTCTGTTTCCCATATCCTTCAAGCTATAGGACTCCGAAGTATCCCTCAGAATAATGGACAATTTGATACAAAAGCTGAAGTATTTGAACAACTAATGCAGAGATCACCATGATTCTTTTTTGCCTGGATATTGATTATGGAGAGTTTCATCAGTTTCTGCAGACTGGAGGTGCCACCTATATTTTATTCAATTTTTCGATTTTTTTTCCTCCACTTTCGAGACCTTTAAGGATGCTGTCATCTGTTAACGTGGCACAAATTGTAACAACTGGACCTAGAAATTTCATTCTTGTCATGCAAGGAGGCCCATGAAAAGTGTCAGTGGAAACCTGAAATTAGGTCTCTGTTACCCATATCCTTCAAGCTATAGGACTCCAAAGTATCCCTCAGAAAAATGGAAAATTTGATACAAAAGCTGAAGTATCTGAACAACTAATGCAGAGATCACCATGATTCTTTGCATGGATATCGACTATTAAGTGTGTTTATTTATTTTCTGCAGACTGGTGGAGCCACCTGTATTTTTTTTAAAGTTTACGCATTTTTCTCTATTTTTGAGATATATAAATACAGACACCATCTTGGCCTGTTGGTTAATCTGTTTGATGCTTCAGTTGAATGGGTATATATACTACCATTCAGATGATAAAATTTCCTTTTGCGAATCTCTTCCCAGTCAGCTGAGCGTCATGACCCATGGGTCACTTGTTCATCATAATATGGGAAAGATAAACATAACTCCTCTCGTTATCCGAAGAAAGATATTTGATAAAACCCCATAATTATGCTACAGGATAAACAGGTTTTAAAACCCTAAATAAAAATGTAAACATCTATTTCATATCATGGTTTAGTTTACCCATTCCTAATATTAGATGGCACCACAACTTGACATGGATAAAGAATAGATCTTTGCCCTCAAAACATAGATAACTGAAGAAGGGCCTAGTAGAGTTTTATTATTTAATCTGATTTGGCCCAAACGGTAAACAGTGTTAAAAGTTGCGAACTTATACGTCCTGTATATGACCTTTATCAGAAAAAAAAAATTATCGCTGGATTCATAATGTGGCTGACAGAGCAAATTACCAATAGTGAATAACAACAGTCAGTGCCAATGTTTATATAACTTTTGATATACACTGAGGAATTCAAGTAAACTTTCATCGGGTTTGAATAGATCCGACGATTATTCAGTGTGTTTAAACCATTTGCTAGCTGGCTCCGTTTCATACCTGAGACAGCGCATGGCACCATTTGTTATCCTTTCTTATCTAATCTTAATTTAATTACGTACATCTGTAGATGTCAATGACAGGGCAGGTGCACTCCCAATTACGACTGCAATTGCGAGACCTGGGTGTTTACCTCCCCATTGTTTGTCAAAACACGTAGTACACGGCTTTGGGGCACGGCCTTCCCGGGAAGGCCGCAGAGCGCTCAACCTGGGTGGGACCTACGGTGAAAATTCTCACCTCTCCTCGGGTGAAATTTGAACTTACGACCTCCCAGCTTTGATGTAAACTAACCTAAATTGTTTTCTGATTAGATATTGCATTCGTATGGTCCAAACGCTTTTCCTGCAGAATATGGCCTGATTTGGTAAATGTAATATACAGCAAGTCTGCAAAGAAACCCTTCAGTTAATTATGACGCATCTGTGATGAGCTTGGTTCTCGTTTTAAAATGTCAATGAAGGACTGCAGGTGTTTTAACTCAATTTAGAAGACATCCAAACATGCTCTTCCTTACGGGCACCTCTTCTCTAGGGACACCTCCTATTTATGGTCACCTACGGGCAGTTCCAATAAATAAAATTTATTATCATATATTTATTGTCTCAATTACGGGCACCTCTGTTCTCTGAATTACGGTGAGTTATCGAGGAACGTAGCTGTCAAAAGACCTGTTCATTGAGGGCAGAGCAATAGGCAAGCCTAGCGGAAACGCAGATATCTTTGATCTTAAGTGTGAAAATTACGGGTGTATTGGCCCTCTCTGTGGCTACATTTGTGTTCTTACTTAGCCTCTCTGTGTTGCTTACGACAGGGTCAACGATCCGCCCGATGGCTTAACTGAAGTTGATTAAAGCAACCAGAGCTGACGTCGGACGTGTCGGTTTGAGCAAATCTTATGAGCGGGTCGAATGAAAATGTTTTAGTATTTGTTTTTCCCCATTTTGAAATTAAGCATACACATGTAAGTCTAAACAAAGTGTTTTTTTTTTCTTTTCTTTTCTAACAAAACTTACTAGAATTGTACGAGTAGAATTTAGTTGACAATTCGTAATTCTTAACATCCCTTCAAAGGGCACCACTCTATTATGGATAAAAAATGTCCGGTTACGTCAGTGTGCGTAATCCGAAAGTCTGATTTAGTTCATTTAAACTTAAATCATTTGGTTGTAGAACATTTGTTTTGAGGGGCCTCCGGTCATGCCAATGTACGTCGGCTTAGTACACATTGGACGATGCATTTCCAATGGCATTTCCCATTCAGAGGGCAATAAGATCAGGCACGGCAGTTGCATAGCCTTTGTACAGTGAATGCTTTTTGTTGCCTTTCAAATAGTATTCTTTATTTTTGGTTTTTGATTATCGCCTTTACATTCTTCATGCAGCTGTAGCTGTTTTTCAGGTTGCTTTTATCGAAATCAGTGGAATGTATGATTTTTTTTTCTAAATGTTTGGCCATAAGTTCAAAAATATTTTGCCGACGTTTGTCTTGACGATGGTACCGAACGTTGATAAAAACCCACATCGCAGCAGTAGAATACAGTCATCTGATGAGCCGATAAGGCGAAACAGGCGGTACTGACTCAGATCAAGCACCTATCTTAATATTATTATGCTCTGATACTTAACATAGTGTGTGTGACCGCGGAGGAAAGACTGCATTCCCGCAGATCATTTCTACACACACACACACACACATACACACACACATATATATTCAACAAGCTATCTGATCGAATGTTATTCTGTCGATCCCTTGTTATTGTGATATGTCCAGTTTAACGCTACAAATATTACTATACATCGCATGTACAATGTAAGTATTCTGCTACATACCTCTCCAAAAGGGAAAACTGTTGACTCAAAAGAGAAATCTGCTCGGTATTTGAGATCTATATAATCATTTTCATTGATCCGTACTTCCTTTGTAGTCAGTTCTTTTTCATCTCCTCATGTAATGTCGATATCAAGACTCGTGACTGTTTGGCCTTTAAGCATAAAAGATTTATGAAATATACTAAAATTTCCAACTCTGAGAATACGATTTTTCAACTAATGTAACGGGCACGGGTTTATCCGCTGAATAAAGAAAATGTAAGTTAATCTTTTCCCGTCAATCAGCTTTGAGGGCTGATGCTTCAGAAAGGTTTCAACTTTCTTCAGCTGTTTCTTTATCTGGATCAATTCGAAAAGTTGAAAGCATCTGACCTTATGATGTTTTTCTTTGATAATAAATTCTTTCTGAATTAGTGTATTTGTCATCAGATAAAAATACAAATGTTCCGTAAATTAGAAATCTCTAATTTCAGATCTGATCGACCAGGTAACCGAAATGGATTATTGTACTTCTTTTGAAAAAACGTTCAGGATAAGGCAAAAAAATATATGGTTCTCAGGCACTTTTTTTAGAAATCAGTGCGGGCGGGTGATTTTTTTTACCTTTTTTTGTATGTCACGATAAAAATGTCATGAGATCAGGGAAAAGCATGTTAATAACAGATTTGTTTTGCTAAACAGGTTTAAGCACTACCAGGAAACAAAGGAAATCTGATCAAACTGTATCATTTTATCTTCTTGAAAGAAATGTCCGAGCGGCTGCCATGGAGCTCAAAATTGGTAAGTTTATACTGAAACTAAAAATAAAAATTTTTGATGAGGGGGTAAAAATTGTCGCGGGCGGTGCCTGAGAACCATACCTTTTTGTAGCCTAATATCTATAGCTTTAAGCCCTTTGGCATCAGTCGTCATAAAAGAAAATATCGGCTTTATGGCAGGTACATATTCTCGGTATTGTTCACGTAGGCCCTCTCTGTAATGCTGGACAGGTCAATACAATTCTGTTGGATCTTGATCTGGGTGGAAAAGTTTTACCAGGAAGGACACAACTCCAAGTATCGTTTAGAAATGCATTGTATCTGATTTATGCTACTTTCAGCTTTTTACTCTTCTCTAGGGAATGGAAAAACTAGCAACTAATCCCATTTAAGGATATGTAAACCGTTACCTTAAATAATTGTGAAATACAAATACGCTTGATTGGAATGATGATAATGGTACGTAAAGATTATATATCATTCCGTGTGGGAAAAACAAAGCAAAAAACTTCCCCCGGTAACCATATATATTGTTCTTCATTGAAGCAGCATGTTAAATATTTAATGGGCCGGTTTGTCCTAACGTGCATATTAGTCTAAGGAATGGGGATTCCTTATTAATTTGCAAGTGCTACGTTAAAATGAGTGACGGTTGATTTTTATCAAAATATCACATTGTTTAAAAATAGTTTTAATTGATAATTATGTTGACATTCATCCCTTGTTGTGTAAAATCTTGTCTTTTCCTTTACTAAATATCGAATACTGCATTAAAAACAAACATGTATGCCTCCGTAAAATATTTCCCAAGGTATAAGCTGGTCTTCCAGTGCATGAAATATATCTCTGTGATATGACTAATTGCTTTTTGTGTGCTGTAAACTTGACTCATACTTAGAGAATTCTTAACTGCAGATTATATAAACTGAATGCATACAAAGATTTTATTCATTTAGAGTTTTCCTACATGGGCACTCATTCCTCTCTCCAAAAAAATACCCCAACTGCCTTTTTAATTTAAAAAATAGTATTTTAATTGGTCAAACATAAGTTTTACAAAGTTTTACGACCACCGCGGGTGTTCCTGGTTAAAGAAATGATTTTACATATAAACAAATAATTAAACACTTTTAGTTCTAAAGCAGAAGGGAACTCTCTAGAGCAGTTATCTCTGCCAAGGTATTTTCAGGCTATTGCAAAAAATATTTTTTAATGTAAAGATCAAAGTACCAAATGAAGCACTATATTCAAACAATAATTCCTTTTTACTATACTAACAAGTTTACATGCATTTAAGTAATTGAGAAAGATAGGTCATGTTACCCATTGTTAAATTTTCCCTGAATTCAGCTGAGCGTCATGACCCAAGGGCCACTAGTTTAATTCATCTGCCTGAAACGCCGGTTGTCCATATGCGGCTGTTAATGCATCGAGTTCATTCACATTTGTCAGTCATAAAACTTTATCTTCCCTGAGGCATCTCCCTTCCGTTTGAGATCGCATGCGATGTTCTTTCTCAGCTGTCTTAGATTCATTATAATTTAAAGCCATGCCATTTTTTTATTTGATGGAAATCAGCCAGGCAGACAACTTTGCATACGTAAACAGAAGAGTGTAACCCTCCGTTTGTATAAACCACACAAGCAACCAAACAAGGTTCTCAAGGTGCGTGTCGCATAATAACACACCAGCCCTATGTAACGAATACAGTTGTACATTTCACCATGAAAGGATCGCTCTGCAAAGAATTCACGGACGACGATCTTACAACGTTACTTCCAAATTATATAAATTATTAATAAACATTCCAAATAATCTTTTTATTTGCTGACGAAAATAAAATATAATTTAAAAAAAAACAATAATCTTTTCTTAAAATATGTGTGAACGTAGATAAAACGTTATTTGATTTCTTTTCAAGGTAAAAATAATAAAGCTAAGATAAGTCTCGTTGAAGTATGGTTTCTGTTTCAACAACACTATCTGACATGAATTTTTACTAGGACATGATATCAACATTTAAAAGGTTTGTACAATACTGAAGACCTAAGTTACATCTATGAAGGTGTTTACAATATGATCTTAACAATAGTTCATGTGACACACGGGTTTAATCAGCATAGAGTCAGCTGATCTGTCACAGTTTATGTCAGGTAAGGTTTGCTTAGTTAATATTCTTTTTCACTTTGAATTACCAAGAAGGTCTGAAATTATTCACGATGTGCGCAATACATCATTGGAGAAAATAATAAAATAAAATAAATAGATAAAAAGGCTCAAAGACGACAATGGCTCTTTGATCTCAAATTCGTTATAACGGATGTAAAGGTATGTCGTATGCATATTATCATTTGTTCATATGACCATATATAGCATATGCTGTCTCTGTCTCTAGTTTTTTTTATCATTTTCTTCATTGGCTTATAGATAGGTTTATCACTACTCTTCCATTCCTTCGCATTTCACTGCACTGCAAAACAAATGTAGGTTGTCCGCCACTCTTATAATAACGACACTGGACAGGGCATCCTTAAATCAATATCTCTGACAAGTCCAAGTCATAGTCGCCAGCCATGCTCAGTAGGAAACTACATAAGATGTCCTAAAATTAACAGTTTAGGTTAACTTATGAAATGCCGTCAAAGGGCCAAAGTGTTGCCCTAAACCGGAAACTAGAACTCTTCAGCCTAAAATATTATAAGCATTGCTTTTTCTCGTTGGAAGTCCATCGTCATGAAATTTGACAAAACTTGGTTTTGTGTTTCATAAACTCGAAGTTAAACCGTTTGTCCCTAGAAACGGGGACGCTAACTGGTATCCAGGGTCCCAAAAACGGTAACAGGGTTCCATTTAAGTCCTATGGTAAAAACAATAAGACCGTCTTTCAGACATCTTAAAGAAAAATTGGATAGACAAAATACAAACCAACAAATAAAAAATAGACGGAAAAGCATGAGAATCATTTAAGCATTTAATTCGAACTTCCTAATTTCATACAATAAAAAATAAACATATATATATATTTATATAAACTAATATATTCGTCTACTGAAGCATGTATGACTTTAATCGAATATGACACTTGTAATCCAAGTACAGCCCCTGTGCCATTCATGTCCTTGAAAAAGTACTGCGAAGTGCAATTGATTAGAAAGGAGTCATATACCTATTTTGAGAAAGAAAACCCAAAGGATGTCTAGAATATCAAAGCATCTGGTAGACCGATAGAACAGCTAATGCGAAAACAATTAAATGATATCAAACAGTTCTGTGACAAGATCTACTTAATAATAAACTGCCAATCCTTCGCTACTCAGATTAATTTTGCAAAGCCAGATCGTATTGTCCTTCACTTGAAAGCATGAAATTAACACAGAAACTACAATTAATCAAGACTATTTTAGCAAATGAAAAGAACAAATATAATAATAAATCGAATTCATCATATATAAGGAATATATAGCCTGTTCACAGTTGGTGGTTGTACATGCCTAATTGAACACAATGAGTTTACACAGTAATGAATATATGTTTATCATTTAAATGTTACGAAAATGAGATAACATTTAAAATTTATCTTGCTTTTATTTTGAATTAATTTAAAAAAAAAGTGAATATACTTGTACTTAAATACACTGAACAATAAAATGCTGTACCTGTAACCTTTCCTTTCAAATTTCGAAGTACTCCTACCCAAGAACAGAAGCCTGTACTTGTTTAAAAATTGCACAAACTCATACAGGTTTTCAATTTTATTCAAAAGCCCATTTGTACAGGTTCAGAGATCCATATGATTCCTCTGAATCTTCATCTGACTTTCCTGCCACCCACAGGTATGGAAAAGAAAAGGCCATTGTGTAAGGTCGATGAAGACCGTCATCCTTGGTGAGAAGGTCTGCCACAACACACTTTTTCATTAAGTCATATTTTATTATTTTTTCTTGCTCCGCGTCAAGTAAGAGTAGTATGTCATCACAAACGTATGCTGCGTCGAATGTTAGTTTACACTTTTCATCATAAGGAATGGTGTGTGTGACAGTTTCATCGGCATCACAGACGAAGGCGGACTTGTCAGAAATTACCACGATGTGAGCAGAAGGACGATCGCTCAGTGTCCGAATGAAGCCCTTCTCAAGATTGCAAGGAACGGGATGTAAATCGACGCAGTCGTAGCGATACACCCTATTAGTCTCACTGACGATTAAAGAGTTATTTGTCTGGTCGAAAGCAATGCCAATTAGTTGGTCTATGTTCCACTCCGGTGCCTGAAATGCAAGGATATCTCTGTGAGATGTTTCAAGATTCGTTTTAAAAATGGTGGCCCCATCATCACACAAAATGTACAAGAACTCGCCATCAGTGGTAAAAAATATATCTGATTTTGCCGAGTTGGTGTGGTAATACCTGATCGCATTTCCCTTGGTGTCCAAACGTGTTACACAACCTTCACCCCTAAAAGCAACAAGCGCCGATCCATCCTCCAAGGTTTCAATTTGTAATGGGATACCCTTGCAACTGTCATCAGTCGTCTGTTGTGCGAATACTAAAGCGGGTTTTCCAATCTTCTCTCCCATGAACTGCAGCATCAAACGATTCTTTATATTTGAGATGCCTAACATGCCTGCTATATCAGTACTATTTCGAATTTGTTGATATTTTTCGGACCAGTTAGGATGGGGATAGTTATCCTTCTTCAGCATTTCGATCTTTTCTCTTGCCGCTCTCAGCGTAGACCAAGTTTTAGATATTTCACAGGCAGTACCCTCATCACTAAGGGTTAGAATGTCATTTAATTCTTTGTAAAATTCATCTTTTGGTAAGTGGTCCTTTATGAAAACATTTAGCTGTTGGTCAACTACTCTTGCGTCTTCCAAGCGACATCTAGAGACAGTTTTGCACAAGCTCAATCCAACGTCATCTGTCAGGGTTTGGACTTTTTCTAAAAGTGATGTTTCAAATCCATTCAGTTTCTTCAGTTCCTCTGTTTTGATCTCCTCAACGGATGACTGGAATAGTTGACAAATGTTATAAAGCGCATCAATCCCAGATTTAAAAAGTTCTCTGACTTTTCCGATGCAATCACATAATTTATGTACGTCATGTTTTTCATGTGTCTTCCAAAGAATACATTCAATACAAACTCCTTTCATGCAATCTAAGCAAAAGTGTGTTAAAGTCTTTCCATGCTGGAGACAAACATATTTAAATGGCACGATATTATGCCCTGAAAATATATCACAGGAGATGTGATATGCATGACAATCATAACACAACCTTCTGTCACAAGTGTTACACAACATGGTGGCCATCAGCCCCCGCTTTTCTGGTGGGCAGGCCTGGCAGAAGATCGGGTTTTCGACAGCTCTCATCAAATCTACAAATTCTTGGACTTTAAAGTCGTCAGGCAGACCACGGATGCCATCGGTTGGCAGTTTGGTGATGAAACGACAAAAAGGACACTCTAGGGTTTCCGTCACTCCCTTTGTTTCTTGCCATTTTATTAAGCATTCACAGCAGAATGAATGTAGACAGCTTAACGCCTTCGGAATACGTCCATTTTTATTCTCTTGGCAGATGGTACACTGCAGAAAAGAATTCCGATCTCCCAAAGATGTCAGTTTTGAAGCCATTTTAAGTTGTCTTCTGAAAGGAAATGAAAGTTTGTCATATAAGGTCCAGCCAAAATAAGTTGAACTGATGGACGAATTTAACAAATGGATCATGGGTCATGACGCTTAGCTGAATTTGACATACAGGCGATGGATGTATAAATTATTAATTTTATGATCTGGTGAAAAATATTTGTTAAGGAACCATGAAAAATGGACGGGATGACTTTCAGCGTGGTAAAATTCCTGCTATTTGTTCATAGGCCTTAGAAAATAGGATACAGCTACCTTATATGGGATTTACAACAAGGTTAAATGAGAAACTCCCTAGATGCTAAGTTTCTATACCCAACTACTATGATTTATGTCCATCTAACTTATAGGGTGCTCCGTGCCCACAGAATATTGGTCACAATGATGACCTTATTTAGGGTTTCCATGATTATTTTACAGGGCCCTCCCTGGATCTTAATTAAATTACCTGGTCCTACTGCTTCGACACGTGACCGTCTGACATAGGGGGTGCTCAAATCATGTTATTTAACATATCTTGCAGAATATAGGTCACAGAGACCTTATTTCGATATTCCAAGGAGACATTACATGATCCAACAGTTAAAATTATCGTCGTGTCATATTTTCTGGTCGTAGCTCACAGAATGTGAGCTAATATCAGTTGTTGAAGGAGATTTCCCCAAGACCTCCTCGAAGTTTAAGTGAGAAAAATCTTGATCAAACCGCAATGATTTGTGTCCATTTGAGTTCACAGTAGTAAAATCATGTATTTTGCCTAGTACTCGCAGAATATATATAGGCCATTATGAAAATATTTCAGGATTCACGGAAGCTTGCCAATGACTTTCCTCTATTTTACAAAAGAATATTCTAGGCCCAACAGTTTTGTGCTCCTTGTGACTGTCAGAATATAGGTTACGATAACCCAATATTAGATTTTCACGGTAATTTGTCCAGGACCTCAATGGATGTTACTTTAGAAGATTCTAGCGCGCTGTGCTGTCTGAAGGTCTGGGTTAGAAGATTCTGGGTTAAATGGATACTATTTGTGACTTGTCTGACTGTCCGGGCGCTGAAAATCAAGTTTTCGGCCTGTATAGCTCACAGAATATATGTCTCAGTGACCTAATTTAATGTATCCAAGAACATGTGCCCAAGACCTCCCTGAATGTTATGTTAGAGGTTTCTAGAACTAATGGATACAACTTTTGCCTTTTCTGACTGTCTGAATCACGTAGCAATAATGTCAAGTCATTAAGTTGAGGTTAATACGATCATATGCTAACATCATATATCTACACAAAATTGTTCATTTGAACCACATAAATTAAGTTTTAAACAGAAACATATTCCGTGCGGCCAATTAATAGGATCTTGATGCGAGTGCCTTCAAATATTTCTGCTAATGAATAGAATTATATTATATACATTATATCAATTTCTCAAAGAGCTTCAAAGACTCGAAGTATGTCAGTATGTCAGTATAGATATACTTTTAAAAATCATAATTGTAAGATAATAAGTTCAAGTACTTTGAAAGTCAAGAAACAATGATTTTCAATTAGAGAAGAGGAAATGTTTCTATCAAACAATAAACGACGCATTTGGCCAACTTGTCTCTTTATTGTATTACATATACACAGGATATGAATATTAAGCTCCGAACCTCAGACTACTTGCTAGAGCAAAGTCGATCTTCAAATCAACAGATTGAAAGGCTTGACATACTTGGATTGGGATTGCAGATAAACCACTCCAATCAACGCAAGACATTACAGAGCGATAAAAACGATATAAGTATGACCCACACATACGGTATCTCAATAGCCTGTCAATCAACCACACAGGGACCAAAAATACATGTATGAGGTTGACATGTAGATCTACTTTTTTCGTGAGACAAGGTCACTTTTTACACAATAAAAGTCTTCAATCAGTCGTATGTTGATTAATCATAAGACCACGTATGGATCTTGTACCCACCAATACCAGTGTTAAATGTCATGTAATCACCGAAGAAGTAGCTGTTTCGATTACCTTTTGTTAGTGTTTGAGTACAAGTTTCAATCATCTGACCTACACTTGGTTAAGACTTGCTCCCTCTCCCGTCAAACAAAACATTCCAAGTTCCAGCCAAAGGAAGTACGGCCCCGTAATCGTATATTAAAACATATGTCGAGTACAGACAGGGGTACGATATGCTATATTATATATTATAAAACTTTATCTTATCTGATCGATACAGCTATGGTTTCTTTTTTTGATAAATTATCGACAGCTGAACATATAGCTTTGAAATGGTGCCGTTGTGTAATTCCCAGCAGAAAAAAATTTACACGTGTGCATAAAGCCCCGACAAAATGAGTTCACACACACCACACACCTATATATATTACACAAACTGTAGTTAGTTAAACTCTCACCATTAAAGACTTATGTAAAAGGACAAAACTTACCAGGTGAGGTGGCCAGTCTTTACTGTTTTTGAGGTGTGAGACCTGATCGTTCCCGATAAACTTCCTTGATAGGCGTTTAAGGTCAACGATGAAAGCGCCACCGCGTGGGGACATGTTGCATTAAAAAGTATATATATATATATATATATATATATATATATATATATATATATATATATATAATACCTGCATGGGAACATTTTTCATACATAAATATTTTCAACATAATTAACGTGATTTATTTTATTCTGGAAAATAAACGAGAAAATATTTTTTTTTTCAGTTTTAATCAATGATTTAAATCAAATGAGGTAAATCAACAAATCCTGTACAAAGAAAAATCAGAAATTTAGCACAGTCTCAATATGTTACATCCTTGAAAATATTTTCCGGGTATTAAGGCCAAAAAAAATGGTCTGGTTCTCAGACACTTTTGTCAGAAATCCGTGCGGGCGGGCGGTATTATATTTTTGACCGTTTTTTTTTTTTTATGTTTCGATAAAAATGTCATATGATCAGGGAAAAGCATGAAAATTAAGATTTTTTTTGCTTAACAGGTACAGGAACTACGTAAATTGTATTGTTTATTTTCTTGAAAGATAAAAATTAAAATAAATGTTTTTGATGGGGGGGGGGGGGGGGTAAAATTGACGAAGGCGGTGCCTGAGAACCATGCCTTTTTCGGTCTTATTTGTAAGACGAAATAGAAAAGATTATTATCGTTAGTATCATCTGTAAGTATCTTTGTAATAAATGTTATTCAGTTTTCGGCCTAGAAGACTGATCTGTGACGCGTGTCACCTCATGGTGTCGCTTGCGAGTAGCCATGCATTGTTTGTCGATCTCATAAGTAGAAATGAAGTATGTATGACGTGTCAGTTACTGCATCATGGTATAAGTGGCCGACAGCCGACATTCTATATAATTTGCAGAGAGGTAGAAGCGCCTGTTCAATGTGTTGCGTATCAGTTAGTTTAATGGTTCTGTCAGAAAGAGCAATAAAGTCTTAACTATTGTCCCGACTGGGTCAGTCTACAGCTCTTTATCCTGTAGTAAATGGTGCTTCTTTTGTACTCAGTGTGTCTATTGTGACGTCATGACCCTTTCATACGTTTGGTAGAATGATGTCTCCTAGTGTGGACTAATTTTTCATATTATGTTCTGAATTTGTTTCCCGAAAATTAAAAATGTGAGTTAATTCTTTTAATAGATAATTACAATTTTTCCTCTTATATCCTTGATGCAAAATAATTTAGGATTTGTTTCCTTTCTATTGACGAGAAAATAAAACGGGTTAATAGTTAAATGACTGTATATAGTAAAAATTCTTAACATAAGAGTATACATTTATTTATTGGCTTTTTATTATCATATCGGAGTCTCATAAAAATTATCTGTTTAATATATGAACAATGAACTATATATAAATATTTTAAATGTTACATGTGTGCATCTGTTCATCTAGCTCCCAAACTAGGATGACAATGTATAAACAATTTATTATTAATCGTGCTAAATAAACTAATGTTTCATGTTAGGCTCGCCCAACTGAATTACGTCAGTGTCCTATACTTCAGATTCCTTTTTAACCGCTGGCCACAGGCTGTGTATATCCATTATCTATCTACCATAAGTGTCATTGTGAAACAATCTTTCCCATGACCAAATAACATTAATCAAACCCTGGAATATATCTCCCCCAACCCCCGCCCAACGGGTCGCTTCTGTAAAACCTTACGTCACGCGACTTACAGGCAACGTGATATCAAAAGTACTTGAGCCGCAGCATCTACTTATAACCATATTGCCCTCACACTGACATAATAATTTGTAATGCGGCCTCATCACAAGATTCTGTTAATGCAGATTTTTCCCGTTAGTGGCACTCTACAGAGGCCCGGAGTTTCAGTCTACATAGGGGCGTCAATATAGGGGGGATGGGGGTATGTATAAGCCTAGCCCCCACTTTTTGGCAAGGGGGGATTGGTCAATGTAATTATCCCCCCCCCCCACTTTTCAGGTAATAATATTAAAATATTGCAAATGAAATATATTAATAAATAGAATTAAAGGCTTTGGATCCATTTACTAAAAGATGTTATATCAAAACCTTGCTTAGAATTCACAAAATAATTTTTCTAAAACATTATAATTATTTGAAATATGATTAATTATATTTTTATATAGTTGAATATGTCACTCAGAGACGCCAAAAAAGGTATGTGTGTGTCCGTGTATATGTATACAGAGTCACCCCCCCCCCGGAAGAAAAATTGACGCCACTGAGTCTACACAGAAGTTTCCAGCTTTCCCAGACAGACCAGACCACGCGGTTACGGTGAAAATCACCATCTTTTCGAAGTAAGTTATGTGTGACATAGTTATTTTTGTTATTATCAACGGAGAAAATCAGACTCGGGCCCTTCTGCAGTAGGCCTATATATTTATGGTAGCGTTATGTACGGGAAGACCTAGTTGCGTTATTCATTATTATTTAAACATAATGTAAATACTGCATGCGTGTATGATGGGTTCCTACAATGTGTCATAACCACACGGCACAGGAAATCTGATATAATATCTGACACTCTTTTTTAATTTGTCCTTACGGGTGGCGCAAGTGCATGTTAACATGGTTACTAGGTCTGTACATCTAGCACATTCAGGTGATCCTTTCTTGTTTACAAATTTTCATAGCAAATAGGTTTGATGTCTAGAAAGCAGGATTTCTGTTGAATGAAACACACAGATCGGTTCAATTAGCGTCGTTTATTCAGCAACCGCGGATCCTTACCTTCTCAGAATATCTGAAGTATCATATGCCAAATGTTAGGCCTATATAGTCAACACACTACTTTATGTAAACACGTGCTCTCCAAACACCCGTATGGTAGAACTTATGTATCGAATAATAATATTAGAATAAACTTTCGCCGACTCGCACCATAGCCTATATTTTGTCCCTAAAGCCTTAAACCAATTAATTAATGTATGTGGCCTTACCACCAGATAATCTTAATTCGGATTGTCCTCATTGGCGGCGCTCTACAACGTGGCACGTGCATTCAGCTTCGGCCCGCGCACAGCTTCCAACTTACCCAGACAGGTGAGACCTGAGGCAGCAACACCGAAAATCATCCTCTTTCTTTGTAAGTTCTGTGTGACGCAGATGTTTAAGTAGTCGGCAGAGAAAATTAGCCCCTTATGGTACTACTACATCGGTTATTATTTAGGTAACCTTATATAGGGCCTCACAAGGATCGTTTTAGTTTTATGTTTACATGTCACATGTTCATGCCATTGTGCATGGATTCTGGGAAATTCGGAATACATAGCGATACTTTCATGCTCACAGTGATTGAGACAAACCTGATGTTTCAGGGTTCAATGATTACTATCATGACAAGCCATAGACTTCTCAAAAATCAGATATTTTGGTTGTCCCATTATAGTTGTATTTATAAAAATGTTTGTGTTAGGAGCTTAACTCTGTTCCGAGGGACTGACGCCAAATAAATTTGGGATTTAATCTGTTTTCTGGGAAGTTATGCATACTTTCTTTGAGTTGTTTATTGTATACGATTCAATAGCAAACAGAATAGAAGCATACCATGAACAAGCTATAACATATTTATTTTCAAGGGATATAAGATCAATTGTACAGCTTAATAAATCTAGCCATATACTTTCATATTTATCTTAATAAGGGGATTTTCACGCGGTTCTACTAATGGCAGAGGTCCCATTTAACCTGTCTATCATTAGTCTGCGAATAAAATGTAAACTAGCAAATACCCGTACTACGCACGGTTTGGGTAGAACACTACAATCCGTACGGTGTTATCGGAAATCCACCAAAAATCCGAAGATACGGAAAATCACACAAATCGCGTTACGCTATTAATATATATAAAGATCTTTTGTATCTATGGCGTTGTTGATAAAAATCTTTCGGAATATCGTTCGGAACAATCTTTTGGAACAGCGTACAGTAGCATACGGTCGCTCCAAGCCAGAGCCTAATATGTGGTCGGGGTCTTTGACAAATAGTCACCCACACATGTACCATGTGACATGAGAAACTGATCAACAATTACATATATACAAAAGAATACGTCCATGGAATAGACCTCAGAAGAAAATGCAACAATTACCAATTTTATTTGTGAAAATTATAAATATGATGGCCTTGACTTATACGCAAAAAGCATACATATTGAATGAAAGAATTAAATGTCTAAAAACAGAGCGTATAACATAAACATTATTGAAAATGAGATGGCACATGCATGTAAAAGAAACAAATACCAGTTTATAAAACATACTACATTTACATTTTTTAACAGGAGTTTTACATTTTTATCTGGAGTAATGGAAAAAAATCTCGATTTTCAAAACATTTTAAGTTAATATTATGTGTTTACAACTTTGGTGGTGCCGCTTCACACGTGTACACAGCACACTTTACCAACCACGACGTGAATTTGGTTAACATTTTCTTTACATTAACATAGTAGGCCTACATGTGTTGGTGAATATTTGTCAAGGACCTCAGTCGCATGCAAGACCCTGGACTTCGTGCGACCGTGTGCGACTGTATAAGGCCAAAAAAATAGAAGGTATGGTTTTCAGGCACTGCCCGCGTCAATTTTACAGTCCCCCCCCCCCCCGCATCAAAATTTTATTTTGATGTTCATATTTCAAGAAGATAAAATAATGCAATTTTGGTCAGATACCCTTTGTTATGTAGTGCTTTTGCGTGTTTAGCAAATTAATTCTGTTATTTTAATGCTTTTCCCTGATCATATGAAATTGTTATCGAAACAAACAAAACAAAGGTTAAATATCGCCCGGCCTCACAGGTTTCTGAAAAAAGTGCCTGAGAACCATACCTTTGTTTAGCCTATCCATTACGATTTACTGCGACCCGGTAGAGGTGCACTCAAGCATATGAAGTCACGAAGAGGGCTCCCGGTCGCGGGAAGGCTTGCAAAACAATTCTTTTAAAGATCCCCCTTTGAGGGATCGCCGGTCGGGATTATTTCGGGCCGGTGACCGCCAATGTAAGAAAACCCCAGATAGGGCCCCCGGAGTAAAACTCTGTCCAGACATCATACACTATATGGCCATTGTGTTACCGGGCCCGAAGACAAAGAAAAGAGGCGCCCGCGGGGGAGCAAATATTAAAATTATAAATTATGCACGTAATACGCAAATATTGCAAATAAAAGTGGGTGGAATCCCTTCGGACAAATCCGGAGCATATGTTTGTCGAAAATCACGGCAATCCCTTCGGACAAATCCGGAGCATATGTATGTCGAAAATCACGGCAATCCGTACGGTGGTATGAGAGGAGATACGGAAAATTACAAAAATCGCCTTACGCTATTAATATATATAGATAGAAGATAGATAGATTACCATGCACCACGACCCAGAATCACGGGGCCTGGACAGTCGAGGGGTAAAACTCGGCTCCCTCCCCTGGCGACCCGGGTTTGATCCCCGGTGTGGCTATGAGAGCGGGTTGTAGTTGCCCGTACAAGGTCGGTGGTTTTCTCTGGGTTTTCCGGTTTCCTCCACTCCTACAGACTACCGAACGCCATCCAAGCCATGGAAAGTGCCATTATTATTTATAAAATCTATTTGTACAATCCATGCAAATAAATAAAATTATAAGTATATATATATATATATATATATATATATATATATATATATATATATATATATATATATATATATATATATATATGTTAGTCATGGGGTTTGAAGTGGCGGGCATATGCAAAATTAGGACAAAGGACGCAGGAGGTAAGACCTAATTGCGGTTCTATCATTTATTATTTCCTCATATCCTCCGTTTTTGACTGCTCGTGTATGATACAGTGTGTAAGCAGTGACACTACACGGCGCAGGATGTTTGAAATCATGATATCTGATGCCGTTTATTCATTTTATCCTAATCGGTGGCACATGCACATGTATACATGGTTATTAAGTTTGTACATCTGGCAGTGGCTTCAATTTTTCTTCCAGGGTGGGGGGGGGGGGTGACTTAGTATATATATATATATATATATATATATATATATATATACACCTATAATATATTTCTTTTCAGCGTCTCTGAGTGACATATTCAACTATATATATATATATATATATATGTAACGGGTGAAAATGGAAACCAGGCCCGAATGTGGGTTCGAACCCGTAACCTGTGACACACAAGTCAGACGTTCTACCGCTTCGCTAATAAAGCAAGCTTCACTAGCAAGGCCAGTAGGAACGCTTTTGTGTGTCCGGTTACATTCACCCCCTCTCCGAGGACGTTCAGTCCCCAGAACGTGGGATCTATCCCGGGGGTCACACACGTGAACTGGGTGGGGCATCATGCCACGACACCAACTCCCCGGATCCCACCGCTGCCACCATTTGTAACGGGTGAAAATGGAAACCAGGCCCGAATGTGGGTTCGAACCCGTAACCTGTGACACACAAGTCAGACGTTCTACCGCTTCGCTAATAAAGCAAGCTTCACTAGCAAGGCCAGTAGGAACGCTTTTGTGTGTCCGGTTACATTCTACTCATTTGTGCTTTTTCCAACTTTGAAACTCTATTTTCCATCCTATCCAGTTTTGAGGAGAATTTAGAATCTAAGGCATCCAATCTCTTAAACAATGGGTCAAAATTTGGTGTTTGTTTTGCACTGCTAGATGAAGATAATTGATGGGTACTAACAGATGCCTTATCACCTGACCTTACTGATTGGCTCTATTGCATCTCTAGAGTACGACAGGCTGTGAATATTTCATCAAAGCTTTCGTCACATTCAAATCTATATCTGGTAGCTTCTTTGATCTCCTTTGAGACCAAGCCATCCCAAAATTTAGACCTAAGCATTTGGTCATATCCTGAACGAGACAAAGCACGTTTCTCTTTGATTAAATCTAGCATCCGATGGAGTCTACAGCTCCAGGATACGATATCCTCTTTTGGGCCCTGTTCACTAGAGTGAAACCTATGTTCCAAAACATTTACAGGTAAGACATTCCCAAAATTTTTGTCAAACCATGATTAAGCTCGAGTGAAAACTTCGTCAATATTACAAGGTAAGTTAAAGCATATATTCAGAGACTATTTAGAGACGAGAGTTATAAAGGTGGTAATAAAATAAGAAACCTTTAACAATATGAAAAGTGGTAACTCACCTACAAGATAGACAAAATAGAGATATGGCGTGCTGCCACAACCAACAGTATGAGCGGAATGCCGTCTCCACGGCAAGAATTCCCGCTATTACCTGCTCTTTTGTTATGTAAAACGACCAAATCTTAAGGGGGAACTATGGTCTGGATTGAGCAAAAAAAATACGCGCCACTGTTGTTCCACCATCAGTACCTGCTTCAGACGCTGCAGATGATTTCCTTAATTCATTCAAGTTTAACAGTGACATTTCATTAACTGAAATGGAACAGCTGCAAAGCTTGTTAATCAAATGGAAACATATTTTCTCTTTCAGCGATACTGATTTGGGGCGCACCAGTGTGGTAAAACATGAAATCAAATTAACCAATAATGAACCTTTCAGAGAAAGATACAGGCGCATTCCACCACAAATGTTTCATGAGGTAAAAGAACATATTCGAGATATGCTGAAAGCCAAAGTCATCAAAGAAAGCAATAGTCCTTTTGCCAGTCCTGTGGTCCTCGTGCGTAAACCAGATAACTCTTTGAGGTTTTGTATTGATTATAGGAAATTGAACAGTCGTACCATTAGAGATGCTCACACTCTGCCCAGGATGGATGATACATTGGACTCTTTAATAGGTAGTCAGTATTTTTCATCCCTAGACTTGAAGTCTGGATATTGGCAGGTGGAAGTTGCAGAGGAAGACAAAGAGAAAACTGCTTTTACTGTAGGTCCATTAGGATTCTATCAATTTGAAACCATGCCCTTTGGATTAATGAACGCACCTGCCTTATTCCAACGATTGATGCAGAAGGTTATGGGGGATCTTCATCTGAAGGAATGCTGGTTATATCTTGATGATATCATTGTAGCGTCCCGTACTTTTGATGAACACCTGGACCGCTTAAATTCTGTCTTTCAGCGTCTTTCTGATGCAGGTCTAAAGTTAAAACCATCTAAATGTCACTTCCTTCAACAAGAAATCAAGTATTTAGGTCACGTGGTGTCAAAAGAAGGAATTAAAACTGATCCCAGCAAAATACAGGTTCTGAAGGAATGGCCAATACCTAACTGTGTCCAGGATGTACGTAGATTTTTAGGATTTGCAGGTTTTTATCGCAAGTTCATAAAAGGTTTTGCTGCTATGGCTAGACCTCTCCATAATCTACTGAAGGGAGACCAGCGCAAATCAAAGGCAAGAGTAAAATCTACGAATTCAGCGACTCCATCGTTTATTTGGACATCTGATCATCAAAATGCATTTGACTCATTGATTGATGCTTTATCCACAGCTCCTGTGCTTGCTTTTGCTGATTTTTCATGTCCTTTTATTTTGCATACTGATGCTAGTTTCAGTGGACTTTCAGGTATTTTGTACCAGGAACAGAATGGGGAGAAGAAACCTATTGCATTTGCAAGCCGCAGCTTAACACCAGCGGAGTCTAGATATCCAGCGCACAAGTTGGAATTCCTAGCATTAAAGTGGAGCATTACAGATAAATTCAAAGACTATCTTTACGGCTCCCGTTTCACTGTTTTTACAGATAATAATCCCCTTACTTATGTTCTCTCCACAGCAAAGCTTGATGCCACAGGACAACGATGGATTGCCGAACTTGCAAATTATGAGTTTAGCATACAATATCGCTCAGGAAAGCATAACATCGATGCTGACGCGCTCTCGCGAATTCCTAGAGCTATTCGAGATAAAGGTAGAGGCGAAGGACAAGATATACCTCCTGAGGTTGTAAAGGCTATATGTAACCCCGACGTGGCGACACCAGGTTTGATATCCACCATAACATGTATGCCTGATACTGTCTTATGTATGAACATCCCTTCTACATCTTTGTTTCAGGACCCGCAGGATATACGCTCTGCACAGCGGCAGGATGACCTGTTGAAACCCTTCATTCTGTACCTAAAGGATGGTACCCGAATAAGTAAACCCACTTTAATGCCAGATCAGATATATCTTTTCAGGTATTTAGATTCACTTATTCTGAAGGACGGGATTCTCTACCGTCGTCGCCTGTGTGATGGGAAAGAACAATTCCAGCTAGTAGTTCCTTCACAATGTCGACAAACTGCCATGTCAGGTATTCATGATGACGTCGGCCATCTTGGTCGCAATCGTACATTACAACTTGCTCAAGACAGGTTTTTCTGGCCAAAGATGACACGTGATATAGAAAAGTATGTCAGGGAATGTCCTCGATGTATACGGCGAAAATCACCGCCCGATACTGCTCCTTTAGTTTCCCTATCCTCCAATGGACCGATGGAGCTACTTTGTATTGATTTTCTTAGTATAGAGCCCTCTAGGGGTGGGGTAGAAAATGTCCTCGTAATGACGGACCATTTTACTCGATACGCAATGGCGATGCCCTGTCGAAGTACTAAGGCTAAACAAACTGCTAGGATGCTCCTGAATACCTTTGTAAACCACTATGGATTTCCTAGTAGAATCCATAGTGACCAAGGTAGACAGTTCGAGTCTCAATTGATACGTGAACTTTGTCGCCTCTGTGGTATAAAGAAATCTCGTACGACTCCTTACCATGCCCAGGGTAACCCAGTTGAACGCTTTAACCGTACACTTTTAAGTATGTTGGGTACCCTGGAGGATGAACAAAAGAGAAACTGGAAAGAACACGTTGGCCCACTTACTCATGCATACAATTGTAGCAAAAACGAGTCTACCGGGTATTCACCGTTTTTCTTAATGTTTGGGCGTCATCCTCAACTCCCAATTGATTTAATTTTGGGAACTAACAGTCCAACTGACCAACAAGCATACCGAACTTACGTTTCTGATTTGAAAAATCAGTTATCGACGGCATACGATATTGCCCAACGCACTTCCGCCGCTTCAAAACACCGTCATAAGAAATTATACGACCGTCGGTCGCATGGCGCTGTACTTGACATCGGTGACGCGTGTTAGTTCGTAATGTAGCCTTTACAGGAAAACACAAATTGGCGAATAAGTGGGGAGAACAGGTTTATGTTGTTAAAATGCAACCAAAAGCAGGGATACCCGTTTATGTTGTCTCTCCTATTGACAATCCCTCGCTCGGTCGTACACTACATCGTAATCTTCTCCTGCCAATTGATTACATTCCTGATCCGCCAACCGCTAATGTACAGAGAAATGTACCGGACTCTCAGAATTCCAGTGATTTATCGTCTGATAGTGAAAATGATTCCGATGCTATTATCATGGTGATTGATTCTGAGCATTCCATGTCTAATGATGATACCATTAATGATCATCTTTCTATTTCAGAACCAACTTTTACTAACATTCAAGATGATGTACCTGTACTATCTGCAGCTGAATCTGTTATTTCGGATGACGAGTCTGTTACCTCCATGGTGTGTGATAACGAGGGCCCTTGGGTCCAGTCTCCTGTATATATACCTCCACCTGATAATGCTCCTTCCCTTTCAGTGAATATAGAATCGCCTCCTAGACCATTAAGAAGGTCAACACGTCAGAAACGGTTACCTGCCTATCTTCGTTCTGGCGATTATGTCATAGATTAAGTTAGGTAAAGACATACTTCGCTGTGTGCACGTGTTGATATATAATGATTGGTTGCTTTATTCTATCGTATCATAGCCATCTTGTTTCGTTTTAGATGTCGGGTCGCCATTTTCTTAAGAGGGGGGTGTATATAACGGGTCTATCTTAAACTCGTCTGGTTCTTTCCTGTGTTCTCCCTCAGGGAGTTGCTTTATATTTTTTTTTTAGAATTTGGTCGTTTTACATAACAAAAGAGCAGGTAATAGCGGGAATTCTTGCCGTGGAGACGGCATTCCGCTCATACTGTTGGTTGTGGCAGCACGCCATATCTCTATTTTGTCTATCTTGTAGGTGAGTTACCACTTTTCATATTGTTAAAGGTTTCTTATTTTATTACCACCTTTATAACTCTCGTCTCTAAATAGTCTCTGAATATATGCTTTAACTTACCTTGTAATATTGACGAAGTTTTCACTCGAGCTTAATCATGGTTTCCGTTTTGCTCTCGAGCAAACGTAATTTTTACTCTCTCTGAACCCGTCTTCATTTTTACTCTCATGCATGAAATACATGCATGCGAGTGTTTTCTTATCGTATATCTCCGTATGTCTTTATGTATGTTAACATGTGTTATAAAGCAGGATTCCGCTCATACTGTTGGTTGTGGCAGCACGCCATATCTCTATTTTGTCTATCTTTAAACGTATACACCACCACTGGACGTCTTTTTTTTTTGGTCGAGAGAGAGAGAGAGAGAGAGAGACCAACATCTCCCGAACGCTTATTTCCGACCCCGTTACATATATATATATATATATATATATATATATATATATATATATACACACGATTATTATTTATATTTATACTTATTTATATATATATACTTAATTATATTTCAAATAATGAAAATATTATAATAGAAAACAAGTTATTTGGTGAATTCTGAGCAAGGTTTAGATATAACTTTTTTCAGTAAATGGTTTCAAAGTTTTTAATTCTATTTATTAATATATTTCATTTGCAATATTATAATATAATTCTCTGAAAGGTTGGGGGGGGGGAGATGATTACATTGGCCATCCCCCCTATATTGACGCCCCTGACATCTGAAACAATCAGTGGATCCATATTTTTACAGATTTTCATAGCAAGTAAGTGTTATTGGCTAGAAGACGGTATCTTTGTTGAATGACCCCCCCCCCCAACACCCCACACACACGGAGGTAGGGTAAGCACCGTTTATACAGTTCTCACAGATGCTGATGTTGTTATACTTTCTGGCGAGAAAATGTGTGGCTGTATAGTCAACATATTTCTAGGCCCGAAATCCTGGATACGTGAAGTCAACAAACACACACTTTATTATGTAAGATGAACCCGAGGATAGATGTCATTTAGGCCTACCATTTGATTTTCAACTGCCGAATGTTTCCTGTCCCTTCGGGTTGTTTTGAGAGTGTGCAGTTTTTTTAAAGGCAAAATAGATATAGAGTGTTGAAGGTGACAGCTCCTCACCTTTCATATTTAAATGTTATACGGGAGCTCCATGCAAACATTAATATCAAATCTAACCCTCGTGATTTTAACACGTCCACTGTCTTCATAAGCTAGTCACACAGGAAAATAAAGCATTTTCAAAAGGAGTCCACTCAAATTATACATTTTATGCATATTATTATAAAAGTAAGGTGGTGCCTCATCATCTGATTTGGCATGTAATATTCAGGGAAAATTTTGTGAAACTAGATATCTGCTAGGAAAATAATGGTATGAAAGTTTTAAAACATAAAAATATCAGTCATATTATTACTAAGTTTCATCACTGTACACTCACATCTGCAGGTATATTAAAAAATAGAGTTCCAACTTGAACCCGAAATGGTTCTTCATAGTGGACTGAGTGGGGAACCTTTTAAGGTTCAAGCTAGAACCTTCAAGCGGGGTTCTTTTTTTAAACCTCCCGAAGGTTCTTTTATAGAACCTATAAGGCTCCCTGAAGAACCTCCACGGTTCTTCACGATGGACTGAGTGGGAAACCTTAAATGGTTCTTAGTGGAACCCATGTGTAGGGTTCTTTATAGAACCTTAAACGCAATTTTATTTAAGAAAACAGTCTAGGATGTCCTATCATACGTTTAGGATAAATTAATTACGTCATATGTCCATACATTGTTGATAGAGTGTTGATAGATATGTAAAAAATATAAAAACATTTCTTAAAGAAGGCGGGTAACTGCAAGGACCATGGATGTAGTCATATTTATACTTGTATCCTTAATTTTAAATATGATGAAACATTTGAGGCGAAAGGAAAACACTTTTTTAGGAAACACATTTTTATTTAGTTGTAAAGATTAGTCTGTGAAAAAAGGGCAATTACGAAAACCATTAGCTAATATATGCACGTAAATGATATAACTGAAATTTGCTATACAGCGTTCGTGAACACCTCACGCAGTTCCGAGTCGTTTTCTAAAAATTGAATAAATTCCCTCGTTATCGTTCAGCGTAGAATTTTGATAATTCAGGCAAATGTAGTGTCTTGCCTGCAAGAATTTCAGTTTTCTTCGTATATACTAACGATGAAGTTGAATATTTCGCAAATGTTTTGTTTCTAAATTATTAATAAGTATTACAAATCTTTAATCGAAAACGATATGCCTGCACAGAATCGATGAGCTGTATGATCGGCGATAAAGTCCAAACCCCGCGACGGTCGAACTTATAACTGATTACGTGTCAACATGTCCCTTAATTGCGTGATGCGTACTGCGTAAGGAAGGGTACGGAGAATCGATCTGTAAAATATGAGATGAAATACTAGTATATATTATCCGCAGTTGAGAATTAATTAACATACGATGTTTCTGGTCTGTGAAGTCGACAATTGGAACTCGCTCTCTCTCGCTCTCTCTCTCTCTCTCTCTGAGTGGGGACTGCATTTTGATTGTTTATGTTGTTCACATTACAATGTTTTAGCAAACTTCCCGAAATATCGTAAACACGAAAAATGTTTAATTATATGAACTGCAGTAAATGAATACAATAACTAAAAACATGTATTTTGACAAAGGTAAATTAACATATAATGCGTAATTTTTCTTACTTTTTCTTAACTGTCTTAAAATACTTATTACATTACTTTCAAATTATTTGTAGTCTCCTTATATAGTTAAAGGTGGTTAACACAGACATAAAATACGTTTTTTTTTGCTTTGTGATACACAATGCCATGTGCATTATTAAAAACATTTTTTATGATTAAGAAATTATTCTTGAATAATGTACCATGTTATAATCGTGAGCCCGATAACAACAAAAATCAAATCTTCCTCTTTTCATTTTCATTCTTGTTAGCCAGGCAGATGTGTCTTGTTCCTGTAAAGAGAAAGAATGGGTGACCAGTGTATTCTGTACTTGGTAATACACGTAATTAATCAATGCAACACCAGTTTAATTAGAGAAAGCCTTAAACGAATGTGTAATTAAGCGTAACCATACATTGAGAGGCCCAGGTCTGTCCCGCTTGTCCATATGTAGTGAAAACCCTAATACCAAAGTTTCCAAAACAAAATATAAACGTAATCAAAATAGAATGCATATATGTGCATTGGATAACAACGATATGTCGATATAATAAATAGGCAACCTTGTCTTATTCTTTAAAATGAATTTAATGTTCCTCACAATTAGGTACGTAATTAGGTGTAAATACAGACATAAAAATCTTATATTATTGTTTTGTGTTAAACAATTTTTCGATATAAGTATAACTCTGGAAAAACTTTTAAATCATGTTATATAAACTTACCTTTTCATAGGAAAAATTCCTGTCAAATTCTTTTTCCATTTGCTCTCTTAATAGCCAGGCAGATGTATCTTGTCACTGCAAAGAGGAATGCATCTGTTAAATAAAGTCTACGCCTGGTAATAATTAGTCCATTATATAACACCGAGATAATTAGAGAACACCTTCAGTCAATGTGTAATCGTGATTATTCATTGAGAGAGTCTGTTTTGTCCCAAGGCCAAAGTGTTCAAGATCCTTTAATTTTAAAAACAGCGGTCCAAACTCTACCATTTACTGAGGAAACTTAAAATAGCAAGGCTTGTTCTTTTGCCCAGTGTTTAATAAACGATATGTCAAACCGTCTAACGAAATCACATAGGATAGAGACTTGTAAACATTGTAAACAGTTTGTTATGACTTGTGTTACTTTGAACCTTGATTACTTTGCTGCAACGATTATTGCACGTAATAGCATGTTTATCATGGGACTTTGTCAACGTTTAGATTAATTGAATGTAAATCCGTTCACAGACAGAGCTTATTCACTGGAAAGTTAATCTCCAAACGTATAACTTTGACGTTCTTAACATCTTAAATTATTCATAAATATCAGTCTTACCACATATACGTTGTTTCCTCTTCTAATATATCGAAACCAAAACAACCCGGCCGTCGACTTCATTAGTTCAAATAAAGCTGCGCATTCGCGTCCTAGCCATCTGGAAATCCGGTCAAAACACGGGATCCATCTAGAACCTCATATTGAGTTATGGTCATGGCACAAACCTCAAGGTTCCATCTGGAACCTATTCACGAGGATGAAAGTTCCAGAAAGAACCATGGTTCTACCAAGAACCATTTTGGTTCTAAAAAAAAAAAATCAAGAACCCTTTTTCTTAGAGTGTATATCAATTTATACAGGTCAGTGACGGAGATCTATCTAAGGGACTTTATTTCTCAAATTGTCATGAGATAATGAATTGTGCCTTTAAACAAATGATTAATAAATAATCATACATCAACACTTGTTCATTTATATGTTATATGTATGAATTTATATAACAAGGTAATACCAGACATTATTGTTATTATACATTGTTAATCAAACATGTATATTCTGCCGCTTTTTATAAAAATTACTTTTCTCAGCTGATGAAGAAGCACTGACTTCGAAATCTCCTGAAAAAAAATAGAAAGTTAGTCTAAAGCGTTTTCATCATATTATCTACATTGAGAGTCTAACACGGATCAATACACTCATCATTTTAACATACACACCATTAGCTGCTTTCACTATTCTAGGTTAACAGTAGTGTGTATTTCATGAATAAAAACATATTATATATCAGAACTGCTGTACCTTATGATATGATTGTACACGATAATTATAGGTATACAAAAAACTAAGATCTACATCTTGATTCCGTGCATGAGAAATGTCTGTCTACATAGGAATCAAATTATGTTTGTTATATTCACATACGGATGGCGCTGGCTCAAGCACTGCAATGTCGCTGAACCTTTAGGTTAATGTTTGATCATAACAAAATTAATGAGATTCCTTGAACTTGTTAAGTTCCCGCTGTATATGACCGTACACATCCTAACATAAATGCATTAGTATACCACTCTAAATGAGTATTTCTCATTGACATGGCGTCATTATTTTAAACTGCAACAGAGATTCTGTTTTTCTAAATAGACTAGTACCACAATTTGCATATAAGGAATATTTGAATGAGAAATATAGTTATTTAAATGTATGTAAACACTTTAACACTTTTTTTAATCGTCTAAGGGCGTTTTGCTTCATTTCACCTCAAAAATAATTTCTTAATTTCTTTTAGGCGACTCTAGTTTGTCATGGCATCCGAGAGGACTTCAGCGGAAACGCAAAATTCGTTTCTAGAATGCAGCATTTGCCATGAAAACAAGAAGGGACGCAAACCAAAGGGTTTACATTGTCAACATTCATTTTGCTGCGACTGTTTAATAGAATCGATGAAAACAAAGGAAGGACGTAAAGAAATATCATGTCCTGTCTGTCGAGTAGTGACAAAACTTCCTGAAGACGGTATTAAAGGGCTCCCCGTGGATTTAAAATCGAAGAATTCGATGGTTTGTTATCGGCGTTCAATGATCCAAAATTCTGCCAAGCATGCCCACCAAGCAATCCAAGGTACCTGATAACTGTCATGTGTAAGGCCTGCGACAGACGATTATGTGATGACTTTCACAAGTATCACCTTTCATGTGAATTGTTTTCTAAGCACGAAGTGGTGCCATTTGAACATGTATGTTCTCAGCATGGAAAGATATTGTCACATTTCTGCATTGATTGTTTCCAGGGGGTTTGCCTCGAATGTCTCCTATGGAGAGTACATGATGAACATGATGTTCATAAGTTGTCTGACTGTATCATGCAAGTAAAGAAAACATTTCTTGCTAAAAAGAATGAGCTGACGAACACGTGTGGCCTTTTTAAGACATCATTGGCGGAGACAAAGGCTGAAGAAATGAAGAAACTCGATGAATTTAAATCATTACTCTTGAGGAAAGCCAAGTGCATGATAGAAGATATTGATGAAAAGGTGTGCAAGGCAGTGAATAGATGCCACTCTGAAGAAGCGAAGATTCTCCACGAATTAATGACTGATTTCGAAAAGGATTGTTTACCTGACGAAGAATTTTGTAAAGAATTAGAACATATACTTGACCTCAGCAATGAAGGCATGGCCTGTGAGATATCTGAAGTAAAGGATGTCACAGAGAAGATTAAATCTGTAACAAGAGATGAACATCCAGTTTCTGAATGGCCCGATATTTACAGTGAACTTCTGCTGATAGAACTAAACCACTTGAAAAACTGCCAGGTGACGATGAAAAATAGGTATCCCAAGTCATATTGAGATTTTGGGTGACGGATCAGTTTTAGTCGTTTTTAATGGAGAAAACCACGTGAAACGTGTAGATACAAAGGGAGCCATAATCAGACATTACAATGCCGACTTTACGGACTACAGAGACATGTGTTTTACAACCGATGACGAGTACGTGTACATTCTATGCGAGGACGGGTCAGTCTTAGTTAAAACTCACCTTGAAACATGCAGCAGGGAAATAAAGCAATTACCACATTCTACAGACGGTGACATATGACCCCGAACATGACTGTTTACCTTTCAGCAAGGCAGGAGAGGTGGTAGGCATTGATTTTGATTCGCTTAAGATATATATTTGCCATCTACCGGGTGGTTACTTAAGAATATTAAGGAATGATAAATCTTCCCGTACTGTTGCCTGCTGTCAAAATGCTGCTCAGGTGTATGATTCCGATGAGCTTATCCTTACCATTAACTATGTTCTAGGGAAGTTTGAAAAACTAAACGATGTTGCTTATTTTGGAAATGATATATTTCTAATGCTCAGTACATTCTCTCAAAAGATTGCCAGATATGACATGAAGAATAGGTGTTTCCTTGACGACCTCCTGACAAAAGAGGATGGTCTTGGTGTTCCATGCATGATTCCATGCAGCTTCCCTTATCTGTGGGTATCAGGCGAAAAATTCGCAGAAGCTCGGAGGCAATATTTACAATTGTACAAATGGCCTACCGAAGCGTAACACGTGTTTGATTCAGTATACACGTACAGACTGATTCCCCAATTATCAGCGTGTTAAATAATTAAAAGATAGAAGTTTAAATTGTGAAATCATTACACAGTAGCATGCTTATTACATGCAAAGACAGATACAAATATGCATTTTTGAGAAAACACGAGCTAAGTATATTAGAATGACAAAATATTAGGAAAAACAACCCTTTCTCTTCAAGAATTCGTTCATTTAAGTTTTGTTGTTGTTGTCCAGATAATAAGATTACAATTGTGAGGTGATGAGATCTTAAAAGTGCAAAACATTAAAAATATTAGTAATATTTCTAAACCACTGGTTGATCCTTCTTAAATAATAAGTGATCCAGGGATCATGTTGCTCAGCTGAGTAGGAAGACATTCACGAAAGGAATTTTATCATCTGAACGCCACATTTTGTAAGTGGTATCCCAATCCAACTGAAGTATAGCTCAGTATAGCTCAGTATAGCCTGTTAACTGAAAACTGCTTCTTTGAAACTGCTTCTCAAAAATAGAATAAAAAGCGTAAAATTTGGAAAAAAGTACAGATGGCGCCACTAGTCTGCAGCAACTATCAATATGCATGCTAAAAATCATGGCGATTAATGCATCAGTTGTTCAGATAGTTAAGCTTTTATCTCAAATTTTTAATTATTCCAGGGGAGTACTTCTGAGCCCCATTGCTTGGAAGATATGGGTAACAGTGACATAATTTCAATTTTCCAAGGAGATTTTCCAGGGACTTCACGGGATGTTCAGTTAAAAGATTATAAGAATCACGGATCAAAGCATCAGTTTTTCAGATAGTTAAGCTTTTATCTCAAATTTTTAGTGGTGAGGGGGGGGGGGGGGGAGTATTCTGAGCCCTATTGCTAGGAGGATATGGATAACAGAGACTTAATTTCAGGTTTCCAAGGAGATTTTTTTTATAAAATGCGAAAAAATTCGAAAAAAATACAGATGGTGCCATCAGTCTGCAGGACCTGATGAAACACTCTATGGTCAATATGAATGCGAAGAAAATGGCGATCAACGCATAAGTTGTTCAGGTAGTTAAGCTTTTGTATCAAATTTTTAATTAATCAAGGGGAGTCCTACTGAGATCCATACCTTTTTAGGATATTGGTAACAGAGACTTAATTTAGGTTTCCAAGGAGATTTTTCATGGACCTTCCTGGATGCCAGGTTAAAAGATTCTAGATCCAGTGGTTACGATGTGTGCCCTGGTATCAAAAATAGAGAAAACAATTCGTAAAAAAATGAAAAAAATACAGGTGGCGCCATCAGTCTGCAGAAACTGATGAAACATTCCATGACCAATATCCATGCAAAGAATCATGGTGATTCAGTAGTTGTTCAGATACTGGAGCATTTGTATCAAATTTTCCATTATTCTGCGGGATACCTTGGACCCCAATACCTTGAAAGATATGGGTAACAGAGACCTAATTTCAGTCAGCTGATGTAAAAACACTTCCAGTGCTGATATAAATGAAGATCATAACTTTAATGTAGCATAAAACACAGCCTGTTCAGAGGTTGTCAGGGAGTTCAATAATTTCATTCTAATCATACAGCTCATTCAATAAACACAAAATGGTCATATTTCCTGTAACATCTGTAACCTGTTTGAATGTTATAAAAAGACACACAAAAGATGATTTCTTGATTAAGAAAAATAACATCCACCCCTCCCCACCCTTTAGGGTTGCCAGAGGTCAGAGAAAACTCAGGGAAAATTATTTCTTCAAGGCCAGGGAAAAGTCAGGAAATTTCATAAAATGTCAGGGAATTCTTTGATATTAAGTTAAGATGAATTCGCAATAAATATCTGCCATTCTGAAGAACCATTTCATTTTCAATAGTCTAACTAGCCATGATCATTTACAGTTTTTCGTTTATTAACACCTGTCTGAGCTTATGATGCATTTTAGACACTATCGTAACGATTTTGTAACGATAGGTCAAGTACCCTCTGCCGAGATGACAGGCCCTCTCCGTGCATTGTGTCCCTAAGTAACTGTCAAGTTGCCAACTCGCGAATTGTTGCGATTTTTTTTAGCCAGAGGGAATACATGTATTATATTTTGACGGTTCGCCACGCTGAATGACTGAACCAGAATTCTGTTACATTATGATTAAACAGGCCAACCTTGAAGAGCGATAGGCTGGTAAGCGGTAAATGTAGTAAGGTTGATCAGTCGATGAAATAGTCGGTGAGAGATCAATGAATTAATTATAATTTTCTGCTAAGTAAAAGTGCCTCTTAAAGGCTTTGCGACTCAGCTGGTTTAATGGCTCTGCCAGAGGGAGCAATTGATTCTTAAGAATTGCCTCGACTGGGTCAGTCTACAGCTCTTGATCCTGTAGTTATTGGTGCTTCTTTTTTATGTACTGTCTATTGTGACGTCATGACCATTTACTGCGTTTGGTGGAATGATGATGATGAACTCGTTTCTCATATCATGTTCTGAATTTGTGACCGAAAAATCAAAGGAAGAAAAATATTATTTTTTCAACAGTTAATTACATAAAAATAAAACAGACTGGGGCAGTTGAATGACTGTAGTAAATATTTATGAGATAAGGGTATACATTTCATTAAGACCTTTTAATCTTAATATCGGAGTCTAACAAAATTATCTGAATAATATATAAACAACAAACTATATATTTAAACAATTTAAGTGTAGCATGTGTGCACCTGTTTATCCAGCTCCCATTTCAAGACGACAATGTATAAACAATTTATTATTAATCTTGCAAAATACACGTATGGTTCTTGTTAGACTCGCCCCACTTAATTGCGTCACGTATCCGCAGGGTACCAAAGGTTCCTTATAAACCACTGGCCACAGGCTGCGTCTCTCTCTCTCTCTCTCTCTTTATCTAGCCTATCCATATATTTATTTATCTATCTATTTATCTATCTGTCTGTCTATCTAGTTATCTATCTATCTGTCTACACTAAACGTAATTGTGGAACAATCTTTGCCATGACCAAATAACATTAATCAAACCCAGGAATGTATTTTCCATCCTTGTCCAACGGGTCGCTTCTGGAAAACACGACGTCACACCTTTAAGGGCAACGTGAAGTACGTGTGCGGCGCAGTATCTGCTTATAACCATACTGCACTCCCACCTACATATATAATGATTTGTTATGTTTCTTATCACAAGTAAATGTTAATTCAGGTCGTTCTCGTTAGTGGCACTGTATAGTGGACCCGTACTTTCAGTCTACGCACACGTTAACAGCTTTTCCAGACAGACCAGACCACGCGGTTTAGGGAAATTCCCTTTATTTTCGGCGTAAGTTCTATGTGACGTGATTATTTCAGTAACAGGCACAAAAAATAAAACTCTCGAGACACTACTGCACTAGTTCTATTTATGGAAGCGTTATGTAGGGGATAAAGATGCCTTTTTTGTTTCATGTGGTATATGTAAATGCAATCGTCTCCAGCTTCCGGGGAATTGAGCATAGCGCTATAACCACTCTCAAAGCGCTTCCTGTATTTGCTAGGACCCGTGGACTTAAATGAGCTAAGATGTTGATTGTCACATAAATATCTTATTGATTGTTTATGATTCTGGAATGAGTTTACTTCAAATGACGCTGATTACACATGGGCTGTTTTCTTGGAATCTGGGCATACTTTCCTTGAGACCTTTTTGACCTATGATTCAAACAAGAAGAAACGCATACTGTAAACTAGATAAAATGTATTAAGGGATATAATAGAGATTGTACAGCAAGATAAATCTCCTCGTGTAGTCTCATTACTTTCAGGGTAATTTATCCTAATATGATTATTTGCTCTCGGTTCAACGACCTAACACCACGCAATGTAAGCCATGGGATTCTGAAGTGGCCGTATGTGTCAAATAAGGACAAGGATAGCAGGAAGTTAGACCTAGTTGCGTCATTCATTATTTATTCAAATAGTAAGTATGTACTGCGTGCGTGTATGATACAGTGTGTCATACTACACGGCACAGGATATCTCATACAATATCTGATACTCTTAATTAATTTGTCCTCACCGCTGGTTAAAGAGTATGTTTACATGGTTACTAGGTCTGTACATCAAGCCCATTCAGGTGATCAATTAGGAGTTCAATTAGCGTGGTTAATACAGCAACGGCGAATCCTTACCTACTCAGAATCCCTGAGATTTTATATGCCATTTGTTATATGGTCAACATACTACTTCATGTAAACACGTGCTCTCCAAACACCTGTATGGCAGACCTTATGTATCAAATAATAATAATAGAATAAACTTTCGCCAACTCGCACCATATATTTTGTCCCTAAAGCCTTAGAACAATTCATTTATGTATGTTGCCTTATCACAAGATAATCTTAATTCAGATTGTCCTTATTTGCGGCGCTCTACAGCGTGACATATGCATTAAACTGCGGCCCATGCACAAATTCAAATCCAGCTTACCCAGGCAGGCGAGATCCGAGGCGGCTACATCGAAAATCATCCTCTTTCATTGTAAGTTCTGTGTGACGCAAAGGTGTAAGTAGTCAGCAGAAAAAATTAAACCCTTATTCTACTAATACACAGGTTATTATTTAGGTAACGTTATGTAGGGAAACACAATGATCCTTTTATGTTTTACATGTACATGCAAATGGCGTATGGAATCTGGGAAAGTAGCACACATGGCGATGTTTTCCTGCTCACAGTGATTGAGACGAACCTGATATTTCAGGCTTCAATGATTACTATCATAACAAGCCATAGACTTCTCAAAAGTACATCTAGCCCATTCAGCTGAACAATTTTGTTTACACCTTTTCATAGCAAATAAGTTTATGATTATAAAGCAGGATTTCTTTTGAAAGACAAACACACACACCCTCACACACACAGATCGGTTTTATTAGCGTCGTTTATACAGCAACCGCGGATGCTTATCCACTCAGAATCCCTGATATTTTATATGCCATTTGATGCGATGTGATATGGCTATATGGTCAATACACTTCTTTATGTAAACACGTGCTCTCCAAACGCCTGTATGGCAGATTAATGTTTCAGATAATAATGAAATATACTTTCACCATATAATTTGTTCCTAAAGCTGTAGAACAATTTATGTATGTGGCCTTATCACAAGATAATCTTAATTCGGATTGTTCACATTGGAGGCGCTTTACACCGTGACACGTGCATTCAGCTGCAGCTAACGCACAGCTTCCAGCTAATCCAGGCAGGCTAGACATAAGGCGGCTCCGGGGAAGATCATCTTCTTTCATTGTAAGATCTGTGTTACGCAGGTGCTTTAGTATTCGGCAGAGAAAATTGAACTCTTCTGGTACAACTTCATTATTTTTTATTTAGGTAACGGTATTAAGGGCCTCACAATAATCGTTTTAGTGTTATGTTTAACATGGTACAATCATGCACAAGCAAATATGTAGGGATTCTGGGAAATTTAGCACACTTAGTGATGTTTTCCTGGTCACAGCGATTGAGACGAATCTGATATTTCAGGGTTCTATGACTACTTTTATGACAAGCCATAGACTTCTCAAAAGATCAGATATTTCGATTGTCCTCATAATTATTGTATTCATACTTAATGTTGATGTTAGGAGATTAATTCTATCCTGGAGGACTGACGCCGATTAAATTTGAGATTTAATCTGTTTTCTGGTAGGTTGTGCATACTTTCCATGAGCTGTTTTATTGTATACGATTCAGTAACAAACAGAACAGTAGCAAATTGTAAATAAGCTATAACTTATTTTTTTTTCAAGGGATATAAAATCGTACAGCTTAATAAATTTTGCCATATACTCTCAAATTTATCTTAATATGATGATTTTTACGCGGTTCTACTAATGGCAGAGGTCCCATTTTACCGGTCTATCATTAGTCTGCGAGTAAAATATAAATTACCATGCGCCACGACCAGCATCACGGGGCCTGGACAGTCGAGGGGTAAAACTCTCGGCTCTCTCCGATGGCGACCCGGGTTCGATCCCCGGTGTCGCTATGAGAGTGGGTTGTACTTGCCCGTACAATGTCGGTGGTTTTCTCCAGGTTCTCCGGTTTCCTCCACTCCTATATACAGACTACCGACCGCCATCATCTTAGCCATGACGATTGCCTTGATTAGTTATAATAAAATCAATATAAAAGAATTAAGTATATATATATGTATATAAATGTAAGTACTTGGATTTTGAAGTGGCCGGCATAAGCAAAATAGGACAAAAGAAGCAAGAAGTAAGACCTAATTGCAGTTCTTTCATTTATTATTTCCTTATATCGTCCGTTTATACTGCACGTGTATGATACACTTTGTTAGCACTTGCAATACACGGAACAGGATGTTTGATATGAAATATGATACTGTTAATTCATTTGTCTTAATTGGTGGCCCAAGTACATGTATCCATGGTTACTAGGTTAGTACATCTGGAACATTCAGTGGATCCTTTTTTTTTCCAGATTTTCATAGCAAGTAAGTGTTAATGGCTAGAAGACAGTATTTTTATTGAATGACTTACACACACATACACACACACAAACACATGGCGGTAGGGTTAGCACCGCTTGTACAGTTCTCGCTGATGCTTATACCTATAGTACAGAATCGCTGATGTTTTTATACTTTCTGGCGCGAAAATGTGTGATAAGGCTATATAGTCAACATACCTCCTCGCACTCCAAACACTTGTGTGGCCCGACATCCTGCATACGTAAAGTCCACAAACACACACTTTTTTTATGTAAGATGAACCCGTGGATAAGATATCATTTAAGCCTACCATTTGTTATCCAGCTGTTATCAAGATTTTTTTGTTCAACCGGCTTGTTTTGAGATTGTGCATTTTTTTAAAAAGGCAAACTAGATAGATTGTTGAAGGTGACAGCTCCTCCACATTCATATTTTAATCATAAATGGAGGCTTCAAAGAAAACATTAACAAAAACAAATCTTACCCTCGTAATTTTAACACGTCTACTAACTAAAATAATCACAGGGCACACATCAAAACTTGTTCATTTATTTGTATGATATGTATGATTAACAATGTAACGCATTATGGTTATTAGACATTGTCAATCATATCCATCTATCTACCTATCTATTTATGTACCTATATATATATATATATATATATATATATATATATATATATATTTATACTGTTCCAAGTGCCCTTTTTATTGTGTGCATCGGTCTTACAGAAGATTGTTTTGTTGTGCACACGGATGTTGTTGTCTTTTAGTTCGCGTGCTACGCGAAGCACATGTTGTAGCGGCCTCGCCTGGCCGAATGTTGCAGGCACGGTTTAATCTGCATTGGTTGAACCCTGGTTAAAGGTGGAGTAAATTTCATGAATATTAATATGTCATACATCAGAACTGCTGTACCTAATAATATGGGGGTACGCGATAATTACAGATACAGGAAGTAGTAAGATCTACATTTTAATTCCGTGCATGAGGAATGTCTGTCTACAGAGGAATCAGATTATGTTTGTTATATTCACATACGGATGGAGCTGGCTCAGGCACACTGCAATGTCGCTGAACCTTTAGGTTAATGTTTGATGATAACAAAATTAATGAGATTCCTTGAACTTGTAAAGTTCCTGCTGTGTATGCACGTACAGGTCCTAACATAAATGCATTAGTATACCACTCTAAATGAGTATTTCACATTGACATGGCGTCATTATTTTAAACTGCAACAGAGATTTTGTTTTACATGATAGACTTAATAAGCACTTAAGGGATATCTGAATGACATGTGTAGTTATTTAAATGTATGTAAACACTTTTTAAGACGTATATATCAGGGCGTTTTGCTTCATTTCACCTCAAAGATATTTTCTCTATTTCTTTTAGGTGACTCTAGTTTGTCATGGCATCCGAGAGGACTTCAGCGGATATGCAAAATTCATTTCTAGAATGTAACATTTGTCATGAAAACAAGAAGGGACGCAAACCAAAGGGTTTACATTGTCAACATTCATTCTGCTGTGACTGTTTAATAGAATGGATGAAAACGAAGGAAGGACTTAATGAAATATCATGTCCTGTCTGTCGAGTAGTGACAAAACTTCCTGAAGACGGCATTAAAGGGCTCCCCGTAGATTTCAAAATCGAAGAATTTGATGCTTTGTTATCGGCATTCAAAGATCAAAAAAAAAAATCTGCCAAGCATGCCCACCAGGCAATCCAAGGTACCTGACATCTGTCATGTGTAAGACCTGCGACAGACGGTTATGTGATGACTGTCATAAGTATCACCTATCATGTGAACTGTTTTCTGATCACGAGATGGTGCCATTTGAACATGTATGTTCTCAGCATGGAAAGATATTGTCACATTTTTGCATTGATTGTTTCCGGGGGGTTTGCCTCGAATGTCTCCTATGGAGAGCGCACGATAAACATGATGTTCAGAAGTTGTTTGACTGTATCATGCAAGTAAAGAAAACATTTCTTCCTGATAAGAATGAGCTGACGAACACGTGTGGCGAATTTAAGACATCCTTAGCAGAGGCAAAGGCTGAAGAAATGAAGAAACTCGATGAATTTAAATCATCACTCTTGAGGAAAGCCAAGTGCATGATAGAAGATATCGATGAGAAGGTGTGCAAGGCAGTGAATATATGCCACTCTGAAGAAGTAAAGACTCTCGAAGAATTAATGACTGATTTCGAAAAGGATAGTTTACCTGACGAAGAATTTTGTAAAGATTTAGAAAATATACTTGACCTCAGCAATGAAGGCATGGCCTGGGAGATGTCTAAAAAGAGATGTGAAGTAATTGAAGCCACAGAGAAGATTAAATCTGTAACAAAAGTTGAATATCCAGATCCTGGATGGCCCGAGGAGTACAGCGAACTTCTAGACGCTGATGATATATGGACTGTCCTGAAAGAATTAAACCACTTTCTCCTACCACCCATTGATGAGAAAATGGGAAAGCCAGAGTTAGTTTTTGAAAAACTGTTCGATGAGGATGAAAATATAGGTATCCCATGTCATCTTGAGGTTCTGAGTAATGGTTCAGCGCTAATTGCCCTGGAAGGAGAAACTCATGTAAAACATGTAGATACAAAAGGAAACATAATCAGACATTATAATGCATTATTCACAGACATATGTTTCACTACCGATAATGAGAACGTATACATTGTGTGCAATGACGGATCATTCTTGTTCAAAATGGACATTGAAACGTGTCGGATGGATCTCGAAAGGGGGCAATTGTCAATGATTCCAAATGCCATGGCCTATGACCCACAGAGGGAGGTTTTAGTATTAAGTAATGCAGAGAAAGTAAGAGAGTATGATATAGAGGAGCATGAGAGATATAAGTGTGATCTGCCTTGTGGATTCCTGCGAATATTACGGAATGACAGATTGTTTCGCATAATCGTCATTGGTGAAGAAGCCGCGTTGGTGTATATAGTTGGTAAATTAATTCATACCATTCACTATGTACCAGAAAAGTTTAAAAAACTCAACGATGTTGCATACTTTGGAAAAGGCATATTCTTAATGCTAAGCACAGCTTCACAAGTGATTGTGAGGTATGACATGGAAAATCAGTGTTTCCTTGGCGACCTTTTAACTCAAGAGGATGGTCTAGGTGTCCCAGGCTTTATTGCTTGCAGCTTTCCTTATCTGTGGGTAGCTTGAAAACATATCACCGATGCATCAGATGAACAAAAGCATGGATATTTGAAACTTTACAAATGGTGTACATAAGCCAAAAGGCCGAAGAGTCAGTATATGTATACCAATTCATATTCCTGGCTACGTAAACCGTAAGTTTGATAATGAAATCATTATTATAAAATAGCAGGATTATAATGTAGTAGTAAAGACATACCTGCGTGTCCTTAACCACAGCAAAAGGACCAAAGACCCCTTTATTTGCTGTAAATGGTTTTTCCAACTGACTTGTGGGACATTTAAGCTTCTCTGTGTACTGTGCAGCTATCACGCGGAAGGGTCTAATTTGGGCAGCGTTTCCTTATGTTCTTTTTTTATATTTCTGTAAGGGATGCTGTCTTATACTTCGCTTGTCTTCTTTGGTCTTGCCGGATGGGTACAGGTATATATTTTATTAGTGTTTTAATGTAAATTGTCTTAATCTTAGACTGTGAATGTTTTACTCAGAAATAAGAATAAAATTTTGGAAATGTGGTGAACGGCAAAAACGCCAATTCAGTGTAAGAGACCGACACAAGGTTAATCCACGCCGCCCTTTCTATAAAAAAATGCTTAAAATATCTGACTGATGTTCTTTCTCTTTACACTGTTATAGGGCTGATGCTGTATGCCAATTCATAAAAACAATGTCCAATGTGGCATATGTGATAAATCTCCGAGAATGATTGTTTGGTTTTGCTAATATTAAGGACTGCAAGTTCGCCTACTTTGGAATATGAGGAACTAATACCAACTTTCATAAAAAGAAGTGCATGGATCAGTTTTTGTGCAAATACACTACGGTAGGCAGATTGCTGTTTCATACCGATGACATCGTTCGATTTGTTGAGCGGGTCATTTTGTTATTCTAACAATTATCTCATTAAATCTCTAATTATAAGATTATGAAGATCATACATTATCTCAGAATGTCGCCTTTTGTACCCAAGAAAATTTAAATTGTTGAATTACAGGACATAGCTAGTTTATTCTTTCTTAATTTTATGTGCATTAATGAATGTGGCGTAATGCTAATAGTACTGTCATATTTTCCGTTATATTTCACATAACGCATAGAACAAAATATTCTCCTGGTCGGTTTGATCAAGCATATCAAACTGTGTAATGAACATTATTATCTGTCAATATTTATCCCATTCTAGTATTACATTTGCTTTATATTTTCAACATTTCTGAAAAAAAATACTGATATCATTATTTTAAAAACCCGCTGTTTTTATCATGTAAAGAATACAAGATGAGATCGAATCATTGCAAGAGCTCGTTGTGCAAATAATCAGATCCACATATATATGGGTGTGGTCGATTGAATTATAACAGCTAAAATATAAAGAATACGAAGAATATTTCCCTTACTCTATATATCACAGCTATAAATAAAACAGTGAACAGGCAACAATAGCACTACCAAACTAGTGCCACCTGTCAGCGATGACTTACATTGAGCATCCGGGACGCAAAAATATTATAATTTAACATTTCAAAATACAAAAGTAAAATATTACCTTGCCAAAACCGGCTAGATTCTAGTCAGAGCCTGTACCCTTAACCTGATGTCACTTTACAGAATCTGGTTCATTTGGCCCGAAAAAACTCTCCCCATATGTTGATGATCTCTGAAAACTGTGCCTTTGGGAAAACTTTATTATGGTTTAGGTACCTTGTGTTTCTGAGTATATTCGAGTGAGTACACCATTGATACATATTCTTATCCCCTTTTACTGGTTACACCAGATGTGATCCAATCGATCGCAGGATTAGGTCAGGATTTAGCCTAGCAAATGCCTCTTGTCCTGTGACACAGAAATGATTGTAGTTTAAACCATGCCAGGTTTTATTGTTGTCTAAAAATAAAAACATTTTACTTTTTCCATAATATGGGTGAACCAGAAGATCATGGTTATACCCAACGTGTCAAAATAATGTGTAGTTGATATCTTATTTTTTTCTGTAAGAAAAAGTATGATATTAATTGACTTGCTACCAGCCTTCAGGGTGTATACAACACACGTGTCCTAAGAAAACCTACATATTGTTCAAATGCTCGATGGTTAAACAGTCCGATCTGATAGCATGTTTTTACTTTCGACTCTTTCTTGGGTTTACTTATTGATAATACTACTAATAAGTACAGACAGGGTAGCTTGGTAACTCGGCTTTGCACAGGTCCAAGGATCGTAACGCCACCTCCATCTGAATTTCTTAATTTCACACTCACTTGACATTTGTCATAAAAGACTAATGGAGTGACTCCAGATAAAAGCATCATATGGATAAAGTTTCATGCTATTTAAAAAAAAATAATCAGCAGAATCATTAAAAAATGTTTTTACTTTTTAGAAAATGGCGGAGGATAGATAATCACGCCTGGAAATATTAAGTTTTTTTTAGCTCAGCTGACTGAAAGTCATCTGAGCTATAGTGATCACCTTTGTCCGTCGTCCGTTAGTCTGTCAGTCTGTTAACCAGGCACAGATCGTAACCGCTGAACCTGGAATCTTCTTACTTGAAATCCAGGGAGGTCCATGAAAATCTCCTTCGAAACCTGAAATTAGGTCTCTGTTACTTATATCCTCCGAGCTACGGGGCTCAGAATCCCCCCCCCCGGAATAATTAAAAATTTGGTACAAAAGCTCCAGTACCTGAACAACTAATGCATTGATCACCATGATTCTTTGCATGCATATTCATCATAGAGTTTTTCATCAGCTCCTGCAGTCTGGTGGCCCCACCTGGGTTGTTTTTGAATTTGTACGCATTTTTTTCTTTTTGAGACTTTCAAAGATGTGGTCATCTGTTACCAGGTCACAAATCGTAACCATCCGACCCAGAAACCTATAAATGAGATCCAGGGAGTCAATAAAAATCTCTTTAGAAACCTGAAATTAGAACTCTGTTACCTATATCTTCCGACCTATGGGGCTTATAACTCAAAATAAAAATTTGATACAAAAGCTCCAGTATCTGAACAACTAATTCATTGATCAACAGGATTCTTTGCATGCATATTAACCATGGAGTATTTCGTCAATTTTTATAGACTTGTGGTGCCACTTTTTTTTCTCGAAATTTTACGCATTTTTCTCTATTTTTTAAACCTTGAAAACGTCCACCTAAACCTAAATGGTAGATTCACCGCGCCCCTCTTTTAAAAACAAAAATGATTTAGCTCCATATTATAATAATCACACCAACAAACAAGATTTTGTTTATAAATGGTAGATTCAACGCATATATTCTCAGGAATCATTGCATTGGGTGGTGTGAATCAGTATGACCAGATTTTAGCTCATCAAAGAAAAGGTCTTTGTTCCGACGTTAGCCTAACGTAACGTAGTATCTAGGGAGGTGAATAAGGCAAACTTAATGCTGCAAGCAATGGGGCGAAAATTAGCTATTGAACACCTTGAAATTCATTCCTCGGAGTGTTCGAGTGTGACGAACATTTATTTTGAATTGGTTTGTAAAAGTGAAATCTAGACTGGCCCAGTCCATGAAACAGATATGACTAAATTGTTGCTTCTGACAGAGAAATCAAACGTTCCCGCGTTGTATCGCACTTAGTATCGGTACAGCCATCTTGCGGCAACTCATACAACTAATTTACCACTATCTGACCCTCTTATTTCATGTATAAGAGCTGGCAGTGAGTAAAGTCTATCAGTACATGGAATCACGTTTTATATTAAGCATTTTATTAGTAAACGCAAATACTAAAGCCCAGACAGGGCTAAGTGAAATCATGTGCCTCATTTCACCCTTAATTTGACTCATGTTAGATGCAAAAATGATGCTTCAGCACCATTAAAAATGCATACCAAAGGTTCACTAAAATGAATACATTCGCCCATACAGTGATCATGTGACAAATATTCAACTTACACTTATGCCACTTATGCCAACCTACCTCCGTCATGCAAATTCAAAATTCTTGCTTCACCTTTTCCCAAAACAAGACATAAACGAGTTGGCTATGATGTCACAGTTAAAAAGTCCCTATGTAGGTATATATCCGATAGTTGTCCGATTTTCTATATGTTTGTCCAGCCGTCCATCCGTCAGGCTGTCTGTCCATATGTCAAACTCGCCTGTGCACATTATCTCAAAATCCATTCGAGGGATCGCTATGAAAGGGTGTGTGCTATCCATCCGTCACGCTGTCGAAAAATAGTTTGACCGCTACACTGCGACCTTGGATTTATTTTGCCTATATTGTCTCAAGAGCCATGATTGTCATTTTTTATAACGAAAGCGTGAAATTTTAAATGATTCATAATTATGGCAGGATGCGTGCTTTCGAATTTTCAAACACGTATATGGTCAATATGGCCGCAAAGCAGCAAAACGGGATTTTCCTACAGGGCTCAAGAAACGTTCCAGGAATTGTTCTAAACTTTAAAACGATGTTTGGACCCTGTGGGAGGATGTGTGCTTTGGTATATCAGACCCGTCAGAAATTCAATATGGTGAGCACGCAGCGATTTTGTTTCCCGTCGTATGCATTATTCTTTTAGAACTGTTCAAGCATTATATAATCGAATTCCCACACAAAGAGCTTTTATTTAGGTGAAAACATTGTTACCAAATGAATGTACTGTTTTAGTATCAATTACAATATAGATAATGATTAATTACTTTTACATTCTGTCTTTGTGGTTGTTAATCATAAAGGCAAATGATTGAAAATTGAATAGTTATTATTATCCATTATCTATGGAAATAAACATTATGAAATCTGAATGTTTAAAAAGTACATAAACTCCAAGTTAAGCTGCATGCAGATGTTCTCAAAGATTGTTGTTTTTTTTTAAGTTAATTAACATGCAGTCCGCTATAAGGTTACAAACTTATATATCTTTCGCACTTTTAAATGATTTATCTTTAATTTTGAAAAACGTTACACGTAGCATCATATAGGGTTTCCTGAAGGTTGCACTATGAGATAACCAGTCATATTCGCTTCTAAATACAACCATCTCATAAGTATTTTATTCCAACTTACAAATAAAACAAACACATCTTTTTTCAGTCAAAAGGCAAAAATAAGAGGTATAGTTAATTCCTAAGTGGAAATATCATAGCCTTTCTTATTTTTAATTTGCATGAAAGATTGAGCAACTGACCCATGGGTCAATAGGATCAGCTGACGACATATAGTATGACATTAGAGCCGAACTTTCACCATAGGTATTTATTATCTGAAAAACAAATTGAAAATAACTTGTGACCTTGACCTTTGACCTTCTGGCACAAAATTCAATAGTTCTTCCTTAAGTGATGGGACGTACATATGGGGAGTCCGGCCAAGACTGGACAACACACGTTATATAAGAGAATAATTCGATTATTTAAAGGGTTAGTTTGGACAATATTGTTCAAATTTTGCATTCTGACCCGGGATATCTGTGTAAACTATACATTTTTCTCACAGTCACAAAAACCATGCAGACTTCTACCCATCGGCGCCAACCCCCAAATAAAGAAATAAAAATTATAATGTAATAGATTGTGCCCTTAAGATAAAGGTAAAGGTAATCATGTTTTGAAATTCTCTTCGGAAATTGGTTTATATAATTTATGTATCAAATGAGAAGGGAAATACTCTACCTTAAACAGTATGGGGGTTCACAAGACTATATTTCGACAAATTTGACCCTAAGGGTCAGGGTCGAGGTAACCAATTTTCCAACTGGACATGCTGCCACATTTAAATAATTTGTTATCAGATTTGCGGAATAGATCGACAGTACTTGAAAAAGCATGATGTTAACACGATGTGGACCTTGATGATCGAGGGCGAAGTCACCAGTTTTCGAACTCAACTAAGAAAATTATTGAAAATATGTGTGACCTGAATATTTATATGAAAATTAAAGACGCAGTATTTCAAAATTTATGGTGTTTATCAGAAATCTTTCGAAGATTTAACCTTGAAGGTGAAGGTCAAGGTCAAACGTTTTCGAGCTACTCTGAGATATTGAATGAAACATTTGGTGTAAAAAAAACCGAGGGAGAATATATAATACTTCCAACAGCTAGACTCCAAATAAACAACTTATTTTTGCTTTGTATCCGCAGAAAAATATTTTTTATTGGCCTAGTTCCGGGTTTTAAGGAGATTTTTTGAGTACCCTCTTGAATATTGAGTAAGAAGTTTATAGTTAAATGGTTACGATGTGTGCCCCGCTAACTGAAGGAGGGCTGGACGGGTCGACGGACTGACCGGACAGAAGGACGACGGACATGACGTAAGGTCAGCTAGGATAAAAACGACACTCAAAAAGCCAAGAGTACATCATATAAAGAAAGGCATAAAAAGCCATGGCCTCTGAGAGGAAATCTTTGAGGCGGCACAAAAAGGTTTCCGGGCCCCATCCCCTATCCTCATTGTTTAATCCCATTCAGTTTTACATATTTTATCAACTTTGCATTCGGTTTAAGCCAGAAGCTGTCTGTTCTGTTGAAGTGGTACTAAAGAATGGATTGTTAGAGAGGAATGTACTGAAAAGTGTTTTTCTGCATTTATGGCCATTTATATCCTCATGCATATACTTCACATATCCATCATGATAAGCTGAAAAAAGTCATATGGAGGTCTTATGGAAACATTAGAATGTACGACATATTTCATTATGGAAGGGATTAAGGCTATTTTCACTAATAATATAACTATTCACATTCAGTTGACAAATTAGGCCTGTTCATTAAAAAAAAAACAGTAAAACATTATAGAAACAAATTAAGAAGGCACCGTGTGACAATTCAAGTAACGTAGAAGACGTAACCCAAACTGCAGGCTATGTCTCTCGTGCTATCAACAACAGTCTTCATAATAATAACAAAAACAAGTGACACTTGGAGGAACAGAACAAAAAATACATGAGCAGTTAAATGAATGGATCACCACGTGCCGCCGCATTCTATGCAGTTCATGACTCTCGTGCTATCAACAATAGTCTTCATAATAATAACAAAACCAAGTGAAACTTTAAAGAAGGAAAAAAAAAAAATAAATGAGCAGTTAAATTTCTTTGATGAGTCACGACGTGCCGCCGCATCCAAGGCGAGTGCAGCTGCGTCAGATTATCATATATTCGGTATAGCATGCAGAAACAGATTGTCATTCTATAGATATACATGTATTCCCAAATGGCATGTGTTAGATCGGCAGTGGAGGGTACATGGATGACTTATGTGATTCTGTGAAAATCTTGTTTTCTTTTTATATACAACTAGCTGGTAAACCCGATATACCGAGCTTTTTACCGGGGTCGGGTAGATGAATTTATTAAGATGAGGAATGTTGGCTCTTTTTTATTCTGAAAGTTAAAAGAAAATATAATTTTTCAGATAGATGCTGTCAAAATTTGATTTGTACAAATATTTTTTTTTGGTTTTTATTTAGCGGCGTTGTGCTCGTGGCAAGAAATTCATATACCGGTAGTTTACCTTGAAGACTGCGCTCCATAAGCAGCGGTTACGCTATACTCAGCTATTACCGGGAGATCACGCACTGTGTTCAGAGCGCACTTAAAGACCTGGTGAGTAATGTTTTCATTTGCGAACCGGAATGGGGCGCGGGGACATTCAGGTTTTCGATGATCTTTGACTGGTTACGATTGTTGGACGTATAGAGAATAGGTTCATGTGAGGAAGACATGAAAAATGAATTAAATGTACGTTTTAAGTCAAGGAAACTATTCCTGAAGAAAGATACGGAAACATGCATACCTCATTAGTAACAGAAGCTTACTCAAGTGAAGTCGCAACCTTTTTTTTTATTCCTATCAGAACAATTATGAGGCCTGGAAACCCTGCCACCACCAATCTCCACCCCATATTCTGAAATGTTGACCTTGTATTAGGTTTTGTCATTTATCCCCCTTGGTTGAACCCCTCCTTTTCATAAAGCGAGAGTCATGTGTTTTTCACATTTACTGATCACGCACGTTGGTCAGAGCCAGACATGCGTAAATCCCTCACTACAAGAAAGGAGGGTTATTTGCCTGCACAATAGTCCTTTCATAACAATCCTGCTCTGGAGGGGAATAACAGGCAATCCGTTCTTTGCCGAAGCCAGTTCGGCTGTTTTCGGTGGTATACACTCCACTCAGGTCGGGAAACACGCAAAAATCACTCAGAATGATGTGTACATTAAGAATTATTTATTCTCATATCGACCATGTCACTGCGGGGACAATAATCTTTAAAATCAGGTATGGCACAGTGTCATACGCAACGCGGTTTCAGATAACATTGAGAACAAAGGTAGAGCGAATTCCTTTTATAAATATAGAAGAAGATATCATAACTGTTTACATATATCGGGAAGCATCATGTTCAATCAAACACATCGAAGCAACCGTCAACGTTTTGTTTACTTTTTATAAAGACATTTATGATAAACACGTTTAATAATAAATAAGGTCAGGTCTATATTTGCTTGTTTAAAATAAAAAAAATTCACGTTATTCATCTCAAACCCATCCATGACTGGTTTGTCATAATAATAAGAAAGTATATGCGTTCATGAAAAGTTGATGGTCGTCATCACATACAGCAGGCATATAGACTCACGGGATGAAAACGAGCCTAGATATATTAAAAAATAAAAAGTGAAATGTTTTATATTCAGGGTGTATCAATAAATAAATGTGGTTCCTTCTATAAGGATTACATTACATTGCCAAAATCAACTAACTTACAACATAACTGTGATATTCATGTTCGAGTTAATAACTTAAAGAAAGAGCAATAGAATAAATTTGAATAAAATAACTGGAATAGAATTCCAGAACAAAATGTTTTAAACGGCCCCCGGGCGCTTAAGGAAGAAGTCAAATTAATATTGATATGATTTTTTTCTGCCATGGATGTGCGTCGTACTAAATATCTGCCTGTTGTATTTGCCTGTCGATACCAGCATAACTACCATTTCCCAACACTTAAGAATTTCTGTTTTCGAGCATTTGAATTGGCCCAAAAAAACTGGCCCACCCATGCAGGCCCTTTGGACCCCCCGGATTAAAACCTAGATAATTGGCTAATACGACTTAAGACAAATGAGAATTCATCGTCAATTTTTGTGCCCTTGGAAACACCTGGGACTGAACCCAAATGGCACTACCCATCACTTCTGAATAAAACTATATATTAAGTGACACTCAACAAAAACAAAGTTCCGCATTAACAAGCATTTAACTGGCCCCCTATATGACTCCATGCCCGAGCCGGGCCCCGTTGAGCCCTCCTGATGAAAAGCTTAATGTATGTTAAAAAAGAAGAAGTTGCCTCATTTTCAAGAATTTTCAGGAATTATCTATATGTAGGAAACTCTTGACATGTTCAGGAAACTCCCTATCTTATATAAACTTATTTATTTTACATGCATTTTAATAAATAGTTATTATAACTAATCGCGGCACTCTCCATGGCTTCGATAGTCTGCATGGGTGGAGTACACGGAGAAAACCACCGGAGAGAGCAAAGCGTTTTACCACTTAGCTGTCCAGGACCCTATATATAGCTTTAGCTTCCCAAAGACAACTAAATGAGACTTTTTCATTTTTCAAGCATTTTTAAAGCCTTATCGGAAATATCTGCACGGTACGGCCCCTATAGGACCCCCAGGTAACCCCTGATTAAAAACTCCAGATATGCGCAATGCCAAACAAGACTCGCATTTTTCAAAACATATTTTGTGCAGGATATAGGACATTTCTGGTCGATCCGGGCCCTCTCCAGCACTCAGAAGTAAAATTCTTAAAACGTACAATTAACCTAAATGAGACCTCATTATTTTCAAACATGTTAGTGTGCCCTATAGTTTTTTTGATTGACTGCAAAGATGGAATATGTACCTCATATTTTTCATGCGATGAGGTTATAGCGCTAATTGATTTATCATCCACTAGCTGACTTTGCAATAGGCTATAAGTATAGATAGAACTTTCATTTTACCTTCTTTCTGTATGTTTTAATTCAGTTCATATTTCCAGTCATTTCATATTGTACTGTGACCCCCCCCCCCCCCCCCCCCATCTGCCCCTCTCATAGGGCCTGATAAGGCCTACATGATGTGTAGGCCTACATGTTCTGCAGGGACGGTGGTGTCAGAGCGCTAAAGTGAAACCTATCCTTATCCGGTGTTTTTAATTCAGCGTGTTCCCATTGGTGGCGCTGTAAACCGTGACTCGTTTGTTCAGTTACAACCCTGGCCACCCAGATAATCCCTTCTCAAAAGGAAGCCATCCTCTCCGTGTCGTAAGTACCGTCCCAATAAAGTAGTTATTTAATGAATCAGCGGAGTTCAGTAAACGACCGGATACCAGTTTCAGTTAAGGTTAAGGATGACAGGGAAAACAGTGACCCTTTTGATTCTATTCCACATGGGATACGCAAATGCAATCATGATATAATATACGGGTTTCTGTGAAAGTAAGCACGGGGATATTACTCGCAGCGAACAGGGCGACACTGCGTGTGTATTTGTAAATTTCCGTGGCTTTAATGATATAACAAGACTTTGATTTGCCTTCTATGAGCGGAGGCATTTCATATAGGCACCGTGCTTAAACCTGAATTTTGTGGTATGTGGTTAACTACTAGTATATATATATATGTCAATAGGCGGCTGACGCCGGGGAATTTTGAATGGTTCCTGGGGGAAACGAGGTAAACAACCGTGGTGACCCTTTGTCTGTTGTTAAAGCCAGTGATTCACCTATCTTTTGTACCTTTTGTATGTGATTCCAGGTTCACTCTGCTTATATAACAGTGGCAGATCCAGAGGCGCCTCCCCTCCCGGTTGAGCTGTAACATCTCTCATTTTATCTATTTCTTCTCCCAGTTATTCCTAATACATGTAAAAACAGATTGGTCAAATATTTGACCAATTTTGTTGGTTGAGATGATTTTGGTAGATTTTAAAAACACATTGGTTATTTCCACCGACTCGTTGGTCATGCACTGACCAAAACGATTGGTAATTGACCAATTTCTATTTGTCGACCAGTTGGTTGCATTTATTTAACCAATTTAATTGGTTGAGTTAAAAATTTGTTGATATAACCAACATATTGATTATATTTACCAATTGACTAGTCAAATACTGACCAAACAGATTGGTCAGATTCACATGCAGCAGACACAACAGTGCTCCTGATTCGTTGCAAGTGAAGCAAGCTTAAAGGTGCTCAATCACCTACCTTTAGAGAAAAAGAATTTATGTGCTTTCTGGCTTCCTCTGTGTAAATATTATTGGTCTAAGGGTAATTTTGGTTGAGAAAAGTTCTTATAAGGCCCACATGAGGGCTGTGTGAACATGTTTATCAACAACACGTTTGTAAACACAGTATTGTTGACAAACGAGAAAAACATGTTACCTAAGGTGGTAGAAAGGTCACTTGTTGCAAGACCCCATATGCCAAGTTCTGGCTTATCTGATTTGCTGCCAGCTGACTTTGTTGAATTTTTTTTTATTATTTTGGGGGCCCCACATATTATAAACATGTTGATATAAACAAAACAACCAGTGTGATGATATCCTCGTCTTCTAGCCTATTTTAATGAAAGCTCCAAGGGATTAACTTTTGTTTATAAAGGTCAGATATGTGATTGGGCCCCTTTAACTGGATGCACATGAGAGGCAAAAAGTCTGACTTGTATGCCAGCGGTCACAGGTTCGATTTCACGATCGGGCGGAATTTGAGTTTCCCCTTTGAAACCAGCATCAAAGCAACCCGAGTCTGAACCAGTCTGTTTTTTTAGTGTAATTTCCATTTTTTATACATATCTCCCCCCCCCCCCCCCCCCATCCCCCAAGAGGATTACAGTTAAACGATGTTATAAACGTAGATGCGCATTATCACCATATTGATATCATTCAACATGTTACAAACGTTTTAATGTTTGGACTTTCCAATTATCAAACATTGAATAAATATAAATATTATGGCCCGTCACACGGGAACTCCCACCCTCTGAAGTTTGACTACGTTATGAAAAGACATTTAAGAGAAAGTAGTTGAGGAACAGAAAATCCTCATGTTTTTGTGTGAAACTTGCTTCAAAATGTCCTCTTTACTTTGCATATTTAAAAATTTATTCAATCTCTGAGGGGGACAATCTTAGTCATACCCTTCCACGTGTACCTGTAATTAACTTTTAAAATAAATATGGCTTTAGATTTTATTCATTTATAAGCTAAATAAAATTGCTGAAAGTTAAACCATGTGTTTAACTTAATAAACAAAGTGTTTAGGATCTAAACGATTCAAACGTTTAGCGGGTTAACAGTGCAGGTGAAATAGAAAATAACTCGGCGATCACACAGCGCTCTATGTTTATAGCAACAGAGCATGATATGCTTAGGTATGTGATGGATCTGAATCACCTATTATCCAGCAAACAAATTCATGACCTCTTCACATCAGTGCAACTTGTGTTTGGCCGAGAAACTAGCTATCATATGCTCTAAACAAACGAACTTATTGAACAAACGTTCGGGAATTATTTCCACCTGTCGCCAAGGACCAAAGGCACCCAACCGTGCAAAAAAAAAAAAAAAATGAAAAAAAAAAAAAATATCGCAATTGATTTAACTTAGTCACCAGATGAGTCAATGAGGCGAAACCGGCGGTAGGTGATTCAGGTCCATCAAATACCATAGCGTATATATATATATTAACCGAGTATATTAGGGCCCCCTATTCTCGAATTTCTGTATCTGCCACTGCATATTATTTGAACCCTTTTGAACCCTTCTGCTAAGAAAAGTTCATATGTCACCGTGCGCCGTGATATATGTTTGAGCTTGTTTATATTGACCAACAGGAAATACCATGTATGGTTGGTTGCATTTCAACGAACGTTAAAAGGCCAAAAGTTGTAAAACGCCCTTTGCAAAACTCAGGTTTACCCAGACATGCCGTCAGAGTTCCATGTTGAATGTTTTTGAAATATTTTGGTGGCCTCCATGCAGGCGCGGATCCGGGGGGGGGGGGGTGTTTGGGGGTCGAGACCCCCCCCTGCTCTTTACCCACAACCTTTTTTTAAAGACAAATCTTATGCATGACGGGGGGGGGGGTTATGGGGGTTGAAACCCCTCCGCTCTTAACTAACGACCTTTTTTAGACATTTTTATGCATGACACCCGTTACCTCATTCCTGCAAAAAATCCTGGATCGGCGCTTGCCCCCCCCCCCCTACATGTTATGAACATCTGAATATAAACAAAACGAACAGCCAGTTTGCGGTGGGTTCGGAGTTTTAATGCCTTATTTTATAAAAGACATCAGATATCCTGACAATAACATTTGCTCGTTTAAGTACGCGCGAGTACGAATTTAGTGTTCAGTATTCGTGCTCGAGATCTGTCAAAAAGAGCTGAAGTTCTTTTACTTGCAACTGACCTCGTAAACTTTTATACATTTCAAACAAACTTTGGCCGCTATAGCACACACTGACTGTAAGACAGCTGAGCCATTCACACTCTTCATTCACAGAAACTGTGGAAACTTTTTGAAAATTTAGGCGGCGATGGTTTCCTGAAAACTTGATTTTCCTTTCTCTATTATAAATACTGGAAGGGTCAGTGACATACGGGCCACGCAGGCGCGAATCCGGGGGGGGGGGGGGGGGGCGGGGGGGGTCGAAACCCCCTGCTCTCAACCAAATCTTAGGCATGGCGGGGGATTTTGGTGGTTGATTGAGACCTGCCCCCCCCTGTACCAACAACCTTTATTTAGACATTTTTTTCTGAAAGACACCCATTGACCCCTCCCTGCAAAAAAATCCTGGATCCGTGCCTGTCACGGTATCTCTTCCAAGTCTTTACGACAGGTGCCTGTGGCCGCGTCAGCGCATAACTGGTGTAATCTTACAACAATGTGTAAGCTCTCGGCGGTGCGGCTGTCTGAGTAAAGGACGCGCAGTGCATTGCCTCTGATTCCGAAAGCAATTTCAAGCTCAAGGGTGAAAAGGTTTAAAGTGAGTCCTGTTTTCATACACAATATTAAACATAATTTTTTGGTCAGATTCAGGGAGGTCCCTATAAATTCTTGTTGAAAACCTTAAGAAAGCATAGGTTTTAGAGCGTTCATAAAAGTGTGTGTGCGGGGGGGGGGTATATATATACTTTTAAAAAAAATTTTTTAAAACCATAGGCGTGCATTGTATGAAGCACGAAACAAATATAGACCTATTTAGAGGCAAAGGATGCAACAGCAACAAAGGCCTAAGGACCCAACTCACTTGTGAATTGTTCCCAAATGATAAAACTGTAAAAGCTAAAATTATTTAGTTCAAACAGGACAATTTTTGATATCTAATAGTTGATTACCACTGGAAAACGTTTGGAGAGAATTGTAATAGAATATAGGCAGTTCAGGGATACATATTCTATAATGATTAACAAATCGCCAATTTGAGAGATGCATATCAGGCATAAATCCCCAGTAAAAAAATAACTTTGCATAATGATGGAGATATTATTCATAATGAACACACTTTTACTTCTCTAGTGGTATGTACAACGGTTGCTCAGAAGTCAGCAAATAATTACTGCATGCATCGCCTGTATGACAAATTCAGCTGAGCGTCATGGCCCATGAGCCATTTAGTCTGCTGTATTTCCCCAAAAGAGACTGAGGTTTTTAGGGTTCACTCCGAACCTTTTTACGCGGTTTATCCATGAGTGGATACCTACGCCGCATATATGATGTTAGGAGCCAATTAACTGTACATTTGCTGCACTGTAAACCGCTTGACCAGCATGGTTGCAAGCGCCAGAGGACAGTAGGCCCGCGGTGCGAGTTTACCGTGTGGATGGTTGGACAGTACTCCCCAAATACGTTTGGCCACATATTCCCTGCGTTGAATGAAGACACCAACTATTCTATACATATTATCATTAATACAGATGTTTAGACTCCATCTGGACCACATTCTTTGCTGAATGATTAGTATGTTTAAAGGTGTTGGCACCTACTGTGAAAAAGATGAGATATTACCTCTACACTGGGCTCTTGGTATCTCCCGACTGTAACTGCAAATAGGAATCTAGCAAGGTTTCAGTCAGCGCGATGTATCAGGGGGAAAGGGTGTTTATAAAAATGAGGGTCCATCCTCGAAAGGGTGCGGCATATGCACGGGAGTGGATATCCTTTGCATAATTTGCCCTAATTTTTTGGGGTCCATTTGGTTTCTATAACGGATGCGGAGTTACAAACTTTCATATAACAAATGTTGTACTCCGGGAGCATATAAAAGGAATAAAACATATTCATAGACGATAAATATCGATGCAGTTTGACAGTTAATTTTCTTACTCTATGTAAGATTATAGGAATGTCTTTCTCAGCTGCACTTGGTTTACATGTCAATGCTCAAGGCCGATCCGTTGGGTACATTTTCACTCCTTTAGACTCCTAGTTCGAGGTCGAGGAGTAGCCGTACCTTACCTTGCCGGGAATAGTAAGGATGAAAATAGAATCGAAGCAACCCCATGCCAGAGCCCTGATTGACCCCCAGGCACGCCGTCATATCCGGAGTGGCCAGTAGAGGGCCATTGTAACGATCCGTGGCATTTTGAAAAGAACGGTTCATGTACGGAATGCGGGGTCAAAAGGTTCTTGTATACCTCAGTTTGATCAGGGTACGATTTGGCCACGGGTTTACTGAGATCGGATTTACCAACTTGTGTACTCACCCTTAAGCCTTAAGCCCTAGTCGAGCTCACCAAAGTTAAAGCCCGGAGAACTACGAATGACAAGGTTTTGCCAACCTTTTTGTGACGTTTTGAGGAAGATTTTTGAAAACAAGTGGCCCATGGGCCATAACGCTCAGCCGAATGGCAAACGGGCGATGCATGTATTAAACATATTTGTTATGTTCTGATAAATTTTTTCTAAGGAACCTTCAAATATTGATAGAATGACTCCCAGAGTGCTCAAAAACATACATTTTTGTTCATAGACCTTAGCATATAGTACACCCCGATCTTATTTAAGGTTGCCAAGAAGATCTAATATAGATTAAAAATTTCTAGGTCCAACTGCTACGATTTGTGCCCGTCTGACTTATGGGGTGCCAAATCATTTTCTTTCATATAGCTCACATAATATATGTCACAGTGACGTGATTTTGGTTGCCTAAAGTAAGTTACAAAACCTCCATTTTATATAATCTGAAAAATATATGAGGAGCTTAAATCATGTTCTTTCACATATTTTTGCAGAATAGTGGACAGAGTAGCCTTATTTCATTGTCAAAGGAGACAAAACAATGACCTCCATTTACATTAAGTAAGATCCACACGTTTAGATATAGATCATGTCTAAATTTCATGAGCAAATCCCAGGTATGGAGAAAGATTTGAAGATCTCCTTGAATTTTAAAATTAAAGGTTCCAGGTCCAACCGTTATTATTTGTGCCCATTTACTTTCAGAGTCCTTAAATCATTTGATTTTCTATAGCTCACAGAATATAATCACAGTGACCTGATTTTAGGATTCACAGAAGATTTGCCAGGGAACTTACTGGGTTTTAAAATGGAAGGTTCCAGGTTAAAAACAATTACATTTTGTACCCTGGGTGACTGTCTGGGTGCTCCAAACGATGTTGTTTGCCAGTAGCTTACACAATATTATAGGTCATCGTGACATAATTTCAGGTTTCCAAGGTGATTTGCTCAAGAATTTCCTGGATAATACGTAAGAAGATTCCAAGGCTATAATAAACACAGTTTGTACCCTGTTTGACTATCCGGGTGCCGTAACCATGTTTTGGCCCTAAGCTCGCAGATTATAAATTTCAGATGTCCAAGGATATTTAATCAGAACCTAAATGGATCTTAGAATTCATGCATTCGGCTCGTAACCAGCGGAATATATTTCACCATGACCTGATTCCATATTTCCGAGGATATTTACCGAGGACCTACTTGGATGTTTTGTAAGAAGATTTCATGTCTAACGGTTAACATTTTTGCCCTGTTATCATAAGGACGGAAAAACTGTGATCACTATTGCGCAGATAAATTACAGCTGAGTTAAAAAGGCAAAATTATAAAATATAAATGCTGACTTCAGCATCCCTCTCTTCATTTCTTAATGAAACGATGTCCACAACTTGCTTTGCTGATGATGCCATGATACTCCTTTTCGCATTTGTCTCTTTCTCCACCTTTAGCCTAGGGAACACTATATGGGCCACTTCCCCAATCTTCCTCCTCAACAACTGTTGATAGGGTCATGGCTCCTAATCCACAAAATGATTCTTTACCCGAAGTTTTCTTTTGTAAATTGGTCTTGCGCTTCGGATTTGCCCTCGCTCTCGATGGTCTGGTCTTTGGTCGTGTGTCAGAACCGGTCTATTCGGACAAACGAGAACGGATGTCGCATGTTTAAAATTTGGAGCTGGAGACACAATGTCATTTCATATTCCCTTTGATCTTATTACAATTCCAATAATCCAACTGGAACCGATAATTACCCTACATTTTCGAGGAGTCTGAAACTTTATGACAGTAAGCAAGGCGCCGTTTAATAAAAACAATAAAAAATCTTAACACAAAACATCTGAAGTGCTGTTTCGTCCATTACGATATTTATCCTTCAATTTGCATTACTGGTTGCTTTCGTCCACTTCAGTGACTTTTCAAATTTAACATGTTGTTCAAAAGCAAAATACTTTTTAATGCCACATGCAAGTTTCCTTTTTCTCTTTTGGCCAATGTCATTAAAACATTCATATTTATTACTGTATTTGTGTTTAAGCAGCTTAATCTTAAATATAGTAGGTTCTACAATACTGGTTTCTTTTTCTTCAGGGAACAGAGGTTTACCATGGCATCGGAAGTGTCTTCCTCCGAAAAACAAAACTTCTTACTTGAATGCAGCGTTTGTCATGAAAGCAAGATGGGAAGGAATCCAAAGGGCTTACGCTGCATGCATTCATTCTGTTGTGATTGTTTGGTTGGATGGATGAAAACAAAGGGAGGAGATACCAGGATCGAATGTCCCGTATGTCGAACAGTCACTGATCTTCCTGAAGACGGTATACCAGGGCTGCCCGTGGATTTTAGGATAGAAGAATTCCATGATATATTAAAATCTTTCCAAGACCCACAAGTCTGCCAGGCATGTCAACCAACAAATCCCAGGAACTTAACTACAGTCCTGTGTAGAACGTGCGATAAACGCTTGTGTGATGACTGTCATAAGTATCACGTTTCCTGTGAGCTGTTCTCCGGGCACGAGGTTGTGCCGTTTGAACATACATGTTCTTATCATGGAAATATATTGTCTTATTTCTGCATTGATTGTTTCCAGGGAATGTGCTTGAAATGCCTCCTTTGGAGAACACACGAAACACACGACGTTCAGAATCTGTCGGATTGTATCGCAAAGGTAAAGAAAATCTTCCTCTCCGATATTGATGTTTTTACAAGCACCTGTGAAGATTTCAAGAGGTCCCTAGCTGAAACAAAGAAGGATGAACTGAAGAAACTTAAAGACTTTAAATCATCACTTTTGAGTAAAGCCGAGGCAATGCTAGCGGACGTTAATATGAAAGTGCGCGAAGCTGTTTCAAGGTTCCATTCTGTTGAATCGGAAAATATTAGAGAACTAATGACAGATTTTGAGGAGGAGAACTTGCCAGAAGACGGGTTCTGTGAAGAACTACATAAAATTTGTGAACTTGGCAATGAGGGTATGGCATCTGAGATGTCTAAAAAGAGGGAAACATTACACGAAATCACCCAAAAGATTAAAAATATAACACAAGATGAGTATCCACTTCCAAGCTGGCCCAAAGAGTTCAGTGAACTAGAAACAGTTGGTGATATATCAGCCATGTTGGATGCGTTGAATCGCTTGGTTATACCCCCCGTCGACAAGTATATTGTAAAGCCGTTTGTAGTTTTCGAAAAAACACGTGACGAAGATGACATAGGTATCCCCAGCCATCTTGAGGTTCTTCCTGATGGGTCAGCCCTAGTATCGTTCGAGGAAGAAAAATGTGTTAAACGGTTTGATACAAAAGGAAACATAATTAATTATTACTATATTGACCTGGAGGACTCGGGTAAGATTTCTTTCACAAGTGATGGTGTATGCCTATACATTCTATGTGAAAATGGGTCAACCTTGGTTACAATTAACCTGAAAACATCCCAGAGGACCGTCAGGGCTTTACCCGCTGCCTTAAATGGAGTTTGTGATATGGCTTATGATTACGATTACAACTATTTAATCTTACGTGATGCCGTGGGGCACTTGAACCTCGATGCTGATACCCTTGAAACCTCAGAATGCGACCTCTCAAACGGTTTCGTTCGAGCATTCAGAAATGATGAACATTACCGCATTTTCGTCTGCGGTGAGGATGCCCCTATGGTGTATAATTCTGACGGGACGCTAATCCATAGCATACCCTACGCTGGAGAAATATCTGGAAACTTTATCGATGTCGCATATCTCGGATATAACATTATCCTGATGCTAAATATATCTTCACATAAAATTGCTAGATATGACTTGGAAAACAAGTGCTTCTTAGAGGGACTTCTCTCAGAAGACGATGGTCTATCAAGTCCTATTAGGATTGCTTGCCGATTCCCCTATTTATGGGTAGCCGGAGGACACAGCCGCCATGTTCCAGATGAAGAAATACATGGGTCGTTGCATCTGTTTAGGTGGATTAAAAGTACGGACCCGGATGTCAGCAAAAATAGAGTTGAAACAAACTAGAAACTACACAGCAGTCTATATCTGTAATTTTCTCTTGACGTTGTGTATTGGGTTCTGGGAGCGAGATGACGAGCGTATTCTGCGACCTATTTTGACAAGATTTATATGCAGTTAACAGTCTAACAGTTGTATGGGGGCATTGGGAATGAACGGATGCGTGTTTTAGAAGATGGTGTGAGACTGCTCCTAAGGTTCGCCTGGTTTGATAAAATCCTATTTTTCAGGATGTCCTTCAAAGCGTAGTATTTTTGCAAATTTTGCATTCATAAAGACGGCGTAACTTATACACATTTTACAATTCCTGATGACCTATAATCATGTTATTATCGAGATTAATGAGACAGTCTCTGTTATTGTAATTGTATCGATGACATGTCGTAAGACCGTACTGTTACCTTTATCAATGTATTCGAGCTTAGTAATTGAATGGATGAGGCTACATAAAAATTAATAGCTTTGGCTCTTAATTATTTAATGTGAATCTTACGACGACGGTTCTTCCGCTTATTACTGCGTTTTGTCTTATTGGTTGATAGCGACATAGATGCAGGGTTCATAGTAATTGTTAAGATGCTAATTAATTTAACTTGGTTTATACAAATATCAGTTGTTCATTTATTATAGGAATGTTAGTTTTCCCGCCATTGCTTTATTAGTATGTATAGTTACATGTCAGCGAAAATCCCTTGATAGTCATTAACGCTCAATTTGATATAGCGTTTTGATTTCTATCGTTTCATTAAGTGGCACATCAGCAAAATGATGTTCTAAACAAGATTTTTGTTTCAGCGTACAAAAGGACTTAATCGCTACCAGGGATAAATGTGTTCAAATTAAATACAGCAGAGGTTTATACGATAACTTTTCTAATAGCAAAATTTGGCTACGTTGGTGGACTTTTTCATTATGTTGTTCTTTTATTCAAGAGGTAATACTTTACTGGTTAATAAATATGAATAGCAGTGTAAACATAAGCTATATTATTTCCAAATCCTATAATTCTAACACAGGGTAGATGTTATTGCTCAGGACAAATTACTGAGCACCGGAAAACCAATGCCAAAATAAAATAATTTCATTAATCTGAGTTTCTTAGTATGTTCTGTCCCCATACTTAGTAGTTGATAAGTAAAAACGTCATCCATATTTAACTCCATTTCTATTCGGATCCAGTCACTTGAACACGTATTTTTGCTTTACAGTGCTATAACATTAGGGCTAGGTATTGGACAGCTTTTCCGGTTCAATTCGTAAATAAACGATACCAGATACGTATGAACGATACGCTTTGTTTTCTTTGTGTGTGATTTTCGGAATAAAAGCTCTGTGGTTACTGAAAAAAAGACCAGTGTCCTACTCTATCATGTAATTACACATTTTTCTTATGTTTCTAGGAATATGGATCAATATTATTTCTCCAAGTGTTTGAATTTTCCAAAGGCTTTGACCATTATTTTCATCTCACCAACTTATTGCTCAGAATACGGACTTATAAATTGGTCACGATAAAATGCTTAGCTTAAGTTTTATGCAATCAGTCATAAAATAGGGATTATAAAGTGAAATACATGCACTTATAAGGTCACAAAATTAAAGAAAATAAATATTATAATGGAAACAATATATAAAGTGGGAATTGATTTTAGCAATAACTAGTACCAGCCGTAATATTCATTTATTATCGCTTACACCAGCCGGCTTGTCATGAAAACAACAATAACTAGAATACGGGTAGTCGACAAGCGACTACGTTTATCTGCCGAAACCAGAGTAGGACGGGTGAAGTGAGGCATGGATTGAGTGGCAAGGGGAAATAAAGAGAGGTATGTTGCTTATTAGCATGGATGTCTGCAGCCGCAAAATCCAGAAAATTATCCAAGATGTATACAATTGCAAAACTTTACGCAGATAAGTCAAACCTCTGTCGAGATATGAGTGATTTTATCAGACAAACAGACGGACGCTGTGCGAAAATGGTTGCAGGTGGCTCCACCAGTTGCGTATGATAAAGAGCCATCTATACACATGCAAAATTTCAGGGAATACGTCAAACCAGTCCTGAGATATAAGCCTGGATGTCTGCAGCCTGAACGTGATATTAAGTGGCGCCTCCTGCAAGAAAAATCGAGAAAGCTGTCCAAGATGTATATACATGTACATGCAAAATTTTAGGCAGATAAGTCAAACACTGCCGAGATATGAGTGATTTTATCCCACGGCAGACAAACAGACGGACGCTGTGCAAAAATGGTTGCAGGTGGCACCACCATGTGTGCGTATGATAAAGAGCTATATGAGATCTATACTCATGCAAATTTTCAGGAGGATACGTCAAACCAGTCCTGAGATATAAGGCTGGATGTCCGCAACCTGAACATGAATGAAGGTGGCGCCTCCTGTCATGAAATCAAGAAAGCTATTTAGGATAAATACACATGCAAAATTTCAAGTGGATAAGTCCATTTACTGCAGAAATATGAGTGATTTTATCCCGAGGCAGATGAACAGATTGACGCTGTGCAAAAATGGTTTCAGGTGGCGCCACCATTTTTGTTGTTTGTTATAAAGCTATCCAAGGGCTACATTTGTGCAACATTTTTTTCCTGATTGGTCAAACGAGTCCGAAGATATGTGGGTTAATGTGTCAAGACAGACGCACAGATGAACGCATTTGAGAGAGGAAAGGTCAGAGGTCAACCAAAAATGAGGGCGCAGCAGTTCACATGTGACCCGATCATAATTCCGAATTTAAAAAAAATTCTGCCCATTGGTTACGGAGGAGTTCTCCGGAAACCTATGCGACGGCGGCGTGCAACTGAAAACATAGTATCCGCAATACTCTGTATGGCGGATACAATTATATACATGCATGCAAAATCCAGAAATATAAAGAAATATAAGAAATATAAAGCATAAGAAATATAAAGCAGCTAAAAGCTTTATAAATAATTTAGAATAAGGTTAAGGTTAGGGTTGTATCTATATTTATTGGAAATAATTGTGTCTAATCGAAACAACGATACAGCATTCAAAGTGTATCGGTGACCGTATTGTCGTTGCGTATCGTTATACCGATATATTGTTAAAGCACTATATAACATAATTTCTTCAGCCCTTGTAAACGAAAATCTCTGAACGTAAAGTGCCCGTGTTGTATCTCTTCCGTGATGATGTACGGACAAATCCCGATTACAAATGCAAAAACAATATCATTTAAGCTTCCTGTCTTAACAAAAGCTGGATTTGGTACATATCGGTTATACAGCAATCCTTATATTAAGATATTGTAACACGTAGTGGGTCTATTTTTTGTCGTCAAGATCGTCAAGGCACCAAGCGGGTCCGTACATTTTCTGTATATTCTTTTTTTAATTTTGCAAAGTTATCATCTCGTCTAAATTCCTTAAAGTATTTCTTAAACTCGTCCGGTATATTAAAAATAAAATAAAATTTCACCCACTCGTACCATATATTTTGTTCCCAGAGCCATAGAACAATTAGTTTATGTATGTGGCCTGATCACAACATAAGCTTAATTCAGATCGTCATCATTTGCGACGATGATCGACACCGTTACACGTGCATTCATCTGCGGCCCACACAACTTCTAGCTTACCTTCACAGGCGAGTCCTGAGGCGGCTACGGAAAAAAAATCATACTCCATCTTTGTAAGTTTTCTGTGATGCAGCCGTTGTAGTATGGGGCAAAAAAAATAAACTCTTGGGGTACTACTACACTAGTATTTATTTAGGTAAAGGCATGTCGGGGCTCACAATGATCGTTTTAGTTTTGCGTTTTACGTGATACGTGTACATGCAATCTTGTTAGCCTCTAAGAAATTCAGCATGCATGGCGTTGTTTCAACGCTCAACGGGATGAGTCCAACCTGCTATTTTAGGACAAGAGATATTTAGATTGTCCCACAATTATTGTATTCATAATAAATGTTTTGTTGGGAACTTAACTCTCTGTCGGCGGTCTGACGCCGACTAAATTTGGGTTGTTTTCTGGGAAATTAGATCTACTTTCCTTGAGACCTATTTTATTGCATATGATTCATTCACAAACAGAACAGTATAAGGGAAATAATGTATATTTCATTCATTCTAGGGGTATAAAACATGATAAATTTCATACATATTCAAATATGGTGATTTTAACTCGGTTCAACACATGGCAAAGGTGCCCTTGACCACTCTATTCCACGTCTTCGAATAAAATAAAATTAGAATAAACTACTGCCCAACAACTCGCAGTGTAAATCATGGGGTTTTGAAGTAGCCGGCATATGCAAAATTCAGTCAAAGGTAGTAGAAAAGCAGGCTTAATTGCGGTTCCATCATTTATTATTTCCTCATATACCGTCAGTATATACTGTACGTTTATAATAGAGTGTGTAATACGCTTTAGGCCACAGTTATCTGATATTATAGCTGAAACTGTTAATGCTTTTTGTCCTTACTGGCTCATTCAGTGTGTACACATTATTTACATATTTTCATAGCAAGTAAGTGTTAGGCAGCTGAGGCATTGTGTCTGTTGAATGGCACGCACATCCACACCCACACCGGTTAGTTCAGGACCGTTTTATGTTTTTAGCTCGAAAATGTGTGACAGGGCTATATAGTTAACATACTTATAGGCCTATATATATAGACACGTGTGCTGTCCAAACACTTGTATGGCCCGACATCCTGTATGGCGTCAAGTCCACAAACACTCACTTTATCACTTTATTATATTTTATTAGGTGAACTTCGTGGATAAAATATCGTGTAGGCCTACCATTTGTTATGCAGCTGGCGAGGTACCAGATTGCTGTCACCCTCAGCGTGTCGATAACCTTTACCTATACTGACGGGTAACAGGGAACTAACGTCAGGTCAATACGTCACAGTCTAACCCACAACATTTGTTGGCAAAATGTTTTCTAGACAAACTGTTTTTCACTTGTTTTAATTCTCAGAACACCTGTATGAATTAAGGTTATTGTGTATGATTTTATCATGATTAAATAAATGAAAACTTATGTCGATAGTTTACGTGAATTGGCCGTTAAGTATGATATTAATATATTAAATAATGCGTATTGTTGTAATATGCAGTAGACATATCATTGACTCAGCACGTGTGCATAGCAATATTCCCTGTGATATGAGGTACAGAAAAATGAACCTCCTTGTTAGACATTTTCCCGACACTTCGGGACCAGAAACGAGCATTGCCGACGCGTGGTAACCGATATATTTTAAGGAAATTTGAGAACTGCGCTAAATTGACCACTTAGATGATGTATTTAATTAGGAGCCGTATAAACACATATATAGCCAGGGTATTATCCGACACATTACTTCGCATTTACTGGGGATAACAATCGATGTAAGACCGTCAATTTTAATAGATACCGCATTTTGCCAAAACCGGCTGATATGTTTTTTTAACTGTTCTGGGAAAGATGTGTATAAAATCTCCATGGCCAAAAGGACCATAATTGGTCGGCCAAGTATTTTGCCCATAGTGTACACATTTCATGAGGCATATTTCTTTGCAGCGAGAAGTGCTTGTTGGTTGAGGGTAAACATGCAGTGACAATGACATGTATGCCAACTATTATACTAACGAGCGTAGCATTTGAATAATCGTATTTCTAAACCTACCCGTGCATGAACTTTTGTTTGAATGCTCTAAATCCACACGCAATACCTGCACCGTAACGTCACGCCGCCTACATGTTACGCATCGGTATTTGAATCTTGGTCGTCAAGAGGGTGGCTCATACATTCAGCCACCACCAACGCTCAAGCCACCGGCTTATCTAAGCTGACCAAACCTTACGGTGATTGAGAGGTAAATATCATCTTCACTGAGTCAGTTTTCTCCCTGAAGCTTGTTCGTTTTATTAAAAGTCACATATGAGCAAGCGACCATATTGGTAATATACTGGAATTCGAAAAGTAAGCTAATGGCAGCTGTATATCTATCCGTACTTTAATAATTTGCCAAACAAGTATTCATCTTTTGCCACACCACTGAATGGGTCGCACTCATTAAATCTGCGTCTGAGGTATCGATTCATTAACACGTAGGATCTATTTGAATCTTAACAGAATTTTTTATTTTATTTGGTAACAAATAGCTAGCTCCAACTGGTTGCAGAAAACTATAGCAATCTGACGAGCAAGCCTTGGCCATTTAGGCATATCAGTATTTTACTCTCCTCAGTCAAACTATTCAAAAATATAAATGTCAAGAAGGTGTTATAACGTTATCAATAACCTGCCGGCCGAGCTGAAAGGTCTTTTTAATCACGATAAGTCAGGATATGTTTCTAGTTCTGTAGATCAGAATAGGTACGCCGGTAGTTGTTTTAATGACTAATAAATTCCTATGGCCTGCATGCCTAGAACGTGTTACGTCAAACAGCAGCAAGCCAGATGTTTACAAACACGTCAACATAATCCGTAAAAATACGGAATGAGTTTATATGGAACTAAGTAATTAATATGCGTGTGTGGGGCCTGGACAGTTGAGAGATAAAACGCCCGCCTCTCTCCTCTGGCGACCCGGGTTCGATCCCCGGTGTGGTTATGAGAGTGGGCAGTAGGTACCAGTTGGAGACCGGTGGTTTTCTCCGGATTCTCCGGTTTCCTCCACTTATACAGACCACCTAACGCCATTACCCGAGCCATGAAGAGTGTCTTTATTAAGTATAATAACAATTTGTAAAATCAATGTAAAATAAATGTTTATATTTATATTGTTTTATTAATAAAATAATGAGTATATAATGGTATATAAACCAGAGCATGTTATCCACTTTTAATTGTCTCGGGTAGGAGGTAAGGAGTCAGACACATTATCGGGCACGGATATATATATATATATATATATATATATATATATATATATATATATATATATGGAAAGGGTAAACACAAAAAAATCGGTTTACTGCCGGTGGGATTCGAACCAACGATCTTCCAATCGTGGCCAAGTGAACCGACCTTTCTTCTGTGTATACCCTTTCCATCTATAAACAATGAACCAGCAAAGCTATGTGTGAGTTAATCTGTCTCTTATCTTCGTTAACGACCATATCACCATACATATTGCTACTTTTAATTACTATTTCGTTTATATTTATTTTTTCATTTGTTTTTCGTCATATTTTATTATTTATGTTAACCTTACGAATAAAATGACAATAATATATCATATCTTGCTTACCTTAAATATAAAACAGAGAGAAAACTTTATTATTATTTGCTTTGGCCTATCACTGACCGCGTGTTTTCTTCCTTTTAGGATAACCGGATTTGTGATGGCACACCCAGGGACATCTTCAGAAAAGCAAAGTTCATTGTTAGAATGCAGCATATGTCATGAGAGTAAGAAGGGACGAAACCCAAAAGGTTTGAAGTGCTTGCATTCATTTTGCAATGATTGTTTAGTAGAATGGGTGAAAACAAAGGAAGAGATCCAGTGTCCTGAATGTCGGAAAATAACTGAGCTTCCTGAGAATGGCATCCAAGGACTCCCGACTGACTTTAAAATAGAAGAACTTCGTGATTTATTAACAATTTTCCAAGACCCAAAGCTCTGTCAGGCATGTCCCCCGACCAACTCCAGAAAATTAACTACCGTTTTGTGTAATACTTGCGACAGACGGCTGTGTGATGACTGTCACAAGTATCATGATTCCTGCGAGTTTTTCTCTGGCCACCAGGTGGTGCCATATGAACATGCATGTACTCAGCATGGTAAGGTCTTGACACATTTCTGTGTGGATTGTTTCCAGGGAATATGCCTGGATTGTCACTTGATGAGATCACACGAAAAACATAATGTTCAGAAGTTGTCTGATTGTATCGAACAAGTAAAGAGAACGTTCCTCTCTGATATTGAAGAACTGGAAGGCACATGTGAAAACTTTAAGACGTCCTTGGCCGAGACGAAGGCTACGGAATTAAAGAAACTCGATGAGTGTATGTCATCACTAATGCACAAAGCTCAGGAGATGAAAGAGGATGCCATTGTGAAGTTGACTAAAGCTGTCACCAGGTGTCACTCTGCAGAAGAAGCATCGGTTAATGAACTGTGGACTGATTTCGAGAAAAGCCGTTTACCGAAAGACGAGTTTTTCAAAGAATTAAAAGATGCTCTGGCACTCAGCAATGAGGGCATGGCTCATGAGATGTCAAAAATGCGGCCTGCATTAAGAGAAATTATAAAGAAAATAACAGCCATAACAAGGGATGAACATCCAGTTCCTCACTGGCCAAAAAAGTACAGTAAACCTCTAACAGTAAAAGATTTGTCAACAATGTTAGATAACTTGAATCGCTTGATTTTACCAACAGTCAAAGACGAAAGTGGTAAACCAACCTTGGTTTTTGAAAAGCAGACAGCTGACAAGGATGGCTTAGGTGTCGCAAATCACCTAGAGGTTTTGAATGATGGGTCAGCGCTCATTTCCTTCGAATACGAAAGATGCGTCAAACGATTTGATACTGAAGGGAAAATCGTCAGTTATTATTATGGCGATTTTTCAGACAGAGGTAAGCTTTGTTTTACCACCAATGGTACATCTGTGTACATAGCATACTCAGGTGGCAAATATCTAGTAACCACAGACCTTGCAACAAATCGTAGAGATACCAGAGCTTTACCGAAAATGATAAAAGATATTTCCCTCATGACTTATGAACCGAAATGCCTTTGTTTATTCTTTTGCAGTGAGGACGACGTCCACTGCGTAACTGTTAAATCGCTCGAGACGTACGATTGCCGTCTCCCTTGTGGTGTCATAAGAATATTTAGAAATGATAAATTTCATCGAATCATGGTTTGCCGCGAAGAATCTCTCTTTCTGTATGATAACGACGAAAACTTCGTACATACGATTCCTAGTGTTCCAGAAATGTCAACAGAAATAAAAGATATTGCATATTTTAGAAATGACATATTCTTGATTCTCAATACAGCTTCAGAAACAATTGCGAGATATGACATGAAGAAAAAATGCTTCCTTGACGATCTTCTCACGACAGATGACGGTCTTGCCAGTCCTAGTTTGATTGCTTCCAGATTTCCTCATCTATGGATAGCAGGAAGAGAGGAAGTTTCAAAAGAAAAAGTGGAAGGAACCTTGCAACTGTACAAATGGCCAATTTAATTTCGACAGCCACTTGCATAAGCTTCTTACAACCAAAGAATGTTAAAATGCTCCTTTTTGTAAATATGCTGTATTAGTATATAAAAATTTGTATGGTATTTTCTATTTCCTATATATTGCAGAAATTTACTCAAGTATCCATATCTGTTAATTTACTTTTTAATTTAAATGATTCTATCAAACTTTTAAACTGTTAATTTTTAAATGTTACGTGCTACTTTGGATGCAGTTTCTTAAGCCTTGTATTCACTTATTAGATTATGCTTTAATTATTGAATCAATCTGTTTATTCATTATCCTATTCTTCCCCTTCCCGGATTGGGTTCTACGAATATCATCAATCATAACAGCTCCTCACTGAAGCGTCCAGTGAAGACCGTTCGCATTATTATGACGATGGGCTAATACACAGTACTCACCATTAACTTTGTTCTAATAATGTCAGGCATGATATAGGTAATAAGTGTTCAGTGAACGATAACACTGGCGTTGATAAACCGCTCAGTCCTCTTTACTTGATTGCTTCCCTTATATTTGGGTTTCAGGAGGAAGGGACAGATTCAGGTTTGTTTGTGGATGTTTAGTTTTTTCATTGGATCATTCTATAAGTCTGATTTTAAACCTATAAAGCTCCAGTTATATTCTTTTATTGAACCATTTTGTATTTATTAGGCGCGTTCAACATAATCCTTCTGAATATATTTGTCTTATGTAACTGCGATAACCTCTGATTGCTTTCATTAAGCGATCGGTGGAAATAATTTAGGTCAATTATTTATGTTCCATTTATAAATTGGTAAGTAACATTCAATATCCAGCGAAATCTGAAATCAAATTTATTGAAATATCTGAAAATAAGTAACCAGACCGTTTTTCTCTGTATAGCAGGGAAATGACTAGTACGTGTGGTTTAGACAAAAAAATAATTTTTTAGGGGGGGGGGGGTTATTGTTACTGTTCAAGATATTTTATATTCAAGATTTTCTCTATTTTTCGAAATGACTAGTACAACGTGTGGTTTAGACAAAAAATAGTTTTTTTTCGGGGGGCGGGTTATTGTTACTGTTCAAGATATTTTATATTCAAGATTTGTGAGAAGCAGTACGGTTTATGATTGTGGTACGAAATTTTATACAGGCTTATACTAGGAACTGAAATTATGGTGGATTTATTATGCACTGATAAAAATAAATCCAAATTAACTATGCTTTCCAGGTCAAGACACTATATACGCTTCCTACATTAGACGTGTTTTGTATTCTCCTATAATCTCACTAACACATTAAAACAAATTATTTTCAAAACCCGGGATATTTTGCGTTTATTGTGTCAAAGCATTAAGTTATCAGATTGTTTTCTAAAAGAACTATTTGTGGTATTATATAAGGTTGTATATATTGGTCATTGGTCGTGTGTATATATATAGCATCGCCCTTGATGAAAATAGAGCAAAATGTGCTGCTAATTTGCGTAATATCCCAACCGGTGAGCAAAGACCGAGAGCGGTTGAAGTTCGAAGAATAGTATTTAAAACTTAGTTCAAAGAACAACCTTTCAAATTTGTGACAGATTTGTTAGATAACGATTGAAAATTATATAAGGCTTTGAAATCAGAATAATCTACATAATGTAGTATTTTAGTTAAACAAAATTTCAAATTCTATATGTTGTTAAATGACAGTTTGCCACATATTTGGGTTGTGGATGGCTTTCAGCTCCTGGTTTTGGTGCTTTTGGTTTGCATCCAGTATCGTCACTGGATTCTGGACCATCATCAATGATTATTCACAAATATACCGGGACGGTCAATTATGCAAGAATCTGGGAATACTGGCCAAAAAAAAGTGAAAGTAGACAAAGTCCAGCCTCATGCGTCGTGCCGTGGGGGTTTACGCCACATGTTCACGTCAAGCTTGAGCGTCCAACACCCCGGAGTCACAGTGTCTAATATGTTTGCAAAGCGTTTGTAAAACGTGTGCTGAGGAGGATGCATGAACACAATGCCCCCCCCCCCCCACCCCAAGTGAAATATAGCCTCTTCCACAGGCTCACCAAAGAGGTTTGCGGAGAGCCACCTTGTGTTTGTATAAGAAACTAAGTGTAACCTATTCTCAATGTTTTTTATTCTTCTTGTTCCCATTGGTGGCGCTCCACACGGACCCGTGTCTCCGGCTACGACCCAGTCACCCAGACACACGCCTGTTTTTGTAGCCTATTTTACACGCGGCGTATAGGAAGAAACTGCGTTTGTATTTGTGTTGCTCGATGGCTTTAGTGATACATTGATAGCAGGACTTTCATTATCCTTTGATGAGCTGAAATATTGCATAGGCACCGTACGTAAAACCATTGTGACAGTGCTTAAAGCGCGAGGGCGCGTAAAATCCCGAGCGATCAGATAGTGGGTGAAGGGGTATCACCTTCTCACGGTTTGGAAAATTTTGGGAAAATATACCATGAAAAATGCTTTTTAAATGTAGTTTTTAACCTCTTATTCGCATATAATCATTTGCTGCACCACAAAAAAAAAAAAAAAAACAAACAAACAAATATTGACTTAATAAAATCATGCATCCAATGTTGGTCATATTTAGGCCTATATCCTCATATATAGCTCATAGCACTGAGCAGAATTGAACGAACGATATTTTCACAGATTGTCCTGCACTCTATAATCGTCATATTCCAAATCAGAGCTGTCTATAAAGTGATAAATTTATAGAAATGTAATATTTAGTATCATGATGTAACTCCTGCAATTCTCATGAACGTGAAATAGGCCTACATATCAATCCCTTGCATCTAAAAATTTAAACAATATTTACCTTCATTACTTGAGACACTGGATATAATATGGACCTTGATTCGCAATTTATATGTAAACCCAAATTCCTTTAAGAAAGGCTTCTCTCAACAACCTGTAGTTTAATTAAATGCTGCACCCTCCTTCGCCCCCTTAGACCAAAAAGTAACCCCCGCCCCCCCCCCCCCCCCCCCCACTGCCCCACCCCCGGCTCAAAAGCTGAACTGTTGACGCTTCTGACGTACACTACGACGAATGTTGCATGCTTAGTGGACTTACACTACGTGGTATTTTGCATGCTTAATGAGGAAAGGAGGTAAAGTAATAAACCTACGGTGACCCTTTATCTTTTGTTAAAGCCAGCTGTTCACCTATATCTTTTCTGTAGATTTTACCTGATTCAAGGCTTACTCTGTATACATATTAATGAAGGTAATTCCTGCTAAGAAGAGTTCTTATGCTTCTGTGACAGATGTTTAAGCTTGTTTATCTAGAAGCTGTTTGTAAACACGGTGCATGCGGCAATGATGACCAACAAGGGAAAATAATATATTTTGTTTGGGGTTGGTAGCATGTCTGCGAAAGCTGAAAGGTTAGTAATTGCAAAACGCCATTTAATAAACTCAGGTTAGCCTGACTTCCTGAAAGAGTTCTTTGTTTAATGTGTTTGTATTATTTTGGCGGGCCCCCATATGTTATAAACATATGGATATATACAAAGCCAATGTGTGATGGGACCGGCGTTTTCGTGCCCATTTTTATAAAAGGTACAATGAATTGTCTTTAGTTAACACACGTGAATTATCAAAATAGGCCCATTTAACGTTACAAATGCAAAGACTTGAGGAATACCATTTACATTAATATACAACCGGCAAAGCTATATACAGTATTAGGTATAGAACAGTTTTTGTATGTCACGAAAAAAGCGTTCATTTTAGAGGTCCTCGCTTTTGAGTAAAACAAAGCGGTTTATTTCTAAGGGGTGTACACGTGAGTACACTCTAGTTTCAGTTGTCCCGTCTGCACCGAAAAATCCATAAGATACATGATCTCACGATACATTACGTATTATCATATATCATGAACTCATCATGAGTTATGGTCATTGCACGAACCTCCAAGTGCCAGATGGAACCCCTATAGGGAGAAAAGATTTCCAGAAAGAACCATGGTTCTATCCAGAACCATTCAGGTGGGTTTTTAAAAGTACCATTAAGAACCCTCTTTTTCATAGAGTATACTTTGCTCACAATACGAAATACGGTACGATACATGTATGATATACTGTTGTGTAGATTCCAACTTTCAAAGCGGAATTTTCCTTTTTATGAAAATGTAAATAAGAGTACTCTCAAATATAATTGCAAACCATAAATATAAGTCATTTCCAAACCATTGACCAACTAAATGCCGTTCTTAACAATGACGTTTCATCCTGAGATGCCTTTAATGACCATGAGAGCTCATTTCAAATGATTTTTATCGGATCATCAAAGATCAGTGTATCGATAAAAAGGTCCTTTAACGAAACGGATACGATATTTGATTTGGTATCGCAGGTAATCGTTAGAGCCCTAATCGAAAAACTGAAACCTGGCAGTTTTTAACGCACACTAGGCTTTAAGCGATACTTTCAAAACCTTACCTCAGTGATCGATATATATATATATATATATATATATATATATATATATATATATATATATATATATATGTCATATATTGCATGCTATTTAAAAACTCTGTTATATTTCATATTTATGTCACACTCATGATTGCCTTGTATATAACGTTGCATGTCAGAGTTTTATATTCATGTTTAATATCACATCTTGCTGTATATTACGTTAAATGTCATAGTTATATATTTTCATGTTAAATATCCCATCTTGCTGCATAATTTAATCCTTAGTCACTTTAATTAATTCTGATTGCATTTTACATATTTTATACTTTGAATAAACTGTATATCCAAACAGGGCCCTGTGGCAGATCAGACAATCTTGTCTGAACGGGCTACCCTGTATAAATATGTTTAAATAAATAATAAATAAATAAAAATTTTAACAAGTCTACATTCATGAATGAGACTGCAAATAAAATTTGATCAAAGGCTTTGTACTCTGTTTCTTCATTTTCCAATGACCGAAAGACTTTATCGTGTTCAAGTTTATATTAAAATAAACAAATCTATCCTAAAAATATATTCATATGACATTATTACATTAATTAATGTGCCTTAATATATATGTGATTAAGTATAAACTTTGAATAAATATCTAAAATCAAGTGTTCCTTGTAATAATTATGTATAATAAAGCAACATGGATACTTATGTACACTGTTTAGTGAATTAGCTATAATATTATGTTATGCTTACATGTATTTATATGGAAAAGCCCTGCAGGTACGACCACCATCGTTTACCCAGCTCCGATTGCCCAATACTACAACCCCTTAGGCACAGGCAGTACCCTTCCCCAGCCCTCCCCTGACCAGCACTTCCTTTCTACAGGTAATAAGAATTTGAACTAATTTGGCCCACACTTATGTCTGCTCAGTAAGAAATATAAAAGCACATATTAACTTTGTGGGAAGATAAGGTGCGTGTCTGTAACTTATTTTTTTTAACTTAATTCTTTGCATATCATGTCATTTATTTTTAAACTTTTTAAACCTTCATTATTACTAGGGCTGGGTATTGCCTACAAATTTCGTATCGCAATATATTGCGATGTTTGGTGGCGAAAGTATTGCGATATTTACATTATATGAAATAAATAGGAAATAAGTGTGCTTTATATATATATATATATATATATATATATATATATATATATATATATATATTAATATTTATATTATCATTATTATTATTATTATTATTGATAAGATTTATACAGTGCTTAATCCAGAATAAGATCCTACGATAAAGCGCTGTACAATAGAAAGCATTACAGCTTTAATAAAACGTACAATACTATGAAAAGTAAGAATGAAAAAAAACTTATGCATGAAAGAGTTTAAATATAGTATAATTTGAATAAATGCGTTTTTAAACGCGATTTAAAAGTAACTTAAGAGCCAGCATGTTTACGATGCCAGATAAACTGTTCCACAGAGCCGGGGCAGCTATCCTAAAACATTCTACTCGAATATAACAGTCCTGGCCGTCGGTGTTGCCAAAAAGAACTTTTTCAAAGAACTCAGGGACCTTCATGGAATGTATTAAACAAGAAGATCACGTAGATATGATGAGTCTAGACCGTTCAATGCCTTGTAGATAAAAAGGAGAACTTATTTCTGAATCCGACATTCCACCGGTAGCCAATGCAGTTATTTCAGTATTGGGGTAATGTGGTAAAATACTGACGTACCAGTTATAATCCTGACGGCCGTATTTTGCATACGCTGTATTCTACTAATAGCACTCCACACAGTAACGCAATTCCATATTATAATCTGGAAGTGATAAATGCATAAATAAGTGCCTTGCAAGCATCATCTGTGATATAGCGACGGAATTTTCCTATATTGTTTTAATGGAAGTAACATGATTTTGAAATTGCATTAATTTTCGTCTCCATAGAAAAATGGACAAATATAATGACACAAACTATGGCAACAGTACTTACTAAAGTACTATTGACCATGCCCAAAGAAACATTTAAAATAAAAGTTCTTTGAGCCTTATATATGCAAATAACGTGGCAGTTGGAGAATTCTTGACTGTGGTTTAGCACAAAAAAGGATTGATGGTACGTACAATTACAGCTGTGTATACAACATCGCACGACTGTCATTCTTAATAATACTGTTAAACTGACAATCTTCCTGCAGTTATCATGAAAATGAAAATGAGGCGAGAATATGGATGAATGATTAATTATTTTGAAAATATTTCTCGTATACCAATAAGTCATCGAGCAAACTTGCAAATTCCCAGGGATGGATCTTCGATCTATGGTATATAAGGCCTACTTACAAATACCATTCTGAATGGCTAAACAAGCGGCAGGGGTCTTCACTTAATGCCTGTCATTAATCCAAACTCATTTAGATGTCTAAATTTGTAACAAAAACATTGTTTTAATTAAAAAAGAATCAGTTTTAGGCACATTAACAAAATATCAGAAAATATCGATATTTGAAAAATTTATCGCGATACGCAGTATGGGAATCACCGTATCGCGATGTTTCGATATATCGATACTATCGCTCAGCCCTATTCATTACTAGAGACACTGGATGATAGGACCTCAATTAAATGACAATTCAAGCATACAGTCCAATGAGAAAAGTCTTCCCTCGACCTGTCAACAAACTGGAGGTTAATCAAAGACTGCATCCCCTTTTGACTTGACCCCCCCCCCCCCGGGCCCTTGGAAAAAAATAGGCGCTCCCCCCCCCCCCCCCCAAAGCCTTTGACAAAAATCGAAAATACCATTTTTGGAACATTCCAACTTCGAAGTACTCAAAAACAGGAGTTTTTGATATTACAGGCAAAAATACGTCACATACGGTATTTTCGAACGCCGGATACTGATTCGCAGACGGACAAACATAATCTTTTTGGCCTTTTTACCAAGAGGGTCGTTTAAACATATAATTGTCTCACGTCACATGTTACACAACTCTGTATTGTTTTAACTAGGTTTACGAATATTCGTTACTTCTCATTTTTTCTTCTTCAGGAGACCGAGATTAACCATGGCATCCGAAGTGTTTTCCTCCGAAAAGCAACACTTTTTTCTTGAATGCAGCATTTGTCATGAAAGTAAGAAGGGACGGAATCCAAAGGGCTTACGGTGCTTGCATTTCTTTTGCTGTGATTGTTTGGTTGGATGGATGAAAATAACTGGAGGAGATACCAGGATCGAGTGTCCCGTATGTCGAACAGTCACTGATCTTCCTGAAGATGGTATGCCAGGACTGCCCGCTGATTTTAGAATAGAAGAATTCCATGATATATTTAAAGCTTTCCAAGACCCACAAGTCTGCCAGGCATGTCCACCAACAAATTCCAGGAATATAACTTCTTTCTTGTGCAGAACGTGCGATAAACGCTTGTGTAATGACTGTCATAAGTATCACGTTTCATGTGAGCTGTTCACCGGCCACGAGGTTGTGCCATTTGAACATGTATGTCCTGAGCATAGGAAGATATTGTCTTATTTCTGCATTGATTGTTTCCAGGGAATGTGCTTCAAATGCATCCTTTGGAGAACACACGAAACACACGACGTCCAGAAACTGTCGGATTGTATCGCAAAGGTGAAGAAAATCTTTCTCTCTGATATTGATGACTTAATAAGCACGTGAATATTTCAAGAGAAACAAAGGCAAAAGAACTCCAGAACTTAAAGACTTTGAATCATCATTTCTGAGTAAGGCAGAGGCAATGATAGAGGACATTAGTGTGAAAGTGCGCGAGGATGTGTCAAGATGTCACTTTGTTGAATCGGAATATGTTAAAGATCTAATGACAGATTTTGAGAAGGAGAATTTACCAGAAGAAAAGTCCTGTGAAGAATTACATAGAATTTGTGAACTTACAAATGAAGGTATGGCGTCTGAGATGTCTAAAAAGAAGGAATCATTATAAAAAAAATCACCAAAAGCTTAAAAATATATCAAAAGATGAGCACCCACTTCCAAGCTGGCCCGATGAGTACAGTGAACTAGAAACAGTTGATGATATATCAGCCATGTTGGATACGCTGAATCGCTTGGTTATACCCTCCGTTGGAAAGGAAATAGGAAAGCCGGTTCTAGTATTCGAAAAAAAAAAAAACGCGGCGAAGATGACATAGGTATCCCCAGCCATCTTGAGGTTTTGTTTGATGGGTCAGCCCTGGTTTCGTTTGAAGAAGAAAATTGTGTTAAACGGTTTGATACAAAAGGAAATATCATTAATTACTACTATACTGACCTTGTGGACTCAGGCATGATTTGTTTCACAAGTGATGACGAATCCGTTAACATTTTATGTGAGGATGACTCAACCTTGGTTACAATTAACCTTAAAACATTAAAAAGAGCTGTCAGTGATATATCGGTAACATTTTATTCAGTGCCTCGTATGACTTTGATTTAGCTGACAGGTATTTAGTTTTATCGGATGCAGAAGGGCACCTTTACCTATCTACCAATTCTCATGAATCATATGAATGCTCCCTCATGAACGGTTTCGTTCGATCATTCAGGAATGATGAAGACTGCCGCATTGCCGTCTGCGGTGAGGATGCCGCTCTAATGTATAAATCTGACGAGACACTAATCCATAGCTTGCCCTACGCTGGAGAAATATATGAAAAATTCAACGATGTCGCATATCTCGGAAATTACATTATCCTGATGCTTAATACATCTTCCAAAAAAAATTACCAGATACGATTTGGCAAACAAGTGCTTCTTAGACGAACTTCTGTCTGAAGACGATGGGCTGTCGTGTCCTTTTAGAATTGCTTGCAGATTCCCCTATTTATGGGTAGCTGGAAGACAGAGTAGCATATACCAGATGAAGCAATGCGTGGGTCGTTGCAGCTTTTCAGGTGGATTAAAAGTACGGACCCAAATGTCAGCACAGAAACAAACTAGAATCTATCTGTATCTGCGATGCTCTCTGCACGTTGTGTATTGGTTTCTGGCAGCAAGATGACGATGTCGATTGTATTTATATGGTTTATTAATTGTATAGTATTAAGATTGAACAGTTGTATTTTAGCAGACCGTGTCAAAATAGTCCTTAGGATCACCATGTTCGGTAACTTCAATGTTTCAGGAATGTTCTTCAGAGCATTGTAATTTTTTTAATGGCATGTCATTCATTCAGACGGAATAACCTTGACACATTTTACATTACCTAATGTCCTATATTCCTGTTATCAGAGAGGTTAATCAAGCAGTCTCTGAATCTTTAGGAATGTATTGATGGCATGAAACAAGACAGCTCGGTTACATATATTGGACTCTTATGTATTCGAGCTTAGTAATTAAATAGATGAGCCTACATGAAATGGCATAGATTTGGTTCTCTATATATAAGGTTACGCGGCGATTGTTCTACCGCTTATAACTGCTTTTAGCCATATTGATTGATTGAGACATAGATATAGGATTTCTAGTAACTTTTCAGCTGTGACAGCAGCTCCGTAGTTATTTATGAAATTTATCTGTACAAATATCGCTCGTTTATTTATTCAAGCAAGGTTTGTTTTCCTGTTAATGTCTTATAAGTATGTAGTAACATGTCAGTGAAAATACCTAGATACTTTTAAGTTATGCGCGACTTGATGTAGGGCCTTGATTTCTGTCGTGTAATTAAGTGATATTTAGACAAGATGATGTTCTGAACTAGTATTAGTTTAGCGTGCACAAGGACGTTATCTCTACCAGATGTAAATATATTCAAATTCCATTCTGTAGAGGCTCATACGACTACTTTTCTGTTAGCAAAGTTATGATATCTTTGCGTAATTTTCCATTCTTTTATTCAAGAGGTAATAATTTGCTGGTTAATAAAATGATTGATAGTGTTAGTATAAGCTACATTTCCAACTCCATTAATTTTTACACATTGTAGATGTAATTCCTCAAAACAAAGTATTAAGCACCGGCAACCCAGTCAAAAAATAAAATAATGCCTTTAATAAGAGTTTCTAAGTTTTTAATGTCCCGCTACTATATAAACTGATAAGTAAGGATAACATCTAAATTTCACTCAGTTATAATAGAAACCAAGATTTTAACGTGAAGTTTCCCATTTCAGTCATATAACATCGTTTCCGGAGCATATTGTGTGACCGCAAAATGTCCGTCTTGTATGGTTTCCATGATTCAAGCACAAATCCCGGGGTATACATTGTATATGCAATAACAATATCATTCATTTTAAATTATGATTGTTTTAAATATATCTGCATTTTGTACATATCAGCTATACAACTAGCCTTTTCATGGTGAATTGGTGACCCGGAGGGAGTCGTTTTGTTGTTTTTCGGTTTTGGTCATAGGTGATTGGTCTTGGTCCGTCAAAGGCCTCGGAAGTTTTGGGATATTCCGTGTGTTGCGACACGCATGAAACAAGCCGTTGGCAAACTGCTACGCTTCCGTCATGGATTGCAATGGCAGCGTGCGTCCTTACGTGCCTTCCAACTTTCGCACAAATACGCCGCAGAGTATGGATGTGCAGTTTCGTCATTTACCACATGTGACGCCCTACGCGATCGTGAGGATCTTCAAGCATTCTTTGAAATTTCTAACCTCTCCGGACCGCCAATAGTCAGCACAATCCGTTCTCGCTTGGCCACTGACCGAAGGCGTCCCTCGAGGCATATAATCCATGGTGATACATGCTCCAAAACGCTATAGCATAACAAGAATACAATCAGCAAATTATTATAGCTAAAATTATTGGCTAAATATTACCTTCAGTAGGTTACAATATCATATGAGACATTTAAAAAGCAGTATTTCAATTATCTATTAAAGCTATCAAAATTCAAATATAATATTCAAACGTCTCACGATCGTAAAACGTATTAAAATGATTAGACATAAATATCCATGAACAAATATGTTTTTCGTTTACTGCTAACCTATGACAGGCTAGTGGCCGAATTCTCTTAGATTAACTGTCAGGTCATTCTACAGTTTCGGGCAGACAACAATGAATGAACATTTGGTACACAGGACGATTTGGTAAAATTATCTATTAATTCTTGCTTTCTGTAGAACTTTGTTTAGCGAGCCAATTTGCATGATGAAGCATGTTAGCCGGAGATTTTACTGCATGGCTCTTGGTTATGTAGCCCTGTCTTGGCTTAAGTATTTGCGTTTACTAATAAAATGCTTAAAATAAAACGTGATTCCATGTACCGATAGACTTAACTCAGTGTCAGCTCTTATCACTAAAGCTCTGTAAAGTCCGTATGGTGAATCCCTTATATTTGCATATTAAGGCGTCACAAGGCTATTTGAGGACCTGACAATTCCCCTGTATTTGCATATTAGGCCGTCATGTTTCATGTAAGTGGCATTGTTGCTATGAGAACGCAAACAGCGTTCCCACAGCTCAACCCGCTTGGTAACATTCACACTGAAATCATGTTTTCAGGTATTCCACACATGGACCTTCGTGTCCTATGATATATCTCTGCTGAACGAATATTACGGTCCATGGGTCAAATGTAAATGCATATCGTAGACACTATCGCAACAATTTAGTTCCGACAGTTCCAGTAAAATTCCCTCTGAAGAGATGACAAGAGCAGCTGGCAGCATTTGTCTTAACCCGTGTATTATCTCTCAATTGCGACTCGCGAATCGTGATCGTTTCAGTCAGCCGGTACATTTTGACAAATTAAATGGGAATATTAGTAGCCAATTGGAAGCCCGGAATAGTCGATGACTGAATAAACCATGTTGTTTTTGAAAAAGATACTGGGAAAGACTACTGCTGACGTCACTAGAAAAGACCTGAGTTCAGCGAGGCGGTGATGTGTGGCGCTGACCGTCCGGGAACCGCCCAAGATTACCAGTCCATGAAATAAGAGGGTCAAATAGTGGTAAATTAGTTATATGAGTTGCCGCAAGATTGCGGTACCGATACTAAGTACGATACAACGCGGGAACGTTTGATTTCTCTCTCAGAAGCAACAATTAAGTAATAACTATTTCATGGACTGGGCCAGTCTAATGGTGATGTGTTATCACTAAATAATCTTTAGTCAGAGAGACTGGTGCTTCTCTTAGCGCATCTGGCGGGTCATTCCACAGTTTCGGTCCGACAACACAGAATGTCCAATTTTGTACACAAGACGATTAGGTAAAGTACACGATTAGAAGGTTTTAAGCCTTTGACCGAAGGCTTCTTGGTGGAGTATAACAGGGAATAAGCTCTTGCAGGTAAAGAGGAGTTAATTTATCTATTGCCTTAGACACAAAAATGAACATTTTGAATTTTAACCTTTGCGCAACAGGCAACTGGTGTACTATGACTTGAATTTGAGGCAACGGTTATAATTCTTGCATTCTGTATCACTTTCTTAAGCGAGCCAATTTGCATGATAAAGCGTGAGAGCTGGGGGTAATACTGCACATTTTTTTTGCATGTGTATACAACCTGGATAGATTTCTTGATTTTATGACAGGTTGCGCCACCTACACACACGTTCACATTGCAGACATCCATGCTTATATCTTAGGACTCCTTTGACCTATCTTCCTAAAATTTTGCATGTGTATAGATCTCACATAGCTCTTTATTATACACAAAATTGGTGGCGCCACTTCTAACAATTGATGCACAGCATCTATCTGTTCGTTTGCCCTGGGAAAAATCACTCATATCTCGGCAGTGGTTTATCTCCCTAAATTTTGAATATGTATAAATCTTGGATTGCTTTCTCGATATTGTGGCAGGTGGCGCCACAGTATAGATCTAACAGCTTCTACAAATTTGGTGGCCCAACTTACAACCATTTTTGCATGGTGTGCATCTGTTCCTCTGCCTAGGGTAAAAATGGTTTGACTTATCCACCTGAAATTTTGCAAAGGAACACATCTTGGATAGCTTTCTCTTCCAAATAACAGGTGGCGCCATCTACAATCATGTTTACGTGGCACACACCCATGCTAATATGCAACACATCTCACTCTATTCCCCCGTGCCACTCAATCCATGGCTCATTTCATCCGTCCCACTCTGATTTCGGCGGATACACGTAGTCGTTTGTCGACTACCCGTATTCTAGTTAAATAATAATTGTGAAGTCTACACACAGTTGTGAGATTTCTTAAATACACAACTTCGACTGTATATTCACATGTTACATCACGATGGTTCACCATGCGATATCATGACCTGGGAGCGCCATATCCCGGCAGATATATCAACAAAAAGAGAACTCGCGATGTCGGTCCGCTTTAGAGGGTCGTAATATGTACTGGATATGCAGACGGGACGGGAAAGTTTGTCCGTTGCCCGGGATAGTGAGTTTTCCGCTTTAATGAGTTTACGTTAAACATAATTCAGTGGCAAATTTGAAGGGACTGAGATTTTGAAGTATCCGCATCAGTGAGTTGTCCGTCATACTATGTTGTCCGCAAGTAGGTGTTTCACTGTATTTCATATAATGAAAATTTAGTATGGCACATCCGAACTACCCCTCCCCTCTCCTTCCTCGCTCACGCATTCTCTGAAAAAAACATGGCTCACGTGTGTTGCATGATTCGCTGTTGCACCATATCAGGTCTCAGCGTATTAAGTCCGCCCCATATGCATGCAAATAATTGACCATAATCTTTGTCCAGTGTGGAGAAACATGCCTTAAGGAATTAGGAAGTAAGTCTTAATGTATTGTCTATCTATATTTAGCGATACTATCGTGTTGGGACGATATAATTATCGCGTGGCCACGGGATACTATTGCTTGGACACGAGATAAAAATAATTTTCTGTGTGTCCTATACGAGCCACCAAAAGTAAGTGCTGTTTGAACTGTGTCTCAAGAGGCAAACCAGTACTCCAGCGAGGGACTGTTGGTGGTCGGAGCTCCGAGTATCTATAAGTGGACTGATTTTACTGTGTACAAAGCGGGAGCAAACGGTGAACGCAACTTTACGATGTCACGTATGCGCGACGGTCATATGATCAGGAACAGGGAAACAAGGGACTACTCTGTGCAGTGTGATTAACAGACAAGGTGATTTTTCTGTGTTTATTATCGGACGTTTGTGTTCATCAGTGACTAAATGTATGGAGCGCCACTCCAGAGAAATTTAAATGCATGTTTTCTTTAATATATTGATTTGTTTTTGTTAACTTATGTGTCAATCATCTTTTTGAGTGTAAGTACGTATTGTTACGGAACCTAATAATAACATATCACGCAATCGTGACGATCATAAATTTTTGTTATGGAGATAAAAAAAATCAGATTCCGCAGCACTAGGCAGCGTGAAATGTCTAGAGGAATGAATAAAGAAATCAGTGGTTTTTTGTTAACAAATAATTATAATATATTCTTAGAACAATCCTAATATTACAATACACTAAATCAATACAATTACACAGTATTTAAGACATAACAATGATAATAATGTACATCACCAGAATCCGGATCCTAGGCTTTGATTCCTGGATACCACAACTGTCACAGTCCAACAAGAGTCTTTTAGCACAAATAATCGACGTGAAAAGTTCAAGTAAATCTTCCCGGTGAATAATCCAATTAAATCTCGAAGACAATCTGTTGTAATTCAGAAGTGAATTTCAGATAAAATCCTAAAGGCAAACTGAAAACAATCTGTATAAAATCTGTATAAAGTCTGTATAAAGTCCGTAGAATATCTGTAACTATGCAATTATCGGAATATTTCCCAAGACTGGCGAGAAAGTCGCACCCTTTAGTGCCCGCTGCTTTTCTCTTCCTCCCGGCTCTAAACACAGCCCTATTTATAGCTTTTTCACCTGAAGTCCAGAAACTTCTAGGCACGAAATATTCCAAAGAACAGACTCGAAGCTTTTAGAACACAACGAACGCGCTCTGTGTTTACACCCTGCGAGCAAGCCAGAGTTCAATAAGTGCGGTTCCCATAGCAACGCCTAACACGAATCAGAATGTCAAGTACATGTTAAGCTATGTAAAATCCTGCGCGGAATAAACAAAAACATGCAATAGTGTGAATTTCAGCCAATTTTATTTGACAGTTAACAAGTGACCCAGGGGTCATGACGCTCAGCTGACCAGGAAGACATTGAGAAAAGTAATTTTATCATCTGAATGTCAAATTTGAATGAAATACTTTTTCCAAACTTGACCTTTTGTATAAAATCATCCAATATTCATTGGGGTACTATGGAGCTCTGTATCATGAAGGATATGGGTAACAGACACCTATTTTCAAGGTTTACAAGATGACTTTTCAGGGGTCTCCCAGCATGTCAAAAAATAAAATTCTAGGTCCAGTTATTATGATTTGTGCCCTGTTAACAAATCCAAATGTTTATTCTGGGGGGTATTTCAAAGCCGCATAGGATGAAGGATATGGGTGACAGAGATGTAATTTCAGGTGCACAAGGAGACTTTTCAGTGGCCTCCCAGCATATCAAGAAAGGAGATTCTAGGTCAGGTCATTATAATTTGTGCTCTGTTAACAGATGACCAAATCTTTATTCTGGGGAGTACTTCGGAGCCCCAGAGCATGAAGGATATGGGTAACAGGGACCTTATTTCGGGTTTCCATGTAGACCTTTTATGGGCTTCCCTGGAGGTGAGGACAGAAGATTCTAGGTCCAGTCATTATGATTTGTGCCCTGTTAATATATGACCAAATCTTCATTCTGGGGGGGTACTTCAGAGCCCCATAGCTCACAGAATATGGGTAACAGGGACCTTATTTCGGGTTTCCATGTAGACCTTTTATGGGCTTCCCTGGAGGTGAGGACAGAAGATTCTAGGTCCAGTCATTATGATTTGTGCCCTGTTTACAAATGACCAAATGTTTAAAGATCACAAAAGTAGAGAAAAAAAATCGTAAAAAATAAAAAAAAAATAGGTGGCGCCACAAATCTCCAGAAATTGATGAAACACTCCATGATCAATATCCATGCAAAGAATCATGGTGATTAATGCATTAGTTGTTCAGATACTTCAGCTTTTGTATTAAATTTTGCATTATTCTGGGGGGGTACTTCAGAACCCCATAGCTCGAAGAATATAGGTCACAGTGACCTAATTTCAGGTTTACAAGGAGAATTTCTATAGACCTCCCAGGATTTCAAGTAAGAAGATTCCCAGTCTAGCGGTTACGATTTGTGCCCTGTTAACAGACAGACGCCTGGATGGCCAGACGGACGACGGACAAAAGGTGATCCCTACAGCTCAGATGGCTTTCAGTCAGCTGAGCTAAAAATTGAAAAAATACAGGTGGCGCCACCAGAATGCAGAAACTGATGAAACATTTCATGATCAATATCCATGCAAAGAATCATGGTGATCAATATAATAATTGTTCAGATACTTGAGCTTTTGTATCAAATTTTCCATTATTCTGGGGGGTACTTCGGAGCCCCATAGCTCAGAGGTTATGGGTAACAGAGACCTAATTTCAAGTTTTTAAGGAAACTTTTCATGGGCCTCTCAGCATGTCAAGAGAGAAGATTCTAGGTCCAGTTGTTACGATTTGTGCCATGTTAACAGATGACTGCATCTTATGAGGTCTCAAAAATAGAGAAAAAAAATCGTAAAAATAAAAAAAATACAGGTGGCGCCACCATACTGCAGAAACTGATGACACATTCCATGGTCAATATCCATGCAAAGAATCATGGTGATCACTGCAATAGTTGTTTAGATACTTGAGCTTTTGTATCAAATTGTCCATTATTCTGAGGGATACTTCAGATGACTTGCAGTCAGCTGAGCTAAAAACACTTAATGGTCAATATCCATGCAAAGAATCATGATGATCTCCGTATTAGTTGTTCAGATACTTCAGCTTTTGTATCAAATTGTACATTATTCTGAGGGATACTTCAGAGTCCTATAGCTTGAAGGATATGGGTAACAGAGACCTAATTTCAAGTTTCCACAGGCACTCTTCATTGGCCTCCTTGCATGACAAGAATGACGTTTCTGGGTCCAGTTGTTGCAGTTTGTGCCCTCTTGATAGATAACATAGGTGGCGCCACCAGTCTGCAGGAACTGATGGAACATCTCATAATCAATATGTATGCCAAAAATCATGACCATCAGTGATGTAGTTATTGAGATATTGAAGTTTTTGTATGAAATTTTTGACTACTCTGGGGGGGTACTTTGGGCCCCATAGCTCGAAGGATATGGGTAACAGAGACCTAATTTCTGGTTTCCATGGAGACTTTTCATAGGTCTTCTAGTGTGTTGAGAATGAAGATTCTAGGTCCAGTCGTTACTATTTGTGCCATGCTAACAGATGACAGCATCCTAAAAGGTCTCAAAAATAGAGGAAAAATCGTAAAAAATCGAACGATACAGGTGGCGCCACCAGTCTGCAGGAACAGATGACACATCTCATGATCAATAGTTATGCCACAAATCATGACCATCATTCAAGTAGTTAATGAGATATTGAAGTTTTTGTATGAAATTTTTTACTTTTCTTTGGGGTACTTTAGGGCTCCATAGCTCAAAGAATATGGGTAACAGAGACCTAATTTTGGTTTCCATGGAGACTTTTCATAGGTCTCTCAGTGTGTCGAGAATGAAGATTCACGAGTGCATCATGTGTTTCAATTTTTTTTTAGTGAGATAGCAACTTTGGCAAAAATAAACATAAATGGCCACACCTTTTTTAAATGATTTTTTTTATGTATTTATGAGTCTGCATGGTCCGTTGTTTAAACGTGTGCATATCATTTATACCCTAGTTATTAGATTGAACTTTGAGTGTGAGAATGACTGTATTTCACTCATTCGGTACGTCATACCTCTATCAAATTTTGCGAAATTCTGCTGACAATAATGAAAACATATCCATATCACTGGGGGAAATTTGTTTTTATGCCAATTATAGTGAACAACAACTTATGACAGGTATGTACACGGTGGTTAGCCTGAATTAAAGATTCTAACAAAAATATTTTCAGCCATTTTTCAAAGAGCCCCACATATTGGAGGGGTTAACACAGAAAGTGTTGGTTAACACGCCTCACTACGTGTATTATTATATAACGATTGTTTCCGCTGATAGAGAACTATTCTGGTAATTATTTTTTTTACCAAAATGTGTTTAAATTATGCTTCTATTTCCTGGGAATTTCGAACTACTGAAATTAAATTTCGATAATGATTGCATATTGTGATATTGGTTTTTCCTTATATTTTTAAAAAGAAATACATTTTCCTTTAGTAAAAGCAAATAAAGTTAAATACCTAATAAAACTGAACGCATATAATGCCAAAATATTTTAAGGTGGTTTACATGTCCATAAATAAAGGAAAACTAGATGTTTGCAATCAGCTTGCCATCACTGGAATCCTGTTCTCCCGTGACGTCCGGAAGTGAGCGATAATCAGGAATCAGCTGTGGTGTGTATGTTCAAGGAAATTAGGTCAAGGTCTAGAGAAAATAGTTTGTGCAAGTCTGCCATCTCAGTTTTCCTCATTAAGTTTTCCATGTAGAATCGATATCTTCTTGGGACATTTTTGTATCGTGCATATTTAATGAGATAATTTTCATATTTGAATAAACATAAAAAATGATATATTATAAATAAATATATTGAAATTTTGGCTTAAAGTAGGCAGAGTGATCTACTTTTTTTACAAAATATTCAAACTGTATCAAATATAACATCCGTTTATATAAAATCTTGTATTAAAGAATTAATTTGCATATAATTTATGCAAATGAGGTAAATACTTAAGTTTATTGTTAAAATATGCATTCTTTTTTACCGCTATATTCTAACATAGTAAATACTGATCTTATTTGTGACTTATTCTTATTATGCATTCTGTTCATCATTTCATAAGAAATTTACATAAGCGCATCATTTAATTAATATGCATTTGCAAATATGCATATATGCGGTATGAAAAGTGATGCTGATCGGAAAATTAAGATAAAAAACTATGTTTAATTCAGTGTTTGCCTGCTTGCTCAGGTGTCGAGTGGTGACTGATCTTCTCTTCAGGTATTATAACACATGTTAAATAGCTAATTTGCATATAAAATAAGCGAGTCAAATCATGATTACCTTATCTTTTGTGCCAGTAGGGCGTGCAGTCCCTGTATCCTTAGGTTTGTAATGTTGAGGAACTCATATTTACATTTAAAATGCAAAATTGTACGCTTTAAATAAACGTTTTCACAATACGTTTTTAAATGTAGCAATTTAAGGCCACTTTTAATAACTCTACCCCAGTTACATGTACCGGTACATATATATGTTGTTTAACCATTTGGCATGGTTATCGGGACAATCATTCGACCTACTTTAAAATGTTTCGAAATGCAGGAATATGTTATGCACTGTCACTCTCTGAAAAGAATTATATAATAACAGTCTATAGCATATTGTTGAATAGGTATATTAAAGGGCCCGTGTATTCCGTATTAACATTTAGTGTGAATATAACGTATATATTTGTATATGACGATTATCAAAGTGGGCTTTTCGATTTATTATGTCTGATTATTATTTGAAAAATATTATCGATTTTCTGACGAGGGAATCAAATATCGACAATTTTTAAACAAGAGTGACTATATTCAAAAAAATATAGTTTACTATGACAGCTTCTTAAGAGTGCATTTTTGTTCTTTTCAGTGGAGTAAATAATCATGTACCGATTCCTGTCTGCATGAGATATCGCTGATTGTGTTGATTGTAGTTAAAACCGCCGATTTTCGTATCGATAAATAAAACAGTAAATCGATATATGTCACGGTAGCCCTATATCACATAATTAAAGAAGTTCCATTAAGTTAGGTAAGACACGTACCGAATTTGTATCTTAGAAAGCTATTTTTGAAATAATTAAAGAAACACTAAACTCTTTATACACACAATATATATTCATATATAAACTATATATTCACCAAAAACCATTACTAAGATACTGTTTTGAGGAAATTTGCTTAGGAGGCACATCATAAACTTTTGATGACAGTTACTCTGTTTTTTTCTGGTCTCGGAAATCCTTGATCCTTGCACTACATATCAAGTCCTCACTTTAAGGTCTTATCAGGGAGTGCTGACTCTTTATGCAACAGCAAAAGATAATAGCTGATATTCACCATAATAATTATAATCTCATTGACCTTGTTTTTTATTACTGATATGCATGTAATCAGTCTACAATCATATAAATGACAAATGTATAAATGTACATACATGGACGCTAATTGATAAAAATCTATATCAAATAACTTCATTTATTTATATAGATCTGTTACAAACTGTATACTGATAGTTTCCATATTTCTTAAATATAAGTATTTTATAATAATAATAATTATATATATATATATATATATATATGTATATATATATATATCTTACTTAAATAAAGTAATGATATCAAGAATGAACCAAATAATATTATCTTTCTGACCAGAATTGCTACAGATTTTTAAGGTTTAATGGCAAAAAGTAGTCTTTCTCATTGTCAGGTCGGCAGTGTTTGACTGAAGCTAGAAGATTTCATGGAATGAATTCAATGGGGCATGGGATTTTATACTTATCAAATATCATATCACAGATCCCTAAACCACCCTGTTTATAAACAGAGAAAACGTTAAAAACTCTCAATGCTACTCCTACGAAAGGACGATGTTTAAGTAACGGAATATTAATTATATATATACATTACATGTATATATTTGTGTGTGTGTCAGTAGATTGACAGTTCATTATGTAGACCTACACAGTCAAGCAAATGACACTGCAATAGCGGCAAAGAAAAATGTATGCACTTGTGGAATAAACAAGAATAGAAAGCAAGAAGGTCTGTTCCTTTTCATGTAAATTCACATTTTATTAAATATGCTTTATTTTGGCATATGAACCATCCACCATTAGCATGTCTAAAGATGTATCTGTCCTTACATATGACTGGGATAAAGTTTTCACCCACTTTCAACAAAATACCAGAATGCGAGTTTGGCAATCTCACCTTTACTCCTTATTCCCGCTAATTTACGCCTATAAATTTCAGCAATAATTAAAAGTGTCCTTACATCGGCACATGCATGGTTTATTTAAAACGTACAGTTTGTTTTTACATGTAAATATGAGTTTCTAAACATTAAAAAAAACCCTAGGATACAGGGGTTGCATGCCCAGTTGGCACAAACGATAAGAAAAACATGATTTGGCCTGTTGCTCACTATATATGCAAATTAGCTAATTTATTACATATACATGTATTACTAGCTAAGGGGAAGATCATTCACCACTCGGCACCAGCAAGAGCAAACAGACAAACACTGGATTTATTGCTACTAAAAGGCATTTTTTTTTAATTTACATATATATAATTAGACAAACGATGCGAATGAGTAAATTTTCTGATGAAACGATGAACAGAATACACAATAAGACTATCTCAGTAGAAGGATTTGCATAACTTTTTCAGGATGTTCCTATAAATAAAATAAATATTTGACAATAATCTAAAGTATTTGCTGAATCTACATAATTTATCAGCAAAAGTATTCCTAAAAAAATTGGAAATAAACTGATGTAGTATTTGATACAATTTGAATATTTTGTACCAAAATTACATTGCTCCGCCTAAGTGAAGCTAAAATACGAATATATTTCTTAATTATATATTATATTTCAATTATTTATTCAGATATGCTATTTATCTCATTAAATATGTAAGATGTAAAAATGATGTCCCAAGCAGAAATCCATTCTACAAGAAATCTATACCAAAATTACATTACTCAGCCCTACTTAAAGCCAATATTTCAATATACTTATGTATAATATATTATTTTTTGCTAATTTATTAAAATATGCAAATTATCTCATTAAATATGAAGGATACAAAAATGTGTCCTAAGCAGAAATCGATTTTACAGGAAAAGCTACCCAAGGATCAATCGAATTGTCCACAGTTCTTTGGCCCTGTCTGTACCATTTCACGGCGTTATTGTATAGGTCATTCCAACAACTGTGGTATTACAATTGTGGATCCGCAACAAAGCGGTATCATGCGGCTTTTACCAGTTGGTTGAAGGATTTACATGCATCTTTGTTTTTTTTTTCGCTAGGGAGCTCCATGCAGGGAAACAAGCGGGTATGCAAGTGCTAGCTGTTTCGTTATTACGCAAATTTTCAAGATCTGCCCCTGAACAGAAACCCAGCTATGTTTTGCCGTGTATATGTGTTACAGGAACTGTGTAGCCACAGCGCTCAAGTGAAACCAATTCTTATGTTTAAATTCAGCTTGTTCCCGTTGGTGGCGCTGTAAACTGTGTCTCGTGCATTCGGCTAAGACCCCGGTCATCCAGATAAGTCCTGCTCAAAAGGTGTCGTATGTATCGTCATTATAAAATAATTATTTTATTGATCAGTGGAGTTCAGTTAACGAGCGGATATTAGGTTCAGTCAAGGTAAAGGATGACAGGGACAACAGTGACCCTTTTGATTCTATTCCACGTGGGATACGCAACTGCAATCATATGATATATACGGGCTTCTGGGAAATTTGCCATGGGGCTATTAACTCGCAGCGATCAGGGCAATTCTGCGTGTGTATTCATAAATTTCGATGGTTTTAATGATATGGCAGGACTTTGAATTGCCTTTTATGATCAGAGATATTTCATGATCTCACAAAGGCGCCATGCATAAACCTGACATTGGTGTTAGGTGGTTAAACCCTTGGTTACTATATAGAGTAGGTCCTATATATGTCAACAGGCGGCTGACGCCGGGGAAATTTGCATGGTTCCTGGGGAAATTCCGGAAACGAGGTAAACCACCGTGGTGACACTTAGTCTGTTGTTAAAGCTAGCTATTCACCCTTCCCTTTTTGTACCTTATATATGCAATTCCAGGCTGACTCTGCTAACATAACAGTTGCAAATCCAAAGCCCCCCAAGGTATTAGTAAAACAGACCAACACTAGTTGGTTAGTATATAACTAGTCGAGATATGTTAAATTCAACCACAAGAGATTGGTTGGACACATATCTACCAAGATATTGGTCATTTCAACCAATCTGTTTTTAGAGTGTTATAATTTGCATTTTTTAATATATACCCCCCCCCCCCCCCACCCCCATCCTCCAAGAGGATTGCAAGTAAACGATGTTATAAACGTAGATGCGCATTTTCACCATATAGATATCACTCAACATGTTACAAAAGATTGAATGTTTGGACTTTCCACATATCGAAATTTTGAAGAATTATAAATGTTATAGTCGGCCACACGTGAACCCCCATTCACCCTCTGAAGTTTGACCATACGTTATGCAAAGACATTTAAGAGAACAGTAGTTGAGGAACAGAAAATCCTCATATTTCTTTGTGAAACTTGCTTCAAAATGTCCTCTTTACTTTGCATATTTAAAACTTCTTCAGTATGGGAGGGGGACAACCTCATTCATATTTCCCCCCAATGTACCTGTAACTAACCTTAAAAAAACATGGTTTTAGATTTTTTTCATTTAAGTAGAAATGATTTGTGGGAATGCAGTCTTTCCTCCGCGGTCACATGCAGAGCGCTCTATGTTTATAACAACAGAGCATAATATGCTTAAGTATATGTGATGGATCTGAATCACTACTGCCAGTTTCGCCTCATGGGCTCATCAGGTGACTGAAGTTCAACTAATTGCGATATTGATTTTATAACTGTTTTTTTTTCGGTTGGGTGCCTATTCTGGATTCTATAATCCAGGAGTCAAACACTTCTATAATCCAGCAATCAAACCAATTCATGACCTCTTCACATCCGTGCAATTTGTGTTTGGCCAGTATATTAGCGCCCCCCCCCCCCCTTGTTCTCGAATTTCTGGATGTGTAACTGCTTATTAATAAACTCTAGGTAATTCCTGCTATGTAAAGATCATATAACCCCGCCGTGACAGATATATGAGCTTGTACTTATATATATATATCGACAAGCTGTTTGTTACATGCGCCTATATATATGTTGACCAACAGGAAATACCATGTATTCTAAAGTGGTTTGTTGCATGTCTATATGAAAGTTGAAAGGCCACATTTTGTAAAACGCCCACTGGAAACTCAGGTTTACCCAGACATGCGGTCAGAGCTCCACGTTGAATGTACTATTAATATTTTGGTGGCCCCCCACCTGCTATGAACATGTGGATATAAACCAAACGAACAGTCGGTCTGTGACCGGATTGGCGTTTTCATGCCTAATTTTATAAAAGACATCAGATATCATGACAAAGTTTACAACAACAACATTTGCTCGTTAAAGTACGCTAGAGTATACGATTTAGTCTTCAGTACTCGGGGGATCTTGTCAAAAAAGCTGAAGTTCTTGTACTGGCATGCGCCTGACCTTGTAAACTTTTAACAAATTTCAAACCACCTTTGGCCGCATTAGCACACACTGACGGAAAGGCCAATACAACTCTGCTCCGGTGAACGAGTTTTTTTTTTACCCGGAATAAATTCATTCAAATGAAGTTGCGTGCTACCGGTTGGTGAAAAAGCCGCGTCTAACCAAAGGATTATATAATAGGTAAGGAAATATTCAATTTTATGTCTTTGAACAAGATAAAATCTCCGCTTTATAAGCAAACCCTGCAGAAAAAAAACTAAGTGCAGGCAAATCTTGTATGCGTAAGGATAAGGGCGAATGTAGGATCTAGAAATTGGAGGGGACAAATCTAAAGAAAGGTCGAAAATTCAGGAAAAAAAAAAAGGGGGGGGGGGGGGGGGGGAGGTCCAGGCAAAATAATTGGCCAGAAACCCTTATAAAATCCCCCGGACCCCTTCTCTGGATCCGCTTCTGAAGACGTTGGTTCCAGGGTGCCTGTGATGCATCAGGTTGTAGGCCTAAATTGACAGGTAGGTCGGCCTGTTTGCGTTCTTAAAAGTATGGGGTATATTGTGCAACTGTAAGCGCCCGAAAGAGGGTGGATGTCGGAGGGGGTATCCCCTCTCACATTTTGGAAAATTTTGAAAAAAAGCATAAAATATGCATTTTCAGTGCAGTATTTTGACCAGTTTCATATTTTTAATCACATGCGCACCATACAAAAATAATTAAGTATTTAATTTATAGAATCATGTATGCCAAATTGATTAAATTTATACCCTTATATAGTCTTCGACAAATTTGATTGAAACTTAAGATCCGTTGCTAGATTTTTAATTATACTAAAAAGTATAATGTTGCATAGAATAAAGCACGAAACAAATAGGCCTATACTGAGAGGCTAAGGATATATCATTTTAACTTACTTGAAGTTTAAGTTGTAATTATCAAATAAATATTATCATTAACAATTAATTTACAGAAAACTGACCTGATGTCAGGCATATATAATTACACGTTGAGCAATACAAAAAATGGTATATTCCAAAGACCTCTCTATATGGTTATCAGTTCAAATATTACGCATACAAGTAGTCCTAAATTTCCAATTTAATTCCCTTATCTGTAAAAATTACACAATAATGACCAATATTACTTAACACAGATAAGAAATGATATCACAGTTGTTTTCACGTGAGGCTTGTAGACTGAGAAGATATACAATGGATTTTCCATTCAAATCAATGGAAATTTCCGAATTTACGTCATTTCACAAAGAAAGGTCACACTGACTTCAACCATTGGGCTTAAAAGTGTGTGTGTAGGGGGGGGGGGGGGGGAAGGGGCGCCCCCTCGACCGACTCCGAAACCTATGAATGCCTAATAATAATAATAATAGTACTCCAAGTATACTCAGGGCGCCAAGCGCCCGAGCGTAGGAGGATATGTGGGAAGGAATTAGACTGAATTTGTTACTGATTTAAAGAGGCACTAGGCGATTAAAAGAAAACGGTTTACGCCGGTATGGTGAAGTCCAGTTTCCCCCCAAAAGTTTCAATTCAGTTTGCCTACATGAAAAAAGTATGTGAAGGGTGGGGGGAGGGAGGATGCAAATTATTTTTTATCCCCCCCCCCCCCTTGCCCCTCACTTCCTACGCCACTGCGCGAATAGCGACTACACGGATTTCACTAAAGGTTTTCTGTTGAGTAGCTGGAAGAATTACAACATGACACAGGCTGCACGGGGAGGACACAGAATTTGAGAAGGGGGGGGGGGCTTGTAACGGGAGAGGGTTCTCCCTGAAACATTTTGAAAATTTAGGCGGCGATGGCGCAAACGTGAAAATAAAGCGGATGAGATGAACTGTAACAACGGTATCCTGAAAAGTTATGTGCCTTTCCCTATTACAAACTTACTGGAAGGGTCAGTGACCCACGGCATCTCTTGCCAGTCTACGACAGGTGCTTGTGGCCGCGTCGAGCTCCACACAACTGGTGTAATCTAACAAATGTATCTGCTTTCGCCGGTGCGGCTCTCTGAGTAAAGGTCGCGCAGTGCATTGCCGAAGGCAGTTTCAAGCTCAAGGATGAAAAGGTTTTAAAGTGAGTCCTGTTTTCGTTCATAATATATAACTTAATTTCTTGTTCATCCGGGTTACTATTTTCTTTCTCTGATCACATAAGTTTTCGTATCAATAGCACGATAAGCCTATTTATTTTTAGCTTAGATGACTGTAACTAATTATATAGACCATAGTGTAAGTCATCATAGCTACTGTAGTACTAGTAGGCCTAAAGCATTCAACCTTTGTCCATCGTCCGTCTGTTAACAGGGAACAAATCGTAGTTTGACTTGGAACCATTAGGATCCGGGGAGGTTCCTGTAAAATCTTCTTGAAAACCTGAAATAAGGCCAGTGTGACCAATATTCTGTGAGCACCGTATCAGGTTTTTATTAGCCCTCAGCCCTTAGGCTGATGGGCTATTGTCGTCACCCAAGCTGTCCGTCCGTCCGTGCGTCAGGCGTCCGTTAACTTTTACCGTGTGATCAGGACGTCAGAATTTTATTTCCTCGGTAAAGATGTACATCGACAAAATCTCGGTCAATTTCGAAGATGGGTGACCTTGACCTATTTTTCTACATTTTAGAGCTGATTATAGAAAAAACAACTTAGATGCTTATTACTCAGGAACCATTTAGTGGATTTTCACAAAACTTACTATGATTATTGGGACTGATAGTCTGTACCTGCTACACAAGTTTGGTGGCGTCAACTACAGTTTCTGATTTTTAATGAATTTTTATCGGATTTTTCAACTTTGGGCTTGTGAGCAGGATTTCTCTAAAAGGATTCACCGTAGGAATTTTATTTTTTCGGTGAAGATGTATATTGACTAAATCTCGGTCAAGTTCGAAGACGGGTGACTTTGACCTATTTTTCTACGTTTTAGAGCTGATTGTAGAAAAAACATTTAGAAGCTTATTTCTCAGAAACCATTGGGTGGATTTTCACAATACTTGCTATGATCATAGGGACTGATGGTCTGTAACTGCTGCACAAGTTTGGGGGCGCCACCTACAATTTCTGATTTTTAATGAATTTTTCTTTGATTTTTCAACCTTGGTCTTGTGAGCGGGATATCTCTAAAAGGATTCACAATAGGAATTTTATTTCTTTGGTGAAAATGTATATCGATAAAATCTCGATCAAGTTTGAAGATGGGTGACCTTGACCTACTTTTCAAGGTCACAGAGCTTATACTAGAATAAAACTTTTCAGGAAGCATTTGGTGGATTGTTATGAATCATGGTAACTACCTCTCCATTTTAAATTTATAACTGAGACATGTACAGATATACATCCATGTGAGAACAGATATTTAGTAATTGTTACTGTTACCACCTCTAAACACTTTTCTTTTGGCTGAGGGCTTTTGTCAGCTTCTGCTGATATTCTAGTTTAATAAGAGTACGTATGAGCTAGATAGACTCAAATCGTAGCAGTTGGACATAGAGCTTAGCATCTAGGGAGTTCCTGGTAAAATCTTAATTACTGGAAACCTTACAAAAGGCTGCTGTATCCCATTTAAGGCTTATGGATAAAACGCCTGATTTAGAACACTTTGGATGTCATTCTATCCATTGTTAAGGGTATTTTTAACCAGATCGTACGATTAACAGGTGCCCAAGGGCCAAAAGCTCACTTCTGAATTGTTCCAGTATGATAAACTGTAAAACTAGATTTATTTATTTCAAACAGGAAACTTTTTTTATAACTTATAGTTGATTACCACTAGAACAAGCAAATTCGTGGAATAAAAGTCCTCCGCTTTGGATCTTGTTGTCTTACATACTTGATAAGCAACCAAAATTATGACATGTGGAAAAATCATGATCTTGCCGCCATGAAACCCTATCAAAGCTGCCCGGTGCCCTTCCAGACCAAATAGCACATTTGGTGTACTCAAACCGCTATCACGTTGCCTAAAGATAAAACAGACAAATTTTTAGCTCAGCTGACTGAAGTCATCTGAGCCATAGCGATCACTCTTTGTCCGTCGTCCGTCCGTCTGTCCGTCCCTCCTTTAACAGGGGCGGATCCAGGATTTGGGAAAAGGGGGGGGGGTCCAACCTAGGAGGACTAATGAGCCCCTAAAAAAGGTCCCAAGGTCATGAAAAGAGGGGGGGGGGGGCAGGCCGCAAAATTTTGTCTCAGGCCCTTAAAAACCGTTTCTGATGAAAAAAAAGGGGGGGGGGTCCGGTAGTATTGTAATAGGTTCCTGGAAAGTCTCCTTGGATACCAAAAAGCATACCAGTCAGCTGAGCTGCATGAACCATGAGTCACTTGTGAAGAGAACTGCAGCATTCTCTATAAAGTGACTGGGAAACAATTTAAAACATTTGCCTGTCAGCCATATTGAATTTAACAGTATTCTGAAATTTGAAAGCACTGATTCCCTGCTCGGTTTCAGTGTTCTGTAAACAATTTATAACAGAAAATCTGTGATCGTTCTGTGGCGCTAATATTGTCTTTCCAACAGGTTTGTAAGTCGATACGGCTTGAGAAAGCAGTTGCCCAGTGAATTTGAGAAAGATCAAATGTATAATCTTTGAGATACTGCATGAAAAAGAAAATCACAGATTATGCTGTGGTGGCCATATTGTATTTGGATGGATTTGTAATTCAATAGGGCTAGAGGCCTCATAGGCACCAATCGTCACTGTGTATTTGAGAATGATAAATAACATCCTTTTGGAGATAATGAGCGTAAAAAAATCACCGATTTTGCTCTGGCGGCCATTTCGATTTCTTGATGGGTCTGTAATTCAATAGAATTGGGACTTTCACAGGCATGCATCAATCATCTCTGAGAATTCTAGAGAAATCGAATGGATTCTCTTTGAGATAATGGGCAAGGCAGAAAATCACCGAATTTGCTCTGGCATCCATGTTTGATGGATGGGTCTGTAATTCGACAGGGCCAGGGTTCCCGGTTGTTTATGTCATATCTTCCTTGAAAAAAAAACAACATAGACGCATTATTGGATAAGGGAGCGAGTCTGCTTGTAGACTTGGGCCGGGTCTCTTTATTTTCGTATGAAACTGTGTTCCCTGGGCAGGTTTGGCTCGAAAATTGGCCTAATGAAAAGAAGAAATTTATTCAACAGGTTCTCATGCTGAGAGGTACCCCTCTTAGTTCTGTTGCGTAGAAGACTAATGATTATTACTTGTCCATAAATATGCTACTGAATCTGGCAGTTTTAATGTAATATTTAGTCAGTCTCAAGCATGGGCTTTGTTTGTTGAGGAAATATGAGGGGGACAATCAACCAACAACCCCACCCCGCGAGAAAAGGACACCGGCTCCGATCAAAATCTGCTACTGACAACACCAATGTACCGGTTATGACAAGTAGGATCAAAAGGCCTCTCCCAGAATACCATTATTTTCTTCTCCCCGACCACAACCCATGACAGTGTGATTTTATTTGGTCTATATCCATGAAACTTGAATTTACTTCAGTTTTATTGAATTTTGCTTTTAATTCCAGTTCAGTTTCATTAAGTTCAAATATGATTCTAGGTCAGGTCTTTTCTATATTGGGACCTCTCATTTTTGGGGATTCGGGCCCCAAGTGCCAATGTCAAGGTCGGAGACCGTTTGCAACCCGGGCGTCAGAGAACTGAATGCATTATCACTATATACCCTATTGGTGACTAACGAGTTCTTTCCTTTCTTGCAGGGACCTTTCTTTACCATGTCATCCGAAGAGACATCATTAGGAACGCAAAATTCGTTTTTGGAATGCAGCATTTGTCATGAGAATAAGAAGGGACGCAACCCAAAGGGCTTGAATTGTTTGCATTCATTTTGCTGCGAATGTTTAGTAGAATGGAAGAAAACAAAGTCATCAAAGGCAGAGATTGAGTGTCCCATCTGTCGGTCAATCACAAATCTTCCAGGAGACGGCATCCAAGGACTTCCAGTGGACTTCAGAATCGATGAATTTCATGATTTGTTACGAAAGTCCCAGGAACCGAAATTTTGCCAGGCATGCCCACCGACGGATCCCGGTCACGTGGCCACGGTTTTGTGTAGGACATGTGACAGACGGTTGTGTGACGTCTGCCATAAGTATCACATTTCATATGATTTGTTTTCTGAACACGAACTGGTATCAGTGACATATATATGTTCTCAGCATGGCAAGACCTTGTCCCATTTCTGTATTGACTGTTCCATGGGAATGTGCATCGAATGTCTTCTTTGGAGAGCACACGAAAAACATGACGTTCAGGTACTCTCTGATTGCATTGCTCAGGTTAAGAAAACTTTTCAATGTGATATCGACGATCTTACAGTGACATGTGAAAAATTTAAGACATCCTTGGCAGAGACAAAGAAGGAAGAATTGAAGAAAATTGATGAATTTAAGTCATCCATATTGTTAAAAGCCAAGGGCATGATAGAAGATTTAAATGAGAAAGTGTCAAAAGCCGTCGACAGATGTCACTCTGATGAAACAAAATCAGTGAACGAGATACTGGCTGGCTTCCAGACGGACAACTTACCTAAGGCTGATTATACAACAGAACTGCATGGCATTCTTGCGCTGAGCAATGAAGGTGCGGCATGCGAGATGTCAAAAAAGAGGTCTGCTTTAAGGGACGTAACACAGAAGATTAAAAACTTAACCAAGGATAAACATCCAGTTCCTAATTGGTCCAAAAAGCACGGAGAACTTGAAGCAGTCGAAGATATAGCGTCAATGCTTGATGCTTTCGACCGCCTGACATTGCCGTTTGTAGGAGAAGAGCTTTGTAAACCTGTTTTGATTTATGAAAAACTGACAGGTGACGATGATATCCCTTGTCATATTGAAATTTTGGATGACGGTACAGCGCTCGTGTCCTGCGAGAAAGGAAAATGTGTTAAACGTTATGACACGAAAGGAAATGTCATCAAATATTACTACGCCGATTTTGCTTACTCGGGCTATCTGTGTTTTACAACCGATGGGACATTCGTGTACATTTTATGCAACGACGGCTCAACAGTAATGCAGACTGACCTCGAAACGGCAGAGAGAAGTCCGAAGGTTCTACCGAAGAACGTGAAAGAAGCATTGACAGTGACCTATGATCCAGCATCAATGTGCTTACTCTTTAGCGAGATAAGAGAAGTCACTTGCATCAGTCTACAGAACTCTATATCATATGATAGCCTCTTGCCGGGCGGTTTCCTACGAATATTGAGAAATGATGAATTTTCCCGCTGTGTGGTCCGCGGTGAACAGGCTGCTTTGGTTTATAATCCCGAAGACCAGCTAATCAATACAATCCCCTATGTTGAAGGAGTGTTTGAAAAACTTGATGATGTGGCATATTTCGGAAACGGCATGTTCCTGATGCTTGACAAAACTTTGCAAAAAATCGCCAGATACGACATGGAGAAAAAATGCTTCCTCGAGGACCTCCTGACGAAGGATGATGGTCTTGGCGCTCCCGATTTGATTGCTTGTCATTTCCCTTATTTGTGGGTGGCGGAAAGAAATAACACCCAAGTTTCAGATAATGGAGTAAGTGGATCAATAAAATTGTACAAATGGAATATTTAATCTACTGATTTAATGATGTATCAGTGCAGTTGGCAAGACTTTAACATCCAGGTTTTGGATCAGCATCTATCAACATTAATTATCAACTTTAATATACATATATATATATATATATATATATATATATATGTATATATATATATATATATACAGTCGAACCTGTATTGAGGCCACCCTAAGGAGTGTGAAAAAGTGGCCTTAATGGATAAAAAGGCCTTAACATAAGAAGTGACCGGGCGTGAGGATTTGCTTTGATCGAGACACGAGACAAAATATAAATTCAATATGTTTATTACAACCAATAACATATAACAAATAACACATATAATATATATATATATATATATATATATATATATTTATATATATTGTATCACATAATGTACACTGTTTACATCCTCTGTGGGAATGTGGTTAAGAAAGACTGTCTATTTCATATCTTTGAATCATATGACATATATGTATGTGTATATATATATATATTATATATGTATGTATGTATGTATGTATATATATATATACACTAAATCATTGTTGGATTAAATATGTTTCAGTTCGGATAATGCGATGGATATATATACTTATAATTATTGATGTACAATACCATCGGAAAGCTTGGTTGAAAGTATAAGCGATATATTCACAATATTAAATGCTGCTTCATTATTACAAAAAAAAGGTTTGATATTGTTTAACTTTATAGTAATGTTAGTTCAAACAGCTTGTTACTTGTTTATTATATTTAACCTTTCAGATTCAGGGCACATCATGAATAAAAGAAGCCGCTTAACTTTCCTTCGATGGATCTTTTTTAAATGTACACAATGTAACATCGGTTACCAAAGTATGATAAATTTCATATTTTTCGGATTAAGCATGGCTATTTATATTATGTTTAGATCCAGCTGGATTGCGCATGCTTCCAGTCTAAATCGTCATAAATCTTAACCATTGTTCTGATTAATAGGGACCGGTTTTGTTTTACAATCTGTATCTATAAATAAATTACAAATTATATTGGCATCGGATACAATAGGCAAAATCTCTGCATTTTGTCAGAGATACTCATGATAAGAGCGTATAAACAAGCCATAAATGTGAGCTGATATAACTATGACGTAACAGTTTTTAGCTCAGCTGACTGAAAGACATCTGAACTATAGCGATCACTCTTTGTCTGTCGTCTGTCTGTCTGTCCGTCTGTCTGTCTGTCCGTTAACCAGGCACAAATCGTAACCACTTGACCTGGAATCTTCTATCTTGACATCCAGGGAAATCCATGTAAAATCTCCTTCGAAACCTGAAATTAGGTCTCTGTTACCCATATTCTTCGAGCTATGAGGCTCCGAAGTACCCCCGAGAATAATGGAAAATTTGATACAAAAGCTCAAGTGTCTGAACAACTAATGCATTGATCCTTATGATTCTTTGCATGGATATTGATCATGGAGAGTTTCATCAGTTTCTGCAGTCTGGTGGCGCCACCTGTATTTTTTTACAATTTTTTTCTCTGTTTTTGAGACCTTTAAAGATGTGTTCGTCTGTTTAAAAGGCAGAAATCATTACAATTAGACCTGGAATCTTCTTATTTGACATCCAGGGAGGTCCAAAAAATCTCCGTGAAAACCTGAAACCGTGGTCTCTGTTACCCATAACCTCTTAGCTATCGGGCTCCAAAGTACCTCCGAGAATAATGGCAAGTTTGATACCAAAGCTCAAGTATCTGAACAACTCATACATTGATCCTCATAATTCTTTGCACCGATATTGATCATGGAGTGTGTCATCAGTTTCTGCAGACTGGTGGCGCCTCCTGCATTTTTTCCCATTTTTTACGATTTTCCCCCTGTTTTTAAGACCTTTAAAGATGTGGTCGTCTGTCAACAGGGCACAAATCGTAACCATTAGACCTGGAGTCTTGTAACTTGACATCCCAAGAGGTCTATAAAAATTTCCTAGGAAACCTGAAATTAGGTCTCTGTTACCCATATCCTCCGAGCTAAGCTTCGGTTGAATTACCCATTTCCTCCGAGCTATAGGGCTAAGAAGTACACTCCAGAATAACAAAAAAAATTGATACAAAAGCTCCAGTATCTGAAGAACTAATGCATTGATCACCATGATTCCTTGCATAGATATATTGGTCATGGAATGTTTCATCAGTTTCTGCAGAATGGTGGTGCAACATACATTTTTTTTCCAATTGTACGCAGTTTTACTCAATTTTTGTTATACCTTCAAAGATGTGGTTGTCAAATCGTAACCATTGGACCTAGAATCTTCTATCTTGACATCCATAAAGGTCCATGAAAAATCTCCTTGGAATCTTGAAATTAGGTCTCTGTTACCCATATCCTCCGAGCTAAGCTTCGGTTGAATGGGGATGCCACCTACAAAATTCGGCATTCAGATGATAAAATTCCTTTTGTGAATGTCTTCTTTGTAAGCTTAGCGTCATGACCCATGGGTCACTTGTTTTTTAGCTCAGCTGACTGAAAGCCTTTTGGATTTAATACGTAGGTCTTACTGTATTCTCTGTCTATATTTATCTCATTACCCGCGACAAAATCGCGAGGAAACGAGATAAAAATAATTTTCTGTGTGTCCTATTGGAGCCACCGTAATTAATGTGACCAGAAGGCAACAATTAACTTTTGGTGTCGCCAAGTTTCCCGACCTACATCAAAATAAATGTTTAGAATTTTCACGCACAACTCAAAATATATTCAAAGTTCAGCTTTTATGCCATGCTTAAAGAAGGGCCTGTCTAGGTTGGTACTCTGTCGGAATATATAGTAATATGGTATCTTATATATATTTATGTCGTGAATTCTTTTATTTATCATGAAAAAGGCATTTAAATTTGGCAACGGAGACACAAACCATGTTAACACCGGCAGACAATAACAGTCTTGACATATATACACAGGACACATTAATGAACCACGTGGTCATGATGGCACAGATTGGAGGCTGTCAGCATGCATGGAGGATGTCAGCACAGCATGACCCTAATTAACATTTGGGCCATCTGGCCTGGCTCAATTGCTCCGTTTATTAGTCCACACTGAACTGATTAAATATCTATCTCAAGGTAGCTCTTGAAAACATGGGTCACACCAAGTGATTACAGATGACTAGCTATAACAATAACTATAAGCAGTTAAGTTTGGACAGAGAAGAAATGTGACCATGCATTGTTTGAACTAATTATTTGAAAGTAGCAAGTTATTTACTATTATTTGAACTTTCAAAAAATTGTAAAACTGTCACATCTGTATTTTTATTCACTTTTTTTTTTACAAAATATGGGCCATTCGCCATAATATGTAAATTTTATTGAAATAATCTCTTGTCATTTAATTTATATATCGCAAGTAAAGAGCAACAACTAATTTCTGCAAGCACTTCTATGAGATATTGCGAAAGACAGGTCATTTGAAATTTGCAACCGTAAAAAATCGGAAATCTGAAGGAGATTGATCAAATCATTTTCAAAGATAATATGTTTATAGATCCTAGCGTTTCAAGTGTATACATATATTTGTGTAGATTCTGTATGCTAATTTTTAAATGTATATTTCTACCATAACTGAGAAGAAAAGTCAACTGAAATGCGTGATACATGCGCCAGTGGTATATAATATTAGGCCGTATTTATAAGAACAGTAATTTTAATAAACAGCATGCATGTGAACAGAAATATAATGAAAAATGATAAATCAGTTATATTCCATCTATTGTTTTCTCATCCTAAAATACTACAGATGCTATTCCCAGTTCAACTTCAAATCATATAAAAATATTTTATATTAATTAACAAATATGCATCTTATAGTGAAGAGTAATACATAAGTAAAGCATAACAAACCTGCAAACCTTGGCACACCCTCAAATTAACAGTGAAATATATGGCAAATGAATTATCCTGAACATCATTTAATTAATATATCCATTTATATATATATATATATATATATATATATATATATATATATATATATATATTAAGAGATACATTTATAAACATTTATATACCAATTAATGATTTTAATTTCCTGCCATAATTACATCGCTATATTTTCTGTTTTTATATCAAGGTACCAGGGTGCATTGTAATATTCGGCACTGATTAGCCTTGTCAAGGTGATCTGGCATGGCCATGGTTAACTGCATTAAATGCGGCGGTATCCAGGACCCTGCGCAGCGTAGCGTAGTAAGAGAGGACGGGTGCTAGGGCTAGGCCATGGTCCGCTGTAGGCAGGCGCCCTGCTTTGAGCAAGCTCCCCCTGCCGGCTTCCGTCTGGTATCAACATCCTGCCTTGAACCCCGGCTCTTATCAGCCTTGTCTTGCAGATCTGCAGACAGGCACCCTGCTGTGAGCCAGCGCTCCGTGCCTGCTCTCAATCACGGGCAGTGTCCAGTGTGTGGGGTAATATGTCGTACTTTCTGGGACAGTTGCTGTGGTAAAGGAAGGGGGGGGGGGGGGGGGAGGGGGTTGTCTGCTGTATCACTGGCCCTGGCGCACGCCGCACATAGGCCTACTGTGTACACGTAGTGTCACAGAGCTCAGGGTGAAACCTATCCTCAACAGATGTTTCTAATTCTTCTTGTCCCCATTGGTGGCGCTCTACACGGAGCAGTGGAGACCCAGGTCACCGAGACACCACAGATCACTGCTCATGTAAGAGGGAGCCATCATCTCAGTGCTGTAAGTAGCCTACCGCCCTTATAAAGTTATTTTATCAATCAGCGGAGTGCAGTCAACCACCGGATACTAATTTCAGTCAAGTAAAGAGTTTTACTGTTTATTACACTCCCTGAGTCAAAGTAAAGAATAGAAGGGACCTATTGTTTTCTGCTCCACGTGTTCTATAGCCTACACATGCAATCATTTGAACGGGTTCCTGAGAAATTTGGGATTACCACCATTAGTACGTCAGCTAAGTGCAAAAAATGTGTATTTTATGAGAAAGGCCTGAAATTTTTAGGAGTGATAAGCTTACACTAAGATTTATTTTATGAAAGGGTAACATATCAGAAATGACCTTGAAAGGTCACTGGCCATGCGCAGTCACACAATTAACACATTATTCTTTTAAAATCAACTAATGAGTAATGTTTAATAAACGAAGCAGAGGGCACAACGCGGGAGAAGAATGGAAATTATCAATCATTTAATTTAAATCATAATATCAACAGGCCAATGTTTTAAATTCTAAAAAAGAATACAATTTATCACCAACTTTTATTTTTAACCTGTTATTATTCAGAGAAGTGAACTGAAGACACATAGTGGGTGCAACGAATTAATTTATACAAACACAATACATACAGAATTCCGTTATATAATAAATATATACATAATACCATTATTGTTATAAAAAAGATACAAATAAACACAATAGAGAAATATATTGCAACAAACCAGTTACTATGACCTGTACATGTTCTAATCCCACTAAAAATTAGCCAGACATAAATATTTAAATATGCCCTTGAATATAAAGTTTAACTTGATAACACCATAATCACAAAGAAGATTGTCTACACAAAGTAACAACCAAGAATACTGATATAAAATATTTGCTGAGCTTGAATGTAAAATACATATTGTATAAAACTATATCCTATTTACATAGGTGACAAATCAACTCTTTTCTACCTTGGTTAACATTAGCACATGAAAAGTGAAACATTTTGTCTCATAGAACCATGTCATCTATACAAAATATATCGAAGAATATTTTAGTGAGGAAAAATAATGTGGAATAATTTTATAAAAATAAATGCAAAATTGATTATATGCCTCTTTTGCTTGAAGTTAGTAGATTGACTATCCGGTATAAATGTCACCCAAATATAAAATTTAATCACTTAAACATGAACTAGACCAATTGTCCATGACAGGAGTAAAATTATTACATTATTTTAAAAAATATTACTTAAAAATATTCCTAAAATTTTTGTCTAAATTGGTAGGAAATAAACTAGAATAAATATCAATCGACCATTTATACTGGACTACAAACTGGTTGCCTTTAAAAATGGTGTTTATTGCCTTTTAGTCTTTACATCGTTTTTTACTCTACGAGTATTGAACACATGACGTTGAAGTACTAAAATATTACACAAGGGATCATCATAAATAAGGTCAATAATGTGTAGCATGTTATTACAAAAAGTTATTTGCAACATGTACACTTACTGGATCATTGCCTCCAGATTCAGTCATTTTAGACATAATTTAATATGTCTGACATATGTCTGACAATTTTTCCGCCATGTTGGGTATGTGCAGATGTAATGTTCCCATATAAAGTGATAAATATATTGTTGATATTATTCCTCTTATAAATTTTATTAAGGTCAATAAATCCAATTAACGAACACCCCATAAAATTAAATTTTTTTCTTTCCAGACTTTTTTAGGCACGTGTGCTTGCATGCACGCGTTTTACGCAGTCCAGTTCCAACATCGATAATATCAAAGTGGGGTCCCAGTCTAAATCCCGTTTCAATGGACTTCGGGGCATATAACATGGTGTAAACATTTGGATACTTAGGGAAGTTCTGGATATGTTTAAACATGCATACATTATAAATCATGAATATGGCATGAAAGGGCAGAGTTGAACCTTTCTGGAATCGATCCTGTGCAGCATGGTTCATAAGTCGATCACTAATGCCATTACACCATGCAAGGTGTTTGGAAATAGAGGGCATTTAAATCTGGGCGCCCCTTACGGCAGTTGTAAATATTATGAAAACATTTATTGAGAATTATTAATTGACTGCTCATAAGAGGGGGGGCCCTTTAAAAATAAATAAATATATTGTTCAGTGCTTCTTATTTGTGTGTGTGTGTTGGGGGGGGGGGAGGGTTGAGGGGGTGGTCGGACAAGTATACTTTACGGTAGTCCGAACTCGCCGACTCGGTACTGGGATTGGTTATAATACCGTAATTATCTGTTTAAAAAATCATGGCTGCCAGCTTGATTTGGATACCACCATCAAGCTACTAGCAGTATTTAATATTTACTCCAAACGTAGTTTGTTTGTAAAATGAATTATGATATATATTTCTAAACCTATAATAGGCAATATAGGGTTATCGGATGTATAACTTTTACTTCCTTACTCATTTGTCACCGAGTTTTCGCTTATTATTCTGTGATTGTATGATGTCATTTTTAGTTTAATGGACTTACTGAATATTGAATTTTTTTATGATTCATCTGTGTATTACAGGGCCCTTCTGTAAATAATTCTTATTCTGATAAAGGCTACCATTGAAGATGTTGTAATAAATAAATAAATAAATTAGTAGTAGTACAACACATTTCAGAATATAGGTACTGAATGTAAAGTCGGGCGTAATTATTTTATGTTGACACCGCTTAAAAAGTCATTTATACGATTCCAAAGGATCCGCCTATTTGGAACCATGCACAGCCTTTTCATTTAGGTCAGCCTCAAGACCTTAATGGAGAGGAGCACAGCGAATCCGAATAAAGAGTCCTTGGGCGACACGAGGTTTGCCAGAATGCGTCCTTGCCTTAAACCCTCTCCCTTTTCAGACAGCCTTTCCCCATGCCCAACCTGATGCGACAAAGCGACAGTGTTCATCGGTTGGCTGTCAATGTCAAAGACACACAAAATAATGTTGCTGCGACAGTTTGCAACACACCCCTAGTTAATAACCTCTGGGACAATGTGCGACGGTTAGCTACATTCTCTACCTGCCAATACTGTCACTGCGACAATATACGACAGTCTGCCACACACCCCAGTCGCTGCGACACTCACCCCATTATATATCCCAAATCTGCCACAATGTGTGACGGTAAGCTACTTTCTCCTAATGGTAATGTCACTGCGACAGTTTAGCGACACACACCCCAGTATATAAACTACCTGTTCAACAATGTAATCTGGACTCTCAAGCCGACACCCGACAATCAATACTGTTGCTGCGACAGTCAACGACACACACCTCAGTAAATATCCTACATCTGCGACGGTGTGCGACGGTAAGCTTCATTCTTTTCCTGCAATACTGTCGCTGTGACAAAGTATGACAGTTTGCGACACAAACACTGGTACACAGTATACCTCTGCGACAATTTGCGATGGTATTCTATACTCAAACCAACACGGGACAAGAATATAACCTACCCCTGCGATAATGTGCAAATACTGCATATATGCGGGGAACTGTCGGTTTTCCAGACTTATCCCTGGGATTCTTTGCTACCATTGCGCATAGCCCGGCACAACGCGCACTCAGCTTCCACTCACTTTGCTACCATTCTGCTCTCAGCGGCTATTCAGCGCAAAGTGCGCGGTAGCAAATGGCAGTCGCACGGTAGCATTTGCTACTCTTGTGCATAGCTTGCCACATCGCGCACTGAACAGCCACCGGACTTGCTACCATCAGGCACAGACCGGCTCGTAGCGCAAAGTGCGCGGTAGCAAATCAGACCTGCGCGGTAGCAAGTGGCTGTCATTGCTACCAATGGGAACTATGAATTTGCGATCGCAAAATCTGCGACTGTTGACGTAGTGCAAGTCTTTGCTGCCAGAGGTCGTTCGGACAGGAACACTCAAAGCAATATGCACGGTAGCAATTAACAGTCGCAAAGTAGCAAACAGATATGCCCGGTAGAAAATGCCTTTTGTCATATTAAGCTGCGATCGCAATGCGCAATGTGCGCGGTAGCAAAAAGACCTGCGCGGTCGCAAGTTACTGTCCCTTGCTATCCAGGGGGACTATGAATTTGCGATCGCAAAATCTGCTACTGTTGACGTAGTGCAAGTCTTTGCTGGCAGATGTCGCTCGGACAGGAACACTCAAAGCAATATGCGCGGTAGCAATTAATAGTCGCAAAGTAGCAAACAGATATGCGCGGTAGCAAATGCCTTTTGTCATATTAAGCTGCGAGCGCAATGCGCAATGTGCGCGATAGCAAAACGTAGTGCAAGTCTTTGCTGCCAGAGGTCGCTCGGACAGGAACACTCAAAGCAATATGCGCGGTAGCAATTAACAGTCGCAAAGTAGCAAACAGAAATGCGCGGTAGCAAATGCCTTTGGTCATATTAAGCTGCGATCGCAATGCGCAATGTGCGCGATAGCAAAAAGACCTGCGCGGTCGCAAGTTACTGTCCACTGCGACCGCAATGGGGACTAAGAATTTGCGATCGCAAAATCTGCTACTGTTGCCGTAGTGCAAGTCTTTGCTGCCAGAGGTCGCTCGGACAGGAACACTCAAAGCAATATGCGCGGTAGCAATTAACAGTCGCAAAGTAGCAAACAGATATGCGCGGTAGCAAATGCCTTTGGTCATATTAAGCTGCGATCGCAGTGCGCATTTCACCGAAAACTCTACTAACCGTTCATATGTATATGGCGTAATTTATTCTTCATTTAACAAGATGCCCGCTCAAACATTGTATAGAAGCATGTGTGAAGGAAATTTATTTAAGTTGAAAGGATTGTATAATAATATACTGAGTACACACCATATATTAAGCTATGTAATGTCAACGAGTCGTAATATTATGACTGTTTATAATGCCCCGTATCCCGGATAAAGCACATATTATTAGTGACACAGACTTACTGGGGTGTTTCATGCCAGAAGGGTTAGGGACTTGTACCCCCGATACAGCATATATTAACAGTGACAAACACTTAGTGGAGTAATTCATGCCCAAAGTGTTAGGGTAACCCGTATCCCGGATATAACATATATGAATAGTCACTAACACTTACTGGAGTATTTCATGCCCGAAGGTTTAGGGTAACCCGTATCCCGGATATAGCACATTTTAATAATGACTAACAATACTGGAGTACTTAATGCCCGAAGGGTTAGGGTAACCCGTATCCTGGACATAGCATATATTAATAGTGACAAACACTTACAGGAGTATTTCATGCCCGAAGGGTTCAGGTAACCCGTACCCATGATATAGCATATATTAATAATGACAAACATTTCCCGGATATAGCATATATTGATAGTGACAAACACTTACGGGAGTATTTCATGCCCGAAAGGTTAGGCTAACCCCTATCCTGGATATAGTATATATTAACAGTGACACACACTTACAGGAGTTTTTCATGCCCGAAGGGTTAGGGTAACCCGCATCCCGGATACAGCTTATATCAATAGGGACAACAATTTACTGGATTATTTCATGCCCGAGGGTTAGGGTAGCCCGTATCCCGGATATAGCATATATGAATAGTCACAAACACTTACTAGAGTATTTCATGCCCGAAGGGTTAGGGTAACCCGTATCCCGGATATAGCATATATGAATAGTCACAAACACTTACTGGAGTATTTCATGCTCGAAGGGTTAGGGTATAGCACATATTAATAATGGCAAACAATTACTGGGGTACTTCATGCCCGAAGGGTTAGGGTTACCCGTATCCCGGATATAGCACATATTAATAATGACAAACATCTACTGGGGTATCTAATGTCCGGAGCGTTAGGGTACCCCGTATCCCCGATATAGCATATATCAATAGGGACAAAAAATTACTTGACTATCTCTTGCCCGAAGGGTTAGGGTAACCCGTATCCCGGATAAAGCATATATCAATAGTGACAAACACTTACTGGAGTATTTCATGCCCGAAGGGTTAGGGTAACCCGTATCCCGGATATATCATATTTTGATAGTGACAAACACTTACAGGAGTATTTCATGCCCGAAGGGTTCAGGTAACCCGTACCCATGATATAGCATATATTAATAATGACAAACATTTCCCGGATATAGCATATATTGATAGTGACAAACACTTACGGGAGTATTTCATGCCCGAAAGGTTAGGCTAACCCCTATCCTGGATATAGTATATATTAACAGTGACACACACTTACAGGAGTTTTTCATGCCCGAAGGGTTAGGTTAACCCGCATCCCGGATACAGCTTATATCAATAGGGACAACAATTTACTGGATTATTTCATGCCCGAGGGTTAGGGTAACCCGTATCCCGGATATTGCATATATGAATAGTCACAAACACTTACTGGAGTATTTCATGCCCGAAGGGTTAGGGTAACCCGTATCCCGGATATAGCATATATGAATAGTCACAAATACTTACTGGAGTGTTCATGCTCGAAGGGTTAGGGTATAGCACATATTAATATTGGCAAACAATTACTGGGGTACTTCATGCCCGAAGGGTTAGGGTTACCCGTATCCCGGATATAGCACATATTAATAATGACAAACATCTACTGGGGTATCTAATGCCCGGAGCGTTAGGGTACCCCGTATCCCCGATATAGCATATATCAATAGGGACAAAAAATTACTTGATTATCTCATGCCCGAAGGGTTAGGGTAACCCGTATCCCGGATATAGCATATATCAATAGTGACAAACACTTACTGGAGTATTTCATGCCCGAAGGGTTAGGGTAACCCGTATCCCGGATATATCATATATTGATAGTGACAAACACTTACTGGAGTATTTCATGCCCGAAGGATTAGGGTTACCCGTATCCCGGATATAGCATATATCAATAGTGAAAAACATTTACATGAGTATTTCATGGTCGAAGGGTAGGGCCACCCGTATCCTGAATATAGCATATATTAACCCTTTACTGTTCAGATTAGGCTGGGGGCTTGTGACACTCCTACTGTTCAGATTAATTTTGCATTTTTTTCCCACATTTTGACATGAATCCATATAAGACACAGTAACTCAGTCCCTTTCAAGGTATCTTTGTGACATTTTCTGCATTTACTGTAAGGTATATTTCCTTTATGTCAATTATATTTTTTTTCTGCATACCTTCTCATATGTATGTAAGTTAGGTTAATACAGGTAACAATAGGTAAATCTGTAATACCTGCATTTCTGCTCACTGGTATTTCACCAAAGTGACCCCTTTATCTTGTTCAGGTAACCCATTTACAATTTGACCAAAAAAGGGAAATATAAGGATTTTTTTACTCAAAGGTAATTATTATTTAAAGGTAAGTAAAATTGTAAATGATTTGTTTTATTTATGGAAAGGGAATCACCAAAAAAAAAAACAGAATATGCAAATAAAATTGGATTTTACAGTGAAAATCAAATATTTTTCACCTGAAAAGCTTGCTGACCCAAGAAGCATATTCTAGGACTCTGTTAAAATATAACACATATGTTTACCTGCACAGGAAAGTAAAGGTAAGTATAGGTAAATTATTTTTTTTCTGAATGTGTACGCAAACATCTTGTTCATCATTACAGTAACTATAAATTAATACCATTTCCATTTATTGACTGTATAATTCACTTTTGATATAAGAACAGGTGCTATTAAGTACAGTAATTAAGTTACCTATGTGAATACCTTTGCTCTTCAACTGATCTAATTACCTATGGCAGAGACAAAATCATGCTGATTAGTGCCAAAGACGAATATGGATGAACAAGTGTCAACTATGTCAAAACATATTATATTTTGATTTTAGAGACGTAGAATATAAATTGATAATTTTGGTTATGGTAACACATAAAAATATACTCACCTGTACAGGTGGGTTCAGGTAAACACAGGTAAATTATCATGTATTATTATACAAGTAATAAGGGATACCGACAGAATAAATCTTAATTTTGTGTGGCATGTGTACATTATATGAATTACTGGGCCTAACTGCACAATTTATTGGGTTACCTGTAATAATACCTTTCATCTTAAAAGGATTTAATTACTTTTGCCAGTACCGACAATAAAGACTACTTCTCAGTTGAAGACTGGGAAGGAAATTTTTTAAAAGTAGCCAAAACAATATGCACAAACTATCTTTCAATCAATTGCACAGCCACGCAAGTTGCGTATTTCAATTTTGACAACTACTACCTGTAACATATGCTCACCTGCACAGGTGAGTTCAGGTAAATTAAGGTAACATCTCATTTTTAAAATTAAATTTTAAAATTATACATGTTATAAGGGACATCACCAAAATAATCTTTATTTTTGCGCAAAATGTATGAATTATCGCTGCAAACTGCACTGATTATGTGCTTACCTTTACATCCTAAATTAATATATTTTCACCTGTGCAGGTAGACAAAAAATGGCAAATCTAATTAGTTTTCATGAAAATCTAGAAAAGTTTTTACTCTGGCTGTGAACGTTTCATACAAAAAAATATTAAATGCTGTTCAGCTTGGTCAATCACCTGCACAGGTAAAAAATCCAGGTGTGACATGTATCAGGTGTGCACTCGGTATGACCATTGATTAGCACAATTACACATTGAATATCCAAAATTTTCCAGCTTGAAACAGTACTGATGTACTGAAATGAAAATAAAAATCCAAATTTGTCATAAATGTTTTAAAACATTGGTAATTTACCTAATTGAGGAGTTCCATGCAATTTCCTTTGAACTACCCGCCCCTCCGTGGGCCGACGTGCTTTGAGCGATAAAATGTGAATTTCAAGCGCGAGTTTATATAAACAGGTTTAAATAATGCCAGTTTAAACAAAATTAAAACATTTCTAGCATAAATAGGATGTAAGACTCCCCGTTTGTTTTATTGCTTTTCATCTCTGGAACGGTCTCTCCTGCCGCGTCTCCTTCCTGGCAGCGATGACGCTGCTACGGTCCTCAGACAATCAGATATATTTTTACATTCTCAACGAGCACGTGATATGGTCATTTGTGTTTTATGTTCAGAAGGCCTCATGAGATAAACTGCAGTCATACGGTCACAGTGAAAATGCAGTGCCGACTGACGGTTCAGTTGTTGGGGGGGGGGGGGGGGGGGGGGGGGGGGGCTCTTTTGAAGCGTGCTCGAGATCACGCCATATAAAGGCATATTAGAACGATTCTTTCTAGCAAGTATCACAAAATAAGACAAACCAGTAGTACGGGAACAATTTATTACACGGTGATCATTGGTCACGAGTGGCGTAATGTTAAGCCAATAACAAAAACGGTTAAAATATGATCAAGGCACTACATAACGGAAGTTAAATCTGTAAACAAATTTAACTTAGTTTTGTCAATTGTTCTGTCACCGAGACTGCCTATAATTACCGATTTCTGAGGAATTTAGCGCAAGTACCTGATTTCACCCTCGTGGACGACGTTGGGGGGGGGGGGGGGGGGCTCTTTTGAAGCGTGCTCGAGATCACGCCATATAAAGGCATATTAGAACGATTCTTCCTAGCAAGTATCACAAAAAAAGACAAACCAGGTTATAGCACGTATTAATAATGACAAACAATTACTGGAGTAGGGTAGGGCAGGACAAGACGCCCACCTTAAGCGGAAACGTTTCCTGCTGGTTCTGAAACATCTTTAAATCATATTTTTTATGTTCAAACGTTCAGATATATTCGACAAAATAAATTCTGATGGGAATTTTGCCACAATTCAGAATATTTTCGACGAAATCCGGAAAATACATATCTTCTGACCATGGGCGTTTTACCCCAGACTTGGGCCGATATGCCCATGGGTTGGCATGTTACCCGGCTCTCTTCATTCATTCTCGAGTTTCCATTTATAGATAATCACAGTGCAAATTCATTTGCCCTAAAGTACTATATTTAAGGGAAGATTACAGCCCAACTTCGAATCGAATGTTTTTTTTTATGCTTAAATACTAGAAAATGGGTTACACTTTATTTGATTAACAATTCGTGGAAAATTATACAAATTCACAAAGCCACATTCACTACAGGTAACTCACAAAGTAACACTTCGAACAAGGAATATAATCAGGAGCAATATTTTTCCTATTCTTTCACTCTATCAGTCCAGTTTTGCTTTATACAAAAGTTTCCCAGCAAAAACACCCCAAAAAACATTAATTCCCATTCAGCTACCTGTTAGGACCTTGTTATGGTTCTGTGTGTGAGTAAGCATGGTCCACGTGTTTTTGTTTACCATAACAAGGTCGCGTAACCAGAGTTCCAATTTTGTGCATCCGAACTCAAACAAAGTCAAGTTCAAACTAGTCCATACGTGGACCGTCATGTTCTCTGATTTATCTCTGCTGGATGGACATTACGCTCCTGGATGGACATTACGAATGTTAATTCATTGTAGAACCTATCGCAACAGTTTTTTACGATATGTCCACGGGCCTCAGCTGAAATGACACGCACCATGTGCCCCATGTATCGGGTCCCTGATCCACTGCAACAAGCGATGTTTCAGTCAGCGGGGACATGTACTAATTTTTTTCCAGTGTCACTCAGGGCATCTCCTGATTGACAGGTATTGTGGCCCGGGCGATACACGGGGTCCCTCTCGCTATGTTTAGGTTGGCGCCTGCTAGTGATCGCGCTAGGTCCACTCTAGTAAGCCAACACTTTTAGGGCAATATTTTGGCAGGTACCAATTGATTTCAAAGAGAAGACGCTATTTTTCGTGCATATTCAACATGCTTTATAGGTGATTATAGCCCCCTTTAATTAGATAAAAACCAAGGCTGAGCATCAGGTGGCTGGCAAATCCAAATACATTCCTTCTCAGAATCTAAGCTGGACGCTGCTAAGCACTTTTTAGTGTTTCGGGAGACGCCGAAGTCTCTGGGGGCCACCTTTTCACTTTCTCCTTCGGCAACAGCTTTAACAGCCATTCGTAATGCATCCTGCCCATAGACACCTCGCGTGGATTTCAAAGTATACGTCTGAGCCATCCTAAAAAGCGAGAGAGCATTTAATAAATCTCTCTCCCACCACATTATATATTATATATATATATATATATATATATGTATATATATATATATATATATATATATAAACCTGTGTTATAAGACTATCCACGGGTCTGGCCAGAAGTGGTCTTAATTCACAGGCGCTCTTATTGCACAGGTTACACTATATAAATATATATATATATAATATGTTTGGGGTATCTATATACATGTTTATTTATTAGTTTATATATATATATATTTTTTTTATTTATATATATACATATATATTTATTTATATGAATTTATATATTAATATCTATATATATATATGTATATCAGGTATATCATATCAAAGTATAACATAATAAATCAGCAATATATCTGACAAATAGGCCTAATATATACCACAATTTATATTGCATTCGAATATCAAGTGAACCCAGATTTGGCATTATATATGTACATCCTCGTTTCAATTTAAAATACAATTTATTTTTGGCAAAAAATCAAACTCCCCACTTATTAATGCTTTTAAAGGGGGTAACACGTCCAGTGGGCATCTCGCCTCAACAACCACGTGGGGTTTTTGCCACAAATCACGTGATTTAATTTGACCGGCGCCTTGCTGCCACTTCTGAAATCTTCATTCTGAACAGTCCATTTTAATCATTTCAAGGTTTTATGTATCATTTATTTCAGTCTTATCGTAAGTAGATGCTTTAGGTATACTCCAGATCACATTTACAAACCCACCTATGTTGTAAGCAATACAACATTTACCTTTTCCATGACACCAAACCCCGAGCAGCCGCCCTGTCGTTCGCCTCAAGTTCTCAAAACGTCTACCAGATGGCTTGAAACAAAGTGAACGCTTGGTGGCGCCAGTTTAATGGCACATAAATAGTAAAAGGGGGTGGGCATTTTACCCCGGGGCTGCGTCTTGCCCTGCTCTACCCTATTTCATGCCCGAAGGGTTAGGGTAACACGTATCCCGGATATAGCATATATGAATAGTTACAAACACTTGTTGGAGTATTTAATGCCCGAAGGGTTAGGGTAACCCGTATCCCGGATATAGCACATATTAATAATGACAAACATCTACTGGAGTATATCATGCCCGAAGGGTTAAGGAAACCCGTATATCCCGGATATAGCATATATGAATAGTTACAAACACTTGTTGGAGTATTTTATTCCAAAAGGGTTTGGGTAACCGGTATACCGGATATAGCATATATCTATAGTGACAAACACTTACTGGAGTATTTCATGCCGGAAGGGTTAGGGTAACCCCTATCCCGGATATAACATATATTGATAGTGACAAAACCTTACGGGAGTATTTCATGCCTAAAGGGTTAGGGTTACCCGTATCCTGGATATAGCATATATTAATAGTGACACACACAGGAGTATTTCATGCCCGAAGGGTTAGGGTAACCCGCATCACGGATACAGCATATATCAATAGGGACAACAACTTACTGGATTATTTCATGCCGAAGGGTTAGGGTAACCCGTATCCCGGATATAGCACATATCAATATGTACAACAACCTAGTGGATTATTTCATGCCCGAAGGGTTAGGGTAACCCGTATCCCGGATATAGCACATATTAATAATGGCAAACATCGATACTGGGGTATTTCATGCCCGAAGCGTTAGGGTAACCCGTATCCCCGATATAGTATAAATCAATAGGGACAAAAAATTACTTGATTATTTCATGCCCGAAGGGTTAGGGTAACCCGTATCCCGGGTATAGCACGTATCAATAATGACAAACAATTACTGGAGTATTTCATGCCCGAAGGGTTAGGGTGACCCGTATCCCGGATATAGCACGTATTAATAATGACAAACATTTACTGGAGTATTTCATGCCCGGAGGGTTAAGGTAACCCGTATCCCAGATATAGCATATATTAATATAACAAACACTTACAGGAGTATATTATTCCCGAAGGGTTTGGGTAACCCGTATCCCGGATATAGCATATATTAATAGTGACAAACACTTACTGTAGTATTTCATGCCCGAAGGGTTAGGGTAACCCCTATCCTGGATATAGCATATATTGATAGTGACAAACACTTACGGGAGTATTTCATGCTCGAAGGGTTAAGGGTAACCCGTATCCTGGATAAAGCATATATTAATAGTGACACACACTTACAGGAGTATTTCATGCCCAAAGGGTTAGGGTAACCCGCATCCCGGATACAGCATATATCAGTAGGGACAACAACTTACTGGATTATTTCATGCCCGAAGGGTTAGGGTAACCCGTATCCCGGATATAGCAAATATCAATAGGGACAACAACTTACTGGATTATTTCATGCCCGAAGGGTTAGGGTAACCCGTATCCCGGATATAGCACATATTAATAATGGCAAACATCTACTGGGGTAATTCATGCCCGAAGCGTTAGGGTAACCCGTATCCCCGATATAGCATAAAACCCGTATCCCGGGTACAGCACGTATCAATAATGACAAACGATTACTGGAGTATTTCATGCCCGAAGGGTTAGGGTAACCCGTATCCTGGATATAGCATATATTAATAGTGACACACACTTACTGGAGTATTTCATGCCCGAAGGGTTAGGGTAACCCGCATCCCGGATACAGGATATATTAATAATGACAAACACTTACAAGAGTATTTTATTCCCAAAGGGTTTGGGTAACCCGTAACCCGGATATAGCACATATTAATAATGACAAACATCTATTGGAGTATATCATGCCCGAAGGGTTAAGGAAACCCATATCCCGGATATAGCATATATGAATAGTTACAAACACTTGTTGGAGTATTTTATTCCCGAAGGGTTTGGGTAACCCGTATACCGGATATAGCATATATCTATAGTGACAAACACTTACTGGAGTATTTCATGCCGGAAGGGTTAGGGTAACCCCTATCCCGGATATAACATATATTGATAGTGACAAAACCTTACGGGAGTATTTCATGCCTGAAGGGTTAGGGTAACCCGTATCCTGGATATAGCATATATTAATAGTGACACACACAGGAGTATTTCATGCCCGAAGGGTTAGGGTAACCCGCATCACGGATACAGCATATATCAATAGGGACAACAACTTACTGGATTATTTCATGCCGAAGGGTTAGGGTAACCCGTATCCCGGATATAGCACATATCAATATGGACAACAACCTAGTGGATTATTTCATGCCCGAAGGGTTAGGGTAACCCGTATCCCGGATATAGCACATATTAATAATGGCAAACATCGATACTGGGGTATTTCATGCCCGAAGCGTTAAGGTAACCCGTATCCCCGATATAGTATAAATCAATAGGGACAAAAAATTACTTGATTATTTCATGCCCGAAGGGTTAGGGTAACCCGTATCCCGGGTATAAAACGTATCAATAATGACAAATAATTACTGGAGTATTTCATGCCCGAAGGGTTAGGGTGACCCGTATCCCGGATATAGCACGTATTAATAATGACAAACATTTACTAAAGTATTTCATGCCCGGAGGGTTAAGGTAACCCGTATCCCCGATATAGCATATATTAATATAACAAACACTTACAGGAGTATATTATTCCCGAAAGGTTTGGGTAACCCGTATCCCGGATATAGCATATATCAATAGTGACAAACACTTACTGTAGTATTTCATGCCCGAAGGGTTAGGGTAACCCCTATCCCGGATATAGCATATATTGATAGTGACAAACACTTACGGGAGTATTTCATGCTCGAAGGGTTTAGGGTAACCCGTATCCTGGATATAGCATATATTAATAGTGACACACACTTACAGGAGTATTTCATGCCCAAAGGGTTAGGGTAACCCGCATCCCGGATACAGCATATATCAGTAGGGACAACAATTTACTGGATTATTTCATGCCCGAAGGGTTAGGGTAACCCGTATCCCGGATATAGCAAATATCAATAGGGACAACAACTTACTGGATTATTTCATGCCCGAAGGGTTAGGGTAACCCGTATCCCGGATATAGCACATATCAATAATGGCAAACATCTACTGGGGTAATTCATGCCCGAAGCGTTAGGGTAACCCGTATCCCCGATATAGTATAAAACCGCATCCCGGGTATAGCACGTATCAATAATGACAAACAATTACTGGAGTATTTCATGCCCGAAGGGTTAGGGTAACACCTATCCCGGATATAGCATATATTGATAGTGACACACACTTACTGGAGTATTTCATGCCCGAAGGGTTAGGGTAACCCGCATCCGGGATACAGCATATATTAATAATGACAAACACTTACAAGAGTATTTTATTCCCAAAGGGTTTGGGTAACCCGTAACCCGGATATAGCATATATCAATAGTGACAAACACTTACTGGAGTATTTCATGCCCGAAGGGTTAGGGTAACACCTATCCCGGATATAGCATATATTGATAGTGACAAACGATTACATGAGTATTTCATGCCCGAAGGGTTAGGGTAACCCGTATCCTGGATAGAGCATATATTAATAGTGACAAACACTTACAGGAGTATTTCTTGCCCGAAATTTAGTGTAACCCGTATCCCGGATACAGCTTATATCAATAGGGACAACAATTTACTGGATTATTTCATGCCCGAGGGTTAGGGTAACCCGTATCCCGGATATTGCATATATGAATAGTCACAAACACTTACTGGAGTATTTCATGCCCGAAGGGTTAGGGTAACCCGGATCCCGGATATAGCATATATGAATAGTCACAAATACTTACTGGAGTGTTCATGCTCGAAGGGTTAGGGTATAGCACATATTAATATTGTCAAACAATTACTGGGGTACTTCATGCCCGAAGGGTTAGGGTTACCCGTATCCCGGATATAGCACATATTAATAATGACAAACATCTACTGGGGTATCTAATGCCCGGAGCGTTAGGGTACCCCGTATCCCCGATATAGCATATATCAATAGGGACAAAAAATTACTTGATTATCTCATGCCCGAAGGGTTAGGGTAACCCGTATCCCGGATATAGCATATATCAATAGTGACAAACACTTACTGGAGTTTTTCATGCCCGAAGGGTTAGGGTAACCCGTATCCCGGATATATCATATATTGATAGTGACAAACACTTACTGGAGTATTTCATGCCCGAAGGATTAGGGTTACCCGTATCCCGGATATAGCATATATCAATAGTGAAAAACATTTACATGAGTATTTCATGGTCGAAGGGTAGGGCCACCCGTATCCTGAATATAGCATATATTAACCCTTTACTGTTCAGATTAGGCTGGGGGCTTGTGACACTCCTACTGTTCAGATTAATTTTGCATTTTTTTCCCACATTTTGACATGAATCCATATAAGACACAGTAACTCAGTCCCTTTCAAGGTATCTTTGTGACATTTTCTGCATTTACTGTAAGGTATATTTCCTTTATGTCAATTATATTTTTTTTCTGCATACCTTCTCATATGTATGTAAGTTAGGTTAATACAGGTAACAATAGGTAAATCTGTAATACCTGCATTTCTGCTCACTGGTATTTCACCAAAGTGACCCCTTTATCTTGTTCAGGTAACCCATTTACAATTTGACCAAAAAAGGGAAATATAAGGATTTTTTTACTCAAAGGTAATTATTATTTAAAGGTAAGTAAAATTGTAAATGATTTGTTTTATTTATGGAAAGGGAATCACCAAAAAAAAAACAGAATATGCAAATAAAATTGGATTTTACAGTGAAAATCAAATATTTTTCACCTGAAAAGCTTGCTGACCCAAGAAGCATATTCTAGGACTCTGTTAAAATATAACACATATGTTTACCTGCACAGGAAAGTAAAGGTAAGTATAGGTAAATTATTTTTTTCTGAATGTGTACGCAAACATCTTGTTCATCATTACAGTAACTATAAATTAATACCATTTCCATTTATTGACTGTATAATTCACTTTTGATATAAGAACAGGTGCTATTAAGTACAGTAATTAAGTTACCTATGTGAATACCTTTGCTCTTCAACTGATCTAATTACCTATGGCAGAGACAAAATCATGCTGATTAGTGCCAAAGACGAATATGGATGAACAAGTGTCAACTATGTCAAAACATATTATATTTTGATTTTAGAGACGTAGAATATAAATTGATAATTTTGGTTATGGTAACACATAAAAATATACTCACCTGTACAGGTGGGTTCAGGTAAACACAGGTAAATTATCATGTATTATTATACAAGTAATAAGGGATACCGACAGAATAAATCTTAATTTTGTGTGGCATGTGTACATTATATGAATTACTGGGCCTAACTGCACAATTTATTGGGTTACCTGTAATAATACCTTTCATCTTAAAAGGATTTAATTACTTTTGCCAGTACCGACAATAAAGACTACTTCTCAGTTGAAGACTGGGAAGGAAATTTTTTAAAAGTAGCCAAAACAATATGCACAAACTATCTTTCAATCAATTGCACAGCCACGCAAGTTGCGTATTTCAATTTTGACAACTACTACCTGTAACATATGCTCACCTGCACAGGTGAGTTCAGGTAAATTAAGGTAACATCTCATTTTTTAAATTAAATTTTAAAATTATACATGTTATAAGGGACATCACCAAAATAATCTTTATTTTTGCGCAAAATGTATGAATTATCGCTGCAAACTGCACTGATTATGTGCTTACCTTTACATCCTAAATTAATATATTTTCACCTGTGCAGGTAGACAAAAAATGGCAAATCTAATTAGTTTTCATGAAAATCTAGAAAAGTTTTTACTCTGGCTGTGAACGTTTCATACAAAAAAATATTAAATGCTGTTCAGCTTGGTCAATCACCTGCACAGGTAAAAAATCCAGGTGTGACATGTATCAGGTGTGCACTCGGTATGACCATTGATTAGCACAATTACACATTGCATATCCAAAATTTTCCAGCTTGAAACAGTACTGATGTACTGAAATGAAAATAAAAATCCAAATTTGTCATAAATGTTTTAAAACATTGGTAATTTACCTAATTGAGGAGTTCCATGCAATTTCCTTTGAACTACCCGCCCCTCCGTGGGCCGACGTGCTTTGAGCGATAAAATGTGAATTTCAAGCGCGAGTTTATATAAACAGGTTTAAATAATGCCAGTTTAAACAAAATTAAAACATTTCTAGCATAAATAGGATGTAAGACTCCCCGTTTGTTTTATTGCTTTTCATCTCTGGAACGGTCTCTCCTGCCGCGTCTCCTTCCTGGCAGCGATGACGCTGCTACGGTCCTCAGACAATCAGATATATTTTTACATTCTCAACGAGCACGTGATATGGTCATTTGTGTTTTATGTTCAGAAGGCCTCATGAGATAAACTGCAGTCATACGGTCACAGTGAAAATGCAGTGCCGACTGACGGTTCAGTTGTTGGGGGGGGGGGGGGGGGGGCTCTTTTGAAGCGTGCTCGAGATCACGCCATATAAAGGCATATTAGAACGATTCTTTCTAGCAAGTATCACAAAATAAGACAAACCAGTAGTACGGGAACAATTTATTACACGGTGATCATTGGTCACGAGTGGCGTAATGTTAAGCCAATAACAAAAACGGTTAAAATATGATCAAGGCACTACATAACGGAAGTTAAATCTGTAAACAAATTTAACTTAGTTTTGTCAATTGTTCTGTCACCGAGACTGCCTATAATTACCGATTTCTGAGGAATTTAGCGCAAGTACCTGATTTCACCCTCGTGGACGACGTTGGGGGGGGGGGGGGGGCTCTTTTGAAGCGTGCTCGAGATCACGCCATATAAAGGCATATTAGAACGATTCTTCCTAGCAAGTATCACAAAAAAAGACAAACCAGGTTATAGCACGTATTAATAATGACAAACAATTACTGGAGTAGGGTAGGGCAGGACAAGACGCCCACCTTAAGCGGAAACGTTTCCTGCTGGTTCTGAAACATCTTTAAATCATATTTTTTATGTTCAAACGTTCAGATATATTCGACAAAATAAATTCTGATGGGAATTTTGCCACAATTCAGAATATTTTCGACGAAATCCGGAAAATACATATCTTCTGACCATGGGCGTTTTACCCCAGACTTGGGCCGATATGCCCATGGGTTGGCATGTTACCCGGCTCTCTTCATTCATTCTCGAGTTTCCATTTATAGATAATCACAGTGCAAATTCATTTGCCCTAAAGTACTATATTTAAGGGAAGATTACAGCCCAACTTCGAATCGAATGTTTTTTTTTATGCTTAAATACTAGAAAATGGGTTACACTTTATTTGATTAACAATTCGTGGAAAATTATACAAATTCACAAAGCCACATTCACTACAGGTAACTCACAAAGTAACACTTCGAACAAGGAATATAATCAGGAGCAATATTTTTCCTATTCTTTCACTCTATCAGTCCAGTTTTGCTTTATACAAAAGTTTCCCAGCAAAAACACCCCAAAAAATTAAATTCCCATTCAGCTACCTGTTAGGACCTTGTTATGGTTCTGTGTGTGAGTAAGCATGGTCCACGTGTTTTTGTTTACCATAACAAGGTCGCGTAACCAGAGTTCCAATTTTGTGCATCCGAACTCAAACAAAGTCAAGTTCAAACTAGTCCATACGTGGACCGTCATGTTCTCTGATTTATCTCTGCTGGATGGACATTACGCTCCTGGATGGACATTACGAATGTTAATTCATTGTAGAACCTATCGCAACAGTTTTTTACGATATGTCCACGGGCCTCAGCTGAAATGACACGCACCATGTGCCCCATGTATCGGGTCCCTGATCCACTGCAACAAGCGATGTTTCAGTCAGCGGGGACATGTACTAATTTTTTTCCAGTGTCACTCAGGGCATCTCCTGATTGACAGGTATTGTGGCCCGGGCGATACACGGGGTCCCTCTCGCTATGTTTAGGTTGGCGCCTGCTAGTGATCGCGCTAGGTCCACTCTAGTAAGCCAACACTTTTAGGGCAATATTTTGGCAGGTACCAATTGATTTCAAAGAGAAGACGCTATTTTTCGTGCATATTCAACATGCTTTATAGGTGATTATAGCCCCCTTTAATTAGATAAAAACCAAGGCTGAGCATCAGGTGGCTGGCAAATCCAAATACATTCCTTCTCAGAATCTAAGCTGGACGCTGCTAAGCACTTTTTAGTGTTTCGGGAGACGCCGAAGTCTCTGGGGGCCACCTTTTCACTTTCTCCTTCGGCAACAGCTTTAACAGCCATTCGTAATGCATCCTGCCCATAGACACCTCGCGTGGATTTCAAAGTATACGTCTGAGCCATCCTAAAAAGCGAGAGAGCATTTAATAAATCTCTCTCCCACCACATTATATATTATATATATATATATATATATATATGTATATATATATATATATATATATATATATATATATATATATATATAAACCTGTGTTATAAGACTATCCACGGGTCTGGCCAGAAGTGGTCTTAATTCACAGGCGCTCTTATTGCACAGGTTACACTATATAAATATATATATATATAATATGTTTGGGGTATCTATATACATGTTTATTTATTAGTTTATATATATATATATATTTTTTATTTATATATATACATATATATTTATTTATATGAATTTATATATTAATATCTATATATATATATGTATATCAGGTATATCATATCAAAGTATAACATAATAAATCAGCAATATATCTGACAAATAGGCCTAATATATACCACAATTTATATTGCATTCGAATATCAAGTGAACCCAGATTTGGCATTATATATGTACATCCTCGTTTCAATTTAAAATACAATTTATTTTTGGCAAAAAATCAAACTCCCCACTTATTAATGCTTTTAAAGGGGGTAACACGTCCAGTGGGCATCTCGCCTCAACAACCACGTGGGGTTTTTGCCACAAATCACGTGATTTAATTTGACCGGCGCCTTGCTGCCACTTCTGAAATCTTCATTCTGAACAGTCCATTTTAATCATTTCAAGGTTTTATGTATCATTTATTTCAGTCTTATCGTAAGTAGATGCTTTAGGTATACTCCAGATCACATTTACAAACCCACCTATGTTGTAAGCAATACAACATTTACCTTTTCCATGACACCAAACCCCGAGCAGCCGCCCTGTCGTTCGCCTCAAGTTCTCAAAACGTCTACCAGATGGCTTGAAACAAAGTGAACGCTTGGTGGCGCCAGTTTAATGGCACATAAATAGTAAAAGGGGGTGGGCATTTTACCCCGGGGCTGCGTCTTGCCCTGCTCTACCCTATTTCATGCCCGAAGGGTTAGGGTAACACGTATCCCGGATATAGCATATATGAATAGTTACAAACACTTGTTGGAGTATTTAATGCCCGAAGGGTTAGGGTAACCCGTATCCCGGATATAGCACATATTAATAATGACAAACATCTACTGGAGTATATCATGCCCGAAGGGTTAAGGAAACCCGTATATCCCGGATATAGCATATATGAATAGTTACAAACACTTGTTGGAGTATTTTATTCCAAAAGGGTTTGGGTAACCGGTATACCGGATATAGCATATATCTATAGTGACAAACACTTACTGGAGTATTTCATGCCGGAAGGGTTAGGGTAACCCCTATCCCGGATATAACATATATTGATAGTGACAAAACCTTACGGGAGTATTTCATGCCTAAAGGGTTAGGGTTACCCGTATCCTGGATATAGCATATATTAATAGTGACACACACAGGAGTATTTCATGCCCGAAGGGTTAGGGTAACCCGCATCACGGATACAGCATATATCAATAGGGACAACAACTTACTGGATTATTTCATGCCGAAGGGTTAGGGTAACCCGTATCCCGGATATAGCACATATCAATATGTACAACAACCTAGTGGATTATTTCATGCCCGAAGGGTTAGGGTAACCCGTATCCCGGATATAGCACATATTAATAATGGCAAACATCGATACTGGGGTATTTCATGCCCGAAGCGTTAGGGTAACCCGTATCCCCGATATAGTATAAATCAATAGGGACAAAAAATTACTTGATTATTTCATGCCCGAAGGGTTAGGGTAACCCGTATCCCGGGTATAGCACGTATCAATAATGACAAACAATTACTGGAGTATTTCATGCCCGAAGGGTTAGGGTGACCCGTATCCCGGATATAGCACGTATTAATAATGACAAACATTTACTGGAGTATTTCATGCCCGGAGGGTTAAGGTAACCCGTATCCCAGATATAGCATATATTAATATAACAAACACTTACAGGAGTATATTATTCCCGAAGGGTTTGGGTAACCCGTATCCCGGATATAGCATATATTAATAGTGACAAACACTTACTGTAGTATTTCATGCCCGAAGGGTTAGGGTAACCCCTATCCTGGATATAGCATATATTGATAGTGGCAAACACTTACGGGAGTATTTCATGCTCGAAGGGTTAAGGGTAACCCGTATCCTGGATAAAGCATATATTAATAGTGACACACACTTACGGGAGTATTTCATGCCCAAAGGGTTAGGGTAACCCGCATCCCGGATACAGCATATATCAGTAGGGACAACAACTTACTGGATTATTTCATGCCCGAAGGGTTAGGGTAACCCGTATCCCGGATATAGCAAATATCAATAGGGACAACAACTTACTGGATTATTTCATGCCCGAAGGGTTAGGGTAACCCGTATCCCGGATATAGCACATATTAATAATGGCAAACATCTACTGGGGTAATTCATGCCCGAAGCGTTAGGGTAACCCGTATCCCCGATATAGCATAAAACCCGTATCCCGGGTACAGCACGTATCAATAATGACAAACGATTACTGGAGTATTTCATGCCCGAAGGGTTAGGGTAACCCGTATCCTGGATATAGCATATATTAATAGTGACACACACTTACTGGAGTATTTCATGCCCGAAGGGTTAGGGTAACCCGTATCCCGGATACAGCATATATTAATAATGACAAACACTTACAAGAGTATTTTATTCCCAAAGGGTTTGGGTAACCCGTAACCCGGATATAGCACATATTAATAATGACAAACATCTATTGGAGTATATCATGCCCGAAGGGTTAAGGAAACCCATATCCCGGATATAGCATATATGAATAGTTACAAACACTTGTTGGAGTATTTTATTCCCGAAGGGTTTGGGTAACCCGTATACCGGATATAGCATATATCTATAGTGACAAACACTTACTGGAGTATTTCATGCCGGAAGGGTTAGGGTAACCCCTATCCCGGATATAACATATATTGATAGTGACAAAACCTTACGGGAGTATTTCATGCCTGAAGGGTTAGGGTAACCCGTATCCTGGATATAGCATATATTAATAGTGACACACACAGGAGTATTTCATGCCCGAAGGGTTAGGGTAACCCGCATCACGGATACAGCATATATCAATAGGGACAACAACTTACTGGATTATTTCATGCCGAAGGGTTAGGGTAACCCGTATCCCGGATATAGCACATATCAATATGGACAACAACCTAGTGGATTATTTCATGCCCGAAGGGTTAGGGTAACCCGTATCCCGGATATAGCACATATTAATAATGGCAAACATCGATACTGGGGTATTTCATGCCCGAAGCGTTAAGGTAACCCGTATCCCCGATATAGTATAAATCAATAGGGACAAAAAATTACTTGATTATTTCATGCCCGAAGGGTTAGGGTAACCCGTATCCCGGGTATAAAACGTATCAATAATGACAAATAATTACTGGAGTATTTCATGCCCGAAGGGTTAGGGTGACCCGTATCCCGGATATAGCACGTATTAATAATGACAAACATTTACTAAAGTATTTCATGCCCGGAGGGTTAAGGTAACCCGTATCCCCGATATAGCATATATTAATATAACAAACACTTACAGGAGTATATTATTCCCGAAAGGTTTGGGTAACCCGTATCCCGGATATAGCATATATCAATAGTGACAAACACTTACTGTAGTATTTCATGCCCGAAGGGTTAGGGTAACCCCTATCCCGGATATAGCATATATTGATAGTGACAAACACTTACGGGAGTATTTCATGCTCGAAGGGTTTAGGGTAACCCGTATCCTGGATATAGCATATATTAATAGTGACACACACTTACAGGAGTATTTCATGCCCAAAGGGTTAGGGTAACCCGCATCCCGGATACAGCATATATCAGTAGGGACAACAATTTACTGGATTATTTCATGCCCGAAGGGTTAGGGTAACCCGTATCCCGGATATAGCAAATATCAATAGGGACAACAACTTACTGGATTATTTCATGCCCGAAGGGTTAGGGTAACCCGTATCCCGGATATAGCACATATCAATAATGGCAAACATCTACTGGGGTAATTCATGCCCGAAGCGTTAGGGTAACCCGTATCCCCGATATAGTATAAAACCGCATCCCGGGTATAGCACGTATCAATAATGACAAACAATTACTGGAGTATTTCATGCCCGAAGGGTTAGGGTAACACCTATCCCGGATATAGCATATATTGATAGTGACAAACGATTACATGAGTATTTCATGCCCGAAGGGTTAGGGTAACCCGTATCCTGGATATAGCATATATTAATAGTGACACACACTTACTGGAGTATTTCATGCCCGAAGGGTTAGGGTAACCCGCATCCGGGATACAGCATATATTAATAATGACAAACACTTACAAGAGTATTTTATTCCCAAAGGGTTTGGGTAACCCGTAACCCGGATATAGCATATATCAATAGTGACAAACACTTACTGGAGTATTTAATGCCCGAAGGGTTAGGGTAACACCTATCCCGGATATAGCATATATTGATAGTGACAAACGATTACATGAGTATTTCATGCCCGAAGGGTTAGGGTAACCCGTATCCTGGATAGAGCATATATTAATAGTGACAAACACTTACAGGAGTATTTCTTGCCCGAAATTTAGTGTAACCCGTATCCCGGATATAGCATATATTAATAGCGACAAACATTCGAGCTTTTCACGCCGCGTGGGTTACGGTAACCTGTGTCACGGATATAGCATATATGAATAGTCACAAACACTAACTGGAGTATTTCATACCCGCTGGGTAACGTAGACCCGTTTACTGCATATAGCGTATATTAATAGTGAAAATTACTTACAGGAGTATTTCATGCCCGAGGGGTTAGGGTCACCCTTATCCTGGATACAGCATATATTAATAGCGACAAACATTCGAGCTTTTCACGCCGCGTGGGTTACGGTAACCTGTGTCACGGATATAGCATATATGAATAGTCACAAACACTAACTGGAGTATTACATACCCGCTGGGTAACGTAGACTCGTTTACTGCATATAGCATATATGAATAGTCACAAACACTTACTGGAGCATTTCATACCCGATGGGTTACGTTAACCCGTATCCTGGATATAGCGTATATTAATAGTGACAAATACTTACAGGAGGATTTCATGCCCGAAGGGTCAGGGTTACCCGTATCCCTGATATAGCATACATAATAGTGACAAACACTTACTGGAGTATTTCATGTCCGAAGGGTTAGGGTAACCCGTATACCGGATATAGCCTATATTAAAACTGACAAACACTTACTTGAGTATTTCATGCCCGAAGGGTTGGCGTAACCCGTATCCCGGATATAGCATATATTAATAGTGACACACACTTACTGGAGTATTTCATGCCCGAAGGGTTAGGGTAACCCGCATCCCGGATACAGCATATATTAATAATGACAAACACTTACAAGAGTATTTTATTCCCAAAGGGTTTGGGTAACCCGTAACCCGGCAAATAGCATATATCAATAGTGACAAAGACTTACTGGAGTATTTCATGCCCGAAGGGTTAGGGTAACCCCTATCCCGGATATAATATTGATAGTGACAAACACTTACAGGGTAACCCGTATCCCCGATATAGCATTAAACCCGTATCCCGGGTATAGCACGTATCAATAATGACAAACACTTACTGGAGCATTTCAAGCCTGAAGGGTTAGGGTAACCCGTATCCCGGATATAGCATATATCAATAGTCACAAACACTTACTGGAGTATGTCATGCCCGAAGGGTTAGGGTAACCCGTATACCGGATATAGCATATATTAAAACTGACAAACACTTACTTGATTTTATAAATGTTAAATTTTAACAATAACATCCGAAAATATTTCGGTTTATAATATACATGAAATAACTGATTTTTAAAATTCTATTATTTAATTTATTCACGACAGCATTCAGGAATACAATTTCAAAGTATTTGCACTCGCATTTATATACTTTGGAAGTGGTCTTGTTAGCGGGGTTTTAATTTTCGCCTTTTTAGCGGCAGGTACATTTGCGCTAAAATCAGAACACGCGTAAATTCCATGCGATGGTTCGGCAAATTACACCGTTCTCGCCTGATACACAGTCATGTGGGCCTAGTAATCCCGCCATCGAGTTCGCTTTAGTTGAGGTTGCTTTAACCAGATTGTTAAAGAAGTCATATTGTCGTAAGACTTCCTAGCAAGTGATTTCTCGAGAAAGACCTCTTTCCTTTATAGTGATTCGTAGTAACAATTTTGAAACAATAAGGAGCTTTTTAAGACACCCATAGCGTTCCCATATAGCTATGAAGTACGGCTGAGCTGAGAAAGACCAGCGACTGTTGTCAGTTCTGTTTGTTGTCCTGACATATACTTGGCTGCTTCTGGTTAGTATTATTGTAGATAATTTGTTAGGTGGGATGTAGGTTACTTCATAAACCTACCTGTTATTAATATCTTAATTTTTGAAACACCATTTATTACCTTACGGATTTGCGCGAAAATCCTAAATGCGCCAATGCCATGAAATGACAAATGCGCGATAATACAGATACGGCAAATTAACCACTTCCACAGTCATATCTTTTTCCTTGTATTTGTGTTTGTATTTATTTTCATACTTGAAATATTGTTTTTTTTTTTATTCATAATCAAATACAATTATACAGTCTTTACTAATTCCTTTTTTTTTCTTCACTTTCAGTCCTACGATATTGTGGATCTTTCGGCTATACCAATTTCACTATTTTTAATAATGATCATAAGTACCCTGTTTTAAGGCTGTCATTAAAAAAAATGTGTGTTCACTTATGAATACTGTCACACCACTGTCCATAATCTAAACATAGCACGACACTTATGACAATTTTTAACATTATACACATTATAATGAGAACACAGCTGCTTTCTTTATGTTATGTTATTTGCATAACTTTCCATTTTTTAACACGTATCAGGCCAAAAAAGTAATCAAGCTATGTAACTAATACAGGTGTTAAAAATAACCTAATGATCAAAACAGGGAGCAATTATACAAGGAGGAAACTGGAGTTGGCATTGTTTAATTTTATTAATTGAAGTCAACGTTTAGGAACCAGTAATATACATTCTGATTTTTTAGCCAGTATCATGTACCATCTGCTACAGACAGGAGGCTTAATTCCATTGGTCAAACATATTCGCATCTTCAATTAGCACTTGTCGGAGTAAAATTTTATATTTTGCACATATTTTTATATATTTTTTTTAATTTTGTAATAAATATTAATCAACAAATTAAACACCCGGTTCAGACCTGGATATTTATTAAATTAAAATTTCTTTCCATTCATATTTCTTAGACTCTTCATTTTAAAACAATTATTTTTAATCATTTGTTTAATTCGACATTTCTGGCCACAATTACTACTACTGCAGGGGGTGGACAGATAGGTCCAGCTGGAACCACACGAGAGCTGCCTGGCTGTATTGAGGCCATGCTTCAAGCAAGCATAATTAGCCTGAAAGGTCCATAAGGGGATATACACATTGCCTTCAGTATAGCCTTGGTGTGACAAGGTCTCATTACAACTGTAATAAAAGCTACAATTTATGGTGAATTCCTTTCCTTTTTTACAAAGTAGTAGCTGACAACCTTACGTGTGCATGATATGCTATTAAATTTACTGTGCTTACAGCGAAAAACGGGCCATGACCACATTTGGGCATAATTTGTGGTTTAAATATAATTTTATATTTATATGAATAATTTATTATTTTAAATATTCATACCTCATTTACAATTCAATCTTGATTCATTGTAGTTTATCCCTGATTACAACAGTCTCTACCCTCAGCAATTTTTTGGTTCAGTGGGAAAATATACTTTTGGATTTATTAAAGGTGCATTTCTTCAGCCCATATCTTCAACTTATACGCAATACTGACCCTGTTTTTGTGTGTTCATAGGAAATGTATGAAGCAATATCCATTTATCAACGATCAACCTCACAACAGTGGTTCTGATTTTAGGCAGTCTTGAGGCGTAACAATGGGATCTCAATGGAAAACGGAGGGGTTTCCTTAATATCTAAAAGGAAGAAAGTCAGAGTAACCAAATTATGGTATGCTAGTAGATTTTGGGAAAATCTAACTGTATACCTAATTTCAGATTTGAAGGTCCAACGGTTTAAAATGTGCCTGTTTGATAGACGGGCAGTTGCACATTTGAAGGACAAAGGATCACGACTGTACCCGAGATGACTCATCAGCTCAGCCAATGACACCTGTCAAGGAGTTCTCTGTCTGGCCGCTGTCATATCTACTCCCCCTGGCGGCAGTCTTGGCAACTTTTAAGGTAGCAAATAGCTGCTATTTGCGCTTGCGATTCATGGGGCCTCCTCTGGCCGCCCGCTCTGTGTCCACTCCTCCTGGCGGCAGTCTTGACACTTTTTAAGGTATCAAATAGCTGCTATTTGCGCTTGCGACTCATGGGGGCCTCTCTGTCAGGCTGTTCTCATTTCTACTCCCCCTGGCGGCAGTCTTGGCAACTGTTAAGGTAGCAAATAGCTGCTATTTGCGCGTGCGATTCATGGGGCCCCCTCTGGCCGCTGTCATATCCACTCCCCCTGGCAGCAGTCTTGGCAACTTTTAAGGTAGCAAATAGCTGCTATTTGCGCTTGCGATTCATGGGGGCCTCTTCGCTGGCCGCTCTCATATCAACTCCCCCTGGCGGCAGTCTTGGCAATTTTTAGGGTAGCAAATAGCTGCTATTTGCGCGTGCGATTCATGGGGGCCCCTCTGGCAGCCGGCTCTGTGTCCACTCCCCCTGGCGGCAGTCTTTACAACTTTTAAGGTAGCAAATAGCTGCTATTTGCGCTTGCGACTCATGGGGGCCTCTCTGTCTGGCCGCTCTCTGTCCACTCCCCCTGGCGGCAGTCTTGGCAACTGTTAAGGTAGCAAATAGCTGCTATTTGCGCGTGCGATTCGTGGGGCCCCCTCTGGCAACCCCCTCTGTGTCCACTCCCCCTGGCTGCAGTCTTGACAACTTTTAAGGTATCAAATAGCTGCTATTTGCGCTTGCGACTCATGGGGGCCTCTCTGTCAGGCTGTTCTCATTTCTACTCCCCCTGGCGGCAGTCTTGGCAACTGTTAAGGTAGCAAATAGCTGCTATTTGCGCGTGCGATTCATGGGGCCCCCTCTGGCCGCTGTCATATCCACTCCCCCTGGCAGCAGTCTTGGCAACTTTTAAGGTAGCAAATAGCTGCTATTTGCGCTTGCGATTCATGGGGGCCTCTTCGCTGGCCGCTCTCATATCAACTCCCCCTGGCGGCAGTCTTGGCAACTGTTAAGGTAGCAAATAGCTGCTATTTGCGCGTGCGATTCATGGGGCCACCTCTGGCCGCTGTCATATCCAGTCCCCCCTGGCGGCAGTCTTGGCAACTTTTAAGGTAGCAAATAGCTGCTATTTGCGCTTGCGATTCATGGGGGCCTCTTCGCTGGCCGCTCTCATATCAACTCCCCCTGGCGGCAGTCTTGGCAACTGTTAAGGTAGTAAATAGCTGCTATTTGCGCGTGCGATTCGTGGGGCCCCCTCTGGCAACCCCCTCTGTGTCCACTCCCCCTGGCTGCAGTCTTTACAACTTTTAAGGTAGCAAATAGCTGCTATTTGCGCTTGCGACTCATGGGGGCCTCTCAGTCTGGCCGCTGTCATATCCACTCCCCCTGGCGGCAGTCTTGGCAACTTTTAAGGTAGCAAATAGCTGCTATTTGCGCTTGCGATTCATGGGGGCCTCTTCGCTGGCCGCTCTCATATCAACTCCCCCTGGCGACAGTCTTGGCAACTTTTAAGGTAGCAAATAGCTGCTATTTGCGCGTGCGATTCATGGGGGCCCCTCTGGCAGCCCGCTCTTTGTCCACTCCCCCTGGCGGCAGTCTTGACAACTTTTAAGGTAGCAAATAGCTGCTATTTGCGCTTGCGACTCATGGGGGCCTCTCTGTCTGGCCGCTCTCATATCCACTCCCCCTGGCGGCAGTCTTGGCACCTTTTAAGGTAGCAAATAGCTGCTATTTGCGCTTGCGATTCATGGGGCCTACTCTGGCCGCCCGCTCTGTGTCCACTCCTCCTGGCGGCAGTCTTGACTCTTTTTATGGTAGCAAATAGCTGCCATTTCCGCTTGCGACTCATGGGGGCCTCTCTGTCAGGCTGTTCTCATTTCCACTCCCCCTGGCGGCAGTCTTGGCAACTGTTAAGGTAGCAAATAGCTGCTATTTGCGCGTGCGATTCATGGGGCCACCTCTGGCCGCTGTCATATCCAGTCCCCCCTGGCGGCAGTCTTGGCAACTTTTAAGGTAGCAAATAGCTGCTATTTGCGCTTGCGATTCATGGGGGCCTCTTCGCTGGCCGCTCTCATATCAACTCCCCCTGGCGGCAGTCTTGGCAAATTTTAAGGTAGCAAATAGCTGCTATTTGCGCGTGCGATTCATGGGGGCCCCTATGGCAGCCCGCTCTGTGTCCACACCCCCTGGCGGCAGTCTTGACAACTTTTAAGGTAGCAAATAGCTGCTATTTGCGCTTGCGACTCATGGTGGCCTCTCTGTCTGGCCGCTCTCTGTCCACTCCCCCTGGCGGCAGTCTTGGCAACTGTTAAGGTAGCAAATAGCTGCTATTTGCGCGTGCGATTCGTGGGGCCCCATCTGGCAACCCGCTCTGTGTCCACTCCCCCTGGCGGCAGTCTTGACAACTTTTAAGGTAGCAAATAGCTGCTATTTGCGCTTGCGACTCATGGGGGCCTCTCTGTCTGGCCGCTGTCATATCCACTCCCCCTGGCGGCAGTCTTGGCAACTTTTAAGGTAGCAAATAGCTGCTATTTGCGCTTGCGATTCATGGGGCCCCTGTGGCAGTCCTGTCTCATGTCCACTCCCCCTGGCGGCAGTCATAACGCACAATGCAATGCTACTATAAATTTTACCCCCTCCTTATTTGTTAGGGTAGCAAATAGCTGCTATTTGCGCGTGCGACTCATGGGGGCCCCTCTGTCTGTCCACTCTTATGTCCACTCCCCCTGGTGGCAGTCTTGACATATTTTATGGTAGCAAATAACTGCTATTTGCGCTTGCGACTCGTGGTGACACCTCTGCCAGGCCGCTGAGATCTCCTCTCCCCCTGGCGGCAGTCTTCACAACTTTTATGGTAGCAAATAGCTGCTCTTTGCGCGTGCGATTCATTTGGGCCCCTGTGGCAGGCTTTGAGATCTCCACTCCCTCTGGTGGCAATCTTAACTCTCAATGCGATGCTACCAAAAATTTTACCCCCTCCTAAATTTTTAGGGTAGCAAATAGCTGCTATTTGCGCGTGCGATTCATAGGGCCCCTGTGGCAGTCCTGTCTCTTGTCCACTGCCTCTGGCGGCAATCTTAACTCTCAATGCGATGTTACCAGAAATTTTACCCAGTCTTAAATTTTTTAGGGTAGCAAATAGCTGCTATTTGCGCGAGCGATTCATGGGGGCCCCTCTGTCTGCCTGCTCTCATATCTACTCCACCTGGCGGCAGTCTTGGCAACTTTTAAGGTAGCAAATAGCTGCTATTTGCGCTTGCGATTCATGGGGGGCTCTCCGCTGGCCGCTCTCATATCAACTCCCCCTGGCGGCAGTCTTGGCAACTTTTAAGGTAGCAAATAGCTGCTATTTGCGCGTGCGATTCATGGGGGCCCCTCTGGCAGCCCGCTCTTTGTCCACTCCACCTGGCGGCAGTCTTGACAACTTTTAAGGTAGCAAATAGCTGCTATTTGCGCTTGCGACTCATGGGGTCCTCTCTGTCTGGCCGCTCTCATATCCACTCCCCCTGGCGGCAGTCTTGGCACCTTTTAAGGTAGCAAATAGCTGCTATTTGCGCTTGCGATTCATGGGGCCTACTCTGGCCGCCCGCTCTGTGTCCACTCCTCCTGGCGGCAGTCTTGATCCTTTTTATGGTAGCAAATAGCTGCTATTTGCGCTTTCGACCCATGGGGGCCTCTCTGTCAGGCTGTTCTCATTTCCACTCCCCCTGGCGGCAGTCTTGGCAACTGTTAAGGTAGCAAATAGCTGCTATTTGCGCGTGCGATTCATGGGGCCCCCTCTGGCCGCTGTCATATCCACTCCCCCTGTCGGCAGTCTTGGCGACTTTTAAGGTAGCAAATAGCTGCTATTTGCGCTTGCGATTCATGGGGGCCTCTTGGCTGGCCGCTTTCATATCAACTCCCCCTGGCGGCAGTCTTGGCAACTTTTAAGGTAGCAAATAGCTGCTATTTGCGCGTGCGATTCATGGGGGCCCCTATGGCAGCCCGCTCTGTGTCCACTCCCCCTGGCGGCAGTCTTGACAACTTTTAAGGTAGCAAATAGCTGCTATTTGCGCTTGCGACTCATGGGGGCCTCTCTGTCTGGCCGCTCTCTGTCCACTCCCCCTGGCGGCAGTCTTGACAACTTTTAAGGTAGCAAATAGCTGCTATTTGCGCTTGCGACTCATGGGGGCCTCTCTGTCTGGCCGCTGTCATATCCACTCCCCCTGGCGGCAGTCTTGGCAACTTTTAAGGTAGCAAATAGCTGCTATTTGCGCTTGCGATTCATGGGGCCCCTGTGGCAGTCCTGTCTCATGTCCACTCCCCCTGGCGGCAGTCATAACGCTGAATGCAATGCTACTATAAATTTTACCCCCTCCAAATTTTTTAGGGTAGCAAATAGCTGCTATTTGCGCGTGCGACTCATGGGGGCCCCTCTGTCTGTCCACTCTTATGTCCACTCCCCCTGGTGGCAGTCTTGACATATTTTATGGTAGCAAATAACTGCTATTTGCGCTTGCGACTCGTGGTGACCCCTCTGCCAGGCCGCTGAGATCTCCTCTCCCCCTGGCGGCAGTCTTCACAACTTTTATGGTAGCAAATAGCTGCTATTTGCGCGTGCGATTCATTTGGGCCCCTGTAGCAGGCTTTGAGATCTCCACTCCCCCTGGTGGCAATCTTAACTCTCAATGCGATGCTACCAAAAATTTTACCCCCTCCTAAATTTTTAGGGTAGCAAATAGCTGCTATTTGCGCGTGCGATTCATAGGGCCCCTGTGGCAGTCCTGTCTCTTGTCCACTCCCTCTGGCGGCAATCTTAACTCTCAATGCAATGCTACCAGAAATTTTACCCAGTCTTAAATTTTTTAGGGTCGCAAATAGCTGCTATTTGCGCGATCGATTCATGGGGGCCCCTCTGTCTGCCTGCTCTCATATCCACTCCCCCTGGCGGCAGTCTTGGCAACTTTTAAGGTAGCAAATAGCTGCTATTTGCGCTTGCGATTCATGGGGGCCTCTTCGCTGGCCGCTCTCATATCAACTCCACCTGGCAGCAGTCTTGGCAACTTTTAAGGTAGCAAATAGCTGCTATTTGCGCGTGCGATTCATGGGGGCCCCTCTGGCAGCCCGCTCTTTGTCCACTCCCCATGGCGGCAGTCTTGACAACTTTTAAGGTAGCAAATAGCTGCTATTTGCGCGTGCGATTCATAGGGCCCCTGTGGCAGTCCTGTCTCTTGTCCACTCCCTCTGGCGGCAATCTTAACTCTCAATGCGATGCTACCAGAAATTTTACCCAGTCTTAAATTTTTTAGGGTAGCAAATAGCTGCTATTTGCGCGAGCGATTCATGGGGGCCCCTCTGTCTGCCTGCTCTCATGTACACTCCCCCTGGCGGCAGTCTTAACGCTCAATGCGAAGTTACTATATATTTAAACCCTCCTAAATTTTTTAGGGTAGCAAATAGCAGCTATTTGCGCGTTCGATTCATGGGGCCCCTGTGGCAGTCCTGTCTCATGTACACTCCCCCTGGCGGCAGTCATAACGCTCAATGCAATGCTACTATAAATTTTACCCCCTCCTAATTTTTTAGGGTAGCAAACAGCCGCTATTTGCGCGTGCGACTCATGGGGGCCCCTCTGTCTGTCCACTCTCATGTCCACTCCCCCTGGTGGCAGTCTTGACATATTTTATGGTAGCAAATAACTGCTATTTGCGCTTGCGACTCGTGGTGACCCCTCTGCCAGGCCGCTGAGATCTCCTCTCTCCCTGGCGCCTGTCTTCACAACTTTTATGGTAGCAAAAAGCTGCTATTTGCGCGGGCGATTTATTTGCGCCCCTGTGGCAGGCTTTGAGATCTCCACTCCCCCTGGTGGCAATCTTAACTCTCAATGCGATGCTACCAGAAATTTTACCCCCTCCTAAATTTTTAGGGTAGCAAATAGCTGCTATTTGCGCGTGCGATTCATAGGGCCCCTGAGGCAGTCCTGTCTCTTGTCCACTCCCTCTGGCGGCAATCTTAACTCTCAATGCGATGCTACCAGAAATTTTACCCCCTCCTAAATTTTTTAGGGTAGCAAATAGCTGCTATTTGCGCGTGCGATTTATGGGGCCCTTCTGTCTGCCCGCTCGCATGTACACTCCCCCTGGCGGCAGTCTTAACACTCAATGCGATGCTACTACATATTTAACCACTCCTAAATTTTTTAAGGTAGCAAATAGCAGCTATTTGCGCGTGCGATTCATGGGGCCCCTGTGGTAGTTCTGTCTCTAGTCCACTCCCCCTGGCGGCAATCTTAACTCTCAATGCGATGCTCCCAGAAATTTTACACCCTCCTAAATTTTTTAGGGTCGCAAATAGCTGCTATTTGCGCTTGCGATTCATGGGGCCCCTCTGTCTGCCCGATCTCATGTACACTCCCCCTGGCGGCAGTCTTAACACTCAATGCGATGCTACTATATATTGAACCCCTCCTAAATTTTTTAGGGTAGCAAATAGCAGCTATTTGCGCGTGCGATTCATGGGGCCCCTGTGGCAGTCCTGTCTCTAGTCCACTCCCCCTTGCGGCAATCTTAACTCTCAATGCGATGCTACCAGAAATTTTACACCCTCCTAAATTTTTTAGGGTAGTAAATAGCTGCTATTTGCGCGTGCGATTCATGGGGCCCTTCTGTCTGCCCGCTCTCATGTACACTCCCCCTGGCGGCAGTCTTAACACTCAATGCGATGCTACTATATATTTAACCCCTCCTAAATTTTTTAGGGTAGCAAATAGCTGCTATTTGCGCGTGCGATTCGTGGTGCCCCTGTGGTAGTCCTGTCTCTAGTCCACTCCCCCTGGCGGCAATCTTAACTCTCAATGCGATGCTACCAGAAATTTACCCCTCCTATTTTTTTAGGGTCGCAAATAGCTGCTATTTGCGCTTGCGATTCATGGGGCCCCTCTGTCTGCCCGCTCTCATGTACACTCCCCCTGACGGCAATCTTAACACTCAATGCGATGCTACTATATATTGAACCCCTCCTAAATTTTTTAGGGTAGCAAATAGCAGCTATTTGCGCGTGCGATTCATGGGGGCCCCTCTGCCTGCCCGCACTCATGTCCACTCCCCCTGGCGGTAGTCATAACGCTCAATGCAATGCTACTATAAATTTTACCCCCTCCTAATTTTTTAGAGTAGCAAATAGCTGCTATTTGCGCGTGCAATTATGGGGGCCCCTCTGTCTGTCTACTCTCATGTCCACACCCCTCTCGTGGCAGTCTTGACATATTTTGTGGTAGCAAATAGCTGCTATTTGCGCTTGCGACTCGTGGGGACCCCTCTGCCAGGCCGCTGAGATCTCCTCTCCCCCTGGCGGCAGTCTTCACAACTTTTATGGTAGCAAATAGCTGCTATTTGCGCGTGCAATTCATTGGGCCGCTGTGGCAGGCTTTGAGATCTCCACTCCCCCTGGTGGCAGTCTTAACACTCCATGCGCTGCTACTATTATTTTACTTCCTCCTAATTTTTAGGGTAGCAAATAGCTGCTATTTGCGCGTGCGATTCATAGGGACTCCGTGGCAGTCCTGTCTCTTGTCCACTCCCTCTGGCGGCAATTTAAACTCTCAATGCGATGCTACCAGAAATTTTACCCCCTCCTCAATTTTTTAGGGTAGCAAATAGCTGTCTGCTATTTGCGCGTGCGATACATGGGGGCTCCTCTGTCTGCCCGCACTCATGTCCACTCCCCCTGGCAGCAATCTTAACACTCAATGCGATGATACCAGAAATTTTACCCCCTCCTAAACTGTTTGGGTCGCAAATAGCTGCTATTTGCGTGTGCGATTCATGGGGCCCCAGTGGCTGGCCGCTCTCATTTCACTCCCCCTGCCGGCAACCTTAACATTAATGCGATGCTCTTATAAATTTTATCCCCTCCCAATTTTTTGTAGGGTACTACAGGCTGCCAAAGCTTCCAGCAACCCCCCCCCCCCCCAGCACTAATGAGAAACTGCCTGCGAAAAATCGAAAAGTCCCATAAGCTTAACTACAGGCCGCTACCGAAAACCGACAGTTCCCCGCCTATCTCGTATATATCCTAACTCTGCGACAATGTGCGACAGTTTGCGACACACACCCCAGTATATATCCTACGTGTGCAACAATGTGCCATAGTTAGCTTCATGCGGACATGCGACAATCAGTATTTGCTACGACAGTCTGTGATACTCACCCCACTATATCCTACACTTAGTGCGACGGTTACTCGACTATGTTTAAACCAATACTGTCAGTGCGAAAGTCTGCCACACACACTAGTATATATCCTACCTGTGCAAAGGTAAGCTTAATTTTATCCTGACAATATTGCTGCGACAATGTGTGACATTAAGCTGTAACGCCATTGCTGAGACAATGTGTGACTGTTCGCGGCACACACCCCTGGTACTCAGTATTCCTCTGCGGCTATGGGCGACGGTAATCTCGATTCTAAAGAAGACATATGACAATCAGTGCTGTCGCAGCGACAGTTTGAGACACTGACCTCAATATATATTCTTCCTCTGCGACAAAGTGCGACAGTAATCGAGACTCTCTAGCCCAACCGTACAATCAGTACTATCGCTGTGACAATATGTGACAGTTTGAGACACTCACCCAGTTTATATCACACCTCTGAAACAATGAGCAATGGTAATCTAGACTCTCAAGCCGACCTATGACAATCAACACTGTCGCTGGGACAGTTTGCAACATTGATCTCAGTATATATAACACCCCTGCGACAATGTGTGACTGTCTGCTACATTCAAGCCGCAGGCGACAATCAGTACTGTCGCTGCGACAGTTTGTGACATTCCCGTAGTATATATCTTACATCTGCCACAATGTGCGACACCCACAAATCAATACTGTCACTGGGATAGTTTGCGACAGTCGCCCCAGTATATCATACCCCTTCGACAACGTGCAATGGTTAGCTACATGCTCTACCTCGCAGTGTCGCTGCGACGGTGTGGGACAGTTTGTGGCATACACCGCACAATATATATCATACCTCTGATAATTTGCAACGGTTAGCTATATTCAGGTTTAGCTGAAATGCTCCCATGAATGCTGTCGCTGCGACTGTTTGCAACACTCACCCCAATAAATCCTACCTCTGCTACAAAGTGCGACGGTTAGCTAGACTCTCTAGCCTACATCCCAAAATCAATACTTTCGCTGCGACAGTTTGCGACACTCATCTTTCTATATTACCTACCTCTTTGACAATGTGCAACGGTAATCTAGTCAACACCCCACAAGCAATACTGTCATTGCGATGGTTAGCTACATTCCTTTTTTTACATTCAAGCTGACATGCGACAATCCCCAACGTTGCTGCGACAGTCTGTGACACTCACCCCGCTGTATCCTACCTCTACGACAGTGTGCGACGGTAATCTAGACCCTACTAGCCAATACTGTCGCTGCGGTCAATGCTGTTGCTGCGACAGTCTGCGACGTTTACCCCTGTATATATCCTACCTCTGCAACAATGTGCGATGATTAGTTTCATCCTCTACCTGGCAATGTTGCTGTGACCAGGTGCAAAATTTTGCGACACATACCCTACTTCATATCATACCTCTGCGAAAATGTGCGACGGTAAGCTATATTGAACATCTATATTTATTGCGTCATGATACTGGTTTCTCTTTTCTTCAGGGAACCGAGATTTACTATGGCATCAGAAGTGTCTTCCTCAGAAAAGCAAAACCTTCTCCTTGAATGCAGCATTTGTCATGAAAGTAAGAAGGGGCGAAATCCAAAGGGCTTACGCTGCATGCATTCATTCTGTTATGAGTGTTTGGTTGGATGGATGAAGGCAAAGGGAGGAGATACCAGGATCGAGTGTCCCCTATGTCGAAAAGTCACTGATCTTCCTGAAGACGGTGTAACAGGACTTCCAGTGGATTTTAGAATCGAAGAATTCCATGATATTATGAAATCTTTCCACGACCCAGAGGTCTGCCTAGCATGTCCACCAACAAATTCCAGGAACATTGCTACTGTTTTGTGCAGAACATGTGATACACGCTTGTGTACTGACTGTCACATGTATCACGTTTCATGTGAGCTTTTTTCCGGACATGAAGTGGTACCTTTTGAACATGTTTGTCCTGACCATGGCAAGGTTTTGTCTTATTTCTGTATTGATTGTTTCCAGGGAATGTGTTTCAAATGCCTCCTTTGGAGAACACACGAAAAACATGAGGTTCATAATCTATCGGATTGTGTCGCAAAGGTAAAAACAATCTTCCTCTCTGATTTTGATGATTTTACAAGCACATGTGAACATTTTAGGAAATCTTTTGCTGAAAGAAAGGCAGAAGAATTCAAGAAACTTAGAGATTTTGAATCATCTCTTTTGAGTAAAGGGGAGGCAATGATAGAGGACATTAGAATGGACGTACGCGAAGCTGTTTCAAGGTTGCACTCTGTCGAATCGGAATATGTTAAAGAATTATTGACGGAATTCGAGGAGGGGTACCTGCCAAGAGACGGGGCCTGTGAAGAATTACTTAAAACTCTTGAACTTGACAATGAGGGTATGGCATCTGAGATATCTAAAAAGAGGAAAATATTACGCGAAATCACCCAAGATATTAAAAATGTAACAGAAGACGATTATCCACTTCCAAGCTGGACCGATGAGTATAGTGAACTAGAAACAGTTGATGATATTTCAGGCATGCTGGATGCGATCAATCGCTTGGTTGTACCCTCCGTCGGAAAGGAAATAGGAAAGCCGGTTTTAGTCTTTGAAAAAGCAGGTGCCGATGATTGCGTAGGTATCCCAAGCCATCTAGAAGTTCTTCCTGATGGGTCAGCCCTAGTTTCGTTTGAAGGAGAAAAATGTGTTAAACGGTTTGATAAAAAAGGAAACATCATTAATTATTATTACACTGACCTTGAGGACTCGGGTTAGATTTCTTTCACAAGTGATGGCGAATGCGTGTACATTTTGTGCGAAGATGAGTCAACCTGGGTTACAATTAACCTAAAAACATCCCATAGGACTGTTAAAGATATACCAGTTACCTTGAATGGAGTTTGTGAAATGACTTATGATCAAGACAACAAGTGTTTAATCATTCACGATGCCGAAGGGCACCTTCGTCTCCATGTTAAAAATCTGAGAGCATCTGTGTGCGACCTCGAGAACGGTTTCGTTCGAGCATTCAAGACTGGTGAATTTTTCCGCATTTACGTCTGCGGCGAGAATGCCGTTCAAGTTCATAAATTTGAAGATACGCTGCTCCAGAGTATACCCTACACTGGAGAAATATCAGAAAAATGTAACGATGTCGCATATTTCGGAAATGACATTATCCTAATGCTTAATACATCTTCACAAACGATTTCCAGATATGACTTGTTAAACAAACAATTCTTGGATGCACTCCTGTCCGAAGACGATGGTCTTTCGGGTCCTTTTAAGATTGCTTGCAGATTTCCCTATCTGTGGGTAGTTGGAAGAAAGAGTGGCCATGCACAAGATGCAGAAATATTTGGGTCTTTGCAATTGTTCAAGTGGATTAAAAATGCCCAACCGGATGTCTGTACAGATGGAATTGAAGCGCACTGACAGCTACGCAGCTGTCTTTGTCAACAGGGACTTCTTTACGGTCTGTTGAATTTGATTTGTACAGTGAGATGAGGGGAACATTAAGCGACAGATTTTAGCAGTAATTAGATCACCAAATACGATGAACAAAATTTAAAAAGTTTCAGGATATGTCCTTTTGTACATTGTAATTTTCCTTATAGGATGACATTAATACAGACGCATATCACATATTTTACTCTATTTGTAATAAAATTATGTAGGCTATTCGAGAGAGGCTAGGATCATTGAGTGTACTGATGATAATTTGTAAGACAGCACTATGGTCTTTATTGGATCTTAGTAATAGTATTAATAGTTGAACAAAGAAGGCTATATAAAAACATCGAATTGGTTCTTCTTGGTAAAATCAAGTAATCAACATTACGACGATGTAAAACCGTTTATATTTGCCTCTATTGAATGATGGCGATATATTCATTGCATAATTATTAAAATGTGACAAAGGCTCAGTACTTTTACAGGATACATATATGTTAAAAAATAATATTCGTTCATTCATTATGGAAACGATTGTTATAGGTATGTAGTTACATGTAAGTGGGAATCATTGGGTAACATACGAATGAGAGATTTGATTTAATATCTTGATTCCTATAGTTTCATTAAATTTTGATTACGTGAATGGTTTTGTTGACTAGATTTTGCCTGAGCGTACACAAGGGCAAAATATCTACCTTGGATGTAAGTGTTCATATTACAGCCATGGATGACAAGGTAACCTTTGTTATCTAATTATTATATCTTGGCGAAATATACATAGTTGTGAAAAACAGCTAAAGTTTCCCTCATTTCAATCTTCAGATCAAGATGTCTGCCTAAAAACCTTAATGACACTTTATGACCAAAAAAAAATGTTGTGCAATTTATTGCAATTTATTCCTAACCCCCGAAAACAGTTTCACTATGCATGCCTTTGCTTGCCTCCTAATGTGTTCCAAGGTAACTGTTTATTTATTGCAACAGGGGCATTGGACTTCTGTACCTGTCTCGGTAAGATGCTTAGTGTTTTAGACACGGATGCCTTTTTACAGTTATATCCCATTAATGAGCTCCTCAAATCTCTCATGTGAGCGTACATGACATAGTCAAAGTGAGAGCTTTCCATATTTTACCTCATAAAATGCAATATATTTTACCTCACAGTGACCTGCAATTAACTGATCACGGAATGTAACTTATCATCGTTGTTGGACGCATATGAAAACCCAGATGAAAACATAATTAAATGGTTAAAACGGACGCGATGGACGGACGCGTTTATCGGAAACGATAAACACTACTTTCTGTAACCAGCTACAGATTTATTGCGATCAACAAATGAATATTCATCATGGATGGTCCAAGATTAATCCACCCGGGATCATCTGTCAGCGTTCGGGACAGTGTGAATTAGGCTTTCCACGTTTTCTCTATGGTTCCCGATAAGGTCCTGGGATTACCTTGGAGGGCATGGCCTTGTTTCGTAAGACACCATAGAAGGACGTCAATAACATAAGGTGGTCAAGTGGTGTCTTTGGTCTCTTTGGATCGTAATACGGAAATGTGCATCTCTTTGCACCAAAGACGAAATTGATTAGTGTTGCCAAGCTCTTGAAGGCCCATTACCTTTGGAGTTTGTGGGGAAAACGCTGCTGAACGTGGAAACCGCAAACTTCCGTGGCACTGCCGCGGGTGAACTTAGATAACCTTAGGGAGGGCATGGCGGGAGATGATCTGAACCGGGGGGGGGTCTACTTTCTTCTACGGCAAGAATTTTTTTTTTTTTCGAGAATAACATTATTATTCACTCAACAATGCCACAGCAGTATCGCAAGTGAACGTGAAATACCGTACAGGAAACTTTACCCGTGCAAACACCACGAAAACACGGTCCTTATCTTCAATATAAGCATTCATTGCAACGCCATTCTGGTTTGATCTACCGTTGCATTAAATCATTGTCACGCAACTCTACTGTAGTCAGGCCTTGCAAATACCCGATTTTGTTATTGAATGTCGCAGGAATAATGCCAAGCATATCCTAAGGTTGATGTTTTTCCATATTGTTGAATAAATCTTGAAGAATTCAATTTGACATTGTTTGGTAAAACACAAAATGCTTACATGCACTTACCTGCTATGTATGGCCAGATTAAAACAAATAATTTCCAGCGACGATATTGGCTGAAATTTTATATAGTATGACCGCTTTTCTATTCTGTTAACGTCCAACATGTGGTAAAAGGTACTTTTGAGAACTCCCTAAAAGTTTGTTTAGACTTTTTCATGGCGGACGGGACTTGGCGGGTCCATTAATTTTTCATCTAACGACAAAAGCCCCTTCAGTTATTCATTGTAACTTATTCAGTAGAGTCCATCCGTAGATTAGCTACAATTTTAAATAGTTCGGCACCTGAATGGGAATGGCCTTATCACTAAATACACAATTGTGCGGTAAACTATTATCTGTAAAATGATGTACGTGTGATACCTGAAATGTGATGAATAATCCTTTTTTCCCTCTCGTTTTCTCAGCCATATTTGCACATTTAAAATTTTCAGCCTTATAATTTGAAACGCAAAACACCAGTCCGTGATCTTCTGATGCTCATATGCGACTGCTAATAATATGAATAGTGACTAAATGTTATATATGGCCATTTTATTTTTGGGAAGGAAGTTTTATATATTATATTTTACGTGGTGGTTCCATTATTATATAATAGTCCGTACCACCAAAGGGCGTCCAGTGAATTTTGGCGTTATGTATTTCAGAGCCAGTTTTTTTTTCAATTACCTGTCAGTAAATCAACCAAGTAATTAGTGTTGTCTCGGATGACTTTTGGCATATAGTTTACATAGATATGTAAAGTGAACCCCTGCTATCGACTTCCTTTATGCAATACATTAGTCGTGAGTTAGATTCACTCAGTATTTGTGGCAGGTGCCTGTGATAGACTCAAACTATTTTGCCTTACTTTGAGTACCTATTTAGTACTAGCATGTTGTTATCCGCTCAAAAACGCCTGAAATAAATTTTTCAATCAAATCGTAGCGTCCCGCTTCCACTGGTACCCATAAAAAAAGAAAGTTTTTAAACCTGACATCTTGAAACGAGAGGTCAAGCCAAAACTCCATCTAGACTGTAGCTGATTATTCAAATATTATAAACACTAGGACCAGTAATGAAAATGTCTACAGAAACACTGGGATGGGTGCGTTCATTAGCATTAGTAGGTTAAGCTAAGAGCCGGCCTGCATGGTATTTACATTACACTGACTTATATTCAGAATACTTACTACCAGCTGCATATTCACAAATAGCACCGGCGGAGGTTACGCGGTTTTCCCATGTGTATAAGTGCCATCTAAAACTGTGGGATGTCTAGATGAGCGTCTATTTTTTTGTTTTAAAGATATAAGTGTGATTTATAGCTCAGATGAATGAAAGTCATCTGAGCTATAGCGATCACTCTTTGTCCGTCCTCTGTCCGTCTGTCTGTACGTCTGTCCTTTAACAGGGCACAAATCGTAGCCTCTGACCCTAGAAGATTTTAAGTGAACATCCTTGGAGGTCAATAAAAAGTTCCTCGGAAGCCGAAAATTAGGACACTATATACGACCTATATCCTCAGATCCATGGGGCTTGTAATTATCACCCAGAATAAAAAAAAAATGTTACGAAACCTAATAACAACAGATCATGTAGTCGTGACAAGCATAAATTTTGTTATGGAGATAAAAAAAATCAGATTCTGTAACACTCGGCAGCGTGAAATGTCTAAGAGAATGAATAAAGAAGTCGGTGGTTTTTAGCCCTCAGCCCTTTAATAGGCTGATGGGCTATTGTCGTCACCCAAGCTATCCGTCCGTCCGGCGTCCGTTAACTTTTACCTTGTGAGCGGGATATCTTGAAAAGGATTCACCGTCAGAATTGTATTTCCTCGGTAAAGATGTATATCGACAAAATCTCGATCAAGTTCGAAGATGGGTGACCTTGACCTATTTTTCTACATTTTAAAGCTGATTATAGAAAAACACTTAGATGCTTATTACTCAGGAACCGTTTGGTGGATTTTCACAAAACTTACTATGATTATTGGGACTGATAGTCTGTACCTGCTACACAAGTTTGTTGGCGCCACCTACAATTTCTGGTTTTTAATGAATTTTTCTTGGATTTTTCAACTTTAGGCTTGTGAGCGGGATATCTCTAAAAGGATTCACCATAGGAATTTTATTTTTTCGGTGAGGATGTATATTGACAAAATCTCAGTCAAGTTCGAAGATGGGTGACCTTGACCTATTTTTCTACGTTTTAGAGCTGATTATAGAACAAACATTTAAAAGCTTATTTCTCAGGAACCATTGGGTAGATTTTCACAATACTTACTATGATTATAGGGACTGATCGGCTGTAACTGCTGCACAAGTTTAATGGCGCCACCTACAATTTCTGATTTTTAATGAATTTTTCTTGGATTTTTAAACTTTTGCCTTGTGAGCGGGATATCTCTAAAATGATTCACAATAGAAATTTTATTTCTTTGGTGAAGATGTATATCGACAAAATCTTGGTCAGGTTCGAAGATGGGTGACCTTGACCTACTTTTCAAGGTTACAGAGCTTATAATAGAATAAAACTTAGAAGCTTATTTTTCAGGAAGCATTTGGTGGATTGTTATGAATCATGGTTCATACCTCTCCATTTTAAATTTATAACTGAGACATGTACAGATACACATCCATGTGAGAACAGATATTTAGTACTTGTTACTGTTACCAACTCTAAACACTGTTCTTTTGGCTGAGGGCTTTTGTCAGCTTCTGCTGATATTCTAGTTTTTTTTTTTGTTAACATATAATTATAATTTATTCTTAAAACAAACCTAACATTACAATACACTAAATCAATACATTTACACAGTATAACAACAGTACAACAGCAAATCAATACAGTTACACAGTATAATAAATAAAGTGTACAGTACCTGGATACCACCACTGTCACAGCTCAATAAGTCCTTTAAAGCATATAATCCAGATGAACAGTTCATGTAAATCTTCACAGAGAATTAAAGTCCAGTTCAATCACAAAATCAATCTATTGTAATCCAAAAGTGAAGTTCTGGTAGTGATCCAAAAGGCAAATTGAAGACTATATAAAATCCGTTACAAATTTCAAAGAAGATCTTTAACAGCTGCAATAATCGGAAAGGTCCACAAACTCTTCCTTGTACGCTGAAATATTTCTCTCTCTCCTCCCTCGGCTCTAAACTAAGCCCCTATTTATAAATTTTTCACCTCAAGCCCAGAAATTTCCATTTCACGAACAATCCAAAGACCACAACAAAACACACGGACTACACCGAGCGCTGTGTATCTACACATCAGAGTTTACACGTGGGCCAGAATCGTGATGTTGCTATAGCAACGAGCAATGCGTGCGCCACACGAACCAAATGTCAACAACACATGTAACAGACATCTGTAACAAAATATACAAAACCTCTTGATAAATATCTTGATAATTAAAGCATGGATTGTCATGAATATTGACCTTGACTTGTTTTGTGACGCCACCTGCATTTTTTTAAAATTTTTACGATATTTTTATTATTCAGACCATAGAATAACAGCAATCATGTCAGTTTCTCAGTTGTGGTTTCACTAAGTGACCTGGTGTGTTTATTGATCATAAGCGGTTGCCCTATAGTAATCACCCTGTCCGTCTGTCTGTACGTGACTTGTGTTCGGCAAGAAACCTAATGATTTTAGGGTCTTGAGGTCAAAGGTCAAGGTCACAGGACCCACTCATTTAAAACGACTTTTGAAGTATTTAGAGCCAAACTTTTCATCCATAACCTCACATATGGCGCATATAGCTGACCTAAAAATAGGGGAATATTGAACCCAATTAAATTTGGGGTCAAAAGCTCAAAGTCACAGAGATCATCTGTACACAAATTAATTTCCAGAGAATAACTCAAGTTCAGTTTGACATATTGGTTTCAAATTTGAATTATATATGCCCCACAATTAAAGCAAGAACCTTATTGGTTTTCGGGTCATGAGTTTCCAAGTTCAAGTTCACAGGACCCATTTCTTTAAAAAGAGTTTGGATGCATCTTAAACTTTGCATCACAAACTTTTTTTTTGTTGGAGGTTAACGCCTCCATTTTTAATGCTGACCTATCTAATTCCCACCCTAAGTATATACCTCTGCAGACTTTCCATTTCGGTTTAAGACTACTCTACAGGCGGTAACACCCACTTCTTATCATGTCTGCCGCACCTACCGGTCCAGGTATTAACCCCATTGCTGGGTCATAACACCGAGTACCCCCCCCCCTTTTGATGCACTCGTCTTTGAGTGGTACACGGCCGTGGGGCGCAGCTGAAGCCTGCAGAACACTCACTCTGGGCGGGGACCGACCGTGAAAAATCTCACCGCTTCTCGGCTGAAATTCGAACTCACGACCTGTTGGTTTTGAGTCCTGTGCTTTACCCCTCTGCCACAGAAGCCGGTCTTAAAGTAGGGTAACATGCTTGGAGGTCAGTGCCAGCCTTCACTCGAAGTTCAACGCCCGGTCTTTGACCCGAGTCCGTCTGACCTGGTGGCCGTTCATCGCAAACCTTCCATCTTCCAGATATTGTTCACCTGCCAATAGGAGAAGATTCATTTTGTTTTTTGGGTCACAAGCTTAAAAGGTCAAGGTCACAGGGTTTATCCATTGACAATTAGTTCATGTACGAAAACTCCGGTTTGGATAGCAGGTTAGCTTGCTTCAATTTTGATTTATTAATGCTCCACTATGAAAGTAAGAATAGTTTTGATTTTGGGGTCCCGAGGTCAAACGTGAAGGTCACAGGGCCCACCTCTTTCAAACATTTCATCCTGAACCTTCCAGCTTTTATATGTGGCTAAAATACACAAATAGGCCTGATGCGCACATTTTAAACATATGAAAAACGGAAAGAGCGACAAAGAATCCAATAGAATTCAAACGTCTATCTGTTGAAAAACTAGAGTATATTTACATTCATATATACTTGTTAATGTATGTAAAAATGTACAATGTCCACCTTCCCTATGCAGTGGTCGTGTTAAATTCGTTCATATGCATCCCGCTCAACCACTGTTTTCAAAGGCCGCCTTTGCCAAAAAAAAAAAAAACACCACAGGGCGTTTGCATACAGGGCCAAGAATGTTCCGACAGATCGGATGGCTCAGCGAATATTTGGACTATCGAGCAACTGCATGGTCAGTTCTTTGGAAGCAGTGGTAAAATGAAGTGGATAAGGACGAAGATAAAGCGACCGATGCGAAAGAAGAAAGCGTTTGTCTATGAGTTGTTCATTATGGATATATTTTTGTTCTTCGGGTTGTTCGGCTGCCGTATGGCTCACTTCTTTTTCTCCTACAGCATCCCGCAAAGCAACTTTTGACGTCAGCGGTCATTATCCGGAAGTGACGCAGTATCATGGGCATATCTGCCAGCACGATCACAAATCCAAACAGAGCTACAAGTACAATGGCCAGATATCCGAGCACCTGCGCACTTAATCGGGAGTCCGGGTCGGCTATCTGATTACGATTCGGATTGTGAGAAATATTTTGCCACAGTGTTGAGGTTGGCACAGTTGTAACCTGAGTGGTCACAACATTTGATGTCCCTTCACTTGTCACTTCAGTTGTCTGAGCCGTAGAAGAAGTATTAACAATCCCAGTAGTTTGCAGATAGCCTGGTAACGTCACCAATGTTGCGTTTGTAGGCACTAGATTGGACGTCGTGCCAGACGTCCCCTCTGTGCTCCCTCCAGTCGTCCAAGCCGTAGAGGGTGTTTCATCATTTTGAGTGCTTCGCAGAGTGTTTAGTAACGTTATCTGTGTAGCGTTCAGTAACGTCATCTGTGTAGCGTTCAGGAGTGTCATCTGCGTGTCGTTTAATGCCACAAAACCTGACGTCATAATATAAGACGTGTCATATGCCCTTCCAGTTTGCGGAGTCGCAGTAGTCGTTGCAACATTCTGAGTACTTTGTGAAGTGCTCAGTGACGTCATTTTGGTTGCGTTTGTTGCCGCTGAACGTGACGTCATTCTAGACAAAGGCGTGGCGGTGTCAGGGCCCACCGTGTCGGCCAAAGACTCTGTTGTAGTTGTTTGGTTTATGAATGTAGCCGTGGTCGTTAAGAGCGAGTTTGTATGGTTTGATGCTGTGGAGATGTTTGATGGAGTGGTTGGTTGGGTCGTGATGCTTGATACGTTGAGAGTCAAACAGTGGTTCATCAAAACGTTTGTCGTACCGCAGTCATACAGGATACCACCAAACACGCAGGCAGCATGTCCTAGATAGAAAAAAAAGTGTTGAACCGTTGCACATGTACTTATATTAAAAATAAATTATACCTCATATATATATATATATATGTATATATATATATATATATATATATATATATATATATATATAATATGCTTCAGCTACACTCGATGTGTCAAATCAGTCACTTTGTAAGTTGCCTGAAATTTTCAGTCAATCTAAAAATTGCCTGATACACTGAGTCACTTAATAAAATGACTAAAATTTTCAGGCATTTAGGAATTGTTAAATCAGTCAGTTTATTTGAAATATTGACGGAAAGTGAAACAATCAAATATTATTATTTTAGAATAACAAAAAATTAAATGATATTTCATTTATTTTATATACGTTATCCTTTCAAAATATATGTACTTAACATCATATTTTTGCATATTTTTATTTAATGATCTTTATAACAAATGGCCCATGACGCTCAGCTATTTTTGACTGAATGCTCATTTCTTGTTATGTATTGTCCGTGAGAATAGCCTATGGCTAGTGTTAATATGTTGCACAATGGACAGAAAATAAAAAATTCAGGATTCATAGGAGACCTGGCCAGGACCCCCTGGATTTCACAATAGAAAGTTACAAGGAAAATTGATATAATTTGTACCCTGTCTGTCTAGGTGCCAAAAATCATGTTTTCTTTAGTCCATAGGTTACAGAATATAGGTCACAATGACCCAATTTTAGGTTTCCAAGGAGAATTACCAAATAATTGCATAAATGTCATGTTACAAGAATCTAGGGCTAATGGATACAATTTGTGACCTAGCTGTCTGACTGCTCAAAAAACATGCTTCTGGCCAGCAGCTTGCAGAATATAGGTCATCAAAGGACATTTGCCCAGGACCTAGGCTTAATGCATACAGTTTATACCCATCTGACGTTAAAGTTACAAATTTGGCCGGTCAAATGTAGTTTTTCAGTGGGGTTTGCCAAGATCTCCCTGGATATTGTGTTTGAAGATTTTAGGGCTTAAGGGTACAATTTTTGCCCTATATGCCTGTATTTGACATGTATAATAAGAAAAAAATTACCCAATTTCAGGATTCAAAGAGGACTTGCCAAAGACCTCCCAAGACTTTTCAATATAAGGTTCAAAGGAAAATATATATAAATTTGTACCTTGTCTGTATGCATGCTCAAATTCATTTTTTTTTTATTTGCTCCTAGCACGTAGAATGTAGCCTGTGCACCATGAAATAATTTCTTTCCAAAAAGTTTTGCCTATAACCTCCCTGGTTGTTGTTCTTGAAGATTCTAGGCCTGATGAATACTATTTGCAGGGGCATGCCAGGATTGAAGGAGGGAAGGGGGCCGGCGAATCCTGAAATTCGAAAAACGGGGGGGGGGGGGGGTAGGGTAGCTTACTATGAAAACTTTTATATACATATGTGTACATGTATGTGTATATATATTTCATTATTATTAATAATATTAATATACGTTATATATTTTAGTGTATGAAAATATATTTATGTTTATTTTCAAATATGAACCATTAAGGTTAGTAACAGGTACCTGGTGAGGGTATGGGAGGGGGTATCCCCCTCCCATATTGGAAAATTTTTTTGATTATGCTATAAAAAGAGGACATTTCGAGGCAATTTTCAAAATATAATGCCTGAAAACCTGTTCGCTTATGTCCTTGCGATATGTAGTCAAACTGTAGAGAGGTTCAATATTTAATATTTATATTTCTTCTAAATCGTTTTCAAACAAATCCGTTACGCAAAAGCGCATTTACGTTTCTTACTTGCAAAATGTTATCTTTTGTAATGTAATGCTCGGAGTGAAATAACTAATAGGTTGAAGTCTTATGTTAAACTTTTCATTTTACCGGGTTCCGTGGTCTCGATAGCACACAAGACTGCTAAGACCACAGATCAGTACCGGTATCACCAGAGGAACCGTGAGACTGTTCAAGGTCGACCCCATCCAGGGCCTGGTGCTCTGCAGGTGTTCTGCAGCTGTTCATAAATATCCTTATACTCAACCAATAAATTTGAAAGAAATAAACTGCAGATAACTTTAATCAAATCTAATAGCTATTTTATAAAAAAGAAATATGAAAAACGGAAATAAATTACGAAAATTTGAAAATTGGATAAAATGAGAGATATTGCAGCTCAACGGGTGGCCTCGCGCCGAAGGCGCCCCCGCTGGACACGCCACTTATAGCAAAGGCAACCTAATGTATATATATATATATATATATATATATATATATATATATATATATATATATATTGGTATTAGATTAAGTGAAATTCCGAAAGGACGGGGAGTACTGGATGCGACGGGGGGGTGGGGGGTGGGGGAAGGGGGGGGGGGGCCATGGCCCCCTGCGGCCCCCCCTGGCTACGCCCCTTTTTTTTTGCCCATCTGACATTCATGGTGCTCATATGACACCTTTTCACCTGCGGTTGCAGAATATAGATCACAGTGACCTAATTTCATATTTCCAAAGACATTTGCCGGGGACTTCCCTGTTTTTTTTGTTAGAAGATTTTGGATTTAACAGACGCGATTTGTGTCACCTGCATGTGACCCATGTTTCAAAATACATTTGCCTTGGACCAACCTGGATGTCATGATAGAAGATTCTAGGCCTCAAAACCAGTTTTTCGGCCCATAGGTCACAGAATTTAGGTCACCATGACCTAATTTAAAGTTTCCAAAGACATTTGCCTAGAACCTACTTGAATTTTATGGTAGAATATCCTAGGCTTGATGGATACAGTGTGCCCCATCTGACTGGCTGGCTGCTCATATAACAAACTATTTTCAGTTTTCCAAGGACATGTGCCAAGGATGTCTCAGAATTTTACATAAGAAGATTCTAGGCCTTACAGATACAAAGTGTGCCCTGTCTGACTTTCTGGGTGCTCAAATTCGGTTTTGGGCCTGAAGGTCACAAAATGTAGGCCACCATGACCTAATTTCAGGTTTCCATGGAGATTTGCCTAGAGCCTTCCAGGATATTGTGTTAGAAAATTCTAGGCCTCAGATTTAATTTGTCCCCATCTGACAAATAGGGTGTTCATACATCTTTTTCCTAGGATTCTACGCCTAACGGATACAATTTGTGCTCCGCTTGACTGTCTGGGTGTTCAAAATCATGTTTTCGGCCTAAAGGTAACAAAATATAGGTCACCATGACCTAATTTCAGGTTTCCCAGGGGATATGCCTAGAACCTCCCAGGATATTGTGTTAGAAGATTCTAGGCCAATCAGATATGATTTTTCCTCATCTGACTTTCAGGGTGCTCATATGACATATTTTCCCTATAGGTCTAATAGTTAAGATTTGTTCCCTGTCAACGGACGGACGGCCGGCCGGACACCGGACAAAGGGTGATCGCTAGAGCTATATAGCTATGAGCTAATTTAAGCCGGATATTCGGCTTAAATCTTGTTATCAGAGAAATATCCATGAACTCATCTGAGATTAAACTGGAATACAGGTAGTCGACAAGCGACTATGTGTATCCGCCAAAATCAGAGTGGAACGGGTGAAGTGAGGCATGGATTGAGTGGAAAGGGGAAATAGAGTGAGGTGTGTTGCATTTTAGCATGGATGTCTGCAGCGTGAACGTGAATGTAGGTGGCGCCACCTGTCATAAAATCAAGAAAGCTATCCAGGATGTATACGCATGCCGAATTTCAGGTAAATTAGTCAAATCACTGCGGAGATATGAGTGATTTTAACCCAAGGCAGACGAACAGATGGACACTGTGCAAACATGGTTGCAGGTGGCGCCACCATTTTTGTGTGTGTTATAAACTATCCAAATGCTACATTTGTACAATTTTTTTTTTCTGATCGGTCAAACGCTTCCCGAGATATGTGGGTTAATGTGTGGAAACAGACGCACAAATGGACGCTGGGCAGAGAGGAAAGGTCAAAGGTCAACGCCAATTGGTTAGGCACCAGTTCACATGTGACCTGATAATTGGTGTAAGTTTCGGAAAAATCAGTCCAGTAGTCTCAGAGGAGTTCTCCGGAAACGAACGCGGCGGCGGCGGAACCCGGTCAAAAACATAGTGTCACCAGACAATAGGTGACAATATGTACGGTGTTTTGTATCATAGTTTAACGAGGTCTGTTCTCTATTGATATTGACGTGAAGCGTCATCCTAAAGCGTTGACAGGTCTTGATTGTATATATATATATTGTGTATTCTTGTATGGAATCCAATCGGCTATCAGCTGATTTATCCGTGTCACGCATCGTGTGTAATTATTACATTTGGTATGTGGGTCGCCATGGTGACGGTAACAGTCAAACTAGGTCACATATATCCTTATATGGGACACTTGAGAAATAAGCCAATCAGAGAACCGGATTGCCGTACACAGTGAACAGGCGATTGTGACGTCAGACTTCAAGAAGAGACGCTGAATGTTGGTTCAGTTGGGTCTTGAAGCTTGAGGTGGCAGCACGCACGAACGGGAGTAGGAACATTGAAACGCCAGGAACGGCATAGAAGCAAGCTTCTACATGAGGCAAGGACCCAGCTCATGAGAACTCAGCCGTGCTGCCGACAGAGCTTCGTATTGGCGATAAAGTGAGAGAGCGCGCTCGTCACCTGCCGGCCTAGTTCAGCTTGACCTAGAAACATAACCGCCGTAAGCCGCGAAACCGTTGCTACACGAGCAAGGTCAAGGACTCTAAGCTCTACGTAAACAAAGAGCGCTATTGCATTCATGTGAACGTAAACCTATCCGGGTCGCTGACAAGCAAGATTAGTTAAAGATCGCTAAACTCAGAAAGACTAGATCTATATGGTGCTAACCATACGCTAGATTCTACACAAAACAGTAACCAGAGATCTCTGAAGGAACTGGACTTTATTGTTTTTTTATACAAACCATGGACTCAGTAAAATATCCTGTAATTTTAAGGTGAAGAACTGTCGTATTGACACATCAACGCACACACTCATATTTGTGTCTCTGTAAGTATTGTCTTGAATTACATTTGTGAATTTAACCTGATGTCTCATAGTTTCTATTGATCTGGGTGTATGATTGTCTGGTATTTTTATACACGTCCTTAAAAGAACCTGGAAATGTCACCTGTAATGACCGGGATCTAATTTCTTGATTAATGAAATCAAGTGGCGAGCGTTAACCCATCCTATTGTTTTAAAGGATATATCCGTTGTAAAGTTTTCACGTTAAGTTAGGGGTGACATTGTATGGCGAGCGTGCCAGGATATAATTAGCCTTAAAAAACTGGCTAATTACAGTAAGTTTCAGAAGTTTTGAACTGAGAAAACAGTACTGAAACCAGACATTCATATACTCAAACTAGAGTTGATCTGAATTAATAATTGGAAATGACACCAAACTGATGTTGTAGTGTATACTTGCACAATGAAATTACCCCACTGTTAGGAGTTAATATTTATTCAGTGAGAATATTACCTGAAGCACAACATTGTTTCAAGATCGGCATATACCTTGTAGATTTGGCTAGAACACATGCATGTTTTGTGAGTAATGCTAGTTCAGTGATACCTGGACATCATTATTGGGTTGATATAAACCCAGATTAGGGTGAAAATTTTTGATGTTGTTAGATACGCCCTGGTATAATTTTTTCTACACTAGTTTGTGATTGGTCACGTGGTAGGGTCTCTTGACAGGTAAGTTTACCCCTCCCGATTGGCATGGTAATCATAGGTGCATGGTGTTTATTGATATCTTGATATCCATCCGTCCATCCGTCTGACCCTTCGTCCGACCTTCCGTCCGTCCGTCCGTATAAGTAGATTTTGATGCGTAGAGCTACCGTAGTGTTATTGTACGGATACCGCCGGTTCGTTAGGTTGGCTTTAACAGTACGTATTTACGGATTTTTAAGAGCGGATATTACTAGATACTGGAATCTTACTAGGTTAGAGCGTTACCATGGAAACGTTAGAGTCACTTGTTAGATGCGGACAGGCCTTGGGGCTTAAGGACCAGGCTTTACAAGATTATGTTGAGGCTAGACGGCGTGCGGATGAGGAACGTGAGGAAAGAGCTAGGCAACGTGAAATAGAGAAGGAACAGCGGGAATTAGAGCGTGAGCAGCGGGAATTAGAGCGCGAGCGAGAGGCTAGAGCCCACGAATTAGAGGTTCTAAGGTTAAAGTCTGACTCTGGGGTTAAAGAAGAGAGAAGTAGGGATGTATTCCCGAAAATCCAGCTTCCACCTTTTGATGAGGCTCACGATCAGCTAGATGCGTTTCTTGAGCGATTTGAACGACTAGCTGTATGTCAAGGCTATGATAGGGAGAATTGGGCGTTACACCTGGGTCCGTTACTGCGGGGTAAGGTGCTAGGGACTTACACACAGTTATCGCTTAGTGAGGCCATGGATTACGATAAGTTAAAGATAGCCTTGTTAAAGCGATACCAAATGACCGAAGAGGGTTATCGACACAAGTTTCGGACTTGTAGGCCTGAGCGAGGCGAAACGCCGAGTCAGTTTGCGGTGAGACTGAGTGGATACCTAGACCATTGGATAGGGATGGCAGGGGTCGGAGGTGACTACGACGGGGTAGTTAACCTGTTGATGTGTGAGCAGTTCGTAAACTGCTGTAGTAGGGATCTCTCTATGTTTTTGAAAGAGAGACGGTGTCGTGACTTTGATAGTATGGTAGACTTAGCCGAGAGTTATACGGAGGCTCACGGTGTACACAGCCTTACAGCAGGTCCTCGTTATGGCAATAATGTGCCGCGTCCAGCGCAACCGGTATCTCAGCCTAGAGAGAAGCGAGAGGTTGAGCGCAGTCCGGGCGGTCAGACATTTAAGCCATCAGGAGGCATCAGATGTTATTTATGTAATGAACTGGGACATAAGGCGCGGGAATGTAAGACTAGTGCCCGGTCGAGGCCTAGGTCTTCCCCTCAAGTAGGGCGTGCTGCTGGCGATCAGCAGAGGTATAGGACTAATTTTAGCCCCCCGTATAACCCAAAACAGAAACCGGAGACTATGTCAATGGCAGTAGTCGAGGCGGAAACGGAGACAGTCGGTGCGGTGAAACCGGAAGTAGAGAGTCCGAGTCAGTCGTTAGGATTTGCTGCCCAGACAGAAGGCGGAATCTCGTTACCTGTGTGTGAAGGGCTGGTGAATGGTAAGTCAGCGAGGGTGCTGCGGGATTCGGGATGTTCCTCGGCAGGAATACGTGAGTCGTACGTGGAGCCGAATCAGTTCACCGGACACCAGGTCGAGTGTAGGTTGTTCGACGGGTCTGTAAGACAATTTCCTACGGCTAGGATTAATGTGGACTGTGCGTACTTTGTCGGTACTATCGAGGCAATGGTGGTCGGGGATGCTGTATGTGATTTAGCGCTAGGTAACGTAGCGGGAGCGCGTGATCCGTATGATCCGGACCCGACGTGGAAGTCTGAGCGGTCCTCAGGCATAGTGTGTGACGGTGTAGAGTCACAAAAGGAGGTGTCGTCCGCGGTTGAGACACGGAGCGCTGCACGAGAGAAACAGATACCGACGCGTAGCTTGAATGTTGCAAGCCTAGTTGCCGATGTGAGTCCGGCCGAATTTTTGAAGGCGCAGGAGGAGGATGGGTCTTTAGCGCCGTATTGGAGGCTAGCTAGAGAGGCTAGAAATGATAGTCCATTTAGAATTGAGGACGGATATTTAGTTCGGGTTGTGAGTGATAAACGGGGAGATCAAGATGGATCTCGAGTGGTGGTACCTCAGACGTTACGGTACGACGTAATGAGGATGGGCCACGAAGCGGTTATGGCGGGCCATCAGGGCATAGACAAAACGCACGACCGCGTGAGAACTCAGTTTTTCTGGAAAGGGATGTATAATGACATTGCTGAGTTTTGCAAGTCCTGTCCCATTTGCCAGAAAACCATACCGAAAGGCAAGGTGCCTGGAGCTACGTTAGGCCAGATGCCATTAATTGATGAGCCCTGGCGTAGAATTTCGATGGATCTGGTGGGGCCGATCCATCCAGCGTCTGAGAGAGGTCACAGGTATATTCTGACCGTTATGGATTATGCCACTAGATATCCGGAGGCTGTTGCTTTAAAGAACATAGATACAGTCTCTGTGGCCGATATTTATGCGCGATATATAGTTGATATTTATGCGCGGTTAGGAGTGCCGTCAGAGGTGCTTACTGACATGGGAACACAATTTACGTCAGACCTCATGGGAGAAGTTAGCCGTGTTTTGTCTGTAAGACAGCTCACCACTACTCCTTACCATCCTATGTGCAACGGAATGGTGGAGAGATTCAATGGAACGTTAAAGTTAATGTTGAAACGGATGTGCGAGGAAAGACCGCGAGATTGGGATCGGTACCTCAGCGCCGTGCTTTTTGCGTACCGAGAAGCGCCACATGAGAGCACAGGGTTCTCACCCTTTGAGTTGCTCTATGGTAGAATCGTTAGAGGACCGATGCGGATTCTAAGGGATCTGTGGACCAAGCGAGATACTAGCGTCGAGACTAAAACCACGTACCAATACGTCCTGGACCTACAAGACAAACTAAGCGACACATGCGCGTTAGCTAGAGAGGCGTTGAACAAATCAGCGAACAGACACAGACTGTTATATGATAGAGGTAAATGCACGCGCAGGTTTGAGGCCGGAGACGAAGTTTTGTTGTTACTCCCGACGGAGCGGAACAAATAAATGGTACAGTGGAAAGGCCCCTATACTATTGTAAACAGGGTTGGGGACTTAGACTATCGGATTAAGATTGGCGATAAGGTTAAAACCTTCCACGTGAATATGCTGAAACGGTACCATGCTAGAAACGAGCCCCAGCATATTCTGGCAGCGGTAGCCAAGGGCGCACCTGATTCTATACATGATCCTGACGGTGTAGACGGGGAAACAGAGCACTGATAGACCTAAGACAAAGAAGGCTTTGCGAGCATTCCTAGGTCTTACAGGGTACTATCGAAAATTCGTGCCAAACTATGCGGAAATAGCGGTGCCCTTGACTGATCTAACGCGTAAAGGTCAACCTAACAAACTAGACTGGAAACCCGTACACGAGAACGCGTACTGTTCTCTAAAGGCTAAACTGTCAGACCCTCCCATACTGAAGCTACCTGATTTCAGTAAACGATTTTATTTGAAATGTGATGCATCTGATGTGGGTATTGGCTGTATCCTGATGCAAAGACACGAGGGGATCATGCACCCAGTAGCTTATGCCAGTCGTAAACTATTGCCCAGGGAGAGAAATTACTCCACCATCGAGAAAGAGTCATTAGCAATTGTATGGTCTGTACAGAAATTTGAGATGTACCTGGCTTGTAGACCGTTCACCATTCAGACCGACCACAAACCATTAAAGTGTATTAGCAAATCAAAATGTGCTAATAAGAGAGTAATGAGATGGGCACTGGTTCTACAAGAGTTTAGATTTGATATTGAAGCAGTGTCAGGTAAACTAAACCATGGACCTGATTTTCTTAGCAGACTGCCTGAGTGTTAGGATGTAATGAGCTTAATGTCTAGCCAAGTAAGTCTAAACATGTACAGGATTTTGCCCTGTGTCATAGACCGTGGGCATGTACTAATGACAACTTGTTACATGACTTTTATGTATTGCTATATGTAAATATGTTTAGCTGGACCCTGTGAGATAGAACGATACGATGTATCGAGAAAATACCGTGTATTTTCTTTAAAAGGAGGGGGTGATGTCACCAGACAATAGGTGACAATATGTACGGTGTTTTGTATCATAGTTTAACGAGGTCTGTTCTCTATTGATATTGACGTGAAGCGTCATCCTAAAGCGTTGACAGGTCTTGATTGTATATATATATATTGTGTATTCTTGTATGGAATCCCATCGGCTATCAGCTGATTAATCCGTGTCACGCATCGTGTGTAATTATTACATTTGGTATGTGGGTCGCCATGGTGACGGTAACAGTCAAACTAGGTCACATATATCCTTATATGGGACACTTGAGAAATAAGCCAATCAGAGAACCGGATTGCCGTACACAGTGAACAGGCGATTGTGACGTCAGACTTCAAGAAGAGACGCTGAATGTTGGTTCAGTTGGGTCTTGAAGCTTGAGGTGGCAGCACGCACGAACGGGAGTAGGAACATTGAAACGCCAGGAACGGCATAGAAGCAAGCTTCTACATGAAGCAAGGACCCAGCTCATGAGAACTCAGCCGTGCTGCCGACAGAGCTTCGTATTGGCGATAAAGTGAGAGAGCGCGCTCGTCACCTGCCGGCCTAGTTCAGCTTGACCTAGAAACATAACCGCCGTAAGCCGTGAAACCGTTGCTACACGAGCAAGGTCAATGACTCTAAGCTCTACGTAAACAAAGAGCGCTATTGCATTCATGTGAACGTAAACCTATCCGGGTCGCTGACAAGCAAGATTAGTTGAAGATCGCTAAACTAAGAAAGACTAGATCTATATGGTGCTAACCATACGCTAGATTCTACACAAAACAGTAACCAGAGATCTCTGAAGGAACTGGACTTTATTGTTTTTTTATACAAACCATGGACTCAGTAAAATATCCTGTAATTTTAAGGTGAAGAACTGTCGTATTGACACATCAACGCACACACTCATATTTGTGTCTCTGTAAGTATTGTCTTGAATTACATTTGTGAATTTAACCTGATGTCTCATAGTTTCTATTGATCTGGGTGTATGATTGTCTGGTATTTTTATACACGTCCTTAAAAGAACCTGGAAATGTCACCTGTAATGACCGGGATCTAATTTCTTGATTAATGAAATCAAGTGGCGAGCGTTAACCCATCCTATTGTTTTATAGGATATATCCGTTGTAAAGTTTTCACGTTAAGTGAGGGGTGACACATAGTATCCGTAAAACTTTGTTTTGGCGGATACAAATATCATTCTGTCTCAAGGCACAATTTACTTTTGCACTCTAGGAATGGGCGTGCGGGGGATGATCCTCTCTCTCAGTGCAAAATACAATTTTCTTTCAAAATTTCGAAGCAAATTTGGTATAAAATTACTGGGAAAATTACCCCAAAAAAACTTGGGGCAACAAACGTCCCCTTAAGAACCCGTCGCTACTTATCCTCAATAAAACCTTTTAAATCATGGTTTGAATAATCAAAATCTGCATGAATGATTAAATTTGTGTTTCAATATGTGGCTTCCTAGATGTCATTGAAATTAGTGAATCGTATCATATTATCAGTGATTGTTTTAAGTTAATTTATTGTTAAAATATTATTCTTTGTTAATATTTGAAGAAACTGCCACGCATTTTTGTAAATAATTCTTATTTTATGGATTGGGGTGGTGGAGGGGGCGGGGGCCAGACCACTCAACACTTACAGCCAGCACTGTTCGGCTCTGGATCGCTCAGGTAATGTAGATGGCAAACTCAAATTTAAAGTAACAAACACAGTCGGTAATTGTGATTAAAACATACCCTTTGCAACTTGCCTAAGCATAACTTTATCATGTATATGATATTTGCAACTATGTAACTTTAGTTATCTTTACCCATTCTTCGTCATAAATTTCACATACCATTGCACGTTTTAATGTCTTACTTATTCCACAGCTTCCATTTGACGATTCTCTTTCTGAGTTGTAGATTAATGTGCATATTTCATTATGTTATAAAGTATGCATATTTCAACTATTTGATTCTGGTTACCAGTCTTTTATTTCCTGATCCCCACTCTATATAAATAGCCTATATAAAGAAGAAAGTAGCTGGTCATAGGTTTTGATTACGTCTGATTCTCAATAATGTTAGTTATAATGAGAAAAGTGAACCAAAAGACAATTTCATATCGATTTAGTCAATGTGTAAGATAAACTGGCTGAATTTTCTGTCAATTTGTAAAGTGCCTGAAAATTTCAGTCATTTTATAAATTGCCTGAGTGAATCAGGCAATTCGTAAATTAACTGAACATTTCAGGCAATTATAAAGTGACTGATTTTACTCATTGATTGTTATATATTTACATGTATATATATAAATATATATATATATATATATATATATATATATATATATATATATATAAAAGAAATACTAATAAAAGAAATTCAGTTCACGTTTGTTCGCAATGTTCTCTATAACCGCGTTTTGTACAATACTGCGCCATACATAAATTTAAAGGTTATTATTCCCGCAGTGACATATGAGAGTAAATAATTTTTAATGTACATATAATTTTGAGTGATTTTTCCGTTTTTACTGAATAGAACGGAGGTTAGACCGAGCACAGCCGAACTCCCTTCGATATTAACAAAACACGTTTCTCGCTGGAGAGTTCAGCCTAGGAGGATTAATGACAAAACCTAATTCAAGTTCCGAAATTCAGGAACAGGGGTAGTGTGGGATGGGGTGGAGTGGTGGCGGGGGTTTCAGGCCTCAAATTTGTCTGATACGATGAAAAAAAGGTTCCGGTGGCTGGAAATGGGATACGGACCTTCTGCATGGAGTCCCGTTGGGTCCGCTTTTGCTACTTACCAGGTATGCACATTTCTGTTTATTTCTTCAGGAACAGTTTCCTTGCAACGTACATTAAGTAAATATTTCATGTGCTCCTCACATCAACCTAATCTTTAAACGTCCAGCGATAGAATCCGTTCAAATATCATCGAAAACCTGAATGCCCCCGCGTCTCATTCCATTTCGCAATGTAAACATTATCTCTGACAAGGTCTTCAAGGTAAAGATACCGGGGTATGAATTAATTGCCACGAGCACAGCGCAACAAAGTAAAAAAATATTTATACATATCTTATTGAGACAGTTTCCCTACTGAAAATCTATATTTTTTGTTAAATTTTATAATAAAAAATGAGCCAACATTCCACATCTCAGTTAATATATCCCCCAACCCCGGTAACAAGCCCGGTATACCGGGTTTATCAGCCAGTATATATATAAATATATATATATATATATATATATATATATATATATATATATATATATAATATATAATATATAATATATGTGTGTGTGTGTGTATTTGTTGTTATAAAAATGTTGTCCCAACTTTGACTCAAAAGACAATTTCATATCGTTTCAGTCAATGTATCAGATAAACTGACTGAATTTCTGTTAGTTTGTGAATGAGTGAATCCGACAATTTGTTAATTAACTGAAAATTTCAGGCAATATACAAAGGGATTTTACAGATTGGTTGTTATACATATTGTCAGAATATAAGTAAAATAATAAGTATAAAACGTGTATTTGTGGATTAGATTTTAATGATTAATTAGGGAAGGAAGTTCATAGTAATGTGTGTGTGGCTTATCACGGGTCGCTCTTCCCCGAGGCTAGGGTATTACATAATATTAGGTCGGAGCTGGGTACAGGAGTGTCCGCAAGGGCAGATTAATTGCTTTAAGATCAGCCAGCGCTATCTCTGATAGCCGGTCTTTGTCGGGACTTCCTAAAACGCGTGCACGCCTGCGTGCACGCCTACGTGCACGCAGTTTCGACTGCCTTTGCAAGTGGCTAAATCGCGTGCGGCCCGATTTTTTCACTGTTCATATTTGAAAAATTAGAAAAGAATTAATTATTATCAGTCATTTAAATTAAATGATTATAAAAGACCGAATTTGATTATAAAATTCATATTGAAAATACAATTATCACTAATAATGTTTCTTGGGTTTCTTTATTCTGAGGAAGAGAACTGAAACCACATACTGATTACAACAAAATTATTTACAACAAACACAACATATACAGAAATATGTGATACAATAAATATGTACAGAATATCATTACTGTTATAACAGGCAAAAATAAGCACAAAGTGAAATATATTATGAAAAACCAGTTACTGAGACATATACCATGTATACCAATCCAACTAAAACACTAGCCATTCAAGAATAATTAATATATGGCTTTAAAAATAAAAATTGACCATGTAACAACCAAGAACTTGAATGTGAAATATATATTTTTATTACATTTAACCCTATTAAATTATGTGACAAATCCACCTGTTTCTACTTAGTTCTGGATATCCAAGAGTACATGAAAAAGGAAACCATTTATCACAACTGTAACATTGAACCATTTCAGATATATCGTCAGTTAGTTGTACTCAAATGGACACAATAACTAAAACTTTTTATAAGTGTAAAATCTAAGATCACTATCCCAGATTAAGCTAATATTATATATAATTTTTTAAATTTTAATTAAGCAATATATAACAGTTCAGTTATTTTGCAGGTCACTTGAGCGATATGTCTAATTCTTATATTTTAAATACATACAGCAATAATGAATTAATGATTAGATCTTTTGATGTTTTGAATGCCTGTGACTGGTTGAGTAAATCATATAACTTCTGTAATACATTGGCTATTATTTCAGTGATTGTTTTGATAGGCTAATTAATGACTTTTACACCTTTGATATCAATATATCAAAGACTGATTATTCAGTTAGTGAGGAACTACAATGTGGGGTAACTTATAGGATTTGTGGCAAAATTGGCATCCACATTTAACATTTAGTTGCACCAAACTTCAAAATTTAGACAATTAAGAATTCATGTAAACTGGTACCTGTCCTATATTGTACCGGTACATAACTGATAAACTGATGTAACTATTTTATTATCAATATATATACATATACATATATATATATATATATATATATATATATATTCCTGTCAAAATCGGTAGGCTACTATTAATAGATATATACAATGGGCCATTGTTTTTAACTATAAACAGGTGCTTTCAAAATGGTAATGTTTGTCTTTAAGTTTTTGCATCTTTTATTCTACAAGTATTGAATGCATGACGTTGAAGTAATAAAAAGCCATGGAACTTTGTAAGTAATAAAGAAGACACAAGGGGTCATGATACATTATCAATGGGGTAAATAATACGTAGCATGTTATTACAAAACGATATTTGTAAAGCGTATACTTACTGGATCATTGCCTGCATAATTTTTACATATTTGACTTTCTGTCCACCCTCTTTGCCATTCAATTTAAAAATGGATTCCTCAACTGCTTTTTCCCAAGTAAACCTGTTGCAGCATGCAGTGTTACGTCGCCTTTACTCCCCGCGTCGCGGCTATCCTTCATGCTTGTGATGTACAGCTGTAATCTTCATTTTAATAGTAACAAAAAATATTCATGTTATTTCCCGTTATATTCAAAAAAATATTCATGTTATTCAATTATATAAAGTTCCCTCAGACAAATTAACAAAACACCCCCAAAAATAGCTATTTTCCTGGCCTGACGTTGTTGTCCGCAAATGGGGCCGCACGCGATTTAGGCACTTGCTAAGGCAGATGAAACTGCGTGCACGTTTGCGTGCACGCAGGCGTGCACGCGTTTTAGGCAGTCCCGTCTTTTTCAGTGTCCGAGGCCATCTGGACCATGATTTCACGGATAGCGTAGATTTAGTTACAGGCTCGGGGGGGGGGGGGGGGGGTTATTTGGTTTGATTTAGCCAATCGAAATTAGTTTAATAAAGTGACCATTTGACGGCCAGCCAATGGGAG